>CAWUFW010001906.1:0-2525587 GCA_963921515.1 Calotriton arnoldi
TGCATAGAATTTGCAAAACAACCTCCAAGCAAAAGACCAAACAACAAGGTTCATTCAGCAAAAGAACTATCTCATTTGCTCGAAGAAGCACAAGAGCTTCTGAACAAAAATGCCATAGAAAAGGTACCATACAAGGAAAGGAACAAGGGCGTGTATTCCACGTACTTCCTCATACCAAAGGTGGATGGAACCTTACGACCAATACTAGACTTACGGTTCCTAAACAAATTCATAAAGACTCAAAAATTCAAAATGACAACCTTACAAGAGGTAATACCTCAGATACAGGAAGGGGACTACATGGCAACTATAGACTTAAAGGACGCTTACTTGCACATCCCCATGAACAGCAGACACAAAGGTCTATTGAGATTTGTGATCAACAAAACACACTACCAATTCACGGTGCTAGCATTCGGACTGAAATCAGCACCAAGAGTCTTCACAAAATGCCTAGCAGCAGTAGCGGCCCACCTAAGAAGGCAAAGGATTCATGTTTACCCATACCTAGACGACTGGTTAGTTTTCTCGCCCCTTTTTTTCCTTCTGTACCCCCGTTGCCCCTTTTGTACTGTGCCCGCATTTGTCTGTTTTCTCGCCCCTTTTTTTCCTTCTGTACCCCCGTTGCCTCTCGCCATTCCCGCCGCTGCGTCCCCTGCGGCCCTGCCCCCTGACTGCCCATTCGCTGCCCCTGCCTCCCGCCTCCCAGCTGCTCCTCCCTCCCACCTCCCCAAAAATGGCGGCCGCTGCGCGGTGAGGAGAGCGACCCTTGACCTTGCCAGGTAGGTCGCTCCCCCCGCCACACAGCTCCGCCTGTGTTGTCCGCCCGCTGCTGCTGGTAAGAACGCCCTTCCCTTTTTCCTTCTGTACCCCCGTTGCCCCATTTGTACTGTGCCCGCATTTGTCTGTTTTCTCGCCCCTTTTTTCCCTTCTGTACCCCCGTTGCCCCTTTTGTACTGTGCCCGCATTTGTCTGTTTTCTCGCCCCTTTTTTTCCTTCTGTACCCCGTTGCCCCTTTTGTACTGTGCCCGCATTTGTCTGTTTTCTCGCCCCTTTTTTTCCTTCTGTACCCCCGTTGCCCCTTTTGTACTGTGCCCGCATTTGTCTGTTTTCTCGCCCCTTTTTTTCCTTCTGTACCCCCGTTGCCCCTTTTGTACTGTGCCCGCATTTGTCTGTTTTCTCGCCCTTTTTTTCCTTCTGTACCCCCGTTGCCCCATTTGTACTGTGCCCGCATTTGTCTGTTTTCTCGCCCCTTTTTTTCCTTCTGTACCCCCGTTGCCCCATTTGTACTGTGCCCGCATTTGTCTGTTTTCTCGCCCCTTTTTTCCTTCTGTACCCCCGTTGCCCCTTTTGTACTGTGCCCGCATTTGTCTGTTTTCTCGCCCCTTTTTTCCTTCTGTACCCCCGTTGCCCCTTTTGTACTGTGCCCGCATTTGTCTGTTTTCTCGCCCCTTTTTTTCCTTCTGTACCCCCGTTGCCCCTTTTGTACTGTGCCCGCATTTGTCTGTTTTCTCGCCCCTTTTTTTCCTTCTGTACCCCCGTTACCCCTTTTGTACTGTGCCCGCATTTGTCTGTTTTCTCGCCCCTTTTTTTCCTTCTGTACCCCCGTTGCCCCATTTGTACTGTGCCCGCATTTGTCTGTTTTCTCGCCCCTTTTTTTCCTTCTGTACCCCCGTTGCCCCTTTTGTACTGTGCCCGCATTTGTCTGTTTTCTCGCCCCTTTTTTCCTTCTGTACCCCCGTTGCCCCTTTTGTACTGTGCCCGCATTTGTCTGTTTTCTCGCCCCTTTTTTCCTTCTGTACCCCCGTTGCCCCTTTTGTACTGTGCCCGCATTTGTCTGTTTTCTCGCCCCTTTTTTCCTTCTGTACCCCCGTTGCCCCTTTTGTACTGTGCCCGCATTTGTCTGTTTTCTCGCCCCTTTTTTCCTTCTGTACCCCCGTTGCCCCTTTTGTACTGTGCCCGCATTTGTCTGTTTTCTCGCCCCTTTTTTCCTTCTGTACCCCCGTTGCCCCTTTTGTACTGTGCCCGCATTTGTCTGTTTTCTCGCCCCTTTTTTTCCTTCTGTACCCCCGTTGCCCCTTTTGTACTGTGCCCGCATTTGTCTGTTTTCTCGCCCCTTTTTTTCCTTCTGTACCCCCGTTGCCTCTCGCCATTCCCGCCGCTGCGTCCCCTGCGGCCCCGCCCCCCTGACTGCCCATTCGCTGCCCCTGCCTCCCAGCTGCTCCTCCCTCCCACCTCCCCATAAATGGCGGCCGCGCAGCGGCCGCGCAGCGGACGTGCGCAGCGGGCGCGCCGCTGGCGCGCCAAAGGCGCGCCTAAGGCAAGCCCGTCTGCGCCCGTCCGCGACTGGACCGCGCCCAGCGCCAGAACCCCTGGCCCCCGCAGCAGCCAACCCACCCACCGGACCTACGACACCGCCTCCCTCAACGCACTCAACACCGGCCGAATCCCCGGCTGCCACCGTGCCACCCCAGGACGCACCCACGGACCCTTCGCCTGCCAATCTTGCAAGTTCTCCTGCCTCCGGACCTGCACCGCACCCGCCACGCCGAGCACCAGCAGCAACCACCTGAAGTGCATCCTGCTCAACACCCGCTCCGTCCACAGACACGCCGTGGAACTTTGGAACCTGCTCGACTCCACATCACCAGACGTCGCTTTCCTCACGGAAACATGGATGAACGCCTCCTCAGCGCCCGACATCGCCATCGCCATCCCGGACGGATACAAGATCACCCGAAAGGACCGCGCCAACCAGACCGGAGGAGGCATCGCCATCGTCCACAAGAACACCATCCGCATTACGACCAACTCCGACGACACCTTCACAGCCGGCGAACACCTGCACTTCCAGATACACACCGACCCCAAGACCACCCTCAGAGGCACCCTCATCTACAGACCCCCAGGACCACGCACACAATTCAGCGAAGACATCGCCGACCTCATCAGCCCGCACGCCCTCCTCTCGGCCGACTACATCCTCCTTGGGGACCTCAACTTCCACCTAGAGAACAACAACGATCGCAACACCACCACCCTGCTGGACAACCTCGCCAACCTCGGACTCAAGCAACTGGTGACCACCCCCACACACCACGCCGGCCACACGCTTGACCCCGTCTTCTCCTCCAGCAAGGACATCTCCTTCAGCCACACCACCGGACTCCACTGGACAGACCACAGCTGCGTCCACTTCAGCTTCAGCAGGACCACCACGCACCACCACCCGCAACAGCTCCCGCGCAGAAGCTGGAACAAGATCACCACCGACCAACTCACCACATCCCTGAGCCAGAACCCTCCCGCCAGCTCAACGAACCCCAACCAAGCCGCCAGCAACCTCACAAGATGGATCACCAACTGCGCTGACATCCTCGCCCCATTGAAGACCCCCCAATCAGACCCGGCAACAAGAAAGCACCCTGGTTCACCGACGAACTCAAGAAATCCAAGAAGAACTGCCGGGCCCTCGAGAAAGCATGGCGCAGAGACCCGACTGCAGACAACATGACCACCCTCAAACACGCCACCCGAAAACACCACCAGCTGATCCACACCACCAAGAAAACCGCATTCAAGGAACGACTGGACAACAACGCCCACAACAGCAAGGAACTCTTCATCATCGTCAAAGAGCTCTCGAACCCCAGCGCCGGAAACAACGACATCACCCCCTCGCAAGACCTCTGCAACTCGCTCGCCTCGTTCTTCCACAGCAAGATCGCAGACATACACAACAGTTTCAGCACACAGCCGACGTACCCTACAACCGTTCCAACGTCCCCCACCTCCACCCTCCGAGCCTGGACCCCGATCAACACCGAAGACACTATCCGCACGATGAACTCCATCCACTCCGGATCACCAACCGACCCCTGCCCTCACCACATCTTCAACAAGGCCGACGCCGTCATCGCACCCCACCTCCGGGACATCATCAACACCTCCTTCGACACCGCCACCTTCCCAGAGAGCTGGAAGCACGCCGAACTCTGCGCCCTACTGAAGAAACCGTCAGCGGACCCCACCGACCTCAAAAACTACCGCCCCATCTCGCTCCTTCCTTTTCCTGCCAAAGTCATCGAGAAGACCGTCAACAGACAACTGGCCGCCTTCATCGAGACGAATGGATCCCTCGACCACTCACAGTCCGGCTTCCGGGCCAACCACAGCACCGAGACCGCCCTCATCGCAGCCACCGACGACATCCGAGCCCTGCTCGACAACGGGGAAACAGCGGCCCTCATCCTCCTGGACCTCTCCGCAGCGTTCGACACAGTCTGCCACCGCACCCTAGTGCAACGCCTGAACAACGTCGGAATCCAAGAGAAGGCACTGGAGTGGATCATCTCCTTCCTCGCCGGAAGAACCCAGAGAGTCCGCCTCCCCCGTTCAGTTCCGAGGCCACCGAAGTCATCTGCGGCGTACCACAAGGATCATCACTCAGCCCCACCCTCTTCAACGTCTACATGAGCCCCCTCGCAGCCATCGCACGCCAACACAACCTCAACATCATCTCCTACGCCGACGACACCCAGCTGATCCTCTCCCTCACCAACGACCCCACAACCGCCAAAACCAACCTACATGAAGGGATGAAGGACGTAGCCGAGTGGATGAGGAACAGCCGCCTGAAACTGAACTCAGATAAGACGGAAGTCCTCATCCTAGGATCATCACCCTCCGCCTGGGACGACTCCTGGTGGCCCCCTGCCCTGGGCAACGCACCCAAACCAACGGACCACGCACGCAACCTGGGCTTCATCCTGGACTCCTCCCTCTCAATGACCAGACAAGTCAACGCCGTCTCCTCGTCTTGCTTCAACATCCTACGCATGCTGCGGAAGATCTTCCGGTGGATCCCCACCGAAACCAGGAAGACGGTCACCCAGGCCCTCGTCACCAGCCGACTGGACTACGGCAACTCCCTCTACGCCGGAACCACAGCCAAACTTCAGAAAAGACTCCAACGCATCCAGAACGCCTCAGCTCGACTCATCCTGGACATCCCCCGACACAGCCACATCGCCGGACACCTGAGAGACCTGCACTGGCTCCCCGTCAGCAAGAGAATCACGTTCCGACTCCTCACCCACGCACACAAAGCTCTCCACAACCAAGGCCCCAGATACCTCAACGACCGTCTGACCTTCTACACTCCCACCCGCCAGCTACGATCGACCAACCACGCCCTCGCCGCCGTCCCCCGCATCCGAAGAGCGACAACGGGAGGAAGATCCTTCTCCTACCTGGCTGCCAAGACGTGGAACTCCCTACCCATCCACCTCCGCCTGACCCAAGACCACCTCTCCTTCAGGAAGCAACTCAAGACCTGGCTGTTCGAACAGTAGCGGACCCCCCTCCCCCTAGCGCCTTGAGACCCTCCGGGTGAGTAGCGCGCTATACAAATGCTTGATTGATTGATTGATTGATAAGAGCAAGCTCATACAATCTTTGCAAAAAACACATACAGAAAGTCATAGAGACATTGGTCCAACTCAGTTTCTCAATACACTGGGAAAAATCGTCAGTAGAACCAGAACAAGTAAAGATATTCTTAGGGGCATAAATAACACAATACTAGGAAAGGCATTTCCAAGCACGAAAAGAACATTAGCGATACTAAAGGAGACACATCTATTCCACAAGGGGCAAGCTCTGACAGTGAGGACAGTGGGCAAACTGCAAGGAATGATGGCTTCATGTATTCATCTAGTCCCAAACATTCGACTACACATGAGACCATTCCAGGAATGGATTCAACAGCAATGGTCACAGGCAACAGGGAGTTTGGAGGATCTAGTGGTTGTCACGCAAACAGTTCATCAAGAGATGGCATGGTGGAACAGAAAGAACATAGCACAGGGGAGACTTCTCACACAACCAACTCCAACAGTAACCATTACAACAGATGCTTCCGAACTAGGGTGGGGAGCGCACATGAACAACCTCAAAGTAAGGGGATTGTGGACACAACAGGATGCGATAAAACACATCAACTTCCTGGAGTTAAAGACAGTGTTCCTAGCCTTAAAAGCCTTTCAGAAAGAGCTTTACGGGAAGAGGGTGTTAATCCAAACGGACAATACAACTACCATGTTCTACATCAACAAACAAGGAGGAACACAATCAACAACACTATCCACCTTAGCCCAAGAACTATGGAGATGGGCAATCCCAAGGAAAATAGACTTACTAGCAATACATCTTCCAGGGAAGGACAATGTAGAAGCAGACAGGCTGAGCAGGCAAGCATCAGCATCCCTCGAATGGGAAATGAATCAATCAGAAATTAAAAAAATATTCAAAAAATGGGGAACTCCGTAAATCGACCTATTTGCAACAATTCAAAATGCCAACACTGCATCCAGGCAACCGTGCAAACGGTCCCTAGGGAATGCGCTATGGCTAGACTGGTCAGGGACATTTGCTTACGCTTTTCCCCCCGATACCACTGCTACACAGGGTACTCAACAAATGCAGGATCAGCCACATGACATTAATACTCATAGCACCTCAGTGGGCCAGACAAACCTGGTTCTCACAGATAATGGAGATGACTCAAGGGGCAATGCACAAGTTCCCCAACAGAAAGGACCTCTTAACAATGCAGAACGGAAGGGTGCTACACCCAGAACCAGAGAGCATAAGCCTAGCAGCATGGCTCCTGAGGACTTAGAATTTGCTCACCTCAGACTACCAGAGAGCACATTGGCAGTACTCAGAGAAGCGAGAAGACCTACAACAAGGAAGTGTTACACAGCCAAATGGAAAAGATTCTCTCAATGGTGCCTTAGAGAAAAACTTTCAAGAAGGATCATAAGAGAATCAACAGTACTAAAATACTTAACATATTTACTACAGAATAAACTGGGCTACACATCTATAAGGGTACACTTAGCAGCAATCGTAGCGTACACAAGGGGAGAAACAGGGAAGAGTTTCTTCACATCCCATGTGGTCAAAAGATTCCTAAAAGGAGCAAAAAGAATAGCTCCTCCAAAAAGGATGCCACCACCTGCATGGAATCTCGATGTAGTAATAGCTCAAATGATGAAGGCACCATTCGAACCAATCCACAAAGCAACGCTACAAATGCTCACACTAAAAACAGCGTTTTTAGTTGCAATTACATCACTACGTAGAGTAAGTGAATTGCAAGCTCTAACACTGCAAGAGCCCTACATGCAAATACATAATGACAGAATCGTCATGAGAACTGATCCACAATTTATGCCAAAGGTGGTATCAAAGTTCCACGTAAACCAAGCAATACAAATACCAAGTTTTTTCCAGAAGTCAAAGACACAAGCAGAAAGGGCATTACACACCCTGGACGCCAGAAGGGCAGTCATGTACTACATAGAAAGAACCAAAGAATACAGGAAAACAAAACAATTCTTTGTATCATTTGCCAACAGTCTTCTTGGACGACCAGTCACAAAGAATACCATTGCAAGATGGATTGCACAAGCCATACATTTGTGCCACAAACAGGCAGGTCAGACATTACAAAGAGCACGGCACGCTCACTCAACAAGGAAGAAGGGAGCAACAATAGCTTTTCTAGCAAATACGCCTATTCAAGACATTTGCCAAGCAGCAACATGGTCTTCAGTGCACACGTTCACAAAGCACTACTGCGTGGATATTCAAATGAATAAAGAAGAACAAGCAAGACAAAAGGTCTTACAACATATTTTCACAAACCAACGCTCATCTTCCACCCAACCACCACAAGACTAGCAAATCGCTACAAAGTCTATGCACAGCATAGTGAATCCAGAAAAGATTCACGCTGCAAAACGTATAGTTTTTTACCTGTCGGTGTAGTTTTGCAGCTTGAAGAATTTTCTGGATTCACTAGCGAACCCACCCTCCTCCACCAGAAAGATGAGACAAGAGGAAGAAATAAATGAAACAAGAACGAACAATTAGAAAAAGAAAAAAAAAAGAATCCGAAGATGGCGACCAAAGGTGGGAGCTTCCGGAGGAAGCACGTCGACGTCACAGAAGGACACCAAATGGTGGTATGTCGACGCCCACCGGCCACACAAAAAAAAAAGAAGAAATACTACAATTCCGGACCCAACCACTAGATGGCAGGAATAATGCACAGCATAGTGAATCCAGAAAATTCTTCAAGCTGCAAAACTACACTGACAGGTAAACTATACGCTACCAGATATGCGATGCCCGGACGCATCCCACAGCAACCTTGACCGTTCAGCATCAAGTAACTCCCATTCGAAAGTAGTTTGAATACTGGAGTGATCACGGCAGCTGGGGCACCCTCTAGGTGACAGGACAAGCTTGCTACTGAACCATTACAGGCCCCATGAAGCATAATATCCTGGCATATAAGTGATCCAGTTAATGTATTCTTGCAGTTAGTACCTCTAAGAAACACTTCTTTTTCCCCGTCCGGCATCAAAATCTGTACGGCAATTTCCAAGATTCCTTGATGAATTCCTTACCCATTTTTTCATATCTGCCTGCCTGCATTTGTTCTAGGCAATAATGGAATTGAAAAGTTGTAACCGGGAGAGTTATGTGGCCATGGATTAACCATTCTGTGGACGGTGATTCTGCCACTGTAAATGTTAATCTGAACAGTTTTTCAACGTGCAGCATTGTATACTTTGCTCCCCTCTGTGCCATTTCTATCTGTTTTTCTGTCAGATTGTACGAGGAAAACCGAGACGTGCTGTTTATAAAACGCCATGGCACATAGCCTGCACGCAAAGATTACAGGATCCAGCTTAACAACATAATAGAACGCAATTGCGATTGCCCGTGTTGTAGTATGGATAAGTCTTGTTCTAGTACATCGATAGCAGAAGATACAATGTTGCCCAGTGAATATATCCTGGATGTTAAGGTTGTTAACCCATTATCGACCACTGATAGAGCTTTCTCTAGATTTAGACGATCGATTTCTCATAATCTTTCCGCGGCCTCTTGTTGAGAAATTTTCCATATTTCATTATAGATAGCATATAAGAAACGTTTCTGACGTGGTTTCCTAGGACCTAATAAAAAATCACGCAGGTCCACATCCCCTGTAAGTAAGGATAAGTGTTGTTTCACCTGTGTGAGTGTTGAGGTTTGTAGTCAATCGAGGCATAACTTCCCAACACTGTATGATGTCACTACCCCTGGGTGTTGTCTTTGCACATATTGTGGATCTGGCCTATTAATACTAAATCCTTTAGTTTAACCCAAGAATCTTTCCTGACAGTTATTGGTGTCTACGGGCCCAACCATTCCTTCCAATCGGGGTCTGTTCTGTTGCTTTGCAAGATGTCATCTACTGTAGCCACTTTTTGTGATGTTACATTCTCCTCGGTGTGTGATGGTGCTGGCACCCGAGGTGTATTCAGATCTTTATTCCTGGCTAACCCAAGACAAGTTGTTTGTTGCACTGTTTCATTCAAGAACATTATTTGTTGAGGAATAAGAAATGCTCTAAATAGTGCCTCTGTTCCCTGGACCTGCCAGTCTCTAGTACCCCAGACTGATTTTAAGTCTATTGTGTCTTTCCATAGGTCGAACCCTTGTTCAGACAACTGGGCAATAAAAGAAGCAGAATAGATTGGTTTGGTGTTTGTCAACCTATTTTTCTGTGCTGTTGTAGGTGCAACCTTATAGTAATATGAGGCTGGGTCTGACGTGTTAAACCCTGAAAAATATGGAAATTTTTCTACAAATATCTTTGAACTGCTTTTTGGCGGTGTTGGCCAATGTTCCCACTGGTGATATGTGAAAACATTTCTAGGGTTAGATTTATGCAAAAAATGATGACCATAATGCTGATAGCAATACATTTTCTCAAAGTCTGATGTGTCTTCTAACATTTCATTATTAGAAAAGGCAGCAGATTTCTCTAAATCCGACAACATATTATTTACAGTTTCGTAATCCCAATCATTGGAAAATGTACTTGAGGTAATGATATCGCTCAATGATATTTTAAATAAATGTGTTATTTTTAAAAGTTCAATCGGGCCAAATATATCGAAATCAACCTTGTCCCATACCATCAGGTATAGGAACTACTGTAATGTTCACTGATGACAGGTCTCTTCTTTCACGATGTGATGATAGGTGCAGTTTCAGGATCATATTCACTTTTCGTGCCGCAGAGCTTTCTCGAAGATAAGTTCCATTAATAAGCATACTAAAAACAATTACTAAGCCTATCCAGAAAAGAAAGAAATGTATTCCTGTAGATACCCAGAGTACCAGCCAAGGGGATACCAGGTAAGTTTTTTTAAGGAAGATCAGGAAATCTTTAAATCGCTGTAGACAAGTTTTTTGGGCTGGCTTTGTTTCAGTTTCGCTTGGATCTAATGAGAAGGTGTCAAAGTCAATGAAATAGCCAGATGCAGTTCGATCAATTTTCGGTAGTTCCCCAGGTTTTGTGGAGACTGTAGCTTGCTCTTGTTGGGGCATGTTGACGTAGATATCTGTGTTTGGTCGAATTGAAATTTGTCTTTCAGCTGAGTTCTCATTTTGAACTTCAGGTTCAAGAGGAACGAGTTCCATTGCATTGTTGCTTAGTCCTTCATTCCATGTAGGTGACCCTTCAAACGTGATGAGTCTTTCTGTTTGAACTTCTTGTATAGTTGTGAGAGGAGGGTGTCTGTTGCTTCGGAGTCCACGCGGCCTACTATTCAGTATCGGCCACATAGTGTGGTTTGATTAGGTCAATTGAGACAAATCTTTTCTCCTTTTTACCGGCAAGAGGTGGCAGAAGTACAGTTCTTGTTCCTTCAACTGCCAGGACAGGTACAGGCTTTCTGTATGATGGCCCAAATTCTTTTTTGTCCGCTATTTTCTCTTTGACCAGATCCCCGACTTTAGGGATCCAGACACAGGTCTTGCCGTGACACTTTTTACTTCCCCAGTGGCGTTCTTCTTTATATTGACATTACTCTGTAGTGCCCTGGTTTCATTCAGGTCCTGTAAAACAGCCAAACATTTATGGATGTCAAACGTTTTTTTTATCCGCCACTGTGCCTTCACAATCAAGATCAGGTACCCACATTCTTGTCCCAAATAGGACCTCATAAGGAGTGACCCTCCCCCTAGAGAGCTTCTTGGCTGATTATTCAACGCCCTTTGGACTACATACAGGTGTTTTACCCAATTGCCACCCGAGCCTAATACTCTAGCTGTTAGAGATTGCTTTAAGTCCCGGTTTTTCCTCTCCACAACCGAATTTCCCTCTGGATGGTACGGAGAGGAGTACCGCAATGCTACACCCAGACTTCCCATAGCTTCCTTATAAGCCCTAGAGCTAAACGCGGGGCCACGGTCAGAATGAAGTGTGCCGGTTGCGTATGTCCCTATAAAGACTCGCAAATCTTTTATAACAGTTAAAACGTCAGCCGAGCGCTGGGGCCACACCCATAGGAACCTAGAGCAGGAATCCACTGCAACCCTGATATACTTGTAAGCCCCATCAGATTGTAAGGGGCCGCAGTGGTCCAAATAAACACACGCGAGTGGTTTGTCTGATATCAGTAATGGTGTCTGCACTGGACATGTTACGGTGGAGCCTTTCATCTGCTGACAGATGTCGCATTTCAAGACAGTCTTTAGTCTGCCGCCTTAGTCCTGGCCACCAGTAGCGTTGTTTCAATAGAGAAACAGTAGCCGAAACTCCTGCGTGTGCAGAACCTATCCCCTCGTGTGCTGCTAGAATTAATCCTAACCTTCGATCCATATTTGGTATTACTCTATCCCCCACTCCAGGAATCTGAGCAAATGAAACATTGTTTCCATCTAACTTGTAGGAGTACTTGAGTGGAAATTTCTTTGGTACTGCTGAGCTGTTTTTGCGTGTAGCAATAATCGCAACCATTATTTCACTGTCTATCCTCGTTTTTGAACGACTGATTGCAGCTACGGAAGTCTTGCGTACAGCCCCCTTTGCGGCTTTGTCGGCCAATGAATTCCCTTCAATGTGAACGCCATCACGTTGATGACTCAGTATGTGTATCACGTGAGCCCTTGGTAGTTCGTTTTTCAACTCCACTACCTGTTCCCAAAGCATTTTGTGCTTAATTGTGCCACCTTTTGCATCTTTAAACCCATTCTGTTTCCAGTTGTGTAGATATTTATTGTATGACTGTACTCAGTAAAAGGAATCGCACACAATCAGTGTGGGGAATTCTCGATCCGTATTTACCAGTGCCAGTATTAGTGCTTTTAGCTCTGCTAGCTGCGCCGTACAGTCTCCAAGAGACTGTGTTTTTGTGCAATTCGGATGAAATTTTCCATCCTGCATCCGTCCTTTAACAATAGCACACGCTGCGCTATATTGCTGTTTACTCCCTATGGCCTGTTGCGCAGAACCATCAGTGTAAATAATGTATTCATACTGATCTAGAGGCATTATTTCATTTGGTAGAGGATATTCTTGTTCGTATTGCAGAAATGCTTGTGTTTTTAAATTTGGGTCGTACCTGTATTCTACATCTGTTGCAGTGAGAGAATTAGCCCATTGTATCCATCTTGGATGTAAGGCTTTAGTGTTGGGAACGCTTGCCTTTGTTGCAGCCTCTAAAGCTGGAACTGGGGTCACGACTATTATACGTTTCCCTTGAGCCAGGGCTCTTTCTCTGACTACAGCTGTCTGTACTGCTGTTAGAATTTTTTCTGTAGATGCGAAGCGCGTTTCAGCATTTGTGTACAAGTGAGATTTATATGCTATCGGTACTGTTTCACCTTCATTATATGTTAGATAGGTTTACCCTGATTGACCCGCAACTATTCGGATCACCAGGTTGCGTACGTTTACGCGTGTCTGTACGTGTTTTGAAGCTATCATGTCAGCTTGTAAGGAACGAAGTGTATCTGTGTGTTCCTGTGTCCATTGTCTAACTGAAAAATCAGGTTTTATTAAATCGTAGAAAGGTTTTACTCTTTCTGCATAATCCAAAATGTATGTTCTGCCAAAATTCAAGAATCCCAGAATTGATTGTAAGTTTTTTAATGATTTTGGAGGTTGGAACAGCGCACGCTTTTCTAAAAAGTTAGCTGCCAGGCTTTTTCCTTCACTTGAAAGCTCATATCCTAGAAAAAGGACGTTAAGGTGGGCTATTTTCGATTTTTTTAAAGTTGAATTTATAACTCTCAGAGGCGAATCCCAAAATTATGGTATTCACTCTGTTCAAGTGTTCCTCCAGGTCATCGTCCGTTAGATAGATAAATATCATCCACATAGGACAATGCCTCTTCATCCAGGTTCTGAAGTAATTCAGTTACTCTGGCTGAAAACAACCCCGGGCTGTTCTTATACCCCTGGGGGAGTTGACAAAATTGCCGCTGGGACCCTAGCGCTGAGAATGCTGTCAAATATCTGCTCTCAGGCGCTATATTTTGGCAAAAGAATCCATTTGAGATATCTATTGTTGTTTTATATTTTTTCCGCACAATGTTATTAATTAATGCGGCACTGTGTGCATTTTGAACTGCAAATGTCTTAGTGCAAGTGTTTAAATGTCTGTAATCTAAAACTAAACTATAAGGTTTTGATACCGGAAACAAAGGGTTATACATTTGAGAGGTGCAAGTTTCAATCACCCCTTGATATTCAAGTTGATCTAAGATCTCCCTGACCTGTTTTTTGGCTTCTTGCTTTATAGGATACTGCCTTTGTGCAGTTGGAGTATTTTTTAGCGGAATAATGTGGTGGGTTGAATCATCATCCCATCCAACATGGTTTTTGTATAATGCTGGAGCCTGGGCTACCGCCCACTCCCGCGCATATGTATATTTTAAGTGTTTTGGAAAGTGGTCGGAAAATGCTGGTAAAATTACCGTTTCTCCCCTAGGGCAATCCATGACGAATGCTGGCGGCCAATATTGTTCAGCTAACAAAATATCATAGCCAAACGTCAGGTTCTCCCAAATGAAACCTCTAACTGTCCTACATTTGTCCCCCTCCATCTGGAGCGTTATTTCATACAATTTATGTGGGACACGTACTCTAGTATCAGGTGTTTCCACCGTGATATAATCATTCAAGTCCGCTGTCACCAGAAATTCCATCAGGTTCTGGCGAGCTATTGTTACTTCTGCCGCACTGTCTAGCATCGTCAGAGCCCATTCCCCGTTCAGTAGTCGAGTCCTCAGAATTCTGGGCATGTCTGATTTTTAGACCTGCAACCTTCTTCTTTTTGAACTGTGGTTTTGGTTTGGTTTTATCTTCTATTTTGGAAGTATATTCTTGAGCGTTCTGCTTGTCTCTGGACTTTGTACGCTCTTCTTGTCTGTCTGACCGTCCTTCCCTCTGAGTTTTTCGATGAACCCTGAAAGGAACGAGAGGAACGTGTATCAGTATCCTGATACCTGTCAGGTTTCCTAATGCTATTCCTATTCCTAAGGTTATACCTCCTTTCGGAGGGCTCCTGTGGAGGAGATCTACCTCTGGATTGAGATCTGTTCTCTTTAATATTTTGTTTTTTATTATTGTCCCACTTCTTTTTAGAAGAGGTAGGTGTCTGCTTGAAAGTCTCCTTCTCTGGACTACCCATTAGTTGTGGTTTTAACGCTTTCCCACCCAAACTGTCCCTGCCTAATTCTGCATACGCAGTTTTAATTATTTTGGGTAGTTCCTGCTCCTGTTGTAAAGGACTGAACTCCCTTAGGCGTTGGCGGATGGCCACTGATGCTGCTTCCCCTTTAATGTTTGCCAGTATTATTGCTGATACCTGAGCATAGTTACCTAGTAACTTCATCCCTAAGTTTAGAGCAGGCTCTGCTCCGTACTCATTTTGTATTTGTCTCAATACGTCTGGTGGTACTGCTAATGAATGGATACCATGAGTTCTGGTGTATATGGCAGCGAAAACTGTACCCCACGAGGTACAGTCCTCTAGTTGTGGTGTGATCCCCATGGGCAAGCAGATTGTTAGCATTCTGTGTTTTTCATAAGGGCTAGTATTTGGGAATACTGCTTCTAGCTGTGTTATTTTCTGAGCTATCCAGAATGGCATTTGTTCACGTTTTGCGGGCATTTTACCCATTACTGCGTGTAACGTTTGTGGTGTAATTTTAGTTGTAGTATTTTGAACTTGAGTTGTATTTGTTGTTGCCATTGCTGGCTGGACTGTAAATGCCCTCATGATGTTTTGCGTCATGTTTCTGTAAAGTTTTATAAATTCTTTGTGAAATATGAGTAAGTCCGGTCCTGGCATAGTTTCAATGTCAGGATGTGGTGTATAGGTTTCCAATATTGGCCATGTCGCTCCTTCTCTTCCGAGCGGACCGAGTCTTACTCTTCTTCTTATATGGGGTAGGGCGCCTTTAAACCAGTATAAGTGTTTCTGGTACGTAAGCGGAACCTCTATGTCCTCAAACGGACAATATTCCGCTGGTGCATCACCTTCTGTGTAGAAGTGAAATGTTTTTGTTCTTGCATTTGCTGCTGGGAATGTAACCCATGAATAAAATACCTCTGTTCTGTATGATTCGTGTGCCTCAGTGACGAAAGCTACTATGCCACCCCTGGCTGTTACACCATGCGCAAGCAGTTTCAAGGTGACTGTATTTCTAAAATTCTCTGCAATGGGAATTGCATCTGCATTTTCTTCTTCATCTGAGAGGTGCCCATTTTGCACAACTCCTCCCGCGTTATCCACGTCTTCAGTCATTGTTTTAGAGACAAAGAACTATTCCAGGAAGTTTAAGATAAGGTGTTTGCACAATTTTAGGAACTTTGTGTCCTTCAAGCTTGATTAACCAACAGCCAATAAATAGGATGTTTGCCTACTCAGCTGTGGCGGAATTTAGCCTACCCACTCCAGACGTCTCTGGTATTTTGTAAATGGGGATTTCTGAGAATAGCAAGACTGAACTACTCAGATTCTACTGTTAAATAAGTACCCGACCAACGTTGGCGGCGCCATGTCGTGTAGTTCCTATATGACCTATACAGGATCTGCGCGTTTGGATAACATAAACTGTGCGACTGGTGGCAGACTGATTCTGTGCATCCCCACTGGGTATGTTAGCCTGTCTGTATCAGCTAGCTCACAGTGCCACTATAATTTCCTCTTACCAAGGAGAGAATAGATTCTGGCAACCTCAGAACATGACAACCCTGATCCCTCAGGACCGTGGAAACAATGTACTACCTTTCGCTCAGTCACTCGTGCTTACTTAGTCTGTCTCGGCTTCTTGCCCATTGCTGCTATAGTTGCTGCTAAAATCGCTTTGCACTGATGTAAAAATTTGTTTTAAAAGATACAACATCGATTGATTTTATTACCGTTTTTATGTGAATACAGTCGTTTTTATGTAGTAAAGTCTTTTAAAATAAGCCATTTTTAATTCCTGATTGCACTTTGCGGGGGAAATACGGGGAGAGTTTTGTTTGGGCTCACCTGCTCCCACGATTTGCCGCGAATCCACGTTAGAGCACTTCCGCATTCCTCAACGCAGTCTAGTACTGGGAGGTAGTTTCAGCTGCTGCTCAGCAGAGCTGATTGGTTGGTGGGCGGAAGGGGGCAGCTTAACTGGGACGCTGGAGCGGACGCTGGAGCGGACGCTGGAGCGGGCGCGCCTAAGGCAAGCCCGTCTGCGTCCGGCCGGGTCCAGGGGCTAGAGCCCCTGGTCCGACTAAACAATACTCTGCAAGGAAACTGCAGTCCCTTGCCACAGGTAACCACGGGCTGAACCCCTATGTCACCGCAAAACTGAGATCGGAACACCTCTTGAGACACACCGGGACAGACACCCACACGATCCCGGGGCCAACACCTCACTCCATGATCACGCCAGAGAACCCCCCTGGTTTAAAAGTGGCTGTTTTGAACACAAGATCTCTACAGAAACACCATTTAGAGATCTTTGCGCTCCTCCAGGAGGGGGATATTGACATACTGGCACTCACAGAAACCTGGATAGGTGACGCATCGGCCCCCGATATTATCGCTGCACTGCCAGGCAACTTTGATGCCTTCTGGCACAATAGGCAAGATAACAGGAGAGGAGGGGGAGTGGCGATTCTTTTCAACACCAGGTTCATGGCCACCAAGATAATAGCAGAGAGCATGGATAAGACTGATATTCTGGGAGTTAAAATCACTTCCAAATCGTCCTGCCTCATCCTCCTGGTAGTCTACCGCCCCCCGGATGCAACCCCTGGTTTCAATGACCACTTTGCCGAAACCATGTCTGACCTCAGTACACGATATCAAAGACTCATGGTGGTTGGAGATTTTAATTTCCACTGGGAGAAGGAACCACGGGAGCCGCAGGCCAAGCAGGTTGACATGGTAATGTCTAATCTGGGGCTCCATCAATTGGTGGATCGCCCCACTCATATTAAAGGGCACACCCTAGATTTAGTCTGGTCATCCAACCATCTTGACAGGCTAATAAGTATCCAACCGTGTGCCTGGTCTGACCATTCACTTATCTCCTGCTGGGTCCCGTTGGATAGTCCTCCTGCACAACACCCGCCTGAGTGGAGGAGAGTGCGGAGCTGGCACAAAATTCAGGCAGACAATATAGTAGACACACTACAGAGGCTACCCGCATCCAAATTTGAGGAGGGCAACATTGACATAGAAAGCCAAACCCTTAGTAATACTCTGCAATCAGCCATCGATCAAATAGCACCGGAACGCAGAGAAAGAACTAGACTTAAAGGCAAGGTGGCCCCCTGGTTTAATGAGGTACTCAGGGAAAGTAAACAGAGCCTTCGCAAAGCCGAGAGACGGTGGCGGAAAGCCTACGATCCCACTGAGCTAACTACCTACAAAGCCACACTAACTCTCTATAAAAATCCATTATAACCAGGAAAGCCGAGTACTATGAGGCACGCATAACAGACGCTCCAAACAAACAAAAGGAAACTTTTAAGATCCTAAATGAACTCAGTAAAAAGTCTGACGTAAAATCTGCAGCAGCACCCTCAGACTGTAATGCACTACAGACTTTCTTTCTCCAGAAGGTAACAGACATCCTCCTGGAGATTGGAAAAACCCCCATCACCCTGAGCCCCATGGAGCTGTCTACACCCCCGCCCCCTCCTGGCCAGCTCCTCACCAGTCTCCCTCCACTAGACCTAGAATCTCTGACGTCCCTGATAAATAGTACCAAATCAGGCTCCCCAGCCGACCCGTGCCCGCCAAGGATCCTTCGGATGGCCCTTCCGGCCCTGGACAGCCAGATTCTCACCCTCCTGAACAACTCTCTGGCGACTGGTCAAGTCCCCTCCAACTTGAAGGAGGCTAGAGTTACTCCTCTACTAAAGAAACCGGGAGCAGATAAGGCCGAGCTTAAAAATTATAGACCTATCTCTCATCTCCCGTTCCTGGCGAAGGTTGTGGAGCAACATGTCCTGAAGACAACCTCAGCGTTCCTGGAAGAACACGAGCTACTCCAACCCCGCCAGGCTGGGTTCAGAGCCCACCATAGTACGGAGCTAGTAATGCTATCTGTACTCTACGATCTCAGGATGAAGGCCGATAACCAAGAGTCGAGCGCCCTGATTCTTTTAGATTTTTCTGCGGCGTTCGATACGGTCAGCCACACAACATTACTGACCCGGCTGTCGGACCTGGGCATCCGGGGGCATGCCTATAATTGGTTAGAATCCTTCCTATCAGGACGTTCGCTGGAGGGTCCAACTCGGCGATCAGGTATCGGAAAAGGGCAACATCTCCTGCGGGGTCCCCCAGGGCTCCGCACTGTCCCCGCTCCTTTTCAACATATACCTGCAGCCCCTGGTTGCCGCACTAACCAATATGGAATGCCGGGTTTTCAATTACGCGGATGATACCCAGCTCATCCTGAGGATCGATAACTCGGTCCGCGCCCAAGAGTCAGCTCAGATCATCCTCAGGTTCACAATAAACTGGATGACTGCAAACTCCCTAAAAATTAATCCAGATAAAACCGAAGTCCTAGCAATTCCGGCAAAAAACAACCCATGGAGCGGCTTGTTTTGGCCCCAAGAGCTGGGGGCCTGTCCCAGCCCATCACCAGTGGTAAAAAGCTTGGGAATCAAGATCGATTCCGAGCTCTCCATGACTAACCAAGTCACCTCGGTGGTGGGCACATGCATTGGTCTTCTAAGACAGCTGAGGAAACTGGTTCCACTGCTCTCAGTTTAATCTCTGAAAACCATTGTATCGGCAACTATCGTCTCGCGACTTGACTATGGCAACGCGCTCTATGTCGGGCTCCCCCAGAAACTTACGAATAAGCTACAGGTGGTACAGAATGACGCAGCTAGGCTGATCTTCAGGCTGCCCAGAATAACTCATGCCACTCCCTTGCTGCGCAAACTGCACTGGCTGCCTGTCAAGCAAAGAGCGAAATTCAAGGGACTTTGCATTGCCCATAAAGCCCTTTATGGACACGCCCCAGGGTACGTAAGGGAACGCCTAATCAAATACGTGCCTGGGCGGGCGCTCCGCTCAGCAGAAGCCGCCCAGATGGTCTGCCCGCGGGGTAACTTTGCTTCCAAAGGAGGACGAGCCTTCTTGGTCCTTCTGCCACAACTCTGGAACCAGCTGCCCGACACCCTCCGTAAAGAACATGGTCTGCTTCCCTTCCGGAAACAGCTTAAAAAAACATTCTTTTCAGGGAAGCACTAGACACGACCTAATCATTCTTAGTACCATGGAGACTACCCCACCCTGATGTTGTTTTTCTTCTTCCAAAGCGCTAAGAGACCTGTCGGTGTGCATGCGCTATACAAGAACAAAATAACATAACATAACATACACCGAATAAAACAAGCTGGGCGTTTTCAATAATCATTTATTGAACAGTTATTCTGGTGTAAAATAGATGTGCTGCAACAACCGTTACAGTATAAGATATAAATGATTAACGGTACTATGAAAGTTAAGGGATGGTATAGTTCTACCATCTTACTAAAATCATGAATACATTCAAGTATATAAAACACATGATAAAAGATGCGTACTGTTACGATGCCTCCCTATCTAGATGTACCTAAGTGTACCTAGCATGGGTGTAGGTGTTAAGCCAAGAATCCCTCTAGGATTTAGTCAACCCCATTACCTTAAGTGAGACTGTGGGACCCCGTCCTGGTCTCGAGCTGGAGACCCCGCGAGGGATGTTAGACCACTGCGAGCTGGAGTGTCTGCATGTAGGAACCTCAGCGTCTCTGGTCAGTGTGTCGGCCGGGAAGTCTCGATCTCCTCGAGTTATCTTAGCAAGATGTGATGTATATATATATACCCATAGGTCTCCCCAGGGGTCCTACCTTGCTGTGTTACTGTGTCGGCCTAAGGATGACGTTGGGCCTGAACTTTGTACATAGATTTTATACAGGAGATGGTAGTCCTGCTGTGCTTCCAAGAACCCTCATGCATAATGTATAAGATTTCGAACTAGGGAAAACCTGCGTTCTGAATGTAGTGTAATATCTAGGTAAAAGATCAGTCCCTGTAAACCGTGACAAGTGTAATGTAGGGAGAGAATATGGGTGAAGGGTAACGAGTTTACCAAGGCCTATATTATGGTACCTATAAGGAATATAACAATTCCCTTGAAATGAAATTCCACAAAACTGAGTGGGTTTCAGTCCCTTTGAACTTTTGTTTGTTCACCTAGTGTGTGGCCCACTCACCTTGATCATACAAACATGGGAAGCAACTTCAGAGTCAGCCTAGAAAGATGTGGCGGACTATGCAGTTGGCCTCAGGAAGTTGATGGCACAATACTCAAGCAAAGAAAAAATGTCAGGCTAGCTAAGAACTGTTGAAGGAATGGTAAGCAAAGAAAGCTACATGGAATAGGCGTCCGGAGGGTCAAGATGTATCTGTGCTGAAGGGTATTTGTCCTACAGCTTTGGAGGATAAAGTAGTGTGACCCAAACAAAGTAGTACAGAATGTTCCGATCTGGACTACTTGGTGGTCAGAGGTGCCACAAGGGAACACCGAAGGACGTTCCATGTGAACCGGCTTAAGACTTACCTCCGTTGAGGTTACAGAGTGAACATCATGGCCATGGCAGAGAAAGTCGAGGAAGAGAGTGAGCCTCTCGCTGACTTGCTGCATAGGTCATAAAGGATGGATCTATGGAATGAAGCTTGCCCCTGTGTTAGCACCTGATCAGCAGAAAGATTGTAGAGAAGTACTTGGATGATTTTTCCATCTTCTTTCGCTGACTCCAGTGTTAACACCTGTCTTTATTTATAATATTAAACACAGGAGATAGTCTTCCTGTCAAAAGCAAGACTTATCGCATGTCTGACCAAGTCCGGGAGTGCATGAAGGCCACACTGGCCAAGATATTAGACTTTGGAGTAATTAAGGGATCCCATTATTCTTTGGCCAGCCCAGTTGTGTTGGTGTTCAAACAAGGTTCTCCAGATTTATGCTTTTGTGTGGACTACTGGGACCTCAACTAAGACACTAAGATAAATGCACCTCTAATCCCCAGAGCTGGTGAGTTTGAACACCTTTGATCTTACAAAAGGCTTCTTGTAGATTTCTCTAGCACCTAGTGCCAAGCAAAAGACTGTATTTTCTATGCCGGAGTATTATTTCAGTTTAAGGTAATACCCTTTGGTTTGAAAAGGCTCTTGCCACTTTCCAGTGCCTGCAGAACTATGTTGTATCAGGGCTAGAAGAGCTTTGTGTGGCCAGCATGGATGGCATTGGGGTGGTTCAGCAGTTCATGGCAGCACCTAGAAAAGGTGTTGGATAGGTGGTGAAACTGACCAAGACAACTACATGCCAGGTGGGGGAAGTCTATTGTAGTCTACAGTGGGCATCAGGTGGTAACAGAAAGATACATTTGTAGCTAACTTTGCGACCATAGTTGCCCCATTGACAGATTTGTCATCCAAGAAGCGGAGTAATTATTCGTAAGTATTAAGTGAGTAATAAGAATTAGTCATAAGTTTATTTTATTTATTTATTTATTTAAACAGTTTTATATAGCGCTGGCTAGACCCGAAGGTATCAGAGCGCTTTACATAAGGTCAGCAAAGTTACAACCATAATAGCAATTACACGTTACATCAAATATGTGAGAAACATTAATGGGAGAGAAGGAGGGAACAGTAGAGAGGGAAGGGGGAGAGGGGGGCAAGAAGGGAGAGGACGAGGGGGATGAAGGAATAAGAGATAGAGGAAAAGTCAGCCAAAAGACCGTGTGGGTAGGTGACGGCTTGGGCGGTAGTCCAAGGCCAGTCTCCCCTATAGCTCTCAAAGGAAGCTCCAATGGGTATCGGTCAGACAGGTGGATAGAAAGGAGACGAGGCAAGGGCAGAACGGCAGATATACGATGAGGGGGAGGGTGGGCGAGACAGGGAGAAAGAAACTGTGCCCAAGGTCCGGCTGGGCAGGTGACGGTCAGGGGGTGAGCCAAGTCCAATCTCCTCATTAGCTGAACAGAGCAGCTCCACGGGGCGTCTGACATAATGCTCGGACTCCGCTGTCAGGATAGAGGTCATGTGTACTCAGGGATTGTCCGAGTAGTGCGGGGGGAAGCCATGGTCCCAAAGAATTCAAGAGTCCTATTGAGATCAGGCACAGTCCTGGAAGGGTTGAGTAATTAGAGGTTCATCAATCGGGAGAGAGTCACCATAGTCGGCCATGTTGGGGTCAGGCATCCTGGGACCCCTTTCTACATCCAGAGAGTGCTGAGTATGACAGAAGTTTGTTGGCAGGGAAGGGTCGAAATCCCTTTAGATTTTAAAAAGGACATAAGATCCCCCCCCGGTGTCCGTAGGCGCTCGAGGTGCAGCGCAGACCCTGCTGCTTGGGTGTCGCTGTGCCGCGCTCACTAGGGGCATGTCACCGCCTCTTACAGGATGACCAGGTACGTTGTTTTTCTCACCCCGGCGCTGCTCCCCCACTCACCGCCTTAGAAGCGTGTCCGTTATGGGACTCTGGGAGCCACTGCAGGTCGCTGTCGTGTGCCCCTCCCTCTCCAGCCGCAGCCGATCTTGAAAGCCGAACGAGCTGGCACAAGGGCAGTGGAAACTCCCCAGAGGAGTCAGCAGGAGCGATGCTGAGGACCGATGGGGGAACGGGGGGGGAGGGAAGAAGGCTGTTTTGAACGGTGGTGGGTGGCATCGCAGCGCGCTTCGATCGGCATCCAGCGCTTGCTCAAAAATCCCGGGACACCATCTTGGCTGAATCAGTTGGAGGGAGATCGCGGCCAATATATCGGCGGGGATTGCTCGGAGAAAGGCAGAATTGGTCTCCTTGTGAGCCTCCTACGTTCCGGTTTCCGAAACTTAGAAGCGGGTGGCGAAGAAAAGTGGTGGAAACGCCGTTTTGGAGGCTGTAGGAGTGTTTGCAGCGGAGCAGTAGCTCCGAGCGGCCATGATGGGAGCTAGCATACCGATGACCATGTTACTATCCAGAAAACAGAACTGGGCAGCCATTGAGAAAGAATGGTTTGCCATAATGTGTGCTTTGAGAAGGTTTCAACTGTATGTCTTTGGTGCTAAGTTTGTAATACAAACAGATCACAAACCACTCGAGTGGTTGATGACAATGAAAGGTGAAAACCCCTCGTTTCTGAGATGGGCTATCTCACAGTCTGGTCTAGATTTCACGGCGGAACACAGAGACAAAATAAATAATGTGAATGCAGATTGGACTTTACCCACCAGTTTTGCTGGTCCGACTACTGGACTTCTCCAGCAATGGATCAAGGTCTGGGAGGGGCATTTGTTGAAGCAGGAACTTCCCCTTCATGCTGTGAAGACGTGTTCCCCTGCCCTGAGTTTGCAATTGCGTGTGTATCTGTTACCCGTGTTTTGATTATTCTACTACCCGCACATAAATCTAGTGTGTGTGCAGAGACTTAGATCTATCCATTGACCTGAGTGAGGTCCTGGACCTGTCCTGTGAACTGGAGAGGTGCATTAACGGTGCTCTAATTGTACTGACTGTAGGCTGCTATCCCTGTCACTGGTATAGCACGTGGAGTGATGGTTGCCATGTTTTGTGAGTCCATTGTTGTGGCCAGTTACAGTATGGGGCCCTGTGGCCAAGGGAGCGGTGTTAGTATTAAATCAGTAGGGTGTGGGGGTTGACAGTTCTTTGAGCAAGGATAGTGACAGACACACATCATATTGCTCTGTTCACAGTGTTCAGGACCTAATGGTGTGGGTAGTGCAGTGCTAGTTATGTACAGTATTTGCATAAAGTTTCTTGGTAGCCACCAACAACAGAGCTACACGTATTGTAGAGGACATGGCCTTGACGGGTGTTCTTAGTCCCTTCACTGCTCTTAATTGTTTAGATGCTGCTGTACGAGCCTTCACAGTCCTCTGTATTTGTGGTCTGTCTGTTGAATCCCAGGATGTTGGAGCCCCACCCACTCATCCCAATGTTATTCCAAGGCTCCAGGGGGCTGATGTCATAAGCTATACAGCCTATACCATTATGTAGACTACACCGTTAGATCAGTCTCGAAGAAGCTTAATGTTTTGAAAAAAGCCATTTTTTCAGTTTCTTGCAAAAGTAGGATCGGATGACTGCTGTTGCAATTCCAGTGCCGATTTATTGCGCATTTTTGTAGCAAGTACGGTAAACAGACACCCTCCCTTTCTAACCCAGGCACATTTTGGAACTACAATAAGAATTGCTGTAGTTGATCTAGGAGACCATGAAGGGCAGTACGGTTGGATCAAGTCGTGGACATAGGCAGGTCCTGTCGTATAAAAAGCTTTATGCGTAATCATGAGTGCTTAGAATTATGTTTTTCTCTGGCAGTCAATAAAGAACCCTCAATTCAGTTCTCAGTTTCAGTGATGAATCTTATCTTTGGGGAGACCTAGGTACAGAGAATTGGCATAATCGCAGTGATGAGTGCATGGACAATGGTTTTGCCTTTGTCTTTGGGAAGGCTGTCCAGAATTCTTTTGACCGCATGCATAAGCTGGAAACAGCAGCTGAAACAGCTGAGATTTGAGGAATGAAGGACCTATTAGTGTCAAATTTCACTCCTAGATTTTTAACCACCAAGGAGGGTGACGGAAGAATGTCCAATTCAGAAGGCCTCTAGGAGACGAAGGAGATTTGGTAGAACAAACAAGCACTGACAAAGCCAATAGGTCTCAGCAACCGGAGCTCTATTGGCGTTGTTAATGCCTTTGTGACAACCCCCGATCGCCACTCACAAGAGTATCTCAGAGGCCAATAACAATCCCACAGAATTGGTGGGAGAGGTGAGGCATTGCAAGGGCTCCCTCTCCCAAGTGGACTCACCATGCTGACCGCTCTACTGGCACAGTAGTGGAAATGAGCACCATAATAACTAGTGAAGCAAGCACTAGGCAGCAGAACGTTTTAGAAGATCAGAGGACGTAGGAGGAGCACAGTGACGATTCCGAAACGTACAAGCTAATAGAAATAGAAGGTGTTAAGGAGCGTCCCTCTTTGCTGTGTGCAAATATCGTGCCTATCTTTAAGAGTTGTAGAGGTTAAGACATTGTCCACCCGATGTGAAGAGAGCGGAATTTCGCTTTTATCCCTAGCCCCACTTGCTTTTCACAGTTGCTTTAAGAAAAAGTTCTCAATTTCAGAAAATTTCTTAATACAGGGAATGCAATATTCATTCTACATATATCATATTTTCAAATTATCATTGTCTTCTGAATTGTCCATTTTATATCATATACTTCTAGAAAGTCATAGTGTTTCCACCCATATTGCATCCTCGTAAGCGCTTCGGAGGGAACAGCAGTGTCTGTGAAAACACCGAGCAGTAATGATGGGAAAAGCTGTGACGGAGAGGGGGTGATCTGTGGACGGGGCATGAGGAGCAGCAGCGTTTGTGGCAAGATAAGAACAGGATTTAAAGCCCTGTTTACAGAACGGAGCTCGGAACGCGTGGGGAAAAAACGAGCACTCGTGTAAAGTTCTCCAAATTAAAGAAACATTTGTTCCGAAAACATTTGCTAAAATGGGAGCTGGGGATGGATAGTAGTAATTGGCTCTTGCTCTTGGGGAGGGCTAGGATCAGCAAGAGGCATGACACATGCATGCAATGGACAAATTGGGAGAAAGAATCGGAGAGCGACGATGGAGCCAGCAAATAAGAAGCTTATGAGCAAGCTGAAGCCCACAAAGCATATACAACATGCCTCTTCGAGACTGCGCATGCGCTGTCTAGAGCCGAGAACTAAGCGGAGACCTAAAATTGAGAATCTGTGTTTTATTATAGCTTGCTTAAGGCAGCTGTCCTTCATCTACTTGGCATCTGCAGAAAGACCAGCTATGATGAAATCCTGCCGTTAAATTATGTTTATAAGTGAGAGGATTAACTGAGTATCGTCTGCATAAGAGATCATTTTAAGTCAAAAGGACTGGACCAACATAGCTAGTGGCACCATTTGAGCATTGAAAAGAGTGAGGCTCAATGAAGAACCACGTGGAACCATGTATTTAAGACTGGTCGTAGACGAAGAGAAGGGGGAAGACTATCTTTGAATGGTTGGAGAGGTGGGAGTGTAACCATTTGAGAGCAAGGCCACAGACACTCATCTCTTAGGATCTGTCTTCAGAAAAACAAAAGTGCCAACATGGCCACCATGGTATGGTGAACCTGGGATTGTCCCTCCTCAAGCCTCCAGACATTCTGGCCAAAGAGCGACATACTCTTGAGTTTGTGGGCCAAATCTGCTGCACCAGCTCTACCGCATCCAGCCTCCGAAACTCCAAATAAAGCTCTAGGTTTGTAAGATGCATCTACGAGTCAGGGATGACTCTTGGTTTGTTTGTTTTTTAAATATATTTGCTAACAAGAGTCATTGCCATTAGCAGTGGAAGCCTGAAAGTAATTGGGTTGATAAATATGGAGAGGGCTGGAAGGGCAAGGTAGGGAGATGAGGTAGGAGGTGGCTGCAGGTATACTTTTTTCGGGTAGTGAAGAACGGAGACAAGATGTGAAATGGGAAAGTGATGGAGAGCTGGGAAATACAAAGGGGGATTAAGAAGAATGATAGAAACGAGCAAGAGGATTTCAGCATTCCCCAGAGTCTGGAATATGTTATTTGTAGGTCTTGGGGCTTCTTTTTAAAGAAATTCAATTTTACCTTCTGTTTCTTTTGTATTTGGTCGTATTTGGCTTGTGGTATGAAGGTATTTTGTTGTACAACACTCCTGTTCCAAAAATACTGGAATACTGGCGTTTGCAACGAAAATTATTTTAAATAAATGAGAGGTGGGCTCTGGGCTCAGTGAAGCGAGTACATGGAAAGAGGATGACGGGTGAGAAAAGGAGAGATTAAAAAAAGAGATGGAAAGGAGAAAAACGAGCTAGGAGTGAGGCCAAAGGCTGGAAGAGGATTTGAAATTGTTGATCAAAGGTCGGAGAGGTGCTACACCTCGGACCATAAAATTCACACCTCAGAAAATGACTAAACAGATATTTCATCATTACCACACCTCTTCTGTAGTCCTCTGCCTATAGACTCTGTTGGGGATATAAGAGGTCTGTTTTCTAAAGAGACCCACTTGCATCCTCCTATGATGTCCAGAGTTTGAGCATGATAGAGATGTTTTTCACCTTTCTACGTTATAGTAACTGTGAGAAAATGGGGTTCTGTTGCAGTAACCCCAACTTTTTGCCTGGCTTTTGATGCTGTCCATGTTCCCAGTATCAGTGTTCTTTCCCAAAAAACTGATCCACAATTGGCCCTTCAGACCCTATTAAAAGGTACATGGGTACCTAGGGCATTGGGACTGAAGAGGGTCCTCTAGGGACCCCTCACCAAGGCCATGCAGACTGCCACTGCAGCATGCATGGTCTGGTGCAGACAAAACAAAGAAGTCGACATGGCACACTGCCTGTGTGCCATGCCAACTAGCACTGCCCAAGATATAGGTAAGTCACCCCTCTAGCAGGCCTTACAGCCCTAAGGCAGGGTGCCGCATATCACATGTGTGGGCATATCTGCATGGGCAGATATGCCCCTGCAGTATTAGTGTCTGTTCCTTAATATTTTAAGTGCCTGGGAAGCCATAGAGAGTACATGGGCTGGGAACTTGAAAACTTGAGTTCCCCAGCTGATGGCGTCACTGAAACCAGGCTTGTTTAGTACCAGATAACTCCTTGTAATAAATCCACACTGATGCCAGTGTGAGATTTATTAAACCATGTACTCGGAGGGCACCTTAGAGGTGCCCCCTGAAAACCTACCGACCCTGGTGTGGTCACTCACTGGCTTTAGGCAGCCTGTCACACACAGACATGTTTCTAGACCTCTGGGTGGAGAGCCTCTGCTCTCTGGGACCCGAAACAATGCACATCCTCGGAAGAGGTATCACACCTCCTCCCCCAGGATGGGCCCAGTGCTTGAAGGGGAAGCTTCAGAGGCCTGCTGCCTTTGTAACGCGACCCCCAGTGTCTGCTTCTAGCAGCAGATGGCAGCCCCTGGTTTACACCCCCACTTTAGGCGGGAAAAAACACTGGAAATCCTAGAAAGACTAAGAAGAGTGTCCCCCTTTGCCAACCCCTACCCCTCAGGTGGAGGAGGTGAAGTTAAGCACACTTTTCAGTGTCCTCCATCTTGAAAATGAGGAGACTCCTCCAATCAGGCATAGGACTATGCCCCACAGGAGGATGGCATAATAGAGGGTGTAGTCACCCCAGGTGAGGTGTCCATTGGCCCTACCTGCTACCCCCTTAAAACTCCCCCTAAATCTAGTATTTAGGAGGCTCCCTCAGACCTTGAAACTAGATTCCTGCATCGGACGAAGAAGACACTGTGCAGCAAAGTCTGAAGACAACTACTGACTTGGCCTCAGCTCTACCGGCCTGTCTCCAACTTCAGAGACCCTGTGAAGAAGATGACGCCTGTCCTGTGGTCAGCGACTTCCAGAACCCCGAGGAAGACTGCCTGCTCTTCAACAAAGACCAGCTCTCCGGAGGACAGTGGCCCTGTCCAGAAGAATTCAACTACAAGGACTCTGGATCTGGCTGGAACCACTCACTACCCACTCTGCACCCGACATCCACGGCCCGAGTATGAGTGGCTCACCTGTCCAGTGGAATCTCCCCAGCAATCCTGACCTCTAATCCAGCATTGGCTGACCTCTCCTGACCTCCACAACAGTGCCTACTCTGTAAATCCAGAGGCTCTACCTGACCGGCCCCGGTAAGAAGACTTCGACATCGAAAGGCACTCCTGCACCCGAAGCCCCTTGGCCTTGGTGAGCTGAACCACGGTGCCCCTACGGCCCTCTACATCTCTACTTACCTCTGCGGTCGTTGGTCTTCCCCCTGCATCCTCCGGTGCGACGCCTGCAACCTGTTTGTCAAAAGCAGAATCCTCACTGAAAAGCATTGGGTGCCTGACGCTGAAATTGCACCCTGCCGCCCCTGTGCAGTTGGTGGTGTATGTTTGGTGCTGCTTTGTTGCCCCCCCCGTGCTGGTCCAAACCCCCAAAGCTTGGCCCCTGCAAACCGATCTACTTACCTGCAAGCAGTGTGGCTTTGAGCACCCCCAGTCTCCTTTGAAATGCATTGGGCTGAACTCTGATTTTGACCTCTGCACCTGCCCGCCTCTTTGCCACTGGTGGTGCAGTTTTGGTACTCACTTGACCCTTGCCTCTTGCTGACCTTTAGTCCAAAAGACTGGAACTGTAAGTTGCGTACTTACCTGTTTAACCGCATTATTGTTTTCCTCCATAGGATAACATTGAACTGTTCAGAAATTGCACTGTCGACTTTTTAAAGTGAGAAGTGTTTTTTAATTAATAACGTACTTGCCTTATTGCGAAGATCCTGGTCTTAAAATACAGTACAAACAAAGATTATTTTTCTAAAATTGGTGTGGATCTCCTTTTTGAGTTGTGTCTCCATTATGTCTTACACTCCTCTGTGTTAGGCCTAAGGCTGCTCGCCCACACTCCCACTAATAGAGCACTTTGAGTTTTACATTGAGCCCTGTACACTTTTGGGAAACCCCTGAACTCTGTGCACGATATAACCACCTAGTGGCATACCATATACAGAGCCAGCTTCCTACAGCAACACAAATCCGTAAGGGAGAGGTAGAGAGAGGCCAAGATGTTTATAGCATCTGAGGAAAGGAGAGCACGAATCTAAGTCTCACTCAGCTTCTTAGAGGTCATCCGATTGTTAGAATACTGAAGGGCACAGTCACCAAAAAGCTTCCTAGTACGAAGACATTCTGCGGAAGGCCTCCTCTAACCTGGCACACCCGCATGATCACAAGACAAAAACGCCAAACCTTTCCAGAGTAGATTTTTTTTATTATTGAATCTAGATACAACATGATTCTCTGAAATCTGAAGATTGAGGGGCAGATCAGCGTTTCTAAGAAAAGTGAAGAAAGAAGACGACCTTTGGAATGAGCGTTTTGTATACAGACTTTCTGAACAGTGACTGGCATTTTTGCGGGCGGCACGTTTTATGGCGCCTTAGGCACTTTCCTCATGAGTAACGGTGGCGACATAACCAAAAGTGTTGCTTAACAAATACTTTGTACTTTTGAAGTAAGTGGAGTGAAGTTTGAAGCAAGATGAAAATTAAAATGTGGAATCCTGACTGAACTATGTCAGATGTATCATTCTTTAGTTTTCAGGCACAAAGAAGTCATGGTTTATTATACTACCTATTTGCATTTCTGCAAGTGCATTGTTGTTTCGGATCGTAAAGCATCGTTAAACTTCTGTAATATGAAAGGGCCACTAGGTGGCGGTGCCGTATTAACATTCATTTCCTGTACAATGTAGTTTCTTCTTGGAGTGTGGGCTAAAGACCTAAATAGCCGAGAAGATTATGTGAAACGCAGTGTACAAGGGAAACTTGCCAGCGCCACACAGAAACAGACTGAATCCTACCTGAGACCGCTGTTCCGAAAACTTCGCAAAAGGGTAAGGGCTTCTTTCCTGGTTAGTTTTTAAAAGCTGTTTTCCTCTCACAAAGCATAGGGTTGAATGTGTTGTATATTTGTTTCAGAGGAATAACACGCAGAAGAGAGAGCAACGTCAATTTGTTAACTATTTTACATTGGTTGTAATTTATGTACCTGAAGACAACACAAGTACCTTTTTTTTTTTTTTTAATTCTTTCCGCTAAAATAACTATGCTATAATAAAACATGACATAAAATGCAAATATAATTATACTTTAAAAATAGAAATACACATTAAACGTACAGTTTATAATAGTAGTTATTAAAAGTGAACCTTTCCAGCTTGGACTATCAACAGCCTTTGAAGTGGCAAGGCTGAAAGTGAAAGGTGGCCCTTGTTTGTAAGGATGCTTTGTGAATGTACACTTCTGCTGAAGAAAGGAGGAGAGTCTGGTGGCATATGATACATAGCTGCCAAGGTTTTAGATTGCTTATGTGTGACATTTTCATAATTTCAGTGTAATTATGAGTAACATTCAACAACTATAAGTGACATTTTCTCGCAAGCAAAATCAAGCAATGAAGTCGACAGAAAGATATAAATATCAGAAAGTACACCCATTTGAGCAACAAGATACTCTAAGACGATCTTTAAACTGCTGCAATGCACCAGAAAAGGATGGGCAGGAACCTAGTAAAAAGCAATAACTCACAGCTAATCCTCATAAACATAGCGGCCAAGTTTTCCGATCGCTTATTTGTGATATTTTCATGGTTTAAGTGCAGTTATGAGAGACATTCCAGTATGAAATGTGTGATACTTTGAGTGACATTTTAAGGTAAGTAAAATCAAGCAATGACATTCAAGTACAGAGAAAAAGATCTAAGATGTGCTTCTTTTCAGCAATTGTTTTGCATCTCAATCTGAATTAAAACCAAGAAACACATACCTGGTGTGAGCTAACTGGAATTGCGGCATTGAACGGTTAAAGCACATGGGTGAATTTCAGTGCATAATCTCAGAGAAATTGCGAAAGTGCGTGAGTAACCTTAGTAGGGTGCCAGTCCACAAATGCCTGTTGGGGGACTATCTGCAAGGCCAACCTCTTTCTTCTCTCTGAGCGCCGGGTCCATGGCCGCGGCGGTGAGCCCAGCCGCATGGGGTCGTCGGCGGCCGCACTGTGTCAATGGTAAGGGGACAACAGAGTGTCTCAAGGGGGGCCCCAACAAGCAGATCAGTTCCATGTACGCTTCCCTCTTCAAGAATGTGCTGTGTTCAGAGGATTACTGCCAGGCAACAATGTCCCAACCCAATATGTAGTGGTCTTACGATGGGAAATGCAAGTCAGTAATGCAGAAGGAGGGGGGCCTCCCTGGGTCCAAGGCAAGGCCTATCTGCCCAGTCCCACTCGACAGGCCCCACTTTCGCGTCCTCTGCTTCCCGCGGTCAGCCCCTGGGTGTCAGCGGCGCTCGTAGCGATCACCACAACGCGATTAGAGACAGGTGGGGGCTAAGAGCGGGCGAAGGGGTGCCCGGAGCGTCCCTTCACAAGTGGGGCAGCATGGGGGAAGAGAGAAGGGCGGCCGCGCCGCCGCACAGGCTCCATTCTCAACGCGCGCACGGCCGCGGCCTCGCCTTGCACTCATAGTCAGGTCGCCCTGCCTCTGGGCACCTGGTTACGACCCCACGTCGTCATGCAGGGAGCGCCGAGACACTTTCAATATCCCCCGGCCCCCTCCGAGCCCGCAGGTTTCAGGCGACTTCACAGGCCGGCGTCATCCAGCCCCCACACCCGGCAGCCGCCGCCTCCTCTCCCGTTTCACTACGGTGGCGCAATGACTGTCCCCCACACGGTGCTGGCGCCACAGCCAGTAACGCAACGATTGAGGGCAGGCACCCTGCCAGGTCTCGGTAATTGGACAGGTGTCGAGTCAGTGACTCACTGTAACAGCGGCGCCGCGGACAGGAATTTTGTTTCAATTATGCAGGCAGAGGCAGCAGCCTGCCTGATTGTAACATTGTACAACTGTCAGACTCTCACCCAGAGCACGCGATCAGATCTTTAATTAAGTGTCTCCTGCTGGCGCAAGTGAAGTCTGCGGGGAGCTCGCGCGAGCCGGCGCACACAGGTGTCAGAGGTGCCGGCGCGCGCTAGCAGCACCCTGGCGTTACGTAGCCAGTCAGCAGAGTGCAGTCAGTGGCATTATTAAAATGTGTGACAATGCATTTCAGTGCGGTGATGCGGAACACCACACTGAAATGCGTTAGTCACGCCTGATGCGTGATACTTGGCAGGACTGCATATGCCTACTTGAGATTCACTGGGCCGAACCCAGAAATGTGCCTCTTGTTTTTAACTGTGCTGTAAAATGCTATAGAGCGACTGTTGCAAAAATTATCATAACACCTATCCTAAAGAAGAGGGACATCTCGGCTTCCCTGTAATTATTTATCTTAAAAAGCCTAAACAATAGCTGCAAAATTCTCCTACACAGCACATCTGTCTTTGAGCAAAATAAATAAAAATGTACTACATTTTCTAGGCCCTCTTGAGTGCATTTTCAAAACCCTTTTGCATTGCCCTACAGTTCCATGCTGTTTATATGTGCTTAGCAAAAGTGTGCCTAACCTAAAGCCAGTACAATGCTCGACTAAGTTCTGAGGTTATCTCGCTGTGTAGGTTTTAGATAGAAGTGTCATAACAGAAGTGGCCCCCCCTTTTGCGTTTTGATGTAGATGGTGTAGTTTATGGTGCCAGTACCTATCCTTGATGGGGCCGGCAAGTGGGTGAATGTACAAGGTAGGGGTTTTCTCAGAGTTCACGCTGCCCAATCTGCAGCAATGTTTTCTCTACGCAGTCAAGCTACTTGCACTGCCTCTGACTTTCCAGACCAATAGCAGCTGAAAGAGCCTTTCTGTTTGTGCCCTAATGAAGGATGACCATAAGGCTGATCACCTGCTTGAGAGCACACAACACAATTTGGTCAGAAATGCTGTTTAAACCTAATTCAAGCCTTCGTGAAGTTAGAGGGGTACCCTTGCCCAGTCTCTGAAGGGATCTTAGGTATCCGTTTTCCTGCCTTTGAATTTTAGTGGCTTTGATATAGCCCCAGATATCTGCCCCTTAAATAGTGACTGCTAGCACTTTGGCTTTGTAGACCCGTAGGATGGCACTCAGTCAGTTGCCTTCTAATTTCTGCTTACATTTCAGCACTGCTCCCGAGGTTGGCTCGTCAACTGCTTTAGCGTTTTTGGGGACCCAGGACAACCCATGATCTAGCTTTATGTATATACAGTTGACAGTGCGATAACACTGCTGACACGGAAAAGCAGTCAGGCTACTACAGGCGTTGGCTTCTGGAAGCACACAGTATAATCCTGCAAGATATTTGTCTTTCCGCAGCTTGGTAGCCAGTACATCAGAGTATTGCCACTCACTTGGATGAGGTGAACTCATAATCTGTGGAAGATAAGAATGATGACACTTGCTATTATAAGGTCAGGGAGAAGTCAATTAAACAGATATATTTGAAAGGAGCTATGGTTTTTGAAAAAATATATTTTTATTGACATTTTAGTAATATCCTCAAAGCATGCATGGCAACATCATCCAGTATAACCATAGGTATCCCCAAAAGATGACCAGACTTGCCAAGCAGGACACCATAACGAGTGTCTCCATAATATATATCACAGCATGCCTCGAACTGCTTAAAATACAATGTTGAAGAAATAACACCCCCTCCTCCACCCAGGTTCCCGCTCAGTACAGCGTCTCATTGCTAAGGACAGCAGACAACACCATGTATCCTCGGTTGCATATCCCATCGGCCACCTCCAGCTGCAGTCATCAGTACCCAAACTCACAGTCATGTCGTCATAACCTCATCCTGCAGTGGGACCTCTATATCTGGTCAGGCCCCTCGTCATTCACAGTCTCCTTTGCCGTGGAGGCAGCGGGGTCGGCATCATCAAGGCCATGGATAATGGCATTCCATGCCTGCAGGTCGTCCGCTAGTTTATCACCTTGCCGTACTAGTTTCATATGTACTTCCTCCGCCCCAGCCCATTCCGTCATGTCTCGCTGCCAGTCTGCAGTCAGAGGGGGATTCGGGCTCAGCCATCGGATGGCTATACGTCACTTGGCTAGAGTCAGTTTAAGAAGTGCAAATTTCCTACTGAGTTTTTTGTTTTTCTTTGCAGGCCCCAACCCCAATAAGCATTGCTTCAGATCCCTACGTATCGCCCACCCCGTAACGCTATGTAAGTGTCCAGGTATCCCGTCCCACTAGCAAACAATATGTGGGCAATTCCATACAACGTGGAAGAAGTCTGGCATTGCATATCCGCACTGTGTGCATCCCACGCTCCTGGAAGGGTATATAGTGTGCTGGTGTCTGGGAGATAGATATGTGATATGCACTATATTATATTGTGTAAGTTAAAACCGTGCGTTGGCAGAGACCTCCCGCACTCCACTATGAACCTCGCCCCACTCTTCACTTGTGATCAGGAGCTCTCTAGCCCGCTGCCACGTTGCCTCACTTTAAGGGGGGCCCTGGGCCTGTCTGCCCCCAGGGCATGGTATATATGGGGATGAGAGGCCGACCGCCTGCCAGCGTCAGCAGTGCGACAAGTGTCTGCATAGGTTCCGGATCATCTGGAAATCCCGGCCAGATTTCTTGAGCTGTGGCCACCATTTTGGCATATTGGAGGAATTGACCTGTGTCCAGCCCAAATGTCTTAGTCGCCTCTTTTATAGGAACAAATTGGCCCGATGGGTATAAGTCCCCCAAAGTAATACAGCCCTCCTCCTGCCGCAGGCCATGGACATGGATCGCTCGATTTGTGAAAAGGGCCGGATTTTCCATATGTCCAGCTCCAGAGCATAGGACGCCCGGTGGAGAACTACTCTCACTACCCTCTCCCAGATTCTACACACCACCCTCAACACGTGTGGCAGTGTCCCAGGTGTTCTATTACCCTGCAGCAGCAGGTCCCCCAGGTCTTCCCTCCCTATAGAGCTAGCCAGTAGATCGAACCAGGCCATGGCGTGCTGTAGATGTGATGCAAGATAGTACATTTCGAGGTCGGGTACTTCCATATCACTTCTATCCCAGCACAGCTGCAGTGTGGCGAGCTCCACCTGGCATCTTTCCCATCCCATAAGTCTACCAGGAACTTGTCCAGTTCCCGAAAGACACTGCGAGGTATCTCGTACATGGTGCCCTGCAACATATAAAGGCACCGGGGCAGCACCACCATCTTAATTAGGGCGATCTTTCCCATTAAGGAGAACCTAAGAGTACTCTAGAATTTAATGGACGGCCTAAGATTAGCAATCACCCATCCCATATTTAAAGTATGGCACTGTTGGACTCCATGTGCCACATGCATGCCAAGGTAATGTACACTGTCCGTTCTCCAGGGCAGCCCGAGTCAGGAAGGCGAACTGCCTCCATCCCCCTCAGTTGGCCCAGCGGAAACCATACCGATTTAGACTGATTAACATTCAGTCCAGAGAGCTCCCCAAATTCCTTCATCACGTTCACCGGGATCGTGGGCGAGACATTTGGCTGACTCAAATAAATCATTGTGTCATTTGCATAGAGGGACACGACATAGGTCTTCTGACCCACCCGTATACCCTAGCTATGCAACACATCTTAGCCTGCACGCCACTGGTTCCACAGCCAGGCCAAATAACAAGGGGGAAAGGCGACACCACTGCTGAGTGCCCTGCTGCAACTTGATCACCTCCAACACCATGCACCTCATACACACGCGCGCCAATGTTTGAGCAAATAACAGTTTGATCCTGGCGACAAATTTGGTACCTAACCTCATTCTTTCCAGCAGGTGCCATATATACTCCCAGCTAACCGAATCAAACACCTTCCTATGTCTAGGAAAGCAAGAGCATATTGATCCTCTTCCAGACAAAGTGCATGAAAGACATGCGCCAACCGTCGCAGGTTGCAGAGCGTGTTTCTACGGGGGTTAAATCCCGATTGGTCAGGGTGGACCAATTTAGTGAGGTGGCGGCATACTAGCTTAGCTAGTATCTGGCCAAGTATCTTATTGTCCACATTTGTAATGACAGAGAGCGATAAGAGACTGCGTCGAGAGGGTCCTTCTCTGGTTTGGGTATTATTGCTACTAGCGCTTCGCACATGGATGTAGGGAGCATGCCACTCTAGAGCTTCTTGATAGACCAACAGTAACTTGTCGGCCATAGTTATTGAAAGAGCTTTATAGAGTTCTGCAGGTAGACCATCCCCTCCTGGGGCCTTAGCGGTCTTAAAAGAGCTGATGGTTTGCAATAATTCCTGTTTGGTTAATGGCCCTTCTAGCTCCGCCTGTTCAGGCTCCTCCAGCCGCGATAGCGGCAGCAAACCTAGGTAGGCTGACACTGCGCTATCTGAGACTGAGCCGGGTGATGTGTACACCCCTCTGAGGTGGACCCTCAGGACCTCATTAATGGCCTGTTGCGTATGAACCTCTTGTGCCAATAATCCCTGATTGCCAATATAGGTTCTGTGTGACATTCTTGTTAAATCATTCTGGCCAATAACCTGCCAGCTTTGTCTCCCTCCGCATGCAGCTGCTCTCTATAAGACAGGTGTACATGCTTTTCCAGGCGCTCCCATGAGAACTTGTTGTTTAGTATCCCCCCACTCCGGACGCACAGTCGGATCGTGCGGTAGCAACCTCTCCAAGGCGGCTAGTTTGTCTTCCTGTATCTTCAGGTCCCTTTCTAATGTTTGTCGGATACCTGTAGAGTTTGCCATGCCCACCCCGCGAAGCACCACCTTCATGGCATCCCACTCTGTCGCCCTGTGCTGGGTGCTCTCCCAATTTCTAGTAAAATAATCAGGATGTCCGTGATCACGCCCCAAAAGACCAGGTCAGTAAGGTATTCCGCCTGCATGCGCCACAATATGATCCATGGCACTCTCCTGGTTAGAGAGTAAGTCATAAGTAAGTGCGAGTGGTCTGAGATATATCTGGCGAAGTAGGTCGTCTGTCACTCTTTGGCCTTGTGTTAGGAAGTAGTCTAATTTGAAGGAGCTATGGATACTAGGAGCAATGCCAAACACGTCCGTGAACACGTGGAGCAGTCCTGTCCCAGTGTTGTTTAAAGTGGATTCAACACCTTTTATGGCGTTCAGGTGTTATGAACAGCAGAGAGTAAATTGACAAAATGGATTGAATGTTGATTGTTTAAAAGGCGGATGTTTTGAAATGTAAGAGCGCAGTTTATAAGTTAAAAAGGGAACAGTTGATGTGAAAGGCACATCTTTCTATGGTAAAATAGCAACAGTTTTCCCCAATGCATCAAAGTGCGATGGTGAAAAAACAATTGGCAAAAATGGAACGTTTAAAAATCTGTGATGATCAGAAAAAAGTGATATACCACTGCATTTCACATGCTGTGTACTGCCAAAAGATACTCAATACCAGGGCAAAACACACAGCAGCTGAAATTTACTCTGAGAACCAAATTTCTATTATGCATGATAACATGAAACCGTGGAAGAATAGAAGCCAAGCCTGGTTTAGCAAAACCCAGGAAGTTAATAGGTGCATAACAACGAATGTCCCCAAGAATTTGTACAGACATATTTAGGAGAGAAGAGGATTCATTAAACACACAGTAGTATTAAGGTACGTACTGTTTATTAGGACATGTGTCATGAATAAGTTCTTACCATCCTATGGAATTAAGCTTTAAACAACAAGTGTAATGAAACGTGAAAGAGTTAGGTAGATTGTGCCAGGCAGCAACCAGCTATTGTGAGGGTTTTCAGCTGAGGATAAAGTCTGAATGTTGAACTGAGAGTAGAGTGTAGACGGTCTCTTTTCAGGCTAACACTTTTTAGCATACTGTGAAGTTTCATTTGAAGCGATTCCCATCGAAGAGATGACAAATCATGCCAGAGTATTTTTAGAGCTGAAGAAGTGATTTTAGACAGAGTATAAATATCTTTATGGGCTAAGGTCTTCATACTGTTGTGTATTAAACAAAAAGTACTGTAGAGAGTTTCCTTATCAAGCCTCTGAATACACAATGCAGCTTCTGTTTTTTTTTTTTTTTTTTTGGACTAAGCTGCTCATAGGTGTAATACTGCATACATTAGAAGTGGAAAAGGATCATGTCTGTTCCTCGCAAGTGCTGGACCTAGAAGAAAATCTGTTGGTTCTATCTCAAGCAGCATTTGCATGGGAAGTTTAAGGTAGGCAATGTTGGACAAAGACATAATTAATTGACATAGTTTACGCACAATATAGGTGGTAATGTTGACAAGGCAATACCTAGAGCCATTTTACTGACTTGCTAATAGAGTTAGCAATTCCTTAAGAGGAAGCAAACTGTAGAGATTTAGTATGTTGTGTTGCATCATTGACAAAATCTTAATCCCATGGATGGAGGCATGCACAGATTAAAGTGTCAGGAAATGACTTGAGTAATTAAGAATATACCTATTTATGCATAGAGAATACAACAGTAGTTCTCTTCCATGGGATCCTCATCAATAGTCATAAGCACATGAATATTCCCACCCATGCGCGGAACCCCGGAAACATATAAAACATATGTGGAAACCATATATGTAGCTCTATATATATATCCATATATATATATATATAAAAACACAATGCAGCCTTCCAATACTAGAAAACGCTGAGCAATGTTGTAAGAATTTCCCTTGCACAGAAATACATTTCCAATAAAGCAGGGAGAAATAAACACATTTGAAAACTGCTTTAATGCACAGCAGAAAACACAATCCTACAAAGAGGAATGAAAGAACATTGCCAGCACATAGGCTGTATTGTAGAAAACATCAGTGTAGAAAGCTGAAAAGCTAACCCACAGAACACACAGAATAAACTGGCACTGTGCCTTTAAGGCAGCCATGACCCCTAGCTTCCCATTATGCCTCAGGGGTGACAGTTAGGTCAGTTGTTTTTTCCGGCTCCTTCTGTCAGGACCCTGGTTACTTCAGCTCTTACTTTTTTCTGTCAGAAAATACTTCTCTTTTTTTGTCAAAAGCTTTTTACTTCGATGGTTTTTTGTTGTTGAAGTATATCTCTGCTGTTTTTAAGAGGGTTGAGCATTATTTTCCTGCAAAAAATGCCCTCTCTTTTTGACTCTTGCCCTGCCTGTGGCAAGAAGAAGGCTAAAACAGACTCCCATTCTGTCTGTATTCTCTGCCTTCCTTCTGATCATAATCCCAAGACCTGGCAACATTGCCAGCTGCTGTCCAATAGAACTCTTAAGGACAGGGAGAGGATTCGCCTCTATGGACTGGCTGAGAAGAAGACTCCTTCGAGAGGCAGGTCTCCGATGAGGAAAGAGAGAGCCACTACACCATCCAGAAGTAAGGTTCCAGTCTGCTCTCCATCGGCGTCTGGCTCGGCGCCTCAAATACCTTCATCGGCAACGAAAACGTCGACGAGAAGACCATCGACGGCGGGCTAGCCGTCGAGAGAAAAGCCGGTCGTCGACTAAGACAACAGGTACGTCGGATCCTCCGCCGTCGCCAACCCGGCGACGATCGGCGTCGAGGAGTCGCTCTCCGCTGGTGCGGGCTCGCACAACGTTGAGGAATAGATCGTCGTCGCCGTCTGCTCGGCGTTCGACGTCGAGACATGCTCCGCCGTCGCAAGGTCACCGGCGATCGGCGTCGAAGCAGGCGTCTCCGTTGCCGTCAACCAGGCGACGGTCAACGTCGAGACGCGCCTCGTCACCAGACACTCATCGCCTCCGTCTTCGTCCAAGCGACGTTCGACGTCGAAGGCTCGGTCTTCGCCGACGTCGAAGAAAGATCAGTCGTCGAAACCCAGAGTGAAATACACCAAGCGTCGTTCGAGGTGGCGGTCTCCGTCGACGGCGAGAAGTGTCCCGATCTCGACTCCTCTGGCTTCCAGTAGACGGTCAGCGTCGAGAGAGAGATCCAACAGGCATCAAGAAGCGACGTCGAGAAGGCTTTCTCCGTCCATCCGTTGGGGTCTCCTGCACGCTCAACGTCGAAGGCTAAGTCTGTGGGCTCCAGGGGTTCGACGTCGCACCATACAACGTCGAAACACACTGAGGGGTCGACGTCGAGGAGACAATCAGGCCCTAGGGACTCACCAGTGATGGTGACGCAGAGCAGGTCGACGTCGAGGCACTCTCCATCGACGTCACATCGATCATCAAGACGCCGATCACGCTCCAGAAGTCGCAGAGAGTCCTCTCATTCTATTCGGAGCTCACCCCAGACAATTGCGACATCACGCAGTTCTTCTGCTCATTTGCCTGAGCTTCCAAGAAGTCGCACTCCAAGGAGACCACGATCTCCTTCAATCCATCTTTCGCCCAGATGGCTACAACCTCTCCATCATTGGCAGAAAGAACCCTCAGGTCACACCCAGCGACCTACGGACTATTCCAGCCCACTGCACAGATCACCGTTACAACGTCTCGTGCAGGAAGTGGACAGGTCCCCTACCACTCGGACCAGAGAACACAGAGGCAGATCTCCTGAGCGCAGGTCGGCTCAGGGTCATCGCAAGAGACGACGAACACCATCTTCGTCCTCATCTTCGACGCACTCATCCAAAAGGGACTACTCACCTACCCTTATGGATAGTCCTCCTTCTAGGGTGTCACCCATCGATGATGTGAACACTTTTCACGATGTTCTCACCAGAGGAGCACAAAAGCTGGGTATACCCATGTCAACTCCTCAGACCACCACGTCCATTATTTTCGAGACCCTCTATCAAAGGTCTGCGACTAGGCCATTGCTTCCTTTGGTTCCTGGTATCATCGAGCTGGTAATGGACATCTTCCTCACTCCATCATCGGCTAAAGCAGCCCCGGCTCGGATCCTGAAAAAATATAAACCTGCTGCATCAGACCCTCTTTTTCTCAAATCGGATCCGCCACCGGACTCTGTCATTATTGCAGCAGCAAGGAAGACACACGCAGTTGCTTCTTCCTCCTCAGCTCCTCCAGATAAAGAAAGTAGAGCACAGGACTCTTGGGGTAAGAAAGCTTGCGGTGCGTCTTCTCTTCAAGGGTCTAACGCTGCAGCTCTGCTGGGCCGTTACGATAGGTCCTTATGGGATTTACTGGACCGTTTAAAAGACAAACTCCCAAAGGAGGATTAACAGGACTTCTCTGAGATTCTCCAGGAAGGTGCGCTGGTAGCCAACCAGGTAATTAGCACTGCAGCGGATGGGGCGTCTTTGGCGGCTCACTCGTATGCACAAGGCATATCTGCACGGAGATCTTCCTGGTTGCGCCTGACAGCGTTGAAACCGGAGGCGCAGCAGCGCATCTTGAACCTGCCGTTTTCTGGCAACTCACTGTTTGGATCACACACAGATGAGGAAATGGCCAGAATGAAGGCCGAGTTAGACACGTTAAAGGCTGTGGGCCTGGAGAAGAAAAAAGAGTTTTTAAACGACGTTACAGGCCCTACAATCGTAAAAATTACCAACAGAGGGTTCAAACCCCTCAATGGTCGCAAAACAAACAGAACAAGTCCCAGTTCCAAGGCCGTCATTCCTCGAGAGGAAGAGGAGGACACCAACAGCAGCCCTCTTCCACAGCAAAAACTCAAGGGAAGCAATGATTTTCTGCTTCCTCTAGCACCGTTGCACACTCCAGTGGGAGGAAGTATCTCAAACTACATTCAAGAGTGGCGCAACATCACCAAAGACCAGTGGGTGCTGAATATATTAAACAATGGGTACGCACTACGCTTTTGCGCGTCCCCAACACTGGCGTAGCTAGGGGGGGCGGTGGGGGCGGACCGCCCCAGGCGGCACGAGTTTTGGGGCGGCAGCCGGCCCCCCTCACCCCGCTGTAACCTGCGGCCGTCTCAAGAATCGGCCGCGGTCGCAAGACATTCCTCCGGTAAAATCCCGTCATCTACACCGAGATCTCCTGCGTCAGGAAGTGTCAACCCTTCTCAGGAAACTGGCCATAGAAGAGGAAAGGGAGTTTACTCAAGATACTTCCTTGTTCAGAAAAAAGACCAGCCGAACAAGTTCAGACCAATTCTAGATCTACGTTTTCTGAACAAGTTCATCAAAAAAGAAAAGTTTCGAATGTTGGCGCTCCACCAGATATTTCCACATCTGAGAAAAGGCGATTGGATGTGTTCAGTGGATCTCCAAGATGCGTACTTTCACATTCCAATCACACCACGGCATCGCAAGTTCCTGCGGTTCATGGTGGGCGCAAAGCATTACCAGTTCAAGGTCTTACCCTTCGGCCTAAAATCTGCCCCAAGGGTATTCACGAAATGCATGGCGGTAGTAGCAGCAGCATTACATCGCCAAGGTCTGTTTGTGTATCCATACCTGGACGACTGGCTGTTGAAGGGGTCATCTCCCCACATAGTGCAGGAGCACCTTCACATCTGCCTGGATCTCCTTCAACGCTTAGGCCTGCATGTCAACGTGGACAAATCAGTGTTGCAACCAACTCAATCGCTCCACTATCTGGGCGCCACCCTAAACTCCGACCTCGGAAAAGTGTTTCCTTCGGAGGAGAGATTGTCATCAATGAGAGACAAAAGCAACATCATCCTCCAAGCACATCAACCATCAGTAAGGCAAGTGGCTTCTCTGCTGGGGTCGATGGCCTCTTGCATTTTTCTCATACCCAACGCCAGATTGAGAATGAGACCTTTGCAGCAGGATCTGGAGGACAAATGGGACCAATCCTCGGGTCATTGGGAAGACCGAGTTCTCATCTCTCAGGCTGCGAAGAATTCCATTCTCTGGTGGACTCAGCCAAAGAATCTTCTAGTGAGAGTCCCATTCCATCAGCCTCTTCCAAAACAATCCCTGATAACAGATGCGTCTCTTCAGGGATGGGGAGCACATCTGGGTCAACTGCAGACTCAGGGCAGATGGACCAGCAAGGAGCAGACCTATCATATCAACATGTTAGAACTGCGGGTGGTTCATTTGGCCCTCAAGGCATTCCATCCATCGATTCAGTCCGAGTCGATTCTGATACAAACGGACAATACAACCACCATGTATTACTTAAACAAACAAGGTGGAACACGCTCTCGCCCTCTGTCTCTGGAATCTCAAGCGATCTGGCACTGGCTGCTCGCCAGGAACCTCTCGATCACGGCGGTGCATCTGCCAGGAGAACAGAACGTGCGAGCAGACGCTCTCAGTCGGCACTTCGAAGATCAAGAAGACTGGGTGCTCAACGACGAGGTGGTGGAGGACATTTTTCATCAATGGGGTCGTCCATCCATCGGCCTCTTTGCAGACGATCTAAACAGAAAATGCCACGCCTTCGCGTCCAGGTTTTACCGACCAGGAACGAGAGGGAATGCTCTTTTGATAGACTGGTCCGGGACGTTTGCATGCGCTTTTCCGCCCCTTCCTCTCATCCCGAAGGTGGTGACCAAGATCATCCGATCCAGGATGAAGATGATCCTGATAGCACCGGACTGGCCTCGCCAATGGTGGTATCCGGACCTACTACAGCTCTCGATCTGTCCGCACAGGAGACTCCCGTGCAGGCCGGACCTTCTGACCAAAATGGGAGGGAAGATTCTGCACCCCAGCCTTCCATCGCTGAGCTTGGCAGCATGGCTCCTGAGGTCCTGCAGTACGCACATTTGAACCTTCCTCAGGATTGCATGGACATTTTGAGGGAGTCAAAAAGGCCATCCACAAAAACCTCCTAATCTTTTAAATGGAAAAGATTTTACTTGTGGTGTATGCGTAATGGTTGGAGTCCGACTAGCGGGCAAGAAGAGGTAATCTTGCCGTATCTGCTATACTTGGCCAAATCTGGTTTGAAATACACTTCCATAAAAGTTCATTTGGCGGCCATTACAGCCTATAGAAAATCACCCAACCAGCCCTCTTTCTTTTAACTTCAGGTGGTCAAGGACTTCCTTCAGGGGTTGAAGAAGGTGTATCCCCCTGTCCGACCTCCTTCTCCTCCTTGGGAGTTGAATTTAGTTTTGTCAAAACTGATGGGTCCTCCTTTTGAACCCATTCATAAGGCCACGTTACAACACCTTACATGGAAAGTAGCTTTTCTGGTGGCTATTGCATCAGCGCGCAGAGTGAGTGAAATCCAAGCACTCTGTTCTAATGAACCGTATACGGTTTTCCATTACAATAGGGTGGTTTTGAGAACTCACCCTTCTTTCCTACCCAAAGTAGTGTCTGACTTCCATGTCAACCAGACAATTTCTCTCCCCTCTTTTTCCCCTATCCTGCTACACCAGCAGAAAGGTCTCTTCACTCATTAGACCTCAAGAGGGTTCACAAATTCTATTTGGAGGGAACAAAATCCATTAGAAAGGCTGATCAATTGTTTGTAAACAACGGCTCTGTTAGGACAGGCTTTCCAGCCTCCAAACGATCCATTTCGAGGTGGATAGTGTCCTGTATTAAATTGGCTTACCAATTAGCGAACAGGCCACTGTTAGCCTCCCCTAAAGCTCACTCTACTAGGGGAAAGGCTGCTACAATAGCTTTCTTACACAATGTACCGATGGCCGAGATTTGCAAGGCTGCAACTTGGAAGTCGGTCCATACGTTTACCAGGCATTACTGTCTGGATTCTTACTCCAGAGCGGATACCCAAGTTGGCCAAGCCTCCTTGAGGAATCTGTTCCAATGCTAGTTTAATTGGAGTCTTTGAAATATATCTTTAACAATGTATTCTTTCTGGTCACTTGCCCGCAGGATGAGGGGATGGGCTTGCTATTCTATTCATGTGCTTATGACTATTGATGAGGATTCCCTGGAAGAGAAGGATAAGTTACTTACCTGTAATCCTAGTTCTCTTCCAGGGGTATCCTCATCAAAGTCATAAGCAACCCACCCGCCTCCCCGGGCAAGTGATCAAGATACATGTCATCTTTGTTCCCTGGCCTTCGGGTCTCCGCAAAAAACAACTGACCTAACTGTCACCCCTGAGGCATGATGGGAAGCTAGGGGTCATTGCTGCCTTAAAGGCACAGTGCCAGTTTATTCTGTGTGTTCTGTGGGTTAGCTTTTCAGCTTTCTACACTGATGTTTTCTACAATACAGCCTATGTGCTGGCAATGTTCTTTCATTCCTCTTTGCAGGATTGTGTTTTCTGCTGTGCATTAAAGCAGTTTTCAAATGTGTTTATTTCTCCCTGCTTTATTGGAAATGTATTTCTGTGCAAGGGAAATTCTTACAACATTGCTCAGCGTTTTCTAGTATTGGAAGGCTGCATTGTGTTTTTATATATATATGGATATATATATAGAGCTACATATATGGTTTCCACATATATGTTTTATATGTTTCCGGGGTCCCGCGCATGGGCGGGAATATTCATGTGCTTATGACTTTGATGAGGATACCCCTGGAAGAGAACTAGGATTACAGGTAAGTAACTTATCCATCTCTGGATCTTGAAAATAAATATATGCACTGAAATCATGATATCATTAAATATGAACAGGCAATCTTTTCTTAAAAGATGTGAGAAGGTAGTGATTTTGTTTCAACATCCCAGCATAAAAGTAGCATCTGGTGATTCTGGATAGGATTAACATGTATTGACACACTGGTGTTTGGATGCAAGTGCTGAAATGGTGGGGTTGCTGATGGGAACTGAGGTAACTGTTATTTTCTTAGCTTCGTTTACTGTTTCATAACATAAATAACAGTATTGTCTTTTTTAAAGGCAGCCAATTTTCAGCCTCAGGAGAACGAAAGGCTGAGTCAGTCATGCTGGAATTCAAGTCTGTGATTTGCTGGTTGCACTCACACTGCTGAAGCAAGCACTGAGCTTCTTGCCATTAGATTGACAGTTGTGTAGAGATTCTAATAGCAAGCAATAAGCACTGTGGATATTTTATTCCTACAGTAACATAAAGTCACCTAAAGTGGCAAGAAGGAGGTCAATGATAACTGCATGTCCTAAAACAGTAAGCAAAAGCTAAACCGCTAGACCGTTTGCTAGCACCTGAAATACGAGAGGCTTGTGTGCATTAGGTGTCTTGATCATAAAGAAAAGTCAAACAACAATTCACAATTGGAACAGTGAACAACAAGCTTATCTAAATGATGTAGTAATGTTAGTGGTAATTTGAATAGTGATTGGAAGTGAAAATATCAAATGTACACGTTGTCCTAGTAAGACTACCACAAGCTCTCTGGGAAACGTCTGAATACCGTATCATCCAAGTGGAACTACAGCTAAATTGTCACCTACAACTGAACTGTAACTTCAAGATGAAGCATCTGAGTAATGCAGGATGGTTGAGCTTAAACTATATGCTGTCACAGCTTATATGACTGGAATACCATGACCAGATCAGGTATGCACTGAAGTTGCTACACTGGCTTCGATAAAGGGAGGATATCAATTTAAGATTCTCTATTCTATTTATAATGAAGTGCTACATGGCCACATCCTCATGCCTTTTCTTCATGGCAGCTATAACAGTCTTCTAGATTCTCGAGGCCAGTCATCAGCCATCAGCTCTCTGGCTTCTATGCGTTTCTCTGCAATCTAAGTCTCAGTACACTCCTTAAATTTCCATATAGGCCTGAAAAGTCACCTGTTCTGTATAGTGTTTTACTAACACACTCCAGATTCTTGCCCACCCCAGCGTATCTCATCTGCAATCTTTGTGCTTAATCACCCACTAACTCTTTTTCTGCTGCGTTTTTGGTTGGGCCCTCGATTATAGCTTTTACATAGAATTTGCTTTTAGCAAATCTGTTATAATCTACTGCACCATGGAACCATGGCGCACAAATATTCTATGTAATGCCAGGAGCCTTCCATGGTAACTGCAGAACTCTATGGGAGAGTGGACTGTTGAAGGGTGAATACCTGAGCTAGGCTATGCGCTACATGTTGGTGGAATAAAGAAGACTCAAGCTTCTAATGGTGTCAAGAGTACTTCTTAACATTGGCGATGAGGACCTGTGAGGGGCAGGAAGTCCACCAACACCCCTCAAAAGACTAATCTGCTGGAACCCTGCCTGCTGACGCATCGTTAAATTGGCATTTGTCTATACGTTCCTGAACGGACTTTCTGCTCGGGTACTGTGAGTAATAAGAGACAACTTCAGTGGTCTAAGACATTTTACATAACTTTGCACTGCCTTGTGCCTATTTTAAATTATTATTCGTGTGGCAGTTAGACAAGATCGCACACAGCATTTCATAGAGCATGCCGCGAGGGTAGTGGGCCGCGTGGTGGTTGTCTTACCTCCCAGAAGCTGCACATGAGGGCAACGTTGCTGGGGACACTGTAGCCTTGCAGGCGCATCTCATGGACACAGGGCTCCTTGTCCAGCGTCCTTTGAAGCTGGGTGCGGCTTTACAGGTGTTGGGGCGTTCAAGGCTTTTTGGCGAGTCTTGCGACCGCAGCACACCATTTCCGTGTCCTTCAACCCTGCAGTGGCCAAATCGGATCTGGCTTACCGGGCTGAAACCAGTTCAGCGGCAGTGTCCTGAAGCAGCACAGGCCTGAAACTTTTCGGCGTCCTCAGCGTGGTGTGGAGAGCTGTCTGCACAGCGCCGCATGGGCGAAGGGCCAAATTTAGTGACAGCCAGTCGAGTGTGGTTAAATATAGTGGCACACAAACAAGAGGTAGGAATGTGTATTATGATTCTGTAGTGGCACGTGCTCTGTGAGAAAAGACTGCCCTCACTCACTAATTGTGACCTGCTTCATCATCGGGCTTGCTGACACCCCTGCGCAGACCAATGCCTTGGGTGGAGCAAAAGGGAGGGGAAGACAATACTAACATAAAATAGTGGGATCACCGAAGAAGTGTGCAGTTTGTGAAAGTTAAAACTAGCTCAGATGTGTCTGTGGTACTATTTTATTCCTGGACCACCCGGCCAGGGTTAAAAATGTGAAGGATGGTGCTGAAAGGAGAAAGTTAGGATCTTTTCACCCCTCCTTACTGCAAAAGTGTTGACATGTTTCTGCCGATTAGACTGCTCCCTTAGTGTTGGGTCACTCCGGCATTCATCAGGACTATCAGGATCCCAATCAGAATACCCTTCAGTCCTAATTTTTCTGGGTAGTTCCCTTTTTGATCAGGGTTTGTAACTCACACTCTCGAGGAATCTGTGAAGAGAGGAGTCACTCCATAAACCTCTCTCGCTAGAAAATTCATCACAAGAGCATGGAAACCCTTCTCATTGTTGCACGTAAGTATACCTCACTCATCACATGCATATAACCATTACTCTGGGGCCGAAGTGGTCCTTCAATCAAACCTCTGCTTATTCTGGTCGGAAAGTTTGTCACGGATGATCCGTGTTTACATTAATATTCCAACCATAGGTACCAGACCTCCTCATATCCTAGCATATGTTTGTCCCAAGTTTCGTATGGTAATACAATGACAAGGCCCCTGCCACTCACCGAGTTCCGTCAGTCAGTAGACTTGAAAATGCGAGGGAGTAGGAGCGGCTCCCTGTAGTCTCACACTACATATAAAAAAAACACATATATTGAGTTAGCTGTAGGCGACTACTCATCTGTATATCGTGAGTCACATATCTGTAGATATGAAAGTAATTGCCTATTGTCGTGAAGTCATATTCCCTGACACTCCGGAGACCGTGGTGAACTGGGCAGCCCCCACCCTTTGTCAGCGATAAATGTTTTGTGGAGGTTATTCCTTCCCCGCGAAAATCAGCCCGGTGTGTTTCACACCATTGTGCGTATTCGCGAAGTGCTAGCATGGTAAAAGCAAATTGACCTTGTGGTAAGAGCAAGCCCACATTTGCATACAGTGGTATTTCCAATTATGGAAATAATGTTACGTGTTCAAAATCCCATACGCTCGTTGGGCTCCATGTGCCCAAAACCCTTTGACAGTTTCCACGGGTATAAGAAGGTTCGTCCCCCCGACTCCTTACATAGTCAAGTTGAGACTGCTGCCTGGCGTTTGCCCTCCTCTTCGCTGTGAAGGTAGCGGTCTCTAACCTTGGCGGCTCTGTTTAACGGAGATTGTTTTGGTCACTTGGGGCGATGTTCCATCAAGTGACCGGGACGTGCTGACGTCCGCGTTTGCTTGTTTCTATGCTTAGGGAGTATTCCCATCGTGCCCTCAGAGGGTGACGCGAGTTTTTTTCAATATGGTATAACTTTATTGTTAAGTGAGCCACAAACATTGGAAATGGGGCGCATATGCGCTTTATTGTATTCCGTGTTTCTATCTCTCATTAGTCCAGTGTTTTAATTACACGGGCGTCTATGTTTATTTATTTATGTGTTGTCTAAGTATGTGTCATGCACCTTCATGCTCACAGCAGGTGCATAAATTCGCAAATCGTACAGGACCATATTGATAGGCGCACAGCATTCTTTAACATTACATATGCTGCTTGTCCTTAATTTGAATAAGTGTAAGAGTATTAGTATAGTCTACATTTGCATCTTGAAGATTGTTAGATTTGGGGGTCTCTAGTTGGCATAGGTAGGTACCTGTGGCAAATAGGGACCCTTGCGTCTAGTCAGGGTAAGGGGCTACACTCCTAAAATAACCCCTGCTCACCCCCTTGGTAGCTTGGCACGAGCAGGCAGGCTTATCTCAGAGGCAATGTGTAAAGCATTTGTGAACACATACAGTAATACAGTGACAACACTACAGATGGACACCACACAGGTTGTATTTATAAAAATAGTATTTTTATATAGACTTAACACAAGACCAAACGACAAATCCACAATACTGTTCTCAAAAATAGACTTTAGAATGATATAAAATAGCCCAGTTCTCTCCAGTTGTAGATGCGACACTTTACTCTCAATGTACCTTGAATGCGTAACCCAAAGAAAACAAAAAGGGTCGCAGGGAAGGTGATGCGTCGGTTCCTTACACTCAGGGGAGTGGATGCGTCGGTTCCTTACTGCTGCGCAGGGGAGTTGATGCTCGCTTCCTTACTGTGTGGGGAGGTGATGCGTCGGTTTCTTACTGCTCTCCGGTGCGGTGCGATGCGACAAGATGGCCCCTCGTTGCGAAACTCTTCTCCGGTGCGATGCAACAAAATGGCGTCTTGGTTGCGATGCGACAACGTTGGTGTGATGCGTCGGCGGCCGTGCGGCGACTCGATCTTTGGAGCCGCGACAGGCCCTGCGACGCGCTTCTTCGGTGATGCGACGATGTCCTCTGTGGCAGCGTCCGCTTCTCCGGCGATGCGATGATGACAGCGGCAGCGGCGTCTCGCTTCCTCGGCGATGCGATGACAGCGGCTGCGGCAGCGACACGCTTCTTGTCGTTGCGACGCGCTTCCAGCTCCCAGCGACACGCAGTCTCTCAGAAGGCCCAGCAAAACAGCAGGCACTTCAATTCCCAGGGAATTCAGGGGGGAGCTGGTTGGTGAAGTCTTGTATCCCTGAGACTTCAGGCAGGAGGCAAGCTCTAGTTCAAGCCCTTGGAGATTCTTCTTCAAGTTGATAGAAAGCACACTCAGTCCTTTTCTCCTTTCTTTGGCAATGAAGCAACCACTGCAGGCCAACCCCCAAACACACAGCACAGGGGTAGTCTCCTCCTTCAGCTTCCTGGTTCTTCTCCTCAGCAAAGGTTCGTCTTGATTCCCAGAAGTGATCTAAAGCTCTTGGGTCTGGGTCCCAATATTTATACTACTTTTCTCTTTGTTCTCTGAAGGCAGAGAGGCCTTTGCCTAGTCCAAACCAGTTCTGGTCAGTCTTGGAGCACTTTGTTGACAAGACTCCTTCTCTTCCTTTGACAGTGCAGGCCAGGGACATCAGACACACCACAGGAGGTGGAGCCAGCATTGTGGAGGAAAGGCACAGCCCTATTCAGGTCCCAGGTGCAACTCCTCCCTCCTATCGGCATGCAGATCTCTCTATTCAGCCCTGTGCTGACTCGCCCTGTCTCCTGGAAGCCCCCACCCCCTGTCACTCAAACTCCAGACAAGGAATACACAACCTAGCAGAGGCAGGCTTGGATAGTTAGGCAAGAAAATACCTACTTTCTAAAAGTGTTCTTTTCAAACACAGAATGTTAAAACCAACTTCACTAAACGATGTATTTTATCATTCTGAGTTCAGGCATACTAAACTCGAATTTCTACCTGGTTCCCTGAGTCAGTTAGGATTATAAGATGTAATAATCTAACTGCCCATTCTGGCCTATGGGGAACAGGTAGCCTTGCAATAGTGAAAAACGAAAATGGCTGTAATTCACTATTAGGACATGCCACACACATCGGGGCATGTCCTACCTTTTACCTACAATGCACCCTGCCCTTGGGCCTACCTTAGGGGTGACTAATATGTATAAAAGGGAAGGTTTAGGGACTGGCAAGTGGGTGCACTTGCCCAGTCAACATGGCAGTATCAGATTGCACACAGGCTCTGCAATGGCAGGCCTGAGACACACTTTACAAGCTGCTCCGGTGGGTGGCACAACCAGTGCTGCAAGCCCACCAGCAGCATTTGATTTACAAGCCCTGGGCACACGCAGTGCACTGTACTAGGGTCTGACAAGTAAACCAAACCAGCCAATCATGGAGTCACTAATCCATACATCAATTTACCATAGGGAGCACTTGCACTGTGGCACTGAACAGCAGTGGCACAGTGCCCAAAAGCATCTAAAACCAGCAAAAACATAAGAGGCAACAGCAAAAAAATGGAAGGGAGACCCACGCCAATGGTGCCAGGTCTAACATAGATCAAATGAAAATTTCAAATGGTGAAACGCAGCTCCATATCCGCATATAGATACATTACTCCACTACTGCATGAGGTACATATAGGAAAATATGTCAAGGGCATCACAAGGGGCACAGAGCGGATAATCGATGGATACTCATTTCCCAGGGTGCCATACCCCTCTGTCATGTCACCCAATCGAATGCGGGATAAATAATCCTGGCGCATCCCATCTCGTTCATTATTTAGTTGGGTGCATGATTGTTTAATTTAACCACCCTCCTGGTGTGCCTACAATGGTGATACGTACATACTTCATGTATATCCAGACTCCCCCTTGAATACCCTGAAATATCATCTGTTCAGGGAGTTCCAAGGAATATCGTCGTTGAGCCCCACCTCATGACTGCAGAGTCTATATATCCATTTCTCTTCCCTGAGGAGAAGTAATCTCTTGACATCTTTTGTGTAGTTCTAAATCTTAGGTTTGTCCAATACGGTCCAGAAGATGTCATCTACCGAGTGATGTTTCTCTAGGTAGTGTGTGGTGAATTTAGTGTTAGTTCTTTGGCATCGGATGTTACTTCTGTGTTCCATGATGCGTATCTTCACCTTACGTGTCATCATGGCTATGTATTGTTTCTTGCATGGGCATTCTATCAAGTAAATTACATTCTCTGAATTACAATTAGTATGGATCTTTTGCAATTACTGGTAAGTGAGACCCACATGACCCAATGGTCCCAGTGTAATGGGTATATGCGTGTGATGAGTGAGGTATACTTATGTGCACCAATGAGCAGGGTTTGCATGCTCTTGTGATGAATTTTCTAGCTAGAGATGTTTATGGAGTGACTCCTCTCTTCACAGATTCCTCGAGAGTGTGAGTTACAAACCCTGATCAAAAAGGGAACTACCCAGAAAATCGTTAATTAGGACTGGAGGGTATTTTGATTGGGATCCTGATGGTCATGATGAAGGTCGGAGTGACCCAACACTGAGGGCGCAGTCTCATCGGCAGAGACATGTCGATACTTTTGCAGTAAGGAGGGGTGAAAAGATCCTAACTTTCTCCTTTCACCACCATCCTTCATGTTTTTAACCCAGGCCGGGTGGTCCAGGAATATAATAGTACCACAGACACATCCGAGCTAGTTTTAACTTTCACAAACTGCACACTTCTTCGGTGATCCCACTATTTATTCTTTGTATTGTCTTCCCCTCCCTTTTGCTCCACCCCAGGTGTTGGTCTGCGCAGTGTCAGTTAGCAAACCCGATGATGAAGCATGTCACAATTTGTGAGCGAGGACAGTCTTTTCTCACAGAGCATGTGCCACTACAAAACCATAATACACATTCCTACCTCTCGTTTGTGTGTAATAGATTGTGACTGGGGAGGTCGAGGTAGGAATGTAACCTCTTCCCCCTTTTTTGTGTGAATTAAATATAGTGGCAGCCAATCGAAGTGTGGTTTGGGGAACCAGCCAATGGCAGTGCTATTCTTTTGGGTCCTTGTACCCAACATTAGTCTGCTAACTACCTGGAGTTTGGTGCATTTCTACGGTACTTTTTGTGGACCATTACACTGGATAAGAATACAATTTTCGGTGGACAATTTGGGGCAGATTGCCAGCATATTCAGCACAGTCAAGCGGCAGTGTTGTTTTCGATTCTTATTTTAGTCTATTACTTGAGAAGGTATTGTTTTATCTGGTTTATTACTGAGGTTTTTTTTTTTTTAGCCTGTTGTTCCATCTTATTATTTTAGATTGTTATTTTTGCTTGCTTTACAGATTAGCATGACAGCACCAAGCATGTCACAGCCTCTGCAATTCCTATCTAACTGTGGGGAATCTCTCTTGCCCTAGAAGAAAGGAAGAAACTTGTTGACTCCTATTTAATTGCTATAGGGGGTGAAAAGTTCTCAGCGGCCAGGAAACAGGGTATTTTGTTGCCCAACCTATGGATCGAGTGTGGAAATATATATGAGAGCCTCAATGAGAAATCTCTTGGCTAAAAACCCTACTTGGAAGTAGGCAATAGACATTGGGTAGAGATGGAGCACACTTCTGGCTGGGTTAAAGAAATGAGAAGCACACTGCCCACTACGGTGGAGAGAGTAACAAGCACTGTGTCAGGGAAGGAGGTCATGAGGACAACAAGAAATCTTTCACTCAGAAAGCTTTTTGTACCAAAGGGTAGGTCCAAGAGAAAGACACTAAATTCAAGTGTGGAAGCTCTAACCATTTGTCTAATAGCCCTAATTGTTTTGCACGCAATGCAGTTTGTCAAAGTTGTGGTAAGGGGAGACATTACATCCGTGTATGCAAAAACAACACGGTAGGGAAGTATTTGAAACTCAAGATTGTTGTCAAAAAGTAATATTACAAGTGACTCACCCTGCGCACATTGTTCATAGTATAAATGGAAATGTTGATGGGCGGCAAATTAGAATGCCGGAGTGTGAAATGACCATTGAGGGAAAGGAACTAGTTGTACTTGCTAATTAAGGTTCTCTGTTCGCACTCATCAGAGATGAGAATTGGGAGAGAGTGTTTGGGAAAGAGGATATTGAGTTATTGCCTCCTGATAACCTGGAGGATTTGGGGGGGGGGAGGGTCAAGCATTGACCTGATTGGATATACTGTCTTAAACATCAATTTTAAGGGGGGAGAGACGGTTGACAAGGTATATGTGGCCAAGCGACGAGACAGTCTCTTTGGGTTGGCGGCATCAGAGAAACCTTCATATTACCCTTAACCCTAACTCGGAGGAACAGGTGCTTTTGGTTACCATCGAGGATGAGACTCTGCATTTAATTCAGGACTTCCAGGATGTTTTCAGGGATGCACTTGATCTTTTGAATGAATTTCAAGCATAAGATCATTAAAAAAAAAACATGCAAAACCTGTGGTACACAAGATGAGGAGGGTTCCTAACTTAATACTTAAACTGCTGCAGGAAGAGATTGACAAACTATTGTCCCTAGGGGTGATCAAGGAGATTGAGTCCTTGGAGTGGTTGGCTCCGATTGTTCTGGCCCCCGAAGACAATGGGAACAAGATCAGGATGTGTGTGGACCTGAGGGACCTTAATCAGAACATTTGGGTGGATATGCAGCCTCTACCTAATATAGCTAAAGCTTTGGCCCTTTTCAAGGATGCATGTGTGTTCAGTGTGATGTATTTATCCGCTGTGTACTATCAAGTCCTGTAGCAAGAGGACTCTAGAGCGCTAAAGTCATTTTTGACACGGCTCTGGGCATTTAGGTTCATAAGGCTGCCTTTTGAGCTGGCCTCAGCCTCGGTATGTTCTCAGCGGCTCGTGAAGACTGTACTCAAAGAAATTGATTCTGTGATGTTCTTCCAAGATGACATCTTGGTATATGGAAAGAACACACAGTCATGATTATGTTCTGAGGCAAGTGTTGGTGAGACTCCGGGACAGTGGCCTCACTCTCAAGAGGTAGAAGTGTAAATTTGGGGTTAGTTCAGTCTCTTACTTGGGACATGCCATCTCTGGGAATGGGATAAGCCCCAAGTTAGAGTTAGTCGAATCGATTTTGAAAGCACCCACCCCGTCAATAAATACCAAGTCAGATCATTCATGGGTCTCGCGGAATACTATGCCAAATGTATTCCTAATTTTGCAATTGTGATACAGCCTATCAGGCTACTTAAGAAGGGGACCAGCTTTGATTGGTCGTAAGATTGTGTGAAGGTGTTTTGTGTAGTCAAGGAGAGCATAGCCAAGATTGCTAATTTGGGTCATTTCGATACCACCAAGAAGACAATTCTCACAACCGATACGAGTATGAGAGGGTTGGGTGCGATGTTGTCTCAAACTATGGGTGATGAGGAGAGGGTGGTTGCCTTTGCCTCTCGATCGCTAAGAGGGGCAGAGGCGAGAGATTTGGTCATAGAGCGGAAGGCTTTGGTCTGTGTGTTTCTTGTGGGGCCTGCCTTTCATTCTTAGGACTGACCACGAACCCCTGATTCAACTGCAGGTTGCAGGAACATTGATAACGCCACACCACGCATAAAGAGGTGGCTGGAGGGTTTAATTAAGTATAACTACTGTGTTGAGTATTTGCTGGGTGCTAGGAATGTACCAGCAGATTGCTTGACCAGGTTACCAGTGGAGTGGGCGGACGGACTGGATGGAGTGGATCAGCAGATTATGTGGGTTAAGGAGACTGCCTTAAACATGTTTGAATGGGAAGCAGAGAATGATGAATTGAGGAAGCAGGTCATGCATTTTGTGGTTACGGGATGGCCTGATCTCAGAAATAACCATGAGGAGGTTAAAGCATGCTGCGGTATCCAGGATGAACTATGTATCCTTGATGGAGAATTATATTGACGGGAACGCATGGTTCCACCAGTGTGTTTGAGGACTAAAATTGTTACCCTGGCACATGAGGGGCGTCTTGGTAGGAATTTGACCAAGTCCAGAGTGAGGGAATGCTATTGAGGGCCTGGTGTGGATTGGCAAGTTGAAGGATTGGTCAAGGACTGTATCCTGTTTACTGGGTGTGATAAGACCAGATCTGTCAGGACAGTTCCTTTGTCTCCTGTTGAGGTTTCATCTGAACCTTGGAACAAGTTAAGGTTAGACATTGTAGGTCCGTTTGAACTGTTGCCTGTGTCAATGAGGTTTGTTTTGGTCCTGGTGGACTATACCTCAAAGTGGGTTACAGCAAGCTGTGTAAATTCAGTAACTACCAAGCATATGGTTGAGTTTTTACGGGAGGTGTTTGCATGTGCGGGTGTACCCAAAATCATCATAACGGACAACTGGGTACAGTTTGCCTCGTTGGAAATGGGAGAGTTTCTGGATGATCTCTCCATTAAGCATTATTGTACAGCTTTATACTCTCCCATAGCCAATGGCTTGGTGGAGCGCATGAACCATTTAGTTAAGGCATGTGCTCAAACCGCAGTGGAGAGCGAGGTCTCTTTGAGGGTGGTGTTCAGTGTTTAAAAGTCAGATCGGCTGGTAGTAAGTTGAATCCATCCTGGTTGGACTTCAAGAAACATGCACATTGGAGTGACCCAGAGGCTGACCGACTCCACCAGCAAAGGTACAAGCAGTAATTTGATGACAGACATAGGGTGTGAGTATGTGAATGGAAGGTAGGGGATGTTGTTTTCATAAAGAAACCTGTCTGGTCTCCAAAAGGGGGTCCAAATTTCAGAGCTCAAGACGCATAATTCAAGTAGAGGAGTAAAGTGGTGGTTGTGGATGGTGGAGAGGTATGGAGTATGTCCAGTTTAGCAAGGGGTGCGAGTAATGATGGGCCCGGGAGTGCAAGTGATGATGAGCACAGGAGTGTGTGCTGTTATGAGCTTCGGGGTACATCCACGGATAGGGGGCCACAAGTGTAGGGGAGAGTGTGGTAGGAAACATTGGACCATGTCAAGGTGGTTTCCGCCATAGTCACTGTCTCAGCAAGAAGCCTTTGGAGGATTATGTATAACTTAAGGTGGCTATTATTATACGTTTTATTATGAAACCTTCTGTTATTTCTGGATGTGTAGTGTCTCTTGTGTTTCATTTAGAGTCCTAGTCCTTTTTTCTTTTTATGGAATTTTAGTCTGCGTATAAAATATTCTCTTTCTTTAACAGCTATTTTTTCCATTGATGACTATTCTCATTTGCTGTTATGTTGTATTTAGGTCAATTCCTCTCAAGAATTGTATTTTGTTTAGTTCTTTTGTAATATCTTTCTTTCATGTTGTTGATATTGTAACTATGTTCTATTTTGTTTCTCTTCTTTAAAGTATTATTATTTCTGTTATATTCCGTTAAAAGGGAGATGTGTTATAATCTACTGACCGTTGAATCATGGCACACAGATAACCTCTGTAATGCCAGGAGCCTTCCGTGGTAACAGCGAAACTCTATGGGAGAGTCGACTGTTGAAGGCCTGAGCTGGGCTGTGTGCTGCATGTTGGTGGAATAAAGAAGACTCAAGTTTCAAATGGTGTCATGAGTACTTCTTTACAAAATCACCATATAAAACATACCATAACTCATCTCATTGACTGCCCTACAATATGGCAGTCAAGTATTTACAAATCTCTCCCACCTCCACACACCTGCTGTCAGAACCCTTTTCAGAGGGCCACGTGGCAACCAGGTGCTACAGTGGCTTACTATGATGGGTGCGGTCTTTTAGTCCTGCTGTCCCTGGGCCTGACCTACTATGGATCCTGAGCAACTGGGCCAAGTACCCCTTCTGCACTTGTCTCTCAGTGGTAGCTGTGGTCGAGCAGTCAAGGATCCCTTCGGGGTGGGGGAATGTAGATACAGGTCAATGAACAATACTCCTAACTCAAAATGCAACCAGTACGAACAGTAAATCAATGTCTTGTCAAATAATTACTTTTATAAGAAAAAGAGGTATTTTATTTCGAACTCTACACATGCAAAGAAATACGACATTCAGAAGCAACAACACAATCCTCCTCAAGGGTGGGGCTCTAGTAGGTGTCAGGCAAATCCCTGTCCCACCCTCCTTCGTGTAACATGTTCAGGGTTATCCCCTATTCACTGGTGGCTGCTGTGAGGCCGTTTCCATTTCGACTTTTCAGGATTTCAATCATAAGTATCTGTGGTACCGCAGCACCTTCAGATGTAAAAGCCACAGGGCCCTAAGGGCCCGGTTTCAGTCTTACCCACTCTGGCAGTGTTCATCAGTGCAGCGAGTGCCCTCTCCTTGGGCGCGCCTAAGTCGGGCGGCTTGCGATGGTCGCGGCGCAGGGTATTCCAGTCGAGCAGCGCTGCCGGACGGTTTCCGGTGATCGGAGCTGCTCCAGCTGGGCAGACACAAAAGGTTAGTTGCCCTTCCCCTAACAAAGTCGAGGTGGGGGGAATGAGTTCTCAGTCTCCCGACTGGAGCACTGGCGATGGTGGGACGTCCTCGGCATCGTCCTGCGATCCTAGGGGAAATAGTCAATTGCAGTTGGTGGGTTAGACCCGCTGGTCATGGTAGTAATCCTCTCATCCGGGCTATGACCCGAACAGAGGGTCACAGTGAAGGAAGTGACCCGATTAGGGCCACCCGCTACCACCTCCCATACAAATGAAGAGTCGGTCAGACAGTGGAGAATACAAACCAAGTATATTTTATTCAGGTACACTCAAGCGGAGTCCAGTCTGACCAGCCTCCTAGGATCGCTGCAAGAGGGACTGACTTCAGCAAACATAGAGATACATTTTGTTCGTTTCTGAACCAAGAATGTCCGGCCCCTAATGGAAATCTACTAGCAGGTGCAGCTAAAATAAAGAAGTACAGTAAGACGAGTCTCGACTCCGAGACCGGGCACACATTTTCGTATTGCCAAGGTCCTTCTGTTCGTGTCTATCGCTAGGCTAGGGGGAGAAAGCCTCTATCTATGGGAAAGGAATGCGTTAATAAGAACAATGTATTCATTAGCAGAGCAAGGCCTAACCTTGGAGAAATGAACATTTCCACAGCCTGCTCCTCGAGTCAGGGAATACGTAGCTGACGACATGATTCAAAATGGCGGCTGAACATAAAATGGTGCTGCGAATGCTAGCTTAACACGAGAACAAAGCACAAACAAAATAGCAAAACATTTTCATTTCATCAACCGTGATACTGGCAGCCCCTTCTGGCATACAGAGTTGCCGCGTTGCTCACCATCTCGCTCAGATTCTTCGGTGCAATCACCCTAAACATGGTGGAGAAAAGTCTCACACTCCGGCCCAGTTAAGTTAACCAGTAGCACCCTGTGGCATACGGGATCACCGCAACAAGACTGTGTAGGCTTGGTACAGCCTACGTCAGCCCTCTCATGGCATATGGGGCTCGCCAGAAACAGCCTTGCGCACGGGCTGTAGCCCGATGGGTGCACAGCCGCATCCCTGCACCTTTCACAGGGAGCCCTCACAGTAGGGTTCCCCACTGGACCTCACTCCTTCCAACGCCTTCCTCTTCCTCACAGGGCCCACTGGTCTTGGCAAGCAGGCAGGCGCAGGTGCTCCAGGCTGCAGGACATGGTTTTCCTGAGTGGTCTTCTCACCCAGCAGGGAGACTAACAGGCCTTGGCCCCCAGTCCTCGTCACAGACAGAAGTCTTGCAGAGCTTTCCCACCTCACACAGCCCGTCTGGCTGCTTGGAAGATAACAGATTTTTGGGGACTCCCCTTCTGATCATTTTCCAGACACCGAATGTTATTTAGGGTCTGGCTCTTTGAAGTTTTATGTTTGTCCTGCTTCTTTTGGAGTGGGCACTTCTCCTTTTCATCCTCCTTCATGAAAGAGGTCTGCCACAGCAGGGACGACTCCGAAGCTGATTGGTCACTCCCATGAATTGTGAAGTGGACAGAGTTCAAACCTGAATGTCAGCCAACATTGATATGTGCATCAAAGGGTTAATCCCAGACACCCAGCCCTACTCTTTGATTCTCTTATCAGCCCCATCTCCCTTCTTGTAATGTGTCCAGCCCCTTCCTTGTGATCTAACACTGAATCAAAGAGCAGTCATTTGAAATTTAAAGTGAGTCTTGTCCTTTTCTCTACAGTGTGTCCCCACCCAGCTCACAGGAATGCAGCAATACACAAATCCTCTCCTCCTCATGCCTTCCCCAGGCAGACCTGGGTTTCCCAAAATGGAACCCAGGGTCCTCCATACCATGCACCATTTCAGCCACATTTACTCACTCGTTGTACACTCTCGGCACACGTACTTTCAGTTCTAATATCTCTATGCCTTGCCCTTTTACCTGTACACATGCATTCAGTATACTCAGCCTGCGCACACTTTTCAGTACTGAGACGTTCCTTTGTCCTGGCACACACTCATGATTCGTGTACGCTTATCACAAACAAAATCGGCATCAGGGATCCAGACAACATTAGAGTTTGGCACTCAGGGCAGAGGACTTTTCCGGCCCAAAACCGCACTTACAAAACTCAGAGACATCTTTTATTTGCATTCTGTACTGTATAAACCAAACCTACAAACAGACTTCATCCAGGACGTGGGCACAATTCCAATGTAATATCCAAGCCACAAACCACGGGTGGGAATCGGAATGCCGAGGAGTCAAGTCAGGCGTATTGGCCCCCTTGTAAGGTATGGTGTGTGCTGTGTCCATGCACACACTCATTGGAGAAATCTGAGTGACTTTCATATCACGACATCACACCCGTATTCTGAACTGATTTCTGCGTGAATACGAAAAGTTAATCATGTAACGTCTCATTTAGAAGCGACGTTGAGGTATACGGATGATATATATGAGTATAATTTCTAAAGGATAATTCGAAGTGAAAGACTACTACCTCACGCATCAATCACCTAATGGTATCGCGGAATTTAAGAATGCCCTGAAGAAGTTCTGTTCACAGAACGAAACGCGTTGGCTGTGGCTTTTTTAAGAAAAAATCAATAAAGAAGGAACCTCATTATTTTTTCAAAATGGACTGGATATAAAATGATTTGATTGTATACAATTGGGAAGTGGTGTAGCTTTGATATAGCTTATATAATATCCAAGCCACACTTACACTACCAGAAGAAATATCCCCCCCTCTCTACCCTCCCACACAGCCGTTCTTTGACCCAAAAGGTATCCACCATCGTTATTTACTGCATGTAAAGAAACGTGTTTTGATATGGCTGCTATAGAAAGATTCATAAATCAATAAATATTACTAATTAAATACATAAGTTAAGCACAACTATCAGTCACAGGTCATCGTTTGACTGTTTTGGCGCTCCCTTTATGAATGGCAATGCTCCTGTGCAACGGTCTCTCGGGCCTCCTACCCATTCAAGGTTGCACGTTGTTGGCTCCGAACTGTGTCCAACCAGATGCTGTAATGCAGTCATGGCTAAGGCTTCGGACTCACTCCCCATTTAGGTCCTGACACCCCCACTTTAGATAGATGACATCTGTGCTCTGGTGGAATCAGCAGTTCATCCACTGAATCTCACTCTGGCCAATGTCACAGTCCTCAAACTGGCTCAGAATATCTAGAAGAAATCTTTTCCTGAGCTGACAATCTCAAAGTCCTTCACAAATGCCAGGCTTCCAAAGACTGCCCAGTGTTTATCTTGAGAGAATTCTTCTGCCTACCTTCCCATCCCTCCTATATCAGTTTGGTGATGTTAGCAACTCCTATTAAGTATAATGTATTATCCTTATGTGAGAAAATGGATTATTAATTGAGGTGGTTGTGAGACCTCACCAAATAATGTCACCAGTATATTAGTTTTCTTTAAATCGAACCCTAGCTCAGTCCTGGTATCAGTGGCAGAGGGCAGTCAGACTTAATTCAAATGCAAACAAGTGTAAAGCATGTATCACTATCAAAACAATCAGTCAATAAGTAAGAAACACAGCACAATAAAGATCCCACTACAGTTTTTAAAAATAGTATATATTTTTATATTTAAATAGACACCCAAATGGCAAAAATCTGGATACGGGAACCGGATATATGATTTTCTAAAGGGTTTTTATAAATCACTGCAGTTCATTCTAAAAAGTATTGTAAATTACTGCTTTTCATTTTTAGCGGTAGTCTATGAGCCCTCAACGCGAGGGTCTGTGGCAAAGTCAAAGTTTCAGGGGTGGGATGCAGGCACCGGTTTGGTCCTGCTCAAGCTTTTACCTTCGCACTTAAAAACTTTACTGATTCTTTTTCCTTGACAACGAGCTCCTAGGTAGAGCCCTCTGCAACATGAGCCCGGTGTTGGGTTCGATATGGGCGGTCATACGAAGTCCAGCGGTTCGGTGGGAGCCTTGGTTCTTCATGGTGTACGTCCCTACGAACTCGTGAGTAGCCGTAGTCTATAAGCCTCAGACGCTGTGCCAAAAAACATTTATCTTTTGCTTTAGGCTCTCAAGTTGCAGTTTTGTGGGGAGAGAGAGTACACTCGAGCACCACCCAAGGGTCGAGGACCTAAAGGGCACCTCTTGAGGGACTAGGACTTGATCTCACAGGCTACGCCAGCGGAGTCCAGGGCAAGTTCAGTGGCAGCTGGTCCACTGTGCAGGTGCAGGGCTTCTTTAGCTTGTGTGTCGCTGAAGCTTAACATGAGGCTAGCCAACTAACCTTGGAGTTAACTCACTGGTCCTTGGCACAAGTGGGAGCAGGTCCAGCCCTTGCGGTCTCTTGCCACGGGTTCAACAGCGGGAACATCCCTTCTCTTTCTGAAATCCTGTCTTGGTTCAGCAGGTGTAGTCTTTCTTGGTACAGCATTTCTTTTTGAGGTCCACAGGTTCAGCAGGTCCGGTCCTCCTCCTGTTTTTTTCGAGTCCAGAAATGTTCTGATGCTGGCAGCCAGGGGTGCTACTTTTATGCTTATTTTGAGTTTGTAGGTGGGAAGTACTCCCTAACCAATGGGGACAAAATTCCATGGCGGCAACCCTACCCACAATTGCATCACTTCCTGGGGAATCGGCACTAAACTATCCCACAGTGCATCTCTCTGCACAGATCCAAAATCCTTCTTCCCTGAGTCAGAGCTATGGTGGTATAGTGAGGTGTGTCCAGTATAATGAAACTGAAAAATCTGTTCAGCAACGGGCTTTTAATAGAAACAAAAACGCAAGTCAGCCTTTAAATTTAGATTCTGTTAATGCATCTCAAGAAAAATATATATTAATGTACGGCTGAGAGGAATTTGGTCTTCATTTATATTCTTCATTTTTCTATGCAAAAAAATATTTTTCATATTTGACACCTTTCATATACAAAACATTAATACATCATAATCTGGCAATACCTCCTGATTGCCTTGAACACAGGTCTCAATGAAAACATACATTTTGTTTTATATAGAACAACATATTATCTCATCCTCAAACATACACAACACATACACGTTCCTTCTTCTATACACTCATACATATACATAAAATATTTCTCATGTCCAGGACAACACAAGTCTTGATAATTTCACAATATCTCAATAACTTAATTACATTAGTCAAAGTCTCATGTTTTCTTTTCTAGACATAGTGCAATTCTATTTCTACAATTCTTTTTTCCTACTGTGGCTTGTGAAAAATACTTTTACTGCACGTTTTGGCGTGAAACGCCTTCATCAGGAACGCCACATATTCAAGACCTCACTCTGTTTCAGGAGACCTGCAAAAACACAACATAACATAAAACCTTACTGAGCCGCGCAACCCTCTGTAGGAGATGCCAGGCTGTCTACCTCCACAAAGGAGATAGTAGGATAAGTTGTGACTTGTATTTGCTTATCAGAGGCAGTATCCTCTTTGAAGGTCGTCCTGTCAGGAGGAGATCACACCTCCTGCCTCTAGCAGGCCTTTTGTTCCCCTTTCCTGAGAGCCATTCACACCTCCTGGCAGGAGGGCAGCAGGCTGTCTTGGGTGACAATGGCTGCAGTGAATCAGAAACAGCTACTAAAACGTTGGGGCAAGAAAGAGAGGACTTTTAATGTCACCTTTATATTATATTAAAAGTTACTTTAAATCTGACTTCAGCATTACATCGGGTTTAAGGTAACAATTAATTTGAGACTTCGCAGTACATTTTTGGTGGTCCCAAATAGAAGTTAGCACTTAGCAGTTGGCCTAGTCAAACCCCATGTTAGCCAACAGGACTACCAGTTTTGCTACATTGAAAATGGCAATTGCGAGTTTTCACTGTCAGGACATGTAAGACATAAAAGAAACATGTCATTCTTCTTAATATTCAGTACCCTGCCTTATAGGGAACAAGGCCTTCTGTGAGAAAGGGCCTTTTTTGCATGGGTAGCCCCCCACATTGTGCCTGGTTTTGATGTAGTTTCAAATGTAGTGCACAGGGTCCCTGCCAACCAGGTCCCCTGTGCCAGTGCTCCTTCCCTAAAACAAACTCCCGATTGGTACTTCTGCCCCGGCAAGCCCCTTGTAAATGGGTACCCTGGATACCTAGGGCCTGAGAGCTGTAGAGGGTCCCTTGGGATCCCCTCACTGGGACCATGCCACTGCCCTTGCAGCCTGCATGCCCCTGTAAGGGAGAAAATGACAAAGTCGACATGGAACCCTACCTGGGTGCCATGCCAGCTAGCACTGCCTGGCAGCATAGGTAAGTTACCCCTCTAGCAGGCCTCACAGCCCTAAGGCAGGGTGCACTATAGTACAGGTGAGGGCATGTCTGCATGAGCAGATGTGCCCCTACAATATTGGGCACCATTTCATAATATTTGTAAGTGCCAGTGAAGCCATAGAGTACATCGGTTGGGAAGGTGACAACTCGAGCTCCACAGCATCATGATGGCTTAACTGAATACAGGAGTGTTTGGTACCAAACTACTCCTTTCAATAAATGTGGGATTTATTGTACGACGTACCCAGAGGGCACCTCGGCGGTGCCCCCTGAATCCCTACCAACCCTGGTGTGGTCTCTGACCGGCTGTAATAACAGTAAACAGGAGGGACCCCTAATAGAGAATGGGGGTGGGTAATATAGGGGTTCAATGAAACAGTACAAAAACAAAGGAGTACCCACCCTTTTGAAAATAGTAAAGGCCCGCAAAGGAGTCCTATGATGATGATTAAGAGCACAAAGCAATCTCATGCATGCAGGGAAAAAACAACAATGGAAACAATAAATCGTTTTGTCTTTTTTATTAACAAAATATCAAAAGATTATCGAAAGATATGTTTAATATTACAGAAAATAATGCATACAAATAAAATATACTAAAGGAAATACAATAAATACATTGCCCCACAAACACTCATCATTCATACAGACACACTCATATCATTCATATGAGCTCAAAACATCAAACAGACATACTCAAAAATCATCCAACATTGACACACAAATATCCAACATAGAAAAGAAAGCCCACAGAATGAATAAATATTCTATATACAGATCCAAAATTGGAGGGTACGAAATGAATTAAGGTATTGAAAGGACAAGCGCCAACGCGCGTTTCGGTGAAACCCTATTCACGGGCCACACCTTCCTCAGGGCGAGTCATCATTAACATGGAGGATGTGGGGCACTCAATAAACCAGTAATGATATTCTGTACAAATCAAGGTCCAACAACGACAGACTAAAATGATAATTCATTGGTCGGTCTATGTATAGTCAGAGAAAGCAACCTTCCTCTCCAATCGGATAGACAGCAGAAGGAAACGGGCTATATCAGTACCCGCATTCTGGAGCGTGGGTTCTTTATCCAGACCTACGACTGCTTGGTGTGTTAATCAAGAGCCACTATCAAATTAGATTTGGCAGAAGCAGCCTAAAAAACGTTATTCTTGGCCAAATGGGCCCCTGAATCTATCCGATTGGAGAGGAAGGTTGCTTTCTCTGACTATACATAGACCGACCAATGAATTATCATTTTAGTTTAGTCTGGTTTATTGAGTGCCCCACATCCTCCATGTTAATGATGACTCGCCCTGAGGAAGGTGTGGCCCGTGAATAGGGTTTCCACCGAAACGCGCGTTGGCGCTTGTCCTTTCAATACCTTAATTCATTTCGTACCCTCCAATTTTGGATCTGTATATAGAATATTTATTCATTCTGTGGGCTTTCTTTTCTATGTTGGATATTTGTGTGTCAATGTTGGATGATTTTTGAGTATGTCTGTTTGATGTTTTGAGCTCATATGAATGATATGAGTGTGTCTGTATGAATGATGAGTGTTTGTGGGGCAATGTATTTATTGTATTTCCTTTAGTATATTTTATTTGTATGCATTATTTTCTGTAATATTAAACATATCTTTCGATAATCTTTTGATATTTTGTTAATAAAAAGACAAAACGATTTATTGTTTCCATTGTTGTTTTTCCCTGCATGCATGAGATTGCTTTGTGCTCTTAATCATCATCATAGGACTCCTTTGCGGGCCTTTACTATTTTCAAAAGGGTGGGTACTCCTTTGTATTTGTACTCTGACCGGCTGTAGTCAGCCAGCTACCACCAGACATGTTTCTGGACCCCTGGGTAGAGAGCCCCTGCTCTTTGGGACCAGAAACAATGCACATCCTGGGCAGTGGTGTCCTGCCTCCTCCCCCAGGATGGGCCAGTGCTCGAAGAAGGGAAGCTTCAAAGGCCTGCTGCCTTTGTAATGTGACTCCCAGACTCTGCTGCTAGCAGCAGATGGTGGCCCCTGGTTTACACCCCCACTTTGGGCGTGAAAAACAGCGGGAAAATTAAAAAATTTAGGAGGTGTTCCCACCTCTGCCAGCCCCACCCCTAAGGTGGGGGAAGCGAGGTGAAGCACAACTTTCAGTTCCCGCAATCTTGAAGGTGGGGGAACCCCACCAATCAAGGCTAGGCCTATGCCCCCTCCCACAGGAGGGTGACATAATAGAGGGTGTAGTCACCCCAGTAAAGGTGCCCATTGGCCCTACCTGCTACTCCCCTAACACGCCTCCTAAATTTAGTATTTAAGTGGCTACCCCAGACCTGACCTAAGAAGAGAGAAGACACCCTGCAGCAGAAGACGACAACTGCCTTGGCGCCAGCCCTACCGGCCTGTCTCCAGCTTCGACGACCCTACGGCCTGTTTTGCAACAGCGACCTCCAAAACCCCTGTGAGGACTGTTGCCTTCAATAAAGACTTTAATCTCCCGAGGACAGCGGACCTGTCCAAAAGAAACCGACTCCAAAGAATCCGGATCCGCGTCCCCAGCCCACTCTGCACCCGAAGCCCACAGCCCGAGTCTGAGTGGCTCATCTGTGCAGTGAAGTCTGCCTGGTAATCCTAACCTAGTGTTCAGCGTTGGTTGACTTCTCCTGCCCTTCACGATGGCGCCTGCAGTGTGAATCCAGAGGCTCCCGCTGAACGAGACCTGCTCTGGTAAGAAGACTCTGACGTCGAAAGGCACCCCTGCAGTCGAAGCCCCTATGCCCTGGTGAGCTGAACCGACAGTGCCCCTACGACCCCCTGCATCCCAACTTACCTCTGCTGTCGTTGGTCTTCCTCCTGCAACCTCTGTTGCCATCCCTGCAGCCTCTTTGCCAAAAGAAGAATCTCCATTGAAAAGCATTGGGTGCCCGATGTCGAATTTGCCCCCTGTGCTGCTGGTGGTGTATGTTTGATGCTTTGTGGCCCCCGCTGTGCTTCTGCTAACCCCCAAAGCTTGGCACCTGCAACAGATTTATTTACCTTGCAAACAGTGTGGCTCCAGGCACCCCCTGTCTCCATTGGAAAGCATTAGGTTGAACTCAGAGTTTGACCTCTGCACTCTGTCGTCCCTGTGCCGCTTGTGGTGCAGTTTTGGTGCTTACCCGACCGCTGGCCCGTGCTGACTTTTGGCTCCGAAGATTAAGATTGTAAGTTCAATACCTACCTGTTTAACCACAATATTGTTTTCCCCATAGGTTAACCTTGGAATGTGTGGAAGCATTTCTAAGTGTCGATTTCTCAAAGTGCAAAGTAATCTTAATTAAAAACGTACTTACCGGTGAGTTTTGTGTCCATTATTGATCACTGTTGTGCAATAAATGTCTTAGACTGCTCTGTGTTAGGCCTAAGGCTGCTCGCCCACACTGCAACTAATAGAGCACTTTGGGTTTTATATTGAGCCCTGTACACTTTTGGGGAACCCCTGGACTCTGCACGGTATTACCGCCTAGTGATATCTTTTACAGAGCCAGCTTCCTACACCTTCCCTAGGGGTGACTTATAAATATTAAAAAAGGAAGATTTAGACTTGGCAAATGGATTATTTTGCCATGTCATGTTGCCAGTTTAAAAGCTGTCCTACTTGGCTGCAGTGGCAGACCTAGAGTCATGTGTTCAGCCCTGCAGCACATAAGTGTTGCTAACGTCTCCTAGCAGCTGTCTAGAATGACACTTGGGGGTCACAAAATCTATATGTGTGGAAGTAGGAGACCTTGCAGACTTAGGCAAACGGAGTCCCTATAAAGATGTAGTATAGATGACGGACCTATGATGTGCTGCCTCCACCTAGATGTACCTCATTCAGATGACATTATTGTAGTGCTTTTATTCTATGGTGTCCTTACAAACTGTGCCCCTTTTTCAGCACCAAAAACTCTGACTCTGGACCGAGTCCCCTGGGAACCCAGACCTAGCTACACTGCCCTACTTCCTGCTTCAGTTGCCCAGCTGATCACCCCTCTCTCTATCGCACAGCCTCCTATCTTCCCTTCTAGTCACTTTGCTCCTAGTCTCCCGCTAACTACTGGTAGATGGATTAACTAGCTCCACATCTGTCAGTAAACTGTTCGCATTTGTAGTAGCCAAGCACCTTGAGGATTGAAGTGTTTCTATGTGGCTGGATCACCCCCACATTTTTACATGCTGGTATCGTTCTCAAACCTGGTGGTTATACAAGGTTGGCTCAGATTGTTAGCCTAGGGTTTAGCACCCACCTGTTGGCGGATTCCCTCCTAGTGTTTCTTCAGCCCTGCCATCCATTCTCCACTTCTATAATGACTGAGTGCACATGGAGGTCGCTCAACTGAGTCATGTCTTATACATCATCATTTATACTTCTTCACAGTCAAGCCTGACATAGCCAAGCCCGGGACCGGTTCAACATCCCTAAGAAATAAGATATCATCCATGCATAATGAAATGGTGTGAAGCCGAACAGTAGCAACAATCCCAAGATTAGTTCTTTTTCTCTGTGCATACATTGGTAGCAACTCTCTTGCTAACGCAAATAGCAGGATGTCCATCTCCAACCACCATGAGCCTGATATACCGCGACATGTTTTACTGTGAGCCGTTGTTGCCTCAACATATAAGATTTAGATCTCAACAGGTATCTCATTGTATAATCCAATCACCTGCAACACCTCAAATAGGTAATCTTATCCCAGGGTGTAAAAAGCTTTCTCATGTTAACCGATGCAACGACCTGAAATTAGTCATTCTCTGAAACACTATTCAAATGTCGTTTAGTCAGTGTGTTTTCAGAGACTTACTCCCGCCGGGACAAAGCTGGAATTACCTTCATCAGCTTGTTATATTTTCACCAACATTTTGCAGCCAAGATTCAACAGGGAGTGAGGTCTTGCTGTTTCTAGAGATATTCAGTGAGGTGACTATTATAGCCTTCCTTAGTGGTAATCTGTAAAGCACCATTCTTCCTAGTGATTGGAAACCACTGTAACAGGCTCGGATCCAATATAGTCGTATCAAGTACCAATAAAGTCAATTGGAAGACCTTTGCCCTTAGGGGCCTTACAACTCGACAACTGTTCTGTGACTTTACTAATATCAAGAGAGGTAATAGAGGCTCCATCATTTCTTATCCTGTTTGTTTTGTCTTGCTGCTGCTACACATGCATGCAATCCGTCAAATAAGGGTGTTTTGGGCTTTGTATATAGTTAGTAGTAGTAGATGGTTGATATGTCATTCATGCCTTTCTGTTAGCAAACTGTAGCACAGTCTTTCCTGCCTCTGTGACTCAACTGGAATCTCCTGCATGTTTGTTCGGGTCAGCAATGTAAGAAAGTGTCCCATTTTTTCCTTTTACTGTGTTGTTTAGTTCTGGGTAATCAAATGATTGTAATTTATTCAAAAGCTTTGCATATTTAGGTTTACATCAAGTCAGCAGTTCTCTCTCTTCACTAAACTCTGTATCTCATATGCCTCTTCTGTAATTTGTAATGGAGGCTGTACCACCCCACTGTTTGGCAGTACATGGGTGCTGTATGCGCAGCTGCCAGTAACCACCATGTCGGAATTCAAGTAGATTGGTTACCCCAATTCAACATCAACACAAGTTGACTGTGGCCTGACAATCGGACCATGGAAGTGGCATGTGTGAAAGAACACATCTAACTTTGAGTGCAGGTAATGGAAAGGCATATAAAATGTGTATGCCCTAACTAAGGTGTGGACAGCTCCCCAAGCATAAAGTCAGGCCCCAACCAGTAACCACGTTCTGTAACTTGCTAGTAGTCTTACCATTAATCATTTAAGGCAGAGGTGGGTGTAGTCTATCAGGCTCACCTCAAATACGCAAATTATAACTTCTCTTCCCCCACTAAGTCAATCTCAATGGATTCAAGAGGCTTTCAAGGAATTTGATGTGGGAGCCATTTGGCCCATATACATGGGTTAGTCTGTCTCTAGTTGCCCCCTCCATTATTGCATCCATGCCTTCTGTGCCTGCTTGTTCTTTATGTACTACGAACAGAACATCCAGTCTTATCCAAATGCTAGAGCCCCAAGCATGTGAGGAGTATACTTACAAGAGAAAAACATTACCATTCTCAAGCATAACATTAACCCTCTAGGTACCAGGCTCCAAAACCCCATATTGTGCAATTGTGAATAAATGGGAGGCAAATCAAACTCTGTCTCTTTTCCATATTCATCTTGCCTGAAGTTAAGTAGCACACCCACCCCTGAGTGACAGGCTTGAACTATAAATGAAAGTACCGAATCTTCTGCGAAGGGTTGTATTAAACCATGTATTTTACATTATATAGATTCATTAGCCATTATAGGTGTGGCTCTTGATATTCTTTGTTAATTCCTCAACCTGCTGTGTTCATTTCCGGACCCAGTGCATCTGAATATCTAAGTGGATGGTTGTAATATTTTCTATTTAACTTCTAGGAATGAGCTGTGTTAATGTTGTACTGTGACTTTGTTGTTGAGGTGAAAATGAGGACTCTGCTTTCCCCACCATGCGTAGACAGTGGTGCTTGGCCCCTTGATGCATTACATTTTGGTACTAGTAGTTGAGAAGTCTGGCACGACAGTACGCAGAATAGACCCATGAGCTGGTGGAGGTACACGACTCCTGTGCGCCCCTTCCACGGTAAAGAAGTTAGAAAGTCTCTTAAGGGCAACTTCCTTATTAAAACAATCCTTCCTGAACAGCTCAATGTGGGGGTCCCTCTGCCATCTCTGGGAGGCCCACTCCTCGCGCCGTTCCTCTGTGAACAGTCCTCTGCATCCTCCCTACAGTATTCTAGAAACCGGATCCTGTCCTGCAATTCTGAGATTTGACTTCTCTTTTTGAGGACAGTAGGCTGCAGCATGTAGAGCATTTTTTCATTTTCCGCCACCCTTCCCGAGAGTTTCTTCAGTTGAGTCATGAGAAGCCACAAATCTGGAGCAACAGTATCTATCTTAACCTCTACTATGTCACACATTTCTTTAATGGCATTCAGTAAGCAGTTTTGTTCAAATGGAGGAGTCATGGACAGACCACCACCCTTCATGCACCCAAAGCCACCACATCTCCTAGTATGGTGATATGTAGGCAAAGTCAGTGTGTGTGTAACGGCTGTTATTTATATTGCCTGAGTTTGCCCATTTTGACTGTTAACACTGGAGGAGAAAATGAAAAATGAACTGTGGTTTGTGGGGGAATGTAAATGGTCCCCTTTTCCAGTCAGGACTTCCAGTCATAAGTATCCCCTCGTTTGAAAGTGTAGGGCATTGCTACCAACAAGTGCCAAGATCCCTGGGTCTGGCTCACTCTGATAGTTTGTACAAGCTCAGTTGCCTCCCAGTTCAATGGATAGTTAGAATAGGGGTGTTCATAGGCCAGGCAGCTATTCAGTATGTAGGGCAGTCTTGGGTTGCTTGTATTCTGGTTCAGAGAAGACTGGACTTGGCAGTTTAGACTGCACTGTTCTTATTGGAGCAGGATCAAAGCAGATTTACATATGGCTATGTCTAATGTGAGGTGGCATTGTGGGCAAAATAAGATGGACTGGGATGCGGCCCAAGTAATTACCGGTGGCTGAGATTAATGCAAACATCTTGTCCATCACTTTTTTGTATAATTTGTCACAAAAAATTGAGGCATCCCCGCTGTCATCCTAAGAGCACCTGGACGTTATATAAATAGACCTTCCATCATTTCTTCCTCGTTCAACTTTTTGCTAGGTACCAACTGGAAAATAAAACTCTTTGCCATAACAAATATCACCCCAAATGTCACAATGTATCATTTCTGGACAACTTTAATGAACTTATCGGAACATTAAAGAAGATCTTCTCTAATGAAGGAACCACCCTAGATCTAATTGTCCCCTCTTACACTCACACCTCATTAACCGGAAAAGTATATTAGGCAAGACTCGTTGGACCACCACTCACTGCAAAAATATTCGCCCAATCCCTTTGAATTTCATAACAAGAACAAGGAAAATCATCAAAAATCATGTTCGTGAGAAGACCTCCTGTGATGTCAAAAGAGGGTGACTGGTTATGTTGGTTGCAGTGAGCAATAGGCAGTCATTGGAGTCCAAGTCCAGAAACCACTGGCCTACTTTGGAGATTCTATCTAGGGTGCTAGTTTACCCTTTGTGTCCCTTAGATACTTGTAGGGGGAGGGGGGCTTGTAGCTTCTTTAACTACTGGTTGCACAAAACTATTTTCCAATAGCGGGAGCACCCATGGTTCCAGAAACACTGGGAGGTGCAGAAGTCAATCTAGTGCCAGAACAAGGGACTCCGAGTGCCACTTAAAATGTTAATGTCTCCCGAATAGTAAGGGCTAGGAAGTGTATTTAGATGGTTCTGGAATTGGGGTAGTTCTCATCAGACAGTGGTGCGGGAGCCCAGGCCAGATGTTGAAGTCCAAATTCTTCAGAACGTTCTAAATTTGGTGATGGAGATAATAACAGGCACCCTGGCACATGTGTCTTGTTGGGGATAGGACATGCTCTACCTTTTTGCTGTCTAGGATCTTCTCCTGGAGCTAGATGATGTTGTGTTCGGTGTTATTGCTGGATAATGGACTGTGGTGACCTTTCATTTCTGGGCCAGTGTTAGTATTTTAATGCTTGTCCCGTGCACGTTCTTCCGGCGCCTGGGCTTTGGTGAATGTGAGGCAGGTAATTTCCTCCTGGGAAGGGGCAATCTAGCTCTTCAGCAGGCAAGTAGGTCTTTCTTTTTTCACACCTCCATCAAGATCACCCTACGGATGTTTCCCAGAATTAGACCCAGTCTGCAAGGATAATAGTAATGCATCAGTTGTCATACTCTAGATTCCATAGTGTTTCCTACCTTTTCCTGGGCTGGTGTACAGGCCCCCCTCAATTGCAGAGTTGATACTGAACAAAGTACTGACTGGAGAGCTTAGTATTTATCTTCACATGATGGCCAGGCCAGGTGTGGCCAGTGGGGTGCTCTGTACTGTCTGAATTTCCAGGAGTTCCTCCGAACTAGGTGGCATATTCACCTTATGTCCTGGTCATGGGGCTGTGCTGCCGTCCTCAGAATGGTTCATTCTACCCCACGTGGAATGGTTCTGCAAAGGTGATTCCCAAGCAAATGCAGATCCCGAACAGGAAATGGAGAGTGGTAGGTTTAACTCTCACAGGAGAGCTGTAGCTTCTTCAGTGGGACTCTGCTGGGCCACCTCCAAAGATAGCTTAAGGGAGGTGGGTAAGGCTCCAATGTCCTGAGTGATAATTGGCAACTCAACTGAAAGGCAACCACCATTGTGTAACGCTAACTAACACATACATAGATGTCAATGGTCTCCCACATTCTGTCAGACAGAAACTCACACCCATCCCAACCCCCCCCACCCCCTTCCTGTGGCTCCATAAATAGAGAGATAGAGAAAAAGATCTGCAACCTTCACTTTAGATTATACTGCCACCAATCTGTCTTTTATAGCCTGAGTTTGAGAGGGCAGTATTAGAGAGCTGCAATATGGGTGGCGCGTCAACGTCATTGCCCAGCTTGGATGTCTCACTGAGTTAAAAACAGGAGTACCTCCTCTGGACCACAGCTCACTATGGGGAAACACTCAGGGCTCTCAAGAAAAACATTCAGGTGTATGATTCTTAAATGCATACTGAGGACTTCCATTCCCAAAACGCTAATGTAGATTACAGCGATTTCCATTGGCTTTTACTCGACTCCAAACCTCTATTTCTTGGGTAAATCACAGAAAAGTCTGAATTCTAATTTATCCCACACATCCAGCAATGAACTCCTGATCTCTTTGCATTCTTTTCAGTTTTGGTCTGCCTCCAAATTCAGCACAAAAACTGCTACTCTCCAAGTTTAAAATTAGATTGTAGAAGGAGTGGGGCTAAAGGTGATGCTTTCATACTAGTGCTACTTTCCTTACCAGGGTGTTTGATACAACCAATTGCAAGACACAAGGATGAGTCTAGAATGTTGAGCCTCCATATGGTTCTTTTCCTTCCTCGCCTTGAGATTTGATCTCGAAAAAACTATCTCTAAAATGTGGGATACATCAAGTCTCAATTATATAGTCCTCTCTTTTTACTTTATTCATGTAACCCCTTAGCCTGATACTCCTCGAAAAAGGATTGCCACCCACTAAGCTGATGATACCCAACTTACCGAAGAGCCCGATTTATCAGACATAAGTCATGACATTTTTTCCTGAAAAATCTCATAAACTGAATGGGTTAATTCTCCCTAAAACGGAATCTAGCAAAAACAGAATTCCTCCTTCTTTACTCCAGAGAACACCCTTACCCAGTCTGAGAATGACTTGTATAATTTTCACATCTAGGTATCACTACCACTTGGTCCCTTTTGCTAAATCGCTAGACATCATGACTGCCCAAAGCATAACAGTGCTAATACCTTTCCTCCTTCCAACTGCTTCTACTATTAAACTCAAACCCATTGTGTCCTCCCTCAGAGTTCACAAGAGCTGTATAGGCCCATTTGCCTGAAGGACTCCAACTCAATTCAACCTAAAACCTATCTATTCCCTATCTGGCTAATTATTTTGTTCTCCTATCTGTTAACCTGACATTGCTTATAAATGATGGATTTCCTTGTTATTTGTAAAGTACTCTGTTGCCCATGTGGCTAGGTTCACAGTGCTGTAACAATTTTACACATTTCAGTAACATAACTGATTTGAAATGTTAAAGCTGTGGTAAAATATTTTTGCTTGTTTATTACAGAATCTTCCAGCGGATATTAAAGAATCAATAACTGATATCATAAAGTTCATGTTGCAGAGGGAGTATGTGAAGGTATGTTCAATGCACTACAAGTTAACATTTCCATTCACTAATTTGCTTTATTATGCATTTTATCTTCAGGAATCTAAAAATGGTAAGGGTCAATATTTGAATTGTTCGTGCCATAATAACATGAAGTTTAAAAAACAAATCCCTCACATTTAGGATAGGATTAAAAAAGGTATGAGATAATCAAAAAATCTATTTATAGAAAATTAATGAAAGGGTTTATAAAGCGCACAGCTACTCCGAGAAGTGCCCGGGTGTTGCAGACAAAGCATAAGGATCAAGTGGACGGTGTGCTAGCACTCTGAAAACAGATGAGGTGTAAGTGCTTTCCGAAAGGATGGTTCATGAGAAGTAGACTGGAGAGGTAGTGGTAACCGGTTCCATTAATCAACTGCCAAGACCACGAAAGACCGACCACCCAGTCTGACACAGCGAAACCGCGGAATTGTGATTAGGAAAGCTGTGGACAAGCAAAGGGATGCAACAGGCTGATAATGACTAGTCCTCCTTATCAGATACTGAGGACCTTCCCTATGGAAGGCCCGCTGTATGATGGTAAGGTATTTGAAGGGAATCCTCATCTTGACTGGTAGCCAGTGCGGATCTCGGAAATGTTGAGAAATGTGCACCCTCTAAAGAATGTCCAAAATGATGCGAGCGGCGGCTTTTTATACCAGTTGTTGTTTCCTAATCAATTTATCAGGCAGACCCAGATACAGACTGTCAGCATAATAAAGCCTAGATGTTATGAGGGCATGAACCACCGTCTTGTGCATTCCAAGGGGCAGGAGATCCAAACAATTACTAACAGATCTAAGCAAGGCAAAATAACGGCCCAACCACTGATAGAATTTGAGGTAAAAATGACAACTTGTCATCTACTTTTACACCCAAATTTCTGACTGTGGAAGATGGCCCAGAAGGGTAGACAAGTCCTTAGGCCAACAGCTTTCCAACCAATGTTCTCTCACCTGACCAAATAGGAGGAACTCCTTGTTCGAGGCATGTGAGCTGTAGATCACATGCTTTGCATACCACTGCCATCTAGTGTTGGGTCCGGATGTTTGCAAGTTGTTTTTCTTCGAAGAAGTCTTTCCAGTCACGAGGTAGGTGACTCCTCCTTTCGGTGATAGTGCGCATGGGCATCGACTCCATTGTTAGATTGTTTTTTTTGCGCCATCGGGTTCGGACGTGAATTGCGGCGCTCCGGTTCGGCACCATTTCTCGGGTTATCCTCGGTGCGCAATCCACTACCCTCGACGGTATTGTTATTCGATCGTATTTCCCATTCTCCGCGTATCGTACCTACTCAAAAATCTTCGATCGGAAACTTTGTGGAAGGCTGTTGGGCCTAGCCGCGTCGGGTCAGCTCGCAGTCGATGGAACGGACTCCATTTAAATTCTGTCCTGGGTGCCGCGCCAAGTATCCGCGCACCGACTTGCACGAACTGTGCAACTTGTGTCTGGCCCCGGAAAACAACGAACAGGACTGCGACGCGTGCCTATCTTTTCGATCCAAGAAGACGCTCCATGACCGTCGGGCTCCACATCACGAAATGCACCAGCATCATAGCGGCTCCGTTCCGGATCTCTTCGGGGAAGATTCCGACCAAGAGGTCTTCGACGCACAAGGAGCCGAGGAAGAAGAAGAACACATCTCCCATGTGCGAAGCCGATTCTGACATGGAAGAAGAGATTCCGCAGGGTCAGCGTCCCGTGAGTAATGATACTCCCCTGCCCCAAACTATGCCCAAGAAAAAGGCTCCGGTCCTGCCTCTGGGCCAAGGTCGGCACCGAGATCATGTTTCAAACGCCCGCCTTCGGGCTAGGCACCGAACCACACACCAAAGCCTTCCGGCTCGGGACCGAGTCGCCCCATTCGAGCACCAAACCAAAATCTTCGGTGCTGAAATCCAAACACAACAAGAAAAAGTGGGGAACCCAATTGACCCTTGGAGGCTTGGGTAATATATCTATTGATAGGTATCTGTGCCTACAAGGGATTTCTTTAAATGCACTTAGTTTAACATTTAATACACAGAACAGTGATCGTAAGCTCCAGTTGATGGCTTACAATTGATCAATCAAAAATTAAATTAGCTCATTTATATCAGAATGAATCTGCTACAAAAATATTCTTCAGATGGGTGTGAAGTTTTCAAAATACAAACTTTTATGATGAAAAAAGAATTTTGTCAAAGGGTACAAAAGACTAAAACAACGCACAGTGACCGAGGTTTACAAATGATTCGTGATTACCGATACCTCATAGTCACTAGTGTGAGCATCTATTCCAAACAATATACATAAACGGAAAATGAAACTGATCAATACAGAAAGCAATTCCTTAAGGAAAATAAATCACTGAGGAAATAGATGTAGTTGTCGACGTTTCGGTCTTTTTGGTGTATGCATCCGTTAGACCATCTTCAGGACGATGAGTTAGAGTGTTGTTATGACCCTTATGAGCATTCCATGGGGAATTTCTAATCATGGCTAAGTTTGTTTATGTTTAAATTTTCCTGGTCATTGACACCGAAAAAGAGGCTATTGAAGAGCTCCTGAATTTGATGTGCCGCTGTCCCTGCTTGACGCCGACTGCAGGGACAGCGGCACGTCGGAGGAGCAGTGCCCCACTTCTAGATTGACCGTTGCAAGCATGAGAATAAGCAAATCCTTGAAGATTGCTTCATAAGAGTCTTTCAATTCGTTTGGACATGTATCAAATTCAATAGCTTCTTTTTCGGTGTCAATGACCAGGAAAATTTAAACATAAACAGACTTAGCCATGATTAGAAATTCCCCATGGAATGCTCATAAGGGTCATACAACACTCTAACTCATCGTCCTGAAGATGGTGTCTAACGGATGCGTACACCAAAAAGACCGAAACGTCGACAACTACATCTATTTCCTCAGTGATTTATTTTCCTTAAGGAATTGCTTTCTGTATTGATCAGTTTCATTTTCCGTTTATGTATATTGTTTGGAATAGATGCTCACACTAGTGACTATGAGGTATCAGTAATCACGAATCATTTGTAAACCTCGGTCACTGTGCGTTGTTTTAGTCTTTTGTACCCTTTGATAAAATTCTTTTTTCATCATAAAAGTTTGTATTTTGAAAAATTCACACCTGTCTGAAGAGTATTTGTAGCAGATTCATTCTGATATAAATGAGCTAATTGAATTTTTGATTGATCAATTGTAAGCCATCAACTGTAGCTTACGATCACTGTTCTGTGTATTAAATGTTAAACTAAGTGCATTTAGAGAAATCCAAACATGTCCTTGTGACTATACCTCTGGCACCTAAACCTAAATCTTCAGATCCGAACATCTCGGCACCAAAACCTTCAGCACCGAAAATTCTGGCACCGAAAGACAAAACAACTCTCCACCATCCAAGGAGCCTCGTTTTGACGTCCCGCCTTCCAACACGGACCCGAAACAGAAAGAACTTGTTCTTAATCCCAAAACTGGACATATTCATGTAAAATTGCCAGTTAAACGCAAGCCAGAAACGGAGGAAGCTTACCACATTCCCCTTAAAAAGAAAAATGTGGGTACTAATCCTTCTCCTCCTCCTCTTACACCTCCTTCCCCACTTGACCCCAATTTGCTAATTACACCTACAAATTCACCACCACCAGTCACCTTACCACCAGGATAATGGGAATGGGGATGCCCCAGATGACATTATTCTTTATCCCATGGACTGATTACAATACAGATCCTAACACTGATAATGACCCAGATCTATACCCTTCAAAACCCGCTCCGCCTGACGACAATGTAGGGTATATAGAGTTGATAAATAGGGCTGCTCAATATCATGGTGTTCAGCTTCACAAAGAGGCTCTTGAAGAGGATTTTCTCTTTGAGACTTTAAGTTCCTCTCAAAGAGCAACTCAAACACTGCCCATGCTTAAGGGTATGCTTAAACACGCAGACGATATTTTTAAGGACCCGGTGCGTGCAAGAATTTTAACACCAGCCGTAGATAAGAAATATAAACCTGCACCTTACAGAACCAGTCTACATCAAGGGTCAACTTCCCTTAGACTCCCTAGTGGTATCTAACGCTCGCAAAAGGGCAAACTCACAAACAACAGGAGATGCCCCTCCTCCTGACAAAGAATTCAAACTCAGATGCCTCAGGCAAAAGAGTAGCTGCGCAGGCAGCCAATCATTGGTGTATTGCCAACACTCAGGCTCTTTTAGCGAGATATGACAGGGCTCACTACGACGAATTGGTACACTTGCTCCAGTTCTTGCCAGGTGAACACAAATCTAAGGCGCATGACTTAAATACTTAATTCCGGGAGGAAAACTTATTTCTAACACTTCCATTAGGTGTGCTTTAGACGCAGCTCACACTGCTGCTCGCGCTGTTAACACCAGTGTTCTGTTAAGAAGGCATGCCTGGCTCAGAATTTCAGGGTTCAAACCTGAAGTTCAGGCCTCTATTTTGAACCTACCCGTTGATAAAGAACACCTATTTGGGCCTGTGGTAGACACTTCTCTGGAAAAAATGAAGGACACCGAGGTCGCAAAATCCATGGGAGCTTTGCAGACCCCATCCAATCGGGGTTCCTTTCGCCACTCCTATAAGAGGGGAGGGGGGGGGCTCAAAGAATATCTCCACAGACAACACCTCTACTTCATATAGAGGCAACAATCAATCACCCTCTTCAAGAGGAGGATTTCGAGGCAATAATGGCAAGGGAAGAGGTAAAGGTAACACCCGTACTTCCCCTGCAGCAAACAAACAGTGACTTGCCTCCCCCCGATCATTCCACACCTGTCGGGGGACGTCTCTCTCAAATTCTTCCCGTCTGGAATACAATAACTTCAGACAGGTGGGTCCTAGAAATTATCCAATCTGGTTACTGCCTGGGGCTTACCGACAATCCCCCAAACATTCCTCCACAATCACACAAAATGTCACCAGAGCATCTGCACCTTCTCAAACAAGAGGTTCACTCGCTACTGCAAAAGGGAGCTATAGAGCCCGTACCATTACAATATCGAGGGTCCGACGTATTCTCCCTATACTTTCTCATACCCAAAAAGGACGGCTCTCTCAGGCCTATACTAGACCTCGGAGACCTAAATTTCTATATTCAATCAGCTCATTTTCACATGGTGACACTACAACAAGTGCTCCTGCTCCTTCAACAAGGCGACTTTCTGTCTACTTTAGACTTAAAGGACGCATACTTCCATATTCCAATACACCCCGCTCACCGCAAGTATCTCAGGTTTGTGGTAGCGGGACAACATTACCAGTTCAAAGTGCTTCCATTCAGAGTTGCCACTGCTCCCAGAGTATTCACCAAATGCCTAACAGTAGGCGCTGCTCACCTGTGAAGACAACATATTCACGTCTTCCCATACTTGGACGACTGGCTCATCAACGCCAGCTCTCTCACAAAGTGTTTATAGCACACTCAGAACACAGTACAATGACTGCACGATCTGGGGTTCACAGTAAATCTGATGAAGTCCCATCTCCAACACGCAAACTTACTTGGGAGCCACTCTCGATACACAGAAAGCTCTAGCCTGTCCCAATCCTGTCAGGATCCGCAATATTCAGGCTCTCATTTCACAGTTTCAGCCAAACCACTCTTTACCAGCTCGAGCATTTATGCAGCTACTAGGATTGAGGGCGTCTTGCATCATGATAGTTCCCTATGCAAGACTTCAAATGCGTCCCCTTCAGGAATGTTTAGCACGCCAGTGGAACCAATTTCCGGGTCAATTGCCAGATCTAGTGTTGGTGGACGGCCGCACTCATCGCTCTCTGCAGTGGTGGAATCCACAAAACCTATCCAAAGGGCGGCCCTTCATCGACCCTGTTCCACAGACAGTACTAACAGTAGACTTATCGCTCACTGGTTGGGGAGCTCATCTCCAAACTCATACAATTCAAGGCCTGTGGAGTCAAAAGTAAAAACAACTTCACATAAATCATCTAGAACTGCTAGCAGTCTTTCTAGCGCTGAGAGCCTTCCAAACTCAAACAAAAGAGAGTATGCAGTTCCTGATAGGACACGGGAAGCGAGGTCAGCTAAGAAGGGAAGGTTATCCCTTAGTAGTGAAGGGAAAGGGGAATCCCTCCTTTCGGAATCATGGCCCTCACACACCCAGCCAGCTGGGTGTCATGCTTTATCATAGGGCTTGCTCCTCGTCAGGTCGGCGCTACAATACCCGACGGGCTCCCTATGAGGGGCTCTTTGGCGGAGATCTTTTATTCCTTGCCCTTTGGTGCCGTAGGTTTGAGGGACCTAAAGGTGTAGATGTGTTAAGTGAAGGTCAATGGACCGTGTAAGGGTTAAAACAGGAAGTGGAAGTCCAAACAGGATCATTTTAATGAATATGGCTTCCAACCTGGTTAAAAAGTGGCGCCCTCCTGATATGCGTCAGGATATCGCGCTCAACTTCATGTGGTCGACATGTTTCTTGCCTATGTGTCAGATTGATCTTTGCGGCAATTCATCAGGACCTAAAAAGACTGTCTATCTACACTAATCGTGGTGTTCTGGTTGATTAACCGTGATAGACCACACAAAGCACCTCAAAATGTGGTACCTGTAAATGCGGTGGCCAACCTAATGAGATAAAATCAAAAAGATTAAACAGTAATGGTTGTTAGCAGTTTATGTTTCAACATAAGTATCCCTTATAAGATTCACCACTTATGCTACACACTAATGAAGGTGCAATACATACAGTGAATATCGTGGTGCCTCAAACAGTGTGTCTCACAATTATGTGTTAGTTGTTAGTGAAAAACACATGGATATAGTATCCCGTACTATCATGGTAACTGTCATGTCATGTTAACTGAAAATGGCGGACTCCCCAGATCGATTGGTGATTGGCACCATAAACTTCCCGGTAGGTAAAAGACACCTGGTAATTCCAGTGTCCTGGAAAAGGGGGGTTTTAAATGGTGCAGATGAAGTAAAGTTGGTAATACACCTAAAGTTGTGGTGTACTAATCAGCACAGCTCAACAAGGATTAATAAACTCCCGCAAGAAGGTAGTGAGCTGGTTAAAAACGGGCCCAGACAGGGGGACACCGTATTCACGCAGGGGCCCCACCCCACCGGCCCGTATCAGGACTCGTATCTCACTCCCAGATTCACATGGTACCGTGCCCAAAGATAAGGGTGCCTGGTATCTGTGACTGGCCGGATCGTGGATATCGTGTCCGTGATGCACCCCGGGTCCTGGTGGTGAGAGAGCCCCCGGCGGTACAGGACGTGTCTTCTTCCATGTAATATAACCTGCGCGAACTCACCTCGTTTAGGAGGGTCGGAGAATCAACCCCTGTAAGCTCCAAGTGAAACAAGGAGCTAGTTCTCACGAGGCGTCAACCGCGAGGTCGTCAGTAGACCTACCCATACGCTGCCTGGGCCAGGAGGTACTGGCCATCTTCCTCGTGGCCAAGATGTAGTCCCAGTTGCCAGTAGCCGATGGGAGGAACAGCCAATCAGCCAGCATCGGTGCCCTAGAGTGCTAACCCCCGTGTGGGAGGATGCTAACATGGCGGCCATTTTGGGAGTACGCTTGCTGGTTAAGTTATAAGGATACTGTGGCAGCCATTTTAGAGTGTGTAGCCATAACCATACACGAATTACTGGATACTCTTACCGCAATAGTAAGTGTAAGATGGTGCCGTTGAGAAGTGGCCCATGCCCTAGGGCATGGCAAAGGGGAGCGATAGTGGTCGGGTTCTTGAAGTTAACCCGAAAAGAAATGGTACAATGGTATAACTCTAATGCCGGGGGTAGGATGTTGCCAGTGAATCCTGTGTGGGATCAACTATGCTCGTGGGAAGTGCCCAATGGAGGTTAACAGTGTGTCCAGGAAGTCCCTGGTATGTGGCCCGTGAGGTGTTATTGTACTGGTCACGGAGCCGACCTGGTGCAATGGCGGTATTTAACCCGTTTACCGCGGCGGCAATTCCGCCGCGGTGCGGGCGTTCCACGGAGTGGGCGGGGCTGCGTCGGCCAACAGTGGTTCGCAGCACTGGGGAGGTAGTGCTCGAGACGGCCGTTGGCCGACGCGAGCACGGAAGGGGTTAAGGTGACTCAAACATATCAACATCTCAGTCACTGGGCTAAAAGAGGCAAGTACTCTGTCAATGTGGACACCGTCCCATCTGCCTTCTAAGGCCAGTGACTGATGGGGTCTTAGCTAGCGGGGGCATACGGCACCCACCTAGTGAGTCTTGCAATTATCGATGGTGGATAAAACCTGACTCTACGAGGGAAAACACTCCGCAGGGAGGAAAGGGACCCAGTAGTATGTGTTCAATCTAGTGTAGTCCCCATAGGGCTATGGTCTATTCAATGCACTCCAAGGAATGTCCTCATTGAGTCCCTGTTTGTCTGTGGCTAGGCGGTGCACCCACCTCTGTTCAATCCTGAATAATGCTCCTGCAGTCTTTTTCGGGTGGGCCTCGAGGATGACCCAGCGCAAAGTGTCTGGTGAGTGTTATGCTAATTCGAAGTGTGTGTACATCTTGGTGTTGACACGGTGGCACCTGATGTTGCTGCTGTGCTCCGTAATGCTTGTTTTGATCATCCTAGTTGTCATGCCAATGTAACGGAGGTTGCAAGGGCAGGTGATCATGTAAATGCAATTGGCAGTATTGCAATTGGTGTGTCTTCCTAACTTCCATGTGAATGTGTTAGAAAAAACGAATTCCTTGGTTGTTTCAGTCAGGGGGCAAACAGTACAGAAGCCACACGGGTAATGTCCCATCACTGGTGGCAAGTCCCAGAGGAGTCTCTGTTGGTTGACCCTCTGAACGCTAGGTCTAGTGTGTATAAGCATGTCTTTGAGGTTGCTCGTGCGCTTGAATGCAAACCTAGGTGTAGGCAGTTGAAGTGTGCCCGTTGTGAGGATACCCCAATGTCTTTTGATGATGTTTCTGATCCCGTTGGAATCGGGGGTATAGGTGGTGACACAGGTAAGGTCCTCAGTTTGGTCTTTGTGTTTGGTTTCTAATAAGGCCTCACGGTTGTTGTTCCTGGCCCTTTTCATAGAAAGTACAATGTTGCGTGGTGGGTATTCTCTTTTGCTGAGATTGTCTGCTAAACTGGCTGCCTCGGTTTTGTAGTCTGTCAGAGTGCTACAGTTCCTCCTGATGCGGAGAAATTGACCAAAAGGTAGGTTTTCTTTGAGTGCTCTGGGTTGATGGCTACTAAACAGGAGGAGACTATTACTGTCAGTCGGTTTTCTGTACAAGCTAGTGTTCAGTTGGCCTAGTGAAACCCTGATGTTGAGATCAAGGAATGGGATGTTAGTCTCTGAGATGGTGCTAGTGAAGTTCAAATATGGATTTAGGGTGTTAATCCATTTGCAGAACTCCTCACAGGTCGACCTCTCCCCCTTCCAAAAGATTAGGATGTCGTCAATAAATATTTTCCATAGTATAATGTTGGAGGTGTAGGGGTTCGAGGCGTTGAAAATGACACTTTCTTTGAAAGCGGCCATGTACAAACATGCCACACTCGGCGCGAAAGTGCTGCCCATTGATGTGCCCTGAGTCTGGTGGTATAGTTGATCTTTATACTCAAAGCATTTTTCTGTTAGGGCTAATGTGGCGCACTCCATAACAAAGGACAATGGTGTGGGGGAGTCCCAGTCTACGTTATTGAGGCCATCTTCTATGACGCTCAAGGTGGCACTTTGAGGAATGTTGGTATAGAGTGCCTCCACGTCCAGAGTGACCAAGAGACTGATCTCCTCTGGACGTTGGACGTCCTCAATCAGGCTCCAGACATCGGTAGTGTCTAGTAGAAAGGAAGGTGTCTTTCTCACCAGTGGTTGCAAAACGTGATTGCAAAACCTGGATAATGGTTCAAGGAGTGAACCAATCCCTGAAGTGATGGGTCTACCTGGGACAGTGGTGGTGCCCTTGTGAATTTTTGACAAGATGTAGAAGTACGGTATCCTAGGGTCTTTGGTAATGAGGAAGTCTGCTTCCTTTTTGCTGACCCACCCTTCTGTTTCAGCAGAGAAGACCATTGTTGCGATGTTAGTAGAAAGACGTGCTGTGGGATTTTCAGCAATAGGAGTATAGTATTTATGGTTACTCAGCTGCCGGGTACATTGTTTCATAGTCAATGGTGGACATGATCACTGTTGCCCCTCCTTTGTCTGCTTGTTTGATAGTGATGTTGGAGTCGTCAGCAAGAGATCTGACAGCTGTCTATTCTGCTGTTGACAGGTTATGGAAGGGGGTAGGTGTGGTCCCACTGGCTAGATCCTTGAGTACTGCTTGCTCAAAAGTAAGTACTTCATTGGGTACCATGCCACTGTTGGGCGTGTAGGTGGAAGGATTGTGTAAGTCCCCAGTCGGGAGTAAGGGCCTGTCCTGGAAAAACGCCTTGAGGCGTATTTTCCGGAAGAAGCTCTGGATCTCGCAGTTTTTTTTTAACACTTTATTTTCCATTTTTCAAAATACGAAAATATTATACATATGAAGTCGTTCACCAACATTTCAGAATACATTGTCAACCACATTTCTGTCAATGAGTATCCTAATTGGCAATCCGTGAGATAATTACCAGGCAATATTAAACCACAACATTTACAGTTTGACATGCAAAGAGAAAGAGAACAATAGTTGGATCCCAATGGAAAAACCCACTCCCAATCCGGAACAGCCGTACTCGTGGTCTGCACCTGCTAGACATCTGTACCTAGTAATGACACACAGCAGCAATAAGGCCCTGTAACAGAGCCAGTTGCGGAACATCTCATCCCACTCCCTCTGGGACAAAGCCTTCCTCCACTTGTGAATTCGCGTCTTGGCGCTGTTTCTCAATGTAGAGTCGATACGGGCCCCATATATCTTTGGGGCGGGAAGTGCTGGACATAACACTTATGTATACTTCACTATTGACGTTACAGTACGCCAGACTGTGTAGCCAGTTCTGGACAGTTGGGGCTGACTTGCGCCCCCAATGGATGGCCACTTCTCGCTTTGCCAACAGAAGGCACAGTGATGCAAATCGCCGAATCTTTTTAGGGAAGTTTACTGTATAACCCAGCAAGGCTACTTCGGGGTAGGGATCAGAGAAAGATCAGTCATTTCCCCTAGCATGTGGTGTATGCCTTCCCAATATTGTTGCAGTTTCGGACACGTCCAAGTGAGATGTGCAAAATCGGCATGGGGGGCCGAGCATTTGCGACAGTTGTGTGATTTGGAGGGGTCTATTCTATGTGCCAATGTCTGTGTGAAATACGTACGGCGTAAGAATTTAAAGTGTATGAGTTTGTGTCTGCTATTGAGTGAGATGTCACGTGTAACCGAACAACAGTCGGCCCATTGCTCATCTGTTATTGTCGTGCCCAGATCCATTTCCCATGCCCTACGGATCTTGCTGTCATCAACCGGCCTCAGTGTTGCACATGCTTTGTATAGTTTGGAAGTGAGATGTATGCTGTCTGCGTTTTCTATCACCATAGTAAGGGGGTGAAAGGAGGTGGGCTCAATTGGAAAAGTGGAGAAGGTAGAGCGTAGGGCGGAGCGGATGCGGCCCATGATGAACCTATCCATTATGGTGCTTGTGTGGAACCGTGCGTCTTCCATTAAGGAAAATATGTGGCCATCTGGGTAGAGGTCCCCTATCCGTGAAATTTCAAATTTGGCAAGTGTGCGCTGGACCAATCGTTCCTCTGTGATTGGAATCAAGCGAGGGTTCACGATGGGCAGGGCCGACGAATAAAGTACGTCAGTACCCATGGCCCGGCAAAGCTTCTTCCACGCCCAGCTTGTGGAGGAAACAGTTTGGATATCCCTTGGGTCTCTAGGGAACCCTACTGGTAGAATGGCCGAAAGCTGGCCAGGCAAGACGAGATCGGACTCCGGCCGTAGATATGAGATTCGAGCGTCAGGGTGGTACCATGAATGAGCATAGCTACATTGGGCAACTAAGTAGTACAATTTTAAATCTGGAACACTGTATCCCCCTCTTTCATAAGGTAGCGTGAGGACATCCCAGCGGACTCGTGCGGGCTTCCCACCCCAATTCAATCTAGATAATAGAGTACGCACTGTTTGAAAAAAGCCATTGGTAAGAGGAATGAGTATATTATTAAAAAGGTACAAAAATCTGGGGAGTACTACCATTTTTAGAATTGACACTCGACCCGCAAGTGACAAAGGGAGTCTCAGCCATCTCTCAATCTGAATCGTAAGCGCGTGGACTGCTTGTCCATAATTCAGACGTAGGATTTGGGCGGTATCTAAGTGAATATGTATTCCTAAATATTTAATTGAGTCTGTGCACCATTCTAAGGGAAATTCGCAATCCCATTGTTGAGTTGAGGCTGTCAGCGGAAATATGATGGATTTGTGCCAATTTATGCCCAGTCCCGAGAAACGACCAAAGCGGAGGATTTCTCTGATTAGTGCATGCAAGTTAGTGTGAGGGTGTCTAACATAAAGGATCGTGTCGTCAGCATACAAGGAGACCAGGAGGGGGCCAGTGTTGAATTGTAGGCCCCTGTGTAGGTGACGCTCCTGAAAGTGACGAATCAAGGGGTCCATAGCCAGAATGAATAGTAATGGAGACAGTGGGCAACCCTGCCTGGTTCCTCGGGATAAAGAGAAAGGACCCGAGAGTGTACCGTTGAGGCGCAGCCGAGCGGTCGGTTTATTATATAATAGTGTGGTCGCAGCAATGAAACCCAAAGGCATACCCATGCGCCGCATCACAGACAAAAAGAAAGGCCACTCTAAGGAATCGAAGGCTTTCTCCGTGTCGAGAAGAATGGCGGCTGCTGGGGTGTTTGGGTTTATCCGATGAATGACCGAAAAAGTGTTCTGAGGTTCAGCGAGGTGGAACGATGTGGTACAAAACCGGATTGAGCCGGTGAGATGACGAATTCCATCAGTTGGGACAATCGATTTGAGAGAATTTTAGCTAGGATTTTGTAATCTAAGTTGAGGAGGGACAGCGGTCGGTATGATCCGCAGTGTGCGGGATCCTTACCGGGTTTGGGCAGGAGAATTATGACTGCCTCTCTAAAGGTGGGGGGTAGAATTTGTGACTCCAATGCCTCTGCATATACCTCTATGAGTCGCGGAGCTAATAGTTCTTTGTATTCCTTATAGAAATCGCCGGAAAATCCGTCGAGCCCAGGTGCCGATGAGCCACGAATGGTCTCAATGGCCAACAAAACATCTGCAACCGAGATGGGCTCCGCCAAGAAATCCTGCATGTGCTTCTCAAGGTACACTAAGGCTATCTCGTCTAGATATCCTTCTTGGGCTGCACAGTCGCTCCCTATAGTGGTGGAGTATAGAATAGAGAAATATTCCAAAAATGTGTTTCGAATGTCTACAGTGGAGGTGTATGTGTGCGCGTCCGGAGAATGTATTTCAGTGATGTAGGTTTTGTGATATGGGGGCCGGAGTAGCTGGGCCAGAACCCTGCCCGGTCGTTCACCCTCACCATAACGTCGGGCCGTCTGGTATTTCCCTAGGTATAGAATTTCCCGGTCCGCTGCTTCCCTATAGTCCTCCAGGAGCACCAGTCTCCTCCCCTCATAGGTGGATTGGGTGTGCTCTGTGGAGGCTTCGTCCAAAGTCTTAAGGTCACGTTCTAGGTGTGAGAGTGTGTTACGCAGATCCCTAAGGACACCTGCGTGTTTAGCTATGCATGTGCCCCTGATGACTGCCTTAAAGCCCTCCCTCAATACCGCCCAAGTGTCCACCGAACCAGTATTGACAGCAAAATATTCCTCTATGGCGTCTCGTATTTCCTCTTTGAACACCTCATCATGTAAGGCACGACTAGGGAAACGCCACTGACGTTCAAAGCCCTCTGGGCGTGGTACCCTAAGATGTAGCATCACTGGGGAGTGGTCTGAATAAGTCCTAGGGAGGGTCCCTACTGATGTGCACCAACCCTAAATGTCGGGGGAAAGTAGCCAGTAGTCTATCCTCGTCCGAGTGTTGTGCTGGCCTGAATAATGGGTATATTCTGTAGTGCTCGGGTTACGCTTGCGCCAAACATCCAACAACGCGAATCGGTCGCACAGCTCCTGGAGTGCTCTGCGGGCGCGCGGCTTGGTGTCAGCTGCCTTTGAGGTACAATCCATGTCAGGGTTAAGTAATAGGTTAAAATCTCCACCTACAATCAACGTCTGTGGCTGCAGCTGAATGAGGCGTGTGTGGAGGGAATGAAAAAAGTCAGGGGCATCTGTGTTGGGGGCATAGACACAAAGCAATGTAACGTTCCGGCCCAGTATAGTCCCGGTAACCGCTAGGTATCGTCCCTCTTCATCACTAAGCATGGAGCCAAATCGGAAGGGGACTCTTTTGTGTATTAAAATGGCAGTTCCCCTTGCGTAGTTACTGTAATTAGCAAAGTATCTATGTGTTCCCCAGCTGGAGCCGAAGTGTGCCTTGTCTGTTTTGGGAAGGTGAGTCTCTTGTAAATAAGCGACATCTACTTTGTGTCGTAGCAAATAATGAAGCACTTGTCTACGCTTTCTATTATCGTTAAGGCCCCGTACATTCCAAGATATTAGGGAAAGGTCCAAGGGACCCTCTATGTTACCAACCCTTGCCATCTATCCAGGAGATCAATGCCAACTGCGCGATGTGGTGACTGTTAACTAGTAGCTTTAACTGTGAACGACCAACCATGTCCCTGGAGACAAAATGCTTGAAGTTAAGCCCCCCCCCCTCCCAGCCGCACCCCGTCCGAGACGCGGCCAATCCCAACAAAAAGAATAACGTGAGGTACCATATCATTGCACAGCAAAATGAAAAATTCAAACAACAGTACCCCAGAGTTAACCAAACCATTCTCAAAGGATACACCATGAGGGGCGGCAACGCCCCGGTGAGCAACCAGCTAAATGCAATGCCAATGTAAGGAGATCTGAGAACATATTCCTAGACCGGTCAAACAAAGGGGGGGAAAAACAAACGGACTAATCTTTATCCAGGTCCAGCATACGTGTCCGTGAAAGAACCTCTACACAAAAAGTATGCAGTTCCTAATACTAAAAAGCAGGAGGAAGTGTTTTTCTTATAATGTGGGAACTCCACATAGAAATGTGCGGTAGTGAAAAGTGGGGAGAAGAATCCTCTCCTCTTGGAAGAAGACCCTCACACACCCAGCCAGCTAGGTGTCATGCTTCATCATCGGGTCTGCTCCTTATCGGGTCGGCGCTGCAATCCCCGATCGGCACCTCACGCAGCCGGTCCGGGCCGGCTGCGTGAGGGTAGGACATCCGCCGCCTTGCTTCTGATTTACCGACACTACATATTAGTGTCTACACCAGCCGGTACTGATGCCGCGCATCCTTGACCCGAATAGGGTTGTGTTTTTTTGATCTACAGGTACCACTTTTTAGGGTGCTGTAATGGTGGTCACTACTTTCATTTCACTTCTTTGTTGACCACTACCATTAAGTGTAGGTAGATCATCATTGGTCCTGAAGAATTGCCATTTAATATATTTTCAGGCAAGAAACATGTTGACCTTTTTTACAAACGCATAAATCTCGACATCCTTTGAGTATAGATACGCGTTTTGTTTCCTTTTAACCAGGGTAGGGGCCACATTTAATAAAATTATTTTGAGTGGACCACCTCCCTTTTTACTTCTCTACACATTTATATCACCTACACTGTTTTAGGGCCCTCACACGCACTTCACCCACCGGCATATGGAATAAAGATCTCCGCCAAGGAGGCCCCTTCACGGGTGCCGATCGGGGATTGCAGCGCCGACCCGATAAGGAGCAGACCCGATGATGAAGCATGACACCTAGCTGGCTGGGTGTGTGAGGGTCTTCTTCCAAGAGGAGAGGATTCTTCTCCCCACTTTTCACTACCGCACATTTCTATGTGGAGTTCCCACATTATAAGAAAAACACTTCCTCCTGCTTTTTAGTATTAGGAACTGCATACTTTTTGTGTAAACATATTCCTAGAGTCACAGTGAAATTAGTCCCATGAAAGTGGTTGCAGAGTCAACCTGTGCCTGCACTCGAAAACAGTTCGGCGCTCGCTTCAGATCCGCTGTGTGGGGGGGAAGGGCCTGATCTCGCTCTGCCAGAGGGATGATTGTTCTGTTTATAAACACGGCAAAATTCCTGTGCCTCCGTCGGGTTTTCGAAGATCCGAGCTCTGCCATCCACGTCGACCTTTTATCTTGCAGGGTACAACATGCCATACCGTAGTCCCAAGTTTCGTAAAGCAGCCTTGACTCCATTAAATTTACGCCGTGCGTCCTGTACCATGGCCGTGAAATCTGGGTAGAAGGACAGTTTTGCGCCCTGCCAGGAGATGTCCCCTTTGTCTCTAGCCAGGCGGAGCGCCATGTCCCGGTCCCGAAAGTTCATGACCCGTGCCACAATAGGCCTGGGAGGAAGGCCTGGGTTGGGGCGAGGGCCCAAAGACCTGTGCGCTCTTTCTATGACGAAACCAGCGGTGAAGGAGTCTTTGCCAAATAGCTCGATTAACAAGGTTTCCACGAAGAGGTCCATCCGGCCAGCGGGGGTCGTCTCCGGAACGCCAAGAATGCGTATATTGTTGCGGCGGCTGCGGGCTTCGAGATCCTCATTTTTGATGGCCACGTCCTTCAAAATACGCTCGACTCTTTCTAGACGCTTGGCGGATTGCGCAGTCCCATCCTCAATGTCTGAGATGCGTGCCTCAGCCACATCAAGCCGTCTGTCGTGTACTTGGATCTTGGCACCCAGATTCGAAATGGTTTTGTCCAAGGAATCAAAGCGAGTGTCTAATGCCTTAAAGCCCGCGCGCATCTCTCGGAGCAGGGAAGCCGCCGTGTCCGATAAGGTATCGTCTTGCCCCGCTGTTTGTACAGATTCAGCCATAGTAGGGTCTTGTTGCGGAGCTGTTGCACCCAGTTTCTCGAATGGCAAAGTCCTTTGCTTCGGGTCTTTACGGCCCATGCCGTGCCAGAGAGTCTTTATCTCGGCTTCCCAAGCCTTAGAAGGTGTAGCACGTATCGGTCACCCTCTCCCTTGGTGCTATATGATGAGGCACTCAAGAAGAAGATGTAGGTTAAAGAGGGACCCCAGTGTCGCTGAGCGGGATGTGACGCAGGTAGTAGAATTGTCTAGCCGTATGGGGGGTCATCCGGCATTGCGGGCAATAGCTGCGATGGCAATAATTCTGTGGAGACGGCGTGGGGCCCCACGCATGAAGCCAGCCGCCATCAGTGCAGATCAAGGATTATGCTGCAATGTAGAGGGGACTGCCCTCGCGGAGGCAGCAGACCCCCAATATTGTCATAGAGTATTGCCTCCATACATGAGGATATTGGATTTTCCAGGCCCCTCTAGCAGCGCCCCCAGGCCGATGCGATCCAGAAGGCGGGCCGCGGGAGTCCCGCCGCAGCAGGAAGAGTGCCGCTAGGCCCAGCGCGCCTCGGCCCGGACCTCCGACACGCGTTACAGCGCGTCGCGGCCGGCCCTCCAGGTACGAGCCAGTCCACGGCCGATGGCGCGCCGCAGAGGGAGGCTGTCGTCAATCAGGGCTGAGCACAGGTCCCGGGAGGGGTGCAGCGCCGCTCACCTCATTTGCGGCCGACGCGAGTCGTAGGCCCCAACAGCATCCCCGGCCTCAGGTGGTTTTTCGGGTCCCGCCCGTCCGGAGGGGGGCCGGTCCAGCCGTCGCCCCACGCCGCCACTCCCGAAAGCGGGCACCCAGCGGGGTCTGAGTCAGCCCCGGGGACTCAGCATGTTCTCCGCCGCAGCGTGCAGTAAAGTTCTGGGCTCATTGATGGTGTTTAGTGCAGGAATATGCCAGTGGGCCGGAAAGCTCAACGGAGCTTCAGAGCCAGGCGGCCATGTTCGTCGCCGGCTTGGCCACGCCCCCCTGGATCTCGCAGTTGTCGAGAAACCTGTCGATTTTGGGGGTGGGGACATAACCAAGGCCCTTCTGTAGTACTCGTTTCTCTAGACCGGTGAGTGTCCTTGGAGAGAGGTTGACTATCAATTTTTCTTCTTGGTCTGACTCCGTGTCTCCACTGAGTGTTGTGGTTGTTCCTGCCATTGCACTCGCTTTTGATTCCCTCTTTTTCGCCCTCTTCTCTGCCCCAACCTCTGTCTAAAAAAGGGGGGTTGTTGCCTGGTGGGAAGAATTGTGGGTGTCCCTGCGAGTACATGGGGAATTGCCAAAAGGGTGGTCCCTGATAGGGTGGCATGTTATAATTAGGATACACCGGACGTGTAATCCGTCTGGAGCTATTACTGCACCAGCTGCCAGTGCTTGAGTCGCTGTTGGATGAGGAACCTCTCCTCGTTGTATCGGAGCCATCATCTGATGAGTAGCTTGCTTTAGCTGGGGTGAAGTCTGCTTTCAGATATGGATATACTTTCTCCTTGTCAAAATTCTGTATATCGGGTTTTGCGATCCCTTTTTGCAACCACTGGTGAGAAAGATCCCTTCCTTTCTACTAGACACTACCGATGTCTTGCGCCTGATTGAGGACATCCAACGTCCAGAGGAGATCAGTCTCTTGGTCACTCTGGACGTGGAGGCACTCTATACCAACATACCAACATTCCTCAACGTGCCACCTTGAGCGTCATAGAAGATGCCCTCAATAACGTAGACTGGGACTCCCCACACCAGTGTCCTTTGATATGGAATGCGCCACATTGGCCCTAACAGAAAATTTCTTTGAGTATAAAGATCAACTATACCACCAGACTCGGGGCACATCAATGGGCAGCACTTTCGTGCCGATTGTGGCATGTTTGTACATGGCCGCTTTCGAAGAAAGTGACATTTTCGACGCCTCGAACCCCTACACCTCCAACCTTATACTATGGAAAATATTTATTGACGACATCCTAATCTTTTGGAATGGGGAGAGGTCGACCTGTGAGGAGTTCTGCAAATGGATTAACACCCTAAATCCATATTTGAACTTCACTAGCACCATCTCAGAGACTAACATTCCATTCCTTGATCTCAACATCAGGGTTTCACAAGGCCAACTGAACACTACCTTGTACAGAAAACTGACTGACAGTAATAGTCTCCTCCTGTTTAGTAGCCATCACCCCAGAGCACTCAAAGAAAAACCTACCTTTTGGGCAATTTCTCCGCATCAGTAGGAACTGTAGCACTCTGGCAGACTACAAAACCGAGGCAGTCAGTTTAGCAGACAATCTCAGCAAAAGAGAATACCCACCACGCAACATTGCACTTTCTATGAAAAGGGCCAGGAACAACAACCGTGAGGCCTTATTAGAAACCAAACACAAAGGCCCACCTGAGGCCCTTACCTGTGTCACCACCTATACCCCCGATTCCAACAGGATCAGAAACATCATCAAAAGACATTGGGGTATCCTCACAACGGGCACACTTCAACTGCCTACACCCAGGTTTGCATTCAAGCGCACGAGCAACCTCAAAGACATGCTTATACACACTAGACCTAGAGTTCAGAGGGGCAATCAACAGAGACTCCTCTGGGACTTGCCACCAGTGATGGGACATTACCCGTGTGGCTCCTGTACTGTTTGCCCCCTGACTGAAACAACCAAGGAATTATTTTTTTCTAACACATTCACATGGAAGTTAGGAAGGCACACCAATTGCAATACTGCCAATTGCATTTACATGAACACCTGCCCTTGCAACCTCCGTTACATTGGCATGACAACTAGGATGATCAAAACACGCATTACGGAGCACAGGAGCAACATCAGGTGCCACCGTGTCAACACCAAAATGTGCCCACACTTCGAATTAGCAAAACACTCACCAGACACTTTGCGCTGGGTCATCCTCGAGGCCACCCGAAAAAGACTGCAGGAGCATTATTCAGGATTGAACAGAGGTGGGTGCACTGCCTAGCCACAGACAAACGGACTCAATGAGGACATTCCTTGGAGTGCATTGAATAGACCATAGCCCTCTGGGGACTACACTAGATTGACCACATACTACTGGGTCCCTTTCCTCCCTGCGGAGTGTTTTTCCCCCCGTAGAGTCAGGTTTTATCCACCGTCAGTAATTGCAAGACTCACTAGGTGGGTGCCGTATGCCCCCTCTAGCTAAGACCCCATCAGTCACTGGCCTTAGAAGGCGGGTGGGACGGTGTCCACATTGACGGAGTACTTGCCTCTTTTAGCCCAGTGACTGAGATTTTGATATGTTTGAGTCACCTTAAATACCGCCATTGCACCGGGTCGGCTCCATGACCAGTACAATAACACCTCACGGGCCACATACCAGGGACTTCCTGGACACACTGTTAACCTCCACTGGGCACTTCCCACGAGCATAGTTGATCCCTCACAGGATTCACTGGCAACATCCTACCCTCGGCATTAGAGTTATACCATTGTACCATTTCTTTTTGGGTTAACTTCGAGAACCCGACCACTATCGCTCCCCTTTGCCATGGCCCCTTAACCCTAGGGCATGGGCCACTTCTCAATGGCACCATCCTACACTTACTATTGCTGTAAGAGTATCCAGTAATTTGTGTATGGTTATGGCTACACACTCTAAAATGGCTGCCACAGTATCCTTATAACTTAGCCAGCACGCGTACTCCCAAAATGGCCGCCATGTTAGCATCCTCCCACACGGGGGGTTAGCACTCTAGGGCACCGACGCTGGCTATTTGGCTGTTCCTCCCATCGGCTGCCGGCAACCGGGACTACAGCTTGGCCAGGAGGAAGATGGCCAGTACCTCCTGGCCCCGGCAGCGTATGGGTAGGTCTACTGACGACCTCGCGGTTGACGCCTCGTGAGTATTATCTCTTTTTTCACTTGGAGCTTACAGGGGTTGATTCTCCGACCCTCCTAAACGAGGTGAGTTCACACCGTTATATTACGGGGAAGCAGACACGTCCTCTACCGCCGGGGGCTCTCTCACCACCAGGACCTGTGGTGCATCACAGACACGATATCCACGATCCCGCCAGTCACAGATACCAGGCACCCTTATCTTTGGGCACGGTACCGTGTGAATCTGGGAGTGAGATATGAGTCCTGATACGGGCTGGTGGGGTGGGGCCCCTGCGTGAATACGGTGTCCCCCTGTCTGGGCCCGTTTTTAACCAGCTCACTACCTTCTTGCTGGAGTTTGTTTATTAATCCTTGTTGAGCTGTGCTGATTAGTACACCACAACTTAAGGTGTATTACCAACTTTACTTCGTCTGCACCATTTAAATCCCTCCTTTTCCAGAACACTGGAATTACCAGGTGTCTTTTACCTGCCGGGAGTTTATGGTGCCAATCACCAATCGATCTGGGGTGAGTCAGCCATTTTCAGTTACCATGACATGACAGTTACCATGGTAGTACGGGATACTATATCCATGTGTTTTTAACGAACAACAAAAAAGTTTTTCACGAGCACGTCATAATTGTGTGACATTGTTTGAGGCACCACGATTTTCACTGTATGTATTGCACCTTCATTAGTGTGTGGCATACGTGGTGAATCTTATCAGGGATGCTTATGTTGAAACATCAACTGCTAACAACCATTACTGTTTAATCTTTTTGATTTTATCTCATTAGGTTGGCCATCGCATTTACAGGTACCACATTGTGAGGTGCGTTGTGTGGTCTATCACGGTTAATCAACCAGAACACCACGATTAGTGTAGATAGACAGTCCTTTTAGGTCCTGATGAATTGCCGCTAGATTAATCTGACACATAGGCAAGAAACATGTCAACCACATGAAGTTGAGCGCAATATCCTGACGCATTATATCAGGAGGGTGCTACTTTTTACTTTTTAACCAGGTTGGAAGCCATATTCATTAAAATTATCCTGTTTGGACTTTCACTTCCTGTTTTAACCCTTACACGGTCCATTGACCTTAACTTAACACATCTACACCTTTAGGTCCCTCACACCCACTGCACCAAACGGCAAGGAATAAAAGATCTCCGCCAAAGAGCCCCTCATAGGGAGCCCGTCGGGTATTGCAGCGCCGACCTGACGAGGAGCAAGCCCTATGATGAAGCATGACACCCAGCTGGCTGGGTGTGTGAGGGCCCTAATTCCGAAAGGAGGGATCCCCCTTTCCCTTCACTACTAAGGGATAACCTTCCCTTCTTAGCTGACCTCGCTCCCCGTGTCCTACCAGGAACTGCATACTCTCTTTTGTTTGACTTTGACTGGGCATGTATGCTGGACCTTGAAAAAGCCCCGAGTCCCCCCTTTTTGGTTTAATAGCCTTCCAAACTCACCTAGGCAAAAATGTCCTGATATGCACCGACAACATGACAGCCATGTATTACATACAGAAACAGAAGGGAACACACACTCTTCAACTGTCACGCCTTGTAGAAGCCAATTGGAAATGGGCCATACATCACAAGATTTATCTCCTAGCGGAACACCTCCCAGGGGTAAACAATCTGATCGCAGATCTGCTCAGCAGGCAAAGACAACAGATTCACGAGTGGGAACTTCACCCTCAAGTTCTCCTCCTATTCTTTCAAATGTGGGGCTTCCCAGACATAGATCAGTTCGCCACACACCTAAACGCAAAATGCCCAAGCTTCGCCTCCAGGTATCCACACCCATTGTCCAAAGGCAATGCACTATGGATGAACTTGTCAGGGATATTTGCCTACGTTTTTCTGCCTCTCCCACTCATTCCACTATTGGTTCGGAAGCTCAGGCAAACATCGCTCAGGCTAATCCTGGTAGCTCGTATATGGGCTCATCAACCCTGGTTCACTACCCTGTTGGAACTCTCAGTAGTTCCTCATCAAAAACTACATCTCACATCCAGTCTCCTCATGCAGAGCCATGGAGAGATAAGACATCCGGATCCCAGACATCTCAACCTTGCGATCTGGCACCTGAAATCATAGTTTGGTTATCTGAATCTTCCACCAGACTGTATGCATATCATTAAAGAAGGCAGAAGGCCTACTACAAGAGCTTGCTATGCAGCAAAATGGAAGCGGTTTGTTATATATTGTAACAACAACCAAATCAACCCTTTAGATGCTTCCGTTCAGAACATTATTTATTATTTGCTTCATTTACAGCAAACGGGTCTAGCGTATACATCCATACGCTTACATCTCGCTGCAATAGCTGCATACCTTCAAAATAGACAGCATCTGACCCTTTTCAGAGTACCTGTTATCAAGGCTTTTATGGAGGGACTCAAAAGAGTTATTCCACCAGGACTTCCACCTACCCTGTGGAACTTTAATATTGTCCTTACCAGACTAATGGGTCTATCCTTTGAGCCATTGCATAAATGCGAACTGCAATTTCTCACTTGGAAAGTTGCTTTCCTCATTGCTATTACTTCACTCAGGAGAGTGGGTGAGCTTCAGGCATTAATCATAGAAGAACCATTTTTCCAAGTCCACCAAAACAAAGTGGTTCTTTGCACGAACCCCAAATTCTTACCCAAAGTGGTCTCTGCCTTTCACATCAACCAATCTGTTGAGTTACCGGTGTTCTTCCCTCAACCAGATTCAGTGGCAGAACAAACTCTACACACTTTAGAAGTAAAACGAGCACTGTTATATTACATAGAAGGACCAAACCTTTTCGTAACACTAATCAGCTCTTTGTTGCTTTTGCTCCACCACACAAATGCAATCCGCTTTCAAAATCAGGTATTGCACGGTGGATAGTTAAATGTATTCAGACATGCTATGCAAAAACAAAAAGAATTTTACCAGTTCCCCCTAGAGCGCATTCCACCTGCAAACTAGGGGCTTCTATGGCTTTTTTAGGAAACATTCCTATAGCTGACATCTGTAAAGCTGCAACATGGTCTACACCACACACATTTACAAAACACTATTGTGTAGATGTGTTAGCCAGACAACAAGCTAATGTAGGCCAGGCAGTTCTTCGTACACTTTTTCAAACGACTGCAACAGCTACAGGGTAGCCACCGTTTTGGGAGATTACTGCTGTATAGTCTATGCAAAGCATGTGATCTACTGCTCACATGCCTCGAACGTAAAATGCTACTTACCCAGTAAGCATCTTTTCTTGGCATGTAGAGCTGTAGATTCACATGCGGCCACCCACCTCCCCGGGTACCTGTACCTGTTGCAGTATTCTCTTACTTACAGACATACGCATGGACATCTCTATTCTACTCTTACTAACTCCATTCTCACCCTCTGCGGGAAAACAATCTAACAATGGAGTCGATGCCCATGCGCACTATCACCGAAAGGAGGAGTCACCTACCTCGTGACTGGAAAGCCTTCTTCGAATAAAAACAACTTGCAAACATCCGGACCCAACACTAGATGGCAGGAGTATGCAAAGCATGTGAATCTACAGCTCTACATGCCAAGAACAGATGCTTACTGGGTAAGTAGCATTTTCCTTTTCCAGCATTACATAGCAGGTGGCTGTCCCTTAACCAGTGTAAAGTATCACAAAGACAGGCCTTAAGAGCTTCTGCTGTGTTGGAGGGAGAGGGATCGACTGTCTAGTAAGTGAGTGTCGTCGGCATAAGAGATGGTCTTAAAGCTGTGGAATTTAATTAATGTGGAAAGGGAGGGCCAAGTAATGTTGAATAACGTGGAACTTTGTGCGGAGCCTTGAGCAACCCGAAAGACTGGCTTCTTAGAAGTTGACAAGACCTGGGCGAGCCCCACTTCTTTTTCCGTTCCCTCTAGAAAGGATTTTGGCCATCGCCAAGCTGTACCACCAATGCCCACCTTCGAGAGATGCAACAGCAGAATGGGGTGGAAAACATTAACAAATGCTGCAGACAGATCCTATAGGATTAGGGTGGCGCTTTCCCCATTGTCCAGCGTAGTTTTAATGGTGTCTTTATTCACCAGAAGAGCTATTTCGGTGCTATGATGTGGGTGGAAACCAGACTGGGTACAATGAAGGAGAGAATTGTCTTCAAGCAGGGATATGGTCTGAAAATTGGACAGAACCGAAGGGTTGGCAGATGGCTGTTTTAGAATAGGAACCACTTTGGCCCTTTTCCAGCCGGTAGGAACTCTTGACGAATCAGGCGAACAATGAAAAAGTTTCTGAAATACTAGGTCTAAGAATCGCTGGTGGGCAAGGATCACATGGCGATTCCGACTTGCATTGTAGGAGGGCGTTTTGGGTTTGTCCCAGTGAGGAGGGCAAGTCGGAGAACAGGAATTCACATTAGTCGACAGGGCATCATGCCATTACTATTGGGAGATAAAGATGGAAAAGGTGCAGGAAGTACAGCATGGATCTTTTCCTAGAACAATACTGAGAGCTTTTCACTTAAGTCAAGAGTCCGGGATTGTGGGCCTGCATTCTCTGGGATTCAAAAAAGATTTGGTGATTTTGGAAAATTTCACGCGAAGGATTTTTGGTCATCTTGATTCGTTCCGCGGAGAACGCGCTCTGTGCAGCTTTAATTGCCTAACTGTAAAGTTTTCAGCATTGTTTTATTTGACTCTTTGGCCTCCTTGTCATAGTCCAACCGCCATAGTCGCTCCAATTTTTTACAGCCTTTCTTTAATGTACGGCGTTCCAGAGAGAACCACTGGGCGAAAGGACTCCTTTCCTCGGTCAAGCGACTGGTGGCCTCATTTATCTAAGAGTCCATGGCTTCTAGATCTAAATCCATCCAATAAGCTGAGGAGAACCAGCCAACACCTCAGCGAGCTCCAAAGTCTTGATTTTGTTCAATGCCTGATAATTAAGAATACCCCTACCCACCATTTCAGAGTCCAAAAAGTTCTTGACCCAGCTGAATGGGATCAAACAATGATATGACCAGTTGAGGACTAAAGGGGTTTCTACCATGAGTTGCAAATTGGAAAAGGTGAGGTATAATGTGTGACCCTTTAATGAGTAACGGCTGACATCAGAGATTGCAGGCTGAGAGTCCAGAAGGTTCAACCAATTCCAGGCCATCCATATCCTTCGCTACTTCTACAGATGAAAGTCTACCAACACAGTGCTATTTGAGTATCTTAGTGCCACAGCAGAGGTGGCATCCTCTCACGAGAACAAGAAATCACCAGTGCTTCCCGATTGATTAGAATGCCGGAAAAGCAAGTATTAGGTGAGAGGGAAATGCACCTTAACTGATACATTTCAATACTTTTGGATCTACCATTCTATTTTTACATCCTCTCACCAATAGCGATTCTGGAGTTATGGTTAAAGTATGTCAATAGGATAGGTATTTTTTGACTTGCTTATAACTTTGACCTGATATACAGCCACATATTATTTGTTGAAATTTTCATGCATAAGGTTCCTAACACTTTCATTTCCTATTCAAATTCCCTGGTGACGTTTGGGAAGCTATATTGTAAAATGTGCTGTACAGAAGAAACTCAAACAGGGTATGAATGCATAGCATAAGCCAAAAGCAAGTTCTTTGGTTTATTGTCAATTTATCCGTTTTCTGAAAGAAAATGTGTCAAACACAGACCTATTTATAGACGACTTCCAAATACAAATTTGAATTCCAGCTTGAAGAGTTTAAAACATTTTCTGTGGCCGCCATGTTCCGATTTTTAAATCAAGTTGTAAAAAAGAACTTTTTGTGCAGATTTGGCGCACCCCACCAGCAGGGAGCGCTGGAGTGAACTCCAGTGCAGTTGAAATTAGATTTAACCCGAGCTAAGCAGCATAACATCAACCCCTTTAATGTACTGGAGAACCACAAGTTGGACTCCTTGATTCAGTTGCCATCAATAAACATTCATTATCAGAGACAAATTTTTGTGTTATTCAGTCATAAATAGATAAATGTGCAACTGAAGCGGAGGATTAATGATATATTTACCATATTGATGAGTACCGAATGCATGGGGAGCTAACATATAAAGGACTTCCAAAGGTTTTCCAGGGTTCCCCATAACCCTACATTTATCAGTGCAGCCTCTTCTTTCAAATGTTACTTTCACAGCTTCCATACATAAATCCATGTTCCTGAACCATTAAACCACAGTAAGCAAGCCCGATTCTTGTACATTGTACATCCTTACTACCACCAGTGTCAGGTTTGCAAAATGCTTACTATGTCATTTTGGCTCTAGATCTCTCCACATGCCCAGTAATGTTACTTTAGGGGATAGAGACCATGAAGTGCACATCAGATCATGTGGATGTTCCATTGCTCCTTTCCAAACACCCTCATAGTCTGGGTCAGTGCCAAATGGTACGTTACAGCGTTCTATTCTGGCCACATCCTCTAAGACACAGAGAGGATAGCATAACCAAAAGCCTCCAATGCATCCTACAATAATACATTCTATGCTATCTTATTAATTAGACAAGTTGAAACCCGGTTTTAATAGCCACATTTCAAGGGTACTCTAAAGCTGCCTGCCAGTTCTCTTTCTCTGTCTTACCTACATCTAACTCCCATTTGACTTCCAGAAAATGTTTTTGTTTATCAAAGATACTGCTTTCTTGTATTTTGTTTCAGTTACTATTCTTTTTTCGAACGAGGGGTATAATCAGGCAGACTAGTGACAGGTGTTAATGTATTTTCCTACTGCATGTCACAGCTGAAGATAAAATGTCATCATTCCTCACACAGTTGAGCAATGAGCATCACCACTCTTCTGCCCCATATATCTCTCAATGTTGACGCTCCCAATCTACCCTGTTTTATAACTTCCTGCTGGGGCCTGACATGCTTCATTACGATCTCGACACGTAGGGGTTCCTCTAGTGGCTTTCCCTTTCCAACTTTTGCCCCTTATCTCTTCTGCCCAAGCCTTAGGTACTGTCCTCAGTGGAGAGGGAGGAGCTACCCCTATAGAGATAATTTGGAAACCCTTCCTTTTCTATCCTTTACATGTCTATTCACAGAGAAGGTTCCTGAGCCATAAAGCCCTTTCTTTAATCACTATCAGATGAGTTATGAGATAGTAATACCCTTCTATATAGTGTATATACTAAGATCCTTTGTATACCCTCTTTCCACAGGAAATTCCTTAATATTGCCTCTGTCAATTTAATTTTTTTTAAAAAGGAATCCTAAACACAAAAAAAAGGTGTTTTGAAGATGATACAAAAGCCTCGACAGCACTATCATTTTATGAAGGGCTGTATTATCCATCTGTGGCAGTGGAAGGTTCCCTCATTGTGCGCCATCTGTTCTGAATTTATTTACCAAGGATGCAAAGTTATAATTGCAAAATCTCTACTCATCCCTCATTACATAAATTCCAAAGTACTTGAATCACTCTGTCACTATCTTGAATGGGGAATGTCAGGTACCAGCTGCCTATCGGATACAGAACAGACTCTTCCCATTTCATTCTGAATTTGAATAATTTACCATATCTCCATAAGAACACTCTCAATCATCTCTGGAGTCATCTGGGTTAACTATATAACACAGAAATTAATCTGTGTAGAGTGAGATTATTTCCTCCTATCCCTTATTCCACTTTACCCCTGTGACCAGGGCATAAATGCGTATCAGCAAACTAACTGCTACACCCACAATGCAAATAGCATTGGTAGCAAGGAGCAAAATTGTATTTAGTGGGAAAAGACACAGCTACACACCATTTTTTTTTTTTAAACATGGCTGTTAGTGAATCATACAACAGACGTATCCCTGCCATCGTTTTGGGGCCTATCACCGCCTCCCGAGTACAGCCAGAATAACGAACCATTCTACAGTGCCAGATGTCTTTTCGATATTCAACTGCAGAATCACCTTTTGTTCAGTCACGCATTCTGCCATATCCAAACAATAATCTAATCTCATGACCTTTCATCTTGTAGCTCCAAGAGGCATAAAACTGGTCTAGACTATTAACTTTCCAATGACTCTTCTCAGTCGCACAATATTTTGGCCAGAACTTCTGTCTCTGTATTAAACAATGAAAAGGGATGGGAAGAACCATTCCTATTTTAGTTTTACCCCCTTATGTATAAGAGTTATTGCAGCCAGTGTGATTTCTTCCAATAGAGTGCCAGTCTCTAACATTTCAATAACATTTCAGGAAATGCGTTCATATGATGAGAGGTTCCTTTCTGGCTTGTCAGCTTGTTGTACTTTTCTGATTGAAAACTGCTTAGGCTCATTGACATCCAAGTGTATAAATCTGACAATATTGCACTTATGTCTCCTTATGTGATTGCTGCCTCCAGACTGTTCCTATCCTCTGCCCCAAATCTCTGGATCGGGAACTCTGCTACAAAATGCAACAGCTCCCTCTAACTATGTTCACTTTTGAAGCCATAGAAGGCCTGGAGGTAGTCCTCAAATACTCTCATTATCATCAGATTACCTGTGGTGACAGGACAGTTATCTACAATGTCTATATTCACCTATCCTCCATTTCTTTCCTGCTTAACCATACGAGTAGTTTAACAGCCTTATTTCATTGGATCTAACAGATGCCTCTGGGAATTTATAAAGTATGTCTTTGTTTTATTTTCCTCTAATCCTCTATTCTCTTACTGACAGATTGTACGTTTCTTCTGTGCTGCATTGTCTGAGATGTTACTCAGGTCCCTGCCAACCATATTATTTCCCTTTTGAGTTTTTTCACTTTAATGTTTCTTTCTCTTCCCCTGAGACCACTGCGATCCTCAGGCCTTTCAGCACTGTCATAGGCTTTCAATATAACAGCTGAGTATTATATAGTTTCCACTTTTAGTTGGAAAGACTAGTCTGTTACTTCTGCCGATTTTACTCCATTTTCAGATCTTTGCGATGCCATGCATTTGTATGTAACCACCCATTCTAATGTCAACCCTGGAATGTTTGGACATCGCCATTGGGGCATGGTCAGAACTACCCTCAGCTATGGATTGTACCTCTCGGCTATTGTTCACAATCATCCCAGGGATAAAAAAAATAGTCCAATCTCGATTGTGATCTGTGGGCTCCAGAATAATATCAATATTGTGTTTTTCTCATGTCTCCATAAAGCATCCACATATTCCTTTAATCATTAATCTTCCCTGTTGACCAATCCACCTGTAAAGCCATGGTTCATTACTTCATCCATTACTAATTTTTAATCTCTACCCAAGATCGCCACCACCCTGGCATCACTAGCATCACTGAAGCTATGTCACCAAGTTCTCCTGACTGGAGACGTGGGTACCAACATCATCATCACCCCCATCCCATTTAGCTGCTGTTGCTGCTACATAACATCCTTGGCCGTCCTTCCCATTAATAATGGTGTAGCTCTTCTCACTAGTATAGCCACCCCTCTCAGTACCTACAAAAACTTTGCATTGGCAATCATTTAAAACTTTTTCCTCCCTTTTAAGCCACGGTTGTTGCCCACTGAATGGTATTTCCTATAGTAGTGCTACATCATTTTTATGGCACTGCTTCATTTTAAACACTACTCTCCTTTTGATCTCGCTGCCCAGCCCATCAACATCCTGTGTAAAGCACTTCATGTCTGCACTTACTAGCAGAGATCGTTAATCAAGATCCAATGTTTAATGCTCTTCATATTGCCACCCTCTCCCAATGTGGAACTAGGTGACCTTTCTATATTTAGAAGGCCTTTACCCATCCCTCCCAGTCCCCACTTCACAGCATCACAAGGTCCGCAGCTACCCACCCTCCAATGTGGTATGCACCTGTAGCCCTCCCCAAAAAATCCTGCGAACAAATATGCAAGCAGCATGCATGATTCATTTGAAGAGAAATGTCTTCAAAGTAAACAGCTTGTCACACTTATCCAAAAATCGTGAAAATCTAGATTCAAAAATAAACTTTTAGGTGCAGCAGGATCCATGATCATACCCCCTCCCACCCACATAACCTGTTCATCAGTCACATTTGAATTTTCATTTTACAGCCCCTAGCCGCTGATTGAGGCATGTCATTCACATTTGATGATTGGTTGGCTGTTTCAAGTTATGGTCTGGTATCCAAGCCAGATTCTCTCTAAGCCCTTCATTTATATCCTTTTCTGAGTTGAAGTAAGTCCCTCTACCATGAGTTGTCATAGAGAGGCCCATTGAATTACCTTGTTAAGGCTATTCTTTCAGCTGATTTTTCTTTCATCCTACTACTCACTTTTTTCGTGCCCCCTTTCCCACCCTCCTTTGGAGTGGAGGCTTCCCTTACTTTGATTTCCCTTCTGCCATTATTTTGGAGCGTCAGAGGAAAAAAAAAAAACTTATGAAGAGCATCATGTATTTAATGCTCATTTCTTGCAGTTTTCTCTTTAACTCTTCAAAAGATAATGTTTATTTTTGTACATCTTTGCTAAAGATCAGAAGGGGCACCTCATTTTCTTAAGGGATAAGGCCATGTCGGAAGAATTGCCTCTTTATCACAGTAGTTGAGGAGACCAGCAATGACCTGCCTCTGCAGGACTCTAGGAGGGGTGAAGGGTTATTAGGGCTCTGTGATCCTTTTCCACTTAGATGTAATTGGTCAGACCATTCAGTTACAGCACTGTCTTAATCCAGTCTTTATTAGGCAGCTTCATGTTTGGGCCTTTGGTCTTTTCCAGTATTCCAACAATGCGGGCATTGTTGCACCCTCTGTGGCTTCCATAAGGTGTCAAAAGTCTACCCTTTACATCTGCCACACTTCAAGGAGATATGCTTAGTTTGCCCCCAACTCTCGTTTACCTTCTGGAGATCAATGCAGATGGAGCTTAACTGCTCTGTTGACCACATCTATGTTGTTTTTTAGCGTTGTCCAGGCCGTAATTACCACCTCCAAGAGGTTCTGTCTCTTGCTCCCTTGGTTGCGGAGAGCCGGAGTCACACATGGTCTTTGGAAAGTTAGCACCTAAAGATTTTTTGAGATTGGTTTATTCCTCCAGTTTGGTTACTACTTGGGCATGCCAAATGAGTCTCTTTTGGCGAGTCTGCACACTTAACTATTTTAGCTCTGACCACAGGCCTGGAGGCATCTAAGGAGTTCCTCGGATGCCTTGTTAGGTCACTGCCGCCTGCACTCACTCGTTTGTTAGTCTCTATTTTACAAATTGACACATCCAGTCAAGGGTTAGGAGGCTTTGAGGGGTTTAGGGCTTCATCCAACATTTTTGTTTGACCCTGGCGACCACCATTCAAAATGTAATCTCAGTGCTGTCAAATTGTTTCTGGTAAACAGTTTTTCATGATTACACGGTTCAGGATTTTCCATTTGTTGGTAGCCCGCGAATGGAGCTTACCTAAAACTAAGGGATTTTGCTTCATGTGTAGGCCGGCATAGGAGAAAGAAACTTCTGATCACAATCTTTTAAATTGCCCTACAATATGCATGGCTCATACAAATTATTTGAAACCTCTTTTTAAGTATAGAAACATAACTATTGAGAAGTCATATTTCTTCTGTTTCTATGGTATTTCCATTAATGTATGTTTCACATTATTTTATTGGGCCAGATCCTCACTAATAGACTGTATGACAGCAGTACTTATCACATTCATTGTTTTATATTTTAATCAGTTGCATGTTTATGTATTAAAGATGAATAAATCTGCCTAAAGAATGCAATCTTTTTTTCCCCTATTCAATTTGTGTTTTAATTCAAAGAAGCAGGGTAAAAAGTGGTCGAAATAACCGCCTTCTTGTTCAAATACTCATGTTTCCATAGATATAGTCTCCCTTTTAAAACAGTGTGACTCGCCAGGCTTTGCAGAATCTTACGTTTCTCTTCCTGTAGGCCACTAGTCAACCTTTAACAGAATGTGCTTCCAGTCCTGTTTTTGAATTGGACTTATACAGTATTTGAAAGTAAATATAGGTCTTCTCACATAATACAAATGAATTCAATGTGCATTTTAAATGCAAGCATCCCATCATACTGATATAAATTAAACTAGTCTTGAAAATGATGTTTCTTTGTTCCTATTTCCAGGCTAATGATGCCTATCTGCAGATGGCCATTGGCAATGCTCCTTGGCCTATTGGTGTCACCATGGTTGGTATCCATGCTCGAACTGGTCGTGAAAAGATTTTCTCCAAACATGTTGCCCATGTTTTGAACGATGAAACACAAAGAAAATATATTCAGGTAACTTTAATAGAGTAAAATCCCAAATGTAAAACTGGAAAATAATGTTTAATCTCCTATTTTTGAAGTTGTGCTACTGTAGTATTGTGTACTGGAGTGTTTACAAGGGGCACCATTACTTCAGTAAGCACTTGGTTTATTGAGTAATTGAGTATTAAGTTTGTCAAATGTATTGAAATGCCTTTATGATCTTCCTGACAGATCTTCAGTTACCATCCATATTTGGAAAATGCAAGCCAATTATGAAATGCAATATTTATTTTTGGGTTACGGTTATCCTTGGGTGGCTCCTTCTAATCCCATGCCTTAACAGTTCCTTCAAACGAGCCCACATGTAAGGAGTGGTTCTTGTTTAAGGAATGGCTACCAGGGAATTCTTTTTTTTCTATCAACAAATTACATGCATAAAGAGCACAGGAAGTTCCAAAATGGCTTCTTGAATACTTTCTTCCCAGACTTTGACCACCAAATCACAATAATGTTTTTTTTTGGAATCCTTCACTATCTATGCTGATGTGCAACAGGATCAAACTGAGGAGCATTTCTTTTCTTAATGTACTGTGTAGAAAAGTACCCCTTTTTGGCATCTTTACCACCCCACTTTTTGCCTGACTCTGATGCATCTTTGACTGAGTGTGCACTGAGTTCCTGCTAACCAGGTTCCCAGTGCTTGTCTTGCTTCTAAAAACGGTACCTTTGTTTCCACAATTGGCTCACATATATGTCCCTTGTAAATGATATCAGTGGTACCAAGGGCCTTGTGACCAGAGAGAGTTGCTATGGGCGGCAGCATGTATTATGCCACCCTAAGAGACCCCTCGCCAAACACAGGCGTGTTTTGGTACAGATAAAAGTAAAAAGTCACATCCCTGCATGCAAATTTTTTTTTTTACACAGAGTGAATTGTTTATCTCTTGATGAACTCGTGGGCATAATGTCCAAAGACTTGCTGAGTGGGGAGCTCCAAGGTGTAAGCGTCCAGCTGTGCTGAAACTCCTCGTCACAAAGGGAATCTGATTGCCTGGGAAGTGATTCAAGTACAGAGTAGGCGGCAGGCCCCGTTTCTTCTCTTTCATGGAATTCTGCTATTTTGCAGGGGAGGGTTAGCTCGAATTCCCTAGGAATAGCCTGAAAGCCATACAAAAGACCTAAGCGCTGTTCATTCTGGACTCCGCACCGAAAATACATCCAGTCAGGACTAAGTCTGGAGCGGGTGGCAACCCTAGCCTTCTTTGTCACCCACTCAAGATTTAGTCCTACCTGGGATCAGGTAGGAGCAAACTATTCTTAGTAGCTTATGTTTACAATTCTAGGTTTGCACGTGCTAGACTGTTTCGACATATGATGCAGCTCATAATGCAGCATAACTTAAATACTGCCCCAGCAAGGGTTTCTCAAGCTGGACAGGTGCAGTTATCTGTGTCCACAATTAGTCGGATGACCATTAATGCCATTATGGGTAAGATCCGAGCAAAACAATAATATTGTGTATAGCCTCATCTGTGGTATCTCTGGCTGACTCGTTTTCCTGCCTTGAACCAAATTGCTTGGTGATGAGCATTAGAAATAAGTCCTTGACATATAATTGCAGTCTTTTACACTCATTAGTTCTCCCCACTGCTTACCACTCCATTCCTGCTATATTAGATTTAAAATATGCATAGAGTACTTACTGTGGATCCCAGATCACTGACCATTAATCAAATTGCAACATGCCCAGTGGTTTTATGGCTAAGAAATCTTAATCTATTAGCTGGTTATTGCTTGATATTATGCGTTGTTTCTCAGGAGAGCATTGCACTAATTTGTAACTGAATTGCAAATATATTTTTTTATATCTTTGTTGTGTTTGTAGGGGTTGAAAAGGCTGATGACTATTTGCCAAAAACACTTTCCAACGGACCCATCAAAATGTGTGGAGTACAATGCGCTGTAAAGCCTCAGCACCTTCTAGTGTACGAAGACTAAAGGGATGTAGATCTTCTGCAGATCCGTATCCAGGAAAACTGGAATTATAAAAGACAAATCTCATTATTTTTTTCCTTTTAATTGCTGTTTGGATGCAAGGACGTGAACTGTGAGAGTGGTTCAGCAGATTCATGTCTGTAATGCCACAACTGCCTGCATTTCCTTTTTAAAGAAATGTGTGTTATTCCCAGCCCACTCAGTATATGAACAGAATTATTAATGGGTCATTGTTTTAGATGATTCATTTTAAATGTCTTAGAGCTAAAAGGGATATCATTTCCCACAGCTACTTGCAAGTTACTTTAGGGTGGCTGCCATCCCAGTAAACGTTGTTGAACACAATGTTGTCAGATATGGCAAATACATATGTATCTAATTGTGGATTAGTATAGCTAACGTGAGTTTTAATGTGGCACCCACTAACAAAACAATTTCATAAAAATACCTTTCAACTTGGAGAAATGTTGGTATCTTGTTTTTCTTTAATCCCCCGTGTTAATTCATTTGTGATACAACTGTGAGCCTGGTTTTATATTTCATAGCAGATGGTCGGCTTGTTGTGCCTTCTTATAAGATACTACTATAATCATAGGACATTTGTAACAAATCAGAAAGTAAATATTTGCAAAATAAATATCACCTTTGGAGAATCTATATGTATGTGCATCTACAATGTGTTGCTTATCAGAGATGTATTTGCACCATGCTTACCATGCCATTGTTAGAACTTGACCTTCTTATCAATGTATATAGAATATTACTATAACTGGATAATGGACATCTGTTTCAACAATAGCAATCAGAGATTAACCCACACTAGACATTCTCCAAGCCCTGGTCAGGGAACAGGCCATCACCAAAAATATTGTAAAACTATAATCCTCTAGAAGAAGATCCTATCCAGTAGGGACCTCTTAGACTAGATCTTAGAAGTATTATCCACCACCAGTATCCAACTGACAGTGTTGGCACAAGAACACTCCTAATGCTAATATTGTTAGCCATCTTGAGCACCTGGATATAGCTTCCTCTACTCATATGATGTAAACTAATATATGCCTGGTTTGAAAACCTGTTAGGTAATCAGACTGCACCAGGAGCTTGCGATGAAGAGTAAGTAGAAAGCACCACTGGAGTCTTGCTGGTGCTCACAGCCTTTGAAGTATTAGTTGAGCGGTTGGTCTCCCAGCATTGAGTAATACCAACAAGGCAGAAGAGCTTAACTGAATTGTGTTACAGCAATGTGATTTATTACCAGTGTAATCCCTGAGTGGAGACACTGGTGCTGTGCATCAGTAGCAGTAACCCTAACAGGAGAGCATACTGAGATGGGTCTCTTTCTTCCATCAGAAGAAACGTTGACCCCCCTCCACCCCTGGCCCAGTGACAATGGCAGTGCATGCTGGGGCAGCGATTACACTTGTGTAAAATCTGAAAAGAAAGGAGGAACTTGGATGTTCCTTCCAGCTCTAAATCAACAAGACTGCAAACTTCAGTTCAGCTAGACTGGGCATACGCGCATTAGATAGGGCACACAGGAGGAGTGACACAGCTGGTATCATTGAAGTCCTGCCTAATTTTACTTTCCAACTACACAATTCTGTGCTTTGTGAGGGTATAATCAGAAACCTGACTGATTTAGGTGGTTGATATCTGCATGCACCAGGGCTTAAACTGAAGGAGTCTCTTGCGGACTGTACAGGGAATCATTACATTTGTAGCATGTGTGGCTGTAGACACACAAGCTTAGCATACTTCTGCCATCTAGTGCCTAGTGTTGGGCTCAGACGTTTGGTGTTTTTTTCCCCCCCCAAAGATGTCTTTTGAGTCGAGCTGTTCAGTGACTCCTCTCTTGGTGTACATTGTGCATAAGCACGGGCTCCGTGTTTTGATTGTTTTTTTTTTGCCATCATCTTTGGACATGCACCAAGTGGGCACTAAGTTTGTCATGTTCTCAACACATTTTGTTGGCCCCATTTCGTTTCAATCATGTCCTGTCTGATTCGAGTAAGACCCGGTCCTTTCATCTCCCTGATGCGTGAATACCTTCAGTAGCACCTAAGCCCCTCTTCGATGCCCTGTGCATTGAGGGTCTTGGGCCCTTTGGGCGCAGAGAGCTGTCTCCAGTCCTTCATTACCAGAGAATGCTGCATGAGTGATGGAACGGGCACCTTTGCAGAACTGTCCATGCTGCAATTTGAAATACCTGTGCCAAGGGGTGCATACTGCGCCTGTCCTCTGACCACAATAGTGCCTCCTGTGCATCGTGCTTCGCCTTCAGATCCAAGAAGACCCTCAAGTATTGAAAGGAATGGCGCGGAGTGCATCAGAAAATGTTCCAGCAGAACTCCTCAGAGACCCCAGACACCTTCAGGGAAGAAGATCCCCTCTGCACCGAAAAACAGGAAGACACCAACCCGTTTGGTATCCCGGCCGCGCAGTGAACGCAGTTCTGGAAACAATGTCTTCGAGCTAGTCCTTCTATGAGGAGATGAAGGACGTCAAGCAGGCGCCGAAGACTAACGTACGAACTAAGACCATGCCCAAGGTTGTAAGTATGTCTTTGGCCCCTGAGGCCCATACCATCAAAAATGACTAACAAAGTAAGCCCCAAACAGAGGAAGAGCACTGTTCCCGAGTGTTGCAAAGTCATCCTGTGCCCTAGGCACCCCCCAACTTTTTGCTGACTGGTACTGGTGGTAACTGACTCTGACTGACCCTGGGCTTTGCCTAACCAGGCCCAGGGCCAGTGCTATGCTGAAAACACTTAGATACAGTGAAAACACCTACATACACTAGGGTACACTATGGGTTGGGGTACCCCTGTGATTGGCATGACCTACCCTATAAGCCCCTAGTATATAATAGGGCAGGGGAATTGAAATTACCCATCAGTCCCTAGTATGTAGTAGGGCATGGCAGTTTAGAGGCCAGCAGCTTTCTGCACTTGCATGTGTGCACTGCTGAGGCCTGAGGTCAGTTTTAAAAGCAGCCCTGGGTGCCAGGACTGCTATTAAAAAGTAAATTGTGCCCAAACTCGACTTTGGTGTTTGGGGCACTTAAAAATGGATAACCTACAATGTTTTGGCATATTAGGGACCCCCTGGGTCTCCCCTAGGTGTCCCAGGGGTGGGGGATCAGGTACCGATAAGGTAGACCCTTATAAAATTAGTTTTATATGCCCTGGGTTAAGTGAAATTTTACATTTCACTCCCCACATTGTGGTAAAGTGCTGCCCAAATTCGACTTTGATGCTAGGAGCACTGTGAAGGGAGGATCTGCAATATTTTTACAGATTCAGAACCCCTAAAGTCTCCCTAGTTGTCCCATGGGGTGGGGGTCCTGTAGATATAAGCAAAGTACTTATAAAATATGTTTTTGTAAGTCCTGGTGCTGAAAAAATGGCCCAAGTCATTTTTCCCATTGCAAATCCCCTGTTACATAGGTTAACATGGTAGAAAGTTATTAACTAATAACTCTTGATAGGAGAGGGCTAGAAGTGCCATTCAAAGACTTCCCTGAATGGTATTAATAAATTCAACAATATGATATTGTTGAATTTCTCCCAAAGTGTACATACAAGAAGTTATAAGACTTTCTTGTTTGTAAGTCCAGATTCAGCCTTCCAGTGGTCTGCCCTGATTGGTCAGAGTTAAGTGGATTAGCCAGGCTGCCTTAAAGAGGTGATAAAGAGCCCCTGGGGTGAACCAGCTCTGCTGGCAGGGCGGTGTGCTGTTCCATAGGAATGCCAGGCCAGGGGGAGGAGTCGTAAACTATGTTCTTCAAAGAGGAGAGCAGAGAACAGTGTCATTTGCAACTCTGAACTTTCCACCTTAGGCAGATGGTAGGATTAAGGAAGGTATGAGCAGATGCAGGGGGAAGAGTCTAAGTAAATTAGCCATCCTAGCGGTGTGTTTAGCCAGCTCTTACCTCCTTGCTGGAAAATCTGCCATTATGGATTTGGAAGATTTGATGCACTCTGGGACAAAATAATGCCACACTCTACAGGATGTGGTCATGTCTTTGAGGAGTTACCCTGCTCCCATTGGTCAGGAAGTGACCTCCTGCTTGACCCAGAGAACTTGGAATAAGTATCTGAGAAGAGCAGAGCCCTCCAGATCTGCTGCTTGAAACTGAACAAAGCAAGACATTGTGCCAAGCTGAGAAGTTTTGCTATGCAAATTCTAAGGCCTGACCTCTGAAGCCTGCACCATTAGAAACTACAGCCCTGTGGACTACCTTCCTAAAAAAAGAAGTAAAGAGTGGACTCCCTGCAAGCTACAGGTTAACAGAGCTCACCTGGAGCCTCACCATCAAGGATCATCAACCTGGGGAACTACCAGTGGATTTGTAAGGGTGACGTCCAAGTGGATTGTGGGAACTGAAGTCCTCAACTTTCAAAGACCATCTTGGAGCTTCCAGACCCTTGGAGTGAGTTTGAGACACTTTGGGACCCTTTGAGGAACTCCAGGAAGAAGTTCAAGAAGTTTGGAGAACTTTGGAGGAACTTTGAAAAAAAGCTCCATAAAGGGACCGACTCAACCTGGTCAGCCGCCTGCCTTCAACCGCGAGCCGGCCAAGCCATCCAGGTTAGTCCCGCTAAAAGCTCCGTCGGTCCAACTTCCAGAGTTTGACCGGGAGTAGAAGAAATCCGAGGCCGGCGGACCCTCACCGAATCCGGCCTGGTGAAGAGCATCGAGGGACCCCGCGAGAAAAAGCTCCAGAAAAGTTTCCAAGTCCGCTCGTAGAAAAGGTGACCGGGAGAAACCGCGAAAGCCAAGCCGCCTGCCTTCAACCGCGTGTCGGCCTGGATCCTGGGTTTGCTCCGCTGGAACGCTCCATAGGTCGAACCGCAAATGTTTCTAAGTCCGAACGTAGAAAGGTGACCGGGAGCTCATCGCAAGGCAAGCCGGCGAACCCTCACCGAATCCGGACTGGCTGAGAGCTTCGAGGGACCTCGGGGAGAAAAGCTCCAGAAAAGTTTCTAAGTCCGAAGGTAAAAACTGTGTCCCGGGACCTTCCGCGCGGGGTATCCGCTCAGGGCTCCATCGCGGTCGGCCTGAAACTTTGACTTTGGGTCGGTCTATCGCGAGCCTGTATCCCAATATGGTGCTATAAGCTTCTAAGTGCTATATTTTGCTAAATCTTTGAAAATTCATATCTCCGGTTCCCTACATTGGATTTTTGTTGTTTTGGTGTCATTTTAAAGATAAAAATATTTTCTATGTTTATAAATTGGTGTTGGATTTTTATTATGTGTTGTGTCTTAACTATTTACTGAATTGGTGTTTTTAAATGCTTTACCTACATGTCTTTGAAGTTAAGCCTGTCTGCTCGCAGCCACGTTACCAAGGGTTGAGCATAGGAATAATTTTCTAAGACCTATGCTGAGACCTACCAATGATTAGTGGCCTTATTGCCAGTGGCAGACCTACATTTGCCCCTACCAATAATCCACTTTCCAACACTGAGTAAATCCGCCATTGGACCCTGAGCACAGGCACAAAAGGTAAGCCAAGGGTTCTGGTCGGGACCAGCAAAACAATTCTGAACCAAGCTAATCTCCACCCAAGAGGTGTTGAGCCCAGGCGCCTCCAAGGCACCAAGCACCATTGTTCCCAACCGAAGCAAGCATGAGAGGCTCCTTCTGCACTTGTGTACAAGTTCCTGTTGATGCCGGAACTTGCCTCAACGCCAAAGGCATAGTCAACTTGGAGCCCCCGTCGATGCTCAGAGATGAGCACTTCAAGGCCCTGATCCCCGAGAAACCCCAACAGGAAATCAATACCAGGCAGAAGTGCCTATTCATTCACTCAGATATGGGCTCAAATATAATTGAAACGGGCACATTTAGAACCTATTCCTAGAAAAAGCAGACTGGCTTTTGAGGACACCAGAGAAGAGCGAGGACAGAGCCGCCAGTCCTCCTTCCTCTACCATAGAGCTGATCTTTTCCTCCACCCCCTCATCCCCCCCCCCCCCGACTCCAGCAGATTTGCAGGAGGAGTCCCCTTTTTCATATTAAAAGACAGGCAGTCCATATGGCCCATTTAACCCTTATGATCAGCCCTCGGGACAAGGCCCCACTGATGATCTTGGGGATGACTATAATATAGATCCACAAGGTGACCTTGATCTAGACCACTATTTTATCCAGCAATGGCCTCATCCCATGATAGCACCACAGTCTATCATGAGGTCTTACAAAGCGCTGCAGCCTTTCATAAAGTGGACATGGGTGCCACCCGGGATGAGGACAACTTTCCTGTGGAGACGCTCTCCAAATCTGAGTGCACCATTCAGTCACTGCCCTTGCTAAAGAACATGTTAAAATCTGCTCCTGTCAACTTCAAGTCGCCTATCAAGGTGAGCATTGTGACCCTGAGGTTCAAAAAGAAATTCAAACCCTCCCAAAGTGATCCAGTGTACATCAAGGGGCAAATTCTTCTGTACTGTCTTGTTGTCCATATCATCTGCAAGCATGCCTTGGCCCAGGCCACTGGTGATGTTCTACCTACAGACAAGAGGAGCAAAAAATAGATGAAGCAGGCAGGAAGGTGGCAGTCGGTGAGGCAACACATTGGTGAATAGTTAGTTGCGTGGCACTTCTGTTCGGGTACGATAGGGCCCAGTGGACAGAGATGCAGGAACCCTTTAAGCATCTCCCAGAGGAAAAGCTAGGGGAAGAAATCATGTATGAGGGCAATGTCATCTCTAACACCAGCATTCACTTTGTGTTAGATGCTGCGGTCACAGCCTCTAGGGCATGGGTACTCACAAACATTTTCCCAGGTGCCAAAAAGTTAATCTGTTGTGTGATCGAGGGCCTCATTGATGCCAGCATGGTGGTGGTCAGGGGCGTGGGAGGTGTAAGGTGGGCGTAGGGGAAGAGACACATGTAAGTCTAGTGGTTTAATTTCACCTGGGAGCACTCCAAGCTTCTGTACTTGACCAAATTCTGTGATCCTGGGCAATTGTTTTATTTACTTTGCCTATTGGCATTATTGTCCGGGGAGGGGAGGCATAAATGTTTGTTTTTAAATTCATGTTTAAACACTTTCATGTTTAAACACTGTCACTTAAAAAATAATAATCGCAAGTCACTTTTATAATCTTATGTGGTAAGGTTAAATGCTTCTACAGGTTAATGAAATACACTTTTTTTTTTTTAAATTTTGAAGGGACTATCATTTTGTTACTCATTTGCTGCAAATTTCTTTAAAAATCAGTGTTCTTAAAGTTAAGTGGTGCAGTAGAGCTTCTGTGCTTTTTTTTTTACTTCAGTTCGACTGTGAATAAATGCTTCGCATTTATTTAATATCTTTATGGGTATTAGTGCTTTGTAAAGTAAACAGCAGCATAGTGCTGCTGTTCAACCAGGGGCCACACATAAAGGTCAGGAGGGCCGCATGCGGCCCCCGGGCCGTACTTTGAGTACCACTGCTCTAAAGGCAGTTATACAAACTTTTATCCTCAGATGTCACATCTGGCTCTGTATCTCCGGGTTCAGGCTTGAGGTCCAGCAGCATCTCAGCCAGAAATGCCACTAAGTCCCACATACAACCTCTACTGAGCCAACCCGTCCTAGGGTCAGTGTTGGATGCAGTCACAGGGAGAGCTTACCTCAGCCAACAGAGTCACAGCCTTTCAGCAGCTGCTGTCTTTTTCAGCTCAGTCGTCCGCTCACAGTGAAAACTGTTGTGTGCCATACTTCGCCATTGTTTCACTCGCAAGGCTTCATATGCATCCCCTATAAAAGAGTTCTTCGCGCTTCAATGGCTCCAAGCAGAGGATCGCTGGGAACATCTAGTATTTGTTTAGGCCAAGGCAAACCACTCTCTACAGTGGTGAAACAACTACAACTTACTGCAAGGCAGCCCTTTTGCAGACCCAGTACCACAGTTGACTATCATCACATATGCCTCACTCACAGGGTGGGACACGCATCTCGCCAACACAACTGTCCAGAGATCATGGCCCTCTTAGCAGAGACACCACATCAACTACCTGGAGCTGTTGGCTATTCAATTAGCTTTCAAAGCCTTCTTACTAGTCATTCAGGACAAAGCAGTCCTCATAAAGACAGACAACATGACTGCTGTCTACTATCTACAGAGGTATGGCGGTGCACACTCCCCTCATCTGTCTCTGTTAGCCCAGGGGATTTGGCATTGGGCACTCCCCTACAACATTCACCTCTTGGCGTAACATCTCCTGGGGGTGGACAATGACTTTGCAGACTTGTTCAGCAGGAAGCATCAACAAGTCCATGATTAATGCACCATGGATGAATTGGTCAGGGATGTTTGCCTACACTTTTCCACCTCTCCCAGTGCTTCCCTATGTGGTGAGGAAGTTGAGGCAAACATCAATAACCCTCTTTATCCAGTATTGGGGTATCTTTCATAGATTCACATGCCTGAATCATTCCCCGTCGTCGAGGCGGGAGTCCCACGGTAAATTACAAAAGTAGTGCCAAAAGTAAATAACAGTAGAAGGCTAAAAGAAAAGGCCTAAGGCCTAAAACTTAGTAGCCTATCTACATTATTATAATGAAAAAGAACCAAAGGTTAGCTCCAACCAATCAGCTACCAGCACCCTCTAGAACACTCCCAACAGAGGCAGTTCTCCGATTTTCACCGCACGTCGTGTGGAAGGGAGTCTCCCTGAGTGCCAACTCAGTTTCTTCTCAACTTTCTTCAGCATGTCTGACAAGAAGGCCCTTTTAGACCCTGTAGGACCTGTGATAAGAAGAGGGTCCATGTTGATGATCAACATAAGGATTGCATTTATTGCCTCCATCCTAAGCATGAGGCAAAAATTGTAAAATCTGCCGTACCTTCCCTGCCAAAACTCTGAGGGATAGGGAGGCAAGGCTTCTCTTGTGGCTTAAATCCTCTTCGGCTGAGGAGGATGACAGAGCCTCTACGTCTAGCAAGAGGGCTAGATCCCAGGACAGCTCTTCAAGTGAAGGACGAAAACATCACAAGTCTTCCCATGCTGTTCCTGACCCTTCACAAGGGTCACCTAAAGCTGTCACAAAAACTGTAAGACCATTATTGTGACCACTTCGGCCTCATCGTCGACAGCTACTATCTCGACGACGGCCATAACCTCTCCTATTTTATCTACCAGAATTTCTATGTCATCTAAGAAATCTGGTATTGAGGACTCTTCTGTGAGGAAACCTTCTTTGAAGGCCCCGTCGACGACCGCATCAATAACGAGTCCGTCGACGACGGTACCGTCGACGAAAACATTGTCGACGAAGAGCCCGTCTATGATAGCCCCGTCGACGAAGAGCCCGTCGACGAAGAGTCCGTCGACGACGACCCCGTCGACGACGACCCCGTCGACGACGACCCCGTCGACGAAGAGCCCGTCGACGACGACCCCGTCGACGACGACCCCGTCGACGGTGAAAATTGGGCTTTCGCAATCGACGCCTTTATTATCGGAGTCTTTCCAACTTAAGACATTCCAAAAACAGCAGGACTATACAAAAATGTCTCCGCTTCTTCCCTCACATCTCCTATCTTATGTTGATGATGATGAAGATGACGATGAGGATGGACCATTTGGCATAGCTCACCATCCCTCTGAACTTAATATAAAATGTCAGGAGGACGACGAAGATGATGATGATGATTACCAAGAACATTATTATCAACACCACCTTACGGTCCCGCAGCATAGGTTTCATCAAAGGAGTCGCATCAGAGGGAAACCAGTCATCTCCTTCGACGCTCATTCAAGATCTCCAGGCCATGCTGGCGGATTACCGGCAAAGGTTTCCACCGCAGCAAGAGGTACCAGAACAACCATCAGTGGTCCCTGAACCCTTACCGCAGCCACAGGTTCCAGTCATACCGCTTCCTCCGCCTGCTTCCTCCGAGCATGTGCAACAGGATGTGACTTCCTTGGAAGATGAAGTTGAAGAGGGAGAATTACCTGAGAATATCCCTCACCAGGATCCGTGGGATAATTACATCATACCGGTACCTTCTCCGCCCATACCTTTACCATCCGACTCCCCCCCCGGAGGATATCGGGGGTTTTCATAACTTGATGCAACGGGCGGCAGCCAGGTTTCAATTGCCTGTTACAATTGAACAAACAGAATGTTTCCTACATGATTTTAAGGAGGAGTCCAGAAAAATCACTAGAGCGATCCCAATCATAGACTATATCTGGAAAGAGGGGATAAAAATTATGAAGACGCCTGCTTCCATTCCAGCGGTGCTTCCTCGTATAGAAAAAAGTATCGAGCGCCTGCTAATAGTCCATCTTCTCTGATTGGTCATCCTCGCCCGGACTCAGTCATCTCCCAAGCCGCTCAACAGCGTTCTAAAAATCCTGCAACGCCTATCACCACACCGCCCGACAAGGAAGGACGTCGGCTGGATCTCATTGGGAAAAAAATTTCCACCATGGCGGCGGCCTCCATTAGAGCGGCAAATTCATTAGCAATAATCGGCCGGTATGACCGTCAAATGTGGTCAGATATGGCTGCCCTTATTGATCTATTCCCTGAAGACCACAGGCAGGACGCACAAAAGATTCTGCTTGAGGGAGAAAGAGCCGCATCTGAGACTATAGATTGCGCGCTGGATATCGTTAATACCAATTTTCGTCAGCTTGCCGGGGCTGCCGTACTTAGACGCCAGGGATGGCTTAAGGCCACTACTTTCCGACCGGAAGTACAAACGAAGATCCTAGATATGGCCTATGATGGAGAGTCTTTGGAAAACATATTGACGACGCTCTTCTTGCCATTAAAACGGACACGGACACCGCCAAATCTTTAGGCGTCCTTCAATACAGGCGCGGATCTTTTAGGGGCGCAAGAGGACGTAGTTTCACATCACGAGGAGGATATCAAAATCAACAGAATAGGCAATATCAGCCACAATATAGACAACAGTATAACCAGTCTTCATATCACCAATCCTCTTCGGCTGGTTTCTCCCGTCAGGGCGGACGCAGAAGATCCCAGAATCAAGGCCGAGACACCAACAAGAAACAATGATCTCAGAAGGGCGCCAACCACATTATCTTCTATTCCCGTGGGTGCGAAAATTTCAGCCTTTGTTCGCAAGTGGCAGGACATTACATCAGACCGATGGGTTCTAGACCTGGTATCCAGCGGTCACACGCTAGAATTCGTCAAACAGCCACCCCTACTCCACCCAGGGGTCCCCCTCCCCTCGTCTTCACTTATTGTTCAAAGAAGCCTTACTAATGCTCCTCAAGAACGCAATAGAGAAAGTTCCCTCTTCTCAAAGGGGAACAGGTTTCTATTCTCGTTTCTTCCTAATCAGAAAGAAGTCAGGAGAATGGCGACCTATTCTGGACCTCAGAAAACTAAACAAATTTCTCAAAAACAGAGTTTCCGGATGGTCACACTTTCAGAGATTCTAAGCTGTTTAAACGAAGGAGATTTTATGGCTTCTCTGGATATGGAGGACGCGTACTTCCACATCCCAATTCACCCAAAACATCGAAAATATCTTCGCTTCACAGTGGCTGGCGCTCATTATCAGTTCAAAGTGCTCCCGTTTGGACTAAAATCGGCACCAAGAATCTTCACGAAGTGCTTGGCACCTGTAGCAGCAGCATTGAGATCTCAAGGAATCCAAGTATTCCCTTACCTCGACGATTGGCTTATCAAGGGTCCTTCAGCACAGAAAGCCAAAGTGGCCACAGAGACGTGTCTCCATCTCTTCTCTTCACTGGGGCTGACTATCAACGAGAGCAAGTCACAATTCCGTCCGAGTCAAGTCATTCCTTTTCTCGGAGCAATGCTGGACACGATCCAGTGCAAGGCATTCTTGTCAGAAGATCGGCAATTGCGTCTCCGAAAACTAGCAACATCAATTTCAAGAAGAAAGTCAGTTTCTGTCCGGATGTTTGCTTCACTCCTAGGAATGTGTTCTTCTGCAATAAACTTGATACCCCTAGCGCGGCTCAAAATGAGGCCTCTTCAAGAGGAATTACATCTTCAATGGCAGCAAGCCGTGGGTTCCTTCGACGACTCCATAAAGGTTACACCTCGCATGATACAGGCTCTGCGCTGGTGGTCCAAGGCAACGAATTTAACCCAGGGACTAACATTTTTACAAGCCATCCCAGATTTCGTGTTGACTACCGATGCCTCCATGGAGGGATGGGGAGGCCATCTACAAGATTTAAGAATACAAGGAAAATGGTCTCAAATTCACAAACAACAACATATCAACAGTCTGGAGCTCCGCGCAATTTTTCTGTCCCTACAAGCGTTCCTGCCAAGGATTGCGGGTTCCTCAGTGCTGGTCCGTACGGACAATACGACCAGCATGTATTACATCAACAAACAGGGAGGAACGAAATCTGCCACACTCTCACAAGAGGCCCAGGAACTGTGGGAATGGGTCACTCTTCATGGGATAACCCTCAGAGCAGAACACGTCAGGGGTTTACACAATACTCTGGCAGACACGTTGAGCAGGTCTCTGTCGGACTGTCACGAGTGGGAACTGGAACAGGAACAGTTGAACAGTGTTTTTCAAACCTGGGGCAAACCTGCACTGGATTTGTTTGCAACAAGGGACAACAAGAAATGCCGGTACTATGCCAGCAGATTCCCTCAACAGGGGTCAAGGGGGAATGCCCTGTCCATGCGATGGTCAGGGATTTGTGCTTACGCTTTTCCCCGATCCCGTTGGTCCCGAGAGTGCTCCGGAAAATGAAGCTAGAGGGTTGCCGAATAATCCTGATTGCACCCCGTTGGCCAAGACAATATTGGTTCCAGGAACTTCTACTGTTGATTCAGGACAAGCCCATTCGCCTGTGTCCGACTCCTACGATGTTGTCCAGGAACAGCGGCCAAGTGGTCCACCCGGACCCACAGTCCTTACACTTGCACGCATGGCTCCTGATTTCTTAGAGTTCAAAGACTTCAACATCTCACAAGACTGTCGTGAAATTTTGACCAAAGCTCGTGCTCAAAGCACAATAAAGACTTATCGTTCAAAATGGAAACGATTTTGTTATTGGTGCGAAGCGAATAATACTCACCCAGTTCAAGCTCCGGCGGAACAGATTCTCCCTTACTTGCTGTCTCTAGCCAAGTCTGGTCTTACCTTTTCATCAGTCAAAGTCCACCTTGCTGCTCTGTCTAGATTCAGAAAAAGTGCTGATCGGCCGTCTCTCTGTTCATACTCACTTGTCAAGCAATTCATGAAGGGACTTTTCAGAGCTTTCCCTCCAGTGCAAGCACCCCTCCAGAGTGGGAGCTCAATACTGTGCTAGCGCAGCTGATGAAGCGTCCATTTGAACCAATCCACAAGGCGGACCTCAAATTCCTCACGTGGAAGGTCGCACTTTTACTGGCGCCAACTTCGGCAAGAAGGGTTAGTGAAATCCAAGCATTCACTATCACTGAGCCTTTTCTACATTTCACTCGAGATTATGTAACCCTTCGCACAAATCCTAAATTCATCCCCAAGGTACCGTCACAATTTCATTTGAACGAACCGGTAAGGTTAGGAACTTTCTTTCCGGATCCATCCTCTCCAGCTGAGAGAGCGTTACACTCTCTGGATGTCAAACGCTGTTTAAAATTCTACTTACAGAAAACTAAAGACATCAGGCGTTCCAACCAACTGTTCGTGGCCTATGGCCAAACAACTATTGGAACTGCAGTAACAAAAGCAACAATCGCCAGATGGCTGGCTTCCGCTATCCGCTTCTGCCATGACAAGGCCAACAAGCCTTTACAGAGGAAGGTCAAGGCTCACTCTACAAGGACTATGGCGGCTTCTGCAGCTTTGTTTGCCGGAGTAACTCTAGAGAATATCTGTCGTGCTGCGACATGGAAAAATGTCCACACGTTCACGAAGCACTACTGTCTTCAATCTGCTCAGCGAGAAGATGCAGCAGTTGGACAGGCGGTTCTACGACATCTCTTTCATTAAGTCGGACCAGGTATTTTCTCTTTTATATGCTGTTTGTTCCTGCGATCAGTATTAATATAAAACTGATATGTAAATATCTATATAAAGTATAGTTGTACAAATATACATATATGATAATTATGTATTCTTGTTCTTAGTAGTAGATTGCATTTTACATAACTTTGATGTCTTGAAAACTTGTGTAAAAAAAAGAAAAAAAAATCATTGTGGATACAGTTTGGGGGTTTAGTAATACTTGTCTCCCACCATCCGCAAACGACATTACGTTTGATATACTGCTAACTACTCTGATTCAGGCATGTGAATCTATGAAAGATACCCCAATACTGGATAAGAAAACAAGTTACTTACCTGTAACTACAGTTATCCAGTATTGGTATCTTTCATAGATTCACATGCACCCACCCTCCTCCCGGCAGGTCAGTTCTCTAGGATTTGGGACTCTTACTCCCACTTGTGCTAAGAAAATCTGAGGAGAACTGCCTCTGTTGGGAGTGTTCTAGAGGGTGCTGGTAGCTGATTGGTTGGAGCTAACCTTTGGTTCTTTTTCATTATAATAATGTAGATAGGCTACTAAGTTTTAGGCCTTAGGCCTTTTCTTTTAGCCTTCTACTGTTATTTACTTTTGGCACTACTTTTGTAATTTACCGTGGGACTCCCGCCTCGACGACGGGGAATGATTCAGGCATGTGAATCTATGAAAGATACCAATACTGGATAACTGTAGTTACAGGTAAGTAACTTGTTTTCTTCTCTTAGCTTCATCCTGGTTCAGACGACCTTGGTATTCCACTCTACTAGGGATGTCCATCAACCTGCATGAGAGGCTTACAATCAGAGGCAAGGTTAAATCAGCCATCCAGTCCCCAGACAACTCAGCATTGTGATCTGGCTCCTGAGGTCCTAGAATTCTGGTACATCAACCTTCCCCAGGAATTTATGTCCATCTTAAAGAAAGCCGAAAAATAGTAGAGGTTTGTTCACTACTGTATTTCCAAGAATCTCAACCCGCTAAAACCTACCGTCAAGGATATTATCGTCTACCTTTTGTATTTGCAGAAAGCAGGCTTTGCCTACACCGTCATCCATTTACACTTAACTGTAGTCACAGCATTTATGCAGGATAGGGAAGATTTGTCCCTCTTTAGAATTCTGGTTAATGCCTTCATAGAGAGCCTCCTGCTCCTTTGTGGAATCTCACTGTTGTCCTCACGAGGATTATGGCACCACCCTTTTATGTTTTTTTACACTCATTCCCCCTTCACTTCCGTTTCTAGAAGGTGGCTCACCTAGTGGCCTTTCATTCAGGTTTACAAGAACCGGATCCTAAGTTCCTCCTGGAGGTGGTGTTGCCTTTCCATCCTAACCAAATCATTGAGCTCCTCATTTTTTTCCTGCAACCAGATTCCGTGGCAGAAATAGCACTACACATATATTAAATGTCAACAGAGCGTGTGAATAAGCTCTTTATGTCCTTTGCAAAGCCTCAGAGAGGGCATCTCATCTCCAAGGCAGGCATAGATAGGTGGACAGTCAAAGGTATTCAAACCTGCTACCTTAAAGCAAGGAAGGTTCTTCCTGCTTCTCTCAAGATGCACAGTACCAGTAAGAAGGGAGCGTGAACATGGCCATCTTAGGAAACATCCATGAAGCACTATTGTGTGGCCATCTTAGCCAGTCCACAGACCATGGTGGGCCAGATGGTGTTAACGACCTTGTCTCAGACATCTGCATCATCCACATGCTAACCACCACTTCTAGAGGGCACTGTTTTACAGTCTGCGCTAAGCATGTGTACCTACAGCCACCCACGCTTTGAATGGAAAATGCTGCTTAACCTGGCTGCATCTTTTCGTAGAATGTAGTGAAGTAGATTAACATGTACCCGCCCTCCTCCTTGGAAACCTGTGTATTTTGCAGCTCGCTTACATACTGTATTTCTCTAACATTGAGTTTGTCGCATTGTAATTATATTCACACTCCATACATACTCTCACCCACTGTGCAAAGAAAGTCTAACATCGAGTCAGTGCCCATGTGCAATGTACACTAAGATGAGGAGTCGCCTCACATCTTGTGACTTGAGAGACACCTTCAGAGAAAAGCAAGGTGCAAATGTCCAAGCCCCACACTAGATGGCAGGAGTATTCTAAGCATGTTAATCTACAGCTCTAAACACTATGAACAAATGCTAGCAGGGTAAGTAGCATTTTCCTTCCTATGCCAGTACTTCACTAAAGAAGCATGGCTGGGAAACCTCATCATTAACCATTAGGAATAGTTTTGCTCCGATAATGCCCCATGCTCTCCAGCCTTAAGCTTTTTCCTATACTGAAGCTAATATACAGTCCTTCCAGTCCTCTCTTCTAGTTCGACTACTGATTGGAAATGCCCTATTGCAACGTAGTTAACACTGTACATATTACCCACTGACAAGGTTTTCTGTACAGTGTGCTGATCCCTGTAAAAACTGAATCAAAAGACACCTGGCACATCCTTCCATTGTTAAAAACCAAAAGAAAAATTGAAAGAGGCCAAAGTAGGCCATGTCTATGCTCATAGGCCAGTGGATGTGCATATGCATATCATGAACGATCCAAATTGCGCACATCGCGCTCTCTGCTCCTTATTAGTAGCTAGAAGGCACAGGAAGCATTTAATAGGAATGCAGTTCATTGGGGAATAAGATTACAATGGTTAACATAGGGAGAGGGGGAGGAACAGACCCTTCTCTTATAAAAAAATATATTCATGAAATCATGTATCCCAGCATAACCCGGTCCTTTCCAAATTATCTTTGAAAAAATTGAAAGATAGTGTACGAAAGGAAAACTCAGATACACAGATTGCCAATCAGGGCTAACGTTGTGTGTTGTCCCTACTAGAAAATCCGATAATGCAGAATATATTGGGTTCTAACAATATGGAAGCTGGGACCGGAGCCCCTTTGCCGAACTGACTGCATTAGCAGAGTAAACCCTCAAACAAATGTGTTAGTATAAGGGGTCAAAAGATGTAGTTTGTGAGGTAAGTTTTGAACATAAGAGAGATGCACAGTAAAGTAGTGAATAGTAGATATGTTTGACAAAGAGCCAATATTTATCTTGCATTTTTAAGAAAGCTTGTGTATATGCACATCTTTGTGACCAAAAAAGCCTTGTAAATACAAGAACATGTAATCTAGTCCTGGCCCCTTGATATACCTCAATAAAACAACATTTTGTCCAGAGATGTTTTTTTTTTTTGAGTTGTGTTTTTGGACCATTAGAGAAGTAATTTAGCTTGGGAGACATTGCTTATCCGGGCCGATTTTTTTTTTTTTTTTTTTTTTCTTTTCTGGATGACATTTTTAAAAATGGAGGATGTGTTGCAGTGATGATGTAATATTTCAGGAACCATGAGATCTATATACTTCATTTTGGTGTCAAAACATAGGTTTTGGGGGTCAAGTAGTCTTATAAAGAAAATAACCCCTCAGAGCAACCCTTAAGCCATTTCTAAAATGGTTGCTCTATAATTGTGTTATAGCCATCATATTGGTAATTTATTTTAATTGTTTTTGTTTCCGATTTTCCGTTGATTCAAATTCGTAAACATGAGCAAAGCAGGTGGTAGCAGAGGATCTTTACCTCCTGACAAAGTGTTGCTAACTACAAAATCTGAGGGCTCCTTCAACAAAGAAAAATGTGGCATATCCCAAACTAATCCGAAAGAAAAGCTAACATCAACTGCGGCTGGACAGAAGAGAGTTCAAAATGCTGCAGAAATACGGCAAGACAGAGTTCACAACAGATTGAAACTGATGGGTGAAGAGGATCAAATATTTTATCATTGTAACAAGTGCTACAAGTCGTATACAATGGAAAAAAGTCTGGGAAGAATTTGTCCAAAAAATTGCAGCCACCAGTGAATCACAACAAGAAACAGTCTTCTGAGAAAGCAACGACAACTAAACCCAATGCCTATCCATTTAGAAGATCGATGGCTACCCCTCGTCCACCTCCAACAACTGATCGGAAAGTAGAGAATCTTCAATGTGTTATCTGTTGTTTACAATTATCAAGGAGAGAGAGCGGACTAGATAGCCAGTCCGTATCCCCAGGTCTATTATATAATCAAGAGAGGACTAGCCTAATTTTATGTGATACAGGACTCAGGACTGTATGAAAAAGGAAAAGGAACCGTTTGGTTTCCTTATGAAGCCCTCACCCACCAACCTAGTTGGTGGCATGCTTCATCATCGGGCCCACCCAGTGACACCGAATGTGTCCCGGGTGTGCTTCAACGCCTGTGTTACAGCGGGGCAGGTATTTTACTGGGTGTGCAGTGAAGGTGATGTGAAAGTGAAAGGTTAAAAGCTATTCAGTGGTCCCAGTACCCAGGGGGTTGTCTTTATGTGGCCCAGAGGAGATGGAGGCAAGGAGACAGGGACTGAGTAGAGAAGGCAGTGGTTTATTAGTCGTGTTCTCACAGGGGGTATAGCGGATTTAGGACAACATAAATGTTCTCTCTCTCTTCCTTCAGAGAGTGGGGTAATGGGCCAGTCCTTGTTCAGGCAGCACAAAGGAGCTTCGCCGGTGTCTGCTTCCTGGGTCCTTCCTCAGTATCCAGACAGGTAACCCCAAAAGAAAACAGAAAGGCTCGTGAGGGACACGTTGTGGCACTGGATGGACAACTAGGGGAAAGGGAGTGAAGGAACAAACACCCGACCGACACCAGTGACGCCCTATCGCGCTCTCGTTGGTGGTACATGCACTACTCAGGTACCGCAGACTGTCAGGCTAGCCGTCCCTTCCACCCTGCTTCCCTTTCTCCCACGCGGCCCCCAGCTGGTCCCGAACCTTTTTAAGCCACGACCCTCCTGGGCCGTGGCGGGCTTCCACGTGTTGCCGGATTGGGTCCGGTTCCCCTCTTTCCTTGCTTCGTGGAGGCGGCGTCTCCGTCGGCACCCTCTCCTCTCCCTGCTCGGTTCTCGCCCTCTGCTTCCCTCCTGCTTCCACGTCGCACCGAAGTCCTCCCAGTCCCGGTCCTATGAGAAAGGTCTGGAGTCCCGGTTCCGGCGTCTCCACTGCTCTGACCCCGGTCCGTGGTTCTCCTCCCGAGTTCTTCCTCGCTTCCTCTTCACTGCCCGTTACACCAGCTGACCTGACCACGTGATCGGCCGGGGAGACCAGGGACAACCCCGCATTAAAGGGACAGCGTGCTGCACTCGCCGGGCTCTGGGAAAAGAGGAGGGGACATGGTGACAGGTAAGGCGGCATCTCCCCGATGTCGGAAGCCCTGGAGGAGGAGTCCTCTGGCGGCGCTCCGCCACACACCCCCACCCCAGCCTGTTCACGATCGGGGAACAGGGGGAGCCGAGAAAGAAAGTCGGCGTTGCCGTTGTCAGACCCCTTGCGGTGACGAACCTCGAAAGAGAAGGGCTGAAGAGCCAGGAACCAGCAAAGGACCCTCTGGTTGTTTCCCTTGTTCCGACTCATCCAAAGGAGCGGGGCATGATCCGTATACAGGAGGAAATGGGATCCCTCCAGATAGTACCTTAACTTGTCCACTGCCCATCTAATAGCGAGGCATTCCTTTTCTATAATGGGGTAGTGACGTTCCCTGGGAAACAACTTATGGCTGAGGAAAAGGACGGGATGCTCTACTCCCTCAGATGAGACCTGAGACAGGACCGCCCCCAACCCGTTCTCGGATGCATCGGTTTGGAGCACAAAGGGCCTAGTGAAATCAGGGGACCGGAGGATGGGACCTGAGGTGATGGCTGTCTTAAGGTTCTGGAAGGCCTGGTGGCTTCAGGAGGGGGCTGCAAGAGGTGTACTGGTTTTACATTCTTTTTGAGGAGGTCAGTGAGAGGGGAGGACACCTCGGAATACTGGGGAATGAATCGACGATAATAGCCGAGAAGGCCAAGAAAGGCCCTCACTTCCTTCTTCGTAGTGGGGAAAGGGGCCTGGCAAATCGCCTTTACCTTTTCTTCCTGCGGTGTTATGTGCCCATTGCCTAGTACATACCCTAGGTACTTCACTTTCTGAAAGCCGGCTCTTGACTTTCTTGCGTTAATATGGAGTCCAGCGTCTCTGAGAGCCTGGAGAACGCGATGACAGTGGTGGAGATGGGAGTCCCACGTGGGGCTGTAGATAACGATATCATCTATGTATGCCGATGAGTAGGCTTGGTGTTTCGCCAGTACGCCGTCTATGAGACGCTGGAATGTGGCAGGTGCCCCATGTAACCCAAACGGTAAAACGGTGAACTCGAACAGTCCCGAAGGGGTGGAAAAAGCCGTTTTTTCTTGGTCACCTGGTCTCGGAGGCACCTGCCAATATCCCTTTTGTCAGATCAAGGGTTGTTATATACTGCGCGTCACCAAGCCTCTCTATCAGTTCGTCCACACGTGGGAGGGGGTAGGAGTCGCACTTTGAGATCGCATTCACGGCCCTGAAATCAATGCAAAACCGGACGGACCCGTCCGGTTTCGGAACCAATACGATCGGCGAAGACCACTCGCTCTGAGATGACCGTATGACCCCTAAGGCCAGCATGCTTTGGACTTCTTTCTCGATGGCGTCTCGTCTGGCCGCTGGGATACGGTAGGGTTTCTGTTTTACGACCCGGCCAGGCTGGGTCGGTTTGGAATGTTCGGCCATAGTGGTATGGCCTGGAAGGTCAGAGAACAAGGAAGCATACGGGATGAGTGTGGACTGTAGGGTTCTCTGCTGCTCTTCTGTGAGGTCCGGATTGACTGTGAGATGGGATAAAGTTCTTTCTTCTCCTCTTGGGGGTTGCACGACGTGTAGGACCTTGGGAAGAGGACCCAGCCATTTCTTCAACAAGTTGATGTGATATAACTGGGTTCTCTTGGGGGTGACCTGTACCTGGTATGATGTGAGTCCGATCTTCTGTGTAATCCTGAAGGGGCCCTGCCACCCTGTCTTTATTTTGGGTATGCTAGAGGGGTGAGGACTAGCACCCAGTCCCCTACATCCAAATGGCGCCATCTCTTCCCTTTGTTATAATAGGTCTGCTGTTTGATCTGGGCCCTCTCCAGGTTTGCATCCGCGAACTCTCGCAATTTCTGTAGGCGAGTACGCAAATCCTGCGTATATTCAAGAAAGGACCTTGTCTCCTCCTCTTTTCGTGTTCCCAGTATTCTTTTGTAATTTCAAGGAGACTACGGGGCTCCCGACCATATAACAACTGAAAGGGAGAACACCCTAAGCTTGACTGGGTTTGGCTTCTTACTACGTATAGGGCAAGTGGGAGGAGCTTGTCCCATTCTTTCCCCTCTACCTTCAACAGTTTTTTCAAGGTAAGCTTTAGGGTGGCGTTATACCGCTCACAAAGGCCATCCGTCTGGGGGTGGTACACTGACGTCTTTATGTGTGACATGTCCAGGGCCTTACATACCTCGTGCATGACCTTGGAGACGAATGGGGTGCCTTGATCTGTGAGGATCTCACGTGGGAACCCCACTCGAGAGAACATCTCCAGGAGCCTATCGCTGATGTTTTGACTGGTGGGAGCACGAAAGGGAAAAGCTTCTGGGTAGCGCGTGGCATAGTCCACCACCACCAAAGCATAGAGGTTCCCTTTCTTGGTCCGGGGAAGGGGCCCTATAAGGTCCATGCCTATCCTCTCGAAGGGGGCCCCAATGATAGGGAGGGGTTGTAATGGCACTGGAGGAGGTTTATACGGGTTCCCCTTTTGGCATATCTCACACTCCTGACAAAACCGAGTAACATGCGCGAATATAAGAGGCCAGTAGAAAAAACGCAACAATATTTCTATGGTCTTCTGCGCGCCTCTATGGCCTGCCAGGAGGTGAGAGTGCGCAAAGAAAAGCACCTGGTCTCTGAACGCCTGAGGAATGACTAGTTGAGGTGTTTCCCCCTCTTTAGCGACTCTGTAGAGTAGGTCTTTCTTGATGAGAAATAGAGGATACACTGATCTCGGGGATGTGGGATTGTCTAGCGTGGTCCCATGCGGGTTGGAGAGTGGGGTCATTGTGATGGGCATAAAGGAAGCACTTGTCTGAGAGCCAGGGAGCCTGGGTGAGGAGAGTTGGCCATGGAGAGGGGGGGAATCCCCTATCGTCAAGACTATTTTTCAGGAGATTAAGAAAAGATGGGTTGTCCTGACCCAGTATTAACTCTTCAGGAAGGGCAGGAAGAACCCCTAGGTTTGCCTCAAGAACCACCCCATTTGGAAGGGACATAGGAAGGGACATCATAGGGTAATGCCGTACATCCCCATGTACACACCGAATAGGTACCTCTCGCTTTGGGTTAACATTAGATGGTGGTACAAGGGACTGGCGAATAACCGATTGGCCACAACCTGAGTCTAACAGGGCTCTTGCAGGTACCCCCCACTAGTACACTTACATGGAAACTCGGTCCCATTTCCTCTGAGTATAGGATGGATCGTGGAAGGCACCCGATGTCCATTGGCTCGTCACAAAAGCTTTCCTTTTGGGACAATTTCGGGCGATGTGACCCCAGTCGCCACATTCGAAGCATTGTGGTCCTCTCACAGGTATGGGGTCTGGCCGGAACTGCCGCACTTTCAGGGGTTCCATACCGGTCTTCATTGATTTCCTTTCGGGTTTTAGTGGAGCAGGGGAAGGGCGTATGGGCTTGTCCGCGTCCCATGGCTGGGAACGCGGTTGTGCCCTGTAAAAGGAGGTGGCCATCTCTATGGCTTGTTCGCCAGTCAATCGTGTATGTTGTTTAAGCCAACGCTGTATTGGGTAAGGTAAGGCTTCTAGGAATTGTTCCAGGAGAATCAGGGACATGATTTCCTCCTTGGTGCTCGTTTGGGGTTTTAACCATTTTTCTGCTGCTGACTTGAGCTTGTAGTACAGGGTCTTCGGGTTGTCTGCTGCTGTGCCTCTCTCCTTTCTAAACCGAACACAGTAGGCCTCAGCATCCATGCCAAGATGGTCTAGGATGACATCCTTGATTTCCGAGTACGGGGTGTGTCCAGTGGCGTTGGCCACCTGGTATGCTGCTCGTGCTTCACCGGTAAGGAGGGGAGCTAAGAAGAAGGGCCATTTGGCCTCTGGCCATCCCGCTGCGCGGGCTGCCCTCTCGAAGTTGAGGAGGAACGCATCTGGATCATCCCCAGCACCATATTTCTGTAGCGAAATATGGGAGCCTGACCCGGCACGGTTCTGTAATTGGGCGGTCAGCTGTAGGCGGTCGTCCGCAACCCCTTCTAGCCTTTCCGCCTGGTTGGTCATTGTATCCTTAAAGAGTTCCCTATCGGCCTGGGCCAAAGCCATCTGCTTCTCCACGGCCCACTCCAGCTTCTCCTGGCCGCGTATGAGCTGCTGTATAAGGTTTTCCATCGTTCCTGGAGGCGTTACAATCCCACTTCTGACACCATGTGTGGCCCAGAGGAGATGGAGGCAAGGAGACAGGGACTGAGTAGAGAAGGCAGTGGTTTATTAGTCGTGTTCTCACAGGGGGTATAGCGGATTTAGGACAACATAAATGTTCTCTCTCTCTTCCTTCAGAGAGTGCGGTAATGGGCCAGTCCTTGTTCAGGCAGCACAAAGGAGCTTCGCCGGTGTCTGCTTCCTGGGTCCTTCCTCAGTATCCAGACGGGTAACCCCAAAAGAAAACAGAAAGGCTCGTGAGGGACACGTTGTGGCACTGGATGGACAACTAGGGGAAAGGGAGTGAAGGAACAAACATCCGACCGACACCAGTGACGCCCTATCGCGCTCTCGTTGGTGGTACAAGCACTACTCAGGTACCGCAGACTGTCAGGCTAGCCGTCCCTTCCACCCTGCTTCCCTTTCTCCCACGCGGCCCCCAGCTGGTCCCGTACCTTTTTAAGCCACGACCCTCCTGGGCCGTGGCGGGCTTCCACGTGTTGCCGGATTGGGTCCGGTTCCCCTCTTTCCTTGCTTCGTGGAGGCGGCGTCTCCGTCGGCACCCTCTCCTCTCCCTGCTCGGTTCTCGCCCTCTGCTTCCCTCCTGCTTCCACGTCGCACCGAAGTCCTCCCAGTCCCGGTCCTATGAGAAAGGTCTGGAGTCCCGGTTCCGGCGTCTCCACTGCTCTGACCCCGGTCCGTGGTTCTCCTCCCGAGTTCTTCCTCGCTTCCTCTTCACTGCCCGTTACACCAGCTGACCTGACCACGTGATCGGCCGGGGAGACCAGGGACAACCCCGCATTAAAGGGACAGCGCGCTGCACTCGCCGGGCTCTGGGAAAAGAGGAGGGGACATGGTGACAGGTAAGGCGGCATCTCCCCGATGTCGGAAGCCCTGGAGGAGGAGTCCTCTGGCGGCGCTCCGCCACACTTTAATATCTGGGCCTCTAATAGCAGTAAAAGCAAGGCAATGGATGTAGGTGGAATAATAGTTAGGGACTCCTGCATCCGGTGGGTGGTCTACATGTTTCAGCCAGGCCTTTCTGTAATACTGGCTTTCCTCAGGACCGTAAACTATGTGAAGGTGAGATCTACACTTACAGTGAGTGTGTGATCTAAAATGTGTTGCACACGCTAAGGTGCCATACGTGTGGGAGGGAGATTCCCTCTCCAAGCATTAGCTTGCGATTTGTAGCAAATGCCCCTATAGATGTTTCCGGCAGCGGTACTGACCGACTTGGTTGATCAGGGCCCTTTTGAAACCTGTTCTGCTGCGGCGGAACTCCAGAACAAGGGCCAAAGGGATTGACGAAAGAACCAAGTACAGAGTATGTGAGTCTCAAAGGACAGACATGTTTTTATCTGCAGCTGGTTTCTTCCAACTTGATGTTTTCAACCGAGTAGCTGATCTAAACAGCGAAGTGAATTTATTTGCAGCGGATTTGTATGCCCACCCGAACTGCATGCATGCATACATTCGAAAATATGAATTTACAATGGGCTCCTGGCAGCAACATAACCACCAGCCTTCAGTTAAGGTTGCACTCTTTGAAAAAACAAATTAAGCTTTAAAGCCACTCTTGAGTGCTGGCTACAGGGTCATACTCTGTGAGATCAGAGAAATAATGGTCAACATTGATGAAACTGTATTGATCCATAATAATGAAATTAAGATTTTTCTGTTGAGAATTAACAATGACACAATTTGTTTTTGTCAGTCTAACAAAAAGAATGAGCCACTTATGGTGTTCTCAGCTGATTTGACTCCTGGTGTTCTTGCTGCCAAAATAAGATCACAGGATTCAGTAAAATCAGCAGGAACCATTTTAAGAAACGTCCTGAAAGATTTAGATCATGGACTTAATGACAAATTTCGTGATGCCCCAGAGCTCCGCAAATCATGGGAGTCAACAAGAATGCCTGATTTTGTCTTGTCATTTTTTACATCATTGTTTAATATCAGCAAAGCAAAACTGTTACAAACTAAAGTTGAAGAGTTCACAACAGAAGCCAACAACATTGATGATGGCTTTGAAGATATAAGCGAAGAAGTGGAAAACAATCCCATGAATCGACAGGCTTATGCTGTGTAAATGTACTGTCTTTTCCAAATCATGTTTTATGAATTTCATCATGGTAAAAAAAAAACCTCTGCTACATTTGATGACTGACCACGCAATCTAGAACAAGTGCAAAAGTAGAGCACTAATCACTTTAATGAATAGGATTGGTGTATCAACAAGTTATAATGACATAGTACGGAGCAGGAACTTGTTAGCAGCTCATGCTGTAAAATCTTCTGAATCCAACAGCACATCACGTCCCTATACTAGGAAAGGATTTACAATTGCTGCTCTTGATCATTTTGATTTTGAAGACCACTCTTTGTCTGGAAGATCCAGCACACATGATACTGCCATGGTGCTTTTTCAAGACTGTACCAATGAAGTAGCTGCTGGAAAACAAGCTGTCAGCTGTAGGTATAAACAAATGAAGCTGCAAACTTATAACCCAACTGCCTTGCCAACGTGTGCAAAATCACTAACTGAATTTATCATATTGCTTATTCGGTGCGGACTGAAGGATGAAGAAAAGCCAGTTCCTCAGTGGGCTGGAATTCATGCTCTGATCTCCCAGAATACTGTCCCACTGAAGAAAGTTGAGTTTTTACCAGTAAAATCCCATCAAACCAAAGGGAAATCATCAAAAACACTTGAAAGCCAATAGCTGAAAGGCTAGACTCAGTCTACTCTTCCTCTATAGTTCTTATTTTAATTTTTATGTAGAATTTATCGAATGAGGTGTATAACTGGACCTAAAATTGGGAACTAATGCTTCAGTCTAATAACATGAGGGTATTTAATTATGAATTCAAACTGTTAAGACTGTTGCTGACAAAGATTTTTCTTTTTTTTTGTTTAATTATTTTTTATTATTATTGATTTTGACAAAGATTTTTCTAATTGAAAAAAACTAAAGTACATATGTTTTGAAGGATTAACAAATAACACTTTATCCATTTTTTTGCCTTGATATGATAACAATGTCACTAAAACCAGTCTAACACTCTTCATAAGAAAATCTGTGATTTCATCTCAAGATTGGAGGCTGGCATTATGCATATATCTTTCATTGCCAGCACTTTAAAGCAAAACAGAACAAAGCACAAAAATTCCAGAACTAGAATGTCTCTGTAATCTATAGAACTCCCTTGACACCAGCCATCTTCTACTTTTATTTGCTGCTCCTTGCCAGGTGAGTATTATACAGAGTGTTTTTTCCAGAATGAATGAGTATGGTTTATTTTGGTAGTTCTAGAGAATTGTGTGAGCTAATTAACAGGTTGTTTAAGATATGTAGTTTTTCGTTTTTGGTAGGAAGTATTAAAAAAAAAAAAAAAATAGATAAGGTTGGAAAACCCAATTTATAGGTTTGGAATTAGGTTTTTTTTTTTTTGTTTTTTCGGCAGCGGGTTCATTTTTGTTTTTTTAAAGTTTTTTAGTTGGTTTTCTCTTATAGCTGGTATGAGCCAACCGTTGCAGCAGTAGTTGCTCGAGACATTCTTGGCTTGCAATTTCGCTCGTGCTCTTGGTCTGGTGTGCCTCACAGGAAGCGTTCGACTCGAGTCAGAATAACGGAGAACGGAACCTTGGAGAGCATTTTTGCTCTGCCTAGGTTTCCATATTTGTGTTTGTGGCGTCCCCGCGCATTATTACGTGACAACGTCATGCAGGGAGCCATTGTGTTTACCAAAATACACTGGCAAACTGTCAAAACATCTGACGGAGTTTGCTTCGGCGTTTCGTGACTGGATCTGTTATTACAGAGAGAGCGAAAGTAGAAATTAACATAAAAAAGGGGGGGGGATAAGTGTTTTAGGCACTGAGTGTGGAGGTCTACTTGAGAAGGTGATATATTTGTTTAGAAATATATATTAAAAAAAAAAAGATGAGTGAGAAGGGTGAGAGTTTAGGAGGAGATGAGTCGCTTCTTTGCGGAAAATGGTCCAAGAAGAGGTGAAATCCTCAGTTAAGGAGGCTTTTGAATCGGCATTAAGAAGAAAGAGGAAATTAGTAGATATGTCAGGAGATGAATATTCGTCCATGGATGAGGACGAAGGAGTTAAGGAGAATAGGTATGGAAAGAGAAAGATGAAGATGAAAAATATTGAGCTTAGTGGCATATTCCTGCCATGTAAAAGAGGTGAGGTTACCGCCATAGTAGAGATGGGTGTCCAACGTGGCACAAGAGAGGGTGTCCAGAACGGCACAAAGGAGAATTAGGTTGACCCTAATGATGAATCTGGCCATGACCATGTTAATGATGATTATGATGAGTTCGTCCTTGACTATGATGGCTGGGGTATGGTTAAAGATAAGATTGAGAAGGATAGGAAGGAAAGAGGGATTGTAAAGGACCCACATGGGGAGGATATGTTTAGCCCAGAGATGATTAGGCACCCCAGGAGTGCCGATTGGTGGCCGCTTCCTCAAGTAGCGGATTTTATTAAGCTGTGGGTGAAAAGGCCTGTAGAAAAAAAAGGTAGGGCTGTCATGAGGGCAGAGTGTTCTCGTCCTGTGGTTGGAAACAAAGCGTGCGTAACTCCTGATTTAGATCCTGACCTCATCAGTATTTTGTTTAAGATGGGGGCGTGACCCCAGGAAGGGGCTTGAAAGGGCATTGAAACATTGCCAAGATAGATTACTGGATATTATGGGGCCTTTAGCAAGAATCCTAGACATTGCAGAGGAAGCAAGAGTTAGATCAGTAGAGGGGATAATGAATTACAAGGTTGGTCTCAAAGGTCAGTGTGTTTTTGGGAAACGCCACTGCGGCTTTGATGACAGAAAAGCATGAAGTCAATTTTACATGAGAATTAGCCAGAAACTGGGAGATTTTGCAAAGAAAGGACCTACAGAAGACCCTTAAGGGTATTTATTTGGAGAAGGTTTGGTGAAGGGTGTAGATTGTCATCCTTCACCAGCCTGGATAAGGCGCAGCATTCCCTGAAAAGTGTTTTTGGAGGCCTGGTTTTGAGCGGGCTGGGGCAAGGGGACGTTTCCCCGGCCGTTCATTCACCAGGTCCCACTACCAATCACAAGGACATGCAGTCTTCAGAGGATTTCAATCCGTGACAGGGTTCTATCCGCAAAGAGGAAGAACAAGCACAGGGTGTCAGTCCAGAGGAAGGGCGCAGTTAACACAAGGATTTCAAGGTAGGTCTGAGGACTGTTTTTGTTTTTTCCCCAAGGAAAGGTAGGGGTAAGGTTCAGGTCTTGTGAGCAATTGAAAGATGTTAACAGGAGACTTATTGGTTTTACTCACTTTACAGGGTTACGCAATAGAGTTCAGAGAGAATCCGGTTTAGTTAAAAGAGCTGAGACAGACTGTTTTCCAGGAAGACCTTTGGGGTTTGGTGACAGCGAAATGCAGGAAATGTTAATGAAAGGAGCTATATAGGAAGTTTCAGAAGTAGAACGAACTTTTGACAGTACAATATTTTTGGTCAAAATAAACGAGAAGGCCTGAGAGAACTAAATTTCGTTTTTAGTTAACACACATTTCAAGATGGAGGGTATCCATCTACTAAGGGACATTTTGCAAAGAAACGATTGGTTGGTGAAATTTAATTTAAAAGATGCATATTTTACAATTCCGATGGCACCGGAGAATCGCAAATTTCTACAGTTCAGATGGTTAGGTGTCCTTTATCAGTTCACATGCCTTCCGTTTGAGCTGACATGAGGACCTTGGTGTTTCACGAAGGTGATGAGACCAGTAGCAGCGTATCTTGGGGCGAGAGGACTACATATGATATATCTGGATGATTTTAATAATGTCTCAGAGTCGGGAGTAGAGGGAGCATCTTCATTTGGTAATTTTTCTTTTGGAAAGTCTGGGTTTTTTGATCAACAGGGAGAAGTCCGTGTTAGACCCAAGTCAGACCTTGGAATTCTTAGGATTTCAGGTGAACACAGTGTAAGCTTCCTTAAGTTTACCAGAGAAGAAGGTGGTAAAGAAGCAGACGGAAGTGAGCGGTATTTTGAAAAGGCAGTTTATAACTTTAAGAGCTCTGGTGAGAGTAATTGGTTTGCTTTGAGCTTCAATCCCGCACTTTTTTTCTATGCCCTTTGCATTACAGGGGTTGGCAAAGATGAAAGGCAGAAGGATTGAGGGAGGGTTTGTGGTATGGAGACTGGATGCATCTCTCGGAGGAAACACAAGAGGAATTGAGATGGTGGTTAGACAATCAGGATGCATGGAATGGCCGTGCAATTTTCAGGATTTGCCCACATTTTGTATTGGAGACAGATGCGAGCCTTTTCGGTTGGGGAGCTTGTGTGGGCCAATGGAAGACAGGGGGCAGATGGTCTTGGCAAGAGAGTTTGGACCACATAAATACGTTGGAAATGAGAGCAGGACTTTTTGCTTTACAGAGTTTTGGGAAAGGAGTTGAGAAACTAATATGTTTTGTTAAAGTGGACAATGTTTCAGCAGTACAGTATATAAACCGTTTAGGGGGAAGCAAGTCAAGGAATCTGACTCAAATTGCTAAGCAAATTTGGAGTTTTTGTCTACAACAAAATATAGGATTACCGGCAGAGTATCTTCCAGGACTGGACAATGCAGTAGCAGATTGTAATTCAAGATATGCCAGGGATTACAGCGATTGGAAGCTGAATGTTCAGTGCTTCCAGAGAATAGATCTAAAATGGTGTCCTCTAGAGATGGATTTGTTTGCGTCAAGACTGACTTATCAGTTAGACTGTTACTACAGTTGGAGGCCGGACCACAAGCAGAAGAGGTGGATGCCTTTCAACAGGATCGGAGGATTGTTTGGGGTATGCATTTCCCCCATTTGCGATGATTCAGAGGGTACTGTTGAAGGTCAGAAAGCAGAGATGACAGTTAGTTCTGGTGACTCCTTCCTTTTTTGGAAGATTTCAGGGGAGGAAACTAATTTGAGGGGCTTTCACAACAGGCTCAGGAGTTGCTCAGAGAATCTTGGGCTCCTGTCACTATGAAGAGATATGTTGGAGAATGGAAGAAATGGGTGTGTTGGTGCTTGGAGAGGGATTTGTATCCCGTGGAGGCATTTGCTGTAGAACATTCAGTTTTTTTGTCTTTGTTGTTTGGGAAAGGTTTCAGTTATAGGACTATAAATTGTTATAGGTCTGCAATGGCAGTAGGTCATAGTCTTGTAGGAGGTTGTTCGAATGGTAGCGATCCATTAATTTGTAGAGTACTGAAAGGACTTAAGATACAGAGACCTCGGTCTAGGTACACTTGCTTATGGGATGTCAACTTGATTTTGAAGTTGTTGGAAGGGTAGTGAGCGAATAAGTATTTAACTTTGCGACAGTTTTCTAGTAAGTTGGCAACTTTGCTCTGCTTAATCTTGTTCAGCAGAGTTTTATAGTCCGGATAGAGTGGTTTTTCAGATTACGAGGCGTCCAAAGACAATGACTTCTATTTTTTACCAAAAATTTGACGGCCATCTGAAACTTTGTGTGTTAAGATGTTTGAAGGAGTATGAAAGAGTTCAGAAGAGTTAAATTAGGTCAACTCTTGATTTCTTATGTGAGGCCTTATAATCCGGTGAGTTCTGCGACAGAGGCTCATTGGGTGCGATACTGTATGCTTGAGTCAGGTGTTAATTTGGAAAAGTTTAGTGCACATTCAGTAAGGGGAGCTATGGCAAGCAAAGTATTTGTCAGGTGGACGCTTGGAAGAGATTTTGAAAGTAGCTGACTGGTCTAACTCAGACGTGCTTGCAAGGTTTTACTTAAAGCCTTTGGAACGTGTATTTGTGCTATTGGCACATCTTTAAACATGCATAATGCCAGCCTCCGGTCTCGACATGAAATTTAGATTCTCCAAGTATGTGAAGAGAGAATCTGATTTTCATTAAAGACACGGAGGCTGGTGTAGTGTTCCTTCTTAGAATGTATCTCTGTTGCTATGTCACTTTGTTTAGAATGTGGAATTGATCTCTGGAAGAATGTAAGCAACTTGTCAGTTGACAGTTGCAGGTCTTGAATGCTGGATGGGGTCGTTTATCCTCTGACTACTTGTACTAATAAAGTTATACTTCGCTTTACGCTACGGTGCTACGAGTCATCTCTTACATTTGGTGACGAGGATGGTATTGTCTCTGAAGATGAATGGAGAGAAACTTTAGCGAAAGATGAAGTTTTATTAAAAGTGATGGCTATGGTCTTGGAAGGTTGGTGTGAAAAGGAGTGTGATCAAGAAATGAAGGGTTTTTGGCAGGTCAAAGATGAGCTCACAGTTGTGGATGGTATTCTTTTAAGGGGGAACAGATTGATTCCCTCACATGATTTATGGGATAGGTTGTTGAAATGTGCACATGCCAGTCACATGGTAATTGTTAAGTCGAAGGAGAGATTGAGAGAAGCCTACTGGTGGCCAGGTATGGATGTCTGGATTGAAAGGGAAGTTAGAAATTGTCCAGAATGTGTGTGTTGTGACAAGGTTTTGAAATGTAGAACACAACCCATGGTACTAAGAGAGGAAGCGGACGGTCCTTGGTCTTATGTAGCCATTGATATTTTGTGTCCGATCAAAATAAAGTCTCGGGACCAGTATGTTCTTGTCTGTATGGATATGTACTCACGCTGGCCAGAAATTAAGATTGTAGGCTCTATAGAATCTTCTGTGGTCATTGAATTTTTGGACAGTCTGTTTGAAAGGGAAGGCTTTCCCCTGTCTTTACCTTCGGACAATGGGGTGCAATTTACCTCAGCTGTTGTGGAAGAATTCTTATCCACCAGAGGCATCAAACACAAGAAATCCGCTCTCTATCATCCAGAAAGTAATGGGGTTGTCGAGAGATTTGTTAAGGTATTGAAGGAGACTCTGCAACAAGCTGTAGCAACCAGTGCTGATTGGGAGGCTGCCATGAGAAAGAAGGTGAGAGAGTACAGGTTTACTCCGCACTCCTCTACAGGTGTGTCTCCTTTTCGTTTGTTTAAGAAGAGAGTGGCCAATACAGAGGTTTGTCCCTCTTGGGTCTCCTCAAAGAGATTGTTCGTCAATAAAGATGCTGACCATGTGGAGGGTTGGAGAGACAGAGAGAGAATGATTAAGGAGAAGAGAAAACAGTGGTATGATAAGAGAAGGGCAGTCAAGAACACTGTTGTTGCAGTGGGTGATTGGGTGAAGATAAAGTCCCCTCGCTTATGCAAATCTGGTTCAAAATTCAGTGTACCTTTTAAGGTGATAAAGGTTTTTAATAACGCCATTCGTACAAGTGACCATAGGATATGGACCTTAAATAGGGTGGCCAAATGTCAACCCTCTGTGGTGTCAGAAGGTAAGGATGTGATTCTACAAAGGATGTTTGTCAGACCTCGCAGGCTTGTTCAACGCCCTGCGAGATATCGAGACTATGTCTAACTTCTTTTCTCCTTTGTTTTGCTTCTGTAAGTTTTCTCTATTTTATTTTGATGTTATTGAGGGGGAGGTGATGTAGTGTTCCTTCTTAGAATGTATCTCTGTTGCTATGTCACTTTGTTTAGAATGTGGAATTGATCTCTGGAAGAATGTAAGCAACTTGTCAGTTGACAGTTGCATGTCTTGAATGATGGATGGGGTCGTTTATCCTCTGACTACTTGTACTAATAAAGTTATACTTCGCTTTACGCTACGCTGCTACGAGTCATCTCTTACAGCTGGCATTATCCCTCCCTACCAGGATCTGTTTAAAAGGAGGAGGGTAAGAGTTTATGGGACAGTACTTGACAACAATGTGAAACGTATAAAAGATAATAGTTAAAAGAATAATGTATATTGGTCGTATGTTTATTTTTCTCGCAGATGCGCTTTAAGGGAAGGAGAGTATTTGGAGCGATGATTTTGTTCGTAAGTTTACGAGAAGTTTCAGGTTATGGAATCGGAGCAGCTTAGGAGAGGAAGGTGGCTGCTGTCAAGGCAGTTATATAGATTACAGAGAGATTCTAGTTATGGAATTTTTGTGTATTGTTCTGTTTTGCTTTAAAATGCCGGCAACAAAAGATATACGCATAAGGCCAGCCTCTGTGTCTTTAATTAAATTCAGATTTTCACTTCACATACTTGAAGAATCTAAATTCCGCTTCCTTGGCTCTTTTGGCCAGGCTCTCAATTGTGAAGTACCCAATGAATAAACACTAGAAAATGATCAATACATTTTGTGAAAAAATACTGCCAAGATCATACCCAAGATCTTTCTGCCTATCTTCCAGAACCTCATAAGCAAGACATCCCACCATTAAACTGCATAGGAATTAAGAGAAAAACGTGCGCCTGCACTTATGACTACCAAGTACTGTCAGCAGTCCGACACATTTGGAACTGGAACACCTAGTGCATGCAAGTACACTATGAAGCAGTCCATGGGCAACAGCAACTTACTGAGCACCAATTGAAGCTTATTCCTCACTTTCAGAGCAAAGCACATAACACGTGTTTTTCTGCTATCCTTTGTATATGAAACTCTGAGTCCTACCTCTTGGGACTAAACCCAGAAATTAATGTAAAATAGCCCTTAGTATTCTAGTGTAAGAAAGAAAATTAAGCCAGCCACCTGCAGTGCCAAGTCTTAAAAGTGAGATTGAAATACTAAAAAACCTAATTGCATAAAACCTATCCAATCCTAAAGCAATTTGTTAAGCGACCTCCACAAAGAACCATTCACTAACAGTTCTACAAAACCATCTAAATTAACACCACAATCCAAGGAGTGACTTGCAAATGTATGAAATCCTAGCAGCCATTGAAACAAACATTGGCAGGACTAACCCCTCTGGCATGCCTGTAATACTTACAGCAGGTACAAGGTAGCGCCTCTATTCGATGTATGCATAATTGTGAGCAGAAAATGTTTCCACTTTACCTAAGCCTTAAAGGGACGAATTACACATTTGCAATATACTGTGGGCCAGTAGCATGCATCTCAGCTTGCCAACTGTAGCCAGATGCTAGAAAGAAGTAGTAAACGTGAAAACTGACATAAGAGAAACCAGACTGTGCTACAAGAGTGAACTTGAAGCACAGTACTGCTCTAAAAGGGATTGGGGAACATATATAAAATGGGTCACGTAAAATGTTATGCAATCCCACTCCCCATGGGCTCACAGGCATCCTGAGTGGCAGGTCATTGCATGGCAATTACCCAACTCGGGACACCATTATAGTATCCTACTTACTAACCTGCCCACTAAGTCCCCTCTCCCTGCCTCTTTGCAGGCAGTTGTAGCCCTCTTACCTCTGCACTCGAAGCTATAGCTTAGACTGCAAAGGATGCAATGGCTTAAGTCTATGAAAGTGCCCATGAATGCTAGCAACACTTTGAAAGGTCTGGTGGTAGGCCTTCAAATTATTCCTCCGAAATTCATTGAAAGTGATATTCTTATTTTTCAATTCTTAAAAACAAATTGTATAGACAGATTCATTATTATGATAGGCTAAATAAGTTACGGTCAGAAATGCAAGATGACATGACAGCAGATTTCTGACAGTTACTGAGTCATGAATTTCATGAGCCACATACCATTGTTCCAATATAAGCGATGTGGAATATTAGAGCTACTGTAATCCAGATTATACCCAACTCCCGACAACTTCAGTCACCCCCCCCCCCCCTCTCTCTCTCTCGAAGTCCCCAGCAATCAATGGTACACAGAACATTGAGAACATTGTTTCTAGACCATATTGTCAACCACAGAAAAGTGACTGATAGTCCCTTCCAGGGATAAAGAATTCAGTGTGGAGAAGCTATACAGGTTCTGTTTGTATTTCAAAACCTTTAGATATTTAGGGCAATACAGTTTCCTGAACTCTGAGGACAGAAACTTTAAGAAAGGTGCCCAATCCATTTAAAATGCATCTGTTTTCCTATCCAGGGCCATTGTGATTTCCTCCATTCAGAGCAAATCCCTGGCTTAGGGAGTCTTAACTTTACCCCTTAATGAGGTGAATGATTGTGTAGCTGCACATAAAGCCAATGAGATTAACGGAAATGTGTATTCAAGAGACCCAATAAGGGTATATACCGGAGATTTAGGTAGAGCAATACCAAGTTATGAGTCTGTTGCAGCTAAACCTTGGTCCAGTAGTTGTGATCGTGGGACACTGTCAAAGAATGTGAGCCAAAGTCCCTTTCCCGGTGTCCACACACCGCGTCAGCATGCACTGGATCTGTGTGTATCCCAGGGATGAAGTTTGGATGCTGTGCAGTACCAATGAAACATAACTTTAGCCACAGCCTCTGTCCATGAATCACTTCTGGTTGTGTTGCAGGCCTATCTTGTAAGCTTTAGTACATAGCCACTCTCCAATTGTTATATGCCTGGGGAGTGGATACCACAGATTCAACCGATAGTTGAAGCAGTGTCAGTCCTGATAGTATGTATATGTTACGCTCACTCGGAAGTCATGTCTTGCTTTTAGCATCTCAGAGGAACTAATGCCATTCTCGTTGAACAGGTCCTCTCCCACTCCACCTGCCGCCCACCCTCCCCTAACATGCATCATTCAAATATTGAAATGTTCAACCTCCATTGCTGTAATGAAATTAGAGTAACCTCATCTGGGCGATAACAGTGATGGAAAGGTAGAAAAATTCCCAACTTAACCGCTCCTTCATCCCAGCTATGTAATGTTATGGTGTTATTTCTGAAGTGCTTGTTACTAAGGTTTCTTGGCATTGTGGTGAGACATAACACGTAGATATGAGTGTCATCGAACGAGGTTAAAATTATTGAGAGTCAGTCTCCTTGGAAAAGAGGATAAAGAGGTACTGAAAAGTAGAGAGGCTGCAAGTTTGATCCATTCCCTTGCAGCATCTACTTAGAATGCTCTAGCATCAATCTTATTGTTTGGGTTTTTCGGAAATCTAGGTACAACTGGTGGGTAGATGATCATAAGGTATGCTGAATGCGATGCAGATGTAATTTGGCTATCACAAAGTGAGGAACATCACTTTGAATAACAATGCACAATTACCAAAGCTTCGACAAACACTCTTTTCTTACTGGGCAGCCAGCGCAGATGTGCAAGAATAGGTTAGATGTTGTCAGTTTCTGTTGTCTCATAAGTTTATCTGGGAGACACAGATAACAGAAGTTTCCAGAATCAAGGCAAGATTGTGCCAAAGTCACAACAACTCAGTTGTGATGTGCTGGATCATAAGGCAGAATCTTTTTAAGTGTATTAAGCTTCTAGATGGAGGCACCGCCTACTTTGGAAATTTGCCCTGAAGAGACATATCAGTGTCTAGATAAATTCCTTGGTTGCAAACCATTGGTGAAGGAGTTGAAGAGATTTCCATCGCTTCTGGCCAGCTTGAAGGATTCAATATATTGATCTTATTTTTAGTGAGGAGAGCTGCTTTTTTAAAGGATTAAGTTTAGAAAATGTATAGCCATCCAATGACGGGCTGTGGTAAGAGCTTGAAACATGGGATTCTGAGATGAAGCTGAATTTGACTGGAAAGGTTTTATGGCAGAAAGTCTATATATCAGCTGCAAGTTATCAACTTACAAGTAAAAAGATTCCAATTGAGTGCAAGCGTTGTGCCAGATCCTATTGATGTTAAACGAAAGTGGAGAAAGAATGAAGCACTGCTGAACACTGCAGTAAATCGGTATTTAATTTTAGTAAAAACTCCCCACTGTGGGAGTTTGTATTGAAAAACTGAGAAGTTTGATGTGCAGCCAAACTGAAATACTGTGGCTGTGCACCAAACTTGCAGTGCCTTGAGCAGAACCACTGTCACGGCGGTTCTTCTTAAGGTAACAAGATAACTGCTGGGCGAGCAATGATCTCTAAATATGGCAGTCCAGTCTGTGAGGGTGGCGGATGTAATGATCCTTCTCCATCCTGATGCAGATGGACAGAATAAAAGCCTCCAAAGTCTAAATCTGGTCCTAGATTTTCCTGAACTTTTGCAAGGAATGGTAGCAGAGAAATTGTCTGGAAGTGATAAGGGTTATGAGGAGAATTTTTTTTTATGTTTTACCTTCACAGCACTTCTGCTGTGCTTGCAAATTCTTTTGTAAAGAAAAGAAATTTCTTAAAAGGGGCTTAAAGCCTGCCAATTACTTACTTGTTCATACCATTGGTTGGTTCCCATGTCACTCTTGTTTCCTTGCTTCCTATTGGTCAGTGCCTCCGACTTCCTCCTGGGCTTCCGTTTTCGTCCCTGCTGTGGAACTACAGCATCCTATAGCCAATGTCCTTCCACTGGCCGCCAGCTCCTGCAGGTACTTTTTTTTGGGCATGCACTCCTAGAGAGTCCCTCTTCTTCACCCCTGCCCTCCTCCTAGTCTCCAAGGTGTTAACCTCTCCCCATCCGGTTCTCCTTTGAGTCAACTGTGGTGTCAATCCTCCCCACTCTCCCACGCTGTCTATTCTTTTTTAAACATCCCCCGCTGTTGTTCTCTTTAACCCACCCTGCCGCCTCCCACTATACATTCTTTGTTCACCACCCTTCTCCATTTTGTTGCCTGCCACCCCCAACACACCAACGCAGTCTTAAGACATTTAACATAGCAGCACAGGCTGCTGTGCAACATGGCTTAAAGTAAACATAGAAAGCGCTGGCCATGCCACAGCACTTTGTTTTTATTTACTTTGAGCCACATTGCACAACAGCTCGAGCTGCTGTGCACCATCTTTAAAAAAACATTGACAACACCGATAGATATTACATATGCAAATCCTATTGGCTTTGCCAATGCTTGTTTTATTTCCATTGTTCTGGCACCACACCTATGTCAGAGAAAGTTTAAAAAAACAGAGATCAAATGAGATGCATGGTGTGGAGCCAGAAGGGCAGAGATCAGGTGAACCAGAGGGTATAAGGGTAGAGATAGTTTTCACCTAATGGCTGGACATTTCGGAGAAAGAGAAAGTGTTTTGCACAGAGTGAAGGCAAGTAGCAACTATGATAACTGTAGAAAGCTAGCTCAGTATATACTATACCAAAGTAAGGTTTAATTTGTGCAGAGTCCAGTGGATACCAAGAGGCTTTACAGAGGTTAAAGTAGCTAATACCTTACTCTCTTTGTGGTAGTGTGTTTGAGCAGTAAGGCTTTTTTTTTGTAACTTGTTTTTATTAAACACTGCGTCAAAAGATATCAGCGACATTCGTCATGCTCATCATTTACACCTCGACCGATGTTTTTGTTCCAATGGGTCAATTACATGACTTCGCTTTGCTTCACCCACACTGCACGAGAGATGAATTACTTTACATAACCAGTGCATTTTGGATTGAAATAATGACCACAATCATAAAACAAGAACAACAATCAAAAGGAAAAAAAGGCGTAAACACCCCACTTCCTTACCCCCTGCCTCCCCCCGGCAGCGACCGGCAATTGTCACTATTTTAATAAGGGCAATCTGGCAACTTTGCTAAAAACTGTTTTGAAATTCGTGTGATATTTGTGTGAGAGGGCCATTATTCTGATGCTGCGTTAGATGGCAATGAGTGCTGGGTTTATGGTGAATTGTGTGCGGTTTCATTCTCGCTTTGGTTTGTTGCTATGGTCACTTCTGTTAACATTTGGCCCCACTCTAGTAGATCACTCTCCACATTCTGTCTGTTCTTACTGCTCTAAGGCGGCACTCCTCAGCCACACCCCACTCACGCAGGTCATCCCTCCATCTATCCCACGTGCGGGGGACAGGGCAGATCCAATGGATCGCTATCCGTCTCTTTGCTAGGACCAGCCCTAGCAACACAAATTTATATCTTATCTTGGTCCCCTTCTTGGGTGTACGCCCAGGGTGCATTGTTTTATGGAGGTTTCAAACCGCACCGCTGTTGCCGTGCGAAGAGATTGTTCCACCTGATTCCAGTACTGTGGCAGGCGCAAGCAGCTCCAGGTCATATGTAGGAATGTGGCGGGGTCCGTACCGCACTGCGGGCAGTAGGGGGACCATCCCGGGGTGAACCATGCACGGCGTTGTGGGGTCAGATACGTGCGATGTAAATAATGAAACTGAGTACGTTTAAACCACGCTTTACTTGTTGCATCGGCTACCTCTGCTAGCGCCCTCTTCCACACGCCATCAGTCAGCGGGATAGGTAGGTCCTCCTCCCACTTCCCTCTAATTACAGTAAGGTTGGACCCGCGATCCTCCTTTAATGCTTTGTATATACGTGAGATGAGACCCCTGCTAGAGCCCGGGTCCAGTAGCATCATCAACGTACAGGACTCCCTCGGCTCATCTGGGAACGTAGTCCACATCTCGCGCACAGTACGTGATATTTTAGCATATTGCAGAAAGTGCCTGGCTAGCACCTGGAACCAGTTCTGTGCCTCGTTGAAGGTCAGAAATGTTCCATTCTGGCAGAGATCTCCCGCCGACTCACATCCCCCCTCGTACCACCTTGAAATGTCAATGGTCGCCTGAATGTTCTGAAATCCCCATAACCACCAGAGGGGTAGTGCGCTAGCGTACGGGGCCCTTCGGAGAACCAGAACCACTGCCTGTTCCCAGGCTTCCGTAACCTGTCATATTGTGTAAGGCAATCCCTAGGAACCCTCGAACCCATCATTAGGAACTGCTGTAGCTGTGTCCCCTCGTTCCACCTACCCAGCAAGTCTGTCTCAACCGTGCTTTCCCCCATGCACCATTGTGCTGCGTACTGCAATAATCCTGCTATATAATATAGTCTGAGGTCCGTACAAACCTAGGCCACCCATATCCATATCCAGTTTGAGTATTTCCAACTTGGCTTTGCTCCGTCTACCAGCCCACACTAGTGAGGTCAGGAGACCATTCAGGGTGTCAAACGTGGACTTAGGAATTTTACAAAATGAGTTCTGCAGTACATAGAGACAATGGGGCAGGAGCACCATCTTCAATATTGCCACTCTCCCCATAACCGACAGCGGTAACCTGTTCCAGAATGTTAGCGATGCCCGCAGTCCTGTGAGGACTTTCCCCATATTAAGGTCAAACTGGGCCTCCGGTTGATGGGCAATCTGTATACTGAGATATAGAAAGCGATCGCACCTTGTAGTGTTTAGATAGTGCGAGCATCCTCGTGCCAGCATCTGGGCTCGAGGATGCCTCGCTCTTGTTTGTATATGTTCAAACGTGATTCCGCGAACGCTGTGTGCCAGGGTTCTGATAACGTTACTCAGTTGTCAGAGATCCTTGCATGCGGCGTGAGCGTCTGGTTGTGGGTGCTGGTGTACTTACAATAAAGAACCTTCATCCTACCTTGTACTCTCCGGAACCTTCTTACCACATTTGGCGACGAGCGGACGAAACTCCACGCCCAGCACCCACCAGCCGAATTTCCTCGTTTTCCAACTCGTCATCGCGCTACCCTACTAAAGCGCAGGAGCCTCGTCCGGTTCCTGTTTTCCACGCCTTGCTTCCTGGTCTACACAAACTGATTTTTCTTCAGTTTTGGGCAGGTTTGCGGCCAAGAGCGGATGACGTCACTCTTCTCTGCCTTCCCTTCGCAACGCTCCATCGCCTAGCAACACAAGACGCCTCCTGACGTTGGAAGACCCCACGCTTCACGTAAGCGTCTCCACGTCGGCGGCCATCTTTTCTTCACTCCTTCTGGTTACCGTGGTAACCCAACGCTACGAAGACACAGCCGATGCTCCACAATGAGCTGTCTCTTCGTGATCTCTCTCCTTGATCCCAGGTAGGATCCAGCCTGCACGCTTTCGCGGTGACAGGCACACCCTTTCGATTACAGTTTGATTTGTTATTTATGAGCCTTCTAACTCGGTGATAGGCTCACCTTACTATTTCATCTCATTTTCACGCAAAGTTCAACCTGGAACTGTGAACATCAGTGACACACTCACCTCCTTGTTCACTCAAAATTTCGCTCACAATCTTGCTTCTTTCCAGCTACAGTAAACATGTTGCTTAACCTATAATTTTTACTTAGTCATTTTATTTACACCCTCATTTTCTTCATATTCTTTTTGTCGCACAATTCCATTTGATGGCCTCTTCTCCACAATTTGCGCTACCTCCTCCCTTCTTACAACAGCCAGGCAAACCCAGTATTCCATGGCGTCAATGGGTGAAAGCTTTTGAGAACCACATTGTTGCCATCGATGCTGTTAAGTTTTCTCCGGAACGCAAAGTTGCGATTCTGTATGGCTGTTTAGTACTTGCTGCACAATATGTCTTTGAAAATTTACCCAAATTCCCCACACCCGTTGGAGAAGCCGGTGATGCTGAACATTGGAATTCCTACAAAGAGGCATTATCTCGTCTAGCGAAACATTGACCAAGAGTCGAACATCATGCTTGAAAGACATAATTTCCATAGGAGAAAACAACGTGAAGATGAATCTGTGGAGGAATACATTGCGCAGTTGCGACTCTTAGCCTCAACTTGTGAGTTTGAGGCGGATCCCGACATTTATATTCGTGACCAATTTGTTTTCGCTTGCTTTTCAAGAAAGATTCAGGAACGCCTCCTCAGCTGCAGAAAACCCTCACTCCAAGAAACAATTGATATTGCCAAGAGCATAGAGAGATCCATCATCACCTCCAAGGCTCTTCAACATGATCAATCTCTCAACTCCTTCAAAAATCCTGCGCAAGACTTTGTTAATTCCGTTAATGCTGTTTCCACAAACAAACCTCCTTTTAGACAATTTGTTAACAAAGGGAATACCTTTTGTTACAGATGTGGTTCTAAATCACACCTGGGCAACTACCCCATGTGTCCTGCTCTTGGGAAAAGATGTGTTCTATGCAAAAAAATAGGTCATTTCCAAGGCTCATGTAGATCCTCCAAAAGACGTACCAGAGTCAACAGCATTGAGTACTCTGAAACCGTTAATGATTGTATAGATCATTTTCAAGACATGATTGTATCAATTGAATGTAACTCTGTTTTTACTCCTCATTACGTTAAAGGTCCTATAGGAACTGCATTTTTGGAAATATAGAGATCCCCATTATGGCGGATTCTGGTTCTCCCATAACCATTTTATCAGACGTCATGTTTCTTGAGAAATGGCAAGGATCCGTTACATTATACCACACTGACGTCAACCCCAAAGCATTTGGCGAGTTCGAAATAGACATGTTAGGTTACTTCAATTCAAGATTAGAATGTTTAGGTAGGTCCATACTTACAAAAGTATACGTTGCGGTTAAGGGACGCAACATCATTGGTTGGCAAGACCTCGCCAAAATGGGTCTTCATCTTATTCCAGGTTCTGATAGCCCAATTACCCTTGGTGATCCTCCTCCGGGCTATAGTCCTGTTGCCTCTAGGGATAATCCCCACCCCAAAACTGATTGCCTATTTCTCACAGACCACAACATTGATCTTAAAAAGGTTCTAGATAAATTTCCAAGACTCTTTTCCAACAAATTAGGAACTGTCAAAGGTTATCAACACCAGATTAGACTTAAGTCAAACGCTCAACCCTTTGTTCACAAGGTACGTCCTTTGCCCCTTAGTGCGAAGGACGAACTTAAGTCAGTACTTAAGTCACTGTGCGATGACGGTGTCATTGCTCCCTCTGACTCCTCTGAATGGGTTTCTCCCATCGTTATCGTTCGAAAAAAATCTGGAGAGGTTAGATTATGTGCAGATTTGCGCACCTTGAATAAAAACATCTTGATTGACTGCCACCCTCTTCCCAAAATTCATGACCTTCTGGCCAATTTGGGGGGGGCAAAAAAAATTTCACTTATTGACCTGCGTTCTGCTTACCACCAGATACCCCTAACGGTAGATTCACAAGAGTTCACGACTTTTATTACGCCATTCGGAGTATACAAGTACCTTAGACTCCCTTTTGGCCTGGCCTCTGCGGCCAGTGTTTTTCAAAAAGTTATGGATAATATTTTTCAAAACATGCCAGGGGTTCAGGCCTACCAGGACGATATTTTGGTTTATGCCGAGGACTGGGAAACACACTTGAGCAATTTGTTCTCCGTTTTGACCAAATTAAGTGAGGCAGGTATGACAGTCAGGGCTGACAAATGTAAATTTGCCACACAACAATTAGATTATTTGGGTCATACTTTGTCTTCAGAAGGAATTAAGCCTAAGGTCTCACTTATCAAAGCCATCAGCCACGCTACTTCTCCCAAAGATAAAGACTCACTTCGATCATTTTTAGGCCTAGCAGAATACTATGCCCGTTTTGTCAAAGGATATGCTCAAACTGTTGAGCCATTGCGTGCCCTTCTACGGAAAGGCTCTAAATTTGATTGGTCCGAAGAAATTTCATCTTCTTTTGATCAAGTCAAAAAGCTCATCGTGGAAGCACCTGCCCTACATCCCTTCAATGACTCCTCAAAGTGTTTTATTATGGTGGACGCCAGTCTCACGGGCTTGGGTGCAGTTCTTGGCCAATGGGTTTCAGGAAAAGAGCACACCGTAGCCTTTTCTTCAAGGATGCTTAAACCTTCTGAGACCCATTATAGCACCATTGAACGCGAGGCTCTTGCATGTGTTTGGGCAATCGAAAAGTTCAAAAATTACATTTGGGGGCGTGAGTTTGAATTATTCACAGACCACAAGCCCCTTACTCAGTTACTTACCGGTAGTGGGCTTGGCAAAGCATCAGCTAGACTGGTCAGACTTCTTTCAAAATTACAAGAATTTCACTTTTCCATGAAACACATTTCTGGAGGGAGAAACTTCAGGGCTGATTGCCTCTCACGTATGTCTCTTCATGATCCTTCAGAAGTTGAGAACTTAGAAGAGACAGAGTGTGTAGTTGCTGCTTTAGATGCTGTTAAACTGTGTCCCACCATTACTGAACAATCCTGGTTGGAAGCATACAACAAGGATGAAAATCTCAAACTGGTCACTGATTATATTGTTAAGGGTTGGCCAGAAAATAGGAAACTTCCTAATGAGTTGAGAGCCTTCGCCATGGTAGCATCTGAATTATCTATTGTTAATGGCTTGGTTATGAGACATGATTCTTTTGTTCCCCCGTCCAGTCTCCGGAATGATATCATAAAATTTGTGCACCAAGGCCACTTAGGAATTTTAAAGACTTCACAGCTCATTAAGTCGTACTATTGGTGGCCATCCCTAGAATCTCAGGTCAAATTTTACATTGATTCATGTCCTGAATGTCTATTATCTGATAAAAAATGGAAAGTTATGAACACACCCCTACACCCTGTGCCCTTTCCTATTAAACCATGGGACAAAGTTGGTTTAGATTTTTCCGGTCCCTATGATCTCCTGCCCCATGACTTTAAATATCTTATTTTGTTAATTGATTATCACTCAAAATGGATTTACCACATGTTTTTTGATTCACCTAATTCCACCAATGCCATTAAATTTTTGAAGAAGATATTTTCAGTAGAAGGCTCGCCTTCTATCATAGTCACAGATAATGGCACCCATTTTATCTCCCAAAAATTCACTTCATTTTTAACTGAGAGTGATGTCAAACATTTTAAGGTCGCCCTATATTCACCAACCTCCAATGGTTTAGTTGAAAGGGCAAACAGACTGGTTAAGGACGCCATTCAAACAGCTCTCTCCTCCCATCATGATGTACAAGATTTTCTTGAAGCCAAACTGTGGTCTTATAATATTTCTCCTCATTGCACCACAGGTGTGTCTCCATTTTCCCTCTTAAGGGGTAGAACTGCTCACACTAGTTTGTGTCCTAATTGGTTACTTAACAAGCACAACAAGAGCATTCCTTGCAATAAAGACGTGGCATCTAGAGTTTTACAAAAGCAAAATTACATGAGGTCAGTGCATGACTCTGCAAAAAATATGAATACTCTAGAATTGAGGGTGGGTGATTGGGTCCTTATTAAAAACCCAAAAAAAGTGTCTAAGGGTTTATCAAAATGTTCCCCTCCGGTGCAAGTCACTGACGTCAGCAGAGGCTCAGCTTTACTTGGATATAAGGGTTGGTGGAACAAGAGATCCCTTGTACACCTTTCCGACTCACAGGCTAGTTCTTTGCTCAAGTTATCCAAACAGGAATTAGAGGATTATGATTGGACTCATTGGGTACATGATCCAGTGTCCGTTGTTGATAATCCCTCCACCTCTCGGTGTCACGAGGTGCATTCCAGCTCAGAACGTGTTTCGGTCCCTGGTCCTGTTGTGACCACTGCTGACGCCTATTCCTTACCACCGGCATTGGGAGTTCGTTGTAGGAAACTACCTTCCAAATTAAATGACTATGTTTTGTCATGATTCTGTGTTTATTTTGATAAGCTAATCTGCTGGATGCTTATCACCTTATCTCGAAGTTTTTCATTAGATATTGTTGTTTTTCTATTTTGTTCTTTGTGGGGAGAGAGAAGTTGTAGTGTTTAGATAGTGCGAGCATCCTCGTGCCAGCATCTGGGCTCGAGGATGCCTCGCTCTTGTTTGTATATGTTCAAACGTGATTCCGCGAACGCTGTGTGCCAGGGTTCTGATAACGTTACTCAGTTGTCAGAGATCCTTGCATGCGGCGTGAGCGTCTGGTTGTGGGTGCTGGTGTACTTACAATAAAGAACCTTCATCCTACCTTGTACTCTCCGGAACCTTCTTACCACACACCTCCAATCCATACCAACCCCAGGAAGATCTTGAGGGGTCACCCGCACCAGGGCCGCAAGCGGGAACAATATTGTTTTCTGGCAATTGATTTGGAGGCCGGAGGACGACCCAAATGAGTCTAATATTTCCCGAGCTGCCGGGATCGCCTCTCCCGGTTCTGTGATGTAAAGGAGTGCATCATCCGCGTACATGGAGACCACGTGCGTACGGCCATCTACCGTTATACCCCCTGGTTCCATATCTCTTCGCAATCGCACCGCCAGGGGTTCCATGGCTAGAGCAAAGAGCAATGGGGATAATGGGCACCCCTGTCGAGTGCCCTTTTCTATCTTTATAGTTTCCGACACCTGTCCCCTGTTCCATACTCTGGCCCTCGGTTGATAATATAGTAATTTAATCAAGGCTATGTATTCACTGCCAAACCCCATTGTTCTCAGTACTTCCCAAAGATAGTCCCACCGCAGTGTATCGAAGGCTTTTTCAATGTCCAGGGCGACAACTGCCGCCCTGTGGTCATTGTCCGCCACCGAGTGTAGGACATGCGATAATCGCTGTAAATTCATGTGTGTTCCCCTCCCCTCCCCGGTATTTGTATTTGTATTTATAAAGTGCAACATTCATCCCAAGGGACATCACAGCGCTAGGATAAACGGAAAACTGTTTCGAGTGGGAAGTACTACATGCTAAGTACATCAGATTTGGAGCCCGAAATCCGAAGGAGTCCCTACTTGAGACCTGAGAAGAACCACGTCTTCAATTTCTTTCTGAAACTAGCGTGATTTTTGATGAGATGAAGCTCTAATGGGAGGTTGTTCCAGTGGGTAGCTGTCAGGTAGGTAAAGGAGCAACCCCCCCATCCTGACCCTTTTGATGCGTGGAATTTTGACCAGAACGAGGCTGCTGGACCTAAGGTCATGAGCGGGAACATAAAATTCCAATTTATCCTGCAGTATTCTAGGGCCAAGTTTATATGATGCTCGATGCGCATGGCAAAGGAGCTTAAACTTGGCTCTTTGTCCGATAGGCAGCCAGTGTAGATCTTTCAAACAAGCCGAGGCTGAGCTATACTTAGTTTTGTTGCAAACCAGTTTGGCTGCAGCATTTTGCACAACCTGTAGTCGTGAAAAAATATAGTCGGCCATGCCAACATAAAGCGCGTTCCTGTAATCCAGGTTGCTAGTGAGTAGGGCCTGGGTAATGGTTTTCCTCCAATTCAAAGGGATCCACTTGAAAAGTCTCCTGAGTAGTTTGAGTATAGCAAAGCTTTTGCCACAAAGAGCTCGGACCTGGCACTGCATGTTTAGTGCATTATCAACAAGGATTCCAAGATTTTTCACCACACGTTTGGGCATGGGGGCAGTGCCCAATGACTGGGGCCACCAGGTTGTGTCCCAGACTGAAGATGCAGCGCCGAACAGCAATATTTCAGATTTGTCGGCATTTAATTTTAGGCAGTGGGCTGACATCCAGTCCGCAGTTTCTGAGTGGCAGTGGCTCAGATTGCTCTTGATGGTCTCATAGTTCTCCTCAAACGTAATCAGCAACTGGGTATCGTCAGCGTATGACAAAATGTTAAAATTCCATTTCCTACACTGGTCCTCATGGACCAATGAAGTCACTACTTTTCTTAGTCTTATGGCCAGGACTTTGGCTAATAATTTAGCATCCACTCCCAACATAGACAGGGGTCTATATGCAGCCGGGTCCTCAGGATCTCTATCGGGTTTGGGGAGCATGACAATCTGCGCCTCCCGCATGGACGGCGGCAGATGTCCAGCCTTTTTGGCTACTTGCAAGGTGTCTAATAGACGCAGGCGGAGAATATATGCATATGTTTGATAGAATTCAACCGGAATTCCGTCCGGGTCTGGTGTTTTGCATCGAGCCATGCCCCGTAGCGCTTTCTGCAGTTCCTCTAGTTGGAGTGCTGCCTCCAGTTCGCCTCTCTGCTCATTCGTAAGTCGCAGGAGCGGGACATCCAGGAGGAAGTCGCCCCCCCCAATCCCCTCATTCCCAAGAGTCTCGCGGTAGATATCAGCTAAGCTCTTCCTGCGCCACTGTCAGTTCCAACTCCAATCACCTCCTGGTGACCCCGACTCTAGACAAGCAGTCCCCCCCTAGTAACCACCTTAAATGCATCCCATTCTGTGCTCCTGGTTGCAGTGGTTGACCAGTTCTCCGCAAAATAATCTACTATGGTTTTCCATGGTTTTCCTAAGTTCTTCTTTGAACACCGGATCACGCAGTGTGGACGGTTGCAATTGCCACAACGGAGTTCTCGGCCTACTCCTCTCGGGTCCCCATTCTAGTAATACAGGAGAATGATCGGACAAAAAGCGGCCCAGTACAGTAGTCCCCCCCGTCCCCACAGTGTTAGAAACTTCTCGGGAAAGCAGAAAACGATCGAGCCCTGTAGACCTCGTGGGCCGGTGTAGCAGGTGTATTGTCGCTCTTCCGGATGCATTTCACACCAAATGTCTACACAGTGGAGCCTGTCCATCACTCCCCCCAGAGCAGCCGACATATTCGGCTTAGTGTGGTGTTTCGGTGGATGTCTATCCAGTGAACCATCTATCACACAGTTAAAATCACCCGCCCATATTAATGGTATCCCGATGTATGGGAGAAGCAAATTTTCCATATCGTTAAAAAAATCAACATCATCCGTATTTGGGGCATAAACGTTCACCAGGCACACCTCCATCCAATCTAAGTCCCCATGTACTATTACGTATCTGCCCTCTACATCAGCTTCATAGTTTCGTAACTTGAACGGGACCTGTGGTGCTTTCCGTATGTGCCACCCCCCCTGGCGTAAGAGGAAAAGGAAGATGCGAACAATTGTCCTCTCCATTTTTTGTGGAGTTTTTGTGTCTCAGTGTCTAGGAGGTGTGTCTCCTGCAACATGGCTATATGAGTACCCTGTAGTCGCAGATATGTGTGTATTCTATAATGCTTCACAAACGAATTTAGCCCTCTCACATTCCATATTATAATTTTATACTGTCCAATAGCCACCAGTAATCGCCAGCCCTAACTCTTATGTTGTTGACTTGCCTTTTGCCGCTGCCAGAAAAACCCATACCTTGAATATTCAGAACACCCAACCCCCCCGGGTAGACACTGTAATAAACAATTGTGCATCCCATATAGTCTCCAGACCCAGAACACCCCACCCACGTCTTGAACAACAATAACAATTGAACATTTTCTACCTTTTCAAAAAGAATACATAACAAAAACAATAATGCACATTCGCTCCTCTTGCATACCATACCGCGCATACTACCATCAAACTCTACACGTTGATTCATCCAGTTGTCTCCTCTGTCAGGTCAGGGGTTGCACTCCGCCCAGACTACCAATGCGTCTGTCAGCCGAGCCCACCCTAGCCCAGCCGTCACGCACTCCCACACATACCACTACCATCCAAAGACATTCACATCAACAAACCTGCCGCCAATCAAAAGGCACCACTTTCCAGTGATTGAAATAAGATGAAAGAGAGGCGCGGGAAGAAAGCAAGAGAAGAGATGGGGGTTGAAAAGTCAGAAGAAAAAAGAAAGAAAAGAGATAAGGGGGGTGAGAGGCGGTGTCCGCCCGCTCCGCCGCTATGTCCATCCGGGTTCTTCCCTCCTTTTGTGGAGAAATGAAGGAGGCAGGCACCCTCATGATCTAGAATGGTGTGCAGCGAAAAGAGTACGATATGTGGTGTGGTCCCGGTGACACCCTCGCTAGGTCCATCCGTCCGCTGCTGTGGCATCCTTATTTGAACTCATGAGGGGTCCGTTAGCTGCGGGGTGTCCTCAACGACCTCACCCATGCTCGTGTCCGAACCTGTGGCCGTTACCACCTCCACCAGTGCCCTGGCAGCGTCCCGCTCAGCCTGTTGAGTCTCCCGGTCTATCCTGGGGGATCTCCTGCCCTTGCCGCCAGAGTCCGTTTCTTCCAAATCCAAGGATCCATCGCGCTGCACCACCACCACCCTTTGTGTTGATCTGGAGGCTTTTTTGGATTTCCCACCGCAATTGTAACTTTTTCCACCCTGCGGGTTAGCGGATAGTCTGCCCGTCACTCGTCCCCTTCGCAGTACCCTCCCATCGCCATAGATCTCCAACCAGTCCCAGACTGCCTCTTGCGTCGTGAAAAAATGGGTACGGTCTGCATGGAGGACTTTCAACTTCACGGGGTACAGGAGCATGTATTGGATGTTCATGTCACGCAGCTTTTGTTTGACCCCAAGAAAAGGCGCTCACTGTTGCTGAACCAGATGGGTGTAGTCTGAGAATATACAAATCTTCTGGTTCTCGAAGGCCGGATCTCCATCACGTCTGGCCGCCCTGAGAATACAGTCTCTGTCCCTGAAATTTAAGATCTTGGCGTTGAAAGTCCTGGGCTGAGCACCTGGCGGCGGCGGCGCAGGGTGCGCTCGCTCTACAATGAAAATCGAGGAGAGTTCGGCCATGGGGAGAGCCTCTTTGATCCATTTTTCTAAGAAAAGTTCAGACTCTCTCCCTTCAACCCCCTCGGAAAAGCCAACGAAGCGCAGATTGCATCTGCGGGACCGTCCCTCAGTGTCTTCAGCGTGGCACTCCAGGGTCACTGTCTTTTGTGAGAGATCAGTTAATGTTGCCTTCAGCGCCGAAACGGCTTCTCGCAGTTCACCGACTGTTTGTTCTGTGGCCAGCGACTGATCCGCAACCGTGCGAAGATCCGCACGTAGCAGCCCAACGTCCAGGGAGACCTCATCAATTTTTGCCTGTAACATTGCACTATAGGCCTCTATGGCTGCTAATATTTGGGTCCCTGTGGGCTCAGGCTGTGCCGCGCCCCCCCTGCCGGCATCGCAGGTAGCGGAGCTGTTTTCAAGGGGTCCCCCTGAGCTGTAAATTGATCCATCTTCGTCTGTTGGACAACCCTAGGAAGGCGGTCCTTGCCCATCGTCCTGCAGTCCGCTCCGCCTATGATCGGCCAAACCGTTGCTCCCACCCCTCTATTTGTGTGTAGAGAGTAGAAATTGCGCTGTAGGATGTGGTTGTGTGGCAACTCAGGTTAATTGTATAAAATAGCGGTGGCCCTGATGCGATGGCTGTTTAGTCCACCAGTGGGCAAGAACTGAATCCCCCCAAAAGTCGCACTCTCAGAGGCTGTTCACATGGGGGGGAGCACACCCAGCTCACTGGTGATTTCTGATCGTGCGCTTGGTTCCGCCTTGTTGGGGGCCCAGAGTCTGATCCCCATAATGTCTCTCACACCTGGCCTAGTCCGCAGCCATCCACAACCCAGCCTCCATTTCTCCTCACCTCTGCTCAGTCTTTTGTGCGAGGTCCGGCCGTCTCACCCCACTTGTGACCGATCCAACAGCACTGCAGATTGCCCGTCCCCTGTCTGCTGCAGTAAAAAGGGGGGGAGGCAAGGGGGCCAGGACCATGTCCGCTCTCAGCTGGAATCGGGCGATGCCACTCAGGTGCACCCCATCCGCGGGTCAGCCCCCAGGAGAGGGGGAAGGGTGGGAAATTGCAGGCAGCCCCCGATCAGCAGTCCCGTGCACAGGGTATCAGAGGCTGCCTCCGTGCAGCACCACAGCTGAGCCCGTCTATTCAGCCGTCCCCTCTGCCCATAACTCATACGAGAGGGGGAAGGAGGGCAGCATCCACCTCACAGCGAGTCAGGGGAGGGAAAGCCCCGATCCGGTCGAGATTCCGCCTCCGGGCGTCCCGCGGCCCTCCTCAGCCACCAGAGTCCGGGCACCGAGTCTCCTCTGGTATCAGGGTGAATGAAGGAGTCTGCGGGTGTGGAAAGTGCACCCGGCTCCTCGATGGGCTCATCGTCTCCGCGGCCAGGCCAGCTTCCGGGCAGGCCTCTGTGGCGTCAGCGAGGCCCACTTCGCTCGTCTCCCTCGTCCGCGCGGCGCAGGCCCAGGCCGCGGCCGATCGCCAACTCAGGCCTTGGGTCGCCCCAAGTCATCGGAGCCCCCCATTACCCGCCCACTGCCTCTCTGTCATCCGGAGGTACCGTGTTGGTAACAGGAGGGTCCGGATGGGCAGGATAACGAAGGATTATTCACGGGCGGGCGCTGAGCTCTATAAGCAGCGTATGCTCCCGTCGCCATCTTGGCCACGCCCCAGTAAGGCTTATCAGAGGGCTGTGTTAAGCATTTATTCTACACACTCAGGCAAGAAATGATTACACACACACAAAGACTGAATCCAAGACCAATTGTTTTGTATAAAAATATTACTTTTTTACTTTTATTTCTAGAACCGAGAAAAACTCAGTTGCAGGTAAGTACCAGTTTTAAAATAGTAATACTTTTCAGGTACAGTGGAAAGCAGTAAGATTACTTTACAGTGATACTGAAAATACTTTGTGGTGTCAATCAACAGTAGCAGTAACTTAGCAATGTATAAGATAAACACTGAGTGCAAATAACAAGAAATGGCAATCCTTTGGGAGGAAAACAGGTACATTTACAGGTAAGTACTCGACTTACACATCCAGTCTTTGGGGGTTTAGACCAACACTGGGCAAGAAACCTCTCTTCGCTCATACAAGATCACGTAATCTTAAAGAAATTCTAACACAGCATCAAAGAAAGATAATCTCAGGAAATACAGGCACGAAGAAGTGCTACAACTGCATTCACTGTAATAATGTGATAGAGAGTGACATACTACTGCACCCCAGAACAGGAGAACGCATAAAACTCAGAGACATGGCAGATTGTAACACTACTAATGTCGTATATTCCATCAAATGTCCATGCGGTCTACTATATATAGGGAAGACCGAAAGAGCAAAATCAGAAACAAAAACACCACATCAAGCTTGGCCACACACTGGGAACAGTGCCGACACACAATAGCCCAACTAAAATTTCAAATCATAGAACGAGTGTCTATCACAGAAGGGGTTGACAATTCCAAAAAACTCTTGCAAAGAGAAGCATTTTGGATCAAAAAAATGAATACCCTAACGCCACTGGGGTTGAATGACAAGTTTGAAATGTCCTGTTTCCTTTAAGTCAACCATTAAACAACCAGCAGTGTCTGTCAACACGTAGGTCTTGACCAGAATAATTTTACACCTGTTGTGAAAAGTCACAAATACACCTACACATAAAGGCATGAAGTGTTCACAACTATCACAATTGTAATATCATGTATAACAGTCATGAAGAATGTTAATTATTGTGATATAAAAAATTTATATTTAAGGATGTTATTTATGAATCATACACTAAGGTAAACCCATTAGTCACATTGGAGTCTTGAGTCGCAATTATACAGGGAACACCTTTTTTTATAAGAGCAATAACCTGTCAAACATAATCTCAGTTGTTAGATCTTATGTTAAATACGAACGCCCCCCGGCATATTGAAACGCCGATGTAGTTGTGTCACAGAATGGTGTGACAATAGAATTCGTGGAAGTCTTGAAGACACGGTTAAATAATCAGCGAAGTTAGTGATCGTTCTAAATCCCACGGTAGATTGGGTGGGAATAGCTCGATGTGTTGTTCACTAAGGTTGATTTATAAAGTTGCAATCAAGGAGATTGTAGTTCACAACGGTTGCCTGTCTCAAGATGACGCTCTCAACTTGTGTTTATGTCACAGTGATCAAAAGACGAAGTTCTTTGTTTGGCATATTCTTGCGTACAGTTACAGATTATGGTCGAGTTGTCCATGCGGTGATTTCAAAAGTTTTTTTCTTGATTTTAATTAAGATGTAGCACGATTACCGTACGGTTGGCATACCTGATGCATTAGTTTGTTCCATTTAAAGATGGCGTTCACGGTTTTGTGTTACGTTTAAATATCGCGAGACCACACGTTATGTTAACAGGCAGAGTGGAAGTTCAACTAAGCCATTGTTGTTGTGGAGATTTCCTAACGCGACATAGAGTTAAGTCCGAGGTAAGGAATCGGCGCATATATTTTTTAAGGTCGCTTTGAAGCCGCTTTGCAGCAGCGTTTGTAATGCATCGCTTTCTTTGCCAGGGAGTGATTGCAGTGTCACGGGTTAACGAAGGTGGACTATACGGAGAATAGAATCAGCGCTGAGGTAAATTGCTATTTAGCGCTCACACTCTCTCCATAAAAATTGTGGAATTAGAGGCTCATAATATCTTCTGTGACATTGTATTATGTGTCATTTTTCCAGAATAGTGACAATCTGTCCAAGGTCTTCTGACTGAATCCTGTTGAGCAAAAGGCACACAAGATCTGAGGTGCATTTTTAAGGTAGTTGGCTAATTTTCTGATACCTGATGGTGACTCGATGTGGTTGAAATTAGGGCAGTAATGGCATTTGTCTTACATTCTTCCAGGCATTAGGTTATGCGAGCACTATTCAGTTGGAAATTTGCTTAATTATTCTGCTGGTGAGTTTAAAGGACCCACTAAAAAAGTCTTACATGTGGCATGTTCACTGGTTGTTTTCTGCACGTGGTCAGAGGGTGTTAACAACAAAATATCTTTGTGCAAAATGGCACGTGGTTCATGCACCGTGAGTGCATGTCGACATTCCCGCAGATTACGCTGGTTAACAGTTGTTAAATAGTGTTGGTGACTTGTTGCGTTCAACCTACTTTGTACTGAAAACTGTTTATTTTCTACAGGTTTGTGCCCCTGACGAAGGGACCGTCGTCCCGAAATGCATTGGGCCTCATCACACCTTCCTTTCATTGAATCGAATGCATATGTTGTATACTCATAATTGATTGTAAAACGTATTGTTTGAAATATTTTAGTTTGATTTGAAATGTAAGATTTAAATGTGTTACAAATACACACAAAAAAGTATTAAGGAAAAGTAAGAGTAAAAATAAGTACACTCTTGAACAAAACGTTAGCAAACTGGTCAAACACAACTCATTCAAATTGCTGACATTATGTCATTAGAGCAGTGCACACAGGGATGTGTGCCATGTCTACTCTCGTTTTATCTGGAACCAAAACACACAGTCTGGAATGGCAGTGTATATGTGCTTGGTGAGGGGTCTCGGAGGGTGGCACACTACATGCTGCAGCCCTTAGGTACCCTCTCTGGTCACAAGGCCCTTGGTACCAGTGGTACCTTTTACAAGGGATTACATGTGGGCCAGAGGTGTGCCAATTGTGGAAAAAAGATACAGTTTTGGGAAAGAACACAGGCACCGGGAACCTGATTAGCAGGGACCCAGTGCACATTCAGTCAAAGTACATCAGCTATCAGGCAAAAAGTGAGGGGTAACCGTGCAAAAATGGGCACCTTCCTACAATAACTACCTCTGTATGGAGTGTAATGTCCAGTAATATTAATGCACTGACATTGTGTTTTTTATTGAAAAAACTCAGAGTTTGTAGCAAAATGTTTGTAAAGGTGTCAGTTGGTCGCAGTGAGAGTGAGCCCTCGGCAGAGGCAGCACGATTAGATCGTGGTGCTGCCTGTGACCCCGCCCTGTGTGCCCCACTTGCCTCCGCTTTTGCTTCTCCTTTGTCCTGCTCCTCCGCAGCTCCTCCTGGCGCTCCGGCCTGTAACCCCTGCATACATCGTATCCTCTGCCTAAAAGCAAAGCAAAGCAAGCAAGTAAAGCAAAGCAAAGCAAAGTAAAGTAAAGCAAGACCACTCAGCAAGTAAAAGTAAACTAAAAACAAAGTCAAAGTAAGACGATTCAGGGCGCCTGGGGGTGCTCAAAGACCAAAACCAGGAGTGCCTAAAGCAAACAAAGTAAATACCCCAAGACCCCAACACCCCAAGACCACCTCACCCCAGGATACAGAGGTGCGATGCGGCAGCAAGTAAATTTATAAGTTAACCTATAAGTGCAGGACAATCACTTCCAAGCAAGTCGCATCGCTCCAGGTGAGCCAAAAACTGAGCAAAAACCTGTGCCAGTAATTCACTATGAGATCAGGAAAAGTTAGGGGGACGACAGGCAACCAGAAACAGAAATCCAAAAAGGAGGGAGGGGACCAACAAGCAATGGAAAACTTCAGCAAGCTCCAGGAAATGGAACTGGAATTGGAATCAGATCAAGACCAAGAAAAAGATAGGGAGAGTAAAATAGATAACATCCAAGAAGACAACCGTACCCTTACTATTGCCACTTGTTCCCCCATCAAAACCAGCACCAAAACCAACAGGCGGGCTCTCATAACAGACTTCCTAAAAGTAAGCCGCAGTTTATCTCCGGGGAAGCAAAAGGCTCACAAAGTAGTCAAGGAAGCAAAGGAAGCCAAGAAGATCAAGGGGGGCAGTCCAGGCAATGAGACACATAGAGATAGTGTTAGCAAAACAGCAAATAAGGAAGGCACAGAACAAGTGGCCCCTAAGCCTACCACAAAAGAAGACTTAAGCTGTGACAGTCCTATACAGGGCTGCTTGAGCTCACTTATTGACCACCAAGGATCCCATCAACAGGCCGTTCAGGCTGTAGTCCATAATGACCCGGGATTAAATTGGGAGTCCATGTCCAAACAATGGACCTGCCAGGCTCAATCAAACCAATTAAGCCAACAACACCAGCAACAACAAATCGCCCTGCAGTGCCTTGAAGTGCAGAGCCCGGAGGACAATCTGGTGCTCTGGCAGGACAGCATTGATAGCTCCTGCGCATTACTATACTCACCGGCAGACCCTCAACCCCTTGACCAGTTGGGGGGGTCAAACAGTCTACGGGCAAGAACAATTCTCCACCAACTCAAAAACACCAATTAACCAAATTCAAATTGCACATCAGTTGGAGCAGGGCCCATCTCAACAAAAGAAAAATGGGCCAGTGCCCTACGACTCCCGCGAGGCTGAAGAATTCACCCCAGTCAGCCACTTAGAAGCACAAAACTTATCCGCGCAATCAAGAAACACCAAGGAACAAGGGGGACAATATCCAACGGAACAACAAGAAGGCCCACCAACAGGACCATTTTGGAATCGGCTACTAGGCATCATGAAAACGATCGGATCAGCTATGACCTATCATGCCGACAAGCTGGATACTCAAGTCGAGCTATTAAACGTCTTAGCATTATATGTTCAGGGGATAGAACAAAAATTGCACGATCTAAACACCATGATAATAAAGGTACAACATGCGCAGGATATCACATACCACACGTGCCATTGCTACCAAATAATTGATAAGCTCGCAACTGTCCCAACTATAATGTCAGAGCTGTTGGGGGCAGTCAGGGAAACACAAACTAATTCCATAACATCTATGGAAAGAGACCCCAAGGAAGCAGACAGAATTTGTGGGGACACCTCCAATATTAACATCAAACGATTAAAAGAGGAAATTAATTCTCAAGAAGGCGAATGCAGAAATCTACCTGACGCCGAGAAAGGGTCCGAACAACAAGACGAACAGCCACATTTAGAAGGTTCATCACCAACTCCTAATCAAAGTAATTTACCAAAGGAAGCTGTAGAAAGCAAGGAACAAATAAGCTTGAAAACACCCCTCACAAAGCGGGAACGGAAACGCCTGAGGAAAGCAAGGAAAAGTAAATTAAACAAAGCCATTCCACAATCATCATTGACATCCACCCAGAAAAGCCAAGATAAAGGTGATGAAAGCAATAGCGGGGCAGTCAGCACGCCGGATCATAACAACCCGGCAATAAAAGAGGCTGCCGCTTCAAGAAGCCATGACAGGCAAAAAAAGGAAAATTCGTCAATAAGTAAAATATATGACATATTCAAACCCCCGGTTAAGAAGGAACATAATAACGCAAAAAGTAAAGAAACCGTAAAAACAGATATAAACCAAATATCACAGGAACTAAAGATAAAGACATGCGAAATCTGTACACAGGACGAAGCACTTAGTGGGAAAGGAGCCCTACAGGCACGAATTGTCAATAACGAAATTAAAACTAACCCACAGTTCCAGAGGCCTAGAGAGCCCATTGAAAGCATACAACAAGACCAAGTCAAACATACCCATCATGTCGAAATACATCACCAAGACCCAACAGAAGCATCAAAAGGGACCCCGATCGACCACACAAAAACACAATCGCTCACCGCTCAAGGCCAGATAGAATTGGTCCCACATTATAAATCGAGGGGAGCCCACGATATATTGAATTGAAGCGCAATAATAAGGTTACTCAAATCCCTTCCTGCCCTGAGACATATCACATCTAGGGACCTGGAAAGAATTGAATTTAAACCTAATCCTAACCAAATAGGGCCTGAAATAACAACAGCAACTTGGATAAATTACTCTGTCATTGAACAGATCTTGAGGCACAAGGAGGTATTTGCATCATGGGGTATAGAACCAAAAAAGGTGGAACCTCCTCGTTATCCGAGCCCCCTACAACACCCCTACTGCACAGAGGGCGTATTAAAAGGAGCGAAAGGCCCTGAGAATCCGGACCAAACGAAGGATGATGCCCAATCAATAAGACAAATCACGATTACAATCTCACACTCAGAAACAGCTAATAAAGAGGATAACCAGTACTGGAGACCCCTAAACACACAACAAGGAGCAGCATGAATAAAAACTTACAAAAACCCAAATACATTGCTGGACTGTAAAATCTGCTCCTGGAACGTGAACGGCCTAGCCTCCAAAATAGAGGAAATCGAATTTGCTGACTTCATCCTACAGTACGACATACTGCTATTGCAAGAAACTTGGCAGATAACACACACCCCAATTGTAGGTTACAAAGAACATCTTATTCCAACTAAAAAGGAGTCAACGCACGAAAGAGCCAAAGGCGGCCTATCAATCTATATCTCAACAGATATTTTATGGGAAGAAGAAAACATCGACTTAGACTCCTGCTGGATGCAATGTATTAAACTTAGTCTCCATCACCTGCACCTTGCTCATCCTGAACATCTACATGCACCCCGCTTATAAGCATAAGGGGAGAGATATCCAACAATTGGTAGCCGCCATCAAAACCCTAAAGCTAATCCACCCACATGCCAATATAATACTGTCCGGGGATTTCAACATGAACTTGATGCAAGCCCAAGAAAAAAACCTACCTACCCACATAAAGGTCAGGAATGACAACACAACTAGACGTGACACTTTGGGTAAGAAATGCGCTGCACTACTGGATAATCAATCATTGTATACTGTAAATGGTCGAGGTCCACAAGATAGCCCGGCAGCTTTTACAAGAGTGACGGCAAAATCAGGAGCAACTATTGACTTCACTCTAGCAGATCCAGATCTATTTCCCTTCATTACGAACTTTCAAATAATAGAAAGAGTAGATAGCGACCACTATCCTCAATCTTTTATATTAACCAACATTCGAGAAAAGTCCCGGCCAACCAGTCCCCGCACACAACTCACCCAACTGTACAATTTAAACCGATTAATATGGAATAACAACACCGTAGATGCAATTATGGAGTTCTGTTCGGCTCTATTGGCCTCTACCGATGCAAAACCATTAGGGATAGAGGCCTGGGAGTCCCTTGTCAACAGCCTAAATAGAAAGTTCTCAGACAGTTCTAAAAACCAAAAATCCGCCAGGATTAGTGGGTCAGTATGGTATACTCATGCCCTAAGGATAAAAAAAAGACAACTAAATAAAGCTCTCAGACAAATGCGAACTCATGGCCAACAACCCTCTCGGCAGGCCCTGACTATAATCAAACAAATGAAAAGCGACTTAAAAAAAGAGATTCGTGCAGCAAAACGTACAATGAGCAATTTTGGACAAAAATGCTTCATGTCAGCCGACAACAAAATTCAAAAGAGTTTTGGATTCAAATCAATGTCCTAGCAAACGGAAAAAATCGGCACTACAACTCTGACATAACCGAGCACGCATGGAGAGCCCACATAGAAACTACATTTAACACCCAGAAAGTCCCCGGGGCTCCCGTCAACAACGACACACAGAAGGCGAGACGGTTCAGCAACATTATTCCTAGAGACACTCCAAATAAAGAGCATTGGACGGCTGAGACACCGAAACTAACCTCCCAGGCCCCAGATTTCACGACGTGCAAATCGAATCCGAAAGATCACAGTAACCTCCAAGTCAAACAACCTGAAGGCAAACTTCAGCGAGGTCCATCAGAAACACCAGGGTCAGATCAATCAATCCCTGATCTACAGATCACACAAAAACAAGTACTGAACGCAATAAAAAAACAGAGGTCTGACGGGGCGCCGGGACCAAACGGCTTGCCCAACGCCCTATTTAAAAAAGATCCAGTATTTTGGTCAAATCATCTATCATTACTGTTCGCTCACATCTTGGAATCTCACACTATCCCAGACTCTTGGCGAGGAAGCATACTACACCCTATATTTAAATCAGGGGCTCGTTCAAATCCCTCTAATTATAGGCTAATAGCCCTCATTGATGTTGAGGCAAAAATCTACGCCGCAAACTTGCTGAAAGATCTAGAGGATTGGGTCGACAGCATTAAACTGATCCCCAATACACAAACAGGCTTCCAAGCTGGAATGGGCACCTTAACGAATATATCTGCCGTCACGCTTTTGGCCAACCAAACCATTGCCAACTCCAAAGTTCTGTATGCATGTTTTGTGGACCTCAAAGCAGCCTTCAATAAGGTCCCCAGACCAGCCCTGTGGGCAAAAATGGAATCCTGGGGAGTCCCCACAAACCTATTGAACGCAATAATCAACCTTTACTCAAAAACATGGGTTCAAATAAAAATGGGAGACGGTCGAAGTTTAACAAACAAAATCACCACCACTAATGGCTTAAAACAGGGGTGCATTCTAGCCCCCTGTTTATTTAATATATATACAGCCGACTTAGACAATAACTTACGTTCAACATTAGGGGACTCCCCAAAACTGGGGAATGTAAGAATAGTAAGTCTGCAATACGCCGACGACATTGTGTTGCTATCTCAAACGCCCCGCGGCCTCCAACGACTGATAAACCAACTAGCAGAATATACAGCTTCAACTCAATTAGACATACATTTTTTAAAAACTAAGGTTATGTGTTTTTCGAGTCCACACAAAAAGATACCAAAATTCACCTGGACGATCAACAGTAACTGCCTGGATCAGGAGGGAACATATAAATATCTGGGAGTAACATTAGATCGCCACCTTAATTACAAGCAATACCTAGAACAGCGGAAAGCAAAAGCAAAACAGCTATTATTTGCATTCAAAACCTTGCAAAAAAAACTCAGTGACTGTTCGACGACCCACATATTAAAGGTCGTGGCAGCAAATTTTTTACCATCAATCACGTACGGTTCAGAACTCCTAAACACAAAGGATGCAATAATTCTGAACATCGCCCAAACCAGCCTCTTCAAAAATGTATTCAAAATCCCGCGCCACATTTCTCAAGCCCGGATTAGATTAGAATTCGGGTTAAAAAACCAGATCCCGTCAAGACAAGGAGCGCTGGTAAAATATTACTGGAGAATGCGGGCAGCAGAGGAAGAGTCTCTGGCACATTATTGCTGGCTGGAGGTTGAAAGGCAATCCAGATTGAGTAACTCGGTTTATCCATTTTTAAAGCAATCGATTGAAGCTTTAAAGTTAGAGGAAGCATGGCACATAATACCATCCTTCGGAGTTCAAACGAACAGTCAACAAAACGATCAATCAAATATCTCAAGAAAAGGACAAAGCCTCATTGACCACGAAAATCAATGCATGGATTGTGTTGCCAACATATAAAATGTTAAAGCCTCAATCATACCTGTCGGAACACTTTGCAAATCGCATAAAGCAGCAACTGACTTTACTGAGATTGGGAGTTTATTCATCTAAAGACCTAATCCCAAAATGGAAACGGACCTGGCCCTCAATGGACTGCTGCCTTTGTGGACAAGGAGACAAATCATTGCTCCACCTACTTTGCATTTGTCCGGCATTATTATCCATACGGAAAGAACTTTTGCGGCCAATAATGAAAAGAGAACAAATAAGGACTTGTAGATCCGCCGTAATAAAATGCTTAGGAGGCTCGACAGTACGATTGGCATGTAAAGCAATAAAGTTTTTGAGTTTAGCTGCAAACGAACTAGAAAAGAGAGACAGAGAATTTGATCCGTCAAGGCATGCAAGGTGATAAAGTGCAGTTAATCAGTCCGCAGCCTAATTAACTGCGTATTTTATAGCATGACAAGACTGAAGGAATCAATTGTACTCTGTTTTAAAAAGTTTTTATTATAAATTTTAACGAGAATTTATCAATTAATCTGTATCTTGCCCATGAATTTTACGTGTACTAGCGGTTACGCCGCTCTTTTTATGATTTAAACTAAATCAAATAAAAGTAATTTCTACTACTTCAGTTGGTTTTGAGAGGCCAAAGGGGCTTACAATTTCTTCAATGACCCTAAACAATTCCTTGGCTAAATTAGAGGCTTGGGTGATGCATGTAGTCTTGAATTGCAAGACAAATGTAAAGTTTGTACTCAGCCAATGAAGATGTATGCTGTATTTTGTCTTCCTCAGCATACTTCAGTGTCCTGTGCCTTTCAGTTATTCTAGTTTCAATCTTTAACCTAGCAGGTTCAGTGGTTAGCCATGGATTATGTTTGAGTGGCTATGATGGAATGTTTGATGGTTTTAGTGGTAGTTGAACGTCAAAGAGTTGAATCAGGTTTTGATTAAATTTGACTAGAGAGTGGTCGATGTTGCAAGTGTCTTCTTTTGATGAAGTGAGCCAGACGATGGTCGAAATGGCATTATCTAATACTGAGGCCTTCCGGATAGACATGCCAGCAAGCCTTTGATCTCTGAAACACCATTGTTTCTCTGATTCCTGTTTCTTCAATTCACTATATTAAACAATTGGGCTGTCAGGTCATACTGCCCAACTCCAGGAAGGCCCATAACCCTTAACTGATGGGGCAGCGTTTCCAATCGCCTAAACAATACATGGATGCTTCATTGCGCAACAAAAAATTGTCAAATACCCTTTGGAATTGTTTAAGTAGTGAAGTTGAAAGAGGAAGTAACAGTGTCTGAAACGAGAGTAATTTAAGCATAATTGCCATTTTAAAAGCAGCCAGTCTGCCAAGCCCATAAAAGGCCACTCACATGCTATGTGTCTAAGTCTCTTTGAAAATCTGCACGTAGTAGGGAGTAGTTTTCTCAATCTTTCTAGTCTACTGTGGTAATAATTCTTACGCCCAGTTAAGTAATCGAACATGCGGCCCATTTGAAACTGAAAAGAGCTTTCAGGATTGTCAGGGTCAGTATTGATCCTGTGATATCAAACTGTTTCGGTTCTGAGTTGTATCTAAATTTACTTTGAACTTGGATACTTCACAATATCGAGTGATCTCTTGTAGTAGTACTAAAAAAGAAGGAGTAATGTCTGTTGGAAGTTAAGATCTGTGGACAGGACACCAAACCTGGTCTCATGGTGGCTCGGGAATGTTCAAAGGCAGCTAGTTAGTAGCTTGTCAACTTGACCAATGTGGAAAGGGAAGGGGTATCTCCTGGCAACAGGGTTTCTGGGCAGATTTGCAGGATCTGACAGCAGGGCCTCAGAGGCAAATCAGAGCCGGCCCATGTCCGGTGACCCTCCTGTGTGTGGGATGACACTGCTCGAGGACAACACCAAGCTGTTCCCTGTGTCTGAATCGGGGGACCTCTGTACTCTGTAGTGTATGGCCTGCCAAGGAGATAGGCACAGCAAATTAACACCCACCAGCTGCAGGCACGGCATCACTGTGGGGGGGTGGTTCTTGCGTGAGATCTTTCGGTCCCCTCTGGTGTGCGCTGATTCAGTAGTGTAAGGGTTGCCCTGGACCTGCGTGCACCTCGATTGTGGCACCAATGCGCAGCGATTGAGGTGTGAGGCAGTGGGGGGAGAGCGAGATCCCTGTCACGGCGGTCTGTCCGGTTTGGCTGTTTTCCCTCATTCACCTCTGCGGTGGCGTTCTCTGCCCCTCGAGCTCCCTTGCACCTCTTCTGCGGTGGTGGGGCAGGGTACCAGTTGGGCCACAGGTGTGGGACCCCACCACTGACTGCCGTATTCCGGTCAACATCCACGGTAAGAGCACTCATTCCCGCTGCTATAGCCTATTTAATGTAATGCAATTCACCTTACTTAACCTCGTATGACCTTTTCCACCAGTTACGGTTCCTTGCCCATGAGCATTCGCTCACATGTGACCATACCGTGCTTCACCAATTACCTCAACCACATCGGTTGCTCCAACAGCGCTTCAGGGTCTGTATAAATTACTTTGCATGTTGCCATAATTCCATCGGCTTATGATTCCTTATTGTTAATAATTCCCCTTACCCCTACCAGAACCACTCTGAGCTCTCATCCCTGGTTCGCTCCACTGCCTTACGGTCTGGATCTGGCCGCCATTCCTCGAGGGTTAGTCATCTCCTTGCCCATGAGAATCCACTCACATGTGACCATACCGCGCTTCACCAATTACCACAACCACATCGGTTGCTGCAACAGCGCTTCAGGGTCTGTATAAATTACTCTGTATGTTGCCATAATTCCATTGGCTTATGAATCCTTATTGTTATTAATTCCCCTTACCTCGACCAGAACCACTCTGAGCACTTATCTCTGGTTTCTTCCACCTGCTTACGGTCTGGTCACCCATCCGTTGAGGGTTAGTCATCTCCTATGCCCTCACTTTTATGCCTCACTAGCCCAATTATCCATCTCACTCTGCATTGCATGCCCTACCAACAGAGATATTTTCTTTTTAACGTATCACTCAATACTATCCAACACTATATGATATTCATTGAGCATTGCCCAAACTTTATGCATGCTTCACTTGGGTCCACTTACACGTTGTTCGTGGTTTTCGAAATACTATTTAAAGACTGAGCATGCCCCTTACTTTTGCATGCTCCAATGGAATAAATATACTTTTTAATTTTGGACCTAACCTTAATAACGTATCTTTTCACTTCCTCTTTGTCCTTTTTCTTCCATTTTCCCTCCCCCACTTTCTCCCTTCTTCTAGCTTCTATTGTAATAGGCTTCTATCTCAGGCATTATCCTTGATGTCCTGAAGATGATCCCAGTATTTTGACAAAGGGATCGAAACGTCATCGACTCCTCGCACCTTGACACAATCTTACTTTTTATCAATTTGTGCCATGGTGTTATAATGTATGCTTGTTGGCCTAACTACTGAATTATGCTGTAGGCCTTGCTATTTCAATGCCTGAGTCCTTTTTAGGTCTCGCCCTGAAAGCCAGCGCTTCAGCGCTGGCTCTGGGCGAGACATTTTGTAGTGGGCTTGCAGAAATGCGACCACAACTTTTGGCTGGCCTAAAGCATGCGAGTACGCGCACAGTAACGCGCATTCCTCGCATGCTCCAGGCGCCATATGTCTTTCCTCTCACTTGCTCCTCCCCCACCACAGAGCGCTTCTCGGGGCCGCGCGGCCGTGTCACTTTCACGGCCGCGCGTCACTTGCTCTCCCGCTCCCCTCCCCCACCACAGAGCGCGTCTCGCACGGCCGTGCGGCCAATGCTTGTTTTGCAATGAATTATATTCATGCCCGTAGAATCACTTTGACACTTTTACTCGGTTCCTTTAAGACGTGGGGGTTCTCTGGTAACCGCTTCCACGTAACGCTTCATTAAGCTTCGTCACACGCCGAGTTCGCATCAATCGAGGTAGCGAGGAAACGAGACACAACTATCTTGGTAGGAACTGAAACACTTTTTATCTTCACTTGAGCCGCATGTATACTACGCTACAGCATGAATGCATGCCCGTGTCAAACTGTTTATAACACGCACATTCAGTACATCCACGCTCAGGTGTTTTCTTTCGGTGTTGCTTCTTTCGTAGCCTTCTCCTGTGGTTGGTTTGCGCCATGCGGTGCCTAATTCTTTATCCACGTGCTCAGTTTCATTGCTTTGCGTCCAGTCGTGGCTCGTGGGCGCCCTGCTCCTTCCCGTGCCTGTTATTTTCCTAGGATGTCCAACTCATACGCCGTTGCTTTTCTTGTAGCCGTGCATTTGTCGTACCCCTCGCCACGTGTTTTGCTTTGTTTTTCTTCCAGTCTGGGGTAAGTCCCTCCCACCCCCGCATTACTTTCCTCGTCACCTTGTCTCGTCATTGTCCTGCTCTTATCGCAGTACATTTCTTTACTTGTACTCCTGGTCTGCTCTTATCCCAATACGTTGCTTTATTTGTCTTTCTGCCCCGTGTTTGTCCTGTCTTTATCTCAGTGTACTGTTGTTCTTGTAGTCCTATCCATTGTCTGTCCTGCTCAAAATTCCCTGAATTGGTTTTCATGTATTTTTGAGACTTCTTGCTGTCCTGCCCTTATTCTCGATGTATTGCTTTGTCGCCATTCCCAGTCGTTGTGATGTACTCCTGTTTGTCCACTTCCTGCTTCAGTGCATTGCTTTTCTGTCATCTTGTCGTGCGCCTGCCATGTTCCCGTCCCAGTGAAGCACCGTGTATCTCTCCCAGTGAAGCGCTGTGTTTCGCTCCGAGTGAAGCTATGGTTTTATCTTCTGCACGAGGAGGAAACACATGGGAGCCCCTTAACATCCTGCAAACAGGAGTATTTGTGGCCAAGTTTATAGTGTTTAACTTGTTTATTGCTTGGGTCTTCTCTCTCCATGTTCTCGCTTACATGATCACTGTAACCTAAACATTCCTAGTTCCTTCCATCTTGGCCATAAAAAAAGACACTCCCGCCAAGGTCTGACGTGAGCTGTCAATCAGCGCTGCCTGAGTGAGGCTTGAACGACCCTGGATAACGCACCATGAAAAGGAATGTGCAAAAGGCAGAGGCAGTCTCCCCTATTTCCATGTAATATTAATGTTTTTCATTCGTTACAACGTTACAGACTTTAAACCAGGCTGTACAACTTTGGGGCGGGTTACCTCATCCTGCCCGGTACATAAAAGTATTTTATGTGGCTATCCAGGATAGACAAGTAAAACAAATTACATCAGTGTATCTTAATGTCACGTATTTACCTCATTGGAGGTTATCTTGGAAATCTGACTTGGGTGTCAAGCACAGCTACCCAAAGAGACTGAATGTTATAATCTGAGGCAGTAGGTTAGCTTATCTTATAAAAAAACAAGCATTTGAAATGCAATATGTCTCGCATTTTAGAAATTTTGACCTATTGGTATTGTAAATGACAATGCCTTTTATTATTGAAGGTTTTCTAAACACATAAATAAAAGGCACTGTCATTTACAATGCCAGTAGCTCAAAATCTCACAATTGGAGACCTATTGCATTGCAAATGCTTGTTTCTGTTGGTAAATGACCCACTTATATGTTGTTCTCACAAATGTTCACATTAAATGATTATGTCCAGTTGGACGGTTAAAACATAGACATCATTGTATTTTTTTTGTAAATTACAGTAATCCCTCACATGATGGCAGAGGTCGCCCAGGCCCTCCTGGTAGGCCTAAAAAAGAAGCACCAGAGTGGGGTGATCTGTAAGGCCTCTGGGAAGTATGCAGAGCATCTTGGGGGGATGCAGTTAATGGATGCCGTCATCCGCAGGGCCCTAGCGATGTTGAGTATGGCCGCGGGGGGGAGGCCCCTCTGATCCTGCTCGCAGCAGAGGAAGTCACCAAGCGCTGGCAGGGTGCTCCATGGCACGCGCGGGTCCTCACCTGTGAGTGCAGCGTAGCATCTGTTGTTGGCTGGGTTGCCATGGGCCAGCCTGTCAGAGGCTCAGTGGCTCAGGATCAGCTGTACTGTAGATCACCAGAGGTAGGGGGTCCAGCTTGTGGAAGACTCTGTGGGACTGTTGCAGAGGTAGGGACTCTCCCCCCCAGTGCCTCGATTATGGCGCAGATCAAATGATGATACCAGGGGTCACACCACCAAGAGCCCCCACTCGCTGCCACCTCCCATCTGGTTCCCCAGCAAGAGAAATGCACTCTCCAATGCCACGGTAGGGGTTATACACCGTCTTTTTTTAGGGGCTATAGGCCCCCGCTGCCTAAGCGCCTCGATTATGCCACTGATCTCAGGATGGCATTGGGGGTTTGTGCCCTTGGGTGCGCCAACTCATTGCCGCTGACGCTTACCTGGAACCCCAGTGGGGGAAGAGTGCACACCCCAGTCATGCGGCAGGCTGGGACAGCCCCACCGCTCCGGCATGGTCGGCATCCCACAGTTCGCTGTGATGCAGGCGCCGGGGTGGTGCACCATGCCCCCTCAAGCAAGGGTATGCCTCTTCATCGCGGCAGCGATCTGGGGCCTGCGGAGTAAGCGCCAGCTCCCCACCGCCTCTCTGGTCCGGGTCAGTGGCATTCGAAGCGGCAGCCATGTTGGCATCTGCAATGAGGCTCAGGCGCAGCGCTACACACCAGGCGCCCTCAGGATTGGCTCAAGTGCCCAGGGAGTTGTAGGGTGAGCCTCAGGGAATCAGGCCACTACATCCACAGCTCTCTTGCCTTGCCATCGGCAGGGATGGAAGGGGATGGTCGGGCTGACGAGCGGAGCACTAGAGATTCGCATCCGCCATCTTGGCTGGCTCAGCTACCATGATGTCATCAGTGATGTCATTTGATATGTCATCAGTGATGTCACTGACCATGTCATAAGTGATGTAATATGTGAGGTCATAAGCAGTGCATTGCGGGGCGTAAGTTATAATTCGCTCAGGTAACTATTTCTGCTGAATTTCAATGGTTTTGTACCAGTGAAATCTGAGCATAACTATAACGCCCCTGAAACCTTTGGTTTTTTCAGTGAATATCTAGTTTTTTTTTTTAATCCTACTACCTAACTATAACGTCCCTGTAACTTTAGTTTTTTTCAATAAATTTCAAAGGTTTTTTTAATGTTATTTCCTAACTATAACGTCCCTGTAACCTTTGGGTTTTTTCAGTGAATTTCTAAGGTTTTTTTAATCCTACTTCCTAACTATAACGTCCCTGTAACTTGTTTTTTTCAGTGAATTTCAAATGTTTTTTAATGTTATTTCCTAACTATAACGTCCCTGTAACCTTTGTTTTTTTTAGTGAATTTCAAAGGTTTTTTTGTGTTATTTCCTAACTGTAACGTTTCTGTAATCAGAGAGACTGAGTTTGCTGCCCAGACCTCCCTCAGACTACCAGCAAGCCACATCACACAGCCTTCTATAGGCCGTACTTTATTCTCTCAGTGGTCTGACGCAGTACAGTCATCAATGGCCCAAGGGAACAAGACCATGTACCCAAGACCTGCTGTATCAGTTTCCCCATTCTAGACCTGCTTCAACAGTACTTTAACCAAGAACTTTTACAGGAGATGCATAAGGTGTATCACGGTATGCAAGTATTAGTAGCCCTTGCCTCACAGGCATCAATTGCTCCTCACATTACATGCATCCGTGGCCCCCAGGAATGACGAGCATCATCTCAGGAACTGCTGCAACAGTCCCAATTCTGGACCTGCTGCATCAGTAGCGCAACCTAGGACATGCCTGCCTGACCAATGCAGTAGATGCACTCTTGTTGCCTCATAGTACAAGCAAACATTAGCGGCCACTTGCAGCACATGCATAAGTTTATTTTTCCGAGTACATACATCAGTAACTCTATATTTAATGCATCCCTGGCTCTTCATGTTACATGCATCCACGGTTCCAAACAGTAGTCAAAAAGTACAGAAGATCAATGAACACTACTGTTACACTCCTGCCAAATAAAAGTAAAGTAGCGAGCCAGATAATCAGAATTAACATCTTCCTAAAACAGACAACTAAAGTGTGGCACATAATTACCAGAAATAAAATTACCAGAAAAGCACTATTAGACAAAACATAACTTAGAATATTTGTTAGATCTGCCATGCCACATACTTACTGTAACCACAATAAATTACACAATAGCACTTGCCCAGCATTTGTACTGTATCATACCTACCTAAGCAAGCAAATTGCTAATTTTCCAGTGAAACTATGGGCAATGCTAAGTTCTCTTCAGAGAATAAGTTTAAGGTGGCACAAAATGTCTGCTCAAATTAATGACCCTTGGTTTGAAGTATCGGTGCGCATTTTACAATGAATGCCCCAGGTACTGTTTCATGGCCCATAGTTCTAATTTCAGTGAGAGGCATCTAGCAACACTGCAGCGCTTAAGTGCCTAGAAATGGGTTTGAGGCTCTCTCTAAATAAAATTGTAAATGACTATCTTGCTCAAGTTCACATTCGTCCTCTCATTCCTTCTCCATTCCCTTCCACTTGTGTACATCTATCTCCCTCCATTTTCATTTTTGGTTCTATGTCTTCTCTTTCTTTCCTCATTGATTTTTTTTACAATCCTTTCGCTCCTGCCATCTTCTTCACTCGTCTTTACAAGCTTTATCCCCTTTTTTCTTTTCATTCCCCCGTTTCTTTCCTCCACTTTTTCTCTCTTCTCACTGATTGTCATGCTTCTCCCATTAATTCACCAGGGAGTCCTGTTTATTGCGCTCCCTGTCCTGTGCAGGTGCAGTCAGTCAAGGTGCTTATAGGTTGACACTTCGCAGACAAGTACTCACACCCACAGCTCGGCAGCTTTATTTGTGGGCATGATTCCAACTGTTATGTTAAAAAAAATTATAAAGCGCACGTCTACCCTGGGGTGTCTTAGCACTAGCACAACTTGAGCACAACTGTGGGAGCTGTAGCTACCTTTAATTATTAAAAAGCCATGTTTTTAGGAGCTTTCTGAAGTCAAGCAGAGAGAAGGCAGCCCTAATGTAAGAGGGCAAGAGATTCCAGTGCTTCATAGCTCCTGTAAAAAAGCTGCTTCTTCGCCGTTTCACTCTTTTAAATCTGGAGGGCATAACTTTCTTTGCTCCTCTTGATCAGAGATTTCTGCAGGGTTTCATACCATGTGAATGCTTGTTTTAAGTACTCGGGCCAGTATAATGCAAGGCCTTGTAGATTTAGGCACAGCGCCTTGAATTTAATGTGGTTTCTGACAGTCAGCCAGTGGAGCCCCTTGATTGCCTGTGTAACGGATTGACATTTTGGAAGACCCAGGATCAATCTGGCTGCCGCATTTTGCAGAGTCTGCAATATATTTAGATATTGTTCTTGCAAATTCAAGTACAAACCGTTACAGTAATCAATTAGTGATGTGATTAATGTTTTCTTGGTGTTGGGTGGAATGAATGGGAGGATTTTCTTGATTATCCACAGGGTATTGAAGGAGGAAGAGGTTGCAAAATTAATGTGTTTGCTAAAATTCAGCTTGTCGTTGATTATTACAACTATATGTTTGGCCTTTGTAACTGGGGAGGGGAGTGATCCCATTTCTGATGGCCAACTAGAAGGGATCCAGAAATGTGGATTGTTTCCGAAGAGGATAACCTTGGTCTTACCTGAGTTTAACTTTAAGCAATGATTGCTCATCCAGCTGCCAACAGCTCTCATGCAATCGTGCAGCTGAGAGCTTATGATGTTAGAATTGTTGGAAGCAGACAACACGACTTGTGTGTCGTCTGCATAAGAAGTGAGAGAAAAACCAAAGGATGGATTTGCAATGCTAGTTTTGTGACATTTAAGTTGAAAAGTGTAGGGCTGAGTGAGGACACTTGTGGGACCCCACAAGGGACAGAGAATGGTTTAGAGGTGAAATTATCCAGCATCACTGTATGTTCTCTTCCTTTCAGAATGTAGTTCAGTAGTGCGAGGGCCTTGTTTTTTATACCTAGTGCCTCAAGGCGGTAGACCAAGACAGTGTGGTCGACCATATCAAAGGCCGCCGATAAGTCAAGGAGATTGAGGGCTGCAGTGCCTCCCTTGTCTAGAGCAGCCTTTATCTCCTCAGTGGCCTTGATCAGGACAGTCTCGGTGCTATGTCCAGGTCTGAACCCAAACTGTGTGGAGTCTAGAAGATGGTTAGTCTGGATACATTGGGTCAGTTGAAGATTCGTGATTTTCTCAACAATTTTTGCAGGAAAGGGTAGTCTGGAAATAGAGCAATATTTAGCTGGGTCCTCTGGGTCAAGATTTTGCTTTTTCAAGAGAGGGAGGATTGATGCCTTCTTCCATATTGTTGGAAAAAGTCAGATCATAATCATGGAATTGAATATATTGGTCAAGTTTAGCGCTATATGCTCAGTAATCTGTCGTAGCACTGAAGGTGGGCAAGGGTCATAAGGGGGCCCTGATTTTGTGGAGTGAATAAGCTCAACCACCCGTACGGCAGGACGAGGGGTAGGTCAATGAGCAAATGAAGCTCCGCCTGCTTCTCTCTGGAACGCCATTGTGCGACCGTCCTGGCCCAAACGACTTGGGCCATTAGCCCTCCCCCGATTAGGTCTACCCTGAAGGTATACTATATTATAGTATGTCATACTATATTATAAACTACAGTGTTCCAGGGCATGGTACTACGTACATGCAAGCACTCACCATCCTTCCATAAATAGATAAGGATCCCCTGGTCCTGATGAAATGCCGAGATCCTTTGGACTATGAAAGGCATGAAACATGTTGACCCCCTTTTCTCACACACACTAACTAGAGCTTGAGAGGTCCATCATTACCTGCTTTCACCCTGACTTTTTAGTCTTTTAACCATTACATAGGAACCAAGCTAATAAAGAATCTTTGGGATTCCTTGTTATTTTTATTTTCATACTCTCTCCCTCTACTTCGACTCAGACCTTCTATTCCCATATGCCTCACCACTCCATCCAACTCACATTGGCAAAAAGGGCTCTAAAGGAGCATTCCTCCCCCTTCTGTTTATACCTAGAGCCTCGCCATTCCCCCCCCCTTTTCTATAGGAACTGCATCCCCTTTGTTTCTTTGATTCCTACTCAGAACACGTATGCGGGACCTTTCTCAAGCCCCTGTCCCTCCTCTTTTGCAAATTAGCTCAACCACCTGCATAGGGGTAACTGAAGCAAATTCAGTAAGAATGGTTAGATCAGAGTAATTTCCGCTAACAACTGAGATTTAACTGGTAGCGAAAAGTTAGTTAATTTGGTCAATCTTATCGCAGAAATTTTGGGCAATAGTCACAACAAAAGTCAAATTGCTGTTCATAACTGTTGCCACGGTTGGATGGCGCTGATGTGGGGAACAGGGGTGTGTTAAATGGTGCAAGTCTCAGGCGCCCAACAGTCAAGTGGGCTTGACATAGCTTCGACCTTTGGCCCCCAAAGTGCTCTGACTCAGAAGCAAGAGCAGTCAGTAGAAGAGATGGGAAAACACCGACCTCCAAATTTCTGTAGGATAGTAATCCCAGCTTTCTCCCTTTCTGTAAAGTCGTTTTTAAACTGCATCACGTCAAAGTATCTTTGCATTTGTAGCTGTCTTTAAGGCCAAATCAATGTGACCAATATTACTGACCCAGTGATTTTTAAATTAATAAACCATTTCATGTATACATGCAATCTCCCCAGAAGTGTACCTCAGAGACATGCCAATGTTGTTTTGGGCATTACGCAGAACAACCCCTGGCCTCATCTGTGATATTCAAAAGTTCGCCGGAATGCAGTGCTAGGTGACGTAATCACTTGCAAAGTGTGAGCTGGGCTTAGGTCTCTGGCAGCCGGTTGTTAGGACGCATGTAGCATGGGGCGGAGCAGGACCACAGCGAGCAGGAAGCCTCTTGCTGCTTCTGTGAGGGACATTGAGAAGGGTGAACATTCTTAGGAGCTGGCGGACAATGGGAGTCTACCCGTGAACTACAGCGCAAGCCAGGAAGTGACAGGAGAAGTAACAGGGAAACTGCTGGCACTCTCATGCACAGGCAGTGGTGCTAGCCAGGGCCGGCTTTAGAGCTGTAGGCACGACAATCATCTTTGACATTGTGTGACCATCCTATTATCAGCTCTTTCCGCTTGGCCTGATTTCCCTCTGCCTTTCTCCAATTAAACTTCCCATTTCCGGATCCTTCGCTGCCTGCCCGGATCTCCGAGACAGAAAATCGAGTACAAAATATCGAGTTGCACAAATATCAAGTCATTAATATCATGGGTCGGGAATATCGACAGCAAGAATATCGTGGTTAAGAATATCGACTTAAGGTAAGTAATATTGATTTTAAAAATATCGAAGTGTTTAATATCGTTTGCAAAAATATAGTTGTTAAAAACATTGTTTTTTATTATGTATTTTAGTATATATTTTATATGTATGGGATGTATGTTTTTTGTATAAGATTTGTTTGTATTTTTAATATATGTGTTAAATTTTTGTAGTTATTAAATTTTTTTATTTGAATTTTGCGCTTTTAATTCCGTAGCAGGTTGTGGGTTTATAGGGGAATAGGGTGGGAAGTAATTTAATTATATTTAATTTATTGATTATTTTTTATTTATCAATATTTGTTTAATTGAGATGTTATAGTGTTAAATGTGTAAAGTAATTTATTAATTAATAATTGGTTGGTAATTAATTTTAATTAATTGATAATTAATTATGGTAATTGTGTAATTAATTTTAGGTGTGTTGTGGTGTTTATAGGTGTAAATGGTGGGCAGAAATGTATTTTTAATTTATGAATTAATAATTGGTTGTTAATTAATTTGTAATTCATTTTGGTAATTGTGTAATTAATTATATTTGTGTGCGGTAGTTTTTATAGGTGTAAATGGTGGGAAGGGATGGAAGTAAATTATTTTTAATTGAATTAATAATTAGTTGTTAATTTTAATGAATTAATTGGTAGTTAATTATGGTAATTGTATAATTAATTTTGTGAGTCGTGGTGTTTATAGGAGTAAAGGGTGGGAGGTAATTTGTGTTTAATTAATATATAGTTAATTAATGTTAATTATTTGATATTTATTTTGGGTAAATGTTTATTTTTTTGTGATGAAGCAAGAAGCAGGGTTTATGTGAGTGGGTAGGATGTGGCGCCTGCAACTGGTGTACGCAAGTCACTTTGACGTATTCGTGGGACGGTGCAACAGGAAGGGGTTAACCCTGAACTCCTTAAGTTACAGACCAGAGGTCTAATACATGAGAAGCAGGCCTGTGCACACGTCTAGGTTATGTAGCAGAGTAAGTACTCGGTCTATGGAGATCCGACAAAAACATACAGCAAAAGCATATATTTAGAGAAACAATAAGCAATTCATAAGTTGTTTTATGTTCTTCTTTATTTTTGAACGGTTGCCCAGCCAACACGTGTTTCATCTGGGGAAGTGACCCAAGACTTCATCAGGGCTTGCAGCAATATGGAGGAAAACAAGGATCTCTCTGCTGGTTGTACTTCCGTCCCGGCTGGTGTAAAAGGATAGGTGAATAGGATGAGGTTCTCCGGAATGAGGATCCAAGTCAGTGTGTCGAGTACTATACTCCGAACCGGTTATACTTCCGACCCGGTTCACGGGTATGTCGATCTATGGGTCGCGCGGACATGAGTGAGGTCCGTCGCGAGTGCCGGAGATAGTAATCCGGCGGAAGCCAAAGGAAAGGCGTGGCTGATACAGCGAGTACACTGATCTCACGAGTGCAGTCACAACGTCTGTGTTTTGTTTTTACTTTTAAAGGAGTAAAGGGTGGGTATTAAATAATATTTTGTTATTTAATTATTAGTTAATAGTAATAGGTTTTTTTAAATAATATATAATTGTGTTTTATTATTTTATAGTTTAATTTAGGTGTGTGTTGTGGATATTAGAGTGTTAAAGCTTGTGTACTCAATGTTTATTTTTTTATTAATGAGAAGTTTTTTAATTGATTATTAATTATGTTAATAATGGAAATAAATGTAATTAAAAATGTTGAAGTGTTTTATTATTTGTGTGGTGTTATAGGGTATGAAATAAAATAAATACATTTATGTTTTACATAATTTTGTTTAATATTTGCTACTTTTAAATAATTATTGTTTATAAGTGTATTTATTAATTTATTTTATATATTTGTAGGCTTTTTATATGTAACTAATATTATAATGTGTTCTTTTTATATGTTTAATATATTTAATTTTATATTTGTTTAATATTGTTTTTTTATTTTTATGATTTTTTAAATTTTGTAATATTTTTTGGGTTTTTTCAACTGTTTAAGTATTATTAGTCATTTTTGTTTCTCTGCTATCCAACACTTTCCCTAATGTTGCACTCACTGGAGTGGGAATAGTAATTTATACCCCTCCGCTATCCAACACTTTCCCTACTGTTGCACTCACTGGAGTGGGGATAAAAAATGTTATCCCTCTGCTATCCAACACTTATCCTACAGTTGCATTCAGTGGAGTGGGAATAGTAATTTTTACCCCTCTGCTATTCAACACTTTCCCTACTGTTTCACTCACTGGAATGGGAATAGTAATTTTTACCCCTCCGCTATCCAACACTTTCCCTAATGTTGCACTCTTTGGAATGGGAATATTAATTTTTACCCCTGCGCTATCCAACACTTTCCCTACTGTAGCACTCTTTGGAGTGGGAATAGTAAGTTTTTCTCCTCCGCTATCCAACACTTTCCCTACTGTTGCTATCACTGGAGTGGGAATATTAATTTTTACCCCTCCGCTATCCAACACTTTCCCCACTGTTGCACTCACTGGAGTTGGAATAGTAAATTTAATTATTCCGCTATCCAACACTTTCCCTACTGTTGCACTTATTGTATTGGGAAATGTTAGTTTAAATTGTTTTAAATAGTTTAATGTTTTAATTTATTACAGAATGTTTTTTTTTTAATTATTGATATATATATATATATATTATTTTTATATAATTTTATAGTTTAAAAATTAAATAAAGATAATAGTTAATAAAATAATTTTAAGTAAATATATGTATAAATTGTTTGTGTTTATATATTTTTTTAATTAAGTTTATTTGTTATATTTAGTTAAAATGTATATTAAATGTAATTTATTTTGTTAAAAATATTAGTATTTAATATATTATATATTTTATTTATATATATTTTTAAATCGATATTTTTTACATCTATATTTTTTACCTCGATATTTTTGCGTCAATATTTTTGTACTTACCTGTTAAGGTATGGGAGTCAATATTTTTGTAGTCGATATTTTTTTACCTCGATATTTTTAACATCGATGTTTGTTACATCGATATTCTATCAGTGAACCCTCTGTGTGTAGGCGCATCGTCTTTTTCAAGACGCATATCTAACGGCTCATATTGCTTTGCATTCAGAGGATAAATGCTTCTAAATCAGAAAGAATCCAACTCCACACTCACTTTTTTTGGTTCATGGCGCACCACTTCAAGGGTCGGACTGAGACAGAAAATTGGCCTGGGCGTCGAAATAAAAGCGGGCCCCATTAGCGAATTAGATCGTTAAAAGTTGGCAAATGTTTGCAGTTTTGAACTTGTAAAGATAGCTGTATGTGTTTTGCAAGTTATGGAAGACTGCATGGATTTCAGCTTGCTGCAGTCAATGTGTGTGTTTTAATGTTGGGGAAATCCACATCGAAAACCGGCACAGCAGCCCATAAAACAGACTCCAAACAACTATGAAGAATGGACCCCACACGGATCTGTCAGGCCAGATGAGTAACACTTGACAGGGTGGCCTTATTATGTTTATAAACAAGCCCCCAGAACCTGGCCAATGTTTTTTTTGTTTTTGCCATGAATCTGTCACGATTTATGCCACAATATTTTTAAAAAAAATGCTTTTTTGTCCCAGGCGGGGTCCCTGTTGGACCCTGGCACCAGGCCTACGGGATCAGGGTATTCCTACTCTGCCCCATTCTCTTTTTTTAAAAACTTTTTTGATGGCTGAATTCAAATCCCACGATGGCTGCCAACACTTCCTGGTTGAAGTGTTGGCAGCCAATCAGATCCCTGCAAAAGATCGGGAGGATTCAACGAGGGTTCGCGTCCCTAGATATACAAATTAGGTTTTCTTCTAATAACTCTAAAACTATTGAATAGATTTACACCAAGTAACATAAAGCACTCTTTCTGGACCAAGAACTAGCTTTCTGCCAAATTTGGTGTAATTCTGTAAAGCGGTTCAGGCTGTACTCGTGTCTAAAATCCCTATGGGAATTAACATAAGAAACTCACATTTTTTGACCCCCCCCCCCCCTTTTTCTCGGCCCCTGCTTGACAGACGCCCTGACACTTTGCATGCACAACTAGAATCACTGGCACACTTTTTGGGGGAATATTTCGTGAAGATTTGTTAAACGGCGCCAAAGATATAGGCAAGTCAAAAACACTTTTTCTATGGAAACTAGGTCCTAACTTTAACTACCTACTGACGACCGCCAGTAGGATATATATATATTATAGTTAGAACCTAATTTCCATAGGAAGAGCATTTTTTGATTTGCCAATAACTTTGGCGCCTTTTGACGAAATTCGGGGTGATCCGTCAAGCGGGGGCTGAGAAAAAGGGGGGGTCCCAAAACGCTTTATCTCCATGTTAATTTCCATAGGAAACTTTTGACACGGCTACAGCCCGAACTGCTGAACGGAATTACAGCAAATTTGTCAAAAAGGTAACTCTTGGTCCAGAAGGAACACTTTTTGTTAAATGGTGTAAATCCGTTCAGTAGTTCCTGAGAAATTTAAAGATTTCTCAGATATACACCTGTGGCCGCGGTGGATCTGCGACCAATCCCGAGCTGGTGCCTGAGATCTGATTGGTTGCCAACACTTCAAATCAGGAAGTGTTGGCAGCCATCTTCGAGACCGAGTCACAAGAAAAAAGGTTTAAAAAAAGATAAGGGGGCAGGATAGAAACACCCTGACGCCTTGGGCCTCTTGGAGGTGGGGAGGGGGTCCCACAGGGAGCCTTCAGGGCCCAAAAAGCATTTAAAAAAAAAAAACCGGGGCCGGCACCAGCAATGTCCTGGGGTGCCCCATCTGAGATGTCATCAGTGATGTCACTGACCATGTCATGAGTGATGTAATATGTGAGGTCATAAGCAGTGCATTGCGGGGGCGCGAGTTATAGTTAACTTGGGTAACTATAACGGCTGAATTTCTCTGGTTTTGTATGAGTAAAATCTGACCCTAACTATAACGTCCCTGTAACCTTTTTTTGTTTTTGTGAAAATATATATATATATGTCTATATATAGATCTATATGTATATATATATATATGTATACACACAGACAGACATAGACATACATATTGATGTATAACATGTTGCTTTTTCCACCATAGTGTTCTTAATCCCAATTCATTACACCCAGCACAGAGGACATGACCAGACAGTATGCGTACAATAACATGGTGGGTGGAGACCAAGCAGCAAAAAAGGTGTGCAATATTTCGTATTTTTAAATTAGCTTATCACTGTCATGTGCAGCAGGGGAATAAACCCATCGGATGATTTTCCCATTGATAGGTTTCACAGTTTAAGAACCCCATCATGCAAAATGCTTCTGAACAGAAACCCAAAACTGCCCAAAAAGATCACAAATAACTTTTTGCTACTTACCATTAATGCAGGTATTCATGTGCTCTAATGTTTAATTTTCTTGTGTGCCTGTGTGCCTATATGTGTTTTTATGTTCTGAGCTGGATGTACGTGTGTGTGTGTAAGTATGGCGCAACTGTACATCAACTAAATGTGAAACCCATAGACCCATATGGCATGAAAAGATTAACAAACATTTGTGTTTTATGCATTTCAATGTGAATTATATTAATTTCAATGTTTCATACACCTTTCAAGACTGGCCATAATTGTCATTATTCATTTTAACATTTCCATATTTAGGATTCAGTGCATTTCATATTAATTTCACTGTGCACTATATTCATATTAAATAGTGTCATATTCATTTTAGTGCTTGTAATATTAATTATAATATGTGGTATATTCATTTCAATGTGTACCACATATAGATATTGTATCTCCGGAGGTGTATGAGTGGGAGAACTGATTTTAATCAAGTTCTGACAAAGGCAGCATAAGGTGCATTTTATGAAGGTTTTTTACATTTCAGTTATGAAACATCTGATATCACCATTAAATCAGGTTCTGAATACAAAGCAAGAAAACATTTTGTTGGACTTTGCTACCCTTTTCCTAGTCCGAGATATGAAATTAAATAGGCCTGCCCTATGGAAACTGTAGCTGTACCCACACAGTTAAATAGCTTTTAGTCCTCGGTCAATGTAAGTGAGAACTTTTTAAATATCTAGTATGCTACTTTTTTCATATATTGGATACCATGCATTGGAGAAAATCAAGATGACAGTTGCTTAGCTTGGCCGTTGGGGGCTCTCCCTGCTCATTCCCACCGGTCAGTAGACATGCTCAGAATTGTCTAAATAATACTCTTGAAATGCCCTATTGCTGTAGATTGTACCTTCATTTTTTGTTGCTAAGGGTCCAACATAGAAGCTTCGTTCTGCCACAGGTACAAGAGGGGTGCCAACCTTTCTTCATCAGCTTTAATGCTGGATATGGAGCTTAAAAACATCAAACTATCCTGTGGGGCCAGCCCTGCTGCCCTTTCCATTGCTGGCCTGGGATAGAGACGATGTGATGTGGGCCTGCCCCCTCCTCATTTATTAGTGGATGGGGCGGCAGATATGCAATATGCTCCAAAGGCACAATTACAGACTTCTTTGTGGGCATTGACTGCTGCAAGGCCGATGGGAAGCAGGCAGCTCTGGAGACCCACTGGACCTCCGCTGCACAGCCATGCCAGCAGTGGCCGCCTGACAATGCTGCCTTAGAGAGGATAACTGCAGCACAGGAAAATGCTTCTTCAGTTCCTCCCTCAACAAAGTCGAATACAAATGGGACATCGACACCTTATCTGCCCTTTGAGCACACACCTGGAGAATGTTTTAAGCAAATAATGACCACAGGCAATTTAAACTTTGATTTATTGCCTGATGCATTACTGGGCAGAGCTATATTATTGAGATTTCTGCTACCCAAAACATCCACCTATTGCACTGCATCAAGCAAAACCATAATATAGACTAAATGCACTCTGAGAACAGTAGCTCCAATGCAATTGTTGAATTAGCAGCTTTGTGGTGCAGCACAAAATATGAATTTCAGCAATATGGTCAAGAAACTGTTGGTGCTTAGATAATATTAGAAAACGCACTCAAAGAGGATAAGAATTCTCATCTCACAACCCCTCTAGCACAAAATCAATATAGCAATGAACACAAAAAGACAAAGAATGCTCCTGGTACAAAATTTATGTAAGCAGCAAATTAAGATTGAAAACTATCAACAGCAAAGCAAAGAGCATTAGAATCAAACACCGCTGACCAGACAAAACAATATTTCGCTCTGTCTGACCCATCATCTGAACTTGAACTCTCAGAGAAAAGCAACTGGGAGGATTCTAATACTGACTGCCCTTCCACAGAAAGGTTTGATAATCCTGAGAAAACTCTTCATAAACAAGACAAAGGAATGGCAAGGCAATTTGATATATGCAGCCATGAAATTGGATTACACAGTTATTCATTTAACTTCACTGCAAGACCTATTGTCACCCACTGCAAGTGTCAGGACAGCAATGAGGGAGGACAGACACCAACATTAGAAGCAATCTATCATGTGATCACGACACATAGGAAAGTGGCACATGAGGACAGTGAAAAAACAGAAGCTACCAACAGAATATCCATTGCGCTGTACGTAAAATGGCTAAAACGTGCAAATATCCCCAAACTGATTAAAGAACTGGAACAGTGTACTGTGGAACTTGAAGCATGCATCACACAAAGCACTGAAAAGATGATGGGCTGGGAAGCTCTGATTAGAGATATTCAATGGAAACTTGAGTATATTGAAAATAGACAATGCCAGAATAAGCTAAGAATTTAAGGTATTGTCAAAGGGGCAGAAGGCAGCACCACCAGAGTCTTTGTTATATGATATATTAAATCAGCATCTGGGGACTTAAATGATTGGGACTGGGATTGATAAATTCAGCGTGCATATCATTTTTACTGGAGCATTAGGCAAAACTCTTTAGAATCAATGCAAAACCCCAGGGCGATCCTGTTTTTTGGGGGGTGGGGGGATTTCTTGCTCAAAGGATTTTTTAAAAACCCCATCCAGTGAGAAAAGCTGAGACTGATAGCCATGCGTTTTTTGCCAGACCAGACTACTACGATTCAACAATCGAGAAGAAATGCAGACTTCAACAGATAATTAAAGCATTTCAGAAGAAAAAATGTCAAGTTTTTTTATCAGCACGGCGACGAAAATAATTTGTCAAGATGATTGACTTGTTTAAGGAGAGGGGGGATCATGCCTCGATAGTGCATCAATCAAAGCTTAAAGTGTTAGCAAAAGGAAAATTCCATGTCTTTATAGACATTCAGGAAGCCCAATTGATGTTATCAAAGTTGGTTGGAGGGGATAAGTGAGGCTCAGCCTGGAAGGGGGCATAATCCACTCAGCCAGTCTTACACTGAAAGGTTTGGATATTTTTAGGGCGGGAGAAAGTGTGCTTAATAGCACTAGGGCCAGTAGGGGGAGAGCTGGAGGGCGCAAAGGATGCAATACAATGGCATCCAGTGAGAAGGGGGGGAGAGGGAATAGGGGGTAATTCTATTTTCCAGGGGGGTGCAGAGGGTGAGGTGGTGGGGGTGAGGCAAAATAAAAAAGAGTTCAATTATAAGTGCTTAAATACTCTACGGGATGAAACGAATTAGGACACTTAGGTCAAATTTTGAGTTGGCATACGGAACAGAGAATAGAAAACACAGGGAGGGGGCGAAAAGAAGGCACACGTCACTTTATTTCGAACAGAGCACTCGATACACTTTAATATTGTTAAATGCTTGTGTCACTTTATGAATTCCTGATGCACTTTAGACCTATATGGGTTATATCTTAGCTGCTATGGTACCTAATTGAATGGAATATATTCAAAATATGAAGCTACACACGCAGCACTTTCTAAGAGGTTGGGGGGTCTATTTGTTTACATAATTTGTCTACAAGAGCACAAGTCACTTTAGTTCAGTTACCAGTAAGTAATAGGTAAAGAAGAACTCACAGTACTCTCTTTTAATACCAATGGACTGAACAACAACCGTAAAGCCCATGCAATAGAAAGCTGGTTCAGAAGCCACAACCCGAACGTTATACTCCTGCAGGAAACTCATTTTAAGAATATAAATAGTGCAAGCAAGATCCGGCAACAGTGGGCCGGCTTCTATTGCTTGTCTAATGCTGGCTGCACACAGAAGGGGATGGGAATTTACGTAGGTAAACATGTACCATTCCAAGCGAAAGCCATGCAGATAGACCCAGGTGGAAGATGGACTTTTGTACATGGGAAATTAAATCAATCAAATCTTATTATGGCAATGATCTATGCACCAGTTTTAGACAATCCGCTCCCTTTGCTTCAGCTTAAACAGGCCTTAACCAACGTCCCTGGCTATATTATCCTGGGTGGCGATTTCAATTTCCCTCATGATCCATTAGTTGATTCCTCTACTAAAACTCAAAAACAAAATAAACCACAGGTGGCCATTGCTGTGGTTAGTTGCAAAAGGATCTAGACCTAGTAGATCCATGGCGCTCTCTACACCCTGGGAAACAAGCTTTTTCATGTTTCTCGGCAAAATACAATACTGCTCCTAGAGTAGACTTTTTTTGATTTCGCATGGGATGAAAATGAGTACTTACGAATATATTCCAAACACCTTTTCAGACCATGCACTAATCAAAATGGAAGCAGCCGGGGTAGGGCTGGAAAGAGCACCCAGGAGATGGTATTTTAACAAAATTAATTTAGAGAGAGAGAGAATGGTGCACAGAGGTAGCGAACGAAATTAATTGTTTTTTCCTGAACAACACAGACACTGCCACGGTAAGCAATGTGTGGGATGCCTTTAAGGCTACACTATGGGGGATTATAACTTCTAAAGAAATCCCCCAACAGAGGGCAAAAAGGGAAAAAAGATCTGAGCTTGAGTCTAGGCTTAAGCAAGCAAATAGAAAGCACACTAAAGATAGTAATCTAGCCACAAAACAGGAGCTGCTACAGGCAAAGCTAGAAATGCAGGAATATTACTATCTACAAGGTGACACGGATAACACGGCCTACCTCCAGAAGATATACGAGAAGAGCGAATATACGGTGAGATTACTTGCGTGGCAGGCAAAGGAGAGACCGGTTCAAAATAGAATTCAATTGCTGATAGATGAGAACTCTAAAGTACAAACAACCAGTCCCCTGGAAATCAGGGAGGCCTTTTTAAGACATTATGAGGAAATATATCAGACAGATCAACAAATAACGCCAGACTGTATTATAGGGTTCCTAGACAAACTACCGATTCCATCCATAAGCAAAGAGCATAGTGAAATCGTGACAGCGGAGTTTTCTATTGAAGAAATAGACGCAGTTGTGAGTTCAATGGCTAATTGTAAAGCAGCTGGGGAGGATGGATTGCCAGTAGAATTGTATAAGAGGTTCGCTCCAATTTTAAATGCACAACTGGTAAATCTTGCTAATTATATACTAAGAGGGGGAGAACCTCTGGCCTCCTTTCACACGGCAGTGGTAGTTAGTATCTTAAAGAAGGACAAAAACAGGGAAAACATTAATTCCTATAGGCCAATAAGCCCTCTCAACGCTGATTATAAATTTTTTACAAAGCTTCTCACTAACAGGCTTAATAAGATTGTGGGATCAATCATACACGGGGACCAATGCGGTTTTGTAGCAGGTAGACAACTCTCCTCGAATACAAAATTTCTGGTAGAAGCTTTGGACTATTTTACTAAGAATAAAATAGAGGCGCCGAGTGGTTTTTAGATGCTGAGAAAGCTTTTGATCTGGTGTCCTGGGAGTGTCTTTTTTTTTTTTTTTTTATACTCGCTAGATTTGGTTTTCCAGAAAGTTTTATACGCATATTGAAATGTCTGTATAAGGACTCTACGGCACAAATAATAATTAATTAAATCCTACAGAATAAGTAGGGGTACAAGGCAGGAGTGTCCCCTGTCCCCAATTCTCTTTGCCTTATTTATAAAGCCCCTGGCAATAGCCATTAGGCAAAAAGCACCACAAACTGCACCTTCACAAGGCATGTCTAATATAAAACTCTATGCTGACGATATTGTTCTATTTCTTAAACCTGGGGAGAATATTCAAAAGGAAATTTTAATGATTTTTTCAGAATTCCAAGCACTGGGTGGCTATAAAATTAATAATGCTAAGACAGAAATTTTATTATGCAACTGCTCTGGCAAGACATTACTACTAAATTTTCAGTTATTATATAATTGTAGGCCTAAGAGGTACTTGGGGATATATGTGTCGGAAAGTGTGGATGAACTATATACATTAAACTGTGTCCCTCTAGTGCAAAAAGTTACGTGTTTATTTGCAAAATGGAATCAACTTCCAATTTCAATAATAGGTCGGGTGGCACTTTTACGAATGACAATTTTACCATTATTTAATTTTCTATTTTCAGCAATCCCCTGTGCACTACAAATGTGTTAGATGGTCTATTCTCATCTTTCATATGGGCCAACAAGGTACTAAGACTAGCACTAGCCACTTTAAGCAACCCAAACGAGGAGGGAGTGTTAGCGCTTCCAAACTTGAGGGAATATTACCATGCAAATTTTGCACATAATAAACACAGATTTTATAACCATCTTAATTCGCCAGATATACAGATATAGATAATTTTTTTATGATAAAAAAAATGAACGAATATAAAATCGTAGATCCTATGAGGATAGTGAAGAACCCTAAGAAAATGCGGTATAAGGTCCTCCAGTGGTTTCTAAAACAAAAAGCCCAATTGTCCAAGTACTATGAAATACCTCAGATAAATGGTTCCAAATGTTTGGCCGACATATATGCCGGGGAAGACAGGTTGATCCAACCTGGTGTATTAAAGAATTGGGAGGAGAATGGGTATAGGCATGTGGGAGACTTTCTCAATTCAGACTCCTGGAAAAAATGGCCATAGATAGAGAACGGGCTGTGTCACTCTATAGATATGATTAAGTGGTTGTTTATTCAAATTAAGCACTTTTTTAGAAAATATTGATCCAACAGCACTAAGAGCAAGACTAGAACTCAGGGGGTCATTACGATGGCGGACGGAAAAGCCCTCCTACCGCCGTGGTTGCGGGAAAAAACCCCTGCATGTTCCGCGGCAAAACCGGCGGTCATATTACGATGCAATGATTGCAAAATCCGTCCGCGGCGGTCGGATTCCACAAAAATCCGTCCACCACATCCGGAAAATCCAACCGCGGCGGACGGAAATGCTCCGGAAAGCACCAAAAACGCCGAACCACAAGCGGAATGACCGCAAGTGAAATTATGATAAGATGGCGGAGCAGGCGGAACGATCATTGCGTTCAGACCGCTGTGGTCGTGCGAAAAAATGAATGGCAGAGCTGGCGGAACGATCATTGCGTTCAGACCGCTGTGGTCGCGCGGAAAGATGAATGGCAGAGCTGGCGGAACGATCATTGGGTTCAGACCGCTGTGGTCGCACGGAAAGAAGAATGGCGGTCGAATGCAACCTCACCACAAGGCCTCCAAGTGTGGCTGTTTTTTCCGCTGCCCTCAAAAACATTTGACACACCCCCATGGCATTGAAAAACAAACAAATCCCAGGTCAACATAGAGAACACACCTGACATGAATACCCCATTTTGACACACCCACATAGCTGAGTATAAAACCAACCCCTTCCCTGACCAGCATCCTTTGCACAACTCCAGCATTGAAGGGCCAAACACCACAGCAGAAAGGAGAGGCAAAACATCACACCATCACAACCACCCACACCAACAACACCAACACATACCTCACACACCTCCACCACCACTTTCCCACCTGCACTTGTCACCTATTTGCACATCACACACCATGTCACAGATAAAAATGCCCAAATTCACAGACAATGAGTTGTCAGTGATGGTAGACGAGATAATAAGAGTGGAAGCATGGTCCAACAGACACCACTAGTCAGAAAAAATCAAATGTGAGAAAGGATAGTCAACAAAGTCAATGCAGTAGGGACCACCCTGCGCACACTGCGTGACATCAAGAAGAGGTGGCATGACCTCAAGACCAGGGTGAAATACCGTGCCAACAGGAACCATGAGGCAGCTCAGAGGACTGGCGGTGGCCCTCCCATTCCACCACTAACATTCACTGAATGGGAGGAAAAGGTTCTTGCCATACTGCATCCAGAGAGGCTCACAGGAATAGCCGGGGGAGTGGAGGCTGGTAACTATCAACAAATGTATCCCATCACACTGCCATTTACTCTCTTGCACAACTATAAAGCTACACTTCCTAGATCTAAATGCACTTTCTTACAACACACTCTTCCCAACACATGTCTCACATATCTACCATTTACTTCCTCTGATTCACCTCAAAGGTAGCTAGCAATATTTCCTTGGGGTCATGTGTACAGGCAGCCAGCACTACAACTCCCACCAGGCACCCTTGTCTCACAGCTGAGCCGGATGGAACACTCCCCCCCTCCCCCCCACCCAAGAGCCATGTGTAACCTATTCCCTTCCTCTGCTCCACTTCACAGGGTGGTAGCCTTCTTAACAGGGAGGGGGGGTGTGTACAGGCAGCCAGCACTACCACTCCCACCAGGCACCCTTGTCCCACAGCTGAGCAGGATGGAACACTCCCCCCACCCAAGAGCCATGTGTAACCTATTTCCTTCCTCTGCTCCACTTCACAGGGAGGTAGCCTTCTTAACAGGGAGGGGTGTGTGTGTACAGGCAGCCAGCACTAAAATTCCCACCAGGCACCCTTGTCCCACAGCTGAGCAGGATGGAACACACTCCCCACCCAAGAGCCACGTGTAACCTATTCCCTTCCTCTGCTCCACTTCGCAGGGAGGTAGCCTTCTTAACAGGGAGGGTGGTGTGTGTACAGGCAGCCAGCACTACAATTTCCACCAGGCACCCTTGTCCCACAGTTGAGCAGGATGGAACACTCCCCCCACCCAAGAGCCATGTGTAACCTATTCCCTTCCTCTGCTCAACTTCACAGGGAGGTAGCCTTCTCATGCATCACCCCTGAGCAGGATGGAACACTCCCCCCACCCAGAACCATGTGGCAGCCATTTCATAGCTACCTACCTGTAAGGTGGAGGAGAGCAATGTCAACAGGGAGGGGGGTTTGTGGATAGGTAGCCAGCACTACAACTCCCATCAGGCACTCTTGTCTCACCCCTGAGCAGGATGGAACACTCCCCCACCCAGGACCATGTGGCAGCCATTTCATTGCTCTCCTTCACCTTACAGGTAGGTAGCCTTCTCATGCTCACTTGCATCACCCCTGAGCAGGATGGAACACTCCCCCCACCCAGAACCATGTGGCAGCCATTTCATTGCTCCACTCTACCTTACAGGTAGGTAGCCTACTCATGCTCTCTTGCATCACCCCTGAGCAGGATGGAACACTCCCCCCCCCCCCCAGAACCATGTGGCAGCCATTTCATTGCTCCACTCTACCCTACAGGTAGGTAGCCTACTCATGCTCTCTTGCATCACCCCTGAGCAGGATGGAACACTCCACCCCACCCAGAACCATGTGGCAGCCATTTCATTGCTCTCCTCCACCTTACATGTAGGTAGCCATCTCAACAGGGAGGGGGGTTTGTGGATAGGTAGCCAGCACTACAACTCCCATCAGGCACTCTTGTCTCACCCCTGAGCAGGATGTAACACTCCCCCCAGCCAGAACCATGTGGCAGCCATTTCCCTCTACTGTGCTACCTAACAGGTAGGTAGACAGTGCATGCACCCTGTCATCCTTCTCAAAATGCATGGAGCCATATGACCACCACATCCCTGACATGTTAGCCAACTCTGGATAGATCCAAATGTCACATCCAGTGTGCACACAGCTAAGCGCATGTAACTGTCACAGAAATTACACTTTGACTCACCAAGTCACATGCAAAATAAATTCAGGGCCCAATCATGCAAAACACAGAATGCAATGTGTAATTGCCATGGTTTCAAAGCATGAAGGCTCATATGAACACAACACATGCACGGTCAATCTGTCAAACAAACAAAACCACCTGATTTGAAAGAACATTAAGTTTTGGCTTAGCTGAAACAGATTCTCTGAAAAGTCAACTAAATCCACGCATAAACCAAAGTTGATGTGCACCAAGTTGATAGATAATGACATTTCCTTGTAAACACAATATCTGTACATGTCAAATGGCTGTTATTTACATGTCACACTAATGACAAGTAGTGTATGTACCTCAACAGCAGGTCATGATGCTGATAATCTTTTACCAATACCAAGTGATTGCAATGTAAAATGTTTGGCGTATCAAATGTAACATCCAAAATTGTGATACCAAGGTTGTGGAGTGCACTTAACTGACAATCTAACCTCTGTTCAACAGGAGATCCCCAAGCAACAGCTTGTGCAAACACCACCAACCAGCAGAGCCAGTCCCCCCCCTGGAACGTGAACTCTCTGATGCTGATTCTCTACGTTTCTCGGATGAGGAGCAACAACCTGGCCCCTCAGGACTGCCAGGGCGCACTCCGTCTCAGGGCCTCATTGTCCCCCCCACCACCACAACTATCAACACACCAGCGACAACCACTACGCTGACCCCTGCTACAACGACCTGTGCTGTATCCACCTCCACCATCACCACTGCTGCCTGCAACACTGTCCCTGTCTCCGTGGTTACCAACACCACCACACAAGCCGAGGATGCTGGAAATAGTGTGCGGGTGCGTCGACAGCCAATGCCACAGGTCCGTGTCAGCAGGGCAGGTGGGAGGGCAACTAGGGGACAATCACATGAGGACACTGAGACAGAAGCCCTGGCCACCATCGCAAGAGTCCTTGGTGCATATCAACAGAACCAGGGACAGATGGGCCAGGTTGTAGAAGAACTGCGTGAGCTCTGCCTGCTGCAGAGGTCTATGGACACACGAATGGGACAACTTGTGGATCTCATGGGCCAGCTTGTGGGTGTTCTGAGGGACATACATGCTGCTCAAATGACGGCTCAACCCCCCTCCAGTGGCCAGCCTGCTGAAACACACACCACCTCAGCTGCGGCCACAGAGATGGGTGATTTGTAAGACAATGACTCCTCAGACACCTCTGAGCCTGCAGCAGAGGCCCCCCCTGCCAAACGCAAGAGGGGCCGTCCGAGAAACACCACAGTAGGATCACTTGGCAAAGCACCAACCAAAGCCAAGTCGCTGAGCCAGCCATGATGGCACATGTGTTGCACTGAACATTGACTTTGTTGATTATCCAACCCCACATTGCCATGTTGATGGCAGGAGTTTGTTGGACTGTGTAATTCCATTAATGTGGGGACTACTCTATTTGTCTCCTTTACCATCACTGACAACTCATACACTCACTATGCACAAATTACCTTACATCTGCTTTAATTTTAACACAATCTAATAGAAAATAAACACTATTTACACACCCATGCCTTTGTGTCAGTTCCATGTTTATCACAGTATGTACAATGTCAACTCTGATTCCAATGTAGCACAAGCTCAGATTGTGACGAGACATTGATAGCGTGAAGGAACCTAGAAAGACACAAGAGGATGACGTTTAGTTGTCAGTTGTCAGGTGATGACATTACAGCAACAACACACCACTAGTCAACACCGCACAAGATTCATCACACATAACAATGACCAACACCATCACCATAGGCATGAGGTAAGTGGAAACCAATACACTGTGACACACACATCAGCCATTAGCAGTGAGCCAACAACAGTCAGCATCCAAACACCTCATCTATGCTTCGCCACTAACAGCAAAGCCAACAGACAATGTCATTGTTGTTCAATGGTACTTACACTCAAGGGAAGTAGTTGTGGATGAGCTGTTGATGCAGGTCAACACCTTCCTCTTTTCCACTATCATCGTCACTGGGCATGTGTGGATTTGCAGTGGGGGGCATCTGCTGCTCATCATCGTCCAGGATCAGGGGGATCTCTTTGCGCAAGGCCAAGTTGTGGAGCATGCAGCATACAACTATGATCTGACACACCTTTTGGGGAGAGTAGAGTAGTGCACCACTTGTCCAGACACCGAAATCTAGCCTTCAGAAGTCCAAAAGCACGCTCCACTACACAACGTGTCCTCCCATGTGCATCATTGAAGCGGACTTCCCCATGGGTCTTTGGATTCCTCAGTGGGCTCAGCAACCAAGGCCGGTTGGGATACGCAGAGTCACCTAGTTGTGAGATACACAGACCAAGTTGGTACTACAAATAGTTGAGGAGAACAGCATGTCACACATACTGCACACTACTTAACACAGCGTACTCGCCAACAAGCCACGCACGCTCCGGATGCAGATTTTCCATCAATTGTGGGATGAAGCTGTTACGCAGTATGTAGGAGTCATGTGCAGAACCCGAATATTTGGCACATACATGGGAGATAATCATATCCGCTTGGCATACCACTTGCACATTAATGGAATGGTAATGCTTCCTGTTACGGTAGATGTGCTCACGTGCCTGTGTTGGAACTAGGCCAACGTGTGTGCAAACAATGGCTCCAACAACATTAGGTATGTGACCAAGGTCACAAAATTCCCCCTTCACATCTGCCAATTCTTGTCTCCTTGGAAAGTGGATGTAGCGGTCCTTGTAGGTCAACAATGCGGACAGGACATCAAGCAGCACCATGCTGAACATAGGTTGAGACATCCCACCTGTGATGGCCACCGTGTACTGAAATGAACCAGTGGCAAAGAAATGCAGTGTGGGCATCACCTTTACTGTTGGTGTCAAAGCTGTGGGATATGTTCTGTGAGGCCTCAAATGGGGCTCCAACTGAGCACATAGCTCTTGAAGGGTAAGGCGATTCAGACGGAATTTCCTTATGATGTCCTCATCCTCCATGTTCCCCAGCACGGGGAAAGGCCGATGCACAGTTGGTCGTCTCCTACGTATTCTGAAAGAGGACACATGTAAATATGAGTCAGAGATGAGATGTGGCAAACATCTTACATAATGACTAACACAGCCCCAACATTGACAGGAACGTGAAATCAGCTTAATGCACAAGTCACATGCACAGACACCTTGATCTCATGTAGTCATTCATGTGGGCAGGATGTACATACTAACTACTGTCAAATCAGAATCAGACTATGTGAATGGTATATGGTACACTCCTACATCTGGTGTCACCAGCCCTGGGTGTAGCTGACACAGCACATGTGGCAAACAGCAACAATGCTGAGTTGTATGTAGCTGCTGTCCCTGCACAACCTTCTTGCTTTAGTCTCACTAAGCACAATATCATTACAAAATGAGCACAGTGAGTGTAAGCTGGACAACTATCAATATAAATACAGCACTGTATACAGTGATATAGGCACATTATGTGGTTAGTCCATCATGACTGTGGGATGAGTTGCCATTTCACACATTGGCATGTTCACAAAAATGAGACTCAATTACACCTCAAATCTGTATACATGCACACAAAGATCAAATTTGACATGTGAGTAAGTACATACCAATGCATTTAATCATATGTACTGACATGACATGTGTGAGCATCATTGAGTTAAATGTCACACTCTCATTTCACTTTACAACCAGGTGCAACAATATAGAGTAAATGTATAGTGATCAGTGATGCAATTTGCAAAGTGACAATGCTATAGCACAATGTGTTCATAGGTTCGGTAGGCGTGCACCGCGACTGCGGTCACAGGCATTGGCCCCAGTTGAATGATGCCGGATTGCTGTAGACTCAAAATTTAGTTGTGGCCCCTGCACTACGGGTTTGTGAATATTTGGAGAGCTTTTCCGCTTAAAATTTGAGAGGTGCTCCTGGGGTATCGTTCTCCGGACCAGAACGTGACATAAACTAAAGTAGCATTCCCCCCATGTTAATCACTAGAACTGAAGGAAGAGACAACCACAATTATTTATTGCAACGTGAGAACTTTTGGATTAAACACTTAAACTCTCTCAAACCCAACGGGATGAATGATCGTATGGAGTATTTGTGTTACTTGTGATTACCTGATCCTTATACCTTTTGCATCACAGACTGAGTTATCACATCTGTTACATTTGCATATTATAATTTTATTGTGATAGATTTACATTGGTCACAGGTTTTTGTTCTTATCACATTGCCATTTGTTTTATATCATGGAGCACAGCACAAACTCTGTTTTATCACCATATAGAACTTTTTCAGAAATTAGACCACCTAAAGAATGTCATACCATTGGAAATGTATATTTGTTCTTTATAACATGTTTTAACCAGTATGGCTCACCCTACACCTTTCTTCTGAATGTTCAAAACATTTATTGATGTTGGCAACTTATTCCGATTGTGTCATTTTATTTAAGGATTTAATACGGATATAGGAATCCAGTATTGTTAAGTTTCTAGATTTGATTTTTTTCCTCACCAACATGGCTGCCACATTTTCACTACTCGTGTTAGTCCGTCTTTCTATTTTCACTACCGTTTAGCGTTCATTAAACACTCTACACTCACCACGCCGATTACTTCAGAAATAGTTCACGTCGCTCGCATGAACACTCCTGAGTAAGTACGAGTTCACACAACTATCTAACATTTCGCCGTAGCACGCTAGTAACAGAATATAGGTATACTGGCAGTTCTATTTTTTGTTTAAACACCTCTGCAGTTTCGAGCACTCTGTCTAACCGAGTTTTCATGTTAAGCTTTTTTACCTGTTGACCTCACGTTTGTCCAACATCGCCGATTTACGGCGCTTAATCCTAGTTTCTGTCTGTTTATGATATTATTTGGCACATTAGCGCAATACTTTAATTCGTTTGATTTTCAGCAAATACAAACTAATTTTGAGTGCACTAGTTTGCGTATTCACACTCCGTGCATGGATTCTAAATCACGTCGTGATATTGACTACAAGTTTACCTTTGCAAGAATTCTTTAGGACACTAACGGGCACGTTTTGGGATAATTTCTATTACTGGTTTTTAAGTCACGTTTTTCAAAGCATGAATTATCCCATTCTTTACATCCATATGTTTTATTTAATATTCCTCGTGTTGATTAGTCCACATATTTACGTTTACAGATCCTATCCCCTGATGAAGGACAGTTTGTCCGAAATGCATTGGGACGATTAAAAAGGAGAATCACGATTGTGAAAAACTTTATTGATTGAGCCACAACTCAAATGCATCATGGAACTTGTATGCTTCATGAATGAAGTGAATTCATGTAATAATGGGTACCAATATACCAGATGAAATATTTCTTTGAATCATTGTCATTTTTTTCTACAAAAATTCTTCTAAAACAAGAAATTTAAAGCCTCCAATCGAGGTTTTCTCGGTGCCCAGGGGGACATTCCCCATGGGGGGAATGCTACTTTAGTTTGGATTGCTTTAGACACCACCTGGCCCCCGCGGTGTGACACCGCATATGCGAATGTCATTGCAGCCAATGGGAACCGCCATCGCGGTAGTGCCTTTCAGTTTAAACATCGCGGTAGGCGTGCCCCGCCACTGCGGTCACAGGCATTGGCCCCAATTGAATGATGCCGGATTGCGGTAGACACCACTTGGCCTCCCCGGTGTGACACCGCATATGAGAATGTCATTGCAGCCAATGGGAACCGCCATCGCGGTAGTGCCTTTCAGTTTAAACATTGCGGTAGGCGTGCCCCGCCACAGCGGTCACAGGCATTGGCCCCAATTGAATGATGCCGGATTGCGGTAGACACCACCTGGCCCCCGCGGTGTGACACCGCATATGCAAATGTCATTGCAGCCAATGGGAACCACCATTGCGGTAGTGCCTTTCAGTTTAAACATCGCGGTAGGTATGCCCCGCCACTGCGGTCACAGGCATTGGCCCCAATTGAATGATGCCGGATTGCGGTAGACACCACCTGGCCCCCGCGGTGTGACACCGCATATGCAAATGTCATTGCAGCCAATGGGAACCACCATTGCGGTAGTGCCTTTCAGTTTAAACATCGCGGTAGGCGTGCCCCGCCACTGCGGTCACAGGCATTGGCCCCAATTGAATGATGCCGGATTGCGGTAGACACCACTTGGCCCCCGCGGTGTGACACCACAGATGCGAATGTCATTGCAGCCAATGGGAACCGCCATCGCGGTAGTGCCTTTTAGTTTAAACATTGCGGTAGGCGTGCACCGCCACTGTGGTCACAGGCATTGGCCTCAATTGAATGATGCCAGATTGCGGTAGACACCACCTGGCCCCCGCGGTGTGACACTGCATATGCGAATGTCATTGCAGCCAATGGGAACAGACAATGCGGTAGTGCAATACATTTTTTAAACTCGTGGTAGGCGTGCACCGCCACTGCGGTCACAGGCATTGGACACAATTGAATGATGCCGGATTGCGGTAGACACCACCTTGCCCCCGCGGTGTGACACCGCCTATGCGAATGTCATTGCAGCCAATGGGAGGCAACATCGCGGGAGTGCAATACATTTTTTAAACTCACGGTAGGCGTGCACCGCCACTGCGGTCATAGGCATTGGACACAATTGAAAGATGCAAACCAGGCAGATCAATTGTATCAGCAGAGTACCACTGAAACAACCCTAGGGGCCTATAAATGTCTGTGAGATAGCCGCACCTGTCACTTGCATTCAGACACTGCTGCCTGCAATTCATCAACACCAACTGCTGCTGTACCGCTACTCTGGACCCAGTCATGGCTCGAACAGAGAACATCAGGGCCCGTCCCTTCACCACAGAGGAGCTGGAGGTCCTGGTGGACAAGGTCCTTGGCCAGTACAGGAGGCTATATGGTGCTCCAGAGGTACTGGTAAGTGTATGAGTAAAAGTTTGAGAGTGCTCAGAATGCTCACATGATGTTACTGTACAGTAGTATGTGCCTGTGTGAGCAAGCCAATGTTCATGCATTAATATTTTGCCAACAGCATGGTCCATACATTGTGAAAGGCAGCGAGTCTTCTAAGACCCTCAATGCTGCCCGGTGCAGGGTTCCACCTCTAATTCACTTTGGGTTCGCTATCAAAATAATGAGGCAAGGCGCTGGAAACTGGAAGACAAGAAGAAGGTTTATTTCTCATGAGGAGATCGCGTCAACTGAGACACCGGTATGTCTCAGGGAGGTGTTCTGCTGACAACTCCCTTGGCTCTTCCTTTTATACAGGTTTGACACAATGCATTTGTTTGATCAACATGGTTACAAAAGCTTGGGGTCCCAGCCCCGGGCAGGTTGTCACACAAGCCCAACAGTAATTCTCCTCCCACCCAGGTCAAACAGACAATCTTATCTTGCAGCTGGACCTTGCTTCAGGGTCTAAAACATGTGAGACCGGTCAGATCTAAGAGTCCGTTCTGTTGATAAAAACAGGTCCCATTGTTGGTAACAACAAGTCTTGCTGTTTGCAGTGCAATAAATCATGTTGCAAGAGTCTTTGGTGTTTGAGGGGTAGAGCGTCCAAAGGCTTGTCTGAAAACAGGGATGAGAGGAAAAACGAGTTTGTGGCAGCAAGTGGCGCTGAGGTTTGTTGTGGCAATAGAGTTTATAGCCCCCAGCACAGTACCAGGTCGGTCAGAGGGATGCTAGTAAGGGCAGGGTGAAACAAAGGTGACCAACAGAGTACAAAATGGCTGTGATAGATTAAAATGACTGTAACTTATGTGCACATAAAATTTCACCAGACAAGATGGCGCAGGTAATGTTCATAATTGTCATTTTGCTTTTAACAGTGACCCCTTTGAACATAACTAGCCAGCTTGTCAGTCTATTTCGATCTCCATAATGTCCTGTATCTCTTGATCATACATTACTCTCATTTTTGTTAGCTGAGTGTCCATAGTCTTAGGGTGCAAGGTAGTTATGCAAACATAACACAAAGGTGGTATACAGTGTATACCCAAACAACAACCACATATTGTCAACACTGGGACCAAGAGAATCATTGATATTTTCCAACCCCACTCCTTCAAGATGCCCCAAAGCCAACTTCCAATTGTCCAAGTCTCTGATCCTTGATGAATTTCTGAAGATAGTCTATGAAGATGTTCGATTGCTTCATAGACAGAAGGTGAATTTATCAGGCTGCGTCGAGGAACTGTGATGAGGCAGAGTCTGTTTGATCAATGTCTTTAGAACGCTTTTCTCGATGATGCTCTGCAGGGGCTGTGTAGGTTGGTGGCAAAACAAAGGCGATGTAGCACGTGCCCCCAGTTTCTTGGGAGCCAGGTGTAGGCTTTGGTTCCACAAACAAAGTACATATTGGGTGATGCAACAAGCGCTGGGGGTTGGCAGTGTTCAAAGTCCCCACAATGCTACAGGTGCTGTGACCCACATTCTCAGTCCCATGGCCTTCAATGCATACAAGGCCAGAGACGTTCACCACAGATAGGGCCACAGTCAGTGTTGCAGCAGTTCTTTTCTTCAGGTAGGAAAATGTGGCTCTGTTAGGATTATTGAACACTTGCATTTCCACTCGTTCTTTGGAGGGGACATTAATCTGGGATGTCGCATTGAAGGTGTGAGGGCAGAAGGGGGCGGCTGTCCTTCCTGTTTTGTTTCGCCAGAACTCGTTGTAGAACTGGGCGATTGTTCCGTCGGAAGTGGCATTGTCTTTGTAACTTTCTTGTAGGAGCATCATCCAGGCAAGGCAAGATCCGTGAATAGAAAAGGGCGAAGGGATGAAAGGGATGGAATGTTCAGTGGCATGTGGTAACAGCCCACAGACCCAACAGTTGGTAGCATTGGTGGCAAGATTGTGCTGGTGCAACATCTGCACGAAATAATTATTCCAGAATTCTTTGCGTCGTTCTTGGAGATGTGGCGGTAGTGATACCAGGTAGTGTTCTTTCTTGGTGGTTGGTTGCATGGTGGGTGACAATGTTCTGTATGCAGGTGCATTCTCTTCAATGATCCAGAGTGCGACCATTAGCAGGAGACAGGTGAGAAATGCAGCTACAAGTGCAATTGTCTTTGTGCTGTGCAGGTTAGCAGTCTTGGTGTCTTTGCGGTGGTTTTGCAGGTGTTCAGTTTCTTCCATCATCTTCGAGGAGCTCAACAACTGTTAGGACCACAGACTTTTGTCTGGCGCTTTCCTGGTAGCGTTGTTTGACTGTGCTACCGATCTGAGACCTTGACTCAGTTAGTGGCCTGGTCGTTGGAGCTCCCTCCTTTCGTCGATCTTAGGTTGTACCCTTTCCTGGATGGCACCTTGGGATCGGGAAATTCTGATAGTTCAAGGGTGTCTTCTTGTGGGTAGCAACTCAGAGCTGGTCGGTCTCTCGCGAGTACTTCCTCTTGCACCTCCACCCCTTCACAGGTTGCCAGGGTTGGAGGGACTCGTTTGCAGTGATGGGCATGCAGCCAGTTCCGTTTTCCTTTCACTCGGAGGGCAGTTCGGGTGGTGATCAGGACTTGCCAGGGGCCCGTCCACCTAGGCTCCAGATTCTTCGTTCTTTGGAAGTTGCAGATCAAACATGGTCGCCTGGCTTTATTTCATGTCCCGGGCCCCTGGATACGTCAGGCAAAGCTTGCTGCACCTGTTGGTGGATAATTGTTAGCTCGTTTGTCAATTTATGCAAGTAATCTGCGTAGTTCTGTCTCCTGCCGTGGCTCGGGCAGTAACGTCTGCTAGTGCATTTCCCTGTCCAATGAGATCAGTCACTTTCCTATGTGCTTGGCATTTTATCACTGCTAACTTCTTGGGGAGGAGGACTGCTTGCGTCAAGGCGGAGACTAAATCTCCATGCAGGATGGGTGTACTGTGTGAAGTCAGGAACCCTCTTTCTTTCCATAAGATCCCAAAATGGTGAACCACCCCGAAGGCATATTGGCTGTCGGTGTATATGTTAACTGTCGTGTCAGTCGCTAAGATCGGTCGGGACAAAGGGTTGGTGGAGGGCGTACCGTCAAATCCTATTGAGGTCACATGTGAGCCTGACAAGGGTGCCCTTGGAATCAGTCGTTTGGATAGTGCACTACGTGTTGCTCCTGTGTCTACCAGAAATGGCGACTTTGTGCCCAGGACCTCAGTGGTAACATAAGGGCCTTGCTGATCATCATAGAGCTCGACTGGATCCCTCCCTTGCCCCTGGCTGTCCTATGCAAAGTCGTACGTATTGTCATAATCTGTCTGTTGGTACTGATTCTGTTTGGGATGGTCAAATGTGTTCACTCTTCCTGGCCTTTCCTCGCTTGCTTCACTCGTGTACCCTCTCCCACGTCCTCTTCCTCTCTGTCCACTTGCTATTTCCCTCGCCCCTCTCAGCTCCTAACAAAGCCGGGCATTGGGTTTTCCAGTGTCCATATTCTTTGCAAAATGCACATTGATCCTGTCCTAGGTCTTGGCGTCCTACATATGATGTCGATGAATTGTTACTAGGTGGCTGTACTCTAGGGGTATTCTGCTGGTATCCTCCCCTATATTGTTCCCTTCCTGTATTCGCCCCCCTGGAGTTGTGCTACCATTACCCTTTCCTTCAAGTCCTTCTTTTTCCTTTCTGTAGCCCTGTCATTTTCGTTTTTCTGATGCTCATAGTACTGGGCCATTTGGAGAATGGCCGCCGGTTTAGATGCTGCCCAACTACTTTCGCTGGCTTGTAATTTCTGGGATACATCTGGCAGTAGTCCTTTGACATAGTTCTGCACAAATAAGTGGTGTCCGGTTGCGGTGGACATATCTTGTCCACTGTAATCGGAGAACACCGTTTCAAATCTGGAGAAATACTCTGAGACATCCTCTTGTGGTTTCTGGCGGCACGCGGTTACTATGGACCAGTCTATCTTTTTCTCTGGGATCAGCGTTTTCACTTTCTGTACTATTTTGTCAGGGAGGTCCAATATTGCTTTAACCGGTTTTTTGACCAGGGTTCCGCTGTTTATCTAGTGTGTTAAGTTATTCCCAGGTATGACCAAGCAGTTCGGTATGGTCTATTTTCCTAATCTGTTTCCACACATCTGCTGGCAAACATAACCCGAAGAACAAGTCTATGTCGGCAAGTGTCATTATTGTTGATCCCAGAGCGGTACCTAGCTCGGTGTAAAAGGCGGTGGGGTTCTTTCGCAAATCCGGTAAAGATTTACGGAACGTCAAAATGTCCTGTCTGTCCCATGGTGGATACACCCAATTGTAGACCACCCTTCCTCTAGCGTCTTGATGGCTCATATCGTCATGAGTCCCTTGTCCTCTAGGAGGTACCCAATAAGGGGCAGCTTCTTTTATCGGCATCATGCTATCTGGTTTTTCCACCGGGGGTCCTGCTATCTTAGATGTCCTGTCCTTATCTATCCGTCCTTGTTCCACGAGGTGACGGAATACCTCCAGTGTGGATGAAAAGAGTTCTGTAACATCGTTGTCGCTTTCATCTCCGGTGTCTACCTTCCTATAGAGAGCCACTAGTCGCTCGGGCCCTACATCTTGGTACTTCTCTTCATATGCAGTAAGAGTGTGGTAACAGAGACGTACAATAAAGTATCGTTTGCGGTTTTCAACATAGGAGTTGCATATGTCAGTTACATACTCTTCTGTCTCCTTCCTATCTATGAGGGATTTAACTACTTTATCAATGCCTGCTCGCTCATTTTTACTTAATCGCGGGACCCTGGGCGCTCCTGTTTCTTTTGATCCTACCTCTACTACTGTATCCTTTGATGAGGCATTTGGTGTGGGTGACTCGGTGGGAGCAGAGGCGGTGGAGACTGAGGCAATCGTGCCATCTCCGGCTATACTTTGGTGGTCCTGGCGTTGTACTATGGGATGAGTAGGGCGTAAGGGGGTGGCATGTATATGATTGGGGGACCTAACAATAAATCATCATCTACCCTTTGTTTTGCTGGTAACTTGGGGTAAAGAGTCGAGGGCGTTCTAACAGGGCATTGATCTGATATTTTTGATTCCTGTTCCTTTTTATCGATTTCCTTTTCTTTTAGTTTTTCTTCTAATCTTTTACAGGCTTGGTAAGCTGATTTTCGCGTTTCTTTATCTTGTCTAGCTTCGTCCCTTTTCTTTCTTTGAGCTGCCTCTTTTCGCCATAAACCAAAACTATCAAACATGGCTGGTCTAGCTTTCTTTTTGTGGAGAGCTAATTCTAACGTTTCTATTTTAGCGGGATCGAAAGATCCCGTCAGTGGCCACTGATTTACCCGGTCCTTCCTAGTGTATTTATGCCATAGTTTGCTATAAGCTACGGTGGCTAATCCATACTTTACGTACATGTCCTTATTAGGGGTGCCTTCCGGCGGTGCCGGATGACTGACCTCTAACAAACGGTCTGGTCCAAAACAATTACAATCAAACAATCTAGAGAAAACAGGCATGACGTATTTATCGGTCAAAATGAATATCTCAATCAATCAATTTAGACAAAAAGTCTGCACTACCTGTCCTTCGCTGCCTGCAAAGAGAGAGAATATTCCTATTCTTTGTTGTTTGCAAGCAGGGAAATGTCGCAAATAACTCGATATCAAAAAAAGGAATACTAGTATTTCAATCAAACTATTCAATCAATCAATCAATGTAAGTCGTTTTTTTCACGACCTTACCCGGACCGTATGGACAGTTCTTAGTCTTCCCCTTCCAGCGCCTGGTTGTCCTCTCACTCCAACAATCAATGCGGCGTTCCTCTAAGGTCCCAGTCAGGACCGCAGGTCACTCGAGAGAGGTCCGTTCGGAACTGGTGAAGTTCAGTCGATCGGCAGCCAGACGAGGGGGCAGGTATACCCCAATCGTTTAGTTGTTCACTCCGTCGTTAGGACCTCTCTACCGGACCCGTGCGTCGCTGATGGGCCCCACGTTGGGCGCCAATTTGTGAAAGGCAGCGAGTCTTCTAAGACCCTCAATGCTGCCCGGTGCAGGGTTCCACCTCTAATTCACTTTGGGTTCGCTATCAAAATAATGAGGCAAGGCGCTGGAAACTGGAAGACAAGAAGAAGGTTTATTTCTCATGAGGAGAACGCGTCAACTGAGACACTGGGATGTCTCAGGGAGGTGTTCTGCTGACAACTCCCTTGGCTCTTCCTTTTATACAGGTTTGACACAATGCATTTGTTTGATCAACATGGTTATAAAAGCTTGGGGTCCCCGCCCCGGGCAGGTTGTCACACAAGCCCAACAGTAATTCTCCTCCCACCGAGGTCAAACAGACAATCTTATCTTGCAGCTGGACCTTGCTTCAGGGTCTAAAACATGTGAGACCGGTCAGATCTAAGAGTCCGTTCTGTTGATAAAAACAGGTCCCATTGTTGGTAACAACAAGTCTTGCTGTTTGCAGTGCAATAAATCATGTTGCAAGAGTCTTTGGTGTTTGGAACCTGTTTGTGTAACTAGGTGTAGTGAGGGGTAGAGCGTCCAAAGGCTTGTCTGAAAACAGGGATGAGGGGAAAAACGAGTTTGTGGCAGCAAGTGGCGCTGAGGTTTGTTGTGGCAATAGAGTTTATAGCCCCCAGCACAGTACCAGGTCGGTCAGAGGGATGCTAGTAAGGGCAGGGTGAAACAAAGGTGACCAACAGAGTACAAAATGGCTGTGATAGATTAAAATGACTGTAACTTATGTGCACATAAAATTTCACCAGACAAGATGGCGCAGGTAATGTTCATAATTGTCATTTTGCTTTTAACAACATGACCTAGAACTTATTGCACTTGAGTATGTGGGGAAGATGGCAACATAGACACTGGTGCAGCTCATTTGAAGCCAAAAATCACACATGTTGTTCTGAGACTGGGTAATGTAAATGTGTGAGACACTGCCTAGCATGATGACTTCATGTCAATTGGGTGTATAGCCTTATTTCCACAGATCCCTGACTGCATGCAATGATGTAAAGGACATACTGTGGTTTAGCAGTTATACAGTTACACTGCTGATTTGAGACACTCGAACTCTGAACACACATTCCCTGTGCCATGTAATGTCATAGTTCATTAAGTGTTCATATGCTCATTTGTGACATGTCTAATGTAGATTGGCCAGGGGGTAGTGAATAATGTGTGTACCGCTTTCAAATTCACCCTATGGAGATGTGGATATCCTGCACAGGAGTACAAGGCCTGGATCTATCACTATTTGTGCTAAATCACCTCGGACACCTCTTCCAAATGTGCGATGGACATGTCATCCTTCTTTTGATTCCATAATGTGTAGAGTCTTGCATGTCTATGTACTGTTCCACCATTATGATTGTACATGCATGTGATTTCTGTGATGGTCCACGTGTTTCCGCAGTGATAAGCCCTCAGGCCTGCCCAGTGCATGCACAATGTTTCAAGGCCCCATCACTAAAATGACTTTGATAACCATATGTGTTGTCCACCATCCTATTTTTGAAAACGATATCATAGGCCTGAGGAGTACACAAGACAGGCCTACACCTTGTGACTAGAGTGTGTGAATGTAAGATCAGTTACCTAATTGTGACCTCCATGACACGTGTAGATATGCAATGGTCAAGGACATTAAGGGGTGTGTAGTGTGAGACACAGTGAGTCTGACCACTACCCACCATTCACAGTGTATCGTATGTCATGCTCACTCACATAGTGCATCACAGATGAGGCACATTTTCCAATTGCTTTCTGTGCTGGCACTCTGCATGTGTATGAGATGGGCATGTAGTGTGTCCATCATCATATATGTATACATTGCAATGATATGGCTTGCTCAAAGTGTACTATGTGACATGGTGTATGTGCTCTGCTGTCCATTGATGTATCTGTGTTTTATGTGTTTACATGCTCCTGTACTGTCATACAGTGGTACACAACACAGTGCTACAAATATTCCTCTTCTTGTCTCCCATGCGTACAGCTCAAGGTCCATCAGCGTAAGGCCATATGGAGGGCCATTGCCCGCAAGGCGCGGTCCCTGAGTGTCTCAATCCGACGCCATACACATTGCCACAAGAGGTGGGATGACATCTGCCGGCTCAGCAAAAACATCGCAGAAATGACACTGGGGCTGGTCCCTCGAAGTGGCAGGTGTGGCGCACAGGAGCATGACACCACTAATGGCCCACATACTGGCAGTAACACAGCCAGAGCTGGATGGACGTTTAAGGGCCCACCAGCAGCAAGTTGGGGGTGAGTATTGTGCTAAGTATGACTTTGCGCATGAGTGACTGCCTGAATCCCAGAGCAATTGCGGACCTCTGTGATGTCTCTGGTGTGATGCAATGGCTCCTAAGTATCCTCAGTGTTGAGTGCAGAGGGTCTGCATGTGTCCAACATTTAGTTGCTCATGTGGTAAATCCATGAACGTTGTCATAGCAAGTCAGCTTGACATGTTTTCATCTCACATTTTGTGAATGTTGTCTGAAATGATACCTTCGTACACATGAAAAATCTTTGTGTGTAGCCCAGTACACTTGTCAGGCTTGTGTGTGCTGTGTGGCTACCACAATAGTGTGCTCATGAGATGATGTGTAAGTGGCTACATTAATGCACAAATGTGGACTCAGGGAGCAGTGAGTTGGTAGAGGTCACACCTGTCCCATGGGTTGTGTTTCTCACAATGATTGAGATGACAGCATCATTGCAAAAAAGATTAGCCAAATATCAGCAGCATGGCATCACAAGATGTGATTTCCTGCCACAGTGACAGCAAGTGCACACAGGTGCTGATGGGGTAGGTGGTGATGAATGATTGCAGTGATGCATTGGCTGATTTGCATTTGCCAATTGTGCACATGGCAACATGACTGGGATGGTTAGACTCTGGAATTTAAATGCAATGTTGCAGAACCAGGCTATTGTGAGATTGTTTGGGCACTAGGGCTTAACATGGTTGGATGTGATCAGTGGGTAGACCAAATTGTGATGTGACTGAGGTGTAGTACTGTAATTTGATAGATGAACAGAAGCAAATGTTACCCAGAGTGTCAGTCCTCAGTATGTGTGCATTGTGGAGGGGTGTCCATGTGCATCAGTGCATGGTGAAGTTGTGGCTACTGCTTTTACCCAGTGATTTTTTTTTTGGCACATAGATGTGTCATCAATGTCATCAGTCAGCACATTGTAGGGATGTCATATGCCAGACCCTAGGTATTGTCACACATTAGCTCTCCTAATGGAGGCGACTCACAACTTCATCTACAGAAGGCACTAGCATGCCTTGGATCAATGAAGGCCTGTCAGGCAATTGTAAAGATGTTGGTATGTGACATGTCACAACACATGAAGGCCTTGCATTACATTGCCATTCTCATGCTATTGTGCATTGTCTATGTGACGACATTGTTACATGGGGCTTATTTGCACTTCATTACCAAAAAAGATGTGTCCATGTGACATATGCTGCAGTGTGAGTGTCAGAGACATCAACTGGCAGTGAACAGCAGTGAGCATCATGTTAGTGTGCATTTAGAGACGTGTGCTGTGCACTTCAAAGAAATTGGTACATCTACACAGCTGACACCAATGTACAACTGTAGTTGTGCTTCAGTGCCAAACATACTGGATTTAAGGAGGTAATATCACTTGCAAATGGATATATTTTACTTTGTATCTGTGGTGTTCAATGAAATATACTTCAAATGTGACTGAGACAACATATTTGGATGTGTAGCTATCTTACCTACAGGCACGTAGGTGTGCCTACAGACAATTGTATGTGATGTTTAAATGTAGGTACATGCACAACTATTTGGCTGTGTCAACGCAACATTGAGCATGACTATCAACTAAGCATGTTTCCATGCATCAGCTGATGATTGCACAAATTTGGCATATGCTGAAAGTACATGGAGTAGTTAAATGTGGGAGTTTCAGTCAAAGTATTTGTGTTCGTATTGCATATAATGTTTGTGAGTATGGCACTATACTGAACCTATGTCTCTGTCTCTTGCAGCCGACGATAATCAAACACAAAATACAATAATATACACAAATGGTCTATGTTGCTAAAAACATTTGACAACACCACCTTCGAGTTATACCATCAAATGGTTGTGATTTAATCTCATCACCAAATGGAATAATCAATTCATATATATAGTACAATACATGTAAGTCTTAAAGTTTTAAAAAACGGTGCAACCTAAAGGAGGGGAGGGAGGGTTGTGAAAAGTGCGTGATGTGAGGAAAGGAAAGGTAGTGTACATGTGAGCATCAAATTCAATATTTACAACCTATCCAGCCAATAACTGGCTTGCACTTGTATGAAAAATCAAAACATCAAAAGAATGCAGATAAACAATCTCTGTCATCCATGTTTGAAGGAAAGAAATGGTCAACGTTTCGACCCCTATATGTTGCAGGTAGCTTTATCGCTTGTGGACGGGGTCTTCATCAGGACTGGGGCACGTAGACGCGGAAGCACCAAACCAGCAAGAGGAATTCAAGCTGTAGTAGAAAAGAAAGGGTTAGCTGTCAGACCGGTTTTTCACCAGCAACCGCGAGCCACCGGTTACTCATCAACCCTGGTTCATGCTTACCTGGAATACACGCCAGCTAGTCACATGAGAGCCTGCGAGGCCCTTTCTTTTCTACTACAGCTTGAATTCCTCTTGCTGTTTTGGTGCTTCCGCGTCTACGTTGAGTGTGTGTGTATTGTATGCAAGGGTGGTAGTTGTGGATTTGTGAGAGGTGTGTTTGGATGTGGGGATGTGAAGAATGATATTGTTTCATCATTTGTAATTTTATCTACGTTGCAACTAATTGTGTCCTATGGATCATGGTTGTTTCATGACATAAAGTGCTACTTTTGTAAAAATTGAGTTGTCTTTTGAAAAGTACTGTATATTTGCTTCTAGTATGAAATATTTTATAAATAAGTTAAAAAGGAAAAATATGAAATAAAAATTTGTAATAATGATTTACTATTTCTGGTGTGGAGAATAATGCTTTTTTGATGCCCTATTTCTGAGCTTGTCTTAGCCAGCCTTAAAAGAAATATAGGTCTAGAGGGTTCTTTCTTGTTGTTGTGACTATATTTCCCCCTTGTTCCCTGACCTGCAAAATAATTCTCTCTAGGGGGTTGCCTTTTTTCACTATGATTGACATTTGTTCATGTATTTTTTGATTGGTTTGGATGATGGTGTCTGTCCAATTGGCCAGAGTAGAAATGTCATCTATTCCGGTGCTGTCTAGGATCACATTGCCTATCCACTGTTTGGCTGCACATGGCTAAGCTTATTGGACTTCTTTTGATGTGGTTTATGATACATGTGTTTGGCAATTGGTTTGGGATCAGCATTGGTTCAGACATCCCTGAGTGGGATTCTGACATTTGTAGATACACACCAGGGTGTGGCATTGGTTATCAGGGAACTCACAGGACCTTATTTTCACCTTTATCTGTGCTTCTCACAGGTGTTGACTAGTGAAGGTGAGCTGGGTAGATGAGGGGTATGTGTGAAGGTCATACTTGGGTTTGACAGTCAGGGAGTGTCACCGTGAGCCATGAGTGTTGTGCTGGTGGCATGCACATGTCAAGATAGTTGACACAGATGAGGGGCTGGTCACTGTATGGCTTATGACAGTCATATCATCATATCATATATTTCTTTATTTCGGTTTATGCACCATAAAAGAGCAGACACAAATAGGTACAAACATTGCTAAAACGGTTAAAAAGGCTAAAAATTCATGGTAAAAACAATTATAGGTTAAAATGGTATTTGAGATTAAAACAATGAGAAGGTCAATCACATAGCCCAGTCCTTGGTTAAACTTTAAGAAAATTCATCCGTGCCCACCACATTGAGCTTAGAAAACGTGATACTGCATAGACAATGTGGAGTTCAGTGTTATATTTTAGGAGCCTGAATGCTTCTTTGCAATGTGTTGTGCCAAGGTTCCTACACAACTGGATCAACCATCTGTGTCTAATTGTATGGTATCCCTGGCAAAAGAAAAAAACATGGAGTTCAGACTCCTCACCCAAGCTACATGCTGGACACCCCAATGAAGTGCCACTGGACCATTTGTTGGTGAAGGAATGCAAGGAAAGGCAGCCATGCCGAAACTGCACATACAGTTTCCTGGCTAATGCCGGTCTGATTTCATCAAGGCATGGCTCAATACTTTACGTATCCTTCACATCCAGAAAGTTTGATGTAAGAAAGCCAGTGGTAGAATCTTCATGGAGTTTATCAAGTTTGCCACCCCAATAACTGGTAACTAATTGTTTACGCGAGATTCTCAAACAGGCTGCATCTGGATTATCCCATAGGTCGTCTCTGCCAATTGCACAAAGACCTTCCCTAATATATGCAAACCATAACAGCTTTCCTATGCCGGGGAGTCTCAAAATTTCTAAGAGCTCAGATCTGTACTCGGCCAGTTCCGGTGTCACCCAGAGGCACCGCCAAAAGAGTAGAGGTCTGCAGCCAATTTCCTCTGCGATGGGTCTCACCCCTAGATCCATACGCAGTGGAATCAGAGGGGAACTCACCGGTAATCCGAATAATTGCCTAAGAAAATTGTTCTCTGTTTTAACAATAAGCCTAAGATGAGAGTGCCCCCAGAGTTCAGTCCCATATAGGGCAGCACTCCTAAGCTGGTTTTGTAGATCTCCATGACTGGACTTACCGGCTTGTGGAACAACTTTCTATAGAACTTGGCCATGCTACCTGCGGTCTGAGCCAGTTTAAGATTTGACTTATCTATTTGGGGCCCCCAGGCCATGTTTTCAGTAAGTGTAAGGCCCAGGTAGTCAAATATAGATACCCGCTCTAGGGGAGTGCCGTTCATGCATGGGTTAGGGCGGGTTGATCTATTAGGGTTGAAGACCATAAATTTAGTTTTTTGAATGTTGGTCTCCAACCCCCTAGACCTACAAAACTCACAAAACCCGTCTAAAATTCTCTGGATACCCATGGGAGACTTGGAGAGGAGTAGGGTATCGTCTGTAAACATCATAGCCGGAATTGGCTTGTGTGCTAGTTTGGGGGCGTCTATGTCCTTAAGTTCTCTCAGCACACTTACCAGTCCGTTGATAGATGCAGAACAGGGTAGGGGCAAGCACACATCCCTGTCTTACTCCCCTGTTGACGGGGATGGGCGGCGTGAGTTCCCCATTTTTCCCATACCTGATTTGGGCATAGTTACCATTGTGTAACCTTCTCAATATATCTAAAAGATAGAGGGGTAGTCCTAATTCACTCTGAACTCTCCACAAAGCATCTCTGGGTACCAGGTCAAATGCACTCTTGAGATCCACAAAGACCAGATACAGGCTACCCCCTGCAAGATGTACTGTTTTCCAATAGAGAAGTTGGAGCCTGAAAATCTGGTCTATTGTTGATGTTTTTTCTCTAAAGCCGGCCTGCAAAGGGGTCATGATCTTATATTCCTCCAACCAGGATTGCAGGCGATCTAATCAAATCCTGGCAAATACTTTTTGTGAAACATCGATCAAGCTGATCGGTCTGTAATTTATAGGTAATAGAGGTGATCCCTTTTTGTATACCGGAAGGATCTCTGCACCTAGCCAGGTTGCAGGAAGGGCCATTCCCTGTAAAATATCATTAAAGACCACCCAAAAATAAAGACCCCAAATCTTGGGTTCTGCCCGATAAAGATCCCCTGGTATCTTGTCCAGGCCTGCAGCCTTCCCAGGAACTATTCTGCTTAGGGCTTTTGTGACTTCTGCCAGAGCGATCTCGGGGATAGCTATTTCAGACACCAAGGGAGTCGGATTTGCTGGAGTCAGGCTACTAGCCTCAACAGCAAATGAGGCATAAAGAGCCAAAAAATGCTCTTTCCAACTATCGGCCGCTATGTTTGGCTCGAAGGCCGCCTGTCCTTTGTTGCTACCTGTAGATATAATGCTCCAGAATGTTTTCATATCTTTTGTCTCCAGGGCCAGTTTCAAACTATCCCATTGATCCATTTCCCATGCGGTTTTAGCAGATGCAATGGTGGTTTTATAGAGGGACCTTGCTGATTTTACTGCAGTATTACACTTGGATTTTATGGCCTCTTTCAATGCCTTTTTTGCCACCCGACAACTACCATTGAACCATGACTGCTTCGGCTTCCTCCCCCGTCCCCTTGCACACGCTGTCCAAAACACCTCCTCTAGCTTTGAGGTGGTGGACTCGTTGATCTTTGCAACCTCTGCAAGGGAAGCAGCGATGTCTCCTGACTTTACAAGCTCTGACATGGCCTCAAGGTTGGGTGTGATGGCTTCAAATAGGAGAGCCATTTTTTCGTGCGATTTTTCTAGCCATGCCCACCTGACTTTCCGCCTGTTGTTGGTTAGTGTCAGTCTGTGATCTATAGCAGATGTTTCTGCTGGTTGGTCCCTAGTCGTTGGCAAAGTGAGTTCGAGTATTAAAGCATTATGGTCACTATCAAGGCGCGGCCGGACAATGAAGTCCTTAACCTGACCCCACAGCCTAGTTTCTACTAAAATATAATCCAGGATAGAGGGGTGGCCAACTCTATTATAGGTATAACTCCCGGGGGAGTCAGAGCTGAAACGACCATTGCAGGCTCGCAGGGAATGCTTTAAGGTGAGTGCTTTAATTTGCAGAGCCAAAGGTGTCCAAGCCCTAATCAGAGAGATATTGGTCTCAGGAATAGCACACATCTCATCCTCCTCTGTAGCAGGTGTACCAATTAGATCTTTCATTGGTTCAAATTGGCAATTAAGGTCGCCACCCAGCACTACTAGAGCGTTATTCGAGAAACCAGATAGCAGACCGTCGAGTTGGTCTAGGGTTGGTGATTCTTGACCGGTCCTCACCGGCCTCGAATAAATGTTGATTAAGGCTATTTTAAACTCTGGGGTAAAGGTCAGTATGAGGCACAGTATGTCTGGGGAGTGATGCACCACTGGAGTGATCGTGCATCCTAAATGACACCCAACCCACGTACAAAGCCCACCTGAGGGTCTACCCCGTCCCCTAGTTACAGCAGGTATGTAAAATGAAGCAAAACCCATGCAAATTGGTTCCTCAGTTGCCCAGGATTCCTGAAACATGCAAATGTCACAGGTATCCACAAACCACCCCCAGTCAGGGCAATCTAGTTTGCATTTTAAGACCTGCCACATTCCAAGATACAACCTTGAGTTTGTTCGATGCGCTAGGGTTGGCTAAAGTGCCTCCCTGAGCCACATTCACTGATAGAACTTCTGGTTCCAATAACGCTGTGTGGTACTTGCTCAGAGAATCTTTGATTACCATTGGGTTTGTTCCCCTGTCTGGGTTTCCAGAGATTTCCGGAATGCCATGGGAACAAGATGGAGCATGGGAATGTGTAGGGGAGAAAGAATATATGTCCAGTATGGTTGTGGTGGGTTTAGGACTAGAGGTTACTAATAGAACTTTGGGCGATTTGGGGTGGACAACAGGACCGGGATGGGCAGTTACAGTGTTCGAAATGGAGTCCTTATCGGAGGAACTGGATGCCTTGTTCTTAAAATCCAGGGCCCTTTCCACTAAGGGTTCACTCACACATACCGTCCAGGGTGCCCACTCGGCCATAAGTCAATCAACTTCTTCCAAAACCCCAAATCTATTTGCCAGAGGCAAATTGAAAGTGTATGGTCTCAGTTGTAGAGCACCCTGTCCCACCGTTGGCTGATTCTGGAGCCAGTCATTTTGTCTATGTCTGGTGTCGGCCCTAGTGTTAAAAATGGATTCAAGGGTGTAAAAGTGGGTGAGCGGAAAAAGTTAAATGGCGGAACCTGTGTTTGGGAGGGATTGGCTCAGATGCAATAGATGTTGTACAATGCGTGGGTTCCTAAAATTAATTATAACACAGTCCCCACGAACATCTTTGGGCCTGTTAACCACCCAGCCTACCCTGCGTGTCATAAGTATTTCTATGGCATTAGCATAGGCAAATTGACAATGTCTAACAAGCAAGTGCAAGCATTTGTTTTTTAGCTCAAATTGGGTTTCATTCTGGCCATCTTTTAAATCTGGGACTCCAGTTAGAACAATTACGTAAGGGGTTGAGGCTAAGGGAAGATTAATTGTAGGTAGGTCTGACCCTGCCCCGCCTTTCGGTCTCATGGGCCCAGCATTGCCAGTGCTTTTTTTCGATGTGCCCTCAGTTTCTGATGCCCTGACCCCAGGCTTGTGGCCCGTAGCTGAACTAGTACTAGCCACCACCGGGGTAACAGTTGGAGCCCCACAGGATACATTTGTCCTTTCTCCGATCTCAACGGTTCCAGGTGCTGTGGTGCCCACAGACACAGTTCTACTCTCTCTGGCCGGTGTTGGAGGAGTGGGCATTTTTCCTGCGAAGCTGGAACATAGGTTAGAGAGTTTATCCAGACGTGCATGTACGTGGGCGAGTTCCTCGCTCAAGATGTCTCTGATTTGGCCTCGTAAAGTTTCCAGCAGGGGAGCCGCCCAAGCTGGTGGTGACTTATCCACATGCTGATTTGGCCCCTCAGACGCAATCTGATCTGACACACCTCCCATGTACTCCGGTGTTCCATCATTAGACTTCTTTCGCTTGACCCCTACCTTGGTGGGCTTTATGGGCTGTTTGGTATTACTGGACTTAGCTGCACCCTTGGTGACACCCCTCCTCCTTGTGACTACTTTGGGAATTGTTCCAGTGCCCACCTCTGGTGTCTGAATCTGTGGCGACAGTTCAAGCGAACGTTCCATTTTGCTATGAATTGTGGGCGAAACCATGACAGGACAGGCTTGTTGAAGGTCCGGGGTCAATGACAGTCTACGTTCTGTAAGTTCTATCTCAGTGGCCACCACTTCTATGGCCCTTTGAAGCATCCTGTCAATGGATGTCTGCGGAAGGGGAGGGGGTATAAGCCGTGGTGATGCATGGCATGTTGCATTTGTAGTGCGCTTCCCCATTTCTAGTGGATTTCTAGACACGTGTCAGAGACACCTAGGATCACTCGAGTTACCGCCCAGCTAGACGAAAATGTAACCCACTAGATTTGTATACTGGGGTTACAGGGGAAGAGGTCAGACACAATATAAAAACACAAAAACAGCTAGAGGTAAAAATCAGGTTGCACTTACAAGTAGTCCCGGTAGCAACCACACTGTGGCTAGGGGTAGGCCACCCTGGGAGGTTTCCTGTTTTTCTATGTGGATTGGGCAGAACACGGGCACATAGGAAAGTCCAATACAAAATTCCAAGAAAAAGTGCCCAGCCTCGTCCGGTCTCGGACGGGTGCAGATGGGCCCGCCCTTGGCCCGGGCTTTGCCCGGGCGCGGCCCAGGCACGCCCGCGTGCGTCACCGCCACGGGAGCCCGCGGCCGAATTTGTAGCACCTCCAGGCGCTAGATGATGACGCTGTTGGCGGGGAGAACAGGGCAGGCTGGTAGGTGCAGTCCTACCGGGACCAGTGGCGGCAAGGCAGCAAGAAGAGCGAGACCCGCCCCGCGGGAGCCTGCGGCCGAATTTGTAGCGCCTCCAGGCGCTAGATGATGACGCTGTTGGCGGGGAGAACAGGGCAGGCTGGTAGGTGCAGTCCTCCCGGGACCAGTGGCGGCAAGGCAGCAAGAAGAGCGAGACTGTGCATTTCTTGTGTGAATGTCACATGCGGCAATGTGGAGTCTTGTTCATTAGCTTGTTTTGAGTGCACAATTGTGCTATGGCCTCCTATATTTGAACAGTCACTTGTCAGGATTGTGCATGTGAATGGTTGTGCTACACATTGACACCATGCTCACTTTGTAACTGGTGGAGTGTCTATGCCTGTGTTTGCAGATTTGTCTGGTTGCACACAGTTTGTGTTTATGATTGACATTTGTTCATGTATTTTTTGATTGGTTTGGATGATGGTATCTGTGCAATTGGCCAGAGTAGAAATGTCATCTATTCCGGTGCTGTCTAGGATCACATTGCCTATCCACTGTTTGGCTGCACATGGCTAAGCTTATTGGACTTCTTTTGATGTGGTTTATGATACATGTGTTTGGCAATTGGTTTGGGATCAGCATTGGTTCAGACATCCCTGAGTGGGATTCTGACATTTGTAGATACACACCAGGGTGTGGCATTGGTTATCAGGGAACTCACAGGACCTTATTTTCACCTTTATCTGTGCTTCTCACAGGTGTTGAGTAGTGAAGGTTAGCTGGGTAGATGAGGGGTATGTGTGAAGGTCATACTTGGGTTTGACAGTCCGGGAGTGTCACCGTGAGCCATGAGTGTTGTGCTGGTGGCATGCACATGTCAAGATAGTTGACACAGATGAGGGGCTGGTCACTGTATGGCTTATGACAGTTCGTATCATTCTGGGCCAATGCATTGCTTGCATTGCTGTATCACAGGGATATTGCACAGATGTTATTTTCGTTCAATTTCAATCACTTTGCCACCCATGTATGATTTGATGGCCTAAGTGTAGTGTGATACCTCTTGCATGTCATGTACAAATGGTAACAGTCATTTCTACATGCTTTTCCTGCACTGTACACTCCACTTTAGGCTAGTTTACTTATTATGATACAGTGCTGCTGACTTATGGTTTGTGTATGAGGCTAAGTTTAAGTGTGTGAGCTGTCTGAAGGACTTAACATGCAGTGTGAACAATTCCAAGGTTGTTAATCTGCACAGTGACTCTTCATTTCTTCAATTAGTCACTTTAATTCACATGAGTGGAAGGCAGTTGTGAGGAGGAGGAGGGATGTCATGAGTCTCAGGTCAGAGTTTCCTGCTATCAAGATGGACTCTTCCTGACACTTTGGCATTCATTCACTACTTTGTAGTTGGTGCTACCTTTGTTGAGGTGGAGTAACGGTGTGTAGGTGTTCTGCAAGTTGGCAGTGTAGTCAGTGTTGTTGATGTACTGGGCATACTCACATGGTGTCATTTATTGCAGCAGTACATGTTTGAGTCAAATGCACAGTGGTGCTTACTTTGAGTTGGCTGTTTGAGTCAGGAATTTCTTACTGTGTTGCATGGTATGGGCTGTCATTGTGTGATATGGTCTGCAATTGTATGTGATGAGCCTATCAATGTCTGCTTGGGGGCTGTGGTGATCTGTGATTATGTGGCAGTGGTGTCTAATATGATGTGTCATCTACCTTGGCTCACTGACTCATTCCAACACCTTGTTGGACTACTGTGAAATACACATACACACCCTGCTTGGTCTGCCCTCCTCTGTTCCACATTGTATTTGGACTGACTCTTATTTGGGTGCAATGATGACTATTGTCATTTTGGAGGGACTCTTGCCTCACCCCACACTCATGTTACTATACATTTGCTGATGATCCTAATGAGATGTCACTATAGACAGTGTCACTGCACATGACTGCTTGCTGCAGATATGTTGTGCTGAGTGGTGCTTCTTTTATGATACATGTGGTCTGGATGTTGTGATGTTGGTCTTGCTTGCCTGGGACAATGTCCTGGACTTGTACTACATTGTGGGCAGGTTTTACCGCGGCTTCACTGCTGCGGTGACATGACCGGCACGACTGGGCTAGTTACAATCATTTCTATGGGGATGGGTGACCCCGATGCAGAGGTGACAATTTGTTACGTGCAAGACATGTGTAATTGGACTATGGGATATGTTCCTGTCTCCCCCAGGGTGTATGTTGTAGACAAGACACGTATTTCACCGCAACAGTTGTGTGTTGTTGTTGTTGTACAGGGGTTGTATGCGGGGATATGTTTTTGACATACCTGCGGTGTTGACCGCGACTGCGTCTTATCTGTTGGTAGTGGATCAGGTACAGCAGTGGAAGGGCTTGTAGAGCAGTATCCATGGCGGCCAGGAACGCGTGGAGGTGTCTCAGACTCAAGTTTCTATCTCTGCAGTTGTGCTTCCGCCATCTCCGAATAGCTGGTTTCTCCGCTGCGTTATGATGGGCTGGTTGATGCATCGTGATTTGTCCGGCGGCCAGAATGTCATTCCGCACGGCGGCCTTTCTCTATTGGCTCCCTCCGGCACCGTTGCGGAATGAAAATTCTGGCGGATCCGGAAACTCCGCGACGGATGGAAAATGGGCTATCTTTGCCCCTTGTAATATGGCGGTCGCGAGGACCGCCGCAGGAGTAACTAAATGGACGTTTTCCGGCAACGCCAGCAACGCGGAGGTGCCTACAACCGCCATCGTATTCAACCCCTCAGTGAGGCGCTGCTAGAAACAACAAGAGGTCAATAAGTAGCTGGGTGAAAATGTTTAATGAACATAAGACCTCTACTGTCTACAAAAAAGCCCGAGATAAATGGCAGGAGAAAGAAGACCTTCAGATCTCAAGAGCGGTCTGGAATAGAATTAGCAAATTTAATATTACTTTAATAAGAGGCGCCAATTGAGGAGAATGCAATTCTATACAAAATGGTTATTATACAGGACTCCCTCTTTTCTCCACAACATATATCCTCAGATTGAGGATAGATGCTTCCGTTGCTCTGAAGAGGGGGAGGCACCTGGACTCATATTGTTTGAGATTGCCCAAAGATTAAGCAACTATGGGAAGAAATTGAGAAACACTGTAGAACGAAGATAGGATACGCATTAACCATCGATAGATATATTGCAATTCTAGGGTGTTCACCAAACATAACTATGAATAAAACACAAGAGGAATGTTTATATTTATTTGCCCTAGTGGCGAGATCACTAATTCTCCAGAATTGGCGAAGCAATGTTATACTCTGTTTCCATGCCTGGCAGGTAAAACAGCATAGAGTTAGAGAGCTGGAGAGACGTTACTCCCTAAGGTCGGGCACGTACACAAAATTTGAGAAACAGTGGAAGTTCATAGGAAGCTAGCCAGCGAAGTAGATGAAACCAAACACTAAAGGGAAATTGTGCAAAATGTGGCTTTTTAGATGTGCTTTTATGTATTTTTTATTAGCATTATTCATGGCGATATGCTTTGCTGATGGACCATGTTTGGATGAAATGTGTCAACCAAAATTGAATACCGTAAGCACTTTATTTTTGTTAAATTTTTATATATGTACAACTGTGTAATGAACTCTCAATCAAAAATAGTTTTTAAAAAAACGTTGTTTTATTGGCCACCGTTGCACATTAAAGTCCTGAAAGACTCCAAAGTTTACATTGTTGCTTCTGAGATAAAAGCAAAAGCTTTTTGGACACTTTAGGATGCAACCCAGAATGATACAATTAAAAAACAAAATTGTTTGCTAGCTTGTCATTATTTGGAACTGGCAAATCTGGAGCCCAGGAAAATAGGTGCTACTTTCAGTAAAGATCCTTTGGAATAATATTTTTACAAAATCACATTTCCATTAATTAATCAGACATTTTCAACTTTATACGATATAGCTTGCATGGAAGTATATTACAAATAAGACTCAGAGCAGTGATAGTATTAGAAAATTCCTGCCCCTAAACATAGATGAAATATAACCAGAAATAAAATAAATACCATACATAATAAGGAAGCTGTTGTGATGCACGATCAAGGAGAAATTGTCCAGGCGTTTCAGGACATTTATCAAGATTTATATCAAGTAGGTAAGTGCCTCCTCACAAGAATTTATAAACATGTACTTGAATAATAAACAACTCAAAGCCCTAAACAACCAAGACAAGAGATGGTAGATGCCTCTATCATTATAGGAATTAAAGGAAGCAATAGATGATCTACCGAGAGGAAAGGTGGTAGGACCTGATAGAATTGCAATTGATTTTTATCATAATTTGTTTCAAGTATATAAACAGTTCTTTTACCTTTACTGATCGGAATCTAACAAGGTCTATTCCTCCTACAGTCATTGACACAAACTGATATTATATTTCTTAAAAAATAAAGATCCCAATTACCCTGGTTCATTCTGCCTTCTTTTGTTAATTAACGGTGATTTGAAAATTTACTAAAAGAGTATGTCCAGATATCTGAGTAGGATCACTGCCATGGTAGTATCACTATTGCAGCACAGCTTTGTATCTGGTAGAGGAGCAACTAACCATATAAAATGGGTAATTGCCCTTCTCAAGATAGCAGCTAGTGGTGGTTCTCCCTTGGCAATGAACCTCCTCAATGCAGAAAAAGCATTTGACAGGGTTACATGGACATATTTATTGACTTATAGAAGCAATGGGCTTGAGGCACATTTTATTAAAGAAATACAAACTCTCTACAGCAGGGGTCTGTAACCTTTTCTGTAATGAGAGCTAATTCTGATCAGTGAAAAACGCTGTGAGCTACTGAAGGCCCAGTATCTTGTGCATTGATACTCGCTCAGCTTCATTGACTTTAAACCTAATGTCCATGAAGCTCGATACTATGGTTTGAACAAAATATTGTGACTAGGGGTACTTTGATAGGGCTGCCATGTGAGTCAGTGACTACATGGTCTGTGGGGATTTATGAACATGTGTGCGAAAGAATGGGATATATGTGTATGGGTGACTGAGATCCTGTGTCATATGTACTTGTGGCACACGACATACCTTTAGCCCAGGGGTCTCCAACCTTTTCTGTAATGAGAGCTACTTCTGATTAGTGAAAATCATCGTGAGCTACTGAAGGCCAAGTATCTAGCGCATTGATAATAAGGAACATTTTTCTGCACTTGATGGAACCTTTTTCAGCACTTCAAATTTCACCCATTTAAATAAAATGGCTGAATTTGTCAGTTATAAATATGACAGCGTGTTCACCAGCCACTAGAAGCAAGATGCCTGCTGTGTATAACTGTGACACTTTGACATGGGAGAAAATTCAACTGGAGTATTAACTTATGTTTTTATGCATTTCATAAAACTCATCATTTTAATTTTCTCCCATGTCAAAGTGTCTTTACAAACAGCAAGCATATTACTCCCATGGGCCAGTAGACATGGTGCCATATTTATAATAGAAAAATACAGTCATTTGTTTAAATGTGAGGAAATTAAAGTGAAGAAACATGCTTCATAAAACATCAGGACCTAATTGGCTTAATTTAAGGTAAAGAAAAACATTAAGAAAATGTTTCATAGAAACATTTTTCTTCACTTCAAATTTCTGCCATTTAAAAGCAAATGACAATTTTACAGTTATAAATATGGCACTGTGTCTACCAGCCACTGGGAGCAAAATGCCTGCTGTTTTAAATGTGACACTTTAAAAAGGCAGACAATTAAAATGAAGAGGTAACTTAACAATTAAGTTAACTCTTCATTTTAATTTTCTCTCATATAAAAGCATATATCATTTTGTTCTCATGCTCCAATATTGTGTTGAAAATGACTTTTATTTAAGAGTTACCTCAGTGCTGACAAGAAGACAGGATATCCCTCTATGTGGATGATATCCTGCTTTACCTAGCTGCCCCCGCGAAATCACTCCACAGAATTTTAAATATCTTCACAAACTTCGGGAGATATTCGGGATACTCAATTAATTGGTCTAAATCCGTGCTTTTCCCACTACATGGGCCGGTTCCCAGACTCCCTCTCGGGTATACAGTGGAGGTGGCGGAGAATGGATTCCGCTATCTGGGAATCTATATCACCCCGGATCCTACTGTATTTTATACGAACAATCTTGGAGCCCCCCTGGTTCGGCTGAGGAACGATGTGAAACATTGGAGAACTTTGCCTCTCTCCTTATTGGGCCGCGCGGCCCTTTTTAAAATGTTGGCGCTTCCCCGCTTCCTATATATTTTACAGAATTGCCCGATTAAAATACCAGAGTCCTATTTTAGAAGCGTTGAGAGTGAGGTGAGGACCCTGTTGTGGGATGGAAGGGCCTTCATAGCCTTGCATAAACTGACTAGGAGTTGGTTTGACGGAGGCATCGCTCTCCCGGATATACGCCTCTATTACTGGGCTTCACAGCTGGTGGTGGTGATCCACTGGATATACCGTCCCCCGATAGACCCGGCTTATCTCCTGAATAACTATCAGATGGGGAAAGAAGGCTACCTAGGTGCTCTCTATTCTAAGGCCAAGAGAGGCTGTTTCTTTGGCCCTACGGCTCAAACCATAGCTAATTGGAAGCAAGCCAACAAGAAACTTGGCTGGCTGGATACTCTGACTCAGGCCACCCCACTGTGGACGACCCAAAAACTTGGGATGCTGTGCCATCAACCTGGCTTCGACAGATGGGATATCATTGGTATTTCTACCATCGGGCACCTTTGGAAAAAAGGGAAAATGGTGTCATTTACACAACTAGCAAAAGACTATGCTTTGGCCAAAGAGGAGCTCTTCCGTTATTTACAAATCCAACATGCTCTTACTGCCGCCCTCTCCGCGACTGGGGAGATACCAGAATCCTCCCCCCTGGAGGATAGGTTACTCTTGGAAAAACTGCTGAAAAAAGCGATATCAACTTATCGTAAGTTATGCAATAATCTACCGGACCCACTTAGGAGTCTTCGCGAACAATGACAAGCTGACATAGGCACATTAGAGGACGAGGATTGACAAGCTGCACTTATGTCTCTGAGAGAATCAGCTATCCCACTTAAGTTCCGACTCATCCAACTGAAGGTACTGCACAGATCGTATTTCACCGGGGCCACACTTATGAAACTTGGGCGCAGGGAGGATGCAATTTGCCTTAGACAGTGCACCGAGGAGGCTACCCTATACCACACCTTATGGGAATGCTCCCACAGCAGGGTTCTTTGGGAGGAAGCCACACGTCATATGTACAGGGCCATTGGGAAGGATATCCAGCTGACGCCGAGACTGGGGCTATTAAATATTTGGGAGGCAACAGATCTTACTGAAGTGGAACAACAATGGGTCACTTTGGGCTACACACTGGTCAAACAGGCAATTGCTATGCATTGGGGGATTGCTGATGTGCCGAAGGCAAGGGATGGGCTAAGGAGCTAGACAAATGCATGATTGCTGAAAAAGAGGTGTTTAAATCCAGAGGATGCCCTAAGAAATGCGATAAAAAATGGGGCAAATGGAACATATATCGGTGGGAAATATGCGTCTCTCCTACTGTGGAGATGGAGATGCGAGAACAACAGAGAAATGGAATATATGTGAAAGACTGTATGTGGATGTATTACTACTATATGACAACTATAATTGTATCATATCCAAAAGGTCTTCTATGCCACTGATATGGTGTTATTGGTGACTGTTCAGTTCTATAAAATAATAAAAACATGTTAAAAAAAAAAAAGAAATTGCCAATTCAGAAGCAACTCTAAAAATTCAAACAAAAAACAAAACAAAAAATACCTCAGTGCTTCAGTTCTGATCCTCTGTGACCCACATGGGTCATAAATCTTGAGTGGAGCACTGCTTATTGTCAGACTCTTCTATCTCCAGCCTGAAAATAATGTAAAATAACCTTAAAATGAAAAAGTGAACCTTCTTTCTGGCAGTTCTTAGTTAAAAATGAACTCAAGGCTGGGAGCTACTCTGAAGGTTTCTGAGAGCTACTGATATCTCGCGATGGACTGGTTGGAGACACCTGCTCAATAGGCTCTAAAATCTCTACAATATATAAAAATAGCATATATTTATTATTTTAATATAGAATATTTCATAATTAAATATTTTATAATTAAATAAATATGTACTAATTTCATATATATTTTTTAACATCAATTTATATTTATATTTTAACTCTTTTAAATAATTTAATTTGATTTACCATTATTTCCTATGGGGCTTTATTTTAAGTCATTCCGCCATTATTTTCAATGGGAAGGTGTTACAGTACCAGTGGTTGTTAATGTGTAGTGCAGGACTTACTACAATAGTGCAAATTACTACAAAAGTGTAAATTACTACAAAAGTGCAGTTTGTGAATACCGAAAAGTGGTAAACGTACTCAAAAGTTAAAATGTACTCAAAAATGAAAACTCACTAAAAAGTGTAAGTTACCTTTGTGAATCATGCCCTATGCATTTAGTTTGCACTGATTTTGTACTTTCCGCTTCCAAATTAAAATAAAAAAGACAACCTGCATTGTGGGGCTAATAAGGCATACTTTGGGGGTGACTTAATAATATATAAAAATAGGTTTATCAAACTGGTGAATGCACTTTTCTTTGCCATCTGTTTCTCCAGAGCCTTTAAATTGCAGCCCAGCAAGAGCACAGTTGTGCTCTAGGCAGCCATATATTTTTTTTAGCTATGTGGGTGGTGTAAATACATAGTGTATCCCTAATACAACATTTAACTCCCATGTCATTGGAACATTTTCTGCACCATTTACTATGGCTTTAAGGGAAAGTTAAATGAATCAGCTGGGGAAACCAATTTTACCAATATCATTTTAGGCCAGAACACTCACAATGTGGCCCTGAATAGCAGTGTCACAGAGTCCAAATACTAGCAAAAATAAGGTCTAAAATTGTAATAAATCTGGAGTATCCATGTGCAAAAGGTGAACCTGCTCCAAATGGCTTGCAATGGGCTCTTGCTGGGTTAACTTGCAGGTTCTGATGTTAAGTTTCTTTTTAATAATTTGAGAAGCTCATATGTGAGCACTATTAGAGAGATGAAGTGTAATATTCTGTCTTATTTACAGGTCCAAGTTTATAAAGTGATAGATAATCAGGATGTGAAATGCTGACCCACATATTAATGCATCTCATAGGTATATTGATATAGATTCCTACTTACAAGTGGAATCAACATGTGGGTGTATGGTATAAAAATGCACAAACATGCACTGCCTGTAAAGTGGTAAAAGAATGTATTATCATAGGATTGTTTGATTGATTTGACTGATGCTGAAGTCATTCAAAAAGTAAATAAATGGGGGATGGAGTCATAGAGTTGACTTCAGCTATTGCATACATGAGAATCTCCTGCCTATCAGGTACATCATGGCCCGTTTGCAGGGTGGTCTCATACATATATGGCCCATGTCCCCTGTGTCTGAATAAGGAGGCCCCTAAGTTTGAGGGGAGGGGTGATGCAAATCAGCCGAGAAACAGAGGGGGAGGCTGTATTATGACAGCTACAGTTCAAGATGGCACACACAGGGGACATGAAAATCACTCCGACAGTATGCTCAGCAGCAACATTAAACATTCCCCCAGGGACCATCAGGGTCTGACACTAGATGTATTCCAATCTGAGAAGGGAGAAGACACCCAGGGGGTGATAGGGAAAGCAGAGAGGCTCCTGAAGTGGCATTTACTGGAGGAGTCGGCCATTCATATTGTGAGGAGAGAGGCCCAGCAATGCACCACCTGAGCTCAAAAGGATCTAAAGACAAACTGTGCTGAGAAAGGCCAACCTGTTCACCATCTGAGCTATGAGGTTCTAGTCTGCAGCTTTGAGGGTCTCCCTGCACTGCGAGAAGTGGGACTGGCTGGGGAAATTCTGCATCAATGCCTGGCTTGCCCTCTTCCGAAACACCAGTCACACCAGGTGATCCAGTAATTGACCATGGAAGGTAAATTGCTTGAGAAAGGATGCGAGACACTACTCTTGAAGGCCTACCTCAACTGAACACTACCCTCTCCATGGGGGAATGCAGGTTTGGAGGCACCTTGAGATATTCTCTCTGATTGGGCTCCCTGTAAACTGTGCCATTGACTGACTATCCTGACTATCGGGATAGGCCTTCTCCTCGATAGCAAAGTACTACAGACAGTGCTGATAAACCCTAACTGGCAAAGATCATGCCACTAGAGAAGCTGCAAACATGATTGGACAAGTACTAACTATCAACACACACTGAAGCAACTTGGAGCACTTCAGTAGTAGCAACATATCTGACTGCCGACAGATGCTCTGGAGCAGCCAACATCATGGCGCTTACAAAGGACGACTTGGTGGCTGCCCTGGGTACAGGTACCCTGAAATTGTAACTAGGGGAGGACAACATTATGAAGGAAGTAACTCACCTTGAGGAAGTCATGCTTGCACCGGCAGACTCCTGGGAAACTATGGCATTTCATCAGGTGAGATGCTGCTGATTCTTGAGATCACAGGGGAGTTTATTCCATTACTTGCATGTGGAGCAGACAAAACTCCTCCCGCCCCAAGATACCTTGTTGCATTTAGGAATAGTAACTGTTTTAGATACAGCTGAGTGCAAGGTTTCCTTGGTGTGTACCAAGTGAACTTTTTCCTAAGATGTTGTGGGCCCATACCGTGAAGGTATTTAAATGCCGTTTGCAGTGCCTTAAAGGTAACTCGTTGCTTGACAAGGAGCAAGTGAAGCTCCACTAAAGCCTGAGAAACTGGTTGATATTTGGGTATTTTTTTGAGGAGACAAGCTGCTGCGTTCTGCAAAAGCTGGAGTGTATGTAAAAAGCTCTGCTGAATGCCCTAATAAAGGGCATTATAATAGTCCAGCCTGGACAATACCAATGCAATCACCACTGATTTCTGCAGATCGAAGGGAATGAAAGGAAGAATTTTTCTCAAAGATCTTAAGAGAAAGAAGCAAGCAGATGTGAGTTTTTTTTATCTGATCTCTAAAGGAGATATTAGCATCGATAATCAGCCCCAAGTTTTTAACTTTTGAGACCAGAGTGGGGAGAAGGCTGAAAGACTGGGGCCACCAAGACGGATTTAAAAATGAGGAGTCCTTACCGAAGAGAAGGGCCTCCATTTTCTCTGAGTTTAACTTAAGACTGTTACATTTCATCCATTTGACGACCTCACACATGCAACTGTTAAAGAGGTGGGAGACTACTAAGCCACCAGACCCGGCTTGATATATTGATTTTATGCCATGCCGGTGTTTTTAAGACCTGCACTGTTCTGCCCGATAAAGATTTTGGGGCAACAATCTTTAAGTTGAAATACACAGCTTTATGGTCCAACTACGTCAGTGGTAGTATGGCATCAAGCTGAAAGTCTGGGTGGCTTGAAAAGATTCCATCTAAGACATGGCCGGCGTTATGAGTAGTATCATTCACCAACTGTCTAAGATTAAAACAGTTAGAAAATCTTTTAAATGGAAGTTGAAGTCGCCTAAGATAGTATAATGTGCGTATAGTAAGCTAGATTCAGTAAATACCCTCCAGGGCATGTCTAATTTGTAGGTAATGAAAGAACTGTGATTTATGCAGTTAGAACACTTTGGTCAATTGTCCGAATGTTTTGTGACTAGCTTTCCAAATATTTCCAACTCTGGATATCCATATCGTATCCAACAAGTGAAAACCTGTCCGGTGGGTGACTGCTGAATGCCACACACCATACCACTGGGGGTTTCCTTTATTATTCTTCCATGGCAGCCAATCATTCTTAAGGCCTGGTGCCAACACTCCTGAAATATTCTAGTGATTGGGTATAGTGCCAGGTTCAGTGTCTTCCTATAGATCTGTAACAACAAATTCAAAATCCACACAGCATCTATCTCCAATCTCACAGTGGGATGTGCCCTGTTGTCAGTAATATAGCTTAATGTACGCTATCCCCAGTCCGTCATCTTTTAAGAAAGAAAATGTAAACCTTTTTTAATTGATTTTTCATATAAAACAGCAAAGACACATTATATTCAGTATATTACACAACATTTCTATATAGGTTCAGTTTGTTTCTGGTATACAAAGGATTAATTGAAATATGACAATACTCTTAAGAGTAGGAATATAGGAGGCTCATTACAAAGGCGATTGGACATCGAAGCGGGATTGAGACTGCCCGACAAGGAGTAGGCGGTCCCACCCACCCACCATATTTTGATCAGACCGGCGTGTAGGCAGTCGGAAACTGCCTTTTTCTACTGCGGCTTGTACTGTGGCTCGGAAAAGGGCCGCAGCACAAGCTGCAGTAGAAAAAAGCATTTTTCAAACATCCATGCACCGTGTGCTAGGCACCATTGTGGAAGAGGTGTGGCGCAGCGGCCAGGGTGCCTGACTCCGGACCACAGGGTTCACGGTTCGATCGCCGGCGGCAGGTTAGCCCAGCACCATGAGACTCTGGGCAATAGCTCGCTTAATCTTCCCGACGGCCCCCAGTGCCGGGACACCTCTCTGGAGGTAGCTGTGCGCTTTACAAATGCTGGTATTTCATTTCATGTGGTGCTTGGCACACGGTGCATGGATGTTTGCCAGTGGCCCACAGGGATGGGTGCCCTGCTTGGGGCCCCAAAGGCCCTTTCCGGCTGCCTTTCCATGGCGGTGGCACCGCCATGAACAGGCAGTCTGAAAGGGACATCGTGATCCTGACGGCGGTGCCTGAGCAGGCACCGCCTTCATTCAGGATTACGATTCCATCTGCCGCCCCGTTGGGATCAGTAGATTCTGTCAGAGGCAGCGGTCCATACCCCGACAGTCAAGGGTCCGACCGCTTGGACCGCCTGCATCGTGATGCGGTGGTCGGCCCGAAGGGCTGTTTGTCGGAACCACCACCGATGGCCTGTCAGTGGCAGTACCACCGACATCGTACTGTGCCCCATAGTGTATTGGAAACAAAGAAACAAGAATAACTAAACAAACTTAGTGCTGGTCTTAAAGCTGGAGTTGTGCTATTCTCAACAGTGATAGACCAAGACATCTTAGTGAAATTTGGTTACCTTTTTGGCCAGCGGAGCCAATGGCTAATTTGGCCAAGTGGAGGGAAGTCATGGAAGGGCAGTGCTAAAATGGTACTTACCATGTTGCGATCGGATGGACTATGGTGAATCATATAATGCACATAACTTTAGGGGCACCCTTGGACATCTAGTGCTAGTTAGCAATGTGAAATTTCCCTTAGGGTAACGTAACATTGTATCATCTTTAGAGTGTTCCTGGAATGTTAATAATTCATCCCATCAGATGCTATAGGTTGTTTTCATAGTCCTCTAGCTTTCTCTCTCTACAAGGAAACATATTGCATTTTAGCCCACCACGTCACTGTGTTGTACCAATAGGAAACCCCAGGAAGAGATGGGGCCTTCCAATACATAGTGAGTGTGCACCAGGCCAGTAGAAAAGCCAGGTCTAGATTGACTTTCCTGGCTTTGGGGTGATGGTAAATTCCCAGTACGCAATATTCCAGCGTTTTTAGGTCATAGTGGCCAGTGACAAGTGTGAGAACCTGGGTTATTTCAGTCCAGAAAGTGGCAGCTGATGGGCAGTCCCAAGCCATGTGCTTGATGTCCGCTTCATCAGCATGGCAACGAGGACACGTGGGTGGCAAATAGGACATGTGGGCTAGCAGTAGCATACATTTTCCCATGACACGTTGAAGTCAGGTACGCCCGGGGCAGAATATTAAATTGAATGAATTGGAATCTGGTGATGCGTGAGAAAGTGTTTTATCCCATTCCATTTGTGTAAGTGTGCAGTCTATATCTGCTTCCCATTTCATTTGTAGTTTTTCAAGGGGGGACTAGAACGATCTGGAAAGGCTTTGACTAGCTTAGAAACTAGTCATTTACCAGCTCCTATATTGAACAGCTTTTGTATAAGATGATGGGTCGGGAGTTCTGTTTGTATTATGACCCAGATGTCCCTAAGGGCCATTACGATTCATTTATTTGCAAGAAAGTGACCAGCTGGGAGACATCATTTTTTTTTTTTATAACAATTTTTTTTATTAGTTTTACCATTAAAATCTACAAACAAACGCACAATAACCCATCTGCACAACTCCATCAGAAAAAGCCATGGCACAAAGGCAAATATTAGATTTATCACATTAAGTCCACAGTGTCCTAGGGTTTGCCAATCAGTATGACTTCGGCCGTTTAGCACGTCCAGTCCATGCCCACCTCCTCCACCATTTACTCCAAATCTTAGAATACTTGGCAGGGTACCTTATAGCCTCATATACTGACTTTTCCTGTTGAGCGCACCAGTCAACTCCTCTTTGCCATTGATTAAGTGTTTGGTGGTGTTTCCGATTTCCAGCGAGCAGCAATGTCCCATGTGGCCACCATGACGGCCATGCCCAACAGCGCTCAACCTGCCCTAGTGTGCCCAGACCCTTCCAGTATCCCCAGTAGTAGCAACTTAGGAGAGAGTTCCACTTCCTACCCAACCAACCCCTGTCGTAAGTTCCGCCACTACCATCTCCAAATATCTTTGGATACGGGGACATTCCCAAACCATATGAAGTGAAGTTGCTGGAGTATGGGAGCATATGGTGCATTGAGCATGTGGCATTGGACCCGCTTTATGTAATCAGTCTGGTGTGAGATATGCACAGTGTAGATAATATGTTTGAATCAGACGTAGTCGTGATGAAATCGTTATGACCATCAAAGCCATCAAGGCGTCCCTCCAATAATTATCCTCATCATCATCATTCAATGGGCCCAAACATGCATCCCATTTCATCCGGAGGGATCAAATTGTGTCTGGGGCATTAATGATAAGTGTTCGATAGATCTGCAAACCCCCCCCTCTCCCAATGGCACCCATCATGAGCTTTGCTTCTAGGGGACTAAATTCTGGTAGGACGGTGCCATGTGTTATATATGTGTATAGAGTGTGGCGTAGTTGGAGGTATTTGTGAAATTGGGTCGGGGACAGATTATATGTTGTCTGAAGATCTTGGAAGGAGCATATATGTGAACCACTCCATACATCTCCCAATAGGGTAATACTTATTGCATCCCATCGGCTGAATCCCTCCAATGCAGACACTTCAGACACCCATCTATCATGCCATAGGGGTGTTTGTTGTGTCAATGTGGCAGCCCAACCTGTGTGAGTCAGCGCCGCCCTCCACCACAAGAATACCTACGGCAGGGTGATAGGGATTGCAGCCCCATACAACATAGCCATCAGGGTCTGAAAACTCATAGCAGTGAGTGCCACCCTATACACCGGATCAGACCATTCCCTGGAGAACCAGTCATTAATGACGATTAACTGGGTTGCTAGATAGTATAAATACAGGTTTGTCATGCCAAGACCTCCTCCGTATTCACCACGCTGACATTTTGTATAAGCCAATCTGAGTCTTTTGTTTTGCCATAAAAAGCGTGTGACTAAGGAGTCCAATTCTCAGAACCAATGTCGGGATATGGCTTGCGGGATGTTTTGAAAAATATATAAAAAACACGGAAGGACCATCTTTTTGTATAGGGCTATCCTGCCCATAACATTCAGGGGAGGGATTGGCATTTTTGAAGGTCTTTTTTTAACTTTCTGAGTCAAGAGTGTCATGTGAGGGCCGAATGGATTGCCACGTGTATACCTAAATATCAGCAATAAGCAGCTTGAATGAGGATCATGTCAATTTGGGCTTGAGTATGATGTGTGGCCGAAGTGTGTGTGTGTATTGTTGTTCCTGCGGGTGCAGCCGCCTCCTCGTATCACAAAGGCCCTTCGCACTTAGCCAATTCGATAGATGCCGGGCACCGGTGGTAAGGTCTACAACAGCGTTAAAGTCACCCCCTACATATCTGGGCCCATTTGGGAGTTGAGCCTGTATCAGTGTGTGGCCGCTCAAGAAAGAGTCCAGTGCTAGTTGTGGGGCATAAAGACAAAGAGTACTCAATGGTTTCCTCTCCAGTGTCCCAGTGATTGCAAGGTATCTCCCCTGGGGGTCCTGCCATGTCTGTGTGACCACCATGGGAAAGTCACGGCTCAGGAGTATCACCACCCCCTGGACTCCTCGCGCATATCCCGCGTGATACACTCTGTCAAATCCCTGACAGGCAAGGAATGGGCAGTAATTCCCCAGCAAATGGGTCTTCTTGTAACATGAGAACTGAGAGAGTGAAACGATGAGCGTACCTCAGTATTGCAGATCGTTTTATACAGTCCAAAAGGCCGTTAACATTCCACGTCATAACCTGAATAGATGCCATGACCCCAGAAGGTACCTAAATATGAGGAGGGAGTGCGTTAAGGCTTCCTAAGGTATAAGAACTGCTTGGTGTCTGGCTCCTGTCCCATGGTCACTGTGATCGCATGCCAACCAAAGCGTGCCAGTGTGATGGGAAGTGTCAGATGTGCACAATAAGAACAAACAAACAGTGTTACCCGGAACGTCATAACAAATCCCAACTCCCCACCCTAGACTTCCCCCTCAGAAGCATCTGTCACCCCAAACTAAATAACAAAACAGAAGAGCATTGTGTTCTTGGACGCGAAGTGAGGGACCCCTCCTTAGTACAGAATCATTAAAGTTAGTGTGTATGTAATTCTTCTAGCCGCCAGTAGAGTGTTACAATGCTTTGTTGGCATCTCAGGTTAACTCTACCCCTTTCTCAAGTGTTCCCGCCGGAGGCAAAGAGGGACCCGGGCAGAAGCAGCGAACCCTCCTCCATCGCCCCCTTAGCAGAGAGTCCACTGCTTGGATTGCCTTCACGCACCTGTCTCTGCGACCACTCAGGCGAGGTATGCTGTGATCCAGATCCCGGGGAGGCTGACGCAACCCGATGAAGTCATCCCCCCGCCGCGAACGGGCATAGGTCCTCCTTCTATGACCACCCATTACAGTTGCAGCTTGCGTTGATTTCCCCTGACACTTGGGGAGCCCTGAACGGTATCGGTCACTCAATTGCTTTTCTTCTGTAAGCCATTCCCAGGCGGCCTCTGGCATTTAAAAAAAGTGTGACTTTTCTTCATGGATGACCTTGAGCCGAGCCGGGAACATAAGCATGTTAGACAGGTTTAGTGCTCGGAGCCTCTGCTTGACAGACTCATAAGAGCACCACTTTGCCTGCACCTCCCTGGTATAATCCAGGAAAAGAAGGATTTTGGCATTTTGACAAACAAGGTCCGCGTGCTTCCTCGCCTCTCTGAGAATGCTATCTCTGTCCTTGAAATTAAGAAATCGGGCAATCATCGGAGGGGGTCTGGGTGGGAGCACCCTATTCGTACGTTCCAAGGCAAACCACGCTGAAAGTTTCTCTACTGGCATCTAGGATCTGATCCATTGTTCCAATCATTCGGCTGGTTGGGTAGTTTCCAGCCCCTCAGGAAATCCCACGAATCTGAGGTTATTGCGCTGTGAATGGTTTTCCGCATCTTCAGCGCACCGGTGCAGATCGTCTGTTTGGGTAAGTAGACGTGACTTTAGTCTTGAGATCTGAGACATCGTCTTCCACGGTTGAGATCCTACCCTCCACCTCTGTGATTCTTGCTGTCGCATTCTGCAGTCTTGGAGTAGGAGCGCCATGACGACTCGAATTTCCCCTATTTTTAACTCACCCGGCACTTGGGACGAGTGTATTGCTTGGAGAATCGGGCTGAGATCACTGGGGGGTGGTGTCTCCATCTCTGTCTCTCCCATTCCAGGCGCGCCAGCTCCAGTAGTAAACTGGTCATTACGGGTCTGGGAGGGGGTGTTGCTTTGGAACTTTGTCTTTTTCCATGGTCGCTGCCGGTGATTGTCTCCAGTAGATTGGGGGGGGATCTCGGCTCACTTGCCACTCTCCGGAATGGACTGGTGCATCTGCGAGTAATCAAAATTCGGTTTGAGCCGGTGTTCCAGGAGGGGAAAGGAGGAGGTGGGGCGGGGGGTTTGGTGATCAGTGTTCTCTGTTCTATCATAGAGTCCCAGGAAAGTCTCTCCCTCCAATCCCTCAGAGCTCCCCCAGCCTCGTTGTCTGGTGGGGAGGCACTCCTCTCAGCGCAGCCAGGCACCCGAGTCGCAGCGGGGACCCGGGGCACTCCGCCCAGTTCATGCAGGCCTCCGGGACTGCCAAGGCAAAGGGGCAGATTCTGCGCTCTCGTCACTGAGTGCCTGCTGGGGATGCAACCGCAGGATTCTTTCTCCCCTCGCGCCTCTTTCTCGGGGGGTGGTGCAGCAACAGGCTCAGTCCTGCTCGAGGTGCGGTGCGAGGCGAGGAGGCTGCTAGGGCTGACCGCTAGGCCCAAACTGGGGCGCTAGCATGGCAGAGCACCCTCAGGAGTCCCCCTGGCTGCACTGCTCAGCTCACACACGGGGACCGCTGGCCTCACTCCGCTCTCTCTGCGCCCAGCTCTCCTCACCTGCATGCAGGGGAGGTGCCAAAGGTTTGTAACACTCCCCAGCATCATAGGCAAAGGCAGTGCATCAAGGCAAGGCCCAGCAAAGCAACCAACCAGGGGCCACCTTGCCGCAATCTGCCCAGGCCCAGCCGCCAAGCTCCGTCCCCACCGCTCTCAGCCACCAGCAACGAGTCTCAGGTTCCACTGCAGCAGCAGATGGCGCTGGACAGTTCTCCGTTTTTTCCAGTGGCCAAGAGTATCACACACGGCAAAGGGATGGTGCGGCTGACGGGGGGTATGGAGCACTCTTAGAGTGCGACCGCCATCTTGACGGGGATAAGGTTACCATCTTGGAATAAGTCTCCTACACAGTACATTCCCAAGTCATAACAAACTTTTTTTTTTTATTGTTCTTTTTATTGAAGACAAATTAACACATAAAATAACACATTACAGACAATGTCAGGAATCATGCTGCAATCGACAATCATTAATTGTAAGGCCGTACTCCCCGTCGGGGTGGACAGTGTCCCGGGACATCGGTCGGGCAGCCATTACTCAATGTCTATAAGAGGCGGGGCTCTCGGAGGTTCACAGATATCCCCCTGTAGGTGTTCCATTTCTGCCATATTTGCGACCACTTTCCAGGGCAGCCTCACGACATATATACAGTCTTTTCTGTGAACATACAATGGTCCATGTCATTTTCCCAAAGCCTCAGGGACGGTTTTTCTTGTGCTCCCCACAATTTTGCAATATTGCATTTGGTGACCATCATACCCAGTGACACCCATACCTTATCCTTAACGTGTAAGTCTGTTGGGCTCCAGATGTTTAAGAGACATAGTTTAATATTGCAATCAGTGGGTACCCCCATGACTTCTGTCATACAGTTCGTGACCCTTTCCCAGTAGTTCTGGATAGATGGACACTCCCAGAGTGAATGTATAAATGTCCCGTCCAGCCCACAGCCCTTGATGCAAACTGTATCCTCCCTATAGCCCACCTTCTTCAGTGTAGGTCCCGAATAGTATATCCTATGTAATATTTTGAGTTGAACCAGCCTCAGTCTGGATGAGACTGCAGTCTCTTTGGGGGATGCGAGCGCTTCTAGCCATTCTTCATCCTCCAGCCCCGCTACGTCATGTTCCCAGTGGGCTCGGAGGCGGAGAAGAGTGTCAGGGGAATTGTTTATTAGTTTTTTTCTATATCAGGGAGATTGCTTTCTCCGGAAGGTGGCCGTCAAGTATTCTGTCCTCCAGTGGTGAGGACACTGGCGGGTTGTCTCCCCTGGGTATCACCACTTGTAGCGCGTGTTTGACCTGAAGATATCTATAGTGTTCTGAGGCAGCTAGGTCATATTCACCTCTCAACTGGTCAAAGGAGAGTACTTTCCCATCCCTCCACAGGTCCCCTACTGAAGATAGACCAATTAGGTCCCATCTATCAAACCCTTTAGTGACTCTCATGTTCCCCAACCGGGCAGAGTCCCAGAGTGGGGTGGCCAGTGTAATTTTGTCCTTCCATCCTAGGCTCAATGTGGCGTCCCTCCATATCGTGACCGAGTGGTTGGTGGGCCCAGTTAGTTTTAGTCTAGAAGGATTAGCATACAACGCTCCCCTGTAATTCCCTCCGGGTAAAAGCCATCTATCCATATTGTAGTGTGGTTTGTGGCCTCATTGTCTACATTGCTAAGTTAGCTTAGGCCTGGCTGCCATGATGCCTTTGCACACGTTACTCTGTTTTTCCAGACTCTGCCTGTGCCCGGCTATATTAGAACTGTCTGCCTTTTTGTCTTTCACCTTTCTCATGCTCCCTGTGGGTTTCGTCTGCACACCATGTACAAGGTCGAAAAACAACGTCCCTTGTTATTGCTGATCTGGTCAGCCCCTCGCACTTAGACATAACACGAAATATAGCTGCACTGGAGAAATTCGTGTGCTTTTAATATTGTGATCTCCCTGTTGGTGGCACTTGGAGAAAAACCTTTCCAGGGAGAAGAGCTGTGCTTGTCCGATGATGTAAACCTTGCATCTAGATATTGAGTTATGGGGGTCCGCTTGACAAAGCCCAGAGGTCTTCTATTTTTATAATAAACTAGTTACTAGCACGAGGAGGGTAGTAAGGCAATTTAGCCCTATATCCACTGTCTTTATAAAATGCTGTCCCCGTTTGTATTCTATGGAATTGTAACCATGCTTATTATTTTATCGTTATGCATTATGCTGATAGTACTGGCACGTGTACTTTATCTTAGAGCACGATAGTTGAAATAAACATTTTAAACTATACTGTGTCTCTTATTACGCACGTTGTGGACAAGTATGAGTGAGTTATGAAAGAGTGTTCTTGCTCCCGCGATTCCTGAGAGAGTCCGTGTTCTGGGATGTCTAATCATTGGTAGCTTCGCTGTAGTACGGAGAACGAATGAGATGCTACACCTAGTCGGATTGGGATTGTGGGTACTAAGGTGCATGGTTGGTACACCACTATACACCGAGGTCCTATTTTCCTGTGCATAGCTCTGTATATGTGCAGAATCCCCGCAACATGGCGCCACCAATGTGATGGGCTTCTTATCTGCGAGACGCTTGAGTAGTGCTTGTCCACAATAACCTTCGCTTACGCTTCCGGAAACGTATGTGAGTGTGATACCTCCTATATTGATGTTTTTATAGGTTCTTTCAAGCTTGAAGTTATTAAAAGGTGTTTATGTTAACCCTATATTGCGCTGCCTCACATTAGGTTGTCGATCATTCCTGGTCTTAATGGCTGTGAATGTAAATATCCTGGCACATAGCCGCGCTGCGCTCCGGGCTCATTTACTGGCTTATGGAGTGCCTGACGCGGGTGTCGCTCTCATCTTTGTGGTGCAGGCTGATCCGGCTCACCACTTTGAGGTGTTTTACTCTTGGGTCACTTTTCCGGCGGTGGAAGGAGCTGACAATTTGTTTCATGTTTACGCTCCCACTGCCCTACCCAATGCTTATCGGCCTTATCAGGCTCTTGAAGTACCACTTACGGCATGGCAACACCGTATTTGGTTTAATGGCGCCCTCCCAAATCCGGTCACCCCGGTTCGTTTAGGCCCCTTATCCATTGAGGGGGCCACTTGGCCAGTCTTGGCCGGGTATACCCCACATCCACGGCATTTAGCAGTTCCGGTTGATGAACTGCGCGTGATGCATACGTCTTTAATCCGCGTGCACAGAGCTTTGGTACAATATGTTACAGGCAACGTCCAGGGGGCCCCTCCTGGAGTTGCGGCGCATCCAGCTGGACCGGGCGGTGTAACCATAAGTCCCGTCATGGTTAATTCGGTGATGGGCAAGCGCCCACAGAATAAGGATGATTTGCCTTATTGGCTTGCAGAAAAATTTGACCAGCTGGAGGCTGTTTTTCCGAATACTTCGCCTGTGGACAAACACAGGATTTTGACGAATAGTTTGCCGATAGACTTAATTCCAGAGTTGACAGAATGCAACAACTGGGGCAGGGTATTCGCAGCAGTGTATGCGAAGTGTTTCGGCACTCCTTCCATGACGGTTCTCCCCTCTGTAATTAAACGGGTGCAGGATGAACATGGCCCTGAAGCGGCTGTGGAATTGGGGATGAGACTGGTGGGAGTGTTCGAGGTAGTGGCTGATCTAATCCTTGCGAACGTCAAGGGTGACGCAGTCAACTTTCAAGTCGCTAATGCTTTATCTTTGGTCCCGGAGCCGGACAAGCCACGCGAATTACCGAAACTTATTGCACAGGCTTATAAAACCATTGGCCGCAATAGTTTGGGGGTTAAGCCTTTTGCTAAAACGCAAACTCAATCACAGCCACAACAAAAAACTCAGTCTGAGAAAGAAGAAAACCTGTTCTTTACTAAAAAGAACTGGAAGTTGAAGAAACAGGGTCGCGTGCTGCATCCCCGGTTTCCATATCTTCTGAACGCACGTATGATTTGCGCGACAGAGCAAGAATTAAATCTCCAGATAGATTTCAAGTCCCTGACCCGCGTTCTCCTCGTTCTTCACAGGCACCATCGTCCTCACAGACTGGTGGAGGAGATCACCAGGATAGAGGCAGGGGTCGTGAGGCCCCACAGGGACGAGACCAACCTCGACAACCAGGCCGAGGGAAACCAGAAGAATTTCAACGTTCTCGCCCACAGTTTCAGAAGAAAAAAGTTGCAGCATTAACAGCGAGGTATGCCACAGACGTTGAGAACGAGACTCCTGAATTGGACGTGGGCAGTGACGCTGCTAGACAGCGCCGCGGAAGTTACCATAGTGCAGGAGGCACTGCGTCCTCATGTGGAGGTGACAGCAACTGATACTTTCATTACTGTCGAGACAGCTGACACCCGAGTGGCACCCCCTGACAGACTATTTAATATTGTCATTCAAATTGAAGGTGACATTGAGCGCGTTATTAAAGGGATTTTTGGGGTAAATCTGACCTCTTCTTACGACATTTTGTTGGCAGAGGCGGATTGGCCGCCCCCATTCGTACTTGCTGCTCGTAGAGGGGAGGAGGTAATCCTTCCGAGCTTTTCTCGTCATGTCCCCAAGGACAAAGCGGAGGCTCTCGCAGCTGAATGGGCTGGGGCCCTGGCTCCGGCGCTATACTGTAACCACGTGGGCTGGGATGAGGATTCTCCCCCCCATGATATACCCATGCGGTCTCTGCCACAGCCCCAACTCCAATATCCCCTCCGGCGGGAAGCTAAAGGTCCCGTTTCAGACATTCTGACACAGTTAGAATATCAAGGAGTAATTGAAACATGCGTATCACCGATGAATAATCCCCTTTTTGTGGTTTCTAAATCCGATGGGTCGTACCGTTTAGTTTTGGATTACCGACATTTGAACTCTCATTGTCGGACCTTTGCGGTACAAAATACCCACAGTTCTGCGTTAGTAGATAGTCTTGTTCGCAAAAAATATAAAACGACACTTGACCTATCCAATGGATTTTACACGCACAATTTGTCCCCGGAGTGCAGCCAATGGAGCGCTTTCACTTCCGGTGGAAAATAATTTAAATTTCAGCGTTTGCCCATGGGCTACAAGAACAGCCCGGGAGCTTCGCCGCCCGTGTTGTCTCTTTGTTGGACAGCATAGACCCACATGCGTATTCGTACCTCGACGATATCTATCTGACAGACGACGAATTATGGCCGCATCTTTCCCGTGTGGACCGCATTATTCTTGAATTTGCAGTCTTAGGATACAAATTTAATTTTGCCAAATCTCACATCGCAGAATTCACTGTTTTGTTTTTGGGCTATGAGCTCAACAATGAAGGTAGCGGCTTAGCTCCCCATTTCTTGGAGAAGTGCGCACTTTTGCGCCCTCCAACGACCCTGAAGAAACTTCAGTCATTACTGGGATTTTTAAACTTCGGGCGTTCTTACATTCCCGAATATGCCCAGCGTATCAAGCCTCTTTATGCCTTGATACAACCTAACTTTTCAAAGTCATGCTGGCTTCCTGAGCATTCCTCTATACTGCACTCTTTGCAGTCTGATCTACTTGAATCTAAATTCTTGTTGACTCGTGATAACCACACGAACCTGGTAATTAGAATTGTGCCAGGGGCAGTGGGTTTTACGTACTTAACGTTTAAGGAAGGTGACACAGTACCTATTGCATACAAGTCGCATCTTTACACTTCAGCTGAGTTGCGCTTTTCCTCTGTGGAGAAAGTTTTGACTGCAGTGCAAATGGCGATTCTTAAGGAACGCGCACTGGCACAGGGAGAACGCATTTTGGTGGTAACACCATCTCCTGCCCTTGAGGCAGTGACGAAGGCAAGTGTACCAAACTCTAAGGCTTTGCACCCCCGTTGGATTCAATGGGCTACATCTCTGACATCCCCGGATGTCACTTTTATTTTTAATTCCTCTCTTCAGACACAGGAGTTCTTGCAGTATGAATTTGTTCATCCTCCTCCCCTGTCTTTGCTACCGCTTGAGGAGTACAAATGTATCATTTACACCGATGGTTCGGCGCAACCGGCCACGGGTTCTAAGCATGCTTATCCCGCAGCATGTGCTATTGTTGCAGGTACTATGGTGAACGGTGAGTTCAAATTGAGTGTGGTCCACACGCAGGCACTAGGAGACAGTACTGCACAATTGGCCGAGCTGCGTGCTTTGGTGCTCGCACTTGAGTTCGCGAATCCAGACATGACGACACTTATTGTATGCGATTCTTACTACTGTGTTCAATCCTTTAATGACAACTTATTCTTTTGGTCTCAAAACGACTATAGAGATGCTAAAGGCAGCACAATTAAGCATAAAATGCTTTGGGTTCGAGTGGCAGATCTTAAACAACGACTGCCTCTCACACAGGTGATTCACACTCTTGGCCACCAGCGTGTGGGCGCACACGCGGTCAGTAACAGTTTGGCAGATGAAGCTGCCAAATCAGCAGTAGCCACGTGCTCAGTAGCAGCAGTTACAAGATCCATGACAAAAATAGATAATGAGATTTTGGCAGCTATTGCTGCAACAAAGGAAGGTGCTAATTACCCACGGGGTTTCCCTTCCAAGTACTCTTATCACTTAAGTCTCGAACAGGTTCCTAACGTAAGAATTCCAGACGTTGGTGATCGGCTGATTCCCAACGCGGACCGCAGAACTTCCTTGATAACGGCCGCACACGAAGGCTTGGCTTCAGCCCATGCTGGTGTGTCTGCGACTGTTTCCATCTTGCGGCAGCGTTACTGGTGGCGAGGTTTATATAAACATACCCGTAATTATGTGCTTTTTTGTGACGTTTGTCAGCAAATTAAGCCTTCAACGGTTACACGACCACCACAAACACAGCTCTGCATTTCTAACAAACCTTTTGGGTGTGTTTACCTGGATCACTGCGGTTCATTTTCTTCTGACACTGCCTATAAATACATCTTAGTTGCAGTAGATTCGTGCACACGTTTCATCTGGGTTTGGCCACAACGAAGTGCTGACGCTCGAAATGTTATAAGGGATTTGCGTGTCTTTGTGGGAATTTTTGCCTGTGGCACCTTCCATTCCGACCAGGGTCCAGCGTTCGCCTCTAAGGTGTACAAGGACGCAATGAGGTCACGGGGGTGCGGGTGCAATTTTCGTCTCCATATAGACCTGAGGGCAATTCGATTGTGGAGCGAATGAACCGTGACTTAAAGCAATCCTTGACAGCTAGAGTCTTAGGTACTGGAAGGAACTGGCTGGCCCACTTGTATAGCGTGCAACGTGCACTTAATAATCTCCCTAGAAGATCTCTGGGTGGGCGGACCCCATACGAAATGCTCTTTGGCATACAAATGTTTGTGCCAGACCTTGATGGTCTAGACATGGCGGCGAATGCCGCAATATTTGAAGTAGACAATCATTCTACTATGTTGCAGGACTTACAAGAGACCCGTGACAAACTTGCAAACGAACACTTGCCTTCTGCCACTGACGCTGCGCTGCAGATTCCGGTTGCCGGCTGGCTTCCGAAAGTTGGAGATCTGGTCCGAGAGAAGGTGGAGAACAAAAAAGAATTTGGCCCCTCTTATCGTGCACCGGTTCCAGTTCTTGGCTTGAAGGGTACTTGTACAGTCATCTTAACACCGCTTCCTGGTCGCAAAGAAAACAGATTCATCTCAGTGGACAATGTCAAGCTACAACATCTGGCCGATCCTGAATAGCGTGACACCTGCGGTATCCTGTCCAGCCATTTCAAGGACTCCTGTTTGTGGCCCTCCAGCTTCCACAGACACTGATGTTGCCATTGAGATGGTCGCTTTGCCTGATCACCTGCTCGACTTCCCGGCTTCCTCCTGCAACGAGGAGACCGAGTATGCATACCCCGCAAATGAGTCGGTGGCTCATTTACCTACAACTCCACTGAGCCCAACCCGTTTTTCCTTTGATTCGGCTTCCACCTCATCACTTATCCCGTCCAGCTTCAGTATTTTTATATCCTGGTTCAGAGACAATTTTTTGGTCCCACCATGGACATACATCTGGTTGGTACTATTCCTGATTTTCCTGTTCATGTCCGTTGGCTTTGTGACAGTTTTTTTCTTGCTCATCATTGGTCACTATTTGCCAGAACACTCTGCGGTGAACTGTGTCGCTGGGACTTTGGCTCCGCATTCTTCCTCTCACATCATGAAGCGTGACCACACATTTGTGAACATTTCCGCTTTCCCAGTCGCTGATGGCATCGTATGGGATGCTGTAAATTTCCAAATTCATGGACCAACCGAGATTATTAATGTACCGAATGTCCTCCGTGTTTCCATGGGTGATGTGGTGAAAAGTAATATTCATTCAGACGATTGGGATGTGCATGCCGTTGAATCGTTATTCTTTGATTTGAAATATTATGCTGCTTTTAATGCTGAAGATTTGTACTTAAATTCTGCAAGTTATGCTGATTTATATTGTTACCAGCATTGGGGCAACCATTTTCTCCATAAACCAAGTACTCTTCGGGGTCCTTTTAATTACACCCAATGGGAACAAAGTCCGACCCCTTTGCCAGGTAGCTCCCAAACACTTAGAAGTAAATTTACTTACTTTACAGACTTTGATCGATCGAACCCTGGGTCCTATTATTTTAAATTGAACATATCGTCCAATCAGAAGGTCATGTTGACCCACACCAAATTGCTATATTCGAATTCCTTTTTGAACGCATTGGCCGTGGGTGGATATGAGCACTGGAAGGACACCATTGACTTAAAATCTATTTGGGGCACCAAGTCATGGCAGGTACGCGGCACTTGCCTAATCCCGGCCCAAATTTTATTTTTAAATAGTACGATCTATCAAACAACCTGTTGGGGTTTGGCTACTTCCAAACAATTGAATGCACCCTCCATTCCCGTATTGTCTTCCACTCCCAACGACAGCTTGCATTTCAATATTTCCCTTGCAGATTTGCAAGCTTTGTTTCAAAATAATTCATTTAATATCTCTACGTTTGTTCAGTCACCCTGGTTGGCTTGGCCCATAGCATCAAATGCCTGCCAACTACGTTTTCATGACTCAGCTCCTGGTTACAAACAGGATAGGCCAGATCCAAGGTTTTCTGACTCTCGTACTGTTACAACATATTCTGTTGGTAGATTGTGTAAACAGTGGTTGCAGCACTCTTCATTAGATTCTGTAAAACAACATTTATCCCTCCTATCAGGCAACATTGATCTGTCCGATTTTGTTCTAGGGCCTCGAGGTCCTAGACCTAAAAGATTTATTTATGAGACTTACAATGAACTCTGGAAGCTTTCGCAAATTGAAGCTGCTTCCCGTTTACGGGAAATCGATCAGGCAAATCTAGAAAAAGTGCTCGATGTTGTTGACAATAGTATTAATTCCCTATCTTCCTGCATTTACACATTGAAGAATATTGTTTCATCTGTTGTTGGTGTTGTGCAGGATGATATGTCTGTGTTGTGTCATGGTCGGAATCGGTTGCGTTCAGTCGTGCGGTTTGCGTGGACGTTGCAGGCATTGGGAATGGGCAAAGTTCCATGGCATTTTTTAAACACGTCTGCCTTGTTCTTGCCATTTAATTTAACTGAAAAACAGCACTTCATGTCCATGAAGGATGCAACATACACTCTCTTACATATCAAAAAGATAGAGCCGTTACCATTCTCTGTGGCGGAGACTGACTCTGCAGTGTGGCTAGTTCACAGGGTTATCGCTTTGCCTTTTTCTTTATTTGAGTTCAGTTCATGCATGAAACATTATCCTGTTGGCCGTTTTCAGCCTTTAGGCAGTGCCTTCTTGCATGAACTTTGGTCCCTGCCTTTCATGTACAGATGCCTTAGGGACGGAAGGGAGGTCTTTCTCACAGGAGAGTCTTGCGATTCTACAGTGGGTCATTCCCTAATTTGTAAGAACATTAAATTGCACGGGGCTTGTAATGTTTCTGCTCCGAATCTTGCTTGTGTTTTAAAGGGCATTCCGGTTCCTGTTATATCACCTACTTTCACTGTGCTTGCAAATGGTAGCTATCTGCTTCTGAATAATCAGGACTGCTGTGGAATGCAGGCAGGCATCCCCTACATTGTAACGGTTTCGCACCGCGTTGTGTGCTGCCAAATGTGCTTTTTCCACCCCCGCACGACATGATAGATAGTTCCATTTGGCCTTCCATACCCACTTTGAAGGCGGATTTCAATAAATTGAGCAGAATAAAGCCGCTATTATTGAACCAGGAGGTTATGCTCACTTCCGCACGGGAGACCTTCGTCCTCCAGGTGGCTATTACCCACAGTGAGATACAGGCTCTTTTGAACACGAGCCTCCCACAACATTTCGGTGAACTGATTCACCGCGTTTTCAATGCTTCTACTACCGAAGGTCTTGTGCACTTTTTTAAAGTTGTGGGCTCTAGCCTTGTTACCTCCTTTCAAACTATATTTGGTGTAATTCCGGTTTTTATTCATTCTATTTTTTCCAGCGTCTTTGGCGGCTTCCCATTGCTCCTGGCCTTAGCTGCTGGAATATTACTTTTAATTTGTTTGCTGCGCAATGGCTGCACTACCTGGGGGCCTACTCGACCAAGGTCGACTCCGGATGCTCCGTGAACGCATGCTCATCAGCTTCGGCATCCTACCATTGGCGACACTCGGTGTGTCCTATAGACTTTCTTTTCGCTTTGCGTATTTCTCTTGCGTGCAACCTGTGATGTCTTGCTTACGATGTCCTTTCTCTTGGTCCTTGGATGTTTGCCTCTCCAATACGTCTCTGTCGGACCCGGATTTTGGCCAGTTGATGGGCCCCTTAGTGGCCCATGAACGGGACTGTTCTGGCACTGGATTGATGGCGCGTGCGGCTGCACTTGGAGTTTTGGCGCAATGGGATATCTGGGCGGCTGCTCAGAATCTCCTACAACAAAGTTATATTGAGTATCACGCAAGTTGTCCCGCAATGCTGATCACTGCTCCCTCTTATGAGTAACATGAATGCAGTTTTGATTTGTTGAACTGGATGGCATCTCTTTTTTCAGACGATACCAATGATGTCCTCTTGGAAGGTGTGGCAGTTTTCTGCACATACACTCTATTGGATTAAGGGCCTTCGCTTTCAGCGAACTGCATTTCTGTATTTTTTATTTTTTTAGTGCCCTGATTTCTGGCCCTATCTGGACTTTTTTTTTCCTGAATTTTTTTTTCAGTCACTGTCCTTCATGGGGACTTTTCATAAATAGACGTTTACATTCTGCTTCATCTATTTGAACTCTGTTTTCGTCTTATGTCTTTGCCTATGGACTGACCAGGGGAGGGTGTAATGTGGTTTGTGGCCTCATTGTCTACATTGCTAAGTTAGCTTAGGCCTGGCTGCCATGATGCCTTTGCACACGTTACTCTGTGACTTTGTTTTTCCAGACTCTGCGGGCCTGATTCACAGAACTAACTTATGTCAAAAACGTAAAGTTAGTACTTTTTGGTATTCACAGAATGCACTTACTCATTTTGGTATTCACAGAATGCACTTACTCATTTTGGTATTCACAGAATGCACTTACTCATACTAACTTTATGTCCGCACTCGGGCCAGAGATTCAGGCCCGGTGGTGGAGATTCCGGCCCGGAGGTGGAGATTCCGGCCCGGAGGTGGAGATTCCGGCCCGGAGGTGGAGATTCCGGCCGGTTGTGGAGATTCCGGCCGGTGGCGGACATTCTGCCACCGGCCGGAATCTCCACAACCGGCCGGAATCTCCACCTCCGGGCCGGAATCTCCACCTCCGGGCCGGAATCTCCACCACCGGGCCGGAATCTCCACCTCCGGGCCGGAATCTCTGGCCCGCGTGCGAACATAAAGTTAGTATGAGTAAGTGCATTCTGTGAATACCAAAATGAGTAAGTGCATTCTGTGAATACCAAAATGAGTAAGTGTATTCTGTGAATACCAAAAAGTACTAACTTTACATTTTGACGTAAGTTAGTTCTGTGAATCAGGCCCTGCCTGTGCCCGGCTATATTAGAACTGTCTGCCTTTTTGTCTTTCACCTTTTCTCATGTTCCCTGTGGGTTTCGTCTGCACACCATGTACAAGGTCGAAAAACAACGTCCCTTGTTATTGCTGATCTGGTCAGCCCCTCGCACTTAGACATAACACGAAATACAGCTGCCCTGGAGAAATTCGTGTGCTTTTAATATTGTGATCTCCCTGTTGGTGGCACTTGGAGAAAAACCTTTCCAGGGAGAAGAGCTGTGCTTGTCCGATGATGTAAACCTTGCATCTAGATATTGAGGTATGGGGGTCCGCTTGACAAAGACCAGAGGTCTTCTATTTTTATAATAAACTAGTTACTGGCACGGGGAGGGTGGTAAGGCAATTTAGCCCTATATCCACTGTCTTTATAAAATGCTGTCCCTGTTTGTATTCTATGGAATTGTAACCATGCTTATTATTTTATCATTATGCATTATGCTGATAGTACTGGCACGTGTACTTTATCTTAGAGCACGATAGTTGAAATAAACATTTTAAACTATACTGTGTCTCTTATTACGCACGTTGTGGACAAGTATGAGTGAGTTATGAAAGAGTGTTCTTGCTCCCGCGATTCCTGAGAGAGTCCGTGTTCTGGGATGTCTAATCATTGGTAGCTTCGCTGTAGTACGGAGAACGAATGAGACGCTAAAGCTAGTCGGATTGGGATTGTGGGTACTAAGGTGCATGGTTGGTACACCACTATACACCGAGGTCCTATTTTCCTGTGCATAGCTCTGTATATGTGCAGAATCCCCGCAACAATATTAAAGCCGGGATCTGTCTGCGGTCCATATGTACAATGATTGATAGCAGTGAGATGAGCTGCCCAATAGTATCGTCTAACATCGGGGAGCGCGATACCTCCATCGTACCACCCCCTTGTAAGCTTAGCTAGAGATATCCGTGGAGGATTACTCTCCCAGAGGAGCTCCCTCAACACTGAATCAATTGATTGAAAGTATTCTTGTGTTACCGGAAGTGAGGCATTTTGGAGTGCATAAAGAAAACGAGGAAGCAACATCATTTTAAACAATGCTGCTTTCCCCAGCAGAGAAAGAGGGAGCGATTTCCAATGTGTGACGTCACTTCTTAGGCGCTGTAGCGGGGGAAGGAGAGTCTGATCGTATGAAAGTGCCAGATCTTTCGAAACATGGATACCTAGATATTTAAAACTGGTGGGGGCGAGTGTTATGGTAAAGCCTCCGGGCAAGGTCATACCAAACCTTTGCCGCTGTAGGTGTGACACTTTACCTAGAGCAGCAAAAGATGCGGAGTGGAATCCCAGGAGCATAACCTATGACTGAAGGTGAAAAGTTTAATGCCCTGTGATAGCAGTAGGGTGCTATACGAAAAAGGTTGTTAAAGTATCTGGGTGAGGTGATGTTCAATCAATCAATCAGGGAATTGTAATCGCGCTACTCACCCGTGAGGGTCTCAAGGCACTGAGGGGGGGGGGTCCGCAGATCTGTTTAGCCGAAGAGCCAGGTCTTGAGGGTCTTCCTGAAGGTGTTCAGGGAGGGGGCGCATCTGATGTCTGCCGGTAGCTCGTTCCAGGTCTTGGCTGCAATGTGAGAGAAGGATCTTCCGCCTGCTCTGGCTCTGAGGATGCGCTGGGTTTCAGCCACTGCGAGGTTGGAAGATCGGAGGTTTCTTTTGGGTACGTGGAAGTTGATTCTGTTGTTGAGGAATTTGGGTCCGTTGTTGTGTAGGCATTTGTAGGCGTGAGTGAGGATTTTGAAAGTGACTCTTTTCTCCACAGGGAGCCAGTGGAGACTTTGTAGGTGTTAGCTGATGTGTTCGTGTCGGGGGATGCCAAGGACGAGTCTGGCGGCGGTGTTCTGTATTGTCTGGAGTTTGTGGAGTAGGGACTTGTTGATGCCGGCGTAGAGTGCGTTTCCATAGTCCAGTCTGCTGGTGATGAGTGCATGGGTGACTGTCTTCCTTGACTCAGGGGGGATCCACTTGAAGGTCTTGCGGAGGATGCAGAGGGTGTTCAAGCAGCTGGAGGTGACTGCGTTGACCTGTCGGTTCATGGTGAGTGATGAGTCGAGTACGATGCCGAGGTTCTTGGCGTGGTCTGAGGGGGTAGGTGGGCTTCCGAGGGCGGTCAGCCACCAGGTGCTGTCCCATGCAGAAGGGGTGGTACCGAGGATGAGGACTTCTGTCTTCTCGGCGTTGAGCTTCAGGCAGCTGTTGGTCATCCAGACTGCGACGTCTTGCATTCCTTTCTGGAAGTTGAGTTTGGCAGTGGTGGGGTCTTTGGTGAGGGAGAGGATGAGCTGGGTGTCGTCGGCGTAGGATACGATGTTGAGGCCGTGTTGTCGGACGATGGCTGTGAGGGGGGCCGTGTAGATGTTGAAGAGGGTGGGGCTCAGTGATGAACCCTGTGGGACTCCGCAGGTGATTTTCATGGGGTCGGAGAGGAAGGGTGGGAGTCTGATCCTTTGGCTTCTTCCGGTGAGGAATGATCGGATCCAGTCCAGGGCTGTTCCTTGCATACCTGCGTCGTGTAGTCTGGCGACTAGTGTGCGGTGGGAGACAGTGTCGAAGGCCGCTGATAGGCCGAGTAGGATGAGGGCTGCGGAGTGGCCTTGGTACAGGAGGGTGCGGATGTCGTCTGTGGCGGCGAGTAGGGCGGTCTCTGTGCTGTGGTTGCTTCCGAATCCGGATTGGGATGGGTCGAGGACGGCATTCTCTTCAATGAATCGTGTCAGTTTGGCTGCGAAGGGGAGGAGCGAGATGGGCCGATAGTTCTTGAGGTCGGTGGGGTCAGCTGTGGGCTTCTTGAGCCGGGGTCTGACTTCTGCGTGCTTCCAGTCGTCTGGGAAGGTGCCTGTTTTGAAGGTGGTGTTGATGGTTGGGCAGGGAAGCCTCGCTGACTAAATCTAAGACTCCTTGTTTAGATGAGGATCTCACCTCGTGTATGAGTTTGTCAGCAATCCACCGGGAGGGCCATTGGAGTTGAATCGCCAAATGATAATGTTAAGAATTTGGGGCCCCAAAGCCACCGCAGCATGTTGGGAGTTGCAATTTAGATAGCCCTATTCTATGACGACCATTGCTCCAAATTAAGTCCCTCATCATCCCGCCCAATGTACAGAATATGACTCTAGGTGTTCGTAGTGGTAGGCTATATATATCAATGGGAGAGGGAGGACAGAGTATCTGTGGGGGCTAGTTCACGTCCCCTAATGAGTACAAAAAGTATCAAGAAGAACTAGTTCACACTCTAGAAGCTGGATGTTCATGTTTGGAAAAACATTTGTTTTTTTTAAGAAAACCCTCACCCACCAACCTAGTTGGTGGCATGCTTCATCATCGGGTCCCACCCAAGGTGCCGAGTGCATCTCGGGTGTGCTTCAACACATGATCTACAGCGGAGCTGGTTTTGAATGTGATAGGTGTGCAGTGGTGCTACTAAAGTGAGGTTAAAAACTGTCCAATGGGTCCCTTAGAATAAAGGTCAGTATTTAATGGTGAGCCCTCTGGCAGTGCTTAAATAGAGGAAGTGGATATGGGTTGAGATTAAGTTATGTCTCTGATATCCAAAATTAAGGTCAGGTCTACATGTTTCAGCCAGACTGCGACGTTTGCTGGCTTTCGTCAGGACCTATGTGTTGTTATCTAAGTGAAGGGCGTGATGGCCAGGTATAATTATGGTGACCAGAGGTGATGTCGCACTCGCTAAGGTGCGATGAGAAAGGAGGAACTTTCCTCCAATAGTTGCTTAAAATGATGAGATTTCCATCAAGAGCAACATGAATCCCGCGTGGGGGCAGGACCTATAGTCACACTTTCGTCAAAGTCGTCTGCCCGATTCCCGTACCTACTCCGGCCTTCTGCCCGGGATTCCGTAGATGTAGTGCGACATCACCTCTGGTCACCATAATTATACCTGACCATCACGCCCTTCACTTAGATAACAACCTCACTTTAGTAGCACCACTGCACACCTATCACATTCAAAACCAGCTCCGCTGTAGATCAGGCGTTGAAGCACACCCGAGGTGCACTCGGAACCTTGGGTGGGACCCGATGATGAAGCATGCCACCAACTAGGTTGGTGGGTGAGGGTTTTCTTAAAAAAACAAATGTTTTTCCAAACATGAACATCTAGCTTCTAGAGTGTGAACTAGTTCTTCTTGATACTTTTCGTAGTGGTAGGCTGCCAAAATAATAAAGCAGTCTTGGTAGCATTAATATTTTCATGAGGGCTATGCAACTGAATTGCTATAGTTGCTGTTCATGTATAGTGCATTTTTGTGGTCTACCAATGTTTGTTTAAAACTAATGAAAGGATTTATGACAAAAATATGTGTATCTGTGCAAGGATCTTAGTGCAGCTTATTTATAGACTGTTATGTTGTGAGGCATTCATAGGTATTCAATTAGGTACTTTTTATAAACAGGGGTGCGTGGAGAGTTAAAGTTTGGTGGGGGACAGGAACTGCAACCTCAGTTTAGGAGGAGAAAATGGATATTGGAGAAATGAAGAGATGTGGATATGGGATATTTGAGCAAAGTGATGGCAGTGGTGCTGGAACAAAGTTCAGAGTGAAGGTGCTGCTATCAATGTTACAACACGGAAGTCATAGGCATTGTAAAAAAATCCAAGCATCACACAAAGAACAAGTGTAACAAGTGACCCACATCCATTGAGCAAGAGAGTGGTAAGGGTGTAGTATGTAGCGGTGGTGCTTTTTGGAGCACACTGTCGCAAACATATTACTAAGGTATGGTGTGGTAGGATTCTGGCATTTCCAGACAGCACATTTTCCATTGAAATGGCCACTAAATCTGCATAGGAATGCAGTTGTCAGGCTCAGCCACTCACCTGTGCTCCTTTTGCTCTGCCTGGCGACGATAGTTCCCCAATCCCTCTGAGAGCTGACAAAAGGCAGCAATATAATATTATCTGCCTATCTGGAAGCCCCCAGGGGGCAGGGGGCAGGGGAAATGTGATGACAAGAGAGAGAAAATCCGGACAGGCGAAGTGACCGGGTCTTCATTTGTTTCTGGGGACAATGTGTCTGGAATCTGCCGGGAATCAGGTCTCAGTTCTGCTATTCTGCATTACACTGTTTTAATAGTAAAAACAGAGTTACCATCCACAAATAGCTCTTGACATGTGTTACATTAAATTATTCTTTCAAAAGATGCTCTGCCTTTTCTGGGTCACAACAAGGTTCTTTATAATGGCTGTTGAGAAGTTCACAGACTTCTTGTTTCGGACTAGTAGTATCTTGTTATTTTTTCTACAATATCACGTTTGCCAAAAAATAAATATATTAATGTCACCTGTTAAATGAGCTATGCAGAATAGATTAATTATTAAGCACGATCTATATTGTATACCTTGAGTCTTTTTCTCATGATGCTTAGATAACCTTTCAAACAACTGTTTCCGATTTTTACCCACAAGCAATAAACAATAAAATAAGCAAGAAATGTCTTTGACAATACCATAAAGTTCGATTGTCTTTGAAGCAGTTGAAATAAACTGAAGGCCTTTTCAAAGATCCGTTTCTACAGTCATTACGGTTTTTTAAAGCGCACCGCAATTTTTTATATCTGTATAAACATAATTTTCTATGCATCCAATCTTCTTACACAGAGTTCGTGTATGCCTTCCGTATTTTAAAATAAATTAACACTCACCGATTGTTCTGTGGTCTTGTGTTACCTTAAAATAAGTTGTTGTCCGATTTTGATTGCTTGTGCTTTGTTTTGCAGGATTACGACGGATTAACTCCGATGAGACCGGAAGAGGCAGGGGAAATCAAGGAAGACGGTAATGGGACCAGATGCCAGCCGAAGGAGGAATCCAGACGGGGAGCAGCCTGTGGACACAGGAGACGGGTAAGTTCTGAGGAACAACAAGACTAAGCAATGTCCTGGGTGCGCGGGCGGTTTAAATACTATTTACCGCTTGTAGCGCGGCGGGGCCTGGATACCAAGGCCGCAGCAGCGCTTAATTATGGACACGACACAGGTGCTTGGGTTCTCATGGCCGGAAGACCCCGAGCGGTCTCCGGCCGTTTATTTATCCCCTCGGGGCGAGCCCGCCCCAAGGGGTGTGGGGATGCGTGAAGTTGCAACAATGTAGTAGAGGGCCCGGGTGGCTCTCTACATCCCTCCTTTCTTTCGGCTCTAGACCATCACGTCCTCCCAGTTCATGGAGAAGTATATACAAAGTCTGGCAGTTGCTGACTTGGCGCCGGATACGGCCGGAGACCATACCTCAGGCTCCGGACTCTGTAACCAGCCGACACACTGGATGGGACACCCCCAGACGATCCGGCATCGGGGTCCTGACTCGACAGTCGGGTAGGGTCAGCCCAGTCCTGGCTGACTGGCCGGGGTACCTCTGGTGGGGTACTCCCCGTGCTGGGTGAGGAAGGAGGGGAGAAACTTGGAAAAGAGTCTTGATCATCAGACGCTTCTTGATCCAGCACCCTCTCAGTGGTCTTCTTGAAACTGGACACATTTCTCGTTCCGGATTGCTGTCCCTTGTTAGCGGTGACCATGGTCCCTTGAACACCTACTACGACCCATACTTCTGGCTCGTATGGTGTCCGGAACTTCCACCCGGGGTGTCAGTCTTTGATCACCACCCGGTCTCCCACTCTTAGCTGAGGTTCTTGTGCTCTCCGGGCTTCGCTGGCCTTTCGATTCGTTGTCTCCCTCCTTGCTTGGACGGCGCCATCATCCCGCTCCACGGGTACCCACGTCGGGTCTGACGGGATACTATCTCGGGGAGCCCGTTTGAACAGTAGATGGGCCGGAGCACACTTGGTGGTGCTATGAGGGGTCTGTCGGTACGCGCCGAGAAACTGGTCGAGAGCTACCTCGGCATCTTCTCCACTATCGACTGCGATGCGCAATGCACTGTTCAGTGTCCTCATCAGGCGTTCTACTTCCCCGTTTGCCTGGGGCCATAGCGGGGTGATCTTCCGATGTCGAATCGCCCGGCTCTCAAGGTAGTCCTGAAACTCTCGGCCCTGGAACGGGGGTCCATTGTCGGACTTAACCTCTTCCGGTAGTCCCATCATTGCGAAGGTTCTGTCCAGGACCTTCTTCACCTGGGGAAAAGCTGTCGACGACACCACCTCAACAATGGGGAACTTCGAGAACGAGTCAACCATGACCAGCATGTGACGTCCATCCGGGAAGCTCCCAAAGTCCAGGCTGAGGTGTGTCCAGGGAGTCTTGCTTGGTTCCTCTGTGATCACGGGTGCCGGCGCTGGGTCTCCTCCGGTGATCGTGCATGCGTGGCACTGTCGAACCATCTCCTCTACCATGGAGTCCATCGCCGGGAACCAGACCTTGTCTCGCAACCTGGCCTTGGTCGTCGCCATTCCCTGATGGCCGACGTGGGCCAGGGTGAGGATCCGCTTCTGCAAACTCTCCGGGACCACGATCAGGTGTCCTCTCAAGATGACTCCATCTTCCCCCACACTGAGTTCGTTGCGGACATGCCATAGCTGTTGGCGGGCATTGCTGACCTCCGGCCGGAGGACACGGGCTCCATCCATGAAATGGGCCCATCCGTTGTTCTCCAGTGCTCCCCTCACTCGGGAGAGAGTGTGGTCTTCCTGGGTGGCCCGGCCAATCTCTTCTAGGGTCATGGCTGTGGGGCACGCCCCTTGTGACACCATATTAACGAAAGCTTCGGTGCTGCAGGCATCCACCGATGGGCCTGATGGCATTGTGGACTCCGAGTGACGAGACAGATAGTCGGCAGGGTTGTGGGCCCCTGGACGATAGATCACTTTGAAGTTGTATGCCTGCAACTGCACTGCCCATCGTTCGATCCTCGGGGGCGCAAGCCGGGATGAGCCTGCAAACAGCGGGAGCAGCGGTTTGTGATCAGTTACGACATGAAACTCCTGGCCGCACAGATATAGGTGGAAGTGTTGGCACGCCCATTTGATGGCCAACGCCTCCCTCTCGATTTGGGCATATCTGGTCTCTGTGTCTGTGAGAGCTTTACTGGCGTATGCGACCGGCTTCCACACTTCCGAGCCATGTTCTTGAAGGAGGACTGCTCCTAGGCCCACCGGGCTAGCGTCGACGACCAGTTCCGTTCGTCTCCTCGGGTGGAAGTAGGCCATTGCTGTCTTGTCCAGCAATCCCGCCTTGATGTCTTGGAACGCTTTGTTGGCCGCTGGCGTCCACTCCCACTTGTGATCGTGGCGTGTAAGGACCCGTAGTGGCTCTGACATGGCTGCGAGATTGGGGATGAAGCGCCCACAGTACGTGGACATGCCGAGGAAACTCCTCACTTCGGTAGGATTCTGTGGCGTGCTGGCCGATCGGATGGCTTCGGCCTTCTTCGGGTCCACCAGGAGCCCTTCTCGGGTGAACGTGTATCCAAAGAAGTCGACACTCTCCTGATAAAACGAACACTTGGATTTGTGCAGAGTCAGCCCGCAGTCCGTCAGCCTCTTCAGAGTGGCTCGGAGGTGAGAGTGGTGTTCCTCTAGCGTGTTTGAGAACACCAGTATATCGTCACTGAGGTTGATCACCCCTGACAGCCCCGATAGTGCTTCCCGGATGGCATTTTGGAAGACCTCGGCGGCTGATGACACACCGAAGCTGAGCCTCTTGTACCTTCGGAGGCCAACGTGCGTCGAGAAGGTGGTGATATACCTACTCTCGGGCTCCAGCTCTAGCTGATGGTAGCCGGCGTTCAGGTCTAGCTTGGAGAACCACTTCGCCCGTTGAGGTCCGCCACGATGTCATCCATTGTGGGGGTGATGTGACGTTCTCTCTTCACCGCAGTATTTGGCAGCCTCATGTCAACGCAGAGCCGAATGGCTCCGGGTTGTTTGGGTTTGGGCGCCACGACCAGCGGGGACACCCACGGGGTGGGGCCAGAGACCTTCTCGATTACATCCAGCTCTTCAAGCTTCCTCAGCTCCTCCTCCACTTGCGGGCGTAGGTTGAAGGGCACCCGCCGGTGCCTGAGGGCCACAGGTCGCACCTCGGGGTCAATATGGAGCTTGAACCTCTTGCCCTTGAGCTTCCCCAGTCCTTGGAAAAGATCCGGAAATTCTTTCAGCATTGCTTCCGCGTGGGAGTCATGGATCTGGTTGGCAAAGAAGACAAGTCCTAGGTCCTCGGCCGTGTGGCAGCTGAGTAGAGTTCCCTTTCTGCCCTCTGTGATGTGGAACCTCGCCCTGGTGAAGTAGCTTCCGCTGGCGACGGTGGTCTGGATGACGCCACGGAGAGGAAGCGGGTCAGTTCCTCCATACGTGTAGATTCGGGCTGTGGACGGTGCCAGTGGGGGTCGCGGTGACAGGCGGTCATACTGTTCCGAGTCCATCACATTGACAGATGCACCAGTGTCAATGAGGGCTCGTACATCAGTGCCTTCGACGGAGACGGAGCACATGGGAGTTGGCCTTCGACGAGTGCCTGTCCTGCTGACGTACGACACCATGAACACCTCTTCGTCCTCATCCTCATACACTGGGCGTCGTTCCTGTAGTTGGTCATCCGGTATTGGCGGCAGTTCATCCAGGGAGAGCTGGCGAATCCGTTGGGGCGTGCTTCTGGATCTTGACGATGTTTGTCTGAATCGCCCACCTCGGCACACTTTGGCATAGTGGTTTAACTTGCCGCAGCGGGAGCACGTCTTCCCCTTCGCCCCGCAGACGGCCGTCACGGGGTGATCCTCGCCGCAGTATCCACATGGTCCACCTGGTGGTGGTCTGGGTGCCTGGCGAGGCGCGGTGGGGCGTCTCTGGATTGCGTCCACCTTTTCTTCTTTGATCGGCGGGTGTCTGGGTGCCTGTGAGGCGGCAACCGGGGTGTGTAAGGCGGCTTCCATCTCCTCTGCTCTGACGTCCGACAGTTTGTGAGAGCGGGCCAGAACCAGGATCTCGTCCAGCGAAATCCCTGGTTGACGAAGGATCAGTTTTCGCAGGAGTTTGGAGCGGCAACCCAGGATGATTTGGTCCCGTATTTCCTCCCGCTGGTCGGTGAATGGGCACGTGCTCGCCAGCCGGCGAAGCCGTGCATAGAACATATCAACAGATTCCGAGTCCATCTGCCACGCCCTCTTGAACTTGAATTTCTCAAAGTCAGGGTTGAGCTGAGGATCGAAATGCCGGTTGAGCGCGGCAACCGCAGCCTCGTAGTCGTCATCATCTCCCGTGTTGGGGAGCGTCTCGAAAAGGTCATAAATTTCTCCGCCCCCATAGTAGATGAGAAGAGACCGCTTCACCGTGCCATCAGTCTCCCGTGTCCCCTTGAAATAGTGGTTGAGCCGCCCGACCCACTTCTTCCATCTTGGCGCGGCAGTGGCAGGGTCAGAGGTTTCACTGAAGGGAGGCAGCGGTGCGATCATTGTGTGGCTGTGTCTTGGGGGAGGCGGCTCAGCGCCTCCATCATGCTGTGCAGCAGATCCAGCCGCCGGTTGGGTGGTCATGGTGGCCGTGCGACGATGCGTAGGCGCAGGGGTGTGGCCAGTGCGCAGATACTCCGCACCTGGGCGTGCGCTCAAGGGCTCCACGTGCGTGAAGAGACGCGAGATGTCCTTTTACACCGACAGGTGCACGTGCCAAGCTTCTGTCAGCCTTGTGAGTCCTTGCACGTCTGATGTCCCCCTCACCACTGTGAGGGACACCAGTGAGCCTTGCAGCCTGAGGTGGGGAAAAGTCCGTGCCCTACTGTGCCGGCAGTCCTATCTTGCCGTCCAAATCCGGGGCCTCAGCACACGAGCGGCATGCAGGGGAGGGCCGCTTGTAGCGCTGGAGGCACCAGGTCGTTTTTTTTTTTTCTTTTCTCTTCTTCCTCTTCGCGAGGTAGCGCTGAGGCAGGCGAGAGGAGAGCAGGCTCCGATACGCGCCGACAGGGGGCGCCCGGCCGCAGCGAGGCGCACGCTGACACCACAATCGCGCGGCGGGCACTTACCCCAACTTGTCGGGCGATCGATCGCCAGCCACCAGTGCCGCCAGCTGAACACGCTCCCACTGGGCAGGGAGACGCGTGGGCGGGCGCAGCTCGATGGGCGGAGGCAGCAGCACAGGCAAACGCCAGCGGATATCACGGGCAGCTGGGTCCCAGCGAGCTCCGGTCGGCGTGGAGCGGTGCGGGTGGGCTCCACGAGCACCCAGTGCGGACCGGGCAGGCAGGCAGGTAGGCAGGCACGCGTGAGGTGCGACTGGCCTCGTCGCCAATGTAGCGCGGCGGGGCCTGGATACCAAGGCCGCAGCAGCGCTTAATTATGGACACGACACAGGTGCTTGGGTTCTTATGGCCAGAAGACCCCGAGCGGTCTCCGGCCATTTATTTATCCCCTCGGGGCGAGCCCGCCCCAAGGGGTGTGGGGATGCGTGAAGTTGCAACAATGTAGTAGAGGGCCCGGGTGGCTCTCTACACCGCTCACGTGTGTAATTAAAAGACTTATGCTCCACGTGTTGACAGTTTACATGTGTTTCAGAGCAACACTGCCGGCAATATGTTTATTTAAATTCGCGCTTGCACGTTTTCTTGCTGTTGAGCAATGTGCAGCCAATTTGAGTCCAACATTGCCTATTTGTATGTTTCCTGTTTCTTTTATGCCAAATGCAGTCAGGTTTTATGCACATGTTACACTTTAACGAAGGAATCAACAACATAGTCTTGTACAATAATGTTCAGGTAAACATGTGATTTGCACAATAGTTTCCCAATAATACATGTGAAAGGAGGCTAACTAATAAATGTTGATACCTGTCATTTATTAACATCTGAAGCTGTAATAAAGTACTCATGTCCCCAATAATGTCTGTCGAGAAGAATATGAAGAACGTGCATGAGTAGGAATAGTTATACCCATAACAGTTCTCCCCCCCCCAAAGGTTGCTGTATTGATCGGGGTTTGTTAGGGTGTAAGGCATGAAAACGCCGAACCAACCTAGGGGCATTCAAATTAGAGGCCGGTTCCCAAGATCTTTCAGAAGCATGATAACCTTTCCAATCAATGAGATAATGTCATTTTCCTTGTATTCTTTTGACATCAAGAATTTGTTTTATTTCATATTCAAGATGATCATTTACTAAAATAGGCGGTGAAGGATTATCTTTTCTAGTTAAAGGATGGTAAGGTTTCACAAGGGACACATGGAAAACTGGGTGCATTGAATATTCTTTAGGCAATTGCAATTGTATGGAAACCGGATTCAAGATTCGTGAAATAGGAAAGGGGCCAATAAATTTAGGTTGTAATTTTTTAGGACCATCCAAACGGAGATTTCGGGTAGATAACCAAACTTGGTCACCTATTTGATAGGTTGGTTTGTGTAATCTGTGCTTATCAGCTTGCAACTTGGCGGTAATCTTATGTTTAGCTAAACTATTCCGTGCTTTTTCTTGAATAATCTGTAGCTGGTTCAACCTTTCTGTTACGGAGGGCATTCATCTCACAGCAGTGGGTGACACAACAGGAATGGTACGTGGATGTAAACCAGTAATAAAATAAAATGGGGAACATCCTAAAGCTGAATGAAAACTGTTGTTATGCGTGAATTCTGCTAAAGGAAGTGCTTGATCCCTTTGAGAGGTCAAGGTAGATGTTAAACACCGCAGACTCTGTTCTGAGTATTGATTAACTCTCTCAGTTTGACCATCTGATTGAGGATGGAAAGCTGAAGATAATGCTACTTCAATTCCTAACTGTGAACACAAGGTTTTCCAAAATTTGGAAGTGAATTGGGGGCCTCGATCGGAAATTATTTTACTCGGAAGTCCAATGTATTTCCTTCACAAAACAAGGTAAAAAGATTGGTACCTCTTGTAGAGATACATATGTCTTGTTGTCGGATCTAGGATATAGAGCTCTCAATGGAAGATTAAAAGATGATCAACCAGCTTCCTTAACATTCCGTGGGCCGATGGGGTCTTCCATTATAGACTTTACATTTATCCATTACGCCCATTTTTACTTATGTAAAAAGTATGCCATTATACCTAGAGCCGAGAGTGACCATGATCCTTAAAGGTTAGTCATCAGCATCAAGCATGATCATTGGGAGACTCACATAACGGCCAATAGTGGAAGACTGACCGCTGTAAATGGGAAAAGACTTATCTGGAACAATAAACTACAAATGAAGGCATCGAAACTGGAAACAACCATGACAGCCTGTACCGAGAAAGACAGGATTGTATTAAATTCTGGTGACAACTGGTCGGATGCCTGGCAATCTATTCTAAAAAATATATTGTCTAGTCTTGTGGCAAGTATACAAGAGCCGCGATTAAATGTCAACGTAACAAAGAGTGCAAAATTAAAGGAATCAAAGAGAATCTATCGTAAGGAGATGCGTTGAATCTTAAAACTTCCAATATCGAATGAGAGGAATATGAAAATACAAGACATAAAGAAAGCATTTAAGAATAGGAATTTACAGATAAAGCGGGATAGTGTGGATACCGCTTATGCTAAATTATATCATGCTATTTCGTCCAGGAATGAGCGAGCTTTTTGGTCCCTTGTGGGACATGGCACAAATTCGCATAAACAGCCAGATGATTTTTTTGTCTCAAGTCATAAGTGGGAAAATCATATCAAATCTTTATACAAATCATCTGTTATAAGCGAATATATGACAACTAACGCGGATGGTTTATTTGCAGAAATAACTGAAGATGAAATTGTCAAATTAATAAAGAGTTCTCGCTCATCCAGGGCAGCAGGACCCAATGGTATCCCTATTGGCTTGATAAAATTTAACATAACGTTTTGGAGTACGTTGTTAAAACAGTTGTTCCTACAGGTAATTAATTGCGGAATGATACCATCTTCCTGGAAAGGAGCGATCATTCATCCGATTTACAAGCGAGGCCCAAAAGAGGATCCGTCCAGCTATAGATTAATAGCGTTGCTGGATTTTGAAGGGAAACTGTTTGCGAAGCACCTCCAGAATAAATTGAGGGCATGGGCGGAGGAAAAATCATTAATCCCAATAACGCAAACTGGATTTCGCTTACGGTGTTTCACTGGCCATGATGGGAAAAAAGGCAAGCTTGCGGAAAATAACATTATACGCCTGCTTTGTGGACTATTCCACAGCATTCGACAAGGTCAACAGGCAAAGGTTGTGGAACAAATTAATGGCATGGGAGGTTGATTTAAACCTTTTAAATTTTATTATTGCCCTGCACTCGGATACATGGGTCAGGGTGAAGCTGGCTCATGATAATACACTATCTCCAAAAATGGATACCACTAACGGTCTTAAACAAGGCTGTGTCCTTGCGCCTTTATTATTCTCCTTGTACATCGCAGATATCGACTCGATGTTAAGTTCAGATATGGGTGTGGCACCTAAATTAGGGGACAAAAAATACCATACCTAGCATATGTCGACGATTTAGTAATTTTATCCTTAACTCCTAATGGATTACAGCATCAACTGAACCAATTAGACATTTACAACAAAATGAATGGTTTGATAGCTAACTTATCTAAAACAAAAATTGTTACGTTTGGACGGTCTACACAATCAAAAACGTGGACTTTAGGAGACCATCCAATCGAGGTAGTGGACCAATATAACTACCTCGGCGTAACATTTGACAAAAAGTTATCATGGTTAAACCATACGGTCTGCAAACGTGTTAAATATATAACTATTACAAAATCAATTGCGAGATTTATGAAACTGTGCAGAGGGAATGCAATTATCCCATCTCTAAAAGCTTTACAGATGAAAATGATTCCGTTTCTATTGTATGCATCTCCTGCCATGAACAAGAAAGTCATTTGTGATCTTGAAAAATGTTTCATGAAAAGCGTACGTACCATACTCCATTTACGACAGGCTACTCCACATTGTATGATACGGTTGGAATTTGGCCTAAAATCTCTGGAAATGCTGCATTAGATCAGTTGTGTTAACTACATTATCGATTGTGCTAAGGCCGATTCATGTACATTGAAACATCTAATAATGGAGGAACTCAGGAGTAATAAAGTAAGAGATCTGCAACTTTCTATTATAATGATGGAAATAGACTCTTATGAACTGCCTGATATTCAGGAGATGGGACGAATGACCAGGGATGTGCGGAAAAAACGAATAGGTAAAACATTAAAGCTAACACAGTGGAATTCAGATCGCCTACAAGCCGGGAAATATAAACACACAGACTTAATAATTGACACATATACCTTGCAGGCTCAAGAATACTTGGGATGGAATGTGACCAGCTACATTAAATGGAAATACGTAAGGTTTAGACAACTCTATATTCCGATAGGGGAGTTTGAAGGGACTTGGAATAAGGCGCTTAAAGATACTCAGGGATGTCGGCTTTGTGGAACCGGCAAGGAAACTCTTGAACATTTAATATGCATCTGCCCGAGACTTTTGCCCACACGGAGGTTATATTTACGCCCCATGTTTAATAATGCCAAAATAAGAACAACTACAGAGGCTATACGTTATTGTTTAGGCTCACAGGGGAAAGTGCAATTAGAAGGATGGTACAGTTTTTAGAGCATGCTTATAAAACATTACTCGACTAGATGATTTTTATCGGCTCTGTATATAGATGCAAAGACAGGTATTACGACCTATGTATATCTTCTTTTTAGGATACTACGCATGGTAAATATGTGATTGTTTTATTCTATTTTTATGCCTGCTTATTTTCTATTTATTGTAATCAAATGATTAATGCAATAAAGTATTTTACTACTACTAATTCCTAACTGTGAACACAAGGTTTTCCAAAATTTGGAAGTGAATTGGGGGCCTTGATCGGAAATTATTTTACTCGGAAGTCCATGTAATTTTAGTATGTTATGAATGAAAATATCACAAAATTCGGTAGCAGTAGGTAATTTCTTCAAAGGGATAAAATGACTAATTTTGGAGAGTAAATACACAACCACTAGAACAGTAGTAAAGTTATTGGATTTAGGTAAATCAGTAATAAAATCTACACTAATAGTATGCCATGGGTCAGAGAGGATTGGTAATGGATGTAACAGTCCTGTTGGGGCTATGTGTTGTGCCTTACATTGCGCACAAGTTGGACATTTCTTGATATAGTCTTGAACATCTTTTTGGATGTTACTCCACCAAAAATTTCGTAAGCACAGCTCTAATGTCTTTTGTGTACCTGGGTGTCCAGCTATGCAGGAATCATGATTCCAGGATAGGACTTGTTGTCTCTGAGACTCTTGTGGAATAAACAATTTATCTCTATGAAATAAATATCCGTCATTAATGGTATTTTGAGGATTTCGTAACCATTGAGTTTTATCTATGCATCGAGATGCTGTTTTCACATCATCTAAAAAGGTATCTGTTTGTGTTAGAGCAATTATTCTGTTGGTCGGTATTATGCTTTGGGGTGAAGTACACTTATCTTTGGGTTCTCTTTCATCAAGCCTAGATAGGGTATCAGACAATATTTGTGTTTATCCTGGACGGTATGTTATTAAAAATCAAATTCAATAAAAGAAAATGCAGCCATCTCATTTGCCTGGGTGTTAGGGCCTTCACTGAAGTAAAAACTGTACGTTTTTATGCTCAGTGAATATTGTGATGGTGTGTTTGGCCCCTAGGAGATGATGTCTCCATTCGGCAAATACATCCTTAATTGCTAAAAGTTCTCGTTCGGCAATAGTGTAATTTTGTTCAGCTTGCAGTAATTTGCGAGAATAGTAAGCTAAAGGATGTAAATGTCCTGTATTTGGATCTTTTTGCATAAGAACTACTAATGCTGTTTGGGAGGCGTCAGCCTCAACAAAGAATGGTTGATCTGGGTTCGGGTGTGAGAGCACCGGGGCAGTAGTAAAAACTATCTTTAAATCCTGAACAGCTTTTTCTGCTTCCTTAGTCCAAAGAAATGTTTGTCCCTTTTTTAATAGCTGTGTTGATGGGAGTTACTAAGCTAGAAAAGTTTGCTATGAAGCGCCTGTAAAAGTTTGCGAATCCAAGGACTCGCTGTACTGCCTTGATGGAGTTTGGAGATGACCATTTGAGAATGCCGTCCACTTTTTTTAGGATCCATGGTGATTCCATTTGGGGACAGAAAGTATCCTAAAAATTCCACTGATTTGGCATGGAAGACACATTTTTCCATTTTGGCATATAATGAGTGTTCTTTTAGTCTCTGTAAAACTGTTCAAACATGATGAACTTGTTCCTGTTCTGTTTTTAGAAATAAGAGTATATCATCAATATAGATGACCACGAAGATGTCAAGAAAGTCATGAAGAACCTCGTTTATGAAATACTGGAATGCCGCCGGAGCATTACAAAGCCCGAACGGCATAACAGTATATTCAAAAAGGCTGAACTTGGTGCGGAAAGCAGTTTTCCATTTGTTGCCTTCTTTTACCAGAATCAGATGGTATGCACCTCTAAGATCTAGCTTAGTGTAAATAGTGGACCCTTTAACTTGATCCAAAAGGACAGGGCTCAGAGGTAATGGATAGCGATTTTTAATAGTGGCTTTATTGACTGCGCGATAATCGATACAAGCCCTGAGATCGCCTGACTTCTTAGCTACAAAAAAAGAGGAGACGAAATAGGGGATGTTGAGTGACGTATAAAACCGATTTCTAGAAGTTCGTCTAAATATTTTTTCAAGTACTGAGTCTCTGGTTGAGTGAGGGCGTAAATTCTGCTACATGGCAGAGTAGCTTCAGGTATTAAATCTATTCTGCAATCATACACCCTATGGGGTGGCAATTAGGTGGCTTGGACTGGGTCAAAAACATCGGCAAGATCACTATACTCTTTTGGTTATGAAGAAGGAGTCATTCTTTGTGTACAAGCACAGTGTAAAGGATAAATAGGATCTTGTGCTTCCTGATAACAATGAGTTCTGCAAAAGGCTGAATCTAGGGTTACTGTTCTTTGAACCCAATCAATCTTGGGGTTATGTAATTCTAGCCAGGGTATTCCTAATATTATTCCAAAGGTTGGAGTATCAATAAGATCGAAAACAGTCTGTTCTGTATGACCATTTTCACTTACAAGAGTTAATGGCGTTGTGTGAAAATGGATGAGTCCTGAGGAAAGAGCTGAACCATCTACGGCTCTCACTGGTTCTGGTTTAGTTATTTGAGAACCTCCCAATTTCTTGGCTAGGTTTATATAATAAAAAATTGCCTGTGGTGCCTGAATCCAATAATATTGGGAGACTGTGTCGTTGCTGAGCAGAAATGACAATTGTTATTCTAATAGTCATCTGTTTTGGTACTGGTTTTATAAGATTCATTATGGACCTTGAGACCTCTGAATCAGAATCTCTCGAAGGGGTGGTCTCAATTCTCTACGAGGAAGTCAGTTTCCTAACTCCGATTGGTCTGTGATTGTATTGGCTACTATCTTTTCCTTTTTGGCTTTAACAGTGCAGTCTCTAGCAAAGTGCCCTGCCTTGCCGGAATATAAACAAAGATTTTCCTTATGACGTCTTTCTTTTTCTTCAAAGGATAGTGGCCCTTTAACTCCACCTATCTGCATGGGTTCTGGTTCATTTAATTTATCCTCCTTTTCTTTTTTATCAGTTCGTATCGTGATGATTCTGTTTTCACCTTGTGCTTTTTCACCTTTTTGTTCACATAATCTATGGTCAAGTTTTACTACCAAGTCTACAAACTCAGCATAGTCTTCAGGAAGGTCCACAATGTGAGCCAAAGAATCTTTTAATTCGTCTTTGAGACCTCCTATAGAACAGGGATGTGCGTTTTTCTTCTGGCCAATGTGTTTCAGATAACAGACAATTAAAAGTGGTTATGTAGGTTAATAAATCTTTAGTACCTTGACGTAAGTTTAAAAGCTCATTATCACTAGATTGGAGAAAAACATGTCGTGCAAATAATCGTGTCATAGCATCTTTAAAGGCATTAAAGTTATGCAAAAGAGGGTCATTATTGTCAATTAAAGGTATTGACCAATTGCCCGCTACGCCACCAAGATAAGAAATAACAAAAGCAGTTTTGGCAGTGTCAGTATTAAATATTTGTGGCTTGCAAAGAAAATGTAGTTGACACTGGCTCATAAATGCAGCGAAACGAGAGCTATCACCTGTAAAATGTTCGGGATTAGCCAGAGGAACAGGATTAGGAGTTACTACTGTAACCTGAAGGTTTCGATCAGGACGTTGTGTTATATCCCGTATAGAGACCCTAATGTAGGCCCGTTCATACATGCCCTAAAATAGACGTATTCATATTTACCCTAATATGGTCTTATTCGTACTTGCCCTATTATGGTCATAGCCGCGTATGCCCTATTATGGTAATAACCATACATGCCCTATTATAGTCATGATTCCTTATAAAGGCATGCTCTTTCACCTACATTGGTCCCATCCAGTACACAACGTGCTCTGAGGGCTGAAAGTTATCTGCCTTGTGGTTTTGCAGGCACCAGGGTTTTCCCAAACACAGGCCCACACTGTACTCATAAATTATGCATGACTCTCTAAGAATATTCCACCTGCATAATATGTATGTACAGAGTTCACCCCTGACGTCTTCCTAAAGCCTAATGGAGGACCAATACAAACCTTGCACGAAGATCAGTGTCTTCAGGGCATAAATACACCACATCTTGCCCCGGTAAGGGAGAGGGAACCGAGACTTCCATGCTGACACACTGACCAGAGACGCTGAGGCTCCTGCATGCAGTCGCTCAAGCTGACAGTGGTCTGACACAACCCGGAGGGGGTGTCCAACTCGAGACCAGGACGTGGTCCCACACTCTCTCTATTCAGGTATGGGGGTTCCACTAAATCCTAGGAAGATTCTTAGCTTCTAAGACCTACACACATATGCTAGGTACACACAGGTACATCTAGGTAGGCATCGTAGGAGTACGCGCACTCTGCATAATGCTTTTATATTCATGTATGTACTCATGATTATCGCAATATGATAGAACTGTTCTATCCCTTTGCTTTTATCGTACTGCTGATACTATATCTCTGCTATTGTCTGCAGGTTTCTACAGCACATATATTTTACACTAGAATAACAACTGTTCAATAAATACTTATTGAAACGCCCGACTGTTTATTCTGTGTAACTCTCTGAGACAAACCGAATAAGTGAGCACGAGTGACTGAGCGAAAGGTAGTACATTGTTTCCACGATTCTGAGGGAATCAGGGTTGTCATGTTCTAAGGTTGCCAGAAACTAATCTCTCCCCGATAAGAGGAGACACTAGTGGCACTGCGAGCTAGCTAATGCAAACCAGGCTAACATATACGGTGGGGTGCTCAGAGCCAGTCTGCCACCAAGCCCGCAGTATATGTTATCCAAACGCGCAGGTCCTGCAGGGGTACTATAGGAACTACACGACATGGCGCCGCCAACGTTGGTTGGGTACTTATTTAACAGTAGAATCTGAGTAGTTCAGTCGTGCTATTCTCAGAGAACCTACTCACAAAACCCCAGAGACGTCTGGAGTGGGTGGGCACAAAATCCGCCGCAGCTGAGTAGTACTAGAATACTATTTATTGGCTGTTGGTTATTCAAGCTTGAAGGACATTTGGTTCCTACAATTGTGCATAACACCTTATCTTAAGTTCCCTGGGAACACTTCTTTCTCTAAATATGCCTGATTCAGGGGATATGAGAGTTGCAACATCCCTCTTCGGAATAGAAGACCCTGAAGATGCAATACAAATTGCACCAAATTTCAGAAGGGCAATCACCATAAAACTTCTAGAACATGGCTTAAGAGCCAGGGGTGGTACAGTAATTTTCGTGATTGAGGCACACGAATCCAATAAAACAGAGGTGTTCTATTCGTGGGTTACATTCCAAGCAGTAAATGCAATTACAAATGTGTTTCACTACTACCTAGAAGGTGAAACACCAGCAGACTATACTCCTTTTGAAGAAGTAGAGGTCCCACTCACTTACCAGGAGCATAATTACTGGTTTAAAGGCGCCCTACCCCACGTACGAGGAAGAGCAAGATTAGGCCCGCTCGGAGGAGCAGGAGCCACATGGCCCATATTAGCGGCATACACACCGCATCCTGACATTGACACAATGCCACAGCCAGACTTACTCGTACAACACAGAGATTTAATTAAAATCTACAGAAACCTCACACAATTTATGATGAGAACTTTAACAGTTCAACCTGCACCTGCTGGAGCACAAGATACTCCAGTCCAGAGTACAGTTAATAAAATAACTCCACAAACATTACACGCGGTAATGGGCAAAACGCGAACAAATCCCATTCTGGATAGCTCGGAAAATAACTCAGCTTGAAGCAGTATTCCCAAATTCTACAACCAGTGATAAACACAGAATTCTAACAATCTGCTTGCCAATGGGGATCACACCACAACTAGAGGATTGCACCTCTTAGGGTTCAGTCTTTGCTGCCAAATATACCAAAACACATGGTATCCTGTCAATAGCAGTAGTACCTGACGTATTGAGACAGATACAAAATGAGTACGGAGCAGAACCTGCCCTTAATTTAGGGATGAAGTTGCTAAACAACTTTGAACAGGTCTCAGCCATAATACTAGCTAACATTAAGGGGGAAGTAGCTTCAGTGGTGAACCGCCAACGCCTAAGGGAGTTCGGTCCAGAGGATCAACAACACGAACTACCCAAAATAATTGAAACTTCATATGCAGAACTAGGCAGAGACAGTCTGGGTGGGAAAGCATTAAAACCACAACTGGTGGGCAGTCCTGAAAAGGACACTACAAAGCAGATACCTACTTCTTCTAAAAAGAAGTGGGATAATAAAAACAGCAAAAGTCTAAAGACACCAGATCTCAGTCCAGAGGTAGGTCTCCTCAACAGGAGCCCTTTGAAAAGAGGTACAACCTCAGGAATAGGGATAATATTAAAACACCTGACAGGTATCAAGATACTGATACTCGTTCCTCTAGTTCCTTTCAGGGTTCATCACGAAACTCTGAGAGGGAAGGACGATCTAAGGAGCGTACAAAGTCCAGAGACACACAACACGCTGCGGACTACGCACCTAAAAAAGAGGATAAACAAAAATCAAAACCTCAGTTCAAAAAGAAGAAGGTAGCAGGTCTCAAGATCAGACATGCCCAGAATTCTGAGGACACAGCTTCTGAACGGGGAATGGGCTCTGACGATGCTAGACAGCGCGGCAGAAGTAACGATAGCTCGCCAGAACCTGAAGGAATTTCTGGTGACAGCGGAGTTGAGTGAATATATCACGGTGGAAACACCTGATACTCGGGTAAGTGTCCCACATAAGTTACATGAGATAACACTCCGGATGGAGGGGGACAAGCCCAAAAAAGTTAAATGTCTCTTTTGGAAAAATCTGTCATCTGGTTATGACATTCTATTAGCAGAACAAGACTGGCCGCCTGCATTCGTCATGCAGTGCCCTAGGGGAGAAGAGATCATTTTTCCAGCCTTTTCCGACCTCGTTCCCTTAAACATGCATATGCGCAGGAGTGGGCGGTTGCCCTAGCTCCAGCATTGTACAAAAATCATGCTGGTTGGGATGAGGATTCAACCCACCACGTGATCCCGTTAAAAGTTTCCCCAAATGCTCAAAGGCAATACCCTATAAAGCAGGAAGCTAAAAGACAAGTCAGGAGATTCTAGATCAACTAGAATACCAGGGGTGATAGAAAATTGCACTTCACCTATGAACAATCCTTTGTTCCCCGTAGCCAAACCTGACAACACATATCGTCTAGTTTTAGATTACAGACATTTAAACACTTGCACAAAGACATTTGCAGTTCAAAATGCACACAGTGCCGCATTAATGAATAACATTGTGCGACAAAAATACAAAACCGGGGTGCTTGCAGCCGAACAAGATGGCCGCAGCCTAAGAGAGCTCCGGGACCGGGAGAGCCTCCATCATAAATCCGAGCACTAATCCTGCCTGCATACAGCTGAAACGAGGAGCGCTAACATCCGAAAGCAGGTGGAGCAGATCGCGCCGCCCCGGGACTCCGTGGGACGATTAGCCGCCGAGAGATTTGCAGTGGAGTGGGAGGGCCTTCTGGCCTTGCTGAAGCCGGGACCTCGAGTAAGCTTGCTCCCGGCGGCCTCGGAGCGAGTGGCGGCGCCGGGCGACGGCGGAACCTGGGGTCTGGCAGCTGCATTGCTCCAAAGACTTACCGACAGAACGGGGCCCCGCGGACTGCCTCCACGAACAACAGAGGGAGCCCTGTAACGCCCGCGTCGCAGGGGAAGTGAGAGAGCCCCACCAGCGAAGGAGCGACTATACGAGGGGACGAGTGGGTCGCGTCGGCGGCGCCAGGAGGTAACGGTCTCGCTGTGGGCCCCCTGGGCCTCGGGCGCCGCGCACAACTCCCCCAGCCATACAAAGACAGCGGTACCTGGGCCACCATACCGGCGCGCTGGGGAGTGAGGGGAGCACTCGGAGAGGCCTTGAGACTTGGCCAGACAACACTACACCAGCTTCGGGTGGCTACACAGCAGAGACCCGTGCCCTAAACAGACGACACAGCCCCGGTGCGACCCGGATCGCCGGCAAGCCCTAGCCACAGCACCAGAATTGGACTCCGTCTGGGGAGCTCCCAACCCCGCTTGCATAGATCCCTCCCAGAGACATTAAACTGGCACTGATCGCCGGGAAGTGAAGCGGACCGACATACCTGAGGCCTCATAGCGTACTCTTTCTTGGGAGGCATATCACACGCCACAACACCACCTCCTTCGTCCAGCATTGCGGGGGGACTCTGGGGGCAGGAACCCGAAAGGCAGCACGGTGCGATCTACACCGCGGCAGACAGCGGCGACTACAGCCCCCCCATCCTCCCCCCCCCTTGGCAACCAACGGGACGACAGGTACGTGGGGCAGGATGGCAGGACGTGGTCCACGTGGGGTACCGGCGGGCAAGCTGGAGAAATTTGCATACACCCAGAGTCAGGCCGAAAAGCAGCCACTAAACCCGGCCCAGGTGGAGACTCCCACGCCGCAAGACCCAGAAGCAGTCACGCTAGTGGACATCATGGCCGCCCTACAGCAAGTTCAGTCATCTATAGGTACGATCTCTACAGACATATCTCTGATACGGGCAGATTTTTCTAAATTGTCTGGAAGACTAACTGAGGTCGAGTCTACGACAAAGGTACTATCCACAGATACAGCTGCGCTACAACGCCAGGTGCGCCAGTTAGAGACGGACAATAAGCTTATCCTCGCCAAACTGGACGATCAGGAAGGCCGCTCACGGCGCAACAATATCCGCGTCATTGGCGTGCCAGAGACTGTGGGGGGGCCTGCTCTGGACCTTTTTGTCGAGGACCTCATCAAAAATCAGCTGCAACCACGTGGACTGTCGAATTTCTTCTCCGTGGAGAGAGCACATCGTGTACCGGGGGGAAGGCCCAAGCCGGGGGCTCCCCCCAGACCGATTCTGGCACGCATCTTTAACTTCCGGGACCGAGATGCTATCTTACAGGCGGCAAGAATAGCCCCAACAATCCGCCTGGAGAATCAGGTGATCACGCTTTACCCGGACTATACAGCTGCGGTAACCAAACAACGCCGCAGTTTTCTAGAAGTTAAAAAAGAGCTGAGAACCCAAGAACTCAAATACTCGATGCTCTTCCCAGCGAAACTACGAGTGGAGGCAGATGGGAAAACATGGTTCTTTGACACACCTGAGGAAACCCGGGACTGGCTGGACGGATGGCGCCCAGCGACGAAGCCCGGAACGGCAAGATCCCAGCGGCAACACCGACGCCAGGAGTCGCAAAGGTCAAGATCTACTGAATCCAGTGGCAAAGGGGACTAACTTATCTCGAACGATTATTTGAGACTCTTTTATAATTCAAACTCATCTACAGCCCACCCCTCCTTGAAAGCGCACTGACTCTACCGTTTGCCCACGCCCTACGGGTGCAGACCATTTTGCGCGATGACCACGTTCCTGAGGGCGGTCACTGTAGCTCCTGATAAGATGTAGGCCTATGCTATAAAAACACGTCAAGGGGGCCTCCGACGATCTCGGACAGACTTTCACCCCCCACGCAAGTACCAGTTCTGGGGACAAAGCACTCTGCTCTGTTGGGGTGGCGGGCAGTTGGGGGACCGCCGGGCAGGGAGGCAGGGAGGGGGGAGGGGAAAGAGGGACAGTTCTTGTTATTAAGTTTGTTTTATGTTCAGTTTATTAGACGGCATACACGACAATACATGACGGTGAACAACGTAATAAGCTCCGCACCCCTATTCGACTACATGGTCAGATGGCACACACCGGCCCGATAGCAGACACCACGGATAGCCCATCCTGGAACCCTGGGGGGCCTCCCCCTCCTTTCACAGTGCTATCATGGAACGTAAATGGCTTAGGAGAGAAGATTAAAAGGAGTCTGGTCCTCCAATACCTAAAACGCAAAGGTCCAGCGATAGCACTTCTACAGGAAACACATCTGACAGGTTCAGCCACTAAGGCGTTGGACAGATGGGGATACAAGATGGCAATACACTCGGAATTTACCTCCGGTTCTCGTGGGGTGGGAATTTTGGTAAACAAACGCTTCCCACTGATACTCACCGGATCCAAAACAGATGAGCGAGGGTGCTTTGCAGCGCTGTCATGCCAGTGGGAAGGGCGTCCCTATAACGTAGTTTCAGTATATGTCCCACCGACACTACATCAAGCCACCTTCCCAGCATTGGGCAAATTTTTGCTGTCCCTGCCACAAGGAGACATAATTATGGGGGGAGATTTTAATGCCATATTGGACGCATCTCTCGATAAGCAGCCACCCAGAGATTCTGGCAGTACGACTCGCAAATTGGCAGGCTTCATAGAGGCAATAGGCTTAATTGATGTTTGGAGAACTAAATACCCGCAGGATAGACAATACACATACCACTCAGGGGTCCATAATAGCCTCTCTAGAATTGATTACATATTCACGATAGCGACTGGGTTAGATCGGGTCATAGAGATTCAACACCTACCCCGGGAATATCAGATCACTCACCTCTGTACATGGCGTATGCATCCCATAGCACAATAAGACGGCGGATATTCCCCATACATCCGGGATATCTCAAAAACCCCAAAATACACAAGGGACTCCGCGCGGCCACAAAGCACTACTTCACCGAGAATGAACACTCAGTGTCCTCCCCTTTAATACTCTGGGAAGCCTACAAAACAGTACTACGTAGTCAAGCGATTTCATTGATAACGGGACACAAGAAATCGCAAAGGCAACAGTTGGGAGACCTAGAACAGGGGGTGGCCGATGCAGAGGCAAACCACGCACTTGACATTACTGACGCCACAACACATGCTTTAAGCTTAGCGCAGCAGGAATATAAAGCTTTTGCGTGGGAGGAGACAAAAACAAAGCTCATAACTACACAGCATGCTATTTACGAGTTGGGTGATAAAGCAGGCAAGCTTCTAGCCTGGCTGGACAAAAAGACCGCGCCAGCAGGTGGATAGCCCAACTTAATATGGACAACGGAGAAGTAACTGCAGACCCGCAACGGATAGTGGAGGCGCTCGCTCCTATTATACGGGGGTATACACGCCCGCAGCCACGAATACAATTGATGACAATCTGGCCTTTCTACAGGATATCCATATGCCCAGACTGCCCGGAGATGCGGTTTCGGCGCTTGAAGCCGAGCTAACGGCAGATGAACTTACCTCAGCAATTGGGGCACTACATACTGGGAAAGCCCTGGGGCCTAATGGCATCCCGGTAGAACTCTATAAAACAATGGCGACCCAACTCACGCCACACCTCCTCAATATGTATAGGGCCAGTCTGGAGATGGGAGAACTCCTAGGGATCAGCGCCTGGCAACCATAGTTGCAATTCACAAGGTGGGCAAGCCACCGCAAGATTGCGCGTCATACAGACCAATATCTCTCATAAATGCTGAGGCGAAAATATTGGCCAAGGTATTGGCAACACGACTTCAGCCATACTTAACTACGCTGATCCATCCGGACCAATCAGGCTTCATGCCCCGTCGTAACACGGCCCTGAATCTCCGGAGGCTCCAAGGAGTCATAGCACGGAAGCCCACCATCGCAGAAGACGCAGTCATTCTCTCGTTAGACGCACGCATGGCGTTTGACATGGTTGAATGGCCCTTCCTCTTCGCAGTTCTTCGGCATTTGGGGTTTGGGCCCAGATTCTGTGCCTGGATACACCTATTATACAATAAGCCCCTGGCGCACGTTGTTGTGAACGGCCGAACTTCGGAGGACTTCCCTCTTGGTAAGGGAACAAGACAGGGGTGCCCACTTTCCCCACTCTTGTTCGCAATGGTACTAGAGCCGCTGGCGGCCTGGATACGCCAAGATCCGGTGATCAGAGGGTTAAAGTGGACGATGGGATGGGAAGACCGCATATCACTATATGCAGACTATGTACTGCTTTACATGGCATCCCCATCTCGATCCATTAACCGTCTATTAGATATCTGTGCGGCATATGGCAAAGCTTCAGGTTATACCATTAATTGGTCAAAATCATTGTTATATATTTTACATGGCCCCTCGCCCAGATTGCCGCGAAACTGTGAGATTCAGATAGCGGAACAGGGTTTTAAATACCTCGGCATATATATCACCCCTCAAGACACGCTCTGCACAGAAGAAAACCTTATGAAGCCCCTGGTTCGTTTTCGACGTGATGTGAAACACTGGTGCTCACTGCCTCTTACCCTGCTGGGAAGAGCAGCCCTCTTCAAAATGATGGCACTACCCAGATTCTTATATGTCTTACAAAACACCCCCTTTCTGATCCCCCCCTCGTTTTTCGCATTGATAACTACTGAAGTAACTAAACTTCTGTGGGACGGGGGATCAGCCCGTATCGCTATGAAAAAACTAGTAAAGGGCTGGTACGACGGGGGAATAGCCCTCCCGCATATACAAACATATTACTGGGCGTCGCAGCTCAATGTAATAAATCAGTGGCTTCACGCACCACAAGACGACCCGGCGTTTCGTCTGGATCGGCACCTCCTTGACTCCGAGGGGATAATGGGGGCGCTATATAATAATTTTAAGAAGACACATTACACAGGCCCCACGGCCCACACATTACAAATTTGGCATGCGGCACAGCGAGCAATGGGCTGGGAAGGGACTCTTACGCAAGCGACGCCACTTTGGGATACCCGAGCATTAGGGAAACTACGAAACACTAAGGGGTTCCAACAGTGGGATCTAATTGGTATCTCCAGGGTGGGGGACCTCTGGAAAGAAGGCGGGGTTATACCGTTGCCTCAACTCCAAGCCACCTACAAGTTGGCACAGACAGAAATTTACAGATACACGCAGATCCGACACGCACTACTAGCAGCTATTCCAACAGGGACACAATTGCCGGAGGCCTCCCCGTTAGAGGACAGACTACTCACAGAACACCTCCAAACAAAAGCCATTTCTCTAATATACCGTAAGATAATAAATAATCAGCAGGACCCCACGGTGGCCCTTAGGGAGAGATGGGAGGCAGACCTGGGAGACATGGATGAGGATGACTGGCGAGCAGCCCTGGCGTCCCCGAGGGAGGTGGCAATACCCTCTACATTAAAGTTAATACAGCTGAAAATCCTTCATCGCATCTACTACACGAGAACCCTGCTGCACAAGATAGGCAGGTCCGATACTCCCCTCTGCCTCCGACGATGTGGCGCGGAGGGTACCTTCTGGCACACAGTCTGGGACTGCCCAATAATCACTCGCTACTGGGAGGCTGTTTTGAGTACAATGTCACAAGTTACCAGAGTAGAGATCCTGTCCGAACCAAAACGCTGTTTACTTAATATCTGGGAGCCGACGGATTTGAATCATGCAGACCAGGACTGGGTGACACTGGGGGCGACATTAGCCAAACGGAATATAGCGCGGCACTGGGGTTCAAGAGTGTCCCCGACACATCAGCAATGGTGTCATGATATGGACCATACGATGGTGACAGAAAAATAAGTATATGTTCACCGTGGCTGTCCCCAAAAATGGTCGCGGATATGGGGAAAATGGAATCGATTTCGGGGCGACATTTGTGAACCCCCCCTAGTAGAGCAGGTATCAGACGTTAGCGATTAATAGAGAGAGGCAGATGGGACAAGACACATAACATAACGCACATAACGAACCTACCACTGAAGGGTATTGGTTGCTTAATTGTCGCTTTATAAATTGTGCCATTATTGAAGCCATTTCGATCTTCGTTGATGAACACCAATGTATGTTTCACCTACTATGCTATCTGATTGTATTCGTATAACTTAAATGCCAATAAAACTTTTCAAAAAAAAAAAAAAATACAAAACCACACTTGATATCTCAAATGGATTTTTCTGCCAAAATATAGCACCTGAAAGCAGGTATCTAACCGCATTCAGTGCGTTAGGGTCACAACGGCAATTTTGTCGACTCCCCCAAGGGTATAAGAACTCACCGGGGTTGTTTTCAGCAAGAGTAACAGAGTTACTCCAAAATTTGGATGAAGAAGCATTGTCCTATGTGGATGATATTTATCTGATGGACGATGACTTAAAGAGGCACTTGACCAGGGTGAGCACCATTATTATGGGATTCGCCTCTGAGGGCTACAAATTTAATTTAAAAAAATCAAAAATTGCCCTCCTCAGTGTCCTATTTTTAGGGTACAAGCTGTCAAGTGAGGGTAAAAGCCTAGCAGCTAACTTTTTAGAAAAGTGCGCGCTGCTCCAACCTCCAAAATCATTAAAGAATTTACAATCAATTCTGGGATTCCTAAATTTTGGTCGAACATACATTTTGGATTACGCAGAAAGAGTAAAACCTTTCTACGACTTAATAAAACCTGATTTTTCAGTCAGACAATGGACACAACAACACACAAATATCCTGCGTTCCCAACAGGAAGACATGATAGCTTCTAAACATTTACAGACACGCGTAAACGTACGCAACTTGGTGATCCGAGTAATAGCGGGTCAATGCGGGTACACATATTTGACTTTTAATGAAGGCGAAACAGTACCAATCGCATACAAATTACACCTGTACACAAACGCAGAGATGCGTTTCACTTCAACAGAAAAAATTCTGACAGCAGTGCAGACCGCTGTAGCAAGAGAAAGAGCTCTGGCTCAGGGAAAACGCATAATTGTCGTGACCCCAGTACCAGCTTTAGAAGCTGTTACAAAAGCTAGCATTCCAAATGCTAAAGCCTTACATCCAAGATGGATACAATGGGCTAATTCTCTTACTGCAACGTATGTTGAATACAGATTTGATCCAAGTTTAAAAACTCAGGCATTCCTGCAATACGAACAAGAATATTCTCTACCAAATGAAATTTTGCCTCTCGATCAGTATGAATATATTATTTACACTGACGGATCTGCTCAACCAGCCACAGGAAGCAAGCAAGCTTACAGCGCGGCGTGTGCAATCGTTAAAGGTCGCATGCGTGATGGCAAGTTCCATCCGAGTTGCACAAAAACGCAATCTCTAGGAGACTGCACGGCACAGTTGGCAGAACTCAAAGCACTGATACTGGCACTTATAAATGCGGATTACGAATTCCCCACACTGATTGTGTGTGATTCCTTTTACTGTGTGCAGTCATACAATGAATATCTACATAATTGGGAACAAAACGGGTTCAAAGATGCAAAAGGTGGCATAATTAAGCATAAAATGCTATGGGAACAGGTAGTGGAGTTGAGAAACGAACTACCAAGGGCTCACGTGATACATACACTGAGTCATCAGCGTGATGGCGTTCACGTTGAAGGGAATTCATTGGCTGATGAAGCCACAAAGGGGGCTGTTCGCACAGCCACCGTAGCTGCAGTTACTCGTTCAAGAACGAGGCTAGACGGCGAGATAATGGTAGCTGTCAATGCTTCACGCAAAGGCAGCACAGCAGTACCAAAGAAATTTCCACTCAAGTACTCCTACAAGTTAGATGCACAAAACATTCCATATGCTCAGATTCCTGAAGTGGGGGATAGAGTAATACCAAATATGGATCGTAGGCAGAGCTTAATGTTAGCAGCACACGAGGGTTTGGGTTCTGCGCATACAGGCGTTACAGCGACTATTTCTGTACTGAAAAGCGCTACTGGTGGCCAGGATTAACGAAGCAGACTAAAGACTACGTCTTGAAATGCGACATCTGTCAGCAGATTAAAGGCTCCACCATAACACGCCCAGCGCAGACACCATTACTAAAATCAGACAAACCTCTCGCATGTGTGTATTTGGACCACTGCGGACCCTTACAATCTGATGGGTCCAAGAAATATATCATGGTTGCAGTGGATTCCTGCTCAAGATTCCTATTGGTTTGGCCTCAGCGCTCGGCTGACGCTCGAACTGTTATAAAAGATTTGCGAGTCTTTATCGGCACATACGCAGTTGGCACGATACATTCTGACCGTGGTCCGGCGTTTAGCTCTCGGGCTTACAAAGAGGCCATGGAAGGAATGGGCGTAGCATTGCGGTACTCCTCTCCGTACCATCCCGAGGGAAATTCTGTTGTGGAGAGGAAATACCGAGACTTAAAGCAATCTTTAACAGCTAGGGTATTAGGCAAGGGCGGTAGATGGGTCGATCACCTTTATGGGGTACAGCGCGCGCTTAACCAGCCAAGAAGCTCTCTAGAAGGTGTCACTCCTTACGAGGTCCTATTTGGGAGGAGAATGTGGGTACCTGATCTTGTTTGTGAAGGCGCAGTGGCGGATGAAAAACCATTTGATATCCATTATCGTTTGGCTGTTTTACAGGATCTAAATGAATCCAGGACACAACAAAGTAACGTGCTCCAGAAACAGGCCGCCACTGAGGAAGTCAAGGCAGTAACGGCAAGACCTATCTGGATCCCAAAGATCGGGGATCTGGTCAGAGAGAAGATTGCTGACAAGAAAGAATTTGGGCCATCCTACAGAACACCTGTACCGGTCCTTGCAATCCACGGCACAAGAACAGTACTGTGGCCGCCTCTTGCCGGAAAAAAGGAGAAAAGATTTGTCTCAATTGACTTAATCAAACCACACTATGTGGCCGATACTAAATAGTAGGCCTCGTGGACTCCAGAGTAGCAGACACCCTCCTCTTGCTACAATCCAAGAAGTTCAAACAGAAAGACTCATCACGTTTGAAGAGCCACCTGTACGGAATGAAGGAATAAGCAACGATGCTATGGAACTCGTTCCACTTCAACAAGGAATTCATCTCCAAAATGAAAATCAACTTAACAACCAAGTTGCAATCAGACCTAATACAGACATCTACGTCAACATGCCTCATCAAGAGCAAAATCCGATTTCAACAAATCCCGATGCAATTCCAACAATTGATCGAACTGCTTCTGGCTATTTCATGAACTTTGATACGTTTTCCCTGGATCCAAGCGAACCGGAAACGACGCCAGCCAAGAAATCACTCAAACAAAAACTCACTGACTTTTTGATCTTTTTTTAGAAAAACTTACCTGGTGTCACCTTGGATTGAACTATGCTATATCACTGGGATTTTATTTTTCATTTTCTGGCTAGGATTAATTATAACTTTTAGTATGCTTATTAATGGACGATACCTCCAACCGAGCTCTACAGCCCAAAGAGTCAATTTGATTTTAAAACCACACCAGTCTTCACATTGTGAACCAAGAGACTTGTCTTCAGTGAACATTACAGCAGTTCCTATACCGGACGGTATAGTATGGGACAAAATTGATTATGAGATATTGGGTCCAACTGAACTTTTAAAGCTAAAACATATATTTAAAATACCTTTAGGTGATTTCATTACCTCCAGTACATTTTCTGATGATTGGGACACTGAAACTGTAAATGCTATGATGTCTGATTTAGAAAAAACTGCTGCATTTCCAAACAATGAAATGTTAGAAGGTACTTCAGACTATGATACATTGTACTGTTACCAACAATTTGGTGATCATTTCTTACACAAATCTATAACACCTAGAAATGTATTTGAGTACCACCAGTGGGAACACTGCCCAACACCACCAAAAGGTAGTTCACAAGCGTTTGCACAGAAATTCGCATATTTATCAGGGTACAACACATCTGACCCAACGTCATTCTATTACAAAGTGACGAAAACACCAGCTCAGAAACTTATGTTAACTAACACCAAACATATTTACTCTGCATTCTTCCTGAACAAACTGTCTACACAGGGTTTCAACCTATGGAAAGACACAATAGATTCAAAATCAATCTGGGGTTCTAGGGACTGGCAAGTCCAGGGAATAGAAGCACTTTTTAAAGCATGCATCATTCCGCAGCAGATGTTATTTCTGAACGAAACTGTGCAACAAACATCCTGTCTTGGATTAGCCAAAGGCAAGGAAATGAACACGCCGGGGTTTCCAACACCATCACAGATGGGTGGGGGGCAGAACTCAACTACACATGGGGTGAAATTAGATGACATTTTCCAGTACAACAGATCAGATCCTGATTGGACAGAATGGCTGGTTTGGCCCATTGACACAAACATCTGTCAACAGAGATTTATGAATATAACCGAAGGGTTTAGTATCCATAGGCCAGATCCACGCTATGTACAGAGACATCACCCGGGGGTAGTGACATCCTATAGTGTTGGGAAGTTGTGCCTTGATTGGCTAGAGACCTCAACACTCACAGAAGTAAATCACCACTTGACCTTATTAACACCTGACATGGATCTTAGAGATTTTCTACTAGGACCCAGGAAACAACGTCAGAAACGTTTCATATATGCAGGCCTTTATGCCTACTATAATGAGAACTGGAAAATATCCCAACAAGAGGCCGCAGAAAGGATATGGGAAATAGACCGTATTAACATAGAGAAGGGATTAGCTGTAGTGGATAATGGGTTAACAACTTTGACCTCCAGGATTTACTCCTTAGGCAACATTGTGTCCTCGGCGAACGACATACTAGAACAAGATCTAGCCTTGTTACAACACGGGCAATCTCAGCTACGTTCTATTATGATGTTAAGCTGGACGCTACAATCTTTGCGTGCAGGCTATGTGCCCTGGCGTTTTATAAACACCACGTCTCTGTTTTCAGAATACAATCTAACTGATAAACAGACAGAAATGGCACAAAGGGGAGCCAAATACACAATGCTGTGTATTGAGAAACTGGAAAGGTTACCATTCACTGTAGCTGAATCACCATCAACTGAATGGTTAATCCATGGCCAAATCACTCTGCCGGTCACCACGTTTCAGTTTCAATATTGCCTTGAGCAAAGGCAGGCAGGCAGGCAGATATGAAAAAATGGGTAGGGGATACATCAAGGAAACTTGGGAGTTACCATATAGATACCGATGCCGGAATGGGGATCGAGAAGTGTATCTGAGTGGTACAAACTGCAAGAACGCTTTAAGCGGTTCTCTTATGTGTCAAGATATTTCTCTACACGGAGCCTGCAGTGGTTCAGTGGCGAATCTATCATGTCACATGTCAGGGACCCCAGCGGCCATGATCACGCCGGTTTTCCAGCTGCTCTCGAATGGGAGTTACTTAATGCTAAATGATCAAGGTTGTTGTGGGATGCTTCCGGGCATCGCATATCTAGTAACTGTTAACTCCAGGGTTACTTGCTGTATGCAAGTATTGTTTCCGCCACTGAACACAGTCAGGGAGGTGCCGCTATGGCCTTCGCTGAATGTTTCTTTCATACAGTTCGATACTCTGAGCAGATTGAAAGCCATGCTTTTAAAGCAACCCGGGCCCTTAACCTCCACTCGAGAAACCTATGAACTTCAAGTTGCAAGGACCTCGACTGAGATACAGGCACTCATACGTACAAACTGCCCCATTCATTTCGCAGAAATGGTTAGTCGTATCTTCAACATGTCTGATACGAGCGGTATTGTACACCTATTTAAGACCATAGGGTCAGGACTGTTAAGCACCTTTCAGACAGTCCTCGGAGTAATCCCAAATTTTATACACTCCGTATTGGGAAGCGTATTTGGAGGATTCCCGCTCATCCTTTTCCTAATTGCTGGAATCCTGATTATAATACTGCTGCTACGCAATGGACGGCCCAATTCCAGAAAGGTTGTTGAACACACTGCTGGAACGGAAGTACCGTGAATGCATGGTACAACTTCTGGGCTTGCCTTGCCTACGAGAACTCAATGCCTCCTGGTTTCTATTGTTTAGACCAGTCTGGGTAGACTGCATCTTACCTGTTCTTCGATGCCTGTTCTGTGGAGAAGAATGCATGTTGGATTTATGTCTAACATTTCCATCAGACGCGCCTCCGGACATGGATGCAATGCTGGACCCCATAAAGGCCCACGCTCTGCGTTGTCCCCAGCGGCTTCCGATTCTGATGAACGCATTCCTTGAGAATCCACAGGTGCCGTTTGCTCCTGCTGGGTTAGGCGACTCCTCCACAGGCACACAGGTTTCAACTGCCGCATCAGATGCCGCAGCTCCGACTAATGGCAGTGCTACATTCCATCTATGTGCGATTGACGTTCTATGCGAGGCGTTGGATTTGTCTACTGCTGTGGCTGACTCCGATATGGATGTGCTTTCCAGCCCGGACGCTTAATCTCGAAATTAGCTCATCGCGTCCTGGTAAAGAATTTGGCTTTTGCTCGTTTCAAAATAAACGATCTAAATTTGGAACTTTGCTTACAAATTGACACTGTCACTTGCAGAAAGCATGGCCTTCTCCCGCTTATAGTGATACAACTTTATGAAGAGACAGTGATTGACTTTTAAACTTGGCAACTGGAAATAGCTGAATTTTAACACTTTTATATATTTTTTTAACATCTTTTTAACAAGTTTTAAACTCATGTTTTTACCGATTTTAAAAATATATTTTAAATTGTCCAGATTTTATAGTATGGTCATTATTATCCTTTTTGGAAGAGGAGTGGGTGTTATATCCCCTATAGAGACCCTAATGTAGGCCCGTTCATACATGCCCTAAAATAGACGTATTCATATTTACCCTAATATGGTCTTATTCGTACTTGCCCTATTATGGTCATAGCCGCATGATGCCCTATTACGGTAATAACCATACATGCCCTATTATAGTCATGATTCCTTATATAGGCATGCTCTTTCACCTACATTGGTCCCATCCAGTACACAACGTGCTCTGAGGGCTGAACGTTATCTGCCTTGTGGTTTTGCAGGCTCCAGGATTTTCCCAAACACAGGCCCACATTTTACTCATAAATTATGCATGACTCTCTAAGAATATTCCACCTGCATAATATGTATGTACAGAGTTCACCCCTGACGTCTTCCTAAAGCCTAATGGAGGACCAATACAAACCTTGCACGAAGATCAGTGTCTTCAGGGTATAAATACACCACATCTTGCCCCGGTAAGGGAGAGGGAACCGAGACTTCCATGCTGACACACTGACCAGAGACGCTGAGGCTCCTGCATGCAGTCGCTCAAGCTGACAGTGGTCTGACACAACCCGGACGGGGTGTCCAACTCGAGACCAGGACGGGGTCCCACACTCTCTCTATTCAGGTATGGGGGTTCCACTAAATCCTAGGAGGATTCTTGGCTCTTAGCTTCTAAGACCTACACACATATGCTAGGTACACACAGGTACATCTAGGTAGGCATCGTAGGAGTACGCGCACTTGCATAATGCTTTTATATTCATGTATGTACTCATGATTATCGCAATATGGTAGAACTGTTCTATCCCTTTGCTTTTATCGTACTGCTGATACTATATCTCTGCTATTGTCTGCTGGTTTCTACAGCACATATATTTTACACTAGAATAACAACTGTTCAATAAATACTTATTGAAACGCCCGACTGTTTATTCTGTGTAACTCTCTGAGACAAACCGAATAAGTGAGCACGAGTGACTGAGCGAAAGGTAGTACATTGTTTCCACGAATCTGAGGGAATCAGGGTTGTCATGTTCTAAGGTTGCCAGAAACTAATCTCTCCCTGATAAGAGGAGACACTAGTGGCACTGCGAGCTAGCTAATGCAAACCAGGCTAACATATACGGTGGGGGTGCTCGGAGCCAGTCTGCCACCAAGCCCGCAGTATATGTTATCCAAACGCGCAGGTCCTGCAGGGGTACTATAGGTACTACACACCAGTTGACTACTGGAAGGTTGTGAGACAAACGTTGTTGGACCAAACTTAGGGGGCGCTAAAATGGGACGATGCTCTGGGTGTTTAGTTTCTCTCCAATGAGTAAAATCCGCCATACTCTTCAATAATTCATCTCTTAAATTTTGATTTTCTTGTTTTAATTCTTGCATCTCTAAATGCAAGTTCCAAATTACTTCAGCTACTTGTGAAGGATCCTCAGAGATCTCCATGATGATTTCGTCACCAAGGAGAGCAAGATAGAGTGTGGCTTAGTCTTCTGTTAGGCTCAACCCCTCACCTGTGCTCCTTTTGCTCTGCCTGGCGACGATAGTTCCCCAGTCCCTCTGAGAGCTGACAAAAGGCAGCAATATAATATTATCTGCCTATTTGGAAGCCCCCAGGGAAGAAGGGGGAATGGGATGACAAGAGAGAGAAAATCCGGACAGGCGGAATGACCGGGTCTTCATTCGCTTCTGGGGACAACGTGTCTGGAATCTGCCGGGAAGCAGGTCTCAGTTCTGCTATTCTGCATTACACTGTTTTAATAGTAAAAACAAAGTTACCAGCCACAAATAGCTCTTGACATGTGTTACATTAAATTGTTCTTTCAAAAGATGGTCTACCTTTTCTGGGTCACAACAAGGTTCTTTATAATGTGTGTTGATAAGTTCACAGACTTCTTGTTTCGGATTAGTTGTATCTTGTTATTTTTTCTATAATATCAAATGTTTGCCAAAAAATAAATATATTAATGTCACCTGTTAAATGAGCTATGCAGAATAGATTAATTATTATGCACGATCTATAGTGTATACCTTGAGTCTTTTTCTCATGATGCTTGACTCTAGATAACCTTTCAAACAACTGTTTCCGATTTTTACCCACAAGCAATAAACAATAAAATAAGCAAGAAATGTCTTTGACAATACCATAAAGTTTGATTGTCTTTGAAACTGAAGGCTTTTTCAAAGATCCGATTCTACAGTCATTACGGTTTTTTAAAGCGCACCGCAATTCTTTGTATAAGTATAAACATAATTGTTCTATGTATCCAATCTTCTTACACAGAGTTCCTGTATGCCTTCTGTATTTTAAAATAAATTAACACTCACCGATTGTTCTGTGGTCTTGTGTAACCTTAAAATAAGTTGCTGTCCGATTTTGATTCCTTTTGCTATTGCTTTGTTTTGCAGGATTACGGCAGATTAACTCCGATGAGACCGGAAGAGGCAGGGGAAATCAAGGAAGACGGGAATGGGACCAGATGCCAGCCGAAGGAGGAATCCAGACGGGAAGCAGCCGGCGGACACAGGAGACATGTAAGTTCTGAGGAACAACAAGACTAAGCAATGTCCTGGGTGCGCGGGCGGTTTGAATACTATTTACTGCTCGCGTATGTAATTAAAAGACTTATGCTCCACGTGTTGACAGTTTACACGTGTTTCAGAGCAACACTGCCGGCCACATGTTTTCTTGTTGTTGAGCAATGTGCAGCCAATTTGAGTCCAACATTGTCTATTTGCACGTTTCCTTTTTCTTTTATGCCAAATGCAGTCAGGTTTTAAGCATATGTTACACTTTAATGAAGGAATCAACAACATAGGGGTCGATTCCGATCCCGGCCGGAAGCGCACCTAACACTATAAGTCCGGAAAAAATACCAGCCGAACGCGTGTTTCCCGACCGATTGGAACAGTCGTCCGAACGAGCAAGTACGATGCGCTTAACTGCTCAGATTCTGAGCGAGCCGTACTTACCCATTCCAGCTCCAGTTCCCCGCCCGAGCCGGATCCGTAAACGCCGAATCAAGTCGCACGGAAGCAAATACACAGCACCTTCCGGCCGGACTAGTACGATGCGCCTTCCGTACGCGCCGAACCCGTCGCTACGTCCGGCACGTCAGAGCATCCGGGAGAGCTGCACATAAGCTCCGATTCGCGCCACGAGACCATCCACGGCTACAAGACGAACCAGCCAGCGACGAGTACGAGTCGAAGCAACGAGAAACCCGAACGAGACGAACCAACCATGAATCCCATCGCGCAGGTCCTACCAATACTCTACATCTATTACCGGAACAGGTACGGACGCGTATGGCGCAGACGGTAAGTCAAACACCCACTACACAAACAAACGACACGTACCCAACATATGTCACACACACATAGGGATGCAGAAATGACGCGCAACAGCAGAACCATAGGGGCGGGATGGCTAACACCAATGCCATACACACCCATAGGGGCCTGGATGCCTACCACTACCACCACCCCTACTCAGGGGGGGCTGGATGCCTACCACTACCACCACCCCTACTCAGGGGGGCTGGATGCCTGTCACTACTACCATCCCCACACATAGGGGGATGGATGCCTACCACTACCACCACCCCTACTCAGGGGGGGCTGGATGCCTGTCACTACCACCACCCCTACTCAGGGGGGGCTGGATGCCTGTCACTACTACCATCCCCACACATAGGGGGCTGGATGCCTACCACTACCACCACCACCCCTACTCAGGGGGGGCTGGATGCCTGTCACTACCACCACCCCTACTCAGGGAGGGCTGGATGCCTGTCACTACTACCATCCCCACACATAGGGGGCTGGATGCCTGTCACTACCACCACCCCTACTCAGGGGGGGGGCTGGATGCCCACCACTACCACCACCCCTACTCAGGGGGGGCTGGATGCCTACCACTACCACCACCCCTACTCAGGGGGGGGCTGGATTCCCACCACTACCACCACCCCTACTCAGGGGGGGGCTGGATGCCTGTCACTACCACCACCCCTACTCAGGGGGGGCTGGATGCCTACCACTACCACCACCCCTACTCAGGGGGGCTGGATGCCTACCACTACCACCACCCCTACTCATGGGGGGCTGGATGCCTACCACTACCACCACCCCTACTCAGGGGGGGCTGGATGCCTGTCACTACCACCACCCCTACTCAGGGGGGGCTGGATACCTGTCACTACTACCATCCCCACACATAGGGGGATGGATGCCTACCACTACCACCACTCCTACTCAGGGGGGGCTGGATGCCTACCACTACCACCACCCCTACTCAGGGGGGGCTGGATGCCTACCACTACCACCACCCCTACTCAGGAGGGGCTGGATGCCTACCACTACCACCAACCCTACTCATGGGGGGCTGGATGCCTACCACTACTACCATCCCCACTCATAGGGGGATGGATGCCTACCACCAACACCACCCCTACTCATAGGACGGGTAATGCATGACACAACCAGCACACTCCAACATAAGGAATGTCAGAAAAACACATCCCCCCAACACCATGACAAGCATGTGTAGTCTGTGTCAAATGCCTACAACACTGAACATGACATTGAACAGACAATGTGACCCCCTATCACATGTGTCACACATAAATGTGTGTGGCCTCCACAATGCAAGCAGACCATGACCACTGTGGCAATGGGGTCTAACACCCACCATCACAGTGACCAAAAGGTAAGTGTGGGGTCCATAGCTGAAGCACATTTTGAACATTGTGGCAATGGGGTCCAAACCCCCATCATCACAGTGACCAAAAGGTAAGTGTGGGGTCCAAAGCTGAAGCACATTTTGAACATGGTGGCAATGGGGTCTAAACCCCCATCATCACAGTGACCAAAATGTAAGTGTGGGGTCCATAGCTGAAGCACATTTTGAACATTGTGGCAATGGGGTCTAAACCCCCATCATCACAGTGACCAAAAGGTAAGTGTGGGGTCCATAGCTGAAGCACATTTTGAACATTGTGCTAATGGGGTCCAAACCCCCATCATCACAGTGACCAAAATGTAAGTGTTGTCATGGGAAAAGCTGCAAATGCCAAACAGCATGGATGATTCCTGGTCACAGAACAACAAACACATCAGTGGCATAGTAGTGCTTGTGTCCCATAGCAACATAGATTGGGTGAGGCAAACAGTGCAGTGCAAATAAGACATACCTTTGGCCATGTGCAGACAAACATCACCCATGGGGGCTGACATTGTCAACATTTTATTTTTATTTATTTATTTAATGCGATTTTATATAGCGCGAACATTACCCAAAGGTGTCAGAGCGCTTTACAAAAGAACCAGTTGCGTTACATAAGGACTTTGAATTACATGAGTTACAAAAGAAATGCGAACATAGCGAACATTACCCAAAGGTGTCAGAGCGCTTTACAAAAGAACCAGTAGCGTTACATAAGGACTTTGGATTACATGCGTTACAAAAGAAATACAAGCAGAAAAAAATTGCAAATGTACAAGTTGCAAAGTCACTCAAGGAAGAGATACAAACGGATAAACGCTAAACTCCTAGGAATGGTAGTAAGTACAAAGGTCTACTACATATACTAGTGGTTAGAGTAATATCTAAGCATATATACACAAGTAGTGACTTTACTCATGATTACATTTTACCAGCGATTAGGCTTGGGCACCTCAAAATTACATATTAACAGATTGAACGGAGAAATGAGACATCAAAGGGGGTAGAGAGCGGTGGGGATGGGAGGGGGAGAAGAGTCGGAGGCTGAGATTGGCGAGAGGGGGACCTGAGGGCGAGAAAGAGATAAGGCAGTTCGGCAAAAGAGAAATGTCTGAAGTTCGGCAAAACGAGAGCTGGAGGTCCTCTTGATGTCAGGCATAGTCCAGGGAGGGATGAGTAGGTAAAAGTTCAGCACGGGGGAAGGAGTCACCAGTGTCGGCCATGTTGGGGTCCGGCATCCTGGGCCCCTTTTCCAAACCCCTTTGTGGAAAGGGAAGGGTCGGACTCACCCCCGGTGTCCCTAGGCTCTCGAGGCGCACGCAGACCCCGAAAGGGCGCTGGGGCACATCACCCACCACGGTGGGCAGCGCTGTGGGAGTCGCCATTTTGTATAGGGAGGGTATACATGAATTTATCACCCAGAGCATTAAAGTTCTCTCGGCAGCGCGGGGCTTCCAACCTTCAAGAGCGCTCCCGCTGACTGCCGCGATGTACCGTAATACCCGGGCTGCACCAGGGCGATCTCGCGGTGGCAAGGGGGCCCACCAACACCTCCACCACAGCGGGCCACCCCTCACTCACCTCCCAACGTCGCCGGGGGTCAGTCGCTCTCGTCGGGGGCCGATCCGCCCCAGTTACTCGGGCCCACACAGGTCGCCGCCTCCGCCGGTTGTACTGCAAGCCCGCAGTCACCCGACACCCCTCAGTGCCCATACCGGGCGGGTACAGCAGCGCGGCTATCGGATCTGCACGGCGGCGCCACCGCCAAAGGGATAATGCAGCTATGTGCTGCCAGGACACCGCCCAGACGCTCCGGAGGCTCCTGCCCACGACCGCTCCCTCAGCTCCGTCGTCGTGTAACTCGGCGCTCCCCGGGCACAAGTTACTGGGGATAGCCGCATTCAGTAGCGGTGCGCTTCCAGCTGAAGTGCAAACATTCTCAGTGCTGCAACGTCGGATAAATGCAGGATATTCCGGGCTGTTGTCCCGGCCTCGGCGGAGCTCTCCACTTACACGGCCATTTTGGCTGACCATAACAGATGGCAAGCACAGAGCATGCAGTTACATTCATCAATAACACAATGACAGAAGTGACCATCATAATGCAGACCCACATATCTGCACCAATGGACACACAAATGTAGATACCCTGTGGAGACTATAGATGTGAGGTGAACAAATACCATACCATGGCAGCAATGGGACATACAAACCATGATTATTGTGCTGACTGATGACCTAGGAGTCCCAGGGACAGCAGGGGAAACCCACCAAACAACATACAGCCAATGGCACACTAAAGATATGCCAATGCAATGGTGCAGATGCACAAACACAAACAGGCAGCCTCACACTGCATATCAAACATATCAAACACAACAGGTGATGGGGGGGGGGTGTGCCAGTGTCCCCAGGCAACCACACAACACATGAGGAGGCCTGAATCCCAATTACACAGATGTGTATACACTGCCACACAAAAGTAACTCATGGATCGGATTCCCCTATGTGGGCAATCAGGCATTGTTAGATGAGAGGGAGCCCAAATTACACATGTCACACAAGCTTGTAGGAACAGCAACTAACACAACAAGAGACAGACCCACCACAGCACTACCCCCAGGGACCCCACATTGTGGTGACACTGGCCTGCATGATAATCCCACTGTGATGACAAAGCTAGATGTCGTTCACACTGTGAACCACAGTCATGTGTCCTGAGCAACAAACTACCATCACACCTACACAAGCACAAATCAACCAGCACGGCCTGTCAGCCAAGGCCAATATGGAGGTAGGGGTCTAGCCATGCAACAACTCTCATTTGCACACACTCAACACCACACACCTTGATCTCCACCAATGTGCAGCAGTGAAGCTCACATGGACTGGTGACATTGCACATGCACCCATGACAATCCCAGGGGTGGTGGTGGGAACTAAGGTGCAGAAACACATCACACATGGCCAGTCAACAAGACTTGTGAATGTCTGACACACTGCACAGTACGCTGTACATGGGCATGACGTCAAATCCACATCAACCAATGGGATCCCGGCCACAGTCACACACCAATGAAGAAGCCAAGGTCACCCACAAAGAACACACATAGACAACTTCCAACATTGCAGCTCTGACCCTGAGGAGTGGCAGCAGTCACACACACAACGTGTCACAATCACTGAAAGCTACCACAAACTGTAAATTACATGACTTGTGTAAGCAACAAGTGCCAAGGGGAATCCTGACTGTGTCTCATCTGCGTTTGCCCACAAACTCAGCCCTGACAGCAAACACACCTATGGATGGCACCCTGATGACCAGTAATGTGCCATGCACCCACATCCCAGAGAACCCAGGGCGAAGATTTTGGGGGAACATAGGTCAACTCAGCAAGCATCACAAACAGGAACATCACTAGGGATCCCAGCCTGCGTAGCAAAATGGAAGTGAACACACACAGACATGCTCACACAACACACACCTTGGGCTCAAGCAATGTCACGGAATTACACACTGCCATGAGGGGACTCCACTCCTGTGTAAGGAAAGCTGTGCCATACGTTGTCTCTGCAGGGCTCTATCATGTCAGCAGAACACTTGGTCACTCAGTCAACAATTAGCACAAAATGAAGGCTCTCGTCACATCAGCCTGGTCATGGGAGTGTCACCGAAATCATCTGCACAGATCCAACACACATGTATAGCAAGTTGCACTGATAACACAGATGAGTCCTTCCCCATTGATGCCCAAACTTGCATGTCCAGTGGAGATGGTCACACGGTCAGGGAAATAGACAAATTGAACAATGGCAAGCACAACAGATGTGCAGGGGTGTCAGCCACAGATGTGATATTGCAAAAAAAAAATAGGAAATCCCATTGGCAAATATTGAAAACATGACACCCTCATATTGCTGCAAAGGATGACATGGATACACACCAGGATAGGACACATTCCCCCTGGACCACATGGGGTCCTGCACAGTAACACTTCATTTTCCTGATATCAAAAATCACCATCACTGCAGCAAGGGCATGGTTAGCATCATCAACATCATGTACATCTGAAGCAAAACCACTAGAGAACAGAAAGTAGCTTTATTCAGCATATGTGGGTGTAAAATTGAAAGTCCTGAAAAAACACAAAGGCCAATGGCCAGTCCATCAGTAAAGTCCGAACAGGGTGACAGTGGCAGATGTCACCCTTTGCTTGCCTGCACTGCTACGGACCAGGGACATTCCCCTCGGAGGGGCATACGGGGGGCAGGACAGGCACCGCAGGGACAGGATCAGGGCTCACCAGAAGGAGGCAGGGAAGGGGTGGTGGGTGCTGGAGAGTCACTGACAACTGCAGTGGAGGTGTCTGACATGGTGTGTGCCGGCACAACTGGGGGCATGAGTCAGATGGTGTGGGTGCCGGCACGACTGCAGTGGGCTGGCCAGATGGAGTGGACAGGTTCCCCACTGCAGTGCCCAAGTCAGACGGGGTGGTAGTGGACTCCACTGCAGTGCTTATCTCCAGGGGAGTAGAATGGGGTTCAGGTAAGGTGGGCAGGACAGAGGGGGAGGACACAGTCTCCACACCAGTGGCACAAACATGCGCAGCGGGGGTGTGGGGCTGGAAGAGCAAGTGGTAGGGGGAGAAGGCCGGATCATTTTGGGGATGGTGTATCTGTGGGTGGGGGAACCTGGGGCTGGGTGTGGTGGGGGAACCTGTGTTGTGGGGGCCTGAGGGATGGAGGAAGGAGACTGTGTGGTTGAGCTGCAGGGCGGTGGCGGGGTCTTGCTCTTCCGGGTCCGGGGGGACTTGCGGGTGGGGGCCTCAGTTCGTCTGTGCCTGGGGGAGGGTGTCCGGGGGTGAGGGGCACTCCCCTCTGTGTGGGTGGACTTCTTCTTCCCCCTGTATGCTGGATCAGCTGGATCGGAGGGGAAGAGGCCGAGGTCACAGAGGAAGAGCTGCTTTGTAGGTGGGGTTGCAGGTGAGGCAAGGGAAGGGGTCTTGGAGGGAGAGGTATCGGCGGACTGCGGAGTGACTGTGGATGCCTGTGTGTGTCTGTTCCCCATCCCCTGTGGGTGTGGTATCAGTCCCCTGAGGATGCTTGCGTGCATGTTGTGACTTTGTTTTGGGTGTTTCTGTGCTGCTCGTGTCTGTGTGTTTGGGTGATTGTGCAGGTGTGCATGTGCTTGGGACAGGTAGGGTGCCAGGAAGTGTGGATGGGGCAGAGGTAGGAGGGGTGAAGGACTGTTGGAGGAGGGACACTGCTGCCGTCAGGGAGGAGGCCATGGACTTATTGCTCCTCTGTAGGGCATACATGCCCGATGAGATGCCCTCCATGAACGACACCAGCTGTGTCAACAGAGTGGTGTGTGCATGGAGGACACTCAGCAGTGATGTCTGCCCTACATGGAGCTGGCGAAGTAAGTACACAGACTCCTCACTCAGGGCAGCAGGGGTCACAGGGGTCACAGGGGCAGGGGGTGCGGTGCCTGGCACGAAGGAGACACGCTCCCGAACACGGGAGCCTCCACGGACCTCTGGAATGGGAGCCGATGGGAGGGCGGTGGTGGTGGTGGTGGTGGCGGCCAGCCATACTAGCTGGGGTGTGGTGGCTGCTGACACCCGCCTCCACAAGGGAGTCATCCTCCGAGCTGCTGTGGTCCTCAGCTGAGGTGGATGGTGCTGAGGACTCCTAGGTGTGGCTCCCCTCGCCCTCCGTGCCACTGGGTCCCTCCGACCACTCATCGGCTGCTGACCCAGTCTGGCTCTGCAGCTCCTCCTGGTGCATGGAGCTGTCCCCTCCTGTGGCCGTGGATGTATCTGCAAACAATTAGGGAAACAGACAAACATCAGTCACCTGCACTGACCGCACACACCACAGTAAGTACAGCACATTACAGAGCAAGCCCTGGCATCCTTAGTTGAACATTGCCAAAAGTGCTCACACAGATTAGGAGAAGCCAATTGTCAGTCTGATGGTCAACCATGGCACTCATATCTCTCCTGGCCTTGCACCCATCTGTCTGGTGCCTGGCGGATGGTAATACCCCAGTGTGGACACATGCACCACCTACACAGTTGTTGGACATTGCAGAGAACACAGTGAAGTATGTGAACATGCACACATCACATCTCTTGCCACTGAGTCAGTACAGGTGTCCAGATAAAGGGATGGCCAGAGTCTAATTTGAAATGCATGTGATGCATACCAGCACCAGACACCATGATGCACCCATGTCCTGATAGTCAATGCCACAATGGGGTGCATGTAGCACATGTCACTCCCCTGCAGGATCACTCTTAGGAAGTTTAATGCCATGGCACAGGCATGCCTGCAAAGTCATACATCACTGTCTCCAGTCACATGGGCAGGGCAGCCAGCCAACAACAGTCTGCACTGTGTCACAATCCTAGGTCATGGGGAATGCAAGTTCTGTAGCTGACAAGTGCACATGTCCACCCCCCACAAACCACATCATCTGAACTCTTATTTGTCCACGTCATACCAATTGGATATATGGGAGACATGACACACATCACTCTGAACCTGAGCACCTCACAGTCTGCTGTGAATGAAAAACAGCTGCCTGAACTTCACAGTCGCATACACCAGTCTGCACAGTCAAGTGATCAAACACCTATATGTCACACAAGTATCGTCTCCTATGGTCACATCTCAGATGGCATGCTGAGCCCTAACCGATAAACACCCCAGTAGTCCTGATAACGAAGCCACAGCACAATGACACAGAGGCAGACACCTGAGGGAACATTTCACTGAGCACAATGTGTCAGCTGATACACGGGAGTGGGAGTACAAGTGTATTGTATGCCCTGGAGTAGGCATGACTGTCCTGCTCCACGTGAAAGAGGGATGAGCCCTGGACAGTAGGCAGGTGGCTAAGCAGGTGTGACACACTTGATATACATACTCCTGAGGCCCAAACATTGTTCCCACCCGCAGCATGGGGGTGTGCCAAATACCCCAGGCACATGTGGTGAGTCAGATCAGCAATTGGACCACATATCAAAGTTACACGCAGATTACATGTCAGAACTCAGGCATTGTGTAAGCAATTTACCCACCCATAAAGCCCACCACAAAGTTACGGGAACAAATGCTGTCCCCCACCTTGAGCTAAGCAAAATGAAAGGACACAGTACCCAAGTGACACAATTTCCTGACTGTAAGGGCCACACCTGGGTATCAGATGAGGAGTGGGCATGTCACAATTGAGGGACATGGGTCCTGGACCACAAGACTGATGTACTGTGGAAGTTTAACCAGGCCAGAGGAGGGCACATAGCATGTCAGACAAAGTTCACAGTGCAGTCATGGACTCACCCCCTCCTTGCTGCTGTCTGGCCTTCAGCTGCCCATCCAGGTCAGGGAAGACCACCGCCAGGATCCTGAGCATGTGGGGGTCAGGGTCCAGTGTCCGCCCCTCCTGCGAGGAGGCGACAGCTTCAGCTGGACCCTTGCGATCCTCCGGGTCCAGCCCCGAAGGTCCTGCCACCTCTTCTGGCAGTTGCGGATCCGGCGCTTGTAGACCCCCACGGATCTTACTGCCCGGGCGATGGTCAGCCAGATTTCCTGCTTCTGGTGGGCATCAACCTGTGAGGATGACAAAGTGAAAAGGCCATTACTACACATGCAACATATCCGTGCATCACACATTTGGATATACATGTCTCAATCACAGGGGCACATGATGTACACAGGCAGTGCAACAATGGCTATGAGCAGTTTGCCAGCAGTTACTACATGGTATCATTGCCTGGGAAGTAAAACCTTGTTGGAATGCACTGTTACTGCACTATACCTGTTCAGTGCATGTAACTACACACTTTGGGGGGTGACAACTACTCGGTGAGCATGCTAGCCAGTGGTGTGCACACTGTAAGTCTTGCTAGTCAGACAACATGCACAATTAGTAAGGCAGTGGACAGCACACTCACCTGCTCCCTGGTTTCCCATACAGCTTGCTGTACTGTGGAAGGAGGCTGTCCAGCAGGGCCTGGTTCTCCTCAGTGCTGAAGGCTGGGGCTCTCTCCACAGTACGTGCCATTGCAGTAGCCAGGGGATGCAGAGACAGCAGCAGTGGTGGTGGCAGATGTCGTCCTGGAGCATGTAGTGCAGGCAAGTGAGCTCTCAGGGGAACAGCCAGCATTATGTGTGTGCTGCAGAGGCAGATACTGTCCCATGTGTCCAAAGTGATAGGTCCAAGTCGTGTGCATCTTCTGAATCTGGCCAATCCATGGAATTGCACCACTTATACACGCCCACAGCATCCTTCAAAAGTTCAACTTCATGACACCCATGAATTTGCAACATTGTTGTGGGTGGCCAACTGAATTCACTGCATCAGACTCGTTAAAGCTTCGAAAACGCGTCCGTTGCCATGCCAGGCCATAGCCAATGTGTGCGCACCGATCGGTCCATTGCTGTACAACGCGTATTTCGAAAAACATTGCGTACCCGTTCACATCATATGCAATGTCCAATGCGTGCGCACCGGTCGGTCCAATGCTGTACAACGCGTATTTCGAAAAACAACGCGACCCTGTTCACATCATATGCAATGGCCAATGCGTGCGCACCGATCGGTCCATTGCTGTACAACGCATACCCGTTCACATCATATGCAATGGCCAATGCGTGCGCACCGATCGGTCCATTGCTGTACAACGCGTACCCGTTCACATCATATGCAATGGCCAATGCGGGCGCACAGATCGGTCCATTGCTGTACAACGCGTACCCGTTCACATCATATGCAATGGCCAATGCGTGCGCACCGATCGGTCCATTGCTGTACAACGCGTACCCGTTCACATCATATGCAATGGCCAATGCGTGCGCACCAATCGGTCCATTGCTGTACAACGCGTATTTCGAAAAACAACGCGTACCCGTTCACATCATATGCAATGTCCAATGCGTGCGCACCGATTGGTCCATTGCTGTACAACGCGTACCCGTTCACATCATATGCAATGTCCAATGCGTGCGCACCGATCGGTCCATTGCTGTACAACGCGTATTTCGAAAAACAACGCGACCCCGTTCACATCATATGCAATGGCCAATGCGTGCGCACCGATCGGTCCATTGCTGTACAACGCGTACCCGTTCACATCATATGCAATGGCCAATGCGTGCGCACCGATCGGTCCATTGCTGTACAACGCGTATTTCGAAAAACAACGCGACCCCGTTCACATCATATGCAATGGCCAATGCGTGCGCACCGATCGGTCCATTGCTGTACAACGCGTACCCGTTCACATCATATGCAATGGCCAATGCGTGCGCACCGATCGGTCCATTGCTGTACAAAGCGTATTTCGAAAAACAACGCGACCCCGTTCACTTCATATGCAATGGCCACTGCGTGCGCACCGATCGGTCCATTGCTGTACAATGTGTACCCGTTCACATCATATGCAATGGCCAATGCGTGCGCACTGATCGGTCCATTGCTGTACAACGCGTACCGGTTCACATCATATGCAATGGCCAATGCGTGCGCACCGATCGGTCCAATGCTGTACAACGCGTATTTCGAAAAACAACGCGACCCCGTTCACATCATATGCAATGGCCAATGCGTGCGCACCGATCGGTCCATTGCTGTACAACGCGTCCCTGTACAAGTCACTCGCATATGTCACCATGGTTGTCACTGGTGAACGTATGCCAGCCACATTTACTTGCCAGGGACTATGGGGCACACCTACAACACCACAGCCTGTCCACACTGTATCCTAATGCATGTAAGGCTGCATTTCCCTTTCTGTGTATGGGGGTCAACATGTGGTTTTTTGGGTGGCACTTGGGGGCAGCCACTCCCAGGCTGTGCACGTGTTCATGGGGACAGAATCCTTTGTGTGTTGTGCACATGACTACTGTGGTGTGCAACTGTTCATTTCAGAGCATGTGGCATGGTCACATTTCCAGGTTGTGTATGTGTATGTCATGTCACATACCCCGAGTCCCATGTGGGAAGGTATGTACGTCACAGGGTGACCCATTGCCACAATAGTGATGGCCCTCCACAGTCTGTGTGCATGTTGTGTTTCCGATGTCTCTGATTCCATGTGCACAATGGGAGACAGTCTCCACATCCATGTTGTTTGTGCATCGACTTTGATGTTGTGCGTGTGTGTGTCACAGACGTCCATGTCTGTCCTGCAGAGGCAACAGGGGCCACTACCTGTGGGAGTCATGGTTGTTTTGCTGACGTGTACATGATACGCCATGTCATGCCAGTGTCCATGTGGCAATACAGGGTCCCTGGGAATCAACCTGTCAATGAGCTGTGATGCCTGGGGCACATCTGTCCTCACATGTCACTGTGGTGTGTGTTTGGAACGTGACAGCAGTACATGGGTACTGTGACACAGCCTAATGATATCCCATAGCACAACCTTGAACTTGTTGTCAACACATGTTGAACTGTGATGTTAGATGTTGGCCATGTAGGTGCCATACATGTCCTTATAGAACGGCACACACATCAGGTACTTGTGTCTCGTATTGATGGATCATGTGATATTGAGTATGGTCTATGCCACATTTGTGGGGTGACTGACAATCTTTCTTTCTTCACCTATGCACTGCAGGGCACCAGCTGTCCATAGACCATTCCCTGACCTTGCAACGATGGTTGAACGTGACTGCATCCGACGGTACCGCTTCAACAGGCCGCTGATTGAGGAATTGGCGGTGCGGTTGGCCCCACATTTGGAACCTGGCCGGCCATACCCTGCAGCGCTGACCCCCAAGGTGAAGGTGATGGCAGCCCTACACTTCTTTGCCACCGGTACCTTTCAACACACTGTGGCGTCTGCTGGTGGGATGTCACAGACCATGTTCAGCCGTGTGCTACGCGATGTTTTGGAGGCAATGTTGAGATACCTGAACCAGTACATCTATTTCCCTAAACGTCAACAACTCACTGACGTCAAGAGTGACTTCTATGCCCTGGGGAGGATGCCACATGTCATTGGCTCCATTGATGGGACACTTGTGGCTTTGGTACCACCACAGGCACATGAGCAGGCATACAGGAACAGGAAACATTACCATTCGATCAATGCTCTGGTGGTATGTCTTGCAGATATGAGCATCTCACACGTGTGTGCCCGTTTCCCCGGTTCTGCACTCGATGCCTACGTGATGAGGAGTAGTCGCATCCCGAGGATGATGTCACAGATGCAGAACCAGCGTGCCTGGCTTGTCGGTGTGTACTGACTTTGTACCATTGTGTGTGTTCTGCAATGTAGTATTCCGCCCACTTTTCCAACTCAGCTAATGTGCAATTGTCTGTATGTAGGTGACTCCGGATACCCCAACATGCCGTGGTTGCTGACACCCCTCAGGAACCCTGTGACACCAGCCCAGATGCGCTACAATGAGGCACATGGTCGGACCAGGAGAGTGATCGAGCGGACATTTGGTCTCCTGAAGAGCCGCTTTCGCTGCCTAGACAAGACAGGAGGGGCCCTCCCATATGCCCCAGCAAAGGTGTGCAAGATTGTCATCGTCTGCTGCATGCTACACAACCTGGCAGTGCGGAACGAGTTGCCTCTCATCCTGGATGACGATGACCAACATCCGCCACCTGTGGAGGATCCTGGCCTGGGCCACGATGCCAGTGATGATGATGATGATGAGGGTGATGTCCGCACACAGCTCATCACGAACTTCTTCAGCTGAATGTGAGTATCAAGAGAGTTGTCATGTCAATGATGTGAGTTTGCATGATGTGTGGGTGGTGCTCTGGTGCTGTTTGAGTGTGGCCATGTGCTACTTGACTGTATGCGTGCAGCAATGTGTCCTTACAGGTAGTCTGTACTCCCCATCAGTGTTGACATGCTAACTTGGTTTTGTGTGGGTATCTTGTGACATGTATTGGCCATGAGTATTGCAGTTCTGTCCTGTTCCTCAGTGCTTTTGACTGTGTGTCATGTCTGTCCTTCACAGGGTACTTTCAGAGTGGTTTGGTCTAGTCGGATCCCCCGACACCATGATTCAGCTTCCAGGCTGGAAGCAGTAGTTTCCCTACAGGTGATGTGCCACACACCCCTGGTCTTTATTTCTTCTACACTTGTTGACTGTGTTTGAACCAAGATCTGACAGTGGAACCCTTAAAGAATACAGCACCTGAACTGCTATCCCTCTAGTATTGTTACCCCTCTATTCTTCTTGGGGTTTGTGTGCACACTGAAACGCACCCACCGTCACAATGCAAATCCTCATGGGATCACAACATGTAGAACACAAGCACAGGTGCACCACAGACTCGCTATAGAATACAAAAGTACATAAATATAATCTATATACAATTCAAATATTATTCAAAATTTCTTTTTATTCCAAAATTCTCTTTTTAAAAACGTAATCATGTGCATCAAATTTTCACAGTGATACAGCCACAGCCGACGCGTTTCGTCCTACTAGAGGACTTCTTCAGGGCTGTTAATTAAAACATACAAATATATAAATATCAATAACATAAACCAAACTATACATACAAAATACACATACATTTTAAAAGATTCCTTCTTTTTTTGCAAAAGGCTATATTGATAATCCTATATACAAAAGCAATAGAGAACCCAGACATACTAATAAGAGACAGACTTTTTTAATATATTGCAAATTCAAGATATAAACAGCATTTCTATACATTTACTTGTATTTACAATGAAGAAATAAGAAAAGCTATTTCAATTGATATTTCAAAACGATATTACCTAGAGGCATCCTAACAGAAATTAGATAAATGATGTGGATGTGGTCATCATACTAGGAGCGCAAAGCAAGAAACCACAATTTTAAATATTAATTTGACATTTCTAGAAGTTCCTTTCACTAAACAGGTACAGATAAACGAATAGAGGAACCTACCGCTAGTAACTTTAAAGAGATCAATCACCACAAAGGACTTTTTATGGAAATTTATTGTGGTGGGAATTTGAGGATAAACGTAACATTTGTTTTGGAAATGATAATGGGGAGATTATTAATCTCATGTGCAGCTTTTGCTTGCTCTCATTGGGATGGGGTAATCCGACGATTTGACTGAGCATTAGTCCTGTGTTAGTAGGGACTCTATAAAAAAATATACTATGGTCACTTTTGTTTTTTTAGGTGACTGAATTGGGCGACCATTCAATAGGCGGCAAGGTACTAATCTATATGCACGCCCTACCCCTTCATCCATTTTCTTTGATATTCTTGCTGCACATACTCTTTTAATACCGATAGCTCTGAGGAACATTGCTTCAACTTCTGATATGAAGTAAGTTTTCTGGTTCCAATCTGTGCAGGTCTCTTTTTTCTAGTAGCCATTTTTGGTGTATAAATCTTCATCCATTTCCTTGTAGGTATGCTGGATAACTGTGACTTAGATGGGGAACGAGAGATAGGCAGTCTCTCTGGTTATTCCTTTGACTCTTCCCCTTTGTGGTGATTGATCTCTTTAAAGTTACTAGCGGTAGGTTCCTCTATTCGTTTATCTGTACCTGTTTAGTGAAAGGAACTTCTAGAAATGTCAAATTAATATTTAAAATTGTGGTTTCTTGCTTTGCGCTCCTGTATGATGACCACATCCACATCATTTATCTAATTTCTGTTAGGATGCCTCTAGGTAATATCGTTTTGAAATATCAATTGAAATAGCTTTTCTTATTTCTTCATTGTAAATACAAGTAAATGTATAGAAATGCTGTTTATATCTTGAATTTGCAATATATTAAAAAAGTCTGTCTGTTGTTAGTATGTCTGGGTTCTCTATTGCTTTTGTATATAGGATTATCAATATAGCCTTTTGCAAAAAAAGAAGGAATCTTTTAAAATGTATGTGTATTTTGTATGTATTGTTTGGTTTATGTTATTGATATTTATATGTTTTAATTAACAGCCCTGAAGAAGTCCTCTAGTAGGACGAAACGCGTCGGCTGTGGCTGTATCACTGTGAAAATTTGATGCACATGATTACGTTTTTAAAAGAGAATTTTGGAATAAAAGAAATTTTGAATAATATTTGAATTGTATATAGATTATATTTATGTACTTTTGTATTCTATAGCGAGTCTGTGGTGCACCTGTGCTTGTGTTCTAACTTGTTGACTGTGTGGCCACTGCCACGTGGGATTACCTTGCATTTGTAGTGGAAACAACATGTTGCAAATGTGTAATAAACCTGTGCTTCACTTTGGGATGTGCGTTGTCTGTGGTCACACATCTGACTGACATTTGCTTACTGCACCTGTGGGCTAGTTAACACAGACTCTGAATAGGTGTGGTGTCTGTGCATTCCACTCTATTTCCTGGCAACATCAGTGTAGGCGATGAGTCAGATGGCCCTGGTGTCTATGTGTTGTGTACCCCTAGTGGTGTGTCTCCCTCATATGTGTCACGTCGCCATGACTCACATGACGGTGTTGAACTTGCTGTAGCAGTTAGCATGCACAGTGTCATTTAGCAGATCATCATCTCCATGACAAAAACCACGTTGGAATCACAACAGAGGCAAGTATGGTGTATTAGTGAGTTTATTTACATACATGTGTGAGGATAGTGCACAGGATGGTGGGTGCTGTACATTGGGATTGGAATCCAAAGTTCCCAGATGAGTTGGAAGTGTTGGTAGCAGATATGTCCTGAGTAAAGTCCACAGTCATATGATACATTGGTCCAACTTAAACTCCCCATGTCATGTGGGAGAGCTGTGTTGCATTCGACAGGGTGAACAGTTTGCACACAAAGGAGAATTTCCAGAACAGGTGTTGGGTTCCTGGGGGATGTACATGGCCATCGGCCTCTCAGTTTTCCTTCCTCGGATGACCCCTCTTCTTTCGGGGGGGACCCTCACGTGCAGGCTGCTGCGGTGCAGAGGACTCTCCGCCAGAGTCATCCTCCCTCCCTGTGGCAGTTGCAGTTGTTGCAGCACCAGATGTTGTGGGCACACAGGGAGGTGTGGCCATGTTGGTGCTAATCTGGCGGAGGTATGTCAATATGTCCCTATGCACCGCTGTCAGTTCTTGCAATGTGTCCCACTTGGACTCCATGCCAGACGTGTGTCTCCACACGGGACATGTGTGTCTCCACACGGGACATGTGTGAGTCCAAGCGGGCATGATGGGCAGCCTGCTGCTGTTGAATGTCCTTGAGGATCCCCACTACCTGGCTGACCTCTCCGGTGCTATTCTGGTACGCATCAGCAATGCGTACCAGTTGTGGGTCATCATGCAGTCCAGACCCCTCTGCAAACAGCGACCTATGCCTACCACCCTCCCACCCCCCCTGGCCACACGTGCGGGACCTGCGGTGGCACGCACAGGTGACCCTAGGCCCCCTTGGGGGTTGGTACTGGGGTTGTTGTCCGTTGCTCCACGGTGGGCCGGGGTCCCTGTGCTGTTGTCATTGGTGGTCCTTGGTCTGTCCGTGTCGGCGGGGATGGTCTGTGTGTTGGCAGTTGTTGGAGGAGTGGGTGCTGGGGGTGCAGATGTTGGTCCTGCTGGTGCTGCATGATGACTCACACCGGAGGTGCCAGGTAGGTCTTCGCCATCCGAGGAGGGCAGAGGCTGTTCCACACCAGTGAGCTCAGTGTCCCCGGAGCCTGGGACAGGGACTCCTCATCGTCTGCTGCTGTGTCCCCATCATCACCTGTTTTTGGAAGAGACACACAATGTATGTTATGTTTCTACAGGCATCAATGGTTCAAACACCTGACAGTTGTGACTGTACCTCTGGATGCGGGCCTGTACATTGCATTGTCCTAAGTTGTCAACCAGGTTGATATTGGTGTAGCACATTGTCCTGCCAACCTGAAGGATTTCAATGTGAATGTTGATGTGTGTGCATGGCCAGCATTGGTGGTATTTGGTGGACATCCGGCCCTCCTTCTCCCCCCAGCCATCCCACCATGAAGCATGCCACCCTTGCAGTGGGTGCAGGTTAACTCCCAGGATGTCAGTTAGTGGTGTCCTGCTGTTGGTTGGTGCCCAGTTCCCAGCAGGGCCTTGTGCTCCCCACAACAGAGCACCATTGTCAGACATCTTTGAAGTGGCTTTTCACTCTCTGTGAGGTGTGCATGCTTCAGTGTGAGCTTGCTGGGCCATGCAGGTGGGGGATGTTGAGCTGTGACTACCACTCCCATCATGCTATTGCCTACACCCCCCTTCCCAGCATGCCCATACTTCCTTCCTTTTGACTCTGCTTCCCTGTGGGGTAGTGTGCCTGTGCTGACAGGATGGCTGACAGTGTTGTCCTGGCGTTTGTTTGGCTACAAGTCCCAAAAGTGTCCCTGTGCTTCACACAGCATAACCCAGTGTGGTTGTTCTTTGTGGGATATTTAATTAGAGTGTGAGGCATTGCATTCTCCCAGGTGAGTTGTGTGGAGTTTGTGTTAAGGGGGGTGAGAAAAACTGCTTGTGACTATGGTCAGAGCTGTCAGTCCTCCTTCCCACCCAGCCAGATATCCCACCATGGAACGTGCTTCCATTGCAGGGAGTGCAAGTTGGCTTTCAGGATGTCAGTCAGTGGTGTCCTGCTGTTGGTTGGTGCACAGTTCCCAGCAGGGCCTTGTGCTCCCCACAGCAGTACCCAGTGTCAGCCATCTTGTCAGTTCTTTTCCACTCCCTTTGATGTGAGCATGGTTCAGAGTGGTGTTGATGGGCCAATTGTGAGGGTGACCAATATCTGTGACTACAACTCCCATCATGCCATTGCCTACACCCCCCCTTCCCAGCATGCCCGTACTTCCTTCCTTTTGACTCTGCTTCCCTGTGGGGTAGTGTGCCTGTGCTGACAGGATGGATGACAGTGTTGTCCTGGCGTTTGTTTGGCTACAAGTCCCAAAAGTGTCCCTGTGCTTCACACAGCATAACCCAGTGTGGTTGTTCTTTGTGGGATATTTAATTGGAGTGTGAGGCATTGCATTCTCCCAGGTGAGTTGTGTGGAGTTTGTGTTAAGGGGGTGTATGAGAAAAGCTGCTGGTGACTATGGTCAGAGCTGTCAGTCCTCCTTCCCACCCAGCCAGATATCCCACCATGGAACGTGCTTCCATTGCAGGGAGTGCAAGTTGGCTTTCAGGATGTCAGGCAGTGGTGTCCTGCTGTTGGTTGGTGCACAGTTCCCAGCAAGGCCTTGTGCTCCCCACAGCAGTACCCAGTGTCAGCCATCTTGTCAGTTCTTTTCCACTCCCTGTGATGTGAGCATGGTTCAGAGTGGTGTTGATGGGCCAATTGTGAGGGTGACCAATATCTGTGACTACAACTCCCATCATGCTATTGGCTACACTGACTTCACCAGCATACACAGAATTCCTTCCTTTCAGTGAGCTTCCCTGTGAGGTGGTGTTCTAGTGGTGGCAAAATATCTGACTGTGTTTGTTGGTTAGATTTGTGCCACTGCCTAGCCTCTATTTGTTGTTCGGTTTGTACATGTCATGACACAGTTACATATCACTATGAGATGGCATGTATTGTGTTTATCTAACTAACATACACATCTTGGGATGATTATCTTTTGGTTGCTGTGGATTTGCTAAGGGTGCATGGTTTGACTATCCCCTTGACAGTGATGTGTGTGTATTGTCACACAATATTGTGTATATTTGTTGTGTACTCACCAGGCTCTGGGATGTTTGATAGTCCATATACGCTCACTGGTGGTAGGATGACCCGCACCTTCTCCTCCCAGAGCCTGAGGTATTCTGGTTTGGCAGGAGGGCCACTGCCGGTGCGCTGACTCAAGATGTAATCCTTCTTTAGTAGGTCCTTGACCCTCCTGCGCACATCATACCACCTGTTCTGGATGTCTTCCTTTGTGCGCAAACATGGTGATTGTGCGTTCACCCTGTCGACGATCCTCTCCCACATCTTGGTTTTCTGCGACATGGGGTCTGTTGGACCAATGTACCAAACAACTGTGGCTCTACCCCTGAGGATCTCATCTACCAGGACTTCCAATTCACTGTCTAGGAACTTTGGATTCTTCTTTGGGGGCATGGTGATGGGTGGTGGTGGGTATTGATGTGTGTGTGAGTGTGCAAGTGAGGGTGGGTGAGTATAGGTTTTGCTGGGTGTATGTGAGGGTGCTATTTGTGCGGGGCTAATGGTGTGTGGCTTGTGTGATGGATGAGTTGTGAGTGTGTCTGTGGTTGCTGTCTGATGGTGTTCTGTGCTCGCAGGTCAGTTGAATTTGCAAAGGATCATGGTAGGGATTTGTGGCCTTTATATGGGTGGAGTTGGGGGTGTGTCTTTGTTCCATGTTTTTTCCCCACAGTATTTATTGGCTTTGTCATTGCTTGTTTGGCCCTTTTTTTTTTTTTCCTTTGTATTTTTGGGCATGTAGGAGACGTTCTTCTGACCGAGTAGGACGCTGCAGTTGTCTCGTGCGAGCTTCTCCGAGTCGTTCACGCTGTGTTTCTGCTAGGTTTCATGTGCGGCGTACGCGTCGGTCGCGTAGTATTGGGTTGCTTCGGCTGGGTTTTGTATGCGTGTCGGTCGTACGGCTTGGGCTCCGTGCGACTCGGTCTGGTTTTCCACGCATTGCATCGTACTGCGCGGGTCGGAGTTCGCGGGTACGTTACGTTCGGGTTCATTCCGGGTGCGTGTCGGTCGGTTCGATTCGCGTAGTTTCCCGGCCGGATAGCTTGTTTCCGTGCAGTTCGGTCGTTCGGCTTGTGTTCCGTACGAGTCGGTCGTGAACCACATGCATTTCATCGTACTACGCAGGTCGGGCAGCGCAGGTACGTGTCGGTCGGACTATATTCCCGTACCGAGTCGGCCGGTATGTTTTCCGGCCCGAATCGGAATCGGCCCCATAGTCTTGTACAATAATGTTCAGGTAAACATGTGATTTGCACAATAGTTTCCAAATAATACATGTGGAAGGAGGCTAACTAATAAATGTTGATACCTGTCATTTATTAACATCTGAAGCTGTAATAAAGTACTCATGTCCCCAATAAGGTCTGTCGGGGAGAATATGAAGAACGTGCATGAGTAGGAATAGTTATACCCATAACAGCAGTTTTACTGGTAAAACTATATAATGCACAATTGTTAGTGTGTGGAAATTGGGTTTCAGCTAATATTTATCATTTGGGTATCACCTAGTCAAGCATCTTGATTTATTTTGATCCTATTAAAACATTTGCTTCCATCAGACTTCAGACTTACATTAAGGTGCTTCATTTGTGTTTTCCAAACTGCTGATATTTTTGAAAAATTTGTACAGCTCATTTACAGATTATTAAATTTTGTTGCGTGTTTGTCAAGTTTTTAATTCACAAACTTCAGCCTATCCTTTCAGACTCCTTGTACCCCAGCAAGATTGTCACATAGTTCACTTTACAGGAGCCTATCAATTTAAAAGAAAGAAAAGAAAACACCAATCTCTGTGTTAAGAGAACAAGCAGCAGACACAGCCTGACATTTGGCTTCTATCCTTGAGCGCACAGAAATAAGTCAAGATAAAAACACATCTTTATTGCTTAGGAAGTCCAATGTTTTTATTTAAATGCAGGAGCCATGATATGATATTCCAAAAATATTTTCTTTATCCTTCACAACATTAAACTGCAGCCTAGCCAGCGCGTTTCGTCCCGACAAGGGACTTTATCAGGGCTGTACACGAACAATACATACATTTATGTACATATAAAATACATGTTCATAAACCAAACCAGCATGTGCATATTCAAGTTACATTCTAAAACATACAATGGCTCCCTACACTCACACTTAATACAACAAATAATCCATTAAAACATGTAGATATTATTATATCAAGAGAAAAAATTAAAAAACACATATACCAGACAAAAATATAACAAATAAAATGTATTTTATATATGTACATACATTTTATGTATTGTTTGTTTACAGCCCTTATGAAGTCTCTTGTCGGGATGAAACTGTTGGCTGGGCTGTAGTTTGATGTTGTAAAGAATACAGAAAATCTTTTTTGGGAATATCATATCATGGCTTCTGCATTATATTGGATCTCTAAAAAGAATTCATATGTTTGAATAATCTGGATTAATATGTGATTAAGTGAACTTTCAGTAAACACATTTGACTTCCTAAGCACTCCCATTTGTATATTGTTTTTCACTTTGTTTTATGGTTTTGGAGCAGTAGTGCCAGTAAAAGGCTGAGTGCTATTGCATACATATTAACAATAGAAAATGCCTCTGCAGTCAGTTAGAGCCAATACTGCTCCTTTTTGGAATTTCATCTTTGTTGCACTTCACATTCTAAACTTCAACATGGTGTTTTGGGGGCTATGCAGCACTCCCTGCACCTCTACTTTGTGCGCCTATGTGTGATGGAAACAGAAATGGAAACTGGAACTTACTTGGAAATGGAGGCACATAGAAATTGGTCTATGATGTGTAAATCTTCTATACTGGGAAGGATAAACAAGCTAAATCGGACACATGAAAGCGGTTGTGCAGACAATAAGCACATGGAGAAAAGAGTTCAGATGAAGTTGGAAGTAAATCAGGACTTATGGAATTCATACATTTAAGAACGTGATTAAATAAGTGGAAAATGAACATTGATTGGACACAGAACTTAGATGTGGCCTACCAGCCAGAGCTGCAGACTTTGGAACCTGGGAACATGGTGCGAGTCCCGGCGTCGGCTCAACATCCTGTGATTCTGGGCAAATCACTTAGGGCTAGATGTACGAAGTATTTTTGCAGTCCCAAATGGCCCGATGCACCAAATCGGGCTATTTGCGACTGCAAAAATGCTTTGTGATATGTAAAAACACCAAATTGCGATTTGTTAACTTGTTACCGAATCACAATTTGGGTTTTGTGATTTGGTGTTTTGAAGGGGCATGTTGAGGGCGTCCCTTCATAATACAGAATTAAAATAGTATATACGAATGTTTTGCAACTGAAATGTGGTTGCAAAACAATCACAATTTAGCTCCATTTGAAAAATGGTGGTAACCCATTCGCAAATGGGAAGTGGTCCACAAGGGGCCCCTTCCCCTTTGCGAATAGTTGGTAAAATATTTTTTAAGAGTAGGTAGTGGTCCCAGTGGCCACTGCCTACTATTAAAAATAAAACGTCAAAGTTTCTGTTTTTTCTTTTTAAACTCATCCCGTTTTCCATTCAGGGAAACAGGCTGATTAAAAAAAAAAAGATTGCTTTATTTAAAAGCAATCACAGACATGGTGGTCTGCTGACAGTGAATTGTAGTGGGTCGCAAATTGCGACCTACCTCATTAATATTCATGAGGTAGGTCTATTTGCAACCCACTACGAATACAGTACATTAGGAAAAGCGGTTTCCTAATTGCGATTCGCAAAAAAATTGCAATTAGGAAATCGCTATTCTGATCTTTCTACATCTAGCCTTAAATCTCCCCAGTACCTTAAAAAAACTGCCCTTGTATAATGTAATCTGATGGTCACATAAAACGCTCTATTGCTCTTGGGCCAAGTTTGTGCTATTTATGTGAAGAGATGAAAATAATACTCTGGGCATATGGCACAGTGCTTGGGGGGGAAAACATTATGCTGGGTTTGTCGGATCATAAAGTGGTCGAGTTGTATTTAGAATGCCATCTCAAGTTACCAAAGGTTGAGGTTGGCTGTTAAAAGAACGTATTGTACACACTGCAGTGCAATAGACAATGGTGTCTGTAACGTGGTACCTCTAAATATGTAGCTGCATATTATTAGTCAGAATTTTTTACTCGGAAATAACATCAGTTAGTTTTGAACATTTCTAATAGCATCAGTTCGAAATTTCTAGTGAAATTAAGTGAAACAATTCGAATTTTTTTTATCAGATAGACTGAAAATAGGTGTAATAATCAACACACCTTAAACTAAACACATTTCTATAATTAACAATAAACAACTGTAATCATAAGAGTTAACACTTGCACGTAAACCTATACCACTATACCTCAAGCTTTGATCTTATATCCTTTTCAATTTACCCTTTAACCTTAGCCACAACCCCATAACTTAACTCCTAAACGCTTAACCATACTCCCTTCCATTTGACATGGTCTCCTACCCCTCCCTACTTTGTGGAGAGGTCGGTATGACAGGAAGTGCATCAAAATGTCTATTGTCGTTTTTAAACAATAGACGTTTTCAAGTCAGTGAGGGGCCATTTCTTCCCACGGCCCACCACTTAAAATGTGGGGTGCCCCAGGGCTCCTCCCTTAGCCCCACACTTTTTAATCTGTAAGTCCGCCGCTTGCCAGTTATCATGTGCTCCCTAGGCTTCACTATGGTGCTTTATGCAAACGACACTCTGATCATTGTCCCCCTCACACCCAAACACAGTCTCCATCTCACAAATACTAAACTCTTGTTTAAAGCAGGTTACCAACTGGATGGCTCCCAGCTGTCTAAAGTTAAATGGGGAAAAAAAAGGTTTTGGTGGTTGGCAACAACCTGTCGCTCTGGGACCAACTAAGCCCTCCTCCTTGGGTGACCGTCCGTCCCACAAGTCAGAAGTGAAAAGTCTGAGTGTCACTTTGGACAGTAAACTTATAAGGGGGACCTAAGCAAAGAGGTTGGCATTCAGCTGCTTCGTTGGCCTCCTTAGAGCACTGAGTAAGACGCTAAAGTGCAGACAGTGGAACAGTGGTCCAAGGTTTATTACTATCCCACCTTTACTACGGTAATTCCCTCTATTTGGGTAGCCCGCTCTCTGGTATTAAACAAGCATTTGAAATGCAATAGGTCTCGCAGTTGTTAGAGTTTGAGCTATTGGCATTGTAAATGGCAATGCCTTTTATTTATGTGTTGGTTTTTAAAACATAAATAAAAGGCATTGTCATTTACAATGCCAATAGGTTAAACTCTCGCAAATGCAAGACCTATTGCATTGCAAATGCTTGTTAAAGTTGTAATTCGGCCCGTTTAGGGTCTTGTGGCATGGATGGATGTCGGGGAGGGGGCCGTTGGGGCATGTGTTAATTTAAATGTGTTAAGTGGCCCCCGAACAGCGTGACGCTGTTCCTCACTTTGCACCTAAGGCTGCTAGAGACCCATATCACTTCGTAGTCCGGAATTCACCTTATGCCTCTTTAATCCACTGCCCTTTTACGTCAATCATGTAGATTTCTGCTTTTTTTCTTTCTGACAATTTTTTTCCCTTCTGTTTCTATTTCTAACCCCTTTGCGTGCTCTTCCCTCTCTTGTTCTCCAGAAATGTTGACAATGAAAAATAGGTGGGGGGGAGGGGGTGGCCAAAAATGAGTATGGACGGGAAGGAAGGCAGACAGTTCAGATAATTAATTAATTTTAATGTGTTCAGCTGCACAGCTTGGTGCCGCGCATCACGCTGCACCTAAGGCTGCCAGATACCCATACATATCACTCCTGACTGAGGCATATGGCCTGCGGACACCCCCTCCCTCATACAGGCCTGTAATGAGCATGTAACACGTGCCACTTGCATGGTGTACTATGCATGTAGCGACAGGCACGTGTGTTGAGCGTGTCCTCGCGCTCTCTTGAGATCTATGGCGGAATAAACTTTCTTTGAATCCTTCCTGCAATCCCCCTGTTCATTGCAACGCCTCGGAAGACGGCGGCACCACGCTGTTCAGGGCCGCGTAACATTTCAATGAACACATTTACCAATCTCCAGCCAAAATCACATGAACGAACCACGAACAATCCCTCCCCAATGCACAACCAACAGCCTCAGTACTACCACCCCCCACCTTCAAATATGCGACCACCAGATGCGCGCGCCCACCAGCACTGAAATAAAACACCCCAACTTACACTCTAGCTGCCTTTTGTACCCCACCACACACACTACACCAGCAAAACAACTGATCAAAACAGTTGAGCCTCCCCGAAAACACAGAGCGGTCCCCAGTACGTGTTTGCGCACTCTGCTCCACCCCAGCCCCCTCAACAGGAGAGCCTCCCTGTCCTGTTAGGCACTGTTCCACACTGACTGCACTCACCCAATGCTTCGCTTGCAGGCCGCCCGATGCCGGATGAGCTGGTCCCAGCATGGGACTCCGGTGCGAGACTGCGCACACTGAGGCCCTCACTGTACACACTGAGGCTGGAGGTTGTGTGTGGCCCTCATTGTACACGTTGAGGCTAGGTTGTGTCTGGCCCTCTCTGAAGGTTGTGTGTGCACGCGCTGAGGCCGGAGGTTTTAAGTGACGCACTCTACACACACTGAGGCAGACTCTCGGGTGGGGAGTGGAGCGAGTTTGTTGGGGGGGTCGAGTTTTAGTAACCCCCTCTCTGCCCCTTGATGCAGCCTGCAATGGACACTGATTGCACAGTGCACGCCTGCACAGAAGGGCTCTGCCTCCGTGCAACGATCGTGCCTCTGAGCACGTTAAAATGGCCCCCGTGCACACTGGGTTGTAACACCTGCCGGCGTCCTCTCATTTCCAATCCCAGTGCACAGCTGGTCCCGGAATACCCCTGGGGGAGTGACTCTGGGGCCGCACCTGGTGTCCTTGAGAGGGGCCTGGGGGGGAAGGGGAGGGGCAGCGAGGGAGGGGCTTTAATGGTATGTTGATAGCGCACACCACAAATCGCATCGTCTTCCGGGGTTAATCGGCTTTGTCACTGCCAGACTCCGCGGTGCCCACTTTAGTTATCTTTTGGCAAAATGTTATTCGAAAGCTGCTGGGAGCTGCTGGCTAGAGGGAACAAGCGCGGTCCCGAAAACGAAAGAGGATCGCGCCGGAGCTTGTCTTTATGGGGCCATGTGTTTGAAACACATGGCCCCATAAAGATAAGAAAACGTTTACGACGAACGGAAAGCAGGCGAGACAGTCCAAGTGGGACGTCCCAAAAAGCCAAAGGGAGGCAACATAAATAGCTCTTTTCCAATGGCTGGCCACCGTTTAGCATAAACGGTGACGCCAGCCAATGGGAAAGAGGGGCGGGGCTTAAAGTCCTTTTGTAAAAGTACTCATCAGCATTAAATCTCGCCGAGCGAGCTGCGCATGTGCGCAGCAACGCTAGGCGAGACCTAAAAACTGCAGGTTATTCAAAACCTGAATACTACTGGGCATTCTCAAATTTCAATCGGCCTCCCCGGCTCCTGCAGTGCTTTACTGGCTGCCGATAAGCAAGAGGATTCACTTTACAGCACTCTGCATTGCTCACTGTGCAAGGCACAAAGCAGGTCCTTGTATCCTCCATCACCTTATCAGCCCTTACCGTGCCAACAGAGAGCTTCAATCTCAACGTTATACCAGTAACCCCAAAATCTTAACCAATACTTTAACCTCTTATCCTATACATCTTAACCCATACCCTAAAATCCTAATTCTGTCCCCTATACACCTAGCTCTTCAACCTATACCCTAAGCCTTCAACACAATATCTTTAACCCTATATCCCTAAATCTATGCCCTTAACCCCTTACACCTTTAACCCTTAATCACTTCATCCTTATAAACGGTTCCTAGCTCAGCATATTCAGGATACAAACACAATGGAAAGTGTTCCTTTTTCAGAGTACTTATTTTTAGCAGTAATAATTGAGATGCGTAATTTTAGAAGTTTTATTCTTATGGAAATACCAAGTATGCCTGTTATATGTCGGTGTCATCTTTCCCAGAATTCATTTGAGCTGCATGCATGTGATAGGAATGTATTAGTAGCACACACGGTCCTTGCATCATATGCCTGCCAGAGGGTGAGGCATGATGGCAAGGGGGTGCAAAAAGAGGTGAGGCACGAGTGAGAAAAGAACATTGAGGGGCATATTTCCTAAGAGTTCATGCAACACGCCGCAGCAAGGCAAGTTGCTGTGCTGCATAAATGAGAAAGAACTGAATAGCGGCATATTTACAAAGCTATGGCGTTCTTCAGCTCTCTCCCAGCGCTGGCGCACTTGTGGCTGCCTAGCGCCGACACAAGCACCCTTGCAACATTACTGGCAGTATTGTTATTGTGCAGGAAGGGACACCTTCCTGAACAAAAACGATCCAAAGCGGAAGTAACAAGGAGAAGTAAACATACTTCTGGTTCTCATACCTCTCCGTGGTAGGTGTACTGATTCTAAATCTAGAATGCATGGGAACGTCCACGCTCCACCCATGGAATGCCTACCACTAAGAAGTGTAACACAACGCAGTGCAAGCCGCTGTGCTGAGTTACATTTCATTATAAAGCCATGCAAGGCCACAAGAATCAAGCTTTGTAAATATTTAATAAGCCTTTGTGTTGCTCTGTGTCGCATTGCGCGACACAAGGGCAACAAACAGGCTAAGTAAATATTGGCCTGAATTTATAATTCTATATTGAAAAAACGTACGTCTCCTTACACAATCACATTTCCTGAGCCTGAACTCTGTCCAAGAGCTCCCTTTAGCCTGGATTAGCTTTTCATCACAACGTATGGACGGTCATGCATATGACGTGAAGCAAAATAAAAACCTGCAGTGATCTAATAAATAAAGACGTGTAGGAGGTGAAACCGAGGATACGAAGGCACGGCCACACCGTGAGAACTGGGTAGACCGCCCTCAGGGCACGAACGGGCCCTGTTAGGCCTACCTGCTCTGAGGCTTGGCGCCCTTTGGTGGAGCTACGCACAGCCCCAGTGCCCCCGATTTCCCCCACCCCTGCCGCAGCTCCACCGCAGATGGAATTCCAAATAAAACATTTCACTTCAACTGTATCTATGGCAGAACAACTTTATCCAACAGAGATCTCGGAATGGTCTTTTGTTGAGAGCACTAAAGACTGAAAACGTACTTTCTCATGGCATATTTATGTAACCATTTCCAGATGTCCAGAGAGCGCGAGCCAGGCCTGGCCCCACGAGTGCCACTGTGTAAACCCTGCTATGGCAACTGGTTTTCATCAAAGGCTGAGCGCCTTGCAATGAAATCTGCCAAATTGCTGCCGCAAGCTCAAGCCCTAATGGGTTAATGGTATTTTTTGCATTTTGTTAGATTCATTAAAATGTTTTATGATACTACTGATGACGCCGTAGAGACTTCCATCTGCCAGCAGTAGTAGACTAAAGAAAAGCAATCAAAGTAAATACATTATATCTCAATGTCATCTTCTTCAAATGGTGCAACTATAAAACAGAACATACTAACTTTTCCTACAATTTTACCTCTTTTCAAGCAAAAATGTGTATGCTTTAACTCCATTAAAAAAATGGGCTGTGTGCTCTTGTTTTGAAACTGCAATCCTATTTCCAAGGAATTATGGGCCTGATTTAGAGTTTGACAGATGGGTTACTCCATCACAATCCTGATGGTTATTGTCCCGCCCACCTCATTACAAGTGCCACAGGATATAATAATTCTCGATGACGGAGTAACCCGTCTGCCAAGCTTTAAATCAGACCCTATGTTTTTATTAGCTTTCTATAGTCCGCATTATGTTTTAGTGAGTTTAGAGCTCTCTGTGTATTTGTTACCATCGTCTTCTTTCTAGGGTGTGTTATTTTAGCTGTTCTTGTTCTGATAATACTCGTTGCACCCAATACAGTTGTATTTTTGGGGCAGCAGTTGTTCACATATGTCTTTAAAACATTTTTATTGAATCGATTTCTACATTGAAGTATTTTAATGTGTTGTTTAACTTTCAAGTATTGTCTTTTGGTTGTTCCGCTCTCCAGTCGCGGCTGGTGCAGGTAAGAGGGCTTGGGTGGGGGCGCGAGGTGGAGGAAGTCGACAGCCGACGACGAGGGAAAATAAAATTTAAGAAAAAGAAAACCACTTACATGCATTGCCGACTCAGCAATACAGCAAGCGCAAGGTAAGTGGTTTTCTTTTTTCTTTTTTCTCGTCGTCGTCTGTCGATTCCCCCCCACCCCACCCCACCGCTCTTACCTGCACCAGCCGCAACTGCCGCTCTCTTGATTTGTGTGAAGTTTTCTCTGCTCCTTTGGGATTTCACGCACGAGTCTCTGTTACCGCCCGACTCCTCCCTTTCATTTCTGAACCTGCACTTGGCTGTTCTGTACATTGGTAGCGTGCAAATTCTTTGCTGTACTACACGAGTTCTGAGGTTCAGGTATACCGCAGAAGCATTGTCGTAGCCATGTAGAATAGACGGGCAGTTAACAGACCCTTTTAGGGTGGTACAAGGCATCAGACAGGGCTGCATTTTGGCTCCCACCCTTTTCTCCCTGTATATCAACGGGGTAATTGACCATCTTAGCAGAGAGGGGTGTGATGCGCCAAGCCTCGGGGGAAGGTGGGTTACAGCCCTCCTCTTCACCGATGAAACCTTATTGATTTCTAAGACACCCCAGGGACTGCAACTGATCCGGGACCATTTTTCCTCATTCTGTGCTGAGAGGGGCCTCGAGTTAAATGGCAACAAAACAAAATGTATGTTTTTCTCCAGGACTAAGGACTTCCGTTGTAGCAGACAGATACAGGTGGGAAACAAGTGTATCGATCGCGTGTCCACCTTTGATTTCTTAGGTATACGCATGACACTTAATATGATTTGGGTCTCTCAGATTGAAAAGGCCCACCCATCGCTTATCCAACAGTCTATAAACCTGGTGAAGGTTCACCGCAAAACTCCCTCCAGGAGGTTGGCTCCTGGAGGGAGATTTATAATGTTAAAGTTATTGGGTCTGTGTTGTATGGTACTGAAATATGGGGCTCTTCAAACATTAAAAGCCTGGCCATGGCCGAGCATAGGTTCATGAGGTCTATGTTCTCACTTCCAATGAGTATGCCTCTTGTACCCTTATACTTAGACTTTGCCCAGAGGAAGATTCTGAACAAAATTGAATGCAGAAAGTTATTATTTTGTTATCATTTGTGGTCGACAGTTGAATTAGAATCTTATCGAGAAGGTGTCAAAAACCTTATGACCCACCTGGATGTAGTTAAAATTCCCTGGTTCTATGCTATTAAAACCCTTTTGCTGAGGTTGAGCCGGTATTGGTCTTCCCCTGAGCAATTGTGCCAGCTGTCTAGAGCAAAGATCAAAACTCTTTATTGGGAGGCTACAGCCACAGATACAGCAATCAAGAGTACAGGTAGTCTTGGTTTGTCTTTTATTGATTTAAACCGAGTATGAGTTATGAGGTAACCACTGATGAAATTGAACCCCCTCTGGTGCGTACATTATATCTGCAGTTCAGATATGGTATCCTCCTGGTCAAACTTTTTACCTCTAATTGGTCTGCAGGGAGTGAGTGGGATGATGATCAATGCCCTGCATGTGGTGGGGAAAAGAATCATTGGAACACATTTTGTTCTTTTGCCTCCAGTACAGCAGACTTCAGGCAAAGTGGATTGTTCCACTTTGCAGGAATCTAAGTTCCAGGAGTTATACGGTTGCTTTTAGAATTCTGAGCACTAGCACACACAGGCCCCATGTTTTTGGCGTGGCAACATTTCTTATGGCACTCTGGATAAGTTGCTCCAAGTGTTAATAAAATTTGGCAGCAATCCCCTGAGTAAATAATGTAGGGAAGTGACTAGTGGAATACTTTCTAAACTGCAAATGTGTTCTGCCCATACAATGGTCTGCTCTTTTTTAACATTGTTTTCTGTTTTTATGATAACAGCTGTACTGTGTCAAAATTCGCTCCCTGCACTCTCGTGCCCACCACCAGAGAGATGCATAGTGTGACTTTCCTGTGTTCTAATAAGCTTCCAGATATTCCCCTGCATGCATATCCTGACTTCCATCCATTTGGTCACTATTTGGGAATTGACATCCATTCCCAATCCATGCCGGGTTTTGTGAAATCCAGCCTGCTCATGCTTGAAGCCAGCCTGCTAATGTTTGACACTCTGTTACCGAGAATTCCCTGCTCACTGCTTTGTCTCCACCCCTGCAGGCCAAGGATGGGTGGAGGAATTCAGATCACCTGTGGCTGGCTGATGCTAGCCTGCTCACACCTGAGGCATGTGATTACTGTGAGCTCTTTTAAGCCTCAACTCCCTTCAGGCCAAGGTTGGTCATTGTAGCTGTGTTCCGATCCTTGTTTCCTGAGCTTTTGGTATTCCTTGATTCCTGAGCTATGGTTAATCCTTGTTCCTTGATTCCTGAGCTATAGCTATTCCTTGTGCCTGAATTAGCACTGCCTGCAGTGCTACCTTGTTTCCTGAGTTCCTGAGCTATAGTTATTCTTTGTTCCTGTTTCTGAGCTTCAGCTATTTCTTGTTCCTGATTTGCACTGCTTGCAGTGCTCTCTTGACTCCTTGTTTCCTGAGCTGTAGCTATTTCCTGTTACCTTGAACTAGCACTGCCTGCAGTGCTACCTTGACTCCTGAGCTATAGTAATTTCCTGTTCCTGAACTAGCACTGCCTGCAGTGCTACCTTGACTTTTGAGCTTGTGCTCAATTCTTGTTTCTCCTCCAGCACAGCTATCAGTGCTACTGTGTTTTCTTGACTCCTGATTCAATTCTATTCTAGTATACCCTTGTAGCCTCCCCTTCTGTATATCCTTTTCCAGCCCCTGCCTTTCTTCCCATTTCCTTGGTTCCAGTTCCTAGTTTGCTGTCTGTCTATTCCTGCTGTCTTGCTTCTATTACCTTGTATGTGTGTTACCTGTTGTCTGCCAAGTGTGCCCTGTGCTTTCCTTCCTTTCCTGTTAAGCACTCCTCCTTGTCTATTGTGCTTGTGTTTAGTTCTACCCCTTTGCTGTTACTGCCTTGCGTGTTCCTGTTTGATCGCCAGGATCCGTGGGCACAGCTGACAACCTAGGTGGTGTTTCTTGTTCACTGTGAGAATTGTCTTTGAGTTACATTTATAACATCACCATAGGTATCAGCTCCACAGACCCTGACTTTGCATACATATCCTATATGTGGGTATATGTGGGTATTTGCAGTCAGTATCTGTAACAGCAATTGTGGGTGAGGAACTTACTGAGCTTCAGTCTTACCGTGTGGAGCTCCAGCGTGCTTTACCCCACATTCCCTTTATTGTTATTGCTGTGTGTGTGTATATATATGTCTTGCACGTCCATTCGGGTTTAGTTATTCTGAATGCTAAATCGCCTCATGAGGGCCTGTCCTTTCTGAGTCTTAGGCATCTTGTTCCTTTGTGCAGGCTTCCCCTTTGGATCGATCCCCTTTCTCCTCTGACTTCCTGTGTGATCCTGGGCAGCACTGTACTCCTCTTTCTGTGTACGTTTTCTACCCAGTTCCCAGTCCTTGCCCAAGTCCCTGACTGTGTCCCTGACAGACTGTGTTTAATCTGTTCTGTATTTTGTGCACTGTTTTATATTATTTTTTACTTTTCTGATCTGTGTGATCGAAATAAAGTATTTTGACTGACGTAGCTATGCAGGTTTCTTCTTCGGTAACATGTGAAACACTCTTGGCTCCTGTTTGCCCTTGGTATTCTTCGAGTTTATATACATTTCAAAGTGGTGTTGGGCATGTGCCATATGAGATGCACCTTAGTTGTTTCTTAAGCTGAAACGGGTATGTGCTGTGCCTGTTCGGCAATTACAGATATACTAATGAGTATATCTGTTCAGGAGGTATATTGTATTTCTTTAACTGCCTAGTGATGTGTACTTGCGATCTCTAAGTTAGGGTTTGAAGCTTATAGTGACACGAAACTTTATGTAATGAAATACCACAGGCCTCTCTCCCTTGATCATGAGTCATTAGAGCTAATACTCTGCACTGCTTAAATTACCGATTAAAATTTTAAATACCGATGACAAAAAAGTTTTATGTGATCTTCATACTTTGCACATCACAAGTTTGAGCCCAAGCATAGCCAACTCAGCTTTTCATCCTTCTATGGTAATTATTATTATGTCGGGTGTATCAGTAGCAACTGTTATTAATTGTGCTTTCATATAGTAAAACTGTCGTAGTAAGCAAGATATAAAGACAACTTGTTATTGTTCTGAAATAAGCGACTTTCCACTTAGAAATTACATTAGTTAGAGATATTTGCTGAAAGGTGAACATCTGGTATGCTGCTTTACCATAATTTTTTTACTCCTACACATTTTGCTGATCTCATTGCCATTTGCACTGTACAATAATTTATGAAGGCCTTGGAAAGGGGTAGGTTCGGGAGTTGCCAGGAAAGGTAGCTGCTTTCCCCCTATTTAAAGTGAAATTAAATGTAACAATACCCTTTTGAATTCACGTAGCTGTTCCTAAAGGGCTATTGCAGGTTCTTAAGCACAATGATAAAAAGTGTGCTCCCCTCAAAGTAGGTGAACAGACTTTTCAGAAATATTAGTAATGGTGCTTGGCTACAAGTCTAGATAGTAAGGTTGTCTTAATTTAAGAGTTATTATGCTACATGGCATTTTGGTTGAGCCAACTCTCCTGCTTCCACAGCCTACTGACAAGGCCGAATGACAGGGTCATGTCCCTCCCCGTCTTCCACATTTGCATTTAGTGCCAAGACATGAAATGATATAGAACAACAGTTCCATGTTAAACAAGCATTGGCAAAGCCAATAGGTCTTGCCTATGCAAGAACTATTGGCTTTGCCAATGTATTTTAGTCACATTGTACACACCAGCGTGGCTGTTGTTCAGCATGGCTAAAAGTTACTGTCACAAAGTGGAGAGTCTTGAAGTGGAGTGCCGCAACCACAGTCAGTGGTCTCGTTGTGCTTTCCATAACGATATCAGACCAATTTGTTTTTGTTGTTACGGAACGCCAGCTTCACTTGGCGTAAATATTCTGCCACATATCTGTGAGATTACTTTTGAATTATTTTGATTTTGGTCCTAAGGGGTCATGGATCTTCACATGAAACACCTTGTCCTGATGATGGTCTCGCAGATTTATCTCGGCAGAGACCGAAACGTCGACACCCTAACCCATTTTCCGTTTAGTCTCTGTTAAGATTTAATCTGGGGGACCCTGTTCCTATGCCTAGGACAGTCTCCATACTGTATTTCATTGGAAATGGGCCATTGTGCATTGATAACTAGACAAATCTAACTGTCAAGGATCAATGTTGTTGAAGTAATTTTTCATTTTGAACCCTTAAAGAAACCATCTTCTTATGAGTGAAAGATAATAATTTCAGAGATATACCCGGTTGCATTGATTTATTTCTTCTTTCTAAATAATATAGACCATTGTGCTTTGAATTAGTCTTCTGATGTCATGATTAGACGTCCAGTAAGTAATTAGTATCTAAATACCTTTCAAATAAATCCCTTGTAGGCACTTTTTCCCAATAGTAACATTCTAAAAGTGGCATTTTCAAAATTGTTATTTAAAATCCGACTTCACCATAAATTAGGATTTTTCATTACAATTCCAGAAACATCAAACATGAACTGGTTACCTATTCCCATTTGGAAATTACACTTATGAAATGTTATAAAGTAACTCCAATGTTATCCTATGGGAGAGGTAAGCCTTGGAGTAGTAAAAAATGAACATGTAGAGGTCCATTCCATTTTCCACTCTTGGAGTGTCGGAGTGTTGACAATAAGAACAATGTCAACATATGTTCAGACCAGAGCAAACATAACCTCGTTAATACCAGTACAAACGATATCAATGTACAAAATGACAACTGTATGCGTAATGATGATGATGTCGGTAAAAACAATACCAGTGGCTGCCATATCATTTTTAGGAGTTCCGATGAACTCACATCATTTGCTGTCAAATTCACTCAAGGTGACCTCTCCATCAGCCCCAAGTCAAAGATACGTGTCAGGCAGGACCTGTGACCCATGCCCACGCCTATCGAGTAACAGGTCACAGGTGGGGTCCCCCATAAACCAAAGACAAACACGCACCCAGTGAAAACCTTGATCAATCCCACAGATAGATAGTTGCACCACAAACAAGTCCGAGATAATTGGCCCCAAAAAAACTCGTTTGGCCAAAGGCTTACGTTCCCCAGAAATACCGCAAAGCTAGATACCACATGTAGATAGGCACACTCAACCAATCAGGTCACGACAGGCACACTACACGTAGTGATCAAGCGCTCCTCATGCCGGACATCTGGACACATACGCACTGGCCCACACTAGCTCTCCCCGAGGTCCAGAGCCATCTGTGTCCTTATCAGATGCCCACATTTGTTGATTTACAACTGAGATGCTTTTTGGAATGTAGAAAAGTGTTTTATGTACCTCATGAACTGTATAAATGGACGGCCAAAACCTTGTACATCAAGAGATTTTGAGCAGATGCATTCTGTCCAGGCTGTCCCGGCTGCAGCGTTTAGTTAAACCAACTTGTTCCTGTTTTGCCAAATGCCTCCTGTCTTTTGATTTATTTAAAGTAAATTCATATCCGAGCAACAGAAGTCTAAATGGTATAGTATACTAAATGATCCCACTGTGACACACAGTTCCAGTCCTTGGCTTACATTTTCAGGTGTGTTATGACAAGCGGTTCAAGTTAACTAAACCAAAAATACAAGTCCCAAAATTAACTGATTTGTTAAAAGATAGCAAAGCACAGGAAACAATGTATCTGAGTGACATTGAGTCACCTGATAACTCTAATAAATATTCACTTAGCTTTATTCAAATATCTCCACCTATCTTTTCTGTTTAAAAAGCAGTTAATAATTTCTTACTAAAATGTAGAATATGGCCTGCTTTCTAGAAAGACACATTAACAAGTGCACAGACGTATCTCAGGATTTCCACGTGTTCTTTAAAGTTTCTAAAGTGTGCTGTAAAAGGTGACCTATGAAAACACAACCATATTTGCCAAATAAAAGATGTTGAACATTCTCTTGAGTTTGTGAGTATCCCTTAACATGAAAAACCAAATAACTCTTGATAGGATTCTCTGAATCCTAGCAGAGAGTTCTTCCCTGACTATACTCTCAAAATGATGCATTGTTTGCAAGTTAGTTAAATTTATTATCGGTAGTGCTGCACACACACCTAGGGGGAAAACCACGCCAAGGATGCCAGGTCTAACAAATACAGTGAAACACTGTGAAAACTAATGATCACAGCAATGCAATTCAACAGGTAACAATATCTAGCATTTCATTCATGACAAAATGAAGAGTTACAATCTAATGTAAACAGGAAATACTTGTAGGCAGTAGCAGTGCCGTGGAGCAGCAAATAACAAATTGCATCATAAGCCGACATAAAACCCTTAGCACATGTGTACAGAGAATATGAAGTAATTGAGGTCACTAAGAAAAATATGTAGTCCGAATGAACATGGACCACTCAGGTGCAAAATGAAGATTGTACAGGACTCGTGTGGAAAGAACTAGGTCATATCATAGTGGTCATGAAATATGACAAATAATGTTCCTTGAATCCTATGCTCGCACGCCCGCAGTGGGGCTAATTTTATCTATACTCTGCTGATAAAAACAGTCATGTAAAAAAAAATCTGTGTTGGAAAAAGTGAGTTGGATAAAATACCCAAACCTCAGCAAACTATGAAATAAATAAAACAAACAACTGATCTCAACAACAGGCACCATGGTTTTACATTTAAAGTTTATTATTTACTGCATTGCTTTCACTCTAGATCCTTCTTTTTCCTGTGCACTTTCACAGTAACAGCCAGGCCAAAAGCCCAACTTTTTCCTCAAAATGTAAGACACATCATCCTCAATGACCAACCCAAGACAACTGTCCACGCCCAAATGAGCTCTTGTGTGGACTTTAGCAACTCTATTCTAGCAGGGGTCCTCAGTGGGATCCAGGCCCACTAAAAGCCATATTCCATTTTGTGGCCAGATTAGTGACTTCTTTGAGGAACTTTGGTATATTTCCTCCATCTTATGCAAATGTTTTTGGTTACCCCATAGAGCCAGTATATCCTTGTGGGAACTGACTTTAAAAATCAAATTTCGACTTGCAAACCATATTAGAATTGCACCTTTGAATGTGTTTAAACTGCTGCAGAAATGTTTTCACATAGAAAATGACACGTAAGAAAATGTGCTTGCTTTATAACGTGAAAGAATCCATTTAATATGCATTATTAATGTCGCACATAATTTGTAAGTAGATCACACATAGAGAAAATGTGCTTGCATAAATGTATTTGAAAATAACGTGAAGAAAATGTTTGTACTAGGCTATCATTCTTAAATGTGCCCCTTTAGTTAGGCCCAAAATCTTTTTCTTTTGACACTTGCCCTTAGCTTAATAAACGTTTATTTAGAACACTTGGCATAGCACCAGCATCTTGTTTAAGAATGTGCTGACTTCAAGCTTATGTTTCCTAAGCCTCATCATGCCATATTAGATCTTTTATACTAAACAATGAACCTTGCTGTGAATGTTAGAATGAGTAGTGGCTTAGATATATTTTATGTATGCCTCACCAGAACATTATTGCTAGTTTTGTCGCAGCATATCTGACTAGCTTTTGTATTCACAATGGACATAGAGTGTAGCTTTTAGCTTGGGTAAGAAGGTTCTCATGAGCACTATCCTCCATGTTACGAGTATATGAACCATTGTTTTACTACATACTGGTGTGAATGTTTACTGTGGGAATCGGGAGAAGAAGCATCGGATGAGAGGTTTCCATTGGAGGAGAAATATTAACACCTACTAAGTTTCGCTACATTATTGTGTGATTTTATATTAATGAGTGTTTCTAGTGAGTGAGAGGAGACCCCCTTATGACTCTGCTGGGAGTTGCTTCCTATTCTTGCTCTTTGTTGCCAACAGCTATTGCTAAAGGTAACTTTATTCTTTACCTTATCCAAACCCTTTTCTGATCAATGCTACTGCAACGATCATTCCTTCTTTACTGATATTCTGACGGTTGGTACTGGAACTGTGGGGAACTCGGCTGAGTTTCCAGGACGACTCTTTATGGGAAGTTCTAGCTTGCTCTTTTCTGAAAGGAACACTTCATGGGTTCTATCTTAGGACAGATCAGGCTCTTTAGCTTGTTTAGTGACATTTTCCTTTATGGAACACTTTGTATTGATTTATGCTGTCACTAATCAATCTTTTATTTGATATTTCTGTAACTTGAACTAAACTGAATAAAGATGACAAAACCATACGAATCCTTAAGATAAATGAAGGTTTTGAAAACTACATCAACCTCTCATCTTTCACTGAACATTAAAGATCTGGTAGTTGATGATATATGCATGTTTGTGTTTTCATTCCAGCTTCATTCCAAAACACAGTGCCAAAGGTCCATTGACCTGTCAAGAGCCATCAGGATTTCCAAAGGACGAAATCTGTAAGTGGGGTGTTTAGCCTTAAATACCATTTGGACAAAGGCAAGCCCGTCTGCGCCCGTCCGCGACTGGACCGCGCCCAGCGCCAGAACCCCTGGATCCCACCGATGCAACACTACTCGACGGACCTACGACGCCGCCACACTCACCGCACTCAATGCCGGCCGGAACCCTGCCTGCTACCGAGCCTCACCGAGACGCACCCACGGACCCTTCACCTGCCAAACCTGCCGATTCACCTGCCCCCGGACGTGCACCACCTCCGCCAAGTCGAGCACCAGCAGCAACCACCTGAAATGCATCCTGCTGAACACCCGCTCCGTCCACAGGCACGCCGTGGAACTCTGGGACCTGCTCGACGCAACAGCACCGGACATCGCCTTCCTCACCGAAACCTGGATGAACGCCTCCTCAGCGCCCGACATCGCCATAGCCATCCCGGACGGATACAAGATCACCCGGAAGGACCGCGTCAACCAGACGGGAGGAGGCATCGCCATCGTACACAAGAACACCATCCGCATCTCGACTAACTCCGACGAGACCTTCACCGCCGCCCGAACACCTACACTTCCAGATACACACTGACCCCAAGACCACCCTCCGAGGCACCCTCATCTACAGACCCCCGGGACCACGCACACTATTCAGCGAAGACATCGCAGACTTCATCAGCCCGCACGCCATGCCCTCCGCCGACTACATCCTCCTAGGGGACCTCAACTTCCACCTGGAGAACAACAACGACAGAAACACCACCGCCCTGCTGGACAACCTCGCCAACCTCGGACTCAAGCAACTGGTGAACACGCCCACCCACTACGCCGGCCACACGCTTGACCCCGTCTTCTCGTCCAGCAAGCACATCTCCTTCAGCCACGCCACCGGACTCCACTGGACCGACCACAGCTGCGTCCACTTCAGCTTCAGAAAGACTACGACCCACCACCACCCGCAACAGGCTCCCCGCCGGAGCTGGAGCAAGATCACCGCCGAGCAGCTCACCGCCTCCCTCAGCCAGAACACACCCACCAACACAACGGACCCAAACGAAGCAGCCAGCAACCTCGCCAAGTGGCTGACCGCCTGCGCCGACGACCTCGCACCACTAAAAACCCTCCCAGCAGACCCGGAAGCAAGAAAACCCCTTGGTTCACCAACGAACTCAAGGAATCCAAGAAGAACTGCCGCACTCTCGAGAAAACCTGGCGACTCGACCAGACCACAGACAACAGGACCGCCCTCAAGCACGCCACCCGCAAACACCACCAGCTGATCCGTGCCACCAAGAAGTCGGCACTCAAAGAACGACTGGACAACAACGCCCATGACAGCAAGGAACTTTTCAGCATCGTCAAAGAGTTCTCCAACCCCAGCGCCGGAAACAACGACATCACCCCTCGCAAGACCTCTGCAACTCACTCTCCGCGTTCTTCCACCGCAAGATCACCGACATACATAACAGCTTCGACGCACAAACAACGCACCCTACCGCCGAACCAACGCCCGCCACCACCACCCTCTGCAACTGGACCCCGATCAGCACCGAAGACACCACCCGCACGATGAACTCCATTCACTCCGGATCACCAACCGACCCCTGCCCACACCACGTCTTCAACAAAGCCGACGCCACCATCGCACCCCATCTCCGGGACATCATCAACTCCTCCTTCCACACCGCCACCTTCCCGGAGAGCTGGAAGCACGCCGAGCTTACCGCCCTCCTGAAGAAACCAACGGCGGACCCCACGACCTTAAGAACTACCGTCCCATCTCGCTCCTTCCGTTTCCAGCCAAAGTCATCGAGAAGACCGTCAACAGACAGCTTGCCGCCTTCCTCGAGACGAATGGATCCTCGACCCCTCGCAGTCCGGGTTTCGGGCCAACCACAGCACCGAGACCGCCCTTATCGCAGCCACCGACGACATCAGAACCCTAACCGACAACGGGGAAACAGCTGCCCTCATCCTCTTGGACCTCTCCGCGGCGTTCGACACCGTCTGCCACCGCACCCTAGTGAAGCGCCTCAGCAACATCGGAATCCGAGAGAAAGCACTGGAATGGATCATCTCGTTCCTCGCCGGAAGAACCCAGAGAGTCCGCCTCCCCCGTTCAGATCCGAAGCCACCGAAGTCATCTGCGGCGTTCCACAGGGATCCTCACTCAGCCCAACCCTCTTCAACGCCTACATGAGCCCCCTCGCAGCCATCGCACGCCGACACAACCTCAACATCATCTCCTACGCCGACGACACCCAGCTGATCCTCTCCCTCACCAACGACCCCACCACCGCCAGAGCCAACCTACACGACGGGATGAGAGACGTCGCCGACTGGATGAGGAACAGCCGCCTTAAACTGAACTCAGACAAGACGGAAGTCCTCATCCTGGGCTCATCACCCTCCGCCTGGGACGACTCCTGGTGGCCCCGGCCCTGGGCACCGCGCCCAAGCCAACGGACCACGCACGCAACCTGGGCTTCATCCTGGACTCCTCCCTGTCGATGACCAGACAAGTCAACGCCGTCTCATCTTCATGCTTCAACACCCTGCGCATGCTCCGCAAGATCTTCAGATGGATCCCCACTGAAACCAGGAAGACCGTCACCCAGGCACTCGTCACCAGCCGACTGGACTATGGGAACACCCTCTACGCCGGAACCACAGCCAAACTTCAAAAAGACTCCAGCGCATCCAGAACGCCTCCGCACGACTCATCCTGGACATCCCCCGACACAGCCACATCACCGGACACCTGAAAGACCTGCACTGGCTCCCCGTCAGCAAGAGAATAACGTTCAGACTCCTCACCCACGCACACAAGGCCCTCCACGACCTGGGCCCAAAGTACCTCAACGACCGCATGACCTTCTACACGCCCACACGCCAGCTACGATCAACCAGCCACGCCTCGCCACCGTACCACGCATCCGCAGAACCACCGCCGGAGGAAGATCCTTCTCCTACCTGGCAGCCAAGACCTGGAACTCCCTCCCCACTCACCTTCGGCGAACCAAGGACCATCTCTCCTTCAGGAAGCAGCTCAAGACCTGGCTGTTCGAGCAGTAACTTACCCCCTCCCCCAGCGCCTTGAGACCCTCCCGGGTGAGTAGCGCGCTCTATAAATGCCTTGATTGATTGATTGATTGATTGATTGATTGATTGACAAATCATCTTAGGTTTCCCGCTTCCTGCTTCACTTCTATTGTTTTGTATAACAACAAAACATCATATTCCTCTGCTCTTCTGCCCACCTCGGAAGGTCAAAGGAACTGCTGAAGAAGCTGTAACCTCAGAATTGATGTTTCTAGATTTTAAACCACCTTTGCCTGAAACAGTTCCTTTATGCCAGCCAGTATGGCAGTTTAGAATTCTCTGCCAAAAAACGTCAGACTTCTAACTTAAACGTCAGACTTAAACCTAACTTCTTCTCGTTCAGGAAACACCTACAAATGCATCTATTCCAACTTTTCATTCATTGAGCCGTTTGACCGTCTGAATTGTCACCCCATATCTGAAATGACAGTGTGCATTTCTCCCTAACAGTTGCTAGAACGCTTTAACAGACTTCCACTGCAATATTCCATTCCCCCCTCTGTTCCTTCGTCCTCTGCACTCCACTTGCTGTGAACCTATTGTCATTGTCCAGCAGGTAGCTACATCGAAGTTGTTGGTAACATGCTCAGTGTATCACCTCTGATTAAAAGTGCTTTAGAACCCACCGTTGCAAATGCACCAATCAAATAATCAAACAAGACTTGTAAAGCGCGGCTAATCACCTGTGAGGGTATGCAGACGCTGAGAGTCCTGCTGCAGAAGTAGGGCACAGTTGAACAGCCATGTCTTTAGTCCTTTCCTGATTTCCAGCAGAGATGATGAGGTCAGAAGGTGAAGGGGTAGGCCATTCTAGGACTTTGCCATGAGGTAGGAGAAGAAACGTTCTTTGCTGTTGCTTCGACAGATGCGACGGTGTGAGCGAGGGAGAGGGAGAGGGAGGTGGAGCGCAGGTGTCTAGCAGGTTGGTGGAAGTTCAGGCAGTCATTGATGTATGCCGGTCCTAGGTTGTACACGGCTTTGTAGGTGTGGATCAGCATCTTGAAGTGACATCTCTTTTGAATAGGGAGCCAGTAGAGCTTTCTGAGGTGGGGGGTGATGCAGGTACACTTGGGGAGGATGAGTCTGGCCGCTGAATTCTGTATTGTCTGCAGTCTCTTCAGGAGGTGCGTGGTGATTCCTGCATAGAGTGCGATGCTGTAGTCCAGCTGGCTGGTGACTAGGGCTTGAGTGACAGATCGTCTGGTGCTGACGGGGAGCCATTTGAAGATTTTGTGGAGCATGCGAAGAGTGAGGAAGCAGGTGGAGAAGACTGCGTTGATGTGGTTTTTCATGTTGAGCTTGGTGTCCAAGATGATGCTGAGGTTGCGGGTGTGGTCTGTTGGGGTGGGTGAGGGTTCTAGTTCTGAAGGCCACCAGGAATAGTTTCACAAGGACGTGTTCCCGAAGATCAGAACTTCTGTTTTGTCTGTGTTGAGTTTAAGGAGGCTGTTTTCATCCAGTCGGTGACGCTCGTCATGCACCTGCAGAAGTTGGCCCTAGTAGTGGCGGAGTCTTCTGATAGTGAGAGGATGAGCTGGGTGTCGTTGGTGTAGGATATGATGTTAGGAAGCTGGCTCTTTATATGATATATCAAAATCAGATATATTGTGCAGAGTCCAGGGGTTCCCTTAAAGGTGGACAGGTGCTTGCTCTAGCAATCCCAAGGTACTCTTCTAGGGGGTAATGTGATTGAGAAGCCTTAGGCTTATCAGAGGGGAGTGTTAGACATTCACAAATACACACAATAGTCAATAAATGATACACATGACTAAATAAAGAAATTCACACTAATTTATAAAAATAACATGCATCTTTATATATAATTAGGCACCATAATCAATACGATCAGGTAAGTACATTTTGCAAGAAAAAGTCCTTTGTTCTTAAAAAGTATACACTTGGTGCAGTTTTCAAAGGCTGCAATGTTATCCTATGGGAGGAAAAACATGTGCGGCATACCAGTTCTTTGCAGTGACTTATGGGACCAGTCTCCTGGATTAAAGGTGAGTAAGGGTCAAGGTCCAAGGCAGCACCAGCAGGTCACCTCCAGCGGCACTAAGGTGACCAGGTGCAGTGGTGCAAACAGTGTCGGATGCCCATTGTAATCTAATGGCGATCGGCCCAGTCACAAAGAGGTTGCAGGGGGGGACTAAAATGGCAGTCCGGTGAAACCAACCAGTGGCTGTGGGTCTTGCGATGTTGGGGACGTGGGGACACCTTTGGTCCTTTTCTCCTCAGGCTGGGGCATCTGGGTGCAGAGGCTCTTTGGGGTGTTGAGTTTCTTTGTCCGTCAACACTTGCGGTTGAGGGGGTCTGCACACAGAGGCTGCAGGCGATGTCAGAGAGTTCACGAGAGGTCAATCCACAATGGAATACGTCCCTTGATGGCTTGGGGACCAGCTGGCACCGCTGGCCCACTTCGGCCCAGGCTGGGGGCTCGGGTACAGTGTTGCTTGGCGGTGTTGGGTTTTGCCGGTTCTGGAGTCCTCCCGGTTCTTCTTTGATGCAGGGGATATTTCCGCATCCGACTGGAGGTCTTGGTTCCTGGGTGAAGGGCTGGCAGGTCTCCCAGGCTTAGGAGACTCAGCAGCTGCAGGGCAAGTTGTCTTTTGGTACAATCGTCGAAGTCAGCAGGCAGGCCGGCTGGGTTGGCACCAAGTCAGTTGCTGGGTCTTCAGTTCTTGCTCTTTGCGACTCTTGCTTTCCATCTTCTTGTTTCAGGTCAGCAGGATCTGCTTTTCTGATGCCAGGGCCTCCCCTAAATACTGAATTTAGGGACGTTAGGGGAGTGTAGGTTATAGCCAATGGGCTATTGACCTCTGGGGTCACTACGCCCCCTACATGACCATTTCCTGTGGGAAGTGGGCATAACTGTGTCCCAGAATGCCTAAGTGTGCCATCACCCCAGTGGCTAACTCTGTTAAGTTGTGCCCACTTCAGGTTAGTGGTAGTACTGGCCTGGGAGCAGACACGCCTACCTGGCTAGCTAATTTTCCTGCCTATCCAGGTGTAAAAGGGCTTTGGACAAAGGGGTTCAGCTTCCTCTCCTGTGAGGGGAGCCAGACTCACATGTTTCTTAGAATGCTAATCAGCAGGTCATCCTGTGAAAGGGGGTCGGAACACCCTCTTCTCGTACAGGCTTTGTTTATGTCCTCCTGAAAATAAAGGCCCTCACCCTGGGAGGTCAGAAACATGTCTCGGGTGGCAGGCTGGCAGAGACCAGTCAGCCAACACACCAGAGGTTGGTAGGTTTTCCAGGGGCATCTCTAAGGTGTGCTCTGTGTGCATGTATTTACATATCCACTACTGGAATCAGGTTGGGTTTGTGAATATGAGATGTTTGGACCAAACATTCCTATTTACAGTGAAGCCATCATGTAGCTCGGGGACTCGTTTTTACCAGTGTCCAGTGCATATTTTAAAATGGCTTCCCTGTTCACTTGTACTGGCAGTAATGGAACTGACCAGCACCGGGTCATATCTGCTCAGGCAGATATGTCCTCACATGTAATATAAGGCACCTTGCCTTAGAGCTGCAAGACCTGCTATAGGGGTGACTTACAAATATTACATGCCGTGTTAGGGGGCATGGCACACATATGTGTCATGTCGTGTTTTCACTTTTGTCTGCTCCAAAACACGCAGCCTGCAATGGCATCAGTGTGGGTTTAATGTGCTGAGAAGTTTGATATCAAACTTCCCAGTTTTCAGTAAAGCCATTATGGTGCTGTGGGGTTCGTAATGACAAACTCCCAGTACCATATACTCTTAATGGCATTACTGCACTTACAGTGTCTAAGAATTGGCTTAGACATTGTAGGGGTACAGGGCTTATGCACCTGTACCCTCACCACTGGTATAGTGCACCCAGCTAGAGGGGTGGCTGACCTATGCCAGGGCAGTGGGTTGTAGGCATGGCACACAGTGGCACAATAAGTGCTGCAGCCCTTAGAGGCCTTCCCTGGCCACAGTGCCCTTGGTACCAATGGTACCATTTACAAGGGACTGATATGTGTCCAAAGAGTGCCAATTGAGTTTTGTTTTAATGCAGTTTAGGGAAAGAACATAGACCCTGGGTACCTGGTTGGCAGGAACCCAGGGCACACTTAGTCAAAGTACATCAACAGTTTGGCAAAAAGTGGGGGAAACCATGCAAAAAGAGGGCACTTTCTTACAACCTTGCCTTAGGGCTGCAAGGTCTGCTGTAGGGGTGACTTACGAATATTACATGCCGTGTTAGGGGGGATGGCACACATATGTGTCATGTTGTGTTTTCAATTTTGTCTGCACCAAAACACTTAGCCTGCAATGGCAGTCTTGCATGAGTCTGGTGAGGGGTCTCTTTGGGTGGCACAATTTGTGATGCAGCCCTTGGAGACCCTCTTTAGTGCCTCAGGCCCTAGGTACCAAGAGTACCATTTACTAGGGACTTCTAGAGAGCGCTTAAGGTATTGCCAATTGGGGGAACAATTGTACAGGTTTTTGGAAAGAGATCTGGCACTGAGGACCTGATTAGCAGGAACCCAGTGCACTTTGATTCGAAATCACATCAATGACCAGGCAAAAAGTGGGGGTGACCATTGTCACTTTCCTACATGTCGGTTCTGATAATACTGGCCCGGGTGGTCAAGTAGGTGCTGAACAGAGTGGGGCTAAGGGAGAGCCTTGAGGGACGCCGCAGATGATGCTCTTCTGTTCAGAAGTGAAGGGGGGAAGGCAAATTCTCTGGGTTCTACCGTTGAGGAAGGAGGCGATCCATTTGAGGGCGTTTCCTTCAATTCCAATGTGGTGAAACCTCTTATTAAGGGTGTGGTGGGATACGGTGTTGAATGCTGCTGAGAGGTCAAGCAGGATCAGGGCCATTGTTTCCCCTCGGTCAAGGAGCACTCTGATGTTGTTGGTGGCAGCAATCAGGGCAGTTTCAGTGCTGTGATTGGTGCGTAATCCTGACTGGGAGAAGGCCAGAAGATAGTTGTTCTCCAGGTGGTCTGTGAGTTGGGGGTTGATGGCTTTTTTAAGGACTTTGGGGGGACTGGGGAGCAGAGAGATAGGGCGGTAGTTTTTGAGTTTGCAGGAGTCAGCAGATGGTTTCTTGAGAAGGGGTTTAACTTCTGTTTGTTTCCATTCTTTGGGGAAGGTGGCCGTGGTGATGGACGAGTTAAAGATGGTGGTGAGATGGGTGCTGGTCGACTTGCTTCCTAGGTTGAAAAGGTGCTGGGAAAGGGTACGTGGGTGCTCCTGATTGGACGGAGTTCATGATGTAATAGGTGTTGCGTGCAATGAGCTGGCTCCAAGTGGTCAGCAGGTGGTCAGGGTTAGTGTCTGAGGGAGCGATGAGGTAAAGCTTGTCGGTGGTGGTGGGTTGGGGTTCGAAGTTTTATAGATGGAGGAGATCTTTTTGTGCAAGAAGTCTGCCAGGGTGTCGCAGAGTTCCTGGGAGGGGGTGATGGTTTTTTCAGTGGCTGAGGGGTTGGAGAACACTCTGATGATATTGAATAGTTCTTTACTGCGGTTCGAACTGACTTTGATGCAGTTGACGAGCGCTCCTTTTTGTCTTTTTCAGGTGTTGGTGGTATTGGTTAAGGGACAGTTTGAAAGAGTTTCGGTCTGCGGTCTCCTTGCTGGTATGCCGCTTTCTTTCAAGTTGCTTGCAGTTGCGTTTAGCAGTTCTCACTTCCGGGGTGTACCAACTGGCCTGTTTGAAGGATCTCTTGGGTTTCGTGGTTTTTTCTCTGTTGGCACAATCGGTGATCCAGGTGGAGAAGTTCTTGACAGCCTGTTCCAAGTTGGTTGAGGGGTCCAGGTGGGAGGTGTTGAGGGAGTTGGTCCATTGGATCTCAGAGACTTTGTTCCAGCTTCGGTGAGAGATGCTCGGAGGTTTGGTGGCCGTGCCGGGAGAGCCAGTGAAGGTGAAGTGGACGATGGCATGGTCTGTCCAGGTGAGCTCGGTGAAATGGCTTTACTTGACTGTCGCTGGCTGTGAAGATGGTCTCGAGTGTGTGTTCTCTGACGTGCGTGAAGTTGGTAACTAGTTGAGTGAGGCCGATGTTTTTCATGCTTTCGAGAAGATTGGTGGTGCTGGTGTCATCGGGGTCATCGAGTTGGAAATTGAGGTCTCCGAGGAAGATGAAGTAATTGGAGTCAATGGCGAGTGGGCCGATGAAATCGGGGATGGCATTGCAGAAGCTGGGGTGAGGTCCTGGGGGTCTGTAGGTGAGAGTGCCTCTGATGGTAGTTTTGCTGTTGGTATGGAGTTGGAAGTTGAAGTGTTCCAAGATTGAGGTGGCGTTGTCAATAGTGGTGGTGCAGTGGATGGTTTCCTTGTGGATGATGGTGATTCTGCCTCTTTGTTTGTTGATGCGGTCTCAATGTGTTATCTTGTCGCTGTCAGGAGTTGCTGAGGTGATGATGGGCGTGGAAGCAGGGTTGTGCCAGGTCTTGGTGAGGAAGATGACGTTGGGGGTGAGGGAGGTGATGGTATCTCAGATCTGGGTGGCGTGCTTACAGAGAGATTGTGTGTTGAGAAGGAGGCAGTGGAGATGGTCTGGGGTGGTCGTGGTGGGCATGGTTGTGGTCCCTGTGCATGTTGGTGCTCCGGTGTTGCATAAGAAGAGGCAGTGCCAGCAGGCGAAGAGTCCTTCCATAGATCGGGGAGAGCTGTGGCAGCAGTTGTCGCTGCAGAGTCCTAGATCCAGGGCTCTACGGTGGTGTAGCTTCAGGTGGTGGGAGAGCCAGGGTTCCTGGGAGGAGGAAGGAGGAAGGCGCATTTGGCGGGGCTTGTTAGAGGAGGTAAGCGGGAGGGAAGGAGCGGGCAAAAAAAACTGTGAGAAAAAGCAAGCGGGTGGCGGGGTAGCAACGCAAACAGAGGAACAACAGAAATAACAGTAAACCATTACAGTTACCACAAGTAAACAACAAATGTATTACAGCAGTAAAACAGAATTATACAGTGTAAAGAAACGGACAATGAGGAGCTGAACACTAACAATAACAGTGTAACAGTGATATCAAAACCAACAAAGAAAAACAGTCCAAAGAATGCAGATGTAATAAAGGCTATGCAAGGGGGACAGTAGTAGTTGTAATACTAGCGGTTATCAAAAGAAACAATAGCTGCAGAATGAGCAAGACCACAGCAGTGGGGGAGCTAGCATGAGGACCAAGTGGTTGAGGACCTACGCCATAGAAGTAACTAAATAAATAAACAAATAAACCTGAGCGGTGCAGAGGCTGCCCCGATGGACAAAAGTAGGAAGAAACAATATTAGAAAAAATGTCAGGCACTAACCTGTTGTATCCTGCGGAGATGAGACACAAGCCCAAGGCACTAGCTCCCAATTCTTCCTCAGCACCACAGCCCAGGTCATGACTCCACACAAAGAACACAAAATAAAATAATAGACGGAGTGTTGAAACTTTTCAAACACTCAGCCCCAGTCACAGATCTGGGTTTAATCCATCGTCATTTTGCTCACCACGTCACCCCAGTTTGGAGGGAAACGGCCTTAACAACATGGGCTGAGCTACGCGTGCCGTTTCCCCGCAATCGGGACCATGCTAGCCTTAACCACGCATATGCCTTAACCACATACTCCTCGCCAGGGGTAGTAGGCGCTATATAAATGCAATTACAATACAATACAATATGTGTGGTTAAGGCAGTGCGTGGTCTAGATGTCCAGTTGGGAGTGGAGAGGAACAGGAAGCGTCGGGACAGAAGGCTCGACACAGACAGGTAAGAGGGGCTGGAGCTGGGTTTGGGGGAAGTAGTTTTTTTAGGGGGGCTGGTGTTAGGGCTCAGGGCGGGGAGGTCGGGGTAGTTTTTAGGACTTAGGGTTGGAGTGGGATGAGTTGCCCGAGGCTACGGCTCAGGACCCGTTTCAGTTTCGTGCATATTGGGGAGGGCTAAGGTTCCCCGAGGTTAGGGTTCAGGACCCGTTTCAGTTTTGTGCATATAGGAGTTGGCGAGGTTTGGCTGCAATTTGCTGTGTTTTTGACTTGTGGCTGAATTTTGCTTGTTTTCGAATGAACGCGGGTGGGGGGTCTTTGGGTCAAAAGTTTCAAATGTTCCCATGATTCAATTGGGATGGGGCTTGGTGAGGTACTTGGGGACAAGTGAGACTTGTGTCCCTCTAAGTTTGAAGAGGATCGATGCAGTGAATGGGGTCGAAACAGAATTGTTTGTGAGGTGCCGGTGTCCAGTGTTTTCCAATGGGCCTGTTTTAGAGGTTCTTGAGAAATGCTTTTGGGGTGGTTCCAGTTGATCCAGGTGAAAGCGGCTTCTGTCACTGATGGTGGGCATGTTTACTGTGTGTGTGAATTTTTAAGCAAAAATCGATCCACAGGACAGGTGGATTTGGGCCTAGTTTTTGAAATGTGAAAAAGCCTGCATTGGGGCCTATGGGATGGAGCGGTTTTGCACGTTTTTGGGCTGAGATTAGAGGGTGTTCCAGGTGGTTCCCAGTGGAGATGGTTGGATGGGCTAGTAGCTGGGATAGTCTAGTTTTGATTTTACCATGCATATTCCTTTAGCAATCATGCCTTTACAACGAATATTGTTGTAAAGGCATGTGTGGTAAAGGAATACGGGTTAAGACGCATTCGTGGTTGGGACTGTGTTGTAGATTCACGTGTGGTTCAGCCACACGTGCCTCTGTCATACAACCCAGTTTGGACCCAGACATATGCAAATCAGTCTTGACCCTGCTCCCCATGGGAAGAGTCCAGCTGGAACTGCCAGGCTAGGTCCTCTCTGGACTGGAAACAAGCATCCTGGGACCAGTTTCGGTGTATCACCCCTCATCAGCCAGGCTAGCTAGCGCAGCCAGCAAGGGACACACCTCTGGGCATACCCTTAGCCACTAAGGGTGCACATAGCAACATTATAAAATAAAATGATGGACGAATTGTTGAAAGTTTTCAAATACTCACCCCCAGTCACAGATCTGGGTTTAACCCATCATTATTTTACTAGCCATGTCAGCCCAGTTTGGACCCAGCCATATGCAAATCAGTCTTGACCTTGCTCCCCATGGGAACAGTCCAGCCTGAACAGCCAGCCAGGTCCTCCCTGGACTGGAAACAAGCATCCTAGTACCGGGTTCAGGGTAGCACCTCTCATCAGCCAGGCTAGCTTGAATCCAGTGGCGCAGCGAGCAAAGGACCCACGTCTGGGCATACCCTTAGCCACGTAGGGAGCACATAGCAACATCACAAAATAAAATGACGGCCGGAGTGTTGAAACTTTTCAAACACTCACCCCTAGTCACTGATCTGGGTTTAATCCATCGTTATTTTGCTTTTCAAGTCACCCCAGTTTGAACCCAGCCATATGCAAATCAGTCTTGACCCTGCTCCCCATGGGAACAGTCCAGCCCGAACTGACAGGCCAGGTCCTCCCTAGACTGTAAACAAGTACCCTGGGACTGGTTTCGAGGTATCACCCTTCATCAGCCAGGTTAGCTTGAATCCTGTGGCGCAGCGAGCAAGGGACCTACATCTGGGCATACCCTTAGCCACTTAGGGTGCACATAGCAACATCACAAAATAAAATGATGGACGGAGTGTTGAAACTTTTCAAACACTTACACTCAGTCACAGATCTGTGTTTAATCCATCGTTATTTTGCTCGCCACGTCACCCCAGCCAGGACTAAGGTCAAAGAGGGGTAAGGGGAATGGAATCACAAGAGAGAGAGAGAGATGGTAAGTTGGAGGGTCCTTGAGTTACTATCGTTCAGGTGCTGTACTCCCGACTTCCTTGTGTCTTTCTGGGAAATCACATTTGATCTGTAACAGTTGAGAATTGTGATTACTTCTTTCTCCTACCCTTGTTCCATCCAGCTATCACCCTGTGAGGTCTGTATGTACATTTAAATTTCCTCTTTACAGCTTTTGGTGCTCTCACGTTTTCATGATGAGTGTTGATGTTTCTGTCTAGACAAGAGAATAACAATGCACTTTAACTTAGACTTCTTTTACAAGTGTAAATGTTGGTCAGGTTAGTGGTTATTCATGTACATACCAATGCCTTTCTTGAATTCTTGTCATCTATTAAATCCTGGTTGTGATCACCTCAGTTATTGAGCTATGCTGGGTCTCAAATATGTCACAAGGAATTAAACACCCACAACATCAACATGCAACAATGGTTTCTTTCCAAGTAGGGCTTCCGAGTTCACGATCCAATTCTGTGACATTGCACAGTAAACCAGCTACTATGTTGCATGCACAGTATTGGTCCAATGATTACATCCACTTTCACACAATAATCGTAATTAGAACAGTTGAACACTGTACAGCACAACATTAAAGGAACATCGGATTAATCACACAGGTTATTTCTCAATGTGTATTGTAAATTCTGCTCAATAATTTCTTCCTTTCTTTCAGGGTCAAGAGTTCCAAGACTGTGATTTGATTCTAGGTAACATGCACTGCTGCGCTTTCAACATGAGCGCGTTACCGCATTTTGCAAAGTTATCCTTCATATCTCTAAACACCCGGTTCTTTCCTTTCAGGTGTTCGGAGGCCATGGATTTGCTGTGGAAGCCAGGAAATCTCAAATGCAGTGGTGCGGCAACCGGAAGCAGGATCTAACTAACTAGGTGAGTTTTAACAACAGCAAGCAAGGTCCAGAAGATGTGTGTGGCTTAAATAGCCATCGTGCCCAACATGGCCTCCTCTTCTCGCAAGATCAGCAGGTCTTACGAGAGTTTGGTCATGGCTATCGTTTGTGTTTGGTCTGTCAGATTTGGACGAGGCAGCCCTTCAAAGACTGTTTCTTGCACTGTTGTGTAGTTCCTACAAATCTATATAGGATCTGTGCATTTAGACAACATAAACTAAGGGATTGTTGTCCAGACTGATTCCAGACACCCGGAAGGATATGTCAGTCTGTGGACCAGCTAGCTCACAGTGCCACTATGAGCCCCTCTTACCAAGAAGCGAAACGTTTCTGGCAACTATCGAACATGACAACTCTGACCACTCGGGGATTGTGGAAACAATACAGTACTTTTCTCTCAGTCACTCGTGCTCACTTGCTCTCAGAGAGATATACAGAATAAACGATGGGGACTTTTTAAATAAGCATTGATTGAACCAGTGTCATTCTAATATAAAATACCAGTGCTGCAACAACCATTAGGCAGGAACAGATATATAGTATTATAAGCACCAACAGAGTGAATAAAAGGTAGAATTCTACCAGAGTGCTAAAACGGTGAATATATGCAGGCACATAGATACATGACAGTAATAAATGCGTACTCCTACGATGCAACCCTATCTAGATGTGCCTAAATGTACCTAGCATGTATGTAGGTGTAGAGCCAAGAATCTCCCTAGAAAAGAGCAAACCCCATTACCTGAGATGAGAGAATGAAGGACCCAGTGTTGGTTTCGAGTTGAACACCCTGCAAGGGATGTCAGACCACTGCGTGCTGGAGTGTCTGCGTGCAGGGACCTCAGCGTCTCGTGTCAGCATGGAAGCTTCTCCTCTGCTTTGCCCAGTGAAGAGCTGATTCTCAAGTCCGATCCTCAGGTCCATATCCTTTCCAGTCTATCAGGTAGCAGAGTTTATTTCATACTCTTTTTAAATCCTAAATGGCCTTGACCTCATATTCAGGATGGTTATCGGCCAAAGGTGGGGGAGGCCAGTTGGGAAAATACAAGTTCTTTGACGCTGGTTTCAGTAGAGACACGTGGGACACTGGGTGAATGTTTAGAGTATGTGGCAATTCTACTTTCATAGCCACCTCATTGATTATCTTTATGATCTTGAAGGGACCGATGTAACATGACTGAAATTTATGTGGTCCTTTTAAGCAAATGTGCTTAGTTGACAATCATATTAACTGACGGTCACACAACTGGGGCCAGATCTGAAATGTTTATCAGCATATCGCTTGTATTGTTGCTTAGCGTAGGTTAGGTTGTCTTGTACCCTTTTGTGTGTTAAAGTGAAATGTTTTAGAAGATTTTGCTCTGTGGGTGTCGAGGTATCTGGTAAAGAATCAATATCTAACATTCGAAGATGGCATCCATAATTACAATAAAAAGGAGAAACTTTGGATCAAGTGTTCACTGCACCATTATAAGCGAACTCTGCCACCTATAACCATTATGCCCAATCTGTCGCATTTTTTCCCCTGACTTAAAAGTTTCATGTTTCAATAAGGCCCTTAAAGAGCCTTCTTCGGCGTGTAATAGTTTAAAAGCCCATCTGATTATGTTGGCTAGAGCTAATGAGAATGCACGTACTATAGCAAGTTCTAAGTTCAGGATCTGTACTGGAACAGCCTGGCTCAATAGGGTTAATTGCCATAATAGCTTGCCTTCGCCATTATTCAGTACGTTCCATCTAGCTGTGGGGATATACTCTGTAGCGTAGATTATGGTTGGGGGAATTTTTGCCCTATAGACTTCTAAAAGAGCTTGAAATTGCCTCTTGCCCGAATAGGAGTAAAATTTCCTTAATGCATTTGTATGTGCCACTGCTATTTGGTTCATCTGATGTAGGTGGGAATGGACTTCTAGGGTTTGCGAAAAGACCCTCCAGAGATAAGTATATGCTTTTGCCACCTCAATTGTTCCATCACCTAATTTCCATTCATATTGGATATGGTGTTTCCCACCACTAAATGGGAGTACCTTAGTCTTTGAGATATTCACCTTTAGGTGTTTCGTTTCTGAATATTTCGTGAGGGCATCTATATTTCTCTGTAAGCCCAGCGGGGTAAGGTAAAAAAGTACCACATCGTTGGCATACATTGACACGTGTATATTTTCTGAAGCTACTTTAGGAGGGAAATTATTTACTTTTTAGAAAATCTCTGGTAGATCGCTTATATAGAGTGAGAACAAGAGGGGAGCTAATAGGCAACGCTGCTTTAGACCATTCTGAGTGGAGATCTTGTGAGCCAGGTCTTTGTCACCTCCCATCTGCACTTTACACCATGTTGAAGGGTGTAGAGCTACTATCAGCCACAAAAGTGAAACCGCCATCCCTATTTCCTTTAATTTCCTACAGAGAGGCGGTCTATCGACCCTATCAAAAGCTGTGTAGAAATCGACAAAAATGCTATATATTACTTGAGATTTAGATAGAACATACTTATCAATAATTGACTGTAGAATACCTATATTATCGATTACAGAATGATTGGGCCGAAAGCCCCCTTGGAACTTCACAATGATACCCCTGGAGAAAGCCCAGTCTCTTAGATGCTCAAGAAAACTTGCGGCAAATATTTTCCCTATGGCGTCCAGAAGTGCAATTTGCCAATAGGTCCCGGGTTTAAGTCGAGTGCCCTTTTTCAGTATCGGAATGATAGTCCTCCCAGTCTATGAATAAGCAATTTGAGCAGTGGCATAACATTGTCGAAAAAGGGGTGCCAGGAACACGCTCCACTTTACCGGGTCACTTTGCAAAACTTTTATTGGTATCATGTCTGGACCCATGGCTGCTGAAGTTCTCGCCTTCATGATATAGAGCTCAATTTGTTTTCCTGAGGGAGAGGGTAAAGATTGTACAGTCTCATCAAAATAACTCAAATTGGATGTTTTCCTACAGCCGGAGTCCTCTATATTCGATTTATAAAGTTCTAGAAAGTAGCTTTCCCACTCGGTCTCTGATACCGGCGTCGATCTTATGGATTTAAGGCTTCCTGTTCCTTTGGCAATCAGACGCCAAAATTGTTTGGTATTCCTTTTAGTGGCAGCCATATGTAGATCCGTCTAGTGTTTGTCTGCGATAGCTCTGTTTTTTCCCTTGTAAGTCTTTGCAGTTTTTTCTTCAAGCTGGCTATTTCTGCTTTTCTTGTACTTGAGAAAGTGATAAATTGCCGTCTGATTAATTGATTCCTTCTTTTGGAGATATTCTCCCCTCCAGTGACCTTCTTAGCTTTGAGAGAAGAATTATATAAAGAGACCTTCTTTTGTAACTCGTTGGTAGTGGAAATAAGAGTTTTCTCAAAGTGCTTGATTGGGTTATGGGTACTGTCTGGCAACCAAAGCTGTTGAGATGATATCACCTCATAAATTTTATTTATGCTTGCCGTGTTCCAGAATATTCGACCCTGCTTAGAGTCTAGGATCATTTCACCATTCATCCGAGAGAGCGTCCATGGTGAAACTGATGAAAGGTTTAAATTGAGATTCAGATAGAGTATTGCATGATCGCTATCCGGTGTGAAATGGGAGTCAAGATAATTACATTTTTGGAATAACACTGGGTTACATATTATATAGTCTAATATAGAGCTGCCATAGACTTCTTTTATTGTGTAGCTTGCAGGTATATCCCCATCTAGCCTTCCGTTTATGATCACTCCACTAATTCCAATTGCTAATTCGAGTAGGATTTTCCCCCGTTTATCTGCTTTGATGTCATCTGAGAAAATAGGGATTGGTATAGATCAGGCATCTTCTTCATCTTTATTTCTACAAGATTTTATCGCGTGGTTAGAGATTTTTGCATTAAAGTCTACTGTAATGAGGACTTGATGTCTACCACACGATTCTAATATTGAGACTATCTGATCGAATATTTTTATCAGCATGGGATTAAATTCAGGGTCGGGCGGGATGTAGATATTAAAAAGAAATATGAGATCGGTGTCTCAAGAGTTTTTGTTGCCTGTATTTATCCTTATACATTGGCTTTATTACTGCCCAGATCAATTCTTTCGAAATTCCACTTTATATCTTCCTTCAGCAGGATCATCAGACCCCCCTTGTGTGACCTCGTTTTGCCCTTGTTGCTGGGATTTCAAATGAGAAGTAATACTTTTGAATAAAATTTCCAAGAGACCAGGTTTCCTGGCCAACTTTTAAGAAGACCGTGGTCTATTAAAATAGTGACGGTGGTTCAAGCTCTATCGGGGGACTAGGCAGGGCTGCCCCCTGTTGCCTTTATTATTCGCACTGGCTCTCGAGCCATTCGCGGCTTGGATTTGGGGGGACCTGCTCATAAGGGGCCTGCGATGGTCGGAGGACTGTGAGGATAGAATATCATTGTGTGTCGATGATATCCTCCTTTATGTGGCGTCGCCCAGATCCTCGATCGCCAGAATCCTAAATGTCTTCGCGACCTACCGGAGGTTTTCCGGTTATACGATAAATTGGTCGAAGTCTGTGATCCTTATTCTACACAGGGGGGGGCGAAATTGCCTACAGACTGCGAGGCTCAGGTGGTGTCAGACGGATTCCTTTATCTCGGGATCTTTGTTACTGCCAACCGTGAGCTGTTTATGGCAAAAAACGTATACCCCCCAATGGCTCGATTGAAGGACGATGTGCAGTACTGGAGGGCGCTTCCGCTCACCTTGTTGGGTAGAGCTACTCTTTTTAAAAGGATGGCTCTGCCGCGATTTTTTTATGTCCTCCAAAACACGCCTTATCCAATACCAGACAACTATTTTAAATCCATACAGGGCGAGATCAGAAAGCTGTTATGAGACGGGGGGCTCCAAGAATTGCACTTAGCAAACTCACGAAGGGATGGTACGATGGGGGGATAGCCCTCCCGGATATTCGAAGCTATCACCGTGCAGCGCAACAAATGGTGGTCAACCAATGGGCCCATATGCCCATGACTGAACCGGCATATCGGATGGACCGGTTAAACTTGGGTCCTGGTGGGTATCTCCGTGACATGGGATATACCCCGCCCAAAAAGCTCCACCTTACGGCTCCCACGGGGCTCACTCTACAGACCTGGCATGGGACGTTAGGAGAGATGGGGTGGAAAAACAAAATCACACAAGCGACTCCTCTGTGGGACTCGCAACTCCTAGAGAGTCTTAAGGAGAGGCAGGGGTTTGACAGGTGGGACCTGTTGGGTGTCTCGACAGTGCGAGATGTGTGGAGGGGACGACCATTCACTGAACTACAGAAAGACTACGACTTAGCCCCCTCCGAGACATTCCGTTATTCACAACTCCGCCATGCCCTACAGGCGACTCTCCCAAAAGGTGACCCGCTTTCAGAGTCGTCCTCGCTCGAAAATAGATTATTGGAGGAACACATTACCAAAAAGGCAATCTTCCTAACATATAAAAAACTAATTAACCATGCTCCAGATAGTTTAATTTATTTAAAAGCGAAATGGGAAACAGACATCCCGGACTGGCAGGACGAGGAATGGCAGGAGGCAATAGCCTCTCCCCGTGAGGTGGCGATCCGAGCTCTGTTTCGCCTGGTGCAACTTAAAATACTTCACAGGGCCTATATCTCATGTACTACATTGGTAAAGATGGGGAAAATAAAGGAAGCTTCCAGTCTTAGGGGCTGAAATTTGGTGGGTACATTCTTCCATATAATACGGGCTTGCCCCAAAATTCAAGAATATTGGTCGAAAATAATCCAATGCTTGAGTGGAGTGTATAGAAACGAGTTGCGATGTTCTGCAAAATGGTATCGCCTAAATGTGTGGGAGGCGACGGATTTTTAGTAGCGGAGACGAAATTGGGGTGACACTGGCATTGATGATCGGTAAAAGAAACATAGCAAAGGCGTGGGGTTCGGATGTGACTCCCTCTGTGGAAGACTGAAAGAGGGATATGGACTGGTGTATGGTGGCGGAGAAAGCGGTGTATACTAATAGAGGATGCCCACGCAAATGGGCGAAGGTCTGGAGCAAATGGAATGACTATAGAGGCAACCCATGCACGGCGCCAGAGCCTCAGAGGAGAGTGGAGGAAATGCAGGAGGAACTTGATTAAGGAGGGTTGAATGGAGGGAAAACTAAATGTGCTGATGTGGAGAGTGTTGAGAATGTTAAACTCGTAATCTGGTGCAGTATTAGAATTCTCACATGTGTATGATTGTAACTGCTTGTTGTTGTTTGAAATAAAAAGATGAATAAAAAAAGAAAAATTGTGATGGTGACCTCTCAAGAGGTAATGCCTCCATTCCTCAAAGGCTTTTTTAATGGGCAAAAGTTCCCGATCAGACACCGAACAGTTACTTTCAGCTGGACTCACTTTGTGAGAAAATTAAGTGACAGGATGTAGTTCTCCTGTTTTGGCCTTTCTTTGAGAAAGAACTCCACTTACTGCAATTTGGGAGGCATCCGCTTCTACCATGAATGGTTGTGTAGGGTCTGGATGTTTTAATACTAGAGCTTGGATTATTGTGTTTTTTTCTAATGATGGATGGCTAATTCAGCCTTTTCCCCCCCATTGAAATTTTACTCCTTTTCCTAGGAATCAGGTGGTTGGTGAGACCAGGGTGGAGAAATGGTCTATGAACCTTCAATAAAAGTTAATGAACCCAGGAAGCTTTGGACTTCCTTGACACTCTGGAGAGACTTCTACTGCACAACTGCCTCTACCTTTTTGGGATCCATATGGATTCCAGTGGGGGACAAAATGTATCCCAGGTACTCAACCTCTTGAACATGAAAAGTACACTTTTCCAACTTCGCATAGAGGTGATTTTCACATAGTTTGTGCAGGAGTGTTTGTACATGTGCCACATGTTCAGCATAATCAACTTGGATCAACTCAGAATTGTAGAGTGTGGCTAATCACCCGCAAGGGTATCTAGGCACTAGGTTCTTGCTGGAATCAGTCAACAAGCTAGGTCTTGAGTCCCTTTCAGAATTCCAGGAGAGAATAATAGTTGGAATAGATTAAAATATTGTCAATGTAGATGATGGTACAGGATCACTGACAGAATATCGAGTACCATAATATCGAGATACAAAAATATCGGGACATAAATATCGTTGTAAAAAATATCGACCTCCTATCTTCATAATGGTAAGTACAAAAATATCGGGAAAAAATATCGTTGTTAAAAATATCGAAGTACAAAATATCGTTTTTTTATATGTATAAAAAATAATGTAAAATGTATTATTTAATTTATTTTGTAGTGTAGTTCCTATTTCCCTAATAGGCTCTGCGCATTGGAATAATATAACCTATAGGTTTGACATAGGACTAAGGTCGGTATGTCCCTATCGATTATATTAAATTTAATTACCTGTGCCAGGTAGCTCAGAGGCCACTAGAAACTCCTTGAGAACAAGAAGGGAGTAGTTTCTGGCAACCGAAAAACATGACAACTTTGTTTCCCTTTAGAAGCGGAGCATGTCTCAGAATCGTGGAAACAATAGATAACAGTTTAACTCATTCAATCGTGCATGCTTAGTTTCTGCAGAGTTACACAGAAAGGAAAGACGGGCGTTTCAATAAAAAGGGTTTTATTGAACAGTCTTGTTTCTCGTGTAAAAGATATGTGCTGTTATGATCACAAGATAGTATGCAAGATAAATAATGTACAGCGTAAGCAGTAGAAATAAATAATACTGCGCTAGCATTATCTTTTAGCATATATTCACGTACATAAATAACATGAGCTAAGAATGCGAGTACTCAATCGATGCGTCTCTAAGCTAGTTCTACCCCAATGTGCCTAACCTAGTCGAGTTGTAGGGAAAGATAGAAGTAGGTGGAGTATTCTCTAGTATGGTAGACTAAGAGTATGCTAAGTCTAGTATGCCAAGAGTCCCTCTAGGTTCTAGTCAGCTCCATACCTTGAGAATGAGAGAGGTGGGAATCTCCTGCCGGATCTTGGAACTCTAACACCCCGCAAAGGGAGTCAGAACACTGGAAGCTGGATTCGTCTGCGTGCAGGAATGACAGCGTCTTCTCAGTGCGTCAGGCCGGGATACGGGCTCCTCTGAAGTCGAGGTCTCCTCTGACTTGCTTGGGCAAGGGAAGGTATATTTATACCTGGTAGGTGTCGTGGAATGTTAGCATTGACGTGAAGTCGGACAGAGGAAGACGTCAGGAATGAACCCTTAAGGTATAACGGTTCATACATAATAGATGAGTTCTTGGAGAAATCAATAGTCCTGTGCTAGGGGAACTCCCGAAGCTTAAAGGTCTGGTTTCTAAGAACTCGTTGTGACGTTAGGGTGGACGGATGTCGGTGACCATGCCTGTATTTGGAGTGCACGGTTAATGCCTAAATAAGGACTGGGATTCTATGCCTATATACGGGCAAGGCAATTGTGCCTATATAAGGACATGATTCAGGAAAACCTATATACGGACCCCTAAAGTGGAATACAACAATTTAACTTAAAAAAATATTTAGATTTATTTGTAAATTTTTACAATAGTAAGTAATAACTTTAATTTAAAAATAAATTAAACATACATACATAAAATGTAATATATATATATTTGCTTAAAAATAATTAATAAATAATAATTTTAATTAATTATAAAAAGTTACAAATATATATTACAAATTATAAATATATATATATATATATATATACATACACCTGTAACATAAAAATTATATAAAAATATATTATAAATTAAAATATTAAAATATTTAATATTTTTTAAACCTACATTTTACACTACATTGAGTGCAACAGTAGGGAAAGTGTTGGATAGCGTAGGGGAAAAAATTACAATTCCCACTCCAGTGAGTGCAACAGTATGGAAAGTGTTGGACAGCGGAGAGTAATAATTTACTATTCCCACTCCAATGAGTGCAACAGTAGGGAAAGTGTTGGATAGCGGAGGGGAATAATTTACTATTCCAACTCCAATTGGTGTAACAGTAGGGAAAGTGTTTGATAACGGAGGGGAAAAAATTACTATTCCCACTCCAGCAAGTGCAACAGTAGGGAAAATGTTGGATAGAGTAGGGGTAAAAATTACTATTCCCACTCCAGTGAGTGCAACAGTAGGGAAAGTGTTGGATAGCGGAGGGGAATAATTTACTATTCCCACTCCAGCAAGTGCAACAGTAGGGAAAGTGTTGGATAGCGGAGGGAAAAAAATACTATTACCACTCCGACGAGTGCAACGGGAGGGAAAGTGTTGGATAGCGGAGGGGTAAAAATTACTATTCCCCCTCCAGTGAGTGCAACAGTAAGGAAAGTGTTGGATAGCAAAGAGGAATAATTTACTATTCCCACTCCTGTGAGTGCAACAGTAGGGAAAGTGTTGGATAGTGGAGGGGTAAAAATTACTATTCCCACTCCAGTGAGTGCAACAGTAGGGAAAGTGTTGGATAGTGTAGGGGTATAAATTACTATTCCCACTCCTGCGAATGCAGCAGTAGGGAAAGTGTTGGATAGCGGAGGGGTAAAAATTACTATTCCCACTAAATAAAATTCAAATTTAAAAACAAACAAAATTTCAACTACAATACAAAATATAATGAAAAAGCCAAAAACAAAACATATATAAAAATATAAAAATTTACAAAACATAAAAACATTTTATAATGTAGAAAAAATCTAAAATTTACATAAAAAGATTACTTTTTTTAATTTAACAAAACATATTTTGTAATAGAAATTAATTTTAATCAAAAAAAATATTTATTACATAAAAGTAATATTTTTTTTCCTACCTTATAACACCACACAATTTACAACACACATCTAAATTAAAAACAAAAGTGTACCTCCATAATTAACACAATTCATTATCAATTAAACAATTATTAATAATTAAAAAACAGATTTAAAAAGGTAAAAATTAATGTACTAACCAAACGTTACAGCTATAGAACCTAAATCCCCAAACAAAAACAAAATAAACAATTACCAAAAATATTTAACAGTTAATAAATTAATATTAATGATCAAGTAATGATTAATTAATTTAAACTAAATTACTTTTCACCCTCTACCCCAATAAACACCAAAACACACACCTAAAAATATTTACACAATTTCCATAACTAATTTTACATTAATAAATTAATATCAATTAACAAATGATTAATTAATTAAAAATAATTTACTTCCCACCATTTACCACTATAAACCCCACAACTCACACATCAAAATAATTACACAATTGCCATATTTAAATTTAAATTAATTAATTAGCATTAATTAACAAAAATTAATTATAAATAAATGACCTCCCACCATATTCCTATACATGCCACCACCAATTTCTTAAAACTTGACACAATTAACATAATTAATTAACAATTAATTAATTAAATAAAAATTAACAAGCAAAATATAAATAATTATTAATAAATTAATTCACACAACACTATAAAATAAAATTAAATAAATATATTAAAAATATTAATAAATGTATTAAAATTAAGGGGCCCATTACGATACCCGGCGTAAAAAAATCCGCCAGGCATGGAAGCGGCAAAAATCCGCCCGCACACACCGTCTGAACACCGACCACGCCATTACGATTACACAAACCGAAAACCGCCATCGGCGGAAAAACACACAAAATACCGCCCGCCAACGTCCGAGTCGGAGTCAAACCGCCCGCCACGGACGGAAACACGCACGACAACACAAAACCGCCCGCCCTCACGGCCGACACACCGCACGTGAAATTACGATCGCACCGCCATGAGCGCGGAAAAACCACAAATATACCGCCCGCCAGCGCAAAGAACGCCGATGAGAATCGACACGGCAGAAGCCATGGCGCCCACGTACCTGCACAGAAACCATCCGCTCACAAAACCAATAGCACACAACATGGCCAACAAGTCCACACAGCAAGGCACGCACAAATACACAAGCACAGTACACATCCCGAAAACACCCCCCGGACAAACAAATAATACAAAGGCCAGAACCCCAGACACAACACACCTGAAAACAACAGACCATGAGGACACACCCACATAGGTGAGTACAAAAGCAGCACTCCCACAGACCACAACCCCTTGCTACATTGCAAACCAGAGAGGAGAGGAGAGGACACAGTGACACAGCAAGGACAGCAGCACACCACAGAAACGCACACATCACCACCACCACCACCACCACCACCACCACCACCACCACCACCAAACACCGGCACCACAAACCCCCTGCACATTACACAACACACACCGCACCAGCACCACAAACACCATGGCACCACAAAGAATGCCCAAGTACACGCCCATTGAGCTGACGGTCATGGTCGACGAGATCATCAAGGTGTACCCACAAATCTATGGGAACATGGTCCAGCACACACCACTAGCCACCAGAAACAGAATGTGGAACCGGATCGTAGACCAGGTCAATGCAGTCGGGACCCTGCCCAGGAACAGAGGTGAAATAAACAAACGTTGGAATGACGTAAAGAGCCTGGTCAAGAAGAAGGAGGGCAAAAACAGAGAGCTGGCTGCCGTCACTGGCGGAGGGAATCCCGCGCTCTTTAAGACCTTCAAAGCGTGGGAGGAGAAGGTGCGAGTCATAATACATCCGGAGATCCTCGCCGGATTAGCAGGGGGAGTGGAGGCTGGTAAGTACAAACTAATGTATACCAGCACACCGCTATGTACTCACATGCACTACCACCATGCCACAGCTCCCAGGGACAAACACCCCCATGTCCAGCACACAATACACAACACATCACACACACATGCAACAGACACCACCACACACAGCCCAAACCGAACAACTGTAACATACGTGGGGACATGTGTACACTCAGCCAGCCAAGTAACCACCAACAGGTCCCCAAATATGCCAGAAGCGCCACAACGAGCACCCACCACACCCATGTGTCCGCCACAGCTGCACTAACCGACAAGTAACAGGTAAGTGGCAGGAACACAAAGTGCAGTGGGTGGGAGGGTGGACAGCCCAAGTACAACACACACCAGGCCCCTAGTCCCACAGCACAGCAAGGAGGAGCATCCCCCACACCCCACAGCCACGTGTCAGCCACCGCAGTGCACAACGACAGCCGAAAGGCAGACATCACGGTCCACAGCAATCGGTGTCAGTGGGTGTCCAGCAACCCCCACGACCCACAACACCCCCCCACCCCCACAGACCTGCAACATGGAGCACCCCCGCTTAGAGCCATGTGGCATCCAGTACAGTGCACGCACGAACAACTTGCAGGTGGGAAACTGGACAGGGCTGGATTACTGGAGGCATGAGGACCATAACACGACCAACACATGGGACATGTCACGTAGCAGACGAACACGCAGCACCGCCCACCGTCACGAACAAGTGAACAATGTGCACACGGACATGAACAACAGACTCACACCCCACATGACCCATCACATACATAGCAACACCCAAGGAGCCACGTCTGCATGCACAAGCCACACTGAATATAGTACCACACGGCAGCCACTGTGCAACTCATCACACACAACCGAAACACCATTGAAGTCCTGTCCATGTAGCCCCTACTGCCTGTCAACCACACACCCCACAACTACGCCTATGTAAGACAAACAACACTAGACGCAACAGAGCGGAACAACATAAATGCACACGAACACCACTGAACCCATCAAACACACAGACACACCATGCACATACAACATACCATCCATCCCATCCGTCAGCCCCAGTCTCATGAAAGGCATGTCATCCGCACAGCTGCCACACATACAGCAGTCACGCTAAGATACATGCCCATGACCAACCATGTGCCAGAAGTCAATGAAGCGCATGACACACTGTGAGCAACAACACACAACATGGGCCACACCCCCCCGAGCACTGCAGTGATGCACATGGCACAGGGCAGCACGCACACCAAGGAGATGGGACAACTGCAATACGTTGGCTGGCACACAACCATCACTCACTCATAACGATGCGTCCAATGCCATGTCCAGTAATCACAACAGACAGCAAATATGCAGGCCATGTCAAGCATGCACACACCTCAAACCATGCACTGTCATGCTGCCACAACACATGTCACGTTCGGCACCCATGGCTCACAGCATGTACCCCAAAAGCATATTCCCTCCCAAATGCGAATCTGGGGCATGGCCCCCATGTTGCCATATGCGTTCCTAAGCGTTCCATTTGAACCCCAAAAGCATATCCTCTCCCAAATGCGAATCCGGGGCATGGCCCCCATGTTGCCATATGCGTTCCTAAGCGTTCCATTTGAACCCCAAAAGCATATCCCCTCCCAAATGCGAATCTGGGGCATGGCCCCCATGTTGCCATATGCGTTCCTAAGCGTTCCATTTGAACCCCAAAAGCATATTCCCTCCCAAATGCGAATCTGGGGCATGGCCCCCATGTTGCCATATGCGTTCCTAAGCGTTCCATTTGAACCCCAAAAGCATATCCCCTCCCAAATGCGAATCCGGGGCATGGCCCCCATGTTGCCATATGCGTTCCTAAGCGTTCCATTTGAACCCCAAAAGCATATCCCCTCCCAAATGCGAATCTGGGGCATGGCCCCCATGTTGCCATATGCGTTCCTAAGCGTTCCATTTGAACCCCAAAAGCATATTCCCTCCCAAATGCGAATCTGGGGCATGGCCCCCATGTTGCCATATGCGTTCCTAAGCGTTCCATTTGAACCCCAAAAGCATATCCCCTCCCAAATGCGAATCCGGGGCATGGCCCCCATGTTGCCATATGCGTTCCTAAGCGTTCCATTTGAACCCCAAAAGCATATCTCCTCCCAAATGCGAATCTGGGGCATGGCCCCCATGTTGCCATATGCGTTCCTAAGCGTTCCATTTGAACCCCAAAAGCATATTCCCTCCCAAATGCGAATCTGGGGCATGGCCCCCATGTTGCCATATGCGTTCCTAAGCGTTCCATTTGAACCCCAAAAGCATATTCCCTCCCAAATGCGAATCTGGGGCATGGCCCCCATGTTGCCATATGCGTTCCTATGCGGTCCCATCTGAACACCAAAAGCAAAGTACAAACCAGACCCAGGATGGGCCAGGAGCCCGCATACACCAGAGTCACAATAAGTAGGGGCACAGCAACACACCCATCGGCATGGCCAATCCGTCCCATGCCACATGTGCACAGCACACAGTCCCATTGCCAAGCACACACAACTACAAATGCTACAGCCACACACACGCCTCCGGGAAACCCATGTACGAGATTGCACGAACTGTTAATGTCAGACGACAAATACATACTTCGCCAGGTGCAACACAATAACAAATCTCATTCTCTCCACAGGTGACGAACTGCTGGATGCTGGGGATGGAGCCAGCAGCCAGCACAGCCAGCCTACAAGCCCCCAACGAGGACACACGGATCTGGAGGATCTGTCCTCCTCTTCGGACACGGACCACCAAGCAGGCCCATCTGGTGTGGCAGGGCCCAGCCGCTCCCCAGGACCCCTCCTACCCACCAACCCATCATCCAGGGCTGCTGAACATTCCCAGCCCCCTGCTGCCACTGTCGTTGCGGCCACACCCACGGTCATTGTGGCCACTACCACTGCCGCAACCGCCACCATCGCCGCACCGACCACCACCGCCGCCACCACCACCACGTCTTCGCTGGCACCAGCCCCAGCGCAGGTGGTGGCCCGGCCGACTGGATCCACCCTGGGAGCCACAGCGAGGACCGTGGTGAGCAATGTGGCTAGTGGGCAGGCCGGTGGCAGCAGGACTGGTAGGAGGAGCAGGGTCAGGGAAACGCCAGCCTCCCCTGGGAGCCATGCCCTGCCTCAAATGGCCAGAGTCCTTGGGGCCTATGAAGAGGCCCAAGGACAATGGGTCCGGTCTGCTTCAGACACGCGTGAGGTGCTGGGGGTACTGAGGTCCATGGACGCCCGTATGGGCCAACTCGTGGACCTCATGGGTCAGCTGGTGGTGGCGGTGAGGTCACTGCCAGGGACAGCAGCTCCCCCTCCGCCACCACCTGCCGGGGCGCAGGGTGGAGCAGCAGTGTCCAGTTCCCCTGCGTCCACAGCCAGTGAGCACACCTCAACCACCAGCATGTCGCAAGCAGGCACCCCCTCGCAAACGTGGAAGGGGCCGTCCGAAGTGGAAACAGATCTCCCGGGAGGACTTCGCACGCTCCAAACGCAATGTACACACATCGCACAGAGCAATAGGGCACAATGCCACAGCCACCAACAGTGGCATACTACCCTGGCCATGGAGCGTTGACACACAGCACGCAGTGAACAAACGGCCACCCTGACACAGCACACACACACCTGCACAGATACAGCCACATCAGCCGTCGTACATGGACACTCACCGTCAAGTGAAGTAGCGGGCGATGAGCTGCTGCCGCACATTCCCAGCTTCCTCCTCAACCCATCAAACACACAGACACACCATGCACATACAACATACCATCCATCCCATCCGTCAGCCCCAGTCTCATGAAAGGCATGTCATCCGCACAGCTGCCACACATACAGCAGTCACGCTAAGATACATGCCCATGACCAACCATGTGCCAGAAGTCAATGAAGCGCACGCCACACTGTGAGCAACAACACACAACATGGGCCACACCCCCCGAGCACTGCAGTGATGCACATGGCACAGGGCAGCACGCACACCAAGGAGATGGGACAACTGCAATACGTCGGGTGGCACACAACCATCACACACTCATAACGATGCGTCCAATGCCATGTCCAGTAATCACAACAGACAGCAAATATGCAGGGTATGTCAGGCATGCACACACCTCAGACCATGCACTGTCATGCTGCCACAACACATGTCACGTTCGGCACCCATGGCTCACAGCATGTAGCCCAAAAGCATATTCCATCCCAAATGCGTTTCTGGGGCATGACCCCCATGTTGCCATATGCGTTCCTAAGCGTTCCATTTGCACCCCAAAAGCATATTCCATCCCAAATGCGTTTCTGGGACATGACCCCCATGTTGCCATATGCGTTCCTAAGCGTTCCATTTGCACCCCAAAAGCATATTCCATCCCAAATGCGTTCCTGGGGCATGACCCCCATGTTGCCAAATGCGTTCCTAAGCGTTCCATATGCACCCCAAAAGCAAAGTACAAACCAGACCCAGGATGGGCCTGGAGCCCGCATACACCAGAGTCACAATAAGTAGGAGCACAGCAACACACCCATCGGCATAGCCAATCCGTCCCATGCCACATGTGCACAGCACACAGTCCCATTGCCAAGCACACACAACAACAGATTGTACAGCCACACACCCGCCTCCGGGACACACGTGCACGAGAGTGCACGAACGGAGAATGTCAGACAACCAATACAGACTTCGCCAGGTGCAACACAATAACAAATCTCATTCTCTCCACAGGTGACGAACTGCTGGATGCTGGGGATGGAGACAGCAGCCAGCACAGCCAGCCTACAAGCCCCCAACGAGGACACACGGATGTGGAGGATCTGTCCTCCTCTTCGGACACGGACCACCAAGCAGGCCCATCTAGTGTGGCAGGGCCCAGCCGCTCCCCAGGACCCCTCCTACCCACCAACCCATCATCCAGGGCTGCTGAACATTCCCAGCCCCCTGCTGCCACTGTCGTTGCGGCCACACCCACGGTCATTGCGGCCACACCCACGGGCATTGCGGCCACACCCACGGTCATTGCGGCCACACCCACGGTCATTGCGGCCACTACCACTGCCGCAACCGCCACCACGTCTTCGCTGGCCCCAGCCCCAGCGCAGGTGGTGGCCCAGACGACTGGATCCACCCTGGGAGCCAGGGCGAGGACCGTGGTGAGCAATGTGGCTAGTGGGCAGGCCGGTGGCAGCAGGACTGGTAGGAGGAGCAGGGTCAGGGAAACGCCAGCCTCCCCTGGGAGCCATGCCCTGCCTCAAATGGCCAGAGTCCTTGGGGCCTATGAAGAGGCCCAAGGACAATGGGCCAGGTCAGCTACAGACACGCGTGAGGTGCTGGGGGTGCTGAGGTCCATGGACGCCCGTATGGGCCAACTCGTGGACCTCATGGGCCAGCTGGTGGTGGCGGTGAGGTCACAGCCAGGGACAGCAGCTCCCCTCCGCCACCACCTGCCGGGGCGCAGGGTCGAGCAGCAGTGTCCAGTTCCCCTGCGTCCACAGCCAGTGAGCACACCTCAACCACCAGCATGTCGCAAGCAGGCACCCCCTCGCAAACGTGGAAGGGGCCGTCCGGAGTGGAAACAGATCTCCCGGGAGGACTTCGCACGCTCCAGACGCAAGTGAGGCAGCCAGCCAGCCTTCCTTGACCACCCACTGCATTGACTTGGACTACGATCCCACTCCACACAGCCATCTGGATGGCATGTGTGTGTTGGACTATGGACATAGAACCAGTGGGTACACCCTGAGCATCACGCAGCCATGACCGACAGCTCATTGTCACTGCACGCACCACTTTTGTCATCACCTTACACACAATCACATGTCACAGTTTGAAATAAATGCACCTCTTCCACAAACTGCTGTCTGTGCCCTGTGTTTTAATTGTACGGAATACAACGGCCACCTTGAGCGGAACGGCACCTGATGCGTGGCATGGCAATGGAACCGGAGGGCCTGTAGGGACCTAGGGGTGGGAGACAGAACAGGAGCACATTCAATGAGTGTGTCACACACCCATCACACAGTACATGTCAACAACTACAAGCAATGTACACACATCGCACAGAGCAATAGGGCACAATGCCACAGCCACCATCAGTGGCATACTAACCTGGGCATGGAGCGTTGACACACAGCACGCAGTGAACAAAAGGCCACCCTGACACAGCACACACACACCTGCACAAATACAGACACATCAGCCGTCGTACATGGACACTCACCGTTAAGTGAAGTAGCGGGCGATGAGCTGCTGGCGCACATTCCCAGCTTCCTCCTCTCCGCTGTCCTCCTCACTCGAGCTGTCCTGGTCTGCGGGCTGGGGCCCTGGTTGATCTCCGTCATCCACAATGAGGGGGATCTGCTTCCGAATGGCCAGATTGTGCAGCATGCAGCACGCCACCACTATCTGGCACACCTTCTGTGGGGAGTACGCCAGCGCACCCCCGGTGCGGTCCAGGCACCTGAACCTGGACTTGAGGAGGCCAAAGGTACGCTCGACCACACGTCTGGTCCTCCCATGTGCCTCATTGTAGCGATCGTCTGCTGGGGTGCGAGGATTCCTCAATGGACTGAGCAGCCATGCCCCATTCGGGTACGCAGAGTCACCTGGGTGTGAGGGACACAGAGAACCGTTGCTATTCCAACTGGACAGGGGACAGCATCGCACAACCAGCACGCTACACCACTCCACATACTCACCGACAATACAGCCACGATCCTGTTGCAGATTGGACATCAGTCGTGGCAAGATGCTGTTGCGCATTACGTGTGCGTCATGGGCCGAGCCTGGGAACTTTGCACACACGTGGGTTATCACCATGTCCGCAAGGCACACCACTTGCACATTCAGGGAGTGCGTGTGCTTCCTGTTGCGGTACAGGTGCTCAGTGGCCTGTGGTGGAACAAGGCCAACATGTGTGCAATCAATGGCACCAACGACGTGTGGGATCCTGCCAAGGGCATAGAATGCACCCTTCACTGCCGCCAATTCACGAGCCCTGGGGAATCTGATGTACCTGTTTCGGTACAGCATCATGGCTGCCAGTACATCCCTCAGCACCTTGCTGAACATGGGCTGGGACATCCCTCCTCCACTGCCCACTGTGTGCTGGAATGACCCAGTGGCGAAGAAATGCATGGCGGCCATCACCTTAGCCGTGGGGGTGAATGCTGTCGGATACACCCTGCGGGGACGGAGATGGGGTTCCAACATGGCACACAGTCGATGCAGGGTTGGCCTGTCCAGCCGAAACTTCCTTATGACCTCAGTATCCTCCATGTCCGCCAGCAATTGGTATGGGCGGTCAATGTTCGGTCTCCGCCTAGGGAAGATGGCAGTGGACACATGTCAGAGCAACACAACACATAGCAATTTCGCATTCACATCACTGACATGACTGAGCAAGCACATGAGTCACAGCCCAGCTGTCAAGCAGGGACGGCACGGCCACAATACACTTACACAGGTCTCCCACCAATGGCAATGGCTAGTGATGCAAACCACTGCCATGGTCATGCACATGGGGATCTAGGCCCCAATGACTTGCGGGGCGTGCTGATGGGGACTGACTGCATATTCGTCAAGCGGCAACGCCACGGCAACATGAATGTCTGCTGAGCATGGCACTGCTTCCGAGGCTGGATGAGTATGGCACACGACGACGACGATGTGGGCACAGGCTGAGCGGCCAAAACAAGTGGGACCTGTGGCACGAGGGGATATGAGACAGTAGTAGGTGTCAGCACTGCACCCTATGTACAGCACTGTACGGATCACACCTCCCGAAACATTGACAGGTGTCCACATTGACAGCCCCATGCCAAGACGGCTGTGTGCTTGCAGTCACACGTCACAGGTGAGAGGTTACATTGCACGTGCCAGGTGGCAGACGTACATAGTGGGAGCTATCATGTGTGTGCATGTGTCTCCTGTTCAGGATCCACCAGATGGGCGCTGACTCTGTACTGACCATTGGACACAGCATGTTCCGTGGAAGGCTTGTGTGTGTGGGATGGTGGCACTGGATGTGCCTCCGTTGGGTGGGGGGCCATGCACAGGGCGGGTACGTCGATGATTGCGCATTGTTGGTCACGGTGGGTGCACCCACTAAGATGTGTTGCCCTGTGTACAATTCCTATGTCCGCATGATGATGGACTGTAGATGTGGGCAGACTACACATTGGTCGATGTGCTGTCCATGTGCATGTGCCTTCACACCAGGCACAGCTGCCCCTGCACATGTGACCCCTGCTGGACTCGCTGCTGGGTCTGTGGAGCTGATGCACCTTCTGTGCGTGGGGCGGACAGCTCACCTCACTTCCCTCATTGCGCATGTCATGACTTTGCCGCAGGTGACATGGATCATGGAGGGCCCACATGTACGCGTGGGTAGGCTACACATGTTTGTTCACTGGTCGCCACCCCCAGTCAGTGTTTCGAATGGGAAGGTTGTTGTGCTGGTGGTATATTCGATGTGGCGGATGGGCGGGCCTAGGTGCGGGCTTACATTCCGGACATGGGGGGTAGTTGGATTGGCGACTAGTTGCAGTACACACGGGACACGTCTCTTCCTTTCCACATCTGGGTCATCCCTTGTACTCACTGACAGTGATACAGTCATCTTCGCCCCAGCCCTCATGTCCTCCCCTCGCTCCCCCAATATGCATGTGCACCTGCGAGGCTAGCGCTTGCACAGGCAGCCCCAAGCTCGCACCAGAGAGGGCAAGGAGTGTATGTGTGGGTCCAGTTGCACGAGTGGGCTGTCTCAGGGTATGATGTGTGGCGGGACGCCGTCCACCTGCGTGGTGCCCCAAATGGAGACCCGGCCTGCATGGACTATGCATCACAGTCTTCGCCTTCCGGATCCGCCACCTGCGACACCCAGTGGCAGTGGCTGCCCTTGCGGCCAGGCCGCGTCCGTCTGTGACTGATGGCCCACACATTCACTCTTTGGCCTCTCTGGGGAGGGCTCGGGGGTGGTGGCGCACGCGCTTGCACTTAGTCGCAATGGCATGTGGCGTGGTTGGTATAATGGGCAATGGATGGGATGGTGCGAGCCACCTCCCGTGACGTCAGTGCTGCTCGTGCTGAGGTGCGTCCCCCCTACACTTCCATTTGACTTGTGCCATGCTACACGTTGAGGTTCTATTGCCTGCGTGATATGACCAGGAGGAGCGCGAGGAGACCTCTCACACACCATGCTCCACTGCCATCCCGTGCCCTGTATCGCCTGTGCGGATTGACTATGTTGGGGTTACACCTGGTCGACTGGGGCTGTGTGTGCCTTGTCAAGGGGCATGGCGGGCGCACAACAGGATCCAGCTAGTCCACAGAGGGTGGGCTGACGTGTGCGCCTGGTTCCGCATTGTTCGTGTGCCCGGCTGCTGTGCACACACGTGTTCACTTCCCCCGACAGGTGTCCTCTCACAATGCCCAGGGAAGCGGTGGTGTACTGTTCATGACCCCTCCCAACACGGCGTGCTCCAACTTGGCATGTGCGCATCTACCCGTCGCACCCACCCACCTGAGCACTGCGTCCATACGACTTCACACGACACATGTGTGTCTTCCACAGTAGTGCTACTCATTTGCGTTGACATCCAATACCAGTGGACTACATGGTCATGTCACGACTGCCGTGTACTTCACATACTCTCATCCTCTCTCATTCGTACTTGTGAAATGAGTCAGCGGAGACAGTTTTGGTTTCAAACATTATATTGAGTCTTCTGTCCTCTGTGATGCAGTATAGTGGACACTACTGGCAGCGGAATACATGTTGAGGATATACTGAGCATGATTACAAATGGGATAGGGTGTGGGGTTACATGTGATTGGCTGTTGCATGTGGGATGTGGGCTTCAGAGTTACATCTGCTTGGCCAAGGCTGTGCTAATGTACATTTACGTATAGCTGCGGAGCTGCGGACTTTGACACAGACGGTATACAAGTAGCCTACCAGACCGCTTGGCATCATGGGCACAGTCCATCTCAGTTCCATGTGACAGGTTTGCTGCGGTTGTTCCTCATGCACGCGTGCATGTGAGATGACATCAGGGCATGTGCTTGCGTGCATGCAGCGGCGTGCCACTTGTTGTTGCAATGTGGTGGTTACTGGACATGTCACAGTCACTGGGGTCGTGTTGTTGTTGTTTGCACTTGTCGTCCGTGCAAAGGTCCTGGTATGGGATTCCCGGGGCGGGGGTGGGAGGGGTGCAGCACCCACAGACTCCAGGCGACCTATTCATGTCCACTGAGCGGTGTGTGTGTCCATGGGCGCTGGATCCATGTCGTGTCCTGGTTGTTCGTGCAGTTCCGTCCATGTGGGTGCGATACACAGACCCCATGCCACTGCCTCCCACGATGCATGCGGTGTTCCTGGATGTGATGGGGAACAGTGTGCATGCCCCGGTCATATCCGATGTCATGGCGATGTCGTTGATGGTGTGGTAATTGTTGCCGGTCGTTTGGTATGGCTGTTGTGGTGGTGACTGGCCAGTCCGTGCAGAAGCTAAGCATGGGTGCGGGGTTGGACATCATAGGTCAATCGGGGAACCTGCGTTGGGGTCCGACGAATTTACAGGTTGTCAGGTATGCGATGCCATCCAGCAGGGCTTCCATGTCATTGGTGGTGTTTGTTTGCCAGCCAATGTAGCGGATGGTGGCTGTCAAGGTGTTGTTCGTAAGTTGTCCCTTGGAGGACCATGATGGGGCATGCTGGGTGACATTCGATGTAGCTGTGCTCGATGATCCGTCGTGTGGAGGCACAGTGGTCCCATTTCAGTGCGGGTGCGATGTTGGCCACATACGCCATGCCCCCATAGGCAGAGCAGGCCCTGTCGTGTGCGTCCAGAGGGAGGAATAGTGCTAGCAGGTCCGCCTTTAGACATGCCGGGTTGGAGAGACACATCTCCACGGGATGCTGGTAGGGACACCTCCGACAGTAGAAGACGGGTATGACGCAGCTGAACAATGTGATGCGGTAAGTCAGTCGGTAACTTACGTTCAGCAGGGACAGGAGTTCGCATCCCAATATATGTATCAGGTTGGTTTTGTACAGCTTGACCTGTCCGGCGTAGTTGGGTAGGTGTGTTGCGGTTGCCATTTTGCAGCGGTGCGTTGTGGTGGCGTGCTCCGGCTGTGTGTGCAGTCTGCAATGTGCACGCTCCGAGGTTGCTGTGAGCTCTGTGTAGTCGTAGGGAGACAGGACTTGTGTTCTGTTGGCTTGTGCGGAGGACACGGGCCCTCATCCCACATGCTTCTCAGACAGTTCAAGGTCAGTGATGTGTGACTCCTTCCAATTAACTTGCATGGGGCCGACATGGGGGAGTGTTTTCTTTATTCTTTCCCGTCCGTTGTGTTCTTCTGTGATATGCGCTATCTGCCATGTGGTCGGTCTCCTCTGCATGCCTGTGTTGGTCTTTTATTGGACAATGGCTGTATTCACCGGCTTCTTTCGTAGGGCTGTGGTTTCGGAGTTGGAATGGAAGGTCATTCAGTGCTGTCTGCTCTCCCTTGTGTGGGCGGCAGGCTGCCTTTCCGCTCTGCGTTGGGCCTTGTGTGTGAGTGTTATTCTTGGGCCACCTGTTGTCGGTCCCCGGGCTCTTTGGTGTTCCGTTTTGTATGTCTTGTTCATATGTGCAGGGTGGTATGGGTGTTTCAGTGTGGTACTGGCGTTCCTCTTCCCGAAGGGGCCCTGCTTCTCCTAGTTGGTGTTGCCGCCGCTGTGTGCTTCGCCATGTTTGTTGCACTGGGGTGTGTCCTGCTGTTGCGTGACTTCACTGACATGTGTGCGTCGGTTGTGTGACGTTGGGTGTTGTCCGTGAATTGGGCGGTGGGGACATGTCTGTGGCAGGCCTGTCACGTGTCATGTGCGTTCGGGGTGGGGCTGGTGTGTGTGCTGCTTGGTTGTGTCCCTGTGTCTGTGTGCGACGCATGCATGGCGCTGCGGTTGGCCTCTGCGTTGTGCGCATGTGTGGCAGCGTCATCGCCGCTTTGGGGCCGTGACGGGGTGGTTGGTTCCTAGTCCCAGGTGGTGTGTACACATGTGTTACGAGATGTTACAATTTGGCCTGTGTCTCATATGTGGATGCTATGGTAGATGTGTCGTGTACACGCGGGGGTGGGGGTTGTCCGCTTTTTCCGCCCTTGCACTGTGTGCGCTGTTTGCGTGCACTTGTTGTATGTGTGCCTACCTGCGTCTTCGCGGTACGTTGCGTCCTTGGTGGTGCATCAGATAGAGCATAGGGAGGGCCTGCAGTGCTGGATTCATGCTCGGGGGTGCCGCTTCTTCGGTGTCCGTGCTCGGCGTTCGTGTTACCGCTTCGGTTTGACGTACGGTGTCTCTTAGCCGTGGGTTCAGTTTGTGTGCGGCATCGTAATTTGTACGCCGGGCGGTACGTGTTTCGTCGGACGGTGTGTGTCAATTGTGCTGCGCCGCTACGTGTACGGGCGCACTTTGATGGCGGACGGTGTCGCTGGCTTGCCGGCGGTGTTTGGCTGACTTTTCGCATCGTAATCGGTGACTGGTGGTTTTTGCATCCGCCAGCACGGCGGTAGTGCTTCCGCCCGACATCCTAATGGGCCCCTTAATTATAATTAAATTACTTCCCACCCTATTCCCCTATAAACCCACAACCCGCTCCTAAAAAATGACACAATTAACATATTTACCAATTAATTAATCAATACAAATTAACAGCCAATTATTAATTAATAATTAATTAATTTCCACGATTAACATTATAAAATCAAAATTAAATACATACTAATAAATAAAAATTAATATTCCATTTATTATAATTAAATTACTTCCCACCCTATTCCCCTATAAACCCACACCCCGCTACAGAACTAAAACGCAAAATTTAATTCAAATAAACTTAATAACTTCTAAAAATTTAACACGTATATTAAAAAATAAATGCAATACTTAGACAAAAAAATAGAGCACATGCATTTAAAATACATACTAAAATACATAACACTAACTAAAAACGATATTTTTAACAACTATATTTTTGCAAATGATATTAATGACTTCGATATTTTTGAAAACTATATTTCTTAACTTAAACTCGATATTCTTGACCACGATATTCTTGCAGTCGATATTTCTGTATCTCGATAATCTGCACTTGATATTAGTGCAAGTCGACATTTCCAACTTGATATTCTGACTCTTTACCGATGGTACATAGATCCAGGAATTCCTAAAGGACCTTGTTGATAAAATACTGGAAGGCTGCGAGTGCAGAGTCCAAAGGTCATGACTAGATAATTGAAAAGCCCAAACGTGGAACGAAAAGCAGTCTTCCTCTTGTCGCCCTTCTGGACACAAACAAGATGATACGCACCACGCAGATCCAGTTTAGTGTAGATGGTTGCGTTTTCATCTGGTCCAGTAAGGTAGAGATTAGAGGCAGGAGTTATTGGGCCAGATGTATGAAGATACCATTTTGTGATGTCCTAATTGCGAAGCACAAGGATTCGCAATTAGGAGATTGGAAAACGGCATGTATGAAAATGTGTTGAACACTTTCTGCGATTCGTAGGGGGTCGCAAATGACCTACCTCATGAATATTAATGAGGTAGGTCGCAATTTGCGACCCCCTAGGAATTGCTAAAATCACGGTGATGGTGTACTGCTCGAGTCAGTAGACCACCATGTCCGTGATTGCCTTTAAATAAAGCAATAATTTTTTTTTAAATGCAGTCCGTTTTCCTTAAAGGAAAACGGGTTGCATTTAAAAAGAAAACTTTTCATTTTTTAAGTGCAGGCAGTGGTCCGTGGGACCACTGCCTGCTCTTAAAAATGCTTTTACAAACATTCACAAAGGGGAAGGGGTCCCTTTGGGACCCCTTCCCATTTGCGAATGGATTACCACCTACTTGGAGTAGGTGGTAAAATGCGAATGTTTTGCGACCGCATTTACGGTCACAAAACATTCATACATATCGATGCGATTTGGTATTAGGAAGGGAAGCCCTAAACACGCCCCTTCCTAATACTGAATCGTAAACCCAAAATGCGATTCGGTAATTTGGGTTTCATACATTTGAAAAGCCTTTTTTCCGTTCGCAAACGGGCCAATTCTGCGAATCGGCCCGTTTGTGAGCTAAAAAAAGGTACATACATCTGACTCATTGTTTTTTTTAACTGTAATCCTATTCAAGGCCGAGTAATCAATACCCTATTTTCACAAATGAAGAACAAAGCAGAGGAAGCCGGAGAACGTGATGGTCTGATGAAACCTGTTTCAAGCATTTCATACAAATACTGCTGCAGATGTGTATTTTCCTTTTTGGGTTAACGCATAGATGTGACTGCATGGAATTTGGGATCCTGGTTGTAAATCAATGCGGCAATCGAAAGGCCAGAGAGTGGGGAGTGTGGCTGCCCTAGCTTTATCAAATGCATCCAGATATTCCTTATAGAAAGGAGGGATTTGCTTGTTATTCACAGTTGCGAGATTTTCTGAAGTACAGGAAACTATGGGCCTCATTTGTGAGGCCCCTTGCGCAGTCGGAACGTCACTTTTTGTGACGTTCCGTGGCACAGGAGCCTGCTCCATATTTATGAGGCAGCTTTAAGCCACTTTATCTGGCTTAATGCTGCTTCGTAAATATTGCTCCCTTTAACACAGTTTTCTGCGTTAAAGGGGCGTGCAATGGGTGTTGCTGGGGGCGTTCCCATCAACATCCATGGCATTTTGACACTGCCCCAGATTTACGAGAAATCATAAATCTGAGGCAGTGCCAAAGACTTACGCTTCCCCAGGGGAGGTGTTAGGGAGGCACAACGAGGAGAAACATCTTTATTTCTCCTCGTTTTTCCTTTTTCTAAGTGTGCTGCATTCTGCAGCACACATAGAAAAAGGAAAAAGCTCTTGTGATTGTTTTTGTGCAGGAAGGGAAACCTTCCTGCACAAAAACAATCATATAGTCAACGCAGGCACCCTTGCACCATGGTGCAAGTGTGCCAGCATTGACGCACGGCAGCCCTTTGTGAGCCGGCGCAGGGAAAAAGGACAGGAATGCGCCATATTTCATAGATACGGTGCATTCCTGCCCTTTTATCTTACCATAGGGCAGTGCAGCAGGGAGGCCTGCAGCGCTGCCCTACGGTAAAACCTCATAAATGAGGCCCAATGTTTTCTTTGCCAGGCTTCTTTCTGCAGGTATCTTGGCAAAACTGAGATTGCAACATCAATTGATGGTTTACCCATTTAATCTCAGGGTTGTGCTTTTGTAACCTAGGAATATCCAATATGGCGAAGCATTAATGAGATTAAATCCCACCAATTCAGAATGAGATCCCTGGGTGATCATGGTTACATCTTTGGTGGTATGAACAATAGGTCCTGATGATAACTCACTGCCATCAATGCTTCAAACAGAGACCCGGGTTTCCTTCAAGTTTATTGGTATCCCTAATTTCTGGGTAAAAGTTATGTCTAGAAAATTTCCAGTAGCTCCTGAGTCTAATAACATTTTGGCATGAACTCCTGTTTGACCCTTAATCCATTGTAACTGAACTGGGAGGTAGAAATGTCTGTACCCTGATTCCGACCTTGTGTGAGCCAAGGTTTTGGATGCTTCATAAACTTGGTCAACTGACAGACTCGCCCCCAAAGCTATTGGGTTCTACAGTTTCCCAATTGGATCTTTTCTGGTTCAATCTGTTTTTCCTTCTTTTTGGGTTTCACCGCGTGTTGCTTAAGGAAATGCCCTTTTTTACCGCAGTACAGGCATAACGTGTTCTCTTCAGCATTGACTTTCTTCCTTAGTCAGAGGTCCCCTTATTCCCCCAATGTGCATATGTTTTGAATCGCCTGTTGATTTTGGGGCCTCTGATTTTCATTCCGTAACTACCAAATCTTGTTTCCTGTCCTTCCTTTGTCATAACATCATTCACTGTGTCGATGAGCACGTTTTACCACTTTGCATGACTTTGTTAGTGGGGGGATTTCACCACCTGTGCCAAAGGATCTTTCAGTTCATCTATTAACCCTCTAGAGAACAAAGAATTTATTTTCCTCTCTGGCCACTCAATCTCTGCTATTATGTGCTTGAAAGACGTTAGATAGGTTAACCCTTGTCTTAGAGTCAATAATTCGTAATCCACTTACAGCATAAAGGTATGTTTGTCAAATAATTTTTCATTTCAACCTTAAAAGCTTGGTAGTTGTATAACAACGGGTCATTGTTAGAAATGGGATCTCTAGTTGGCAAGGGCTTGCACCTTTGTCCAAGTAGGGACCCTTCTTCCTAGTCAGGGTAAGGGTGTTACACTCGTGAAGTAACCCCTGCTCACCCTCGTGGTAGCTTGGCACGAGCAGTCAGGCTTAATTCAGAGGCAGTGTGTAAAGCATTTGCACATAACCAACAGTAATACAGTGTAAGCACTACAAACGGACACCAAACCAGTTTAGAAAAATAAGCAATTTTTTATATACTCAAGACAAGACCAATTACGACAAAAATCCACAATACTATACTTTAAAAACGAATACTTGATAAGGTAACTTCTTCTTTGCAGGAATAGTCCAAAAACAAAGTTCGTACGAGTCGGTAGCTCCGTCCGAGCCTACCGCGATGCTGAAAACCACAGAGTCTAACAGTTCCAGCCGACCGCGTCGATACGGGCCAGCAGAGTCGTGAACAGACTCGGTCACAGTACCTTTCTCGTTGTGGCTGGTACGGAGTGTACGAGCCGGTCGGCGTTCGTCGCGGTTGCGGTGCAATACGGAGCGATGCAAGGTGCGGTGTCCCTCGATGCGGTGCAGGCAGCGGCTCGATGAGCGTCGTGCAGACGGAGTCGGTGAGTCCAAGGCGTGCGATGCAGGGTGAGACGATGCTCGACTGTACCAGGACGGTGCTCCACCGTAAAGTCCATTCCCTGTAGGGAGATGGACCACCTCAGCAGTTTTGGATTCTCACCCCTCATTTGCATCAACCATCTGAGGAGCCTGTGGTCTGTCTGAACCCGGAAGTGAGTCCCAAACAGGTATGGTCTCAACTTCTTCAGCGCCCAGACCACAGCAAAAGCTTCCCTTTCTATGGCACTCCACCTCTGTTCCCTGGGGAGTAGTCTCCTGCTAAGGAAGACTACAGGCTGATCAAGGCCCTCTTCGTTCAGTTGTGAGAGCACCGCTCCCACACCATGCTCTGAAGCGTCAGTCTGCACGACAAATTCTTTGGAGAAGTCAGGTGCCTTGAGCACGGGCGCCGTGCACATGGCTGCCTTCAGGGCATCAAAAGCTTTCTGGCAGGACTCAGTCCAGATCACTTTCCTGGGCTGCCTCTTAGAGGTCAGCTCTGTTAAGGGGGCAACGATGGTGCCATAGCCCTTAACAAATCTCCTATAGTAGCTGGTGAGACCTAAGAAGGCTCTCACCTCTGTCTGGGTCTTGGGGGGCTCCCAAGCCAGAATGGTGTCAATCTTGGGTTGTAGGGGCGCCACCTGGCCGCTTCCTACCTGGTGTCCCAAGTACACCACAGAACCCTGCCCGATCTGGCACTTACTGGCCTTGATCGTGAGGCCTGCACCTTGCAGAGCCCTCAACACTTTCTCAAGGTGCTGTAAATGTTCTTCCCAGCTGGAACTGAACACAGCAATGTCATCCAGGTAGGCGGCACTGAAATCCTCCAGCCCAGCCAACACCTGATTGACCAACCTCTGAAAGGTGGCAGGGGCATTCTTCAACCCAAAGGGCATCACCCGGAATTGGTAATGACCTTCTGGGGTTGAGAATGCTGATCTCTCCTTGGCCCCATCGGTTAAGGCAATCTGCCAGTACCCAGACGTCAAATCAAACGTGCTGAGGAACCGGGCAGCTCCCAACCGATCAATGAGCTCATCAGCTCTGGGGATGGGGTGCGCGTCAGTCCTGGTGACGGCATTGAGCCCACGGTAGTCCACACAAAACCGGAGTTCTGGAGTGGCACCGGGCGCCGCAGCCTTTGGGACCAAGACCACTGGGCTGGCCCCAAGGACTGTGGGAGGGCTCAATCACCCCTAACGCCAACATCTTAGAGACCTCCTCCTTGATGCTGGCTCTGACCCGGTCAGTCAACCTGTAAATCTTGTGCTTCACAGGAGGGCTGTCACCGGTGTCCACGTCATGGGTACACCAGTGAGTAACACCGGGGGTCAGAGAGAACAGTGGGGCGAACTGTCCCAACAACTGGCAACAGTCCCCCTGCTGCTCCTGAGTCAGAGTAGGGGAGAGGATCACACCCTCTACTGACCCATCATGCTCCTTGGTAGACAGGAGGTCAGGGAGAGGCTCACTCTCCTCTTCCACCCCATCATCTGTCGCCAAGAGCATACTCACTTCGGACCTCTCGAAGTGGGGCTTGAGGCGGTTCACGTGAAGGACCCTCAAAGGGTTCCTTGGAGCTCGCAAATCCACCAGGTAGGTGACGTCACTTTTGCGCTCCTTTACCTCATATGGCCCAGTCCACTTGTCCTGCAAGGCACAAGGTGCCACTGGGGCCATGACCCACACTTTTTGCCCAGGTTGAAATTCGACCAGAGTGGCATTCTGGTCATACCATCTCTTCATTTCTTCCTGGCTTGCTTCTAGGTTCGCCTGAGCGAGTTTCCTGAAGCGGGCAGTTTGGTTTCTAAAGGCCAGCATGTAGCTAAATACATCCTGGGGAGTTTTCCTGGGAGCCGCCTCCCAGCCTTCCTTTACCAAACTCAGAGGTCCTCTGACAGGGTGGCCATACAGGAGCTCAAAGGGGCTGTACCCAAGCCTCATGGGTTCTGTTAGACCCTTGATCATGCCTTTCAAGGTCTGGTTGAATCTTTCCACCAGACCGTTTCCTTGTGGGTGGTAAGGAGTGGTGAACTTGTAGGTTACACCACACTCCTTCCACAGGGATGTCATATACTTGGATATGAAATTGGTCCCCCTATCAGAAACCACCTCTCTGGGGAATCCCACACGGGAAAAGATCCCCATTAACGCCCGGCCCACCACTGGCGCCGTCGTTGTCCTGAGAGGGATTGCCTCCGGGTACCGGGTGGCATGGTCCACCAAGACCAGGATGTACCTGTTGCCCATGGCTGTCTTGGGGTCCAGTGGCCCCACAATATCCATCCCTACCCTTTCAAAGGGTGTTCCAACAACAGGAAAAGGTTGGAGAGGAGCTTTGACCTTCCTCCCACTCTTACCACTTGCCTGGCAAGTTTGGCAAGACCTACAGTGTGCATCTGACTGCCTTCGCATTTGGGGCCAAAAGAAGTGGGTGACAAGCCTGTCAAAGGTCTTGTCCTGCCCCAAATGTCCTGCCAAAGGCACGTCATGAGCCAGACCCAGTAGGAAGGTCCTGAAGTGCTGGGGTACCACCAGCACACAGGCTGACCCAGGCTCAGCAACCTTAGGCTCACTGTATAGGAGACCACTCTCCCAGTAGATCAGATGTGACCCGGACTGATTACCAGCTGCCTGGTCTGCAGCCTGCCGCCGCAGACCCTCCAGAGTAGGGCACTCGTTCTGCTCCCTGCAGAACTCCTCCCTGGTGGGACCTCCTTCTTGCTGCCAATGGGTCAGCTCAGAGATTCTCCCAGTTCGGCTACCTGCTCCCCTGTAGGCACCGGGGCGTCCCCCTCGAGGTCCGCCTCCTCCCGGTCCGTGGGAACTTCGGGGGCCGGTTTCCCGCGCCCCCTGCCCTTTCTCTTGGCAGGGACTTGGGCCACTGTTCCAGGCTCCAAGTCCTCTTGATCACCCTTTCTGGCTGCCATTGACCGAGTAGACACGCATGCCCACTCTGGCAACCCAAGCATCTCCAAGTGAGATCTGAGCTCAACCTCCTTCCATAAGGACTGCTCCAGGTCGTTTCCTAGCAGACAATCTACAGGCATGGTAGGGCTCACAACCACCCTCAAGGGACCTGAGACCCCCCATTCAAAGGGAACCTGCGCCACCATACACTGGCGCTCAGAGTTGTCAACAGCAACTACTTGGTGGAATGCTCCTGGGACTACTTGCTTCTCAGACACCAGGTGACACCGGACTGAGGTCACACTGGCTCCAGTATCTCTGAGAGCCTCTACCCTGTTCCCATTGATGGTCACCCAGGTGCTATATTTCTTTGTGTTAGGGGGCACCTGGTTTCCTGGGACCATCTCACTGTCCCCTAGTGAGACAAGGGTCATTTCTGGGGGATCCCCACCCTCCTGTGGGCACCCCTCCTCCCCAAGCGCTACACTAGCCAACACTTTGGACTGTCCACCGGTGGGTGGCTGTGTCCCCTTCGGGCACTTGGGGTCCCCCTTAAAGTGACCTACCTGGTCACATGCATAACACTTGCGGGGGCCGGTCTCAACAGGCTTCCCTGTAGAGACCCCTTTCTTCTTATCACCGGGGGCTGGGAACCTTTACCCTGGGTACTAGTTTGGGGCCCTTTAGAGAACTCCTGTGCTTTACCCTTGTCCCCCCACCTTTCTGCTGGGGACACTGCCCACCTTTGGCTGAGTCTCCCCCAAACGCTTTCTTGTGGACCCTGGTACTCACCCAGCGGTCCGCTTCCATAGCAAGCTTCCTGGGGTCAGTTAGCTTACTATCAACTAGGTGCTGGCGCAGATCTGCAAAACATAGACTAGACAAGTGCTCCCATGCAATCAAGTTGTAGAGCCCCTGAAAATCTGTTACGCTACTGCCCTTCACCCAACCATCCAGAGACCTGCAGAACACATCCACACATTCCAACCAAGTGTTGGCATCAGACTTCTTACTGGACCTGAACTGATCCCTGTACTTTTCAGGAGTAAGACCATACTTTGTGAGAAGGGCATCCTTCATGTCAGCATAGGTGAGGTGGTACCCCTTACCCAAAGCTATCAGAGCATCCCTTGCTTCTTCCGGGAAAAGTGGCCACAATCCTGCTCCCCAATTCTCCTCAGGGACCCCATTCATGTGTATGGCTGCCTCATAACCCTGAAACCACCTTTGTATGTCATCCCCCTTCTTGAACTCCTTGCCTACGTTCTTGGGAATGTGCACAATCCTGTCTGCCTTTCTGGACGAATTGCTGCCACCATCTGAGCCTGACTTACTCCTAAGTTCTAGCTCCTTCAGTTCTCTCTCATGCTCTAAGAGCATCTTCCTCTCCTCTATGGCCAATCTCTTCTCCTCCCGCTCACTCTCCAGCCTGAGCTTCTGCAGCTCAAACTGCCTTGCCTCCCGCCTGTCCTCCAGCTCCTCTGGGGACAGACTGCTGCTGCCTGACCTGGCGGGTTCCCCCCTATCCAAAAGCATATCCACCCTGGAAATATGCTCCTCCACCTCCTCACTGAGATTACCAGGCTGCCCACTGGCATGTCTGGCTGCTACCCAGGCCCTCAGCGCCTTCTGTAGCTCCTCCTTCCTTGTGAGGCCTTTAATTTGGACTTTCAGGTTTTTACAAATTGCTCGTAGTTCCTTTACGGCGTAGGTTTCCAACCTATCCTCCTCAAAGATAATTTCCAGAGATGCAACGGATGATGCAGCTGTGTCAGGCATGACAAAAGTAGTGAGTTGAAAACTGGCAAGATCAAAAATAGGCCAAAAGAAAAAGAACCAGTATGTGGTACGTAATGGTCTGCGATATGGTAGTAGTGCACACCAATCACTGTAAGTCAAGTGCAAACACAAGTCCTATCCTCACCGCTGACAACCAATGTTAGAAATGGGATCTCTAGTTGGCAAGGGCTTGCACCTTTGTCCAAGTAGGGACCCTTCTTCCTAGTCAGGGTAAGGGTATTACACTCGTAAAGTAACCCCTGCTCACCCTCGTGGTAGCTTGGCACGAGCAGTCAGGCTTAATTCAGAGGCAGTGTGTAAAGCATTTGCACATAACCAACAGTAATACAGTGTAAGCACTACAAACGGACACCAAACCAGTTTAGAAAAATAATACTCAAGACAAGACCAATTACGACAAAAATCCACAATACTATACTTTAAAAACGAATACTTGATAAGGTAACTTCTTCTTTGCAGGAATAGTCCAAAAACAAAGTTCGTACGAGTCGGTAGCTCCGTCCGAGCCTACCGCGATGCTGAAAACCACAGAGTCTAACAGTTCCAGCCGACTGCGTCGATACGGGCCAGCAGAGTCGTGAACAGACTCGGTCACAGTACCTTTCTCGTTGGGGCTGGTACGGAGTGTACGAGCCGGTCTGCGTTCGTCGCGGTTGCGGTGCAAGACGGAGCGATGCAAGGTGCGGTGTCCCTCGATGCGGTGCAGGCAGCGGCTCGATGAGCGTCGTGCAGACGGAGTCGGTGAGTCCAAGGCGTGCGATGCAGGGTGAGACGATGCTCGATGCGGTGCTGACAGGTTGCGATGCAGGCGACCAAGCCGGAGTGCGGGAGCTGGCGTCGGACAGCGGTGCGAGTCGGAGCGGTGCGTCGCAGATGTGCGAGCGGTGCCCCAAATGCGGTGCGGTCACGACTCTTGAGCCAGTTGCAGCGACCGCGTCGGTCGGGTCCGGCTGGTTCAGTGAAGCGTGCGATGCGATGCGAACTGCGGTGCCCACAGGTCACGGTGCAAGCAGCGGCTCGGTGTTGGCGGCGTCGGACGTCGCCCACGGTGAGACCAGGGTTGCGATGCGAAGCGGGGCGATGTGGTCTGCGGTGCAAACAGGTCACCGGCCAGGGATGGATTCGGTTGACGGAGTCGGTTGCGGTTCCCTTCCTCTGTGGCAACTGAAACAGCGTTCCCGAAGCGGTACCCAGAGGCTTGTGAAGTCTTTGCAGTCCCTGAGACTTCTTAACAGGAGGCCAGCTCGGTTCCAGGCCCTTGGAGATACTCAGCACAAGTTTGTAGAAAGTTCAGTCTAGTCCTTTCACTGCCCAAGGCAGAAGCAGCAGCTGCAGGCCAACCCAACAAAGCAACAACACAGCAAAGGGGCAGTACTCCTCCTGGCAGCTCTTCCAGCGCTTCGTCTTGGCAGGTTCCTTGATTCCAGCGAGATCTAAATTCATGGGGTCAGGGCCCCAATATTTATATCCCAAATTCCTTTGTTCTCTGAAGGCAGAGAGGCCTTTGCCTAGTCCAAACCAGTTCTGGAGCACTTTGTTGACAAGTCTCCGTCCCTTCTTTCAGTGAGTAGGCCAGGGACATCAGACGCACCACAGGAGGTGGAGCCAGCATTGTGGAGGGAAGGCACTGTCCTATTCAGGGCCCAGGTGCGACCCCTCCCACCCATCTACATGTAGATCTTGCTATTCAGCCCTGTGCTGACTCACCCTGTCTCCTGGCATCCCCCAGCCCCTGTCACTCACATTCCAGACAAGGAATACACAACCTCGCGGAGGCAGGCTTGGATGGTTAGACAAGAAAATACCCACTTTCTAAAAGTGGTATTTTCAAACACAGAATGTTAAAACCAACTTCACTAAAAGATGCATTTTATCATTCTGAGTCCAGGCATACTAAACTCGAATTTCTACCATGTTCCCGGGGTCAGTTAGGATTATAAGCTGTAATAATCAAAACTGCCCGTTCTGGCCTAGGGGGAACAGGTAGCCTTGCAATAGTGAAAAACGAATTAGGCTGTAATTCACTATCAGGACATGCCACCCACACCGGGGCATGTCCTACCTTTCGCATACAACGCACCCTGCCCACAGGGGTACCTTGGGCCTACCTTAGGGGTGACTTACATGTAGAAAAGGGAAGGTTTAGGGACTTGCAAGTGTGTGCACTTGCCAAGTCGACATGGCAGCCCCAGGCTGCGCACAGGCTCTGCGATGGCAGGCCCGAGTTACACTTGACGGGCTGTTTGCGTGGGTGGCACAATCCAGTGCTGCAGCCCACCAACAGCATTTGGTCTATAGGCCCTGGCACTCGCAGTGCACTTTACAAGGGACTGACACATAAACCAAATATGCCAATCATGGAAACACCAATCCATAACACCTTTTATACAGGAGCACTTGCACTTTCCCACTGGACAGCAGTGAGGAAAGTGCGCAGAATCATTACACCAGCAAAAACAGAGTCAAAACTGGGAGGTCGGAAAGCAAAAAGTCAGGGGAAACACGCCAAAAGATGCCAAGTCTAACAGTCATTTATTCCACTAAGGGAATGGACCAGGACGCCACCGTGCCCCTAATAAGGACAGCACAAAGGCTGCCTTTGACTGCTCATCAGGAAAAAGGCTGATCTACACATAAAGCGTCACTGGCAGTGATTTGGAAGCACAGCAAATTTGGCCGGGTTCCCAGAATAGTGTATCAGAGGGGCCAAATGCACAGCCAGGGGAGTTTTGACATGTATCACTGGATTGGACACACCATCCCCTGATGAGTTAGGAACTTGGAGCGGAAAGCAGGAAAAGGAGGGGGGGTCTCATGACCGGTCTGGTTTTGTATTTCTGAAGCTTTTCCCCATGGTAGGTTTGTTTTTACTGGAATATAACCTTGGGGGTGGTCTACTTTCCGAGCTAGGGTTTGGGTTTCTCTTAATGAATCACCAATCATAGCACAATTTTTAACCTGGGTTTGCTGTTCTGTCAAACACTAACTTGTTGTATCCTGCGGAGACAAGACGCAAGCCTAAGATGCTAGCCCCCAAATCTTCCTCAGCACCACAGCCCAGACCACTATTTCACACAGCCAGGACTCAGGTCCGAGAGGGGAAAGGGAAATGGGATAACTTGAGAGAGAGAGTGGTGGTAGGTTAGCGGGTCCTTGAGTTCCTATCGTTCAGATGCTGTACTCCCGACTTCCTATGATTCGATTCTAGGTTGGTAACATACAGTGCTGCGCTTTAAATGCAAGGGCGTTACCTCCTTTTGCAAAGTTGTCCTTCCTATCCCTAATTGCACTGTTGTTTTATTCCTTTTAGGTGTCTTGAGGTCAGGAATTTGCTGTGAAGCCAGGAAATCCCAGGCACAGGGGAGCGGTAACCGGGACCAGGATCCTTCTCAGGTGAGTATCAAAAACTGCATGCAAGTTCTAGAAGAAGGGTGTGGCTTAAATAGCAGCTGTGCCCAACATGGCTGCCTCTTCGTGTGAGATCAGCAGGTTTCGCGAGAGTTCGGGTGAGGCTACAGTTTGTGCTCGTGTCTGGTCAATCAGACACAGATGAGGCAGCTGTTCAGGGCTGTGTTCAAAGACTTTTTCTTGCACAGTGGGCACTCTCTGTGGCCCCAGTTCTCTGCAACATTATAAAATAAACTGATGGACGAATTGTTGAAACTTTTAAAATACTCCCCCCCCAGTCACAGATCTGGGTTTAACCAATCATTATTTTACTAGCCATGTCACCCCAGTTTGGACCCAGCCATATGCAAATCAGTCTTGACCTTGCTCCTCGTGGGAACAGTCCTGCCTGAACTGCCAGCCAGGTCCTCCCTGGACTGGAAACAAGCATCCTGGTACAGGGTTCAGGGTAGCACCTCTCATCAGCCAGGCTAGCTTGAATCCAGTGGCGCAGCGAGCAAAGGACCCACGTCTGGGCATACCCTTAGCCACTTAGGGTGCACATAGCAACATCACAAAATAAAATGATGGCCGGAGTGTTGAAACTTTTCAAAAACTCACCCCTAGTCACAGATCTGGGTTTAATCCATAGTTATTTTGCTTTTCAAGTCACCCCAGTTTGGACCCAGCCATATGCAATCAGTCTTGACTCTGCTCCCCATGGAAACAGTCCAGCCCGAACTGCCAGGCTAGGACCTCCCTAGACTGGAAACCAGCACCTTGGGACTGGTTTCGGGGTATCACCCTTCATCAGCCAGGTTAGCTTGAATCCAGTGGTGCAGCGAGCAAGGGACCTACATCTGGGCATACCCTTAGCCACTTAGGGTGCACATAGCAACATCACAAAATAAAACGATGGACGGAGTGTTGAAACTTTTCAAACACTTCCACTCAGTCACAGCTCTGGGTTTAATCCATCGTTATTTTGCTCGCCACGTCACCCCAGCCAGGACTAAGGTCAAAGAGGGGTAAGGGGAATGGAATCACAAGAGAGAGAGAGAGTGATGGTAAGTTGGCGGGTCCTTGAGTTACTATCGTTCAGGTGCTGTACTCCCGACTTCCTTGAGTCTTTCTGGGAAATCACATTTGATCTGTAAGAGTTGAGAATTGTGATTACTTCTTTCTCCTACCCTTGTTTCATCCAGCTATCACCCTGTGGGGTCTGTATGTACATTTAAATTTCCTCTTTACCGCTTTTGGTGCTCTCACGTTTTCATGATGAGAGTTGATGTTTCTGTCTAGACAAGAGAATAACAATGCACTTTAACTTAGACTTCTTTTACAAGTGTAAATGTTGGTCAGGTTAGTAGTTATTCATGTACATACCAATGCCTTTCTTGACTTCTTGTCATCTATTAAATCCTGGTTGTGACCACCTCAGTTAGTGAGCTATGCTGGGTCTCAAATATGTCACAAGGAATTAAACACCCACAACATCAACATGCAACAATGGTTTCTTTCCAAGTAGGGCTTGCGAGTTCACGATCCAATTCTGTGACATTGTACAGTAACACCAGCTACTATGTTGCATGCACAGTATTGGTTTAATGATTACATCCACTTTCACACAGTAATCGTAATTAGAACAGTTGAACACTGTACAGCACAACATCAAAGGAACATCTGATTAATCACACAGGTTATTTCTCAATGTGAATTGTAAATTCTGCTCAATAATTTCTTCCTTTCTTTCAGGGTCAAGAGTTCCAAGACTGTGATTTGATTCTAGGTAACATGCAGTGCTGCGCTTTCAACATGAGCTCGTTACCGCATTTTGCAAAGTTATCCTTCATATCTCTAAACACCCTGTTGTTTTTTCCTTTCAGGTGTCCGGGGGCCATGGATTTGCTGTGGAAGCCAGGAAATCCCAAATACAGTGGTGCGGCAACCAGAAGCAGGATCTAACTCAGGTGAGTTTTAACAACAGCAAGCAAGGTCCAGAAGATGGGTGTGGCCTAAATAGCAGTCGTGCCCAACATGGCCTCCTCTTCTCGCAAGATCAGCAGGTCTTACGAGAGTTCGGTCAAGGCTATCGTTTGTGTTTGGTCTGTCAGACTTGGATGAGGCAGCCCTTCAGGGCTGTGTTCAAAGACTGTTTCTTGCACTGTTGTGTAGTTCCTACAAATCTATATAGGATCTGCACATTTAGACAACATAAACTAAGGGATTGTTGTCCAGACTGATTCCAGATACCCCGAAGGATATGTTAGTCTGTGGACCAGCTAGCTCACAGTGCCACTATGAGCCCCTCTTACCAAGAAGCGAAACGTTTCTGGCAACTATCGAACATGACAACTCTGACCCCTCAGGGATTGTGGAAACAGTACAGTACGTTTCTCTCAGTCACTCGTGCTCACTTGCTCTCAGAGAGATATACAGAATAAACGATGGGGACGTTTTCAATAAGCATTTATTGAACCAGTGTCATTCTAATATAAAAGACGTGTGCTGCAACAACCATTAGGCAGAAACAGATATATAGGATTATAAGCACCAACAGAGTGAATAAAAGGTAGAATTCTACCAGAGTGCTAAAACAGTGAATATATGTAGGCATATAGATACATGACAGTAATAAATGTGTACTACTACGATGCAACCCTACCTAGACGTGCCTAAATGTACCTAGCATGTGTGTAGGTGGAAAGCCAAGAATCTCCCTAGGAAAGAGCAAACCCCATTACCTGTAATGAGAGAACGAAGGACCCAGTGTTGGTTTTGAGTTGAACACACCGCAAGGGATGTCAGACTACTGCGTGCTGGAGTGTCTGCGTGCAGGGACCTCAGAGTCTCGTGTCAGCGTGTCAGCATGGAAGCTTCTCCTCTGGTTTGCCTAGTGAAGAGCTGATTCTCAAGTCCGATCCTCAGGTCCAGATCCTTTCCAGTCTATCAGGTAGCACAGTTTATTTCATACTCTTTTTAAATCCTAAATGGCCTTGACCTCATATTCAGGATGGTTATCGGCCAAAGGTGGGGGAGGCCAGTTGGGAACATACAAGTTCTTTGAAGCTGGTTTCAGTAGAGACACGTGGGACACTGGGTGAATGTTTAGAGTATGTGGCAATTCTACTTTCATAGCCACCTCATTGATTATCTTTATGATCTTGAAGGGACCGATGTAACATGACTGAAATTTATGTGGTCCTTTTAAGCAATTGTGCTTAGTTGACAACCATATTAACTGACGGTCACACAACTGGGGCCAGATCTGAAATGTTTATCAGCATATCGCTTGTATTGTTGCTTAGTGTGGGTTAGGTTGTCTTGTGCCCTTTTGTGTGTTAGAGTGAAATGTTTTAGAAGATTTTGCTCTGTGGGTGTCAAGGTATCTGGTAAAGAATCAATGTCCAACATTCGAAGATGGCATCCATAATTACAATAAAAAGAGAAACTTTGGATCAAGTGTTCACTGCACCATTATAAGCAAACTCTGCCACCTATAACCATTATGCCCAATCTTGGTCACATTGAAGGAGTTGACAGTGTATGTACTGTTCCGTACACTGGTTCTCCTTCTTGGTTTGGCCACCAGTCTGGGGGTGGTGACTGGAAGACAATCGCACATCCATATCCATGAGATTGCAAAGAGATTTCCAAAACTTGGAAATAAATTGTGCTCCTCTATCCAAGATAAGAACGGATTGGAATCCCTGTGACTGTACCGCCGATTGCAAGAAGATTGTGGCTGATTTCATGGCATAGGCAAGGGTTTCAACGGGACGAAATGCACCATTTTGGTCAAATTATCTACTGTGACAAGTATGGTATTATATCCTTTTAGGGATCTGGGTAATTCTACTCCGAAATCTAAGGTTATGGTATGCCATGGCTTGGGTGGTACTGCCGGGGGGTAACAATTAGCCAGTAGGCACTTGGTGGGAGCTTTTTCGTTGGGCATAGAGAGCAAAATTTCCAACAAACCACTTTGCATCTGTGGCTGTGGATTGCCACCAAAAATATGGTTGCAACAACTCTAAGGTTTTCTTTTCACCAATATGCCCTGCAAGAGCACCATCATGACATCACTTCATAGCCTTAGCTTGTGAATCTTGGGTAGATAGATCCAGTAATTGATTAATGCATAATAAGCCCTGTCTGTGTTCCCTCAATTGCTGTTGTTGTATGACTTGTCGTGCGTCTGTGTTTTTTTATTCTCATTGTAACTGAAGTAAAAACTCAGTAATGTGAACTAATGTCCCTTTTATTTTGTCTGGTGGGATTATCAGAGGATGGTCTTCATTGTGCCTAGTGGCTGCATACCCATACTTGGAGAGGGCATCAGCCTTTCCATTTTTTTTGCCCAGGTTTAAATTGGATCACAAAATCTTAATCACAAAAGAACTGAGCCAACCATAACTGACAAGTAAACAGAGTTTGGGCAGATTTCAGAAGTGTAAGATTTCTATGATCAATTATCTAAAAACAATAGGTTTTATAAAAACGATTTCTAGCCTCGACTACCCCCTTATTGAAACATAAACTTAAAACATGTATTAAATCCTGGGTTCCATGATAGCATTTATCGCCAACCACACAGTCTTCATCTAGGTTACTCTAACTTCTTGTATGAGCTTTTAGAGGGAGTATACCTAGTCGCAGCATGATAATACATCTCCTGATACTATGCTCCAAGGTAAATCTTACATATTGTTGCGGGATCTTAGACTCAATAGTAAAGGTGAAAGATTTATAGTGAGAAAGTTGAAGGCAGTGTGCCTTATCAAGCTCATAGCTTAATTGGGGAGTCATATTTTTCAAAATGTGCTTCAGGTGTATTGGGGACCAGGATTGAAGGATGGTTTCCGTACATTGAAAATATTCTCAAACTGCCTTAAGATTTATTTGGAAAGTGTAGTATTGTTTCCCCTGACTTAAAAGTTTCATGTTTCAATAAGGCCCTTAAAGAGCCTTCTTCGGCGTGTAATAGTTTAAAAGCCCATCTGATTATGTTGACTAGAGCTATTGAGAATGCACTTACTATAGCAAGTTCTAAGTTCAGGATCTGTACTGGAACAGCCTGGCTCAATAGGGTTAATTGCCATAATAGTTTGCCTTTGCCATTATTCAGTACGTTCCATCTAGCTGTGGGGATATACTCTGTAGCGTAGATTATGGTTGGAGGAATTTTTGCCCTATAGACTTCTAAAAGAGCTTGAAAGTGCCTCTTGCCCGAATAGGAGCAAAATGTCCTTAACGCATTTGTATGTGCCACTCAGGGGGGGTGCGTCCATTGGGGCGTTGGGGCGTTGCCCCACCAAGCCACATGGACATTCACCAACCCTCACGGCTCACGCTACAATTTATTGCCAATTTGCCACCAGCAAGCAAAAACAAAGTGTGACTGACTCTGGCAGTCGCTACGCTACCGGGACACGCTTGACTCCAGCAGGCAAGCAATGGACGGCGCTGAAGGGGGTGGGTGGGTGGGGGTGGGGCTGCGGCATCTTGAGTGACAGTGGCACACTGGCACTATTAGCGCGCAGCTGCAGCAGTAGTGCGCATGTCCGTTTTTGGGCTGGTCATTTTTATGACCAGCCCGAACATGCGCACACTATACCTTCCCCCTGGCACAGCCGCGACTTGCGAGGGACCCGGGCCGAGGGGGGTTCTTCATACAGCAGCCCCCGGCCCCCCGGTCTCATAATGGGCAGGGAGTAACCCTGCTCTTAGCCAATCCTGGCGCTGCTAGTGGTAATGCAGCGCCAGGATTGGCTGAGACACCGCAGCCTGCCTGAGGCATAATTGGGTGCGCGTGGGTGGTGGCACTGAGTGATGATTGGCCATCATTTATTTCCTGCGCTGTCGTCACAGGCACAGCGCAGCAGTCTGAGTCACGTCGTCACCGGCTCACGGGACACGACAAAACCACACATACGTACTTCGTGCCGCCGGTCCGGATGGTGTACTACTACTGCTCTCGTCGTGGCTACACTGGCAGTGGCTGACTCGTTGTGAAAACAAGTAAGAGTCGTGTTGTTGCCACGAGGCATTAAAGTGGTGCTATGCGAGAAGTGATGTTCAAGTGCAGGGAAAGCGAAACCAAAGGCCTGAGCGTGAGCGCGTGCAGGCTCATTGAAAGTGCGTCATGACCTGAAGCGAAGATAAGTCATTGTACATGCATAATTCATTGTGTTTTAGAAATAATATGAGCGAGACCTTGCGGTGCACATTTTTAACGATCCATATTTATTTGAGATTTTTACACATCGAAGTGATTCAAATAAGATGCTCAGCTCTGTCAATTAATGCAAAGCTCAATAACGACTGCAGATAGGATACTGCTCAAATGCTGCACGTCAAAAAAACAAATAAAACCCCTCGACACTTAACGAAACTGAAAAATGCATGAATGTCACGGGACACATTTTAGAAGCACCGTGCTCATGACACAAATCCAACCGTTTTTGTGTGTGGATTCAGTGCTAGCAGAATGAATATTCACCGTTTTATATTTTTAAAGACCCCCAAAATGGAAGAGTGAAATGCACTGGGTTAACTCGAGGAAGAAAGATAAAAAACGGTTTGATATAAAATGTTCTTGCAGTTGCTATGGACAAGAACTGAAGACCATTTGAGGCACAAACGCAGTAATTTCCGATCTTGAGACTTATGGGAAAGAATAGCTCGCCCAAGTGCGAGAGAGGCAACATTATGCAGCTTTAACCAAGGCTTTCAGAAGGAGTGTTTCCGGGTCAGTAGGACAATAAAAAGATGAATTGGGGAATGGCTCTGCGGCGGACTAATTAAATGAAATGAACTGTAACTCGATTTTGCCTATGGAGAGCGCGCGGTGGCATGTGGGTTGCATGATTAATGCCCTGCGCACGCTCTTGCGGTTCAATAAGGCGACTGCAGGAACTGTTGATTATAAACTGTCTGCTGACAGAGCTGGTGGTAACCAAATACGTGCAGAAATTAAGTGCTTGAAACACGATGAATAAAGGTTTAAATCAACGTGACGAGTTTCAATGTGGCTGAAATCGAACGTCCCTGATTTCTGGCCCCTATCTAGCATTTATGTCTGAAATTGCTTGGCAACCATTCATCATCAAGCCACAAAAATGTGCTTGTTATTGCAGTTACGCAAAAATTAAAAAAGGGCATTTCGTTACCACCCAGCAGGTGCACCGTGCAGCCCCATCAATTTGCACAAGTCACACTCACATGCATCGAATTGTAGTGGCTGTGGAATGGTTCAGGCTTGTTAAATTATGCTCTGCTGGTCACATTTTGTGTCATTATTTGCACGGTCTGACACTGGGAGGCAGCTCTGATGTCCCTGCTGCACAGCCAGAGCACGGGGCTGAAGTTCCCTTGCCACATGGCGGTGTGAGAATGGCACCCTGCGCTGTGTGCATTATTGGTCCGGGTAATGTGAGCTGTACACTCTGCTCTAGACAGCAGCCTCCTGAGAGGGGCAGGACCGTGACAGATCTAATGCCAGTGTTTGTGCAGTGCTGAAAGCCACACTGACCCGGGTCACCCCAGCTATCCTTGCGTCTGAGGAGTTATCTGTAGCACTGACAGACTGTGGAAATGCCCAGCGCAGTAAAGCAGTCTGTGGAAAGGCCTTAGTATCACAGACTGCAAATGTCAGACTGATTGAAAAATATTGTTCTTCACTCAAGCTCATTCATGTGGACTTGAAACTGCCATAGCAAACAGCCATAAAACCCCTCACTTTGCGACTAGCAGCCCAAGAGCCTGAATTTGGGAGTTAAAAACACATAACTGCTGGGTGGGAGCTTCAGGTAGGAAGGTCTGGAAGTGCAGGGGACACAGTGAAGCTCACTAGAGCAGAATCTTTCAGCAAAACATCTATTCACCCCTGATGGACAGAAGAGTACCTGCCAGGCGCGGTTCGTTACCAGCCACAAGCCTCCTGACGAGAGACAATAAAAATGTCATGATAACACTGATGGTTAATGTTTTACCTAGAGAGAGATCAGAGTTTTGTCTAGTGGAAGTTTTGACAAATGGAAAGGTAGCGCAGAAGGTTAATGTGCCTGCTGCAAAGAACATGTACCTGATACAGATCACAAAATGCACATGATGGAAATAGGTCAGTGAGTCACTGCTTTTGTTAATTATTAATGTAATAACTGCACTTTCACAAATGCTTTATTAACCTTCCTGCGTTCTCAAATTTGCTTGAAAATGCACAGTTTTTCCTCTCTTTTTTCAAACTTTTCTCGGGAGGAGAACCCCCCAAACCCCCCTTAGGTTGTTCGGGCTCGCTCGCTACGGTGCAGTATGCCAATCATTTTACGCCTCACCACTTTCAAATGTCACCAGCCGCCACTGGTGCCACTGCTTTTTGGTTCATCTGATGTAGGTGGGAATGGACTTCTAGGGTTTGCGAAAAGACCCTCCCGAGATAAGTATATGCTTTTGCCACCTCAATTGTTCCATCACCTAATTTCCATTCATATTGGATATGGTGTTTCCCACCCCTAAATGGGAGTACCTTAGTCTTTGAGATATTCACCCTTAGGTGGTTCGTTTCTGAATATTTCGTGAGGGCATCTATATTTCTCTGTAAGCCCAGCGGGGTAAGGTAAAAAAGTACCTTATCGTTGGCATACATTGACACGTGTATATTTTCTGAAGCTACTTTAGGAGGGAAATTATTTACTTTTTAGAAAATCTCTGGTAGATCGCTTATATAGAGTGAGAACAAGAGGGAGCTAATAGGCACCCCTGCTTTAGACCATTCTGAGTGGAGATCATGTGAGTCAGGTCTTTGTCACCTCCCATCTTCACTTTACACCATGTTGACGTGTGTAGAGCTATTATCAGCCTCAAAAGTGAAACCGCCATCCCTATTTCCTACAGAGAGACGGTCTATCGACCCTATCAAAAGCTGTCGAGAAATCTACAAAAATGCTATATATTACTTGAGATTTAGATAGAACATACTTATCAATAATTGACTGTAGAATACCTATATTATCGATTACAGAATAATTGTGCCGAAAGCCCCCTTGGAACTTCACAATGATACCCCTGGAGAAAGCCCAGTCTCTTAGATGCTCAAGAAAACTTGCGGCAAATATTTTCCCTGTGGCGTCCAGAAGTGCAATTTGCCGATAGTTACCGGGGTTAAGTCGAGTTTCCTTTTTCAGTATCGGAATGATAATCCTCCCAATCTATGAATAAGGAATTTGAGCGGTGGCATAACATTGTCGAAATAGGGGTGCCAGGAACACGCTCCACTTCACCGGGTCACTTTGCAAAACTTTTATTGGTATCATGTCTGGACCCATGGCTGCTGAAGTTCTCGCCTCATGATATAGAGCTCAATTTGTTTTCCTGAGGGAGAGGGTAAAGATTGTACAGTCTCATCAAAAGAACTCAAATTGGATGTTTTCCTACTGCCGGAATTCTCTATATTCGATTTATAAAGTTCTAGAAAGTAGCTTTCCCACTCGGTCTCTAATACGGGCGTAGATCTTATGGATTTAAGGCTTCCTGTTCCTTTGACAATTAGACGCCAAGCGAAAATTGTTTGGTATTCCTTTTAGTGGCAGCCATATGTAGATCCGTCTAGTGTTTGTCTGCGATAGCTCTGTTTTTTCCCCTTGTAAGTCTTTGCAGTTTTTTCTTCAAGCTGGCTATTTCTGCTTTTCTTGTACTTGAGAAAGTGATAAATTGCCGTCTGATTAATTGATTACTTCTTTTGGAGATATTCTCCCCTCCAGTGACCTTCTTAGCTTTGAGAGAAGAATTATATAAAGAGACCTTCTTTTGTAACTCGTTGGTAGTGGAAAAAAGAGTTTGCTCAAAGTGCTTGATTGGGTTAAGGGTACTGTCTGGCAACCAAAGCTGTTGAGATGATATCACCTCATAAATTTTATTTATGCTTGCCGTGTTCCAGAATATTTGACCCTGCTTAGAGTCTAGGATCGTCTCACCATTCATCCGAGAGAGCGTCCATGGTGAAACTGATGAAAGGTTTAAATTGAGATTCAGATGGAGTATCGCATGATCGCTATCCGGTGTAAAATGGAAGTCAAGATAATTACATTTTTGGAATAACACTGGGTTACATATTATATAGTCTAATATAGAGCTGCCATAGACTTCCTTTATTGTGTAGCTTGCAGGTATATCCCCATCTAGCCTTCCGTTTATGGTCACTCCACTAATTCCAATTGCTAATTCGAGTAGGATTTTCCCCCGTTTATCTGCTTTGATGTCATCCGAGAAAATAGGGGTTGGTATAGATCAGGCTTCTTCTTCATCTTTATTTCTACAAGATTTTATCGCGTGGTTAGAGATTTTGCATTAAAGTCTCCTGTAATGAGGACTTGATGTCTACCACACGATTCTAATATTGAGACTATCTGATCGAATATTTTTATCGTAGTACAATGCAAGAGTGGTCCCAGTAGACAATTATTCAACATCAAACACACCATAAAAGGAAAATGAGAAACATAGTAGAACAAGCACGTTGTGTACTTGAAGATACAGTGTTATTTTAATCACACTGAACATACATAAGCTTGTAACAATGATTGAATCAAACAATACCAAAAACAAGTGCCCCAGGAGGGGAGAAGAGAGGGGTGTTGGTGATAAGGAAGGTATAGTGATTTGAGTGAGGATAAGAGGGTAAATAGAGAAGACATCGTGCAGATCACATAGTTTTAAATGAAAAAACGGCTCATACTTAAGCCATAATAATCGAAACAGTATCCAAAAGATAAATAGCCATGGTTGAAAACACTATCACAGTGAAAAATCGCTGTTGATCAAGCTGGCAAATGGTAACATTTGTTTTTGGTAATGTTTGATTCAATCATTGTTACAAGCTTATGTACATTCAGTGTGATTAAATAACACTGTATCTTCAAGTGCACAACGTGGTTGTTCTACTATGTTTCTCATTTTCCTTTTATGGTGTGTTTGATGTTGAATAATTGTCTACTGGGACCACTCTTGAATTGTACTGTCTTATACCCAGGTCCCAGCGACGTACTTTGGGTTTACCCTTTTTGTAACGAATATTTTTATCAGCGTGGGATTAAATTCAGGGCCGGGTGGGATGTAGATATTAAAAAGAAATATGAGATAGGTGTCTCAAGAGATTTTGTTGCCAGTATTTATCCTTATACATTGGACGTTATTACTGCCCAGATCAATTCTTTTGAAATTCCACTTTATATCTTTCTTCAGCAGGATCATCAGACCCCCCTTGTGTGACCTCGTTTTGCCCTTGTTGCTGGGATTTCGAATGAGAACTAATCCTTTTGACTAAAATTTCCAAGAGACCAGGTTTCCTGGCCAACTTTTAAGAAGACAGTGGTCAATGAAAATAGTGACGGTGACCTCCCAAGAGGTAATGCCTCCATTCCTCAAAGGCCTTTTTAATGGGCAAAAGTTCCCGATCAGACACCGAACAGTTACTTTCAGCTGGACTCACTTTGTGAGAAAATTAAGTGACAGGATGTAGTTCTCCTGCTTTGGCCTTTCTTTGAGACAGAACTCCACTTACTGCAATTTGGGAGGCATCCGCTTCTACCATGAATGGTTGTATAGGGTCTGGATGTTTTAATACTAGAGCTTGGATTAATGTGTTTTTTTTCTAATGATGGAAGGCTAATTCGGCCTTTTCCCCCCCATTGAAATTTTACTCCTTTTCCTAGGAATCAGGTGATTGGTGAGACCAGGGTGGAGAAATGGTCTATGAACCGTCAATAATAGTTAATGAACCCAGGAAGCTTTGGACTTCCTTGACACTCTGGAGAGACTTCCACTGCACAACTGCCTCTACCTTTTTGGGATCCATATGGATTCCAGTGGGGGACAAAATTTATCCCAGGTACTCAACCTCTTGAACATGAAAAGTACACTTTTCCAACTTCGCATAGAGGTGATTTTCACATAGTTTGTGCAGGAGTGTTTGTACACGTGCCACATGTTCAGCATAATCAAGTTGGATCAACTCAGAATTGTGGCTAATCTCCCGCAAGGGTATCTAGGCACTAGGTTCTTGCTGGAATCAGTCAACAAGCTAGGTCTTGAGTCCCTTTCAGAATCCCAGGAGAGAATAATAGTTGGAATAGATTAAAATATTGTCAATGTAGATGATGGTACATAGATCCAGGAATTCCTGAAGGACCTTGTTGATAAAATACTGGAAGGCTGCAAGTGCATTGCAGAGTCCAAAGGGCATGACGAGATAATTGAAAAGCCCAAACGTGGTACGAAAAGCAGTCTTCCTCTTGTCGCCCTTCCGGACACAAACAAGATGATACGCACCACACAGATCCAGTTTAGTGTAGATGGTTGCGTTTTCACCTGGTCCAGTAAGGTAGAGATTAGAAGCAGGGTATATTGGGCCAGATGTATGAAGATACCATTTTGCGATTTCCTAATTGCGAATCACAAGGATTCGCAATTAGGAAATCGCAAAACGGCATGTATGAAAGTGTGTTGAACACTTCCTGCGATTCCTATGGGGTCGCAAATGACCTACCTCATGAATATTAATGAGGTAGGTCGCAATTTGCGACCCCCTAGGAATCGCTAAAATCACGGTGATGGTGGCCTGCTCGAGTCAGCAGACCACCATGTCCGTGATTGCCTTTAAACAAAGCAATCATTTTTTTTTTAAATGCAGTCCGTTTTCCTTAAAGGAAAACGGGTTGCATTTAAAAAAGAAAACTTTTCATTTTTTAAGTGCAGGCAGTGGTCCGTGGGACCACTGCCTGCTCTTAAAAATTCTTTTACAAACATTCACAAAGGGGAAGGGGTACCTTTGGGACCCCTTCCCATTTGCGATGGATTACCACCTACTTGGAGTAGGTGGTAAAATTAGAATGTTTTGCGACCGCATTTACGGTCACAAAACATTCATACATACCGATGCGATTCGGTATTAGGAAGGGACGCCCTAAACACGCCCCTTCCTAATACCGAATCGCAAACCCAAATTGCGATTCGGTAACAGGTTACCGAATCGCAATTTGGGTTTCATACATTTGAAAAGCCTTTTTTCCGTTCGCAAAAGGGCCGATTCTGCAAATCGGCCCGATTGCGAGCTAAAAAAAGGTAAATACATCTGGCACATTGTTTTTTAACTGTAATCCTATTCAAGGCCGGGTAATCAATACCCTCTTTTCACAAATTAAGAACAAAGCAGAGGAAGCCGGAGAACGTGATGGTCTGATGAAACCTGTTTCAAGAATTTCATACAAATACTTCTGCAGATGTGTATTTTCCTTTTTGGGTTAACGCATAGATGTGACTGCATGGAATTTGTGATCCTGGTTGTAAATCAATGCGGCAATCGAAAGGCCGGAGAGTGGGAAGTGTGGCTGCCCTAGTTTTATCAAATGCATCCAGGTATTCCTTATAGAAAGGAGGGATTTTCTTGTCATTCACAGTTGCGGGATATTCTGAAGTACAGGAAACTATGGGCCTCATTTGTGAGGCCCCTCGCGCCGTCGGAACGTCACTTTTTGTGACGTTCTGTGGCACAGGAGCCTGCTCCATATTTACGAGGCAGCTCTAAAGCCACTTTATCTGACTTAATGCTGCCTCGTAAATATTGTTCCCTTTAACGCAGTTTTCTGCGTTAAAGGGGCTTGCAATGGGTGTTGCTGGGGGCGTTCCCCGCAACATCCATGGCATTTTGACACCTCCCCAGATTTACGAGAAATCGTGAATCTGAGGCAGTGCCAAAAACTTACGCTTCTCCAGGGGAGGTGTAAGGGAGGCACAAAGAGGAGAAATATCTTTATTTCTCCTTGTTTTCCCTTTTTCTATGTGTGCTGCATATTGCAGCACACATAGAAAATGGAAAAAGCCTCTTGTGATTGTTTTTGTGCAGGAAGTTTTACCTTCCTGCACAAAAACAACCATCCCGTCAACGCAGGCACCCTTGCACCATGGCGCAAGTGTGGCAGCGTTGACGCACGGCAGCCCATTGTGCGCCGGCGCAGGAAAAAAAGACAGGAATGCGCCATATTTCATAGATACGGTGCATTCCTGCCCTTTTATCTTACCGTAGGGCAGTGCAGCAGGGAGGCCTGCAGCGCTGCCCTACGGTAAAACCTCATAAATGAGGCCCAATGTTTTCTTTGCCAGGCTTCTTTCTGCAGGTATCTTGGCAAAACTGAGATTGCAACATCAATTGATGGTTTACCCATTTAATCTCAGGGTTGTGCTTTTGTAACCTAGGAATATCCAATATGGCCTTGAATTGCGGAGCATTAATGAGATTAAATCTCACTAATTCAGAATGAGATCCCTGGATGATCATGGTTACATCTTTGGTGGCATGAACAATAGGTCCTGATGATAACTCACTGCCATCAATGGTTCAAACAGAGTCCCGGGTTTCCTTCAAGTTTATTGGTATCCCTAATTTCTGGGTAAAAGTTATGTCTAGAAAATATCCAGTAGCTCCTGAGTCTAATAACATTTTGGCATGGACTCCTGTTTGACCCTTAATCCATTGTAACTGAACTGGGAGGTAGAAATGTCTGTACCCTGATTCCGACCTTGTGAGAGCCAAGGTTTTGGTTGCTTCATAAACTTGGTCAACTGACAGACTAGCCTCCAAAGGTATTGGGTTCTACAATTTCCCAATAGGATCTTTTCTGGTTCAATCTCTTTTTCCTTTTTTTTGGGTTTCACTGCGTGTTCCTTAAGGAAATGCCCTTTTTTACCGCAGTACAGGCATAACATGTGTTCTCTTCAGCATTGTCTTTCTTCCTTAGTCAGATGTTCCCTTATTCCCCCAATGTGCATAAGTTTTGAATCGCCTTTTGATTTTGAGACCTGGCTATTCGACCAGTAGCAGCAACACCCCCCCTCCTCTCCCTCAGCGCCTTGAGACCCTCGCGGGTAAGTAGTGCGTTTTACAAATCTTGTGATTGATTGATTGATTGATTGAGGCCTCTGATTTTCATTCTGTAACTACCAAATCTTGTTTCCCGTCCTTCCTTTGTCATAACATCATTCACAGTGGGTCGATGGGCATGTTTTACCACTAAATTTATAAGAACTTTGCATGACTTTGTTAGAGGGGGGATTTCACCACCTGTGCCAAAGGATCTTTCAGTTCATCTATTAACCCTCTAGATAACAAAGAAGTTATTTTTCTCTCTGGCCACTCAATCTCTGCTATTATGCGATTGAAAGAAGTTAGATAGGTTAACCCTCGTCTTAGATTCAATCATTCAGAATCCACTTACTGCATAAAGGTATGTTTGTCAAATAATTTTTCATTTCAACTTTAAAAGCTTGGTAGTTGTATAACAACGGGTCATTCATTCCACTAAGGGAATGGACCAGGATGCCACCGTGCCCCTAATAAGGACAGCACAAAGGCTACCTTTGACTGCTCATCAGGAAAAAGGCTGATCTACACATAAAGCGTAACTGGGAGTGATTTGGAAGCACAGCAAATTTGGCCGGGTTCCCAGAATAGTGTTTCAGAGGGGCCAAATGCACAGTCAGGGGAGTTGTGACATATATCACTGGATTAGACACACCATCCCCTGATGACTTAGGAACTGGGACGTAAAGCAGGAAAAGGAAGGGGGGTCTCATGACATGTCTGGTTTTGTATTTCTGAAGCTTTTCCCCATGGTAGGTTTGTTTTTACTGGAATATAACCTTGGGGGTGGTCTACCTTCCGAGCTAGGGCTTGGGTTTCTCTTAATGAATCACCAATCACAGCACAATTTTTAACCTGGGTTTGCTGTTCTGTCAAACACTAACTTGCTGTATCCTGCGGAGACAAGACGCAAGCCTAAGATGCTAGCCCCCAAATCCTCCTCAGCACCACAGCCCAGATCACTATTCCACACAGCCAGGACTCAGGTCCGAGAGGGGAAAGGGAAATGGGATAACTTGAGAGAGAGAGTGATGGTAGGTTAGCGGGTCATTGAGTTCCTATCGTTCAGGTGCTGTACTCCTGACTTCCTGTGATTCGATTCTAGGTAGGTAACATAGAGTGCTGCACTTTCAAATGCAAGCCCGTTACCTCCTTTTGCAAAGTTCTCCTTCCTATCTCTAATTGCACTGTTGTTTTTTTCCTTTTAGGTGTCTTGAGGTCAGGAATTTGCTGTGGAAGCCAGGAAATTCCAGGCACAGGGGAGCGGTGACCGGGACCAGGATCCTTCTCAGGTGAGTTTCAAAAACTGCATGCAAGTTCTAGAAGAAGGGTGTGGCTTAAATAGCAGCCGTGCCCAACATGGCTGCCTCTTCTTGTGAGATCAGCAGGTTTCGCGAGAGTTCGGGTGAGGCTACAGTTTGTGCTTGTGTCTGGTCAATCAGACACGGATGAGGCAGCTGCTCTGGGCTGTGTTCAAAGACTTTTTCTTGCACAGTGGGCACTCTCTGTGCCCCCAGTTCTCTGCAATGGGTGTGGGATGGGGTGAGCATTGGTTGGGGCCACTCATGGTGGAGTGGCAGGCCCGACATAGACTTCCTGGACATGTAGAAGCCATTTCAAGTATATTAATTTCCTATTCAAAACAATAAATTGAGGACAGTAAAAGAATGTTACTGTGATGCCGAAATAGTCACTTATGCCTGAGCTACCTGTCCAAGTTACCATATTTTCAAAGTAGATGTGCCTGGGGCATTCGGTTGAAAAGAAGAGCAGGTCTTCTCCATGCAGGAGCAGTGATGTTGACGAAGACTGCAGGAGCGTGGGTTAGGCAGACCACCACTATTTCCAAAGTTGTTTTGAGGAAGATAGTGCAGACTCTCTAATTTCTGACCAAAATATTGAGTTGAAAATATTGTCTTACCATAATATCTTCACATTTGTATTGTGATATAAAAAATATAATTGTAAAGAATATTGCAGTTAAGAATATCATTTTTTAGTGTTGTTTTTAAATAACTGTTAAAAAAATATTGTTGTATATAATATAATCGTACATTGTAATGTTGTTTCCAATATTTTTGTAGTAATTTTGCTGCAGTTTTCTGATGCGCTAGAATGATTCTGTTATTTTTGTTTAGTAGTGGGATGTAGGGTTTATAAGACAAAAGCCTGGGGAGTGTTTTAGAAAGTATTTTGAAATGTTCATATGTTTTTGAAAAATATATCTTTTTTATGTAATGTTTATATTTGTAATGAAAATAGTTTTCAAGTATTTAAAATTTTCTTTAATTTTTGAAACAATTTGAAGTTAAAACTGAAAGATATTTTAATAAATTATGGATACAATATGCAATGTCAAATATTTATAAAAGAAAAATTGCATTACAATAAAACATTTAGGGGCTGATTACGATGCGGCCCAGAAAGCCGGGCCGCATCGTAATCGGCCCCTCAGTTTACTTTCCGACCACCGCATTACAATGCTGACGGTCGGAAACTAAACCGGACGGTCATCCCGCCTGGCTTCTGTCGGGCTCAAGGAGCCTGTTGGCCAGTCGGAACCGGCTCATAATTCCAAATGGCGGGCCTTTCCGCCCTTGGGATTACGATGCACGGTTTCCGACATGGTTTCAATGCCAGCCTGTCCGACATGGAAACCATGTCGGAAAGCATGTTTGGGGGCCCCCTTGTGCGTGCGGCCTCCGGTTGGGGGCCGAGGGGGCACTTTTGATGCCCCCCTGTTGCCTGCCATGGGGTGCAGGGATGAACAACACCTCCCATTTCTCAATGGGAGCTTGTGTTACGGCTGGTTTACGGCCGTAACATGAGCTCCCATTGAGAAATGGGAGTATGCGACCGAACAGTGTTTGGTCACATTGTAATTAGGCGGTCGGTCGGTCCCAGGACCAAGACGGTGTCGTCCGCCCGACATCGTAATAACGTCCTTAGTATTCTTCATTTACAATATTTATGTTTGAATTTTTTAACGTGACATTTAATTTTTTTAAAGTATATATTTTAGTTTTCCTATGTTAGTTGTTTAACGAGAGAGTTATTTTTACTATTGGACTATTATGAAAAATGTAGATTTAATTGGGATTAGTTTTATTTTAAAATGTTTTTTAAACATACTTTTTTTATAATTGTTTATGCTTTTAACATTTTTATACTTTTTCAATTCTTTTCTTTGTTGCATATCTTCGAATATTTTCTTTGTTAATATTAAAGTGATGAGTGATCATTTTATGTTTTTTCAATCCTACTTTATTGTTTAACAAAATTCAGGTTAGTTACTTTACACAAATCAATGTTTAATGTTTTTCATATTGTAGCTTATATTGGAATGGGAATACTAAATTTAGTCCTGTAAAAGTCTAACACCTTCCCCATTGTAACTTAGATTGGAGTAAGATAATCAATGTAAACCCTTCAGAGTCCAACAACTTCCCCATTGCAGCTTAGATTGGAGTGGACAGTAAAAGTAACCGCTTTAAGGTCCAACACATTCCCCACTGTAATTTAGAGCCTGATTACTAGTTCGGAGGTCTTACCGCCATACCGCAGCGGCGGCGATTCCAAGAAGACCGCCGTGGTGGCGGTCTCCCACCCACCGTATTACGATGTCACTGCTGGCCCAGCTGAGGTGTTTCTGAAGGTGGGGAATATTTATTCATATGTGTCAATCAATCAACCTTTATTGCGTGATTACTTAAAACCATTGCAACCATAAAATCAATGAATCAAAAAAAGAAAACAATTTCAATTGGACAAACATATTTAAAACACAGGACATTGTGGTAAAACGGTCATAGCCAAGTGTTCAAAGGTCAGGTCCTTGTTTGTGGAGTAGTGTGTGTCATTTCATAAGTCTCAAGGTTTAGAGAGCGGTCTGTTAAAACAAAGGAGAATAAATAGAAGGGCTAAATTTTGGATTGCTGCTGATTTCCCCTTATTTCTTGCCAAGGGCAGTGAGTCTTAGGTACAGCATAATGTGTCATCATCTGTTTGCTGCCAATTAGAGTTCAGCTTTTTTCCTGCTTTATCTAGGAAATGGACGAGGCGGCACGCTAATTTTTGAAGTTTTTGCCTTCAAAGCATGCTTTAACCGCCTGCCTGCATGTTCTTATTCCCACTCTGAGTCCTGGCAACTACCGCCCAATTTCCCTTCTGCCTAGTCTTGCCAAAGTGTGTGAGAAGGTAGTCACAGGACAACTTACGGACTATGTGGAAGGTGCTGGTCTGCTGCATCCAGCACAGTCGGGCGTTCGAGCCACATATAGCACAGAATCTGCGGTGGTGGAGGTGTCGGAGGCTATTTGGGAGTGTCTGGACGCCGGCGGGAGGGCAGCTTTGATTATGCTGGACCTCTCGGCGGCGTTCGATACGATGCCCCACTCCCTACTTTTGGCTCGCCTTGCGGAGATTGGTATTGCTGGTGCGGCCTTAAGCTGGCTTACCTCTTTCCTGGCGGACCGTTCACAGCTGGTCTGGCTTCCACCGTGCGCCTCCTCCCCCCAACCAGTGGCTACTGCAGTCCCGCAGGGCTCGTCCCTTAGCCCCCTCCTCTTTAACATTTATGTTACCCCGTTGATATATCTAGCGGAGGAGTTGGGGGCTAAGGTGATTGCCTATGCGGATGACACTCAGCTTCTGTTTACTTGGGAGGGTGCTGATGCTGATGTTTCCTCTGCTCAACACGGTCTACTCTCGGTTTTCTGCTGGCTGGCGCAGGCCCAGCTAAAATGTAATGAAGAGAAATCCTAAATACTTTTGTATGGGAAATTTCCTTCTAATTTTAGAGAGCTATTGTGGCCCCCAGGGTTTCCACTGCCGTGCTTGTTGGGTGCTGCCGCTAAAAACCTGGGCGTTTGGTTTGAGGAAAATTTAACCTTTGCCACCCATATCAAGAAGCTGGCGGGGTCCTGCTTTGGGATTTTAAAATCTTTGAGGAAGTTTCTCCCTCTGCTCCCAAGGGCAGCTAGGAAACCGTGAGTCCGGGCTTTGATTTTGTCTCGCCTGGACTACGCTAATGCTTTGTATGTAGGGACCCCCAGCTATCTGCTGAACAAGCTTCAGGTGGTGAAGAATGCGGCAGCCCGCCTCTTACTTGATCTTCCCAGGAGGAGTAGCGTTCGCCTCCATCTGTGCTCCTTGGACTGGCTTCCGGTGGAGGCGCGGATCAAATTTAAAGTCTTGTCAATTGCCCATAATGCCCTTTATGGCCGGGGACCTAGCTACCTGCAAAAGAGGTTCTCTTTCTATGCGCCGACAAGACAGTTGCGCTCCTCTTCGCAATTATTGGTCCAGGTTCCACGTTTTTCTCGGCAAAGGCTGGGTGGTTGCTCCCTTGTTCGTAAGGCGGCCCTAGGCTGGAATACATTGCCTCTGGCTCTGCGCAGCATTTCAGATTCCCGCATCTTCAAAAAAAAGTTGAAAACTCTCTTGTTTTAAGCTTGGACTCATGATCCGCTCAGGTGACCGCGCCGGGACACTCCTTGGAGTAGCCGAGCGCGTTACAAATGTATATAACATAACATAACATATTCTTTGTAGCAGGTTTTAATATGTGTCGATGCAGGTGTGTATATTTTGACTGCACAAGTGTTAAATGTACACATATGCATAACATATGTGAAACCTACTATGAGTACTTTCTCATTGCTGGAGTCCAGACCATATGTGCCCCATCCAGGCAATGGGTAAATAGTACAAAAGAGGCTTACGTGGATTTCGGCACCAACAGGGTCGTTTTCTTCATGGTCAAGATGCTGCTGTGAAGGGGGCCCTGGAGGAAGGGATCCACGTGGGAGACTTAAGGGAAGAAAAGGAATTGGTGAATATGCAACCCAGTTCCTTTGATTCTGCTGACTAGAAGCAGGCAGTCTTTCCACCACGGTCAGTTCAACGGAAAGCAACTCGTAATTCCGATGGTGGTGAACTTGTCTGTACCCCCCCTGACAGCTGCTTTCCCCCTACTGTCATCGTGGTAGTCATCGAATAGCTGTCGGCGTCGGCGGGACCCCGGCGGTCTTTCCTTCAACAGATCACCAACATCGTAATTCAGAGGGCAGACCGTCAACTGTGCAGCGCAGAATCCGACGCTGCTTCGACAGCGGTTCCCTTACTGCCAAACTCATAATCAGTCCCTTAGATTGGAGTGGGAACAGTAAATGTAACCTCTTCAAAGTCCAATACTTTCTCCAATTTAGGTTGGATTGGAGTCGGAATAGTAAATGCGACCAATTAAAACTCCAACACCTTCTCCAATATAGCTTAGATCCTTCAAAGTCTAACACTTTTTCAAATGTTGCTTTGATTAGGGCTGGAATTGTAAATAAACCTTTGCTAAAGTGTATAGTTTTCCCCATATTGGCTGAAGTTATGTTGTGTTATTACAAAAATTGTTACACATTGATTTTTAACATCACTTTTATTTTTACATGTTTTTCATACATATTTTTTATTGTACATTAATTTTGTATGACACTTCTTTAAAACAAAATTGGACATAATACATATTCATACATAGGTATTTACATTTCAGTTAGATGTTTATAATTTTACTTTAAAGAAAATATTTCACATACATAGTTTCTTTTCAGACATATTGTAACATTTTTAACATATTTTCAAAAAATGTCACAAATACATTTCATTTCTTTAATATAACATGTTTATAACACTTTTGCAAGTGAGGCGTGGCTTGACGGCAGTGGAGATGGCTGCCTGCTAGAGCAGCTCCGCGGCGACTCGATAGAGGTGTTTACCTCCCTACAGACGACGTTCTCCTCACCCTGTAATTATGGGCGTTTCAGATGCGGCAAATCCCCCTGACTTCAGCAGTGTCCCTGGCTTCTTATGGTAAGCGGTAAAAGACTGCATATTCCAAAAAGCTGAGGCGGGCGCGTTACCTGACTGAAACTGCACCCGCCATTTTGTTTTTTATTTTTTTCATACTGCTGCTGCTGTGGAAGTTTCAAATGGAGATTTTTCCCAGTCCACATCTTTGTTGATATATTTGCCTACAGGGCCTCTTATTGTCTTCAAAATTGACTATTGCTGGCAGCAAAATTACCTCAATACATCGTATCTACTTCTTTACCTGAGTTTTAGATATGTATATCATATAGACAGTAATGAATAACTTTGATATTTGAGATTGTGCCTAAGTCTCCTCCACCTATATCAATGGAACTACTCCTAGAAAAAATAAGAGGTCTCAAACCATATTTGGAGGAAACAAATAGATGCATTCAAAACCTCCACGACAGATGGTCAACCGTCGTAAATACAGTCACTCAAATTGATTACAGAGTAGAATCAATTCAAGCTACTACTCAACAAGTCACTCTTCTACAAACGGACCTTTTCCATCTTAAAAAGTAAAAATGGAAGATCTTGAAAATCATAAAAGGTGGAACCACATTCATATTTATGGCTTGGCAGAGGGTTTAGAAGGACCCAATCCTCTTTCTTTTTTCAAATTATTCCTTCCTAAAGTTCTCGGACTTCCTGAATCACCTATATTGAATATTCAAAGTGACTTGAACATAGTCCACACACACACTGCCTCTTCCTCTAAAAAACCAGGTGTCATCCTCTACTTTTTGGAATATACTGACTTATGGAAAGCCCTACAAGCGGCTAAACTTAAAGGTCAAATATCTTGGCTAGAATCTTCTTTTTTCTTTTCCCAAGACTTCGACAAAACTACGGCGAATAAAAGAAAGACATTTCTGGGTATGTGACCAACTCGTCTGAACCTCAATGCCAGATTTGGACTATTTCATCCTTGTCTTTTTAAAGTAAAAACAAGACTACTGACCCGCTTTATTACAAAGAATTTTGGACAATTGCAGAGAAGAAAAAGTGGAAGTTGCAAAACTATCTACTGCTAGATTATTCTCTTCTGACTCTGTCAAGAAAAGCTTTGCTCTGATGTTTTCTAACTAATTTATATGTTCATAATATACCTAAAATTATTATTGTTTTTCTTTTTTTTCATCCATGTTAGGCGATGTTTCACTATCTCATCAACCATATCCTTTGTCCGTTTACATGGTCTGCCCTCCTTCCCGACTTTCCCTGGAGTTCAGTTGTGTCGTCTTCCCCATGTGGCTTCACCACCCTCGATATATATTTGTTTCTTAAGAATGTCATATTTTCTATTTTGTATTTGGATTCTATCTCCTTTTTTTTCTTTTCCTTTTTTCTACCCTTTGCTCTTCCATATTTCTTTTTCTCATCTTTCTACTTTTTAAAGAGTGTTTTTCATGTTGTATTTTATTTTTCACTTTCCATCAAAAGTGAAGTTTGTATTTAATGATTATTGATTTTCTTTAGATGATGTTGCACGTTATTTCTTGGAATGCTTAAGGTTTAAACTCACATATTAAGAAACAAAAGGTACTCACCCATTTATCCAAACTAAAAGCAGATATTGTATTTCTACTAGAAACACATGTTATGGCTTCAGAAGTTCAAAAGCTTAAACGTAAATGGGTGGGAAATATTTTTTCTTCCCAGGTTCAGGGAAAAGGAATGGGGTTATTATTCTTTTGTCATAAAAATGTACACGTTACACTCCTTTCCCAAGACTCCGATGAAGATGGTAGATGGGTGGAAATTCATCTCCAGATTAACAAAATTCCTATTTCTGTGTTTAACATCTATGCACCTACCAAACCTGATAACATGTTTTTGTCTACTATTTCTTCTAAATTGATGTCCAATTCAACAGATTATATAATATTTGGTGAGACTGTAATCTCGTTTTAGACTCATATATTGATCATGTCTCTAAAATCACTTTTGTCCCCTCTACTATGCATCAACAATTCAATACAACCATTGACCTACGGCCTCTTATTGATACATGTAGAATATGTAACCCATTATTGCAAGAATGCACTTTTTTCTCTCTCACACACCTGTCCTAATCTAGGACTGATTATTAGTTTGTTTAAATACCTCTAACACAACACAATACACGTGCAGATATTGGTTCTATACTGATCTCAGATCATGCCCCTGTTACATTGGACTTAAATTTACTTCCAATCACTTGTGGTAACAGAAGATGGCGCCTTAATGCATCCCTGTTTTTGGACTCTGTTTTTACTACAAAGTTTAAATCATTCATTACTGAATTCTTTACTCTCAACTCCTCCTTCGTCCTCTCTCCTCGTTCTATCTGGAATTCATTTAAACCTTCTGCCAGAGATTTTATCATCTCTATGTTTCCAAGAAGGAGACATTTAACTCTAAAAAACACTAGAAATCTTGAATCGCATTAAACTGTTGCAGGGATTCTGCACAAACACAGAACTATGCGTAAGATTATGGGACCTTGGTATATAGGGACTGAGTCATCCTAACACCTTAGTACCCATGAGCCCAGGACTGACTAGCTATAGTGTCTCACTTGCCCTCCTACTCACTCGCAGAGGAACAAGTGATTAAACACCCCAGAACACAACACTCCTGACTCTCTCAGGAATCACGGTTGCAAGACACACCCTTTCACTCACACTCTGTACTTGTCCACAATAAGATCTGACGGAGACACGAACAAGTTTAAAATATTTATTTTAACTAACGTGCTCAAATATGCAGTATACGTGCCACAATAATCAGAAAAATGCATAACACAAATACGGTCAGCATAGCAAGTAGTCAGTAAATCATAAAAGGAGCTGTCATTGTAAAAGACAGCGTAACCTAACTTCCCTCCCTTGTATAGAAGCAGGATGATTATATATTAGAAGATCTCTGGGCATTATCTGCAGACCCCGTACCTCAAACTATAGATGGTAGATCTACATCATAGGTGCTGTCATGCTCTTCTCCCTGGAAAGGTCCCTCTCCAAGTGTTTTCTACCTCTCCGTGTATTACAATAAGTCCAAAGTAAGTATTCACAAACAACAGCTGCCTCTGTATGTTTTGTCTAGGTGCTAGGGCCTGACCAGAATGGAAATACAAGGGGCATTGTTGTTCGACCTTGTTCACAATGTTCAGACAAAATCCCAGGAACCTGCAGAGCATGAAAACAGCTGTAGGTTCTTATGTGAAAATTTCAAAAGATGCATTTGCAAAATAAACTCGTGTACTAACGTGCGCAAAGCAGCGGACAGTCTGCAGCATGCTCATGCTAACTTAGAGAAGACAACAATGTCCCCATGGGCCATGTGGCACCCTCCCCTTGGTCAGGACATTAGCCCTGGACTAACATAGAGGTCAGAGGTAAGCAGAGCCAAAGTGTCAAAGTCAAAGGCCAAATAGTAACTCAAGTTCAAAGTAGAACCTCGATGGACTGACAAACAAAGAAGAGAAAACAAATTCTGTATGCAACAAAATATCCAATCACAGCGTATCGTCCGGGGTAAAAACCTCACGGGACAATTGGAATGCCATAAGTTCCAATAAGGAGACCTGCCAAAGTAAAAAGTGATGCTATCCAATTAAGCAATTCAAACGAGCACACATGCTCTTCATATCCAGAGGCCGTTAGGAGCATCCCAGGACAACCTGTGTTGACTTCGAAGAAACTTCGATCCAGGAGGCGCTGTGCACGGGCACAGGGACTCGATTCTGCCGCCGGCCCCAGTGAAGAATCGTACACAAGCCGCTTACCCATGGAACAGTCCTGGTTATGGGACACTAATGGACCCATCAACAATTCACAATCCAGGGCAGCATGTGACGTAGTGGACAGGCAGACGTCCAGGGCCCATTGAAAAGGGCACCGGATGCAGTAGAACACACGTTGCACGCAGGTAAAGTAGGCATAACGGAAGGTCAGCCAATAGTCGATTTAAAGAGCTTCCAATGGCATTAAACCAAAAAGCTGCCGCATCCGATCACGGTACAGCTGCAACTGTTCCTGACTTGGCAGTACCACAGATCGAGCAGCCATTGCGGAGCAGCAATAGAAGAACAAAGACGCTACAAACCAGGAGGAGCAGCAGGGGAAACCTTCCGAATATGCTAGAAAAAAATAGAATGAATAAAAGCAGGGATTACTCCAAAAATAGTCTGAAACGATGTCAAAAGGCCGGATCCCACAACTTTAAAAAAGTGGGCTAGGCCCACCGTTCCAGACGCATTCAAGATTTGATGAATTAATTCTCTAAAGTGTAGGGGGAGATTCGTGTTTAGCAGTGACTGAATTTCACTTGATGTTCTTGTCACCTGCAATTTGAAGGTCTCACGAGCTGACGTGAGAGCCACTTCTTGTTGAAACAATAGCGCTTTGAGTCTGCTTAGCTTATTGAAATCTGTTTTCAAAGTCAGAATGGAAGGCCACAGCGAACTATCTACACTCCCATGTGGAGGTGGAACAGGACGTTGCTGCCCGTAAGCCGCAGCAGTTCTGAATGTTGATAATGAGATAACTGCCGTTAGAAAGCAAAGTGAGAGTTGGAATAACAGCAGGAACCCGGGTTCCTTTTAAAAAACAAGCCAAATTATGGGCCGAACCGTTGCAGGCGCCGTGAAGTTTTACTTGCTTACACACAAGGGAGTGGCCGACTGTAGAGTCACAATCCTCCCCTGTAAGGGAAACTTTCTTTTCTGCACGCTGACAACGGAATGCGAATGGTAAGGACCACACTTCATGAATGTAACTGCCCCCAAGTGGTTCATATCTACCAACAGGATAGTGTTTCATGCAAGCTGTAAACTGGAAAAGTGAGATCAGCAACGAAATAACAACATGTATTAACCACACCACTGAACCTGTTTCCACCTCAGTAAATCGTAACTGTTCTAGTTTTTCAATGTGTCACATAGTATACGTTGCGTCTTTCATAGACATCAGTTTCTGTTTGTCTGTCAAACTGAACGGTAAAAACAAACAGGGCGGAAGCATTCAGGTAATCCCATGGTACGCTCCCCTTTTTAAGTGTAAGGTCCAACCAAATTGCATAACTGAACGTAGCTGATTCTGACCATGATACAAAGAACATACATCATTCTGAACAATATCAATAACAGACGATACAATATTATCTAAGGTAAATATACGAGAAGAAAGTGTGTTTCTACTGTTATCAACCATGGCAAGAACATTTTCCAAATTATCCTGATCTATTTGGCGTAAGCGTACTGCAGCTTCCATTTGTGATAGCTTCCAAAATACATTATAGGCTGCATAAACAAAATGCTTAGTGTGAGGGGATTTTGGACCTAAAAGAAAATCTGAAAGATTAATGTCACCTGACAAAAGGGAAAGATGTTGCTTCACAGACGATAGCGTGGAATGTTCCAACCATTGTAGACATAATTTACCAGCCGAATAAGTGGTAACTGTATGTGAGTGGGGGTAACGAGGATCAGGTCCATTGTGGGTTAACCCATTTGTACCATTTATGAAGCGTAAATAACAAGCATTGGTGCCTTTGGGCCATAGTAAACAACCCTCAGGATCAACAATAGATGAATTAAAAGTGCCATTTTGTATCATGCAAGTCAATTCCTCAATTGTGTAATTAGTATGTGTATGCCACGTCTCATATTGAGCCAGTGACAGAATAAAGGGAATATTCAAATTTTTAGCAGTGGCTAAACCGAAACAGGTAGTTTGTTGGACCGTCTTATTAAAAAAATTATTTGAGACGGTATTAAACACGCACGATGCAAGGATTCACTACCATGCACCTGCCAAAATGTTGTGCCCCAAATATACTTTAAATCAATATTGTCCTTCCAATAATCGTAACCTTTAAGGGACAGATTTGCTATGAAGGATGATGAATAAATCAACTTAGTGTGGGTAAGCATGTATTTGCTCAAAGTGGGGATATTCAATTTGAAAAAATATGATTCTGGGTCTGATAGATTGTAACCAGTAAAGTATATGAATTTCTTTTTCTGTGTTATGGAACTCCCCTTAGATGGTGTAGGGCAATGTTCCCATTGCATATAATTAAAATGTGTTAACTGAGTACTGGTCTTGTGAAGAAAGTGATGCCCATAATGTTGGTAGCAAAATAAATCTGCATAATTTGCGGAATTTAAATACAGATCTTCGGTATCAAAAACAGTATAATATTGCAAGTCAGAAAACAATGAGTAAACAGCATTGACATCCCAATCATCTGAATTCATTCCAGGTAAAACGGCATCACCCAAAGAAACACAGAAGACATATGGAATTTGTAGGGTCTCCATAGGACCATATACATCAAATGGCACCTTGTCCCAAACAATGCCATCAGCGATCGGGATTGCTGAAATATTAACAAACGTATGATCTCTTTTCATTTTGCGCTATGAACTATGAGGGGCCAGTACTCCATCAACCAGTTCTATAGCAGAGCATTCAGGCAAGTAGTGGCCATTAATCAAAAGGAAAAAGTTACAAATCCAATCCACATGAAGAGGAACACCATTGACAACACGGTCCAGATGTAAGTACATGGTGGAACCAGGTAAGTTCTCCTTAACCATTAGATGAAAACTAAAATTCGTGTAGAAGGCACTGCTATAGACAAAGACAACAAAGATGTATCTGATGAGAAGTTATCTTGGTCCATATAGTAACCGCTGGAGCTATGCTGAAACAAGGGGGGCTGTTCCTCATTAGAAATCGAATGTATTATAGTTTCTGGGATATCAACTGTAAGTTCAACTGGCGGGGAAGCATACTCATTTTCCACAGTTGTAGACGTAGAAGGCAAAACAGGCAGTAAATCAATTGAAGTTTCCATCTTCCCCTTCACTTGCCGGGGAGAATTCGGAGAAACAGAATTCATTTGCTAAAGTGAAACATCCCGATGTGGAATGCTTGTAGGCATACTATTGAGGCATACATATGGTGATTATCTTTGCGGCCAGGGAGCAGAAGTAAGATCACTGTTTGGGTGCCCTTTAGTCCAAGGACCGGCACCAGTGCACGGTACGTGGGACCAAATTCTTTCTTGCTCGCCACCTTCTCTCGGACCAGTTCACCAACTTTAGGAAGCCAGCCAGAAACGGGAATCAGCACTGCTGCATCTGTCGCAAGGGCAAATGGGTCTTTGCTAGAGCATCTTGATTCTTTTGTAGATCCTGTAACATAGCACAATGGTTATCTACATCAAATGTGGCGGCAGCCGCTACAACGTCTAGACCGTCAAGGTCTGGCACAAACATCTTAATGCCAAAGAGCTTTTCGTACGGGGTCCACCCAACCAGAGATCTTCTAGGGAGATTATTTAGTGCACGTTGGACTCCATATAGATGAGTCAACCAGCCCCGACCTGTACCTAATACCCTTGCAGTTAAAGATTGCTTTGAGTCACGGTCCATCCGCTCCACAACAGAACTGCCCTCAGGCCGATATGTAGACGAGAAATGCACCTGCACCTCCATAGACTTCATCGCATCACGGTAAGCCTTAGAGGCAAAAGCAGGACCTTGGTCTAAATGGAAGGCATATGTCCCTACAAAGAAATGCAAATCTTTTATAACAGCACGAGCGTCAGCACTGCGTTGTGGCCAAACCCAGAGTAACCTTGTGCACGAATCCACTGCAATATTTGAAAGTGTTGTCTGATGTCAAAGGGCCGCAGTGATCAAGATAAATACAACCAAACTGTTGATTAGAAATGAAGAGATGAATATGTGGCGGACACGGAACAGTAGAAGGTTTAATCTGTTGACAAATGTCACAGGAAAGCACATATTTGCGCATCTGCTGGTATAAGCCACGCCACCATTAACGTTGCTGTAAAGAGAAATTGTTGCTGTCACTCCCGCATCCGCGGAAGCCATTCCTTCATGGACAACCACAATCAATGAAAGCCTGCAGTCCTCGTTCTGAATCAAGCGATCACCAACTGAAGGTATAGTTACACATGGAACCCAATCAGTTGAAAATTTGTGTTACAGAAACGGGAGGAAAGCAAAATGGCGGCCGTAGGTGGCTCCCAACAGGGTGGCGGCATTAAACCCAATATGACAACCATAACTGAAGTATGACAGAACTCATACAGATCAGAAGCTCGTGGAGGTTGGCTGGGTCTTACCTTGGATTGCAGTGGTTGCGAAGCAGGCAGAGTTGGTAATTGCAGGGTGTAGGAGTCTCGAGAAGGAACTCTCCCTCGCCTCAGTGCTGTGTGTTTCGGACGGATCAGCGGCAATGGGGCCAAAATTGGCGGCGAGAGGTAGAGGCGGCAATCAACAGACTCTACCCCAGGTACCCCTCCAGATGACCCAGCAAACGGCCGCAGTGGACGCAGCCCCTGCCTCAGCTCAGACAGGACGCCGGCAGAAGACCCGTACAGAGATCAACCCGGACGGGAAGGGGAGGTGCGCGGTCACGCAGCCCCAGCCGCAAAGGACCGGTCCCTCAGTGCTAGAATTGCTCCGGGAGTCGACCCTCGATCACAGGAGCAGAGCAGCAGAATGAAACCCGGCCCATGGAGGAGGACAGCCTGGCGTACAGACCGGTAAGACGGTACTGGGCAGTGGGGGGCCTGGAGGGCCGGAGGAGGACACAAGCACGAGTGGACAATGCATGGATCTACCAGCTGGGGATGAGCCTGGGCAGATGACGGTGTCGATTCAATTACTATCGGAAGGGGGGGGAAATCTCTACAGGCTTACCTCTACAGACACAGACCTGGGGACAGGAATCTGCTCAGAATTCTCAAATTGACCATGGTAAAAGCAATGGCGTTTCTTTAACTAAGAGCATGAATAGCAATTCTAGCAAGTCCCCCAGCAAAAAGGGGCCTGTTGGTTCAGTAGGCGAGCCTGAGCTGACATCCTCTAGCCTGGTGCTACTGGGGAAACCAAAGTCTAAACATCACGGAAACCCTAAGAGATCAGGAGCACGCAGTGAAAGGGACCTGGATTCAGAGGCTAATGACTTCTTCTTTTCCCAGTCGGATGCCACCTGGTCAGATGTAGGGTCAGGCTCAGGATCAAACTCAGACTCTAGTGAGACGGAGAGCTTACCAGGTACTAGCGGCAGGGATTCCATTGCCACAACTAGGAAATCGAATGCCAGAGGGGGCAGAACAGATAACCAGAGGCATAGGGACCTAAAGTGGGACCATTCCCCCGGAGAACAATTGGTTGGGGACAACATCAAGACCCTCAGCGATGTCCAGCCCAGAGCAACCCCTACGCTGGACACCATCCTGCAGTGTGTACTAGCACATCGAGAAGAAGCTCGCATGGAAAGTAGACGATCACAGACCGCAGCTCGTAAACTACAGGGGGCAGTGAGGAAAATAGCTAAAACCTGCAACACCATCAGTGATCGGATGACTGACTTGGAGACGAGAACGGCTACTCTTGAGATAGACTTAGCCGGCACTAAGGGTCAAGCTGAAGCCCATGAAGCCCAGTTAATCGATGTTCAGTGGAAGCTCGAGGATTACAAAAACCGCCCAAGAAGAACAATCTGCGGTTTTGGGGAATTCCTGAAGGGAAAGAGGGCTCTGATGCTCGTTTGTACATGGTTCAGCTTCTGCAAAACTCTTTCCCGGAACTTGAAGGTTGGAACTGGTCCCACGAAATTCAAAGGGCGCATCGAGTCCTGTTCACACTGCAGCAACCAGTCAATCCAGACGCCAAACCACGTGCATTACTGGTGTACTTTGGGAACTTTCTCCTGAGGCAGAATATATTCGAAAAAGCTAGACCTGAGGCTCTGCGGGCAGGGGATGGGTTCTCATTCTTCTCTCGACCTGATTTCTGCCATTTCACTGTCAAAAGGCGATGGCGCTTGCACCAGTTGATCAACTCGTTTCAGGAGAAGGGGGCTCAGGCCTTTCTCCTGAATCCGGCTCGGCTGAAAGTAATTTGGGGGGTCGCACCTGTTTCTTTACATCCGAGATCAAGGCAAAAGAGTTCTTAACCTCAGGCGGGATATAATGCGAGGGTTATTTTTTTTTAGGGTTCTGCTTTCTTTACTGTATGATTAGGTTAGAATGTATTGTTCTTTCTTCCTTCTTTCCTGGTTATGATTCTAGGCGCAACGAGGGGTGCACTATGGTCCCCCTAGTATTCCATGACTCACGCTGGCAGGCAGAATTTAAAAAAAAAGAGAAGGGGCAACATACAGTGAATACATTTTGCATAAACAGTATTGGACAAGATAGAAAATGGTATGAAACTTTGAAAAAAAAAAAAGAGGAAATTCAAGACCTACATTGCACTTGTTAATAATATCACTGAGACAACTACTATGGGATTAGGGGGTTATTAGTCGGACACTGTTATGTATAAACTAAGCCACCACTTGGGAGGAGCACCACCATCCATCCATCACAGACTGGACCAGGTCTGTTTTTCCTCGGGATGGGGAGGGCAGGATGGGGGGAGGGTGCAGAGGGTGGGAGGAGGGGTGTAAGAGGGGAAGGGGGTGCGTGGGGGGAAGGGTGGAGGGTGAGAGGGGCGAAAAACCCAGAAAAGTTGAGTGCTAGCTGTAAATTGTCGAAGAAGATAGGAAAATGTGCGTACATTGCTAAACGGAATGTTAATCAATATGGAAGCTCAAATGGCTTTAACAATGGGTAGGTTAACTATTTGCTCTATAAATGTTGGGGGCTTAAATGATAGGGGGAAGAGAGGCAGGGTAAGCGAGGCATTAAGATCTTTGGGGGCAGATATAGTCTGCCAACAAGAAACTCATATCCCGTGGCAGAAGAGAGGGCTTAATGTAATTCCTGGGTACACACAGGTAGCTTGTTCCTCCCAGTCCACTTTGACGAGAGGGGTTGCGATCCATGTGTCTAATCGACTGCCACCCGTAAGAAGAAGGCTTTCAGATAAATGGGGGCGCTGGGCAATAATATCATTATCAAGTGGGCTAACAGTGTGTACGGTTTACGGGTCGAATCTGGATGACTCCGGCATCCTAGAGGAACTAGAGCTGGAACTTGCCCTGTGTCCCTCGCCTCTTATTATGTGTGGGGACTTCAGCATCCACCTGGATGTACATGGGCCCTTTATGAAGGAATATCAAGGGAGGAAGCCACAGGTGTTCAGGGCGCTTGATGCCTTGATTACTAGCCATGGCCTAATTGATATGTGGTCCTCGAGGAAGCCAGGAGACTCACAGGAAATATGTTAGGCTTGATTACTTCTTTGCCTCGGTGTCCCTAGTGGAGGGTGCGGATATTAGGAAGCTACCCAAAGTACTGTCTGATCACAACCCTCTGATCCTGGAAGTTAGGGTTCAGGGCCATGAGCGACCATATACGAAGTGGACCTTTGACAAGAAACTTCTTGCTACGGAGGGGTTTATAGAACATATCAGGGGGTGGACCCGGCAATTCTTTGATGCAAATAGGTTTAGCGCCTCCAGAGAAACAGTGTGCGATACGTTTAAGGCAGGTTAAGAGGGGAGATTGCTAGCTTTGTGGGTCATCGGAGAAAGAGGTAGAGAGAGGAGCTGTTTCAATTAACAGTCCAACTGGCGAAATGTGAGGAGGAACATACAGCGGCTATCGCCCAAAAACAGGCTGAGCGACAAACCCTGCTAGAGGGTATAAGGATAAAGGCAGAAATTAATGGATTTTACAGTAAGCTGGTTGTGGAAGCTTTTCAAACATACACCAGGGATAACTACGAGTATGGGGAGGCTACAGGTAAACATCTGGCACTACGGCTAAGACAAAGGGCTGCAGCAAATAATATTGTGAGCCTGAAAAAGAAAGATGGGTCCCTAGTCACTCAACCCCAAGAAATTCTAGGGGTATTTGCAGAGTTTTATAAGGACCTTTATCAGACTCGGGATGAGCCCCCAGAGGTTACTGACCCAGAAACTACCGGGAATGTCTCTATATGGCAGGAATTGGAGGCAGATATTACAATTACTGAAGTTATGGAGGCTATCCAGGTGATGGCTTCAGGTAATGCAGCTGGACCTGATAGAATTCCGATAGAAGTGTATAAAGCTCTCCAGTCAGAATTAATTCCTCTCCTTTTAGACCTGTTCCTGGCTGTACAGAACAAGGGGATTCCACCCCAAACCCTGCAAGAAACTAACATTATTGTATTTTTGAAAAAGGGGGAAGTGGCTGAGGACCCAGCCTCCTACCGTCCCATCTCCCTGATTAATGCTGATGAGAAACTGTATTCTAAAATTATTGCGCTTCGATTGGGTAAAATCATTACCTCCCTGGTGAGCCCTTGGCAACATGGCTTTATCCCAGGGAGAGGGACTACAGATCACGTACACTGCGTAATTTCCCTGTTTGATATAGCAGATGCCTCAGGGGAGCAGATGTCCCTGATCCTCTTCGATGCTCAAAAAGCTTTTGACCAGGTTGAGTGGGCATATTTATCGGACAACCTGAGATCTAATGGGTTTGGACCACGCATCTTAACTGCCATAAAAGCTATGTATGCACAGCCGTATGCTAAGATTCAATTGATGAACAGGGAGTCTGAAAGGATTTTGGTAGCTCGAGGGTCAAGACAGGGCTGCCCCTGTTCACCAATCCTTTTTGCGTTATATATAGATCCACTCATTAGATCAATGTTGCAAGATCAGGTAATTAAACCAATAGTGGTCAGGGGATTTAGTACCAAGCTGATAGCATATGCAGAAGACATAGTAGTCGTCACCCCTGACCCCCTGGGTGCAATTGCAAGGATTGAAGTCTTAGCCATGGAATTTGGTAGGCAGTCAGGATACTGCTTGACCTCAGATAAAACCAGGATCGTCTGCACTAAAACTTTGACATGCCAGGATCCTCGGAAGGCGGAGGTAGCTACGTATCTCAGGATTGATATCTCGGCGGATGTTGGCTCCATATGGGCAATTTATTCGGCTCCTCTTTTAGGGAAGATTAGTAGAGACCTGAAGAGAATGGATAATTTACATCTATCTATTATAGGAAGGTGTAATGTACTTAAAATGACGATGTTCCCCAAAATTTTATATTTATTCCGGTGTATCCCGCTTGAGCCTGAAAATAACTTTTTTAGGAAACTAGATGGAATATTCTCCCAATTCATCTGGCATTATCAGAAGGTCAGGCGCTCTCTGAAATTTTTTACTCTTACTTAAGATCGTGGGGGGCTGGCGGTTTCCAACATACTTTATTATTACTGGGCCATAACAATACAACAAATGGGTATATTGTTCAAATCCAATACTGGGGCTGAGACAGATTTGCAAGGCCGGAAAAGTGAAACATCCCCTTCAATCTTTGAGCTGGCCATTGGTGGGGCAGCACCAGGGGTCTTATTAAGGCAGTTAGAGGGCAGCTACTATAAAAAAAAACTTGTTTTAAGCCGCTTAGAGCGGCCTGGAATGTTTGGCGCAGAGTATGCAAACTTCTAGAACTGCCTAGGTTTCAGAGGTACTAGCTCCTGTGGCGCTCACCTATATTTCCGGCTACCCTTTATGATGGAATAGGAAAACTCTGGGAACAGGCAGGAATCACCAGGATTGGCGATGTTATTGATATGAACGGAATCACTTCCTTTGCAGAGCTTCAGGAGCGGTTCAATCTTGAGGATAGATCGTTTCTTAAGTTCCTTCAAATTAGGGAAACGATTAGACCGGTTGTATCTCACATTATCAGCATGGATCGGATCCCGCTGCTAGAAAGTATCCTTTATAAACGACCTCGAATAAAGGATATATATTCCATCTTGATAAATGCCAATCCAGACGACCTAGTAAAGACCGAGACCGCTTGGGCAGCCAAGTTAGAGAATCAGGATGTGGACTTAAGTAGGTCCCTGACACTCTCCAAGAAAGTGTTTCTCTCTGCTAACTTACAGGCCCAACACTTTAAAACAGTGTACAACTTGTACTTTACTCTGGCAAAATTGTTTGCTTGGGGGAAGAGTGAAAATGATCACTGCCCAAGATGTGGCCAGGGCTCAGCAGATCTGATCCATATGTTTTGGGACTGTAGTAAGCTAAATATGCTGGAAAAGGGGATAGAGACCTTTTTGTGTAAAATGTTAAATCAGAATGTGTCTCTCTCAACAACTATGATGATATTAGGATGCGACGAGAATGCACAGCTAGGCTCTACGCAGGTTTACTTTTGTTTCATGGCAACCCCAGTGGCCCGTTTACTGATTGCAATGAAATGGAAGGATGCTGACCCCCCGACGTACCAAGCTTGTTATGCCAGATTGTTCCATATATACAACTTAGAGATCGCATTGTATAAATGTAAGGGCCGGAGGGCTAGGAGAAGGGGCAGGCAAATATGGGGCCCCTTGATGGAATGATGGTTTAGGTAGAGAACACCATTTCTATTACTAATGTCTAACGTACTCATTTGCTAATACTTTGTGTTTTGTTATTGTATGTTAGTGTATGTCATAGGATAGTATTTTCTTTAAACGCATACACACACGCGCACCTGCGACGGGGCCAAATGATCACCACTTTCCTACTTTTTATTGATGACATATATGTATATGTATTTATGAAACATTATGGAATTATTTGGAAGCACAGTTAAAAGAGATTTTTCTGTTTGCATCTTGTGTTGTATTCTTTTTTTTCTTTCTCGCTCATTCTCTCTCATTCTTCTCCTTTTGCTCTTTAAGATTGCTCTGTATACTCGCTTATACATACATGCATGTTTTAGTTTTGGCTGATGTCTGCAATTACTGTGTTTCTGATGTTTATTATTTTCTGGTTAGGAAAAAAAAAAAAAAGAGATGAATATGTGGCGGACACAGAACAGTAGAAGGTTTAATCTGTTGACAAATGTCACAGGAAAGCACATATTTGCGCATCTGCTGGTATAAGCCACGCCACCATTAACGTTGCTGTAAAAGAGAAATTGTTGCTGTCACTCCCGCATCCGCGGCAGCCATTCCTTCATGGACAGCCACAATCAATGAAAGCCTGCAGTCCTCGTTCCGAATCAAGCGATCACCAACTGAAGGTATAGTTACACATGGAACCCGATCAGTGGTTAAGTGATAGGTATAGCGTGAAGGAAAACCCTGGGGATACAGTGTCCACTCCTTCGTCGCGGCAACAGCCACCAGAATCTCATCATCAATCTTAGTCATGGACCTAGTAACAGCCGCTACTGAGCATGTGGCTACTGCAAATTTGGCTACCTCATCAGCCATAGAATTTCCAACAGTGTGTGCGCCCACACGCTGATGGCCCAGTGTATGGATAACATGTGTGAGTTGCAAACGTTCCTTAAGAGCGGCCACTCGGAACAAAGCATTTTATGCTTTATTGCGCTACCTTTAGAATCACGAAAGTCATTCTGCTTCCAAAAAAATAAGTTGTCATTAAAGCATTGTACACAGTAGAAGGAATCGCATACGACAAGAGTAGGCACTTCAGGATCAGCAAACGCAATAGCCAAAAGCAAGGCGCGTAACACGGCCAATTGTGCCGTGCAATCCCCAAGGGATTCTGTGTGAACCAAGGACGATTTAAAATCACCATCCACAATCGCGCCTGCCACAATAGCGCAGGCTGCAGAATAAGCATGTTTAGAACCAATGGCTGGCTGTGCAGAACCATCAGTGTAAATGATTCACTTGTACTGGTCTAGAGGCAGTAGGGATGGCGAAAGTGGATGAACATGTTCATATTGTAAAAACTCTTGTGTTTGCAAAGAAGGATCAAAGATTAAATTGACATCAGCCGACGTCAAAGAACAACCCCACTGTATACAATGTGGATGCAGAGCTTTAGAATTTGGTACATTCGCCTTTGTGACAGCTTCTAAAGCGGGCACAGGCTAAACTATAAAGATGCGTTTGCCCTGAGCCAGAGAGCGTTCCTTAAGAATCGCCATCTGTACTGCTGTCAAGAAAATTTCAGTAGAAGAAAAACTCATTTCTGCAGAAGTATACAAATGTGATTTATAAACAATGGGAACAGTGTCCCTTTCATTAAAAGTCACATAGGTGAATCCTAACATTCCTGGCACAATCCTAATGACCAAATTGGTGGTATTGTCTCTAGTTAACAAGAATTGAGTTCCAAGCAGATCCTACTGCAAAGACAGCACTGCGGTATGTTCCGGAAGCAAATTGAAAGAAGAAAAAGAAGGATGCATCAACCCGTATAACGGTTTGATACACTGGGCATAATCTTGAATGTAGGTCCGGCCGAAATTCAAGAAACCCAGCAAAAAAACTGCCAAAAAAGAAATATGAGATTTTGCTAAATTGAATTTGTAACCTACATTTGCAAAACGTGTGATAATGCGATCTACACGCATGAGATGCGGATTTAATTCATCATCCGTCAAGTAAATATCATCGATGTAAGAAAAGGCATCAGGGTCAATTTCATGTAAAATCGACACTATACGTGCCGCAAAAACCCCAGGGCTATTCTTATAGGCAATCTCGCATAGGGTCTCTGATTACTGAGAGCGCTGAATGCGGTCAAGTCATGGCTTTCAGGAACCAGTATGTGACTGAAAAATCAATTAGAAATGTCTAACGTAGTTTTACATTTCTTGTGAATAATTTTATTTACTAATGCAGAGCTGTGTGTGTTCTGTACCGCAAAGGTGCAAACATAACTATTCAAATGTCTGTAGTCTAAAACTATACGATATGAACCATCGGGTTTCAATATTGGAGAAAGAGGATTGTTCTTAGAAGATACGCAGGGTTTGATTCCTCCCTGAAATTCCAAATGAGTCAGAATGTCACCAACAGACGCTTTAGCATCACGATTAATAGGATATTGTGGTTGGGGCTGAGGTGTAGATCATAAAGGAATAACATGCCCCAGCGAATCATTATCCCAACCCGCATGATTGCGATATAAGGCAGGAGCTAAGGCTTGAGCCCACTCCGAAGCATAAGCTTTTTGAATCTCCTCTGGGACATATTGTGAGAAAGAAGGTAGAATTACATTCTCGCCCCTAGAGTAAGCGAGGACAAAGGGGGGAGGCCAATCAACCTCCGCCAGTAAAATGTCGTAAGAAGACGTCAAATTGTCCCAAAAAGACCGCTTTTACAGTGCGTTTAATATCACCTTCAATCTGGAGCTCTACTTCATAGAGTCTATTGGGGGGAGCTATGCGGGTGTCAGTTGTTTCAACAGTTATATAAGTGTCAGTTGCTTTTGCCTCCAGATGCTGGTGGAGTGTCTTCCGCACTATGGTAACTTTCGCCGCGCTGTCGAGGAAAGTCACCGCCCAACTCCTGTCTAGGAGGAGGGTTCTCACCGTCTGAGGCATACTTTGCAGTCAAAGCGGCAACTTTTTTCTTCTGAAATTGGGCTCGATATTGAGGTGGTTCCTCCTGTTTGACTTTCACATCAAACTGTCGCTGCGGGTCTTGCCTTGTCTGCGTGGACTCGCCTTGTCTGCGATCCTGCCGCCCCCCTCCTCCAAATTGTTGATCCGACGATTCCTGAAAGGAACGAGGACAACGGGGATCAGGAACCTGGAACCTCTCTGGTGTCTTAATTTTAGAGCGCTCTCGTAAATCATATCTATGCTCAGAAGCGTCAGGTGGAGGTGAACCAGCACGAGATCGAGGCTTCTGTTGCTGCATATTTTTGTTCCATGCCTCTTTCGGAAAGACTGGACGAACCTCCTTGACCGGAGGGGGTTTACTCTGTACTTGTGTAAATGATCTGACTTCCAAATTATTGCTTCCAATGGATGTATAAACATCTGCAATAATTATCCGCAACTGTCGTTCCAGATCAGCGTCCGCCACCGCCGCGAGGCATTGGCGCACCTGCAAGCAAACCGCTTCACCTTTAATGTTAGCCAGAATCATATCGGAGACAATAGGGAACATACCCACTAATTTCATCCCCAAATCCAGGGCTGGACCAGCCCTGTGTTCATCCCATACACGTTTTAGAACACTCTGCAGAATGTTCATGGAGGGGGTGCCAAAGCACAGTGTATACACTGAGGCAAACACCATCCCCCAAGTGTTGCAGTCCGCTAAAGGAGGAATCAGACCACTCGGCAAACACATAGTAAGGATCCTGTTTCTCAACAGGACTAAAGTGTGGGAACACAGCATCAAGCTGTTCAATTTTCTGGGCTATCCAAAATGGTAGGTCCTCACGTTTCTGAGGACGTTTGCCCATCAATGAGTTAACATGACGGGACTAATCACAAGGCCTCCGCCCTGTATTGGTGCTGGAGGCACAGCTCCAGCCGGAGCTACTAGAAAAGAACGAGAAATAAATTGTATGACTCGCCTATAAAGCTGAATTACTTAACCATATAGCAAACGAAGGCCCGCTATATTAACATTGAGATAGTTCGGATGCGGTGTGAAACCAGCCAAAACTGGCCAAGAAGGAGCCTATACGAACAAATGATACAGGGTGAGGAAGGGCACCATTAAACCAAATAGTATTCTCCCAGGACGTTAGCGGAACTTCAATCATTGCATAAGGAGGATACGCTGCTGGAGGAGCAGCGACGTGTAAGCATGAAAAAAGTTATCATTAGCATCAACTGCGGGAAAGGTAACCCAGGAGTAAAACACTTCGAAGCGGAATGCAGGATCCGCCTCGACCACGAAAATAAAAGTAGCCCCCGCATTGGGGACCCCATGCTGCGTCAAATGATGTGTAACTGCCACCCGGTTATGCGGCGAAATAGCGACCGGTTGTGCCATAAGATATGGAAAATGTCAAACCAAACGGTAGCGCAAAATGGGTCCAAAATACATTTCAGAATTCAAGCTTGAAAAACCTACAGAAACAGGTGTACCCTACAACTGCAGGAGGCTAGGCCCTCCCACCACGGACATATCTGGGAACCGGCGAGAGGGTATCGTGGACAAGCACAAGTGCAACTCGGGGGTCTCGCGAATAAGTACTAGACCAAACGTTGGCGCACCACGTTGCAGGGATTTCTGCACAAACACAGAACTATGCGTAGGATTATGGGACCTTGGTATATAGAGACTGAGTCATCCTACTACCTTAGTACCCACGAGCCCGGGACCGACTAGCTATAGTGTCTCACTTGCCCTCCTACTCACTCACAAAAGAACAAGTGATTAGACACCCCAGAACACAACACTCCGGACTCTCTCAGGAATCACGGTAGCAAGACACACCCTTTCGCTCACACTCTTGTACTTGTCCACAATAAGATCTGATGGAGACATGAACAAGTTTTAAATATTTATTTTAAATAACGTGCTCTAAGGAATCACGGTTGCAAGACACACCCTTTCGCTCACACTCTTGTACTTGTCCACAATAAGATCTGATGGAGACATGAACAAGTTTTAAATATTTATTTTAAATAACGTGCTCTAATATGCATTATACGTGCCACAATACGATCAGCATCGCAAGTAGTCCGTAAATCATAAAAGGAGCTGTCATTGTGTAGTGTAGCTCCTATTTCCCTAATAGGCTCTGCGCATTGGAATAATATATCCTATAGGTTTGACATAGGACTAAGGTCAGTATGTCCCTATCGAGTATATTAAACTTAATTACTTGTGCCAGCTAGCTCAGAGGCCACTAGAAACTTCTTGACGACAAGAAGGGAGTAGTTTCTGGCAGCCGCAAAACATGACCACTGTGTTTCCCTTTAGAATCAGAACGTGTCCCAGAGTCGTGGAAACAATAGATAACTATTTCACTCAGCTCAGTCGTGCATGCTTAGTTTTCTCCAAGTTACACAGAAAGAAATAGACGGGCGTTTCAATAAAAGATTTATTGAACAGTCTTGTTTCTGGTGTAAGTAAAATGTGCTGTTACGATCACAAGACAGTATGTGAGATAAATAATGTACAGTGTGAGCAGTAGAAATAAATAATACTGCGAGAGCATTATCTTTTAGTACATATGTTTTTACATAAATAACACAGACTAAAAATGCGAGTACTCATACGATGCGTTTCTAATCTAGTTCTACCCCAATGTACCTAACCTAACCTAGGTATAGGACGAGGTATGAAGTAGGTGAAGTATTCCTTACTATGGTATACTAAGAGTATGTTAAGCCTAGTATGCCAAGAGTCCCTCTAGGTTCTAGTCTGCTCCATACCTGAAGAATGAGAGAGGTAGGAATCTCTTTGCCAGACTCGAACTCCAACACCCCGCAAGGGAAGTCAGATCACTGGAAGCTGGACTCTCTGCGTGCAGGGATGACAGCGTCTTCTCAGTACGTCAGGCCGGGAAACATGCTCCTCTGAAGTCAAGGTCTCCTCTGATTTACAGGGGCTAGGGAAGGTATATTTATACCTGAGAAGTACCTAAGAATGTTAGCATTGACGTGAGTCGGACAGCGGAAGACATCATGAATGAACCCCTAAGGAATAATGGTTCATGCATAATATATGAGTCCTTGAAGAAATCAATAGTCCTGGGCTAGGGAAACTCCCGCAGCCTAAGGGTCTGTTCTTCACGAACTCGTTGTGACGTTAGGGTGGACGGATGTCGGAGACCATGCCTGTATTTGGAGTGCACGGTTTAATGCCTAAATAAGGACTGGGATTTTATGCCTATATAAGGGCAGGGTGAATTGTGCCTATATAAGGACATGATTCTGGAAAGCCCGTTTATGGACACCCTAAGAGGAATACAACACCCACTCCACTTTCGTGTGTACGATAATACTAAAATGCTAAACATTTAAAATGCTAAACATAAAATGGAGTACCGCATATTTAAAAATATTTCTTAAAAGCATTAAAAAACATAGTAAAAAATGCAAAAGGTACTGTACATTTGAAGCAAATGCTTTTCATTTCAGGCATAAAGTTCGAAAATAAATGCAATTGGAATGAAATAAGCAGTAATATTTACATGTGACAGAAAATGATCGATAAGTTGTTCAAAAATCAAAGTCATTTCATGTCATGGAAATTAATAAACTGTTTTAGACACACAAGATGACTAAGTGTCCGTGGAAGTACCTTGAAGTCTGTATTATAAGGCTAGTTCTACTTTAAGCAGATTGTAGTGCCATTTTCGTTCGAAAAATGGGACAAAAGTTCAAATTTGGTAGAGTTCCAAGTTTTTGAAATATGAAGGCCAAATTGTTACTGCATCTCTGGAACACTGTATGCTGAATCAGAGTCAGTTTACGGGTCTGGTGTAAACATGAGATCATCTATTTCTATAGACAAAACATCATCCACTGTAGTTGGTGTCAGTTGGAACACCTCGTGTAGCAGATTAATTGCACAGAGATGGGAAGTATCGCTTTCAGCATAGGTTGCCGCAGCAATGTTCGCGTCCGATGTTACCTGTGTGCCTGTAGATCTTTCTCGTACCTCAGCAGCAGCCGGAAGCGTCTGTGAGATCTCAATGAATGCTGACATCAGGATAGGAAGCCGCTGGGGACAACACAGAGCATGGGCCGTTATCGGGTCCAGCAGAGTATCGACATCCGTTGGCGTTGCTGATGGAAATGTTAGACAGGTGTCCAACACGCATTCTTCACAGCATAGCAGGCAGCGTAGAACAGGTAAGATGCAATCTTGCCAGATTGGTCTGAATGACAGGAACCAAGTTGTATTAAGGTCCCGTAGACGAGTCAAGCCCAATAGCTGTACTATTCGCTCACGGCACTTTCGTTCAAGGAGAGCTTTCTCCATTTCGCTATGAGTGAATTCTGCGAATAGGCTGGCCATAGCGCAATAGCAGGAAGAGAAATAGAATTCCGGCAACAAGTGCTAGAATTAATGGTATGCCACCAAACACCGAATGTGCAAAGTTCGGGATTATTCCGAGTATTGCCTGGAAAGGTGCTAACAGACCGGTACAGATGCTCTTAAATACATGTATAATTCCACTTGTATCAGACATGTTGAAGATTCGTGTTATCATTTCTACGAAATGTATAGGGCAGTTTGTACGTATTAAAGTCTGTATCTCAGCCGAAGTCCTTGCTACTTGTAGATCATAGGTTTCTTTGGCCGAGGTCAAAGGCACTGTTTGCTGTAAAAGCATGGCTTTCATTCTGCTCAAAGTATCAAATCTTATAAAAGAGACGTTCAGCGAAGGCCATAGAGGCGACTCCCTGACTGTGTCTATTGGGGGAAACAATACTTGCATACAGCAAGTGACCCTGGAGTTGACCGTTACTAGATATGGGATGCCTGGCAACATTCCGCAGCAACTCTGATCATTCAACATGAGGTAACTCCCATTAGAAAGTTGTCCAAATTTGGATTAATCACAGCAGCTGGTGTACCCTGCTGATGGCAAGACAAATTTGCCACAGAACCATTACAAGCCCCGTGTAAAGAAATGTCCTGACATATAAGTGAACCGCTCAGTGCACGTTTACAGTGTGTACCGCTCAAAAACACTTCACGATCCCCACTCCAACATCTATATGTATACGGTAAATCCCAAGATGTCTTAATGTATTCCTTACCCAACCTTTCATATTTGCCTGCTTGCATTTGTCTGAGGCAATACTGAAACCGAAAAGTACTCACAGGTAATGTTATTTTGCCATGAATAAGCCATTCTGTAGCTGGTTTTTCTGCCACTGTGAATGGTAACTTTTCCAGTTTTTCAATGCTCAGCACTGTATACCTTGCTCCTCTTTGTGCCAATTCGATCTGTTTATCAGTTAGATTGTATTCTGCAAACAGAGCTGACGTGTTGATGAAACGCCAAGGCACATAGCCCGCTCGCAAAGATTGCAGCGTCCAGCTTAATAACATAATAGAACGTAATTGAGACTGGTCTTGCTGTAACATCGCCAAATCTTGTTCTAGTATGTCGATAGCAGAGGATACAATGCCATCCAATGAATATATTCTGGAGGACAAAGTTGTTAACCCATTGTCGACCACAGAGTGTTTTCTCTAAATTAATACGATCAAGTTCACGTATTTGTTCTGCAGCCTCCATCTGTGATACTTTCCATGCTTCATTATAGGCAGCATTAATGCCGGCATATATGAAACGTTTTTGACGCGGTTTTCTTGGTCCAAGCAAGAATTCCTAAGGTCTGCGTCCTTTTTAAGTAAGGTTAAGTGTTGTTTCACATCCTGCAGTGTAGACTTATGCAGCCAATCGAGGCATAATTTTCCTACACTGTATGTTGTTACTACCCCCGGATGTTGTCTTTGGACGTATCTTGGGTCTGGCCTATTAATAGTAAAGCCCTGAGTTTTATTCAGGAATCTTTCATGACAGGTATTCGTGTCTGTGGGCCAGATCAACCATTTTTTCCAATTTGGATTAGATCTGTTGAGTTGTAGTATATTGTCAACTGTCACCACTGCCTGTGTATCGTTATCTCTGGCATGTGTTGGTACAGAAGGTGTGTTCATTTCTTTGATCTTGGCTAGTCCAAGACAAGATGTTTGTTGGATGGTTTCATTCAAAAACATTATTTGTTCAGGGATGATACAGGCTCTAAATAAAGCTTCTATCCCCTGCACTTGCCATTCTTTAGTACCCCAGACTGTTTTTGTGTCAATTGTGTCTTTCCAAAAGTCGAAACCCTGTCTAGACAGTTGGGCATTTAAAAATTCAGAGTAAATCTGTTTCGTATTTGTTAACATAATTTTCAGTCCTGTCTTGTTTACATTTTTATAGTAAAACATTTCTGGTTCAGATGTATTGTATCCTGAAAAATATGGAAACTTAATAGCAAATGTTTTGAACTACCTTTAGGTGGTGTAGGACAATGTTCCCATTGGTTAAACATAAACACATTTCTTGGATATGCAGATTTATGAAAATAATGATGACCATAGTGGTTATAACAATACATTTGTTCATAGTCTGATGAACCCTCTAAATATTCATGTTTAGAAAATGCAGCAGATTTTTCTAGGTCAAACATTATGTCATTCACAGTCTCAAAGTCCCAATCATCTGAATAGGTACTGGACGTAATTAGATCACTTAGTGAAATTTTAAATAAATGTGGAATGTTCAATTGTTCCGTCGGACCGAAGATTTCAAAATCTGTTTTGTCCCACACTATACCATCCTGTATAGGAACAGCTGTGATGTTCACTGATGACAAGTCTCTTGCTTCACGATGGGAAGATTTATGAGGTTTCAAAAGTACGTTCACGTCTTTTCCTTCAGTGTTCACATGGATGTATCTGCCACTTATAAGCACGCTCACAGTTGTTACCAAACCTAGCCAGAGCAGGAAAACAAAAAGTCCAGATGTAATCCAGAGTTCAATCCATGGAGAAACCAAATAAGTCTTTTTCAGAAAGTGAAGAAAGTCTTGTACTTGCTGCTTGAAATTTAATGATGCTGGCGTCGTTTCAGGTTCACTCGGATCTTCTGAGAACGTATCAAAGTTAATGAAATAGCCAGAAGCAGTTCTATCAATTGTTGGAATTGCATCAGGATTTGTAGAAATCACTGGAACCAGTTCATCACTTGCCACGTTGGTGTAGACAGGTGTATTTGGACGAATTGTTACTTGGTGTTCAAGAGGGATGAGTTCCATAGCGTTGTTGCTTAGTCCTCCATCAGTTACAGCTGAATTCTCGATTGTTATCAGTCTTTCAGTCTAAACCTCTTGGATAGTAGCGAGAGGTGTGCGTCTGCTACTAGGTCGGAGTCCACGAGGCCTACTATTTAGTATTGGCCACATACTGTGGTTTGATGAGGTCGATGGACACAAATCTTTTCTCCTTTCTTCCAGCAAGGGGCGGCAGAAGTACTGTTCTTGTTCCTTGAACTGCTAGGACAGGTACTGGTTGTCTGTAAGAAGGTCCAAATTCCTTCTTGTCCGCAATCTTTTCTCTGACTAGATCCCCAACTTTTGGAATCCAGACAGGCCTTGCTGGGACCGCCGATTTTTCCCCAGTGGTGGTTGGCTGTAGGAATACGTTGCTTTGTTTCGTTCTTAATTTATTGAGTTCCTGTAAAACAGCCAAACGATCTTTGATATCAAACGGTTTATTTTCCACCACTGTGTCTACGTGTTCAAGGTCTGGTACCCACATTCTTGTCCCAAATAGGACCTCATACGGAGTGACCCTCCCCTAGAGAACTTCTTGGCAGATTATTCAAAGAGCGTTGAACCCCACTAAGGTGTTTGACCCACCCATCACCCGAACCTAATACCCTAGCAGTTATAGACTGCTTTATGTCCCGGTTTTTCCTTTCCACAACAGAATTTCACTCAGGATGGAATGGAGAGGAGTACCGCAATGCAACGCCCAGACTGGCCATGGCTTCTTTGTAAGCCCGAGAGCTAAACGCAGGACCCTGGTCAGAATGTAGCGTGCCTATTGCGTATGTGCCGATAAAGACTCGCAAATCTTTTATAACAGTTCGCGCATCAGCCGAGCGCTGAGGCCATAACCATAGGAACCTAGAGCATGAATCCACTGCAACCATGATGTAGTTATAGTTACCGTCCCTTTGCAAGGGACCGCAGTGGTCCAGGTAAACACAAGCTAATGGTTTGTCTGAAATTAACAGGGGTGTCTGCGCAGGACGTTTCACTGTTGAGACTTTCATCTGTTGGCAAATATCACATTCTAAAACATAGTTTTTAGTTTGTTTCCGAATGCCAGGCTACCAATATCTTTGCTTGAGTAAAGATACTGTCGCTGAAACACCTGCATGGGCAGAAGCTATCCCTTCATGTGCTGCTAGGATTAGTCCTAATCAGCATTCCTTGTTTAGAATTACCCTATCCCCCACTCCAGGGATTTGAGCAAAAGGAACGTTGTTCACATCAATTACATAAGAGTACTTGAGTGGAAACTTTTTTGGTAACGCTGCACTGCTGCCTTTGCTTGATGCATTGACAGCCAACATTATCTCACCGTCTATTTTTGTTTTTGAACGAGTGATCGCAGCTACGGAAGCCGTCTGAACAGCCCCCTTTGCGGCTTCGTCAGCCAATGAATTCCCTGCACCGTGAACGCCATCACGTTGATGACTCAGTGTGTGGATCACGTGAGCCTTTGGTAGTTCGTTTTTCAACTGAACTACTTGTTCCCAAAGCATTTTGTGCTTTATTGTGCCACCTTTCGCATCTTTGAAACCATTTTCAAGCCAGTTTTGTATGTAGTCATTATACGACTGAACACAGTAAAAGGAATTGCACACTATTAGTGTGGGGAATTCTCAATCTGTACTTTCAAGTGCCAGTTTGAATGCTTGTAGTTCAGCTCAATGAGCTGTACAATCTCCTAGAGACTGAGTTTTTGTGACCATAGGTCTGAAGATGCCATTTCGCATGCGACCTTTAACGATTGCACACGCTGCACTGTAAGCTTGCTTACTCCCTATTGCGGGCTGTGCGGATCCGTCAGTGTAAATTATGAATTCGTACTGATCGAGAGGCAGAATTTCAGTAGGCAGAGGACATTCTTGTTCATATTGCAGGAATGCTTGTGTTTTTAAATCTGGATCAAAAACATATTCAACATCTGTTGCAGCAAGAGAATTAACCCATTGTATCCATATTGGATGTAATGCTTTAGCATTTGGAATGCTTGCCTTAGTGACCGCTTCTAAAGCTGGTACCGGGGTTACGACAATAATGCGTTTCCCTTGGGCTAAGGCTCTTTCTTTTGCTACAGCGGTTTGAACTGCTGTTAGAATTTTTTCAGTTGAACTGAAGCGCATTTCCGCTTGTGTGTACAAATGGGATTTGTATGCGATTGGTATTTTCTCACCCTCATTGAAGGTTAAGTAGGTGAATCCACATTGACCCGAAATTATTCGGATCACCAAATTTCGTTGACTTACACGTGTTTGTAAGTGATTTGTTGCTAACATGTTAGCCTGGAGTGAACGCAAGATTTCTGTGTGTTCCTGTGTCCAGTTTTTGATTGAAAAATCCGGTTTGATTAATGCGTAGAGAGGTTTAACCCTTTCTGCGTAATTTTGAATGTATGTTCTTCCAAAATTTAGGAAACTTAGGATTGATTGTAAGTTTTTTTGCGTTTTTGGAGGTTGGATCAGCGCACATTTCTCTAGAAGGTTAGCTGCCAAGCTCTTGCCTTCACTTGAAAGCTCATATCCTAGAAATAGGACATTGAGATGGGCAATTCGGGACTTTTTAAAGTTGAACTTGTAGCCCTCAGAGGCGAAACCCAGTATAATGGTGCTCACCCTGTTCAAGTGTTTGTCCAGGTCATCGTCCGTCAGATATATGTCATCGACATAGGACAATGCCTCATTGTCATAAATTTGTAGTAACTCCGTTACCCTCGCTGAGAATAAACCTGGGCTGTTCTTGAACCCTTGTGGGAGTCGACAAAAGTGACGCTGGGTCCCCATTATGGAGAATGCTGTTAAGTACCTGCTTTCAGGTGCTATGTTTTGACAAAAGAAACCATTTGAGATGTCTAATGTTGTTTTATATTTTTTACGCACAATGTTATTCATTAATGCTGTGCTATGTGCATTTTGCACTGCAAAAGTTTTAGAACAAGTGTTTAAGTGTCTGTAGTCCAAAACTAGACGATATGTATTGTCTGGTTTGGAGACAGGAAACAAAGGATTGTTCATTGAGGAGGTGCATGTTTCAATCACCCCTTGATATTCAAGTTGATCTAAGATCTCCCTGACCTGTTTTTTAGCTTCTTGCTTTATTGGGTACTGCCGTTGTGCAGTTGGTTCATGTTTCAGATGTATTTTATGGTGAGGTGAGTCCTCATCCCATCCTACATGATTTTTATATAATGCTGGGGCCTGGGCCACTGCCCATTTCCTGGCATATGTATATCTTAGATGCATTGGTATATGGTTGGAGAAGGCAGGCATAATAATGTCCTGGCCATGTGGGCCCTCCCTGACAAATTGTGGTGGCCAGTCCTTTTCTGCTAGTAGTATGTCATAGCCCTTTGATAGTCTTTCCCAAAAAAGTGCTTTCACCTGTCTAGGTTTGTCTCCCTCCATCCGGAGTGTTATTTCATATAACTTTTGTGGAGTACTAACCCTGGTGTCTACAGTCTCTACTGTAATGTACTCATTCAAGTCCACTATCTCCAGAAGTTCCTTCAGGTTCTGGCGAACTATTGTGACTTCTGCTGCACTGTCCAGCATTGTCTGAGCCCATTCTCCGTTCTTGAGTTGTGTTCTCAGTATTCTCGGCATGTCTGATCTTTAGACCTGCTACTTTCTTTTGGAGAATTGAGGTTTTGCTTTAGTTTTTGGAGCGTGTTTGTCGTCTTTCGATTTCACGCGTTCTTCTCTATGTTCTGTTCGTCCTCTTCTTTCCGAAGTCTGTGATGAGATCTGAAAGGGACGAGAGGAACGTGTATCAGTATCTTGATACCTATCAGGTTTTCTCAAATTATCCCTATTCCTGAGGTTATACCTCCTTTCAGAGGGCTCCTTTTCAGGAGACCTACCTCGGGATTGAGAATGTTTCTCGTTTGAATTTTGTTTAGTAGACTCCCACTTTTTTTAGAAGATGTAGGAGTTTGTTTAATTGAGTCCTTTTCAGGACTGTCAGATAGCTTCGGCTTCACTGGTCTTCCACCCAAACTATCTCTGCCTAATTCTGCATAAGATTGTTCTACAATTCTGGGTAGCTCAGTTTGATGTTCTGTAACATCAAATTCCCTTAATTTTTGGCGGATCGCCACTGCTGCTGCCTCCCCTTTAATATTAGATAATATTATTGTTGAGACCTGGTCGAAATTTTTCAGTAATTTCATACCTAAATTTAGAGCAGGTTCTGCCCCGTATTCATTTTGAATTTGTTTCAGGACATCAGGTATTACCGCAATTGACGGAATGCCATGTGTTTTAGTATAGATGGCAGCAAAGACTGAGCCCCAAGTGGTGCAGTCTTCTAGTTGTGGTGTGATCCCCATTGGTAAACTGATTGTCAGTATTCTGTGTTTCTCATACGGGCTAGTATTTGGAAATACTGCTTCGATTTGAGTAATTTTTTGAGCTATCCAAAATGGAATTTGCTCACGTTTTGTGGGCATTTTACCCATGACTGCGTATAGAGTCTGTGGTGTAACTTTTAGTGTATTCCCCTGTTGGGGAGTTGGATTTGGAATGGTTAATGGTGGTTGGACTGTGAAAGTCCGCGAGACATATTGGACCAATTGTCTGTAAATTTGTATTAATTCTTGTATTTGAATAAGTAAGTCCTCATCTGACATTATATCCAGTTCAGGATGAGGTGTGTAGCCGGCTAGAATCAGCCATGTTGCTCCTGGTCTACCTAGTGGACCGAGCCTGGTAATGTTTCTGTGATGTTTTAGGGCGCCTTTAAACCAGAGCTGATGCTCCTGGTATGTTAATGGAATTTCTATATCCTCGAAAGGAATGTAGTCCTCTGGTGGTTCATCTTCTTTGTAGAAGTGAAACATGTGTGTTACTGGATTGGATTCAGGAAATATTACCCATGAATAGAATACCTCTGTCTGAAAGGATTTGTGTGCCTCTATCACGAAAACTGCTCTACCGCCTCTTGGTGGTAGGCCATGTTTTATAAGTTTTAGAGTGATGGCTCTTCTTAAGTTTGGAGCGATGTCTATAACACCCTCCTCGGTTTCATTTAAACCGGTAATGTTAAAAGTTGCTGCTTGGGCTGGATCAGCCGCAGCTACACCGTTTCCGGCGTCTTCAGTCATTTTGTTTTTTGAAAAATGTAGAACAAGTTTCAAGGAAACAAAGATAAGGTGCACAATATTTTGGAACACTGTATCCTTCAACATTGAGCAAACCAAACAGCTAATATATAGGGTACTGCCCTATGTAGTCGTGGCGGATACTAAACCCTGCCCACTCCAGACGTCTTTTGGAGTATATGGGTAGGGGTCTCTTGAGAGAACAAGCATTGGCATAGCCAATAGGTCTCGCTTTTGGGACCTTATAAGTATTTAGTTATGCAACTGTTGCATGGCTAAACACTTATAAGGTCCCAAAAGCGAGACCTATTGGCTATGCCAATGCTTGTTTTTTATTCAAAGATGAACAGCTCTGCACCAAGATAATGCCAAGGGATGACTCAGTGTGTCAGCAGCGCGAGAGCGGTAATGAGAAGAACGAAATTAGGCAACAGCCGCACTAGTAACATCCTAAATCAAGAGAGAATAAATAATAGAATAATCAGCGGAGTAAATAGCAGCAGAAGATTCTAGAAGTACAAGGACAGAATGCCTACTGTTTATTAGGCAGGGCACACAACAAAGAATTCGCCCCAGAAAGCATTAGATTAACCTGCCAGCAAGCCATAGTGAACAAAAGAGGAAAGACTATTAACTATGTGAAAAGAAGAGAGGTGAGAAAAAACAATAGTTTCAAGGACTTTGAATAAAAATCCGAGCAACAAGATGGGTCACGAGTTCGAAAAATCATTAGAGTACAACTATGTTTTTTAACCCCAGGAAGAACAATATTTGATTATAGGAAAAAGAAAAAAATGCATTACGTGTAAGTGTTCCAGACACAACTATGTAAAGTGTGAGAAATGCCCATGGGCAAACAAAAATACGAAATGAAATTTCATGAGGTGCGGATCCGACCGGAGCCAAGGACAGCGTTGTCTGTAGTGTGCTCTTGCAGGAGGTCCAGAGTCATGATTCTCTGCCTGGTAATGCCTTCCTTGGGGGCCTTTTAGCTGTTGGGGCACACAGCGGGGTGCGAGGGCACTGGCACCAAGAACGGTGTTAGCGGAACGGCAGCTCCGACTGTAACAGAAAGAGGCCTCTTGGCTCACGGTATCTGGCTCTATACCGGAGCAGGACGCTGCCACTTACGTAAGCCCAGGCAGACTCACAAAAGGGGCACAACACAAGCCCCTGCGGCGCACCAGGGCCCCCTCTCAGCCGAAGGCCAATGAATATCTGTGGGATATGGGCCCCTCATTCTGCAACCCCCATATCATTATGCGTTACGCCGCTCCCCACATGGGCTACAGAGGCGCAACTAGAGCCAAATTTCGGGGGGGGGGGGAGTAATTCTTCCAGCTATAGGCAGAGTGTAGATGAAGGGGTGAATAAACAACAAAGCCTCGTTAACACCTAAATGGTCTTTGAAAGACCTTTGAAGTACTCGGGAGAGGCTGTGTCAGCCTGGGCTGACAAACAGGACGGGGAGGGGAGGGGGGGAGGGGCGGGCTGAAGCCCTTTGAGCCCAATGGGCGTTGCACGCCTGATGGGCTATCACATACAGAGCCTGAGCAACGCTATTCTTTGTCTTGCTGGGGGATGTGGGTAGAGAGAGGACGACTCCTTGGGGCGGAGGCATTTAAAAGAGAATGCCTGGGGACTGCGGGGAAATGGGGTCCTACCAGAGCGGATGGCGATCTGCCGCCTGGAGGCTCCACAATGGTTTTTGACGACTGGATGCCCCATAGTGAATAATCCCAGAGTCCGTTTCCAGGGTCGGATTGGGATCACAATTGGGCCCGGTCACTCCCAAAAAAGTGGCCCACATTCAAAGATCGTCCTTTTCATGAATCACCATCTGCTAGTCTCAATGGAATCAGTCCGGGTATTTTTAGTTCATTATGTTTTTGTAGTTTTATAAAGTGTGAACTCGGCCCTAAGGCATTGGAGCAATGTACATGAGCACCACTTACATTGCATAATTAATTTCTATTTTAGGTAGGGAGATTAAGTGATTTGCTCAGAATCGCAGGATGTTGAGCCGACGCTGGGACTCAAACCTAGTTCCAACGTGTGCAGCTCTAACCACAACGCCACATCAAATTCTTTGCAACCCCCTTCTCAACACGTCCCAAAAGACACGGTGGCCGATGTGACAATACCCTAGAGAGGCCACTTCTCTTACTCGCCCCCTCCCCAGCTGACGATAGCCTCAGGGCGATGGCCTGGCAGGGGATGGGTAAAGAAAAGCACACTGCCCCTGCTGCTCGAGGTGAACTTAGGTGAGAATGGCCCAATGGCACAAAATCACCTAGTCCCCAGCAAGGCCCCTACATACTAACACCCTCCCCACACCCACCATGGCCTATACGGTATGGCCCAACGGGGGATAACATTGCTTCTGGCAGGGCAGGCCACAAGACTTCATGTTTGACCGGTAAGTGCCTGGAGTTCGGTCTGCCCTCTTCGCAGTGCGCATGCGTCAATGCACTGTAAACAGTGTGGATGGGGCATCTGTTACTTTTAGGTGGATGTTCTACATCAGTCAAATTCTAAATTAGACCTATAAAACGAAACGAGAGTCCGTGAGACAGGGGTGTCCTTCGGGTGTGGATCTCCCGGCGCCGTGCTCTTACCGTCTCTGGTGGGGGGTGCTCCGCTTCACGCTGGCGTTGCTCCTAGACACTGGCAGGCTCCGGTTTCTGCTCGCAGAAGGAGGGCCCGGCGGATTTAAGGAACTGGCCTGTCCCGGCCAGGTAGGGGCCGCTCTTCCCGCCCCAGCATGAGCACAGGCCCCGTCACCGCTCCCGCCCTCGCCGATTGCACAAATTCCCGGGAGATAGCGTGTAAGAACAAGCATTAACAAGCACGTTGTAGAAAATGCATCACTCTGCGCTAGTAAAAGAGGAGCGGGGGCTTTCGAAAGCTGACCAGACGCTCGTGCGTCATGGCCTTTTCCCCGCACGCCCGGCATGTGTTTACAATTATCGCGCCCGCGTCTGGGCACGATAATGGGAAACAGATGTTGGCCGCGCTCGTAACCGCAGGGAAAAGGCCATGACGCACGAGCGTCTGGTCAGCTTTGAAATGCCCCTAACATAAAGTCTCGCCTAGCAGCGCTTGCGCGCTACTCGAGGCTCGACCTAAAAAGCACGGCTGAGTTACTCAGTATCTAACGTTGAATTACTGCCTTACCAAACCGTTGGGCGCCATGTAGTGTAGCTCCTATTTCCCTAATAGGCTCTGCGCATTGGAATAATATATCATATTGGTTTGACATAGGACTAAGGTCAGTATCTCCCTATCGAGTATATTAAACTTAATTACTTGTGCCAGGTAGCTCAGAGGCCACTAGAAACTTCTTGACGACAAGAAGGGAGTAGTTTCTGGCAGCCGCAAAACATGACCACTGTGTTTCCCTTTAGAATCCGCAAGAAAAGGAGGGACCCCTAAAGGCAGATAAGGGTGGGTAAAACAGGGGATCAAGTAAACAGCACAAAAAGAGAAAAATACCCACCCATTCAAAAAATGTATTGTAAAGGCCCACAAAGGAGTCCTATGGTAATACCTAAATAACCAAGGCAATCCCGAGCATGCATTGAGGAAACAACAATGAATACAATAAGTAGTTTTATCTTTTTATTAGCAAAATGTCAAAAATCTATATTATATTGTAACAAAATGATACATACGGATGAAATATAATAGAGAAACACAATAAAAAAGTACCTCACAACAGATCATCATTCACACATACACACTCGGAAAGATTCACATGAGCTCTTTACATCCATCAAACATTCATACATAAAATATCTATCCCAGAATTTTAAAAGAAAGCCAACAAGGTAAGTAGATGTTCTAATAAACTGGTCCGGATGGTAGATAGAAAATCACTTCAGGGTTTAAAAGGACGTTGGTCCTTTTAAACCCTGAAGTGATTTTCTATCTACCATCCGGACCAGTTTATTAGAACATCTACTTACCTTGTTGGCTTTCTTTTTAAAATTCTGGGATAGATATTTTATGTATGAATGTTTGATGGATGTAAAGAGCTCATGTGAATCTTTCCGAGTGTGTATGTGTGAATGATGATCTGTTGTGGGGTACTTTTTTTATTGTGTTTCTCTATTATATTTCATCCGTATGTATCATTTTGTTACAATATAATATAGATTTTTTGACATTTTGCTAATAAAAAGATAAAACTACTTATTGTATTCATTGTTGTTTCCTCAATGCATGCTCGGGATTGCCTTGGTTATTTAGGTATTACCATAGGACTCCTTTGTGGGCCTTTACAATACATTTTTTGAATGGGTGGGTATTTTTCTCTTTTTGTGCTGTTCCCTTTAGAATCAGAACGTGTCCCAGAGTCGTGGAAACAATAGATAACTATTTCACTCAGCTCAGTCGCGCATGCTTAGTTTTCTCCAAGTTACACAGAAAGAAATAGACGGGCGTTTCAATAAAAGATTTATTGAACAGTCTTGTTTCTGGTGTAAGTAAAATGTGCTGTTACGATCACAAGACAGTATGCGAGATAAATAATGAACAGTGTGAGCAGTAGAAATAAATAATACTGCGAGAGCATTATCTTTTAGTACATATGTTTTTACATAAATAACACAGACTAAAAATGCGAGTACTCATACGATGCGTTTCTAATCTAGTTCTACCCCAATGTACCTAACCTAACCTAGGTATAGGACGAGGTATGAAGTAGGTGAAGTATTCCTTACTATGGTATACTAAGAGTATGTTAAGCCTAGTATGCCTAGTATGCCAAGAGTCCCTCTAGGTTCTAGTCTGCTCCATACCTGAAGAATGAGAGAGGTAGGAATCTCTTTGCCAGACTCGAACTCCAACACCCCGCAAGGGAAGTCAGATCACTGGAAGCTGGACTCTCTGCGTGCAGGGATGACAGCGTCTTCTCAGTGCGTCAGGCCGGGAAACGGGCTCCTCTGAAGTCGAGGTCTCCTCTGATTTACAGGGGCTAGGGAAGGTATATTTATACCTGAGAAGTACCTAAGAATGTTAGCATTGACGTGAGTCGGACAGCGGAAGACGTCATGAATGAACCCCTAAGGAATAATGGTTCATGCATAATATATGAGTCCTTGAAGAAATCAATAGTCCTGGGCTAGGGAAACTCCCGCAGCCTAAGGGTCTGTTCTTCACGAACTCGTTGTGACGTTAGGGTGGACGGATGTCGGAGACCATGCCTGTATTTGGAGTGCACGGTTTAATGCCTAAATAAGGACTGGGATTTTATGCCTATATAAGGGCAGGGCGAATTGTGCCTATATAAGGACATGATTCTGGAAAGCCCGTTTACGGACACCCTAAGAGGAATACAACAATTGTAAAAGACCGCGTAGCCTAACCTCCCTCCCTCTTGTATAGAAGCAGGATGATTATATGTTAGAAGATCTCTGGGCGTTATCTGCTGACCCCGTACCTCAGTCTGTGGATGGTAGATCTATATCATAGGTGCTGTCATGCTCTTCTCCCTGGAAGGTCCCTCTCCAAGTGTTTTCTACCTATCTGTGTATTCCAATAAGACCAAAATACGTATTCCCAAACAACAGCTGCATCTGTATGTTTTGTCTAGGTGCTAGGGCCTGACCAGAACAGAATAACAAGGGGCATTGTTGTTCGACCTTGTTCACAATGTTCAGACAAAATCCCAGGAACCTGCAGAGAGTGAAAACAGTGGTAGGTTCTTATGTGAAAATTTCAAAAGAGAAATTTGCAAAATAAACTTGTGTAATGACGTGCGCAAAGCAGCGGACAGTCTGCAGCGAGCTCATGCTAACTTAGAGAAGACGAAAACGTACCCATGGGCCATGTGACAAAGCATCTGAAAACCCTTTACACCATTACTAATTCCAATATTCACTTAAATAAACTAATTACAGAAAAGTTCCAATATAGCAAACTTCCTACGAAAAATGCTGCTGCCTACCTTCATAAAGGCAGTGCTAAATACCACGAAGGTCAAAATAAAGCGGGTAAATATTAACTGCTTACCTTAAAATTAAGAAAGAACATACTAAAATTAATTCTGTCCTAAGAGAAGATTCCAGTCCTGTTTTTAAAGATACAGATATCTTAAACTAATTCAGAACATATTATAATACTCATTACACCCCTGAATTGACTCCAACTCCGGATGCCATACAACACTACTTATCCTCTATTAATAAAGACTTTGACATCAGAGATTTCTCCCCATTAGAAACAGATATCTCTTCTAAAGATATCACCAAGGCAATTAAATTAATTAAAACCGAGAGAGCCCCTGGACTGGATGGTTTCCCCATTGAATTTTATTGACATTTTTCCAAACTTTTGATTCCGAAACGTCATTAATTATTATCACATTTTATTTCTATGAAATCATCTAGCTGCACCTTTCAAGAAGCACTAATCTGCCTCATTCTTAAAGCTGGAAGTAACCCACAATTATGTAAACATTTTAGACCAATCTCTCTAGTGAATTCTGATTACAAAATTATTTGCCAAAATATTTGCCCTCCGTCTTGATCTCTTTTTGTCACTTCTTATAGGTACTGACCAATCAGGCTTCATCAAAGGTCGACACATTTCAGACAACACTAGAGTATTCTTCAATGCTTCAAGTAAATCCAACAAATATACACAATCATCAGCCGCTATTTCCCTTGAGGTTGAAAAAGCTTTTGACCGCATGGATTGGACTTTTATCTTTCACACTCTATCATGGTTTGGTTTCGGTCCCTAATTTATTTCCTCCATATAATCCTCATAAAATTAAATATCTGGGACTTTGGTTTACATCTTTGTTAGGCCTGGCATCTTTTGGCATGATTTCCCCATGTCTTTTTGCTTCTGGCCTCCTGTTATTTTGACTGTGTGTTGCATTTTGTTTTGGTTTTCTTTAGGACTCTGAGCTCTTTATCACTGTTGACCAGTGCTAAAGTGCAAGTGCTCCCTGTATAAAATGTATTGGTGATTGGTTTATCCATTATTGGCATATTTGATTTACTAATAAGTCCCCAGTAAAGTGCACCAGGTGTGCCCAGGGCCTGTAAATCAAATACTACTAGTGGGCCTGAAGCACTAATTTTGCCACCGACATGAGTAGCCCCATAAACATGTCTCAGGCCTGCCACTGCAGTGTCTGTAAGTACATTTTTAAACTGTCATGTCGACCTGGCAAGTACACCCACTTGCCAGGCCCAACCCATCCCTTTTACTACATGTAAGTCACCCTTAAGGTAGGCCCAAGGCAGCCCCATGGGCAGGGTACACTGCATTTAAAAGGTACGGGCATGTACTGGTGTGTTTTACATGTCCTAATAGTGAAATACTGCTAATTTCGTTTTTCCCATATGGTAACATGGGGATTGCCTTGAAATATCTTTTAAGTGTAATTTCCCATTGAGAGCAAATAGAGATTTTGAGTTTGAGGTATCTGAGCTCACAATTTAAAAAGACATCCTTTGGTGAAGTTGATTTTTAAATTGTGTTTTGCATTTTCTTGTTTAACCATTCTGTGCCGTTGCCTGTCTGTAGAACACACATTTGGATTGGCTGACAGTTGGACTCTGGTGCATTCACTCTAGACAGTTACACAAAGGGAGCTGAGTGTGCCTTACATATCCTGATGGGCCATCACCAGGCTGATGGGCAATCACCAGGCTGATGGGCCTTCCTGAGCTAGAGTGGTGGGAGGAGTTGTCACTGACACATGAATATGGCTGTGCCTGTCCTCACACAAAGCTGTCTCCGCCCCCCTGTAGTGTGTCTGGAGCTAGGCAGGGAAAGGCAGGGTCTTGTGTACTACAAAGACTTTCCTTTGAAAAAACCCTCAGAAAGGGTTATAAGTATTGGACCTCTGACACCCCAAAATCAGAACACTTCTGGACTGAGGACATTCTGCCAGGAAGAAGAGCTGGATGCTGTAGGATGGACTGCCACTATGCCTGTTTCTTTGTTGTGCTGGCCTGTTGCTTGCTGCTTCTAACCTGGGAGTGCAAGAACTAGACTTTGCTTTCTGCGTCCTGCTTCAAGATTCTCCAAGGGCTTGTGCATGCTCGCCACCTGTTAAGAAGTTCCAGGGTCATCAAAGACTTCATCTACCAGTGCCTGGGCTCTTCTGCTGAGAGTACTGACTTGCCAAGTGGTGACAAATCTAGTTCCTGGGCCCTTGGAAGTGTAACCTGTGATCTACAGAGAAAAGCCACGTATTGACTCCCAGCGCCTGTTTTCTCGATGCATCACTGCACAATATCAACGCATCTCTGCTGCCTGCATCAAAGCGTGGTTCCCGATCGGTGCATCGACCACAGCTTTCACCGCAGGCCCCAGCTCGCAGTTGTAAAATGGACAGCGCCTGCTTCGCCACTGTCGCATCAATGCAGCACATCTTGATTTCCGATGCATCGTCCCTCGATGCCGACACTTCATCGACGCCGCACTACAGTAAGGAACTGAGGCCGCGTGTCTGGAGATTAATGCATCACCTCCCCTTCTAGTAAGGAACAGACGCATCACCTTCCCTGACAGTAAGGAACCGATGCATCACCTCCCCTACCTAGGAGTAAGGAACTGATACATTACCTCCCCAGGTAGTAAGGAACCGATGCATCACCTCCCCTGTGGAGTAAGGAACCAAAGCATCGCTTTGATTTTCCGGCACCTCACCTCCCCTGTGCCTTGCATCGTCTTTGATGTTTGACACATCTAAGATACTTTGTGCTAAACCGAATGCATTCATTAATTTCCAATGGTCTAAACTTGTTTAATCTTTTAAAAGTGATATTTTGATTTGTGTATGTTGGATTTTTGTTGTTTTGGTCTTGTTTGATTCAGATCAATATTGGCTATCTTTCTAAACTGGTGTGGAGTCCTTTTGTAGTGTTTTCATTGTGTTACTGTGTGTGTATGTACAAATGCTTCACACATTGCCTCTGAGATAAACCTGACTGCTCGTGTCAAGCTACCAAGGGGCTCCCTTACCCTGACTAGAGTGAGGGTCCTTACTTGGACAGGGTGAAAAACACTGCAAACTAGAACCCCAATTTCTAACAATCTTCTATTAAACAGACAATATCTTTAAACCTAACTACAGTTATAACCAACTTATCTAGTTTAGCCACTAGATGGCACCCTTTATATCTATCTTGGTGGGGTAGACTTGATACTATCAAGATGATGCTTATACCCATTATTCTCTTCAGCATAACTGTAATTCTTCTTACTATTCCTGCCTACTTCTTTAAAAGAATTACTCTGTACTTTCCTCCTTTCTATGGAATTTTTAAAAAAAATGTATATCTCTTCTGAAACTTAAGTGTAGTAAATATCACGGTGGTGTAAATTTTCCAATCTTACCACACTGCTTTTCTACTTAAACAATTTCCAAATATTAATTGGATTCTTCTACAGATTTCTCACCCCTCTGGAAAGACATTAAATTATCTTTTCTATCCCCCTTCTCTTTTAAAGAATTCCTATCCTTTTCCCACAAGACTTATTTCATGTCCTCCCCGTCCACAAAACTACCTAACAATTACTCAGACCAATACTCTTCTCCAATCTCTCAGATACAGACCAATTTCTCCAATCCTCTCCTACAAATTAACAATAAGCCTGTTTTTTGGAAATCCTGGAGAGACAAAGGTTTGCTTTGGAATCACTAACTTCTGTCAAATAACTCTATTATTACATTTTCTCAAGCACATCTACTATACAATCTCCTGAAAACATATTGTAACAAATTTAATACTTTATTACAAGCCATCACCCACGCTTTAACTACACTGACATCACAAACGTCTACCCCACTTTGTGATACAAAGATTACCCCTCTACAATCCAATTCTCCCTCTCCTCCATCCATCTACAAACTACTTACTAAGGCCCCAGATAACAGAAATAAGTCAGAAGTTGAATTACAATGGGAAAAGGATTTCCAAATTTCATGGCCTACCAAACTTTGGAATAAAATATGGTTGAAATTGTGCAAAACATCATGATCTGCCAACACAACTCAAACTCTGTTTTTTTTTATTTATAATAGACTTATGCTTACCCCAGTTACATTACGCAAGATGAATTAAGAATCCTTGCCAAACTTTTGGTCATGTAATGCGACCTCTGTAGATTTATACCATATTCTCTTCTCATGCCCATCTACACATCAATTTTGGCTGAAGGTCTGGACCCAAATTAACTCTATTTTTCAAACAAATATTCCATGTTTGTTTTCATCTATCTTTCTTGGAAGCGTTTTTAGATGTTTGGCGAAATAGTACTTATAAAAATGTTAAACTTGATTTCTTAATTGCAGTTGCTTTTCAGCAAATTACTAAACACTGCAAAATTCCTCACAACTAAATACAGCGCTTGTATACATGGAAATAAAGAAAATACTATGTCTCATAAACGTTGCCAAAAATAAAAAAATAGAAAAATCAGAATAATTTCAGAGGCCACATATCAATAGTACCGCCTTGTATATACATTATAATAGCATAATTTTGCATCGCACGTGCAATTACGCCATCGTAGTTACATTGTATCCCAGATTGTAGCGAGGCGCATCCTAATACATGCTCTTCGATGTATGCACGTATTCTGTTAACCAGTTTTATCCAAGGTCTTTCTTTCATGTTTATGAATGACGTACACGCGCGTCATTGTTTTATGGTGGCAGCGAACGCCGTGTCCAATACTTTATTTAAAGATCCACGTGCGATGCAAAATTATGCTATTATAATGTATATACAAGGCGGTACTAGTGATATGTGGCCTCTGAAATTATTCAGATTTTTCTATTTTTGTCAACGTTTATGAGAGATAGTATTTTCTTTATTTCCATGTATACAAGCGCTGTATTTAATGGCGCCTACTACGAGTGTTTGATAACTCGAAAAAGGCCTGTGCGGCTGAAACGCGTTGTTATTGCTTCAATAAACTTCCTTGGCTGAAACGGGTGTGCCGCTTCCTTCCCGACCGGGTTTTGGATTTCCTCGACATATGTGGCTTCTGCCACCACGGCAGGCACCGACGATTTACAGGCAGGAGTACGGCGTAACAGGCAGAATTCCTTTGAATTGATATATATATTCACTGAAAAAACCATAGGTTTTAGGGACAGTTATAGTTAGTTGGACATTGCACTCGTACAAAACCCGTGAAATTCCCCCGTTATAGTTAGTTCAGCTAACTATAACTCGCGCCCCCGCAATGCACTGCTGATGACGTCACATATTACATCACTCATGACATGGTCAGTGACATCACTGATGACATCACTGATGACATCTCAAATGACATCACTGATGACATCATGCAGTGACTGTGTGTTTCTATAAAGTTTAAATATGTTTAATATATATGCCAAGGTGTATTGAATAATGAGTGGGTGGATAAGTGTCTGGATGGATGATTTAGTAGGTGCGTGACTGACTCTATAAGTGAGTGATTAAACGTATCTTACTAAATGCATGGGTTAGTGACTAAACTGTGTGAATGTCTTTATCCGTCTGTCTGTTGGTGTGTAAGTGGCTGCATGGGTTTGTAAATAGCTACATGAGTGTCTATGTGTTATTGATTGGTTGTCTGAGTATCTGTATGGGTGCCTGAGTGTTTGTGTGCATGGGGTGTGTGTGGCTGCACACAGATGTATCAGTGGGTGATTCACTGGGTGCATGGTTTCACGAGTGCATCTGTGATGGACTGTATGGGTGGGTGAGTGTGTGTATGGGTGTGTTAGTGAGTGAATGTATATCTCAGTGGTACATGTGTGAGTAACTACATATGTGAAAGGCAGTATATATGTGTGTTGGAGTATATAAATAGCTATAAGCGAGAGTGTGTGATTGTGATTGTGAGAGTGACTGTATGGATGAGTGTGTGCTTGTATCAGTGATTGTATAAGAGCGTAAGAATGTGCTAGTATTTGTATGAGTAAGTGAGCTGGTGTGTGTATAACTGTATAGGTGAGTAAATGGCAGTGTGATTAATTATTTGCATGACTGACTAGGTGTGTGAGTACCTCTATGGATGAGTGGCGGTGTGTGAGTGTCTATGTAGGTGTATGAGTGCATATGATAGTCCTGTACTGAGTGACCGTAAGTATGAGTGACTGTACGGGTGAGTGAGTGGATGTATGTGTAGACCTAAGAATCAGTGAGTGGGTATGTAGTTATTGGTGTTGGAGTGTCTATGGTTTTGAGAATGGCAGTCTGTAATTTACAGTGGGTGTATCAAAAGTTATATTAGGGTGTGAGAAGATGAATGAAATTATCACATGGATGATGTCATCAGTGATGTCATTTGAGATGTCATCAGTGATGTCATCAGTGATGTCACTGACCATGTCATGAGTGATGTAATATGTGACGTCATCAGCAGTGCATTGCGGGGCGCGAGTTATAGTTAGCTGAACTAACTATAACGGGGGAATTTCACGGGTTTTGTACGAGTGCAATGTCCAACTAACTATAACTGTCCCTAAAACCTATGGTTTTTCAGTGAATTTCAAAGGTTTTTTAAATGCAAATTTCTAACTATAACGTGTCTGAAACCTATGGTTTTTTCAGTGAATTTCAAAGGTTTTTTAAATGCTAATTTCTAACTATAACGTGCCTGAAACCTATGGTTTTTTCAGTGAATTTCAAAGGTTTTTTAAATGCTAATTTCTAACTATAACGTGTCTGAAACCTATGGTTTTTTCAGTGAATTTCAAAGGTTTTTAAATGCTAATTTCTAACTATAACGTGCCTGAAACCTATGGTTTTTACAGTGCATAGAATCACCAATGTTATCCTATGGCAGGAAATTCACTTAGCAGGTAAGTAGTGTTATCGTTACTTTTTCTTACTCAGTGGTGGATCCTGGATCCAGCACTGGTGCATCTCCTGTAAACAGTTGAAAGAATGCGTTTAAGTTATACAGGCGATTTTTAAGGAATATTTGTAGTTTGTGAAAATCGACACAGAGAAACTTTTCTGCTGAAAACCAGACAATGGATTCCTATGGAAGGAAATACAAGTTACTGGTAAGTACGGTTAAAATTACTTTTCAGGGTCAGTGCTGGGCTAAAAGATGCAGCACTGGGTTCTCTCCTGATAACAGGTGAGTAAATCAGAATTCGTAGTTCGGCTGATTTTAGAGGAATATTATAAAGTTCCAAAACTCCACACTTAGAAGAATTTCCAAGTGAAACCAGACAATGGATTCCTATGGAAGGAAATACAAGTTACTGGTAAGTACGGTTAGAATTACTTTTCAGGGTCAGTGCTGGGCTAAAAGATGCAGCACTGGGTTCTCTCCTGATAACAGGTGAGTAAATCGGAATTCGTAGTTCGGCTGATTTTAGAGGAATATTATAAAGTTCTAAAACTCCACACTTAGAAGAATTTCCAAGTGAAACCAGTCAATGATATCCTATGGAAGGAAATTCAAGTTACTGGTAAGTACGGTTAAAATTACTTTTCAGGATCAGTACTGGGCTGAAAGATGCAGCACTGAGGTCTCTCCTGATAACAGGTGAGTAAATCGGAATTCGTATTTCAGCTGATTTTAGAGGAATATTATAAAGTTCCAAAACTCCACACTTAGAAGAATTTCCAAGTGAAACCAGTCAATGATATCCTATGGAAGGAAATTCAAGTTACTGGTAAGTACGGTTAAAATTACTTTTCAGGATCAGTACTGGGCTGAAAGATGCAGCACTGAGGTCTCTCCTGATAACAGGTGAGTAAATCGGAATTCGTATTTCGGTTGATTTTAGAGGAATATTTGTATGTTTCAAAAATCGGCACAAACTTTTTCAGCAAAAAGCAGACAATGATATCCTATGGAAGGAAATTCAAGTTACTGGTAAGTACGGTTAAAATTACTTTTCAGGATCAGTACTGGGCTGAAAGATGCAGCACTGAGGTCTCTCCTGATAACAGGTGAGTAAATCGGAATTCGTATTTCGGCTGATTTTAGAGGAATATTTTAAAGTTCCAAAACTCCACACTTAGGGGCCGATTCCGATCTCGGCCGGTAGGGCTCCGAATAGGATTCGGCTTTACCGGATCCGATTCGGAGCCCTTTTTCCCGACCGAATCGTACGCGGGTCCGGCCGAGCGAGTACGATGCGAATTCGCCGACCGACTCGTCCGGGCGACCCGACCGCTCCGACCGACTCGTACCCGGATCGTACCGCTCCGACCGACTCGCTCGGACCCGATTCGCACCGCGCAATGGAGACGTTTTCCGGCCGGGTAAGTACGATGCGCACCTCGACCGCTCCGACCGACTCGCGCCGTCCGACTCGAACTCGCTGTCGGAGCCGTACTTTGGGGGTCCGTGTCGGACCCCCTGTACGCGTACCCGTGCGAGGCGCTCACAGGGGGACCCATGGGTCCCCCTACCTGTGCGTGTACGCCGCGAGCGCTCCGCGGCGTACTCGCTGTAGGGGCGCCCTTGTCCGCCTCGCACCCATTGAGGCAATGGGAGCCCGCGTACGCGTTGTACGACCGGCTCCCATTGAGTTCAATGGGAGTCCGACCGACTCGTGTCCGGTGGCATACGAATGCATCGGACTCGTTCGGTCGGACTGCACGGGTCCGATTCGGTCGGAAATCTCTCCGGGTCCGGCTCGGTCGGAGAGATTTCCGGCCCGAATCGGAATCGACCCCTTAGAAGAATTTCCAAGTGAAACCAGTCAATGATATCCTATGGAAGGAAATTCAAGTTACTGGTAAGTACGGTTAAAATTACTTTTCAGGATCAGTACTGGGCTGAAAGATGCAGCATTGAGGTCTCTCCTGATAACAGGTGAGTAAATCAGAATTGATAGTTCTGCTGATTTTAGAGGAATATTTGTATGTTTCAAAAATTGACACTTTAAAACTTTTTCAGCAAAAAGCAGGCAATGATATCCTATGGAAGGAAATTCAATTTACATTACGCAAGATGAATTAAGAATCCTTGCCAAACTTTTGGTCATGTAATGCGACCTCTGTAGATTTATACCATATTCTCTTCTCATGCCCATCTACACATCAATTTTGGCTGAAGGTCTGGACCCAAATTAACTCTATTTTTCAAACAAATATTCCATGTTTGTTTTCATCTATCTTTCTTGGAAGCGTTTTTAGATGTTTGGCGAAATAGTACTTATAAAAATGTTAAACTTGATTTCTTAATTGCAGTTGCTTTTCAGCAAATTACTAAACACTGCAAAAATTCCTCACAACTAAATACAGCGCTTGTATACATGGAAATAAAGAAAATACTATGTCTCATAAACGTTGCCAAAAATAAAAAAATAGAAAAATCAGAATAATTTCAGAGGCCACATATCACTAGTACCGCCTTGTATATACATTATAATAGCATAATTTTGCATCGCACGTGCAATTACGCCATCGTAGTTACATTGTATCCCAGATTGTAGCGAAGCGCATCCTAATACATGCTCTTCGATGTATGCACGTATTCTGTTAACCAGTTTTATCCAAGGTCTTTCTTTCATGTTTATGAATGACGTACACGCGCGTCATTGTTTTATGAGTGGCAGCGAACGCCGTGTCCAATACTTTATTTAAAGATCCACGTGCGATGCAAAATTATGCTATTATAATGTATATACAAGGCGGTACTAGTGATATGTGGCCTCTGAAATTATTCAGATTTTTCTATTTTTGTCAACGTTTATGAGAGATAGTATTTTTTTTATTTCCATGTATACAAGCGCTGTATTTAATGGCGCCTACTACGAGTGTCCCCCCTTCCCTGGGCCTGTATTGGCCCCGGGGACCCCATCCCCCGGGGCATGCCCTCGATTTTCTTTTTATTATTTTGGAGGGGGGCTGCGTGGCCCCCATCCCCAGGGGCCGGCCTTGCCCTTTTTTTAAATTTGTTTTTTTATTTGAGGAGGGGGGCTGCGGGGCCCCCCTCCCTGGCCACTTATGGCCCCGGGGACCCCATCCCCCGGGGCCTGGCCTCTGGTTGGGGACTGTGGGGGGGTCCCCAATCCCCCCACAGTCCCAGCCGGCTCCCCGCCTCCTGCGCGAGCCGGCATTGCTTCCACATGGGGAGCAGCTAACATGCTGCTCCCCATGTGGAAAGCAGTTGATTTGCATTTTGAAGAGAGAGCAGGTTTCCTGCTCTCTCTTTCAAAATGCAAACTAAGTTTGCTATGACAGGACGGGAGCCGCGAGGTCCTGTCATAGCAAACTACAGTGTCCCGGGGTAGGCACCCGGGACACTGCAGGAGCCGGCCCTGGGGGTGGCGGTCCCCAGGGCCATCAAGGGCTCCAGGAGGGGGCCGCGCGGCCCCTCTCCCTTGAATTGCACAGCCCGGGGAGGTGGTGGTCCCCGGGCTCTGGGAGTCCGTAACGGACCCCCATATTTATTTTCTATGTGCCCCGGGGAGGTGGTGGTCCCCGGGCGTGTGGGGCTGGAGCCCCCACATATTATTTAAAATTTTAAAAAGAAGCCCCAGGGGGTGGCGGTCCCCGGGGCTGCGGGAGGGCAGGAGAGCCCTCCCGCACCATTTTTATTTATTAAGCCCCGGGGGGGTGGCGGTCCCCGGGGTTGGGGGGCCTTAGAGGCCCCCCATATAAACAATAAACCCACCCCCGCATGCCCCCGGGACTTGGGCCACCCGGGGGCAAATTTGCATCGAAGTGCGGGAGACCGCGCTTTGATTTTTTTTTTCTCGGCGGGATTCGCGCACCCTGAGCGCATCCTGCCGATTTTAAAAAAAATAAAATGCTTTTTTCTGCCCAGGGGGTCCTTGTGGGACCCCTGAGCAGACCTAGGGGTCAGGGTGTTTCTACCCTGCCCCCTTTTGCGCTTTGCACACTTGTTTCTGTCCCTCGGTTCTACCACAAAATGGCTGCCAACACTTCCTGATTTGGAGTGTTGAGAGCCACTTGACAGCCAATTAGCATGCAGCTCGTGGTCGGGAGGGTACGCGGACCCTACTCGGCCATAGATATATATGTGACTTAACTTTTGATTTTCTCAGGAACTACTGAACGGATTTACACCATTTAACAAAAAGGGTTCTTTCTGAACCAAGAACTACCTCTTTGCCAAATTTGGTGTAATTCCGTTCAGCAGTTCGGGCTGTAGCCGTGTCTAAAGTTTCCTATGGGAAAATGAATGGGGAAAACACGTTTTGGGACCCCCCTTTTTTCTCGGCCCCCGCTTGATGAATCACCCTGAGACTTTCAGGGTAAGAGCGGACCGGAGCGGGCCATAAAGTTTGAAAATTTCGCGAAGATTCGTCAACCGACGCAAGAGTTATTTCAAATAGAATGTCGCGGATTTCCTATGGAAAATAGGTCCTAACTATAACTATCTACTGGCGACCGCCAGTAGATAATGTATATATATATACAAACCAACAGACAGATGGATACAGACATTCACACAGTTTAGTCACTAACCCATGCATTCAGTAAGATACATTTAATCACTCACTTGTAGAGTCAGTCACTCACGTACTAAATCATCCATTCAGACACTTATACACCCACTCATTCTTCAATACGCCTTTCCCTAAATATATTAAACATATTTAAACTTTACAGAAACACACAGTCACTGGATGATGTCATCAGTGATGTCATCAGTGATGTCATTTGAGATGTCATCAGTGATGTCATCAGTGATGTCACTGACCATGTCATGAGTGATGTAATATGTGATGTCATCAGTGATGTCATTTGAGATGTCATCAGTGATGTCATCAGTGATGTCACTGACCATGTCATGAGTGATGTAATATGTGACGTCATCAGCAGTGCATTGCGGGGCGCGAGTTATAGTTAGCTGAACTAACTATAACGGGGAATTTCTATGGTTTTGTACGAGTGAAATGTCCAACTAACTATAACTGTCCCTAAAACCTATGGTTTTTTCAGTGAATATATATATATATATATATATATATATTTATATTGGAAAGTATTTATTTAAGTTTACTTATCGAAATGTAATGTTAAATAATAAGATTTTGTTTTGGCTGTTTTATTGTTAAATTGTATTTTAAATGTAGTTTTATTAATATACATATTTTTTTGTTTATTATTATTTTGATATAATGTATAAAATCATTACAAATATTGTGATGTGTTTATATGTAAAATAAATAATGGTAAATGCTTAAAAATATTATTTAGTAGTTTACAGCATTGTAAATTAATATTGTAATATATATGTCTATGGTTAATATTGCTATTTTTAGTTTCATGTTATTTTTATATACTTCTTTTTTACTAATTACAAATAATTTTTGATGTGTTTATATGTTAAATAAATGTACATTTTAAGAAATATTATTTAGTAGTTTCCGCCATTTCAATTTAATATTGGAATATATTTTTAGTATAGTAATTTTTTAGTTATTATTAATGGTATTTGTGTTGTTAATATTGTTTTTCAATATTTGTTTAGCATTGCATATATTTAATGCAATGATGATATTTTGCTTGTTTATTTTTGATCTCCATATTACGGTATTTTAGATATTTTATACAGTGATATTGTTGTAGTTGATATTTGTGTTTTTTTGTTTGAGCATTTTTTAAATTGCTTATTTAACAATATTTGTGAATTTCAATATTCTGGTCAATATTGTGTCATACAACTCACTAGTCTCAAGTTCATACTGGAGACACTAGTTAGTCACATGCTTGTGTGTCATTCTTCCATGCCACTCCATACTATGCCACACAAAATAAAGGGCTGTGTAAGCACCCTACAAAAAAGCAGCCCACAACAAAAAAAACACCTAAACCAACCTAAAGTTAAAAAGGGAGACATTGGCTCAACAGGCCTGGTACAAAAGTAGAATTTGTTTATAAACTGTTACGCATATTGTTCAAAAACAAAAGAAGGTGGACTAAAAGCCACTGTATGTATGTATGTATGTTTGTGTGTGTATTTTTGAGGAAAAACAAGAGTAAAATCTGGATTTGATTCTGCCCCAAAAGACTATTTGCCAACAAAAATAAAAAGGACTAGAGGGTGTGGTCAATGAAGTAAAGATTTTTAATATATGTCTATTGACAATTCAGACAAAATAATTGAAATCTTTTGCTTTTTATTTTTCTTTCATCTGTTTCATGTTTGAATATCTGTTATAGTTCATGTTTTGATTTAAATTTTCAATCACAGGGGCGTGTTCGCGCCCCTATCCGGACGCACAGCATTGATTTGTGCATAACAATGATGCCAAGATTAGTCCATTTCATCAGACAATTTTTATTCCAAGTTAATCCACTTTTTTTGTTTGTGTGTCAGTTCTCGTTAATCCGTCACATGTAAGACACTTATGAATACATAGTTTCCTTTAAACGCTGTAGGTATGCACGTAGCCTTGTCCTAAAGCACGGAATGTAACATAAATATTCCTCTAAAGATAATCTTTATCACCCAATGCATTTCGAGCCCCTCTCGGCTCTTCGTCAGGGGTTTATCTGCAAGTTTTAAAACATATCTGTTAGACTATGCCTTCACAAATTGTTGCCAGTTAACTATTATCCAAAGATAAAACAAAGATAAAACAAATGCGATTAATATATACGTGCAGCTTTCGTTCTTCCCACCTTCAACGTTTTGCCCACTGAATTCAATTACCACTGAATAAATGCTGGTTCCAACTTTTCCCGATTCCCTTAAGAGAATCTACTTCTAAACTCAAACACGAGCTCGTACCTTAAATAAAACGGTCTGGTTCCTGCTCTCCATCCTATCAAGGCCCATACTGAGTTCATTGCTGTCTTACTCCATTTTAAACACCTGTGCGATGGTCCCACCCCTTTCATTTATACTTCCAATTACGTCCCACTGATGCATCAAACTACAGGTACCAGAATGCTTTGCAAAAAGCCATTTAGCTGGTCTCATATAAATATTTTTCCACCTGTTATTCAAACTGCGTGTTTCAAGTTACTCAAAATCGTAACCACCCACCCAGACATTTAAACACTTTAACTTCGAACATTGAATCCCCCGCCCACCCGTAAATATCAAATAAAACGTTGATAGCACAGTATGTTAGTTGGTTTCTAAAAATCGCTTTCTTTGCTTGTGTATGTAGTACATCCTGACACAACATGTACTTCACAATATGTCCAACCAATGATGTTCCTTATTTGCTTTAAACACATAGTTCGTCAGATCCACTTTCGAGAAACGATGTTGCAAAAGTCTGCCATGTAATGATGAGATTTATATGCTTTCATTATTCTTTATTCGTGGGTGCTTCTCGACGGGTAGGCAGTGAAGTAATACATCATCAAAAACGAATGACTGAGTGCACTCCTCTTTCTTCATTTTATCCTTATTTTTCCATTTTTTAGCTTGTTTGCGTGCAAGCCCGGTGTCGTGCACTGCCCAATCACGTACTAGACAAATCATTACAATCACAGGGGCGTGTTCGCGCCCCTATCCGGACGCACAGCATTGATTTGTGCATAACAATGATGCCAAGATTAGTCCATTTCATCGGACAATTTTTATTCCAAGTTAATCCACTTTTTTTGTTTTTAGTTCTTGTTAATCCGTCACATGTAAGACACTTATGAATACATAGTTTCCTTTAAACGCTGTAGTTATGCACGTAGCCTTGTCCTAAAGCACGGAATGTAACATAAATATTCCTCTAAAGATAATCTTTATCACCCAATGCATTTCGAGCCCCTCTCGGCTCTTCGTCAGGGGTTTATCTGCAAGTTTTAAAACATATCTGTTAGACTATGCATTCACAAATTGTTGCCAGTTAACTATTATCCAAAGATAAAACAAAGATAAAACAAATGCGATTAATATATACGTGCAACTTTCGTTCTTCCCACCTTCAACGTTTTGCCCACTGGAATTCAATTACCACTGAATAAATGCTGGTTCCAACTTTTCCCGATTCCCTTAAGAGAATCAATCAATCAATCAATCAATCATCATTTGTATAGCGCGCTACTCACCCGGAGGGTCTCAAGGCGCTTGGGGGAGGGGGGGTCCGCTACTGTTCGAACAGCCAGGTCTTGAGTTGCTTCCTGAAGGAGAGGTGGTCTTGGGTAAGGCGGAGGTGGATGGGTAGGGAGTTCCACGTCTTGGCAGCCAGGTAGGAGAAGGATCTTCCTCCCGTTGTGGCTCTTCGGATGCGGGGGACGGCGGCGAGGGCGTGGTTGGTCGATCGTAGCTGGCGGGTGGGAGTGTAGAAGGTCAGACGGTCGTTGAGGTATCTGGGGCCTTGGTTGTGGAGGGCTTTGTGTGCGTGGGTGAGGAGTCGGAACGTGATTCTCTTGCTGACGGGGAGCCAGTGCAGGTCTCTCAGGTGTCTGGCGATGTGGCTGTGTCGGGGGATGTCCAGGATGAGTCGAGCTGCAGCGTTCTGGATGCGTTGGAGTCTTTTATGAAGTTTGGCTGTGGTTCCGGCGTAGAGGGAGTTGCCGTAGTCCAGTCGGCTGGTGACGAGGGCCTGGGTGACCGTCTTCCTGGTTTCGGTGGGGATCCACCGGAAGATCTTGCGCAGCATGCGTAGGATGTTGAAGCAAGACGAGGAGACGGCGTTGACTTGTTGGGTCATTGAGAGGGAGGAGTCCAGGATGAAGCCCAGGTTGCGTGCGTGGTCCGTTGGTTTGGGTGCGTTGCCCAGGGCAGGGGGCCACCAGGAGTCGACCCAGGCGGAGGGTGATGATCCTAGGATGAGGACTTCCGTCTTATCTGAGTTCAGTTTCAGGCGGCTGTTCCTCATCCACTCGGCTACGTCCTTCATCCCTTCATGTAGGTTGGTTCTGGCGGTTGTGGGGTCGTTGGTGAGGGAGAGGATCAGCTGGGTGTCGTCGGCGTAGGAGATGATGTTGAATCTACTTCTAAATGTTGAATCTACTTCTAAACTCAAACACGAGCTCGTACCTTAAATAAAACGGTCTGGTTCCTGCTCGCCATCCTATCAAGGCCCATACTGAGTTCATTGCTGTCTTACTCCATTTTAAACACCTGTGCGATGGTCCCAACCCTTTCATTTATACTCCAAATTACGTCCCACTGATGCATCAAACTACAGGTACCAGAATGCTTTGTAAAAAGCCATTTAGCTGGTCTCATATAAATATTTTTCCACCTGTTATTCAAACTGCGTGTTTCAAGTTACTCAAAATCGTAACCACCCACCCAGACATTTAAACACTTTAACTTCGAACATTGAATCCCCGCCCACCCGTAAATATCAAATAAAACGTTGAAAGCACAGTATGTTAGTTGGTTTCTAAAAATCGCTTTCTTTGCTTGTGTATGTAGTACATCCTGACATAACTGCTGTGCGTCCGGATAGGGGGCGCACACGCCCCTGTGATTGGAATGATTTGTCTAGTACGTGATTGGGCAGTGCACGACACCGGGCTTGCACGCAAACAAGCTAAAAAATGGAAAAATAAGGATAAAATGAAGAAAGAGGAGTGCACTCTGTCATTCGTTTTTGATGTTGATTTAAATTTTCAAATATTCCTTATTTTAAAGTGATATCATGTATCTTTTATTAAATCACTGTTTTGAGAATTCTAAGATATGTATTTTTAATAATGTAAGGTATTGGGGGTTCCTAGAATTATGATTGTTGTATGAAGGTGTCAGGATGGGGGGGAGGGCAGCATATCAAATCTGATGGTGCTCGGTTAATTTCAGCGAAGGAAATGCAGGCATTATTCACAGAGTGCTGGTCCTGCTTGGACTTAAATGCATGGAATGCGCTGCAGAGTAGCGTGATGGAAATAAACTATAATTCCCTGCAGGCCAAAAACTCTTGCCTGTCCCAGAGAGATAACAGCCATCTTGGATTATCGGGTATAACTTTCCTTGTAATTCATGGTATCCTTATTAGGCATCGTGGTACAAGGCTGTTGATGCCAGATCCTCACTACATGGATTCCGAATTTCCTGGCAAAGATCCATTGCTTCTTGAATTGAATGGACAATTGGATTACAGAGAAGTATCCTTTAGTCTTGTTGTTGATGAAAGCAAACTTTTAACTATTTTCTCGATCATTTATCTGAACAGTTAAGACTGGGGTTATATTCTACCTATTTGTATTCTGATGATACTGAACAACACGCCAGGACACTGTGTAGATAGTTACATTGATCAGTCTTGCACAGCAAGATTTGAAAGTAGGTGCACTTTTTTAAATAGGAACAAAACATATAAAGTTCAGTCAGTCTTAGTTAACAATTCATGGGTTGCGTTTTGACAGTCCCACAATTCTTGAATGCACAATTCTTATGATGCTCTGGCAGCCGACATGCATTTAGTTTTTATGCGACTTTGTCAAGGCTGCAATGTTAACAAGAGTACATAAGTAATACATTTGTTACAAAATATATACTGTCAATGTTTGTAATTTGGTACACGCCAAAGGTGGAAGTGAATGTGCAGGAAGAGCAATAAGCCACTTATGACTGAGATCATAAATGAATATATACCTGACATGAGTAGTGTCAAAGTGAACATGCACTAAACACTTATATGATGACAGAAACCAAATTTGAGCTTCTACCCACCATGTGTCTAGAAATCCATTGAGAAAAAAGAGCATGCAAAACGTGAAGTCAAGTTGTGGGTATAAAGGGTTATTAATCAAACCACTAAAGCCCTAAAAAAATCTCGAGCAGGTAAAAGGAGACCCAATGCTCCTACACCCAACCATTAACATATGTACCTTCAATATAAATCCAAAACGGAGAAAGTGGATGTAACCAAAACTCAAAAAAGTCTCTCCCTTTGAGGCACCGAGATATAATGCTCAACTGTGCACATCTAGCCGCTAACTGGGACGTCTCCCGGCACTCTATGCCGGCATCACCCACAAACTCCTCAAGATACTGCAGAACATCCAGAAAGCCTCTGCCAGACTCATCCTCAACATCCCCCACTGTAACCACATCAACCACATCACCAGCCACCTAAGAGACCTCCACTGGCGCCCAGTCAACAAAAGAATCACCTTCAATCTCCTCACGCATGCATACAAAGCCCTACACGATGCAGGACCGGCGTACCTCAACCACGCCTCGCATTCCACGTACCCACCAGACCCCTCCGCTCCGCCCAATTGGCACTGGGTACCGCCCATGTATCTGCAAAACCACAGCAGGAAGAAGATCCTTCTCCTACCTCACAGTGTGGAGAGGTGTGGTGCAGCGGCCAGGGCAGCTGACTTTGGAGCACTGGGCTCACGGTTCGATCCCTGGCTCCGGCGGCAGCTCAGCTCAGCACCATGTGACTCTGGGCAATAGCTCACTTAATTTCCACGACGGCCCCCAGCGCCATGAGACCGGTAAGGGTGAGTAGTTCGCGCTTTACAAATACGGATTTAGATTTAGTGAAGACCTGGAACATGGGAGAATGTTTGCATTGTCAGCATTCCGTCCATCATTTGTTTGCTGTAACACTTTTCGCCCTAAGTGGATGGGTATGCCCAGATGTGGGTCCCTTGCTCACTGTGCCACTGGTTTCAAGCTAGCCTGGCTGAAGAAGGGTGAAATACCCTGAAACCGGTCCCAGGATGCTTGTTTCCGTTCCAGGGAGGACCTGGCCTGGCAGTTCGGTCTGGACTGTTCCCATGGGGCACAGGGTCAAGACTGATTTGCATATGGCTGGGTCCAAACTGGGGTGGCGTACTGGGCAAAAGAACGATGGATTTAACCCAGATCTTTTGACTGGGGGAGAATGTTTGCATTGTCAGCATTCCGTCCTTCATTTGTTTGCTGTAACACTTTTCGCCCTAAGTGGATGGGTATGCCCAGACGTGGGTCCCTTGCTCACTGTGCCACTGGATTCAAGCTAGCCTGGCTGAAGAAGGGTGACATACCCTGAAGCACAAGTTACTAACTTGTGTAACGATATATCTGTAAGAGACAGTAGTTAGTGATAGATTCCTTACCTTAGAATATCCCCAGGCGTCAGGCTGGATCCGGAAAAGTTTTGCGTGGCAGATACCCTTGCGCGTCGGTAGGCGGCGTCGTGCGGCTCCGCGTCCGTCGTCGGCGTCGTGATCGCCGGGATGACGTCGCGGGCAGTACTTAGGCGCCGCCCCTGCGCGCTGACGTCAGTTCTGTACACGACTTTCCGCGCCAGGAACGCAGAGCCATGCAAGAAGCTGACACAGGTGTCTGAAAAATACTAGGGCCCTGAAAGGGATGTCCTTAACCCTAGAAATCAGTTCGCAGAACGGGGAGGATGGGTGGGCGGTAAGGAATCTATCACTAACTACTGTCTCTTACAGATATATCGTTACACAAGTTAGTAACTTGTGCATCTGAAAGAGACACGTTAGTGATAGATTCCTTACCTTAGAATAGATACCCCAGCAATATCAACCCCGGTGGTGGGTCTGCGAACAAAGATCAGACAAGGAAGTCCTGGAGGACAGAACGGCCAAAGAAGCCGTCCCTCCGGACCTGACTGTCAAGGCAGTAATGCTTTGTAAACGTGTGCAGCGAGGCCCACGTAGCTGCCTGACAGATAACCGGCAGCGGAACACCGCGGCCCAAGGCCGTGGTAGCAGCCGTTGCCCTGGTGGAATGGGCACGCAGCCCAACAGGAGGCTCCTTCTTAGCCAAAGAATAGCAGGTCTTGATGCACAAGGTAACCCAGCGGGAGATGGTCCTCTTGTGCACCGCCCGACCTTTTGGCGCCCACGTAGCCAACAAAGAGCTGGTCATCCACCCGGAAGTGTTTTGAGCGGTTAATATAGAAAGAGAGCGCACGTTTTGGGTCCAGACGGTGGAGCCTCTGTTCCTCTCTGGAAGGATGCGGAGGCGGAAAGAAGGTGGGCAAAGTGATGGTCTGCCCAATGTGGAAAGCAGTAACCACCTTTGGCAAGAAGGACGGACGCGTCCGAAGAACAACCTTGTCTGGAGGAACAGACAGAAAGGGAGGTTTGCAAGATAGAGCCTGGAGCTCACTCACCCGCCGAGCGGAGGTGATGGCCACCAGAAAGGCTGTCTTCAGAGTCAGAAGACGAAGAGGACAGTTATGCAGAAGGCTCAAAGGAGCGCACATTAAAAGGTAAGAACCAAGTACAAGTCCCACTGAGGCATTACAAACGGAACAGGAGGGAAGAGGTGAGTAATGCCTTTTAAGAACCTGTTAACAACAGGGGACTTGAAAAGGGAGGAGCTGATCAGGGAGCCTGAGGAAGGCCGAGATAGCACAAAGATAACCCTTGATGGTACCCAGGGCAGAACCCTGTTGGGCCAGAGAGAGAAGGAACAGAAGGACCTCAGAAAGAGGGGCAGAAAGGGGATCCACAGCCTTTGCTGTGCACCATGCCACAAATTTGTTCCACCTGCAGGCGTATACCACCTTAGTGGAGGGACGCCTGGCTGCCAGAATCACATCACAAACTTCGGGAGGCAAGTCGAAAGGAATCAACTGCCGCCGCTCAATCTCCACGCAAGCAGGTGTAGACTGGACAGGTGCGGGTGGAGGACCGTCCCCTGCTGCTGCGACAGAAGATCCTCCCGAAGAGGCAGACGGATCGGGGGATCTATGCTCATATTGAGTAGCTCGGGATACCAAACTCTTCGAGCCCAGTCCGGAGCCACAAGAATGACTTGGGCCCGGTCGTGCCGAATCTTCTTCAACACTCTGGGTAGAAGTGGTATAGGCGGAAAAGGCGTACAACAGACCGCAACTCCACTCGCGACGAAAGCGTCGCCGAGCGAGTGCCGCCTTGGAAATTCCAACGCGCAGAACTGATGACATTGCGGCGTTCTCTTCGGTGGCGAATAGATCTAACCAAGGCTCTCCCCACTGTAGAAAGAGTCCTTGCGCCACTTCCGAGTGAAGACGCCATTCGTGATCCATCATGCACCTCTGCGGCTGAGTTCGTCCGCCCTGGCGTTTCAGAGGAGCCTGCCAGGTGTTGAACCATGGAACATGCCCTGATGTTCCAGCCATGTCCAGAGGCGCAGAGCCTCCTGACAAAGGGTCCAAGACCCCACCCGCCCTGTTTGTTGCAGTACCGCGGCGGTGGTGTTGTCTGTGAACACCGCCGCTTCCCTTTGACAGGAAGGAGTACCTTGAAGTGCAAGCAGGATCGCCAGGAGCTCCAGAGGTTGATATGGGCAGGACTCCGCCGGAAGACCAAGGCCTCTGATCTCCGCCTCTCCCCTGTGACCGCCCCATCCCAGAAGGGACGCGTGTGCAACTGTATGTCTGGCTGGGGAAGGGAGGATCTGCCCATGACCATTGCCGGTTCGAAGCCACCACTGCAACTGTTTTGCAGTCCCCTCCGGAAATCTGGACGTGATCGGACAGGTTGCCCTGGTGCTGCGCCCACTGGAACTTCAGGGTCCACTGCAGAGCCCGCATATGCCATCTGGCATGATTGACCAACAGGATGCAGGAGGCCATGAGCCCAGCAGCCTCAGGGTCATCGTGCCCCGAAACCCAGGGATAAAAGCCGAAAGATCGGAGTCCATGGCCTGAATATCCCCGGACTCGCCGTTCGGGAGAAAGGCTTGGCTGCGTCGTGTCCAGAACTGCTCCGATGAAAGGAGCTGTGGAGAAGAATTAGATGCGACTTCGGCACAGTAGAGAGCAGCGAGTGAGGAGTTCGGCCGTAGTCTGGAGAGTGAGCACGCTTTGCCTGGGTGAGCCACGCCTTCAGCCAGTCGTCGAGGTGAGGAAGACTGAAACCCTGCCCGGCGCAGATGAGCTGCGACCACCGGCCATCACTTTCGTGAACACCCGAGAGGCACTGGTAAGACCAGGGAGCACGGTGAACTGAAATGCTCGGGGCCTACCGTGAACCGAAGGTGCGCCGGTGGGCCGGCAGGACGAGGGATGTGGAAATACCGCGTCCTGCAAGTCCAAGCATACCAGCAGTCTCCAGGGTCGAGGGCAGTCAAGACCTGAGCTGAGGTGAGCATCTTGAACTTCTCCTTCCGGAGCGATTGGCATTCAGTTCAAGATAGGGCATGTCCTCCTTGTCCTTTGGGCACCCAGAAAGTAGTGGGAGTAGCAACCACGCCCTACTTCTGGGGTCGGAACATGCTCGATGGCCCTCTTGGTCAAGAAGGCAGTGACCTCCTTCATTAGAAGCACCAAGTGATCCCTGACATGCGGTGGAATTGAGGTGGCATGGCTGGGGTGGTCTGAGAAGGGAGGTAGCCCCTTCGGACAATGTCGAACCCACCTGTCGAGGAGTGATGGTGCGCCAGTGGGGGAAGGTGATGGCGGACCCTGCTCTGGCGTGCCGTGCACCTGAAAGGAGGGACTAGGAGAGCTGGAGGCCGCGGACGGGTTGGAGGTGGTGGCCTGACCGCCACGCTGGTTGCCGATCCGCCACGGCGGAATCACGATCTCGGCACGCGAAGACGCCTGCTGCGCGGGCCGGTGGCTGGGCTGCTGACGTGGGCGCCCTACCGTGGCGCACCGATAGGCGAAAAGCAGAGCAGCGGAGGGCGTGTAGCAGAAAGGCCCAGGGACTTTGCAGTAGCCCGTGAGTCCTTAAGCGCTCCAGCGCATGGTACTTTGGACCCAAAGGCCGACTCCATCAAAGGGCATGTCATGAGAGTATTCTGGACATCCCCTGAAAAACCAGTGGTTTCTAAGCCAGGCGTAGCGCCGGGCGCCACCGTCGTTGCAATCGGACCTGCCCAGCGAGTCGGCGGTGTCAAGGCCACAACGGATGGTGTATTTGGCGCATCCCTTCCTTCCGCAATGGCGCGGAAAGCAGTGCCTGGACCTCCTCAGGGCACTGGGGCAAAACATCCGCCACGAATCCCACACAGGAGTGGGTATATCGGCCCAAAGACCAAGCGGTGTTAACGGACCGCAAGCCAGCACTGGAGGAAGAAAAACCTTTCTTCCCAAACTGATCCAGAGCGTTTGGATTCCCTATCCGGAGGAGCGGTAGGGAAGAGCGGTTTGGGAGACGGAGGCTTGGACAGCCAAGCTCTCCAGGAGTGGGGTGAGACAGAAAGAAACAGGGTCGCCCGGAGCGAGAGCGTGCGTCGTGACACGTTCCGATCCACAGGAGCCCCCTGTGGTGGGCTTGGACCAGGCGCCCAAAGAACGTCAGTGATGCGTCGTTAAACGACAGCACAGTCTCCATGAAAGGAGGCTGCCGGCTGACACCTCTGTCAAGATGTTAGTCTTGACCCGTCAAAGTGGGGAGCTGGAGACGTAAGGCCCCAGCAGCCCTACGCAACACCGTACCAAATTGGCCCCCTCCTCCGTGGCACACGGGAGGGAGACAGCATGCCAGTGTCGGGAAGTATCCAGACCACTGGCCTACAAACTTCTCTGTCCCGGTCCTCATCATACTGACAGTTGCGTGTCAGAGGGTCATCAGACCCCTCCCAGTCCTCCTGGTCCTCCTCTGGTTCAAAATAAGGAGGAGGAGGGACATTTGGGACCCAAGGTCCCATCGGCGCCGGAGCCGGCGTCGAGCGACGTCGCTCCGGGTCCATGTCCGGAGCCGGAAGGAACTGGGGGACGACGCCGCCCGGAGCCCAGGGCGGCGTCGAGAGCGGCACCGGAGACATCGGGCGCCGGCGGAGGTGTCGTGAGGTCGACCGGCGTCGATGGGGGTTGTGGAGCCGGGACCGGGGCCGAAGCCGGAGCCGGGATCGAGGCTGGAGGCTCGGGCGACGCCGGGGCCGGAGCCGCCGGCGACGCCGGAGCAACCCCATCAGGGCCGCGGGGCCCGAAGGCGCACGGAGGGGCCTGAAGGCCCGAAGAGACGGGCCATGGCCGACAGGAACTCCTGTACCTTGGCCGGATCCGCCCCGAACCCGGGAAGGGCGGGTATGACGGGGGCGACTCCACAGGCAAGTCCGGGGCCGCGGGGCGGGGACGGTGCCGGGAGGGGCCTCAGCCGAGTCGCGAGACCGGCGAGGCGAAGTCCGAGAGCGACGATGCTTCTTGGACTTCTTGTGCTTAGACTTACCGGACGAAGAAGTCGACGACCGGTGTGCACTCCGCGAGCGACCCCTGGACCTCTCACGCGACCGGGGCTTCCGCGGAGCCGAATGCCGGGCCTCGAGGAGCTTTCGAGACCGCTCTCGCAAAGCTTTCGGGTTGAGGGCCTGGCATTCGGGACAAGACTCGGTGTCGTGGCCTCGGCCGAGGCAGAAGAGACACTCCCAATGCGGGTCGGTGACGGACATCATCCGCGCACAGGCGCCGCATCGCTTGAAGCCGGGCATCCCTACGACACCTTAAAGTTGGAAAAAACCAGTGAAAAAATCACCAAAAAGTATGGTCAAAATTGACCAGGGCACTGCTCTTCCCGGATCTGCGCTTGCTGGCGCGGAAAAAGAAGAACTGACGTCAGCGCGCAGGGCGGCGCCTAAGTACTGCCCGCGACGTCATCCCGGCGATCACGACGCCGACGACGGACGCGGAGCCGCACGGCGCCGCCTACCGACGCGCAAGGGTACTGCTACGCAAAACTTTCCGGATCCAGCCTGACGCCTGGGGATATTCTAAGGTAAGGAATCTATCACTAACGTGTCTCTTTCAGATACCGGTCCCAGGATGCTTGTTTCCGTTCCAGGGATGACCTGGCCTGGCAGTTCGGTCTGGACTGTTCCCATGGGGCACAGGGTCAAGACTGATTTGCATATGGCTGGGTCCAAACTGGGGTGGCGTACTGGGCAAAAGAACGATGGATTTAACCCAGATCTTTTGACTGGGGGAGAATGTTTGCATTGTCAGCATTCCGTCCATCATTTGTTTGCTGTAACACTTTTCGCCCTAAGTGGATGCGTCTGCCCAGACGTGGGTCCCTTGCTCACTGTGCCACTGGATTCAAGCTAGCCTGGCTGAAGAAGGGTGACATACCCTGAAACCGGTCCCAGGATGCTTGTTTCCGTTCCAGGGAGGACCTGGCCTGGCAGTTCGGTCTGGACTGTTCCCATGGGGCACAGGGTCAAGACTGATTTGCATATGGCTGGGTCCAAACTGGGGTGGCGTACTGGGCAAAAGAACGATGGATTTAACCCAGATCTTTTGACTGGGGGAGAATGTTTGCATTGTCAGCATTCCGTCCATCATTTGTTTGCTGTAACAGCCTGCCTCTCCACCTCAGGCAATCACCGTCACTGCCTCAATTCAGGAAGGACCTTAACCACAGCACCTCGACAGACCTGCATCTCTCCTCCCCCCAGCACCTTGAGACCCATACGGTTGAGTAGTCGCGCTTTATAAGCCTTTGATTGATTGAGCACGAGGTAGCGTATCTGTGGGTATGAATATGCTAATCATTATTCAGCCTAATGTGGCTATGAAAGCCACTTGTTAGTAGAGGAAAAATATTATTATTTATATACAAAACAAATCCAACGATGATTCAGATTAAGTAGGAGCCTGAATTACAAGTTACAACTGTAGTATTATCCACTGAGTTGGCCATAGTAAGACCGGATGGTCATTACTGAAATCCAGTAGAGCCGGCTTGATAAGCCTGTGACAATGATAAAACAAGTAACAAAATGTGGTAATTAGGATTTTAAATGCATTACGCATCTACTGTGTCAATGTCTCTATAATTTACAAAACAAAACTCTACTCCACTGACCTGCAATATCTGTATTTAGTCTGTAGATTGGATAAAGTCATAGGTTTTGGCCTCCGAACGCTAAAATAGAATCAAGAAGTCAAAGACGGACTACCGTAGTAGTCTCATAGGAGCAGAAAAAGTCCCGCCATCTTGGAGAGCATTTGAAATTATAAGCCATATTGGATGTCCGACTATGAAAGTTAGTATTTAACGCACTTCTGGTCAAATCGTAAAGCATCAGGAAAATATTGTACCTCTAGGGACTAGATTATGCATATCTATACTACTGCCGAGTAGAATAAGTTGTAAATATGTGCACTGAATAAACTAGGACGATGAAAAGAAGAAGTGGCATTCAATGCACTATCCTGGAACAAAAAACTATCATATCATAAAAATGAAATATTAGTCCTTTACCAATTGTGCTAATGTGAAAGAGAGGGAAAAACAAGAAAGAAGATGATGGATTAGTATCAAGTAAGTCTAGTGAGCAAAACAGTGATGTGCCCCAAACGGAAGATCTTATTTACAGAATGTCCGAGTCACATGATATATTGTAAGCAAGGTTCTATCAGTATAACAACATATTGACCATGAACATAGAAGAGCACAATTGTGATTGACAGCATGTAAAAACACAGTCATGTAAAGTGTATTGTCTAACAGAGTAGAAGCTAAACTACAATTTAAAATATCATAATAATTTCTCATTTACAAATTGTAAACCCGAAGTAACACATTAAGCATTTTTACTCATTCTTAGAACTATCAAAAAAAAAATAGTAGATGAGGACCAATAATCAATATGTTGAACCAAGAATCTCATCATTTCAACTGTGAAGCTTCCTGACAAAGGTTAACTAATCTGTCAAAAATACATGTAACTCCCTGTCTTGGTTTAAACCCTTGTTCACCATTCTAAGCTGAATGATCCAGTACGTCTCAAGTTTTCTTGATGACAGAACTCTGTCACCCCCTGTTGGATGAAACTTAGCTATAGAGATAGCATGGAATTTTAAGTTAATCACTCAACTTGAAGCCACCATTCTTCCATCCCGAGATGGTCACCGGCATACCACTTCACTCCAATACGTCTTGAAAACACTAAAATTGTCTTTAGAGAGAAAGGTTCACAAAACAGGCGGATGGTACCTAGGCAAGCAACCAGTGGGAAAAAAACCTCAAAGTACAAATATGTGTGAGTCTGGTTTAAGAATCAAGGGTGCCATCAACAACATCTGAACTCCACGGAAGATGTCATTACTATGCTTTGCCTTCAATGCCTTAATGTGATCATTTAGAAACCCTTCACTATTTCCCATTCACAAAGTGACAAAACCAAGGCTGATTTCCACTATTGCATCAGGAGATGGGGCTTTTCCTGCTATATTTTGAGCTTTTATAAACACATAACAATGCAATATATGCAGACTCTTCAAGTTGCCACAGAATTAATCGCAGTCTAAGATAAGAATGGAATTATGACTGATAGACCAACATGTGGCTCTGAAATCTGTGTCATCTTCAAACTGAGACTTACCCAAAGATATTCCCTAAAATATTACATCTGGGAAAAAATGAGGGGCCCAATAACTCAATGAATTCATGCTCTAACTTTCTGAACTCCACTTCAGCATCTTTAGGAGCTCAAAGACTGGGGCAATCTGAACTCCCATTTGCCTCATTCAAGAGTGCACTAAATCAAATGGTGAAACAAGTATCTTCTTTTGTGAAAGAAATATATTACCTTTGATTTGCTATAAATTATGTGGTACTGCAGTTTCGTTTTAAAAAATATTCTATTTATGTTTTAATAACATGATATCTAACTTATTGCACTGTGTGTAATGGCTTTTATTAACTGAAATAAACAAGACTGATTGAAGCAGAGTCTGGTCTCTCTCTTATCTCTCTTATACTATTCCCCTTTCCCCACTTCTACCTTCGGTACTCATATTCCTGTATATGTGGTCACTGGTGTGGATAATGAGAGACAGAAAATAATATCACTCCTGTTGGATCCTGTCACAAGGTTAGTGCAACATCACAGTGAGATATTTAAATATTAATATTTATTTAAATAAAAATAATTGTGAATGTCTGTTGGAAAGCCTCCGACCGCCATCTTCGGTTTCACTTTCGACCGCCGCATTACAATGCGACCGGTCGAAAGTGAAACCGGCCGGTTATTCCGGCTGACTTCCGACGTGCTCAAGGAGCCCGTCGGCTAGTCGGAAGCCGGCATGTAATTCCTTAAGGACGGTGTTTCTGCCATCGGGATTATGATGTTGGTTTCAAGCAGGCTTTCCATGTCGGGCTTTCTGACATAGAAAGCGTGTCAAAAAGCGACTTTGGGGGCCCTAGGGGCCCCCATTCCTCTAAGGCCTCCGGTTGGAGGCCGAGTGGGCACCTATGATGCCCCCTCTTAATCCCTGCACCGCGTGGCAGGCACCTTAAGGTGCCTGCCACACGGTGCAGGGAGTAACAGAATCTCCCATTTCTCCATGGGAGCTTGTGCTACGGCCGGTTTACAACCGCAGCACAAGCCCCCAGAGAGAAATGGGAGTATGCGACTGCACCATATGTGGTTGCATTGAAATGGCGGTGTCGGGACTGCCTACCGTAGGTTGGTCGGTCGGTCCCGAGACCGCGGCAATGAGTCGCCCGACATCGTAATCAGGCCCTAAATATTTTTGTTTCATATAATATCTTATATGATATTAAGTTATTATATAAATTATGATGCAAAGATTAAAAAATTTATAAAATTTAATGAATTAATAATATACTTCAAACTTACATAACACAATGAAGGATAAACACATAGAAGTAATGAAAGCAATGCATATGTTACATATTTACATACACCTTACAAATAAGTAATCTTTTAAATTGTTTAAATGTTTTGCTTTTATGTGAGAATGGGAACCAATTTGTGACTACAGGATTACATTTGGTTTCATATTACACATCAAGATGTACATTCTCAATGACCTTTAATAAACACAAAATTACAACATACTTTTAAAAATGTTTTGTATGTCTCATAGTTATAGTAAGTATATTCAAGTGGTTAAAAGTATGCTTTACTTAATGAAACATTAATATTGATTTTAGTTCTAAGAACGATGAGTGTATATATACACATATGTATAGATGAAAAATATCTTTCTTAATAATATTTAAATTATCCAACCCTTATGTTATTGCGGTCCAAGATGAAATTCACAAAAGAGGAAAAAGCCATATTGGTAAGAGAAGTCATTACAAACCATAATTAGTTATTTTTTACATTCAACATGTAACCTACAAAGAATGTTGTGTTGTCACCACACAACCTGAATAAGGGTCTGCTCTTGCAATAATACAAAGGACTGTTTTGGTTCTTCAAATTGGGGCTCATGAAGGAGTGATAGAAATATTTAAATTCATCACAAATGACTACTTTGCAGACAGGAAAGCCATCCTCATCAGAGTCTGCATGGCCGTGAGATGTATATGCAGATGTGTACGTGCCAGCAGATGTAGGTGCAGATGTATGTGCTGCTGTATTTGCCACTTATAGCATGTTCTTACAGTGCATTTACAATGAAATCATTGCTAACACAAGCACTGTTTGTGATTTTATGTTGCTACAGAACATTTCTCTAACTTCAACTGTGAAAATGGTTATTTTCTCTGCCATTGATTGCATTGGCTCAGTATGTTTCATCAAATGTTACTTCAGATGACCAACTATTGATCTCCAGATGTCTGATGTTATGTTAAGTTCATACAAAAAAGACAATTGTTGTTCTGTTAACAAATACATCTTGCAGTATTTTTCATGGTGTTCAACATCCTTTGCAAGTGTGAACTCATGACTTTGACATACTTCCCAATTTCAGACATAGGTTCTATAATGACTTTCAGGTATTCATGTATTTCAGACACAAAACACTGTACATCACCAATAAACGTTTGATTTTTTCGAAAGGTTTGCTGATCAAATCATAATTTTACCTCTTGTGTGACAGGTCGTGCTGCCAGTGTGTGCTTGAGTAGACAAAGCATATGGCTTTGATTGATGTTTATTTTGTTTTCTCCTGAGTGGCATTATCAACTGCCACATCTTGCAATATAATGATGTTGGTGGCATCATCCGCACTATGAACAGACGTAGTGTGTATGTCTTATGACTCATCCAGTGTATATTCATAAACATTAATAAATCCTGCAAATGGGATACCGTACCCAAAGAACCAGCTAACTCTGACAGTTAAAATGTAATTTATTTTGGCGATATATTTGTTAACATTTGTTTACAAAATGTAACATATTTTTAAATGTATCAACAATATTTTGAAATAATTACCAAACATATGTACTGTCTGAAAAGTCAGTGGCATCCAGGTATAAACACCATACACATCAATTACACACTTATCAGTACAAGCCATGACATTTTGATCTGCTGCATATGTTAGAATAAACATTCATGTACTGGTGCATATTCAGAAATGCGTTTAGTTATTCAATGGTGTTGCATTGCCAAGATGAATTGACGTACCTGCAGCACAAAATAGAAAGGGAATCTGAATTCAATATTTTTTATATTAAGAAGCATTTTAACAGGGCTTCTGATTTTATAGTATTTGTTTTTGGAACATGCAAAGCCTGATGTACAAAGATTTCTAATAAAAAATTGTAAATTGCCACAAATAACGATTTGCAATTTGCGATTTCTTATTAAGTATGTACTAAAATGGATTTGGTATAAGTGGTCGCAATTGGTGCATTGACTTCTACTAATGCATTGGTATTAATAGCTTACTTCACAAATACTGATTTGAGTGGGTCCCAATTCGACCTACCTCATTAAAAATTGCGACCCACTGCAATTGGCTAGTGTCACAGGTATGGTGGCCTGCTGGTGCCCGCAGACCACCATGCCTGTGACTGCTTTTCAATAAAGCACTTTTTTTTTTAAACAGGCCATTTTCCTTAAATGAAAATTAAATGCTTACAAAAAAAAAGAAACATTTTAAAACCTTTTTTTATGTGCAGGCAGTAGTCCCAGGGGCCCTGCCTGCTCCTAAAAATGTTTTTGCTATAATTCACAAGGGTCGTTAGCAAATGTTTACCACCGATTTGGGACTGGTGGTAAAATATGAATATTTTGAGACCGCATTTTTAATCGCAAAACATTAATATATAAGTTAAGGAATCAGTATTTGGAAGGGAGATTCTTTACACCCTCTTCCCAAATACCAATTCTACATTTAGTCTGAAATCCACATTGTGATTAAGTAACATGTTACCAAATCGCAATTTGGGTTTTGGACATTTAAAAAAAACATTTTGCAGTCGCAAAGGCTCAAATTTTACTTTTCCAATCCTAAAATTGCTTTGTACCACAGTCCCATATTTCTGTATTTATCCGTATTATTTTTGCCCATATTGCTAGTATTTATCCATATTTGTTTTGTGTTTCATGAATAAACTCAGTCATATCTAGTATATTTACACATTTATTTAGTAATGAATGTTTTCTCATGCTTTGATTCCTGTCGAGTTGTAGCACTCTTAGCAGCCAAATAGATTATATAAAAATAATCTCTTGTGAAAATAATAGCATTATAGTGAAAAAACGTGCATGTATAAGGTTATTTAAGAACATTTCATGGTTTTATCACCTCTCCTTGCTGTCAATCTGCAAATGTACTGGCCTGGAAGTCTTGAATGACAGCATGGTGAATCACGGAAAAGAAGCCCAGTTGTCCTTGAAATAACAAATAAGAGACTGTTTCCTTGTGATAAGGTCGAAACCATCTTTATCGTGTTATTTTCATGCATGTATACTGCAACTGCATATTAGTATACTGTCACTGAGGGTTATTTTATGTTGACTGTGTTCTATTTTCTATACTGATGTTTATGATATAGACTGTGATTAAGGTGAAGTGTATTTGTATGTTAGTTTTTAATTATAGTAAGTGCCTAGTCAGTGTGAGAGAATGCACAGTGCATGTTATAAGGCATCAATGATATACACAACATCTTTTCTAATTTGAAGTGGATTATTATTATTATTATATGATATTATTCTGTAATTAATAAATCAAGGCACATGTACTGCGAGGCAGAGTAGTGTATGTGATAGACAAGGTGTATATTATTATTATTATTATTGCAGTTTATAAAGCGCACAGCTACCTCCAATGGAAGTGTCCCGGCGCTAGCGACAGATACATTGCGGGCGTGGGCTTAGGGACTGGACAGGGTTTTAAGTTTGGCTGAAGAGCCAAGTTTTTAAGGCCTTCCTGAACAGGAGTTCTGACTTCGCCTTCCGAAGGTTCTCCGGCATAGAGTTCCACAGGGAGGCGGTATTCACAGAGAAAGCACGACCCCCAATCCTGGCTTTTTTGAAGCGCGGAATCACCAGTAAGTCCTGGTGATTTGACCTCAGAGATCTAGTCTGGTGATATCTCCGGAGTCTGTGCTTCAAGTATTGGGGACCACAATCTCTGGTCGATCTGAAGGCCAATGTCAATGCCTTAAACTCGATCCGCCTCTTAACCGGCAGCCAGTGAAGGCTCCGCAGGTGAGGAGAGATGTGGTGGCGAAGTGGTACGTTTCTGATCAGCCTAGCTGCCGCGTTTTGTATAATCTGTAGTTTCCTGATCAGATAATCTGGGAGCCCCAAGTAGAGACTGTTCGCGTAGTCAAGCTGGGATGTGACTAAAGCATGGACCACATTTTTTCTGCAGTCCATTGGCAGAAAAAGCAGAAATCTCTGCAAGCTTTTCAATTTCCAAAAACAAGCAGAAGAGACTTTACAAATCTGGGCACGACCTGATAGGCTGGAGTCAAACTTGAACACCAGGTTCCTAGCTGAGCTCACCGGAAGCGGAGGGGGGTTGAGCTCAGCTGGCCACCAGAATTCCGACTGTGGGGGAGAAAGTTGATTGAAGAACAGGACCTCTGTTTTTTCAGTGTTCAACTTCATACAGCTGTCTGTCATCCAAGATGAAATTATTCGCAGACACTGTTTGAAGTTCGTGAACGCTGCCTCCGTGTGTTCTTTAAATGAGAACACCAGCTGAGTGTCGTCAGCATACGAGACAACCTTCACACCACATTGTTCAATCAGCGAAGCAAGGGGGGCCAGATATACATTAAAAAGAGTGGGGCTCAATGCCGAGCCCTACGGGACTCCACAGTCAATGGGTCTAGTGGAGGAGATAAACGGGCGAAGGAACACGTTTTGAGACCGACCCTCAAGAAAGGAGCGGAACCAGTTTAGAATAGTTCCCTTCACACCCAGGAGCTCAAGTCTCTCTAAGAGGATCTGGTGTGACACAGTGTCAAAGGCTGCGGACAAGTCCAACAGCACTAACATTGCGCAGCTACCCTGATCTACCGTTTCCCGTATGGTTTCTGCCACTTCGAGAAGAGCTGTCTCCGTGCTGTATCCTGTCCTAAAGCCCGACTGGGAGTCGTGGAGAAGATGGTTGTTCTCCAAGAACTCTGTCAACTGCTTCTGAACTTCTTTTTCCAGCACTTTGGCCGGTACCGGGAGGAGAGAGATGGGTCTAAAATTCTTTAGATCTGAGGGGTCCGCATCTTCTTTCTTAAGAATTGGCTGGACATACGCTGTTTTCCATGGCGCTGGATAAGTGCCCAAACTCAGGGAAGTGTTCCAGATAGAGTTTAATAAAGGGTTGAGCCAAGGAGCTAACACTTTGAAAAACCTGGCTGGGCAAGGATCGGTCGGAGAGCCCGATTTAATTTTGCTCAGTTCCACCAAAGAGGTCACTGTGCCAAAAGGGCGAAATTCCGACCAGGTGTCAGAGTGGTAGGGATTATGGACTGGTGTAGCTGGCATTGGTAGAGTCCCAGTCAAGGGAAACGAAGAGTAGATATTCTGAATCTTATCATGGAAGAAACTAGATAATTTTTCACATAAAAGGGCTGATGGGGGGATTATACTCTTCAAGGCTAGTGGCTTCATAAAGCCCTGGACAATCTTAAACACTTCTTTCATCGAATTGTCAGATGTTTTGATCTGATTGGCTAGATAGTCCCTAATCGTGTTGCGTTTTAATCTATGAAATTTCCTATATGAAACAGGCAGTGTGTGATTTTGTTTGCAATTAATTTTTTAAATGTTAGCTCATTTGTTGTCAATGGGTTTTTAATGTTTTTCATTTTATCACAAGCTAAAAGCTTATACAACTTTTTCTATGTCTCTTGCGGATAGTTAGCAGGCTCTAGGCACATTCTGGGTTTGGATATTATACCATTGAGTGTTTGTATTGGACCATGTGGTTTGTCATAGGTGTTTGGGAAAGCTTAATTCATAATGTACATTAATTTTAGGCACTGGGTTAGTCTGGTCCATTATGTGTATTTCTGCCATCGAGCTGTAAATCAGTGCCATGGAATTATGCATGGGTGAGTATTAAGGACCTAAGCATTGCAAATCTATAAGGGCCTTATTCGTCCAGAAAAGGGGTTCCTGAATGATTGTATGATTTCTTCCAGTGCTTGACTGATTTCCATTGTGCCTCTCCTTCTGTGTCGTTGTGCTCGCAGTACTACTTCCTCCATCTAAATCAGTATATGACCTTGACAAGTTGCACTCATGTCACATTTCTTACAATTGTTATGCATTTAATACGTTGTTAAGTAACAACACATTATTATAGAAAATAAGAATAAAACATCATGTGTATGTCTTCATAATTTACAAATTTTCCAGTTTTTTTAGGAAATATTGTCTGTTATTGGTTAAATTTGAGACCCATTGCCTTACTTATTAATGACCAAAGTTACTATGTGAAATGACCCTCATTTTACTTTTTGACAAATCATGGGTTTTAAAATAATAATAGCGCTAGTCATCTTACTTGCTGAGACTACTGGTAGGTTGCAAACTCTGCATGCGGAATTAATGTTACAATGCGGTAACACCACACCAATGGGAGCAGAACCCCAAACTCCAAAATGCTAGAGACCCCAAAATATTACCTTCAGAGATTCTGCTCCGACGCTCTTGATCTTGTAATAAAGAACACCCTCTTCAACATCAGCCCCATCATTAGTTTAGCAGAGTAATAAATAAGTACTGGGGCCACAGTTTCATTGACAATATAGGCTCTCCAAAGAAAATAACTAGTTATGTCACAGTATCTTTGGCTCTGTGAAGACTGTTTGGAGAGAAGTCACGCTGGGGGACATGATAGAAGGAAGGGGATTGAGCAGGAGCAAGATGAACAGAACATCAGACCAGCATCCATATTATTTAAAAAAAAATAGTGTCCTCGTAAAAAAATGTGGTACAATTAAATAATATGAATAAACGCACTTCTAAATGACATATAAAAATCGTTTTAAGTGCAATGTTAGTATTTCGTCAGTCACGTCTAAAATTAATTATAAATATCATTAATATTCAAAGTTAATTTTCACTTAAAATTGTGCATTAAAAATACTTCGACAGCAGTACTCTGCAGTTCCAAGTTGAACACAATGGAATGGGCAAATACTGTGTGGGACCAGATTTACAATTCGTAAAACCTTACAGAATTCCCAATTCTATGTGGATTTAACTCATACAGGTAGGGTAAGGCCTGTTAGGTTGGACCATTGTACACGCCCCCCCCCGAAAAAAAATGGGGAATGAGGCTTGGCTGAAGCCTCATATGATTTTATCATGCCGAATTCCGAATTCCCACACCTGGGAAAACTGTGGGGCTGGAGCACTGTCTCACTCTGAATCAGGTGGAGCAGAATTCTAATGGGTAATTCTGACCCGCCTGACTCATAATCATGGCCTAAATGCTCAAAAAGTGAACATGTATTCTGAGGCACCAGATACACACCCTTTAGGGTGTACCGGGAAAACTTGAAATGTGAACTGAAGTAAAATGCAAGCATTCAGTAGTATTGACATGGTTGCAGTGATTTTTGCATACTTTTTGGGCATGTGAGATGTTATCTTTTCATGACCTGCTTCTACAATCTCATGTATGCACATATGCCTGTTGCATAAAATTATTGACCTACGAAAATGTAGGATTTGTGTTACATGCAATCAAAGTGTTGCACATTGATCAGATAGTTAAATGATGTTTGGATTGAGAAAGGTTATCTACATGGCTCTGGAAAGTGTGTAACACTGCCTTGAGTTCATCATAGCAAGCTGTAGATTATTAACAAGAACCACAACATGTAGGACAATCATGTATGTGCACTACAGGCATGTATATAACATAGATTAACACCTAGAGCTCAGCAATCTGGTCTGGAAGGGTACACCATGTGCATCCACTTTGTTACCATGCTGTAGGGTACTCAGTGTTTGCAGCAATGAAGATTATAATGGTCATGTAAGCATTTTTTACCAATCTGTGCAAAGGAGAGTTGTCTACTAGTCTCTATTGCATTTTTACAATTGCTCTGCCAATCCCCTGCCAACAGGTCCTTCGCCCATCCATGTGGGTCACGGATGTCACATTAGCATGCCTAGCTGTATGCATTAATTATGTGTGTGCAACTTGTGTGACACATGTGGCCATAGTCACAATGGAATCTATTTTGTATATTTCAAATAAAAGTGGTAACTAAGGGCCGGATTACGACTTTGGCGGTGCATCGCTGGGTCCATCCCGCTGCTGCACTGCTAAAGCCGTGGTCAGACTGCCCACCAGATTAGGAGTTTTGTCCTGTCTGGCGGGCTGGTTTTTGGCATTCCCACAGGAGTGCCTCAGAAAATGGGCACCGCAATGGGAACCCCAAAAACAGTTCCTGCACGAACCGGGGTGCATGCACATAGAGGGCACATTCTGTGCCACCCTGCATGCATCCCCATGCGGAGGTGGCACAGGGACCCTTTGTTTCCTCTCTGCCACGGTGCCCATGGAGCAGGTACGTCCATGACACCCCCAGTGGAGAGGAAACTCGTAATATGCTTGATGGTTCCGTGGCAGTCCTGCCAAGAATATTGCGGCCTCCTGACCGCTGCAACACTGCCAGGGAACCGCGGATCCCTGGCGGCTGCAGCGGGTAAATGGCGGCCCGACCACTCTAATCGTAATAGGGCGGTCGGGAGAACGCTACCGCCGTACCCAAATGAGTTTGGCGGTCCGTGGTGCGCCAGGCTCGTAATCGGCCCCTAAGATGGAGGTTTGATGAGAGCACAAACAGCAGGTGGAACTGCAGGCCTCTTCAAGGACATTCCTGTGATCAATTGTACTCAGTCAGACTTTTGGATGAGGAGGGAGGAGAGGAGACAGAAGGTACATATAAAATATATAAAAAGTGATGGAGTTTCCCCTTCACTTTCATGGCCCACTGTTCACTGGAATGACAAACCCCTACAGGTTAACAGGTATTACAGGTAGTTAAGTGGGACAGCTGCTCTTTCCTTTGTAACCTTCTTTTGAGTTTCTACTGACAGGAGACTCCCAGCACCACTCCCCACCCAAACTTTCCGCTAGCACGCTGCAGTAAACAGAAAGACTGGAGCAGTTTAATTACTATAAGCAAAATACCAAAACTACTAAGAATTGATTTCAGGATTTACTGTTGTAATACCCATCTAATATTTCAACATTGTTATAAAGATAGGATAGAAACTGCCATCAGTGCGCAAAGAGTTCTCTACCAGACTCTGTGGTCTCCACTACACTGGCTACCAAGAAATTATGCTGGTCTTCAGGATCGGGTTATCCACCACCAACTCCCCTCGCTAGGTTCAGCACCAGAACCTGGGTAAGTTCAATAGCCTGTCATCAGATGTTGCCTTGGAGCCTACTCTGAGGGAATGTGATGACAAAGGAGGCACTGCCTAGAAAAGAAGGACAGGGATGGAGCTGAGGGGGTGATGAAGTACAACAACCACTGTAGACTGTAGCTACAATGGCAGCTCAGATCTGAGCGACTCAAGTGTTTCTGAAGCTTGTGGTGCCCAATGGAGGTGCCTCAGATCAAGGGACTTTCATGAAGACCACTTAAACTTGAAGAAGAGCAACTTGAAGATAAACAAAGTTGCCACTGAGCATTCGTATTACCAGAAGCTAGCATCTAGAAGCGTGAGGAACTGATAAAGTTACGACTGCATTCAGTGGTTAGAATGGAGTGAACTGTGCCAAGCAGGAAAGCAGACCCTATTCACAGATGAGGATATTGGTCAACGCCCTATTCAACACTGCAACTGGGGTGGCTCATAGGTTTGTTTTTGGAGCTGGGTTGCTATTTTTGCCCAAGAAAGAACCATACCATGAGCAGCACAACTGTCACCCAGCCACTTATTGCTGTCTACACTCACTTGACCAGAGCATCTACCGCAGAGTGCAAAGCATGTCAACTGGGCCGGAGATAAGACCAAATGAGTCCTACTTAGTGGAATATGCACAGTGCACCCCACCTCGATAAGCAAGACCAACCATCTTTGAAGACATGGAGGCCCAGCCTGTCTGAACCACAACCAAAGTCAAAAAAAGTATAGTGCCATTGTGACCCGAGAAAATGGGCGAAAAAACAATCATATTTTTCTTGTGGAATAAAACACTGACTTGTGGGCATAAAAGTGAACTGATGTGCAAGAACTGCTCCCAGACAACAGCCCTAAGGACCAATGAACATTACCACATAAGACCTGTTCATATGGAATATCCACAGATTACCAAGGTTAATAGTTACCATTGGGATACCCCTTGCAGTGATGTACAGTAATTGCATTGTGTGTTAGTAATACTTTTCTTTTACAAACTAAAGCACTGACTGGACAGTGATTTATTAATTGTTACTAGATATTCAATTGAGCTCTGAATTTTTAACCTCATAAAAATTCTATGTGCAAGACCTGGGCTAGTAAAGTTCGTAACACTGAGGGTCAAGTGCTAAAGGAATTTACTTGGTGCTCTGTTTTTATTTACTAGTAAGGTTATGCCTCAGGACACCAGTGGTAAATGGCTCTGATTGACACAGTCTTAGCTCATTACCAGACTCTGCCCTAGGACTCATGAAAATATTACGATGTGACATTTCTTACCCTAGTTTTGACTATCATCAAGGGTGACAGTGTCTAGTTGTTCAAATCCACCAAGCAACTCCGGTGGTATCACAGCTACTAACTGCACCTCCATATCGTTCAGCTGTGCAATTTCGTCTGGGCCGCTGTCTGTAGTCATGGCAGACCTGTGATTTTTGGCCAACTTCTCATATGTCCTACTTTTAGTATTGTGCCTCCTTTTTTTCCATTGTCCTTCATGTTGGGGTGACTGCAATGATTTTATCTAGGATCTGTAACCACAGGGCAGCCTGCACTTTTTCTTGAGTTCCTGGCTCCAGTAGCCACCCCATTCCCCCGATCTTTGTCCTTCTCAACCATGCAAGTGTTGAAAAATGGCGTTTTGTATGGTTGATGTAATGATATTTTCAACTTGCGTGATGCATGCAGGAGGTAGCGTAGCTATCGCTATGTCGCATCATGATTTGTTGTAGTAAGCAGAGTCATCGATGATCGACTTGATAAATTTGATGCTGCAGACAATTTGTTGTGTCTGTGCAACACAGCATGACTGTTTTTTAACACTATGCTGCACGGTTATTAATAAATCAAGGCCCACATTTAAACACACAAGGTTGACTAACAAAATAAAAAGAATAAAGAATGGAAACATAAACAGCATTGACAAAGTAAAGCATTGGCCCACTGGCCCAGGCACTGAGGTGCACTTCTTTTTAGGCAGATGTACATATGTGATCAGGATAATACTATCACTTGCAGTGCTAGAAGCCAAATGCTCAGTGAAAAGGCTGAACAACTGCCCCATGCTGTATGCTTTGGTGGGAAGAAGAAAAGTACAAATGAGAGCTGAACAGATAAATAGGTTTAGAGGTTTGACCCAAGGCCCCTCTATGTATGAATATATGTATTGATTTATGTTGGAAAGTGGATTATTGGTAGGGGCAAATGTAGGTCTGCCACTGGCAATAAGGCCACTAACACATGATAGGACTCAGCATAGGTCTTAGAAAATTATTCCCATGCTCAACCCTTGGTAACGTGGCTGCGAGCAGACAGGCTTAACTTCAAAGACAGGTATGTAAAGCATTTAAAAACACCAATTCAGTAAATAATTAAGACACAACACATAATAAAAATACAACACCAATTTATAAAAATGGGAAATATTTTTATCTTTAAAATGACACCAAAACGACAAAAATCCAATGTAGGGAACCGGAGATATGAATTTTCAAAGATTTAATAAAATATAGCACTTAGAAGTTTATAGCACCATATTGGGATACCTGCTCGCGATAGACCGGGGCAAAGTCAAAGTTTCAGGCCGACCGCGATGGAGCCCTGGGCGGTACAGCTTGCGGCAGGTCCAGGTCTCAGTTTCTACCTTCACACTTAGAAACTTTTCTGGAGCTTTTTCTCGCGAGGTCCCTCGAAGCTCCCAGCCAGTCCGGATCCGGTGAGGGTTTGCCGGCTTGCCTTTCGACAAACTCCCGGTCAACTTCCCTGGAGCGGACTTAGAAACTTTTTCTTTAGCGCTTCAGCGGGGCAACCCAGGAACCCAGGCCGACACGCGATGGAAGGCAGGCGGCTTGGCGTTCGCGGTTGCTCCCGGTCACCTTTTCTACGAGCGGACTTAGAAACTTTTCTGGAGCTTTTTCTCGCGGGGTCTCTCGATGCTCTTCATGTAGCCGGATCCGGTGAGGGTTCGTCGGCTTCCGATTTCTTCTACTCCCGGTCAAACTCTGGAAGTCGGATCGACGGAGCTTTTAGCAGGACGAACCTGGATGGCTTGGCCGACTCGCGGTTGAAGGCAGGTGGCTTGGCTGACCAGGTTGAGTCGGTCCCTCTATGGAGCTTTTTTTCAAAGTTCCTCCAAAGTTCTCCAAACTTCTTGAACTTCTTCCTGAAGTTCCTCAAAGGGTCCCAAAGTGTCTCAAACTCACTCCAAGGGTCTGGAAGCTCCAAGATGGTCCTTGAAAGTTGAGGACTTCAGTTCCCACAATCCACTGGGACGTCACCCTTACAAATCCACTGGTAGTTCCCCAAGGTGCAGATTTAGTTGGTGATGTTCCAGATGAGCTCTTTTAACCTGTAGCTTTCAGGGAGTCCACTCTTTAGTTCCTTTTCAGCAAAATAATCCACAGGGCTGTAGTTTCAGATGGTGCAGTTTTCAGAGGTCAGGCCTTAGAAATCTTTGCACAGCAAAATCTTCTCAGCTTGGCAATGTCTTGCTTCAGTAAGTTTCAAGCAGCAGATCTGGAGGGCTATGCCCCTCTCAGATACTTATTCCATGTTCTCTGGGTCAGACAGGAGGTCACTCCTGACCAATGGGAGCAGGGTAACTCCTCAAAGACATGACCACTTCCTGTAGAGTGTGGCATTATTTTGTCCCAGAGTGCATCAAATCTTCCAAATCCATAATGGCAGAATTTCCAGCAAGGAGGCAAGAGCTGGCTAAACACACCCCTAGGATGGCTAATTTACTTAGACTCTCCCCCCTGCATCTGCTCATACCTTCCTTAATCCCATCTGCCTGAGGGATAAAGTTCAGAGTTGTAAACTGACACTGGGTTCTGCTTTTCCCTTTGAAGCCCATGGTTTACGACCCCTCCCCTGGCCTGGCATTCCTGTGGACCAGCACACTGCCCTCCCAGCCCAGCTGCATAACCCCAGGGGCTCTTTATCACCTCTCCAGGTAGGCTGGCTAATCCACTTAACTCTGACCAATCAGGGCAGACCACTGGAAAGGCTGAATCTGGACTTACAAACAAGAAAGTCTTATAACTTCTTGTATGTACACTTTAGGAGAAATTCAACAATATCATATTTTTGGATTTATTAATACCATTCGGGGAAATCTTTAAATGGCTTCTCTAGCCCTCTCCTATCAAGAGTTATTAATTAATAACTTCCTACCATGTTAACCTATGTAACAGGGTATTTGCAATGGGAAAAATGACTTGGGCCATTTTTCCAGCACCAGGACTTACAAAAACATATTTTATAAGTACTTTGCTTGTATCTACAGGACCCCCACCCCATAGGACAACTAGGGGAGAGTTTAGGGGTTCTGAATCTGTAAAAATATTACAGATCCTCACTTCACAGTGCTCCTAGCATCAAAGTCGAATTTGGGCAGCACTTTTACCACAATGGGGGAGTGAAATGTGAAATTTCACTTAACCCAGGCATGTAAAAACTCATTTTATAAGGGTGTACCTTATAAATATCTGACCCCCCACCCCTGGGATACCTAGGGGAGACCCTGGGGGTCCCTAATATGCCAGAACATTGTAGGTTATCCATTTTTAAGTGCCCCAAACCCCAATGTCGAGTTTGGGCACAATTTACTTTTTAAAAGCAGTCATGGCACCCAGGGCTGCTTTTAAAACTGACCTCCGGCCTCAGCAGTGCACACATGCAAGTGCAGAAAGGCTGCTGGCCTCTTAAACTGCCATGCCCTAGGGTACTAGGGACTTCTAGGTAGTTTCAATCCCCCTGCCCTATTATATACTAGGGGCTTATGGGGTAGGTCATGCCAATCACAGGGATACCCCACCATACCATTGTGTACCCTAGTGTATGTAGGTGTTTTAACTGTATTCTAATGTGTCTCTTTCAGCGTTGCACTGGCCCTGGGCCTGGTTAGGCAGAGCCCAGGGTCAGTCAGAGTCAGTTACCACCAGTACCAGTCAGCAAAAGTTGGGGGTGCCCAGGGCACAGGATGACTTTGCAACATAGCCCCCCCAAACGAAAGGTGATGGGTTACTAACCTACACCCTGGTAGTCCTCATCAGCTAAGTGGAAAAACCTGGAAAGTCCATCCGCATTTGCATGGGCAACCCCAGGTCTGTGTTCCACTGTAAAGTCCATTCCCTGTAGGGAAATGGACCACCTTAACAGCTTGGGATTCTCCCCTCTCATCTGCATGAGCCATCTGAGAGGCCTGTGGTCAGTTTGAACACGAAAGTGAGTCCCAAACAAATATGGTCTCAACTTTTTCAGGGACCAAACCACAGCAAAAGCCTCTCTCTCAATGGCACTCCACCTCTACTCTCTGGGAAGAAGCCTCCTGCTAATAAAGGCAACTGGCTGATCAAGGCCCTCTTCATTTAGCTGTGACAACACTGCCCCAATCCCTTGCTCTGAAGCATCTGTCTGAACCACAAATTATTTTGTGTAGTCAGGGGCCAGTAGCACTGGTGCTGAACACATAGCAGCTTTCAGAGTGTCAAAAGCCTTCTGACACTCTGGGGTCCAAATCACCTTCTTGGGCCTCTTTTTAGAAGTGAGTTCTGTTAGGGGCCCCACAATGGTCCCATAATTTTGAACAAACCTTCTATAGTACCCTGTCAGTCCAAGGAATGCCCTGACCTGAGTCTGGGTAACAGGAGCTGCCCAATCCAAAATAGTTTGGATTTTAGCTTGGAGAGGCTGTACATGGCCCCCACCTACCAGGTGGCCCAGGTACACCTCAGAACTCTGCCCTATTTGGCACTTGCTTGCCTTAATAGTCAGGCCTGCCTGCTGCATGGCCTGAAGTACTTCCCTTAGGTGGCTTAAGTGATCCCCCAGGTAGAACTGTATACAGCTATATCATCCAGGTAAGCTGCACTGAACTGTTCCAACCCAGACAAGACCCTGTTCACCAACCTTTGGAAGGTGGCAGGTGCATTCTTTAATCCAAAGGGCATTACCTTGAACTGATAATGTCCCTCTGGTGTGGAGAATGCTGACCTCTCCTTTGCTCCATCAGTGAGGGCAATCTGCCAGTAACCTGAAGTCAAATCAAAAGTACTCAGGTACTTAGCAGCCCCTAACCTATCAATGAGCTCATCAGCTCTAGGTATAGGGTGAGCATCAGTCTTTGTCACTGCATTCAATCCTCTGTAGTCCACACAGAACCTTAACTCCTTGGGTCCCCCCTGAGGATTAGGTTTAGATACCAGCACCACTGGACTGGCCCGGCCCGGCCCATGGACTCTCAGACGGTTCAATTACCCCCAGTTCCAGCATCTTAGCAACCTCAGCTTTAATGCTGGCTCCGACATGGTCAGACAACCTGTACAGTTTATTTTTGACAGGTAGGCTGTCACCAGTGTCAATGTGGTGCACACACCACTCAGTGATGCCTGGGGTCAAAGAGAACAGGCCAGCAAACTGCTCCAGCACTTGCTTGCAGTCTCTGTGCTGCTGGTCTGTCAACTTGGGAGAGAGTATCACCCCTCCACTGACCAATCTTGCACATTAGTGGAGAGGAGGTCGGGCACAGGCTCAGTTTCCTCCTCCACACCCTCATCAGTGACCAGTAACATGGTCATGTCTGCCCTGTCATGGTGGGGTTTCAATCTATTCACATGCAGGACCCTATGAGGGTTCCTGGGGGTGCCAAGGTCAACCAAATAGATAACCTCACCCTTCTTTTCTAAGATTGGATAGGGCCCACTCCACTTGTCATTGAGGGCCCTGGGAGCCACAGGCTCCAACACCCACACCAATTGTCCTGGAGTATACTCAGGCATTGTAGCCTTTTGATCATACCAGTGCTTCATGAGCTCCTGGCTGGCCTCCAGTTTCCTGTTTGCCTTGTACATGTACTCTGCCATTCTAGATCTCAGGCCTAGCAAATAGTCAAGCACATTGTCCTTTGCTTCTTTAAGAGGCTTCTCTAAAGACTCTCTCAGCAGGCTCAATGGCCCCCTCACAGGGTGTCCAAACAACAACTCAAAGGGACTGAAACCAACCCCTTTCTGTGGCACCTCCCTGTAGGCAAACAGTAAGCATGGGAGGAGAACATCCCATCTCCTCCTGAGTTTCTCTGACAACCCATTTATCATGCCCTTCAGGGTTTTGTTGACTCTCTCAATAAGACCATTTGCTTGTAGGTGATAGGGGGTGGTGAACTTGTAGTTGACACCACACTCATCCCACATAGCAGTCAGATAGCTGGACAGGAAATTCGTGCCCCTATCTGACACCACCTCTTTTGGAAAACCCACTCTGGTGAACACACCAAGCAGTGCTCTAGCCACTGCAGGTGAACAGAAACAGAAGTAAACCCGTTGACCCAGCTGAGACCGGGTAAGTATTATATAAATAGAACAACGTCTCAAATGGTATATCATGTAGGGGGGACTGTTCATAGAAAGTGTGTCAATCACATAGCACAGGGAAAAAGGGGACGAGGGAGACCAAGTAAGGGTGAAAGGGTTGTTATTTGCATATAGAAGCACTGTAATACAACTAAATTGCAGTAACCATAACAACCAATTGTGCACTGGAAGTGTTGCGGTGAGTAAACGGCGCAGTGGCACAAGTGATTAAGGAGCAACGTGAGGCGGCGGAGAAAACAATATGAAACAATAACGTAGGTCAAACAAAAGTATTTACAATTATAGGTACAATTTCATTGTTTGTAAATGACCCTTTTGGGTGCCGCGAATGACGTTGCGAAGTCGACGGCGTTTCGACCTAGTTAGATTAAGGTCATCATAAGGACGATGGTTACATAATTCTTGAAAAGTGCTCTATAGATTCAGAAAGAAAGCGAGGGATAATCAATAGGAGTAGAGCCCAGAAAGAGAAGAAACAAAGAAAACACTGGGAAAGTTGTAAGGATACCTGCTGGCACTGTAACTGAGGAGCAGAGAATCCAGGAGGGGAAGGGCAGGAGTCCGTAACTCAGGAACTGCTGTAAATTGGAAAGCAAGGGATCAGGATAAGGAGCCCGAGCACAGCGTGTCAATGTAGGTAGGAGCCCGCTTGGAGGTTACCTGTAGAAGCGTCACTGAATGGGGGCAGCCTCAAGAATGGCTGGGCTGCGGTCTAGGGCTTCAAATCCACATCTATTGGAGGCAGCAATTGCAAGGCTGGGCTGCGGGCTGACAAAGGAGATGGAACGGCCGGGAGTTATTTTAAGGGAGGGGAATGGTAGCAACTAAGCAAGGGCTGAATTATGCACCGTGAGCTTACCATAGGGGTGAATCCAAACGGTAGTACGGGAGCCGATGTCCGGAGGAAGGAGTGAATACTTCTGCAATGTTACGTGTACCGCGTATCCGGGTTTAGTCCGGCGGGGGTACGAGTAAAGCGTCTCACGCGTTCTGCTCGGCTGATCCGGTATAAGTGGAAGCCGGCAGATGGGTCATGTGAGAGCGCTTAGGAATGGGTCACGTGAGCGCGCTGGAAGGAGGGAGCTGGTGCGTGGGTGCTAAGAATCGTGTGCCCCGGGGGGATCAGATAGAGAGAAGTCGGCCGATGCAATATGGCCGTCTAGTAGACACCGAGATATGGTGACATATCAATCAATCAAACATATAAACATAACTCAATATGGGACTTATGTTATATATTACAATTCCAAGGTGAACAATGTAAAATCAAAAAAAAATTAAAAAGAAGGAAATTGGAGCACGAATTACAGTACATTTACATTTCGGGCAAATTGGACATAGTGAAAGCACACAAAATGCAATATACATTAGACAGGGAGAACAAATTAGGATCAATCATATAAACATTAGCGCTCATAAATACGGGACCAGCAAAATAATGATATATATATCTCATATGTATGGTCCGAGACAAAGTATATACAAGGGTGGGGTAAGCGCATGTGGGAATATTACAAAACATCTATTACGCATCAAATGGTGGATTAAAAAATTCCTCAGCATGAGGAGAAAATTAACCCGCCAAACGGTTGTCATCGGGAGTACATGTATCATAGATGACACAGCTTACACAGGGTGCATGGTAGCAGGGAGGAACACTAAACTGTAGAGATCACTGTGTTCCACTCATCGAGTGAATTGAGTCCTTGGGCAACAGAGTTGCAGTGCGTGATCCACCTACACTCACATTTATTTAGTAACAGTTGGAGATTGCCTCCACGGATGGGTAATAGTGGGCGGTCTATGACCTGCCATGTCATGTCTGTTTCGGAGTGATTGTGTTCTTTGAAATGTGTGACCAGTGGTGCAGTAGTAACATTGCACCTGATGCGACTCTTGTGTTGGGAAATGCGTTGCTTCACCATCTGGGTGGTTTGGACAATGTAAAGTAAATTACACGGGCAGCGGATCGCATAAATGACGTTGTTAGTGCGACAATTGGAGAATTGTTTAAGCTGGTAAGTGCGTTCTGTGGTGACAAATACCTTGGTGTTGCTGGTAAGGTCACAGACATTGCACGTCTGGCACTTGAAATGACCTAAAATGGGTGGGAGTCCCCATAGAGATGTAACCGATTGGTCATTCTTTTCTTTAAGTGGCCATGTGATGGCGTGGACCAATTTATCTGAAAGATTGTTACCCCTTTTGTATGAGAGTAAAGGGGGTTCCTTGAAGCATGGGAAGGTACGGAGTAAGGTCCAGTTTCTTTTAATTATCCTGCCTACCTTGTTGCTAGAAGGGCTGTACGTAGAGACAAAGGGAATGCGCAAGTTTTGGCATTTGATCGAGGGTGTCAGGATTATCTCTCTATGGCTATACCATGCCCGCTTAAGAGCCTTCCTGACCAGATGTTTGGGGTAGCCTCTGTTGTTCAATTTCTCAGAAAGGATGGCTGCCTCACGGAAATAATCCTTGCGCCACTTACAATTCCGCCATATACGGAGGAATTGCCCGTATGGTAGGCCATCGCGTAGACCACGGGGATGATAACTAGAGTATAGTAGCAAGGTGTTCCGCTCAGTAGGTTTGCGGTACAAAGTTGTGCCAATGGTCCCATCCTCTACGTGTAAAGTGAGGTCTAGGAAGGGTAAGTCATTTTTCCTGATGTCAGAAGTGAAGGTGAGGTGAGGTTGGTTGTTATTAAGCCATGTGACAAAGGAGGATAGATCTTCGTGTTGACCTTGCCACAACAGAAGGATATCGTCTATGTAGCGACGCCATAAAATAATATTGTTCAAAAAAGGGTTTTGAATAGACAGGATAAGTGTTGTTTCCAAGTGATGGACGTATAGGACAGGAAAATTGGGGGCGAAACAAGCGCCCATAGAGACTCCTTTTGTCTGGAGGTAGTAAGCATCTTTATACAAAAAGTAATTATTGGTCAAAGCAATGTGGAGGAGTTGGATTATAAAGTCTGTGGGAATGCGCATAGGTCTCAATCGTGTATCTAACAAATGTTTTATCACTGCCAAGCCCTCTGTCTGCGGGATGTTAGTATATAATGATTCTATGTCGAGACCAGCCATCAGGTCAGTCTCGGGGTTGAATGGGAAATCCTCAATGATATTGATCAAGTGAGTGCTATCTTTGACAAAGGTGTTGGTGAGTGGAACAAACTCTTTGAGGATGGCATCAATATATTTACCCACTGGTTCCAAGATGGAACCACAACCGGATACTATAGGGCGTCCTGGTGGTACGGATGGATTTTTATGCACTTTTGGCAAAGTATAGATCACAGGTGTTCTGGGGTGTGGGTTATTGAAGAAGGCACGTTCTTTTTTACAGATGATACCGGTATGTAGTGCCTCAGTGGTGACTGTGGATATTTTATCTTGAATGGCAGTGAGGGGATCTGAAGCCAATTTGCGGTAATGTAAAGTATTATTGAGTTGGCGAAGAATTTCGCTATCATATTTGTCTTGATCCATCACAACTATGCCCCCACCTTTGTCGGCGGGTTTGATGACGATATTTTTATTCTCGCTAAGGCTGTTTATGGCAACTTTTTCTGTAAGTGGCAGATTGTAGGGGACAAATTCGGATTGATGTTGAAGTTCTTTGACTTTGTGTAAGACAAGTTTTTCGAAGGCTAAAATTTCTGGTGGCATCATTGAGGTGGGTGGCAAAAAGGTAGAGAGAGGTTTGAATTGTTTTTCAAAAGGCATGTCAGTCTCAGGTTTATCTGAAAAAAACTGTTTTAGACGGATACTTCTGAAGAACAGGAGTAAATCTTCCTGTAGTTTGAAGAAATTACTGCGTTCAGTGGGGACAAAAGAAAGTCCTTTACTGAGTAGGGAAATCTCATCAGAGGATAGACGATGAGTAGATAGATTGAAGATGGGTATGTTCATGTTGGAGAGAGATGGAGTCTGAGTTGGTGATGGAGGTGCATTATGTCTTGTCTCATTGTTCGTGTCTGGTTGTAGTAGCCCAGGATGGACTATCATGGAAGGCATGGAGATGGTAGGTGGAATGCTATTCACACTAATGAAGTTGGATGGCATGGGGGTGACCAAAGGATGAGTGTGGCAATGTTAGGCGGTGTTTCAGTTATCATTGCTGGGGCCCCCATTGATAAAATTTGTGGCGGGTTTGTCTCTCGCCCGCGTACTGGTATTGGTAGTTCTGTTTCCGACAACCACGTCCGCGGCCACGGTCCACTACTAAAAAACCAGTCGGTAGGAGTGGTGGTGGATGAGCACGCTTGTGTGAGCCTGAGCTTGTGCCTTCACCACCGTCTGAGTCCTCGATGGATGTATTAGAGGAGTCAGAGAAGGTTATGAGCTGGTTATTACGGTTTCTGCCCCAGTTCTTGTTTCTTGGAGGCTGGTAAGGTGTATTGTAGAATGTGTCAAGTAGATATGGGTAAGTGTAGTCTCTGTTGTAATTCTTAATGTCCTTCTGGATTATGTTAATTTTATTTGTTCTGTTCAAAAGTATGAAAGGTTGCGATAGTGGCGTTTACTCTATCTAGGAGACCTTTAGCATCAGTGATGGTGGTGTCAGCTAAGATAAGTTTTTCTAGCTCTGCCATCTCTTCCAGTTCTTTTTTGCTGTGTTCTAACGCTGTGTCGATGCCAAGCACCATCCAGTGCCTGGAGCAGGTGGTGGCCAGATGACTAAAGCCAGTGCGAAATTTTGGGTCCTGAGTAAAGATAGCTGGGACGTTGCGTATTTGTAAACCTATGGGTATAGTGTTTGATTTGAGGTATTCAGTAAGCATGCGAGCATGCAGGTCAGTGCGGATGTGTTTCTTCTTGAGGTTTTCTAGTCTCTCAAGCAGTACCCTGGAGGTGTTGGGTGCTGTGGGGAGAGGGGTAGAGGTCTGGGACAATAGAGAAGGGCCACTGAGAATGTTCCGGATGTAATCATCCGAGTAGGAGGGGGTCTCCCTGGAGGACATAATATGCAGATTAGTTGCACATTATGTGATACAATGATGTGTATCGTATATATAGAAATATACTCTCGCAATCCGGCGATTGCTCAATAACAGGTGAACAGAAACAGAAGTAAACCCGTTGACCCAGCTGAGACCGGGTAAGTATTATAAAAATCGAACAACGTCTCAACTGGTATATCATGTAGGGGGGACTGTTCATAGAAAGTGCGTCAATCACATAGCACAGGGAAAAAGGGGACGAGGGAGACCAAGTAAGGGTGAAAGGGTTGTTATTTGCATATAGAAGCACTGTAATACAACTAAATTGCAGTAACCATAACAACCAATTGTGCACTGGAAGTGTTGCGGTGAGTAAACGGCGCAGTGACACAAGTGATTAAGGAGCAACGTGAGGCGGCGGAGAAAACAATATGAAACAATAACGTAGGTCAAACAAAAGTATTTACAATTACAGGTACAATTTCATTGTTTGTAAATGACCCTTTTGGGTGCTGCGAATGATGTTGTGAAGTCGACGGCGTTTCGACCTAGTTAGATTAAGGTCATCATCAGGACGATGGTTACATAATTCTTGAAAAGTGCTCTATAGATTCAGAAAGAAAGCGAGGGATAATCAATAGGAGTAGAGCCCAGAAAGAGAAGAAACAAAGAAAACACTGGGAAAGTTGTAAGGATACCTGCTGGTACTGTAACTGAGGAGCAGAGAATCCAGGAGGGGAAGGGCAGGAGTCCGTAACTCAGGAACTGCTGTAAATTGGAAAGCAAGGGATCAGGATAAGGAGCCCGAGCACAGCGTGTCAATGTAGGTAGGAGTCCGCTTGGAGGTTACCTGTAGAAGCGTCACTGAATGGGGGCAGCCTCAAGAATGGCTGGGCTGCGGTCTAGGGCTTCAAATCCACATCTATTGGAGGCAGCAAGTGCAAGGCTGGGCTGCGGGCTGACAAAGGAGATGGAACGGCCGGGAGTTATTTTAAGGGAGGGGGACGGTAGCAACTAAGCAAGGGCTGGATAAGGCACAGTGAGCTTACCTTAGGGGTGAATCCAAACGGTAGTACGGGAGCCGATGTCCGGAGGAAGGAGTGAATACTTCTGCAATGTTACGTGTACCGCGTATCCGGGTTTAGTCCGGCGGGGGGGACGAGTAAAGCGTCTCACGCGTTCTGCTCGGTTGATCCGGTATAAGTGTAAGCCGGCAGATGGGTCACGTGAGAGCGCTTAGGAATGGGTAACGTGAGCGCGCTGGAAGGAGGGAGCTGGTGCGTGGGTGCTAAGAATCGTGTGCCCCAGGGGGATCAGATAGAGAGAAGTCGGCCGATGCAATATGGCCGTCTAGTGGACACCGAGATATGGTGACATATAAACATAACTCAATATGGGACTTATGTTATATATTACAATTCCAAGGTGAACAATGTAAAATCAAACAATTTTTAAAAGAAGAAGGAAATTGGAGCACGAATTACAGTACATTTACATTTCGGGCAAATTGGACATAGTGAAAGCACACAAAATGCAATATACATTAGACAGTGAGAACAAATTAGGATCAATCATATAAACATTAGCGCTCATAAATACGGGACCAGCAAAATAATGATATATATATCTCATATGTATGGTCCGAGACAAAGTATATACAAGGGTGGGGTAAGAGCATGTGGGAATATTACAAAACATCTATTACGCATCAAATGGTGGATTAAAAAATTCCTCAGCATGAGGAGAAAATTAACCCGCCAAACGGTTGTCATCGGGAGTACATGTATCATAGATGACACAGCTTACACAGGGTGCATGGTACAGGGAGGAACACTAAACTGTAGGGATCACTGTGTTCCACTCATCGAGTGAATTGAGTCCTTGGGCAACAGAGTTGCAGCGCGTGATCCACCTACACTCACATTTATTTAGTAACAGTTGGAGATTGCCTCCACGGATGGGTAATAGTAATAATCCAACTCCTCCCCATTGCTTTGACCAATAATTACTTCTTGTATAAAGATACTTACTACCTCCAGACAAAAGGAGTCTCTATGGGCGCTTGCTGCCTCCAATAGATGTGGATTTGAAGCCCTAGACCGCAGCCCAGCCATTCTTGAGGCTGCCCCCATTCAGTGACGCTTCTACAGGTAACCTCCAAGCGGACTCCTACCTACATTGACACGCTGTGCTCGGGCTCCTTATCCTGATCCCTTGCTTTCCAATGTATAGCAGTTCCTGAGTTACGGACTCCTGCCCTTCCCCTCCTGGATTCTCTGCTCCTCAGCTACAGTGCCAGCAGGTATCCTTACAACTTTCCCAGTGTTTTCTTTGTTTCTTCTCTTTCTGGGCTCTACTCCTATTGATTATCCCTCGCTTTCTTTCTGAATCTATAGAGCACTTTTCAAGAATTATGTAACCATCGTCCTGATTATGACCTTAATCTAACTAGGTCGAAACTCCGTCGACTTCGCAACGTCATTCGTGGCACCCAAAACGGTCATTTACAAACAATGAAATTGTACCTGTAATTGTAAATACTTTTGTTTGACCTACGTTATTGTTTCATATTGTTTTCTCCGCCGCCTCACGTTGCTCCTTAATCACTTGTGTCACTGCGCCGTTTACTCACCGCAACACTTCCAGTGCACAATTGGTTGTTATGGTTACTGCAATTTAGTTGTAATACAGTGCTTCTATATGCAAATAACAACCCTTTCACCCTTACTTGGTCTCCCTCGTCCCCTTTTTCCCTGTGCTATGTGATTGACGCACTTTCTATGAACAGTCCCCCCTACATGATATACCAGTTGAGACGTTGTTCTAGCCACTGCAGGAGCATCAATGGTTCTAAGTGGTATGGCTTCAGGGTACCTAGTGTCATGGTCAACTACCACTAAGATATACCTATTCTCTGATGCAGTGGGTGGGTCCAGGGGACCAACAATGTCCATCCCCACCCTTTCAAAAGGAACCCCCACCACTGGCAGTGGTATTAGGGGAGCCTTTGTCTTGCCCCCTTTCTTGCCACTGGCCTGACAGGTGACACAGGAGCTGCAAAACTCCTTTACCTTTTCAGACATATGGGGCCAGTAGAAATGGTTCACCAACCGGTTCCATGTCTTTGTCTGTCCCAAATGTCCTGCCAAGGGGATATCATGACCCAAAGTCAGGATGAACTCTCTGTACCTCTGGGGCACCACCAACCTCCTGGTGGCCCCCTCCTTGCGGTTTCTGGCCTCAGTATAAAGCAGTCCATCTTCCCAGTAGATTCTATGAAACCCACTGTCATCCCCTTCCTCTTGCTTGGAAGCAATCCGCCTCAAGCTCTCAAGGGTGGGACAGTCACGCTGTCCCTTACTGAACTCCTCTCTGGAGGGTCCACCTGCTCCTGTCAGTTCTGCCAAATCTGACAGCTCTGGCAGGGATGGAGTCCCTCCCTCAGAGACCAGATCTCACCATCAGGGTTAGATTCTTCCTGCACCTCTGGAGTTCAGTGGGCTGGCTCACCAGGCCCAGTGCCCTTGGATGCTTGGCCCTTTGCTCCAGGGTCCAAGTGTCCAGCCCCTCCCTTCTGGCTAGTCTGTGACCTAGTCACAGCACATACCCACTCAGGGACCTCCAATATTTTCATATGGAGTCCTCTCTCCACTTCTGACCACACAGAGGCTTCAAGATCATTGCCCAGTAAGCACTGGACTGGGAGCACCTTTGACACAGCTACCTTCATAGGGCCTGTCACACCTCCCCATTCCAAATCCACCACAGCCATAGGCTGGAGCTTGGTAGTGCTGTCTGCATAAGTCACCTGGTGAAACTCACCAGGTAACAACCTCTCTGGAGGCACCAGCTCATCCAGGACCATAGTTACACTAGCCCCAGTGTCTCTGATAGCCTCAACCTCAGTCCCATTCACTTTAGGCCTCTGCCTGTACTTGTCCATGTTTGGAGGTAAGGCAGTAAGGGTTGCAATATTCACCCCACCCAGGGACACTAAGGTTGCTTCCACCACCTGTCTACCCCTCACTGGGGCACCACTCTCCACCCCTACACTGACACTGGCAATCCCTGTGGATGGCCCCTTAGGGGGGAGCTTCTTGGAGCAGACAGCATCTTCCTGCTTGTGCCCTGGCTGGTTACAGTCAAAGCACTTACCCACTTTTGATGGATCAAAGAACCTACCATTCTTTCCCTGATTCCACCTCCCTTTGGATTTGGGTTGGCTCGGGGCCCCCCTCCTTGTGCAGGTTTTTGTGGGTCTTTGGAGGACTCCTTCTGGTTTTGACCTTCTTTCCCTTGGGCTTTCCCCTGGGGAGGGACCTGTCCTCCTTTCTTCTGGTCACCCCCTGGTGCTGTATGGAAACCCGGGTTCTCACCCACTCACCAGCTGCTTCACCCAGCTCTCTGGGGTCTGTCAGCTTAGAGTCCACTAGATACTGGCGTAACTTCTCTTCTGCACAATGAGTCAAAATATGTTCTTTCAAAAACAAATTATACAATCCCTCATATGTGTCAACTTTGTTACCAACAATCCAGCCTTCCAGTGCCTTCATTGAAACGTCCACAAAGTCTACCCAAGACCTTGAACTCAATTTCTGGGTGCCTCTAAACTTCACCCTGTACTGCTCTGGAGTCAGACCAAATCTCTTGACTAAGCATGCCTTCATCTGCTGGTATGATTCTGCATCCTCTCCCTTCAGGGTCAGGAGCCTATCCCTCCCAGCTACTGGAATCAACTCCCGCAGGAGTGCACCCCAATACTTAGAGTGGACCCTTGTCATTCTAAGGGCCCTCTCAAAAGCTGCTAGCCACTTGTCAATGTCATCCCCCTCAGTGTACTTGGGTACTATACCCTTGGGAAGTTTGTGATCAAATGCTCCACCCCTGGACATTTCAAAATCTTCATCATTTTCACTGCCACCATTTCTTTTCAACGCCTCCTCCCTCTCCCATCTCTTCTCAGCCAAGTCCAGTTTCCTCTGCTCCAAAGCTATCAAAGCTAATTGAGCCTTAAGCTGTCTCTCTGCAAGGGACGGTGGTGGTTCCTGAGTAAGGGACACTTCCCCACTCCCACCATCTGGATTCAATTAGCTAACACTAGTTAAAATGGAAGAGGCATCATCCTCAACCTCCTCTTGGAGGAGGTTGGGGTGGACACCCTCTATCCCCCCTTGACTCTCCTCAGCTGCCCTAGCCCAGACTTTTAGAGACTCAAGCAACTCTACCTTCCTAAGCTTCCTGCAAGCAGGCAGCCCCCTAAGCCTACACTGTTCCCTGTTCAACTTAAACTGGGACAGTTTAGCCAGGTCCAGCTCCATGGTTCCCTAGTTTTGGGTCACAAAAACTAGGCACAACAGACTTAGAACAATTTGTGAAAAATCACAACAATGGATTAAAAACTGTTTAGTCCAACACCAATTTATAAAAATAGGAAATATTTTTATCTTTAAAATGACACCAAAACAACAAAAATCCAATGTAGGGAACCGGAGATATGAATTTTCAAAGATTTAATAAAATATAGCACTTAGAAGTTTATAGCACCATATTGGGATACCTGCTCTCGATAGACCGGGGCAAAGTCAAGGTTTCAGGCCGACCGCGATGGAGCCCTGGGCGGCTACAGCTTGCGGCAGGTCCCGGTCTCAGTTTCTACCTTCACACTTAGAAACTGTTCTGGAGCTTTTTCTCGCGAGGTCCCTCGAAGCTCCCAGCCAGTCCGGATCCGGTGAGGGTTCGCCGGCTTGCCTTTCGACAAACTCCCGGTCAACTTCCCTGGAGCGGACTTAGAAACGTTTTCTTTAGCGCTTCAGCGGGGCAACCCAGGAGCCCAGGCCGACACGCGATGGAAGGCAGGCGGCTTGGCGTTCGCGGTTGCTCCCGGTCACCTTTTCTACGAGCGGACTTAGAAACTTTTCTGGAGCTTTTTCTCGCGGGGTCTCTCTATGCTCTTCATGTAGCCGGATCCGGTGAGGGTTCGCCGGCTTCCGATTTCTTCTACTCCCGGTCAAACTCTGGAAGTCGGACCGACGGAGCTTTTAGCGGGACCTACCTGGATGGCTTGGCCGACTCGCGGTTGAAGGCAGGCGGCTTGGCTGACCAGGTTGAGTCGGTCCCTCTATGGAGCTTTTTTTCAAAGTTCCTCCAAAGTTCTCCAAACTTCTTCCTGAAGTTCCTCAAAGGGTCCCAAAGTGTCTCAAACTCACTCCAAGGGTCTGGAAGCTCCAAGATGGTCCTTGAAAGTTGAGGACTTCAGTTCCCACAATCCACTGGGACGTCACCCTTACAAATCCACTGGTAGTTCCCCAAGGTGCAGATTTAGTTGGTGATGTTCCAGATGAGCTCTTTTAACCTGTAGCTTTCAGGGAGTCCACTCTTTAGTTCCTTTTCAGCAAAATAATCCACAGGGCTGTAGTTTCAGATGGTGCAGTTTTCAGAGGTCAGGCCTTAGAAATCTTTGCACAGCAAAATCTTCTCAGCTTGGCAATGTCTTGCTTCAGTAAGTTTCAAGCAGCAGATCTGGAGGGCTATGCCCCTCTCAGATACTTATTCCATGTTCTCTGGGTCAGACAGGAGGTCACTCCTGACCAATGGGAGCAGGGTAACTCCTCAAAGACATGACCACTTCCTGTAGAGTGTGGCATTATTTTGTCCCAGAGTGCATCAAATCTTCCAAATCCATAATGGCAGAATTTCCAGCAAGGAGGCAAGAGCTGGCTAAACACACCCCTAAGATGGCTAATTTACGACTCTCCCCCCTGCATCTGCTCATACCTTCCTTAATCCCACCATCTGCCTGAGGGATAAAGTTCAGAGTTGTAAACTGACACTGGGTTCTGCTTTTCCCTTTGAAGCCCATGGTTTACGACCCCTCCCCCTGGCCTGGCATTCCTGTGGACCAGCACACTGCCCTCCCAGCCCAGCTGCATAACCCCAGGGGCTCTTTATCACCTCTCCAGGCAGGCTGGCTAATCCACTTAACTCTGACCGATCAGGGCAGACCACTGGAAGGCTGAATCTGGACTTACAAACAAGAAAGTCTTATAACTTCTTGTATGTACACTTTAGGAGAAATTCAACAATATCATATTGTTGCATTTATTAATACCATTCGGAGAAATCTTTGAATGGCTTCTCTAGCCCTCTCCTATCAAGAGTTATTAATTAACAACTTCCTACCATGTTAACCTATGTAACAGGGTATTTGCAATGGGAAAAATGACTTGGGCCATTTTTCCAGCACCAGGACTTACAAAAACATATTTTATAAGTACTTTGCTTATAGCTACAGGACTCCCACCCCATAGGACAACTAGGGGAGACTTTAGGGGTTCTGAATCTGTAAAAATATTACAGATCCTCACTTCACAGTGCTCCTAGCATCAAAGTCGAATTTGGGCAGCACTTTTACCACAATGGGAGAGTGAAATGTGAAATTTCACTTAACCCAGGCATATAAAAACTCATTTTATAAGGGTGTACCTTATAAATATCTGACCCCCACCCCTGGGATACCTAGGGAGACCCTGGGGGTCCCTAATATGCCAAAACATTGTAGGTTATCCATTTTTAAGTGCCCCAAACCCCAATGTCGAGTTTGGGCACAATTTACTTTTAAAAGCAGTCATGGCACCCAGGGCTGCTTTTAAAACTGACCTCCGGCCTCAGCAGTGCACACATGCAAGTGCAGAAAGGCTGCTGGCCTCTTAAACTGCCATGCCCTGGGGTACTAGGGACTTCTAGGTAGTTTCAATCCCCCTGCCCTATTATACTAGGGGCTTATGGGGTAGGTCATGCCAATCACAGGGGTACCCCACCATACCATTGTGTACCCTAGTGTATGTAGGTGTTTTAACTGTATTCTAATGTGTCTCTTTCAGCGTTGCACTGGCCCTGGGCCTGGTTAGGCAGAGCCCAGGGTCAGTCAGAGTCAGTTACCACCAGTACCAGTCAGCAAAAAGTTGGGGGGTGCCCAGGGCACAGGATGACTTTGCAACAATTTATCATTTTTTTTTATTATTACATGAGCTGTCTGTAGACTAGAGGAAAAATGATACGTGGCATCGGACATAGCCAGAGATTATGCCATAGTGTGACTTGACATTCAGTCACTTACCATGGGTTTAGGGCAAGCAGGGGAAAGCATGGGAAAGCATGGGAGGCAGCAAACCCCATTCACCACTTCCCTGTGAGCTGTAGAGCCACAGGTGATAAGGCAGATCAGTAACTACCAGTTTGCCATTTCTTTCTATTCTATAAGCCCCAGGGGAGTGAGGAAAGACAACAGAAGCAGCAACTGAACTGCTTACCCGCTCTTTGAGGTCATGGCAGTGAAAACAACAAGCACTTACAAAGCCAATAGGTCTCACCTATGTGAAAACTATTGGTTTTCCAATATCTTTTAGCCATATTGTTCAGCAGCGCGGCTGTGCAGCATTGTTTTTTTCTTATGGCAGGTGGGTGTGGGCAACACATGAGGGGGGTGGGAAAGGGCAACAGGAACAAATGGAGGATAGACAGACCCTCCAGCTTTTCGCGATTTCGCGATTCACGAAAAAATCGCGAAATCAGCTGAGAAGCGCGATGGCCGCGATATTTACCATTTCAGCCGCGAAAAAGGTGTCCAAGCTGCAATTTAAAAAAAATGGTGGCTTCTTATTGGATGTACGCAAACACGTCACTACGTGTTTCCGTACAGCATTAGAGATATGGGGCAGAGTAAAAGGTACACGAGAGAAGCAGGCGAAAAGGCACATGGGATCCACTAACATCAGTGGAGAAAGGAGGGGAAGAGTAGTGGGGAGCTGCGAGAATGAAAGGTAGCGTCGATTGCTGTTTTTAATTATCGTTTCTTTTGCCCTCTTGAGAATGCTGTTGTTGTGATGCAATGTCATCAGGTAGCGCCACCTGCTGGAAAGTTGCTAGAAATAGAAATACAGTGAAATGAACGCAAGTTCGTCATCATATCTCTCCTTTCTCCATTCAATCTGCCACAAGCATAGTCAACGCAACCAGTCTCTGGCTGTGCGTGTGGCAAGCCTGCTCATCAATTAGCAGGCAGGTCATATTTTTTAGGCATGTCACTTTGGCTTTAGCTTAAGTGACCTTTGAAATCCCAGGCCCCCTCTCATCCTCTGCTCCCTTTCTGTAGGTAGAGGGGCCAGTGAGGAGAGGTGCTGGAGAGGAGAGGGGATCTGTGGAGGGAGGTGCTAGAGAGGAGAGGAGAGGAGAGCTGAGCTGGAGAGGAGAGGGGAGCTGTGAAGGGAGGTGCTGGAGAGGAGAGCTGGAGAGGAGAGGGGAGCTGTGAAGGGAGGTGCTGGAGAGGAGAGCTGGAGAGGAGAGGGGAGCTGTGAAGACGGGGCCTAGTGTGAGAGGGGGGCCAGTAGATAGGGAGGCGAGTGAGGAGGAGAGATGCAATAAAAGGGTCTGTGGAGGAGAGAGAGATGCTGCTTCTACAGGAGGGGTGAGGTAGTGAGGGGGACAGCTGGGGAGCTGAGGTGATTCGAAGGTGATGGCAGAGGAGGAAGTGAAGGTAGTGCCCAGGGTGACGGAGGAGACGGGGCAGGGAGAAGGTCTGGCAGGTGGATGAGGCTAGTAAAGGGAAAGGTTACCAGGAGAGGCTTACTACTGCTGGGCGTGAGAGGCACAGCCTGCCCTTCAGATATAGTCACTCTAGGACTTTTTAGTCGCTGACTGCAGTATTTAGGTGTCTTACTGATAGTATTAAGATGACACCTTTGCCCAGAGAGTGTAAAAATATATAAAATTACAAAACTACTGTCACAAAATGTCACACATTACGCCACATATTTTGCTTTTGTTGATGAATAATTTAGACAATGCACCTGCTTAATTTGTGCCTACCATCCGAATAATTCCAGTGCCCTTGCATAAAATGGACGCGCTACCTCGGTCATCTTTTGAAGTTAATATACACAGTGAGCCTGAAAGTATCTAAGTACTGAATTAAATTGCATTTCGGCAATGTAATGAAGTTGTGCAGGATATGTAAGGCTTACTCAGAGCCGTCCATTCTCCTTCGCCTCCTGGGGCGTTTTCCAAGAAAAACCTTCAAACAGTAAGCTATCAAGCCAGGCATGTTCACTTATTATAAGACTATCAAGTGATGGAGAACAGTTTCTACTGTGTTGTTAACAACCACTTCAGGTATATTTTTGAAAGAGAAAGTTGGGTACCATCATGTGTAGAAGTGGACTAGTTACCTCCATACACCGAAATGAGGGGGATCTGTATGACTAATTACACAACAATTTAAAAAGCACTTACAAATTATTATATTTTTATTTAATTCTTTAATGCCGCTATTCTTTCTAATGCAGGATGTTAGAGTGCTTTGCATCACACCCACATATTAACAGAGACAAAAAATCAAACACATGTGACTCAAATGTATATCAAGTTGCATATGGAAAAAAGGGTTACAAGGTGTAAGAGTCCCCTATCATCCATACTGGAAAGCATTAGGCTGTATTAGAAAGATTGCAAGGTACGAGCTGCAGGTAACAAAAAGATCTCTGTGCCAAAAGCCTGGGGAGGGGGGTTGCTCGCAGAGGAGGTGGGAAGAGTCTCATATTTGGGATGTAGACTGCACACACATCACCTGTAAGTCACATTGAGGTTGGGGCTGTATTGTATAAGGGCTCACACCCACCCCCATGCCACTGATCTGCGTAGAGCAATATTTATTTTATTTTATTTTGATAATCTTTTTATTGGTGCGTAAGATTACTGAACTTACAAAAAGCACGTACATTGCATCTCCCATCTCTTTTTAAGGTTAGAACAGAATCATCCTGTAGCATATTACAATAATGCGATATTAACTAACAGTGAACAAAACATTGCACATTTTCCCATCTATAGGCCTCAGTATGTCTGCAATGGCGTAGAGCAATATTTAACATCCTTACATTAGCCGTGGCAATGCACCTCCACCCACTACGATCATGTGCCCTAGGGCACCTGAGGAAGAGGTGTCGTGCCTCGTGGGTCCAGGAGGCAGCGGTGCCCCAGCAGGGGTGTGTACATGGGTGCTAGAACATCCCAGGGAGAAATAGGACCCCCTCAAACGAGGTTAGGATTGGAGCTATGCTTCCGTAGAGCGGCAGAACTTTAAACATGCCTATTTTAAAGTGGAATACTCTGCTAAAACATTTTCTATTGATTTAAGGCTGAAAATGAATGATTATGAGTAAAATAAAGTCCCGCAAAAATGCCGCTAAATTTTCATATTCGTGCCGCTAAATTTGCTAATCCATGCCGCAATATCCTGGGGGGTCTGGATAGAAGGGAACAGCAATAGGATGGTGTCATAGCACTTTTTTCTCTTATGGCAGGTGGGGAGGGACAACACAAACAATGGGAGGGTGGGAGCTGGGGGCTGGGAGGGAAGAAGCAACACGAACAACAGGAGGGTGGGGTCTAGGGTGCAATACTGACAAGAGGGGGGGTTGGGAGGGCAAGAAGACATGGGCAGGAGGTAGGAGGGGAAGATGCAATATGGACAACGGGTTAGGTTGGGGGTGGAAGAAGCAACTGGCTGTGGGAGAGGAAGAAGAAACACTGACGGGAAGAATAAATAAAATAGTACCTGAATCCCAGCAAGAGTGGATGAACAGCGGAAGGATACTAATCAAAGTAAACCAATCAGTACTTGGTCCATGCTCCAAACTAAAGAACAAGAAGCAACATTGGAAGAGCTGGCCAATTAGAAGGTAGCAAATAAGAGTGACAATGAAGCCAATTAACAGTAAGCAAAGGGGGGTGGGGGTTCTTCAAGCCCCTTATAGTAAACAATATGCCTTGCAGGGACTGCACATGCACTGTCGACAGGCAAGACTTAACCAGGAGCAGAAAATTCACTTCCTATTATGGCTTGCTGTGGAGCGGATATCTTCCCTTTAACAGAAAACTAAATACATTACTTATGTTAGAGCACAGAATGGATGGGGGGAATTTACGTTTTGAACCATGTTTAATTTAGCTCTAGCTAGATTTCCTTAACAAATGAAACATTTCACCCCAATGTAAAAGTTAAACCCAGACACTGATGTGGTGCTATATGAATGCAAACCTTTCTTCCCTTTTTATCCCTCCGCTATCCTTCTCACTCCAAATAACTGACTAATATCCACCACTGAAACTACTTTCATATTTCACCATATTAATTCACCACTAATCCTTTATGGGCTTCCGGAGTAGCGTGCTTCAACACCCCATCAGGGGTAACAAGCACTATATAAATACAAACCTTTTTTCCTCCTCTATCCTTCTGCTATCATTCCAAATCCAAATAACTGACTAACCTATCCACCACTTAAAATGTACTTGCATGTTTCACTATACTAATTCAACACTAATCCTCTATGGGTCCCGGAGTAGCGTGCTACTCGCCGAAAAGCGCTTCGACGCCTCGTCAGGGGTAGTAAGCGCTATATAAATGCAATTACAATACAATACAATGTGCACCACGGATTAGTGAATCACAATTTTATCTTTCCGGCCTCTTGAGAGATACGTTTTTGACTATACTTTGGCTTATTTACAAACTGACAACATTTCGATCAGCAGTCTACAAGAATTTGAAAATTAGAACTTAAAGCACGGCCCAGAGAAAACGGAAGTTAGCAAGAGTGATAACAGTTCTAGCAGTTTCTTCCAAGTGAACAGAAGGACTATTCATTGAGAAACCGTGCTAAGCGTTAGCAGTCTCCTGGAAGTGATTCTTGTGGCTCCCCAGTGATTTATTCATCTGCAGGTTTTGATCATCTCTCAGCAAAAATGTGAGTTTTTGAAACATATAGCACATTTTCTGGCAGAAAAAAAGAAACACTTATTCTGAATCTCTTTTGGCATCTACATACAACATAAATCTAAAGTAATGCCTTTTTTGCTATAACATTGAATTGGGTTACAATGCTCGCCTTATCCTGCACCTGACATTCCCAGACAGGATTTTAAAGAATTGTTGGACTGCTTCATTCCATCTTTGTGACTACAGGGAGCAGCTGTGGTACTGCCCCAATAAAAAAAGAGAATACATTTATTTCATTTTAGAAGCCTTCTCTTTTGCACTCCCCTGCAAATTTCTGATTTTGGCGGGCAGCTTTAGGAATGCATATGATATCTCACTGCCATCCGCATTCTGGAGTGCAGATGGAGTTGCAAGGTCGATTTGCCACACACTTTACATCAAAATGGCCTTTTGCAAACAGTATTGTGAAATGAAAAGCTCTAATAAACTGAAGAGGAAACAGCAGCTCTCGGTTGTGATCAGAACTTGCATAAGTTATCCACTCACCCGTAGCTTGTTTGGTGCCTCTCTCCTCTCACAGAGTGTAGTAAGGTAGTTCAGATTTATAAATGCTCTGGATGAACCGGTTCACCCCCGCAAAGCCTGAAACTGTATTTGCTTGCCAATTAGGCTGCATTCTTCATGCGCAGTTAGACAGAGTAAGGCATTGCCAATTGCCCCTAATAATCCCCAACTATTATTGGAGGGTTTGCATAGCAATATAATGCACACCTTAGTAGTGTCTTTTTGGCCACAGAAACAAAGGGTGGAGGAGGCATGCACAGATTGAAAGATTTCATCAGATCACTCTAAGACAATTAGAGTAAACAACCACATAGCAGTGGCATCCTGCTTTGAATAGCAGTTACCACACATGTAATACAAAGCATTGACTTTTGTAAACCGTTGTATTACATCACGCATTGTTCGTGTAACAACTGATATTAATATACCTATTCCTGTACCCTAAAAAACCCTAAACCACTTAATCCCGTTACCCTTACCCATCCCTAATCCTTAAAAACTCCTTAAACCTTTTACTAACCCTGCCCTTACCCATCCCTGAACCTCAAAAAACCCTTGCTACTCTGTGCCCTTACCCCTTCTTAAACCCTAAAAACCCTTGCTACTCTGTGCCCTTACCCCTTCTTATACTCCAAAAACCCCTTACTAACCCATAGCCTTACCCATCCTTGAACCGTTAAAACCTCCGACTACCCTGTATCGTTTCCCATACCTGAATTGTAAAAATGCGATACTACACCATTCCTATACCTGAATTTTTAAAACCTTACTACCCTGTACCCTTACCCATCCCTGAACCCTAAAAAATCCTTACTACTCCATGCCCTTACACTATAATTAACCATAAAACCCCTTACTATCCTGTACCATTACCATCCCTGAACCACTAAAACCCTACAATTCCCTTACTACCCATACCCATACCTATCCCTGAGCTCTAAAAACTCTTACTACCATGTACTCTTATCCATGCCTAAGCCCTAAAAACTCCTTAAGCCCATTATACCCCCAACCTTACCCATCCCTGGACCCTAAATACCCTTACTACCCCATAACCTTACCCATACCTGAATCTTTAAAACCCCTTACTACCCGTACTCTTTCCCACTCCTGAACCCTTAAAACCCAAAAAACCCTGTACTATCCCTTATCCATCCCGAACCTTAAAAAACTACCCCAGACCCTTACCCATCTCTGAACCCTAAAAAACCTCTTAAGCCCCTAACAACCTTCTACTCGTACCCATCCCTGAACCCTAAAAACCCCTTACTACACCATACACTGATCCCTAAAAACCCTTACTACCCTGTACCCTTACCCCTTTCTGAATCCTAAAAAAGCTCTAAAGCCCTAACTTTCTTTTAATTCCCTTGTTTAATTAAAAGGCCCTTATCTGTGTGGCAAAGTCCTGCCTTATAAAGTCCCAGTAAATGGCTTTGGTAGTACTTAACTGCATGGTACTGGCTGCGTTGTACATTTCCTGCATAGTAACGCCTGTGTTGTAAACGTTACCTACCCCTGCATTAGCTAAGCAGGCAGGAAATGTGTTTATACTGGTTGGTGGGATGTTTGTCAGGCAGTGTCCAGCGATTTGGAAAAGGCTTTTACTAAAACGAGATGTACACTGGTATTCTTCAGTAACTTCGCATTTAATGCACCCACCATGGGACACTGTCAACCGCCAGACAGTTCTCCCAACACTGACTCCCATTGCCAGGTCCCCACCAGAGTTCTGGTGATGCACCTAAAACTCCAATAGGTGCATCACATTAAAGGGTAAGTTACAACACATCTTACCCTTTAACATATTATAACTGTACAAAGAACTAAAACCTTGAAGGAAAGAAAAGAAAGAAAACAGAGATATAGATACGGAGATGAGGAAAAGAAAATATGAGAACCATCTACTAGCTACTAAAAGTAATTAAGAAAGTGGTTGGAAAACCCCAACCATCACCCCCTCCCCCCCTCCATAAAAAACAATGGTGAAAAACAATACTGAAGTTGTTACCCTTATATGTAATCCTGAAGGTACGAAGGTGATCTCTTCACTCTTCTATCACCATGTATTTGACCACCATGACCCCCATGACCGTTGTTCTCCGCTCCACTCGGACCTGAGACCATTCTACACCTAGATAAACAAGACGTACTCCAAACCTCGCCACCACTTAACACCGCAACATTCTTCTTAACTTCTGCAATGCGTTTGGGACTCAAGAATTTTGTTTCTCCTTTCGGAGACCAACCCGCTTTTTTTACGTACACCATATTTCAAACTTTCCATCTGCTTCTCTTCACGCTCTTCTTGGTATCAAACCTTTGTTTATATTTCTCTATGTACTCCTTCATTCTTACATTGCCTCCGCCACTGTTCCTATCTTTGCCACTCAACCACAAAGGAGTGAGTTTAGAACCAGCCACCCTGCCTTTGAGAGTCTTCAATGTAGTGGCGGCTCCTCCGCAATGGTGGGGAAGCGTCGCCCCACTGCCTGGCTCAGAGCCAGTAAATGAAAAATAAAACAATGTCATTGTTTTAGTTTTCTTTTTCCGGCTCTGAGCCAGCTTGCGAAGGGAGGGGCGGGACATTGGGAGGAGGAGTGCGACGTGCACTCAACTCTTTAAGTGCACATATGTGTTTTGGCCGGCCGTCTCAGGCCAACCAAAACACACATGGCACTTAGGTTTTCTCCAGCCCAGCTGCATTGAGCAGCCGAGCTGGAGAAACCCCATAGACTCCCTGGTCTGAGCACGGAATCTTTTCTGCCTGCTCAGACCAATCCCTGCGCTACTCTCACCTGAGAGCAGCGTGGGGATTGTAGGGAGTCCGTGACGTGGTCCCAGTGCTTGCTGGGACCAGGAAGGACTATGCCGAGTGCGACGCGGGAGGCAGCTCCAGGTAAGTATTTATTTTAAATGTTTTTAATTATAACCCCCCCTACACACTCCCCCTCCTGCGCTCCCCCACACCCCTCCACCCATCATACCACCTCTTTATTGTGGCGGCTGCAACTGCTTAAATGGCGACAATCCTGTGACACTATTGGGAGTGTTTCCCAATTTTTCCCGCAATATACCTCTCAAGGGCATACCAGTATCCACAGCTGTCTCCGCACATGCTCTTACCAGCCTATTTATGCTCTCAACTAAGTTGTTTGCTTGCGGTGCATAAAGAGCTGTGTGATGGTGAGTAATAGATAGAACCTTTAAGAACTCCATCTCCTGCGAAGTAAATTGTACTCCATTGTCTGTCACGACCACATCCGGTATTCCCTTGCAAGCAAACACATCTGTAAGAAATTCCATTTTTTGTGACTACATAGTTCATACAACATGCTGAGACCCATTTGGAAGTATAGTCAACTTAAACTACAACAAATCTTTCATTGGTCGAAAACACTTCAAAAGGCCCAACAATATCCATGGCTACCTTGGTCCAAGGCTCTTCAAGTATCTCCACCCGTGACAGCGGAGCAGTCCTGACTTTCCTGGATTTGTCATTGTCTGCACAGAGGATACAATCCCTAACCAATTCTTCCACCTGACAGTCCACTTCAGGCCACCAGTAAATCTCTCTCACTCTGGACTTTGTCACACTCCACCCAAGGTGGTCTTAATGTGCTAAGTTAACAACCTTCTCATGCAAATCATCAGGGGGAAGTAGCCTCTCTCCTCTGTACCGCTCATCTCCTACAATACTCAATTCATCACGCACATTCCAAAACCCCTTTGCACATTGAGGAACTTTGTTGATATTGGGCCAACCATCAACTACCAAATCCATCACAATCTTCTGTGTGGTATCTCTGGCAACACAAGTGTCCCACTCAGACTTGCTAAGTGCCGGTTCCCTGACCCACGATAACGACGGTTCCTCACACAAAACAGCTGACTTGTCTAATGGCATCCTAGACAAATAATCTGCTAGGACACTTTTCATCCCTAGTAAGTATTCTACTGTAAAACTGTATTCCCAAAGACTCTCAACCCATCTCTTGATCTTGGGTGTGGCACTTTCTACATTCCTGCATGCAAACATCTGAACTAGCGGTTTGTGGTCTATTCTGTCCAGAAAAGGCAAACCCCAGAGGAAAAACCTAAAATGATTGATAGCCCACATACAGGCCAATGCCTCACGCTCTATCACAGAGTAACGTTCTTCTGCCCTTTTGAGTGAGCATGAAGCAAAACCTATAACTGTCTCCTTGCCATCAACAATTTATGAAAGTACAGCACCTAACCCTCTCAGACTCGCATCTGTGGTTAAAATGGTTTTTTTGTTACATCAAAATGCCCTAAAGTTGGCATACGCGCAATTTCACGATTAACTTTACTGAAAGCATCTCCACATTCCTCCAACCACACAAAATCAGCACCCGTTTTTTGTAACAATCTTAAAGGTTGCACGACACTTGCAAAGTTTTAAATCAACTTAGAATAATATTCTGATAGTCCAAGGGAATATTTAACCTGGTCCTTGTCAGTCGGTGTCGGCCCTGGCAATTTCGCTTCAGCTAAGTCAATCTTGGGGCTGATGCCATCACCCGAGATGGTATGGCCTAGGTAAGACACAGCCCCAACCCTGAATTTACATTTCACACTTTTTAGTGTGAGTCCTCGCTCCTGCAGTCTTGACAGAACACTATCCATAACTTCATCATGGCTTGACTTGTCTTTCCCATAGACTAATATGTCATCCTGAAAATATAGAACTCAGCTAATACCCGGTAAAACCGCTTTCATCATCCTTTGGAAGCACGCAGCAGCAGATGCTAGTCTCAACAGCATTTTGATAAACCTGTATGCCCCCAGAGGTGTGACAAACAAGGTCAAAGCTCTAGATTCCTCGTGTAGCATGACCTGGTGATACGCCGATGACAAGTCCATTACGCTGAACACACATAAACCACTCAGCTTTGCTAAAGCTTCATTTATATTAGGCAAAGGCTGCCTGTCAACCTAAATACAATCGTTCAGGCTCCTCAAGTCCACAAACATCCCAATCTTGCTACCCTTGGGAGTCAAATCAATTGGAGCCAACCACTCGGATGACTCTATTTCTTCTATCACTCCCAACTTCAACAACTTGTCAAGTTCTTCCTGCAGAGGTCCCACCATGAGGTTTGGCACTTTCCTTACTTTATGTACCACAGGCTGTGCTTGTGCCTTCAAAATTATCTTGTGCTTAAATCCTTTGAGGAGACCTAACTTGTCACTAAAATCTTCCGGATACTTCTCTATGATGTCCATGTCATCACTCAGTTGCGTAACTAGCATTACTTGATCCGGTGCGTTAGGACTCAGGGTGATTCCAAGATCTCTCTGGTGACGCCATCCCAGGAGATTGTCATCTCTCTTGGCATCATATAACTTCTCAATAGTCTCTCTTCCTTTAAACACAATAGTTTGGACTGTGTAACCTAGTATATCAATGCTTTGCCCTCCATAACCTACGGGATTGATATCTGGTGGCTGTAGTACAATGCTCTCCTTCCCGAAACTACACTCCCAAATCTTATCACCTACCAGAGTGTACGGGGATCCAGAGTCTGCTAAAACTGGGACAGACTTGCCCCCAATGTAAAAGTCACACTTCGGCATGGTTACAACATCACTTTCCACGCCCTTCACGTCTTGCTCCACACACCCATCAGCTTTCGTTATATGTAGAATGGTTTGTTGGGGGTATACCACCTCATCTTCCACAAGATTTATATTAGCATTCCTACACACCCTAGCATTATGTCCCTTCTTGCCACAATTCCTACAATTCACACTCCGAACAAAGCAGTTGGGATAATTTGGGCCATGGCTTTGACTCCCACATTTATTACTTCTTAGTTTTGAATCTTTACCCGCATGGCATTCCATTTTTGCTTCTTATTTTTTCCAGTAAATTGCTCGTTTTCCAGATACCTTTTGAATTATTGCGGGTTGTGCACCTTGTTCTATAGCTTCTGAATCACCACCTTTAACCGCTGCAACATCATCTTGTGGTGCAATAGCACTCCGCATTTCCTTCACCCAATGTGACGTGTGTTCTAGACTTTCCATAATAGCTATCGCCTCCTTCAAACTGGGATTTTTTGCCAATAACTTCTTCTGAATCCTGGTGTCATTTGTGCAACGCACCAATTGATCTTGTATCAGTGAATCTGTTACCAGTTCAAATTCACGTTTGTGCTAGTGATTTAAGAGCCGCTACATAATTCCCTACTCTCTCCTCCTTAGCTTGCACTCGCATGAAGAACTTATGTCTTTCCATTACTACACTTAACCGTGGACCAAAATGAGTTTGTAGAAGTAAAACAGTCATCTTATAAACTTCACCAGGTTCACCAACCCCCCTTCCAATGGGTACCGGGCCCAAACTGTCATAAATGTTTCACCCTTGAATTCCAAGATTATGAAGCAAAACCGCTTGTTTTCTTGCAGCTGAAAACGTCTTCCCACCAATTGCTATTAAATGTGAGTCAAATAAGGGTTTCCAATTTTTCCATGGAAGGGCAGCTTCACCGCGTTCCGATAAGAATTGGGGTGGTTGACTCATGCCACTTGACGACATCCTGTAAAATAAGTTGACTAAACAAGCTAACTAAATAAACTAAGAAACACAATAACTACAAAATAATAATCTAACACAGTAGAATAAAATAAAGGGGCATATTAACAACGGCCAGCGATAATTATCGCTGGCCGTGCGTAGCGATAATTATATTATCGCTGGCTATCTCTGGCATTTATCGCCCTGGTAGCGCGTTATTAACAACGCGTTACTCCAGGGCGATAAAAATACCAGAGATAGCGATGTTATCGCCCTTTTGCAGGGAACATCGCTGGTTTTCCAGCGATGTTCCCTGCAAAGGGCGATAACTTCTGCTGATACGACCCACAGGGTCGTATCAGCAGAATCCACCTCCTATGGCTAACATAGGTAAATCAGGATTATAGCAGACGTTAGATTTTGGCGAAACGGCCGTTTTCGCCAAAATCTAACGTCTGCTATAATCCTGTGGGCTGCCTTGTAAATATCGAGATGTGCACATCGGCGATATTTACAACGTAGCCCATCTGGGGTACGCTCAGTAACGCCCACTTTGCATCTCATTAGAGATGCAAGGATGGGCGTTGGGGAAAGGGCGATAGTGCAGGGATTCACGCGATAGCGTGACCTTGCTGATTAGGCGATAGAATTATCGCCGCTTTCCGTCCGAAAACGGACGCTAAAGCGGCGATAATTGTATATCGCCTCGTTGTTGATATGCCCCAAAGAGTTAAAATAAATACATCCTTACTGCTGATTTCCTCTTCACACAGGATCTCACTTCTCTGATTATTTCACACTGGCTGCTTCCTTCTCTATAGCAGTTTTAAATCCACTTCTTAATCCTTATTTCTTTTAGGACTGACGTCTCCTGACCAGTCCAACTGTTGACACTCGCCTCACAGTTGTACACGGTGTCAACAGTACAACCAATTTTGGTTATCACGCATAAGCAACGTGATGTCTTTGTCGATGCAAGAATACTACCAGCCTCTGTGTTGTCAATGTGTTGGTTCCTACTGCAGCACAATGTGTGACGTGCACAATGCCCCGCAATGTGCCTGCTCCATGGAATATGTCTTACGCTCACATCAAGAGCCTTACCACACCGTAACCGCGGAATCTTCCTCTACATTCTAGTTTTCCAGCCTCAGTGTGTGGGCACGCCTCCTCGCGACGTCGATATGCGTACTCGCAATGTCGCATGTAATCACTTTCAAAGGTCAACATGGCCACTCGACCATGCTCGCAGCCTAACCGTCAACTAATCCACAGGTGCCGTACAATTTGCTTGCTCCACGCCACATTTTCTTTTTCTTGTAACCCTTACTATTTTTTTTCACTTAGATTACGCTCTATAAGACTTGTCTTTAATTTAGGGTTATCGCTAACCTTTAATCAACATGCGTTGCTCCAATAGCATGGAGGGACACTCCTCTTGTGCTTCGCGCCCTGGGTTCTTTGGTGGGTGCGGTCTTTAGCTCGTCGCCAGTAATAAAGTGAGACGTACACCGATATTCTTCAATAACTTCACATTTAATGCACCCACCATGGTACACTCTCAACCGCCAGCCAGTTCTCCCAACACTGACTCCTGTTGCCAGTTCACCTCCAGAATTCTGGTGAGGCACCTAACACTCCAATAGGTGCAACACATTTAAGGGCAAGTTACAACAGCTTTCATTAGTCATGTTAGGCCTGTCTGGTAAAGTGTTACCATTTTGCCTAAAATATCTCATCAGCAGCACTATTCTACCCTGTCTGTGGTTTCTTCTGAAGCCACTCAACAGTTAATCAACACTGCGGGCCAGAATATTGCCTACACATCTACTACCATTAAACAAAGATTTGACTTTCGTTATTCACTGCAGCTGGACTTGTTTTACCTCCCTTTTCATATATTTTACCCCAATTATCATTTTAATAATTTTAAACACCCTTTGGCCGACGATGGAATACATGTTGAGTCTTACCTCTCGTCACACCAACCTGAGAATATTTGAGGTGCAGTGGCCAGTAAGTGTGAGGAACCTCTCACTGCAATGGAGGAACTCGGTTTCCAGTGCTCTCTGGCAACTTATGCAAACTATAAATGTGTCTAAATGTTTTTATACCATTCATTTAACACTGTGAGAAATGCAAAAATATCATTGACGGTGACAGTGACTTCACTCTTGCAGTGTAACAATGCGTTGGCATAAGCTTCAGTGAATTTTGGGGAAAACGATTGCACTGAGTAGATACATTGTGGCTAACTTAACCTGGTTTTCAACCTAGGTTTTGGAATGTTTTTGCAAGGGAAAATGTTAATTTCCATAAGTTTTTAGATTTCCTGCTAATTTTAATCCAGTGTTTTGTGGCTGCTATTTCTTTCGCATAGCCAGTGTTGTGTTTTCTGGCCCCGACAGGTATGTGTATTAGACCCACGTTCCTCCCCAAGGCCAGTAAGACCAATCCCCATTGGCCTATCTTGATCACATTACTAGGATCTTTTCCTTCTATGAACCTCCCTCTCGAAAGAGGTGTATTCCTATCACACTACTTAACTCCTTGTCCCAGGGAGTCTATCCCAGTTGTTGAGGAAAAGGGTGGAGAGGTTAAAGGGCGTTTTCCATTTCTGGGCCTGTTAGGGCATTGAAGAGGCCTAAGGTGAGAGATCCAGCCACCAGACTCTGCAACTATGTATGTAAACTCTTTAAAATAATTACATAATCAAGATTAGACCATAAGTCACTGCTGGGTGTGCATAAATACACACTTCTAAAGGTTCACAGACCCAGAGGAAAATTCCTAGGATAGAGACACCTCACATCTGGGAGGGTTCTATAGACCAGTTACTGTGAATAAATAACATATTCATAAGATAGCAGCACCTCACATCTGGGTGTGCATCACAGAGTAACAATTCAGGAAGGAAGTACAAATGTGGCTATTTACAAGATAAGTCCTGGATAATTAGATCCTCTTATGTCAACGCCAAACAGCAATCTTACCTTGTCAATGATTTGGTGGTCAATATTTGTGATGCAATATTTTGGTAGCCCATATTGAAAACTCTAAATTCTGGTACAGTACCAGACAATCAGATCAGTCTTCATCAGTACTTTACACTCTGCCCAAGAGTGATTACGGGTCCCAGAAAGCCACACTAAGATCTCTCTGGGCTGGTTGTAATGAGCTTTGGCTGATTATCAATGGCACCCAAATTACTCAGAAATCTCTGCACCTGGGATGCTATTACAGACAACCGTGATCAGTGATGGCGGCATAACAGTTAGACACCCTAAGGGGCCTGATTAAGGATTCATAACAACTGCATGTCACTAGAGCTGACTGTCCTCAGAGCATACTGCATTGCAAATATACTCTCCATCTGGGCCCCGATACAGTCCTCATAACAGACCAGAACCTCTGCAGGAGAGGTTATACCATAAAAATCCAATTACAGTTATTGGATGACGACAGCTGCATATAGCTGGCACCCTGGAAGACTGTAATACAGGCCATCCCTGCTGGTACCGGCCATACTTTTGGCCTCTATGTATCAATGCATTTCCCCATAGACACAGAATGGATAAAACCCTTTGATACATCATGCCCATTGTCCGTAATCAATATTAGACATCTTATTCTTAATCTCTCACCAGATGTCTGTTATGCATACCAGCCAGGCTGAGATCTGTTTCCTTCCCTTTCATCCCCTCTCTGTCGGTCAACATTGTCAAAGCTGATATGATTTACAGAATGGTCGATTTAACAGCTTAAGTCAGTATAAGAAGTGGATTGGAAGTATAAAGAAAACCAAATGAATATGGGACCTGCAGACTAAAGACTAACTGCCGGCTACCTTCGATCATAATCTGTGCATCTATCTCTCACATTTCCTCCTTCATCACACCTCTGAGAGCTTAATCCGAGGACAAGATACGAGCATCTCTCTGGTCATTCCTCCATGACACCAAAATGGTTTCCACATAGGTTCACAACAAATACAACACTCTTCCCACTGCACAGTTCCCAACCTTATAGCAGCACCTTACTCATCCAAGGCTTCACTCCGACTCAAAAACAGGTAACTGTATTTCCAAAAGCCATGGTCTGCAATTGCATCTGGTAATGAAGGGAGCTGCAAGGACGAAATACGCTTTTCTCCAGCCAATGCTGGGAAGCTAATGATGGTGATGGTGTAGAGAAAGAGAGGTAGTGTTGAGATAGAAGCTTACGGATGGGGGAAGCCATAGTCATAGGATTAGGGTAGCCCAAAGGGGATTAGCTATCCCAGGATATGCAGGAGGATCTCAGATGAGGAGCATCTACGATCTCTTAGACATCCGTGTCACAGCTAAAAAAACAAGACACAAGACTAAGCGAAAGAAATAAAAATCAGCATAACAATGGAATGAAAGTAGAAAGCAATTGAAAGGTGCACGGAAATGAACACTACCCTTCAAAAACACACATTCTTAGGTCAAAATAGGATTACATTTTCACGAGATACGAGTTCCTCAATGTGCTCCAATGTGCCCCAAGGTGCTCGGAGTAATCCTATTTTACAGGTCATCCTAAACTCACTTTTTTCAGAAAGAAGCTGGCGAACTTCCACCAAACATTCTGTTAGGATCATTAAGCACTTAGAAAGTTGTCTTTTAAATGTGGTGATGCGGTGACTTTACTGAAAGGCTAGTAGTTTCCATGAGCAGATAAAATACCAACATGGATTAGTCAGGAGCAGTGGAAAGTCTAACGCAGGCCATTGCCCGCGTTATTCTAAGGGGCAATTATTGTATCTATTTCCCAAGCTGCATAAAGTATGCTCTGAGTCTGCATGACTACTGCGAAAAGAAGAATCTCACTGAAAATCGAATAATGTAAACACCTGAGGCAAGAGAATGGCATACCCATATGACGGCTTGTCAATTACATTTATATTAAAGCATACTGAAATGCCTCTTTTGTAAGGAATGTTGTAGGAAAATGTAAAACACAGATCCAGGAATTGATTCAGTTTTATGCATCTATGAATCAAAAAAAGAGCATGCTGACTGTGAGGCAAGCTTTGATATAAAGCTAGTTCAATCTTGTTGGGGATGGAATGTTTGATAGGAGAGAACTTGAGGCCTCACAATTCTGATGTCCATGTTGAGGCACAAGCAAGGTGCTCAGAGCATAGCTTTTGTAGTAAGGGCATATTTTTGTAGACGTCACTGCACTGCATGACACGGAAAGGGCAGGAATGTACCGTATTACACACAATACGGCGCATTCCTGCCTTTTCCCAGTGCTGGCGCACAATGTGCTGCTTAGTGCCAACCATGGTGCAAGCGTGCCTGCATTGTAAGCAGGATTGTTTTTGTGCAGCAAGGGACACCTTCCTGCACAAAAACAATCCTGAGATGCATGAAAACAATTAGGAGAAATAAAGATATTGCTCCTCGTTACACCTTCCCTAGGAAGGCGTAGCATTTTGGCACATTCCCAGGTCTACCAGTAATGGTAAATCTGGGAATGCGTCAAAATCCATGGGTGTTGCATAGGAACACCCACGCACCACCCATAGAATGACCGCCCAATCAATCAATCAGGGAATTGTAAGCGCGCTACTCACCCGTGAGGGTCTCATGGCAGAGTAACGCAACACAGCGATTTGTGCTGCGTTACTGTGGATTTATCAAGCCACTCAGGGCCACGCAAGGTGATCTTGTGTGACTTGATGAATCGCCTTTTAGGGTTGCGTCGCGCATGCTCCGTTTTGTGGTGCAAAAGTGACATAACCGGTCCATAAATATGGCCCTAAGTGTTAATGCTCTGCTTCTATAGGGCTGCATATAGAATCAGCATTGAAGAGCCTTGTTACACCTGCCCTACAAATCCCTATTTAGTGCAAACTCCTATTTGCGCCTGAATCCAGATTATTAGTGGGGAGCTAATTGCACACCCCACAGGATATTTGCCCATACAAGTTTCACAAAGTAAAATCCGGTAAACGCAAACTATGTAATTTCAGAGTTTACACACCCCAGAACAGAAAAAATACACCCTGTTAATATGCTGTGCCCCATTGAGACGTTTGAACCCAGGAAAATGCTAACCCAATAAACAGCATACCTTCCAGCATCATGGATCATAAGTGTTGGACGTAGGGCTATGGGGGGGTGCACCAGCACCCACAAAATAACCATGATGGAGTTCATAAGGTGAGTTAGCATTAAAGAGGACTTTAAATTTTGTTTTTTATCTTGTCACATATGCTGTGTGTTCAAAGACAGAGGTCAAATGTCAGTCTAGTCTTCTGAAAAGTCGCTGCTCATTCTTTTAACGTGGAAAGTGGTGTTTGTTCCTGCAAAGTGTCAATTGAACTATGTGACAATCTTGTTGGTGTGAAAGGAAAGGCTGTAGGATGTTAATGTTCTGTCGAACACAAAACTAAATTAAATACCTTGAAATAAACTCTACAAATATTTCAAAATAAATTAGCAGTTGGGGAAAGCACACACGATACACTTTTTTTTTAGTTCTGAAGTGTGATGGAAACAAACATTTTAATAGGATCCAAACAAATCAAGACAGGTTACTTGGTGATGCGTAAGTGACAAATATTCACTGAAACCCAATTTACACACATTTTTATTTGTACGCTATATATTTTAATCAGTAAAACTGTAGGTCTGTGCAGATTTAGCTGCGATTTCAATGGAAATTGTGCTGTCTGTAAATGAAAGTATGCTACCACACTATGCTTTAATAATGTAATTGTGACAGTATGCTTTTAAAGGCAACACTAACTACATACAGTACCCTTACCACTGTCCAGCTGAATGGGTGTGGCTCATTTGCGACACTTGTTCTTTGTGTGATGATTTGATTTTTAGAATCCCTAGTTCAGTGATGTAATATTGATGGCAGCACCCCCAATCTGAAAATTGCACCACTGTCATGGACGTCATTTAGGGGCCACCAGGGGCCGCAGCTGCGACCCCTGGCTTCTCCTTTGCGACCCTTGGCACTATCCTTGTGACCCCCTGGCTCAGATTTCATCAAGTACACAGATTAAAGAAGACTTTATATGAGCCTTGTTTTCTTTCCATTGTTCCAGCCCCCTTGCCTCTGTTCGATTTTCACGACTTTAATGACCCAACAACAGATCTCCTGTGCAGATTCCTGCATTTTTCAATTCAGAACGCAAAAATTGTTGTACTCATATTTCCTTGAATGAATTTTGCAAATATTATTTCTCTGTGCTTTACTGTAAAGAAGTATAAAGTGGAAAGAAAAAAACACATCTCTCTTACCCAGTCCTACATCACTAACATTAACCACTATACATCAGGTAGCCCACCTTAGGGGTGGAACTAGCCTGAGGGTGAACACGCCTCTCTGAGTACTAATTATCCCACCAGTCCAGGTACCAAATGGGCCCTGGTCAGGGGGGTTGGCATTCCTTCATCTCTGAGGGAAGCCAGATTTGTCTACCAATACTGATTTACGGGTCATCCTGTTGGAGGGGGTGTAAAACACCCTCTGCCGGAGCAGGTTTTGTTCCTGACCTGAGAACATGGGCTCTCCCCCCTGGGGGTCAGAAATTGTCTGTGGTGGCAGGCTGGTCAGAACCAGTCAGCCAGCACACTAGTAGTTGGTAGGTTTTCAGGGGGCACCTCTATGGTGTCCTTTGGGTGCATGTATTATTAAATCCATCATTGGAATCAGTGTGGGTCTAATAATACAAAATGTTTGATACCAAACACCTTCGGTTTCAGTGAAGCCATCATGTAGCTTGGGCACTCGTTTTTAGCAGTGTCCAGCACACATAATTAAAATGGCTTCCCTGGTCTCTTGAAATTTTTAAGAATTGACAGACATCACAGGAACATAGCTGCTCCTGCAGATATCTCCATACATGTAGTATAGTGTACCCTGCCTTAGGGCTGTATGGCCTCCTGCTGTTGCTTACCTATACAGCATGTAGTGTCTTCAGGCATGGCACACAGGGATGTGTGCCATGTCATGTTTTCACTTCTGTCTGCACCAAGTCACGCAGCCTGCAATGGCAGTATGCATGAGTTAGGTGAGGGGTGCCTTAGGGTGGCACAATACATGCTGCAGCCCTTAGGGACCTTCTTTAGTGCCCATGCCCATGGTACCTGGGGTACCATTTACTAGGGACTTATAGGGGGTGCCAAAGGTATTTCCAATTAGGGGAACAATTGTACAGTCTTAGGGTAAGCGATCTGGCACTGGATAGCAGGAACCCGACGCACTTTCTGTCAAAATTACATTGAATACCAGGCAAAAAGTGGGGGTGGCCATGTCCAAAAGGGGCATTTTCCTACACATACTAGTGTTTATTTCCCTTGCACTGGTATCTGCAGAAACCAGTGCGCATTATATTATGGATTTTGATATAATTCTACCTTTCTCTACCAATTGAGTCCCCTTTTAACTGTATTGTTCCGGGGGGTGCTACAGTAGCTCCTGCATCTCATCCCACTGGGCTCAGTTATAATGCAAAGGTAATCCCACACAATTTGTGATGCGTAGCTGATTAGCTGCTTGTGCAGCAACACCTTTCCCTGCTGAATCGTATTTTTTGCTTTTTATATCTGTAGGCGGGGCATCTCTAGTGCCCTGTGAATTAGCCCTCTTTCTAGCAGTGTATACCACTAATAAGTCAGGGGGAACTTGTACCCTGATATATGCAGGGATTAATGGACATGCTTTATATTTTCAGTCCACTCTGGGAGTTATGACCCTGAGCCACTTAAATATTTCTTGTGTGGATTTAAGCATGCCTTTTAACATAGGAAGGGATTGCACTGTTCTGTGTGACCTTTTAAGTGTCTCCACTAAAATAATCCTCCTTATGCTCTAAAGTGTGAAGATCCACTTCATGATAGTGTGCTGCCCTACTGATTACTTTGTGATATGATGAGGCATCATCAGGTGGGGAGAGTTTTGAAGGGTAGAGGTCCGAATCCGTATTATCCACCGGATCTGCATCATATAGATCCAATGGATCCTATATATTGTTAGGTCCCCTTGGGGATCTGGAAACTATGGTGCATCATATGGTAAATCCTCCCCTGCATCACTGTCACCCATTGATGACTGTGTGGGTGATGCATGTGGCTGTTCTGAAGGAAGGTGCTCTTGCGACTGCGCATGTACTGGTGATATTGCCAATGGCTGTAATATTGGCAATGTAGGTAGAGGAGCTAAAGGCTTAAATGGAGGTGGAGGAGAAGTAGAAAGAAAAAGTATAGGGCTAGTGCCCCTTTCCTTTTTTTTTTTTTTTTAGGGAGCCTTAGGTGGATTTGGCCCCATGATTTCCATTTCAAATGTTTTCATCCTCTTTGGAAGTGTGTCAGATATAGCTGGGGGTGGCTTTGCCCCTACTTTCCCAGTGTCCGGATGAATAATCAAAGTTTTTTGGCCTTTGTCAAGTTTCTCAACAATTTGTTGAACGCCTTTGTTTGGGCTCCAAACCTGTCTTTGTGTTTCGACGTCAAAGGTATTTTCAAGGCCCACAAGGCATTTGACCCGGATGATGGTTTCGGCGAGTGATGCTTCGGTGCAGAGGGAGTCTTTGGGTGTTTCGACCCAGAAAGTTGTTTCGGATCCGATGGTGGCTGTTTCGGCTCCGACGCCTTGTGGTGCTTCAAAGGTGCCGAGTCTGGTTTTTTCGGACCCGGCACCGAGGATACTTTGAGGGCTTTAAACTTTGACGCTTGTCGAGTGTTTTGCAGGAGGAGGGACTCTGGTCTGCTCCTGAGCCTGTTTTCGGAAACCACCTATGGTCTTTGGGTGTTTCGCAGCAGAAAGTGGTTTCAGATCCAATGGTGGCTGTTTCGGCTCAGATGCCTTGTGGTGCTTCTTAGGTGCAGAGTCTGGTCTTTTCGGTACCAGCACCGAGGATACTTTCAGGGCTTTAAACTTTTTGGCGCTTGTCAAGTGTTTTGCAGGCGGAGGGACTTGGGTCAGCTCCTGAGCCCGTTTTCCGATACCACATATGACCCGAGGGCAGTGGGGTTCCGGAAGCTACCGTAACAGTTTTTGTTGGGGTATAGGAGGCTTTCACCGGTGTACTCATGTTCCCTTGTGTGGAAGGGTCAGAGTCACTACTACCCAGCAGTATAGGGATTCCCATCAGTACTGTCTGTCCCTCGGTGTCCTCAGTTTCTTGTTCCAGCTTTGCCGACTGCTCACTGAAAATATCTGCCATATCTTTGGTACACCTCTGCAAGGTGGAGTGGGCCCAACTGCGTTCTCAACACTGCCGGAGCCTCTTCTTGGTACAAAAAGCCAGACACGCCTCACACGGAACTTCATCATGTTCCGGGTACATACATAGATTACACACTCTGTTCTGGTCCTGCCTGGAATATTTGGCGGTGACACTTAAGACAGAAGCTAAAGTCTTTTCCATTCCTCGTTGTCAACTATATGAAGTTTGTTGTTGTTGGAGTCTAAAGTACAATGATGCTTGGAAAACCAGGCCGTGCCAGGGCGGGCGGATCGAAAATTTGAAGTAACACAATTTGCTGTAGGGATTGTCGAGGTCCTGTCGACGGCCGAAAAGAGCAGGGCGCTGTAAGGGCCTTGAGGCCGGAATTGAGCTCCAAGATCGACGTCCAAACCCCATGGCGGAAAAAACAAGCTAACAAAGGAGCTGATAAACACGCACAACACAGACTAGTAGTCACTATACCTTGTGACTTGAAGAACTTCTTCAAAGAACAACAAGTTGCAAACGTCTGAGCCCAACACTTGACGCCAGGATATGCTAAGCATATGCATTTACAGCCAGCACATGCTATGAATAGTATTGAACTAAATGATGTACGTTTGTTACTACAATTAATCTAGCGAAAAGACTTTCTGGAAATTACACTCTTTGTAAGAAAAAGCGGTTACAAGGAAAGGGAATATACTGAAACACGTAGTGATGAGTAACTGTTTTTATTGCACTAATTTGGGTTCCCGCTTGGTTTATGTGATTTATCTTTAGACTTGAATACATTTTGCATAGTCTCTTGAAATAGCAGCAAATATAGCTCTGAAGTGGATTGTGTTGTGAAACATGATACAAAACTATTGGTATATTGGATTACTTTTGTATGTTCTCAATGAAAGGAGAATAATATACACTGACTATTTGGTAAAGTTTAGTGAAAAGAAAAGTAAACATGTTTCACACGTAGTGCCATTTCTTCCATTTGGAAGTTTGCTGATGGCGTTTTAGGAGTTTGAGGTATTGGCTACTCAGGAAAATGGCAGCAACATTTGGTATAGGCAGCTGCTGCTCGGGGTTAAATCAGTTATGAATTGGCAATCATCATGCTTTCACTTCCCTATTACCCCCAAAGCATTTGAGTCCCTCAAAACGCAGTGTTGTAATCATAAAAACATGTTCCTAGACATTGCACCTCTTCCTCCTACATTATGCATATTCTCTCCTAAACCCCCCATCTCCTCTCCTATGCTTGCCAGCACACAATAGTGTGTGTATACACACTTTGGGACAGGAAGATATAGGTACTAGGATAGGGTGTCATATGTCCCATGTGGGCCCATTGCCGTTTACCCTTTGTTAACATAATGCTGCAGTCTTTACTTTGTTTTACACACATTACTATACACACGTATGTTTGCTTTGTGCCACTCTGTACTTTCACACAGAACTTACTGTTATTTTTGTCTTATTCATTTTCCTGGGACTTAGGGGCCGATTCCGATCTCGGCCGGTAGTGCTCCGAATCGGATTCGGATTCACCGGATCCGATTCGGAGCCCTGTTTCCCGACCGAATCGTACGCGGGTCCGGCCGAGCGAGTACGATGCAAGCACCCGCGAAATCGCCGACCGACTCGAACGCGGCTTCAACACGCTCCGACCGACTCGCATGGACACGACTCGCACCGCGCTATGGAGACGTTTCCCGGCCGGGTAAGTACGATGCGCGCCGCGAGCAGTCCGACCGACTTGCGCCGTCCGGCTCGAAAAAGCTGTCGGAGCCGGACTTTGGGGGTCCGCGTCGGACCCCCCTGTACGCGTAGGCGCGCGAGTCGCACACGATGGGTCCCCCCTACCTGTGCATGTACGCCGCGATGCGCATGGACGCGTACACGCTGTAGGGGGCGCCCTTGTCCGCCTCGCACCCATTGAGTCAATGGGAGCCCGCGTACGCGTTGTACGACCGGCTCCAATTGACTTCAATGGGAGTCCGACCGACTCGAGTCCGATAGCATGCGTGCGCATCGTACTCGTTCGGTCGGACTGCTAGGGTCCGATTCGGTCGGAATTCTCTCCGGGTCCGGCTCGGTCGGAATCGGCCCCTTTGTCTGAACACTGTAGACAAAGTCAAACAACAATGCCCCTTGTTGCACAAGTTACTAACTTGTGTAACGATATATCTGTAAGAGACAGTAGTTAGTGACAGATTCCTTACCTTAGAATATCCCCAGGCGTCAGGCTGGATCCGGAAAGTTTTGCGTAGCAGTACCCTTGCGCGTCGGTAGGCGGCGTCGTGCGGCTCCGCGTCCGTCGTCGGCGTCGTGATCGCCGGGATGACGTCGCGGGCAGTACTTAGGCGCCGCCCCTGCGTGCTGACGTCAGTTCTGTACACGACTTTCCGCGCCAGGAACGCAGAGCCATGCAAGAAGCTGACACAGGTGTCTGAAAAATACTAGGGCCCTGAAAGGGATGTCCTTAACCCTAGAAATCAGTTCGCAGAACGGGGAGGATGGGTGGGCGGTAAGGAATCTGTCACTAACTACTGTCTCTTACAGATATATCGTTACACAAGTTAGTAACTTGTGCATCTGAAAGAGACACGTTAGTGACAGATTCCTTACCTTAGAATAGATACCCCAGCAATACCAACCCCGGTGGTGGGTCTGCGAACAAAGATCAGACAAGGAAGTCCTGGAGGACAGAACGGCCAAAGAAGCCGTCCCTCCGGACCTGACTGTCAAGGCAGTAATGCTTTGTAAACGTGTGCAGCGAGGCCCACGTAGCTGCCTGACAGATAACCGGCAGCGGAACACCGCGGCCCAAGGCCGTGGTAGCAGCCGTTGCCCTGGTGGAATGGGCACGCAGCCCAACAGGAGGCTCCTTCTTGGCCAAAGAATAGCAGGTCTTGATGCACAAGGTAACCCAGCGGGAGATGGTCCTCTTGTGCACCGCCCGACCTTTTTGGCGCCCACGTAGCCAACAAAGAGCTGGTCATCCACCCGGAAGTGTTTTGTGCGGTCGATATAGAAGGAGAGCGCACGTTTTGGGTCCAGACGGTGGAGCCTCTCTTCCTCTCTGGAAGGATGCGGAGGCGGAAAGAAGGTGGGCAAAGTGATGGTCTGCCCAATGTGGAAAGCAGTAACCACCTTTGGCAAGAAGGACGGACGCGTCCGAAGAACAACCTTGTCTGGATGAACAGACAGAAAGGGAGGTTTGCAAGATAGAGCCTGGAGCTCACTCACCCGCCGAGCGGAGGTGATGGCCACCAGAAAGGCTGTCTTCAGAGTCAGAAGACGAAGAGGACAGTTATGCAGAGGCTCAAAGGGAGCGCACATTAAAAAGGTAAGAACCAAGTTCAAGTCCCACTGAGGCATTACAAACGGAACAGGAGGGAAGAGGTGAGTAATGCCTTTTAAGAACCTGTTAACAACAGGGGACTTGAAAATGGAGGGCTGATCAGGGAGCCTGAGGAAGGCCGAGATAGCACAAAGATAACCCTTGATGGTACCCAGGGCAGAACCCTGTTGGGCCAGAGAGAGAAGGAACAGAAGGACCTCAGAAAGAGGGGCAGAAAGGGGATCCACAGCCTTTGCTGTGCACCATGCCACAAATTTGTTCCACCTGCAGGCGTATACCACCTTAGTGGAGGGACGCCTGGCTGCCAGAATCACATCACAAACTTCGGGAGGCAAGTCGAAAGGAATCAACTGCCGCCGCTCAATCTCCACGCAAGCAGGTGTAGACTGGACAGGTTCGGGTGGAGGACCGTCCCCTGCTGCTGCGACAGAAGATCCTCCCGAAGAGGCAGACGGATCGGGGATCTATGCTCATATTGAGTAGCTCGGGATACCAAACTCTTCGAGCCCAGTCCGGAGCCACAAGAATGACTTGGGCCCGGTCGTGCCGAATCTTCTTCAACACTCTGGGTAGAAGTGGTATAGGCGGAAAGGCGTACAACAGACCGCAACTCCACTCGCGACGAAAAGCGTCGCCGAGCGAGTGCCGCCTTGGAAATTCCAACGCGCAGAACTGATGACATTGCGCGTTCTCTTCGGTGGCGAATAGATCTAACCAAGGCTCTCCCCACTGTAGAAAGAGTCCTTGCGCCACTTCCGAGTGAAGACGCCATTCGTGATCCATCATGCACCTGCGGCTGAGTTCGTCCGCCCTGGCGTTCAGAGAACCTGCCAGGTGTTGAACCATCAGGAACATGCCCTGATGTTCCAGCCATGTCCAGAGGCGCAGAGCCTCCTGACAAAGGGTCCAAGACCCCACCCCGCCCTGTTTGTTGCAGTACCACATGGCGGTGGTGTTGTCTGTGAACACCTGCACCACCTTCCCTTTGACAGAGGGAAGGAATGCCTTGAGTGCAAGCCGGATCGCCCGGAGCTCCAGAAGGTTGATATGGAGCCGGGACTCCGCCGGAGACCAGAGGCCTCTGATCTCCGCCTCTCCCATGTGACCGCCCCATCCCAGAAGGGACGCGTCCGTCACAACTGTATGCTCTGGCTGGGGAAGGGAGAGGGATCTGCCCATGACCCATTGCCGGTTCGAGAGCCACCACTGCAACTGTTTTGCAGTCCCCTCCGAGATCTGGACGTGATCGGACAGGTTGCCCTGGTGCTGCGCCCACTGGAACTTCAGGTCCCACTGCAGAGCCCGCATATGCCATCTGGCATGATTGACCAGCAGGATGCAGGAGGCCATGAGGCCCAGCAGCCTCAGGGTCATCCGTACCGAAACCCAGGATAAAGGCCGAAAGATCGGAATCATAGCCTGAATATCCCGGACTCGCCGTTCGGGAGGATAGGCCCGAAACTGCGTCGTGTCCAGAACTGCTCCGATGAAAAGGAGCTGTGAGAAGGAATTAGATGCGACTTCGGCACATTGATGGAGAACCCCAGCGAGTGCAGGAGTTCGGCCGTAGTCTGGAGGTGGGAGACGACTGCCTGGGACGAGCCCGCCTTCAGCAGCCAGTCGTCGAGGTAGGGGAAGACTGAAACCCCTGCCCGGCGCAGATGAGCTGCGACCACCGCCATCACTTTCGTGAACACCCGAGGGGCACTGGTAAGGCCAAAGGGGAGCACGGTGAACTGAAAATGCTCGGGGCCTACCGTGAACCGAAGGTAACGCCGGTGGGCCGGCAGGACGGGGATGTGGAAATACGCGTCCTGCAAGTCCAACGCTACCAACCAGTCTCCAGGGTCGAGGGCAGTCAAGACCTGAGCTAGGGTGAGCATCTTGAACTTCTCCTTCCGGAGGAAGCGATTGACGTTCCGGAGGTCCAAGATAGGACGCATGTCCTCCTTGTCCTTTTGGGCACCAGAAAGTAGTGGGAGTAGCAACCACGCCCTACTTCTGGGGTCGGAACATGCTCGATGGCCCTCTTGGTCAAGAGGGCCGTGACTTCCTTCTGTAGAAGCACCAAGTGATCCCCTGACATGCGGTGGAATTGAGGTGGCATGGCTGGGGGGTGGTCTCGAAGGGGAGGGAGTAGCCCCTTCGGACAATGTCCAAGACCCACCTGTCCGAGGTGATGGTGCGCCAGTGGGGAAGGTGATGGCGGACCCTGCCCCTACTGGCGTGCCGTGCACCTGAAAGGAGGGACTAGGAGGGCTTGGAGGCCGCGGACGGGTTGGAGGTGGTGGCCTGACCCGCACGCTGGTTGCCCGATCCGCCACGGCGGAATCCACGTCCTCGGCCACGCGAAGACGCCTGCTGCGCGGGCCGGTGGCTGGGCTGCTGACGTGAAGGCGCCCCTACCGTGGCCACGATAGGGGCGAAAAGCAGAAGGCAGCGGAGGGCGTGTAGCAGAAAGGCCCAGGGACTTGGCAGTAGCCCGTGAGTCCTTAAAGCGCTCCAACGCATGGTCTGCTTTGGACCCAAAAAGACCGACTCCATGAAAGGGCATGTCCATGAGAGTATTCTGGACATCCCCTGAAAAACCAGTGGTTCTGAGCCAGGCGTGGCGTCGGAGCGCCACCGTCGTTGCAATCGACCTGCCCAGCGAGTCGGCGGTGTCAAGGCCACAACGGATAGTGTATTTGGCCGCATCCCTTCCTTCCGCAATGGCGCGGGAAAGCAGTGCCTGGACCTCCTCAGGGCACTGGGGCAAAACATCCGCCACCGAATCCCACAGGGAGTGGGTATATCGGCCCAAAAGACAAGCGGTGTTAACGGACCGCAAGCCAGCACTGGAGGAAGAAAAACCTTTCTTCCCAAACTGATCCAGGCGTTTGGATTCCCTATCCGGAGGAGCGGTAGGGAAGGCGGTTTGGGAAGCGGAGGCTTGGACAACCAAGCTCTCAGGAGTGGGGTGGACAGAAAGAAACAGGGGGTCGCCCGGAGCAGGGCGATGGCGTCGTGACACGTTCCGATCCACAGGAGCCCCTGTGTTGGGCTTGGACCAGGCGCCCAAAAGAACGTCAGTGAGGGCGTCGTTAAACGGCAGCACAGTCTCCGCAGAGGAGGCTGCCGGCTGAAGCACCTCTGTCAAGATGTTAGGCTTGACCGTCAAAGTAGGGAGCTGGAGACGTAAGGCCCCAGCAGCCCTACGCAACACCGTACCAAAATTGGCCCCCTCCTCCGTAGCCACGGGAGGAGACAGCATGCCAGTGTCAGGGAAGTATCCAGACCACTGGCCTCCCTAGACTCTCTGTCCAGTCCTCATCATACTGACAGTTGCGCGTCAGAGGGTCATCAGACCCCTCCCAGTCCTCCTGGTCCTCCTCTGGTTCAAAATAAGGAGGAGGAGGGACATTTGGGACCCAAGGTCCCATCGGAGCCGGAGCCGGCGTCGAGCGACGTCGCTCCGGGTCCATGTCCGGAGCCGGAAGGAACTGGGGGACGACGCCGCCCGGAGCCCAGGGCGGCGTCGAGAACGGCACCGGAGACATCGGCGCCGGCGGAGGTGTCGTGAGGTCGACCGGCGTCGATGGGGGTTGTGGAGCCGGGATCGAGGCCGGGGCCGAAGCCGGAATCGAGGCTGGAGGCACGGGCGACGCCGGGGCCGGAGCAACCCCATCAGGGCCCGCGGGGCCCGAAGGCGCACCGGAGGGGCCTGAAGGCCCGAAGAGGCGGGCCATGGCCGACAGGAACTCCTGTACCTTGGCCGGATCCGCCCCCGAACCCGGGAAGGGCGGGTATGGCGGGGGCGACTCCACAGGCAAGTCCGGGGCCGCGGGGACGGTGCTGGGAGGGGCCTCAGCCGAGTCGCGAGACCGGCGAGGCGAAGTCCGAGAGCGACGATGCTTCTTGGACTTCTTGTGCTTAGACTTACCGGACGAAGAAGACTTCGACGCCGACGACCGGTGTGCACTCCGCGAGCGACCCCTGGACCTCTCACGCGACCGGGGCCTCCGTGGAGCCGAATGCCGGGCCTCGAGGAGCTTTCGAGACCGCTCTCGCAAAGCTTTCGGGTTGAGGGCCTGGCATTCGGGACAAGACTCGGTGTCGTGGCCTCGGCCGAGGCAGAAGAGACACTCCCAATGCGGGTCGGTGACGGACATCATCCGCGCACAGGCGCCGCATCGCTTGAAGCCGGGCATCCCTACGACACCTTTAATTTGGAAAAAACAGTGAAAAAATCACCAAAAAGTATGGTCAAAAATTGACCAGGGCACTGCTCTTCCCGGATCTGCGCTTGCTGGCGCGGAAAAAGAAGAACTGACGTCAGCGCGCAGGGGCGGCGCCTAAGTACTGCCCGCGACGTCATCCCGGCGATCACGACGCCGACGACGGACGCGGAGCCGCACGACGCCGCCTACCGACGCGCAAGGGTACTGCTACGCAAAACTTTCCGGATCCAGCCTGACGCCTGGGGATATTCTAAGGTAAGGAATCTGTCACTAACGTGTCTCTTTCAGATATTCTGTTTTGATCAGACTTTAGCACATAGACAAAACACACACATGCAGCTGTTGTTTAGGGACACGTACTCTTTGTCATATAGGTATGCACAGACAGGCAAATACACAGATGAGATCGTGACTACACCTGAGATGTAGAAACTTTATCTGTGCATGCTAAGGTACGGGGTCTGCTGCAAACACCAAGAGATCTCTTGATGGTGAACAGACAGAATATTGAGGTTTTTTTTTTCGGAGTACCATAATATCGAGTTTTAAAGATTGAGGTACAAGAATATCGACTTCAAGAATATCGTGGACCAGAATATTGACAGTAAGGTAAGAAATATTGTTTTTTTTAATATCGAAGACAGTAATATAGTTTGTAAAAATATCGTTGCTAATATCGATGTTTATATTAGTGTTATGTATTTTAGTATGTATTTTAAATGTATGTGTTCTATATTTTTGTTTAAGTATTGTATTTATTTTTTAATATATGTATTACGTTTTTAGAAGTTATTAAATTTTTTATAAGTAAATTTAGCGTTTTAGTTCCGTAGTGGGTTGTGGGTTTATAGGGGAATAGGGTGGGAAGTAATCTAATTATAATAAATCTAATAATAATTTTTAGAAGTTATTAATTATTTTTAATTAAATTTTGCGTTTTTATTCCGTAGCGGGTTGTGGGTTTATAGGGGCATAGGGTGGGAAGTAATTTAATTATAACTAATATTTTCTATTAATTAATATTTATATATTTAATATTTTATATTGTTAATTGTGGTAATTAATGTATTAATAATTAGTTATTATTTGGTGTTAATTATTTGCAAAATAAATTGTGTTATTCTTTTAGGTGCGGGTTGTGGGTTTATAGGGGAATAGGGTGGGAAGTAATTTAATTATAATTAATTAACTAATCATTTTTAATAATTAAGTATTTATGATTTTATATTGTTACTTTTTGTAAATAATTTATTATTAGTTATTATGTTTGTTAATTATTAATTGTTAAATATGTAAATTGTGTTATTTTTTAGGAGCGGGTTGTGGGTTTATAGGGGAGTAGGGTGGGAAGTAATTTAATACTAATTAATTTATTAATATTTTTTATTATTTAATATTTATGTATTTAAAATTTCATATTGTAAATTGTGGTAAATAATATATTGTTAATTATTTATTAATTATTTATTAATAATTATTAATTATGTTATTTGTGTTATTTTTTAAGAGCGGGTTGTGTGTTGATAGGGGAGTAGGCTGGGACGTAATTTAATTTCAATATGTTTTTTTAATTTTTAATTATAAAATTTATTTTAAGTTGTTTTATACTGTTAATTGTGTGAATTAAATTATTATTTATTGTTTTTAAATTGCTTGTCAATTTTAATTAATTAATTAATAATTAATTATGTTAATAGTGTTATGTTTTAGAACATTGGTGGTGTCATTTATAGGGGAATATGGTGGGAGGCAATTTTTTTATAATTAATTAATTGTTTGTTAATTAAATTTTAATTATTTTGCTTGAGTGGGAATAGTAAATTATTCCCCTATGCAATCCAACACTTTCCCTACTGTTGCACTTGCTGGAGTGGGAATAGTTAATTATTCCTCTCCGCTATCCAACACTTTCCCTACTGTTGCACTTGCTGGAGTGGGAATAGTAATTTTTACCTTTCCGCTATTCAACACTTTCCCTACTGTTGCACTCCCTGGAGTGGGAATAGTAATTTTGGGGCCTATTAGGATGGCGGGCGGACGAGCGGTGCTGGGACCGGCCGCCAGTGGTGCGGCGGTCCCGCACCAGCGATTAGGATGCCACCGCCACCGTGGCATCCTCCATTCCCAGCATTGTGGCGGGCGGTGCACACAGCACCGCCCGCCACAATGCTGGGAATGCACTGTGTGCATTGGCATGCACAAGGTGGCAGGCACCGCGCGGTGCCTGCCACCTTGTGCATGCCATTGTTGGGGGGTACCATGGGTACCCCCCAAGTGCAGCCCCTCACCCCCCAGGGGGCCCGCAACGGGCCCCCAAAGGCATTCTCCGCCTGGCTTTCCATGGCGGAGTCAAAGCCATGGAAAGCCCTGCACCGCCGACCATCCTAATATGGATGGCGGTGCCTGCAAGGCACCGCCACCATATTGCAGGCCTTTTCCGCCCAGTAGGCAATCGGGCGGATTGCCTACCGGCGGAAAACTGGCGGACGGTCTTTCCGTCCGCCTGGGTCCCCACCGCCATACTAATATGGTGGTGGGGAAATGTGAGGCGGGCGGTGGGAAATGGCGGGCGGATCGCCACCGCCATACGGGCGGTGGCGATCCGCCCTACATCCTAATTACCCCCTTTATCCCCTCCGCTATCTAATATTTTCCCTACTATTGCTGTTAATGTAGTGTAAAATGTGATTGTAAAAGAATAAAAATATTTTAATATTTTAATTTATTATATATATATATTTTATTTTCATTTTTATTTTACTGGTATATGTATATAGATAGATATATATATATATGTATTTATAATTTTTAATGTTTCTAACATTTTATAATTTATTATAATAATTATTTATTATTAAGTAAATATATATATTAGATTTTATATATATGTATGTTTAATTTTTTATTACATTATATTTATTATTTCTAATTTTAAACATGTTATAATAATTATAACTATCTTTTTTTAATTATATGTATTTATTTTATATTATATTTAGGGCTCCCGGTTTTATGGTATTTATTTTTTTAACATTTCCGTCTGTATTTATCCATATTTATTTTTTTGTCATTTTATCTGTATATATCTGTATTTATTTTTGTCGCAAGCAAAAAAGACGTTGCAGCTAGTATTTTTCCACATTTATTTAAATAGACAGTGCACACGGTTGTTATAGGTTTAGCTATATGTATGTATGCGCCAAATTAAGTAAACACAATAGTCATCTGAAAACTTTGCCACAGACTACTTGCAGTATTAGTGAGCTGCTGCTGTGTTACAATATTGAAAACACTGTCATTAGCCATGATTATTAAATGTAAACACATTTAGAATTTAGACAAGTGCACCTGTGCACTTTCAGTGACCTGAAATTAGCCCCCCCACCCCCCGAAATTTGGCTCTAGTTGCGCCTCTGCCAACTACGGTGGCCTGCAGAGGACACAACGTGACTGCAGTTTCGCCTCTGAATTCCTTTGCTACTTGCACACGAGCGTGGAAAGCACCTGCCCTCTGGGGCACAGAGCACTCACACGTGTGTTCCCACTTTGGCCCGGATTAGATGTGCTGAAAGGCGCTTTTAATTCATCGCCTTCACGTTTGACACCATTGGTTGTCTCTGCATTCAGAAAACAAAGGCTGAACATTCTCAAGGCGAGGGGTCTGTCACTAGTGCAAGGGCCCCTTGAGCCAAGCAGAGGGGGCCCCTTATATCAGCAGCTTCGACCTCTGCACCCATGAACCCAAGAGGGCACATTTACGTAACTTTAATGTAATTTAAACCCTGAATTAGGAGAGAACACGTAATTGTGTGCACCACTGCTCACTACTGGCATCAGTGAAAGTGTGCAATGCTGGCAGCAAACACGCGTGCCTGTCAGCACTGCGCTTCCAGAGCAATGCTGCTGTAAGGCGCTACGAGGCAGCTGCCCGGGGAGTTACTAGGTGGGTAGCAGCAGATTGCCCCTGGAGCCACCAGCCACGACCGTAGGGCACAGGCTTTGCCTCAAGGTGCGCAAATGAATGCCCTGGTGAAATAGGCGTTCTTCTTCAAGGCTGCTGGGCACAGTCATTTTTGTGTGAGGTGCTGCAAGACGTGCACCTGCCCGTGGGGGCACATTTGAGTACTCTTAATAAAATACACGGCAGCAACGCACTGCGTGTGTGTGCAAGATCAGGTGTGAATCACTCGTTCTTGCAGTGTGCACACACCTGGCTGCCTCTCTTTTGAGTGAAGTGCTAAAAGAGACTGGCGCGCAACGCCCATTGTGCTCAAAGGGCTTCAGCCCCCCCCCCCCCGCCCCCCTTGTTTGTCAGCCCAGGCTGAGACAGCTTCCCAGGCACACACAAACATGAGCTTATCGCAGCCGCACCCGGGTACTTCACAGGTCTTTAAAAGACCATAGAGGGCCCAATTCTGATGCGGGTTGGAAAAGCTTCCCGACCGATGGCCTGATTCTGATGCGGTTAGGAAGGCCTCCTAACGGCATTTGCTCCTTCCAAATCGGATCGGGAACGTGTCTTCCCGACCGAGGGCCCAATTCTGATGCGGTTAGGAACAAATGTTCCCATTGAAGTCAATGGGAGTTCAACCAAATCGTATCTGGAAACATCCGGATGCATCCTACTCTGCCGGTTGGACTTTCCCGGTCCGAGTGGGTCGGAAACCATTTCCCAACCGATTCGGTCGGGAAGCTTTTCCAACCCGCATCAGAATCGGGCCCTTAGTGTTAACTAGGCGCCTGCCAGAGATTAATGGCCCAGCAGGTGTTAATGTGGGCAGGCATACACTGCAATCAGGAAAAGGGGCATGGCAGCCAACCCTGGGCTGGAGCACGGATTGCCGAACAATTTTCGGAATCTGATTTGGTTGTATTTTTCCGCTTCTATTTATAAATGCAGACGGAAGGAAAATATTTTTCCGTCTGTATTTATATGTATAAATCCGTTTAAACGGAAAACCGGGAGCCTTAATTATATTTTAAACATTTAAAAAAACGAATAGTTTCTTACCTGTCGGTATAGTTTTGCAGCTTGAAGACTTTCTGGATTCACTATGCTGTGCATTATTCCGCGGTCTAGTGGTTGGGTCCGTAGTCTTTTTTCTGTTTTTTGTTTTTTTTTGTGTAGCCCAGGTGGGCGTCGACGCCCCACCATTTGGTGTCCTTCCGTGACGTCGGTGCGCTTCCTCCGGAAGCTCCCACCCTTGGGCGCCATCTTCGGATTCTTTTTTTCTTGTCTTGTGCTTGTGTTGTTTATCCTTTTACCCTTTTTAAAGGTGTTTTCCATTTGTTAGTCCCATCTTCCTCCTGTCTCATCTTTCTGGCGGAGGCGGGTGGGTTCGCTAGTGAATCCAGAAAGTCTTCAAGCTGCAAAACTATACCGACAGGTAAGAAACTATTCGTTTTGCAGCGTGAATCTTTCTGGATTCACTATGCTGTGCATAGATTTTGTAGCGGTTTGCTATATTTGTGGCGGCTGGGTGGAAGATGAGCGTTGTTGAATATATGTTGAAGCACTTTTTGACCTACTTGTGCTTCCTTGTTCATCTGTATATCCAAGCAGTAGTGCTTAGTGAATGTGTGCACTGAAGCCCATGTTGCCGCCAGGCAAATGTCTTGGATAGGTGTGTTTGCTAGGAAGGCTATTGTTGCTCCCTTTTTCCTGGTTGAGTGAGCCTGAGCTGCTCCCTGTAGCTCTTGGCCTGCCTGTTTGTGGCAGTATTGAATTGTTTGTGCGATCCATCGTGCAATGGTATTTTTCGTCACTGGTCTGCCCAGGAAACTGCTTGCGAAGGACACAAAGAACTGCTTTGTTTTTCTACAATCTTTAGTCCTTTCAATGTAATGCATTACTGCTCTCCTGGCATCCAGAGTGTGCAGTGCCTTCTCAGCGCTGGTGGATGGTTTCTGGAAGAAACTGGGAATTTGTATAGTTTGGTTTATATGGAACCTGGACACCACCTTTGGCATGAAGTGTGGGTCCGTCCTCATTACCACCCTGTCATTGTGAATCTGAATGTAGGGTTCTTGTAGTGTGAGTGCCTGCAACTCGCTGACCCTACGTAGCGAGGTAATCGCTACCAGAAAGGCCGACTTTATTGTGAGCATATGTAGCGATGCCTTGTGGATGGGTTCGAACGGTGCTTTCATAAGCTGTGTTAGAACTACATTGAGGTTCCATGCAGGCGGTGGCATCCTCTTTGGCGGTGCTATTCTTTTGGCTCCTTCTAAGAATCTTTTTACTACTTGAGATGTAAAGAAGCTTTTCCCTGTTTCTCCTCTTGTATAGGCTACTATTGCTGCCAGGTGCACTCTTAGAGAAGTGCAGCTTAGGTTACTTTTTAGTAAGTGTGTTAAGTATTTTAGCACAGTTGATTCTTTAGTGATTCTCCTGTGGAGCTTTTTGTTGATGCACCATTCAGTGAATCTCTTCCACTTTGCTGCATAGCATTTCCGTGTGGTGGGTCTCCTCGCTTCTCGCAGCACTGCCAGCGTGCTTTGTGGAAGCTTGAGGTGAGCGAACTCTAAGTCCTCAGGAGCCACGCTGCTAGGCTGAGGCTCTCTGGTTCTGGATGGAGTACCCTTCCGTTTTGTAGCGAGAGCAGGTCTTTCCTTCTTGGGAACTTGTGTGGTGGTCCCTGTGCCATCTCCACGATCTGCGAGAACCAGGACTGCCTGGCCCACTGTGGTGCTACCAGAATTAGTGTCATGTTGCTTGTTCTGCATTTGCTGAGCACTTTGTGTATCAGCGGTATCGGTGGAAAAGCGTAGGCAAATGCCTTTGACCAGCTCATCCATAGGGCATTTCCTTGGGATTGATGGCCTGGCTGCCTGGATGCGAAGTATTGGCATTTTGCATTCTGGTGTGTTGCAAACAGGTCTAGTTGTGGGGTCCCCCACTTCTTGAATAGTTTTTGCGTCTCCTGCGCGTTGAGCTCCCACTCGTGTGAGATTGACGTCTGTCTGCTCAGTCTGTCTGCTTCCACATTGTCCTTCCCTGGCAGATGTATTGCCAGGAGGTCTATTTGTAATGGAATTGCCCATTTCCATATCTGTTGCGCTAGATCTGAGAGCGCCACTGAGTGTGTTCCTCCCTGCTTGTTGATGTAGAACATTGTTGTGGTGTTGTCTGTTTGTACTAACACCCTTTGGCCGTACAGCTGTTTCTGGAACGCTTTTAGGGCAAGGAACACGGTCTTGAGTTCTAGGTAGTTGATGTGTTTGACGGCATCTGTTTGTGTCCATAACCCCCTTACCTTGAGCAGTTTCATGTGCGCTCCCCACCCCATCTGGGATGCGTCTGTTGTGATGGTCACTGTTGGAGTTGGTGGTGTGAATGGGTTTCCCCTTGTTATGTTGCCCCTGTCCCACCATGCTATCTCTTCCTGCACTGCGTGCGTTACAACCACTAGATCTTCCCAACTCCCTGTTGACTGTGACCATTGCTGTTGCAGCCATTCCTGGAATGGTCTCATGTGTAGCCGAATATTGGGGACTAAATGTATGCAGGATGCCATCATGCCCATGAGCTTGCTCACTGTCCTCACTGTCAGACGTTGCCCCTTCAGGTAGCGGCGAGTCTCCTTCAGTAGTGCGAGGATCCTTTTCTCGCTGGGGAACACTTCCCCCGAATGGTGTCGATCTTCGCACCCAGGAAGATCTTCACTTGTTCTGGTTCCAGCGATGACTTCTCCTTGTGTATGGAGAAGCCTAGTTTTGTCAGCATTTGTGTGACTTGCCGAGTATGTAGTTTGCATTGGTTGTTGGAGTTCGCTTTTACCAACCAGTCGTCGAGGTAGGGGTATACGTGTATCCCCTGTCTTTGCAGATGTGCTGCTACGGCAGCTAGGCATTTGGTGAATACTCTTGGCGCTGATTTGAGGCCGAAGGCTAGGGCCGTGAACTGGTAGTGCGTCATGCTGATGGTGAATCTGAGCAGACGCTTGTGTCCTTGGTTTATGGGGATGTGTAGGTAGGCATCCTTGAGGTCTATTGTGGACATAAAATCCCCGTGCCTTATTTGAGGTATGACCTCTTGTAAGGACGTCATCTTGAACTTTTGAGTTTTGATGTATTTGTTTAGGAACCGTAGGTCCAGTATGGGCCTTAACGTTTCGTCTACTTTTGGTACGAGGAAGTAGTTGGAGTACACTCCTGTGCCCTTTTCTCTGTACGGCACCTTTTCTATAGCCTGTTTGTGGAGGAGTTCTTGTGCTTCCTGCCACAATAGTGACAGCTCTTTTGTTGAATGTTTTTTGTTTGTTGGCCTCTTGTTTGGTGGCCTCTTTACAAATTCTATGCAGTAGCCGAACTGTATGATGTTGAGTATCCACTTGTCGGTTGTTATCTTCTCCCACTCCTGGGAGAAGTGTTTTAGTCTTCCTCCTACGGGCGTTGTATGATGGTAAATTTTGTCTGTGTCCTTTGTTGTGCCGCGGCACTAGCGATGTTGGGGGTGCGGGCACGTGTTGTAGTGTGGAGTCACTTGGGGGCGGGCTGCTGGCCGCCTCTTCTTGTATTGCCTCGTCCGTTTGGTCGGCTACGAAAGGACTGGCCCCTCTGTTGGTTCTGCCAGCCTTGTTGCTGCTGACCCTGTTGTGCCTGGCTGCTTCCCTGAAATGTTTGCTGGAAGGCCTGGTGCGATGTTCCCGGCTGGTTGCCACCTCTGCCGTTTGGTCTTCGTGAGGGGGTGCCCCTTCTCATACCCCTGAACTGTAGTGCTCCCATGGACCTTGCCGTTTTGTTATCTTTTTTGAGCTGCGTCAGCGTCTCGTCCACGGGCGTGCCGAACAGCTTTTCCCCGTTGAAGGGCAACTTCAGGATGTTGTTTTGTACCTCCGGCTTGAACCCGGAGATCCTGAGCCAGGCATGTCTCCTCTCTGTCACCCCGATCATCATCAGCCTGCTTGATGTATCAGCTGCGTCTAGGGCCGACTTTAGGCAGGTGTTGGCCATGTTCTTCCCCTCCTCCACCAGGTGTGCCGCTCTCTGCTGGTTTTCTGTGGGGAGCAGTTTGAGCGACTGCCCAACTTCTTCCCAGTGCTGGTAGGCGTGCCTATTTATAAGGGCGTTGGAGTTGGCAATGCGCCAATGTATTGCCGCATTCCTTTCAATTTTCCTCCCTGTGAGGTCTATCCTCTTGCTCTCCTTGTCTGGGGGCGGACCGGAGTTTGTGGGAACGTTGGCCCTCTTCCTGGCTGTTGCTGTTATTATTGAATCAGCTGGCACAGATCCCTGGATATATGGTGGATCCTTTGAAGAGTGTTTATATTTTTCTCAGTTCTGGGTGTGACGATCTGCAGGTAGATGGCTCCTTGAAAGCTTCCCTGCCTTGGTCTAGCACACTAGGGAGCATAGGAAGGAATTGGCTCCTAGTTTGTGTTGGTAGCAGTGTTTCCAGGAGAAAACAGGCTTTAGGCTTTTCCTCCTCCATTTCCACTCTATAGGTGGCTGCCGCGTTCCTGACGACCATGTTGTACACTCCTATGTTGTCCGGCGGCGAAGGCCTCGACGGATATGTCTCCACGGCCTCCTCCGGGTCTTCGGCGTCGAGATCCTGCCATTCCAGGTCTTGAGCCTCCGATGGTGTTGAGCCGTAGTGCGTCTGCTGGTCGTCATCACCCTCCGTATAATCGTACAGGACCTCTTCGTCCTGTTGTTCCGACGGTTCGGGAGTTTTCGGCGGCTCGGTGCTGTCGAACTCCTCTTGCGTTTCCGCTTCGACAACCGTCGAGGGCTTCGAAAGGATGGTGTATCTACTCATCCGGTCGTCGAAGTCCTTCTTTTGGATGATACTGGCCATTTCGGCCTCGAGCCTTTTCTTCTTCCTCTCCATCTCCGCCGCTTGATCGGCGTCGAGAGTTTCGGCAGTTCTCTTCGAGGTCGTAGTTGACGTCGGAGGTGCCTTCTGCTCTTTCCCCTTCGGCGTCGAGTGCGGTTTCTCGGAACCGTGCTTCGACGACCTGGGTGTGTCAGGAGCTTTCGCCGACCGGGAGTCCTTTTCGAAGGATCCGCTGGGCTGTTTGTCCCTGGATGCAGCTTCGGTCGTCGAGTGCTTCGACGCCGGTGCTCCTTTCGAGGACTTTGGCTCGGATTTTCGAGTCTGTCGGGGTTCTTTGGGTCGACGTGTCTCTTACCTCCTTCCTGGAAGTGTTATCGGTCTCTACGACCGTACAGTCCTCTGGTCCCTCGGCGATGTTGTCCTCTTCCCCACTGGAGAGGCCCAGGTCCCGCAGCGACGGAGGTGGCCCTTGGCCCTGCATGCTGTAGTTTGCTGTCCTCTGTCTGTCCCTCACCCTGAGGGTCTTGGCGGCGAATGCTGCGCAGGCGTTGCAGTCGTCGCTTCGATGGTCGATCGGTAGGCAGAGGTTGCAGACTGGATGTTGGTCTTTCTGTGCGAACTTGTGGTGGCAGTTACGACAGAACTTGAATGGTGTCTTGTCCATTCCCGCGCTCAGGGAGCCCCCTGTGTGCAAGCGCGCCGACGTCACGGAAGGACACCAAATGGTGGGGCGTCGACGCCCACCTGGGCTACACAAAAAAAAAAAAAAAAAAACTGAAAAAAGACTACGATTCCGGACCCAACCACTAGACCGCGGAATAATGCACAGCATAGTGAATCCAGAAAGATTCACGCTGCAAAACAATATTTTTAACAACGATATTTTTTAAAACGATATTTTTTTTAAACGATCTTTTTGTACTTACCATGATGTAGATAGGATGTCGATATCCTTGGCATCGATATTTAGGTCCCGATATTTTGGGACCTCGATATTGTGGTCGTCGATATTCTGTCAGTGATTCCTTTTGATATACAATCACTTTGCTTCTGTAGATGGGGAGAGGGTTAGTTTACCCTGTCTTATATAATAACAGCTCCTTTTAGGATTTATGGATTACTTACTATGCTGACCGTATTTGTGTCATCTTCTTATTGCAGCACGCATACTGCATACTAGAGCACGATAGTTAAAGTAAATATTTTAAACTTTTCTCGTGTCTCTGTCAGATCTTATTGTGGACAAGTATGAGTGTAAGAGCGAAAGGGTGTGCCCTGTCACCACGATTCCTGGGAGGGTCGAGAGTGTTGTGTTCTGGGGTGCCTAATCACTTGTTCCTCTGTGAGTGAGTAGGTGGGCAAGTGAGACTCTATAGCTAGTTGGTCCCGGTCTCATTGGTACTAAGGTGGTAGGATAACTCAGTCCCTGCCTACTAAGGTTCTATCTTCCCAAGCATAGTTCTGTGATTTTACAGAATCCCTGCAACAAGGCCTTACACCCAATGGGACACAGAGTTAAAAAACTGGGCTGGGGAGAGACTGGAACAGGCAGGCAGGTAATGGGAAGAAGCAGAATGACATGTCCACTAGGACAGCAAGACGCAGACTCTGGGACAGTTTTAGATCCAACCTCTACAGGTGTCACACTGGGAAAACCTACAACTGCTGATCTCAATGCCCACCTACTATGACCAATCAGATGCCACAAAAAACACATCCCTCAGTGGGCTGCACCGTAGGGCATCACACAGCTAAAATGACTACAGGACCCACCACTCACATGTTTACAGATACTGGGGACGATCACAAGACCCGACTGCCAGCTAGTACTCCCAAAGCAAGCAGGTGATACTCTCTATTCTCGACACCCAGCAGTGGCAAAATGGTGTGCAAATGACTGATGCTCTGATTTAGAAACGGCACTTAACAGTGTTAAGATGTTTGTAGTTAAAGAGACATCAAAGACTTTCATTTTGAAAATGCTTTAATAAGGAAGTGTTGACAACACTGCTTTGCAAAATGTAAAGGTACTATACAAATTCTTAATACAAAAAGAATAAATTAACGGCAGAATTCTTTTTAAAAATTCTGCAACTTTTTCTACAACATACATTTTGTCATTGAATACAGATGAACAGAATCCAGTAAAATCATTTTGACATGCTCTACGGTCAGTTTTAGGAGCAACCTAACCCATTATTTTAAACTAGAATCCATTGTACACAACTTGTAATAAAACTATTGACATTAACATATGTAAAACTTTACACCTAGTTAACTAAGCAGTAACTGTTCATCTGATAGCACCTGAATGGGGTTTACTATTTCCAAAACTAAAATGAATACGGAGCAAAAACTAACCGGAACTGCTAGGACATGTCCAACACCTGTCTGCATAACGCCTGTGGGGACTGAAACAAAGGTTTCCCACTACCCCGCAGTATATGCAGGCCTCGAAACAATACTCCCTGCAGTGGTGGCCTTGTCAAAGACCAGGAGGGTCTAAAAACATAAAAAAATAAAACATGGTTTCTCAAGTGCTTGTTTACAATATCTATATTATACCCCACCACATCATACTGCAGCATGTTAATCTCGGACGATTAACATTTTATCTACAACTTTGTATAACTGAATTCAGCTAAACAGTAAAACCTGTTTTACTTAATCTCTGTCTTTACTACCAGACCGGCTCACACTTGCTGTTATTGCAAAATGAAGCAACAGTTTCTTTAAAAAAAAAAAAGAAAAGAAGAAATGAAAGTGATAAAAGTTGTTTTCTTAAATCATTTTTAACAGAAACCTACAATTGAAAAAATGTTCATGTACGAGTCCAGTGACTTGTACTTTATGTCAACGTCTGTGGATAAATGTCTTCAGAAGTAGTGATGTGTGAGAGCAGAGTTCTCACCCTCCTGGTTTAGTCCAGTGTCTGTTGGACCACCTACGAAGTTTACCTCTTTCAGTAATGCTCAAGGAAGTCTTCAGTTTGCGCCCCCTCTAGCAGCTCCCCCATGCCTTTTCAAACAGAGGACAACAGTATGCTCTGCTTGCAGGAGTGGGGCACTCCCCTTCCCCAGAGCTAAGGCAGCCAGATCCCCCATAAGCAGACTCTTACATGCTGCCATCATATGCTCGCCTAGTTTTGTGTACTAGTTTGTTAAAAAAACGTATTTGAGGCCTTCCAAGTTTGGCAACTGATGAGGTACGCACAAAGCATTTCACGCATTTCTATGTGTGGTTACACACATTACTGCTTATTAGTCCCTCCTTTCTTTTGGTACTCGAATGGAGATTTCTGTGTATCACAGATGTAGCAGCTTGTTGTAGTTCAGCTTGGTCACCCCAGAAAAGACTTCTCCTAACAGTGCTGGCTGGGTCTCTTGAACAACAAGGTATGTTGCAATATGGTGCTGAAAGAAGCCCTTTGCTACACAAGTGCTCTAAAGAATAATCCTGTAAAAGTCTGATGCTAATGTAGCTTTACAACCACCCTAGATAACTGATGTGCTTTCATTTGATTTTATGTACACTTTGTGAGTAAATGTGATACCATTTTCTGGTTGTATGATTCAACAGTACAGCTTTTGGCATTTCATGTTTTATTTTCACATATTGCAAGTAGAAAAAAAAAATCTCTGCGTGTATTGGTGTTTCACTTGTACCAGCTAGTCCAGCTATGACTTGTACCTGCTTATATCCCACCCTGGCAAACCATCTTCTGGTCACGCGTCCAGTTTAACAGTGAGTTTCCGTTCATGATTTTAGGCCAGGGCCCGACAGACATCTCCTTCCCATTACACTGGGAACAATGTCACAGACTTACAGTAAAAATAGAAACAAAAAACCACGAAATTGAAACTTCCAGACAGTAGGGTGTCCATACACACACGACTCAGAAGGGCTTTAGTTGCAGCAGGCCACTGATGAAAACTGTCATGTCTTCCTGTTCTTTGGTAGCAATGGAGCAGATGTGGCTCCTCTGGCACAACTGTGGCTTGTTACTGTTATTCCGTCTCCTAAAATAAAAATACTGCAGAGGGCGAAAAGAAATGAAACCGTCAATTTACGTGAGTAGTAATCTGTTGGCCAAAGTTGCGGATCCGTGGTCTTCTTTCTATCCGCAGAACCTACAGTTGCGTTGAATACCATAACCGCTGGATATGAACATATGTATCTTTATTGATCCTCATACGAGGGCATGGGAGGCACACAACAAACAGTCAGCGGTAGTATTGATATTCACAATTGATGGTGTGCATAGAACCAGGGCTTGATAATGTCGTCTCACCTCCGTCTCCAAATGAAAAGTGCCAAGAGCAGAAGCTGGTGCGAGGTGACTGCGTCTGGGTAAGGCAAATGAGAGGCAGTGAAGTGATCTCCGAATGGCATGGATGTGATCAATTTGAGGTCACGGGTTCACACTAGAGTGCCGGGCTTGACTTTTTCCTGTCCATACCACTGGACATCAACTATTTCTGGATAGAGGGGGGAATCCATGAAACTGCTTTCGCTGTAACTCCTAGAAAAGAAAAGAGAGTTTGTATAAAGAAGCACAATTGATTGAGTTTATAAATACTTCACACCCAAAAGTCCTGTTTTTCGTTGACTAGAATTAAGTGTTGGAATTTTTTTTTTCTGTCAAACCATTCAGCAGAATCATGGGACAGATTGTTCATGACTGCATCTGAACCTGAACATTTTGATAACTTGATTCAACATTTTATTTTTAACAAGGTGCAGAACCAAAATTAACAACTTGACCCTGTGCCTAACAATGCCAAAGGATCACTTACAGAAACACCATGGATCAAGGGTTAGCCAAAACACTCAGGTCCTGGGAGGTGCAGGTCTACACTGTGTATAATGCAGGACAACCAGCAGCATCTACAGGCCTTCATACAACATATAACTAATTAAACAACAAATTAAAAATAGCCAGAAAGAAAACAAATCTCCAAAAAAGTAGCCTTTGTCCCTATGAATAGTTGCAGACCAATTGAAAGCAATCAATTGTATGTGTGTGGACACCGGTGACACCCACTGAAAATGTACCTGTTGGTGCCAAGAGAAGATCGCCTGTTTGTAAAGTGAGTGGACAGCACGCTCCACTCACCTCTCGCCAAGTACCAGCTCAGGAGTTTCGTAAGTAAAGACCATGCTTCATATTTCACAGAATTTTTAATACACAATAGGAAATGTTTCTGCAATTTTTCACTCTTATGCTTTGCAAATAGCTTCTGTCATAATGTAATAAACAATCAGAAAATTAGTTAGAACAAGGGCCCTCTGTGTGCTCTTAGGTTCAAAGTGCACACTGGACTGTACGGTTCCTCGGCACTGTCACAGCAGACAGCAGTAACATTTCTGAAATGGCTGAGCTTTCAAAGACTGGCCCAGTCATTCACTCCTTCCCTAAGACTATTGAGAATAAACATGCAGATCTGGTAAAGGGTGGATTAAAGTAAGGAAGTCAGTAAAGACAGAGATGGGCAGAAATTCTACTGTCACATTAGCTATACTACCAGCCACTGGAAGACGCCGCAGTCAGTCGGTGACCCGACGCATGCCTACTCGACAGTATCACAAACAGACTGACGATGGATCTGACATAACCTCCTCCTCCTGATTTCTATGCCCGGTCCTTACATAATTAATAGCGCTCAATATGCTCCAGAAGTGCACTTCTGTTCATTCATTCTGGATGAAAAGACAAGAACTCCAATCTACTGACCTTTCTAATTCCTTATTACCCAGTGGTCGGGCAATTACTGTGTACGGCAAATACCTCCTACAGTGAGCTTGCTATGCCAAAATGAGGGATAACATGGAAAGTCTGTGTTGACCACACCGATTTCTAGATGTTAGCCTCTTTTCCATCCCTTTTCCCCAACAGATATTGCCACGTTGTTCTTAGTGAAATTTGTTAGAGGAAAATTGCAGGGTGCGCTCTTCTTACCTATGTAATATTTACCTCACCCAGGAGAAAATACCACTTGGGATAACTTCTGCACATTCAGAATTCCAATCCCTAAGCAAATTCCCATTTGCACAGGCATTGACATTTTCCCAACTGCTCATAACCAGTGCCCATGAGGTCTAAATGTTGGCAAATAAGGGTCTGAGGCACATGAGGACAGATTTCTGCCGAGGATAACACAATGTGTTTAAGTGGGTAAACCAAGATTACAACCTTTCACTTCAATTTCCATGTTGAAAGCTTAGCCAGTCATCCCCTTGAATGCTGCTGTTTGAGTCTTCAAAGTATGCAAACAAACAAAAATAATGAAACAAATTCCACCTGGCAGTTAATTTCAATGCGATTACTGGGTACTATTGCAATAAGATTGTGTTCTCTCTCAGTTCCCACATGGTCACAACTGAATAAATGAAAAACTGAGTGTAAATTAAAAAAAAAAAACGGCAGGCAATAATAAGTGATAAAGCGAGAAAGGCCCCTTACCATACCGTACCTCTAATCATCAATACTTTGGTGAGTAGGAGACTCATCCAAACTGGGTGAGCTTTCAGTTCCTTCTCTAAGCATCGGAAAGCAGAGGAAGGAAAAGGATAGGAGGAGAGTTAAAGGCAAGACAGACAAGAGGGGTGTTACAGCAGTTAGAGAGGAAGACAAGTCCTAGTTTTGAGAGGAAGCAGTTAGTGACATATAAGGAAAGAAAACTCCAAGTTTTGTCTTCACAAATTTACAAAAAAAAGACCTTGCAAGACTGGAGGTTGCAAGACTACTTCATTTAATAATAAAAATAGTGTTCTGGATAACAGTTTCCATGTTTGCAAGCAATATGCACAAGCAAAACTGGCAAGGACCAAGCACATACTATGTGGTAGTGGGAACATCCATTTGGCAAACATACATTCATTCCATTTGGCAAACATACATTCATTCCATTTGGCAAACATACATCCCATTTGGCCTAGGAAACTTGGATAAACAGAATCAAGTTGTCATTGCAAAATCCCTTTTGGCTCCTATCTCGCCGACTCGAGTGTCCCATAATACTATGACTAAAAAGAAAGCGATGCTTTACTGTGGTAGGATAAAATATGCTTTTTTCATGACAGCACAAAAAACAATACCAGTTGCCTGGTGCAGTTTGAAAAAGGCATACAGTTTAGAGCACAAAATGATATCAAAGTTTTTCAATTTTACAGATTCAGTGGCAAATAATCTGCTATTCTCCAGTTCTGCCACCATACAAAGTGCTTCCTTGCACACTCTTAGCAACGCCCATTCTGGATACACAGTCATCAAGTAATTTGATGAACATCCTATGGGGACAGGTGGTAAAGATTATCAGATCTAGGAGTCCCACAACAAAAAAGCTTTGCAGCTCACTACAGTCATCGCCTTTCTAATGCACTCTTTCTCAAAGTGCCTTAATTCCTAAACCACTTAACCGCCAACAACCTTTTAACTTTTCTCAGAGCATTTTCAGTTATGTTTAATTATGCGTGGGAGGAAAGTGCTTATTGATCAAATACTGTCTGACGTTTGGTCAGTTCTCTATGCCAACAAGATGGAATTTGAAGTAGGTATTATACAGTTAAGGCACAAAAATCTTCAGATAGCACTTTGTGTTTTTTTAATTCTTCGTAAACTTTAATTGCGCTTTGAAAACAGTTTCAATGACATGGCGTAGCTGACACGTGTTTCATCTTCATCAAGGCAATTAATTGATATTTGTAGAGATCAAACAATATTTTATAAGTATATGACTACATCAGTCAGCAGTAGACCGTCAGGTTTGTGATTTAGTTATTTCGAAATCTGTAGTAATTCCCGTAAAATTCTCCCTAGGAGGAAAAAACAATCCTTCTGTTACAACATAGATTGTCAATTACAACCAGCTCAGTGATGCATGATAACACCCTAGGAAGTGTCAGGGAAGGTGGATAACTACACTCAGCAGACAGCAATTTCTCAATGTATGATGCAGAATTGCTGTTGGCTCAACCGAGTTAAGCTTGTATTCAGACTAATCAATACTGCATAGGCAGTGTTCCTAATTTAGGAATTAAGGCCCAATTCACAAAGATTTTTCTCTGAGCAGTTGTGATGACTTACTCCTGGATTTCCAGGAGTAAGTCACACCAATCCATGGAAAACGCTTCGTGAATTGGGCCCTATATAAAGACGCTGCAGCACACTGCCTTTTTAAAGCAAACAAATGTCTTTCTTCAGTGCCACTGTGAATAAGGCAGGAACGTGCAATTCTAGGCTAAGAGAGGATTGGACAGAAGCGGATAGAGCAACCGAGAAGTGGGGTAGGTTCAAAAGGCCTCTATGAAAGTTGGAAATGTCGTCAATTTAGGGAAAGTGAAAGGTGTAAGGTGTCTGTGACCTGTAAAATATTGGCATTTTACAACACATAAAAATTGTTTATATTTCAAGGTTACTGCAATGGGTTCCTGAATTCTAACAATAGGTCTACAGCAGCGCTTCTAGTCTGATTTTGAACTGGCATTTAAGGACCCTGTGCTATAAACCATAAAGAATGTATCCTGCATGAGTGACATGCTCTATATCCAGAGCCTTCCACAATCGTGAATTGCAGGGGGTGAAGATGAATGTTCACCGAGAAGCACTTCTTGTTTCCAGTCCCCCAGTGGAGCAATCCGTTTCTGAAACAATACAGCTTTGAACCTTGTGTGTTTCCTCTCTAAAGACTGGCTTGACAAGCAGGTATTGCTACTTCAAGTATGTAATTGGTGTAGGCAACTGCTGATCTGCTTTTGTATTTGCAAAGAGCAGTCTCTCAATTACAGGCTTTTCTGACACACATATACGCTACCAGAAAGTTATTTTTGTTACTGGAATACCCAACGTTGGTGTAATGGGCCCATTACACCATAGAATTATTACGGTACAAAACAACCTTGGCTGTAATTCATCTGCAAGCATGCATTACATTTCACTGGCTTATGCAAGTGAAATCCAGCATGGGAAAGACGCAGCTATCCTGGATACATTACAAACAAGGGCCTACAAAACAGTATTTTCCCTACCCCGTCACTCCTCACCTGCGCTTTGTGCAGAGTCCCACAATGAGCAGATCTCAAAAAGCATACACAGTTGGTAAATCGGCCCTCCTGCCTAAATCCTGCTGTCCCAAAACAACAGCTATTCCGTGTATGCTCAAGACAGCTAGATCTACCAACAATTACAAAATGAGTCTGGGGATTAACACATACACACTTGCATATTGTCACAAACACTACTGGGTCTTACTGAACATTTACAGAAGGGAGATCTTGCAGTATGCCGCGCCCAAAACATCTTCCATTTGACACACACAACGCTCCACCTTCTGGCAGTCCTTTTACCTCTGCACCTGGGACTTGATCCCAACTCAGAGGGTTGAAAACTCAACTTTTTTAAATGTCTCCTTCACTTCTGCATCCTGAGATTCCCCATGCAAACTGCATCGCCCTTCCCAGACTCCCCTCTTAATCCTACTCCCTGGAATAAATATTCTGAAAGTACTGTGGAGGGGTAGGACCTTTTTACAAAAACTCACATGTAAATCTAAAATAAATCAATATTAACCGAGTATACCCAGGTACTTCAGCCCACATTAGCAATTTATAATCGGAGGCAGTCAAACACAGCTTCCCCGTGGACCCAGCAAAGACTCTTTCTTTGGATAATGGCATTTGAGTAAGAATGGAATCGCCTTAACCACGAAACAGAGGGCTAATCTCATTCCTGAGGGCTGCATCAAAGACGGACAACCAACATCCGGCCTCCACTTCCACCTGGCCCTTTGTTGCTTCCGCCCTCGGGCATCGCAGGGTATGATCCGCATACCACACAGGCCTGGGCTGAAACGAGGAGAGGAAAACCTGTGGGAAACAGAGATAATCCCCGCGACCCCCGTGACTCACCCGGTCTGCCACGCCAGGATGTGGTGGGGGCTGCTCGGCGGCGTGGCTCCCAGCTCGCTGGTTGGTGTTGAACTCCTCGGACTTTGAGGTAAGGCAGCTACGAAACAAAGAAGGCGGGGGGAAAGGTCAGACAGGGAGTAACAAGGCCGAGGAATCCACGCAATGATGAAAGACGCCTAGCTGTGATTAACAGGTTGCGTGAGAGCAGGCACCGCACCGACACACACAACAGACACTGCAGTCAAAGCCCAGTGGAATTCGATATTTATTTTCTGGTTTAAATCTCATGAGGTCCTCACCACCCAGGCAGCCGAGCACACTTCAAAGGAGAATACTTTTAACGTGTTCATTTATATTTAGCACACAGGACGTGTTTGCTGGTACAGAGCCCGAGCACGACCAAAAGAGGAGAAGTGACCAGATTCTGACAAAGCGCCACGAAACGACGCAGACCACCCGTGACTGAAGTAAAAGTCACCACAAACCGCCCGGCCAGATTTATCTGTTTTGCGGACACAGAAAGGGAGAAAAGACGAAAGCGCGGGGTATGTGTTAATATTGGAGGTCAGTGTCTGGCAGTCTAAAAAACAAAGTGAATCATTTGTCAGGCTTGTTTTGAATCGAGATTAACACTAAACCAGCGTATGCAGAAACATTTCTAATGTGCAAATCTCGCCCCTAAACTTCCCAGCAAATGCCCGCTCCCAACACTCCCAGACTGCATTTGCGAACGGGGGGAGGGGCCCGGGGCACTATACTCTGTGTGAGGTCAGCTTTTCCGCAGCTAAACCCACTATGGACTGCTGCACTGTTTCTAAATTAGCTCACACATGTTTATGGCTAAAGGTGCGTGGGGGATGATTTACTTTATTAACACCTAACCATATTTTTTTCTCTTGCAGATGAGTCATTCCGGAATACACAAGCATAACTTTTGTTTACATTTACATAGACATTATCTCTGAAAGTATTTAAAGTAAGGCCTCGCCTTATTTACAAGGCAGTGTTAAGCCACTTAACGCCGCCTTGCAAATAAGGCACCCTTTCACTTTCCGCCACAACACCCATTGATTTTGACACTGCCCCCTATTTACAAGGGTGGTGTAAATAGGAGGCAGCTGCAAAATTAAGACCAGGGAAAACCTGGTCTTAAACAGGCGCAATGAGGAGAAATGCTTTATTTCTCCTTGTTTTTGCTGTTTCCATGTGTACTGCGTTGTGCACGACACATAGAAACAGCAAATTGCCATTGATTGTTTATGTGCACCCCACCTGCACATAAACAATCATTTAAAAAAAAAAAAGCTGTTTTGCAACTTTTTAGTGTGCTGCATTAAGCAGCACACACAGAAGTTACAAAACGGCATTTAAAGATTGGTTATATGCAAAATGTAGTTATTAAATTTGGCTCTGGGTGACAAAACATATTACTGCATATACTGACAGCTTATTCATGATCACACAAGTAAAATTTGATTGAATTAGAAAGACAGTACATAGTGTTACAGAAGTACCCAGGCAGCATAATAGTAAATTGAAATGCTAACATATTATTGGAAAATATGCAATGTAGTAAGTGCCCTTAAAACAGTAGAGAACTAATGCATTAAATGAGAGATACACAGAGGTTTCTGATATGAAAGATTATAAACCACAAGTGTTAAGTGAAAACTGATAACTTCTACTACTAATACAAAATAAGTACATCACTGATCAATTATTTGGTCTTGGAATTAACGGGGTAAGGGATGTGGGACTAGTCCAGTGTTCCCAGCCCTTTATAGTAAGAAGTTAATTACTGTTGGTACACCAGATAAGTAATCAAGTGTATCTGAGCATCTCTTGAGGAGCACTCTGGTTGCACTCAGAAGAAGACAGATGGCGAAAGAGCAGTGAAAGTTTACTCAGGTGAGAAGTGAGGTCAATCAAGGTAGAATGGAAAGCAGACAGGGCTGAGTAGTATCTTAATTGTAAATATGATTTTCATAATATACTCAGACACTGGAAAAAAAGCTTAAAGAATCCTATAACCAGTATTCAAGGTAATTGCGATTTCCAAAATGGTGGTGAGGTTTCTGACTTTTCTACGTGGCCTGGCCTTGTGGAACAATCTTTATATAAATTTGTGGCAAGCTACCATACCTAACTGTTTCCAGCAAGGTCACAAAGAACCCCGTTTTAAATCTGTTAGGTTTTCAAATGTCTTCTACCTTTGGTCTCTGCCCTGTGAGTTTTGGTATCATGGCCTCAGGTTGAGATTTTCTTTTAATATTGTTGTTTCCAACTTTTTATGCATACATTGCTTTTCTATTGATTGCAGATTTATTTGGCATTTGGTGTGCTCACCTGTACTGCAGTGTGAAGTGGTGACAGAGGTAATGGTTGCAATATATGTTTAATAAACAAACAAATTTACCTCAAAACTAGCACACAGTGTGGTTCATGAGCTCCAACCCATACAGGTCTACATTGGACAAGAACAACTCCAAACCCCAGAAAGTGTTTCAAATTCCCAAATTGGTCACCGCCCAAGCAAAAAAATAGATTAGGAAGACTTGCAAATAAAACTGGCATTTGTATGGAAACACCATCTTAATTCCTTCTTCAATCGGCCGTGACCTCTGTTCTTGCGCACCGCTTTCCCATTTCTGCTGCACAGGTCCTCTAAGATCCAGTCCCCACTGCCGCCAGTTCGCTACCACTGCCCGGAGTCTGATTTCTGTTGGGTATTTAGCATTGTCTTGTTGTCGTCTGATCTCTATTCTGTTGGTGCATTTTGCTTGTGTTTATTTTTGGTGCTTTCTGGGTCGCTTGTCCCGCCGGTTGCCCTGCCAGTTTTTCCTGCTGTCGGTCTCTTACTCCACCGCTGTTCCTGCTTTTCGCCCCACTGCTGTTCCCACTTCCTGACCTCGGCTAGATATGGAGGACGTGCTGCCGGCGCGCCAAAGGCAAGCCTGTCTGCGCCTATCCATGCCTGGACCGCATCCAGCCCCAGGACTCCTGGCCCTCCCACCATCCACCGCTACACCGCCGAAGAACGCCTAGCCCGGGACACTGGAACAACCGCTGCTTCACTGCCACCCAACAATCAACCTAAGGACTCTTCACCTGCCTCCACTGCCACTTCGATTGCCACACAGGACCCCCCCGCCTGTACCAGACCTCACACAGCTCCCGCTCAGAAGACTAAGAACTACTGGGCACCACTCCAATGCATCCTGCTTAACACCCGCACCTTCTGCAAAAATGCCACGGAACTCTGGGACACCATCACCACCACCTACCCGGACATTGCCTTTATCACTGAAACATGGCTCAAACCCTCCTTGCCACCGCCATACCCGACGGCTACAAGATGCTGCACCGAGACCGCACTGACAAACACCGCGGGGGCATCGCTATCATCTCCAATGAAAGCACCCGATGCACCGTCACCAATGATGACCCAACACCTATTATGGAACATCTCAACTTCTGACTACAAACTGACGCTAAGACCATGATAAGAGGCACCCTAGCCTACAGACACCCAGAACACCGATCACCCTTCTGCCAAGCCATCGCCAACATCATCGGCCCCCTTGGCATCGACTCCGTCCACACCATCCTGCTTGGTGACCTCAATTTCAACATTGCTGACCCCAACCATACCGCCTTGCTGGAGAACCTCAACAATATCGGCCTCACCCAACTGGTCACCGAACCCACAAACAAAGCAGGACACACACTCAACGTCATCTTTACTGCCAGCGAAAGAATCAAATTCACCCACGTCACACAACTCACCTGAGCTGACCACATCATCGTTCACGTTACCATCCTGAACGCCCAGCATCCCACCACCACAGCACCACCCACTGCAGCTGGGGCAAGGTAACCAAGGAGCTATGGACACAAGCCCTCAGCACCACACACCCCTAAACTTCAGAAGATCTTGACCAGACCGCCCAGGACTTCTCCGCCTAGATCAACAAATGCACCAACAGAGTTGCCCGTTGAAATCAGCGAAGACCAACAAAACCTCGAAACAAGCCCGGTGGTATACCACGGAGCTCAGAACTACAGAGCGCAACTGCTACCGACTCAAGAAGCGATGGCGCACCACCAAGGGCCCCTCGGACAAAGCCGTCCACAAAGCAGTCCTCAGCAAGTACCACCTGCACATCAGAGAAGCCAAAAGAGCAGCCATCACCACCGGCATCGACACAGCTGCCAACCACATGAAGGAAATCTTCCAAATTGTCAAGGAATACTCAAACCCTCCAGCCACAGAGAACACCATCCAGCCCTCCCAAGAACTCTACGTCACCCTCTCAGATGACTTCCACAGCAAGATTACCCCCATCTACAACAACCTCAATACCCAACCTCCCACTCTCAGCCTCGACAACCTCGATCTACCATCGAACACTAGCCAAATGATAAGCACCTGGACCCCGCTCACCACCCAGACCACCTCAGCCATCATGGCATCCATCCACTCCGGGGTGCCCACCGACCGTTGCCCCCATCTTCTCTTCAACCTCGGAGCCAACCCTATCAGCTCAGAAATCACCAGCATCCTCAACACTCCATCTCCACAGCAACCTTCCCAGGCATATGGAAACATGCAGAGGTCAGACCCCTCCTGATGAACCCTCTGCCAACCCCAGTGACTTTAAAAATTACTGACTGATCTCTCTGCTCCCCTACCCAGCCAAAGTACTTGAGAAAGCCATCAACCAACAGCTCACCGAACACCTCGAACAAAACCACCTACTCAATGCCTCACAATCAGGATTCCATGTCATCACACACAGCACTCAGACTGCACTGATCGCTGCCACAGATGACATCAGAACTCTCCTCGGCCGCAGAGAAACTGTAGCCCTGATCCTCCTCGACCTCTTTGCTGCGTTCCCACCACACTCTCATCGATAGACTCCAACATCGGCATACAGCGGAACGCTCTCAAGTGGATCACTTCTTTGCTTTCAGGATGCTCACAGAGCATCCGGCTGCCTCCCTTCACCTGTGCACCCAAGAACATCATCCTGCACCCCAAGGATCATCCCTCAGCCTCACCCTATTCAACATCTACATGACCCCCCTCGCAGACGTTGTTAGATCCCGCGGCCTCAACATCATCTCCTACGCTGATGACACTCCACTAATCCTCTCGCTCACCGAGGACCTCTCCAACGCCAAAACCAACTTTTGCAAAACATGGCAAAATGGATGAGAGACAGCTGCCTCAAACTCCTCCGTATGGGACCAAAGCTGGTGGCCGGCAGAACTCGGACCAACGCCCACACCAACAGATCCTGAACACAACCTCTGCATCATCCTCAACAGCCAGCTAACCATGAAACAACAAGTCAATGCAGTCGCCTCTTCCTGCTTCCATACCCTCTACATGCTCCACCGACTCTTCAGATAAATCCCCCTCAACACCAGAAAGACCGTCACGCAGGTCCTCGTCACCAGCCACCTCGACTATGGCAAAATTCTCTACGCTGGAATCGCCTCCCAGCTCTTCAAAATTCTTCAGACCATACAAAACACCGCAGCCAGACTCATCCTGGACCTCCCCAATGGATTCGCATCACCCCTCACCTCAAAAACATCCACTGGCTTCCCAGCCAGAAGAGAAACCAGTTCATGATCCTCACGCATGCATACAGAGCTCTCCATGACCAAGGACCGTCATACATTAACCATCGACTGAACTTCCACCTGCCCGCTAGACTTCTGCGCTCTGCCTCTCTCGCACACACCTCCCGCATCTGTCGAAGTCGCAGCGGGGGTCGCACCTTCTTCATCGAGGCCAAGTCCTGGAATGACTTACCCCCTACCTGGCGGATTTCAGAGAGAAACTCAAGACCTGACTTTCAACGGAGACACTGCACCCTCAGCACCCAGATACCCTTAGGGGTGACAGTGCTGCGCTATACAAATGCTGATTGAATTGGTTATTAGTTATTTAGATATCGGAGATGGATCTGAAACTCCCATTGACTCCATGCCTGTGTGACTAGCGAAGAAGACGCATAAATACACTTTAACTGCTTAAGACTTATAATAGTGTTGAATACTTGGGTGCTATATTTAGTGTATCTATTTTTGGAGCACAATGCCAACTTCTTTTCACCTTGATTTATTATAAGCTCCCTTTGCATACACAACAGTGGCAGGAAGCCAGCCAGTATTCAGTAAAGCAGGAAGCTCGTTCCTCACCCCCACACTCTGTTATCATCGCCCATGCACCATACAATGAAAAAGGGAGTCCTCTGCGCCTCCTTCTCATCGACTTGTCTCTCATGGAGGAAGTTCAATCTCTGCCGCTCCCTTCTAAATGATTCTAATCCAGTTTCCAGCAGTGGGAGGCTAGAACTACTCAGTGTCCGACAGGAAGATGGAAGACCCCTGCTTCCTACCACTGTAACTTACTGATCTATGAGAGGGAGTGCAAATTCCATTCAGATAAGTATCTTAAGTACATATGACTCCAAACTGGAGACCACCACCACCACCTCTGGCTGCATATAATCAGTGATCTGTGCTCTCTCTGCATATCCAGGCTGCATAGCTCAGTGAACTGCTTGTTTTACCTACAACAGTGCTTCTGTTGCCTTAAATACAACAGTCAAAGGGTATGAATGGAAGCAGGGCATTTCATCGCTCAAAGTCAGCCGGGCAATGCATCACTCAGAAAGTAGCATAGGCATTTAATCTCTCTATAAGTCATCCAGGCATTTCATCTCTCAGAAAGTCGCTTCTCTCCGAAAGTTGCCCAGGCATTTCACCCCTTTGAAAGTTGCCCAGGCATTTCAACCCTCTGAAAGTTGCCCAGGCATTTCAACCCTCTGAAAGTTGCCCAGGCATTTCAACCCTCTGAAAGTTGCCCAGGCATTTCAACCCTCTGAAAATTGCCCAGGCATTTCAACCCTCTGAAATTTGCCCAGGCATTTCAACCCTCTGAAAGTTGCCCAGGCATTTCAACCCTCTGAAAGTTGCCCGGGTATTTCATCTCTCTGAAAAACACGCAAGCATTTCTTCTCTCCGAAAGTCGCCCAGGTAGTTTTTCTCTCTGAAAGGTGCCTGGGCATTTCATCTCTCTGAAAGTCACCAACCTACCCCATTGTGAATATGAGAGTCTGCTCTGTATTAACATAAGTGTGTCTATTCCAGCCTTTTAGGGTATGTAAGCTATTTCAACTCAGGTGAAACCACGAGTGCCAATTCATAGATTAAAACAATTTCATCATTAACTGTAAAAATCTCGCACATTACAGCTTTATCAGAAATGCAAATTCCGTAAGGACACCAGTAGTTGCAATAGAGAGCTGGTGTATATCACATTTAACTTAAGAATAGTTCCACATGTATTTTTCAAAACTATGATTGCCATTTTAGAATTCTAATACATTTGCTCAGAGAAAAGAGCTTAATTATAAATTTCCTTGTAAACACAACAGATGGAAGCTGGAGGAGAGGGTTATGAATGGGGGGCCGGGAGGGCGGTCATTTTGGTGTCACCTTGCATTTGAGATGGTACTCAATATTAAAGAAATTAATGTTATTTACCAGTGAAATATATGTAGGTTACAAACTAAAACTCCAAAGTCTGGATGGGAATCCCTACATTTGAAAGACTTTTTATTTTTTTTATTAAATGTTCACTGCCGTCCTCACTGGAAAAGAAATAAAATCTTCAAAACATTTCAGCATGTCAAGTTGTTGCTGGTATATATTGGACAGTGTGCGAGGATGTGAAAAGATTTTAGTGTAATATATAAATAAACATGCATCTTCATTTAGCACTCACCTGATGTTGCTTTACACATTTGCGGCATTCGTTTTACCCTGCTGTGTGCCACAAAGGTGCTTTGAGATGTGCTGTACTGGGAACTGCTATCCGATGAGTTTGAACTTGTGTGCGAGAGTCTGTTGTGCTCCTTGTGAGTGGACGAGGACCGGTGGTACCACAACCGGAGCTCATCTGACACCGCAGTCCTGCTCGAGCCCCGCTCTTGGCTCTCCCTGCCAAGCGATGGAGTCCTTACAATCTGAGAGCGGGAGGGGGTCAGTCTTACTGAATCCGGAGAGTCCTCTCCATGCCAGTTCTCTTTGTACATCCCCCCCGCGGTATACGAATTGGATGTCTTAAATTGTGCTTTCACACTGTAGTGCCCCTCCTGGTCGTTCTCCAGACTGCGCACCACCACAGGGGTGGAGCTTCCTTCAATGTAGAGCGGGTACTCTTTGATCCTGTATTGAGAAGAGGGTTGGCTTTGACTGTGGAGGTAGACTCCGTGGTGTCCAGTTCCATTCCTTGCTGCCAAATTCGGCATGCTCCCTGAATTGGATGACAGAAGGTTCCCAGCGGATTTGTGCCTGTGCCGCTGCCTCTCGCGGGCCTTAGACGGCGAGTCCTCTGCTAGCGTGGAGTAGTTTGGGTTCATCTGAGCGGGATAGAAGTGCTCAGAGCTAGAGTGACTGGTGCAAGAGGAACAGTCGTCCATTGGGTCAGAGCCATTGCTGCTACGAGTCCTTGGTGTGAAGAAATCGGGGCTCCCAGTGTCGTTCTCGGACCCAAGAAGCTTGCCGTGCGATTCCAGGCTGGAGCTTCTATGTCTAAAGTGCTGGACTAGGCTATGCAGCCTGGTGGGGCTGAGGTCCACTGACCTATAAGCAAAACAAAGGACGTTAATCCTTGTGCACTGAGGAAATCAATTCTTACCTCATATAGTATAACTAGAGGCAAAATGAGAATAACTTGTATTGGACATGCAAATAGAAGCAGACATTCTGGAAAAATAATCATCATTAGAATAAAAATGTGAAAGAGCACACAAGAGGGAAATGAGTCAGTCGAATGGAAATAGAGAGAGGATAGCGAGCTGATAGGGAAAGGAGAACTGAGGAAGATGAGAGAACAATGAGAAGACGTAGAGAGACAGAGGGGATGAAAGAGAGAAAGGACATGTCTCATTGGCTCGTTCACGTACACAGTTTTTAAATACGATCAATGGCCAAGAATTGTTCTATTGGATTGATTAAAGGAATTAATATGATGATGGCTTGAAAATCTTTACACCACTGCAAATATGGCTTTTCTATGGTGTATTAGGAAAGTGCTTTAATTAGCTGGAAAGTAAGGTCACGGTACTCCGAGTACCAAAGGAAGTATTTACTTTTGCCACCTGCTCCAAGCCTACTCTAGAGTACCCAAACCTTAATAACAAACCAAAGACTCAATGTTCACTATATATTGCTTTTGATGAAGGACATCCTCATGACCTTAATAGGAATCACAAAACTCTTTGCTAAGATGCCCAGGTACCTATTAGCTAGAAGTGGTTCTAGTCCACCCAGCCCGGTTTCTTGCTAATTGGAACAGTACACCGTGCTATTATACAATGACTGTACTAGACCCGTAAGCTTCCAGGAAGATACAGACTACTGAATTTCCTCACCCAGCTTTTCAGCCATTAGATATATCGATTCTCAATGTCGTGTTAGTTTAGATACCAGCATTCATCTTGAGATATCTGGTGGGGCCAAAGGACATAACACAAGTCACACTGAAAGGGTAGTGCTTCTGTGGCTGGATAGGATGCTCCAGACAGGCCTTACACAAACTCTGCCACCTGAGCTTTGACATACACGAATACTGCTTAGGTGCACTGTGAAAATGCCAAAATGTCATTTTATTCAACCATTTAAATGCTGCCATAATTTAACCACCTAATATTTGATGGCTTTGCAATAACTAGGGTGTATTTTATTTGCATTTTGCAATATTAGATTTACTGTGGCTTCTTCGACATTTGTGGTAAAGAGGGAATATGAGAGGAGCGTCCTCTTCTACTCAGAATAAAACAGGAATATTGCTAGGATTCCTGTTTCTCTGTGCAAAGTGACATTGTCACCCTCGCATTCTAGGCAAAGGGCACACTTGCTACTTGTAGATGTAGGTGGGTGTCCCTCTGTGGTTCGTGCTTTAGGCGCCTCTCTAAGACCGAATTTCATGCATGCCTTCTGTATAAATGTGAGTAAGCATGTGCCTGCTTTTTATTGCTTTTTATATTACGCCATATGTTGAAGTTCAGTACATAATTTAGTTACACGTTGTTTACAGTACAAAAACAAAGGGTTAGATCTATTTCTAAGCACTTTGAGTGTAAGAGTCATCAAAACGCATTTCCAAAGAGTTTGCTCCTCATAAGCATACATTTATAATAAAGCAGCACATTCTTCACTTCAGCGAAAAATCACCTATACCATCTTATCTGACATACAAGCTGAATTACCCCAGAAGGCAGCATAATAAATTAATATACTGGAGAAAAACATTTCTGATTTTTCCTGTTACATTGCGGGCCTATGCATTCTGATGCCTTCTTGGTGGTGGCATTCTTACCTTGTGGCATGGACGTAATGTGGACTGCGTATTCGCAGGTCAGGCGTGGATGGCATGCTGGACTGAGAGTTCCAATGAGGGAGGCTGCGGATGGGACTGTTCTGCAGAGAGCTGCTCCCTCCGCCCTCTGCACAGCTACCTGTGCTGGGGAAGCGCTTGTGGCCACTGAAACAAAACGTCACATATCCACTTCATGTTATTTCAGACTCATCGAAAAAATCTTACTCACTGAGTTGAAGTATACAATCGAAATTTTCCCCTTGGTCAGTAAAACATCTAAAGCAGGAAAGGTATTTGTATGTACATAATATTACATTCTATGGATGTAAGGTAGCTTCTACGGTGCAATAAATCTCAGTTTTTGATACTTAAAGACTTAAACACTGGTATTAATAAAATGGAAAACGTTACTTACCTGTAACAAAAGTGTGAAGCTTGAGGCGATTCTAGATTCAAATGTCGTCTATTATTCTTCCATCTAGTAGTTGAACTTGCAACAGAATCTAGCAAAATGATTCTGGGGGTCGATCACAGGGAAAGCATATGTTATGGTAAGTGAGCTACCATTTGTGCAGTGCATTATTGCCACTGATGTGGTATTAGAGTACTCAAATGGTCAAGAGCAATTACATGTGGACCTATATGTGTCATTCAAAGTGTGTGAGGCTGTCAAACGTCTAATGTGGGAAGCGTTGAGTGTGATGATTGTCTTGATATGTGGTTGTGTTGTAGTGAACTTGGTGTTGCTTGTATGCGTGCCAATGTTCATGCAGTTAAGAATGAATAGAGGGCACTTTGGTTAGTGTTTATATTTTACATACCTAATCAAAGAAATGTCGCATGGCGGTACTGGTACTTTTTTCCCCTGCTAACAGCTGGAGCTCAACACGTGAAAAAGAACTAATGCTACAGTGTGCGGTTCTATGAAGTCAACACAAAGGCAACGGACAACCCAACAAATGTGTCGATGGCTCTAATCTGAAGCAGTAAAGATGCAACCCAAAGAAATCAACAGACATCCCAGTACATGTAACCATGAAGTCCACCTATAAGCACTAATGGTAAACGCCCAAGAAAATCAACAGGAGCTGTGGGCTACACCCAGAAGTAAAGATACTGCAATTCACAAGAGTAGGTGCAAATATGGATCTGAAAAGAGTAGGTGCCAATGAGTGAAGAGAGGGTTTCAGAATTAATAAAATGGGAGCAAGTAGCAGGGGCAGTTTAAGGGAAATTATTTGAGTTGGGGAGATCTCATGGTTGGCCCAATGACCTACCTGGCCATAACAAGCAGAAACAGGGGAGATGCTACATTAAGGTGCCTGGCTCCTAGGTTTGGTGTGAGTTAAATGGGAGGGTAGATTCAGCATGAAGGGTCAAGCCAGCCACATCACTGGCCCTAGGCCTGTAGCTGGGCACAAAAGCTGTAGAAGGAGGACAGGAGAAATCAAAAAGCACTGAGGATATGACAGAAAATACAAGCAACGGAGAGGGCAGCAAGAGAAGACGGTGAAAAGCTGGATCGCAGCTTAGCTAAACCGAAATGAAAACGGAGACTGGGGAATTCCAACACTGCAACATTTCTGGTCCAAATCAAAATGCACGGTATGGAAAAGGTATAGGAAGAAAATCTGGGCAGAATTTCATTTAAGCATTTAACTGTCAAAAGCGTACTGTCAAAGCAGAAACTCTCACTGGGGCGCTTACACTTACAGCACAACTCCATATTCCAGCTGAAGCTGGGGGCTGCAATCCTGCTTCCCATGTGGTGTGTACTACAGTGGAGTTGCTTGTCTTAAATGGGTCATAGTGTTCAATACCCGTTGTGGTGTGCATTTTGATTGTATTTGGTATTATGCATAATGTCTTTGCGTTATGCTATGTGATGTCGCAGACTACCCCTGGCCTGTCTGGTGTAAATTGTACATTATCGCTTCAGCTGCCCTTGCATGTGCTCTAGTTCCAAATACCAGCTGCCCGGGTGGTGTGTACAGTGCTTGTATTAGGTAGTGCTCATGAGGTCATTGACCATAAGACCACAATGTCCAACAATTCAATTACAATGTTTAGATGCTATATTCACGGACGGCCATTTGTAAGGTACAATGTAAACGTGTAAGTGATTACATACTACAGATTGAAAACTTTACTATGTGAGAAGTACTATCTGATTCTAGAATCCTCATGATGCACAACTCTTGTGACGGTTGAGTTTCTTTTTTCCTTTTATTGTGGTAACCTATGCTAGAGCCACATGCTTTGCAATTATTGTAAAGCAGTATTCCACCGAGGGATGTAGGCGTGATATGTAAGTAGCAGAAAATAAATGCTTCAAACCTGTCTGCCCTACCTCAGCCTCTTTGCATACCTGCACATTCAATATTCATGTTTAGTAAATATAATAACTGAAGATCAAAAAACGCCTTACATATTTCAACTAAGCAAGGGAACCAGCTTTTTGTAAATAGTACAGTGTGCACTTAACTTGACATATAACTAACATAATTGAATAGCATGACCAGTTCCTCTATTGATTGTTTCGACTATCACCTGCTTCCCCAACATATAAGGTGTATGTGGCACAAAACGTTGCTGTGTTTACCTCATGGTTTTAGTCTTAACGATGCAACACGTTAATGCTCTTCTTATGAAAAGCTCTTCCTGGATGCAGGTGTTTTTCGTAGAGGGCACTTAAAGTATCACCTTTAATGTTACATGTTTAAGAATTTAGCACAAAAGGAGATATTATGAAATTGAAACTGTATTTACTTTCCGTTCTGGTTGAGGTGTATGAAGTGGTGAAGTAATGTGTGTATGATAGGAAAGGAGAAGAGTGATGGATATTGTTAACTCTCCAGCAGATAAAGCCTATCTACATATGCCTGTATACAAATCTTGGGATCATATTTTTGCATGTATTTACATTTAGCTAGCTATCTCACCTGGAATGGCTGTGCGACGATCGCTTCTTGACCTTCTCGTAGGGCTCATCCAAGGACGACTCGCTCCACATTTTGGGCTTTATGGGTGACTTGTCATAATCATTCCGCTGGTAGTGCATTTGACGGAGACCCTCGAGTGACTGGGGAGGAGGGGGCCTCATATGTGAAGGGGGCCGAGGTGGGAGCCCTTTGTGAGGCGACTGTAATGGGGATAACATACTGGTGACCTGAGAATCCTCTGAAATAAAATAAAAAAAGGGAAACATTAACACTACTTCACAATGAATCTAGCAACACAAACAAAAGACTCTCGGAGTAACTCTGTTAATAATCTAACCATCTAGAAACTGGCTGGCTGAAGGCTTACTAGTTACCCCAACACTATACTAATAGTCAGTACCTCGAAACTCCCACCCATAAAGTGCTCCGTTGCTTCACTTTCGTTTTATATATAAAGGTACAAGACACGTGACATAAGAGAGCATGATATAATGCCCGGTTGCCTATGATAATACTTGCATTAGACCCTAACAATGTACATGCCATGTATGTAAGCTTTCTACATAAAGGTAGTGCTGGTGCCACACTCTACTAGCCTCATTGTCTTGAAAGAAAGGACACCTACCATCCTCAAGCACGAAGGCATCGGAGAGAGAGCTGTCCTCACTGGCAATGTTTCCTTCTGAGAAGTGAAAAAAATAGATGTATTACGATTAATCATTTTCTAATAACTCATACATCTCTACAGTGCATCCACATCTTAGTAAAGGAAAAATCAAATGCTTCTATTGAAGAACAAAAGGTCTGTTATTTAAATTGCACGTGGGAGAGAAGGAGAACTAAGGAATACGAAAAATGCAGCTGAAGCTTCTTTAACTTGCCTATGTATGTTTTCACCCATCATCCGAGACCGATTACTTGTTGCTAATCGTGCACCATTACACAGGGCCTTGTTTTTTGTGTAGCTAGTTTTCAGAGCATCATCTCCTCTAGTAGTCAGGACTGGTGACGAAGGATGTCCCTCCTTAAAGATGGTTGCCATTACAATTGGGAGTCTGTGGATATCAACACACTCCTCTTTGTTCGACGTCAGCGGTGCACTCCTCTCCCCTATGCACCATGGTGACCTGCGTCTGGGACACTACACTTCAGTGGCTGGCAAGTACCAAGACCTGTGAAGCCTTTCTTGGGATTTCTGGGTTGTCAGTGGTTACTGGACCACGATCTGCAAAAGGTGCTGCACTTGTGCCGCTGAGCCACCATCCGAATGCACTCCATTTGGGTAACCAACCGATTGATTTTGGGCAACTGACTCTCGCATGGTCATAAGAGTGAGCAACTAAGCATCCCTCCAGGCGGTGGGGTGGGTTAGCAACTTTGATTCAGTGTAACATTGCGAAAACACTCAACAACAACAATGCTCATTAGGTGTTTTTTACAAAAATGAAAATGACTTTATTTAACAGCTATGAACACAGTTCAGATGAAGAGATCACCGGTGGGTCACATACAACACCAAACGCTATTATGGCGTCTTAGTGCTGGGCGCTGGATTCCTGGTAACATTGATCCTACGGCGCTACACTGTAGCAGAAGATCCGTATAATGATGGGCAAGGAATACAGATGGGGCAACTCTGGACTGCTGTTCCTGGACTAATCTTTGGTACTACATTGGTAGCAAAGCTGGAATAACAGTGTCACCCATAAAAATAGGACAGGCCCAGAATAAAAGGTGTCCCCCCCCAAAAAAATATAGATTACAAAAACCCACCGCCCAAACAACGAAGACCCCATTCAGCAGTTTCTGGTGCTCCTGGTTGTGACTTCCCCTTTAAGGACGCAGTTAACAAAGTCACATTCACTTGAGTACAACTACAGTTTAAAAATCGACCATATAGAGATTACTTAGCAAGTACTCACTAATTTGGTGCAAGAGCGCCTTTTTACTCCAGGGCCTATATCTCAATATGTACTATTAAACGGCAAGCTTTTCTGCTGGCAGAGCGTTCAGAGGCCTTCGGCACCAACGCAAATCACTGGTCTAATTAGGACCGACCTAGGACTGGTCTTTTAGCGCTAATTTTTAATCGTGACTTTAACTTGCTATCTCCAAAAAATCAGAAGGGATTGGAAAATTGCTCATACGTTTCTGCAATCAGGACGACTTCCTCCAGGCACCCTATGTTTGGGAGTGAAGGCCTCCTAGCCTCTCTAGGGCTGAAGAAGTGATAATAGATGCACAGCACAGGTCATGAACTTGGAAGGCTCACCACTCTCGAGGAGGTGATGCTGCAGCTCCACGATCCAGATGATTCTGAATTATTTCTATTGACCAGCCGTATGGGGGGCTCTTTTGGGTCCTGAGTGACTTTTGTCTATTGGGGGCATCCTTCATGTGGACCATGCACTCAGCTGGGCCTTGCACCTTTCTGTGGATCAGGTGGGCTCCGCCTGTAGGCTCAATCCCATTTCCTTGTAGAAGGAGACAAGCTCTCCTTTAAAGGTCCCAGCATCTAAACTTCTCACAAGTGCACAAAATGTATGCGGAGTGGAGGGAATGTAGCAACCTAACAAATATTCTACCACTTGTCCTTCTTCCCTGTTCCTGCACAAGACTCTTTGGTGTTCGCAGGAGGGTCTCTGGTGGCATGCTACAGCCAACTAGAAGGTTTGTTTTATTCAAATGTTTATGTACTTCTCTAATCCTATATCTATTTCTAAACAGAATTCGTGGGGTTCTGAGTCCACAGTCATACCAGTTGTAACTAGTCCAGATTTCCTGTATATCGACATGAAACTGATGCCATATGAAATTGACATAACACATCAAATACATACATTTCATCTGGGGGAGTGGACACCTACTATGGACAATGGTAGTGGGCTATGTAACTCATGCACCAGGTACACATGCTTTATGGAGGGGGACAGAAGGGAATAAATGCAGGGTTAGATAGATAACAGCTCAACGAGAAAAGTGACAGCAATTCTGTGTATGCAGCACACACACAGGTCCAAACCACCATACATACATATCCCAGAAATGTTCGAAACTAGAAACCCCAGTTATGAGGACTTGATGGACCTTTTCCTGGTGAGAGGCGTGATGTAGCCTCCTCCCTGGGGATTGATGAATCTGGACTGTTACCTCACTGCCAGGACAGCCAGTCATCACATGATGATGAGAGATCAGAACCCACACTCATTCAGAAAGGGGGTACTTAAGAACATGGGTCCGAAGCTGTCCAAATTCGTAAATGAAATCGAGCCGATGGCACCAGGCACAGGAATACACGCTATGAGGGGTAAACTGTGACATGCAGCCACTCCTTCCCATCTACTTTATTTATCCTTACTTTTCTGATCTCTTCCTGCCAGCCCACTCGAGCAGAAACACAAGGTATGCAAGAAAAATATGAATAGTAGAGCAGTACATCTTTACCAAACCATGCATGTGGCTTTGTTCCTACATAATGCACCTGAGAAATTAATCAGCACAGTAGTGGTAAATGATTACCACATTCTGCTGCAGGGTGCTACCTAGGTCTGCTGCGAGTGCTTTATTTTCTTCACTGTGGTTAGCATTTTTTTATCTTTACATCACTATCTATCTAATTGCTCTGATGTAGATAAGAACAAATTGTAAGAGCTGAATGCTTTAACCAGACCCTGCTGTGCTTAGATCAAGTGGCTGTACATTATTTGTCACAAAAACACAAGGGCCCCTCATTACGCAAGTAAAACTGCCCTCCCTGGTGGAATGCCTAGGCAACATAGGGAAATTTCGGGCAGTTTCCCCCCCTGGGTGGACACTTCTGTCCAGTGCATAACAGAAGCGCCAGACACTGCAGCATTGTCTCTGCTGGTGGAGACGAGCTATGTGCACCCACTACATGTCAGTGGTCCTCTGATACACGGATCATTATGGTTATGAAATGAGTCAACCTCAAACATTACACAAGATGTGACTGCAGCTGGCATGACTGATCCTTCATGTCTCATGCTTAGTGCTTGGATAGTCAAGCGCACTCCGAGGCACTAAGAAAGTCACAAACTTTGCGTCCTTATCCCATCTTACTGAGCACATCGAGAATGGATACTTGCCCTAGCAGAGGAAGTTGCACTTAATATAAAGGTAGGGGTGTGAAACAATGGAATATGTAACAAGTATGTTTACACATCACACTACGTTAAATACACACATACTGTGTTACGGAAGCACACAGGTACCTAAGGTGGTCACTGCATTGTGGCTCGCCCATTAATGTAAGCCAGGAATGGTCCATGAGGGCTGGATCCAAACCATATTTTAAGGACAAGCACTGAATGAATGAATGTATACACAGTCACCAAAGGTATCAAGGTACTGGGATCCAGAGGAAGGAAACTGGAGCAGTCAGCAGAACAGAAAAGTTACAAGACTTTATGATTGGGCAGGTGCCTGATAGAGCATGGAAGAGAGTTCTTTAACTACAATCTAAAATGTTTTACAGTTCTTAACAATCTAAAGGACTTTTTGGTTTTCTGATAAAGCAGATTTTGTAATAGGAAAAGCAAAGTATGTACCACTCTTCTCACAACGACTGTTCAAAGAATAATTCACTAATGGTCCCACTGCGTTGCCATTAAATATATATGCCAGTTGCGTCTCAAACCTTTGTGCACACGCTTTTAGTTAATCAGAGGAAGACAACCACCTTGCTTTAAGTATGCAATCTTGGGAGATTAAGGACCACTGTACTCTGTTTAGCAGCATTAGAACTCATCACCTATAGGCAGGACCACTGGAATTATGTGATTCTATGGCTGCTGTGTTTTCCGCATAGTTATTGGTACATTATCTGCTACATCATGTGCAGATTTTAATAAAAACAAATTGGTTCTAGCTCAATCGCATCAAAAGTTACAAAAAATGTGGTGGCATGTATTCCTGCACAATGGAAGGCCTTTCACAGAGGTTGACTGGGTATCTTTCAGTTATTTATTGTTGTATTTTATTGTTATACTGGTACTAATGAGGTAAAATATTTGCCCAATGATACATTAGTAAAAATAACAAAATAATGAAGCAGTATTATCCTAATGTGCTGCATACTTTGCCTTTTCTTGCCACATAAGTTAGTCAACCTTGCTGCATAATTTGATCCTCGCCTTCCGCATAACTATAGCGGCCCTGGCTATAGGTATAACACTCGTAAGAACAGCTGTCCCTCAAATTCAATACCAAACATGGGCATTTTCTCAAAACACACTGTCACCTACACCCACTCCGTTTACAGATTTCAAAATATTAATTCAATTCTAGGAGGATACCGCAAAATTGTAGCTGTTCTGAGCAAACATGTTTTCCACTAGGCAGAAGATGCAATAACAGTCCTTCGCTTTTCAGCACGCAAAAAGCATAAATAACTCACCATCAATGATCAGTGACGCTCGTTGAGTCGGTTTTTTCCCAAACTTGACACGGTACTCGTTAATTGAATTTTCAATCTCCTGTAGTTTCTTCAGTGCATTCAGGTACGACGTTTTCCTTTGCTTCTTCACCTTTTTTATTTTGCACATGTTGGGGTCAGTGGCTAAGCGTCGAGCTGCCTCTGTAATCTGCGACTGAATCGCAAATTCCCTCTCCAACCGCTCCAGTTCAGCTTCCTGTCAAAGGTGTAAAAATGTATCTTTTCTTGCAAATATCTTCAAAGGGTTGAGTACAATGATATGGATGGCATTTATCTGAAGGCTGCCCTAATCAAAAAATCCAAACTCAGTTCAGGTACTTGGTAAATTTAGTCTAGACAGATCAGTGACATAAGCAAAGAGGTTGCCCACTGTCATCTACACACACAGAACCACGAGTATCCACTGCAGGTCTTGAACAACTGCGCAAACCCATGGTGCTTGTTTATAACGCAGTTGCATTTCAAGTAATGAAACCTCTTTAGCTTAGATTAGTCATATTTTTGTATGTATTTATACTTAGCTGGCTGACTTGGATTCACAGTGACCTTTTCTGAAAGGATGCTACGGTTATCTTCTTTCAACATAACTAAAGAATAACACACAATTAATATGTAGTGCCATTATGTTCTTGTATGTGGAAGGGTGCCTCGGAATTACAAGATTGGTCAATCAGAGACGAACTCATCCAGGAATATAGGCCTTCTCTCATTCCAGCAAATTAAAAATATCATCTGAATTAAACAACATTGTTCCTTCTCAGCTGTGCTCTTCATCACAATTTCTCTGCGTTGCCACATATACTTAAAGCTACCCCCTCTGACCCCCCACCCACAAACCCTTATGTTCTGGTCTCCATCCCACAGCTTTGTTTCTTGGGAACTAGGGTGTTGGAAGGCTGGTGACTAGGTGAAAATAGTGGTGCAGAGTGGAGGGACAAAAAAGATCTGGGGAGTGTGCCTCTCTGGAATAAGAGGTACTGGTGGATGAGCTGATTGAGGAACAGAGGAGAGGAACTGTGGAGTGAGGCCAGGGATTCACGGGGCTTGTAAGCTCTCAGCTACTGAATTACAAAGCAGAAGTGGTTTAAGCTGGTGAGGAGGGAATATTGAGAGCTGAGGAGCAAGAAACGCAGGGATCTAGAGTTAAAGAAACATGGAATAAGGGAGTGGTAGGTGGGTACTTGCAGTCCTTGGGAGAATCAAAGCAGGAAAGTGGTCAGCAGAGGTGCTGAGGAGCTAATATGGCAGGGTTATTGCTAGTTAGGATGGAGCACAGAAGAATTGGGGGAGAAGATGAACTAACGATCTACTGACCTAATCAGTTAACGTGAGTCATGGGGAGTTAGACAACTAGATGGAAGGTCAGCCATCGATCTGTGATGCTAGTAGGATAGCAATCTAGGGAGATGGGGGGCTAGGTAGTAAGGGACTTGTTCTGCAGTGAATACGCATTGTTGGGGAGTTTTGGAGCAAGAAAAGGGAGGGGGTGGGGGTGGAGTGGGAAAGAGGATCGGGCAGCTGCTAAGTATGTGTTGTGCATGAATGTATATGTACATGGACAACAATTCTATTATAATTTTTTGGAAGACTTGCAGCTGAATACAGCATAAAATACATGGGCCCCCATTATGAGTGGCCTCTTAATTCGATGGGACGGGCAACAGCAGTTACTGGCATTATTAGAATTATGATATCTGCAGACACACTGCAGATTTTTTAATTTTCACTAAAAGCAACCAAACCCTCCGGCTGAAAGTCCAGCGCAAAATAAGATATTACCGGGAGAAATTGGACTCATAATTACTGACTCCCCTGTAATTCATTATTTCTTGGTGGACCCACAGGGTCTGGCTCGCAATGGGCTGGATTCTTCCTCTCCGCAGTTATCTGTACTCCCGGTAACGCTAAATCCAGAGGTGTGGAAAATCGGACCCATTAACCGGGGCACTCACGATGAAGGCCATAGTATCAAAAAATGAAAAAAAACACAATCAAGATGTGCTGCAGTCAAAGAAAATGGGATTCGTGGGGTGTGATTGATTTGGTGCTTGAAGGTAATCAGTGATTAACATTTTTAAAGGAGTGAATAGGACGATAATGGAGCAGAGGGGGAGAAACTAATTGGGATTGACGGGGATGGAGCAAAAGGTTTGAGAATGGGGATGTGAGAAGTTGTAGAGAATAAAGCACTGGAGCAGAAATGGTATTTGTAAAGTATGGGTTAGGAGTGAAACCTGTATTCCAGTGTGACAGAAAATTCCAGTGACGATGGGCTGACAAGTCACTCCTCAGGAGAAAATGGAGGCAAGGCAAGTAATGCGGTTGGGGAATGCCGAGTTCATACATCAATGATATACCTCATAAATAAAATTTCAGCAGCCTATGAAAGAGGACACTAATAAATATATTTTGCACCTGATTGTAGTATTGAATTATGGAATACAATACTGTAAAATGGTAACCTCTTAACGTAGCTGTTCTTAAAAAAAAAATCCCCCCAAAAAATCAGACTTAACGGGACTATGCTCCACCTCTTCGACAGTCTTGTATTAAGTGCAATAGTTTTATAGCTGACATTTTCATACTCGAATGGAGCCACTCAGACTTGTACGTGCAGGCAGCAGATCCATAGTCTCAGCAAAATGTAGTGGAAAATCTCTAGATTAGGCTTGTTGCTTTCCATTCCACATGTCTCGCTGACTGAAGCCGCTGGCACTGCCCACACTCTGACGACACCCGACTTCTTGCCAACTCTTAAGGAAGAATGGCAGCCTGAAGACCAGTGCCAGTAAGAAAACTGAATGCCACTAATCCCTTCCACATTCCAAGCATCTCAGCCATTGGCATCCTCCAATGTCAGCGACAAGCCAGCATTGTTTAAGCTCATAACTACAATCTTAATTGTATTTATGGTCGACTTTAAATATTCTATGAGTGAGCTCTGCATTTAATGATCAAGAAAACTTAAAACTGTTCTTCCAAAGTGCTTCCACGAAGCCAACTGCAGCACAGACACGCAATCGAGATGGTATTGATACAGGCTCATTCAGTAGTTCTTTGTCATTTACAGGGGGTTTACCCACCTCATGTTGACATGCACACAGACTAGATGCACAATGTTCGACTGGACTATCAGAACACTACATGTCTAGTGCGAGGTACTTTGCCATGAATATCAGTTATTTCCATAAAGACTTTTACAATGCAATACATTAGAACGCATATAATACAACACGTTAACCTTTACAATGCACTGCATTACTACGTTGAACAGTTACCATGCAAACTGCTGGTATGTACGGATGTATGCATTGATATTTTTATCCACCTGCTTAAATTCATTTATATTATGGTAAATCTCTATCCCCATGCCTAAACCCTAAAAAAGAAAAAACTCTTGCTACTCCTTACTGTTAGCTATCCTAAAACCTAAAAACCCTTACTACCCCTTATTCCGGTCCATAAACCCTAAAAAAACACTTACTACCACTTATCCAATCCTGAACCGTAAAACCCTATATTAGCCTTCATCCCACCAATCCTTGAACCCTAAAAACGCATTACTAACCCATAAACCTACCTATCCCCGAACCCTAAAATTCCCTTACCACTCCACCCAACACTGAACCTTAAAACCCTTACCCAACTTGAACCCTAAAAACTTGTACTTACCCTTTACCCATCCCAGAATCTGAAAAACCCATTACTACCCCACCCAACCCTGAACCCTAAAACCCCTTACTGCTCCTTATCCCTCCCTGCAACCTAATGCCTAATTTATATATATATATATATATATATATATATATATGAGAGTGAGAGAGAGAGAGAGAGAGAGAGAGAGAGAGAGAGAGAGAGAGAGAGAGAGAGAGAGAGAGAGAGAGAGAGAGAGAGAGAGAGAGAAGAGAGAGAGAGAGAGAGAGAGAGAGAGAGAGAGAGAGACACAGACAGACACACACCCCCCCCCCCTAACGGCTAGGGCGGCCGACCTTCGAATCTGGGGAACTGGGTTCGAGTCTAGGCAATGACGCTGGACATCCTGTGATTCTGGGCAAATCACTTAATCTCCCCGTGCCTAACCAAAATGAATGTGTGTCCTCATGTAACGTAACTGGTGCTATGTAAAGCGCTCTGATACTCGATTCGGGTCAAGTTCGCGCTATATAAAACTCTTTAAAAAAAATAAATATATATATATATAAAGATTGCATGTTAAAGGTACCACGTGGTGAAGGCTGAATGGTAAAGGTATCATGCCCTTTACCACTTTTAATGACTAGAGGAAAAGGTTATGCGTTTTACCTCTTGTTGTCATTTACCATCTTGTGAGCTTTAATTGGATCATGTGATAACTGCCGGAGGCGGTAACTGGTTATGATGCGTTCAATCAATCAGTAGCTCTGGAACATTACAATAATGGAGTATTAAGTGGAGAGCCTAACATGAAAACATGACCGGGAGCTAAAAGGGTACACTGCTAACTTATAAGGTTTAGATGTACAAAAAAACCATAAACGGTTATACACCAGGTGAGGAGGTTTTGTTTTCTTGCTGGAAGTTCATCTTTAAGACTGATGGAAATAATCAGAAAATTTACAGACTAAAGTAAGGGACAAATATTAACAAAATTGGCAAAAAAATCAAGCCATGCTCTCAGAATTCAATAAACCTGATTAGTTTATATTCTCAAAAATCATTGGCAACGTGAATAGGCCAGCATTTGGGACCTGCTGGTTTTGCCAATACATTTTTGTGATGCTGTACAACATTGGCACGATACTAAACAGCATGGGCAAAAGAAAAAAAACACAAAAAGGTTACAAAAAAGGAAGGGATGATATGGCTGTAGTGGTCGCATCATTTTGTGGGCATACACATATGTTCCTACAAAATGACGCACTGCCATTTTCTTAATTTACTGGTCCAATATGGAAAAAGAAGAAGCGTGAAAGCACTTATTTTTTATAGGCAGAGGGGGCCCAGAGGAATTTGCTGCCTGGTCCTCTCCCCCCAAAAATATTTACAAATATTTTAATACGATGGTGGGTGTGGGGGCAACAGAGAAGCAGGTAGGGGTAAGAGTGGGAAGGGGGAGAGGATAAGCTGCACATCAGCACACGAGGAAGAGCAACACAAGAGCGAGAAAGCAGCATGCAGCACTTTGGAGGGAGGGATTTTGGGGAACTGAGAAACACACAAGAGAGAGCTTGCAAAACAGAGCACCTGGACGGGTTTTTGACAGGGGTAAAAGCACAGAAGGGCGAGAACTGGGAAACACAAACGCACTTAAAGAGTGCTCAAGCAAAAAAGAAAATGGCGGTTCCCTCAAAATAAGCAGAAGAAGGATAGAGGCCGTCCAATCAGAGAGCTTGTAAAGAGGCTGTGCTCCAGAGGAGGGACAAACACAAGATGGACAAGCTGGGACAAGGAAAGCCACTGATTAAAAAGCAAGCAAATGAGAGCAACAATAAAACCAAACAAGGGTAAGCAATGGGTGAGCTGTAAACCTCTGTAAATTAAGTCTTTTACAACCAGAGAGCTTGCGTTGTCTGGCAGGCTCAGCCTAAAAATGGGTGTAACATGTCAGGAGAGTGTAGTGGCATTTACAGCCTACGACAGAAACAGTATGGGCAAACTAACATCTTTTAACAGATGTGGTCTATGCAGACAGTGTGAACGTCAAGAGGCACGCTTCTTGGGGTCAGATAAACAAATTCAAGCACTCAAAGTTGGTGTGTTTCCTGACAGTGTTAATCCGACTAAAAAAAACATAAAAGCTTGGGACAGAAGGAATTCAGAGGACTTCCATATAGCACACACACAAATATGAAACCAGAGAGTGCACTCGACACAGTAGAGTGCTTAGATACAGTCAGAAAATGCAAACTGAACAACCCCTTTAAACCAACAATGTCCCTTTCTTCTGCAAGAAACCTGGGGGCATATTAGCAAGACCCACGTTAAAATTATCGCCGTTTTAGCGGCAGGAAACTGCCGCTAAAACGGCGATCATGGGCTTGCTAATATGCGTTATAGAATTCCAATAGAAGCCCAGGTTAGATGTCCTGCACATCTAACCTGGGCTTCTATTGGAATTCCATAACGCATATTAGCAAGTCCATTATCGCCGTTTTAGCGGCAGTTTCCTGCCGCTAAAACGGCGATAATTTTAACTTGGGTCTTGCTAATATGCTCCCAGGATTTTAATTGATCGCTGGTAAATCTATTGATAAACATACTCTCAGAAATGGCGAGCAGCACAAACTATGCAGGAACAACTCCCAAAGCCCGTAAAAACTTTCATTCAGCAAAGGATTCTGCTTCAGCCATGTGCATGTTTTTGTAGATCTCTGGCCACATTAGAAAGAGAAGGGCTCGGTGTAAACAACTCTTTGGTGCTTTAAGGTTCTTGGGGGCATATTAACAACGGCCAGCGATAATTATCGCTGGCCGTGCTTAGCGTGAGGAATCCTATCGCCGGCTATCGCTGGAAATTATCGCCATGCTAGCGCTGTATTAACAACGCTTAGCGCAAAGGCGATAATTTTCCAGTGATAGCGATGTTTTCCATGGAACATCGCTGGTTTTCCAGCGATGTCCCATGAAAAACGGCGATATACTTGGCGATAGGGCCTGTGGTCTTAGCCACACAATCCACCCCCATGTTAGGTATGCCTTAGTCAGGAATTTAGCAGACGTTAAATTCCTGCGTTAAGGCATACTTAACGCAATTTAAAATATCGCTAACCCACGTTGCTAATATGGCGATACCTGGGTTAGCGATATTTTCCCCTGTTGTTTTCACAGGCACGCCCCCTTTGCATCTCATTAGCGATGCGATGGGAGGCGTGCAGAAGACGGACGCTAAGTCAGGAATCACGCGCTAGCGTGTCCTTGTTAATTCGGCGATAAAATTATCGCCGCTTTTCGTCCGAAAACGGACGCTAAAGCGGCGATAATTCATTAACGCCGCCTTGTTAATATGCCCCTTGGTATGAAAGAAAAGGCTGCACCTTCGTTTGTTGCTCCAGTTCTTGTTTACTCATTATGAGGATTAAGCTCTGTTGCCTGGGGCTGAACCCCATCAAAGCACGTCTTCCCTGCTTGGAAATATCTGATGATTCCATTAAGGAATATGTTCAACTTAGGTGGCACTGTAAGAGGCTACAATGTGGCCTACATTTTGTGCCCACTGGGTGCGGTCTTTGGCAGCTGACACAGAGTTGTCTCTTGGGGAGGGAGGAAGTTGCTGCTGGTCGGGCTTTCTGTGGTGCAGAGCAGGCTGCACCCTGGTTAGGTTGAGGGATTTTTCCAATTGTGAATCTGCCTGGGCCCCGCCAAACTGAATGATGCTGCGCGCTCACAATCAGAGGGCAGGGGTGCCACTGCTACTCTGTCTGGGTTCTATGCAGTGCAGGTATAGAGACTGAGCTATTGTGCACACTGTAGAGAAGTGCAATGAGCCTGAGATACTGCCCCTTCACTCCCTGCAGTCAGTTCTCAACCATACACAGACTGAATTACCTAATCTTGGCCATATAGCCATTTTGTGAGGTCATCTCCTATCTGTCTTCCGACAAATCTCTCCATGTAGTCGGCACAGATTCCATGCGAAAGGCACAGTGGTTGGGATAGTAGGCACACACTGTAATTTCAAGGAGAATTATATATCCTCTACATTATCCAATGTAAGTACTGTATTTAAAAAAATCACAGTGTGCCTTCATAGTGCTTCCTTGACTAGAAACACGATTTTACACATTACTTTTTTTGGAATTCAACAATGATCAATTATTTCACAATTTTCGGATGTGCCTTCGGATTAAGACAAGCTGCAGAAAACGCAGCATTGGGTGCTTTCTCAGTGCAGTATTTTATGGCTTGAGAGACATTTTGCAGTCTAAATGTACAGCATGTTGTAGATCCCTCCATGGTGTTGGGGGAGAGGAAGGGGTTGTCTGCCTGGAACTTTGCAAAATGCTGGGAAAGCCAGATTATTGTTATTGTCTGCAAGCTTGTCAATGGTAGTGGAATGTTGACATTCTGTGCACCCTACACCAGCAAGTTCAGAAAGCGAAACTGTTCCTGGGTGGTGCAGCCCAGGAAAGAGGCGTTATTCTGCCACCTGGAAACATGGGTGTCATTTTTTGTTCTTTACAGGAGCGCCGTATGAAAGTGTTAAATAAATCACATGAATCAATCGGCATTTTATGGGTTTGTCCAGAAGGTTCAGTCCAGCCTCACTCTGTGAGGCATGCAAGCGGCTTTCTTCTAAAGACCGATTTTGGGATCTTCTATAATAAACATCACCAAATGCAAGAATACAATACACCTCACAAATGCAAGAGACTGCTCTCTAACACGGACAGATCTATGGTAGGCACAGTGGCAAAGACGAACTTCAGGTGGTCCTTTAAGTTGACCTCTACATGATCTCAAAGCTCAACTATGATGTCCTGCTGCCACAAAACAAATAGCTGCTCCTCCAGTTGGGATCATGAGCAGGAGTCAGCAGACAATAGGCTTTCTGTGCACTTCTGGGCTTCAACAGTCCCCACAGTTTTGGCTGGGGGCAATGGCCCAGCAGATAGCAGGGGATTCAGTAGTGAATAAGTAGTCCCTACTGAGCACGCGGAAACCCACCATGAAGCCCCTTTAAAGATTCAACTGGAGAGAAGTAAAATAAACAAATTGTCGCTGTCTAATGTTCGCTCTTGCTTCTGCTTTAACAGTGAGAAACGAAATTAATAGCTTCTGGACATTCCTACAGCGAGCCTATGAAGAAAGCCAAATGACTGGCAAACTGCTAGCTTGGTCAACCAAGGTAAAACAGGAAGCTGCCTTAATTACTGAAATTATAGATCCTAGGACCGGAGCTGCGGTGACGGACAAGGACAGGATTGCCCAAGTATTTGTGGACCATTATGACCAGCTATATGCTACCAAGTATGGGGTCAGCCAAGAGGTAATTTAGCACTATTTTGAGGGTGTTAATCTCCCGCACTTGTCAGTTACCCAGGTCGAGAAAATTCAACTTGATATATCAGGAGCAGAAATCCTGGCAGCCCTGGATACAATGGCGGGAGCGAAAGCCTGTGGGAACGATGGGATACCAACAGAATTCTACAAGGTTTTTGCTAAGGAATTAACACCCTTCTTGACCAAGCTTTTTAATTATATAAAGGTGGGTGGTTTTGTTCCCCCAACTTTTAAAGAATCCAATATTGTTAGCTTCGTGAAAAAGGGGAAAAATCCTAAGGATATGAATGCCTATAGACCAATTAGTCTACTTAACACAGACTATAACATTTTAATGAAAATCTGGGCACAGCGTTTTACCCCTTTAGCACAAGAAGTAATCCATAGAGACCAGACAGGGTTTGTCGCAGTGAGGTTAATGTCGGCAAATACAGGGTTTTTAGTACAGGCTCTCGACTTTTTTAATAGCAATCGAACCCCTGCGCTTGTCATGATGGTAGACGCAGAAAAAGCGTTCGATCTGGTTAATTTGGATGCTCTTTTTTATGGTCTGGGTATGTATGGGGTTCCCCCTCAGGTCACAAAAATGCTATGGAATATTTATTGGGGGCACAGGCTCAGGTTTTTATCAATGCTAACTTAGCAGGGATAATAAATGTGAACCGGGGACTAGACAAGGGTGTCCGCTTTCACCCGTCTTATTTACCTTTTTTATCGAACCTTGGCCACTAAAATTCGCAATAATATGATAATTAGAGCTCCAATAGTAGGCATGGCAAAATTAAAGTTGTTTGCGGATGACATCATCCTTTATCTTAATCCTGAAAACCAGAATATAGAGCAAGTTTAGCAGAATTTGCTCAATTTGAACGGATTGGGGGTTATAAAATTAATCAGAATAAGACTAAGATCTTAATTATTAATACGGAAAGTGACTTTCTCCCCGAAACCCTTAGACAACAAGCCCGTAATGCTGATCCAATTTGTTATCTCGGGATATATGCCACCAATCAATATGGGGAACTATAAATTAAATTATGAAGCCATGCGGAATAAAATTAAAAAACTGCTAGATGACTGGTCATTATTACCCCTCACTTTGATAGGCCGTGTGGCCCTTATCAAAATGTCTATTCTGCCTTTACTTGTTTTTCTCTTCACAAATATACCAATAAAAATTAACACCATCTATTTTAAAGAACTGGAAACAATGTTTAGAAAGTTTATCTGGAGTAAGAAGGCACCCAGTGTCAAACTCTCGGTGCTTCAATTGGATATTAACCAGGGGGGGCTTGCACTTCCTCAAATTCGTACATACTATAAAGCTGCTATTTTAGACTTGACAGCTCATCTAGTGGACTCGAAAGGATCAGTAGATAATTTTTTAGGGGATAAAATGGTACAGGAACTTGGCTCACAGATCCCGATATTTTTAAAACCAGCAAAACTCCCTAAAAAACTAGGTACAAGAAAAGGCCTTTGACAGGGTCTCATGGTCTTTTTTAAAACAGTGTATGCATACGTTTAATTTGGGGGAAGCATATATAAATATGGTGAGGACCCTTTATTTGGCACCCACGGCTCGCATTGCAATCAATGGTTCGCTCTCGGAACCTTTCACCCTGCAACAAGGCACTAGACAAGGTTGCCCTTTATCCCCGTCTCTGTTTCTGTTAGCGTTGGAACCTTTAATTCAAGATATTAAGTTGAATACAGAGATTAAGGGTGTAGGATTTAATAATACTTATGTTAAGTTAGCTGCCTACTCAGATGATATTCTAATAGTAACCGAAAATCCAGGTCCTTCAATCAAGGCCTTGATGTCTACGATTGGAGAATACTCTGTACACTCAGGATACAAACTTAATAGAGATAAATCGGAAGTAAAACCCTTAAATGTTCACTGTACCAAAGAAATTCTAGGTGACTCAGGCCTGGCATGGCAGTCAGGGTATATAAAATACTTAGGGATCGAATTTGGATGCAATATAATCGACACTCTTCACCACAATGAGAAATTAACTTTGGAAAAGGTCACGAAACTTTTAGACTCTTGGTCACCTAAATTCATCACTTGGTGGGGGAGAATAGAAATCATAAAGATGATGATTACGCCTTTGATTAACTATCTAATAAACATGCTCCCAGTTCTCCTGACAGAAGACTTTCACCATAAACTAGACATCTTCCTTACTAAGTTTCTTTGGCAAGGCAAAAAGGCTCGAATTGGAATCAAAAAATTGAGGCTTGACAAATCCTTAGGTGGAGTTAACCTGACCGATTTTAAATTATATCAATCAGCTTTTTTGGCAAAGCAGGGCTCCTACTGGATTTCGCCTCCGGCCCATTATACTCCGGTGTGGTTAGAAGTTGAAAAAACTATCCTGGATAATCTTAATCCTTTGGCCCTGCTCACGTCTAGTCAACTATATCCGATTAGGTCTAAATCTATTTTTAAAAACACGAAAATGGCGTTACTCCAGATAGACAAGAAGCTTGAGTCTAGTATTAAGGGTTCTAAGATGGAATCTTTATGGCATAATCGTAGAGTTTTGTATAAAGGGAAAAGTTTAAATTTTGATTCTTGGATTAATAAGGGTATATTGTTTCCCTAACAGTTAGATCATTCTTCATATCCTATTACGTTCACGGAACTTCAAACCAGATACGAATTAGATAATATTGAATTTTATAACTTTTTAAAAGTGAGAGCGGCACTAACCAAAGCCAAATTACATAACTCGATGCCATCCTTGCCAATGTTTGTGTCACAGATTAACAAATTGGGTCACCAAGTTTCACATATCTACAAACTTCTTTGTCCCAAAACCTCCAAACTCAACAACAGTCTGGAAGCTTTTTGGGAATTGCATTCTTCTGATGCTTTACCCGAATCTATATGGCCACAAGTGTGGAGTTCTACAACAAGTAATAAAATATCCCCAGTATTATCTCAAACTAAATTTTGGCTATTGCATAAGGCATTTTGTATACCTGCTAGATTGCACTCTCTTCATATTCGTGAGGACCCGTTGTGCTGGAATTGTAAAGAAGAAACTGGAGATTTAGCCCATCTTATTTTTCACTGTAAGGCAGTATTGACCTTTTAGGACAACGTATTTAGTTTTCTTTCAAAACTATTCAATTATAGGTTGAAAAGAGAATTTGCTACTCTAACTACTGGCTTTTTGGCGGTTGATATATGTAATGATACAGACAAAGCCCTTTTAGATCTCCTATTCACGTCAGCAATAAAGATGGTACTTAACAATTGGAAGGACACGCATAAGACCTCATATAAAGGTTGGATGAACTGGGTCATTCATCTCAGGGGTGCAGATAATATAGCGCTGCAGAATTCTCCATGGAAATCCTCATCTAGAGCATTGTGGAATTCTTTGGACATTTACTTCAACACACATAAACCTCCGTGAACGCTTCATATCTTATAGGTTCCTTGATTATAGATTTCATTACGGTACGGTTTTTTCTAACTCTCATCCCATGCATAGTATGATGTCTTGTTAAAGTTGTATATACAGTGTTTGATTTATTTGATCATAATTTCTTGTTGCTATAGTAGGCCTCCCGATTGTATTATATAAACCCTGTTAGTTTTTTTAAAATATGTGTTCTCTATTTTTCATTATTCGATTAGGCTTCTTTTTCTTATTTGTTCTTCTTTTCTTTTCTCTTCTTTTCCCTTGTTTCTTTCTCTTTTCTTTGGTTTACATATTGTTTGGAATAATAATTATTGTGGAATGTTGTTAAGTTTATGCTATGTGCTAATGTACCATCAGACCAAGTGTCCAGTTTGTACATTTTTCCAAACATGTTATATTCTGTTTATTATGGAAAATTTAATAAAGTATTTGAAATAAAATAAATAAAATTTAAAAAAAACTAGGTACAGGACTTTGCAGGAATATTCTTATAGACTACAGACTTTTTATAAGCAAGCAGGTGCTACAGGGTTTCACTACTTAAAATTAGGTGAATGTAAAAGTCTGGGTCTTCAAATTAGGACTAGCCATCTAAGCTGTTGGTATAACTGTGGTCTTAAAGAGTTGGGACCTTTCCTAATAGGAAATAGAGTGATTACTTGGCAAGAGGTCCAAAACAGAAGTGGCGACTGGAGCAAGCCTCGCTTCTTTGAATACATACAGATCGTATATTTTTTAAATAGATACAATCTCCCTTCAAGTACCGGTCCAACTAAATTCGTGACTGCCCTACTGGGAGCAAAGTTAAGAGGGGTGGGAAACTGGTACCGTCTTTTATGCTCCCAGGAGGAATCAATGCTGGTCAAGAAATTTCTTGAAAAAGTCACCCAGGAGACACAATGTACACTTTCGAATCGGGATTGGCAGGCCATTTCTCAGTTAGGTAGCAAGGCCTTAAGAGCTGCTAATTTTAAAAGAATGGCCTTTCTGTCTCGATTGATGGCATATTATACACCTAAAGCACTCCATAAAATATGTCCAGAATTGGAGAATAAATGCTTCCGTTGCCAGGCAGAAGGAGAGGGAGATTGGCTACATACATTTTTTACTTGTCCAAGGCTAGCGCAATTTTGGGAAAGGATCTTCTTCGCCGTTAGCCAGGGGATCCAGAAGAGATTAGATCCCGAGGTAGATGTAGCTCTCTTCGGTATTACTAGACAAGGGGTGAACTTAGCAATGACAAGAGGTGAGGAGACATTTATAGCAATCCCCTCCCTCGTAGCACGCTCCCTGATACTACAGAATTGGAGGTCCTTGAAAATACCTACTTATGCGGGGTGGCTAAATAAGATGAAACGAACAAGGAAATTTGAAGAAGCATATGCAAACAGAGTAGGCGCAACTAAAAAGTTCACTGTCGTATGGAAATATATAGCGAAGGTAGATATTACGGTGGAAGAAAAAGCCCATATCGTACCACAAAGTCTCGTTTAGAATGCAAGGGGGTTACAAATGACGAAGGGGGCAAAAAAAATATAATATTATAATAATAGCATTAATGCACTTTAATATCGCACATTGGGATGAGTAGCCAAGGATGACGAAGGAAAGTTTGCACTAGATGCACTTTAGCACCGCACTTTAGTATTAAGTAGGGATATTAACCTCTGAACTTTATAAAATCTGTATTTAGCCAGGTTATTGCTGGAATATGCCATTCTGCACTTTATAGTATCTATTTTATTAGATTGTTTTTGAATATTGGTCAAATTGTGTCTTAAAATGCCCTGTTTTTATCGATGGTTGTTTTTCTCTTTATGCATCTGCTCAATAAAAAAAAGAAATTAAAAAAAAAAAAAGAGAGAGAAACTAATAATCTGGCTGAAAGTGCTGTTTTTTCTCCACTCACAACAACTGAAATGGGGATACACAGGTTTTATTAAACAGGAATGTAAATTCACTTTGAGGCCATTCGCCGATCTGAAAACTGAAGCGACTGAGACACGCCACCCCTACAGCATGGCGCGTCAGTGCTCGAGGGGTTAGAAGCATTGTTAAAAGGCATACATTAAACATGAGTGGTTTTTTTCATGTTTAACATGAATAGTGAAACAAGGTAGCATCCAAGGAAATGGTTTTATATTTTAGGTGGGCGACGTGAGTACCTTGATCCTCCCTGCCATTTATAGTCTAACTAAAGCCACTACTGTGCCACTCCAGCCGGTCTCTACCTAAACTTCCCACATTTTCTAAAAACCCACCGAATGAAGTACCAAGTGAACTGTTATATGTACCGATGAACGCCAACAAAAAATGTAGTCTTCGCTGGTTTTGGTGTGGTCTCTCTGCGGCATAGGAATATGTTATTATGTTTTGTTCAAAAACTCTCGAATTCATTTTTGTAATAAATAATGTTTTAAGGAGGGCAGGTTAAAACATATCAAACTAGCAACAAATATTACTAAACAGATTCATAGATACATTTCATGTGGGCATTGCCATTTGACATGGGCTCTCACCTCTCCTTTCGACTGTAGCTTCTCCTCGTCCAGCTTGAAGGATGTCCCAATTCTTCTCCGTACAATGGGCGGATCCTCTCCAGGGTCCAGAGGATACTCTTTAGGTAGCTTGCCCGTGAGTTCCTACAGACACAACCGGTAGTTAATGTAACTGGGCAAGAGAGGGGTGTGTGGGTGCAGGAGTAAATGCACGGCTAGGGATGGGCATGCGGCACAACGTGAAGGAAAGCACAGCATCAAGCCGTGCCCAGGGCGCTCTGCTCATCAGACGGCAGTGCACCAGTATAGATTAGGCACATGGAAGCTGTACACAGACAGTCTATAGATGGGTGTGTATGTGCATATTTAGGGTCACTTGATGAGCTTTGCATTTTACATACTTGCAAAGGACGGAAAAAGGCCTTTTGGATTGTGTATCTCAAGCTCTGAGAAACAGGCAGACATTTTCAATAGCTTCAATCACATGCAGCAAAAAGTTACCCTTCGTGCACACTGGCCTGGAGGCACCAGTAATAACAACAACATTCACAGCCCAACAGCCTTGCATGAATATGAACTACTGTCGACTGTCTTTGGACTTTAATGCTTCAGTAGAAGGTTCACTCTTGATAGCTAAGATCTGGAGGAAGGAAATGTTGAGTTTATGCTCTGAACTGCAGAAAGTTGGGATGCTGTTTTCACCTTGAATTACATGCAGTATGAAAGGATACCAAGTTGTATCCTTTAAATGCCACGTGTTTGTTAAAAGCTGCTAATATTATTATACAAGCACAATCACTTAGGACATTTGCTTGAATATCCTGCAAATAATGAATAACCAAATAGTGATTTGTTGCTTAATGGCTTTGTCAAATAGTACTAGTTACCTCCTGAGTGCCTCCTTGTTCTTTCCACACTGCCTGAGTGAAAACATACGTGAGGGTTTCACATGGAAAAAGTTAACAAGTAACTTAGAGACTAATAATTTAAATCTGTCACAAATGACTTTCAGGAGCTCAGCCACTGTGTCCTGACAACTACTCTTAACCTATTTGGTGAAGGAACTATTACAGAAAGTGACCCATATCTAATACAAGCAGATCTCATTCTTTGAACTTGCATCTCTTGGTGTAAAGTTTAGTAACTTTACATCCACATTGCCGGAGGCAGCACAGTTCACCAGGTGCATCCAATATAAGTGTTCTTCTAACACTAAACCTAATATTTTTCTCTAAAAAAATTATAACATCAGATTCTACAGCTCTTGGTGCCATTAGCACAGAGCCAAGTAAATTGTTCAAGCACTTCACTGTCAAGGGACCCTTCTTCACGTTATGGCCATCAAAGACCCAGAGATACGGTAATTGTCACTTTCAAATGGCTAATGGCATGGGAGTTAATTATTCCCTTTTCAGTAAGATTTGGGATGGTACCCAGCTCATAGTAAAGTTACTGGGGATGAAGGGTGGGTATGATTTACAGTGTAAGTGTAGGCATTGCTTCCAAAGCTCATTCTTTCTCAGGAGTCCCCTAGGATGCTAGGAAGTGACACATCGAGAGCATGCGCAGTGAAGAAATGTCAGTTTCCTACCGCTTCCCGCACGCACAGCTTTTTCAGCTCCTCCAGCCGCTGGCGCAGCGTCTCCTCCAGAGCCTCCTGCCTGGCGCGCAGGGCGGCCAGCAGGTCTTTCTTGGCAGACTGAGAACTATCCGACTCTTGAGAACCTGTCAACAAACAAGGAGTTCATGGGCCAGCTGACAACCTTAGCCACATCTGGAGCATTCACAAATTTTCATTTACATCTCAACTTCCGTAATGGATTACAGATGCGGCAGCAAGGCGGGCCTTACACAAATACTCTTGCATGACAGGTTTCAAGCTGGACCCACACAAGACACCTGGACATCGGCTCACGTGACAGTGGTCATGCTATCCGGTTTCATGCACGAGAACAAACTGGGCGTTCAGTCGTCGTTCATGACCCTCTAAAAATAATTCTGTATAATGCAAAACCAAATGCAATTCAGGTTAAAGGATATGCTTTATAGATGCATTAAAGTATTTTCACCCAAAAATTATTATGTTATTGTCATTTCCATTTAACTTCTGCACCACCGACCCTGCAACTCTCGAGAACCCCACCCAAGAAACAAAAGTTCAAATACATTGCTCTCTCCTGTCTGAAATCTGATTTGCTCTTTTTATGGTCAATCCTTAGGAAACATTGAAAGTATTTGACTTTTTTTTTTTTTTTTTTAAATACGGTTTACAAAAGGCAGGGCTCTCTTGGCGCATGAGCACCGACTTGTTCCTGAGAAGGCGTTTGTGTGCCTGGACTGTTGCTATTGTCCTTCTTTGGTTTTATGTTTTGGTTGTAAATCAATCTCATTCTTTAAAAAACTTAGGTTCAGGTCTTCTAACTAAATCCCGCTTGGAAGAGCCTTACACTGATTGAATTACCCCTCCACTATGCAAGATATTTCTGCAAGAAACGTCATGGCCCTGTTGCTACAAAAAAACAAGCATTTGCAATGCAATAGGTCTCGCGTTTGCAAGAGTTTAAGCTATTGGCATTGTAAATGACAATGCCTTTTATTTATCTGTTTTGATAATTAACACATAAATAAAAGGCATTGTCATTTACAATGCCAACAGCTCAAATTCTTGTAAATGCGAAACCTATTTCACTTCAAAGAAGTGGCTGCCATTGTCCCGGGCTACTCAGAAAGTGAAAGCACGCGTGGCGCGCCGAATGTTGCAGGAAAGCATGTGGTGCCTGAAGTAGGAGCTCATTAAAGAAAATAGTGCTTAGAGACATACCGTGTAACAACAGAAGTAAAAGGGCCTGTCCTCAGGGGTGGTTACAAATGAAGACAAGGCGGTACTAAGGAGGGACTAACAAGCCTATTAACGAATCAGAAGCCATCATTTACAAAGGACAATGACACAAGCCAAAGAAAAATGTGGACAGAGAGTGGGCGGAGCTTCAAGTCCATACTACAATACAGCATGCCTCGCAGAGCAGCGCATGTGCTGCCCAGGCTCCACCTAATTACATCAAAATCATCGTTCAAAGATATATCCAAAAACCAACACAAAAGTTAATACAAGGCTGGTGAGTTTATTATTTGCTCGCTATACAGACTTGTACAAATACCCAAAAGCCGAAATATGCACACAAAAAAACTGCACATCCCTTTTCTAGAACTTGATTCTTGATCCAGTTGAATATAGTTGTATATTTAAGTGTCAAGCAGGCGCAGTCCTATTTATTAAGCTATAAAATGAAATGTTCCAGCTGATTGAAAATGGGTCGCGGGCTCTCTCGTGAATCAGCAGTGGGTGGTTTTATTTCAGGAAGTCAGTGGGGTCTGGAGAACAGCAGGGGGAGCCGGATATATTGCTCGCTGTGCCCCTGAAACAGAGTGGTGGCCAGTGGGAAAAGAAACGTAGGCTCTCTCTCTCTACAGGAATCTGCATCACTTCTTTTATTAACTTTCCTCCCCTCAGTCAGGAGGCCTTTTACAGATCGGCTGAAGTCAGCATAATTAGCCAGGCTCCAATAAGTGCTTGAGGTAGAAGCACTGATGATCAATCACACAGCGGCACAGTACAATCCTGGCCCAGGCTACACATTGGGTCTCTTTTGGACTAATGTTTTCAGCTGGTGCAAGGGTCTCCGTTGCCACGGGCTGATAGGGTGCAATCTGGGACTGCAACTGCCCTCATACCACATCACAGAATAGGTGCCAGCCAGGGGCGTAACACAGGCCCCCGCAGCCCCCGCGGTGCTGGGGGGCCCCAAGCTCCAGGGGGCCCCCTCAGCACAGCACTTCGGCCTGAGAGCTTCTGATTGAGTCTGGAGGGGGGCCCTCCACGTACCTTGCAGGGGGGCCCCCTCAAGTTTAGTTACGCCACTGGTGCCAGCACACATGCAGAGTGGCACACTCCTGCCAGTGGGCAGCAGATTGGCTTGCAGGGCATTTGTTCTGCCAGCTATAATGTGCCCCACATTATAGCTGGCATAAAGTGTATGATGCTGGGATATCGTTCATTTGCAGCACTAAATGAGAGCGTGTTAGCAGGGTTATTCATCTATCCTGAAAAGGGGCCAGCATAAGCTTACGAAACCTATGCACGGAATGAAAGGTGCCCCTTCTGAGCCTTTCAGCATCACATATGGAACAACTGTCACAGCAACAGCTGATGCTCAGAGAGCGCCGGAGCCCAGCACCACTGCTCTCGTGGCACAAATGCTTTGGCAATGGTGAAAAGAAGGACCATTCCCAGCACGGACCCCACCGTAAGCTTACTGGTGTGTCCTGTGCGGGTTCCAAACATATCAGGTACCTGAGAAAGATGCATTCTTACAGACCACGGCTCACCTGAAGGGCGGAGGTTTAAAGCAAGATCAGGAAGGCATCGCCCTGGAGACTGATCACAACTAAACTGCTAGGAGGGAGTTCCTCCCCTGTCCATCGAGGTCCCTTGTGGAACTCTCCATCACAAGTAAACATCTAGGAGGGAGGTCCCCCCTTGTCCATCGAGGTCCCTTGTGGAACTCTCTATCACAAGTAAACATCTAGGAGGGAGGTCCCCCCTTGTCCATCGAGGTCCCTTGTGGAACTCTCTATCACAAGTAAACATCCAGGAGGGAGGTCCCCCCTTGTCCATCGAGGTCCCTTGTGGAACTCTCTATCACAAGTAAACATCTAGGAGGGAGGTCCCCCCTTGTCCATCGAGGTCCCTTGTGGAACTCTCCATCACAAGTAAACATCTAGGAGGGAGGTCCCCCCTTGTCCATCGAGGTCCCCTGTGGAACTACCTACCTCTATGGGAAAAGCATATTTATTCTCGGACAAAGAGCTTTGTGAAGCAGGTCATTTGTGAGCGGAGCTAAAATACCACAAAACAGCGCAAGAGGCCTTTCAAGTGGACCGTAACTAGCCTTTGGGCAACAGCACCAGCTAACTCTTGAGCTATGGGTCTTCTTGTAGACATGGGGGAAGGGCGAAGCAAACGGCCGGGCGCGCAGCGGAACCCGTCCCCCCACCTCCCCTCCCCTAGTGAAGAGCTGCTCTTCCTCCATGGCTGCCCCTCGCGCCCCCAGCAGCTGGTTCTGATCCTCCAGAAGTCCCCCGAGCCCCCTGCCCCGCCGCAGACCCTCCCACTGCCGAGGGCGGTCTTTCCCAGGGACGGAAAGGTGAATGAGCTAGCGCCAGTTCTCATGGTTACAATGTTTCACATTTTTGTGAGATTTGCCCGGATGAGCACCACGGAGCCTAATGTCAGCACATGTACCGATGGGAGGCTGGGAACCGTTTTTAAATATCCGACGTGTTTATCTCGTCAACATATGGCCCATGCATAACTCACTCAAGGACAATGTAGCGGAAGCCAAGTGTGCCAGCTCTTGGGATGTGTCCGCGCGCTTTGTTTACGGTAGATTTGCGCACTTTGCTAACAAATGCTGCATTATTGTGCTCACTTCCATGGCTCTCGGGTTAAAGAGAAGGCCCCTGCACCCTGCTGCAGAGGATCACGCGTGCATGCCAGAGGGCCAGCCCTGCCTCGGCAGCAGTCCGGCGCGAGGAGACCATCCAGGCTGTGCGCGCGGCCTTGCACTTGTACTCATCACCACGCAGCTCTGCAAGGTTTACAGAAAGATCGCAGCCTAGTTTCCGCGAATACTTTGCAATCTTGCGACTTCACCTGCGACGCCTTTTCTTTGTGTTCTTGGGCAGACAGAAAAGACCAGGCAATAGGTGATAAAGATAACTACACTCACTGATTTGAATGTTCAGACAGTGCTTTACTTTGTGAAAAGAAAATGACTTTATGAATGAGTTAGTGTAATAGTGCACTATGCCCCTCAAAGACAACCTGAAGGGCCTAGAACCTTACAGGTCAGAGATCGAACCCTAAATGTTATTATAGCTCCATCACACTAGGCGCTAGAAACAGTTTAACAGTAAGCTCCGTGGCATATTGCATATGATTTTGAGTGTCCCGCTCCATTTGTCTGTCTTTTTCTTTTTTAAAAAGTTATCACACTTCTTCAGGTGACAACGTACTAATACATGACATACAAAAACACACTAGCTTTTGCAACATAGATCAGTCAGTGCATAACGTTAAATCAGGTTGATTGACAATACACCTGTTTTAGTGGGCGGGGCAAGAACATAGGTCAGTGTACCTACATCCCCCTGTCTTTGTTCAAACAATCAATCATTACCACCCCTTTCCCCCATCCCGCCACTCCCTATTCTGTATTAGACTCCACCCACAGCCAGAAGCCCCCCCCCCCCCAAACATGAGTTCGTCCACAGGAATTATCAACATAGTGAATGGGGTTGAGGAGCAGCATCAAAGTAAATTACATGAACTTCCGGGTCGGCCAAACAGAACAAATTATGAATGAAACAAAAGTAATGCTGGAAACTTCCTAAAAGTAAACACGAATAGATGGTTTACAATGAAACACGATTGGTAATGTAGACTTCTGCTGTCTGCACAGGCAAGGCCCAAGTTAGCTTTAAAGATTTTCTGGCTTAAATTCCCTGTCTCCTCATTAATTAAATCTGACCTGGGATTGGCAGCGTCCTCCTAATGCGCCTCGTCATCATTCTGGTTCTCGTCTGTAAGCGTATAGCACTTAAAACCTGGCTCGGCTGCTGTTATGTGGCATGCGGTGTTGTTGTTTCTAAACCTGGCTTTTTCCTTCGTTCCTTGTCGGCCAAGACAAGCAAGAGCTTTGCTAATAAAACTCTCCTGCGAGCAACACACAGGCTGAACTCTGGGAAAAGCTGCCCTGGCCATTTCAGCATTCCTTATCTTCCATGACGGACTTACACGCGAACACCGACTTTGAGTTATCCGGTTTAGTTATACTTACAAACTACAAACAGGGCCTTAAGTGGGCCGGGTCTTGCCAGTGCTCAACACCGGCAGTTCTTAAAAGCAGGTGCCGAGACGGGTTCCTATCGGACTGTCCATTTCTGCCCTCACCCTCACGTTGGAAACGAAAATCTTAACTCTGTAGTAGTACCACTGCTCAAAGACTTTGGTGTAACTTCAAAGAGACTCGTTTTAGTTCTTTCACTGTCTCATCATTTCAGAACTGAAGCATTTTCAATAATATGTACAACAAAGCCATAGTCGTTGCTTATTTATTATATGCAACTAACAACCATTGACAAAGCCAATAGCTCTGGCTTGTTGTATGTGTAATTTTACTTGTATTATATATCTGGATGCAATGACAGAAGCAGAAAAATACCAGTGGTGCGGCACACTATGCTAAACACAGATTTTTAGCTTACGTGTTTTAAGCCACGCCCTAAATTACAAAAGGCCACACCCCTTTGCGAGACCACCCAGTTTTTTCGTCCCACTTAAAGCCCTGCTTACTAAACAAGTGTATGGGGATAAGTATGAAGTCAGGGTAAGAGACTGGTAAGCATGATCAATCAGCAGAGGTGCGCATTGCTGCTGACATTCACTGTGTTCACCAAGGAATCAGCAATTTGTTTCATCAGTTGTGCTACACAGAATGCGCACAGCGATCTGCTACCTTTGCAAGTGGTGTAGCCGTTCACTTGTCCCCTTACGCTGATGGAAAAGAAACATTCCACGCTATTACCTGCACACAGGTACACTCCAGCCCTTGTCCAATGGTTTTAATGAAATATACGTTTCAAGAAGAACCCTTGCCAGAGAGAAGGGTGTACGGGGGGACTGGGAGCCTAATTGGGAGGTCCAAAAGCCCGTGCTCCTGTACAGAATCAAAATTTCAACAAGGGGCTAATGTTCCTATGAAGGATAGAGAGGAAGGCACGGTCTCTCAAAAGGTGGAGAGTGCCTGGGTCCGAGTACTAGATAGGGACAGTCAGCTGGACTGTTTATGGTACCCTCACACATCGCCTAGAGGATGTCATGCTTCATGATAGGGCGGTGCTCCTCGTCGGGCCGGTGCTGCAATGCCCTACGGGTCCCCGAAGGGTCACTTTGGCGGAGATCTTTTAAGAGGCTGCCTTATGATGAGTGCGGGTGAGGAGGTTTGTGACGTGAAGTGGTGGGGTGTGAAATAAAGAATTAAAACTCGTAAGGGAGATCCTACACTATACTTTAATGAGGGGACCGCCCTTCCAGGGATAAAAACCTGTTGGCTGGTGAGTGCTACCTTGGGGTTTGAAAGGAACCCTGGAAGATTTATTTGCAAACTCTAATATGAGGCATCAACTATGCAGCTCGTATGTGCCTGACATGAAACAGTGGCTTTGAATTTGGTAGCTCTGAACCTCTCTATGTGTTATGTACCTGTGTTTAAAGTATTGTTCGTTTCCAAATAGAAGGGGTTACATGTCATAAAATATCATGTGTTGGCAACCTCTTTTTTTCATTTGAAAAATATAAAATGAACCCATAAATAAATGGTAGCCCAGGGTTAATTTAGATAACCATTGTGGCAGAATGGATAAGCGATTGATGGTGTCAGAGGTATCTTTTTGTGTTTTTTTGATGCTAGGACTGCATAGATGGCACATGTTGGCACTGAAGTTCACGGCTGCAAGGTCTCTGAGGACTTGGCCTTGGTTACCATGTTGATGAACATTTATTTTATTATATGTATGAGTTCTATATAGCCTGTCGTTTGTTCAGACTTGTGGACACAATCTTCATTATATGATGTTACTTCCAGCAGTATTCCAACTATGCCCATCTATTCTTTAAATTCCTAACAACCATCCCGTCTGCTTGCATAAAAGTCAATGCCATGGCAGCCTACATGTAAATGGGGAAAAATAAAATTTTGTGGAGAGGGAATACAATTTATGAAGAAGTCTTTTTAGGTATGTGCACATAACCTTTGTAAAATGATGCTCTTTTATAAATTCATAGACCATTAATAAACCAGATCTGAACTTCAGGTACTATACCCAAACGTAGAAATGTTAGATCTTGCATCGATGCAAGCGTCTATTTGATTTTTGTCACCTAGGTGAACGGCCCCTGCAATCTTTTGTATCATGAATACCAGATAAGATTGTATTATAACTAAAACAGACAGGATGCAAACCAAAAACAGAACACACACACACACACACAGGTAAAACAAACATCATGACTTCTTGCAGGTCTGACTAACGCACAGGATATCCTTCTTGAGAAAAGTCAAGCGGCTGTTCATCTCTTTCCCAAGTGCCTTGGGAACTGCGTCCAGGACAGGCACACACACACGTATCCTGGTTGCAAGTCAGCTGGCTTGAACAAAAAAACACGAACTCCATCTTGAAACTGCTCGTCACACAGACGAAGAAGACGCTTCAGAGGAAATCCCCAGTAAAAGCATCCATCCCTTTTTCAATGAGACACTCATGGGTCACTCACAGGACACCAGACAAACAGCCAACATATTTTTCCTATTTGCCGTGATCACTACATGAGCCCATTGACTGACATCACTGTTTAACAAGAGATGTGACGCTCAAGGATGCAGCGAGCATTATACACGTAATGCAGATAATGTATTTACAAACATATATAATCAGGATGTTGCACATCACTTAAGGATTCAGTAGCCATTTACAAACTGCACTCTTGGTACCCTAATAAAGTCAAATTCCAGTTGAAGGGTGGTTGGTTGACAGGGAAGTGGCGCTCCTAGGGGAAATCCACCTTGTAACCAATATCGAATATCTTTCATGCGATACTTGCAAGGTTGAGAGCTCCACCCTACTCCCTGTAACGTGGCCTAAGCCACTAGATATGGACAAAAGAATCCCTAGCACACACTAAATTATTAATATAACATAAATTGTATCCATAGTTGTGTCCGTTTCTGTCTTATTCTTTTTATTGCAGATCCACCAATCTCAGTGGCTGAAATTGGTGGATCTGTAATAAAAAGTATAAGACCGAAACGGACACTACTATGTATACAATTTATGTTATATTAATAATTTAACGTGTGCCGGGGATTGTTTTGTCCATACCGTAATAGTCAAAGCATTCTGGGGTGAGTCCCCTGTAGGATGTTATATGAGCTATAACATCGGAGGGGGGGGGGGGTCCTGTCCCCCTACAATCCTAGTCTAAAACCTATGAGGACCTCCCATCTTCCCACCCTCCGAGGTATACCACATTATAGAGGAAGTGGCATGGTTGAATTTGTAAATGGGCTCTGAAGTGGTTCTAGACCAGTGATACTCAAAGCACGGCCCGAGGGCGATATGCGGCCTGCCTAACCTTTACATGGGGCCCCTTGGTTCACAGAGGCACTGGGCTGCTGTTTACTCGACTCCATTAAACTTAAAAAAAGATGTTAAACAAACGAGCAAGCATTTCGTTAAATGTTAATTGAAGTTAAAGAAAGGAAGTAAGTAGGGTTTTACACACCGCTTAACTTTAGGAACACCTTCATTTTTAAAGACATCTTGCAGCAAACATGTAAAATATGATAAAGTAAATTCAAAAAGTGTATTTCATTAACATGCAGACCCGTTTCACCTTAGTACATCACATTATATTAGTGCATTGAGAAGTATTTCTTTAAAGTGATAGTTTTCAAATATGAATGTAGAAACATTCATGCTTCCCCCCTACCCAGATAACAATGCCAGTAGTGAAGTAAGAGGCAAGTCAGTTGTGTGCACCCTTTGCGCAGCCTGGATTGCTATTATACTGAAACAAAATTATAGTTTATTAAATCAAACACAGACGATTTGTACAACTCAAATCTTGAAGTCATGTATTTGGAGGTCCTCTTATATGTGATATTGTATTGTATTGTAATTGCATTTATATAGCGCTTACTACCCCAGACGAGGCGTCGAAGCACTTTTTCGGCGAGTAGCACGCTACTCCGGGACACATAAAGGATTAGTGTTGAATAAGTATAGTGAAATATGAAAGTAATTTAAGTGGTGGATAGGTTAGTCAGTTATTTGGATTCAGAAGGATAGCAGAAGGATAGAAGAGGAAAAAAGGTTTGTATTTATATAGCGCTTGTTACCCCTGATGGGGTGTTGAAGCGCTTTTTTTTGGCGAGTAGCACGCTTCTCCGGAAACCTATAAAGGATTAGTGGTGAATTAGTATGGTAAAATATGAAAGTAATTTGAGTGGTGGATATTAGTCAGTTATTTGGAGTGAGAAGGATAGCGGAGGGATAGAAGGGGAAGAAAGATTTGCATTCCTATAGCACGCTTCTCCGGAACCCATAAAGGATTAGTGTTGAATTAGTATAGTGAAATATGAAGTAATTTGAGTGGTGGATATGTTATTCAGTTATTTTGATAGAGAAGGGTAGGCGGCAGGATAGAAGAGGGAAAGAGGTTTGTATTTATATAGCGCTTGCTACCCCTGATGGGATTTTGAAGTGCTTTTTTGGCGAGTCGCACGCTACTCTGGAACCCATAAGGATTAGTGTTGAATTAGTATAGTGAAATATGAAAGTAATTTGAGTGGTGGATATGTTAGCCAGTTATTTGGATTGAGAAGGGTTGGGGGGAGGGGGGAGGGGGTAGAAAAGGGAAAAAGGTTTGCATTTATATAGCGCTTGTAACCCTGATGGGGTGTTGAAGCGCTTTATTGGCGAGTAGCACGCTACTCTGGAACCCATAAAGGATTAGTGGTGAATTAGTATAGTGGAATATGAAATTTGAGAAGTGAACATGTTAGTCTGTTATTTTGATTGGAAAGGATAGTGGAGGGATAGAAGAGTGAAGGATTTAGATATATATATATTGTTTTGGAGGTCACAGCAGTAGGAGGAGGCTTTTGGATGAGTAAAAAGGGGTTGTGGAGGGGAAGAGTCAGAGGGAAGAGTTTAGAAAGGTTTGTTTTGGGGGATCAGTATAGTAAAAGAGGTGTCAGATGATGCAAGGAGGGGTAGAGTAGGGGAGAGTCTAGAAAGCGTTATTTTGGGGATCATAGTAGTGGTATGGGGCTTGGGATGAATGAGAGAGTGGATTTAGAGGATATATTGATAGATGTATAGGATGAGAAATAGGGTAGTGCATTGTAAAGAGTAGTAGAAAGAAGTTTGAGATGAGTCAGAAAGTTGGGCTAGAAGATATATTGAGAGAAGTATAGGCTGAGAAATAGGGTAGTGCATTGGAAATGCTAAATTAGAAGAAAGTGATAAATATATAGATCCATAAGTACATTGAAAGTATATAGATGCATAAAGGAGGTAAGTATATGTAGATTAAAGATATTGATAGAGGTACAGGATGAGAAATAGGGTAGTGCACTGGATATGCTTTTTCAGGAGAAAAGTAACAAACACACTGTTCGAAGTACATGGAAGGTACATAGATGCACAATGGAAGCAAGTACATGTAGACCAAAGATGCACCAGATAAACTCCGGTTTTCAAGTGTTATTGTACAGTAATAATTTATTTTTTATTTTTTAGACAACATAATTATTCTACATGTTTATACAAAGCAATACACAAAGATAGGTACATATCTATAGTGAAAATAAATGCTTATATACAGAGGGATATGCTGTAAATTTCTGTTTGCGTATGGTGCTTATGTGGGGAAGAGCCAATTCTTGAGTAGTTTTCTGAAGATAAGGTGGCTGTCCGTGGATCTTATGTTGGGGGTAAAGAGTTCCATAGTTTGGCTGCTTGAACAGAGAAGGATGTGCCAACCATGGTTTTTCTTGTATCTTGGGATTTTGAGGCGAGATGCCCCTTTAGAGCGGAGGTTCCTTTGTTGAATGTGTTTGGTGATTTTATTCCTGATGAAGAGCGGTCCCATTCCATGTATCGCTTTGTGGGTGATACAACGCAGCTTGAAAGTGGATCTTCTGGCAACCGGTAACCAATGCAGGGCTTTCAAGGCAGGTGAGATGTGGTCTCGCGGTTTGATATGCAAGAGTAGTCTGGCAGCCGAGTTCTGAATCCGTTGTAGTCTTTTCATGGTCGTTAAAGGTGATCCGTGGTAGAGGCTATTGGCGTAATCGAGTTTGGACAGAACAAGGGAGATGGTAGCTTGGACCTTGTGTGGAAATCCCAAATGAGGGAAAATTTGTTGCAGCGTTTTTATAGTGACAAAGCTTGATCTTGCTAGTTTGTCCACTTGGGCATTCATCGATAGCTGGAGTCCATGGTCATTCCGAGGTTTCTTACTTCCTTCGATACTTTAGGCGGTGATTCCAGTTCATCAGGCCAGGCAGCAAACGGGTCACAATGTTTCCAATCGCCACACGTGAGTATTTCCGTTTTGGAAGCATTCAATTTGAGATGGCTCCAAGTCATCCACTGATCCACGGCTCTGAGACAACTGAAAATTGGGGATTTTCCAATGTCTTTGGGGCATTCCAGTTGAAGGCGTATTTGCTTGTCATCTGCATAGTTATAGCACGTGAGGTGAAATTGATTGATCAGTACCGGTAATGACTTCATGTAGATGTTGAAAAGCATGGACGAGATGATAGAGCCTTGAGGGACCCCAGCTTTTGTGGAGTACGGTTTGGACGAGAAAGGTGGGGTATGGATGACATTAGTTCTGTTTCGAAGGTAGGACGCGATCCAGTCTAGAGCAGTCCCCTCTATGCCGGCTTCATAGAGTCTTTGTTTCAGAGTGTCATGGTCAACCGTGTCACAGGCAGCCGAGAGGTCCAAGAGGAGTAGCGCAGCAACCCCGTTGCGGTCTACTGTATTCTTCAGGTCATCCTGGATGGCAAGGAGTGCCTCTTCCCGGACGGAATCCTGTTAGGAAGTCTGAAAGTATGTCATTCTCTTCAATGAATTGTGACATCTGGGCGAACGCTGCTCTTTCTATCAGTTTGCCCAGGAAAGGTCCATTTGTAATGGGTCTGTAGTTGTCAGGGTTCAGCGGGTCCAAGTTTGTTTTCTTCAGTAAAGGGCGTATGTGTGACATATTGAAGCAAAAGGAGGAAAATGAAATAAAACAATTGCCTTGGATACCACAATTTGATCAGGTGGGGAAGCCAGGATTGATCCAGATTTTCTGGTTTCATATTGTGCAGTTCAGCCGGTAGATATACATGCTTCGCCTTCTCTACACCCACCTTCCATTTCCCTGCCCCCTCAACAACCACCCAGCTGGCTTCAATGTGGCCCTCTGCCATATCAAAGACCCAACGTTTTGGCCACTGGGAAAAAATATGCGAGTACCCATGCCATGGATCGCCTGCAAAATCCAGGACAGACCCAAGCAATATAGCAACTGATAACTATGGAATAGGAGTTACGCTGAAAACAAGGAACACTATGTAACCGGTATATGTTGATTTAACACTGATGCTTTTAAAAGGTGAGGAAGACATACTTGCTCTTCGTTTACTAACATACAGTTTCTATCACTATTTGTTTAGTAATTAAAGTCTGTGCTAATCCAAAGCATACCAGACAACTCAAACAGGAATGAGTCTTTTTGTTTCAGTACGTGGCTGCCATATAAAAGAAGAATAGAAAAAAAATATGCAGCTGCGAAAGGCGTAAACTGCAAAACCCCGAGTGTTCAGCCTCGTCAGTGCATTGGTCAATCAACTGCAGTATAAAACGTGGACTCTGCCAAAAACAACGAGCAAAACAACAAGAGCCCAGCCACGAGCACACTTTCAGCAAAGGGTTCCGGTTTTTAACAGAACGTCTCACGTGTAAACTCCATTTTGTGCCTTGACTTTCGAACACTGGCAAGCACTTAGCGAGCAGCTCAGACGAGACAGAAGCAAACCTGAAGTGGAGAAGCATACCGGAAGTGAGAAACGCTTTGCCACGCTGTTGTTCAGCTTTTTCTGGAAGAAAAATAGGTTGGTCCCAGTGCTTTAAATGGGCCGGTACTCACCGGTACTGAGTACCGGCACTTCTTAGATTTATCACTCTGAGTACCGGCACTTCTCTACTGTTGAGGAGAGTACCGGTACTCATAAAAAGGTAGGCTCATTGGCTGTGAGTGCTGGTGAGCCGGAGTGGAAGGTGTCTCTGGCAGCCAAGGCGCTGCTTCTGTAGCCCCTATCTGAGCCCCAGCTGAGCTATTCAGCAGGGCTCATTTGAATAATGTCCGGGTGCTCACCATCACGCTGAGTTTGACAGAGCAGGGTCCGTTCGGGCCCTGTGCTGTCAATCACATTCACACTATCCTGTTCATTTGTGCCAACACAGGAATCATGGCAGTCCCCTTCCAGTGGCAATCAGGCTACGGCCAGGCCGGCCCTGGTGGGAATTAAAAAAGCCATGGTAGGTGAAGAGTATAACATGGCTTTTATCATACCCGAGTCTTTTGTGCGTCTGCTTATGTTTGTGTGTTTGCCTGCATTTGTATGCCTGTTTTTTGTAAGAAAAAAGTGAGAGAAAGAGAGAGAGATTCAAAACACTCTCAGGAGGTATTTTAAAGAAAATGGGTGGCACTTTCTGTGTACATGTCTGCTCAGTGACAAAGATTCATAAATAACGTAGTAGGGAAGGTTGGTGGGTGAGTGAGTGGATGGATGAGTGAGCAAGGGTGGATGTAAAGACGGATGGATGGATGAATAGATGGATGGATGAGTGAAAGCATGGATGGGTGAAAGAGGGTGGATCATTGGATAAAAGGGCGGATGATGGGTGGGTAAGTGAAAGATTGGATGGATGAATGAAAGGGAGGGTGGACAGATGAAAGGGTGGATGATGGATGAGTGAAAGGAGGGATTGAGTGAAAGGAGGGATTGAGTGAAAGGGTGGCTGGAATAAAGGAGTGAAAGGATTGATGGATGAACGAAAGGGTGGATAAAGAGATGGATGAGTGAAAGGATGAATGGATAGGTTTGGAGATGGATGGATGGATGGATAGGTTTGGATATGAAGGGTGGACAGACAGAATGGTGAAAATTTGAATGATGAATGAAAGACTGAATAGACGACAGAATGTAAAGGTTAAATGGTGGACATCAGCAGGTAAATGGTAGGATGAAAGGATGAATGGATAGATCGATGGAAGAGACAAGAGATATCTTCTGGGGAGGGTCATGATGATTTGCTTTATTTGCTTCGTGCCATAACAGCTTTGGTTCGAAGTGGGTGTATTTCAGTTTCTTCCTACTCACGTGCTCAAAAATATACAGTATTGTGCCAAACAACAGCAATTAACAGTATGGCATTCAGAAGGTGCAACTTTTGCAAAAAAAAAGAAAATGTTAACATATTATCGCATTTCTCTTTCATTTTGTGTAATGAGTTAACCTGCTTTGTTTATATAAACACATTTCTCATGTGTTTTGGTATGTGCTGCAACTAAATATATAAGTTGTTAAGTATCATGTCTTGCCCTTAACCCCGCCCCTAGCCCCGCCCCCTCACTACACCTCTAGCTCATTTTAATGAGTACCTGCACTTATTTTTTCCCATTTAAAGCACTGGTTAGTCCCCGTCCCTCCATCCCACTACAAAAGGTTGTGTTCTTTCTCCAGAGGCTCAAAGAAGGCAGAAAGGGGGCCGGTGTTTCTGCATTGCTTGCAGGGCTTTACACCACACAGCGGAGAGGATTACTAACTAACTGAAAGTTTGAGCTTTTCGCATTGCAAATAATAATGCAACACCAATAGCTCAAACTTTCAGTAATGCAAGACCGATTGCATTGTTATTGACCTCAAAGCACCAGCATACTTTCGTCACTGCCCACTAGACATGGTTAAACCCCACAGTACAGGGTAAAAGAAAGTAGCTCTTGACGGGAATCCCGATCCCCAGAAGCAGTGCATAAGCGCCCATTACCTGCCTTTCTGCGACCAGCTGCAGAACTGGGTCTCTTCCCATGAGTGCAGTGGCAGCTGAAACATGGCGGTGCCTCCAAACCTTATTCGCGCATGCCACAGCCTCCATTTTCTTCCACCTCAAAGAGACTTCAGAAAGGTGGCTTTTTATGAAAACATAAGCGGAAGCCGGCTTGAGCTGTGCAGTAACCAGTAGCACTTAACAGCGGCGGCATAGGATGGTGCCTGGGCCCGAAGCAGCAGTACTGGGGAGGAAGGGACAGAGGGGCCTGAAGAAGATGACGCGTTTGTGACATAGGTGGACACCGGATGGCTCTAGTCAGAGAATGGCTGAAGCGCGGTGTGCCGCATTAAAAAAAAACAATGTTTAAATTTAAAGCGCAACGTTGCGGCATGCAATGAGCACTTTTTGTGTAAATATAAAGCGGACGCACAAAAAAATATATTTTAAGCTAAAGCGCGACGTCTCGGCATGCGGTGAGTGCTCTGTGTGTAAATATAAAGCGGCTGCACAAGAGGTGCAGCCACCATAAAGTTAAAACGCGACCTCACGGTGAGTGCTTTTTGTAAATAAAGGGCGGACGCACAAGCACCCGCGTAAGTGTCCGTCCGTAGTAAATTGTAAAAAAAAAACAAAAAAACTAGAGTTTATACGAGACAGTAGGACCAAGAGGCACCTTTCCTCAAACAGGCATGTTAACGTACCTCTACCACTTTTTCCTTCAGCTACATTAGATTCAGTCACAAGAAAGAAGCATGCAATGGAGGAAGCACAGGCTGTACCGACGGTCTGGCTTGTGGCTGGATATCATTGTTCTGGCCGACAATCAACCTTTACGAGAAAGGCTACCGTGACTCAGTCAATGGCAGGATACTCGTATTGTTCAGTAGTGATACTATCTAGAGTTCGTCAGAAAGAAAACATCTGCGTTGTATGGTCTACTCCAGGGAACCTCTAGTTGATACTTTTATAAAGGGCAGAGTCATATTTTAAAACAGACTCACTGGTATTTAGGAGAATTTCAACTGCATGTTTGTTGTTATAATAATAAAAGATGACTTCATGGTCCCCTGTTGTATTGCTAATAGTTATGACCTGGATTTACTGGGTGGGGGAATTCATTCAGTGCAGTATCCTGATCTCTACGTTTTGATCATATACTGCGCAGGACGCTGTGAGCCTTTTAACTCAGCCGTCCAACTCCATGTCTCACAGCCATCCCCTCCTGCTTAAGAGCAGAGTCACAGAAAGAGTGTACGAAGTAAAACACAGCAGCAATTGAGGAATCCCCCCTCCCTCGTTCGCACGGCGTAGTTTAAGTGAGCCCCCACGAGGAACAGACAAAATCCATGACATTCGAGAGAATTCAGGAAATGAAATGTAGTAATTAGGGGCTGGCAGGCTACTATAAGAGATAAAGAGATTTGCTAACCTTTCTTCCTGAGACAAATTGGAAGACCAAAAAAAGCTTAAATTCGCCTTTTGGCTGAAGAGTATCCATGTGTTCTGAGTCCTGAGGAGAACCCTAAGTTTTTCAGGGTTCGAAACGCGTCGACAAGGGCACAACCCAGACAGCGTTCAATAAGTGGACTTTGACTAACAGGGCAAATGGTGTAAATTGTGTAAAGAAAATACCCCTGTTTTGTGCCACTATTTGAATTTGTTTTTTCCGCTTCTGGTATAGGCCCTCCAGGCAATAGCTATGGAAAGGTTGGAATTGGCCCAGCTCTTTTTCTGACAGATTAATGCCGAACCAGGATACAAAGGTGGACATATGTTTACACATAGGTGAAATAGTATTGTATTGTGTTTTTTGTTTTATGTGATGCACTGTGAAATGTTTTGTGGGTTTCAGGTTCCTGTTAAAGAAAGGACAGATTGTTCTCTAATGTGTTTGTCTACTGTGTATGATTTTGATGTATATAAATGACGTGCAAATTCTTTTCTGAATAGTACAAAAAGTAAATGGTGGCCGCGTAAAGTCTGTGTGAGTGTTAACCGTCAGCATTGGCACTTTTTTATTGTACACAATTGGTAGAGCCGATACAGGCCCAACCCCTCTTTCTTTGTTAAACGTTTTAAATTGACATTTTCTCCCTTTCCCTGCATCACCTTGCTGCTGCACCAGTGCCATGTACGATGGCGGGTCTCAAAAACCATGCCATGAAAACACTACTACCCAAATGATGAGGTGCAGAGATGGAAACACCAACAAGCCTATTTGCATCATGTGCTTCAAGAGGTAGAAATCTGGATCTCTTCTCATCCAACCTCTCACTGTGGCCAAGTCGTGCCTCCCTCACCCTAAGGGTGACGAGGAAGAATACAGAACACTAAAGATAATCCTTACAGTAGTGACACAGTGATTTGAGGATATTCCCTATGGCATCTAGCCAAGTGTCGATCCCCTGTCATGGGCAAGTACTTCTAAGCAACAATATATTTAACATGTTACACGAGGGCAGCAATCAGTGATTTTACTTTAATCATCGCAATCTCTAACAAAATCAGAGGCCTTCTTCAATGGCGTGGCTCAGTGTATGAATCAGGGAACAGTGCCGTCCCAGTGAGTGGCTTATAGAGGGCCTGCGCCACAATTACCTAATGAAGAGGTTAAACAACAAAAACCTGCCAATGCTACCATAAACTATACAACGACCAACAACTAACCCACCAAAACATATAAGGCTGCGCAGTCCCTTAAACTTCACTGTCATGGATCACAGGCCATTTCGTAGCGAACAATACACTGTCCCATAATGTCATGGGCAGCAGACTGTCATGCCCATGTAAGAAGTAATACTACGTCTGCTTAAAATGGCGGAGAAAGGCATAAGAATTCTTATACACACCAGCGAAAATGGCAGATAAAACGATTACTACATTATGCCTGTTTTTTCACATTTATTTGATAATGGGCACCAGTCACCCAAAAAAATGCTCAGTGTCAATGGAGCCCATCTTACTCTATCACAGAGCAGGTGATTCAACTCTCTGGCGGTAGAACCTTTTATATTCTGAGAGTCACACCCGAAAGGTCCCCCTCTCCTCCAATTCTCTAGAATACCCAGAGCTATTAGGGTCTGGCCATTCCTGCAGTTGTTTAACAAATACCTGTGCGTACCCTAAAGGGAATGGTGTACCTTCAAAAACTCAGGGTCAAAGTGCATGGGGTTTACAGACCACAGTGGGAACAGCTATTTCAGCAAGCAACAGTTTAACTACACAACAGTTCAAAAAGGACAATAATACACTTATGCACTTCCTGACCCATTCGTTATGCACTTCCTGACCCATTCGTTCGGCACCCACTACTCTGAAGTGCCATGGACTGTGACATTTAAGGCCATGAAAAGAAAATCAAGTAGCTGTCACTCTAGTCCATATAGTGTGTGTATGCCCAAAGTTGATTAATATTCGACGAACATTCTTAAGACCATGTTTCTTGAAGAGCGGGGTGAGATCTGCTCGTCAGGCTTTAATTATGTCATTATCTGGTGAATCGATTCCTCTATTGTGTCATTTGGTAAAATTTTTATTGGCAGCTGAAAAATGTTTTGATATAATAAGGTAGACCTCCAGTATTTCTATGGTTGTGTTACCTAATAGTATTATTTGGCTTATAACTCTTATTAATTGATAATCATGTTGCGAAGGTGACAATTAGATATGTCAAAATAGATGTGACACTATTACCATAAACTAATGCACTTTATCTGTTTTAATACGAAGATTGTTGCAATAATCGCATATTAGCACTTTATAGTAATGCACTTTATTATTGCTCTGATATGATGGTTCGCCGTATTAATCGCTCATTATCGATGCTATGTGAATAGACCTGATTTTATTGATACGTTTTATATTTGTATATACAGGTCAGTTTTTTATTCTATGTGTTGGGAACATGTTTTGCTTTCAATGGATTTTTTTAATGATCGATTATGTTTTAAAGTATGTGATGTGAATTTGTAGTGATTGCAATGATTTTAAGTAATCAAGCAATAAAGATTATTATTATTATTATTATTAAGTAGCTGTCACTCGATTATTTGTACCATGAGCTGCATTTTGATCTCACCTAAACTGGGATTTAACCGCTCATCTCTGCACGGGACCACTATGCTCTTCAGACTGCTCATTAGACCTCATTTCAGCAACAAACTCCTTCTAAACGGAGGTGGTTCTCGTTGGCTTTTTGCATGTATGAACCTCCTGGTTTGTGCCATGACTGTAGATAAAACTTTCACGGTGCTGCATTGACTGGGTTCTGTGTGTGAACAATCACATCAAATACTTTAATTCTGTCAGGTGGTGCAAGTTTATAAAACTTTGACAAGAACTTCAGGTTGTTCTATAGACCCATCAAGGCTTGTTTTGGAGTTTAGGTACTCTCCGAAAACGACATATCAGGAGGAGTAGTTGCTTTAGATTACAAAGATACCTTCAGCAACTAACGCGTAACTAATGCAGATGACTTACATGGCTGAGTAGTTCTAATTCAAGCATGATGTCAGACAGTTATAAGGTGACTTTTGTCACTTTGTAAATCATTGTGGGCCACACAAACATCCCGCATTGTGTAGCACACAAGACAAGTGTGAGTCAGTGCACACAAGACTAAAGTCCAGACTATGTTTGTCCAGCTCAATGGCCACTTGTGGTTTCTATTTCCCCCACACCCACCAGAATGCTACCACATTCCCTGTGGTCAGACTGCAGCAGACAGTGAATGCTAGAGTAACATTTTCTACCTAAAGAAAGAAATCCTGTGTGCAGTTGTGAAAACATGGGATCTGAGAGATGAAGCATCCAGAGGAATTATCTTAGGTTAAAAGAAGAGGAACTAGTCATTTAAAAAACATTCAGACAGCATGGTGTGCGGTTCTTGTGCTGCGACGATGTAAGGAGTTCTGGGGGGTATTGCAAGCTACTGGGGGTTTAAAAATAGAATGGAATAACAGCAGAGCCATCAACACCACTCTGGCCTTCTTATTTCCGTATGGAACAGATGTTACTCCACCATAAACTTTCAAATCCTGCAGCAAAATTCCAGATTAGACACTGTTCAGCCAAAGAGGAATGAAAATCACTCTGCATTGTTGGCTTTGAGCTGGTTGGTCAAGTGATGCATTTCGAATGGACAGCTGCGGAAGGCGTTGATATCTCTCGACACCAGCCCTTCCCCCAAAGCTTCCCATTCTCCAGGGTCCCATCACTCCCATACACATCTCCAACAGACAGTGACTAAGCGTCACTAACAACTTACTGGGAAATATTTGGAAGTTTTCAGCATCCTTTAAAATGCAACGCAGAAATCAGAGCGCACTTGGGAGGCAATAATGAGAAAACGGTCATTTTGCTTAAAAAAAGTTAACTCCAAGTTGTAAGGACAGCTTATTTCCAGTGCTGGCTTATTACGTAACACGTCACTGTTATCAGGTGTCCAATTCAAACTAGTCGAAGGGAAGTAAAGCAAGGATACAACTCCAAACAAATAGGTTATCAAATGAAAGCACAGTATTGGAAGCATGATGTCCGACGAGCAAGCTGCGAGGTACCAGCAAATCTCACAGATACAAACGTAACTCATCTTTACGCATTCCCCATTCTTATGTATTTGTAGATCCTAAATCAATGTTCCAGGTGGACGTTTTGAGTCCTTACATGTTTTAGGTGACACTTCCTCCCGCCTTCCTGTGCTGTACGCAGTAGTCTCCCTGCACGCTCTTCCTGAAGCTCCAGTAATTCTGCCTCCACTCAAATGATACTCCTATCTGTGGCTAGGCACTTAGCATCCCCAAAACTTACTTGCGATAAATTTGGTTCATAATGAAGGCATTGATCTGACGTTTTGTTCAATACTGGTTGCATCTAGTTAGCAGAAGGCATGCATGGCAGTCGTTCATAACATATTCCATCATGTGTAACTGCAGAGGGAAGAAAAACTGCAAAATTAAGTGGTTCACTCAGTGAAATGCCAGAGGCAAGGTTTGTGGTGTGCTACAGTTTACCTGTCTGTGAATGCATATGAACTAGTGCTTATGGCCATCATACACATTCACATGCACTTCAGACAAATGTTTCATTCACTTCTAATGTGTTTGTGAGTAAATAACGTGACCTCTGATGAAATGGTTTGTTGATGTTCTCCTGGGCGAGAGAACACGAGCCAGGTATTAAATGTTCAGCCAAATTGGCTATCTGATTGGCTGCATGCCCTTGGGAATTTGCAAGCAGGCACTGTTGATAGGCTCCGGAAGAGAGCCAATAGTAATACGAGTACACACCTCTACCAATGTATGTTCAGTTAGAAAAGGCAGAGGCCAGGTTTGAGCAATTTCCACTCCTTTGCATTCATGATGTGAGACTCCCAGATAGCCACCAGTATCCGAATCCGTGTGAAATGAGCACTCCTCGAGCCGCACATCACTTTCTTCTAAACATTATTAACCGCAAGATTTCTGATTGACGTTATGAAACTGACACTCATATTAATGGGACATAGCTATATGTCTTTTTAGCTCAAGTGGGATGTAAGGACAATAGGAAGGTGATCAAACCATCAATCTTGTACATTAGATACATATGAGAAATAATTAAACTTGCTAACCTTCCATAGATTCATTCAATGCACCTCAAATGAAGGTCTTGTTTTCTAATTGATGCCTCTATCAAATCTCCCTGACGTGGGTTCTAAATTGTTGGCAAATATTCGGGCCACGTTCTATGGTGTGAGATGGGTAGGTGCTTGTAGAAGTGAGACCTGAGAAGCAACATCTGAACCTCCATTTGATGAACAGTGTGGTTACTAATGCGCTATATATTCAATGCATGCAGTACCATACAGCTGTTACCACAGCACACCCAGCGCCCGTGCTTATTAAAGACAGGCAAGTATCCCAGATGTCAGTGTTCAGGTAGGCCCCATCCGCGTGCTTTCCATCAACTCTGGAGGATGACAAATGTTTTTTGATAGTAGAATTCCATGACTGCAGATAGCAATGGTGCACGTCAGTGTGGTCCAAATGGGACAGTTCCTCAGAGAGAGAGAGTGTGACATTAAGAACCCACATCCTGAACTGGTTGAAACTAAGGGACCATTTCACCTCTTCGCTCACTAGCACATTTCACTGCTTATTGAGGTCTGAATTGTTGGTGCAGTCACAAGGCAACAAATTTGCCACATCTGCCCCTTTACAATAATGTGCAGAGAGCAAAGTAGGCCCCCTTCCAACGTAGGTGCCCAGGCAGCTCGGTGCTCACAATGTTACTCCGTAGGAAGCTATGACGAGGGCTGGATGAGGAAAATATAGTGTCAGTCATTTGCTTTTTTGACACCATCTTTTTCATCATTTTTCATTAACTTTCCCTGGGGCTCCAAAAAGTAAGAAGTACATGGGTGTGTGTGTGTGTGGGGCGGCAGGCGGAGGCATATATATGCAATTTCCAGAAGACAGCCAGCAGTGGTGTTGATCGATCAGACAGTACTAGGAAACACACGCCGAAAGGCTGCTGGAAAGGAGCCCAGACATTTAAACGGAGAATGAATGGAAAAGAAGAATTTTGAGAAGGAAGATAAATAAAATTGCCCTGATGAAGTCCCTATAAGGGATGAAACGCGTTGGCTGGGTCTGTTTTAAGTGTGATGGAATTGGATACTTAATAAAAAGAACTTTGTGGAAAAAGACACCAACGTCTGGAAATTAATTGAAAAAACGAAATATGGAAAGTAATTGAAAACAAGAGTGATTACAGATGCATGCACTTCGAATTGGAAAGTTTAATCTGAACAAGGAAATTAGGTTGCCCTCCTAATATTGTGAAAGCATATAAATGCAAGGTTTCTTTTTCCTGTGGGTGAGAGGGCATATTTTTAATCAAAAAGTCTACATAGCTTCCACCACTACAAAGATTGACCCAGGAGTTGCTTATGTCTATGGAAACCATATTTGTGATGATCAAGGTATATATTTGAACTGCCACTCACTTACGAACCCACTTAGACACAATTCCTTCAACAATCAGATAGTTACTTCTCTAAGAAGCACCAAGTAGCTCCAGGTCCACACTGGTACTCAATCATGCAGCACAGATTGAACCCATTTCCTCAGCAGACTACAGCATGCAGCTAAAACAAGCAGGAACATTTCCAGAGTGACCCACAGAACGTCCTCAGTGTCTGACCCCGTGCAGGCCCTACCTGAGGACAAGAGGCTGCCGCTGCTCCCGCAGATGATCTTTCCTTTGCTCCCCATGTTGGCTAGTTTGGAAGTCTTCAGTGTACCGGTCTCTGTCAGGTCTATGGCGATTTCACTGAGGCTTCTTGCCGCATGGATTTTGGACTGAGAGAGGTGAAAAAACACATTTAAAATCTCTGCACCAAGCGGCAGGCTCTGAGCTCCCCCTCCACCCTCCTTCCCCGTCCCTAACGTTAACTGCATTCTTTCACACACATTTAACAATCTGCTGCAAAGGGGCCAAAGTAGATTGCCTGTGGCATGCGCATGGTGCCAAAAAACACTTGTGTACCTGCTGACAACAGTAAGTCCCAAAGAAGCGAATCCAGTCCCTGCATTTTAGTGAGCTAGAGCAACCCTAAATGAAGCTATTGTGACAAAGGGCTGTGTTACTTGGGCCACCCTACCTACCACTGCCTGTTGACGCTATCGGACACAAACTGCGGATGCCCCACTGGACAGTGCACAAGCCCATTCTTTCACACAAATGCGACGGTATTGCCTTCAAGGTTACATTAAAGTGAAATAGACATTGGAAATTACTGCAAGAGTTTAAAAATTCACCCCCCTCATCCCCACTTTAAAAATAAAGCTGCATCCTTTAAAAAATGTTCTGCGTTTATTACTTACTTTTAAATTCTGGGGTTGCTATGACATACTATCAAGCTGGATCGGCCCTATTCATGAGGGCCAATAATAGTAGAAATTCGCTAAAAACAATGGAATGGAATGCTACTCATGGCTATTTCCAAACCCAGCCTCTTCATCCAGCACCTTTTTACTGGCTCAGTTTTCTTTTAAGTTTTCCTGTGCACATACGAATAAGAAAAGCCTGGTGACTATGTTTTGCTGCCTATGCCTGTAAGGTTGGTGGTCGGCTACCTACTCTATTTGATGAGGAAGCCTTTTTGGTTGCATGTTTAACTTTTTTTAAATGCATAGATATTTGCAGGTAGAAATTCCTCTTTAAGTTGATTTTGCTTGTAAATTGTTACAAGCCGTCTTAAGGCTGCCTCAGAATAGTTTGCTAGTAGGATATAGTCAGGAGACTTGTTAACAGCATAATGAGAAAGGCTAACAGTTGGTGTTTGCCTCTCTGAGTATATATGAACAATGAGACAGCCTTGGTATGAAGCAGACCATCGTGACCTGCCACTCAAAATAACATAACATGTGTATTTGTAAAGCGCACGTGTCACCCAAGCTAGGGTCTCAAGGCGCTGAATAACAGATGTTTATTGTTACCCAACTCAATGGTACTCATTTTATCAACCTCAGATAGATGAAAGGCCGAGTGGACCCACCGGGATTTGAACCTGTGACCATGAGGTCGAACACAGGCCCCTAGTGTGGACGCATTAGTCCACTAAGCCACCAGACCCGGCACCTCAACAACGAGTGGGGACGATAAAAAAAAAAAAAAGAGAGACTACTTTTGATGCATAATTGTCAGGTTATGTAAAGGTAAAGTATAGATGGCTGGTGGGTCCAAACCGAGGCGGGCAGCCACTATTCTAAATGTATCTATGTCAAAATCTCCTACTGCTGGTCGGCTGTGCGGTAAAAGAACTGAGGTTTACTGGTAGGTTGTGCAGTGAAAGGACTAAGGCTTGCTGGTTTTTTGTGCAGTGAAAGGACTATGGCTTGCTGGTCAGCTGTGCGGTAAAAGAACTGAGGTTTACTGGTAGGTTGTGCAGTGAAAAGACTAAGGCTTGCTGGTTTGTTGTGCAGTGAAAGGACTATGGCTTGCTGGTCTGCTGTGTGGTTGAAGGACTGAGGTTTGCTGGTGGTCGGATATGTGGGGAAAGGACTTAGGTTTGCTGGTCGGCTGTGTAGGGGAAGGACTGAGGTTTGCTGGTTTGTTGTGCAGTGAAAGAACTATGCTCGCTGGTCTGCTGTGTGGTTGAAGGACTGAGGTTTGCTGGTCGTCGGCTGTGTGCGGAAAGGACTGAGGTTTGCTGTTTGGTGGTGCAGTAAAAGGACTAAGGCTTGCTGGTCTGATGAGTGGTGAAATGACTGAGGTTTTCTGGTCGGCTGTGTAGGGCAAGGAGTGAGGTTTTCTGGTCGGCTGTGTAGGGGAAGGAGTGAGGTTTCCCGGTCGGCTGTGTAGTGAAAGGATTAAGGTTTGTTGGTCTGAAGTGTGGTGAAAGGACTGAGGTTTGCTGGTCGGCTGTGTAGTGAAAGGACTAAGGTTTGTTGATCAGAGGCTTCTGATTGGCTGTTAAGGAGCAATCATCTGGAGAAAGGGCACCTCAACCTTTGTGCAAAGGAAAAGAGACCTATAGTAGAGTCTTTCTTTTATCAGAATGGACTTCAGAGCCAGTGTGATGCTGGTCTGCTGTTTCAAACTGGAGTTTGAGGAGTTCTGTCTAGATATCAAAGCAACAATACAGGTGACATATTACCACAGCAAAAACTAGAGCCATTTTGGGGCGGAGAGGAATCTTGATGGGTGCCGATTGTGAAGAGATGATTTGGAGACTCCTTTAAGACGGTGAGCGTAAATCAGTCTTGCTATCAAAAAGCAGGCAGTTTTAAAAGGTCTCTCACTTAACAGAAGACAACTGTCTCACGAAAGTAAATACTCTCTGATCTGAAACATAAAAGAATTTACATTTTAAGAATCTAGACATGGGCCGCCTAAGATCATCATCTTCCAAAAGTTATTTTACAAAAATAACTTTACTGTTTTTCATGGCTTTGAAAACAATGGAGGAGGCAGCTAATATCCCCCTGGAACGGAGTCTATTGTATAACAGAGAGATCTGAACACACTCGGTAACTATATTTTTGTTTGAACCCGTTTCCTTTCAGCATTAATTCCCTTTTAGCAACTGCCCAGACAGCTTTCGAGCGGGCGCTGCCAAGCTCTGAATCAGGCGACTATTCCTGGATTCTGAAGGCAGTACCCCGATTTCTCGAGGACAGTCTAACTTGCGGAGAGTGATCTCCCCAATCATCTGAATATAGGCTTGGGGTGACCGCGGCCTCCGTAGAAAGGCCGCGCGCTCCACCTCGTCCGAGCGTTCTGCCCGCATCCCTGCACGAGAGCTTCATCCGCGGCGGCGGGTTTCCAGGACGGCCGCGGCAGCAGGTGTCAGTGAGCGGAAGTTCCCCTCCCACGCGGCAACGGGGAAGAGAAGCACCAGGTTCGCTGATCTCATCACTCCTCCACCACACAATGGAAGTGCAAGTTCACACAAGTGCCACATTTTTCTACACGTGCTTGGTTTACAATAGGATTTTGTCCTTCGAGAAGCACAGAAAAGGCTTGCTACTCCAATGCACGCTACGCTCTGTTCGCTTTGTGCTCGCTGGTAAGAAACACAAAGGAAACTCCAGCGCACGCACAGATTGTTTTTTTCACCATTATGTAACACGCAATGTTTTTAACTCATTACTTTTAACTTTATTTGGTTTATATAGATACTTGTCCTGAATATATACATCCGGCATGAGTGCAGACAGATTTGAACCCTTAGTGAATAGTTGTAAAGCATTGTAGGCGTTCACCGGCACAGGGATCACAGCAGTGTGGGACTGCTGGCCGTACCACTCCCTCCATGACACTACCTACGCCACCATACTCTGTGGGGGCACTGTGAGGTGATCACTTTGGCCTGTCGACATTCCCTACTTGACACTAAGCCACCATACTTGGCGGGGCACTGTGAGGTGAGCACTTTGATCTGCCACCACCACCCCCTCAATGACACTACACCACCATACTCTGCGGCACACTGTGAGGTGATCGTCTTTGGCCTGTCAACATTCCCTACATGTCACTACTCCACCTTACCTTATTCGGCGAGCACTGTTAGGTGAGCGTTTTGGCCTGTCAACATTTCCTCCATGACTCGTGGGCACAATCAGGCGAGTGCTTTGGGCTGTCACCAGTCCCTCCATGACACTACAGCACAATACTCGGTAGGGCACTCTGAGAAGAGCGATTTATCCTGCCACCACTCCCTCCAAGGCACTCTTTCACCATACTCGGTGGGGCACTTAGAGATGAGCGATTTGGGCTGTTGATATCCCGTCAGTGACACTACGCCACCATACTCTGCGGGGCACTGTGAGGTGAGCGTCCTTGGCCTGTCAACATTCCCTCCACGACGCTAGGACACATTTGGGAGGCAGACACGGCTAATCTTATCATTTGAGCAGCTGTTGACACGCTCTGTATTGCAGAATTCAGAATTTATTTTCAGTGATGTGAAAGAAGCCCTTTTATCTCACACACCGGGGCCTGGTTTCATCGAGAGTCTGGGAGCCTTTTCTAGTCGCAAAGCCTGCTCCTCAACAGACAACAAGCACTGGCATCTGTACAGTGCCATAGGTCTGACCGCCTAGTTTTCCTGGCGTTAGGGGGAGGCAGAATTGCAAAGTTGCCACCTGCAACTTACTGCATGTTTCAGTGGTGGGCAGTCACTCACTCAGCCATCCTGTCAGCCAGTACTCGCTTGATTACTCAAAGTAGGTCCAATGTGGCGTGCAACTGCCAAAGAGTTGGTGAACATGAACATTGGAAGCTTCATTATTAAGATTTTATAATCCAGCTAACACTGCCTGTCGACTTCTCTACAGGTTTCACAATCAATTGAAAAGATGGGCTAACGCAAGAGAGCGCACCCCAAACCGATATCTGGACTCTCCTAAGTACTGTGCACCTCGGATAGCTCAGTGTGTTCAAAGGTGCCTTGGTGAGGCCAACTCAGCCATCCATCATTTTTGAGATCAGTAAACAAAGTGTGATCACATCGAGTAATTGTAACACCTATTATTTATACGGCAAAACTGCGGAGTGAAGTGCTATCTAAAAATAAACCACTGACAAGTCGTTACTCTGGAAGCAAAGGCTCACGGGTAGAGAGTGTAAGGAGTAGAACCTTGAACATTAAAGTCGTTAACCTTCCCCACCCCGCATCAGAGGGATAATGGTTTCTCCCTTGCAGTGCAAAATTATTCAGGGAGGCCGATCCTGGTGACTTTGGCTGGTACGTAGGGGTGTTACTATAAAAGACTGTAACCTCTTGAAACCTCACGGGCTTTAAGGGAAGCATCATTCATAGAAAGCATGCATGTCTAAGGTGAAATAAATATGACTATCAATTAGAACATGGATTACTGTTAGTCGATTGATGCACTATCAAAGGTCACCTGATCAGGTGACCCGCAGAACTGTACGCGGTCTGGCTGCCGGCTGCAGGAATCCGCTCATTAACTGGTTGTTAAACAGATCCAGTCTCACGGCCTCTCCTCGGGGATGGCAGCTCCTGGAGGTAATGATGTCCACTCTCAGTTGGTTTGTTAGCACGTGGCTGAGGCTGAACTGTAAACCGGGCTCTGATTGGAGAGGGCATGTTGTTAAGAGGCTGTGTCAGTCATAATACCGGTATAACTGAAGGATGATGCTTGTAAATATGCGATACCAAAGGGGATGATGGACGGAGCGCTAGAGCAAATCAAACATTCACCCCCAGTCAACTGATCTGGGTTTAATCCATCATCATTCTTTAGCTCACTCCACCACCCCAGTTCAGACATGGCCATATGCAAATCAGTCTGACCCTGTGCCTCATGGGAACAGTCCAGCCCAAACTGCCAAGCCATGTCTTCCCTGGACCGGAAACAAGCATCCTGGGACCGGTTTCGGGTTCAAAACCCTCATCAGCCAGGCTATCTTGAATCCAGTGGCAAAGTGAGCAAGGGACCCACGTCTGGGCATACCCTGCCAACTTAGGGCGAACAAAGCGATACCAAAGGGGATGATGGACGGAGCGCTAGAGCAAATCAAACACTCACCCCCAGTCAACTGATCTGGGTTTAATCCATCATCATTCTTTAGCTCACTCCACCACCCCAGTTTAGACATGGCCATATGCAAATCAGTCTGACCCTGTGCCTCATGGGAACAGTCCAGCCCGAACTGCCAAGCCATGTCTTCCCTGGACCGGAAACAAGCATCCTGGGACCGGTTTCGGGTTCAAAACCCTCATCAGCCAGGTTATCTTGAATCCAGTGGCAAAGTGAGCAAGGGACCCACGTCTGGGCATACCCTGCCAACTTAGGGCGAACAATGCGATACCAAAGGGGATGATGGACGGAGCGCTAGAGCAAATCAAACACTCACCCCCAGTCAACTGATCTGGGTTTAATCCATCATCATTCTTTAGCTCACTCCACCACCCCAGTTCAGACATGGCCATATGCAAATCAGTCTGACCCTGTGCCTCATGGGAACAGTCCAGCCAGAACTGCCAAGCCATGTCTTCCCTGGACCGGAAACAAGCATCCTGGGACCGGTTTCGGGTTCAAAACCCTCATCAGCCAGGCTATCTTGAATCCAGTGGCAAAGTGAGAAAGGGACCCACGTCTGGGCATACCCTGCCAACTTAGGGCGAACAAAGCGATACCAAAGGGGATGATGGACGGAGCACTTTTCCCTTGTATGGAAGGTACATATGAGAGACTTAGCTGCTAAAGAGGATCCGCAGAAAATACGAGTTTACCCAGACGGAAGAAGATGTACAGACCGAATTGTAAAAATACATCCCTTGTCATTTGAGGCAGATTTGGAAAGTGGTCACTACCTTATTTTTGGCCCCGCTAGGCTTTCGACGACTTCTGGACTCACACTGGTTGAACTTCTCTCCCATGGTACTGTGGTTGCTATGGTGGGGCCAGCAGTGAAGATGCTGAGTGCACTAGAAAAGAGAGGGGGCTCCACTGTCACCCCTCAGCCTCCTTCCATATGTAATGCCAATCATCATCCCCAAAAGAGTAGCCATGGTTACAGGAATAAAGGTTTGGAACAACACCTGGTTCTAGTTCGGATCCTCTCTCATTACCAGCTCACAAATCGTGGTGATGGAAGGCTGTTACTCAGCTGTCACTCGGGGCACTGAGCACTGTGGCCGGTTAATGGCCCAGTTCATTATTCACATGATAATTCTAGTACTAATGATAGAGACATAAGAAGTAGTGTTCTACACATATATATATATATATATATATATATACATATGACAAACGTAGACTATCAATGTACGTCCAACATCTGCTGGGTCCAAATGTCATCACGCCCTGGAGGAGTTGTGGCAAGCTCAAATTAGCTCGGGTAGTTTCATGAATAATACAGAGTAACAATGCAAGTAAAGCAATAACGATAAAGTGCTCCATCAAAATTGCAGAGACCAAGACAGCCTGCTTCTGAGATTAATGATTAAGAGTCCGCAACTGGACAGGAAGAAAAAACCCTGAAAAAACAAAAAGCTGATGAGTGGAATGCTTGAATTACTCACAGCCACTCGTAGTTAATCGAGGCCACACTCCAGTCCATTTTTTCTGCCCACTACTATAAGTCAGAGACCAGCCATGTGCAAATCAGTCTAGGTCCTGCTTCAGTGAGAACAGTCCAGCCCACACTGCAAGGCCAGGTCCTTTTCAGGTGAGAACGCATTGCAACACCATCTGGGTTGGGTTCTATCCCCATTTTCGTTATTTTGCTCTTGTGTGTTGGAGGAGCCATGTCTACTCCTTATAACGTTGAACATAGGTCTAAAAATCTTCTGCCCCACCTGTGCATTATAGTTTGCCTGGATATTCACACGTTTTGTTAAAGTGTGGACTGGTGACCATGTAGTGGCCATACCTGTGTCACCGATGGACACATTTGCCAGAAAGTCTAGAATATTTAATTTTTTCCTTGAGGAATGTGCAGATGGAAAATTGTCTCCCAACAAGAGCAGCATTCTAGTTCAAGAGTTTTGACTTGATCCAACTCACATTTCATCATCCAATACCATCCGGTACATCATCACCAAAAATTTCAAGTCAGTCATCAAAAACTATCTAGGACTACAAAGCTCCAGTCTGTCGGAGAGGCATGCCTCTCTTAGTTGCTGCACTAAAGTGTACAAAAAAGTGATGGATGTAATGCTTGAATTAATCTCAGCCACTGGTAATTACTCAAGCTGCAGTCCATCGTTATTTTGCACAACATGCCACCTAAGTTTGGACTAAATATACAAGCAAAAACTCTACCTAAGTACTATAAAAAGCTATACGTCAACTGTTAATAGACCACTCTGGCTCAATCCAAATGACCAAATCCTTCACCACTAGCAAGTTGAGTTAAACATAGTTTTTATTTAATTTTTCATTTTAAACACATTGATCTATCACAAATAAGTATCATATCATAGAAAAATCATAAAGAGAACTCATAAAGAAAACAGACCCCATTGTTCATCCATCGCTACCAACATACATACAAATCATACTCAATCATCCTCACTCATACCACATATAAAGACATACCAAATAAATCTAAAAAATACTAAAAATTCAAGTTCCCATGAGACATTAATATAGAACGGATCAGTCCAAGAACCAATCTTAATCAAGGATCTCGCAGATTCTGAAAAATTAATTTACAATTTGATATCAAAGATAAAAAATACAACATAGAAAAAATAATATGTAAATATATTGATCAGTGATCCAACATAGTAGGGACAAAATAATCCAAGAAGGGAACTTATTCAAGCGCCGACGCGCGTTTCGGTGAGACAACCCCTTTCTCTGGGTATTTATGTAGTGTTTATTTCTTGTATTAATTATGTTTATATGTTTATATAACTGATATTTATATTAAAAGCGTTTTGTATTTTTATGTTTATTCCAGACAGGCCCCATTGCCAACTTTTTCTTAACGCTCTATATGCGCCTGAAGAAGGTGATACCCAGAGAAAGGGGTTGTCTCACTGAAACGCGCGCCGGGCGCTTGAATAAGTTCCCTTCTTGGATTATTTTGTCCCTACTATGTTGGATCACTGATCAATATATTTACATATTATTTTTTCTATGTTGTATTTTTTTATCTTTGATATCAAATTGTAAATTAATTTTTCGGAATCTGCGAGATCCTTGATTAAGATTGGTTCTTGGACTGATCCGTTCTATATTAATGTCTCATGGGAACTTGAATTTTTAGTATTTTTTTAGATTTATTTGGTATGTCTTTATATGTGGTATGAGTGAGGATGATTGAGTATGATTTTGTATGTATGTTGGTAGCGATGGATGAACAATGGGGTCTGTTTTCTTTATGAGTTCTCTTTATGATTTTTCTATGATATGATACTTATTTGTGATAGATCAATGTGTTTAAAATGAAAATTAAATAAAACTATGTTTAACTCAACTTGCTAGTGGTGAAGGATTTGGTCATTTGGATTGAGGAGTGGTCTATTAACAGTTGACGTATAGCTTTTTTATAGTACTTAGGTAGAGTTTTTGCTTGTATATTTAGTCTGTATTTTTCCCCTGCATCTCTACCTTTTATCACTTTCAGGGGTCCCCTTGCTTATGAGTAGTCACCTAAGTTTGGAGCCAGCCACATGCAAATCAGTCTTGACCCTGCTTCAATGGGAACAATCCTGCCTAAACTGCCAGGCCATGTCCTCCTTGAACCAGAACACAAGCATCCCAGGACCGGTTTTGCCCTCGTTAGGGCTCATCAGCCAGGTATAGCTTGGTTCCAGTGACACCGTGTGCACAGGACCCTTGTCTGGGTGTACCCGTCCCACTTAGGGCAACACACTAAAGTATACAAAAAAGTGATGGATGCTGGCTATCGCTCCTCGGCCTCGCATCCCAATTAAGGCGATACAATGAAAATCAGTTTACGAGTGTTGACACAAATACTTTGTGCTGGTGAAGCCCATGTTGCCCTCTTACTAGAGATCGCAGAGAATGTTAATTTGTTCTCTGTGCTATATACGTGCACCACTAAAATGCCTGTGGACGTTTAATTCATATTTCAGTGTTATGACCAGAACACTCACTATGTTTTGAGTAAACATAGTGAGTGTTCTAGTCATAACACTAATATAAATGTTACTTTCAGTTTTGATCTGTTTTGACATTTCTAAACTGGTTTTGCCAGATTTACATCTATCTGGCATGTTTGTGTCAATTTCTTGTAGGTAGGAAACAGTGGCTAATTATACAGTACTACCTACAACTTATGTTTTTCTACACCTTCTGTTGTGTTGGACATGTAGCGGAGATGCCTTGGGACCAACAACTACACGTTGGTATAAACATCAGTTAAGGCAAAAGGAATTAATGCAAACAATGACAAGCGTTCGCTTTGCTAAGATTGCGACATCTACACTCTAGTAAAAATGAGAACGGGGACAGTCACGCAAGTTACACAGCCAAATCAAATGGGCCTATAATTTAGGGTAGAATTGTGCATCCAAGCCACCAAAAGCATTCAAAACATCACTCTTTCTCTTCGGATGCTGGCCCTTCTTGTTGAATCTATCGCCCAGTAGGACTCTCTACAAATCATTCTCTGGCAACAGGACAAAAACCACAGGATCTGCCCCAATGCTCCCCGAAGTCTACCTGGATAGGGGGCTCTGATCTTCTAGTGGCTGCCTTCCCTTTCCGGATGGAAGTAAAGCTTTCATCTGAAGTCTTCTAAACTCCATTCTTCCAGAAGATAAATGTTTCTGGTTACCATTAGGCATTTTAAACTTGACAGTAGTTTCATGCAGTAGGGTGGGCTGAATTTTATGGAAACCTTAAAGAAGATGAAAGCAGTTCAAGGTATGTCACATTAAGCAGACTTGTTGTTCAGATTGGTGCTTTGTGGAATTGATGTTCAATGACCAGGACCAGTGTTTATGGGCACCACTGAATGAATGAAGTTTCCAACAATGTACTTTATGTTGCTATTTGGGATTTTTATTAGTATAACCCATTTTCAGACAGTACAAAAGTGTACTTCTGGTGTGAGGTTCGTATCAACTACAGCAAGTCCAGATTCTGGGTAAAACATCTGTAACCACTGGCCTGTCTAAGTGCACTGCTGGTTCTTTCCACTAAATACTTTTGTACATTTTTTCGTAATTTCACTTATCTCCCTTTCCTTAAAGGAATGACATACAACTGTTTGGCGATTCTTTGTCTGTTAGATCCTCTTTACTATATTTTTGCCCATCTCACACCCCGTACTATCTTTTATAAAAACTATTTGCCCTTCTTCATGTGTGTGCATTTAGTCACACCAATATGCCTAAAAGGCATGCAGGCTCTATAATAAAAACACAAGTGCTCCGAAGACTAGATGCAAGTCATCCCAACTTAGCATGTCTTGGGCCTACATGTGAAATAGATCTGGTGTCACTACATGAAACGGAGTGGAATCAGGCCCTCGTACAACCAAGTGACGGGATGTACTGGATAGGCTGAAACTTGTCTTTCAGTGGCGGGCAAGCTCAGGATGGCACTATTTATGTTCTAAAAAACCGCAATAATAACTATTCGCAGGACTAGGTTGAGAAAAGTGTACACACGTCATGTAACCGGGTCATGCTGCACCAGACTGTATTCAACAAAAAATAACGAAATGTGTTAATAAAAAGTAATCTGTAAGCTGTAGTTTCTGCACCATTTGAACAGAAACCAGGGGTCCAAGCACACGCTGCCCTGTGAGAACTGAGCTGGCTCCCAATGCAGGTGACTTCATTTCAAGGTTGTGTTCATGGTTCATAGGACCATTTGGGGGACTGGCCCTGCCTGCCTGCAGAAAGCAGTCTCTAAACACATCCTGACAAGATGGCCCCAGTTCTCCTGTTAGTACACGTCCAGCATTCCTGACTGTGTGGAGGGCACTGACCCTCTGTTCATGAGTCTCTTTTCTGGAAGCCCTGCTACCTTCCTTGCAGAGGCTGCATATCCCCTGGCAACGAGCAAAGCCCTGAAAACACCGCTATTCCATCTGCCCAACAGGTCTCCTTGTCATTGTACAATTATTTTTGTTAACAATCAGCAAGCACCAAGAGGCTGCCTCTGGGGTATGCGGCACTATATGAAGAATCCAAAAAGCATAAGATGGGTTTGTTTCATGCCAAGGCCTCCCCTCCCGCCCTCCCTGCCCTGAGTTCCTTACCTTGCTCTGCTTCCTGTCCAGGTAGAACTGGTGCTGGCTGATGGCCATAGCCCAGATGGACTTGATTAAGGCTGCGCAGGCGTACCAGGTGTGCACGGCGATGCCGCCATGGCCGAAGGTCCTCCTGGTCACGGACGCCCTAGAAGCAGAAAGAATGGGCTGAGACTTCCTAGGGATACACAAGGAGGAGACAAGACCGTCAGCCGCCTCTCCCGCTCAACGAGGCTCAGGTACAGAGGAGCAAACACGACCCTGCATGCGCATGCGTCATTTCAGAGAGCGCCAGTGTGCGAGAGTAGGGCAAATGTTGAGGTGTTTGGACTGACAATCGAATGTGATAGTATACCTGCTGAGGGTCCACACGAGGGTCCCTAGGCGTGCACTCTTCGCCCCTAAGTGATACGAGGCCTGCAGCCAGCTTTCAGGGAAAATATAGTTTGTAGAAAAGTTTACTTTCTGAAACTAACTCATTTTCAAAGGGTTGTGGGGAACCAATCAGGAGCTGGGACACGCGCACACACACAGGCGCGCTCACACACTGATCAGCTTCGGTGTTTTGACGTTTCCTTTTCATAACATGGTTCGCTCGTCAGACGTCAGCTCGCAGGCTGGGTGTCTGCGCCTCACCTCTGCCTGGCCGGGCACCTCCTTCGGACGAGTGACCCAGAGGCAGGTGTAAAAGAGTTGGAAACGAAGCCTGCACGAGGAACTCCAGCCCTAATGTTTGACAGCCCTCAGGAAAAGGTGGCCTGGCTCCTCCTGAGCACACAGACGTCCAGCAGCTAAAAAAGTGATGGCAGATGGTTTACTGCCCACAGAACAGGCGACCTGTCTACCAAGCAGCAAACCACCCCCGCATACAAGACTCAGCAAGCGGCGTGGCAGGGCATCGTGTGCATAACACAAATAAAGCAAACGCCCCCACTCCTTCAATTGGGATTGAAAGACAGCTATACTTGGGGGTGCAGTTGGCGCCTCCCACCCTTGGGCCCTGGTGACACTTGCTGCACTAAGGGAAGTCGCAGTTAACTCAGACACAGTTACCTACAGGGTAAGCAGGTCACTACTGTCTGATCAGTGACCTTATAACTAGTGGCCGCCCCCCCTCCTGAGCAGCCCACCCACAGAAGCTACTGCAAATTCCCTTATAAACCTGAGAATAGGTGGGCTGACTTCTGAGCAACACACTAATCCACTCCACCACCCACAATAATGGCAAAAAGCACTACAAATGCCTTTGCAGACCTCAGAACAAGTGCACTCTCTCCTTAGTAGTTCACCATCTTCACCAACTTAATTTTTAACCTCTAATTTCAGATTCTTTCACATTTACGGAACGTTTGACATTTTCAATTTTGCTTCTTTATTTATTTACACTTTTTAAATGTGTTAATATTATTTTATTTTCTAAGCAGTCGCGGACCCCCTGAGTAGGCAGGTACCCAGAGCACAGGTTAAGAACTGCTGATTTGGGGTGTAAACCTTACCAATAAACTAATGAGCATTTGCTTTGTTCCTTGTAAAATGGGACATTTTCTTAGGGGTGCTGCATATACATGTTTTTTTAGTCATATAAACATGCCAACAGACAGGCAGAGCATGCATGTGTCATACAATCACACACAGAGTAAGAAGAACACTCACTAGTGAGGCCCACGAGCTCATTTACAGTGATAGCGGCGGTTGAATGGAATGCCTTTCCTCTTGCCCTGCGTACCATCCAGGACCCAGTTGCGTTCAAGAGGAAACTGAAAACACACCTATTTTCCTGAAAGCTCACCGTCCATACCCCGCTAGGCACCGCGCCGGGACACTCATGAGTAGTTGTGCGCGTTATAAACTCATATAACATAACATAACATAACACGAGAAACACAACTAAAGTCCAGAGCGCAGCATCTTTTTAGCCACAGTGCTTTTAAAGGCACACTGTGCTGGGGCCTGGCTTCTGATGTGAGTAGTTAGGAAGGGGCCTGCTGGTGGTGCACAACTTGGATGGACGTGCGCCTCTTTTCTGCGGAACCCACTGCTGCTTTTAGGGCCAATAACGGCCTCAATGCTGGTGCTGTGTAAGGTAGCCTCGCCTTAGCTAGGCCCAAGCCTAGATGAACGACTTGTACTCTCTGCTTCTCATCGAGCCCCTGCTCCTCTTGGGCACCACGGCTGGCATCTTCTGCTCAAGCTAGGCCCACTCTAGGCTACACGGACATTCCTCCAAACCGGAGCCCACCGTAGGCTCTGACCCAAAGCTGAAGAAAACTTGGAACTAACTATAAGGTGCAGGGGTTCCCCTGCTGTGAGCGAGGTGTCCAGGAAGCGATCCCAAGCCTACAACACCGCCAGTGTTTCCGCAAGACGGGTTCTTTGTATTAGCCCCCCTCCCCCTTTTTGAATATACTACGTTCATTTTATGTTTACATCATGTATCTGAGTCTAGTGCGAGCCACCTTTAAGAAGCAGGTTTATATCAAGCACACTGGCAATGACGCTAACTTGATGTAAGAAACGTCTGCAAGATGGGGTTTACAGGACTAGAGGACTACTTTATCTATATAGCACCCAACAGTCTGTTTCTAAGCGCTGTCCATTTCTGCCAGATAAGAGAAAATGACTTTCCGAAAGGACACTGGGTGCCATGTCTACAGCTTCACTCTGAAGTTCAGACGCTAGGAAAAGTTGGTGTTACTTCAGTCAGTGCAGTTCTATATCTACTGAACATTTTAGCGAAATATCTTTATTTATTTTTTAACAAAAAGACATAATTGTAATGCCAGCCCGCGAAAGAAACGACTCGTGGCCATTATTAGTAAACACTACATCACGTGTCGCCAGCCCAGCAGAACCCCTGGTATCTATCCCTGTCCTGACACTAAACCATCAGGTGGTCGGCAGAAGACATGTCACCAGCCCGCGGCGCCCAGGCGCTGACCAGGCCTAGTCATTCATCAGCCTCGCGAGACAGAAACCCGAGGCAAGGAGACATGCGATGCCAGGGAGAAGAGCTGATCTTTGGGGGGAGGGGCAAAGAGGGGCTCAAACGCAGCTCGCAGCCGGGTAGCAGCCTCAGCGTCGTAAACATCCGACCATGCAGCACTGTTTTGAACCCTGGTCGCAGGCCGCCCTCTCGTCACTGTAGCATAGTGCACCACTGAAGAGAGAGCACGACGCCTGGCCAGTTCGGGGCTACGACTGGCTGGACTTCACTGGTCGGCTCACTGTAACTCGTAGCCTGGGCCTGTCCGGAGAAGCCACCTACCTCAGGGATCAACTGACCAGTGAACGAGCAGCTCGCGCGTGGGACCAGCAATCGCGGCTCGAACACCAGCTCTGTCTTGGTGAAAACTGTGAATGCTATCTTCGCTTCCTCGTTCCATTCTTCCAGTCACGACTGCAACGAGGAAGAATGGACTCTATGGAATGTAATTATTGCCCACTCTGTATCCAATCCCAGAAGGATGAATGGCGGAGACGGTTTATTCTCCACGCTCTCTCTCAGAAGCGCACGGTACAGAACACATCAACCAGGAAACATGCAGACTCTCCTCACACAGCACCCTCCTCCTCCCAGCCCTCCAAAAATCACACGGCATGGGCATTCCAGCGCCTCTTACCTGCGCGGGTCATGAACTTCCACCGAAAACTTCTTCTCCCTGAAGTAGAGGTTTTCCAGCTGCCGCCATTGGAATATCTGGGCAAAAAGGAGAGCTTGAGTTATTGACGGTGCCCCCGAGTGTTGAACACAAGCAGCATCCTGGTAGAGCCAATCACGGATCCAGGGTGCCCCTCTGCCCTCCTGCTCATAGGAAACTCCAAACAGCACCAAAACTAGGGCCAAACGCGTCACTAGCAAGCCAGATGTTCACGCGAGTGAAGCAGAGCCCTTCCTGTGACAGAACCCCGGTGGTCCGGTGCACGCGGCACCGCTCCAGCCCCGCAGCCTCTCGCCTCCAGGCGCCACCAGAGGGGAGGGGACGGCTCGGAGGCGGGCTGGGGCGGTCTGCGAGCAGCGCCGAGCCCAGCGCCTTCCCTCGCACACAGCCGGAGTGGGAAGGCTCTCAGACGCCCCCGCCCGCCCGCCTCCCGCGGGACTCCACTTCCTGGCGCTAGTGTGCACTGGTCCCTGACGGCCACCGGTTCGGAGAGCTCGGCGGGGGGGCAGCGGTGACCTTAATACGGGCTCGGAGAGCGCGCACAAAGAGCGGGCGGCCAGTGTGTGCTTGAGCACAGGGGGCGGGCAGGGCTCTCGGGCTGGCACCGAGGAATGGACGAAGCATGCACGTCTCAAGAGGACGCGAGGGAGCGCTGAAAAGCCCATTGGGACGCGCTACATTAGACATGCAGACATGTGTGGCTGAGTCACCTTTTCAGCCAGCGATCTTGACGTTTCTCACAATAGTTTGATTTTCTTCCACATACAACACACACCCCTCACTAGAATGCAAGATGTCCCAGGACAAACTCGATTCGCCTTCTACGACGCCACACGTGAGCGCAATACCAATGCTTAACAACAATAACATTTATGAACATGGATTAGATTGTGAATGTGTGTAGGACAGGCGAGGAGATGCACTTCATATCAAACACAGCAGCACATGGACAAGGGCCCGAAAGAAAAATGCCCAATGAACCTATTCCACACAAGTGCAAACCACACCATACAGCGCCAAGAGGCCATATCTTTAGCAGATGCTGAGCTATTACAACACAACTAAATGCAATCGATATTCATCTAATGTCTTTTGCATAATTCCAAACAAGACCAGGCAAGGCCACTGGGGCCGCATACCGACACAATCATTTAAAAGAAACGTTTAGTACTTTTTGTTGACTCAAGTGGTGAACAAACTTAGATTTAAACTTATTTTACTTAGTAGGGTTGATGTCTAGGGTCACTGCATTTGGAAGATGTCACATAGTATATATTATTAATCTTTGAAAACGTATTTTATTTTTCACGTTTTCTTTGAATGAAAGTTCCGAATGCACCAGAAAGTTTGTCCTCCTCTGGCTGTTGGGGGAGGGGAGGGAAGCGGGCAGAGAAGGGTTTCTGATTGTAAAGGGTGAATTAGTTCCCATGGAAAGCGAGGCGAGGGAGGGGCCGGGGCAGAGGAGTGCGCGGGGATCTGCAGCCAAGACTTGCTTTGTGGCTAAGTGTTCATAATGCTCGGAGAAAATTATAGGTTCGCACAAACCGCTTTCAGGCTCGGCCTCGGTGGCGGCTGAGATAAACGGAACTTTTAATACGAACACCACAGCGCCAGGCTTCCCCCGCTACCGTAACAGCAAAAGAGCTCTGTAAAAAAGAACGCACATGTTGTGGTTTTAAAGGATTTGGATGAAACGAGGGAGGCGGCTGCTAGCGGAGTGGCATGCCCATAGACGACAGTTAGGGGTAGCAGTGTCTAGCCCTAGTATTTGTTTTTCTTTTCCACCCATGGCACTTCCCTTGGCATCTCAGGAGACACGAGGGCAGCCGACACTCACAGAAAGCAAAGCAAGGCGCTATGTCCATGTCAGAGGTCTCGAGTTTATGCTCGTCCTTCCGCTAATCCCCTCATCAGCAAATACGAGGATGTTGAGGGTAGGACCTGGGGTCAACTCTCTGATGTCGCTGCGGTAGGTCAAAAGGTGCATCATGTCACTTCCTCTATTCCTGGAATGTTGGTGATTTGGTTATGTTGTTACATCCCGTACTACACTCGCTGGACTCCTCGGTGGCCATTAGGTGTGTATGTGGCACGGGATTTTCTTGTTCAAATCCACTCTTTCGATTGACCCTTGCCACCCAGTGAGGATCCTCTCGGAGGGCAGCCTGCTCGATTCCCCTTCCGTTATAGGATACTTTGCTGCTGTTGTCCAGGTGTCGGGTCAATCCCTTGATTATGTATTGGGGTGATGTGCTGTGGTGATGCTGGTCGGGACTCCTGACTCCAAGTCAAAACCCCAGCTCTGAAAGGCCCTTCTACTCTCACCAGTGTTTCCATGGTGACCACGCCCCCGGTAACACACACAGCGAACTGCTTGGTCGTGAATGGTGCCCATCTCAGGTACTCAATCACGTTATTTGTTCTGTCCCCTACTGTAGGGCCTGTGCTACCATATTCTTGGGTCCCTGGCACAATGTCAAAGGAGTGACAACCTGCTCCTTATTTTCTCCTCGAGACCATTCTGGTGTGACTTGTGCAGGAGACTCGCTTCACAAGTACTCTACCCAATTTTGTGTCTGTTGCTTAGGAATAGAGATTATTTTGAGTAATAGAGGTACAACCAAAGTGGTACTCATTTTAACATGGGTGATTACTGTCGGCATGGCCAGGCTGTGTTTACAATTGTGAGGTATAGGCTCTATGCCAGTAGGGAGACTCCCTACCTTCTCTACCAGTGTACATCCATGTAGGGTGCCCAGGGCACCCTGTATCCTTCTGATTAAATGTGGTATGCATGAGCGCTTGGGAACATGAGGAGGAGTACTTCTGTTGCAATCCCGCCCTTTCCATATGCAGTCCCTGAGGCAGTGGCGGCTGGCACAGATCGGGCGTGGGAGGGCAGAGGACGGGGGTGGGAGAGGGGGTAAAGAACAAAAAAACATACCTCATCGCAGCGTCTCGCCACTCTCTCCACCGTCGTCTCCGGAACAGGAACAGAGCACCCAGGCTCCCCTGAGCCAATCACAACGCTGCAATGCAGCATTGTGATTGGCCTGAGTGCCGTGGTTCGGCGCTCAGATGGGGCATGGGCATGTTCTCCACCCAGGCTGTAATGCAGCCTGGGTGGAGAACATGTAGAATGCGCATGGCTGTTTGGCAGCCCTAGACGGCCGGCCAAACATTCATGCGTACTCAGGGAGTGCAAACCGATCCTCCCCTCCTCTGCTCTGTCAGCAGAGCAGCCCCACCCGCAAAGCTGCCGCAACAAGGAAAAAATAAAATAATAACAAGTTATTATCATTTTATTTTACCTTTATTTATACTTCTTAAAAGCAGTGGGGCGACGCTCCTCTGCCTTAGCTGAGGAGCCGCCACTGCCCTGAGGATTGAAGTATACCCAGTAACATTCAGTGTCTGTCTTCCGTCACTTCCTGTTTGCCTAGGCTGCTTTCCCATCTCCCCGCCCTGTACAAACCATTGTGAAGCTAAGTTATGTGTCTGGTTTTGAATCAGCACCCATTGAGTGGAGCAGGAAGGATCTTTTGTGCTCACCTGACCTACACTATGCCAGTCCAGCAGGTCAGGCTATGGCCTGAAAGGAGCAACTACTGGTTCCCCTACAGTATTCCACACCAGAAGGCCTGAGGCAAGTGCAGAATATACTATACCCGAGTGGGGGTATGGGGGAGCTATAGTTTTAAAGGTCAAGTGTTGTTCAGGCCTTCTTGAGGTGCACCCAGCTTTACTCCATTAAGAAAGATTTGGACTTGAGTTTATCACTTGCACATTACTATCTGCAATTCAATACCCTAATTGTAGTCACATTTATGGAACAAAAGGGGACAAAACGTTGAACCAACCCACTCAGTTCTCAACTTGTGGTAGCCTAAATTCTTAGAAATCTGTAGTAGGTGCATTAACACACTTAGCTATCACAGCTGCTAAATAACTCTTTAGGGGTTTCCCCACTATGACACTTTCTCATGCATATTCACTTTGGATTCCCAAACCCCCTGACTTATCGGCCGCCCTCCCTACACATAATATTGGAGCCACAGCTAAGGAGATAGTAAGCCTCGAGCAAACGTAAAGAAGGCAGCTTTCTCAGAGCTATAAATAAACTACTGTTTGCTAATGCAAAATGTAAACTGCAGCATTGAAAAGATGACTGCCACTTGGTAATTATACCAGTACACTGTGTACAGTCAACATACTTCAGGAGTCTGAAGAAAAGACTGTAGCTTGAGTTTTCTTAATTAAGAAACCTCAAACAAGGCCTGGCATGCATTTACTCTCATTTCAACCATAAGTGCAGTTGAAAAGATAATCTTCCTGTCAAAGAATGCCCACTTTCCTCACAAGTCTGCATGCCCACAGAGGGCTCCAGGCCAAACCTGTATACATAACTATTATTCCATCTCCAGCAGTGACACTGGAATTCAGAACATGCCAGATGTTTCTCTTGTGAAAGCCTCCAAACCAGAGACACAGCCTCCCTCGATCTGTGCAGGGAGGGAGTGCATAACATGACACTACTACCCCAGAAGTGCTGGCGCGCAGCACCACCCTGGGATGTACACCAGATGCTGCACAGGCTGCTGCTGTGTCTGCATCTCTGCAGTCACAGGCCTGCAGTGTACTCTGGGAGGATCCGCAAACAGCGCAACCTGGCCTCCCTAAAAACTGTTTTTAATAGCCAATGCCTTAACTCTCTCGGCATTGCCACCTGTGCAGGTGGTGGGCTCCAGCACTCATTTTTTGGGACGAGGACCTATTTGTCATCATCTGACTTTGACCCGGAGCTAGACAGGAAAAGACAGAAAGATGGAGGAAGAGAAGGATAGGTGTACAGAGGCAGAGCGACAACTGGGATGAAAGCGAACCTGTAAGAGTGAGATCAAGAGACAGGAGATGTGGGGAGGTGGAAAAAAGGCCTGAGGTAGAATCGAGACTGGACAACATTCATATTCCGCAATCCCGGCCGCGAGCTCCTAAGGAAAACTTCGGGCCCTCGCCGATTGTTCTTTTTTATTAAGTCCTGTCCTTCTGTGGTTAACGTTTTTCTTAACACAAAACTATTTCGAAAAACAACACAATCAGCATGGCCCATGTGCTGGGAATAAAAGAGACTTCCTTTGCAGACTCACACACACTCTTTAGACTTGTAGAACTTGACCTGAGAACTAGATGCTCCAAGGAATGTCATGTATATGACTGGTGCTCGCATATATTTAATCCTATCAGATTAGTTCTTGACACTTGTTAGTTTTGTATTTTAATTTGCCAGTCCTTATAGATTGAACTTTTCTGTCAACATTTTATGTTTCATATTTGACAGTATTATATTTCGAGCTTTTATATTTTACACCCCATTTATAACAGGATGTCTGCACCTGTTCTACTTGCCGAAGACATTTTTCAACAAACCGAGAATGAAAAGAAGGACATGCAGATTTGTGTGTGGTTCTGGTAGTTGCAGTTGTATGGCTCTAAAGCCAGGTGTATCTAAATGACTGCTGCCGGTTGAGCAACATCGAAAGGAAAGCACTGGATGTCCAAGTACCTCACTCGGTTCTGAGCATCAATAACAATTTTATCCCAGGATGAGGAGCTAGAGGCCAAAGAAATCAATAAACCTAGAATTTTCTTTAGATGGGACTCTTGTTAAGGGGCCAGTAAGGGACAGGATTTCTTTTGTCCTCCGTCTTGCCGCTCAGTCCTACATGCCTTGACATCATGCTGTAGCTTCTATATAAGCTGATGTCAGCCATGAAAAAAGGAGGTCAACATGACCATGGAGACTGTGCTCATTATAGGCATTGGTGGTACATTTTTCCTCCCCGGTACCTTGGCGTTTAAAGCTTCCTGGAGGTTGGGGAGATGAAATTGTTGACTTTACTAGCAGAACTATAAAGCAAGATTGGTCAGAAAACAGAATTACATGTGCAGGGTTTACGAACCAGCACTTTTCTAATAAAAAACGGACGGGTTCAGTCCCTTGTATAACTATGCACACGGTGGTCAGAAGCAATAACGTTGATTTGGCAGAAAGAAAGCACAACCCCATCTGGTGTCCGTGGATTAATTTGCCCATGGAAATGACCCCTGCCACGGAGCTCTGGGCTTGCAGGAGTCTGCAAATCAATGCCTCAAACAGTGATCTCAAGATGTTACAGGAACAGAACTGCGCTCCTACCAGGGCACACACAAGTCGCGCCAGGAGCGTTAGACATAAAACTGGACAAAGTGTTCTTAGAAGATGGACGCCGTAGTGGCTTATTCATGTAACCATATTAATATAACTTTCTATAGTCCAGTAGGTATCCACATTACTTTGCATTATTATGTGTCGTCATAGCCGGCAGCACTGCCTCCTGTTAACAAAATGTAAAAGTATTTGAAAAGGAGCTACCAGAGAATCAATTCATTTTTTTCTTGAAAGCAATACCCTGTCATTATATGGAAACAGTAGGGATGCATGAACATCACAACACTGCAGCATCTGTTCCACAAAATGTCTGCTGGTCCCCGCTGGCCTCCTTTGGTGCAGACAGATAATACACAAAGAGGGAACCAGCCTATTACCATTAGGCCCAAGGTTGCAGGCTTGAGGTGACCCTGACCGAGCAATGACAGGGAAGATTAACGGATAGATCCACCCCAAAAAAGCAAAGATAACCGACCAGGTCAAGTTATAATGGTTTTGGTGATTTCTGATAAGGACAAAACAAGCCAAATGCATTTCTTTACCTGAACAATCCTGGTTTTATTTGACTTGGAAATGTAATTTGCTTTTATGAACATTTGTATTTTAACTAGTAATGCGCATAAGCATGACTGAATAACATAGGATCGTTGGCTGTACATTAAACACAAGTACAACTAGTCAATGAATGGTAAAATATTTCCTAGTTCTCTGAACCCCTCTTTTCATCATAGTCTGGGTTCTCCTGGCCTTAATTTCAAACCCGGTATTACTTCCTTTATATATGCATTTGTATGCGCGATAACACTCGTGGGCATCTTGCTTTCCACATAGCTCCATTACTTTGTGGCTGCATTTTCTGCTGCTTTGGTTGCATTGGGTGTGCCAAGGCCCTTCGTCCTGAGGGAAATGACCAGCACGTCGGCTATTGCCTAGCAGCGTAAAGGAAGCAACAGCTAAGGCAGAGGAGCATCCGACAACACAGCGAGCCCGGTTCACCTCTCTGAAGCCGTGCAAGAGTTGCAGCCTCGTTACCAAGGGCTTGTTCAGCTTCATTAGTTAGTCTCATGCAGCTTTAAGATGGGGCACATTTCAAAGTTCTTTCTTGTCTCACGTTGTTCAGGTTCTTCCTAGGGGTGACTAAGGCCACCTCAGCTCCCTTCTGATCTCAGTTGACTCCTCCACTTGAAAACATGCAAGTTCATCATTCCCTTCAGAAGCCCCGCTTCCTCTCTGCTGATCACATCTCACTTTGAAAACAAGGCACCAATTTCCTTTGCTGATCTGACTTGAAATGTAACCCAGATGCTCTCTCTGCAGTTTTTATCTACTATTAGCGTAAATTGAATTGCTTAATTGAGTGACAGATGTAGAGTGCATGATCAGCACGATCCCTTAAGACTCCACGTCACTTTCCTTCCTAATCATCCTACCGCTTAGCCACTCCAACAGGAAACTAACGAGATACTCTGCGCAACATTAGAAAACCTAAATACATCACACTAATGCATTATCAAAGTAAGCGTCTTACACATTCTGTGATTGATTCCCTTTCCCTTTGAACGATGAAGGATCTACTTCGATACCACAGGGGGCTGGACAGCACATTCTGAAGACAGATACTTAAGAACACATAATCTAATATAAATACGACTTAACATGTAGTGCATTTAAAATCTGGTAATACAAAAACCTCATTGTGTGGATACTGACTGACTGAGCAGAGACCTTGAAGAACAGTCTACAGGTGCATTGGTGTGATCCAGCCGCCGAGCCTCCCACCGTGCTATTTGTAATAGAAGGGCAAGAACAATATCGGATGCCCCCAGGTGTGTTACACAGGGTGGTATCAAATTACTATTGTGTTGCTGGTTAGCAGAGCCAGAACCTAGTTTGATTGCTGTATAGCACCTCCTCTTAATCTATAAAAGGTATGCAGCCTGTTAATAGACTTCTAATGTCGGGTATAAAGGCCAAGTATGCTACGGTATCAAACAGGTGGAGTCTCCCTCCTTGAATTACAAATTCAAAACCACAGCTTGGTTCAGAATTTTAGACTGAAGTTATCATCTGAAAGAACCTTAAAGATCCCCAGTGTGAAATCTGGGGAGGCTGGGGTCAAATTACATTGATAATAAAAACAGAATTAAAGCGTTAATAATTGGATACATACCTTTCTGTTGCTCATTACAATCGTCATGTGATGCTCCACTACATAAAAATGAACTGAGTATTCATTGGCTGCTTGGCGGGCGGGAGTGGACTGGTGTGCCCAATGGGAAAAACGCATTAACATGGCCCTGGGATGTCCACAGAAACACGGGAAGGTTTTGGGCAAATGGTGGGACTTCCATGGTTTGGGTTTAAATGACTGATGGTGTTAAGTCTGTGTATTTGGGGGTGGTCTGTGACAGGGTGGGTTTGACTGTTTTGATGTTAATGTTTTATGAACAAAAAGTAATACAAATTGGTTATTAAAAAAAAACCGAACTGAGTACGTCTCGTCTTCTGCAACATTTACTGTGCATGGAAATGATTTCCAAAAACCACGCGGCAAACCCTCCAATAGTCATAAAACCACAAAGCTCCTCCTAGATGGATTGCACATGCACTTTACTTCTACTCATAGGGCCTGATTCACAGAACTAACTTACGTCAAAACGTAAAGTTAGTACTTTTTGGTATTCACAGAATACACTTACTCATTTTGGTATTCACAGAATGAACTTACTCATTTCGGTATTCACAGAAGTTAGTAGTCCTAACTTTAGGACTCCTAAATGCCTTCTGTGAATACCGAAAGTCTTAAAGTTAGGATTTTTCTCAGTTTAGGAGTAGTAAAGTTAGGACTCCTAAATGCCTTCTGTGAATACCGAAAGTCTTAAAGTTAGGATTTTCTCAGTTTAGGAGTAGTAAAGTTAGGACTCCTAACTTTAGGACTCCTAAACTGAGAAAAATCCTAACTTTAAGACTTTCGGTATTCACAGAAGGCATAAGGAGTCCTAAAGTTAGGAGTCCTAACTTTACTACTCCTAAACTGAGAAAAATCCTAACTTTAAGACTTTTGGTATTCACAGAAGGCATTTAGGAGTCCTAAAGTTAGGAGTCCTAACTTCTGTGAATACCGAAATGAGTAAGTTCATTCTGTGAATACCAAAATGAGTAAGTGTATTCTGTGAATACCAAAAGTACTAACTTTACGTTTTTGACGTAAGTTAGTTCTGTGAATCAGGCCCATACAAACCATTTCGGAATGCAACACTGAAAGAAAATTTATTCTAATCACACAGAACCACACACGAAAAAACATAATGCACTGTCATACTTTTCCTTCGGTTCAATTGATGGCATTCCAAAATCCATGTAAAAGTGTGTGTGCAGACCAAGAATGTGGTACAATGCCATAGCAATGATGGGGAGAGCTATCCAAATGCAAATAGCATAAGATAGCAATTCAAATATAGTAAGAACAAAGCATGCCGTGAACATGGGTCACAGTATTTTTCTGTCCAATTCTTGGAGTGGCAGTATTTAAACTGCAACAAAAAACAACCACAAGACATTTGGTGCATCTAAAAAGAGGAATTCCCGCCAATGTGTTTTACTTTTTATTTAGCACCAAATGTATATTCAATGAAGTAGACACAAACAAAGTGTGCGCAGCAAATCGTTTAGAAGTCAATATAAAAAACAATTTTATGACCAGTCAAAAAAGGAATGTGTGGTTTAGCCAGAACATATTGTACAATGCTGTGCTCTAGCCCTTAAGCCTCCAACTTTCCCACCACCCAAGCTTCTACGTAAAGCAAAACATTAAAACAACAATTGAACTACTACATTTTGGCTGAATAAAAAGATTGGGAGGTGCTTAGGGGAGAGACTGAAAACCTAAAATGGTAAGGGAAGTGAAAAGACTGACTGAAGCAGCGATTGTGTTTCCAGACACCACACCCTGCAATGTGTCTCACTTTGACCTTCAGGCACTCACTACCTCTCAATGCAGACCTCTGCGCTACCAGAGTATCAAACACACAAACTATGAACCGAATGGTCTTGAGCATGGCCACAGAGAAGAGATCTCAAGAGCAGAGAAAGAAAGTGAACCCCGATGTAATAGAAGTGAGTAAGTGGTTAAAGTGAAAGAGAACCTATGGTAAGATCGTGAAAGAGAAACGGACTATGGGTTGAAAGTGAACCTGTACAATAAAAAAGATAGATGTTGGAAAATGTTTAAAATAAATGTTATAATCACACAATGATGCAGGATACATGATAGAAACAAAAAATATGTATGCTATTGGAATCGATCAATTTAATGCCCCAACAAGAAATGGGGTCTTCTACTGGCATTTCATTTAGGGAGTATTCCAATAAAATGAAGTGAATACACAGTTTCTGGGGTTCGTGTCTTGATGTTTATTGGGACTTTCCCAATTGTACTTCTACCCGCTGTATGTTCTACAGCAGCATTTATATGGGCTCCGGTCTTCAAATTAGCTATTTCAAAAGAAGAACTCCTACAATGCCACCTTCAGCTTTTCCTGTGTTTACAAGAGCAGAACAAAAGGGCCCACCTTTACCTCCCTGCCCATAGAGTTTAACATGAGGGAGGCGTAACCTACAGAACATGAACTGCAGCGCATCGATTACTATCCTGTCTCTCTGTAAAGCACCCTTCTTCCTTTCCGACTGCAGACTACACAATCTTTCATTACTAAACAGACTTCACTTTATTGGGCAAACGGTTTGTTATCAAGATAATGCAGTCCTATCTCAGGTTTACAGCAGATTTGAAAGTTGACTAGAGGCCTTCTCTACGAGAAAATTGAGGACATTAAAAGATGAGAAGGAGAGGAGCGATCTACCTTGAAAGAACGGTAAAATCTGTGACATTCACTAAATGTATGATTCGCTAAGAAAACACAAAGAAAGACAACTGGCCTATTATACAACAAAAAACACAGACATGGACCAAGGAATGCTAAATCTCTCTGCGCACGCAGAATTTATGACTCACAAAAAAGGTACACATTTGCTTCAGTAAAACGTTTAAATGCAATGCATTAATACACATCAATGGTTTTTCTTAGTGTGGTGACCCATCTGCTTCAGTGGCAAAACTTATTTGTGCTTCTGAGTAAGGGGCTCTTGGGAGGGCGAACAGCCATCACAACGCATGCGTTACATCGCATGCGTTTACGTCGCAAGCGTTACAACGCAAGCGACGTTACGACGCGGACCATTGCTACGCGTCGCATTACATAGCATGCGCTTCTACAACGCATGCTTTTAAAACGCATGTGATGTAATGGGCGGGCTCCGGGACGGCGTGCAGAACAGAGACGAGGAAGAGACAACGCTGGGACCAGAACCGGGAGAGAGGAACCACGACGAGAGAGAGGTAAGGGGGATTGTGCTTAGAGTAGTAGTGTTAGGCTTTAATGCTTTAGGGTTTAGTGTTGTGTAGGGTACTGTTTTAGGCTTTAGGGCTTAGGGTTTAGTGTTGTGTAGGGTACTGTTTAGGCTTTAGGGCTTAGGGTATAGGGTTTAGTGTTGTGTAGGGTACTGTTTTAGGCTTTAGGGCTTAGGGTTTAGTGTTGTGTAGGGTACTGTTTTAGGCTTTAGGGCTTAGGGTTTAGTGTTGTGTAGGGTACTGTTTATGCTTTAGGGCTTAGGGTATAGGGTTTAGTGTTGTTTAGGGTACTGTTTTAGGCTTTAGGGCTTAGGGTTTAGTGTTGTGTAAGGTACTGTTTTAGGGTTTAGGGTCGTGTGAGGGGGGCGTAGTGCAGGGTAGTGATTAAAGGTTTAGGTTTTAGGCTTTAGGGTACTGTATTGTTTTGTCCTGTAGGGTAGTGTTGTAAGATGTAGTGCGATGTAAGAGCATGCAGGGGATTGGTGTGCGTTGTAAAGGGGTTTTGTATGCATTTCAAAGGAAATGCGAAGTAATGGTTTGCAATGTTATGCCTTGCGTTGTGACGGTACATGCGAACTAACAACTGCGATGTAAAGGCATGCGTTGTTTTAGTTCGCGATGTATCGTCATACATCCCTTGGGAGCGGCAGATTCATAATTTATAGCAACTCATTTTGATAGGTGTGTGACAAGAGGCTTGTGCTTGTTGGGCTTGGCCATAAAAAGCTGGAGAGCGACTGAATGGCTCTTTAGGGCAACAAATAATACTTTCCTTCTTGTCCATGGTTCAAGTCCCACCTGTGACTCAGACTTTGCAAGTCGCCGCTCTCAGCTGACTAATGCGCGGTCTGTTTGTAATGAACTCAAGGTTTCAGAACAGTCACCAGAGGATACCTTTGCATAACACTAAACTTGTATCATAATGTGTGGTACTTACCATAGATTGTTTGAGGACCCTTTAGTCATGGATTAGGCACCATTTTACCACTCTCTATGTGTCTTTCCCTCAGAACTGAGCTGAGGCTCTACAGCTGGGCACAGCGAGAGAACCCCGCTCCGCTGCCCTACATGCATAGACAAATGGAGTTTTAGCTTCAAGCGCTGTCAGTTATGTTTTTTAGTGGGGACCTGGTTAAAACTCACACTTCATGAAAAAGGGAAAATGAAAACAAATTGTGAGGCGTTTGTCATACTGGATAATTTATAGCTGAAATGAAAGTTGAGCAAATTATTTGGCACGTTCTTGGGTCACACCTGGACTTAATAGGCTCTCCCTAGATTAAACTGAGTCTCAGGAGACTAGGCTCACGTAGTGACAGGGCGTGTGGAAAGTTATAGGGAGCACTAGGGACTCCACGCCTGGAAGGAAGTCGAAAGCTTAGAGAACTGAAGCCAGGGAAAGTGCTAGCTAGTAAATCCCACCTCATCCACTGCCAACTGCTGCGTCACCGGTGAATCAATGAGTAATGAAACTCGAGGCTGCGCCTCGTTCCCACATGTGTGCACCACAAGGTGTGTGTTCTTGAGCACGAGCCTTCCTGTTCGGCTCGGTCATGGGGCCACAGAGTATCCTATTGAGACTGGGTGGCCACCTTTTCTGAATGGGTCTGTAAGTCACTAATTGTTTGGTCCAGTAAGCCAGTTAAAAGATTATGCTTGACTTTTCATTTAACAGGAGAATGTGCATATATTTGCCAATTTATCACATGCTCATGTTTATTTTGTAAGACTAGTCTTTTGAAAACACACAGAATATCCAAGCTGAGCACACCACTGGTAAGTACTTACAACTGTGGCTGATTAGAAATCACTAAACCAGTGAATTGATTATTTTTTTCCAGTTAGGATTAATATTTACATTCAGCCTCTACACCAATTCGTAGACAACAAGAGTGCCAGTTCTCAAAACTAGACAGACGACACTGAAGAGTTTTTTCTGCTGAGCAGTGAACCAAATGTTGACAGCGAGAAAGTAGCAGAGCTATATAACAAGATTCTGGAATGAATTACCTTTTAAGAGGTATGGGTCATTGGCTAAAGAAAACCACATTGCCAGCAACAGGTCATTTTGATTGGGATTGGTCGATATTCAGATCAAAGGCAATGTCAAAGTCTCTGGGTGAAGTTTAATGAGCGCTTGATTATGGTCAGTTAAGTCAATCTGATCATTCACTCTTTGAACTCCCAAACTCAAACTCCGTGATTAAAGTTCGACATTTACTATTGCCAGAAGCTTGATTTGCCTGAACTGTACCATGAGATAAAATTGATTTTGGCAATGCCCTGCTGGTGGGGACCTAGATGAGGTAAGTCAGGAAGTTTGAAGTACTACACAATTCTGCAGTAAGAGCAATTATTAACTTGTCTGAAACCACACACGTTTATGGAGTTCGAGGAAGCCTGCACTGGCTCCTGGTAGCAGACCCTGTACAATGAAATGCTCTCCCTTCTGGTACCCAAAACACTTCACAGCACTGCTTTTCACTACCTTAACCACAGCCTTAAACTATACTGCCCTAAAATAATGTTGAGATCCACAGGCAAACATCTCCTGATGACCCCCAAGAATTTACGGAAAAAGGAACGTATGAAGTATGTTTCCATGATGGCCAGCTCTTTGTGGACCTCCTTAAAGATATCCAACAAATAATTGCTTTTAGAGAGGGCCTTAAAATGCTTTTATTTGTGTATCACTCGTTGGCTCAGGTTGAGTACATGCTTAATTGGTGTGTTTTATAAATATTGAACTAATATACAAAATACAAATATATATGTTATAACACTCTAAAAATAAAAGTTTTCATGGAAGATTTCTATATAGCGCTTTAAATAGCATCACATATCGATTCGCACTGGCTCACTTCAGAGTGCTTGATTAACTTGCTGAACTATAGGGACTCTTAAGAGGCAGCCATGCTTTTGCAAACGCAGCAAATCTATTTTATTACTTGCTGTGACATACTCATGCCATATGACAGCCGCTTCTTCCACACGTTGTAAGTTCAGGGTTGACATGGATCCCAAATGAATTCAATAAGGGATGGTGATCCCCTATCGCCTTTATCCCAGACATCATGTTACCCTCCCCTTCTGATGAAAGACAAGAAGTGTAAATGAACTGTAACAAGTGCCTGGAATCATTACTGACTCAATGTGCATGACTGCTGGAATTCAACTATTCAATACCAGAAAATCCACTCAGACCTCCCCTTTCTGAGGCCATGTCACTGATTCACACTGATTCACACTCTAATGATGAGTAAGCTTGATTAGTGCAGTGGCTTACTAAATGTTTGCCCCAGTAATAAGACCTCTTCCAAAGGGCAAAATCATCAATTTCACAACCAAAACCCTGCACACTCTACCGTGACCCTCGCCAACCTTGTCATACTGACATTGAGTAGGATGCGTATCTACCAAACACAGGGCTGGCTCTTCATTACCGACAGTTGTGTAAAAGCTATGCATTGTGAGGCCTCAGCAACCTATCAGAAGTAACTGCATCACACACTCGTTCTCAGTCATCACCATCATCAGTTAACCTCTACCTGCTAACTGTACCTAAACCCCTGCACTCCATCACTATTCATATCTTGACCACTGACCCGGAGCAGTCTCTACAACCAGCTCACAACTATACGATGCCATATCTCAATATTCTGGAAAGGCTGAATAAACCAGAGTGATTTGAGCCGCTTCATCAAAGCTCCACTTAATTATTCAGTATATGTGCTGGAACTCGCTCTTGTGAGTCGCAATGTTGTGATCTTCTCGTATGCAATGTACATGTGCGCTTGGTAAGCGCACACACCAAGACTGACACAATTAAAAGAGTAGCAACCATATTGGATGACTTTTGTAACCAGCAAGCCATGCAAAAGAGCCATCCTTCTGTTCAGTGAAACCCAGAGCACACTGGTGAGTGGCAGCGGCAACAGAATGGTGGTCATGACTGCCCGCATCCAACAGATGCTGAATTAATGCTACTAGAATTTAATCAGACCCCTTCATGTTCAGGGCTCAGTGTACAATACTGTGGAATAAATGATTCACACATTCAGCCCCTCACTTGTATGAGACAGCCATCAGAACCCCAGTGCCCGGAAGGAGGGAGGAGCGCACAATTTGGGTATAGCCATAGAGCCAATTAGTTAAGGTAGAGAAATAACACTCTTGGTACCACTGCCAGACTAAAGTATTGAAATATTTCATGATGGTGTGCCTTCATTGAACGACCACAATCTATGACAAGTTATCAAAAATGTTTTGTGTTACAACAGGCAGGGTAAACCGTTGCCTTGGGGTTAAGGATGGGTACATAGAGCACATGCAGCTGCATCAACAGCACTCAAACCTACATACTTCTCCAACACCGGCTAATATACTGGCAGTGACAAGCTTGCTGCAACTTGACCAGAACCTCATGCATCATACCCAATGCTTCCCATGCAGGACATACTACAAACACACACGCTTAACCATGTGCAGAGGTTCCCGGTAATTGCTCCGGACAGGTTGAGCCCTACGATACCACGGTAGGGACAGTTGTGTACCTACACAAATGCTAATTAACATATGCTCCTAGTTCTATGCCATTCAATATATAAAGCTGTATATTTTGGGAAAGCCTGTGCTTGAGCATATCTTTTCTCCTATGCTGGCACGCGAACACATCCATACGGTGTACTATTTGTGTGACATTACTATGTGTGATCACAATCTGACTGGGTTGCGCTATTTGTTGGACTTACTGGTTCAATGTTGCTGGATACCAGCTTAAGATGAACATAAACAAATCTAAAATTATTATTTTTGGTAGCAATTGATTTAAGTTTGCTGGAAAACTGAAATAACAAAACTAGACGTGTTTGACTTTTTGTTGTTACTGCAGCATTTATCTCAAAAGTACATTTAGCTGGGACTGATCAATACTAGGTCTGAAGAGAACTGCCAATAAAGCAATGGCCACTCTTCTGCACTACGATGCCAAATATGGAAGGTGGTCACTTTTTTGCTGAATGTGCCACTACAGACAAGGACCAACAATTTGCAAATCATCAATGGACCTACGGCGCTGCCAGGATTCAACTCAAGCTGCAACTCACTGATGAGGCCCAGCAAGCCTGAAGCCAGTTCGCAGTTGCTTTTGTACCCGTTCAGAGGGTTCTGGCCTAGCAGTTTGGGCTGGGATGTTCCTCTTGGGCAGGACGAAAGATGATTTTTATAAGGTTGGACAGGGGTGTGGAGTGGCACAGTGAGCAAAAGAACAATGGGCTAGAATGCCTCATAGAGTAATTATTAGCATCTGAGATCAATTCAAGTGTTCTATTCAGCACTTTTTTGTTTTTCCCAATGCTGTATGTACACCATTTAGTCATGGTTTATTTTCCTTGACTCTACATACGTCAAGGAAGTAGCCAGACAATTAAAATACCTCCCACTTTGAACCAAAGTTCTGATGGCACCAAGCAAGAGAAGCAAGTGAGACCAACTCACCCCAGAAGAGCTCCTTTGTCTCTTCCATGCAAGCATTTATACATTCATCCTTTCACTCTTCCATCCACTAATTGATAGTCACTCGTTCACCTTTACTTTCGGTCATCCATTCATTCTTTCATCATTCAGTCTTTAGCCATTCCATCCATCCACCAACCCATCCATCCTTTCACCCCACACATCTTTTCACCCAATCACCCACCCATGCATTCTTTCATGAATCCACCCTTTCTCATCTACCATTTTACTCGTCCCTTCATACACCCACACACCCTTTCATCTATCCACCTTTTTGGCTAATCCTTTCGCCCACCTCTGCATCCTTCCACCCATTGACTCTTTCACCTACCCTTCCTGACATCACATCTTTTCACTTACCCATCCTTTCAGCCATCCTTTCACCGACCCACACATCCTTTCACCCATCCACCTGTTAAAATGGAAATCTTGTTCTTATTAATAGAATGTAACGTTCTGAACTCCACATCTACCTCAACTCGCAAATATGTAGTCAGACAGGCCCTGAGACCTAGGCCCAGGATTACTGATTGATGGGTCACAGGTGGGAGGGTGCGTAGCTGGCAGCCAAACACTTGGGCAGGAAACTCTTGATCAATCCCATAGATAGGTGCCGTGACATTACAATGGTCAGGAGAGATTGCCTCAATAAGACACACATGGCCGGAGGGGGTACGCACGCTCCTAAAAACACCATAAAGTCAGATGCCACATCAGAACCTAGCACACGTAGTGATCATGCGCTTCCCATGCTGGAGATGTTATCCACTGGCCACACGGTGTCCACGCAAGGTCGAGACCCACCTGTAGTAACCATTTGACCATTCATTTATGACTTCAAAGGCAGCAACCAACATTCCTCACCATATATGGTACGCCTGAAACTTTTATAACCTGTTGTGTTTTGTATAAAAGAAGGATGTTTGCCGATTGTAAATTGAGACAGTCCTCAGACCACATGCCTGCAACTGTTCTACCGGCCATAATGCTTAATTAAACAAACTGTTCCTGTTTTGCCAGATGCCTCTTGTCTTCTTCTTTTTTTTTTTTGTCAAAGTTCTTTTTATTGAGCATCATAAGCCAAAATGACAACATTAATACAGTAGAGTGTGTATGGCCCAGGGTCAAAAACATTCAGCTAATTAGAGCCCAGATTCATATGTCCCAGGGTCCGTACAACCCCCACAGACAAAGTAGAAGACGCCTGTTTTTGGAGCAACAAGTCTTAAGGATAATTCCTCAGTCAAAGAACACAAAAACAAACCCCCCCGCCCCCAACCCCTCCCCTTCCCTTGTGGCGGTGGTGTCACATGATGAAGGAGTGGGCAGCATAGGTACATCTATAAAGCTGGGTAGTAAGAGTGGGGTCCTATCCGATCAATGAATGGGGAATGTACCAACCAGTTCCATCTCGGGAAAGATTAGAGTTGAAAGAGATGCATAGCCCTTACAGAGGGCGGACATACCGCCGAAGGCAGACCACGGGATAGATAGGTTATCAATGGGCCCCATTTATGTTCAAAATTCTTGTATTCGTCCCTAAAGATGTCTGCAAGACGCTCCATAGAGAGGATTCTCCACAGGCAGGCATGCCACATCGACGTCGCTGGTGTGTCTTTCTTTTTCCTTGCAGCCGCTATCGTGAGTTTCGCCGCCCACATTATCGCCTTGTCGGCTTTCGTTTGGTGTTCCAACTCAGGGTCCCTTTTTAAAGGATTTCGACTCAAGCAAAACACCCATCCTTTCACCCAACCATGCCTCCTTACACACACCCACACATTCTTTCACCCTTCCACCCATCATTTCATCCATCACCCTTTCACCCATCCATTTACCCATCCATGCAGCCTTTCATCAATCCATCCTTTCACCCACCCATGCATTCTTTCACAGACCCATGCATTCTTTCACAGACCCATGCATTCTGCCACCCATCCACCCGCCCACACATCCTTTCACCCACCCACGAATCTTGTCACCCTTTCACCAACCCATGCATCCTTTCACCCATCAACGATTTCACCAATCATTCCTTTACACCTTTAATCCTTCTTTCCCTTTTCTAACAAACAATCTTTCTTTAGCGTTAATTATGACCTTTTGTCTGCCGAGTTGCAGACAGAAGAGGCCCCTCAAGAAGCCCACCCCCACTGTAGCTGCTTAATGACGCCCCTGCAATACGTCCTGTATATATGGTTGTCTAATGCGGTTACTATGGTTCAGACACAACAATGGACGAAACATAAGCACCTATATTGTGCATCATTAAAAAAACTTTGGCAACATTGGAGGCACTGGAGACAAATAATAGCCAGAAGTTCTATACCAGACTTGCAATCACAAACATGGCCGAACACATTATGCAGAATTTAATTCGTGGTTCGTGATGAATTATTTTCTGCAAAACGACCCCACCCTACTCAGATTAAACATAAAGTTGCTTGATTAAGTGTGGAACAAGTCATAGCAATACAAATTTAAAAAAAAGAAAAAGCAAGTCTTATCAAAAAAAAAAAGTTACAAAAAAAATCAGCACTCACTTTTCTTGGCTTCACTTTGTCGTGGTAGTCGTACTGAAATATGCCTTTGTAGCTGAGTCCGAGCCACCAGGGGATTCCTTGCTTGTCCTGCAGGGTTCAAAAGAATTGTATGAAGGAAAATTGTCTAGTAATGCTGTGAAATAGGAGTTTGCAGAGGCTTTTTGAGGTGGAAGAAAACATAATAAGGCAGCAGGGCTGGGTGATACATGAGAAACCTAACATAAATCTATCCCAGCGACAGCAATGAAACCTAACAGTCACCCAGTGACAGGGCCCGCCAGGCTGAAAGGCGGTGTGTGCATAACATAAGTTAAAGTAATGGGACACAACCACCACCACATTTATTACCACAGCACTCTGATTTACTGCCATGAAAAACCAAGACACTCTGGGACTTCAGTCAACAGAGGAGGAGGCAGAGTTTCACAAAATGGAATGTTCTAAATGGTAAAACTATTAGCCTGAAAGAAGTCGAAGCACATACTTAAAATTCAATTTCAGATCGCAGCTCCCAAAACATGCTAATTATTGCATTTTTGCAGTGTTGGAACCCCAGTTGGGATTTGTGTCCCTCCTTTTGCCGTGATTGATTGTGTGAGGCCCACAGACCCGGGGGTAAGCAGTTGTCTCTTAAATAAACAGCGGCCCAGGCCTGGAAAATGGAGGCAAGTAAGTGATCACGTGAAATGGGGCCACCGAACCTCTCTGTGCTGACTTTCCTCCAGCTGGGTTTCATCCTCGTTCAAGCAGTGTGATTGTTGGGAGCAGTCCCTTCTGTCTGGGGCGTGCGCGCACACACACTCACACTTTTCTTTCTTTAAGCACGCACAAGATATGGACAGGCCATGTTTCACTTGCAGGTCGTTCTCGTGGTACTCAATGTTGGGCCTGTTCCTAAGCAGTGGTAGTTATTGGCGTTCGATTGGAGTTGAAATGTGCTGAGGTGACTCTCTCTCCACTATCCTTCTCAATCCAAATAACTGACTAATATCCACCACTAAAATTACTTTCATATTTCACTATGCTATTTCACCACTAATCCTTATGGGTTCCAGAGTAGCGAGCTACTCGCCAAAAAAGTGCTTCAACACCCCATCAGGGGTAACAAGCGCTATATAAATGCAAACCTTTTTCCCTCTTCTATCCCTCCGCTATCCTTCTCAATCCAAATAACTGACTAATATCCACCACTCAAATTACTTTCATATTTCACTATACTAACTCACCACTAATCCTTATGGGTTCCGGAGTTGCGTGCTACTCGCTGAAAAAAGCGCTTCAACACCCCATCAGGGGTAACAAGCGCTATATAAATGCAAACCTTTTTCTATCTTCTATCCCTCCGCTATCCTTCTGAATCCAAATAACTGACTAACCTATCCACCGCTCAAATTACTTTCATATTTCACTATACTAATTCAACACTAATCCTTTATGGGTTCCGGAGTAGCGTGCTACTTTCCGAAAAAGTGCTTCACCGCCTCGTCAGGGGTAGTAAGCGCTATATAAATGCAATTACAATACAATATCGGCATAGAGGGTCCTCATGCTACTGAAGACTGCTGGATCACAAGATGGCGCACATCCACAATGACGTGTTCACACGGTGTACTGAGCAGTAGCTAGATATGTTTCGGTCTAAACACTCTGTATGCAGCATCTGGGCAGATGATATAAGGGTTAATGATCTTTGTTGGCCACTTGGGCAGACAGAGAGACACGGTCGAGGGTGGGCAGTGCGCATGCAGTCTTGTTCATTTCTGGTGCATGGTTTGGAGATACAAGAGTGATTGAGGAACTCCCTCAACAAGCACGCCATTTTTTTTGTCTCATTTCACTACACAAAAAACATTAGTGCGGTGATGACTCATTCTTGGACCACAAACACAATACAGCTATGTCATAGATGGGGCACAGAGAGCAGAGGACATTCTGTGGGTTTACCTGTGGGATACAATCCCTGCCCAGTACTGCTGCTTGCATGCCTCCTTCTCTCCATCCTTTATCAGTGCACTTTAAGGTTTGGATAGTGTTTAGAAACTAGGTGGCGCTACCAGTTATAAATTACGGTTTGTCATTATGATGCAGCTTCGAGATTGCATAATTTGCATAACTGTGCCACTAAGGTGAAAGGTAATTTGAAGTAATATGAAGGCACTTCTGTGAGGTCACGGGGGTTAAAGTACCTGTGATTTCGCATCCACTAACATTATGATTTTGGTGAACTAATGCTACTGCTGGGATCTCTGGACCAAACAGGCTACTAGGCTTGGGACAAGATGCGTCCTGTAGGCCCTGCGCTGTTTGGAATGTAGGGAGCTGTGAGTTCCTGTTCTGCTTTTCCTCCAGCATAATGTGTTATATTGAACAGTTTTCTAGTCAGTCACCCTACTATAGCAGAGATCACTTAAAATAAGACCCCCAACTGTGGTTGAATAAAGAAAGATTATGAGGGGCGGAGGGTGGAGAAAGGCGGTTAAAGTCTGCAGCTTATAAACTTAAAACCTCACTTGTGACCCAGGCAGTCATGTTTAGGTCTCGCCTAGCGACGCAGCGCGAAGCGCTGTCGCTAGCGAGACTTATTGTCGTCGACTTGAGTTCGGAATGGGGACAGGCGATGTGCACGCTCACGGCGTGTCTTCGCTGGCAATGCTGAGCTTGCGCCCGGACACTCGGACAGCCGATGTGCACGCTCACGGCGTGTCTTTTCTGGGGATCCCGGACAGCCGATGTGCACGCTCACGGCATGGCGTGCTTTCGCGTGCAACATTGTGTCTTCTCCGAGATTTGACCACAATGCCGAACTCTGTTCAGCCGCCGAAGAAGTATTGCCACCAGAGAAGAGCCCCGCCCGCCCGCCATGCAGACCGAGCCCATGCTGACATCCGAGAACCGCCGCTGAGCTGCTCTCAGCTGTTCCGGGACACGCCAACGCGAAGACAAGGAAGCCGCCTGTATATGCGGTAAGCCTGACTTTACCCCTAGACTCTTTATTACTGGACCGCTCTGAGGACTGGAGCGCCACTTTACCCCCGAGTTTATCTACCGCTACAGACGTGCGGCGGCTTCCTGAGCACGCCTGTTCTGGATAGCTGAGTTTTCCAATGCTTCGCAGGGCTGGAGCCCTGCCTGAGCGTTCGACTCTAGAACGCTTGGCGGCATGGGGAGCTCTCTTCCCGAATTCTGCCTCATTCAGTGTACTAGCTTTTGTTTCCTTGTTCGCACAGCGTGAGAGGTATATCGCCTGGCAGGAGCCCAACGATACTTATAATGGTAACAATATATTTACCCGCCACACCCTCCTCGACTAGCAGTGTGTGACGTATCGCACTTGGCTTGCTAGTATCATCTTGGGCTACACTTGTCAGTACAGCTAGCGCACACTCTCAAGGAGAAAGTGGTTTCCGCACTCGCATTTCTTTTTGGCACCTTTTCTCTGGACAATCCTTTCCTTTCATACCAGCTTGGCCCTATGAAATCAAATAGACTGCAGTCCTCACCTCACTGTTGCCTGTACAAGACCCTGTTTATAGGTCTCGCATTTACGTGAGTTTGAGCTATTGACATTCCAAGTAACAATGCCTTTTATATTTGTTTTCGTTTTAAAACATAAATAAAAGGCATTGTCATTTACAATGCCAATAGCTTTAACTTGTGTAACTGCGAGACCTATTGCATTGCAAATGCTTGTTTTAATATTGCATCTGCACTGACATATCTGCATCTCACAAGCTATGTGGCAAATGTACTTTTAAGGGATGCATTTCACGCTTTGCTTCGTTCATCGAGAAGGTCTGGGCAGCCTCCATCCTAGGTCATCTAAGGGGGACATATTCTTAATATTTATTTTAAAATGCAAGCACTATTCGCCCAAAGCCAATCTCCCCAATCAGTTGAACCCTTCCTTCTCCTCATAACACATACATACCTTCACTGCATAGTAATGCACTCCATAAGTGGGCAGGGACTCGACCACGCTCATATAACTGCAAAAAATAAGCAAAGGAGACTTAGCGACACCATCATGCATGGGGTCAGTGCAAATATACATTTCAGATTATTTGGACAGCAGGTTTTTATGGAAAGACGTTCAGCTTGGGATAAGTAGCTGGCAGACATTACACCGCAGGCACAGGAAGCGCTAGAGGTCTGGTTATGCGCTTTAGTCACAGAATCCTATCGTTGCACTTACTTTACAATGGCCTGTCCGCGGCTCTGACCAGACAGCTTCTTGTAATGCTCTATAACTCTGTCCTCGCTGAAATGGAAGCAGAAGAATGGCAGCTTTAATAAACGGCTCTCTGGCTGCTCACATCTGCAAAGTATATTGCACATCTGGACCTGCATGAAAGGGATACCTAGTGCATGGGTGATTCTTGGGCTATGAAGGACTTTCATGGACCTCCCAATGGCACTTGACGTAGGAGGCTATGACCAAGTACATGCATACTTTATGGTTACATTTGTGCATCACAGGAGGCAGTCATGCTGCAGCAGCACACCCACCTTTGTCTGCTGCAAAGGCAGCCTCTATTGACCCCATGGGATGGGACACACTAGCAACCTGGAACTGGTGAGGTGCACAAATTAACTTAGGTGACCCCAACATATGGTATGATGAAGAAGGGTGTAGTACTTGTGCAGCGTGCCGTGACTTTGTGAGGATACAGCAAACGCATAGCCAATAGTCTGGCCTACGCAAGCTGGTGTGATGATTCCTTTATTTTATTTTGTATTTCAAGCACATGGCAAAAAATTAAATAGGAGAAATAGAAAATATGCCATCATGTATACATGGCCGCCTTATTTTCGCAACACAAATTTTAACTTAAAAAACAATTTACCAATATGGCTGTTTTACTAGTAATGTTTTTTTTTTTTTTTTTTTTAAATCAACACGCTTTTTTACTGTGCCATGTCAGTTAAATACTTTATAACATAAACTTTAAAAAGGGGTGTAGACAAATTAAATATCCGTAATTAAACTTAATATAAACAATACAATGTTTTATATACAAATACATTAAATAGAAAACACACACTATTGTTAGGCTATGTGCACAGGCTTTGGCTCCCTTCACTTTGAGTGATGCACAATGGGTAAAGTCTACTGTTTACCCCATGCTGTATGCTGCGGTGGACGCAAGCAAAAGGAGAACGACAATTCAACAGACCAAGAGATGATCCTCGTCTAAGTATGTATTGCAGAGTCTGGCAAAACACAAAAAGCTGCCTCTTAGGCCAGACCCAAAATAACTGAGTGGAAGCAGATGGAAAATTGAATGATGTATGATTTATCCAGAGTGTCCCAGGACGACGCTCCGCTCTTTGGAAGGAAGACTACAGGGACCAGCTATATGGACGCAACGCTGTTTGGATGACTTGGACAACATGGTAATGAAAGTGCTTGGCTATAGAGCAGTAAATAAAAGAAGTGTTCAATGTCGCCAACCGGCAAGCAGTAGGACGGCCTCGGGTTCACTATCAACTCAGCCATGCTCCTTCTTTACTGATCACCTACACCTCCCAGAGTCGGCGGACACAACAATAACGTTTTTATAGCTCTTCGTGCCATAGTGACAATTTAACCTGGGCTATTAATACTCAACTTACTGACCTCGGAAGGATGGAAGGCTGAGTGAGTCTTGGTGAGATACAAACTCACTACTAGTGTTAACTCACGCAGTCCCTTTTCCAATGACGGATTGGACAAGGGCCTTCTGAATCTTTTAGTTGCACCATCAGGTGAGACGCATCAAACACTTCCTCGCAGTGCTTCCTTGCGGTCTCGTCAGCTTGGCCCATCTCTTCTCAATCAAGTAATGCTGAGACACAGTGAAAGCAGGCAGACCCCTCATTATTCTCAGGTTTCTACTGGTCCAGTTGGGGGCATGGACAACCTGGACACTTCTGGGAAGTGTACTACCATAAACAATGTGACCTAGTCCCCAGATAAACACACGGTATTCAGCAGACATCTGCTTGTTCCAGCATCATGTCCCTGAGCCACCCAATCAGCAGTGGCTACTCCTCCGCTAAGGTGGAGGAGCATCACCCCACTGCTCGTGGAGCAGTGTACAAAAAGTAAAATGATAACAGAAGTTATTTCCGTTATTATCAGCGAGGCTGGGAGGAGGAGTGGTTGCTGCACGCCAAAGTGCGCAGGGCTGCTTGGCCGGCCCTCTTGGGCCAGCCAAGCAATCCTGCGCACTTTGCATGTTCCCCACCAGGCTGAATTACACAGCCTGGTGGGGAACATGCGCACCCTCCCATTCCCCGTCTGAGCGCCGAGCCACAGCACTCAGACCAATCACAACGCTGCATTGAAGCTTTGTGATTGGCTATGGGGGGGGTGCCTGTTTGCTTCCTGGTTCTGGTGGAGAGAGGACGAGGGACGACATAGGAGAGACGACTGAGGAGAAATGCGACGAGGAGGTGATTTTTTTTTATCCTCCCCCCATTCCCCCTCTGCTCCCCTACTCCCGTTCCCTGCCAGCCGCTACTGCCAATCAGCTGCTTCTAGTAAGGATAAATGTGCATGGCCTCATGCCCAAACAGGGGGAGGGTACCTCTTTACACATTTTCTCTCCATTAACAATTAGAGTTTGAGGGCCATAACTTAACTAATAAGTTGGATATATATTGCAACCTATGCAGGATTCTGAAAGCATGTTGCATCGTAATAGACACGTTATTCAGGGGGACAATCCACAACCTTATCTTTTAAGGTCTTTGCAGAGGGAAACACTTCTCAAACACTTTCCTGAACTGGGGCCTTTCATTGATGGTTAAAGCATGGAGAGTGAAATCTAGCTTCAAGTCCAGTTCCCACCCATACACAGTCTCTAGAAACAAAATCCAGCAAGAGTTAATTCCCTTAGCAAACATCAAACATGCTTTTCAACTTGACCTTTGAGAGAGCCTGAGCTCTCTTCCCAGACTAATTTTAATACTGTATAAAATACATCCATATAGGGCCTTTGGTCAGTGGTCTTAATCCATTGGCCTATTAAATTGCCATTCATACTTTGCTTCCATCCTCCTCAGCATACACCATGAGGCAGTGGGTCAGCCCACTTCAGCCCTTGGTTTCCCTCTGTTTGAGTGACAGCATTTTGCTTGTATACAGAGTGCACATCAGCCATTAAATTAGTCCCCTTCAATGCCAGGGCTGCTGGGACAATGTGTGCTCAATTTCTCAATTTATTTTTTAAATCTTTCGTTCCCTGCATGAATGTTGCTAGTAACAACTACATTTAAATAGGATTTGTCATTCTTTTTTTTAACAATAATTTCAAACACCAATCCCAAACGACCTCCATCCAGCCCATGTGCATGCATATGAACACATGGACAGCCATCTAATAATGGTTTTTGTTATCCTTTGTCAAAAATACTCTTCCAAGATGGCTGTTTGTTTGTGCGCATATGTGTGCACGCACGGACAGCGATCTTGGAATGGGTTTGCCAACAGGCAGAATGAAAACCCTTCCATGATGGCAGTCCGTTTGTGCGTGTAATATCTTTGGCATATTTTATTATTCTTTAACCGTCCCAACATGGCTGATGCATTGCTTCTGAATGTGTTGGTCATCCTGGAATGGTAAAGCAAACAAGCATTAGCAAAACCAATAACTCTGAGGCCAGGTAGTAAAGGCTAAGCCTAGAGGATTTGCAATGCTTGTTATTCATGTAGTTTCCCCTTGGTTTGGACATAGGAGAAATATTGTATTCTTTGGTAAATCCAGGATTTTCACCAGTTAATCCTTAAATGTACCATTTCTCAGCAACTGGCAAATCATGTCAATGCCATGTTCCTTCCATTTCCTTTAACAACAATGGGCACCTCTAAAACAGAATGTCAAAGCCCACAAACATGACAATGGTAATGGTGTAACCTGGTAAAACCATCTTAATGATTTTAGGAGGCCAGGGCAAAGACCTATTTTGGGCCCTTATTTTATAACATGTACGATCACATATTATAAACATCTTCATAACTTCAGGTCTGGCTTGCTCATGGGCAATGGCCAATACAATGGGGCGACCACAATGCATGTGTCACTCCCTACCATTGTTATCTGCGTTTCTAGGTGGTTGCTCTGCAGCAGTTTTCACTCAAGCAGCCTTGCAGCAGATAATACAATCTGGAACCGAGCGCGTCCAGTGCCTTCGTTCGGTTTCACGCCTTAGGGGCAGAGACGATTCCATATAATGTGCTTTATGATCCCGAAGAGGTGCAGAAGAACAACCTGAGATTAAGATGCAAAACCTGGCAAATAAAATCAAGAGTCTGCAACGGACATGCATACTTGTTGACTGCACAGTGTCGAACGACGAGGCAGTCAGCGGGTGGCACCTGATCAAGTCACCTGTGAGTTTACATAAGACAGGGGGGCCTTTCCTTCATACAGCAGAGCCGCATTTTATGAAACGAGTACTCTCCAAATGTGTAAAATATTGTGTTTCCATTTCTAGGAGTATCACTTAGGAACAGCTCTTTTTAATTAGGTGAGTGTTCTCATTCATGTTGGTCCACGATAAAGGGCCCTTAGTCCAGCTGTATTCAGACTGGTAAGAGACAGGTAAGGGTCACTCGCTCGCTTCAGGCTTCGGAACATACTTTGGCCAAGGCTTGGAGATTATGATCTGAGCTCGATTCTGTGCTATGCTGTATGAGTGAGTATTGTGGTCAAGGCACACATAGCAAACCAATGCTGAAGTCATTTTGTTCTCACTTAGGACCATTTTTCAGACTTTTTTCTGCCAGTAGTGGAAGTCAGTTTGAAGCAAACAGTGGGCAATGAAGAAAAGTCTTTGCTATAGAACTGATGACATTTCCAAGAGTGGCCATTTGCATGGTGCCCTTCACCTCAGTGTGCGGATAACTGGAGTCAGTGCTTAATTTGCAGCAGTGGTTGCCAGTGGGGGCCACCGACACTCATTTTTGGGGACCAGCACTTATTTTTTGGGCAAAAGATATTCACCGAGAGCACGAGAGGGAAAAACAATGAAAGCAGAAAGATGGAGGAAGCGAAAGACAGCAAAACCGTCATAAAGGGAGAAAGCAGGAAGCTGCAAGAGTAAGAAAAAAGGGCAGGGAGTGTCTAGTAATACATAAAAGATGAATAAGGTGGATTTAGGACTACACCGCTGTGGTATTGGGTGTGCCGAACATCTGAGCAGAGCTTTGGGCCCTGCACTCATTCTTACACAAATTAAGTACTGACTGACGTTATTGTTACTCATGTCAATTGTATTGACCTTGGAAATAAAATGAGTGATTAAACTCAAAAGGGTTCAAACCTAGGACTCACAGATAACACATTCCTATGTACGCAGCAGGTGCATTAATCCACTGAGGTACTCTAATAAATAGTGTTATCTCACAACATTTCCCATTGGAGAGCTGAAGGTGGTAACAGACATGATTTAGTACACACTGAGAAGCAGCAAGCCAAGCACTGGCCCTCATGGTAGCCAATCTATCTCTGAACATGGTTCGTGCTATAGAGCCATTATCTGACTGAGCGATAGATATTGGCAGAGTAAAAGACAACCATTACAGCAGAAAGATGAGAAATATCTACAGCATCATTACTTCCACTGTGACAAATGAGGCCACATGAGTCACTTAGCCACAGATGCCTGACAGGCCGAAGCGTAGCAGCACGGTTTCATCTCTCCATCAGGTTCTTTGTAGCTAGTCCCGACAACATGGCAATACTGACAGACAAGTGGGTCTCCAACAGAATAAATGTAGAGTGCTGCAGTGACTGCTGGCACACACCCTGGGTCTGCTCATTCTGAGGCTCTCAGAAGCCTGTGCCTCATCAAATGCTGCTGTTCATTTCACTCGTGGAGCGATGGCTGGCCCAATACAAGGCTGCACACGACTCATGGACACACTCGGATACCAGGAACGACGTCAGACGGCTGTGGATACTGATACAGGGCTACTGAGGTGGCACGCAGAGATGGTGGGATGCTAAGATTTGTCCACTTTGCAGCTATCCGGTTTGTGGCCAAACGGAAATGTACGATTGACCCAAAAGGGCATGAATTTAAAGGATGGACAGACCCAACCGAGTAGCAGGGAGGCTCATGAGTGCACCAGAGAGCTTAAAAGCAGATCAACAATAACCGTGCAGGACACAGAGAGCGCACAAATGCTCAACGGGACCCATGCCCTGGAGATTCATCACCGCCTCTTTAAGCAGGAGGATGTGGTGCAGTCACTGAGAGAAGATGACCCGGGTTTCACCACGATGACAATTCAAATGGACACTCCCACATTTCAAAGAGAAAACAGTAAGCCCACCTGATAAACAGTTGGCCAACATGCAATCAGGTCATAGAATGAAGAATTTTCTGTTGCAAAATTTTAAAGTAGCCTTAAAATACCCCTGCGCTATTGACTGTCTGCATTTTAACTCTAGTTGACACTATGTGACTTCAGGGGCATTCTTGGCACTACTTCACTTTTACAGTTTAAATTGTTTAGCTTAACATGTTTCACAGAAGCTGCCACAGTTAAACAAACAGCACTCCAAACATCTGACTGAAAGGGAGTATTGGAAGCATGTGAGTTAGCGGGCATGACCTCTGCCTGCCGTGGCGGCTGCCACGTGCTCTGTCACGTGCAGGAAAACATGGAAGCAATCACCCTCGGCAGCGCGTGCTTCTTGCTAACGTTGTTGGTGCTTACAGTAAAACGGTTTTCACGTGCTCAAGAGCTGGAGGTCTGCCCTTGGTTTGCTGCCCGAGTCCTCAACGCTTCTTGAATCTATGCAATTGTGTCTGCTCTTTCTGGAAGGCTAAAACTTTCAAGGAGATGACCTTGGGTCAACCGGAAGAAATTGTGCTTGCCACTGTAGCCACATGCTACTTACAAACAAAATATGCTAAAAATGATCTTTTCAATGCTTCGCAGGCACTGACTGCTGTTCAGTGATAACCTCTCGATGTAAGTACCAGTGCAGTTTATATATGGTTTATGTAGAGGTTACAGTTCTGGGGCGTTTCCCAAGGTTTCCCAGCGTTTGTGGATGGAAGCGTCAAAGACATTCTGAAATGTATCTAGACATCTTCCATCCCTCTTCCTTGATCAACTTCTCCACAGACCCAACCAATCAGAATTGTGTTACTCGAGTATGCTCTTGTGAATCCATGCTGCTGCAGATGACTGGCTTTGGCCATGCTCCGGATCACCCCGATGACCATCACCCTGTTCACAACATGACAGCAGGAGAACCCTACATCCAGCACAGTACCACTTTAACTATGTCTGTAAGTAAACATGGTACCAAATAGTTGGCAGACGTTTTACATAAATACTAGTAATATAATTACTGTACTCCATTTCAGAAGTGATTCCATCATTTTTCTGCTCAAGAAAATACTGCCCCTACCTCCAGTACGTCAGTGCTGAGCCCTTTACTATTAACCAGTAATGCTGCGCGAGCTCTCCACTATCTTCCCCTTGCCCTGGATGTTTTTAGCTGTGCACTGATTGATTTCTGCTTTTACCATATGTGCTCCTGACCTCTGCCCACTTACCACCCACCCTTCAAATGAAATTCGAGCCAAATTGATTACTTCTGTAGTTTATGTCTTTCCCTAGACACAATCTTCCATGTTTCTCCCAGCGATTCAAGCTCAGCTCTGCCCTTACCTATATTAATGTATCTCTTAGTTGTTCTGAATTAAATTTTTTATCTACTTTTTTATTATTAGGCCAGTTTGTGCCTCCAGACTACTTGCTAGTTACAGTTGCGGTCACATTTTCCTCGTGATCAAATTCATCATACATGCTTACCCTGTAACCGATACATATTCATTTATAACTTTTGATTCACACCCTGCACACGTTCAGGAAGGACCTCAAGACCTGGCTCTTCGACTGATCCGGAGCCGCTCCCCCCCACCCCAGCGCCTTGAGACCCTCACAGGTGAGTAGTGCGCTTCATAAACCCCTGATTGATTGATTCAAACAAACTGGATCCTCTCCCCTTTTGCAGATTTTTAGGTCTAGCCTCAGAGTGCTTTTGGCTGCCTGCTATCAAAAAGACTTCTTGTTGATCATACAATTAACTAACAGTGGGCTTAGAGCCAGCCCATTGCCACCCGTTTGTTGGCTTTCTAGTTACTCTCGTTTGCTTGCTTCTGATTCAATGGCTTTCTTTCTTCCTGTTGTGTTTTGTCTCTCCCATGGATCATAGCATCCGCTTGTTCAGATAATTCTCCTTCCTCTGGGCATATTCAGGGAACTATATTTGTCTTTTTTATCGGCCAAGCATGAGACGGTGTGGGCTTTCTTGCTCTCTCCTTCATGTGCTGCTTCTAACCTCATACACCGCCCATGCTCTAAGTTGCTCCTCCATCCCCAGCTCATCCATTGCTTCCTCCACCTTTCTTTGGCTTTTAAATGCATTTTCTCCCCTTGCATAAAAAACAATTGTTTCTCCTCCCACCCTGTTGCTTCTCCCCAATCCGTGCTGACTTTTAAATAAAACGGTACTCTGTTGCTCCCGTGTCCTGCCTCTGCCATCGCTTTGCAGCTCCATATGCTTCCAGGCCGCTCCTTTTTAGGTCTCGCCGACCAAAACAGCGCAAGATGTCTGGCTGCGAAAAACTTATTTGAGCTTTCAGTGGGCTTACACCCCGCCTATTGCGTACTGCTGGTTGGCTTGACTGTCCCTCTTATTTGCTTTCTTGTTATTCGATTGTTTGCCTGCCGCTTCTTGTTATTGAGCCTTCTATGGGCATTGCCTTTTTGCACTCTGTTTGATTGACTAATTTGTATCCTTCCACTGATCTCATTAAAGGAATTGCCCAGTCAGATACTTGCTCCAACACACTGCGTTGCTCCGCGCTCGCCCCAGCATATCCGTAAAAGCACAGCAATAGAGATATTTGTGATGGGGTATGGCTGAACAGCAGACTTTAAGTGTTGTTTTTGTTTTATCGTCTGCATGCCATATATTGCATGAAAGGAAATGTTTTGCCACACAAAAGCTTTTATGGAGTTGGGGGAAGGGTCATCTGAGTTGGTGTCTGGGGCAGAAGGTGTACTTAAGATGACACTTCTCTTGGAGATCTATAGTTCTGCTCACTGGGTTATTGCAGAAGGCCAAACGGCTGAATCCTGTGGAAGGTAAATTAGGCCTCGGCAGTGTTTCTCTTTACAGTCTGTCACTTTTTTATTCATTTTAAATTATGCTCAGAGTTTCCTGAGTAAAAAGTATTTGAAAAAATACACCAGGCCATTTATAAAGATTGAAAACGCTAAATTCAATGCACAGTTCGAGATATCAAAAGGTGTGTTTGCTTTTCCTCTAGTATGTTGAAAGATATCTTTTTTACTTTTTTAAATAATACTTTACAGACAGTCCTTCTCAAAGCCAACAGCTAGGCACCCACATTATACAGGCGAGACCTATTTGCTTGCTTATATTTACAACAGGCGTGGTCGGTACAGGTGAGAGCGGTGTGACTGGCAAGGGAGGGGAGTCGACATATGACGGGAGAGGAAAAATAAAATAAAACCACTTACCTTGCGCTTGCCGCAGCGCCAACTCGGCAATGCGGGGAGCGCAAAGTAAATGTTTTTATTTATTTATGTTCCCTATCCCGTTGTATGTTGACTCCCCCCCCCCCCACCCCGCCCAACCGCTCTTACCTGTACCGGCCACGCCTGATTTACAAAGATATTTTATTTAGTGCCAACAGACTCTCTTACAACCATTTTTTTGTGCTTTTATGCTATTGTCTCCTCACCACTGTAAAGTGAGCGCAAATTTCCAGCCAGGTGAGTTTGGGGTATGCTCATTCAATTTCTGGCTGCAGGTTTTTCTTATGTCAGGCATTGCCTGAGGAAAGGGAGGCAGTGGGTGAATGGTGGGAGATAATGTGGTTAAAGTCAGACTGTGGCAGGGTTGAGGGGCTTTGAGAGTCTCTACCTGGCAAAGGCTGATCAGTTCTGATCATCCTAACCATTTTAAGAAGTCTCCTCAATAATTTGAATTCACGTGCTGTACACATACATATGGTATGTATGCTTAAAGATTCTCGGCTTACTTCCGGTTCTGTCTCTTCCGAAAACAACAACTTTGAACCTTACTTACTTTGTGGGGTCCAATGACTTAGGTCGCACATAAAGCGGAAAAACAGGTCGCACATGAAGCGGAAAAACAGGGAACAAGACAGGGCAGGACAAAGCTTGCCGTGGGTGGGAAAGTGCCAACAAGAGCATTGGCTTTGAAAACAAGCATTAGCTACTCACAAAAGAACCTAACAATGAAGAGACGCTTTAATGTGAAATCGAGCCCTCTCCGTGGCATCTGTGTTTGAACAGTCTCGTGTGACACAACTCCAGGTCCAGCCAAGCCACTCCCTTTCATTGCACTGAAATGGTTATGAGAGCAGTAGGTGCAGGACACCGCTCACTATTAAAAGTAAAGCATGATTTACGCCCACAATCACACAAAGTCATGATAAAATCTCAATGCGCAGGAAAGTCCCGGCACAACATCTGGTGCTGCCCTTAGGAAATGCTACTGGCACAGTAGATGGTGGACACAACCCTCCTAGAAAACGACTCTTTACCATTTGTGGCCAGATTACAGCACTTTTTTCGCACGAATTTAGGACAAATAACACTGAAAATGTGTAGAATGTCCTGTAAAAAACGAAAACAAGCATTTGCAATGCAATAGGTCTCGCATTTGCGAGAGTTTAAGCTATTGGCATTGTAAATGACAATGCCTTTAATTTATCTGTTTTGCTAATTAACACATACTAAAAGGCATTGTCATTTACAATGCCAATAGTTCAAACTTTTGTAAATGAGAGACCTGTTCAAAGAGTGGCACCATTCTCCCGGGCTACTCAGAAAGTCAAAGTTTGCATGGTGCGCTGAATGTTGCAGGAAAGCATGTCGTGCCTGCAGTAGGAGAAACTCATTAAAGAAAATTGTGCTTACAGACTTTAAAAGACTACCATGTAACAACAGAAGTAAAAGGGCCAGTCCTCAGGGATGGTTACAAATGAAGACAAGGCAGTCCGTACTAAAGAGGGATAACTAGCCTATTAACGAATCAGAAGCCAGCATTTACGAAGGGCAATAACACAAGCCAATGACAAATATGGGCGGAGAGTGGGCAGGGTTTCAATTCCATACTCCAATACAGCATGCTGCAGAGCAGCGCATGCGCTGTCCAGGCTCGACCTAAAAAACGAGTTAACAGGTGGAGGGGTGAGGTCCCAGGACTACGAGGGACTTCCAGTCAGGGAACATCATAAAGCTTGAAGAGTGTTATCTATTTGGCTAGCCACCCTGCCAGGCAGCCTCGGGTGGCGCGACCACCCCAGGCAGCTGTGCCCATCCCGCAGTGGTGGCAGGACCACCTGCTCATCTCACGAGGCAGCCGACTGTCGCCACCTCGGTGCCACCCGAGCTGTCCATCATAGCAGATACTGTCACAGGCCGTTAACGCTGAGGAGCCGCTCATGCCGGACACTGAACCATCACAGGAGGACACTGAGAGCGCCGGCCACCCCGAGATAGTTATATAAACACAACGAGGGCAGGACGCTATCCTATCCCCCGGAAAATCCTCTCTACCACCGGCTGGGCCGAAAAATACTAGCGCCGCGGGAGTTTTCTATATTTAAGGTGGGACAAGTACAATTCCCGTTCTTTATAACGTATAGAGGGGGGTTATATTTGTGTATTTTCTTCCTTATAGTCTGTACATGGGAAATTGCAGAAAAAACACGTACTTTCGTTTTGCTTCTCGAGTGGCTGTGTTAAATACAGGGGCCCCCGGTACGTGGAAGCCATCTTGTCTTTCAAAGCATGAGAAACACCTGATAAATAATGTATGCATTTCGATGTGTCTCGAGCCATTTCAAGCTAACTGTGAAGTCGTCCTCCTTGGGACTCACGGGCACAGACGGACACACAACACACCCAGAGGAACAAACTATGGCATCCTTTAAATGTAGCATCCTCTCACGATTACTCTTCTGAGTAGATACTGTTCGAGTTTGCAAACCACATTGTAGCATGTGCATTTGAAACTTTTAATAAACAGCTGGAGCAGACCACCGCCCAGCCCTGTCAATACCAAGATAAGATGCTATTACAGTCAGTGGAGGCACGTGCATCCTTTCATAAAGTACGGCTCAAGTTGGGGACTCCTTGCAGATGAAACTATTGAAGATATGAAAGTCTTTCTCAGCTGGCAATGTCCGACTCCAGTGTGGAACAATGTAGCAATGAAAAAGATAGCCTCCAGCTAGACATGATGCACCAAAAAAGAGAAATACAAATGCTTGGAATTATCTGAATCACTGGGATTGACTGGAACATTCCATTCCATCGTTTTCAGTTCTTTTGTGTCACTACAGACTCGGACCGAGTTGTATCTGACCGATGAGGCTCAATAAATTAAAAATGAGGTAGTTACAGCTGGACTGCTACGTTTGGAGCGGGGCCAGGACTGGTTTACATATGGTTTGTCCCTATCTGCAAAGGCAATCACTAAATGACAAACTATGCACACAAAAGATAAGCTATCACTGCTTCAGCCTGGAATTTATGTTCCAAATAAAAACCTCAAACAAGAAGGGCAGGAGGGACGGCCTCACTGGGGCTACGAGGAGTGAATAATGAAATGAAAAATTGCCCTAAGTGCTGAGGAAGATGGGGCCTCTTGAGGCGTCACCTTTCATCATGGAGTCTGCTATCACTTGTTTACCTCACCAGCAGGGCCGCACGGAAGGGAGCTTTCAGATAATCTGATTTTATGCGAAGAAATGTGGGTTAGTGCAAAAGGAATCTAGTTTGGACTCATCTCTGTGAATATTTGTTTTCACTTTCGCTTGCATTCCGGTCATAAAGGTAAACTTACAATGTCAGGAAGTGGATTCTTGAAAAGATTTCAAAACAGATTTCGCAGCTAATTAAAAATAACTTTATATGTGTGCATCTGGGGATGTTGGCGAAGAGATTGAACATGGCGCATAGCACTTGTGATCACTGAAATATGGAAACAAACTTTAAGACACACGGCAGACCGTCTCCCGGCCTCCTTTAACCACGCAGACCGTGCATGGTACCAACTTTACGCCGCTTTCTCAATGACATTGCTCCGGACAGCCTATCCTAACTTATTTCTACATATTTTTTGATCTCTTTTGTTCTGCTTGGGGAGTCTTAAACTAATTAAATATCTTTTATGTAAAAAAAAAAAATCAGCGTAGTGACTATTTCCTAAAGTAATCTAACAATCTCTGCACGTGTTTGTTGTCTTCTCTCAATTGTCCATGCTTGAGTTTTTACCCAAAGCCAAGGACTTGTGGTGTGTACCCCTCACTAGCTGTGCTGGCCTTGCCTGTACTGTCTTCGCTGAGTCTTCATCCAGGTGTAGATGACCCCTTCAGGACGGGACTATTTTTGATCTACACAACATGCAGATAATAGTTGCAGTCTTGCCTAGTGTGAGCTGAGTGCTTTTCACGCCTAACGTGCTTGGGGTTTTGTGATGTTCTCTCTATTATGACATTAAATTATTTCCCTTTGCTTTACACAATAATATGAAATGTGCGGAATGAATGGAATATTTCCTTGAATCCTAGTCAAACACTTGGGGAGGGGAGCAAAAAATAAAAGGGAAGCGTTTAAATCCCCATGAAAACACAGCTCCTTATTTAGGATATAAATACCTAATGTATTAATAAATAAGCCAATGTTTTGCCACATTGATTGTCATTTCGGATCCCTACAAAGATTTCTCACTAAGGGAAGAAAAGGTTTGGACTTTGGACTCTGCAGTCTCTACACCAAATCTAAGAAAGGCTTAGGTATTCACTTTTCAAAGCCCGTTTTTGCAAAATTAAAACAAATTCAAAATAGGGAGACAGTGAAGCTGCACCTTAAAAATTAAAGTATCTAACACAAAATGTTCTCACACTTCAAGGCAAATCCGCTAATTTTCCTAACTGCAGGGAAGGTGCTCCAGCAAGACAATACTAGGCAACATCCAGCGTGTCACATGCAAGCCCAGACAGATTACCTGCACAAGCAGCAAATACGGCCAAATGGCCAGGATTTGGGGTGGCGCAATGTGTGTTCTCTTATGGCGGTAAAGGTCTTTTAACAACTCTCTCTGCAGCAATGAACAGATCATAGATTGCTCAACATTGCCTGATTATGAGACACAAATTCACATGCCAGATATGCTTTCCACAATGGACTATAAAGTGAAAAAGTGAGCACGTATAGATAGTTGTGAGCATAAAGTAAGTTACACTGATCAGTGGTAACTACACACATTGGGAGACATTTCTCTTTCGAAGGATTAGAGTAGTGTACACCACACAGCACCAATAACATCCCTGCAAGCTATGCGGCACAGCCACCTGATTAACTGTGTGAAGGATAAACTGGTGGCACCCATGATGTGTGCCTGCATAGGTCAGCTCCAATACCTGCATGGGGCTGGGGAGCTTGGAGTCCGCAACACAGAGAAAGTAAAGCATTGACTGGGAGCTTCAACTGACCCTTACAGAGGGGAAACAAAGCTTGAGTTACGATACATGTGTGAACCCCACAAACAGGTAGACCCGCGGGGAGGAAGTGAAGCTTGCCTGCTTGCCGTACTAAATAATACTTGATATTTGTGCTCATTCGTGTAAATGAATGAAATAAAACGATTTTTCCCCCTTACTTGGAAATTTTCTAGTGTCTCCTTCATCCTCACATGTAAATGTTGTCTTTTCCCCGAATATAACAACTTCATATGTCATACTTCATCAAGTACAGTGCCTAACACCCCTTTTGGGGTCGAGATGTGCTATATCAAAATTAAAAACAAACAAAAGACCGAGGTGGGGACCAACTATCAGGCGAGGAGGCTGAACAAACCACTAAAGAATGAAACTTGTGGAAGCGGTGGACGGACACATCGACATATACACAGGCATGTGATGCCGCAGACAGAGGAAGAGCTGATGGGGGCCTGAGAGAGATGAAACGACAGATATTCCCTAGGTGGACAGATGGATATATATATATATAATGTACCAGTAGGCGAGGGACGGGTGCTCCTTCAGTGCTTGTGTCGGAAGCGCAGGCAGCTTCTTCAAGTCACTCCTGACAACCTCGTTGCTGGAAGAAACAAAACAGGGTCAAACACAAGGATCTGGCTGCTGCACTGAATGTAGTGGACTGTAACCCAGCTACAGACCACCCCCCCCCACCCAGCGACTGTGGCTGCTGCACTGAATGTAGTGGACTGTAACCCAGCTACAGACCACCCTCCCCCACCCAGCGACTGTGGCTGCTGCACTGAATGTAGTGGACTGTAACCCAGCTACAGACCACCCCCCCACCCAGCGACTGTGGCTGCTGCACTGAATGTAGTGGACTGTAACCCAGCTACAGACCACCCCCCACCCAGCGACTGTGGCTGCTGCACTGAATGTAGTGGACTGTAACCCAGCTACAGACCACCCCCCACCCAGCGACTGTGGCTGCTGCACTGAATGTAGTGGACTGTAACCCAGCTACAGACCCCCCCGCCCCCCACCCAGCGACTGTGGCTGCTGCACTAAATGTAGTGGACTGTAACCCAGCTACAGACCCCCCCGCCGCCCCCCCCACCCAGCGACTGGCTGCTGCACTGAATGTAGTGGACTGTAACCCAGCTACAGACCACCCCCCACCCAGCGACTGTGGCTGCTGCACTGAATGTAGTGGACTGTAACCCAGCTGCAGACCACCACCCCCACCCAGCGACTGTGGCTGCTGTTTCTCCCTACAGGCCACACGGCCTGACCAAGCCCTCAACAATCCCTTCCTTTAAACCCCTTATTCATGGTAGGACAACTCTTGCAGATGCATTTTTTCATTTAAAAAATCAAATGTGCACAAACAGTTAAGTGTCATTAGGTAATGTATACGACCTACAGCAAGTGCACAAAGCGGGTTCTGTTACTCCGTGGAGAGCGCGAGGAGCTCGTCTCTCCTTTCACCTGGTGCTTCCGGGTACAATACCGGCCCTGTTTCCCATGCCCGGCCTATTCCCAGACAATTATTATCAAAGCCAGCTTTCTTTTATTTGTCTGGCACTCACCGAGGCACCCAAGGAAATAAAAGGCACAGCTGCTGATTCTGTGCCATGATTCTCTTTTGTGGTGAAGACACAGACACCGCACTGGATGCGATACCAGCACAGGGCGGCAGGCAGCATGGCCAGGGCACGGAACAACCTCTGGAATCAAATGACTAAGGTCGCTCTTACTAATAGAAACAGTTAAACTCAGAGAGGTGCGCTACTGGGTAAATGAGTTAATGTATTGCACTTAGAATCAATAAATATACTGTCGTCTCCACAAAACAAGCATTGGCAAAGCCAATAGGTACAGGTTTAATATTCTAACGCATGCAACGTCAGCACATTAAAGCCAGACAAGAACCAAGGGGTAGACTGAATTAAAAGCTTCCTTGCTTTAGATATAGTCCTGTTGTTTTCATTTTTATTTTTAATAAACATTGCATTTAAAGCAATCCTTCATTAAGTCTTTCTTTAGTTTCTATGACACAGAAAGAAAGGAAGGACTTTAATGAAGGCTCTCTTGCCCCTCGACCTTCGTTTGACATTGAAACAAAAAGAGGACGGTATTGAAGGCAAAGGGAGCCTTCAGTGTAGCCAATCTTTCTTTTCTAGGAAACAACCCCAAAAAACATACTCAGTCATGGCAGGAAGGAGAGGCGGACAAGGGGAACAAGGAGTGGATGGGAGGGAGGGGCAGGAGGAATATATGAAAAGGTGGCTGGAGGGTAAAAGAGAATACAAGGGAAGGAGGAGGACAAGACAGAGATACAAGAGATTGACTGATGTGGTAACATGAAGATCACAGGGGAGGGAAGAGCAGTAGGTATGATGGGGTGGTAGGTGGGGGAACAAGATGTGTGCAGGGGCTGGAGGGACAGGAAAGAGATATGATAGAGTGGCAGGTGGAGAAATGAGGAGAGCACAGGGAAGGTGGGGTTGGTAGCGAGATGTGGATGTGTGGCTTGAGGCGAATCATGGAGAGCTCGGGAGGGAGGAGCTATAGTAGGTGCAAGTATGAGAGGGTGGTGGACAATAGGTAGGTACGAGAGGGTGGTGGACGGGGGAAGGAAATCACAGAGAAGGGAGGGGGAGGTAAGGGGTTATAAGAGGACAGTGCGTAGGGAAAGAGGAGTGCACAGGGGAGAGAGGAAGGGGAGGGAGGGAACAGAGAGACGGAACAGAAGAGGAGCAGCGGCGAGAAACAGCAGGAGCTAGCAGGAGTGGACAGAGAGGGCTATAGCTGTGAACCAGTCCCTCATCCACACTAATACCATTCCTTGAGAGGAGGCAGAAACATTCACCCAAACAGCAAACGCCATTAGGTGAGAGGTGAATACTCGATCGACACGTTTCAAACAAATAGCTGGAAGAGGCAGATCGAAGAAAGGCAATGGGTGAAAGGGGCTGACCCAAATGTCACTTAGATTTGTACTGTATACTATATTTATACGGCAGTCAAGGTGCATTAAAAAAAAGAATGGGAACTGTGATGCTGAGCGCAATGGGGGCGGGGTCAGTGAGCATGGAGGTGGGATCAAAGGCGTGGCTAAAAAAGAACAAAATATTCTGTAACTATTTCGTTGGTCTTTCACCTTCAGGTAACTGCATACAAAATAATGCTCACCTTAAATTAAAAAGAAATGCAAGTTAAACTAATCAGTGAGTGATGTACTATTATTTTATATTATGATACCTCTATTGGTTATAGTGATCACTGTTCATGTTTGTTTATGTAACAGAGCTACAGAACCAAATTCTGTTTGGTGCAGGATGAATAGTGACTTGTATGTTTTTAGTATTAGGAGGTCCCAGCCTGTGACAGAAAGCACTGTGAATATGTAAGTCATTATTTTAAGCTTGCATTACACCCAGTCTGTGCATAAAAGATTTAGGTATAAGACTGAAAAAAGAGCTTCCTAAATACAGATTTTAGTAATAGACTGAACTTAGTGTAAAAATATTTTATATCTATTAAAAGCATGCACTCCAGAGATCAGTTGGCAACACCCTTGTAATACCACCCAAAACGAATACATCTTTGTCCTCACAAAGCTTCAAGAGAACTCCATCAATTAAATCCAATATGGACTTCCAAGCAGCCTTTACAGTTGCACATTAACCAACTGTGCACATTTACATTTCTTTCCAGCTGCGAACACCCTGGCAAGAAAGTATTTTCCTTGTTTAACTGTCGTCCCTCCCTCAACTTCACAGCACTGGAGACTTCCACCCATCCACTTCAGCTGAGCCGTCTTAACTTCAGGAACTAACCGATCCAGTGCAGTTGTTTTTTAAGACAAGCATTGGAAAAGCCAATATGTTTTAACCATGTTGTACACCAGCGTGGCTGCTGTTCAGCATGGCTAAAAGTTAGTGGGGTAAAGGAGAGTGGCATGGAGGGGAGTGTTGTAAAGTGGAGTGGAGTTGAGTGCTATTAAGTGGCATGGAGTGGTGTAGATAGAGTAGAGTTGCATGGTGTGGCTGCAGTGAAGTGGAGTGTCATTAAGTGGCGTGGAGTGCTGTGGAGTGTCGTTGAAGGAGTAGAGTGCCATAGAGTGGAAGGGCATAGAGTTTTCAGTAATATCTTAAATCTACAGGTATCACAACCGTTACCAGTAACCTGGTCAGATCATTTTTTGATACCTATTTTCTTGTGCTCCTCCCCTCCTCAAGCCTTCAGTCACAGGCCATGCGGCAGGACCGCTGCTGGTCTAAACTAAACCTTGAGGAATGGAAAGTTGCTCTCAGGAAGTCTAGGACTGAATTAGGCGGCCGCCTTTAGATTCTCTGAATCAATCAACAACTCTCTGAACCAGGTCATCCCGGTAACATGGCACAAATGCGTCTGACAAGGCAGAAAATCCCCATGGTTCAATCCCCACTTGCGGTCTCTAAAAAAGGAATGTAAAAGATTGGAGATAAAATTGAGGAAATCTTATCATGAGTTGAGTAAACAAGAGTATCGGAAGGCAACCAGGAACTATAATTCCGAAATCAGAGCCTCTTAAGCCTCCTACTATGCAGCCAAAATTGACGAGTCCTCCAACTCGCCTAAATATATTTTTCAGAGTCTGAAATCTCTTACTGAGTCTAGAACAGACAGCTCTTTACCAGAACCGACAGTGGCATCTAGTAACGATCTGGCTAACTTCTTCTTAAAGAAGATTATTTATATTTATCCTTCCTGTCCCGATGGAGAGGATGTTAGATCCTTTGTGGAGGAGGAAATCCTTAGGGAGCCCAGGACAAGGCCTGTCCGCCTTCCCTGCCATCACGACATGCCATTGTACAGAACCATCTAGAATAGTTAAGTAAAGCTCACTACTGGACCCGGCCCCCTCCACATCTTGGAACAAGGGTATGAGAACATCTTTCCAGCCCTGCAGGACCTACTGAACCTGTTGTTAATCAGTGGGCTGGTTTTCCCTCAATGGAAACATGCAGTGGTGAAGACTATGCTAAAAAAAAGCCCAGTTTTGATCCATTATGTTTGGGCAACCACAGGCCCATCTCCTTGCTGCCGGGAGTGTCTAAACTTTTGGAGAAGCATGTACATCAACATCTCTCTTCTTTTTTGCAAGTAAATAATATTCTCCATCCCACCCAGATGCGGTTTAGACTGCAACACAGCACTGAAACAGCACTTTTAGTTGTGGTGGAGGAACTCAGGCAGTTCCTAGTCCGAGGAGGCCCCGCAGCAGTCATCCTCTTGGATCTCAGTGAGTCTTTGACACTGTAGACCATGCAGTACTCACCCAGAGAATTGCAGATGTGGGAATAAAAGATAGAGCGCTAAAATGACAAACGTCCTTTCTCAAGGGGGTGACTTTCCAAGTGCTTGATCATACATGCTACTCGGACACCTTCCCTCTGAAATATGGGGTGCCTCAGAGTTCGGCTTTAAGCCTTTCCCTTTTCAACCTTTATATGCACCTTCTCGCTGAGATCGTAAGTGCCTTTGAGTTGTCAATAGGATGGTACATGGACGACACCCAAATAGTCTTGTCCATTTTACCACAACATTGTTCCAACTCACAACAACCTTCACCCTGTTTAAAGGAAGTGACCAATTGGATGACAAGTTGTTGTCTCAAGCTTAAGGGGGACAGGACTGAGATCATGGTTCTGGGTAATAACATTGACAATCAGGCTCTAATTCCCTGGCTTGACTGTTTAGGGACATCATCCAGCCCTTAAAGTCCCATACAGAGTCTGGGTGCCTGGCTAGATGATACCCTCACCCTGGAATTCCAAGCCAAGAACCTCGCAGTGAGCTGCTATGGCGTTCCTAGACTGCTTAGGAAAGTATTAGATCTTCTTTTCCTTTCCAGAAGGCTCGTTATACAGGCCTTGATAATTTCCCATCTGGACTACGGGATTTTGTTTGTATTTTGTATCCCCTCGCTTTGTAATAAAAAGGTTACAGTTCATACAAAACGTGGCAGCTTGCCTTCTTTTAAACATCCCCAGGCATCAGTCAGCAAAAAAGGGCACCGTTAGACCTTTACTGGCTCCCGATGGAACAGCGGAAGCAGTTCAAGGCCTTGTATATTGCTTATAGGGCCTTCTACAACAAAGGCCCTCTACTACTACAATCTCTGGCTGCACCCTACATTCCCAGAAGGGCCTTGAGGTCACTAATGCACATGTTTGAACTTCCTCCGACATCCCTTTCTCTTATGAACATATTTTTCTGTGGCCGTGCACCAGTCCATGTCCTCAATTAAGCAATCTTCCATTTAAAAGGGGGCGGGGGGGGGCAAAGGGGTCTGCCAACAATCAAGACTAAATTACATGCAGTTTGATATGTTCGGGGGTATGACAAACCCCCACACGTCCAATAAAAGGAGTTTCCCATCTCTCCTTATGGACACTTTCATTACCTGTTACAGACAGCCGCTAATCTGCTCTCAGGTGGGCTGTAAGCGGGGACAAGGCCAAAGGGTATGGAAAAAGGTTCCCATCTCACCCCCTCCCCTGAGGCAGAGGATAGAATTAATCCTGTCGAATTTACCCATCTGGATTTTGTATAGTAAATCTTAATTTGGCCATCCTGAATCCTGCTCTAATCGTCACCTCCCTCTAGCGCTGCAGGGCTTCGTCCCAGTCCTGCCGAGCACCAGGATCAGACACCTCTTTTTCCCTAAGTTTACTCAGTGTATCTGATGGATTGTTGATAATCTTTCTGTACATGTAGGATATCGCTTTTCTGCAGAATAGCTCGAACAGGACTATATTTTCTAGTGTATATCTATCTTCCAGCAGAACGTTACCTGAATGTGGACCACCAGTGCATGTCTAAGTTGCAGGGACCGAAATAACTACGTTTCTGATAGTTTGTGTTCCCCTTTAAAGTGTTCAAAAGATACCATTCCACATCAGTCCTGGACATCCCCCAACCTACTGATTCCAATGAGACCCCCTTTGTAGGCTCACAACATGAACGAACTAAGATGTCTGTCACTCCTTCGACCAGTCTAGACTACTTGTAACCTTGTTCATTCACCTTCCTTTGTGCCCAGAACCAACAAGTAGAACATGCACCCAATTATAAATAATACAGTAATGCTATCTGCCCCTGAGAAGACATCTACTGCAGATAAGGCCTGGGCCGCTCGCAGAGTTTTTCCACTCCGCGTAGCGCGCAGAGTAACGAAAAACTCCACTCCACGGAGCGGAGTTTTTTCCTCACTCGCCAACATTAAGTTGGCGAGCGTGGAAAATCTTACTCCAGACCACCTCCTGGTGAAATTTCTCAACGCAGGGGGTGGCTGGTGGCTGCTACCACTCACATTGAGAAACCTTCCGTTCGTGATGAGGAAGCTGCTGCTCGAGTAGAACATCTACTTGAGCGGCAGAAAGAAGCTGCCCCATTCTGCGCTGCACATGGTGCCATTCGCTGTGGTTTTCCAGCACGTGATAAACATCTGGCGCTAAAAATCAGCGCAAACGGCGTGAATGAATGAATTGACATTTATAGAGCGCATGGCTACCCGAAGGCATCCCAGCGCTAAGTAGGCAGATGAAGTCCCTATCGGTTATTTGGGGAAGAGCCAGGTTTTCAGAGCCCTACGAAAGGCAAGGAGGTTGGGTTCTTTACGAAGCTGAAGAGGGAGAGAGTTCCAGAGCCTGGAGGCATTGTAGGAGAAGAGTCGCCCCCACTTTTAGCCCTCCTGATTCTAGGAACCACGGCCAGATGAAGCTCATCTGAACGTAGACGTCTGTTGGCTCGATAAGGCTGAACCAGGGGGCTATGATAGCTGGACCCTTTCCTCTAATCAGCTTGTAGGCTATACACAGAGCCTTAAAGGAAACTCTTTCCCGAACAGGAAGCCAGTGGAGCGACTTCAAAGCTGGTTTGGCCGAGTGATGTCGCGGGACTCCCAGGAGAATCCTTGCCGCACAATTTTGCACGGTCTGGAGTTTGGCCAGGACTGAACCTGGGGCGCCCAAATAAAGGGCGTTTCCGTAGTCCAGACGTGATAAAATCAGCGCCTGGACCATGATTTTTCTGGATTGCAAAGGAAGTTACGGAAGCACTTTACGAAGAGTTCGTAACATACCAAAGCAGGAGGCCACCACCTTTCTGGCTTGGGTCCTAAAACTAAGATCTGAGTCCAGCCAGACGCCCAAGCTCTTAATCTCTGGCTTGGGAAGTGGTGGCGGGCCCATACTTACTGGCCACATGGTGTCTGCCTTGAAGAGGGAAGGGTTGCCAAGGAGCATTATTTCGGTCTTTTCCCCATTCAATTTAAGATGAGAAAGTTTCATCCATTTTATTACCTCTTCAAGGCAGGGGTGGAGACAGATAGACGCCCTATCAGCATGATTCAATGCAACCACCAATTGAGTATCGTCTGCATACGTAATAATATGAACCCCATAGGGGAGACAATATTGGCAAGAGGGGCCATGTAAGCATTGAACAAAGTAGGGCTCAGAGAAGACCCCTGGGGAACCCCACAGGGTAAAGGCCAAAGGTCTGAGCTGGCTCCTCCAACAAAGACTTGAAAATTTCTGTCCTCCAGGAACGACTTTATCCAGGTCAGAGCACTTCCTGCCACACCCAGGTTGCTAAGTCGTTCGACCAGGATCCGGTGATTGACCGTGTCGAAGGCTGCGCTAAGGTCCAGAAGGACCACAGCCAAAGAGCCTCCAGCATCGAGGATTTTCCTAGATTCCTCGATGACTGCTAATAGAGCTGTTTCGGTTCCTTGGCCTGGGCGAAAGCCTGTTTGCGAGGGATGTAGAAGGTTTGAGGCCTCCAGATGTCTAGATAGTACTGAGTTGACATGTTTCTCAGCGATTTCACTTACAGCTGGAAGTAAGGAAATAGGCCGATAATTGGCCAGACAATCCGGATCCAGGCTAGGTTTTTTCAATAAAGGCTTCACCATGGCTTTTTTTCCAAGGTGGTGGGACTATACCGGTGGCAAGTGAGGAGTTAATCAGATCTAAAATGGGAGGGCCCACAGATTTAGCCACTAATTTCAAAATTTTGAGTGGGGCAGGGTCACTAGGTGACCCACTTTTCACGATTGCTGAAGTTGTCTGAAAGGTCTCCTCATTCATTGGGGGAAAAACTTCCAGTAATGGTTCCAAGCCCTGATGGCTAATGGCTTTAAATTGGGGGCTTGTATGGGGATCCATTGGGGTGAAAGCACAACATATTGATTGGATCTTATTATGAAAATATTCAGCTAGCTCGTTGCAGCGCTGATCTGTTACTTCAAAAGTATCAGGAGGAGATGGAATTTTCAAAAGTTTCTTCGCAATACGAAATGTTTCACGAGGGGAATTTGCTGCGAGAGAGATTTTCTCCTCGAAGTAAGAGGTCTGTGCCTTTGTAATTTCCCTCTTATAAGCTTTAATAGCCTCCCTGTAGTCCCTTTTCCTACTAGGGGAGAATTCCTTCCTCCAGGTCCTCTCACATTTTTTACATATCTGCTTGAGTTCTCGCAATTTAGGTGTATACCAGGGCAGTCTATTAGGTCCAATATGTATCTGGGTGGTCTTTTTGGGGAGGACTTGGTCTAGTGTTTCATCGATCCACAAATTAAATTGATCGTTAGCTAACGTGGGATCGGGGTGAGGGGATGGCTTGGATTTTTCTAGCGCAGAGGTCCAAGCTTCTATAGAAAGTTTCGGCCAACTACGTGCCGTTATTAGTGTTCGCCGAGAGGGTGCCAAGACTTGAGGAGGGGACCACAGAAAGGGGATCAAAAAGTGATCTGACCAGGGGATGGGGATAGGTTCCTGGCAGAAAAGCTCCTCTAGATTGGAGAATATGGGGTCGAGAAGGTGTCCTTTCGTGTGTGTAGCATGAGACACCTTCTGAAATAGTTGAAGAGCTACAAGATCATGAGAGAGCTCTGTTGCACTAGTCGATGTATCATCGTCAAAATGGATATTAAGGTCGCCAAGTAACGTAAAGTTAGAGGTGCTGCTTGTAAGCCCTGCCACTATTTCCGGTAGTTGTTTATGAAATTGACCCAAAGGTCCCGGAGGGCGATAGATCAGGATCCCCGAGAAGGAAAGTGTAGGAGAAAAGCCTATCGAGAACTGAAGGTTCTCACAGTCTGGCAAAGGACTCCCGAACGTTCGACAGGTGAGGAAGTTTTTATAAATAATGGCGATTCCCCCTCCTTTCCCGGAGATCCTATCCAGTTTGGATACCGTATAGTCAGGGGGGAGTGTCTGGACGAACTAACGCACTCCGCTGCTTGCGGAACTCCGCGTAGCATGGCGGAGTTTTTTTTGCAGAACTCTGCTAACTCCGCCCAGGCTTTCTGCAGATTAAAAGATCAGAGTGTTGGAACATTTCCCCATAGAGGATATCTTTCAAAACCCCACCTAATAAATATCTTCACTTTAAAATGAAAGCTGCTCCAAGGTGTCAATCGTCTGCTGGCGGCTTTTCAGAAGAATGGATTTCTCAGAGACTCTATATTAACTGAAACAGCACTGGGTCTTCAACTCACAGAACAGTCTGATTTGTGGGCAAATCTCTGCAAAAAGTCAGCAAATGGTCTCCCTCTGCACGTGCTGCTCCAGCTCACAGCAATGTAGAGAATGCTCCCCCTGGGCACTACCCACCTGCCCTCTTGAAAGGTGCTGTGCGTGCCTCTGGCGACAGCTCTCTGACAATGATTAACATGAGAGATTGGAAAGAGCTTTTCCCTGGGAAAGAGCCCTCGCATGAAGGCTTGTAGGAACAAGCTGCACCCAACACCCTCCAATTCTCACCCACTGCCGTCCGCAGGCACCTGTCCTCACATCTGTCCAAGAGCTCCCTTGTATGCATGTTCACACAGAACTTCAGCACAAATGTGTGAAGAGATGCAGGCGAAGGACACTGCTGACAGGTGACCACTTTCCGGGGGTCAAGGTTGCCTCTTCAGCAGGGTCGAGCTGGGACAGAACTTAGGCCTGGGCACAAAAAGAAAGTGGCCCCAATAGCGAATGAAATAGCTAAAAAGTGACCCGTGTGTGCAAATTGGGCAGTTTTGAACTTGTAAAGACATTCTATATGTGTTTTGCAAGGTATGAGAAACTGCATCCATGTGTGCTTGCTGCAGGGATATCCTGGAAATCAACATAAAAACCAGCGAAGCACACTATAAAACAGGCCCACAAACAGACGAAAAACCGGCCCACACACTGACCAGTCAGACCAGCCCACCGGGCTCTGTATCAGAGCCCGACAGACCAGTCCGACCCTGCTGCGAGTGAGTCTGTCAGCACACGGTCTGAGGGGGCTTCAAGCAATGCTTACAGGCTCCAACCAGTTAAAAAGAAAGCCCCATATGCGGATGAAATCCCTGGGCAGGTATTTTGCCTGAAACAGGAAGAAGTCTTAGGATGTGCTCTGAACAAAAGGCCTGTTTGGGGATTGCAAGGTAAGCCAAGTACAGGGAGGCAGGGCCGGGCCCGCGCTTCCCTTTGTCCATTGTGTCAGTGTTGGCTTCCAGTACCTGCTGCTGTTTGTCTGCAGGGATTGTGGTATTTACACCACACATTCCAGCCCTCCCAGGGAATGCCTCATACAGCATGCCCCTGGTGATTGCCGACGCGGGCAGAGGGAAGAGGCAGAGTTTTATCCCTTCTACAAGTGATGAAGAAGCCCAGGCAGAATCAAAAGAAGTCTGCCAGAAGCATTTCTCAGATGAAGGTATTTTTGCATCTAGCCAAGAAGCTCGAGCCACCAGGATTACATTTCCATATACCGCATTGGGCGTCAATTGTTCAGCTTTCCCAGATGAGTTTTCATTCCTCAAAGAAGAACACACACTTCTACATTTAAATGAGGACTAAAGCCGAACCCACCTTTACTTTCTGTGAGTTAGATACTGTGCCGCCATCTTGCCTGCCCGCTCCCTCTTGAGCTGCGGTCCCACAGGTAAACGCAAGAGTTAACGGGAGCTACGCACCAGGGTCTACTCTATACTCTGTGGCGAGAGGGAGGAGAGGGCCTTCCTCTCCCCAAGGACTCTGCCGTGGTATCTGCCATGATTCCCAAATCCCATTTGAACACAGATTCCTCATCCCTCTAACCCAAAACTTCTACCCCCTTGAGTCTCCTGTCCTGTTCACACCAGCGCTCTCCTTCCACCCTGCCCTACCTCTCCTCGCCCCGACCATGCATGCGGGCCAGAGGGCCGGCTCCTCACAACACACTATCACTGTTGCCGATGGGACAGCGCCATTTTGGTCACGACCACTTCTTCAACAATGCTCCTCTCCCTCTAGTTTGTCCCCTCTGTTACACTCTTTTGCTACACCCCTTTCCTTTCTCCCCCCCACATTAGTGCTTTGAGTTGTCCCCAGGATGGCATAAGGCGCTGTACAAAAATCAACATTATATATGCTATTTCTAGCCCCTGGGTTAAACTGTGTACTGCTTAGCATATCCCTTTTAAATTCAGAATAGACTATTTTGTATACACAAAGTGCAGTGTAAAAGACACGCCCCCATGATAAGCTGCACAGCACACACCTAGGCCATTTATTTTAGAGTAGGATGGGGTGATTAAAAGTGTGCTAAGCCAGTCCCTGGAATCCAAAGGAGGCCCAGCCACATGAGGTACATGGTCCATGCAGATGAGGAGACGCAAGGATGTGCATGATGGCGAAGGGCGAAACTGAACTGAAGCACGCGCGGATTACAGAACATCAGTGGCACTTTTCAGTACCTGGCTCTCAATAGTACATCAACTGAATAAATCTATAAATAAATAATTCCATTTTGCCTGGACAAAAAAAATGAATGTGACTTACCTTGCATAATCTCCCTTGGCCTCCTGCGAAAAAATAAATATATATTCATATTAAAAAATGATCACCGCTGGCAAAGCATCTTATTACGTGTTTGGTATACATAGGAGCAGGCACTCTCCAGAGGGGATTTGAGAAAGGTTACAGCCATGGTTCCATAGGTAGCAGCCTAACACTTTGCTGAGGGTCAGATCTTGCCGCATTTGGGGTATGATAATGATTATTTCTGATCAATGGGGTGCTCAACTGTTGTACGCGATGAGGATGTAATGAGTTCCTCGAACGTTATGCAGAGCTAAGAGTCGCACATACATTATTACATGATGAGGGCTTTAACAACAGTCACTCAGGGCGAGCATGCAAACTGAGAGTAACCAGTCATGAGGGGTGGAACGCGCCATCGCTGTATTACTGCACCATGAGCCAGTCACGGGTGCACCGCTCACAGTGGTTCACTCACGCGCACAGCGTGGCAGGTACGCATGTGCACAAGCTTGGCACTCTTGTTGCTTCGTGCATGCACAGGTGATCAATATACTGCGGAGAAAAATATCCCAAACCGCGCTTTAGGGGCGTGCTCTCCAGGATGACGCATTTTGACTTTTTTATTTCCCAGGCGGCCATTTCAAACCCCTAGAATTTAAACGCGTGAGGTGAGACAGGCATCACTGACTTCAGTCACTGTTCACTTATGCGCAACTTTTCATGTGTGTTCTCTCAGACGCGGTAACAATGCACAGGCGAAGCAAGGGCGGGTCCTTACCTGCAGGATGTATGCAGCCAGCTCGAACACGGCGTCGCTGTCCACCTCGATCAGCTCCTGCGGCACAAGGGAAGGAAAGAAACAAAAAGAAACTTTAAAAGTTGTAGGGCCTGCCTCTCCTCTGTCCCTCGCAGCACAGTGACGCCACAGGCCCCCGGCGCGCCCTGCCCCCCGTACTTGAGGGGATCTCGTTACCTCACCCCAGATGGAATGCACTCCTCAGCCGCTCTCGGCAAAGGGAGACGTGACTACCCATGACATGTCGAACCTGTGAATGCAGCACAACCTGTCTTGGAGGCCCCCGCTCCAGGCCCCCAGCGGAGCCAGTACTGCAGCACTACAGGGGCATTGTGCGAGTTTTAACACTAGTGAAAAAGTTGAGTTTCACTGCCACAGCGCAATACAGAATTCTGAAAGTTGTAGCAAGAGATACTTTGTATTTGTACGACTGTAGTACAGACATGGCCACTGCATTTAAGTGGCAATAGAGGACCAAATTATGCGGCAGAGTTCACAAAATTGTATGGCTAAGTCAAATTATGTGGCACATTCTCTGGAAGAATTATTTCACTATTTTGTCATTTTGCCCCACAACAATACTGTCTCGGAAAATGTTCCACTTTATTAATACCAGTTTAACACCTGAATACAACAATCGACAAATAAAAGGTGACCAGCCAACCTTAGCATACGCGCAGCACCGTGTTTTTAGTAACTTTTGAGTTGTTTAATTTAGAAATAATTATTGTTGTTGAAACTATGTCAAGTGTGGTAAATACATCGTATGTGTAAAATGCCAGGGGCGCAGAATTGCACAAGTTGAGTAGGTGTGAGTATAGGGAAGTACATATACTGTGAGGCCCAGTTAAATGTCTCGACCTCTGGAAGGGGCTTCATAGTTACGCATTACTTTAAGACTCCTACGCTGCGCATTTCCTTTTTTGGCATATGCGAGGTGCTTTTTTCTTTTAAAAGGGCAGAATTCTTTCTTGCATTACCACGACACAATCTTTTTACTTCAGACTAGAACTATACAGAGTGGGCGACACCAAGACTGCTCGGTAAAATATCCCGAAGCACAATGCAGTTCGTGCACAAGTGTTAATGACAATTCACACCAGCCTGGCAACAAACCAACTGCACTGTGATGAACAATACCCACACAGAGCTCTGTGGTGTTGAGCACACACAGAGGTGCTGGGGATTAAGGTAAACAGCATCAAAGGCAGCATTGCCAGGCGGCGGCTTGTGGTGAGTGGACATGGGGAAGAAAAGCCACTTTTCTCCTAATCTGTGAGCAAAATTAACCACAGAAACCAAGGCGCCTCCCCCCTCTGCGTCTCCTCAATTTAAGAAAATATATTGAATGTAAGGTGTAAGTGCCCAGGTGCAAGCTGAGTAGCTTGAGGGCACCTTTCCTCCCAGATAAGCACAGAAGAAAAACACTGGATCTCTGCCCCAGAGGCAGCTCTTGGGGTTCAGCACTTAGCACTTGTCACAGCGCGAGTCCCGGGTGCTTATGAGCACGCTTTTTCTTGCTGCTTTTTAAATAGCGCGAACTTGGCCCAAGAGCCCTGGAGCGCTTCACATGAGCACCAAATTACATTACACATTTTGTGCATCGAGGGGGCGAAGAAATGTAGAGATTTGGCCAGAATTACAGGATGTTGAGCCGGGGTTCACCAGTTCCAACGCTGACCCGGCAGTGATGCCACGTCTCCTACACTGACCCTAAACAAGATGGATTCCTTTCACCTGGTGCCTGCCAGCCAGTTCTATGTGGAGGCAGCTCTGTCACTATGCTGCACGATTCCACGAGACACGCCACACACCCTGCATGCAGAACGTGAGTGTTGTTATATCACCAGCTCTATTCTGCAGTGGAGAAACTCAAAATAATGGGCCCCCTTGCGGAATGTGATAAGCCACAGGAGCCTGTGTAACGCCCCTACTGACCAGAAAGTAGATGGGGTTGCGTCACTTCATTACGGTAGCAGCAGTGACGCAAGCAGCACGCATTGCTGCATGCAGGAGACCGCAAAGCGGGGCGCAGTGCTGCGTGCAGCAGAATGCACGCGCTTACACGGGAAAGAAACCCTGGACTGCACAGTGGGCCTGGAAGTGCTCCCTGGATGTGTCTTTACTCGCTGTTGTGCAGCAAATTATTTGTGTCATCCATGGGTACCTCTATTTGAGTTCTGCACTCACTTTTTCCGACGCTGTGGTGGCGATAGGGGCTTAGTCTTATTTACAAGGCAGCGTTAAGCCGTACTTAACTCTGCCTTGTAAATAAGGCTTCCTTTCACGCTACGGTTAGCGTGAAAGGGGTGGACAATGGGTGTTGCGGTGGGAGTTCCACCACAACACCCATTGTATTTGACGCTGCCCCTATGTACAAGGGCAGCGTGCATAGGAGTCAGCGCCAAATTTAATACCAGGGAAAACCTGGTCTTAACTTGGCGAAACGAGGAGAAATGCATTATTTCTCCTAGTTTTTGCTTTTTCCATGTGTGCTGCCAGCACACATGGAAAAAGCAAACTGCCATTGATTGTTTATATACAGGAAGGTCTCCCTACCTGTACATAAACAATCTGTAAAAAAAAAAAAAGGCCATGTTGTGAGTTTCATGTGTGCTGCATGAAGCAGCACACATGAAAGTGACAGAATGACATTTAGGATTGTTTATGTGCAGGAAGGGGGGCCTTCCTACACAAGAAAAATCCTCCCCTGCACGCAGACACCCTTGCACTATGGTGCATGGGTGCCTGCGTTGGTGCTACACTGCTAAGTGTGGCGCCAGCACAGGGGGAAACGCAAGGCTGCACCATATCGTTGTAAATATGGTGCAGCCTTGCGTTTCAGAAGTGGCGGAGTGAGGCGTTAAGCCATGACATCTAACGCCTCTCTTCGCCACACCCTCTGTCTGTAGTTTGAATAACAACAGTGGTCCTTTATATCAGCTCCACCACAAACTCCGCTTTGGCCCTGTGCTAAACCTGTGGGCGTCATCTACCTCAGCGCTACTCGCTTTGGTGACCTTGGAGGGATGAGAGGTTGAGGTGGCCTTGCCAGGAGTTAGCCACTTACAAGTAGGTCACAGGTAAACCTCAGCGGCGAAACTCACGAACCATACCACACAACTGCATGAGGAAAGATTATAACATCACATCTGCCAACCAGCTCCGTGGCAGGAGGGCCGGGCTTGCTTCCGCCAGTTCTGGCTTCTCAGCCAACAGCCCTTTGGGTCTGGGGCTTGTGGGTCCTTCTTGTCGTGTTAAAGGTGTGGCGTCCATGTCCCTACTTGAAGTGCTTTTGTATTGAAGGGGTCTCCCCACATATAGCCGGTTTTCAGCTATGAAATCATGCACTGGCGCGGTGGCGCCAGAGTATCTGGGGGAAATGAAAGTATAAAATTGGAAGAAAGTGAGTTAATTGTTAAGCTGTGGTGGTTCAGGTGTCAATGACCTCACGGTCGTGCCCGCTCCTAAAGGGACTGCATTGACGCCAGTACACGGTGTTTTCTAAACAGATACAAATTAACACACAACTGAACATACCTGCTTTGCTTGGTCGCGATGTAATGGTATTTTACGCAGATAAACAAATCGACTGCGCATTTGCACAGTTTGATAATATGGTTGACACAACAAAGCCAGACTCACCAGGAGTGAGAAAAAGTGCATCACACAAACTCACGGTTGCGGTGTCTTTGACTAGCATTTTTTACATTTATGCAAATTAATACTGTTAATAAAATGTTAGAATCAAACAGTTTTCAAGCCGTGTTCTACTTCCTGAAAAGGAGCACAAAACATTGCAAAACTGCCTGGAAGAGTCCTCACAGCGGCCGCGCGGAGACCCCTGGGATGGAACAGCCCCGCCCACCGGGGCAGAGCAGCCGTTCGCGCGCTTTCTTCGAGTTGAGCCTGCAGGACGCTCGGTTCCCAGGTTCTGCCGCCAGCCCGGACCCAGCACCCACCCGGCCCTCCCCTGCCCCTCTATTGAGTCACAGCCGCAGCTTCCCGGCCGGACAATCGAAGCTCTGTTCTTTCATCTCCCTCCTTAATTAGCAGCTACTTGAGTGATTGTGGGGGCGGAGGGGAGGGCTGCCCCGGAGGGTAACCTGGAGCTTCGCACCAAGGTCAGCCGGCTGCTCAGTGGGGGCGCTTTGCAGCTTGGAAACACTGGCATGTTCCGAATTATCTACAGAATAAAGTGCCGCGGGAAGCCCCGGTGCCTTGGCTGAAGTTCACCTCATCAGCCTTGGGTTAGGGTTCCTAAAACGGCGTCTGCTGCGTCATTCTGCCCCGACCCGCTCTCCAGAGCGTCGCTGTTTGAAGTACACACGTTAAAAGGCCAATAAAACTACTTTATAAGTGGGAGCTGGTTTGAATGCGGGAAGTAAAGTAAACCGGCCTGCTTGTTGTGTGGTACTTATTTCGCTCCAGACAGCGCTTTACTAACGACCTTCTAATTGGTAAATTGCGCGGGGTTTATGGCAGTAAGGCTTACAATTCCTCAATATTACAGAAGTAGCCAGTTTCACGCAGGAAATTGGAGGCTTAGAAAAGCATTTTTCATAAATATTCGGAAGAGTTGACTAGCACCAGAGATTACAGCGCTAGCGACCACGGATCTTAGACAGGGGTTACTTCAGTGATGGCTTTCACATAAGGCTAAAATTCTTCACGCCTGGTCAGGGATAGTAAACAATTTATAATGCCACGGGAAAAACGAACAAAACAACCCCTTTGTTTATATGGAACTTCATTGCAGACTTCTGCCACTTGTAAGCAGTGCTTAAATGTAAATATCGAAGTGCCGGTACTCACTCTCCACAGTGCCTCTTTGCTCCTGGGAAGTGCCGGTACTCACTCTCCACAGTGCCTCTTTGCTCCTGGGAAGTGCCGGTACTCACTCTCCACAGTGACTCTTTGCTCCTGGGAAGTGCCGGTACTCACTCTCCACAGTGACTCTTTGCTCCTGGGAAGTGCCGGTACTCACTCTCCACAGTGCCTCTTTGCTCCTGGGAAGTGCCGATACTCACTCTGCCAGTGCCTCTTTGCTCCTGGGAAGTGCCGGTACTCACTCTCCACAGTGCCTCTTTGCTCCTGGGAAGTGCCGGTACTCACTCTCCACAGTGCCTCTTTGCTCCTGGGAAGTGCAGGTACTCACTCTCCACAGTGCCTCTTTGCTCCTGGGAAGTGCCGGTACACTCCCATTAAGGCTCACTTGGCGCAAGCTCTTAGCCATACCAAAGCCCCCTTGCGCTGCCTCAGTTTCCCGGCCTTCTGCCCTTCAGGGCCCTTACACTGGAATGCTCTACCCAATGACATTCCTGCCTCCCAATCTCTTAAAGAGTTCAACATAGTATTAAAGTGCAGAGCATCATCCTGGATATATATGTCTCAGCGTTCGCCAGTCACAGCCATTTTCTGGTTTAGTCCACTCAAAGCTAAGTCTTTACTTCTCTAGTGAGGTCAGCTGCCCTACACTCATTCCCAGTACACTGCCCTCACTGCTAGCGGAAGGTAAGAATCCACTTTGAGCCCAAAACCGCCTCCACCTCAGACCATAGTGATATCGTTTTATGTCCGTATAAATTGACTGATCCAGCTGAATGATCTATTCTACGATCAGCCATAGCATACCTTAAGTTAAGATGTGATGTTTTTGTTTTGTTACAGCACCGAAAAAGTGACACGTGGCATAAAACATGTGTTGGCTCTTCTGGCACTGCACATATTGGTAGTGTCTAAAGGAATTTTGAATGTTCTGTTATCTGAAAAGATGTCACTAATCTTTATGTTATACATTCTGTTGATCATATTGAAGATAACATAACTTTTGGAAATTGTCATAAAAATGAGAAGAATATATCTGTCCAATGGAAATAATGTAAGGTATTATCATAAATAACTATTTAGATTAAGATTTAAAGAAACTGCATTTTGGGGTGGATATTTGGATGCCTCTTGCAATCGTTTTGTATTTTTGTAACTTGTTGGGTAATAGGAAGGCAACTACCACCTTAGGAAGTACCTATGCACTGGACACATTAGCCTTCAAGGGGCTAATTTTTTTATAGCCCAAAAAAACAAGTCATTTAGTTAAAATAGCCCCAAAAATAGATTAGTTAATCTACTGGTCCATTTGCACTCACTCCCAACCGGCTACTCTTCAACAAAGTGTTTTTGGTTTATGACTAGGCCCAGGAGAAATGTCAATAATGCTAGTTATCGGAGTAAATTCGCGTTATTCTTTTGGCACAGAATTACTAAAAAGTGTTTGAGTATGGCTGTTTGCATACTTATAAGTAATTTGGCACAAGAGCCCTACCGCAGGAGTACAGGCACAACAAACTTATGAAGTGCAAACGGCTGCTTGTCTTCTGTTGCATTTAGCGCTATTTTCTGAGTGCACATAAGCCTCAAGGTCCGCAGCACCCCCATTTCTGATAAAGAATGACACTGGGGATAGTTTTACACTTAGGGGGCCCTAATGAAATTTATTGACGCGGGGGCTTAACAAAGTTTAAAGACAAGTGCTCTAGGGCTTATTAGCTTAGCCTGTGGCCAATGTTAAGTTCCGAACACCTGCTAGAGGTGATGTCACCCATCAAATACAGGTAGCCCCGCCCACATTCCACAAACACCCTCTGCCTGGCAGCTGAACAAAGCCACAAGTTCGTCTAAGTGGAAAGTCCCCGACGATCTATGTTCGATCTTTATATTGCTCTGCTTTCACTTTCCTTTAAGACAGTAAAGTTAGTATTTCCTGGAAAGGACACCCACGCGCAGTACATGTGAGCTCCACCACCCCCATTCCATCTGCTCCACCACTATTTTTCTTTTTATTTCTTTTTATTGAAAAAAAGAACACAACACAAAGTACTAGATGCATGCTCCGCCACTGTTATGTACTACCTCATACAGTGCCCTGTTTTCTGTGAAGTGAAATATTGCCAAAATCCAGGACTAGCAGAGTGCACTACAAAGCATGTGAAAAAGTACTTCTGAGGATCAGTAAGAGAACTGGACGACATGACCCCCAGAAGCGATGCCCAGCATAAGTCTAATGGATCACAATACCTGTTGATTCCGTTCACCACCCTCTGCCCTTATTGAAAACAAGATGTACCTGAGTGACAGACCTCTCTGCCAGCTCCTGAACCTCCTAAGGGGCTCGTGTATGCTGAATGCAATGTCGGGCCTAAATGGTGAACATCCATTTTTTGATACTGTGTCAAACTGTGATGATTTTTTATGATGAATATTTTGTCTTCCAAAAGGGAAGCTGTAGCGCCTGGTGGTTCTACATCATGTATTTATTTTGTGTGCTGCAGTTGGTGCATTGTTTTCAACGATCTAGAAGTCATTTACTTACGGTACAGATTCGCTGCAGAGAAAACACTCCTTAAACAAGAGGCCTGTGGTCTGTACCTGTGTGACACTGTTAGGCAATAAGAACTGGATTGACCAATGCAAATGTTGATGGTGTGTGGAGACATTTTAATAGCCCTGCCTCACAAATTACCAGCTTTCTAGGCATTTAAATGCTTAACCATGGCCTGCCCTTTACATGCTAACATATAAAATTTATTATTGAGTAAAATTCAATCCTGTTCAGATTAAGGGATCGAGGATGTTGGTAGGACCTGTTATGGAACTGGTAGGTGCCACTATAGGGAATGAAAACAGAGACTCCTACTTCAATCCATGTCATTTTATGATGCATTGAGTCGCATATGCCAAACATATAACTTGATTGCTCGCACCCCGGACAGTCCGCTTGGGCCACGATGCGGGTAACTAACAGTTGACATCCCTCTTGGAGAGGACAAAGAGATCTGATGGCGCAGTGGCTTACTGACAACTTTTGATGATCAAAGCATCCAAACTCGACCAGGATGACGTTGCCCACCACCACCACACCTGAGTGCTTTAATTGAATTCCATCTAAGAAGGGGCAATGCACCAGGATATGTTCTATGAGAAGTGCAAGAGTCTTTGCATCAGGTTGGAGTGTTTAGAAAGGCAGGACATGGTTTGTAAGAGATGATGCTCCAAGGGAAATGGAAAGAAAGAGGGATGCTTGCAAAGGTATGGCTGCAGAAGAAATAAGTGAACTCTGCCCCGTGGGTGTGCTATTATCAAAGCATTAGGAAAGCACAGGAAACCTTCAGTTAGTGGTAACAAATCATGAATTCAGGTGTATGGGGAACATTTCTACAATACTATACGTTACCAGGGGTGTAATGCAGGCCCTTGAAGCGCAGGGGAGGGCCCAATCCTCAGGGGCCCTCAGACCATCAGGAGGCCTCATTCAGCCCAAGATCAATTAATATCTGTGAGATATGGTAGACTCAGGGGCCCGCTTCATAGTCTGCAGGGGGCCCCATCATTTTGGGTTATGTCACTGTACATTGCATTGAAAATCTAACGTTACCCTGTTGTTGTTTACCTTAAGCATGAAGCCCCCAGCCACTCGATTCATTTCTCTCAGCCCATCGTAACCTTATCACACTTCTGCAACCAAACCTGTCTGTGATTGCTATTTCTCGGCGATCTCAGTCTTTGTCTAAGAAAGTCACCTTCAAAGTGGTGCTGCCTTCTTGGGAAGTTAAATACGATTTAATGAATACCAGCATAGCCACAACATATGACTGCTTCCGGTTTCAGAGGTGGAAAAATAGCCTTCAGCGAGATGACCTGTATGTAATCTACGGATTTGTCTGGACTCTGTTTTTGAGCTCGTTACCTGTCAGACTTGCAGTACTTTCTTTAACCTCTGGATAGACACTTGCACGCTCTAAAATCTGTATATGTGTTCCCCGTTATTCAGAGCATGATGGTGCATGGACCAGTTACTTCTAAAAGAACGAGTTACTTACCGTCGGTAACGATGTATCTGGTAGAGACACAGTCTAGCCGCAGATTCCTTAACTTAGAATATCCCCCTAGGCGTCAGACTGGATCCGGAAAATCTTTTTCCCCAGCAGTACCTCTGCACGCCGGGGGGCGGCGTCGCCCGGCTCCGTCCTGACCTCGTCCACGGAAGTAACGTCAAGGGAGCCATATAAGCCCAACCTCCCCCCCGGCGTGCTGACGTCAGTTTTCTTTCGTGAAACTTTTCCGCGCCACGACGCGGATCCCCTACAAAAACTGTGAGAGTATAGGAACAATGTGCCAAAAGAAAAGACCAAAATCTGTGAAACAACAATGACAAGAAATCATAGAATGATGAGAAACCTCACCATGTGAAAAGAGTACTCATCACATGAAGGGAGATTGTCGAAAGAGTACTGAACACTTGAAGGGACTGAATGGAGCGAGCAAAGCACCCGCCTCCAGAAACAGTCTCGCCCAAGCGAAGAGCCGCGCCCTCCCAAGAGGCAACGGCAGTTGAAATGAATGGCATGAAGGACAGTTCGCAAGCACAGGTTGGAACTGTAAGAAAGACAGTCTGTAACCACAGGAAGTAACCATAAAGGACAACAAGACTGGAACAACCTGACTTATGGCGAGTGGCCAAAAGCGAGCAACAACAGAGAACGTTCACCACACCCCCCACAATGACCTATGAACTGTAGCATAGTCAAATAGAACCTCAACCCAATCGACTGCAGCATAGACAAGGAGACCCCAAGGAAATGGGGAGAAACAGACGAGGGCGGAGGGAGGGTGGAAGAACATGAGAATCTCCACGCCGGAAAACCAGGGCGGAAGAACATTGAAAAGCACATAATCTAGCCACCCAAAACGAGGATGGGTGGAGAGCCAATGTGCCAGAACAGAATGACACACCCTGCCCCAGAAGCAGGTGAACTAGAGTACCCTTCAAGAAGACCAAGGCCACCTGTAAGGAAGCAAGTGGGCAGAACCCCACCTGGAAGGTCCTCGCAGAACGGGGAGGATGGGTGGGGGTTAAGGAATCTGCGGCTAGTCTGTGTCTCTACCAGATACATCGTTACCAAAGGTAAGTAACTCGTTCATCTGATAGAGACATCTAGCCGCAGTTTCCTTAACTTAGAATAGATACCAAAGCTATACCCCATTGGAGGTGGGTCTGCAACTGAAAGCCACCGTAGCTGACACCAGACCCATGAAGCTCAGTGTGGAAGCATGAGCAAGGGAAGCAAGGTACCACAATCCGTCAGAGACGAAACGAAAGCACAGAACCCTAAAGGGCAGTGCACAATGGCAAAATGCCATAAACTTCAGCAAAAAGAAGTGAAACGGAATATAGGATCCCACGATCCGCCAGGAGACAAAATCCCATAAAGGGGACTAAAAGGTATGACAGAGTCAGAACATACATATTGAGCGGCACAACAGCGGGTGCCAAAACATGACGAGGCAGACGCCACCATGCCTAGACATACAAACCATGACTACCAGAAGAGACATAGAAGTGGATTGTAAGAATACCCGTAAGCAGGCCTTGTGTACCGTGAGAACCCACCACACAAGTGTACAATCCCAATGGCATATAACGACCACAGCACATGCGCGCCAACAGAGAAAGACGGGCGCATTAACAAGTAGGCAACCGGCCAAGCGTACCCACCGGCCAATGACCAAGGATCACCGGCAAGCCGGACATACACCCAAAGCCTTCACCTATGAGGGAGAAGGAGAGAGAAATAGAGACAGTGGAAGAAGTTATGAAAGTGATAATCCAAGTGGAAACTCGAAGAGTAATCCTAGAGAATAGGAAGTCGCCTAAGAGGCACCAGCAGCACCGATGTGAAAAGAAACAGGACATACAAGTCCATCCACAAAGGAGGGCGACCCCAACCCTCTGATCGGGTAGGAAGGACCGAGCCACCGAGATAGAGGCGGGAATACTGACCACCACACTAAGGAAGAAGTCAGTAACACGCAGCATAGACCAGGATGAGAAACACCTGAGCCGTGGGAACACAGCCAAGACAGTGGCTCAAGGAACACCACGGGTCCCCCGTGAAAGCGCGCACACACCCAGCGGAGACCCACGGGTGGCGGCCGCCCTGAGCACAGGAAGAGCCGATCTGGAGCGGAACGGACAAAGGGCCCACGGGGACGTGCACCCACACCCAAGACATCCAACAGTGCCATGGGAAGGATGAAGGCGGAAAGATGAGCCAAATGCAAGGCAGGAGGGTCCCCAGGGTGAGCCAGAGACAGCAGAACCCTAACCAGACACCGGAGCAGACTGCCTCCACAGACGCAGGAGAGTGCAACAGAACAACCGTAAGCAGCAATACAGAAACTCTAGGAGAGGACCATGCCAGTCCGTGGGTCGCAACAGAGCAGGCGTCCCACCCCAGCAGGAAGCATGGAACAAGGGGAGATGCCTACAGCATAACCCACAAGAATAATCCCCAGAGGGACAGAAAATAACGAAGAGAACTCCACGGGAGCCTCCGAAACTTCCTGGCAAGGAAGGGCAGCTACACAATAGCAAACAAATACCCCACATAGGGTATGTCAGATCCCTATAAAAAGCAAGGGACACCCCTTGAGGCAAGCTCGTAGGCAGAGGTCAAAAAGAACTATAAAAACAGCTAGCCCAGCTGTACCAATCCTTTGAAAGAAAAAAACACGGCCAAACAGCCATACAACGCGTCTGGGAAATACGTCCTGAACCCAGAGTCGAAAATCAGTAAAGCAGTAACAACACTGCTTATGAAAACACAAGTCCACCAAGAGGACTAAAAACCTGGCAGCCATTGAAATCCAGATAGGAGGCGCCAGACCACCGAGTCGGCATGCTCGTCAAACAGATGGACCCCATCAAAGGGCAGATCCCTGAGTCTCTCCCAAACATTCTCGGGAAAACTGCCATCGTGTAGCCACGCATGGCGACGCAGAGCAACTGACCTGGCCATAGCACGACCCACGGAGTCCGTGGTGTCCATGGCCGACCGGACAAAAAACTGCGCCATGTCGCGGCCATCCCGAATAAACCGGGCCAGGTCAGCACAAGGGCCCTCCGACAAAGAAGGAAGAAGTTGTTCGACGGAGTACCAAAGGGCAAAAGCAGCCCGAGCAAACACGCAGGTTGTGTTCAGGGACTGAAGGCCTGAGCTGGCGGACACAAAGACATTGCCGCCACACGTCTCCAACCACCTAGACTCCCGAGTGGGAGGAAGCAACGGAGGAGGAGAGGAAGGGAGCGCTGCCTGGACCACAAGTACTTGAGCCCTAGGATGGAGGGACAAACAGGCAGGTTCATCTGGAGCCGGGCGATGGCGGTGTGCAATAGCACAACCCATGGGGTCCCCCGATGAGGGTCTGGCCCAAGTCCCCAGAAAGACATCATACAGCGACCCGCCAAAAGGCAATAAAGGCTCCACACCCACCAAGCCCTGGTGGAGAAGATCCAACAAAGGATCCGAAGGCAGGGAGACAGAGGGCGGCTGCATTTGTAAGATATCCGCAGCTCTGCGGACCGCCCTTGCAAACTCTGCACCAGCCTCCGTGGCAATTCGAGGTGGAGACAGTAAGTCATCCGTTGGGGACGGCTGCAGGCTAAGCCTTCCACCCAAAGACAGAGGCCCCACATAGTGATGGGCCAGCCAGGGTCCCATGGGCCCTAGCTCCGTGGAGCACTGAAAAAACCTTGGGGGTGGAGAACCCACTGGGGTGACATCCTCCACTAACACAGGGACAGCCGGGGGCGGGTCTGGCGTCGACCGACGTCGAGACGGCGTCGACGACCCCCAAAGAGGACTCGTCCTCCATGCGTCAGACAGGCATCGACTCAACCTCCACCATGGCAGGAGCCTGCGGGAAGGAACGACGTGGACTCAGTCATGCTCCTCACCGCAGCCGCATCCGGCGACAATGCAGGAACCACCCCGAAGGGCTGTGCGAAGACGCAGCAGGAGGGCCAGATGTCATAGCCGGGGACGGAACCGGCGTCGACAGACGTCGACACATCGTCGGGTCGACGCCGACGACCTCTGAAGAGGACTCGTCCGCCTGGCATCGGACCTGCGATGACTCGACCTCCCGTCGACCCGGAGTCGAGCCGCGCACTGCAGCCACGACGCAGGGAGCCCTACAGGGCTGTGCAAAGACTCACCAGGAGGGCTAGACGTCACAGTGGGATGCCCCTCTGGGCGGTGTCCCGATGTCGCAGCAACCCCAGAACCGGAGTCAAGGCACTCGGTCGGCGCCAAGGGCGAACCTGCCGGCGAACACCCGACCTGAGGCCCTACCCCCACTGTGGGGCCCGGAGGCGCGCCAGGGAGTGGGGGTGACCCAAAGATGGCCTGCAGAGCCCTGGAATAGGCCTCCATCTGGCTCCAAGTCGCCCCAGCACCAGGAAATGGTGAGTAGGTGGCGGCCGACTCCTGAGGGCCCGTGTCCGGTGAAAACCGGGAGCAGCGGGCCCCGACGTCATGCTTGTGCGAGGTTGACGACCTCCGTGACTTCTTCCGGTGCTTACCTGAGGCAGGCGAGCGACGTCCACGGAAACGACTCCAGGACATGTCCCGAACAGGAACCTCAGCGTGGGAAGAAGAACTGCGCCGTTTGGATCCTTCCGTTGGAGACGGAGGCCGGCGCCGCGAGGATTCCGACTGGGACAACCGGGCGGACATTAATTTCAGCTGCCGGCAGGCATCGCACTCGGCGGAGTTGTGGTGCTTGCCCAAGCACCACATGCAGATCTCGTGTGGATCCGTCGCTGACATCTGCCGCGAACACGACGCACACGATTTGAAGCCCGCAGGCATCCCACACTGTTCCGGACGCGAAAAGACATTGTGAAGGCCTGAAAACAAACAGGCCAGAGGAACTGCTTCTCCCGGATCCGTGTTGGGACGCGGAAAAGAAGAAAACTGACATCAGCACGCCGGGGGGGGCTTCTATTGTATTGTATTGTAATTGCATTTATATAGCGCTTACTACCCCTGACGAGGCGTCGAAGCGCTTTTTCGGCGAGTAGCACGCTACTCCGGGACCCATAGAGGATTAGTGTTGAATTAGTATAGTGAAACATGCAAGTACATTTTAAGTGGTGGATAGGTTAGTCAGTTATTTGGATTTGGAATGATAGCAGAAGGATAGAGGAGGAAAAAAGGTTTGTATTTATATAGCGCTCGTTACCCCTGATGGGGTGTTGAAGCACGCTACTCCGGAAGCCCATAAAGGATTAGTCGTGAATTAATATGGTGAAATATGAAAGTAGTTTCAGTGGTGGATATTAGTCAGTTATTTGGAGTGAGAAGGATAGCGGAGGGATAAAAAGGGAAGAAAGGTTTGCATTCATATAGCACTTGTTACCCCTGATGGGTGTTGAAGCGCTTTTCTGGCGAGTAGCACGCCACTCCGGAACCCATTAAGGATTAGTGTTGAAAATTAGTATAGTAAAATCTGAAGTAATTTGAGTAGTGGATATGTTATTCAGTTATTTGGGTAGAGAAGGGTAGGTGGCGGGATAGAAGAGGGAAAGAGGTTTGTATTTATATAGCGCTTGCTACACCCTGATGGGGTTTTGAAGCGCAAGTAGCACGCTACTCTGGAACCCATAAGTATTAGTGTTGAATTAGTATGGTGAAACATGAAAGTAATTTTAGTGGTGGATATGTTAGTCAGTTATTTGGATTGAGAAGGGTTGGGGAGGGTAGAAAGGGAAAAGGTTTGCATTTATATAGCGCTTGTAACCCTGATGGGGTGTTGAGACGCTTTATTGGCGAGTAGCACGCTACTCTGGAACCCATAAAGGATTAGTGGTGAATTAGTATAGTTGAAAATGGAATTTGAGAATTGAACATGTTACTCTGTTAATTTTGATTGAAAAGGATAGTGGAGGGATAAAAGAGTGAAGGATTTTTTTTTTTTTTTAGGTCTTAGCAGTAGGAGGAGGCTTTTGGATGAGTAAAAGGGAGTTTTGGAGGGGAGGAGTCAGAGGGAAGAGTTTAGAAAGGTTTGTTTTAGGGGATCGGTATAGTAAAAAGAGGTGGCAGATGATGCAAGGAGGGGTAGAGTAGGAGAGAGTCTAGAAAGGATTATTTTGGGGATCATAGTAGTGGTATGGGGTTTGGGATAAATGAGTGTGGATGTAGAGGATATATTGATAAATGTATAGGATGAGAGATAGGGTAGTGCATGGGAAAGAGTAGTAGAAAGAAGTTTGAGATGAGTCAGAAGTTTGGGCTAGAAGATATATTGAGAGAAGTATAGGCTGAGAAATAGGGTAGTGCCTTGGAAATGCTAAATTAGAAGAAAGTGATATGGCTCCATTGACGTCAGTTCCGTGGACGACGTCAGGACGGAGCCGGGCGACGCCGCCCCCCGGCATGCAGAGGTACTGCTGGGGAAAAAGATTTTCCGGATCCAGTCTGACGCCTGGGGGGATATTCTAAGTTAAGGAATCTGCGGCTAGATGTCTCTATCAGATTGTGTTAAATTTTGATCTTTCCATTTATATAGAATGCTGCCACCTTGTGGCATGTTGCAGGAATTGTCACACTAACACTGCATAAGAGCGAATAAATACCTCAGTGCTGGAAACAGCAATCACCGAAACAATCCACACTATGGGCCATATTAAAGAGTATTACTCAAGATTATTAATGCAGGGCCTTCTTTTCTGAAATTAAAGCACACACTTGTAATTGGGGTGACCTTGCTTTCACTCTCATTAGCCAAGATTTTAAACCAACTCAAGTCTGAAAATACAGAGTAGCAGTTCTTAACCTGTTGTCTGGAACCCCTGGGAGTCTGCAAAACCTACCCAGAGAGTCTGCAACTGCTTAGAAAAATAAATAATAGTAACAGAATAATAAAGTGTATGCAAATAATGAAGGAAAATGAAAAAAAAAGCAGTTTTTAAAACGTTCTGCAAATGTGAAGGAATTTGAAATTGGAAGCTAAAAATTAAGTGACTATCCTCAGGTTGATTCCTGGGAGCAGCACAAGTGCATCAAACAGAATATGGTATTGACGATGAGTGGCCTAAATTAAATTGAGAAAATCTCCAATCTTTCCATTAATATTCTGACTTTTAACATATTTGTAAATTAAATAAAATATTTCATAATTTTTGTAATTGTTATATGAATGCTTGCTTCTGTATTTTTTTTAATTTTTTTTTTTAGATTTGTTTATTGGCATTTAATGTAACAAGTACAAGCAGTCCGCAAATAATGCACAAATATATGGTGAGAGAATATTGTGTATTTTTAGTGTATTGTTTTGCAGTTCAGTTCATCGAACATGCTTAGAGTGGGATCACCAGCTTCCAGTATTGGCTCAGTGTGGGTCCGTAGATTACAATGATGATTTGGTGGGGGTCCCCAAGTTCCAGTAATGATTAAGTGGGGGTCCATAGAAGTCATAAGGTTAAGGAACCGCTGGTATAGAGGGATGCTGATTTAGACCTGGCCGAGCACACAACATACACCTATGTGACCCATTATAAGTGCACTATGAGCGAATTTTGGGTGGAATACAATTTGCTAGTTGAGGGTGTTCTGTTCAGGTGCCTAAAGACCGGAAGTCCGGAGTGTGCGTGCTAGCCTGTGGGGAGACGCATGTATCATCCTTGTGGGCACAAGTGCCCTGCCTGTAGCCAATGCAGGAAACATGCACAAGCACATGCATGTGGCTAGAAGCTAGGGCCATGCTTGTAGGCAGAGGCAGGTGCCATGCACATACCTGTGGCCAGAGGCAGGTGCCATGCCTGTTTGCAGACGCAGGTGCCAGGCCCTGCCTGTCCCATCTTTCAGAATGACAGCAGCTCGGTTTAACAACGGTATTGCTACCAGCCCTGCCCTCAGGAAGCTCCGCCTTACAGGAGCGGGAACCCAGAAGTACACGTAGCACGACACAGAGAACAAATGAGGTCTTGCCCAAGTTCATTTAGTTGAATATCTTTGTCTTTCCTGCCCCACTAACACCTGTTCGTCAAAGCCTCTGCCTCGGGGCGCATGACAGCATGAGAGAACACTTGTGGAATTCAACCACAGCCAATAGGTGCACAGCTATCTTGCAGCCAGCGCCTCGGAAGGTGAGCTAATCCACCAAACTAGAAAAGTGACATTTTGTTGTGTGACTCCGTGCATCATTTTAAAAAGAAGGCCAGTGTCAAATCCTAATGCTCACGTGAGGTGTATGCTGGGCTCTTTAGTCCAAGGAAAACACCAATGTAACATATAATGAACGTTCTAAACGTGCCCCAATATCCCAATCTGCCCAACCTCCGGCTCAAGGAAGTTCTGAAACATCCTTCTCTCTTGGTTGCCCCTCCTTTTGTAAAACCTGTTTGTTGTCCATGCCCTCATGCCAACTAGTGTGCGCTGCTGCAACTACCACAAATACAACCCCAGGCGTCCAACTATAAAAACATACACACAAAATTTAAATCTCAGGTTTCCATTTTGTCTAAATGTTTACACGTAAACACAAACAGAAAAAAGTGGTTTCCTGTCAGTATTGATTTTTAAGAGTTGGAAAAAATACAGAAGATACATCTTGACATGAGACACACAGTGACTGTTATCCACCCCTGGAACAACCCACAGTAATAAAAAAATAAAGAAGTCTGAAAATCTCTTGCTTAGATAAAAGGTAAATGAGATGCAATGGAATTTATCTGCCACCCATTTAATTGTACCAAAGACTTGGGGTCATAAATAAAAACATCAATTTTAACCAACAGAGCACTTGTAACTCCTCCAAAAATATCCATCGGTGATCTGCCCCTACACAATGGTGTGGTACGTTACGAATTCTGCAAAAGAAAAGTATACCTTTATTTTCCATTGTGTGAAATTGTAAAGGTAGCACTATTTACTCACTGTTATTAGGTAAAAATACTGGCACACTAAAAAGTACTTTGGTGGGATATAACGCATTGCTGAGGAAGGCCACAGAGAATTACCAAGTGGGCCAAGGAGTATACACATTAAGTATAGAAACAGAGTGTGCCCAGAACAGTGACATCAAAAGTATGGGATACAAAAAAACAGATTTGGGATATATTGCCCGTGGGATCACGGCAAAAAATGCCAGTTTATTTTTCATTTTGGCCCCTGGTGGGTGGGGTGGAGGGGGTCCCTCTGAGTCTCCCTCATGGGGTCTAGGAGGGCAGGGTATCCCTACCCTGCCTCCTTAAGTTATTATTCTTTTTTTAACTTCAGAACAGGGGATTAAGTCCCCAAGTCCTGTAATGGCTGCCAGCAACATTTTCTCATGTTACTGGCAGCCAATCACAGCACTCTCTCCAGTGGGAGCAAATTGGCCCAAGGTAAAATAGCTCCCTGTGCCAATCAGAACACTCTCAATTTTAAAACTGGGGTTGAGGTACTCTTGCAAGAGTCCCTCGAACCCAACCGTCCAGATATACAATTATTTTTTAACCCTAATTTCTCAAAAACTACTGATTGGATTTACACTAATCCACAAAAATCACATTTTGTGTACCAATATTTAGCTTCCTTCTAAATTTGGAGTAATTCCTTTCAGCAATTTTTGCTGTAGTCTTGTCTAAAGTCTATGGAAAATGCGTGGGGATTTTGCATTTTTGGGACCCCCTTTTTTCTTGGCACCCACTTGAAAAATTACCCCGAACCTTTCCATGCACAAACTAGTCAAAAAGTAGCACCTTCTTGAAAAGTTTCCTTGAGGTTCTTCAAACGGTGCCAATGTTAATAGCAAAACAAAAAAACTTTTCCTGTGTAAAAGCTGACCTAACTATAACTGCCCAGTGTTGACCGCAACTGGGTAATTACATACACACTTAACAGAAAATCATTTTCCTCCCACATTTCAAAAGTAGGGAGTAAAATACAATTTAAAACATAATCTGTAGCCCTACTTTGGTACATACATCCAGACTACCCTCAGCCCGTTTTGGAATGCTGTCAGTGAAAAAACACAGCAACAGGGCAGACATGTCATGTGCAAACATCACTGAGAGCGATGGAGCAAATTATATGATGATCATGAACACGTGGAATAGAGCTAAAAAGCAGCCTTAGAAACAGTGCACTTACATCGTAGTGTTACTTGACCTGACAAGGTGAGATTACAGAAAAATCATGTCATCTAATGTAAAAATAAGTAAATATTGTCCCATTCATCACAAATCATCTTTATCACAGATATATGTACCCGCTTATGATCTAATGCACTGCAGTCTTATGATGTGTAGTGTTTCCAGCAGAAACCCACAGTTTATAAGGAATATGTTACTTACCTTATAAGCATCAATTCATAGCATGTAGTGCTTAGCATTATTCTGCCATCTAGTGCTGGGCTTGGACGATTACAAGTTGTTTTTCTTTGAAGACGTTTTTGAGTCATGAGGTATAGTGACTCCTCCTCCGGTGTGTATTGCGCATATTCCTCGGTTCCATTGTTAGATTGTTTTTGGCTCATCAAGTGAGCGTTATAAAAGGAACAATATAGTGACAGAATAGAGAAACATGCGTAGAAGTGTGTGTAACTTACTCTGCTAAATATAGCAGTAAATACTGCAACAAAAAGCTTACGGGGAGGAGGGTGGGCGCATATGAATCTACAGCACTACATGCTACGAATAGATGCTTAAAGGGTAAGTAACATATTCCATTCATAGTAAGTGTTGGCTGTAGATACATATTCTTAGCATTGAATGTAGAGCAGTGCTCCCCTTTGCGGTGGCTAGCGATTGGTTGAAGTACTGGTGTGAAATAGTGTTTTAAGTACAGCTTGATCCATTCTTGCTGGTTGATCTGTAAAGACATCAACACAGTAGTGTTTTGTGAATGTATGTGGGTTATTCCATGTTGCTATTCTGCAAATATCCTCTATAGGGATCTTTTCTAAAAAAGCCATAGTGGCTCCCTGTTTACGTGTGGAATGAGCCCGTGGCGGTACTCCAAGTACCCTTTTGGCTTTATGGTAACAGGTTTAAATGCATATAACTATCCATCAAGCAATTCCTGCCTTGGATATGGGTGCCCTTGCTGAGGCTTGGTAAAGGTGACAAAAAGTTGTTGTGTTTTCCCCAAGGATTTTGTTCTATCATTGTAGACCGATCGCCCTTTTGACATCTAATGTATGTAGGACTTTCTCTGCTACTGTGTCTGGGTTAGGAAAGAACACTGGTAGTTCTATGGTCTGATTTGTGGGAAAGGCTGAGAGCACCTTGGGTAGGAATTTTGGATCAGTTCATAGAACTAATTTTGATGGGAACATTTTGAAGAAAGGTTTTCATAGAGTAAGTGCCAGTAGTTCACTTTACCTTCTGAGAGAAGTGATTGCCACTAGGAAGGCAACTTTCCATGTTAAAAAATATAGTTGACATGAATGAAGGGGTTCAAATGGTGGCCCCATAAGCCATGTAAGGACAATGTTTAGGTTCCTTGTTGGGGTGGGTGGAGTGGAAGGTGGGATTTCCCTTTTGAGTAATTCCATGAATGCTTTGATTACTGGTATTTTAAATATGGACATATGTGGCCTGTTCTGCATGTAGGCAGCTAGGGCTGCTAAGTATAATCTGCTAAATGTGTAAGCGAGCCCCCTTGCTGGAGATAGAAGAAATAACCTATAAGGTCTTGCACTATGGATGTTAAAGGCTAGATTTGCTTATTTGTACAGCAATGTACAAAGCGCTTCCATTTTCCAGTGTAGCATGCTCTAGTTGTAGGCCAACAAGTTTGTTTAAGGATGTCCATACATTCTTGTGGTAATTCGAGATGCCCAAATTCTAGGATTTCAAGAGCCAAGTCGCTAGATTTAGCTGCTTGGGCTTGGGATGCATTACTTTCCCTTGGTTTTGCGTCACTAGATTTGGCCAGAGAGGTAGTTTCTTGTGTGGCACTACAAATAGTTGCAGTAGGGTTGTGAAACATGCTTGCTGTGCCCATGTTGGGGCTATTAGGATTAGTGCTAGAGATGTTTGTGTTAGCCTCTGTGCCACATATGGAATGAGTGGAAGAGGAGAAAAAGCGCAGGGAAATAATCCTGACCAATTCATCCACAGGGCATTGCCCTTGGATTGAGGGTGAGGGAACGTGGAGGTGAAGCTTTGGCATTTGGCGTTGAGGTGAGTGGCAAACAGGTCTATGTCCGGTGTCCCCCATCTGTTGAAGTAAGAGTGGAGTAGGGGTAAGTTGATCTCCCACTCGTGTACTTGCTGATGTGTTCTGCTGAGCATATCTGCAAAGTCGTTGTCTGTCCCAGGTACGTATTCTGCTAGGAGATGGGTTTTGTGAGAGATTGCCCAGTGCCAGATGCGCTCTGATCGGAGGGATAGTTGTGAGGAGTGCTCCACCTGTTTTTGAATATAATGCATTGCAATCATATTGTCTGTGTGTATCAGCACTACCTTCTGATGTCAGTGACTGCGAAAAGCTTTGAGGGCTACTTGAATTGCTAGAAGCTACGGATGATTGATACGTAGATGTCTCTGGATACTGTCCATAGACCGTGAACTGTGAGATCCTGCATATGTGCTCCCCATCCCTGAAGGGATGAGTCTGTGGTAATGGTGACTTGCGAAATTAGGGCTTTGAAGGGCCGACCCTGCAACATGTTGCTGCTGTTCCACCAGTGCAGAGAGCGATGGATCGCTGGCCCTACCAACACTAAATCTTGTAGATGCTCCTCTGCTTGAGACCATTGACACTGTAAAGTGCGCTGAAGGGGGCACATATGTAGCCGAGTGTGTGGTACTATGGCTATGCAGGAAGACATCATACCTAGAAAGACCCATTACTACTTTTACTGTGAGTTTAGCTTGTGGTTGAAAAAGAGACAATGTTTATGTGAACTTTAGCACTCTTTCTGGACTGGGATAGGCTTTGGCAGTGACTGAATTGAGTGTTGCATCTAGGGAGGGCTGAATTTGTAGGGGCTGCAGATGAGACTTTAGTATATTGAGGGTAAACCCCAGTTTGGGCAGAAGGTTGATAACCTGTTGAGTGTCCTGAAGTCGTTGCTGGTAGTTTGGGCTCTTGATAAGTCTGTCGTCAAGTTAGGGGAAAATATGTATTCCTTCTCTTCTGAGATGAGCCGTCACAACTGCAAGGCTTTTGGTGAAAACCCTTGGAGCTTTAGTGACCCCGAAGGGTAGCTCTTTGAATTGGTAGTGTTGGCTGCTGAGTTGAAAATGGAGATAACAGCAGTGCGCTGAATGTATGGGACTATGGAAGTACGCGTCCTTTGAGGTCTAATGCCGTCATGAAATCTCCTTGCTGTAGCAGTGGTATCACCTTTTGTAGTTTGACCATTTGAAAATATTCTGAGGAGATGTCACTGTTGAGCGGCCTGTGATCTAGGATGGGTCTTCATGTTTTGTCCTTTTTGGGGATGAGAAAATAGAGAGAGTATACTCTGTGTCCCTGATGTTGTAAGGGTACCATTTCTATTGCCCCTTTTTGAAGGAAATATTGTACCTTGGCTTGTAAAAGGGTAAGATGTTCCTGAGGCATATTCTCTGTTCTTGGTAGGTATTGTGGGTGGTGTCTCCTTGAGTTCTAGGAAATACCATTTTTTGATTATTGATCGTACTCGTTGGTCTGTGGTGATGTTCTGCCAGTCTGGATAGAAAATGTGTAACCTTCCCCCAACTGGTGTTATATGTAGTGGGGGGACGTGTAGGTGATCACTGTTTTGGAGGGGTGGGTGTTTTGCTAGTGGTTGCACGGCCTCTGCTTCTATTTCTGTAGTTTGATCTATAGCATGAACCTCTGGTAAATTGACTTGGATATTAGCCGTGTTGTTTATGGGCAGTACCTAAGTCAGTGGACGAACCCCTCTCGATGCACCCCTGTATTGGCCCCTACGAAAGAAACTACAGTGTTTTCTAACATTTCATCCACCTGTGGACCAAAAAGATTTTGTCCATCATATGGTAAATTGAGCAAGTGCTATTGCACGTCCGGTTTGAAGCCAGAGATTCTGAGCCAAGCATGGTTTCTAATAAGGGCACTAGTGTTGGCCTTAAGGGTGCTTGTGTCTGCAGCGTCCAGGGCACACTGTATAGTGGCATTAGAGATAGCTCTGCCTTCTTCTACCAATTGCATACCACGTTGTTGATATCAATCAGGTAGGTTTTGCAGTAGTTTTTGAATTTCATCCCATGTGGTACGATTATATCTGGAGAGTAGCCCTACAGAATTTGGTTGGCTGCCTGTGCTGTGATGCGCTTAGCTGCAGCATTGTATTTTTTACTTTCCTTATCTGCATCAGGCGCGTCTCCTGTGCCCTGCGAATATGCCCTTTTCCTGGCTGTGTGTACGACTAATAAATCTGGCGTATCTTGGCCCTTAACATATTCAGGGTCTATTGGGCATTCCTTGTACTTTTTTTTTTTTTTTATTCTAGGGGTGACTACCCTAGATTCAACTGGCTGCTTGAATAGGTCCTGTGTAGAGGACAAGATACCTTTAAGCATAGCCAGTGACTGAGCTATATTTTGCAATCTATTAAGTGTTTCAACTAGGAAATCCTCCTCCTGCTGTATTGTGTGTAAGGTTACCTTATGGTAAGCAGCAGCCCTGTGATAATGTCATGATATGATGTTGTATCATCTGGAGGTGAAGATTTAGATGGGTAGATGTTAGGATCGGAATCAGCCACCAGATCCGCATCATAAATATCCCATGGGTCAGGGCGTAATCAGGACCCCCTGTGGATCTGTGAAATAGGGGATATTGTATTCCTCTGGTTGGTCATCACCAGTAGGCGACTGATCTGGTGAAAAATGTGACTGCTCTGAGGGGAAGTGTTCAGGAGAGGGTGGATACCCCGGCCTTGGTGGTGGTGAATGCAGAGTAGGCGAGGATGGAAGCAAAGGAGAATGAGGGTAAGGAGTAAGAGGGAAAAAAGATAGGGCTTGTGCGCCTGTCCTTCTTCTTCTTTGGTGGTTTAGCTGTTTCAGGCCCAGCAATGTCCTCCTCAAATGTGTTCTTCCTTTTGGGAAGTGTAAGGGAAACAGGTGGTGGTGCTTTGGTGCCTAGTTTTCCAGTTTCGGGGTGTACAAAGAGAGTCTTTTGTCCCCTGTTGAGCTGGTCTTGGAAGCGCTCTAGAATGGGCTGCCCTGGTCTTTGCCATGGCTCAGCAGCTTCTTTATTGATTTTCGGCTTTGAAGGCGCTGAAGAGGGTTTTGATCCTGATGCGGCTTTGTGCGTATGGTTTTCAACACCATGGGCTTAGATACCGGCTTTGGCGCTAATGGCTTTGGTGTCAACACCTCTTTCGGTATCGAGGTTTTCCTCGGATCTGATGTGCGCTGCTTCGGTTCCGAGTCTTTGCCTGACTTCAGTAGTGCTGATGTGGCCTTTTTCGGTACTGGCAAATTTTAAGGCTTTATATTTTCCAACGCTAAGTGAAGGATTTCCAGGCAGAGTGGATTTATCTTTGTGCGCGTGCTGTTGGAGACCACCATGGCCCGAGGGCAGTGGAGCTCCGAAAGCCAGTTTGGTTGGTTTGGTAGGGGTTGGGTGGCTTTCGCCGAGATACTCGCGTGCCCCTGCCCGGAATCAGGGTCAGAGTCTGAGCTGTCCCCTCTGCTTGCTAGCAGTATCAGTACATCTGGAGGGACCGTCTGTGCCTCTGTGTCCTCCGGTTCTTGTTCGGGGTCTGGTGACTGCCCGAAGAAGGCTGGTGCATCCCTCCCGAGATTTATAATTGGCAAGATAGCGCCACCACGTGGCCCGCGTGAGAACTGTTCTAACGCTTCCTGTATTTAGCCACATACGTAGGGGTGAACGGTGATCCATGCAGCCTGCGTGCTTCATACTCAGCTCATTTGTAGCCACATTATTAGTAGAACTCTGTTGCAAAAAAAAAGCCACTTGCTTCTGTTGAATGTATAGAACTGGGCCCTTCCCAGGACTTTGATGCTTTTTTTGTTTTCAGGAGGCTACTTCATACGGCTTAAGTGGCACGTCATTTGCCAAAAATGTAAACCCTAACTGAGTAACCGGTAGAAAACTGCATGATTGTTCCCATAGGATCTTAAACTGGAGATGTTGGCATAGTAGACAAGCAGACTCTTAAATGTTTGAGACAAAGAAGCCTAAGATGATGGGCATTTGCTTTAAACTACAACCAGTTGATGGGTAGTAACTTATCTTCTGAAATGGAGCCATATGGATTCACAGAGCCAGAGTGGGCTCTCATCATGGAAGTTCTAAGGCCAGATCTAGTGACATGGCAACCATGACTACAGCATACTTGTTTTCGGAACATATATCCACCCCGGTGCCTGCACAATTGTAGTTACATGTGTGGCAGTTTTTGCAGATGGTGTGCACCAGAACTCTTTTTTAAAGACCAGGACTTATTTTTCATCGTCAGATGTTGTCTCAGAGCAAGAGAGAGAAAGACAGAAAAGGAAGAACAGAAGGGGAATCGAAATCCAGGAAATCAGTGTCAAAGGGAGAGAGCAGACATTAAAAAAACGACAAGAGTGAGAGTAAGCGGTAGTTGAAGGTGGTGGAAGAAAGAGGCATGAGGTGCAGTGAAGACTAGACACCCTTGATGTTTGGCAACCCTAGCATTCGGCAGCATGAGCAGTCAGCTCCTAAGAAAACTGGAGCCGGGACACTTATTATTTTTGTTATTATATATATATTTTTTTTTACAAATTAAGCACTAGACAAAAAGCACTCAGAAACAACTTGACAGAGGTCGGACATCATTGGCGCTGGCTGGTTTTCTATCCTGGACCGCCCCGATGAATTAAACTGTTCATGTGGGTTCCAGGCCTGACTTTCCTATGCGCCTGGATAACCTTATCAAAGAACCTATAGGTTGTTGCCCACATTCTAACAGGAATAAAACCCTGTGGACAGTGTGTGTGCTGCATCCAGAGTTTTAGTAAATACTTAAAGAGTTGAATTTGATTTAAACCAACACCCCCAGTCTCAATAACGTCATGCTCAGCCCAGCCCTGCCACTAACTGTAAATCAAAGGCGTGCCCTGCATGTGTCCCAGAATTTGATGGGAAAGCAAAGGTTTGGAGAACCACATAGCACAACCAGTTTCCCCCTTAAACAGGGCAGTGCCTAGACAATAGTGACCACCACAAATGTGTCTATTGCTAAGACTTTTAGCCTGATATAACAATTAAGGGGCGAAAGCCTATAACGCCTGGGCCATGTAATACACATCAAATTGCGGGTTCTAACAGGACATAGAATAACTACTCTAAAAAGTCAGTCGATGTCTTGCATAGCGGCATAGTGAAATTCACAAATGCAAAATGCACCATATTAGGTATTGGAAACAAGGCAAACAGCAGTCAGCTTTATGTTATATTCAATTTTATAAGAAACTTATTTTGAAAAAGTTCTGCTTTTATATATCAAGTATTGAAGTGAAGGTGCAGCACAGTGCTCAGTGATTCACAAATGTCAACAAAAGTGACAGAAAGATGACTGCATCACAGTCCACAGCAGACTGCGCAAGAGGCAGTCCAAAATTCAAAAGGGTAACATCGTGACCCCTCAAAACATAGGGGATGATTAGGACGCTGGCAGACTACAGCCTACTATATTTGCAGATTTCCACCTTCCGGCAGAGATCTCTATACCTTTTGCGGAGCCGCTTTGCATCACTTAAAACGAATAGTTTCTTACCTGTCGGTGTAGTTTTGCAGCTTGAAGACTTTCTGGATTCACTATGCTGTGCATTATTCCGCCATCTCGTGGTTGGGTCCGGATTCGTAGTCTTTTCTTTGTTTTTGTGTTTTTTTTTTGTTGTTGGCCCAGGTGGGCGGCGACGCCCCACCATTTGGTGTCTTCGGTGACGTCGTCGCGCTTCCTGCGGAAGCTCCCACCCTTGGTAGCCATCTTCGGATTCTTTTTTTTTTTTTCCTCTTACAGTTTTTGTCGTCTATGTCTTTGTCTTTTATCTTTCAATTTTCCTTTTGATCCCTCTAAACTCTGTATGTAGTCTAGTTGTACCCTTAACCTCCTATGTTATCTTCCTGGCGGAGGCGGGTGGGATCGCTAGTGAATCCAGAAAGTCTTCAAGCTGCAAAACTACACCGACAGGTAAGAAACTATTCGTTTTGCAGCGTGAATCTTTCTGGATTCACTATGCTGTGCATAGACTTTGTAGCGGTTTTGTTATTGCGGTGGTTGGGTGGAAGATGAGCATTGGTTGCTGAAAATGTGCTGTAAGACCTTCTGTCCTACTTGTGCCTCTTTGTTCATCTGGATATCCACACAGTAGTGTTTGGTGAACGTGTGCACGGAAGACCATGTTGCCGCTTGGCAAATGTCTTGTATAGGTGTGTTCGCTAGGAACGCAACCGTTGCTCCTTTCTTCCTTGTTGAGTGAGCCTGGGCGGCTCCCTCTAACTCTTGTCCTGCCTGCTTGTGGCAGAGTTGTATTGCTTGTGCAATCCATCGTGCTATGGTATTTTTTGTTACTGGCCGTCCCAGGAAACTGCTTGCGAAGGAAACAAAGAGTTGTTTTGTTTTCCTGCATTCCTTTGTCCTTTCTATGTAGTGCATCACTGCCCTTCTGGCGTCCAGTGTGTGTAGCGCCTTTTCTGTGGGCGTTGATGGTTTCTGGAAGAAACTTGGTATCTGTATTGTCTGGTTAATATGGAACCGCGACACCACCTTTGGCAGGAAGTGTGGGTCTGTTCTCAAGACAATTCTGTCCTTGTGTATTTGCAAGTAGGGCTCTTGTAGTGTAAGAGCCTGCAGTTCACTGACCCTTCGCAGTGACGTGATAGCCACTAAGAATGCCGTTTTTAGTGTGAGCATGTGCAGTGTTATTTTGTGTATGGGCTCAAATGGTGGTTTCATCAACTGTGTTAGCACAGTGTTGAGGTTCCAGCTTGGGGCTGGCATTCTTTAGGGGGGCTATTCTTTTAGCCCCTTCCAGGAATCTTTTGACCACCTGGGAGGTGAAGAAGCTTTTCCCCGCTTCTCCCCTGGTGTAGGCCACTATGGCTGCTAAGTGAACCCTTAGTGACGAGTAACTTAGCCCGCTGTGTAGTAGGTGCGTTAAGTATTGTAGTACCGTTGATTCTTTTGTGACTTTTCGTTGCAGTCCCTCTTTAATGCACCATTGCGAGAACCTTTTCCACTTTGCAATGTAACATTTTCTTGTAGTGGGTCTCCTTGCTTCTCTGAGAACTGCCATGGTGCTTGGTGGTAGCTTGAGGTGTGCGAATTCTAGGTCCTCAGGAGCCATGCTGCTAGGCTGAGGCTCTCTGGTTCTGGGTGGAGCACTTTTCCGTCTTGCATTGTGAGGAGGTCTTTCCTTCTGCTGAACCTGTGTGATGGTTCCTGCGCCATTTCCATTATTTGTAAGAACCATGATTGTCTGGCCCACTGAGGTGCCACCAGTATGAGTGTCATGCTGCTGCTCCTGCATTTGCTGAGTACCTTGTGTAACAGTGGTATCGGGGGAAAAGCGTATGCAAATTCGTTCAACCAACTTATCCATAGCGCATTCCCTAGGGACCTTTGGTCCGGTTGTCTGGATGCGTAATGTTGGCATTTTGCATTCTGGAGTGTTGCAAACAGGTCTATCCGTGGTGTACCCCACTTTTGGAACAGCCGCTGCACGTCCTGTTGGTTGAGCTCCCATTCGTGGGATGCCGACGTCTGTCTGCTGAGTCGGTCTGCCTCTACATTGTCTATTCCTGGGAGGTGTATTGCCAGTAGGTCTATCCTTAGAGGGATGGCCCATTTCCAAATTTCCTGTGCTAGGTTTGATAGCGGTGCTGACTGTGTACCCCCTTGTTTGTTGATGTAGAACATGGTGGTTGTGTTGTCTGTTTGTATCAGCACTCTCTGTCCGTAAAGCTGCTTTTGAAAGGCTTTTAAGGCTAGGAACACAGTTTTTAGTTCTAGGTAGTTGATGTGTTTCACTGCATCTTGTTGTGACCACAGCCCCCTGACGCGGAGTCTGTGCATGTGCGCGCCCCAGCCCTGCTGTGAGGCGTCTGTTGTGATGGTCACTGTTGGAGTTGGCTGTGTGAATGGCTTCCCTTGTAATATGTTCTCTTCCTTCCACCACGCTATTTCTTGCTGCACTGCGTGTGTGACAACCACTAGATCTTCCCAACTCCCTGTCGCTTGTGACCACTGCTGCTGTATCCATTCTTGGAACGGTCTCATGTGCAGCCTGATATGTGGGACTAGGTGGATGCACGATGCCATCATCCCCATTGTTCTGCTCACTTTCCTCACTGTCAGAACTTGCCCCTTGCGGTAATGACGTGTTTCCCTCAGGAGCGCTATAGTTCTCTTGTTGCTGGGGAACACCTTGGACTGTGTGCTGTCTATTTGTGCCCCTAAGAATATTTTGATTTGCTGTGGTTTTGTTGACGATTTCTCCCAATGTATTGAGAAACCGAGTCTGGACAGTGTTTGTATGACTTGTTTGATGTGATCCTTGCAGTGTCTGTATGATCCTGCTTTCACAAGCCAGTCGTCGAGGTAGGGGTATACATGTATGCCCTTCCTCCGAAGGTGCGCTGCAGCTGCTGCTAGGCATTTTGTGAACACCCTTGGTGCGGACTTTAGTCCGAAGGCTAGCACTGTGAACTGGTAGTGATTGTGGCCTATCACGAATCTTAGTAGACGTTTGTGTTTGCGGTTGACGGGTATGTGCAGATATGCATCTTTCAAGTCTATGGTCGCCATGTAATCCCCTTGTTGGATTTGGGGTATTACTTCCTGAAGTGAAGTCATTTTGAATTTTTGAGTTTTTACGAATTTGTTCAGGAATCTGAGGTCCAGTATTGGTCTTAGTGTCTCGTCTACCTTTGGCACTAGGAAGTACGTTGAGTATACTCCCTTGTTCCTTTCGTTTATTGGAACTGGTTCTATTGCTCTTTTTTGTAGCAGCTCCTCTGCTTCTAGACGTAGGAGGGCGAGCTCCCTTGCGGGAATTGCCCGGTGTCTTGGTTTTCTGCCTGGGGGGTGTTTTTGGAGTTCTATGCAGTACCCGTGCTGTATGATGTTCAGTATCCACTTGTCCGTGGTAATGTTCCTCCATTGTGTGAGGAACTTTCCTATTCTGCCCCCAACTGGGGTTGTATGCTCGGTGGTTATTTTTTGGCTGTGTGTGTTTTTTATTTTGTCCTTTTGTTGACTTCTCCTCTCCCTTGGTGTTAATAGGGGAGGGTTTGGTTTGTTTGTGGAGTCACTTTGAGGTGGGCTGCTGTCCCCCTCTTCGGGCCTGTCCCCGTCCGTAACCGCGCCCTCGAAAGGACCGTCCTCTGGGTTGGTACTGCCAATTTTGCTGCTGTTGTCCCTGTTGGCTTTGGCCCTGGTTGTTCCCCTGGTATCCTTGCTGGGGGGACTGGTGTGAAGTGGTGGGTGCATTGCCCCCTCTACCATTGGGCCGCCTTGAGGGGTTTCCTCTTCTCATCCCCCTGAACTGCAGTGCTCCCATGGACCTCGCAGTTTCGTTGTCCTTTTTTAGTTGCGTCAACTTGTCGTCGACCGGTGCTCCAAACAGTTTCTCTCCGTCGAAAGGTGTGTTAAGGATGTTACTCTGTACCTCCGGCTTGAAGCCCGAGATCCTGAGCCATGCGTGTCTCCTTTCAGTCACCCCTATCATCATTTGCCTGCTGGAGTTTTCTGCTGCGTCCAAGGCTGACTTTAGGCAAGTGTTCGCGATAGCCTTGCCCTCGTCCACTAGGTAATTAGCCCTTTGTTGGTATTCTTCTGGCAGGTGTGTAATGAGCTGGCTCATTTCATCCCAATGCTGGTATGCATGCCTGCTGATGAGGGCATTGGAGTTGGCGATGCGCCAGTGTATGGCTGCGTTCCTCTCCACCTTTCGTCCTGTGAGGTCTATTCGCTTGCTCTCCTTGTCTGGAGGTGGGCCTGTGTTGGTGGGCACACCGGCCCTTTTCCTGGCCGTTGCTGCGATAATGGAGTCTGCTGGCACTGACCCTTGGATGTACGCACTGACCCTTGGATGTACGCCGGGTCTTTTGTGGAATGCTTATATTTCTTTTCGCTTCTAGGTGTAACCGCCTTGCAGACTGCAGGTTCTCTGAAGGCCTCCCTTCCCTGGTCCAGGACGCCGGGCAACATGGGTAGGAATTGGCTCTTTGTTTGTTGAGGGAGCAGTGTTTCGAAGAGGAAACCTGCTTTTGTCTTTTCCTCCTGCATTTCGACCCCATATGTCTTTGCAGCCTTCTGGACGACTCCATTGTAGACTCCGATGTCGTCCGGCGGCGAAGGCCTCGAGGGGTAAGAGTCTACCCCTCTTCTGGTGACTCTGCGTCGAGGTCTTGCCAGTCCAAGTCTTGTGCCTCCGAGGGCTCTGAGTCCCGGTAAGACTGCATCTCTTCTTCGCCTTCGGCTTTGAAGTCGTAGTCTTCTTCATCCTGGTCTTCGAGCGGTTCGGGTGTTTTCGGGGGCTCGATGTATTCGGCGTCGAACTCCTCGAGTGCCTCGTGCGCTGGCTTCGATGGAATAGCGTATTGCTTCATCTTCTCGTCGAAGTCTTTTTTACGTTGCAGGATGCTCGCCATCTCTGCCTCGAGCCTTCTCTTCTTTTTCGCCATCTCGTGGGCCTTTTCGGCGTCGAGTGGTGCAGCGCCTCTCTTTGTGGTCGCGGTCGTCGAAGATGACGCCGGGCCTTCCTTTCTCGGTGTCGAGGCTTCCTTTTCGGAGGTGACAGTCGACGCCTTTGTTTTTTTGGAGGCTTTCGCCGATTGGGAGTCCTTCTCGAAGGATCCGCTCGGTTGCTTGTCCTTGGATGCTGTTGCTTTCGTCGAGGGTTTCGGCGGCAACGCTCCCTTTGAGGACTTTTCTACACTTCTAAGAGTGTCGCTCGGGGTTCTGGCTTCACTCTTTCGAGCGTCGCTTGGGTGTCTTGGGGTCGACGACTCCCTTACCTCCTTCGACGTTTTCTTATGGACCTCGACGACAGAGCAGTCCTCCGGTCCCTCTGCGATGTTGTCTTCCTCTCCGCTCGAGAGGCCCAGGTCTCGGAGCGATGGTGCTGGTCCTGCATGTTGTAGTTCGCCCTTCTCTGTCTCTCTCTTACTCGGAGGGTCTTCGGGGTGAACGCCGAACACGCGTTGCAGTCTTCACTGGTGTGTTCGAGCGGCAAGCAGAGGTTACAGACTGGGTGCTGTTCCTTCTGTGCGTACTTGTGGTGACAGTTCTGGCAAAACTTAAACGGTGTCTTGTCCATAACCGCTCTCAGGGAGCCCCCTGTGAGCGCATTCTCTGTAGGCGTCGAGATTTCGGTCGTGGACCTTCTACCTCGTCGTCCTTCTTGTTGTCTCCGGTTTACTTGTGTCGTCGTCCGGTGTCTCGGGAACGATCCTCTGTGGTGATATTCGACTTTTCGAGATTCCTCGTCCAAAGTTTCTGGAACTTCTCGGCAACGATCCAGACCCCACAGCGGAAAAAAGAATCTGAAGATGGCTACCAAGGGTGGGAGCTTCCGCAGGAAGCGCGACGACGTCACCGAAGACACCAAATGGTGGGGCGTCGCCGCCCACCTGGGCCAACAACAAAAAAAACAACAAAAAAAACACAAAAACAAAGAAAAGACTACGAATCCGGACCCAACCACGAGATGGCGGAATAATGCACAGCATAGTGAATCCAGAAAGATTCACGCTGCAAAACTTGCGCAGTGGCTGCCATGTTTCATGTGGCTGCTCAGAAAACCCTTATGTTTTTTAAAAATAAACTCCCAAAGAGGCCGTTTGTTTTGTAAAATAAAAAAATAAAGACCCTGACGCCCTGAGAGTTTTCTCCCAGGGTGTGGTGATCATTTTTATTTGTTTCTGTTAGGGTCGTTTCCTGACTTTTCCAAACAACAAAAGAAGATAGCATAAGCCATCTGCCCTAAATGCTGGTGCTTTCACTTACACTGGTCATCCCAACTATAGATCTTCAGTCTCACACGCCTGAGTGATGTAGCAGCTCATGTTGTGCGCGGACATGAATTCACTACTCTCAAAAGGCTTTACCTAGAGACTTCAGAGTGCCCCCTTAAACACTGATTTCTAAAACTGCTGCCACAGATTAAAATATCCTAGGGCAGAGGAAGAGGCGATGCCATGACCTTTAATAACAACGTACGGCTAAGTCAGCCACTCTAAACTGATGAAACGGTTTAACTTAGTCTCTTTAAAAACCCCTCTTTGCCCACGTCGACCATGAATCTCCCCTGCTACTTCCCTCGCTCCCCTCTCCTCCAACTTTCTGAAGCACTTTCCTATACTTGCCATCTCCTGCTACAAGCCACCCTATCCTGATCGAGCGTTTCAACGCCCACATGGTAAACCCACAGGCACAAGCGGGGAGAGCCCCGTAGGCACCTCTACACCACCTCTCGTCTCTGTGAGCCAACCTTACATCAACAAAAGAGAAGAAGGACCAGCAGCCTCACCAGTGCTTCGTAAACTAGTAGACACCACCCAGCAGACAAGCGCCCTGCTGACGTCATAATTCAGGTCTGTAATTATTACTTGGGGCGCACCTCCCTTTCCGCTGAGCATTTAATTCTAGAGGGAAATGATGTCAACGTTTGGTGCCAGAAAGTTCTCCCAGGGTCGTGTTCATGATCCAAATCTCGAAACACAAACCCTGTTTCTTCTCTAGGAGTCGCGGCCGCTTAAAATTCAGGAGTCGCCGCCATTTCCAAGGCAACTCACGAATGCGCAGACATATTTAGCTGTTGACTGTGTTTGATTCTGTGCGCTGACATTCCCAATGCTGCGCGTGCTGGCATATTCATGTGGGCCGATATTATCTCCTGGAAACCAGTGCTCAGTGTTGTCACGGCGTGCTGAGAGCCGCTGCGTGATACCCGCCCTGACACACAAGCAGAGCTCGGGCCATAGCTGCATTTCAGCTCCATTACTGTGACTATGCCAACAAGAGCTTACCTTATAAATACAAGACTTTGCGTTCAAGAAAAACAGCTCTATCGTCGCATTGTCCTTCAAGTACGATATGCTTTCAATGTAGAACCTAAACAAAGACACAATAGAAGTAAAGCAAGAGTTAATGTCCACATTCATTTTTATTCAATTTTTTAGTCAAAGTTCTTGAACCACTTTCATTTATTTCCTACTTGGGACATAAGGGCGGCATATTGGATTGTTTTATCTAAATTATCTTCTTGCTCAAATACTTATAAATTGGGAGCACCTTTAAACAGGATGTGCATTTTTAAGACATGTTTTGCATTCTTTTTGATATTCGGCTAGGACAGAAAGTTCCAGAACTGTGAGGCCTTCATTTCTGCACGTGCCCGTAGTGCAGGTGTCTAGCATTATTAGTCGGATGTCGTGTGGTGCTCTGTCACACATCGGTATGCAGGTGACTTGCAGCTCTACCCGCAGCATTGTCTGACCCAGGTGATGTAAAGCGTTACTCTGTTACACTGGTTTCTATGCAGTAAATTACTATAACTTAAAGCAGAACTGAGACATGGGCGCAGCAAAATATGCCTGAAACCCTTAACAATACTTTGTCAATAAATGGACACTGAACAAATACCGAAGCATGACAACACATTACAGCTCATAGAAATTAACTGCAATTGAAAAAAAGGCATTTTCAAAAGCAAAACATTTAAGGCACAAAAAGAGAAAAACGCACTGGTGTGCAGCATGAGTACTGATGAACAAGTGGTGCATACAATAACCTGGCTGCACACATTTATCAACAAAGGTGAACTGACCAGACTATGCAAGTCTGTTCCAAACAGACCAGTCGCAGTGCAGTTTGGGAATTCCAACCCACTAAAGTACTCAATGCCAGGGTCTTCATCAGGACGGAAAAATCAACAGACTCTTGCAGTTGCATGACTCTTGCCTCTACGTTTCCCGCAAACCTACAATTAGTCTTCCCATGCTTGCCCTGGAGAAGATCCATGAAATGTCTTACTAGGGTGTGTTAGTGGTGTGATCATCTGTGGGGTGGTGTTTGCATGTGGGATGTTGTCGGAGAGTGTCAACGGATCACAGCAGTCTAGAGAGCTCTGCGTCCTAAAGCAGTCAGGTGGGTATTCAAGCAATGATCAGATGTCCCCTAAACCACTTTGCCCTGGGGTTTCAAAATAAATACTGGTTTACAATAAGTCAATAGGGAGCTCTTTAAAGTGCGTCTCCAATGTAGAGCGCAGTTTTACACTGACAGTTGGCACGGAATTGATTTTTTGTGTTACTGCATGAACGGAGTGAATAGAGCTTCCCTTTTCATTCAGATATCAATGTTGGGAAATCTATATATAATGACTGTACCAGGTCTCAGTGGTCCAGTACAACATTAACATGCTATCTCAACATAGGTCTCTGGAAGCCATGCAGTGAAGGGAGATAGCCACCATTCATGGGCCTGGGGCCTTTGCAAACCTATGAGCAGTCAGCACTGGTGACATGTTAGGTGTTTCCCACTAACTAAACAGTGCATGACGGTCTATAATTGTTTTGCAATCCAGGACCTGCAGAAATGTTAAAGAGAATGTGGGATGTTAACACTAATCAATGTACTGAATTGTGCATTGGTCAGAAGCGTGGCTGTGGGGAGAGTGGAGCATAGAACATCGGCAGTGAATCAGTGCAGACATTGCACAGTTGTCACCTTTCAGTTTTCTACATTTGGAAGGAGTTGAAACTCATTTTCACAAAGCATGAAAACTAAAAATATGATATTCTCTTTGTTGAGAGAGTTAAAGGTTGTGCACACACGCTCTGTACCGTTAGTCCTAGTGTGTCACAACTGATGGTAACAAATGTCAATCAGCAGCCTAAAGCACGTAAAAGAAACACTGGACTTTTTTAACATTGAAAAAAATACTGTAAAATGTGGTTTAAATAATAATTAATGATTAAGTATTGTCTGCATTTCTGTTAACTATACTGCAATACTCTGGCACTCTCTAGAAGTGTGTGTTCATCACCGAATCTGACGCAAGTAACATTTTGATCTTTTAATAATCCTCTCTGCCTTGGGACACCAGTATTGAAAACTTCAAGTAAAAAAACAACACATGGGGACTGCGTGGTCATCAATTTTAAAAATCCACAGACTGTGTGGAGGATATTAGGCCAGAAACGCAGCCCTGCAGAGCCCCATACCGATGTAAGGGCTCTCCCACTGGACAATTTCTACCCCTACTCCTTTACTTCGGATAGGATCAATAACATCTCAGATCCTGGTAGGTGGTCACTGGAACACCAGAACACTGACTCTAGGTATCCCTCTTCCAGACTTCTGCCCTATAATATACCTGTAGCAAACAGATATGGGGTTCTAGAAGAAGTGGACTGACTAACAGGGACCAAGGGAATAGACCAGGGAACTAGCACCCCGAGGCACTGTGGAGCACAAGGGGAGCTTGGATGTGATCAATCCAGCCAATCCATTGTCCCTGGGGTTGGGGTAAACACAACGGACTTGGATATATTAACGCAGCGGGTGACTGGCGGTAAAGAAGGATCACGGGGGGAGCTTTTGGGACCAGCAGCCCCCTTAGCCTCTGACCCCTTAAATACCAGTGACACGAGGGCCAAACAACACATTAACACACTTGGTATCTCCCCCTCGGACTTAAAAGGGGGCACTCAAACCCCTGGTATTCATGTTCCTGATGCTTTCACCAACGAACATAATATAGGAGAAAACTGAGGGTTTTATCCTGGAACGTTGCTGGCCTCAAAAGCAAACTGCCCTGCCCAGATTGGGGGCTTTTTGGGGACCAATTTGACATCTGCATGTTCCAGGAAACACGGGCACGGGAAGACCTTGTTAGGGTGGGGTTTACGACATTTAGTATTCCAGCTATTTCGATGGGCAGGGGCAGACGTCCGGGGGTTTATGCATCTGGGTTGGCTCACATTTGGGTTGTAAGGCTAACCAGCTGAATTCCTCGTCCAATGATATTTTATGCATAGCACTTAGCTTCCCCACCAAGCTAAATCTAACTTTTATTAATATCTACTCTCGTCCCACAGGTCTGAACAAGGAATCCCCGACTTTTGATCTATTGGATCTTTTTATTTCTAACCTCCCCCCGAACATGCTGTTGATTGTTGGGGGAGATTTTAATTGCCCATTTGAACCCCTTCCCGATATCACTGACACAATTTCCAGTGAGGAGGATGTGCGATGGCTAATCCCTGATCCACAAATCCCACCAATCAAGGCCTGGTCCCCGCTGGCACTCCAGATTAATGCAATCACATTGAACCATTCCCTGAGAGCGTGCAATGGTCATACAGCTTCAGACACACCGGGGAACTTAACATTTAATAGAATAGGCCAAGCCTCTCTTCTGGATTATATCCTAGTGAAGACCAGGATGTGGCATAGGGTTCTTGATTTCATTGTTCTTCAGCACCATGATAGTGATCATGACGCTCTGTCCATGGAATTGAAGATGCCGGACCTTGGAATTGCCTTGGCCAGCAGCACCCCCCCTGTTAATAATTTAATACTTACCAATAAAAGGAGAAGAATAAAATGGGGGGTAATTAAACAGTCACCTGAAAAGCTGACCGCATTATACACAGCAATTGTTCCAGTCCTACTAGAAATGGGAGAAAATGCAGTTGTGAGGGGCAACACAGTATCCATTAACAAAGTTGCAGATTTGCATGCGGGCCTGGTTTCTCAACTGGCAGATATATTCTTCCCAAAGACACATTCCAAGGTGAAAACACGGATCATTCGATCCTGGTTTAATGACAACTGTCGGAAGACGAAACAGGCTTTGTTAGAGGCCATTAAAGCCAAAGACAAACCATCAACCAAACACATGCGGAGGTTGTATAAAGAAACCACGCGATTAGCAAAACAGACCTGGGAATTGGATGGGATGCATTAAAAACTGCCCTATCCAATAAAGACACGAAAGAATTCTGGTCCATAGTAAGTACAGGCAGTAGCGAAGGCAATTTAGCAATAGCACCAAATATAGCAGCAGAATCATGGGAAGCACACTTCCAGGCTCTATATACCACGAAGAAAGTATCCGGCCCCTGTGATGATGCATCAACGAATTCACCAAGAGCCAACTATGAAGAAGTTGTTGAGATCACCCTGCTTGAAGTCCTAAATGCAATAAACAAGCTTCCCTCTGGTAAAGCACCGGGACTGGATAAGCTTCCGGGGGACCTTTTTAGGGACAAACCCAAAATTTGGGGACCCTACCTATGGGCTTTATTCAATGCTATCACGAAAGGTATGTCGATCCCCGAAACCTGGGCAGGGGCAGAAATTGTCCCAGTTTTTAAAAAGGGATCACCACTCCTGCCTGCAAACTATAGACTGATCAGTTTGATCGATGTCACGCAAAAACTGTTTGCACGGATACTTTTGGATCGCCTCCAGGGGTGGATGGAAGAACATGAAATACTCAGCCCTTACCAAGCTGGATTCAGAAAGAACACCTCCACCGTTGACCAAATAAATAGACTCCAACTTATATTTTGGAAAACGGTGAGAATGGAGAGTGGCAGCCTCTATTTAATTTTTGTGGATCTGAAGTCGGCTTTTGATCTGGTGCCTAGAGTTAAATTATGGAGGGTACTTAGAGACATGGGGATCCCCTGTCATCTTCTGAGCATGCTCATGAGATTGCATGAAAGGAATTTTGCCCAAGTAAGGTGTGGGAAAGGAGGTGAACTAACCTCCCGCTTTCCAGTAGACCGAGGAGTAAGGCAGGGGTGCGTGCTTGCACCTACCCTGTTCTGCCTCTTTGTCAACGCATTGGTTGCCCAACTCATTGAGGTAAAAGACAACGATGCCCCTAAGCTAGCAGGTATAAAGGTCCCAGCAATGATGTTTGCGGATGACACCCTCTTATTGTCAAAATCGCTTTTGGGCATCCAGAGGGTTTTGGATAGTTTTGTCACTTTTTGTAACAGGGGGCTGGAGATCAACACCCAAAAGACCAAGTTTATGGTCTTCAACCCAGCCAAGACATCACGCTCCAATCCCTGTTTGGATGGCATTATGCTGGAGAGGGTGACGGTATTTGAATATCTGGGTGTCACCCTGACAGAAAACATGGAGTGGGGGCCACAAATAGCCAAGGCCAAGCTTAAGTTAGCTCAGGCTACTGGGGGTATTACAAAACTACTCAGAAACTCTTCCGCTAAACCTGCTGGGCCATTAGTAGAGATTTATAAGGTGCAAGCTAGGGGTGCGACAATGTACGGGGTGGAATTATGGGGTCACTGTTCCTGTACTAAAGTGAGTAAAGTAGAGAATAGTTTTATGAGGCGGATCCTAGGTCTCCCTGTAAGCACCCCTCTATTCCCCCTACGACTAGACCTAGGAATCCGACCAATTGGGGATGAAATTGGTCTCAGACCCCAAACCTTTTGGCATAGACTGTGGGTGACGCCGGAATTGGCAGCCTATCGATCGGAACTAAAAGAGGTACTGAATCTCCCGGGCATAGACAAAATCCCCTGGTTTACATACATCAAGGATGAATGCTGTAGGCTGGGAAAGCCTAGTCTTTGGAGTAATCCAGAGGAAGCGTGTTTTGCTATCTCACGCACCGAACTAGTAAAAACTTATCATATGTCCAAATTTGCAGCTATTGAAGGGAGCTCAACCTCAGGACACCTGACAACTGAATTTCTGTTAATGAAAGAGGAATACATAACTGAGCCCTTTCTGGATGATATCCAACCTCCACTGGCAAGGAAATTATATGTCCAGTTTAGACATGGTACCCTGCCGCTTCGTGCTTTTTCATGTAAATGGTGAAAGACAGCTTTGCGAGGGTGCCCTGCCTGCAACTGTGAGGAAGGGTCAGAGCTTCATGTTTTCTTTTTTTGCCCTGGCTACAAGCTAGTTAGGCAGCGTTGGCTTATCCAGTTGTGTAGGAATTTAGGGTTTGTGCATTGTGGTGAGGCATTTAGAGTCCTGAAAACTGACACCCACACGCCCATTGTATTCGCTGTATCCGGATTCTTAATCTCAATGTGGCGTAGACGTTGGACTCTTTTAAATCAGTTATTAAAGCCGCAAGTGCACACAATGTCTCCATCTGTAACTGGTTCAATGTAAATTTTAAAGTCTTTTAAAATGTAACAATGTCCCCATCCGTTAATGGTTTAATCTAGATTTTAAGTTTCTTATGTCTTAAATTCTAATTTTATTGATGTACTAAGTTTTTACCTTTTCTGGCATGTGTATTCTCTAAACCCCAAGGTGGTTCGCGAGATGATTTCCTTGGACCTACCATCATACGACCCCAGGAAAGCATTTTAATATTGCTTAAAATTAATTGTATTCTTACAGCCACAATTGAGAAGTTGTACCTCATGTTTATCTCTTTTGGTAACTCTTGTTTGTAATTGCACATATCTTGCACATGCACTTTAATGAGATCAACGGATTCGGACACATGTCGCTGTAGACTGTTTCAAGGAATATTAAGATGATGCACATGCTTTTGTGCAAGATGGACGGATGTTTTTTATTATTTTATCTTGTAATGAAATGTATTGTAGTGTACACATACTTTTATGGTCTTATCGACCGAAATAAAGGTTTTCTGAACTGAAAACTTCCTCAACCTCAGACTCCCAGCAGTGACACCGATCATCACCAGCACGATCATTCCTCCCTATGCAGAGGAGACATCCCCAAGTCCGTAACATGCAATCATCGCATACATCCTAAATAAAGCTACTGTGGACCCTGATAATCTAACTTACTTACTATAGACCCACCTCCCCGTGATGGCAAGTCTCAGGAAACTGTTGTCACCCAACAACAGTTCTCCCATCTGGATTGAAATATTCTTCTAAATCACCTTCAGTCTGGCTTCAGACCTGGTAGGGGCATAGAAACCACTCTATGAAACATTATGGAAGAAGATCTCAATTCCAGCGTTAAGGAGCGCATGATCATACGAGACCTGTCAGCCGCCTCTGACACCATTGACCATCAGGTGCCAAGTGAAAGAGTGTGAATACAGGCTGGCATCAGAAAACTGTGTCGACGTGCTTGACTTCCTTCCTGCAAAAGCGTACCCTTAAAGTTAAATTGTTCCATTCTTCTACAGGATATTTCTTTATACAATTGTATAAAGTATGGGCATTGCCGGAAGGACTGGGAAAGAGAGTAGCCTGACTATTCACTAAGAACAAGGAAATGTTGCTCCAATGGGAACAATTTATGACCACGAGTTTATACTAGATACAGCAAGGATTAGGAAACAGCATAGATTAGGGGCAACCAAAATACAAAACAATTATTATTTCATCATCAAGCATTTATCAACATTGCTACTTTATTGGCGATGAGAGGACACTCAAGGATTTGGAGCAGTTGATGATGGAAGGTTTGCAGTCAAGGTTGCTGATTGAGTCAATCCAAAATTGAACTGGTAGTGGCGCTGGTTAATGGGAAGAAGCAATGAGGACAAACTCTAGTTTTAGAAGATTACGTTTTAAATGAGTGGCCATCCAGTCGTGAACAGATTTTAGAGTATAAACTAGATGGAAATGCCACTGAGAGAATAAATCTTAGGCTATACCTGCATATTATCTGTATATGATTATAAAGGATCCCTGAGTTCTTCAGTATGACGCCAACTAGTTCAATTTATAGTTTAAAGAGTAGGGGCCAGAATGGAGACCTGTGGGATCCCTTCAGTTAAGGCAATCGACTTTAAGAGACAGGAGTCTGTTTTTATCATTGTGAGCGGTTTGCTAGGTAAGATGTCAACCACTTGAGGACCAGTCCATCAATGGCCATACATTCCGTAAGGGTTTCAAGATCTTTACTGCGGTTCATGTTATGAAATGCAGCAGACAGGTCGGGAAGGACTAAGAGACAGGAGCTGCTCTAATCTATGATGAGGAGCGCGATGTGCATCATCCATGACCTGGAGCAGTGGAACATCGAACGTGGCACACCTCAGAGTTCTGTTCTGCCGCAAACGCTATCCAATTCCAACAAGGCTCCCTTGGCTGACATCCTAGAGTCCTACAAGATAGGAAATCACATGTAGTATGCGGATGATACACAGTTGGACCTCATGACGAACCTGGTAACTTTCCCAACGTTTCACTGCCCTGTCTCAGGATGATCATGGATATAGGTTAATTGGCTGAGTCTGAACAGTGTTAAACTGAATTCTCTCAGCTCAGGCCAGAGGAAATGAACAGCGTCTCTTCTGTCTCTTTGGACACAACACACAATTTGAGTACACACTTTAATAATGGCCTATCACTTACCCTCCAGATAAATACCATCTTCAAAATTGCTTTCCACCAATTATGCCTGCTAAAAAGAGTTCTGCCATTGGTCGACTGACAAAATATTGCTCAGATATTGCCCTTCTCCGCACTGCGATCATTCCACAGCTATATTATTTCATCAGCATATAGGCTGGTCTCCTATGCATACTGCTTTTAAAACTCCTTAGAGTTCAAAACCAGGCAGCTCGCCTGTTATTTCATCTGAAACATGACCACATCACTCCAGCTCTGAACTCCCCCCACTGACTCCCAATAAAAGAAAGAGTGACCTTTAAAATACTTTGGCTCATTCACAAGGCATTCTATGGCCCCGCACCAAACTACCTGTCAACCCTATTTGACGCTTATTTATAGACAATAGGTTTCAGGTCAACCAACTATTGCCGACTCTCGACCAGATCACCGAGACACTAGAGACAGGGGAGGTTATTTCTCCATGTGCAGGGGCTGCGAATGGAAAGGCGTACCAGAAGATCAGAAAATTCTCACGGATATTTGGATTGCTTTTCATCTCTAAGGCAGCCCTCCCCGGTTTAACCCTAAATTCTTCCTGGTGAGATGACTACAACCGGATCTGACTCTTTACCAAGCCCTTGGTGACGTATGCTTACTTAAGGTTTTATCGTGTTTGAGTCATTCAATAGCGGAATATCTACGGGGACTGTGCATCACTGCACGATGGCCGACTGGCTCTTCACCTCCAGTCTCGCCAAATGGACTGAAATGAAAGTTACTGTCCCCCTTATATGTAACCAAATTGCAAAGTCCATCCGACCCCTCAAATGAAACAAGAAAATCGAAAATAAAAAGTCACACGTTTGAATGTTTGGCTAACTGAACACAGTTCTTTCCTTTGGCACTAGAGGGCAGCAAAGCCCTTGCTGTGTTATCATCACTCTTCTTACCAAATGTATTAAATAACTGTATTAAAAAGGATGTTGTGACAAAACAAGGCCAAGAAACTCCTTTGATGAATCGAAGTAAAGAAACACAGATTTCCACGGCATGGCTCACAGCATGCACATTAAAGATAGGACTCCGGAACAAAGTGCAACCCCAGATGGCCTGCAAGCAGTAATACAAGCTTCCTAAATACAGAGGCAGGCACAGAGCTGGAAAAATGCGGTACCGGCGCAGAGGGAAATGCGTGCGCAATGTGCCCACCACTGGAAGCACACCATTGCCCTAACACGTTCTTGCTCAGTGGAAATCAATACGAGTTATGGGCCGGCAGCGAGTCATTGGCACATTGTGGAACACAACAGCACGCTGTGAAACACAACTGTACATGTTTCTAATGTTTGGCGTCCTCCAAGGTAATGATAGACTTCTCAATGCACGTTTGAAATGTATTTTTTATTTTTACCGTGAGGACAGTGCCTTAAGTGGAATGAAAAAGCAAGTGGAGACTCTAAAAGGGGTGTGGCAAAAAAGCACAACTAGGAATCCTTTCCAAGAGGCATAACACATGTAATTAAGGGCATGGCTTAAAATATGTGAACTAAAAGACCGCGCTCCAAATACAGATGAATAAAACATCAATAAGGTCTGTGGAAGTGTTCGTGGTCTTCAGAGTGTCTCACTCACTCCCATTTCACCTTTACACCACTTTTCTCTGCAGTCTGTCACTCGGGTATTCACTTATGCCCTGTTTCTACCCACATCTCTCTGAAATCCTCAATTTGCATATCTCAAAGGTCATCTCCTTCCACTTCATCATTGTATTTTCACTCTGTCTTCTGCAGTACTTCCTCACTTCACCTCCCCTTTACCATGCCCTCTCTCGCCCTGTTTCGCATTCGTACACACACACTCTTGCTGCTGTAAACGCAGCATTTTTTTTCCCTCTGGTGTTGTCATTATTTCGACAGCTGGGTACCCCCGTCACACACTTTCACAAAAAATGGTAATTACAATTATCACATATGTGACCATCACTCCTAGCACTCTGTAGAGAGTGCCATGGACTGGATGAGCATTTAGTCTGACCACCTGTATGACCTACTGGCTGGTACTGTAAGAAATGTGCACTGCCTTCAGCCTCAACTCCATACCTCTCAATTATGCACTGATATGCACACCCACCCACAGCCTAAACTGACCAAGGCACCTATTGGTGTCTCAGTTTAAAAAAATCAGAGATACTCCCTCGAGATCCTGGTCCAACAAAGACCTCAACACAGAAAGCAAACAACTGAGAGCAGCAGAAAAACTCTGAATAACAAAACGCTCCACCTCCCACAGTTCAGAGTTGAACACAAAGAAATGACACAATCCTGGGATTCCCCTCCACTCGCAAGAGATGGAGGAAGTTTAACGCACTCTCGGAGGACGGCCTCTCAAAGATGATTGAAAATGCCAAGCTCTCCTCTCACCTTGAAGATCCTCTTCCGTCCTCCCTGGCGAAAAGCCTCAACCATGCCCTAACCCCTCTATGGAACAAAATAATAAACAGCTCTCTGAGCAATAGGTTGATGCCCGACTGCCTCAAACTAGGACAAGTCACTTCCTTGCTGAAGAAACCAGGTGGAGACCCAGAAGACTTCAACAACTTCAAGCTCATGTCCAACCTTCCTTTCCTGGCAAGAATTCTTGAGAAATGCATTCTCTCCCAACTTACCCAACACACTGACGCCAATAATTTCTCGACTCACTCCAATCAGGTTTTAGAAAAGGATGTAGCACGGAAACAGCCCTACTGAATATAGCGGATGACATACACAAGTCACTGGACTCTGACAGATGCCACCTACTCATCCTCCTAGACCTATCAGCGGCCTTCAACACAGTCGATCATAAGCTGCTTCTGGAATCACTCTAAAATCGGATCGGAATCGGCGGCCTGGTCCTGACATGGTTCACCTCCTATCTCCATAACCGCTCCCAGCTAATAAAAATCAACAAATTGACCTCAGACACGTCCACCATAACCAGGGGTGTCCACCAAGGCTCAGTCCTCTCACCTACACTCTTCAATATATGCATGGAACCCGTCACCACTATTCTCAAACAAGCAAACATCCTCTACCACCTCTATGCGGATGACACCCAGATCTACCTAGAAATATCCTCACTAGAAGACATACGATGACTTAACATCACTCTCATAAAAGTCAAAAACTGGCACTCACATAACCACCTGAAACTCAACCAAGATAAGAAGGAAATCCTACTCCTATCCAACAATGGACTGACCTCCCAGGTCCAAGAGTGGACAAACTCCATCAATGCATTGAACTGCAAACTGACATTTTCTGAATCCGTCAACTCTTTGGCGATCTCCCTTGACCCAAGCCCGAGCATGAACCAACACATAAAAATACAGCTAAGAGAGCATTCTACAACCTAAAACTCCTACACAAAATCAAATCCTTCCTCCCCCAACCAATATAAAAACCACCACGCAATCGATGGTACTGTCCCGACTGAACTACTGGAATGCCACCCTCACTGGCTCCACGAAATCGCACCTAGCCGCCCTAAGAGCCTCACATAATGCTGCAGCAGCAAGGATGGACACCAGAGCAAAAAGTAATGACCACATCTCCCCCTCCCTAAAAGAATCTTAAATGGCTCCTGATCAAAGCACGTTGCTGCTTCAAAGTGGCCAGCAGCCTCAACCACAAAGTCCTACACACCAGGAAACCGGCGTACCTTGCGTCCAAACTCTCTAAGGCAGGCCAGGCAAGAAATCTAAGCAGCACCAAGACTCTGCTCCTCATCCCACCAAAAAAACACAAACAAAAAGCCCTCATGTGCTCCTCCTCAGGCAATGCACCCAAAATCTGGAACTCCCTCCCAGTGCATATCAGGACGAATCCCTCCTTTATGGGCTTCAAAAGACAGTTAAAAGACCTTTTCTTCAACCGGCACTATAACCCTCCAGACTCCAACACCTAATCCCTCCTCTGAACTCTTTCCCTCATATCACTGTTTCCCCTCCACAAACTACTGTAAGTCGCCCCTCAATGAATCTGTATAGTATAATCTATGCTCTCCAATCATGGCCTTGTCCGTTGTCTTTGTCTCTGTCTGTCAAGCGCTCTGATACCCCCAGGTCTTGCCAGTGCTATATAAAACTCTTTAAAAAAATAAATAAAAGGGTTTTTACAGTAATTGTAAAGCAAAGCAAATGAATATAGAGCCAGATAGGGACCCGCTTCAAAATCACTGTTTATTACAGTCAGGTGTGAGACCCGTCTGCACTTGAAGCCCTGTTTGGAGAGACAGAGGTCATCCATGGGGCTTGATTTGTTCTCTGCGTAAGACGAGGCTAAAAAATGTCTGAGCAATTTTCAATGAGTAATCAGTGACATAGCAACAATGCTATGGAAACTACTACAAGCAAAATGGGTTGCAGCCTGCCTCGTTTCGCTAGTAAAAACACAGCCACAATCAGCGACTCTGACATGCATGTGCCCAGGTGATTTAACAATGGCTCCTTCCTTGTGGCTCGCACAACAAGTGGACACGTAATTCCCATGGGACAGGTTCTGGCCGCACTGGAATGATGAGATCCGCAGAAACATTGTGGATCTTATTACTTTCACGCAGCAAAATTTGTGAAAATTAGGGGGAAAATGAGGAAATACTTGGGGAATCCAACCCAAAATGACTGAATACCCAGTAATTTCCCAATTTCTTAGTAGAATCTCAGGGATCAAGTTATCATGGACTTGATTTCTCCACCCCCAGGTTACTATTCAGAATCAGTAACACTGGGGATAATGGGCCATTACAGTCATGATTCATCTTTGGAATCAGAAATATTTTTCATTGTCCATGCTGTGTTAAGCAATTTCCAACTTCCCTCAGATCTCAATAATTAAAAATACTGAGTGGAGCCACACTACGGTTCTAATCTGAACAACACATGCATGTATCTCCCATTTTGAATCAAACTTTTAAAAACAATAAAATCTGTTGGATTGAAAATAGAATACATTTTAAATGTTTCTAATGGACTGCAACTGAAAGTGAGAAAAAACGAATGTAATGCATATGATCACTTCTGATACATGCAAGGATTTGTGGAACCAGGCTGCAAAAAATGAGGTAATGGAGATTAAATATGGGCAGTGTCCATACAAACAGAGGTCAAAGTGAACCCCACAACATACACCACATGATGCATAAAGTTTGGGTTTCGTTATTATGAACTATTTTAGAAGCATCATGTACATAATGATGTTAGCTAAATCTAATGACTTACTTTGAATGTTTAATTTTCAGAAATATGTTTAGGAAAATCCAAACAATAAATACTCTTCAAGAAGAGCTCTTGAAGCGTGAATTGCCTGGAGTAAATTCACAATCATTTGTAAGCATACTTTGCAATATTTTCAACAAATTAATATGTTTGTGTTAATTACATTAGTAAGAATTAGTTTTGAAGGCTAAAAGACTATTGTATGAGATAGGGTAAAGAAGATGTCCTGTCTTTTTGAGTTGCATTATTACTAAGAGGTCAAAAGGCAACAGTACAGCACTGAAAGTGGTTTGAAAATCAAGTCCCTTTTAAGACGTGCCCATAATATGGGCTCTCAATGAGTTCATGTGGCCGACAGCCTGCACCTCCCCAACTCCAGTCTCACAGGAACTGTGCGACGCCTTAGCTAACCATTTTGAGGCTAACACTGAAAATATCCACAAGAATCTTCCCAACTGCCCCCTTCCTACTGGCTCTTTGCCCATCATTCTCTCTAGCTATAATTTCTCCACTACCCTGGAGCATTTTGAACCCATCACTCCGGAATCAATTTTAGACATGACGAGCAAGATTAAGTCGGGTTCCCCCTCTAATCCCTCTCCTACTCACATAATGGTGGGACTTGCCAATTCTCTGATTCCCGCCATGACAGCACTATGTAACCTTTCCCTGGATACTGCCACTTTACCTCACCCTTTAAATCCAGCAAACTTTAGGCCCATCTTTCTTATCCCATACCTTGGTAAGATTATGGAAAGCCTAGTCAGCCAACAATTTACCCAGTATCTGGTATCCAATACCCTGCTAGACCCTTCGCAATCTGGTTTCATAGCACTGAAACAGTGCTGCAAGACTCTCCCTTGATGATGGCTGTCCAGCCTTGCTGATGCTGCTTGATCTCCCGGCTGCCTTCAACACCATCTCACACTCTATCATGATTCAAAGACTTTCTAAGATTGATGTCGGTGGCAAAGCCCTTGGCTGGCTTCGAAGCTTCCTCAGCAACCGTACCCAGGTTATCAATCTAGGTCCCTTTAAATCTTGGGTCATGTCATTGGGAAGAGAAGTCCCTCAGGGCTCTTCACTAAGCCCTATACTCTTTAACATCTATGTGGCACCTCTGGCTCAAGTAATAAGGTCCTGTGGATTTGGTGTCATCTCATATGCTGATGACACTCAATTGATCATCTCCATGGGCCCAAACCCGGACTCTATTAAACTGAAGTTCAGAGAATGCATGAGGGAAATTGCTTCCTGGGTGTCCCACAATTGCCTACAGCTCAATGGCGACAAATCAGAAATTGTGTGTTTGGTAATACCCATGACTACTGGAGGAATGATTGGTGGCCACCTGAATTAGACACTCCCCGCCAACCCCAAAAGGTAGTCAAAAACCTAGGCAATTTTTCATTGACGATAGCCTCTCAATGAGAGAGCAAGTGAAATCTACAAGTGGCACCTGCTTTGGGATAATGCGCATGTTGAGAAGGGCATTTCAAGGGCTGCCTCTCCATACAAGAAAGACTCTCACACAGGCACTTGTGGTTAGCCGCTTAGATTACGGAAATGCCCTCATGGCAGCGGCCAATGACTCTCTCCTGTCTAGACTACAGGTAGTTTACAACATTGTGGCCCATCTTGTCCTCAAGCTTCCACCTCGCACACCTTCTGAACCCACGCTTAAATCACTGCACTGGCTTCCCATTAGGAAGCGAGTGATTTTCAAGCTTCTGTGCCTGGTTCACAGATCTCTTTCAGGTAAAGGACCGACTTATCTCCATAACAAACTCTCAATCTATCGACCCACCAGAAATTTGAGATCTAAGGATCAATTCTTGCTCTGTCCACATTGTCTTCGCACAGTCAGACAGGGCGGGTGATCCTCTTCTTACGTGGGTCCTTTTCACTTGAACAGACTTCCGTCTCACATTTGCATCTGCTCTCATTTTGTCTGCTTCAAGAAGCTACTCAACACCTGGCTTTTTTTTAACCATATTTCCTCTTTTCCTTTCTCATCTGGGACTGTGCTTCAGTGCCGAGATAACCCTGCGGGGGTGATTCGCTGTGCTATATTAAGTTTCCATAACATAACATATTATTGAATTTCTTTTCACTCCTCCTAACTGCACGTCTGTCTCATTCAAACCTTTAGTGTTATCTATCTTAGAAACTGAACAAACTGCTTTTCATCTGTTGAAATTTGCATCCAACAGATCTGCCCCCAGGATCCAAAGAAAACCTCAGCATCTCTTCAGTGCTGCAGTAAAGAGAGCAGATTGTGTGATGCCTGCAAGGACGTGGGCTAGTGATGACATTACAGAACTGCAGGACCTTGACTCAACATCAGTGACTGCATCGTGTAAGCTTGGTGTCAATCTGCAGAGTGTGTGGTCACAGTGGTTATATAGTTGTAATACTGGGAGTTATTGCCTGAGGGGGAGGTCAGAGACTCCAGTGTGATAGTGAGAATGCCTGCCTCCTCCAGATCAAGAACTTCTGGTGGGTGTCTCATTTTCTGACCATAATGTTAAAAAATGGCAAACTGTTCTTGCTGTGTGTGAAGACCAATGACAACTTTGGGTTCTGCTTTCGATGCTAAGTGTTCCTGCAGTCCCTCGTATCCCCCATCATCTTCCATGCTTAATGAACATCCTGATAAATGAAGGCACGTCTTCTCAAGCCATTCATTCACAAGCCTGTTCTCCTTGATGATTCCGTTCTGTCTAATAATAATAATAATAATAATAAATATAACAATAACAGCGCCAGTTATAATACCGTGGATAAAGTAACCCTGCCATACATTACAAGAATGTTGCAAGTCAGCGAGGGGTTCCATGACCATATAGAGGAACGAGGCCATAGGCAGAGTTTCTTTATAAGGTCAGGGAATTCTAAGGTGGCCTGCAATATCCTTTTAATGTACAGTAGAGGGTATTTTATTCCTTTTAATAGATGGTCTCACCATCACCCTTCCCACAAATGCATAAATCCTTGGTGTCTTTGATATTTCATGTTCATTGAAGACACGAAGAATAAAAACATAACTCTGTACTGCGAGGTTAAACACACCCAGAAGCAGTTAGTGATTTTTGCAAAAATATTTTACGATCAGTTTAATATAAATCAGATTAAAAATGCTGTGGCTCAGATTGTGTTGAAACATGCGAAGATTCTATGTTTCTTGTAATGACTTATAGCGCTGAAAAAACATAAACATGTTACCATAAATGTCTCCTTTCTAGGTATGCTTTTCATTTTATAAAACATACAGAAGTAAAATGCACATCCCATTTTCTTTGATTAAACTACAGCTGTAATTATGCTCGGTGACCTGCCTTTCATCCTCTGTTGAGGGCAGGAAAAGAAGTGATCCGCTAAAAAGCACAGGAAAAGGGGGGAAAGAAGTGGGGTGACCCTGAAAGGACTCTGAACTATATATTCAAGGGGAGGCGGACTGACAGCATTCGAGGGGAGGCGGACTGACAGCATTCGGGGGAGGCGGACTGACAGCATTCGGGGGGAGGCGGACTGACTGCATTCGTGGGGAGGCGGACTGACAGCATTCGAGGGGAGGCGGACTGACAGCATTCAGGGGGAGGCGGACTGACAGCATTCGGGGGGAGGCGGACTGACAGCATTCGAGGGGAGGCGGACTGACAGCATTCGAGGGGAGGCGGACTGACAGCATTCGGGGGGAGGCGGACTGACAGCATTCGAGGGGAGGCGGACTGACAGCATTCGGGGGGAGGCGGACTGACAGCATTCGGGGGGAGGTGGACTGACAGCATTCGGGGGGAGGCGGACTGACAGCCGTATTTTGTCTCCCATCAGGCACATTGCTGTAATATAGGAAACAACATTTGTGTTGAGCAGGGTGTCCCTTGCTGCTCACTCACTGAAAAAAGCAAAGTCATTTCATAGCTACATCCTTACATTGTGCACGTGGCATAGTTAATTGTAGTTAATTGGGATAGTGAGGTTTAACAATATTATGAGCACTACAGAGTTGGGCAGAAGAAACTCTTTCCGTCTCAGCACTCACATTAGCAGGGTTCCACTCCGTGTAAAAAGTAAGCTCTTGTCATTTCTATTGTTGTACACATTGCTAACTCAAATAAGCCTCATTCATAAAAGTGAAAAATCTTTATAAACAGTATTTTGATATCAGTTCAGTACTCTTTGATGAAAAACACTACACACTTAATAGATGCCTAAAAGTAAATTGAGTAGTTGTAAATCAATTAGTCTAGCACACTAATCTTTGCTCACCTAATCCTACTCTTCATCCCTTCCGATTTTCACAATCATGACACTTATCTAGCTATTCAATTAACAACATCTGTATTTTGGAATACAGACAGCTGCTGCAGTTTAGTTGTACTTGATCATCATATAGTGATCTGCACTGCTCTGGACACAATTGAAGTTCAAAGCATTCATGACTCCTAGACCTCCAGTCTTTCCATATTCTGGGCCTCATTATGATGACAGGCGGACCACCAGGGACAGGCCGTCGGTGGTAGTCCACTCGACAACCAGGACATCGGTCTGACCGCCGCATTACGATGCATGTAACCTAGGGAAGGCTTGGGTCCTAAGCTAGCTGGATTGGACCACTAATAGTTATATACTTAAGAGTATCCAGTAGCTACTGTTGAGGTTTAATCAAAAGCAGAGCCAATGGAATTAATTCATAGGCTCTTGTGATTTATTTCACAATTTTCTAGATTATTCCGTAAATGCAAGAACATTCAATTCATGTCAAACATTAAGGACAACACAAACTAGTGACGTTTTTCAACATAGAAAATATAAAAACAGTTAACAGATATAAACAGTGTTTACAAATGTGTATAATACATTGGTAATTTGTGTGTATTCAGAAAAACAATTACAAGAACACAAAAAGGTAACTAAAGCACCAGTCCATAAATCAAAAATAGCATCAAGGCGGAGTAGCAAGTGACAGCTTGCTACCATTATTCATTCTCCTGCCTATATGCACAGCTCTGGGTATCCCATGAATCTGGTTGAGGGTGGCTTATGGAGGGAATGAATTAAGCCTTCTCCTAAGCCAATAGGGTTTGCTTTTCCCAGAAGCTGTTGTCAACGCGTTTCCAACCCTGTCAGCAGTCAGGGGTTTTCGTCAGGACTTGGACGTGGTGTGGTCTTATGTTGTGGAAAGGGAGATGTTCCTACTAATTCCGAAATTTCTGGCACTGGCGGTGGCGATGGGGCCTGCATCAATGGCGATTTTCAGTTGTGCAGGTTGGTGCATCAGTTCAGTTGGAACTCATTAGAATCCGGTTGCCTGCACGTCTCCTTCTTGCCTGCAAAGTCGTCTCCATGCAGGCAGTCGGAGTGATAATATCGGGGGAAAGACCGCCGTCACCGACTGGCTCAAGGAGCCGGTTGGGGCGGCAGTCGGACTCTAATCCCTATAACGGAGACGGTGCCTGCGCAGGCAACGCCGTAGGGATTAGGAAGTCCCTTTCCGACTGCCTTTTCATGGCGGTCTCATCGCCATGAAAAGGCAGACGGAAACGTACTTTGGGGGCCCCAAGCAGGGCCCCCGTCTCCTGTGGGCCACTGCTAAGTGGCCAGGGGGCACATGTGGTGCCCCCTCACACATCCATGCACTGTGTGCCTGGCACCACATGGTGCCTGGCGCACGGTGCATGGATGTTTGACAAGTGCCTTTTTCTACTAAAGGTTATGCTTTGCTAACTATAACTGGTTGTCACTGAAATATTCACCTAACAAAGTTACTTTAAACTTTGTTTTTTTCAGTGAATTTCTAAGGTTTTTTTTTTTTTAAACCAAATAGATCTTTTTATCACACCTAACTATAACGTTACTTTAACCTTTAATTTTTTTCAGTGAATTTCTCGTTTAAAAAAAATGTAAAGTAATATTTTATTACCATACAAAAAACTAAACCCCTGCTGTGCAAGGCCTTGGTCAAACGACCTTCTATTTTTTTGAAGGGGAGTGGTATACATGCCCTCCTCTCCGAGCCTTATTAGACCCTGGGGACCCCATCCCCCAGGACCGTTTTTTTTTCAAATTAAAGGGGAGGGGTGTTGTGTGCTCCCTCTCCCCGAGTCTTATCAGGCTCTGGGACCCCATCCATCACGGCTGGAGGGGGGGCAGGTGGCCCCCTCCTCAAGCCTTATTGGGCCCTGGGAACCCTGCGCCCCAGATGTTTGTTTATTTAATTAAAGGGGAGGGGGGGGTGTCATGGTCTCCCCCCTCCGAGCCTTATCTCCTAGGGCCTTATCAACCAGGGCTCCTACTTAAAATAAAGGGGAGGGGACTGCATGGCTCCCCTCCATGAGCCTTGTTTGGCCTTGGGGACCCAAACCCCAGGGCCACTGCTACAATTAAAGGGGATGAGGCTGCGTGGCCACCCTCACTGAGCCTTGTTAGGCCCTGGGAACCCCATGTCCCAGGGCCATTTTCTCTAATTAAAGGGGCGGCGTGGCCCCCCTCCCCGACCCCATGCAATTTCCCAAAAGGGGTTTTGAACATGACTACAGCAAGTGATGTCACTGACAATGTCATGAGTGATGTAATATGTGAGATCATAAGCAGTGCATTGCAGGGGCGTACGTTATAGTTAGCTCAGTTAACTACAACTGCTGAATTGCCCTGGTTCTGTACAAATCTGAGCCTAACTATAACATCCCTGTAACCTATGTTTTTTTCCAGTGAATTTTTAAGGTTTTTTAAATATATTTCCTAACTATAACATCCCTGTAACCTTTGTTTTTTTCAGTGAACTTTGACAGTTTTTTAATGTTATTTCCTAACTGTAACCCGTAACCTTTAAGAGTGAGTGAGTGCATGAGTGTGTATGTGAGTGAATACATGGGTGTCTCACTCTGACCTCTATTCCGCCTCTTTCTGCTCATTTCTCGCCTTTATCTTGTCTCTTTCTGTTCGTTGCTGACCTTTATTCCGCCTCTTTCTGCTAGTTTCTGACCTTTATTCTGCCTTTTTGTGACCTTCAGTTTGCCTCTTTCTGCTCATTTCTGACCTCTATTTTGCCTCTGTCTGCTCATTTCTCACCTTTATTTTGCCTATTTCTGCTCATTTCTGACTTCTATTTTGCTTCTTTCTGCTCATTTCTGACCTCCATTCTGCCTCTTTCTGTTCATTTGTCACCTTTATTTTGACTCTTTTTGCTCGTTGTTGACCTTTATTTTTCCTTTCTCCTCATTTCTCACCTTTATTCTGCCTCTTTCTGCTCGGACCTTTATTCTGCCTCCTGCTGCTCGTTTCTGACCTCTATTTTTACTCTTTCTGCTTGTTTTTTTACCTCTATTCTGCCTCTTTCTGCTCGCTTCTCACCTTTATTTTGCCTTTTCCGGCTCATTTCTGACCTTTATTCTGAGTAGGTCTGTGAGTGGGTGAGAGTATGAGTGATTCTGTAAGTGGGTGCATGAGTGTCTTACTGGGTCTGTAAGTGGCTGGGAGGGTGTTTGAGTAGCTCTGTGAGTGGGTGCATAAGTATCTGAGTGGGTTCTGCTAATTGTCTGCCTCTCGCTGCTCGTTTCTGACCTCTATTTTGCCTCTTTCTACTCATTTCAGACCTTTATTCTGCCTCTTTCTGCTTGTTTCTCACCTTTATTTTGCCTCCTTCTGCTCTTTGCTGACCTTTATTTTGCCTCTTTCTGCCGTTTCTCACCTTTATTTTGCCTCTTTCTGCTCGGCTCTGGCCTTTATCTTGTCTCTTTCTGCTAGTTTCTGACCTTTATTCTGCCTCTTGCTGCTCGTTTCTGGCCTCTATTTTGCTTCTTTCTGACCTTTATTTTGCCTCCTTCTGCTAGTTTCTCACCTTTACTTTGCTTCTTTCTGCTCGTTGCTGACCTTTATTTTGCCTCTTTCTGCTAGTTTCTGACCTTTATTCTGCCTCTTTCTTACCTTTATTTTGCCTCTTTCTCCTCGCCCTGCGACCGTGGGGGGGAGGGGCTTGAAGGACCCTGCGGGACCAGCCGACTCTCCGCCTCTTGCAGGAGCTGGAATTGCTCTTGCACGAAGGGAGCTGCTGGAAATGCAGCTCCCTGCATGCAAGAGCAATCTTTCATTTCTTTCCCTGCCTGCAAATCTGTGCTGCAAGAGCTGAAACCTCCGCTTCCAGCAGGTGGGAGGCAGCACCTCCACTGCTCCCATCTGCTGGAACTGGAGCGTTTGCTTTGGCGGGACCTGTCACAGCTCCCGCCAAGCCAAAGCAAATAGCTATGTCCCGGGAGTAGGCACCCTGGGACATTGAGCCGGCTCTGGGGGGTGGGCCGCGCGCCCCCCTCCTTTCATCTGCATGGTCTGGCCCCGGGGAAATGGTGGTCCGAAGGGCCGTATATGGCCCAGGAGGGGGACTGCATGGCCCCCTCCCTCTTTTAAAAAACGTAATTAGTCCTGGGGAGGTGGTGGTCTCCGGGGTCGGGGTGGTCTGTGCGGCCCCTTGTTCATTTTAAACACTAGCCCCGGGGAGGTGGTGGGTCTGCGTGCCCCCCCATTGAATTTTATCAATAGCCCCAGGGAGGTGGTCATCCCAGGGGCCCGGGGGAGTTGGGGGAATCCAACAGCCCCCATTAATTATTAGCCCTGGGGAGGTGGTGGTTTCTGGGGCAAAAATAAGCCCTTGGAGGGGCGCCCTCGTGCGCCCCCTTCTTTTTTTTTTTTAAATGCTCGCATGCCCCCGGGACTTGGCCCTCCCGGGGGCTATAATGTAAACAAGCCCGGGAGACCGCAATTGTTTTTTTTTTAAAATATTGCTGCAGATTCGCGGCTCCATCACTTCCCTGTGGCAAAAATAAAAAAAATAAAAAAACTGCTTTTTGGTCCTGTAGGGGTCGCAGGGGGACCCCAGTTAGGGGGTCAGGGTATTCCTACCCTGCCCCCGTCTTATTTTTTCTTAAACACTTTCAGTGGGACTCGGCCAACGCCGAGTCCCAAGATGGCTGCCAACACTCCCTGGTTGAAGTGTTGACAGCCAATCAGATTTCAACACGGGGACTGTCGAATCCTTGGAGGATCCACGTCCCTATATATACAAATTTGGATCTATTTTAATATCTCAAAAACTACTTAACGGATTTACACCAATTCACAAAAAGGTTGCTTTCTGAACCAACAGTGACCTTTTTTGCGAAATTTGGTGTAATTCCGTTCAGCAGTTCAGGCTGTAGTGGCGTCTAAACTCCCTATGGGAATTTGCATGGGGAAAACGCGATTTGGGATAACCCCCCCCTTTTCTCTGCCCCTGCTTGACAGATCACCCAGAAACTTTCAAACAGCAGCTGAAATGTGCGTCGTACTAACTTTGAAAAATGTGTGAGGATTCATCAAACGGCACCAATGTTATTTACAAAAGAAAAAAAGCTCTACCAATGGAAATAAGGTCCTAACTATGACTACCTACTGTATACACACACTTCTACAAGGGGTTGAAGGCCAGGTGGTTTGTAAATGTCACTCCAGAGACGGCACATTAGGGCCATATTACACGTTATCTCATGTATTTTTTATATTACATGTTTATCTAAGGGTAGTTAGCTTGTCAAAGCTGTTTTCTTCAAAGTGCAGATAACAGTGGGCGCGGTTTGGATCTTGTTTACCTTTGATGAACAGATTTATGTAATACTCTGGTTGCAGCATTTACTGCATATTTGTGAATTTATCACATTTGCCACATAATTTGCAGATTTTCTCAAAAAATGCTGATTTCAGCTAAAAGGTATGGAATAACATTGCCAGAAAAATGTGCACATCATTTTTTATTTTTTACTGCATAATTTAGAAAACCTTGGTGAATAATTTAGTTTGCCATGCCGCATAATTCTAGTAGCCCTGATAATGTTAAAGTCCTGTAGGGTGTTTTTGAGGCTTTCATTTTGAAGAAGAGAAACACACTTCTCATTGAATCATGAAATATTTTTCCTATGTCAGAGTTCTCGGTGAAGTATGGGTTTTTATACCAGTGCACGTTGGGCAATAAAAGCATCCAAACAAATATATTCTGAAAAAAATACCACATGAAGTCGGTGGAAACAGCCAGTCCTCTTCTGCGCAGCATGGATATCTTAGTAAATCATATTGACAAAAACACTTCACTCCCAGGTACCTGTAAGAATAAATCTTCTTAGACAACGTGCCTAGTACCTCAAAAAATAGTAAAAATGCAAAAAGCAGATTATGTGATGAAACCTGACACATTTCGGCTGGCATGTATATATATATATATATATATATATATATATATATATATATATATATATATATATATATATAGTGTCTGGTGTCTGTCATTTGCACATCACCAGTCATTTGCAAAGACACTACTCAGTCACCAAAATGCTTCAAATATTTAGTGGTGGTCTGATATAACTGCTACTCAATTTAGGGATTTAAGGTTTAAGAAATGTGAAAGTCTGATTCTATGATGTGGGGTATTGCTCCAAATAACATCCGGTGTGCATGTAAATTTGGGAAGAACTGACTTTTACAAATAAGGCTGCAAGAGCATTTAAGTTCTGCAAATGTTAATCTTCTGGAAATGACTTGATAACATAGATCTGTAGTGAAATAGTTAGCACTCTTTGCAGCGCGCGCCAGGACACTGATTCGAGCAGACCAGCGCCCCCCCTTACTGCGGCGCGAGTTAGTCATCGCGGATTCTGATTCTAATCGCTTCCGACACACTGGCGGGTTCAGAAGGCCAGGGCAGACGTCACTAGCGGCGTCCACCGGAAGCGTATCCATGAGCAGCTCAGTCAAGCCAGGGCCGAATGCAGGAAAACTGTGGGTATGAACAAGTACCCCAAAACGAAACATTAATAACCCTTTTGAGTGGAAGGCCTGCCTCAACCCCAGTGCCTCCCGCAGACATAACTAATATAAATGGTTTACTGCATGCATCCTTTTGACATTTCTAATCATGATTAGTGTTATTTCTTCTCCCTAACGAAATTAATCCATCTAGATAGCTTAATTAATTTAAAGGCAGCATATTGCCAACATTTCACGTTGTATCAACTCTTAAAGTGGAATAATCCCTGAAAGTTGATTTATCTGCCAATACACGCACCACACAGATAGTTGAACATTTTCTCACATATCTGTTTCAGTTGAGTTAAAGTGACAAGGGGTAGGTTGAGAAGTCACAAAGGATGTAACTGCGTAACTCGTAACACATCTTCTAGGCTGTATCACCGAGAACCATTCCCACAGGGCAACTGCCCTTCTGTCAGCTGCAAAAGGCAGCTTAGCACTGCTGAGAACATAGTGCAACATGCAACCACGGGTTTGTATCCCGGCGCCTGCTCATCCGATCCTTCTTCCATGGTCAGTGAATGAGTACCACTGTGTTGGGTAATATTAAAACCTGGGTGTTGTCAAAGGAGCTGCAAGGCTACTGCTATGCAGACAATACTCCTTACAGTCTGAGGTCTGAAAGTGATACCGGGATTGCGAAACTGACAGGTAAGTACGCAGTTTACCTTATATGCCTTTTACGGAGCTACACCATTGTTGGACAGGCAAATTCAGACTAGTTTAGCCATCACTGTTGACTTATTTAGCTGTTTGGGCGCGGCCTCTGATGATCCGATCACTTTTTGTGAGGCTACCAAGTAGTTCAAATTTTAAAAATCCGCGACAGGATCCCTCCAAACGCACAAAGAGGACAGACACACGCAGGCAACAGGTCCACAGTACGGCTACTGTAGAAGCTTGGTTTATGAAGTGTTCAGTGATCTTTCTAGAATCACCAGGCACAGTAGAATGGTTGCTGCACTAGTCTACCTATTGTCACTTCAATAAAATGATAGATTATGGGATTTGCCAGGCTCCAGTAAATCTTCCAGAAGGGCAGGGGTGCTGTTGGTCAGTGTGGGAATGCTGGTGCTTCCAGACGACTGAGAATGGAAGCGCAGAAACCTAGGCATGGATGCTGCATGGACTGGTAGAGCTGCCAATGACTATCTGACATATCAAGAGGTCTTGCTTCCAAATGCCCGGTGACTTCTGGGGTCTTGCCGGAGGGCTGCAAGGATCTCCTGTCGTGATACAGATGAGGTTTCTTCTGCGCAGTGTTCCATACACGGGTGCCTAAGGGGAATTGCACAGCCACATTAACACTAGTCTAATACAATCACTGTGAAGCAGACCAGTGAGGGGTTTCTCCATTATATGCATTTTAGCTGCAGTAAAATATCAGTTTGCATGGGAGATCCACGTGTAGGCAATCACAGTCATTTTAATTTACACTCTTGTCACACCCAGATTCTTTTCTTGGCAGACAAAGTTAAAAACACAATACGTAGTGGGATGATAAAAGTGCACGGCTCTTGCCTGTGCTACCAAAGACAGATGTGAGTCAAAGAAGACACTACGATAACTAGTCCATAAGAGAAAACTAAACAATGATGGATTTAATCAAACATGTTTGACACTGAAGTAAGGATCGCCATCTCAGCGCTGGTCACTGGTTAATACTGGACCACAGTGCCGGGGCTGATTTCCTGCAGACAGGGTTGCACCTAAAGTGATCTACTGACCCCATCTGAAAAGCCATCAGAGTACAGCCAGCTCTCATTTCGAGTAGGAGATGGCTCCTTTATGCAACACCCCACATGCAGTTGGGCTTCTCGTTAGTAGAGAGAGGTATGGATTTAAGTGACTTCTATTGTAGTGACCGACACCTGAAATAGGAGAATGATAGAGAGAAAATGTCTTCCTCTATAACCCTTTTCTATGTAGGTAACTGAACAACACAGGTGAGTGATGAGGAACAGCGAGAAGTCCCCATCAGCCTTATCACACTAGATGAACACGCAATTCAATATGAAGACAATACCCACTTTCACTCGCTTTTTATGAAGATGCAAAATGTTTTGAGAGTAAAGAAGGCCTACTTTGATAAAGACTACCTTCCATGTCATCAGGCAATGCATCGGCGAGGTAAGTTATCTGGTTTCGCCAGTTTTTGCTGCTCAGTAGTTGCTTCCAAACACAAAGTGAGAAGGCTGACTGTTCATGAGTTCTTTTGCAGTTTAGTTATCCTCCCAACACCTCTGACCAAGGAAAGATTTTCCATTTATCATGCAACCCAGCTGTCCACTCAGGCCCCAAAACACAAAGTGGTTGTATCCCACTTCTACCAAGTCAGGCTTCTATGCAAACAGTTTGAGGCTGTACAAAGGAAAATACTGTTGAGTGAAGAGTGTCAGTGCCATGGATAAGACAAGAAAAAGGCACATATTAACCCAATGGGCAAATCTAAGAACGGCTTCTGTCCCACACGGTGCATCAAAGCACAGAAGATGTCTGAACTAGAAATGCTGCATTGGCTCGCCACTACCAAGCACATCATATCCCGTCAAGCATCTTTGAGCAGAAGTCCATCGAGAGTACTCCCCCCAGTACCTGCCATCCATTATCAGTACCTGCCATCCCACTATTAGTACCTGCCATCCCATTGTCAGTACCTGCCATCCCATTGTCAGTACCTGCCATCCCATTATCAGTATCTGCCATCCCATTGTCAGTACCTGCCATCCCATTATCAGTACCTGCCATCCCATTATCAGTACCTGCCATCCTATTATCAGTACCTGCCATCCCATTATCAGTACCTGCCATCCCATTGTCAGTATTCATAGTCATCTCTGTCCTAGGACCAGACACTTCTCATTGTAACTACTCAGGCAAGGCTTACATGGGTGCAGGGCGCTCCCTCAGGCAGAAGCACGGTTCTGGAGCACTCTGTCTTTTAATTTACACTCATTTACAATACCCTGATTGAGGACTGAGGTTCATTTCCAGAATACCTGTATGCACAAACATCACACAAGACTTTACGTTTGTAAGGGACAGCATACATCGGGATACTGAGTACACTGCAAAATTACAAGTCTAGATATCAGCCTTGCCAACCTTCCTACAACTCACTCCCTGTACTGTGCCTCAGCATAAGTACTCTAGAAACTCTAGCATGCATGTAGTGGTATCAAACTATAATAATCATATTTAAATGTACAGATTCATCTTTATACAACTTAGAGTTTTCACTGAATCCGTTTCTCAGTGCAGGGCTATTGCCTGTGCAGCAGAGGGCAGCATTGCAACTGCTTCTACAGGCCTAGCTTCAAACGCTGCCTTCACACTCAGGGAGGTACTTCTGCTTTAACGACACTGGTAAGTATATTATTCTGCGCATCATTTGCAATAGGAGTGTACATATGCCCTTACGTTTCATGGCACTAAAACATTTCCTTAGAACTTTTAAGGAATTAGAGAGCAGATGAGATTAGATGCTGTAAGAAATGAAAGTTGACTGGAATCCTCGCTATAGTTACAGGGGATATCACAAGGTGGGCACCATGGCTGAAAAAAGAGAATTATCATAAGGTTCATTTACGACACAAGGAATTTAAAGATGTTTGCATGCTAATTAGAAAGCCCAATAGTGTTTATATGTTAGATTTTGTTGCAGAAACGTTGGACCTATGCTGTAAATGGCTTGTGCACCATCCACGGGGCTTTAAACTTGACCATCTGCGTTATCTGGAGCCAATGCATAGTTCTGAAGTGACTAATGACTTAATTCTTACAAGCCAAGGGTGACTGGCCGTTATATTAAATAAAACTTGTGATCAGCAGATTAAGTACTCGGAAGCACCCATATAGAAATAATTTTCATAATCCAATATGGTTCCTAAAAGGGAATTGACAGAATACAGTTAAATATCAGTATTCTTGACTTTGAGACTCTTTATATGTATGTGTGTGTGTATATATATATATATATATATATATATATTTTTTTTCTTCATATAATTAAACTGTGTTTCACCTTCATACGTGGCTCGACTGATCTGTTCCTGAGAGCGCGCTTACTGGACTTTTTACCAAACTATTGACAGCCGGTATGCTCTGCCGGCGTGCGCGCCACTCCCCGTAGGGTCCATCCGTTCTGGAAGGAGCAAACAGGAAGAAATATATATATATATGTATGTATATCTAACATGGACTATGAAACATCTTACAACATTTAAAAATCTGCTTATGTGTACACACTATGTAAAATTGGGCAATACGATCCATAACTACTAAAGAAGGAAGATCTCCTTTTCCTGATAAAATCTTAATCTTCAAAAGGTCCTATTGGATGGGGCAAAGCACTTGTCGGATGTTTTTTTCAATCGCTGCCAAGAATAAAGATCTCTGCAGCTTTTATTGATGGACAATATGCATTGAACGTTGCTTTTTGAATTTTGATGGCGTCAGACACTTACAGGTAAATTAATTTTACTACATTGTCATGTATATTTTTGGATTTCAACATTGAAACCGGATTATGATAAAAAAAAAAAAAGTACTGATGGTGTACCAGTCTATATTCAAAGTTTCTGTATGTTGTTAGAGTTGTGGGAACACTATTATTGTGCTGCACACACTCAACTATTTCAACAGGCACCAGTGGTGACAGGGTGCCTTTAGGAGTCTAGCACCCTCATCCCTCGAATTGTTACATTGTTAACTTTAATGGAGCTTGCATTGGATATGCAATAACATTAACCACTATTACACTCTGATAGTTTAAAAACTAAAGGGAAACTTATGTGACAGTAATAGTGCGCTTTTAGACATGGTAATCCGCACAGAGAAGCACGTATTCATAAGCATCTCTGGTAACTAGTGTTAAACTTCTAAAATTTGAATCACTTCATTGTTTGAACACTTAAGCCAAATACGACCAAACTACGCCACTCAAATATTGTGACCCATTTCATTTTAAGACTGTGAGATTACTTCAACAATATCTTATGATTACTGAACCCGAACAGTGTACAACAACATGACTTGAACAGCTTGTAACTATGCTACATGAACACTGTGTGACTACTTAACACAAACGCGGAGAGGCTGCTTTATGCAAGTTTACCCGATCACTGCATGACAACTTCAAACTTGACTTAGTGTGTAACAACTTCACTCAAACACTATGTGACTGCCCAACTAAAACGCTGGGAGGGTACTCCACCCAAACACTAGGTGACAATTTCACCCACACTCAAGCGCAGTGGGGCAACTTTGAACTGTGTGACAATTTCATCCAAGCGTTGTGTGGCAATTTCATCCAAACACTGGTAGGCTGTTTTAAAATGAAACAGTGTGACTCCTAGGTGCTGGAACACTTCATGGTCCATTGGCACAGAAATCACTTGTTTGTACCTCGTGTAAAATTCAAATGGTTCGCTGTCTGCCCTATTTAGAGTGCAAACATTTTGTATTCACTAAACAGGGTAGGTCAGACAAACACCAATTTTGGCAGCGGTACCACATCCACCAAAATCTACTCAACCCCCATAGATTCTCCCAACACTTTCTGTGTCTTTGACTTGGCCTTCGTCTAGTAGTGTCCTAACTTTTCCTGCCATATCTGCTGTTCTGTCAGCTCAATCTTCTCTTGGAGCCTTTTTTGTTTGCTACGCATTGCTCAGTGTATCACATTTATCGGCACTCTGCCTTTTCTCTTCAATAGAAAGCAAAATACCTTACAGTGCCAGATCGCCTTTCACATTTATCAAGATGCATGCCTTGGTTAACGCTTATTTTGCAAATGTGCACAAGCGATAGAAACTTTGCATCAAAAATGTTCCTGACATTGGTAGAAAACAACACCAGGGATTTTTTTTTCCTTCGAAGAACTATGTGCGTTATCTAGTAGAGACAGAAAACATACACGATAAACAAAACTTCTGCCGCCTATTTTCCTACAAGACAAAAACAAGAATTGTGGCCAACCGTGTTTCTTATGCTGGAGGTCACCTGAATAGAAACAATATTTAAAGCACACTTCAGGGAGTCATATGATGGCCAGAATGTCTTCTTTCCTGTGTGTGAGCTGGGGACTGGAACTATCGTTTTCGCTTTTGATTGGCCTGCGAGCGCATGTAATTCAACCTCCCGATGCGGAGGCGGCCTCGTGCACCGGGGGGCCTTGCATCCAGTCACTTGTTAGAAGCAGCCTTGAGACATCCATTAAAAGCAAGCTGAAACCCCCAACGTCATTAGATCAGGTATCTGCAGCGTCTGCCCAACAAGCCCTTGGACCGCCACAAGGCAAGGTCGCCATGTTACTTTAAACAGGAAGACGGTACCTGACGCAGAAGTACAAGACGACCGGGCCGGACTTTTTGGGGAAGTCGTGCTCGAGCACTCTGCGGTCCAACTGGAGCCAATTTAGATGTCCCCTGTCAAATAAAAGGATAAGACAGCTTGTTAATTAAGTTGCTTTCATCGTCACAGTGCAGGATTTTTATTTTAACTCGATTTAGGCTCGAAACGGAACTAAAGACAAGAAAACATAAAACACAATGTATTTATCTGTACATTCCTATAGTGTACTTAACCTGAGGGTACCAACGTGCTGGACACAGAATAAAGTCATACTTTAACTTACAAAGAATAATCATGAGACAAAACAATAAAATACATTAAACAGCAATCTTTCCGAAGGACAGAGGGAGGAACTCTGCGGAATGGAGATGGTTAATGAAGGTGGAAGTAGCAGGGGGTGAGTTGGAGGGGTGGGTGCAAGGAAGAGAGAGGCAAGAGGCAAGGTGAAGAGAAGGGAAAGGGAGTGGCAGCAGGAAATCACAGAGCAGTGGAACAAGAGGCAGGAAGTCAAGGGTCCTTCATTTAGAAGGTAACAGGCTGACAGGAGAAGATGTGGACTAAGGAGGAGTGGGCAGAAAGGGGGTACAGTTCAAGGTACAGAGCTAGCTTTAATCATCAGACACAGGCACAAAAAACATTAGGTGAGGTAGAGTTCAATCACGAAGGTTTTCAATTTTCTTCATAAGAGAAAAAGCAATCGGATAGTTTGACATTTACTGTTAACGAGTTCTAAATGTATGTTGTATCAGCAGAAGAAAAGACTTTTATAGCCACTGTCTGTGGAGAATTGTTTGGGCTCCAGGGTCAGATTCTTGCGGCTCCTCAAACCCATGTTTCCACCAGGCAATTAAATATTTTAAAGCAAAAAGGTTTATATAAATGTAAGGCTTTTTTAAACGAATCATTAGCAAAAAGCCTATCCCTGAGCATCTGAAGACTACAGATGACATTTTGGAAGAACAACTTTCATAATCACAACTGAGGCTGGTGCACACCTGAGTGTTCAACAGGTAAAATAAGAAAAGTTAATTGTGAAAAAATGGACATCCAGGGATCTGCATACAATCCACCAATTTAATACATTATAGTTAATAACACAAGCGAATCAAACTATTAATGCAATTAGGCTTTTATTCTCGACTATTTAACAAAGAAAATGCTCCAGATTACGTTATAGAATACGCGGAAGCTACAATCAGCTCAAGGAAATTCATACATGTTTTATTTTGTTTATCAATGGATGCACCTGGAGCAAAAAAACTACCGTGTAACTATCTACTCACTGCTTGCCCTATGTTTTTTGTCTTGTAGTGTTACTGCCTAAACACAGTCCTTTCAGACACAGCGCCACCCCCCTGGCATACTGAGGTACAGTCTAATATTAATCAAATGTTAGCGAGAACGAAGTGTCAAATCTAGTACTCAGTCACTGCAGTGTTCACTCAAAACAGGTACTTTATGAACTAGACTGTAATAGAAAACCGTCTCGGAATAAAAGCATCTATACATCGAATCAGCCAACGCTGCTTTAATGCACATGATGCATAGGCGTACACCAGCAAGGGAGTGTTTGGTTTAGTTTTTCATTTCAACGACTACCTGTTGAGTGCACTCAGTCCTGGTTCAGGGAGAAGAGCACACTGAATCACACAGTGGAATACCAAGGGAATCCGAGGTTCTGTTCATTGCTGCCACTGTACATTGGTCTATTCTGATATTATTAATATTTCAGAAGCACCTGCTTGAACTGTGGCAGCACAATGGCTAATTATGGCATAGCCCTGGCACACGATAGCAGCACTTCTACAGGTATTCTAATTACTGGCATAAATACAAAAACAAGTCAAGCTTTAAATGTACCTGGCAACATATGCCAGAATTACCCAATAGTCTTCAACATGAACCTTCTTCATGTGTTGATGAAGTGCCTGGCCAGGGGCTGAAACTTCACTCGTGTAATGCATACTTTCTCACCCTCGTCCCTCAGCAGCGCACGATCAGTTTGGTAATGTGGACTTCCAGTTAGCATCTTGGATTGGTATTACGCCATTTGGATTCACTTAGCTTTTACTTCTACTCTTATCACTATGATACATTAAGGTAAACATTTTACCTTTTGCTTTTCAGAGGAATTTCCCTCTGGCACACAAAGTGTTGGGTAATTATTGTTTCTGCCAGGCACACAATTTTCCTATTGTGCACATAAATTAATTTGGTGCTGCAAAGTAACAATTCTCCTAAGCACTGGTGGAGGCCTTGAAGCATTATTAGTTGTGTTTATATAGAATTTACTTTTGCATGCTTTCCCGTTTCTAAGCACTTAGTTGTACTCAAGTTGTCAACCTCAAAAGGATGAAAGACTGAGTAGGCTCTGTTAGTATCCAAACTCATGCCATGAGGGTTATATCAGATGTCAGCCGTGAATGATTAACTTACTAGCCTCCATGCTAGCTGTAGTTCAACTATATCTGACTTGAACCATTTTCAGAGTTGTCTCTGATTATATGTGGGGTAGTGAATAACTCTGACACTCATCCCCATACCAGCCTAACTCTTGCCTCTACTCATCACTTCTCCAAGTAATCCTTCCATTTCTTGTGCCATCCTGGAGGAAACGTGATACTGATAAGACCAGAAGGGACTGTGGTACTGTGCAGGGCAGAAATAGAGACAGACGACAGGTGTCCTGTGGGCCTCATCTGGTGAGGCTTCCAGTGGCTCTGGAAATGGGGGTGTAGGAGTTTCTCCAGCACCCCCAGGTAACTGAAATTATCTCTCAACAACAGGCAGTCAAAAGGGTTCCTCTGACCGAATTCTGATAATTCTTGTAACTCAGTGTTTTCTCCCCTGACTGAAAATAGAAGGCATTTTGTAACTTGAACCATGTGACACTCTTGCTGGAGTACAGAAGAGCATGGAAGGAGACAGCTGCAGTATGTTAATGTTTTAAGGCATGAAAGTAAAACATCTGCTTGGTTTACAAACTAAACTCTTCAAGTACTGCAAAAATAACCACAACACCGAAACACAGCGCAGGTCATTATGAGACCCCACGGTATGCAAAGAGACAACACCGCACCCCTCAGCACAGCCCCGGTTCAGTATTTACCATTCATTGGGCTCTACACCTCGTACTGGGCAGCGCTTTAAATGGAACTATAGAAGTGCAGGCACTCTCTCTTTACAGTACCTGTTTGCTCCTTAGAAGTGCCTGTACTCCCCCATTAAATGTATTGCAGGGGTGCTGAGAAGTGCAGGTACTCTCCTTTCAAATTAAAGCAGTGCAGGTACACAGTACCAGACAGTACCTGCCCAAAGGGCTCTACGGACTCCATTTGGCTGAGGGGACTCTATGCCCCACTGTACACTGCGCTTGGAGGCGCCAGAGCACACATACTGGGAAGAAGTGGGCAGGCCTCCTGAATAGCAGCTGGGTCCGATTAGCTTCCCGCCAGCCCTCAACGACGCACCATTTGGAGCATAAGAACGGTGCACTTCTGACCGTTCGGCACCATCCCGGTTGCAGCACGAAGGGGTAGGTGGTTAGCGCGGCTTCCAGTGGAGGCGGGTGAGTATTATCTAAACCCCAAGAGTCGCCTGCACTCTACAGCAACTGAGTACAGGTAAGCGACTGGATTGTTGACAGTGGGGTTTGTGGATACACGGTGACTGTGCCTGCCCCTTTTGGACCTGCGATGGACTCTTATCCTTGTGGGCCCCGCACGGGGGCGTGGGTGTGTGCGGATGTCTGTCACACACGAGATCAGTGACAGCACCGCAGCACTTGCTTGGATTCCCTCTGTAGGACTCTTGCCCGCACCATTCCCGCATCTTGTGTTGGGGCTTGGGAAGCTGGCTAGGGGCATGTTCTGTGACCATCCCTACGTACTGCCGGCTCGCTTGTCTTACCCGTTACTGTTGCAACGAGATGGGTTGACTATTTGTGTTTGGTCAATACAATATATATATAAACCTTTTTTGAGGTTTAACCCTTCCCCATCTGTTTTTGTTGTGTTTTTTTCCCACCGTTACCAGATATCCTATTACAGATGTCTTTATTTAGTGCTGTAACAGATGGGGCGTAATTCTGAAGCTCATTAGGTGAGTTTGAGATTGCTTACTTCACCACTCCTCACTTAAGCACCAACGATGATATACACTAGATATCACTTCATCACCATGATACTTGTTAATTGTTGTCTAAATCTATTTCCATTTGTATGTTGCTACTCATGTAATATGTACTTTTAACTCGCGGTTTATGAATTATCATTCTCCTGACCGCAGACATTGTGCCATTACTAAACAATTGCGAGGGGCTCTCCTCCTCCCCCCTTTTTCTTGTTTCACAATACGGCTTGCACCTTGTTGGGCAATCGACTTTTAGATACATAACCAAGTGTTGTTTTTCACTATCCTTATATGCAGGTTCGTCCCAGTAATAACAGGTAGTATCCTGTTCATCCTTATAGTAGTAGGTAATATCCTCACACTATTCTTTTATATATTTTAGCTATGGGGCATGTTGCACACCCCATTCACTGTAGATAGTCACTTCTCACGGTCCTGAAGAAACGCCACCTGATCCTTTGGACTAACTGGCGTGAAACATGTCGACCATCAAGGAGTAGAGCGCCTCTTGAACCTTGGTAGCTTGTTAGTCGCCTCTCCTTACTATTTTTAATCGAGTAGGTATCCACCTAGAATAAAATTTGCTCTCAAAGGAATCCCAACTTGTTTTATATTCACTTTCAGAACATCTACACTCACACTAGGTCCCTCACACCCACAGCACCCTTACGGCAGGAACAAAAGATCTCCGGCAAAGAGCCCCTTCATGGGTGCCCGTCGGGTATTGCAGCGCCGACCCGACGAGGAGCAGACCCATATGATGAAGCATGACACCTAGCTTGCTGGGTGTGTGAGGGCCTTAGTTCCAAAAGGAGGATTTCTCCTCCTTTCAGGGTGCCTGGGACACTACCTGCATATTGAGGAACTGCGTACCTCTTTTTTGCGTTTACTCTGATAGGGCAAGTACGCTGGACCTCTTGATTAAGCCCTCTGTCCCCCCCCTTTTTTGTAACACTCCTGAATAGCAACCCAGCAGTGCAGGCCACACCCGGGCAAAGCTAGCCCAAGGGCGGACCAATCTGCGCCCGTCAGCAGCCAGCCGAGACTGGGCTGGGCCGCCCCTCTAACGCCTGTTGCATGGGGTCAGTAATCCACAGCATTGGGCTGCCTTGGCATTTAACTGCAGTTTGTCCTCAGTTATCGATAAATCTATATACTTTAAATCAAGATGGGAAAGACAAAAGGAGAGTCCTCGAATGTAGTTGACAACAGACCGAGAACCCAGAACTCTATCTTGACCTTCCTTAATAATGCAGTGGGGGTTATAGCCGAGGAAATTACTCTTGTTGAAGACCAATTGGTTTCCTCCCACACAAACGCTAATACTATAATCGCATGTGATGAGGCTTTGCCTCTGAGTCTGCCTGCTCAGACTTCTACATCTGGTATTAGTGGGGTCGATGAAGCGGTGGTTCCTGTAGGGACACAAGGCAGGACATGTGCTGCTCAAGCAATACTCAAGTTACTTCTACTAAAGTTCACAAGGAAAAGAAGGACAGAGCTGAGCTGATGTCTAGAGCGTCATTTTGGAGTTTCAATGTATTCAAGGAGTCCTGGATTAGAGCAACATATTTTTTTCTTTTCTTTTTTTCTCTTTTTTTGATTTAATGGGGTTCTAAAGTCAGAACAACAGAATACAAGAGACAGCCAACACGTGTTTCGCCCCTTTCTTGGCATGCAGGCCTGGGGCTTTCTCAAGGCATAGGGAGTAGAGTCAGGGAGTAACTCCGCTTGCGTGACTGATGCGTAATAAAATTCTGTATTCAAAAAGATTCTCAGGGAGCGGTGTGTAAGGTCCGTCTCAGCACGGAGCCGTGTAAAGTGCTGACAGCAACGAGGTCCCAAATATCTTATCCTGTTGATCAAAAACCAGCATTGCACCACTCAAAAGTGTGTTTTCTGATAGCAGTATTTGTTCTTCTCACAGCTTTATTTGCTTCTTTGTGCAACACAATTCCTCAGGTGCCTTTGCATAAATCAGGTAAAATCCAATACGAATATGAAGGTCTCTTCAGTTCTGTTTCCCGATCTAATGTTGCCGCATTCAATACATCGTTCTCAAAAGGAAAATCCTTTTTCGTACAAACAAAAAAGTCCCTTTCCCAGAAAAATGTTGTTTATCATGTGCTCAGTAAGTAATTTGTCCAGTTCCTTTGAAGAAAGAAGCATTAGACATCCGGTTTGGACTACAAGAACATTGGCAGGATGGTTTACTGGTCCTAGGTGGTTTTAAATTTCCTGCCGTCACGCAAGTGTTTAGTTCCCATTAGAAGAAAGCTCATCTAGGCATCCTTGGGAAGGAAGCATGTCACGGGCCATACACTTCAGACCAGCTCTGAACTCGTTGTAGGTAGGTGTCTTGCTAGAGTTCAGAGCTGGTCTGAAGTGTGCGGCCTGTGACGTGAAAAAAGGGAAGTTCTTGCGCTGACCAAATACTCGTTGACCCACTATTCGATGGTTAAATCAATGAACAATACTGAACTGTATTTTAAGCTAGACATGCCCCCCCATCAGAGATGACTTCTGACTTATTTTCGTCTGAATTTATTTACCCATATATGTTAGGATAGCATAAGCCCTTCGATTTCCCTGTAAGTATATGTGATATAGCTGCTATTTCTGATACTTTGCACATTGTTTTAATTTGCCCCAAATATAATACGTTACGGTATAATCTTATTCTCCCGCTTCTATGGTCAATAAATTTTGCCAGCTTTACTGTATTTGCAACTTTTATCCACACCAAATGTATGTTTTTATTTATCATGGTTCTTAGCAGGTGCCTTAAATTCATGTTCTTGAGATGGGCTGACTTTAATGGCCCAATTTTACTCTCCATTTTTCAAAGTTTTAATGAATTGTTTGGTTTTATGTACTATTATGATTTGCATTGATCAAATCAAATAAAATGATTCTTGACTTGACCTGCCAATTTAAAGCAATGGTAATGTGGGATAACTTTGTATGAAAACATGTTTTCCCCTGTTACGAGCTGCAAAACCTTGAAAATGTGACATTCCCCCATATAAATTCTGTGTCACCTGACAAAATTTGTACTGACAAAAGGTACAGTATTTCTGCACAATTTGGAACCCAGGTCCAAGTGCAAATTTCAGAACAATAATCTAGGTCACATTTTGGACTTACCTTTAACATATTCTTCAAATAACACTACTGGGCCTCAAAATTCACCCTACGTGCACTAAATGGAAATCTCTCACTAAGCACACTTGCCCTCAAATTTGCCTTTGAATTCTTCACAACTCTATGTCTTTAGAGAGTTGAAGTCACTGCTCAGCTGCCACTCTGACATCTGTTCCAGCACCACTGAGGACTATGCAAAAATACTTTACCATCCCCGCTCTCTTCTGCTCTACACCCGCCACATAGGACTCCATGCCACCCATCCAGTCTCCTCCCCTCACCTCTCTCTCCTACTCTCTGCTCTATGATGGCTTTAGATGCCCGCATCCTGAGGTTCCTTCCTGAGGTACATCAAGCAGATGCTTTCTGCTTTTCCCTCTATCCTTTCTCCAGGGCGGACCATCCATCAGAGAGGAAAGAAGCAGGCACTGCAGACTTCCGCCCAGTCCCAGGTGTTGTCTCTCGTGCACTCATTACACATCACTGCTTCATCCACAGCATCACCAGTAGGATGCACAGAGCACACATGGACCTGGTTCGGATGAGTATGTGAGCTGGGGTGGTAGGCCCCACACCGGGTGTATTTCACTCTTTCACTGGTTTTCTATTGGATCATATTCAGCGCGCGCCCCTGTGCTGTTCCGGAAGATTCCGGCCTGTCCAAACCCATACTCAGCATTGGCCATGGTTAGCTGAGTGACAGACAGGATCTGGACAGAGTACACTATGAATCTGACAACGGAAATAAAAACAACAGAAGCTCCAGCCAGAGCAGGTTTCTGCAGTTTCCATATTCATACTGGCTAAGGCATTATGGGTTTTGTAAATGTAATAACCCTAAACTGATCTGCCTGGTTTCATGAATACTATTATTTATAATACACTAAAGAGTGTAATAAATATAGACATTTTACTAACACTGCTTCATATTCTACCCAAGTATTTACGTGAACACTAAATTGCACTGAAATGATTATGCAAAAAGCTATGAATCTATTTCTATTAGCCTGCTCCTGCAGGAAGGAAGTCCCTAGAAGTGAGGAGAGGTGTGTGGCACGTGTGGAAGTGCATGAGGGTGATGCGCAGGGCTCCCACAGCTCCCCCTCTTCACAATAACCGTTTCGGTCAGTATCAGGCCTGCAGATGGCTGTAAGTGCCTCGTGGTCTCCTGAAGTAAGAGGCAGCATGCCCCATGTATAATCAGGGGGCAGCCACACAGATGCCCAATCATCACATCACTCTCACCGTTACACTACGGAAACAAGTACAATTTTGAGAGCCCAAAGGTGACATTGAGCGCTAAATTAATAGCTAACAAGAATCAAATAACATGTATTCATTATCAGCTACCACAATATTGACTGACCTAGGTGAACTATTTCTCACTGTTCCGATTTTTTTTTTACATGCGCTTAGGGTTGTATAGCTCTAAAAGTTTATAAACTAAGACACTTCACTTTGTATCTACTGGCTTAACCATCTAAAGTACGAGATGCACATTTCTGCCAACCTGTTGCCACAATGCGTCAAGAACACTAAAGATGGCTTTGACCTCTGGAGATAGGTGTGTGCCCGCTTCCAGGGTGGCACTGTCTAGTCTCTATGGGTAAGAGCCCTTTTGGGTACAATATGGACCCTTTGAAGGCCGGAGTATCAGTTTTGGTTAGGACAGCAGACATTTCCTGAAAAAAGTCCGACTGAAGATGCTGCATGTTTGTGTACTCACTCGTTATATCTTACTAGTGTGCGTACAAAAGCAAGATCACAAGTCCACTCCCCCCTTGTCCTATGTTATGTTAAATTGAATTTTGCATTGAAAAATGAAGGTTTCAGACTGTCATATTATTTGTAGATCTGAAATAAAATGTACATATAAATAAGAATTAGTGTATGTCTTCTATTTGCATATCTGAGGGTAGAAGAATCTATACCCAAAATACAAACCATTCATTACATTAAATAAACCCCCTCGTGCAAACGTTGTTGGATTGTATCTGATACCCTGATGTCTGCATAGGGACAAAGGGCTGCCATGGATTGGCTGGAATACAAACATATTGGGCACACTATGCAGTGACCCTCAACAAAGCAGGCAGCTGCCTGGCGGACGGCTGCATCCCCTAGACGAAATTGGAGGCAGGATACCATGGGAGGTTCCACTTTGTGACTGCAGGCACAGTGCAGGCAACGGTTAATTATTCATAAAACAAGGAGGCATCTCCGTTAAAGTCCCAAAGAGGTGGCCACGTCTCGTGCCCTCGCGGCCCTTTTATGCAATGAGCATTGCAAGGACAAAGGCAGTGACTGCTGCCTCGCGCCATCCGTCCCACAGCCTGAAATGAAAGATAAGCCTCTATGCTTTGATGGACAATAAGGATCCCCTGATCCGGTGCTCGGTAAGGACTTAGTCGTGTGAGACAAAAATGCATGAAATTGTTTCTTCAGCTGCATAAAATATGCACACATAAATATGTTTTCCAAATAAATAAATGTTTTCTTGTTTTGCACATTTCCTCTAATGTGCTATTATTTTTTGTAATCCATTTTGCTTCTAACTCTGGTTGTTTTCAGTTGGCTTCTCTGGTGTTACTTTGCTTCTCTGTTCCTGAAGCAGTCCACACCTTGATGGGACATAATCGAGCCACCGCCCCACTCTTTTATGAAGCGCTACTCCCTGTACACCAGCTACCCTGAGAGTAAACTATCTGGAGAGAACGTTCTCCAAAACAAATATCTGTGCTGACCATTATTACTGCCACCCCCCTGCTCATTAACTCTTTCATTGTCTTCCCACTGGTTGGTAGTGGAGATGGCTGGACACACGAGTCAGAATAATGTGTTAACCGTATATAGTAATGTCACAGGACCCATTTGCAAAGAAAAGTTTACAGCTGAGAATTCCCCACTGGTGGATGCCAGGAACACACAAAGGGATTTGTGGCAGGCGTAAATGCATTTACTACTGCGGATTTCCCTACCACAAGTGTGGAGAAATCTGTAGTAGTAAATCTGACTCAAGGGGTGGATGCGGGCATGCCAACAAGGATGGTTTAGAAAGCCTACATATGTGTACAGTGGTAAGCATTCTAAACCACTATCTAACCACTTTCCACCCTGGAATTGGTTGAAGATTTACAGAACAGGATCGGGAAACTATCACCGCCAGATTTGTTGTGGATGTAAGAGAAGTGTTTCCTCTTTTGAGAAAAATTGCTTTCCCATAGAAACCACTGTGAATTTACACAAGACTCCATTCCCCCTGGGAACAGAATCTAAAGGAACTGTCACATGACTTTTACAGTAGTACACCTCGAAACCTACACCTGGACCAGCTTTCCAGGCAGACTACTGAGAACTGTGGTGCGCTTACAACAAACACGTAAAAGTATGTTCAGCCCAGATCTGAATCTCCACCCTTACCTTTATGCTTTATTGGTGAATCAGCACCATAGCATCTGGTACCTTCTAAAATGCTGCAAACTTACCACACACAGAAAAATTGTGCAAGTTGGCTATATAATACCGCCGTTAAACACAAAATATTTGCAAATCTGAACAACACAAAAATGCACTGAGTATATTATGGGCATACTCGCGCGTGCATGCTCCAAACTCCCTTTCAGAAAGTAGACTCTCCCATTTTGAGTAACCAACTATGCTCCCTATCATGAGTAAGCAAAAGCACCGCTCGTGCCCAGCTCATGCACAGTGAGCGGCATGCCCTGCACTGTACGGCGCTTGTTTCGAAGTCCACTGCATGGGAAAACTGTTGTGCCAAAGGATGGACCATAAACACCTCGACTCCAGATTCTCATAATTTGTAGCAAAAATATTTTTTCTCCTTCTAAAAGGCAAAAATATATACAGTGGGGATGTGCTGAATATGGTTGCATCTATAATGTGGGTCTGATCACCATCACAGAAGTCAAGAGTGCAAGGGCCTGCAATTTGCTTGCATCATCTTGAAGGTGGCCTAAGTGCATCAGGGATGGTGGTGTGCACTTGTAGTGCACCCTTTCGTGAATTAAATTAGTGCCATTAGAACCGCAAATGCCTTCTCAGTGGGGCACAAGTGAGAAAAACAGAACATTGTTTATGATTATTTCAGCATCTCTACATTTATATCCACCATTTCCCTTTTTGCATTTCAATCTTTTGCACACGCTTATTCTGCTTCATGTGGTGATGGATGCAAAAAAGTGTGAACATATTTCCGCATCCCTGCTTACGGTTGCAGAGAGGGAAGGCAAGCTTATCTGTTGTAGGACGAGAAGGGCCAATACAATGCTGTACGAATGGAAAGAGTTTGATGCAAAATGTGGTTCCCTTCCAGAAAGCTTGCATGTAGATCCTGTAACCTTCACAAAACGTACAAAAAAGGCACTCAGATACTATGGGTGAGACTTATCAACACTTTGTGCCGGTGCAAAGTCACCAAAAGTGTCACGAACAGACACAAAGTACTGATTTGTTATTTACTTTCCAAGGGAAAACTTCTTTTGGGTGTAAAGTTGCTTAAAAATAATGCAAAGCAGCACTTTGCGCTGCTTTACATCACTTTGCGTCAAGGGGGAGTCCCATGAGTAGCTCATGGGTGTTCCGGTGCCATCACCCATGGCTTTTGATCCAAGCCTGAGCTAATAATATTTGCAGACTGTGGTGTGCGCTAAAAAGCTTTTGACGCAAGCCTGAGCTAATAATATTTGTAGACTGGGGTGAGGGCTAAAAAATGACTCCTCCTCAAGGCAGCCACGAAGTAGGGAACATTTTCTTATTTCTTCAAACCTTTCAAACTGTTTGCGTGCTGCATTGTGCAGCACACATGCAAAGAGGGAAAAGTTTTAAAGTTACTTTAAACATAGTGTTTTGTACTGGAAGAATATCCTTCCAGTACAAAACCTATGCTAGACTCATGCACACGTCTTTGCAATATGGTGCAAAGGTGTGTGTAGGGCGCTAGACAGCCTCACTGTGTCATAGCTGGGAAAAAGAGCAGCAGCACTGTATCTTTGTAGATAATGGTGTGACCTGCTCTCTCCCTTTAATGCAAAACAATGCAGTAACTTTCGTTGCTGCGCGGCGTGAAATTATAGTAAATGTATCCCTCTATTTCCCTAAAGACTGTAGTCCCACCTACAGAATACTCGCAGGGCCTCTTGTCAGGATGTATGTAAAAAATTAATAAACAATAAAAACGGTTAATTAAAAATATAGCAGTAACATTGTGACAAAAATTCACAGATAACATATATTCCTATGTGAAAAAGAGAAATGTAGTATTAAAGAAGTCGATTTTTTCCAAATAATGTCCCTGCGCCAAAATGTAACCCTGAAACAGACCTACAGCAGTTATTAATATCTGTACCCTACACCTAACCCTTCAGCACTCTCTCTTCCTGTTACCCAAATCCGCAACCTAATCCTTGCCTTAAGCCTAGCCCTTTACCTTCACCTTCAACCCTAAACATCATAGCCGTTAACTTATTCCTATCCCTCACCATTGCCCTAAATCTTACCCTAATCCATTTTTATTTATAATATTTTATTCATTTAATTTTTAGATGTTTTAAACGCATAAAAATATGTTAAATTTAAATATAACGTTTTAATTGTGAATACAAACCTTTTGGGAAAATGTTTTAGGTAAAATACTTTTTACACAAATTGCTTATGTCATGACATTTATAGGGCTCTCTGCTTTGTTGGAACAGTAATGTGTGTGAAGCATTGACTGACCGCATAAAAATCCCAAACACATCTTAGTAAAAATTTAAAAAAAACTTGCAGGCGCCTTCATTTCGTAAAATAGAGGGCTGTGCCATGAAACAAATGTCGGTGACATCAAGAACCAGTGGCAGTGAATAAATGCAAGTACACTTGGTTCCGCCAAGAACCAAACACAGAGCATTGACGAAATTCTAAAATGTAAGCGTCAATATACTTTTCACTGATGAGCGTATCTCAATGGAGACTGAAATTCTGTGGAGCCTCTTGTGAAGGCCATTAACTACTGAGCAGTTTATATCTTATAATCTGCTGTCACAGGGATTCACAGTGGCATTTCCTTTTGGCACCAACATAGATTCCTTACATGAAAGAATTATGAGTCTCCTATGTGCACACTCCAAGCTGATCTACTGAAGTTTTAGGAAAGCCATTAAAACCTGGCTTTCACCCTAACTAATGTGCTGCCTCGAGGTTTGTCGGTCAATAGTTGCTGTCTACATACTACCAAAATGTCTTCGGGTGTATGTTACAAACCCAAAATACAATAGAATACAAATATTTTCCCAGGGCTTGAATATCGAAGGTCCCGGAGTGCATTATTATGGAAAACAGGAACCTTCTCACTACTAGAGAGAGTCACAGTGTCTAGAAGAGAGGTCATGCAATGAAAGGCGACTTCCATGAGATATTATGATCAGCCGCAAACAAAACCTTCTTGACAAATACCTGGAGGCAGGAGGATGATTACAGGCAGGCGTTAGCATGGCTGCGAAGGCTTGTCAGCAGTGGGAAGAGGCAGATGAGCCAATTTTCCTGGAGATCCCCCACCCGTCAGTGCCTTGTGTGCAGATCTTGGAACAGTCCATCGTATTTCCAGTCCTAGGGATCAATCAATCAATCAGGGGTTTTTAAGTGCGCTACTCACCCGTGAGAGTCTCAAGGTGCGGGGGGGGAAGGGTGGGTGGAAACAACTCTGGTCAGTCGAAGAGCTAGGTCTTGAAGGTCTTCCTAAAGATGTATAGGGTGGGGGCGCGTCTGATGTTGATCGGGAGCTCGTTCCAGGTCTTGGTCGCGATGTAGGAGATGGTTCTTCCACTCGTTTGTGCTCTGCGGATGCGCAGGGGTTCGGCAAGGGCGAGGTCGGCGGATCGGAGGCTCCTCTTGGGTACATGGAAGGAGATTCTATTGTTGAGATATTGGGGTCCGGTGTTGTGGAGGCATTTGAAGGTGTGGGTGAGTATCTTGAAAGTTACTCTCTTCTCCACGGGGAGCCAGTGGATGTTCCGCAGGTGTTGGGTGATGTGTTCGTGTCGAGGGAAGCCGAGGACGAGTCTGGCTGCGGTGTTCTGTATGGTCTGGAGTTTGTGGAGCAGAGACTTGTAGATCCCGGCGTAGAGGGCGTTTACGTAGTCTAGTCTGCTGGTTATGAGTGCGTGGGTGACGGTCTTCCTTGATTCGGGGGGGATCCATTTGAAGGTATTTCGGAGGATGCGGAGGGTGTTGAAGCAGCTTGAGGCGACGACGTTGACCTGTCGGGTCATTGAGAGGGAGGAGTCGAGTACGATGCCGAGGTTTCGGGCGTGGTCCCTGGGGGTGGGAGGGCTGCAGAGGGCGGTGTGCCACCAGGTGTTTTCCCATGCAGAGGGGGAGGGTCCGAGGACGAGTACCTCTGTCTTCTCCGAGTTGAGCTTCAGGCAGCTGCTGCTCATCCATGATGTGACGTCCTTTATTCCTTCCTGGAAGTTGAGTTTGGTGGTGATGAGGTCCTTGGTGAGGGAGAGGATGAGCTGGGTGTCGTCGGCGTAGGATACTATGCTGAGTCCGTGCTATCTGACGATGGCGGCGAGGGGGGCCATGTAGATGTTGAAGAGCGTGGGGCTGAGCGACGACCCTTGGGGTACTCCGCAGTTGATTTCCGTAGGTTCGGAGAGGAAGGGTGGCAGTCTGATTCTTTGGGTTCTGCCGGTAAGGAAGGAGCGGAGCCAGTCGAGAGCGGGTCCCTGTATGACGGTGTCGTGGAGTCTAGCGGTGAGTGTGCGGTGGGAGACAGTGTCGAACGCTGCAGAGAGGTCAAGTAGGATCAGGGCCGCGGTGTGTCCTTGGTCGAGGAGGGTGCGGATGTTGTCTGTGGCGGCGAGTAGAGTGGTATCGGTGCTGTGGTTGCTTCAGAATCTGGATTGGGAGGGGTCGAGGTTGGAGTTTCCTTCGATTAATTTTGTTAGTTGGGCGTTGACGGTCTTCTCTGTGACTTTGGCCGCGAAGGGGAGGATGGAGATGGATCGGTAGTTCTTGAGGTCCGTGGGATCTGCTGAGGGCTTCTTGAGCAGGGGTCTGACTTCTGCACGTTTCCAGTCGTCGGGAAAGATGCCCGTTTCGAGGGTGGCGTTGATGGTGCGTCATAGTTTTGGAGCGATGGCGGTGGTGGCTTTGTGGAAGATGTGCGGGGGCAGGGATCCGTGTGGGCTCTTGAGTGGATGCCTTTCATGGTCGATGCGGTGTCTTCGGTGGTGACTGGGGTCCTGGAGGAGATGGTGGGCTGGCTGGCGTTGCTGGAGTAGAAAGTGGTTTCGGAGTCAAGTGTCTGGTCGTTAAAGTTGTTGTAGAGGCCCTTGATTTTCAGATGGAAGTAGGAGCCGAGCTTGTTGCAGAGGTCCTGGGAAGGGGTGATGTCCATGGTTTCGCTGGGGGGCTTGGTGAATTCCTGGATGACGCTGAAGAGTTCCTAGGAGTTGCTGGAGTTGGCGAGGATCTTGTTCTCGATGAAGGTCTTTTTGGTGGATCTGATGCGTTGGTGGTATTCCGTCCTGGCATTCTTGTAGGTGGTGCGATCTTCCAACGTTTTGCTGTTTCTCCAGTTTTTCTCGAGCCGTCTGCAGGTGCGTCTGGATTCTTGGAAGTCGGTGGTGAACCAGGTGGCCTTCCTGGGGCGCTGTCTGTCGGGGTTACATAGGGGTGGAGCTCGATTGCGCAGTTGGAGATCCATCTGTGGAGTTCTTTGGCTGCAAGGTTGGCGTTGGTTGAGGTGATGGGGGCATCGCGGTTGAGGGTGGAGTGGAGCTGCTCCTCTGTGACTTTGCTCCAGTTTCTTCGTGGAGGGCAGGGTGCAGGTTTGGGCGGCGTGGGTTTGTTGACAAGGAAGTGTACACAGTGGTGGTCTGTCCATGGAGGTTGCGTGGTGTGGCTGAAGCGGATGTTGTTCCCACCTGCGAAGATGGGGTCGAGGATGTGTCCTGCCTTGTGGGTAGGCGTGGTGATGAGCTGTTTCAGTCCGATGTTGGCGAGGTTGTCCAGGAGGATGGTGGAGTTGGGGTCGCTGGGGCTGTCGAGGTGGAAGTTCAGGTCTCCGATGAGTACGTAGTCCATGGAGGCGATGGCGTGGGGTGCGATGAGGTCAGCAATGGTGGTGGCGAAGAAAGCGCGAGGTCCGGGGGGTCTGTAGGCAAGGGTGCCGGAAATTGTGGTTCTAGGGCTGGTCTGGATTTGGAAGTGAAGGTGATCGGTGGTGGAGAAGGAGCCATTCGTGGTGGAGGTGGAGAGTCAGAGGGAGCTCTTGTGTGCGATGGCGAGTCCTCCTCCTGGGTGGTTGGGGCGGTCCTTCCTTTGGATCTTGTATCTGTCAGGGATGGCAGTGGCGATGTCGGGGGCGGAAGAGGCGTTGGTCCAGGTTTCTGTGAAGAAGGCGACGTCTGGTGAGAGGGTGTCGAGGAGGTCCCAGATCTCTACGGCGTGTCTGTGCAGGGAGCGCACGTTGAGGAGGATGCATTTCAGGGCTTCGGTGGTGTTGGCGTCCGACGTGGGGGCAGTGCCCGTGGGGGTGAGGAGGGTGGTGAAGGTCTGGCGGCAGTGACGGCAGGAGAACTGGCCATGGGTGGTGTTCAGCGTGGACAGCTGGCAGTTGTTGTTCCTTCCGGGGTTGAGTGCGAGGAGGGCAGCTGAGTCGTAGCGGTGGATGGTCGGAGATCCAGGGTTTCTGGTGCTGGTCACGGTCGGGTGCAGATGGGGTTGCCTTTGGCGCGGCGCACCTGCTGCGCGTGGCTGCGCAACGGTCGCCATTAAATAGGGGAGGAGGGAGGGAAACGCAGCTGGGAGGCGGGAGCGGGAACCGGCAGGGAGGAGGGGCTGCATGGGCAGCAGCGGCGGGGAAAAAAGGCGGGAAGAACAGGCAGCGAAAACGGGCAGGGGGTACAAAAAAAGGGCACAGGCACAAAAATAGGGAGAAGACAGGACAAGGATTAAACAGGCAATAGACCAAAAAACGGGCATAAGAATTGTCATTGGTTGCTTCGGTTGAACCAATGGCACAGGGACAATCCTAGTTATCATATTCAATGGAAAAGCCTATGGCGGGAACATGTTCTGATGCCAAGGAGCTAGGGGTCAATCCTAGTCTAGGTTAACTGTAATGAGGAGTATCTTCTCCTCATTGGTTACTGCTTTCCGGCTCTTGTATCCTCACAATTTATTTTAGTATCCCAGACCTAGTATACAAAGATATAAACACAATGGCAAAATAATGCAAAACATTTACACGTTTTGAACCAAACTTTTCTGAGTACATGGCAATTTCGAAGATTTGCTCTGAGTAGCAGACAGCGGTCTTGCTGAATGAAGCCGCAATATATAAGTATTCAAACGGTGTGCGGCAACGAGTGGGCGAGAGGGAGAGGCACTGTTTCCTTTTCACCAATCAGGTGTCAGTGCATAAAGACATAAGCTCAAACTTGGAACTGGACTAAAATGACGGACATTTAACCTAGAGATAATCGTAATTTATTGAAACACATTTATACACGGTTTGCTAGGTCAGGTTGCTTTGACAAATATCCCAACAAGAGCGTATGAAACTTAATGCAAACATTTAAACACATTTAAATGCCACTGCAATGGCTTCTGAATGAAATACTATTATTGCATCTGAGTCATGTGCCCGTCCCACTTCATTTCACCCATTCTCTGGGACCACAGGTACCTGCACAGCACGCGGACGTGCGTCATGTTTTTGATTCGGATCCAACCCCACTGGCAGCACAAGCAACAAATGGAGACATTTTGATCCTGTTGGAGGCTGCCAGCCCAGGATTTCCTTCTCTCACCGGTCACGGTGACACAGCTGTGCCAGGCTGTGAGCTGAGGCACGCAATGGCGGGTGTGAGTGAGCTCAAGGTGCTGACTCGGGGCCGGTGCTCCCCGGCACACACATCTATTGTCTACTCACCCAGAGCTGCCTGAGAGTGGCGTGAACAGGAAGCCATGATGGATGGTGGCGACAGGCAACACTGCCTTTGGGAGCATGCCCAGACCAGCTTTATTTTTAGTCCTTGCTGTCTTACATTGTACACACCACTGTGCAAGGGAATGGAGAAAAAGCAACTTACACACGGAGCCAATACTTGCATATATACCACACACCCTCCTGTATTGAGGAGAAGCGCAGGGAGATGCTCTCACTACCATAGACCCCTTGAACTCTCTCACAAGGATCTCTTTCAAGAAGTGGGACATCCACACTGAGCGCCAGTAACTCGTTCACTGAAGACATCTGGCTGCTAGGATGCTGAAAACTACAAGTCTACATGTTTTCATTTCCTTGTGTGTGATAGAAGAAGGCATATTGCCAATTAACACAACATTTGCTGGAAGTAGTATTTTTTTTCAGTTTAATGAGAATCAGACTTCAGTGCTGGAATCCGCATGGAGAGCCCACTCAGACAGTGAAAAGCAATCTTTATGAATTTGGCCAGTAAACACAAAATAATGTATGTTTATAGGCCACCGTGTGGCGATTGACAAATTCAACCCTACAATTCCAATTCAATCCTGCAAGAAGTGAGGGCAGCATCCTTATGAATAGTGACTGTGGTGTTCCTCTGCCAGGGTAGTTTCAGGGAGTGCAAAACTGCAGTAAGGGGCAACCAAATTATTTTAAAGTATATCAGACCATAAACAACGGATCTGGACATTTCTTGAAGCCAGCTGTGGAGATTTTTGTCAGGAGCTCCAGGGCAGACAGGCATATTAGGCTCAGACTGTAATAATCAGAGCATTTTACCACCGGTGACAGAGGGCTTAACCATTCTATTGAGCCTAAAACTGGGCACGAAGTACATGAGCTGTCCAACTCTCACTCAGGGAGGTGATGTGTGGTTAGAGACCCAGCCCTCAAAAGGACAAACAATACAAGTCAGTAACTCAATGTCTAGCCAGTGCTTAGTCTTTGAAAACTAAGTACTTTACTCAAACACACACAACGTAATATTTCACACAATACTTTAGACAGCAGGAAACTATATTGAGTGTTCCAACAACCTTCAGTGGCTAATGGAGAGATGGCCCGTGCTGTTCCTGTGGGGCAATCTCTGCTTTGAGGGAGATAGGCTCACATACTGCTCAGGAGGGGCATTTGAGGTGCCCTTCCATGTGGGAGGCAGGAGGAGGGTGGCAGCAAAGGAGCTGTGACAGGATGAGCCCAAAATGCCCCCTACAGCACAAGGGAAGGATGTGCACCACTCTGTTAGAGTGAGTTCCAGGAATCCCAAAGTGTCCTCACAGTGCAGACAGAACTGTGCGACCCCGTGAATGGAGGGTACTGAGGAATTTGAGAATATTCATGTTCCATTGTGAACCCAAGTGCCACGAAGTCAGAAGGTGCTAGAAGAACACATGCAAAAGACACAAACAGCTTTAGTGGATCTTTCTGAAAGAGCATTACTGTCTTTGGGGAGGCCGACCAGGTCAACGACCAGCACTTGCATTGTTCACCCTCCCTGTTTAGTATAGTCTTTGTTGCCCCAAACCGCCTTTGGGGTTCTCCTAGGTGGCGCAATGCCTTTGTTGATCACTGAAGAGCACAGGCAGTGCCCATGGTCTCTGGTGTTCAGTGGAGAAATGCCGCTCTATGTGCTGGGCTCTGCATGACCCATGGAGCTCAGAGGGCAATGTCTCACCCTGGCCCAGCTGACTTGAGCAGGAGCAGTGGTTACTGCTCCGCACAGTGAACCAGTTAAAAGGAGGCAGTGGCAGCACAGGTTGAGGAGGCTGTGGTGGAGTTGCAGCAGTGCTCATGACTGCAGTTCTTGAAACTTGGGCTTGTCCTCAGGCCCAATGACAAAAGCCACCACCCAAACAAGCCAGATGCCTGACCCTGATGGCAACAGTGAAACATTTGTGAAAGGCAGCGAGTCTTCTAAGACCCTCAATGCTGCCCGGTGCAGGGTTCCACCTCTAATTCACTTTGGGTTCGCTATCAAAATAATGAGGCAAGGCGCTGGAAACTGGAAGACAAGAAAGAGGTTTATTATTTCTCATGAGGAGATCACGTCAACTGAGACACCGGGATGTCTGAGGGAGGTGTTCTGCTGACAACTCCCTTGGCTCTTCCTTTTAACAGGTTTGACACAATGCATTTGTTTGATCAGCATGGTTACACAAGCTTGGGGTCCCCGCCCCGGGCAGGTTGTCACACAAGCCCAACAGTAATTCTCTTCCCACCCAGGTCAAACAGACAATCTTATCTTGCAGCTGGACCTTGCTTCAGGGTCTAAAACATGTGAGACCGGCCAGATCTAAGAGTCCGTTCTGTTAATAAAAACAGGTCCCATTGTTGGTAACAACAAGTCTTGCTGTTTGCAGTGCAATAAATCATTTTGCAAGAGTCTTTTTGGTGTTTGGAACCTGTTTGTGTAACTAGGTGTAGTGAAGGGTAGAGCGTCCAAAGGCTTGTCTGAAAACAGGGATGAGAGGAAAAACGAGTTTGTGGCAGCAAGTGGCGCTGAGGTTTGTTGTGGCAATAGAGTTTATAGCCCCCAGCACAGTACCAGGTCGGTCAAAGGGATGCTAGTAAGGGCAGGGTGAAACAAAGGTGACCAACAGAGTACAAAATGGCTGTGATAGATTAAAATGACTGTAACTTATGTGCACATAAAATTTCACCAGACAAGATGGCGCAGGTAATGTTCATAATTGTCATTTTGCTTTTAACAGTGGCCCCTTTGAACATAACTAGCCAGCTTGTCAGTCTATTTCGATCTCCATAATGTCCTGTATCTCTTGATCATACATTACTCTAATTTTTGTTAGCTGAGTGTCCATAGTCTTAGGGTGCAAGGTAGTTATGCAAACATAACACAGAGGTGGTATACAGTGTATACCCAAACAACAACCACATATTGTCAATACTGGGACCAAGAGAATCATTGATATTTTCCAACCCCACTCCTTCAAGATGCCCCAAAGCCAACTTCCAATTGTCCAAGTCTCTGATCCTTGATGAATTTCTGAAGATAGTCTATGAAGATGTTCGATTGCTTCATAGACAGAAGGTGAATTATCAGGCTGCGTCGAGGAACTGTGATGAGGCAGAGTCTGCTTGATCAATGTCTTTAGAACGCTTTTCTCGATGATGCTCTGAAGGGGCTGTGTAGGTTGGTGGCAAAACAAAGGCGATGTAGCACGTGCCCCCCAGTTTCCTGGGAGCCAGGTGTAGGCTTTGGTTCCACAAACAAAGTACATATTGGGTGATGCAACAAGCGCTGGGGGGTTGGCAGTGTTCAAAGTCCCCACAATGCTACAGGTGCTGTGACCCACATTCTCAGTCCCACGGCCTTCAATGCATACAAGGCCAGAGACGTTCACCACAGATAGTCAGTGTTGCAGCAGTTCTTTGCTTCAGGTAGGAAAATGTGGCTCTGTTAGGATTATTGAACACTTGCATTTCCACTCATTCTTTGGAGGGGACATTAATCTGGAATGTCGCATTGAAGGTGTGAGGGCAGAAGGGGGCGGCTGTCCTTCCTGTTTTGTTTCGCCAGAACTCGTTGTAGAACTGGGCGATTGTTCCGTCGGAAGTGGCATTGTCTTTGTAACTTTCTTGTAGGAGCATCATCCAGGCAAGGCAAGATCCGTGAATAGAAAAGGGCGAAGGGATGAAAGGGATGGAATGTTCAGTGGCATGTGGTAACAGCCCACAGACCCAACAGTTGGTAGCATTGGTGGCAAGATTGTGCTGGTGCAACATCTGCACGAAAGAATTATTCCAGAATTCTTTGCGTCGTTCTTGGAGATGTGTCGGTAGTGATACCAGGTAGTGTTCTTTCTTGGTGGTTGGTTGCATGGTGGGTGACAATGTTCTGTATGCAGGTGCATTCTCTTCAATGATCCAGAGTGCGACCATTAGCAGGAGACAGGTGAGAAATGCAGCTACAAGTGCAATTGTCTTTGTGCTGTGCAGGTTAGCAGTCTTGGTGTCTTGTGGTTTTGCAGGTGTTCAGTTTCTCCCATCATCTTCGAGGAGCTCAAAACTGTTAGGACCACAGACTTTTGTCTGGCGCTTTCCTGGTAGCGTTGTTTGACTGTGCTACCGATCTGAGACCTTGACTCAGTTAGTGGCCTGGTCGTTGGAGCTCCCTCCTTTCGTCGATCTTAGGTTGTACCCTTTCCTGGATGGCACCGTGGGGTCGGGAAATTCTGATAGTTCAAGGGTGTCTTCTTGTGGGTAGCAACTCAGAGCTGGTCGGTCTCTTGCGAGTACTTCCTCTTGCACCTCCACCCCTTCACAGGTTGCCAGGGTTGGAGGGACTCGTTTGCAGCGATGGGCATGCAGCCAGTTCCGTTTTCCTTTCACTCGGAGGGCAGTTCGGGTGGTGATCAGGACTTGCCAGGGGCCCGTCCACCTAGGCTCCAGATTCTTCGTTCTTTGGAATTTGCAGATCAAACATGGTCGCCTGGCTTTATTTCATGTCCCGGGCCCCTGGATACGTCAGGCACAGCTTGCTGCACCTGTTGGTGGATAATTGTTAGCTTGTTTGTCAATTTATGCAAGTAATCTGCGTAGTTCTGTCTCCTGCCGTGGCTCGGGCAGTAACGTCTGCTAGTGCATTTCCCTGTCCAATGAGATCAGTCACTTTCCTATGTGCTTGGCATTTTATCACTGCTAACTTCTTGGGGAGGAGGACTGCTTGAGTCAAGGCGGAGACTAAATCTCCAAGCAAGATGGGTGTACCGTGTGAAGTCAGGAACCCTCTTTCTTTCCATAAGATCCCAAAATGGTGAACCACCCCGAAGGCATATTGGCTGTCGGTGTATATGTTAACTGTCGTGTCAGTCGCTAAGATCGGTCGGGACAAAGGGTTGGTGGAGGGCGTACCGTCAAATCCTATTGAGGTCACATGTGAGCCTGACAAGGGTGCCCTTGGAATCAGTCGTTTGGATAGTGCACTACGTGTTGCTCCTGTGTCTACCAGAAATGGCGACTTTGTGCCCAGGACCTCAGTGGTAACATAAGGGCCTTGCTGATCAACATCGAGCTCGACTGGATCCCTCCCTTGCCTCTGGCTGTCCTATGCAAAGTCGTACGCATTGTCATAATCTGTCTGTTGGTACTGATTCTGTTTGGGATGGTCAAATGTGTTCACTCTTCCTGGCCTTTCCTCGCTTGCTTCACTCGCGTATCCTCTCCCACGTCCTCTTCCTCTCTGTCCACTTGCTATTTCCTCGCCCCTCTGCCCCTACCAGCTCCTAGCAAAGCCGGGCATTGGGTTTTCCAGTGTCCATATTCTTTGCAAAATGCACATTGATCCTGTCCTAGGTCTTGGCGTCCTACATATGATGTCGATGAATTGTTACTAGGTGGCTGTACTCTAGGGGTATTCTGCTGGTATCCTCCCCTATATTGCTCCCTTCCTGTATTCGCCCCCTGGAGTTGTGCTACCATTACCCTTTCCTTCAAGTCCTTCTTTTTCCTTTCTGTAGCCCTGTCATTTTCGTTTTTCTGATGCTCATAGTACTGGGCCATTTGGAGAATGGCCGCCGGTTTAGATGCTGCCCAACTACTTTCGCTGGCTTGTAATTTCTGGGATACATCTGGCAGTAGTCCTTTGACATAGTTCTGCACAAATAAGTGGTGTCCGGTTGCGGTGGACATGTCTTGTCCACTGTAATCGGAGAACACCGTTTCAAATCTGGAGAAATACTCTGAGACATCCTCTTGTGGTTTTTGGCGGCACGCGGTTACTATGGACCAGTCTATCTTTTTCTCTGGGATCAGCGTTTTCACTTTCTGCACTATTTTGTCAGGGAGGTCCAATATTGCTTTAACCGGTTTTTGACCAGGGTTCCGCTGTTTATCTAATGTGTTGAGTTGTTCCCAGGTATGACCAAGCAGTTCGGTATGGTCTATTTTCCTAATCTGTTTCCACACATCTGCTGGCAAACATAACCCGAAGAACAAGTCTATGTCGGCAAGTGTCATTATTGTTGATCCCAGAGCGGTACCTAGCTCGGTGTAAAAGGCGGTGGGGTTCTTTCGTAAATCCGGTAGAGATTTACGGAACGTCAAAATGTCCTGTCTGTCCCATGGTTGATACACCCAATTGTAGACCACCCTTCCTCTAGCATCTTGATGGTTCATATCGTCATGAGTCCCTTGTCCTCTAGGAGGTACCCAATAAGGGGCAGCTTCTTTTATCGGCATCATGCTAACTGGTTTTTCCACCGGGGGTCCTGCTATCTTAGATGTCCTGTCCTTATCTATCCGTCCTTGTTCCACGAGGTGACGGAATACCTCCAGTGTGGATGAAAAGAGTTCTGTAACATCGTTGTCGCCTTCATCTCCGGTGTCTACCTTCCTATAGAGAGCCACTAGTCGCTCGGGCCCTACATCTTGGTACTTCTCTTCATATGCAGTAAGAGTGTGGTAACAGACGTACAATAAAGTATCGTTTGCGGTTTTCAACATAGGAGTTGCATATGTTAGTTACATGCTCTTCTGTCTCCTTCCTATCTATGAGGGATTTAACTACTTTATCAATGCCTGCTCGCTCATTTTTACTTAATCGCGGGACCCTGGGCGCTCCTGTTTCTTTTGATCCTACCTCTACTACTGTATCCTTTGATGAGGCATTTGGTGTGGGTGACTCGGTGGGAGCAGAGGCGGTGGAGACTGAGGCGATCGTGCCATCTCCGGCTATACTTTGGTGGTCCTGTCGTTGTACTACGAGATGAGTAGGGGCGTAAGGGGGTGGCATGTATATGATTGGGGGACCTAACAATAAATCATCATCTACCCTTTGTTTTGCTGGTAACTTGGGGTAAAGAGTCGAGGGCGTTCTAACACGGCATTGACCTGATATTTTTGATTCCTGTTCCTTTTTATCGATTTCCTTTTCTTTTAGTTTTTCTTCTAATCTTTTACAGGCTTGGTAAGCTGATTTTCGCGTTTCTTTATCTTGTCTAGCTTCGTCCCTTTTCTTTCTTTGAGCTGCCTCTTTTCGCCATAAGCCAAAACTGTCAAACATGGCTGGTCTAGTTTTCTTTTTGTGGAGAGCTAATTCTAACGTTTCTATTTTAGCGGGATCGAAAGATCCCGTCAGTGGCCACTGATTTACCCGGTCCTTCCTAGTATATTTATGCCATAGTTTGCTATAAGCTACGCTGGCTAATCCATACTTTACGTACATGTCCTTGTTAGGGGTGCCTTCCGGCGGTGCCGGCTGACTGACCTCTAACAAACGGTCTGGTCCAAAACAATTACAATCAAACAATCTAGAGAAAACAGGCATGACGTATTTATCGGTCAAAATGAATATCTCAATCAATCAATTTAGACAAAAAGTCTGCACTACCTGTCCTTCGCTGCCTGCAAAGAGAGAGAATATTCCTATTCTTTGTTGTTTGCAAGCAGGGAAATGTCGCAAATAACTCGATATCAAAAAAGGAATACTAGTATTTCAATCAAACTATTCAATCAATCAATCAATCAATGAAAGTCGTTTTTTTCACGACCTTTCCCGGACCGTATGGACAGTTCTTAGTCTTCCCCTTCCAGCGCCTGGTTGTCCTCTCACTCCAACAATCAATGCGGCGTTCCTCTAAGGTCCCAGTCAGGACCGCAGGTCACTCGAGAGAGGTCCGTTCGGAACCGGTGAAGTTCAGTCGATCGGCAGCCAGACAAGGGTCTTCTCAGGCAGGTATACCCCAATCGTTTAGTTGTTCACTCCGTCGTTAGGACCTCTCTACCGGACCCACGCGTCGCTGATGGGCCCCTACGGTTGGGCGCCAATTTGTGAAAGGCAGCGAGTCTTCTAAGACCCTCAATGATGCCCGGTGCAGGGTTCCACCTCTAATTCACTTTGGGTTCGCTATCAAAATAATGAGGCAAGGCGCTGGAAACTGGAAGACAAGAAAGAGGTTTATTATTTCTCATGAGGAGATCACGTCAACTGAGACACCGGGATGTCTGAGGGAGGTGTTCTGCTGACAACTCCCTTGGCTCTTCCTTTTATACAGGTTTGACACAATGCATTTGTTTGATCAGCATGGTTACACAAGCTTGGGGTCCCCGCCCCGGGCAGGTTGTCACACAAGCCCAACAGTAATTCTCTTCCCACCCAGGTCAAACAGACAATCTTATCTTGCAGCTGGACCTTGCTTCAGGGTCTAAAACATGTGAGACCGGCCAGATCTAAGAGTCCGTTCTGTTGATAAAAACAGGTCCCATTGTTGGTAACAACAAGTCTTGCTGTTTGCAGTGCAATAAATCATTTTGCAAGAGTCTTTTTGGTGTTTGGAACCTGTTTGTGTAACTAGGTGTAGTGAAGGGTAGAGCGTCCAAAGGCTTGTCTGAAAACAGGGATGAGAGGAAAAACGAGTTTGTGGCAGCAAGTGGTGCTGAGGTTTGTTGTGGCAATAGAGTTTATAGCCCCCAGCACAGTACCAGGTCGGTCAGAGGGATGCTAGTAAGGGCAGGGTGAAACAAAGGTGACCAACAGAGTACAAAATGGCTGTGATAGATTAAAATGACTGTAACTTATGTGCACATAAAATTTCACCAGACAAGATGGCGCAGGTAATGTTCATAATTGTCATTTTGCTTTTAACACCTGGGTCCTGGTGCAAGCCTCTCAGTTGATGCCGGTTTCCTCCGACAACTCTGTTTTGTCGTTCAGTGCGACCACAGACTGTGACCCTGCTTCTTCTAGCACCTTCCGACTGTGGTACTCGGGTTGACAATGGAACATGAATATACTCAAATTCCTCCGTACCCTCCATTCACAGGGGCACACAGTTCTGTCTGCACTGTGAGGACACTTTGGGATTCCTCGAACTCACCCAAACAGCGTGGTGCATATCCTCCCCTTGTGCTGTAGTGGGCATTTTTGACTCATCCTGTCTCGGCTCCTTCAATGCCACTCTCTTTCTGAGCAGGGCCTCCCTCATGGAAGGGCACCTCAAATGCCCCTCTCGAGCAGTGTGTGAGCTCATCTCCCTCAAAGCAGAGTCCAGCCCCCACCCCCCAGCTGTCTTGGTCCAAGTCCCACCCAAGGTGCCAGGTCCAAAATCTGACAGGTTGGTTGTGAACAAACCAATCCAGCAGCAAAGAGTTTCTCAGTCACCACTGCCGTGGAGATCCTGGATTCTGGTAAAAAAAAAAAATCTTGGCACACTGGCTGGAAGTTCCTTTCTCATCCTTATTCCTCAGTGGCTGACAGCAGTTGGTATTCCAATAATCAGCTCAAAATGCTTCTGAAGGTCTGGTCCCTTTACTTATTCAACTCACACTGGCCCATCCAAGGTATACATTACAAAGTGTCCGCAGTAAAGAAGGATGGAGCTGAGAGTCTCCCGTCATTATAACCACAAAAGGGTACAAAAGGGAGAAAGACTGTCTCACTAAACTACATGTTAACCTGTGTAGGTTTGTGCTGCCAGTGAACAATGGGCCAGGAAAGGGCTAACCTACAAAGGTCTCCTCTATCGTCTGTCCTCCACACCCAAACATTTGTCCCTTTACAAAGAAAACCTGGAACATCCAGGAGGAGCACTGCGATTCACATCGGCTGTCTGCGCTCTCTCAAACCCTCCATCTTAGACGCCACTTGGATGTAGAAATTGCAAAATGGATTCTATTGTGGCTATGTCCACTGGTGTCACACACGCTCCACACATATCCGCTAAGCACACGATTGTATACAGATGCCATATCCTTGAGCTACATGAATGGCTGAAGAACCCGGTTGTAGGGGACTGGCAGACCAATTAAAGAAAAAAACGTTTGACAGGCCAGAGGTACAGGTTGCCTTGCAAGGGACAAGTTAAAAAAAGGCCTGCCTTGTGACTAAAATCTTTATTGCTACCACCACTGTTAGTGTTGTACTGCTCAATGAACTGACGGTAATTACACCTAATAAGGAGGATGTGCAATGTGTGCCCCTGAAGAACACTAAGCGCCACTCTGGGACTCAATGTTCCACAAATTCCTCCAGTGAACACACATGATTGTTGTTTGTGCGGAGGTGGGGTCAAAAATCTACTGCTTGATATAATAACCCTGAGGCAAGGACGCCCGCTTTTAGGAGCCATACAGGGGATCTTTCTCCATCGCAACACACGCTATTTTTATTTTTGGATGATCCCATGGTAAGGAAATTAACCAGAAACAAGAAATTCTTAAGAATCAAAGATAAGCTCTATTGACCTAATAATCCTTTGTTTTGTTGACAAGCTGTAACCAAACTTTAGTAAACTAATAAAGATGTTTTGTAGGAAAGACTGATGTATAAGATACATCTGAAGATTTGTTACTGAGATAATGAATTTCCTCTGCCAGCCACTGCTCACCATCAAACTAGACCTCTTGTGCACAGATATCCAACGATACTGTGTCAACAATCTTCAGTCAACCCTGTGGATATGCAGCGCACAGCATGATGTTCATTATCCAATTTTTGTTGTTGCGGTTTTATATAGCACAAACTCTACCCAAAGGTATTAGAGCACTATACACGAGAACCAGTTCCATTACACAGGGACCATTTCATTTTTTGTAAGCACGGGAAGAATAAGTCATTTGCCCAGAATCCTGAGATGTAGAGCCGACACTGAGACTCAACCCTGGTTTCCCAGTTCCATAGTAAAAGGCTATCGCTGTTACGCCAAAACCCCTGGGATGGGATCATTAAAAAATACTTGGTCTGTAGTCTGTGCAGGTCCCAATCAAACAAGCATTGGTAAAGCCAATAGGTCGTGCCTATGTGAGATTATTTGGCTTTGCTAATGTTTTTTAGCTATGTTGCAAATGACTGAAAGTAATGTAAAAAAAGCTGTGTGACAAAGCCAGTGTTGTCCGCATTATAGGGCATTTAAAAAAATGTTTCAGTTATGCTGCACTGAAGCTAGCGCTGCTGTATAATATGGCTAAAAAAACATTGAAAAGCCAATAGATCTCGCATAGAGGAGACCTATTGGCTTTGCCAATGCCTGGTATGGAATGCCATATGGTAAGTTATAAGCATTTATATAGTGTTTACAATGGCTGAAGTGCTAAAGCTATAGAATGGAGAATGCCCTTGCCAAAGTGTGAGTGTGTCCCGATTCAGAAGCATTTTAGGACCAAACAAAACTATGAAAATGTGCCATATAAATACATTGAATATAGTATAAGTTGTAGGTAGACAGAAAAGTCCAATAGGTTACAGCTTTTATTACAGCGATGCTTTAGGATATGTCTTACTTTCTGTGCAATGGTTACAAAAGAACCAAAAAAGCACTCCTGACTGCTTGATTAGTAGTAAAATATAGCAATAATCAGTGTTCAGTGGGTTTCCTAGACCTTTTGGTCCCTGTGCCACTGCACCTGCTGCACCATTCAAATCATGACCCTAGCGCCTGCAAGGTAATTGCACTTGCGACTACTTGTTTAGTAGTAAAATAAAGCAATAATCAGTGTTCAGTGGGTTTCCTAGAGCTTTTTGCCCCAGTGCCACTGCACTGTTCAAATCATGGCCCTAGTGCCTGCAAGGTAATTGCACTTGACTGCTTGTTTAGTAGTAACATATAGCAATAAGCGGTGTTCAGTTGGTTTCCTAGAGCTTTTGGACCCTGTGCCACTGCACCAGCTGCACCATTCAAATCATGACATTAGTGCCTGCAAGGTAACTGCACTTGTGACCGCATGTTTAATAATAACATGTAGCAATAACTGGTGCTCATTTCCTAGAGCTGTTTGCCCCTGTGCCACCGCACCAGCTGCACCATTCAAATCATGACCCTAGTGCCTGCAAGGTAGTTGCACTTGTGACTGCCTGTTTAGTAGTAAAATATAGCAATAATCAGTGGCAGTTTCACAAATTACATGGACTTACCAAATAAGAGGAATTTTGCAAAAAACATGCAAATGTTTTGTGCAGCTGAAGAACGAGATACCTTAGGAGATGGCTATGTTTAAATACATTTTTTTAAAAGGGCACAAGGACGCTCCATGGAGAAAGTACATTGCATTCCTCTTTCCTATAAACGCTTTCACCTTCCCAGTAAATGTGATGACATAAGAACAAGATTTAAAGGCCTCCTTCTTACAGAAAATGAGTTTGAGGAAGAATACCGTAAACACGGCTTTAACATGGGGAGGTATGATCTCAACCTGCACACCCTAAAGTAACTAAAGCCAGAAAATAGAAAGCCAGAAACCGTGAGTTACAAACCACAAAGCCAATACCATGCCTCAGGCGGAATGCATTACCAAATCAACTTTCTGAAAGACCCCAAGATGTCTTTCGCTTACCAGACAGCTGGGCTTTAAATTAATTAAGCGGTGCTTCCAAAATTTCAAAGAATCTCAGCAGAATCTTTTTTTTTAATAGAAAATGTTAAAAAGCCCATATATATGTTGGATATTTATGATTGCTGTAAAATGCCGGGATCCAATTGTTTTTTCTTCACACTTAAAAGATTTTAAATGAACACAATTAAGACGAGGGATTTTAGTTTTTTTTAAATTCTGTGCAGACTGCACATTTTCAAATAAAACAGATTTTTGATGCTGAGGTAGAAAACGGTAGACCTTAATGGAGGGAGCCTTTACGTAGCATTTGTGGACCTCAAGGCTGCCTTCGATATGGTTCCCAGAGACAAACTTTGGGCCACCCTGAGGGACATGGGAATCCCTATTGCGCTACTGGAAATAATCGTGAGACGGCACTCTGGAAACTATGCCCAAGTGAGATGGGGCCAAGAGAGTGAATTAACTGATCGTATTTCTGTAGATAGGGGTGTAAGGCAACGATGCGTCCTTGCTCCAACACCTTTTCTCCTTTTTATTAACAGATGCGTTGAATTCCTAATGAGGTGCATAAACAACTCCCCGGTCTTGGGTGGTGTTAAGATCCCGGCGTTACTATTCGCTGATGACACCCTTCTGGTGTCAAAAAACCCACAAAGGCTTGGAATTATTGCTAGAAAGATTCAATGTATTTTGTACTACCAATGGGCTAGCAATAAATGCTGATAAAACCAAATTTATGGCTATCGACCTACACAGACAATTCTGAGGAACAGTCAGACTAGGAGAAGTCAATTTAGAGAGAGTCTCAGACTTTGATTTTTTTGGGTATACGCCTCTCCAACAGCAGCTCTTGGAACAGCCAGGTTGCCAAGAGTAGATTACTTCTCAACCACAGGGCAGCAGCCACGTTGAATTTTGCTAGGAACACATCTTTTCATCCAATGTCCCCACTGTTGGAAATCTGGAGAGCCCAAGCCGTGGCTGTGGCTACCTATAGCTCTGAACTATAGAGCTATAGCAATGTTAACCCGTTGGGTATTGCCGAAAGGAAAATGCTACTTACCAGTATGCATCTGTTCTTGGCATGTAGAGCTGCAGAATTACATACTTGTGCATAGATCGCCATCTGGTGTTGGGCTCGGATGTTTGCACTTTGTTGCTGTATTGGAAGATGTTCTTTGTAGTCACGAGATAGGTGACTCCTCCTTAGGACGATAGTGCGCATGGGCATCAACTCCATCCTCAGATTGTTTTTCGCCATAAAGGGTGATGATGGAGTTTGTGAGAAACAGAAAGAGATGTCCATGTGTGATGTATCTAAGTAAGATAGCACTGCAACAGATAAAGGTACCCGGGGAGGCGGGTGGGCGTATATAATTCTGCAGCTCTACATGCCAAGAACAGATGCATACTGGTAAGTAGCATTTTCCGTTCGAGGCATATGAGCTGCAGAATATATACTTGTGCATAGACTCTACAGTAGTACTCTCCCTAACGGTGGCCACCTGTATCTGTTGCAGTGGTTTGAAAAAGTGTCCTTAGTACAGCCTGGCCCACACTAGCCTGTTGTTTTGCCTGCACATCTACACAATAGTGTTTTGTGAAAGTGTGCGGTGTAGACCATGTTGCTGCTTTACAAATGTCATCTATGGGAATGTTCCCTAAGAATGCCATAGAAGCCCCTAGTTTGCGTGTGGAATGCGCTCTAGGGGGAATAGATAATGTACGCTTTGCTCTTTGGTAGCATATCTGGATGCATTTAACGATCCACCTGGCAATTCCAGCTTTTGATATAGGGTTGCCCTTATGTGGTGGTGAGAAAGCTACAAAAGGTTGTTTAGTTTTCCTGAAAGTTTTTGTCCTTTCAATGTAGTAAAGGATAGCTCTTTTGACGTCAAGCGTATGAAGAGCCCGTTCTGCTACTGAGTCTGGTTGAGGAAAAAAGACTGGCAGCGCAACAGACTGGTTAAGGTGGAAAGCAGAAACGAATTTTGGTAAGAATTTAGGGTTTGTCCTAAGAACCACTTTGTTGTGATGTATTTGCAAAAATGGTTCTTGTATGGTTAATGCCTGGAGTTCACCAACTCTTCTGAGAGATGTGATTGCTACAAGGAAAGCTACTTTCCATGTGAGAAATTGTAACTCACATTTATGTAACGGTTCAAATGGGGGACCCATGAGCCTGGTAAGGACAATGTTTAGGTTCCACTCTGGAGAGGGTGGAACTCTGGGAGGAGTTATCCTTATAAGGCCTTCCATGAATGCTTTGATGGCAGGTACCTTAAACAATGACAAGTGTTGTCTGTTTTGTAGGTAAGCGGCTATGGCAGCAAGATGTAATCGTATAGATGTGTATGCCAGATTACATTTTTGTAGATGCAAGAGATAACAAACAATGTTTTGAATTGAAGCATCTAGTGGATCGATTGTGTTGTTATTACAGTAGATAACAAATCTTTTCCATTTAGCTGCATAGCACGCTCTAGTGGTAGGACGTCTAGCCTCCTTAATGATATTCATACAGTCTGGCGGAAGATTGAGGTAACCAAACTCTAAGACTTCAGGAGCCAGATCGCTAGGTTCAGTTGAGCTGGATATGGATGCCTTATTTCTCCATGGTTCTGTATGAGGAGCTTTGGAGAAAGGTGCAACTTTTCATGTGGAACTACTGAGAGTTCCAGCAGGGTTGTGAACCATGGTTGTCGGGCCCATGTTGGAGCAACCAGGATCATTGTGAGAGACTGTTGTTTGAGCTTGCGCACCAGTAATGGAATGAGCGGGAGAGGCGGAAAAGCGTACGCAAATCTGCCTGACCAGTTCATCCATATTGCATTGCCTTTGGACAATGGGTGTGGATACCTGGAGGCGAAGCTTGGGTATTTTGCGTTTAAATGTGTGGCGAACAGATCTATGTCTGGGTGGCCCCACATTTGAAAAAACGGATGAAGAACTTGCAGATGAAGTTCCCATTCGTGGATCTGCTGTCTCTGACGACTGAGCAGATCCGCAATTTGATTGTGTACCCCTGGGAGATGTTCTGCGAAGAGGTATATTTTTTGAGGAATGGCCCATCTCCATATGCTTTGCGCTAGGCGTGAAAGCTGCAGAGAGTGTGTCCCCCCCTGTTTTTGTACATAGTACATTGCTGTCATATTGTCCGTACGAACTAGGACAGCTTTGCGTATGAGATGTATTTGGAATGATTTTAATGCGAGAAAAATCGCCAGTAATTCCAGGTGATTGATGTGGAGCAGTTTCTGTTGAGGGGTCCACGTGCCCTTAATGGTATGGTATGGTTTAAGAGATGAGCTCCCCAGCCGGTGAGCAATGCGTCTGTTGTTAGCACTATCTGTGGAACAGGGTCTAGGAACGGCCGCCCTTTGGAAAGGTTTTGTGTGTTCCACCACTGCAGAGAGCGATGTGTGCGGCTGTCCACCAACACCAGATCTGTAAACTGACCTTGAGCCTGGTTCCACTGATGTGCTAAACATTCCTGTAATGGACGCATTTGGAGTCTTGCGTAAGGCACAATGAAAATGCAAGAAGCCATCATCCCTATTAGCTGCATGAACACTTGAGCTGGTAGTGAGTGTTGAGGTTGAAATTTTGTTATGAGAGCTTGCATGCTGGCTATCCTTACTGGACTGGGGTATGTAAGGGCTTTTGAAGTATCTATTGTGGCGCCTAGATACTGTTGTGTGTGGGACGGTTGAAGATGTGACTTGGTGAGGTTTATTGTGAATCCTAAGTCGTGCAGCAGCTGGATTGTTTTGTGTGTGTGGTGCACACAATTGCTGTGTGACTTGGCTTTTATGAGCCAGTCGTCGAGGTAAGGAAACACATGAATGTGTTGTCTTCGCAAGTGAGCTGCTACTACTGCGAGACATTTTGTGAAGACTCTGGGTGCTGTAGTCACTCCGAATGGGAGGACTTTGAATTGGTAGTGCTAACCGTCCACTACAAATCGTAGATATTTCCTGTGAGCAGGGTGAATTGGAATGTGAAAGTAGGCGTCCTTGAGATCTAGAGTGGCAGGGAAATCGCCTTGTTGGAGCAGTGGGAGGACCTGTTGGAGAGTGACCATGTGAAAGTGGTTGGATTGTATGTACAGGTTTAAAGGTCTGAGGTCTTATATTGGCCTGAGAGTACCGTCCTTTTTTGGGATGAGGAAGTAAAGGGAGTAAACTCCTGTACCTTGATGGTGTAGGGGAACCGGTTCTATTGCGTGCTTTTGCAAGAGAGAGAGAATCTCTTGTTTTAGAAGTGTGAGATGTTCTGTGGACATTGGACGTTGTTTGGGAGGTATGTGCGGGGGAGTAGAAGTGAGCTCCAGGCAGTAACCATACTGGATAATTTGTCTCACCCACCTGTCTGTGGTGATGGAATTCCAGACAGGTAGGATCTGTGATAGTCTTCCCCCAACCGTAGTGGAATGGTCTGGGGGGAGTGGAGGGAAGTCACTGTTTTGTGGTAGGGGAGGTGCGGGTGTTATTACCGCGGCCTCTTCCTTTGTTGTTATTTTCTCTGTAACCCCCTCTAAAATATGCTCTGTTAGAGGAAGTTTGAGTGGGGCTTTTGTAGGAAGAAGAAGTGTTGTCTGTCCCACTGGTTTTGGAGGCGCCCCTATAAAAGGAGCGACGAAAGGAACCTCTAGATGTTGGTGACTGTAAGGCCCCCATGGACTTAGCTGTTTCAGTGTCTTTTTTCATCTTCTCTAAAGATGTGTCTACAGTAGGTCCAAATAAGTGTTCTTGATCAAAAGGCTGATTAAGAATTTGAGACTGCACCTCCTATTTAAAACCAGATATGCGTAGCCATGCGTGCCTGCGCAGTAAAATGCTTGTGTTAACGGCACGAGATGCTGTGTCTGCTGCATCAAGAGCACATTTGATAGAGGTGTTTGTAATTAGCTTTCCCTCTTGTATGAGGTTGTTAGCTTTAGACCTATATTGTTCTGGAAGATGTTGCATGAGTGTCTCAAGCTCATCATAATGCGCCCTGTCATACCTGGCCAGCAAAGCTTGGGCGTTGGCAATGCGCCAGTAATTTGCCGCCTGTGACGCAACCCGTTTACCAGATGCGTCCAATAATTTAGATTCTTTATCCGGAGGAGGGGCATCACCTGTTTGGGAATTTGCCAGTTTACGGGCATTTAACACTACTAGAGAATCTAGAGGGAGCTGCCCCTTGATATAAGCTGGATCATTTGGAGCTGGTTTATATTTTTTATCAACCCTGGGGTTGAGAACTCTACCCTGACAGGGTCTTTAAACACATCAGGGGCATGTTTAATCATACCTTTTAACATAGATAAAGTACTTGTTGACTTTTGTGATTGTGTAAAAGTCTCTAATAAAAAATCTTCCTCCAAAGGGTCTGAGTGTAATTCTACCCCATGATATTTGGCTGCTCTATTTATGAGTTGCACAAAACCTATGTTGTCATCTGGAAGGGATGGTTTAGATGGGTATGAGTCTGGCTCAGGTATATCTGGGACATTATCATAATCCTCCCAAGGGTCAGGTGGTGGGATACTGTGGATATCATCATCATCATCATCCCCTTGTGGGTCTCCATCCCTATCCCCACCCCCAAAATCATCTTCATCATCTTGTGGTGCAGGTGAAGAAGGAAGCAGTGGAGAGTGTGCTGGAGAAAGTGGTATAGTTGGAAGATTTGGAGGGGGAGAGGAGGGTCTGAAAGGTGAAGTTGCTATGTCTTTCTTCTTTAAGGGTACCTCAGGTGCTTCTGAGGTGTCCAATTTCCTCTTTTTAGGTGGTATTGTTGTTACATGACCTGTAACAGGGTCAATGTGTAGGGTTTTTTGTTTCGGATCCGATGGATCTGGTTGAAACAGTTCTTTGGAGCCATTGTCTTTTTTCGGCACCAACGATTTTAGTTCCGAGTGGTGCTTTGATTTAGTCTCTGTAGCTTTAGGAGGGGTCTTGGTCTCCTTATGCTTTGGTGGAGTTTGAGTCCGAAATCTTTTTGGCCTCCGAGGATTTATGGGGTTTTTTCGGGTCCGAGGGCTTGTCCTCGGTGTGTTTTGGTGCCGAAAAGCTCGGCGTCGAAGCCGTCTTCAGTGCCGATGTAACAGGGCGTGGCACTGTTTTTGTTTTCGGCTTTTGTATCGGTGTCGGGGGTTGTTTTTCAGTACCGGTACGCGGCTGACTCGGTCCCGAGCCGCCTGAATGCTTTTCTTTGGGCTTCGGAGCCGGGCCCGAGGGTGGGGCATCTGAAGTATTATCTCGGTGTCGACCTGAGCCCGAAGGCGAAAGTGTTACCGGAACCTTATCTTTTGTTTTAGATGGGGCAGGGGTGTCGAACTCGGTACTCACGATCCGTTGACCTGGTGTAACCGTCTGATCCTCGGCATCTGACTCGTCTGCCTCGGAGACGCTGATGTCTTCATCCTCCGGTTGTTGTTCTTCTGGAACATCGGGGCCTGCATCGAAGATGTCGTCCGGCGCCGAGGTAGTTGATCGAGATATTATGTGATGTCGAGCCCGGCGATCACGTATGGTCTTCTTTGATCTGAAGGAAGCACAGGCCTCGCAGTCTTTGTCCTCGTGTTCTGGAGAGAGGCAAAGGTTACAGACCTCATGGAGATCAGTGTGTGGGAATTTAGCACCACACAGGGGGCATTTTTTAAATGGAGTTCTTTCCATTGTCTGCAGGGCCTGATGGCGCAGATAGGCCCAACGGCCCGCGTCGACGACCGGAATGGAAGGTCTTGGTGAATTTTTGGATGCGCGTCGAAGGGGAACGCGATCGAAACAATACCGTCGAGAGTGAGGGATTGCGCGTCGAAAGGGGATCGAGTACGACACCAACCCGGAGCGCAGCAATTTACATCCGAACCAGATGGCGGGAAAAAACAATCTGAGGATGGAGTTGATGCCCATGCGCACTATCGTCCTAAGGAGGAGTCACCTATCTCGTGACTACAAAGAACTTCTTCCAATACAACAACAAAGTGCAAACATCCGAGCCCAACACCAGATGGCGATCTATGCACAAGTATATATTCTGCAGCTCATATGCCTCGAACACAAGTTTCTGAGAACAGCACTTAGACTCCCACAAGGCACATCCTGGGTTTTTTACAGAGTGGGTTTAAATGTACGCCCTATTGATGCTATAGTGAGACTAAAACTAATTTTATACTGGCTGAGATTATGGTTGGTCCCAGAGCTGGAATGTTTCAGAAATGGATTGAAGGATATTCTTTTAACCCCAAGCTGTGCCAATACTTTACTGTAGCTCAGTTATATCAGGGAATCGCTCACTGCACTGGGGGCCCCAGACCTTTGGCAATGCCCAGAGGGCATCTCTGTCTTCTCTGTAAAGGGGATCAGAGAGGCCTTCTGGACAAACGAATGGAGGAAGGTACTGGAAACCACCACCAGTGGCAGTCGTGCTGATTCTTTGCTGTACCAAAAAACGAAGCCAAGGTTCGAAAGCTTCCTGGATTAAATTGACCCGCCATTTACTAGGTCTTTACACATCAAATTCAGGCTGGGGACTCTGCCAGTCGCAGCTTTTACCAGCAAATGGAGATGCCACCCAAGGGGTAGTGCTGTTTGCTCGGTATGTGACACAGCACAGGAGACAGATGCCCACTTACTCTTTTTTTGCCCCGCATATACCAAACAGAGAAGACGCTGGATTGTTCCCTTGTGCAGACGCCTTGAACAAGGCAATAAAAACATACATTGCGCATCTGCAGGTCAGATACGGAGTCTTGTGTGGTGTTCTCAATAGCCAAATTTTTAGAATCAGTCTGACACATTCGCACTAGGATACTTACGCAAATGCCAGAACTCAACCGCTGAGCAAAAAAGTTGACTGTAACAATGACCTTTTAGCTTCAGTTGCACACCATCACTCGATGAACCACTAAATATAACAAACCAAGAATAGATTTACTTTTAACAAAATTTGATTTTACACAGCATCACCCTCAAACTTATGTTTTTAAAGTGCGAAAGTTTTTATTCAGATTTTATTTACACCTAAAAATGAAATATCTTTTATTATGACTTTGTCCCTACAGAAAATCTTAGCTTTGAATCTATTTATTGAATTGTTTGTTTATTAATCCAATGTGACTTTTATCTTATGCTTCTTTTATGGTTGTCGACTGAAATAAAGTATTCACTGGACTCCTGCATTTGTGGAAAAGCCAATTCCAAAACCACTGTCATGAAAACTGAGCCCAGAGCTGGGAATATTCACCTGACAGCACAAAGCCTTTCTTGTCATACTCCGGCTTATTTTTGGAACTTAACCATAATAAACCTTTCATTAGGAGCCAGAAACATGACCCAGAAAAATGACGTGGTGGCAAAGACCAATAGGGGCAAGAAGTAGCCAAGATGCAGGGAATTCCAAAGGAACTGGGGGGAGGTCGGAAGCAGCTTCAACTAAATGCAGCACATTAGAAAGCTATTTTAGAACCGAACATTCTACTTTTCCAGCAAAAAAAAGCAACTTAAGGGAGGCCAAGTCATGGAGCTTCTGGGAAAACAGCGTGACTCATAACCAGATTTTAAAGGGAGGGGTGCGACTTATGACTCAGACTGGGTCTTACTTTGTAATATTATATTTAAAGCGGAGTTAAACACAAGTTAAATCCCATTGAGACTAGCGCTCTGTCATGTTGTTGTTCGAGTCGTGCCATATACACAAACAAAACTCCAGGAGTCCAGGAGCTAGCCATGAAACTAACGTACAGCTACAAGATGCTGGCATTTACTGCTGAGGTCATCTTCTTTCGTTCCTTCTATATGTCTATTGATGCTGTTTACATAGGTCATTTAGGACTAACAAAGCTTTCTGATACAGGCGTCTAGTTTCAAAGGAATTTAAAATGATCAACCTGTAACTCGAATCAATGGTATTTTATATTTCTACCGACAGCGGATGAAAGGCTGCGTGGACCAGCCGACATTCGAACCTTGACCTGAAGGTTGTGCCCACATCTGTACAGCAGATGTGTAATCTACTGAGTTATCCTACCAGCCACCAGTTGAATATTTTTGTTGCATACCCTTCACAAGATGACACTTCCATTTTACTGCGTTCTCGAAAACGGTACCTTTGAGCATTTGCAGTGCCTTTACCACTACTTAATCTCTGCCATACCTTCTGTACGAGGGTGCCTGCAGCAATTTACGGTGCATTGCTATTGAAGAGGCCAAATACTAGCTGAGGTTTATCTTCCTGTATAAATGCCTGAAGTCAGTTATTTAATAACACATGGTATGTATATGTCACTTAATATGTCAACATAAATTACTGCCATTTGTATAATAGGTTGACAAGTGCTCAGGTACACCAGTTAGCACATCTCATTTCCAAAGCTCTTGAATTGTAAAGTGCTTTTGTGCATGCCCAGGAGGGTGGATTTGATGACTTGTGATCCCAGGTTTCATCAAAACATGTCAAATCCCACTCTTCTAGCCACGCGGATCCCTGCGGGCCTTGTTTCATCCATCACATTTTCTGCAAACAAATCTGCTAAAGGCGGATTAAAATTGGTAGCAATGCACTGCAGGCGAAGGAAAATGATGTAAAATAGGACACGATTTGTGTCCTTCCCTAAAACTACTTTGATGAATCCCAACCGTAATATTTCTAAACCCTGGGAAAAATCTCAAAATCCAAATGTACATCGTTTAGGAGAGAAGAACGTACAGAGGCTGAACAATGAGAATCTGAAGCACATGCTGCTGGTTAAACCACACCATGACACTACCCTTCCTTGACGCTCACAGGCTGTCTCACCCTCATCCAAGTAAATATAATATAGCTAGGATGCAAAATTCAAACCCTCACTCACCATCGAAAGCCAAGTCAACAAAGTTGGTAGAAACCATACACATTTACCAGAAACTGCTGTAAACGATAGGTCTATTCTCCATAAGAAGCAGCGCACAAGCCGTTCTTATTGCCAAAATATAAAATCATGGAGAAAATCCAAGAAAATGCAAATGCAAACCCTATATCATTCAAGTGGTACAGGGCAGAGGAGCCAGAATTGTAATGAAAACGAAAATGAAGACTTAAACCACTGAGGTCCTGCAAGGGCACACAGGGCTAAACAACCTAACCCTCTGGCTAACTTTGAGCCACACCCTAATCCTATAACTATCTCCAATCAGATGCCACACCGTAGCTTTAAATCTAGTCCTAATGCTCACCCTTAAACTAACCCTAGCCATGACCACAATAAAAATGAATACCCCGAGTGCTGAACCGAAGCTTTTTACTAACCTTAAGCCTCAGAATGCCTAGGGGCATGACACCTAAGACTAGTGATGAGCTCTAGCTGCTTGCACTGAAGAAAATAACTTTACAGTTTCATTGTTGGAAGTAATGCACCGTGACCACAGCCATAACACAGTTTGAAAACTATCTCAAGCAAAGAAACGTGTACTTATTTAATGTTTTGTCACCACAGAAGTTAAAAGGGCAGCTTTTTATTCTGTGCAGCACAATGGCATTTTAAGCCTGTCCTAGTGTATCTGGTCCCAAAAGGTCTCCTGTAATTTTCTACTGGTGAACCCGTCTCAACCACCATCTCCTACAGGTTTTGGGGTCCACAAACACAAGATTCCAACCAGAGGCAGCACCCCTCACCCTGATTTCTTTTCTCCTTGACCCACAGCATCCACGAGTGTTTTTCTGAAATATGCCCAGTGGCCAAGTTTCAACTCTGTGCAGAGGAAACCAGAGTTCTTATTCTAGCTTCCACACTTGACATGCCGCGTGAGTTCAGGCAAATACCTTTACTGCTTTCTGTCATAGTTCCATTATTGTTCTAAGCTGTGAATGCCTGCAGCCAGAAAAGGTGGCAAAATGCTGGTATTAAGCACTTTATAAAACACTAGGCATTTCGCTTATGATCAGTCTTATTTTAGCAATACCCCTCCTGGACCATCATTGTGAAATAATCAAATCTACTATCCTTGTTGCAAGGCTCCTCAGATGTCTAGAACTTACTATGAGGAGGAAAGCTGAACCTGCCACTTCTTATCTGCTGTGATATGTCTGAGATGAAGAGGGAGGTATTGGAATAAAACTGTCTCTTACGTGCTCAAATTATAATAGTCTACTATAGACAGAATAGTGCAATTAATACACTTTTTTAGGGAATGTTTTAGAGATTAACATTGCACATACAAGTCTCAGCAGGAGAAAATTAGTTTTTACCATCCTACACACTTGTGTTAAAAGTACTGCCTGAACCAATCAAGAGCTTTAGCTCACCATACGGAGTGGCCACCAAATGGCTTCCTCTCTTGGTAGGTGGCTGTTGTGTCGCTGGACAAGACTCTTCAGTATGTCTCTTTGCTGTTTATCAGCTGTTATTAGCCTTTCACTAGGGCTTCCAGGAGGAAAAAATATATACAATGCACACGAGTCATACAACTGAATACAGTGCTCAGTTAATTTTATTAACCATTATTACATTTTATGATTACGCTTCTATAACTCAGTTTCACTGCTGTAATTTCTGTGGATTGATTTCAAGTACAAAAGTCAATTTTTCACAGGATGATGATGCACTAATAAATGCTCGGACAATCTACAAATCACGGGTAACAATGAGACAGACATGAGGAAAACTTGTGCAAAGGTTGAGCATAATTCCATGGTCTGGTATTATATACCCATAAAACAAAGTCCTAGTTTTAGAAACCTTGGTCCATATTTTTAATGACCTGTTACCGACAGGGAAGGGAAACTGAACAGCGTCTTCTCTGAAATGGGGAGATGAAAGTTAGGCACATCAACGTAGGTCATGCACACACAAAACAATATGAAAACATAGGGCCTGACTTAGAGTTTGGCGGATGGGTTACTCCGTCACAAATGTGAAAGACCTCTCCACCCCCTTATTAAAAGTGCATTATATCCTATGGCACTATTAGTAAGACGGACGGGATATCTGCCACATTCGTGATGGCGTCACCATCCGCCAAACTTTAAATCAGGCCCATAGTAGCTATGTGCCCCGATAGCACACACCCTTAAATCAAAATAAGACAGGTCCAGGATTCACCTGCACCGTTCAAACACATGACTACACTTTTTTGTCAAGCTAAGTACAATCATGCATTTTGCAAGGGGCATTTATTTCAAATATGTGAAATTTCAAAAAAACAGGGCTGCATTATCTGGAAGTGGCTGTCCTTCCGCCACACAACTAGTTTCCCATCTCTGATGCAGTGAAATGCGGAAGCTGAACTCCTAACATTTCTTACTTTAGGACACAGCCGCACTGGAAGATGAACTCTTAAAGAGTCCATCACAGTACAACATTTTCCACAAACTCTGTCCTTTTAAGGAGTGTCCTCTGTTGAGTCCGCATTATCTCCGCCTCTGTCGGTTTTGACTCTATATACTGCGACCTTTCTATTCCAGGATACAGCGTTTTGCAGACCCTTAAATACTTTTCTGGGACTTAAGTTGGTCTAGATAAATAAACCCCTGCCACCAGTAAGCCTTGCTCCATAAATCACTCTAGTTGTCGAGTCTGCCTTTCCTCAAAACGAGAGACCACATTCCAAAACACACATATCTGCTGTAATCTCTTAACTGGGTAGGTTTAGGAAAATGCAAAACACAGTATTGGCAGTGTGCGAACACAAGGAATCGGATCCTAAACATGCATTAACTGCTCCTTTCCTATACGTGACGCCTTCTAGGGTGAGCATTTATAGTAATTTGACCACTAAAATGAGAGAGAGAAAAAAAGTGGTAGACTTAATAGCTGATGACGTCTAAAGGAAAAATTAAATGGAATTATATCACAGGGAACAAAATGGGGACAATAATTCTGCAACCACACACAAAATCTATGAGGGATCCACAAGTCTAGATTTTCAATACACATGGAACATGAACAATCCAAAGAAATAGAGAAAAGGCATGGACAAACCAAGTACCCAAGCTCATGGACACCAAACAATTTTATCTTAAACTGTGGACAGGGACGCCTAGTGCAGAGTGTTTTTCCTTTAAGGCATCTTTGATGGATGTTCCTTTGTTGATGTCACGTTACAGCCTTTGGTGTACGTGAGGTCTACTCGTGTCAGTTGTACCTGTGCTGGCAAGAGGCAGGTTGCAAATAAACTCAGTCTTTGTCATAGAGTCCATGTCCGTGTCGTCACTACAATTTGGCGACGACTTGCTAGCACTAAACCTGCCTTGTGGTTTTGGATCCCATGCGTGTAGAGGAAGATTTTGGTGTTCCGTCGTGGGAGACTTCAATCAGGTCGTCATTATCTGGTAACATACACAGCAGCGCCAGCCTAAGGTTAACGTGCTCATAAGACTAGGGACATGGATTGTTGGGACAATTTACGGTCTGCTTCGATTTGTAGAGACATTACTTTTAACATAGGCGGGCTCGCGCTACTTAAAAACTGTAAGCAAGGTATTTTGAGTGCCAACGCGCCCCCGCAAGCTAGGCAGGCGTCAAGTACCATGTCTCCACCATTACAGCCAGTGAGAGGGAGTCGCCATAATCCTCAGTGCACGCGCGGTCCGTTTCTCAGTCAGCACAAGAGAACCGTACGTCTGTGTGGCCTCACGCTCCGTGTCAAGCGGCATACGATGAGAAAAATAGCCGTGTGCGTGTTCCGCTGTCTGTCAAACAATTCAATGAGTCGATCGTACATGGAGTCGTTTAGTCCAAAAAGTAACCAGCAGTCTTCAACTGTTTATTGTATGCAATATAATTTGAGGAACTTACCAGCGCTCCCGGCGGTGTTCCTCCTGCTGTACCCCTGTGAACTTGTAGGGGAGGAGCTTATTCAAGAAGCTACTAGCTCTGCTGTGATTTCCCATACATTTCTGCTTAAAGGAAGGGGGCTTGTCTCAGCCTCAGTCTCGCCCTCATTGGCTACTCTTTTTCACTTTGCTTAAAGGAAGGGGGCTTGTCTCAGCCTCACTCTAGCCCTCATTGGTTAATGTTTTCACTTTAGTAAAGGAGTTTCCCTCCTGGTTTCAGCAATGGCCTTTAACTCTGTTTTATTACCTCTTCTGTTTTTATCAGATCAGGGCGCACCTCCAATCAGTTGGGAGGATTGCATTCACATTTTTGATAATTACATGATCAATTGATTGTACAATGTCGTAGTAAAAAATTCAGGAGAGGTTACGGGCAGTGAAAAATCCTTCTTTGAGGGATGCTAGACATATTGCCATGGTTGTGGTGGAATCTGAGTACTGTATGTGGAAAATGAGCAAGAGGGATACAGCAGAGGGTGGGTCAGGAGTGTCCACTATTCACAAAGAGGAAGGAGAACATGAAATGGTGAAAGCGTTGCACAGTAATGGAAGACGTCTAAAGAAATTTCAAAAGAGAAATTTTGCCAGGGGGCAAAAAATGGTGGAGAAAATGTGTTATAGGTGTGGAAGTAATACCCATTTAGGATATTCAAAATAGTGTTTTGCTACCAACAAAGAGTGTCTGAAGTGTGAAAGAAAAAGTCAACATGCAAGGGTGTGCAAAGGCAACATTAAGTCTAGAGTTGTGGTGACAGACATAGCTGACTTCTCAATTAACAATAGTGAAGATGGTGTTTTGAGTGTGGAACATGGCATCGAAGATCAAGTGGGCAGGAGATCTTGCCCTGTCGCGATATTTCATATTTTGGGCAAGGAGGTGAAACTAATGGTAGATTCAGGCTCTATGTTTACTGTCATTCCCAAAGGGTTGTTTTTTGAGACCTGGCCGGAAGTAAAACTTACTACCAAGGATATCAATCCCTTGGGTTATCAAGGCAAAACTATCGATATGCTGGAGTAATGTTCTGCTCCCATCAAATTTGAATCCAGGGAAGTGCAAGGGAAGATTTATGTGGCAGAATATGGTCCGCCGATTTTAAGGTGGGTTTACCAATATGACCTGCACATTACCGTCAATCCCAGAGGACCTAACCAGGTCATGGTGGTGAGGGAAGTGAGTATCGTGATAGGATTTTAAAGGAAGCTAAACATGTATTCAGAGATGGGTTAAGTCTTTTGAAAGGGTATGTGCACAAAATTGTGCTAAGGAAGGGTGCCACAACAGTGAAACACAAAGTAACGAGGGTGCACATAGTAATAAGGAGTGAGGTGAAGAAAATGCTTGAGGAAATGCTTCTTGAGGGAATCATAGAGCCGGTGGAAGCCACAAGTTGGGTGTCACCAGTGGTTATCACAGAATAGCCTGAAGGGCGTCTGCGTTTTTGTGTGGACTGTCGAAGTGTGAATGGTGAAATTGTGATGGACAGTTTCCCTTTGCCTAACATCACCAAGATGATTTTGTCACTAAATGGGGCAAAATTCTTCTCCAACTTTGACCTAAAAAATGTGGATTATCGGATTTGGCTCTATGAGAAATCTAAACAAGCATTTGCAATGCAATAGGTCTCGCATTTGCGAGAATTTAAGCTATTGGCATTGTAAATGACAATGTATTTTATTTATGTTTTAAAAACCAACACATAAATAAAAGGCATTGTCATTTACAATGGCAATAGCTGAAACTCTCGCAAATGTGAGACCTATTGCATTCTAAATGTCACACACACAAGCAGACACAGGCAGACAAACATACAAGCATAGACACAGACACACACACACAGATGCGCACACACACACAGGCAGACATGCACACAGACTCATTAAAGAGTTAATAAGTGGGGCCGGCCGCCATGTTAAAAGCGCGTCGGGCACTGTGTTGAAAAATAATCCATAAGGGCAGCGCAGCCGCCTTGTTAAAACAGGAAGCGTGTCAGGCACCTTGTTTGAAAACAATTGCTACAAAAGTAAATAATTCTAAAAAAAAAGGTGGGAGGCCATCGCATTTTCTTTCTATTTATTTACTCTTCTAGAAATCAAGTCACGCTCCACACCGTAGATGTTTGAAGCGAAAGCGTGGCGTGCTGACATTTTTACAAAAGTAAATAAATGGAAAAGAAATGCGGCATCAGCCCGCTCTTTATTTCTATTTATTTACTTTTGCAGCAATTGCGGCACGCCACGCATTAGCTTTAAACCTCTGAAGCTAAAGCGCGGCATGACACGAATACTAATAAAGCAAATACATACAAAAAAGGCGGACGGCCGACGTTACTGCTACTAATAAAGTAAATAAATACTGAAAAAAAATGTTTTACTTTGTACGTGCTGGTTGTAGGAAAGCACATCGTGGGTGGAATAGGGGAAAATCATTAAAGAAAATAGTGCTAACAACAAAAGTAAAAAGTCCAGTCCTCATGGGAGGTTACAAATGCAGACAAGGCGGTACTAAGGAGGGACTACTAAGCCTATTCATGAATCAAAAGCAACAATTTAGAAAGGACAGTAACAGGAGCCAATTGAAAAGATAGGCGGAAAAGTCCATACCTTAATACAGCGAGCCTCGCAGAGCAGCGCATGTGCTGCCCAGGCTCGACCTAAAAATTAACTGCCTTTATTACTATGGAGGGGACATTTCGATTCACAAGAATGCCGTTTGGCCTTTCGTCTGAAGCCAGCATTTTCCAACACATGATGTCAGACGTGTTTCGGGGAATGAAGATCATCATCTACTTCCAAGATGATATTCGTGTGTTTGGTTGGTGAATCAGAGGAAGAACATAATTGTATCCTCCAACAAGCCTTGATGAGGTTATCTGAGGCAGGCCTCGCATTGAGAAAAGACAAGTTCAAGTTCGTGGCACAAGAGATAGAGTATTTGGGGAACACCATAATGTGTGAAGTTGTCAGGCTGAAGATGATCTTCTCAAAGCTTATTATAAGGAACGCACTCACTACTCTAGACAAGGACCAGTTATGCTCTTTTATGGGGCTGATTGAGTATTACTCTAAATTTGCTAAAGGTTTTGCAAGAAAATCCGAAAATTTGCGTGCTTTGGTAAAGAAAGGATGTGCATTTGATTGGAGCAGGGATTAGCATTATGCTTTTGATTCCATCAAACAAGAGATTTTTGGAGCTGGTATACTTTTGCAATTTGATATCTCACACAAAACCATCTTGATGGTGGGCGCCAGTGCATTCGGTATTGGTGCCATACTGTCTCAAGTGCACAATGGTATGGAAAGAACGATAGCCTTTGCTTCCCGTTCTTTGACAGAAACGGAACACAATTATTCTGTGACTGAGCGGTAAGCACTGGCAGCAACCTTAAGTGCTCACTATTTTTGTACTTATGTGTGGGGTTTAATGTTTGTACTCCATACTGACCATAAACCTTTAGTAAAGGTTTTAATTCATAGAGGGGCAGTTAAAGGTTCAGCCACACTGGCAAGGCTGGCAGCTAGGTTACAAGAGTACAGTTTCAGGGTGGAATTTATTCCAGGGTGGACAAATGCTCAAGCAGATTGCTTGTCTAGACTCTCATTGGATTGGGAAGAGGTAGATAAGAAGACGGTTGTAATCAAGGAACAAGAAGGAGCTGTAACATAGCTAGCAGACATTGAAGTGGCGTTTTTGAGGAGGAGAGGGAAAGAGAGATGGAGAGTGATGACGTCCTAAAGCTGGTAAAGGAAATGATTGTACGTGGTAGCAGGAGGGAAAGTATTGTGTCCACTTGAGTCAGGCCCTACATTAAAGTTATGGAGGAGTAATCCTTGTGGGGTCGTAAGGTGGTTATGAGATCGGACAAATCTGTATCTCCAATAGGATTGAGGAAGCGCATTATAAAATTGGATGATGAGGGCCACCTTAGCCAGACGTTAACTAAGAAAAGGGTACAAGATAGTTTCTGGTGGCCGGGTATGAATGAAGAGGTGACAGATCGGGTGGTTAGTTGTCAGGATTGCAAGGAAAGTGAGAAGAGGCTTATAAATGATGTACAATGTGAAAGTGGTCAAACAGAGAATCCGGAAAAACCTTGCTGCAGTGTACGCATGGAAGTTATTGGTCTGATGTAAAGTTTGAGGGTTGAATTAAGAAATGGGTTGGTGATGATGGATGTGTATTCTAAATGGTTGGTGGAGGAAGTGACCACAAGAAATATCATCTCTGTATTAGAGAAAGTTTTTAGAGAGGAGGGTTTCCCTAGGATTCTTATAACTGACAATGGTACCCAACTCACGTCAGTAGAGATGAAGATGTTCCTGGAAAAGTGTGGTATCAAACAGAGACGCACAACTCTTTACAACCCGCCAGGGCAATGGCCTTGTTGAGAGGGCCAATCATTTAGCCAAGGGTACCATCTTGATGGGTGTACAAAGTGGTAAGGAATGGGGTGGAGAAAATGGTGGAAGATATGGTGTGGGCATATCGGTCCATGGAGAATAGGACCATTAAAATGTCTCTCTTTGAATGCATGAGGGGGGAGGAAGCCGGGAACCAAGTTGCTTCCTGCGTGGTTGGTACAGAACGGGGTTTGGAGAAGGTGGAGAGAAGTGAAATATGTGGTGGGAGAAACAAGGTGGAAGCTGGGGATTGGGTCAAGATCAAGAAGGGACGTGTGGAAGTGGGATTGTACAAATTTTGGGGCCCATTTAGAGTGAGGTCTGTTCATGATTGGTATGCGATTCTTGAGAATGGAGATAATGGAATAAGAGGAGAGTTGCTGTGTACCAGAAGGGTGGTGATTACACTCCTGTATATGGTCATGAGTACAATACCATTAGCGGTTTCATGTTAATGGAAGATGGTGATTCAGTTGGGACAGATGTTTTGGAAAGAAGAGGAGGTAGTGAAAGGGGAGAAGAGGTGTTGAACAAGACTCAAATAAATTGCAGACCACCCGTGCATTTGAGTGACTATGTAAAGCGATATAGAAAGGTGTTATCTAGTATGTTATTCTATGTGCATAGTATTGAATTATTACTATGTCTTTTGGGGGATGGGTGTTTGGGTAAGGTTTAACGTTAAATTTCCTTTTTCTCTATCTTTGCTGGGGGATTTACTTTGTTATATTTGCTATTGTAAAAGGGGAAGATGTGTTATGCCTTTAAGGCATATTTGATGGATGTTCTTTTGTTGATGTCATGTTAGAGCCTTTGGTGTGCATGAGTTCTACTCGTGTCAGTTGTACCTGTGCTGGCAAAAGGTAAACCACGCTCAAGGCAGTTTGCCGGTAAACTCAGTCTTTGGCATAGAGTTCATCACTACTCAGAGCTAACAACTCAGTCCAACCTGAAACGCACATAAGGATTTACGAATAAGAGAGAGGAAGCAGACCGAATGCAAATGTTGTCCACCATGAAATAACTTGAGGAAAGTACCAATCACATGGACTGAACTCTGCCTCAGCAAGCTAGAACCCAAATTCCCAAAGGGCACACAGACAATGGGTGGAATTAAACCACAATTAATTGAATGACATTGCGTTATTCTTGATAATGCTCACAGAAAAACAGAAAGCTGAGACAACTAAAACTAAACTGGTGCTTCATCACAAATCATAGAGACAACAGCCAACACCAAACAACAGCCAACACCAAACAACAGCTAGGAGTTGCCGTGACTAGAAACACAAAAAGAATTTAAAGATGAAGCAAACACGCTAAACATGCTGAAACCACAGAAGCCTCATAAACGAGAAAAGGGTGCCTCAGCACTAAAATACAAGAACAGGAGCTAATGTGGGATCTAATGAAGACAAAGCTAAGTACATAGACGGACAATGATGCAAGTAAAAGACCAGCACAATCAAATCAATATCAATAAAATATCCAGAAGAAAATTATACTCAATGTAGAAAAAACAGCAGTATGTAAAGAAAGCACCAGTAGAGAACACACACAGCTAGTATAAAAGACCCTTCCAACAGGATGTAAACTGTTCACCAGCAAACAAAGTAGGACAAAACCATTACTAACAAATTTCAATTAGCACTGTCCAGATGGACGTCTAAGGATACCATAAAGGAGCAAGACACACCTTCAAATTTAGTGTTAGCAGACCACCACCCACACAGGCAGAAACTAGACACATAAATAAGGAAACAACATCGAAGCCACAAGAAATCAGACAAAAATGGTAATGTTGAAAGACATAAATAAACTTCTCTGTCCTGTTCTGAGAAGGGGTTCAGAGCAAGAATAGCTTAACAACATAAATAACAAATAAGAGCAAAGCCATCTCCCAAATCTCTAACATGAGAGTAGCATTGTAATCCTTTCATCTACAGTAGTAAACATATTGGAACTGAAATACAAATTCAAGATCCACATATGAGGAGTAGCAGGAGGGGAGACTGGTTTGCAAGAAATCTAAGTTTAGAAAACATCTCATAGATAAGCAAAGAAGATACTCATCAAAATAAATGCCTATCAGATCCCCTTAATGAAGGAGGAAAACGAATACTTCCCTCTCATTCACAGAACAAACAGGTTAAGAAGAGAACCATACTGGGAAATTCACAATGATACCTTTGACAGTAAGCATTGAGCTAAAATGAAAACCAAACTCCTAATACTGACCAGTGACTACAGCAACAGAGAGGAGAGCTCCAGCCACAAAATCAACACTAAAAAGACACATGCCCAAATAATGGAATCCCTAGTCACCCAAAATAGAAAATCGCAACAAAAGAGTGTAAGAAAACAAAGGGGTTCAAACACAAAGTGAGACAGCAACGAATCAAGATGGTCAACCACAAGAAGAACACAGAGAAGCTATGGGAAGTGAAAGATACCTTCAGCTCAATAATTGGACACAACTTCGAAGCTGGGGAACTGGGTACGAGTCTCGGCAGGGACGCTCAACATCCTGTGATTCTGGGCAAATCACTTAATCTCCCGCGCCTAACAAAAATGAATGTGTCCCTCTGTAACGAAACTGGTGCTCCAGTAAAGCGCTCTGATACCTGATATCTTCGGGTCGAGTTCGCACTATATAAAACTCAAAAAAAAAAAATCCACATGGAGCACTGATTTACCGAAATAGGATTTCAATTAAGCAGTGTTGGAGAGACCTGGAGGGAAACAACTTAATAGAGCTCTAAAACACAGTACAGAAAGCCCCAATTGTTAGGTAAAAGTGACAGAAAGCATGTGGCTGAAGCACGTCAAAGCACAAGACAGAGTTTTCATATTGTAAGTCAAGAAGTCATCACTGTAGTGTCGCGCTCTAGTCGTTACGCGAGAGCGTGATGACGTAGAGTGCGGCCGCCATTTTGTGGGCGCACTGAGCGCCGCGATCGGAGCGGTACGGACGTGTTTCCCGGCGCTCTCTTGTATAAATAAATATACTTCCTTAATACCCTTAATGTGTGGAGATCCTTCATTAGGGATATAGGTGCAACATTACAGTGGCGACGAGACTGGGACCCGGAATAAAAAAGAGCAACACCAGGACCCACCGGAGAGTACTGTAAGGGAGGCCACGAGGAACATTGGCCGGGGAAGTTACACAGCAGGAGAGCGTGGCAGAGGACAGCACCACAGCAGGCAAGCACCCACGGGGAACGTAATCACAGCCTTTGGGGACACAAACAGACCATAATAAAAGGGAAGGGACACAACCAAACCCCATGGTGAGGGCAGAATCAGAGCCTCAAGGAATAAACACCAAACAATCTGCACGCTCAAGAACCAAAGAAGGGCGCAAGAAAGGGGGAAGCAACCCACAGAGAGGTACCACCCACAACGGGGTAAAGAAAGGGAGCAGAGGGAAAGACCGTGTCGCAAGGCACAACGTCACCCCGCTAGAAGCACCAATAGGACATCTAGGGCCCTGGCGGAACAAGTGCAGCACGGAGAAGAGGGTGCCTTGGAGCCCCAACAGGGCCAAACACACCATAGAAGCACAAGTGCACCGGGCAGTCCCAGAGGGGTAGACGCTATACCAGAAGGACGCGCCGAAATGTGTGCGCAGGCGTCTTCACTTATGACACCAATCCCATTCTTACCTAAACCAGGCGATCCCTTGATGAAATGGGAGGATTGGAGAGAATACTTCATGAACTACTTGGAAGCCCTAGAAGACGAAAGTGGAGGAGCATTCCCCAGCAAGAGGAGGAAGAGAATATTACTCCACAACTTAGGCCCGGAAGGAATCAGGGTCTTCCAGAACCTGGTCCCCACACAGCAACAGGCCGCTGATGATGACGTATTCCGACAAGCGATAGAAGACCTAAACAACCATTACAGACCGGCAGTGTGCACGTCCATAGACAGATATAACTTCCAACAGAGGAAACAAGCAGGGGGTGAGTCCATAGACGACTACGTGGCGGCGTTAAAGAAATTAGCGATCACATGCAAATTCGGTGCCTTGCATGATGAATTCATCAAGGACCAAATAGTCATGCACACGACAAACACAGCGATTCAAGACAAACTATGGGTAAACGGAGAGGCTACCCTGAAGGAAGTCATAGCCATGGTGAAAAAGGCAGAACTATCCAAAAGATGCGCTGAGGCAGCGAAGAGAGAAACTATCGAGAGAACCATGGTCAACAGAGTCACCAAAGCAGAACCGCAAGAGAGGGGCAAAGCGACGGCTGCAGAAGGGAAAGTGCAAACCAAATGGAATTCACGGCCAACACAGTCAAAGAAACCGAATAAAGAAGGCACAAACACGTGCTACAGGTGCGGCAGTCCATCCCATGCTGCATATGATAAACGTTGCCCTGCCTTCCGAGCCAAATGCATGTACTGTGGAATCGTAGGGCACTTTGAAAAGGTGTGTCGCCGCAAGGTGAAGAGGCCAACGGTCAAGTACGTAGCACAAGACATGGGAGTGGAAGAAGAAGGAAGTGAAGAAGAAGACGACAATGTACTGTGCATTGAAGAACAAGTACTGGGCATAGACTGCAGACGCTCCAAGAAACCACAATGTGACATGAAAGTGGGTGGAGTTCTAATCAAAATGGTGGCAGACTCCGGATCGCCGTATACCATCATTCAAAGGACAGTGTGGAACGAAAACTTCAAACCCAGCCTAGGGTCACACCTCGAAACCCCAGACATACGCCCGGTCACGTTCACAGGAGACCCCATCCCAATGGTCGGATATCGAATGCTGAAGTTTGAATTCAAGGATCGCAGTGCAGAGTGCAAATTATATGTGGCTGAAAAAGGTCCCTCAGTCCTAGGATGGATGGACCAAGGCGACTTGGGCATACAATTGAACCCAGGAGGGGACATGCAAGTCCTGATGGCCAGCATAGACAATCAACCCAACTTCACAAAAATGAAAGGCGAATTCCCCACAGTGTTTGGAGAAAGAGTGGGAAAGCTAACAAAATTTACACACAGAATCGACCTTAAGGAAAACGCCAAACCAGTGTCCCACAAGGTGAGGAACATACCACTAGCAATTAGGGACGCAGTGCAACAAGAGCTGCAGAGATTGGAAGACAATGGGATCATAGAACCAATAAACAGTTCGGAATGGTTGGCCCAGTTGGTGGTAGCGATGAAACCCAATGGCAAGGTTCGTTTGTGTGTGGACCTACGAGAGCTGAACAAGTGCATTAAGGTGGAAAAATTCCCATTACCGAGAATAGAGGAAATGCTAGCAAAAACAAAGGGGGTAAAATGGTTTTCCACCATTGATCTCGCCTCGGCCTACCACCAGATAGCCCTGCATCACACGAGCCATAAACTGACATCCTTCATAACGCCCTTTGGATGCTACCAGTTCCGCCGGATGCCATTCGGTCTGGCGTCAGCAGCTGCGGTATTCCAAAAGTTGATGCACAAACTGTTCAAGGATATAGAGGGAGTACAATACTTCCAGGACGACATCTTGGTGATGGGCAAGGATCAAACCGACCACGACAAAAAGCTAGCCACAGTGTTAGAAATCTTGGAAAGAAATGGCCTGACGGCAGAATGGGGAAAGTGCAGATTCGGAATGGCGTCAGTCACATATTTGGGGCATGAGATCGGTGATCAAGGCATCACGCCTAAACACGCCAACGTCAAAGCGATATGTGAAGCACCCGCACCGAAGAGCAAGGAAGAAGTAAGATCATTCTTAGGGATGGCGGAATATTATAGTAAATTTGTGCAGCATTTCGCCACCAAGACACACCACCTGCGACTACTGATATGAGACAAAACAGCCTTCGGGTGGACAGTAGAGGCACAAGAGGAGTTTATGAGAATCAAGGAGGACATCAGCAAAGCAGTTCCTCTACAAGGATATGATCCGCACGGTAAATCCATATTGACACTGATGCGAGCGAAAAAGGACTAGGGGCAAGCCTAATGCAGGAAAGGAGGACCGGAGAGATGGCAACCATCAGCTTTGCGTCCAGGTCACTGTCACCAACAGAACAGAAATTCAGTGTAATAGAAAAAGAGATGCTAGCTGCGGTGTGGGCCATGGGGAAATTCCGCCAATTTATATGGGGCACGAGATTTCAGCTTAAGACAGACCACAAACCTCTGGTCAAAGTACTCACGTCCTGTGGTCACGAAAGCGCTACACCCCGCATCGCCAAAATGACCCTGAAATTATTAGACTACAGATATGATGTTGAGTACATCCCGGGAGCTAAGAATAAAGTGGCAGATTATCTTAGCCGAGCTTCAGCAATGGAGGACGCCCCGACAGGTGCGGACGAAGATGAAGTCCAGGTGGCATTCATGGAAGATCATGAGAAAGTGATAAGTGGTCAGGAATGGAAACAAGCCTATGATGATGACCCAGAAGTCAAGGAAGTCAAGAACTTCATACTGCAAGGATGGCCAGAGAAAAGGCACCTGAAAATGGAACACAGGAAATTCTTTGAAGTGCGTGAGGAGCTATCCATAGGAGACAAAGGAATATTCCTGTTCAGAGGGGATAAAGTAGTTCCTCCAGCGTCGGTAATACCACACTTACTAGCCGTATTGCATGAAGGACACTTGGGCATTGTGAAAACAAAGAGGAGAGCCAAGCAGATGTACTGGTGGCCGGCAATGGACAATCAGATTGAGAGACATGTTCGGGAATGTGACCAGTGCCAAAGAGCGGATAAATCACAAACATTGCTACGCCCGTCATTGGGGAAGTTCGACAACCCTGCTAACCTGTGGGAAGAAGTGTCAATAGACATTCTCGGTCCAGTGTTGGACGCAGAGGGAACCCCGAAATATGTAGTGGTTCTCATGGATAGGTATTCAAAGTGGCCCGAATTAGACATACAGGAGGAGATGGACACGGAGACTGTTCTCAGATTTCTAACGGCTATCTTCCTCAGAGAAGGCATCCCCCGCTCCATTCTGAGTGACAATGGACCTCAATTCACATCGGAAAAGTGGAACAAATACATGGAACGAAATGGCATCAAAGTCAAACACACATCTGTCTACCACCCGGCGGGCAATGGTCTAGCCGAAAGGTTTAACCGTGTCATAATGGGTTCCATACAATCAGCTATAGGAGTGGGGAAGGACTGGGAGAAGGAAGTGAGGAGTATGCTGTGGGCCTACCGAATTACACCCACTGGCACCGGATACAGCCCGTTTCAAATCCTAAGGGGACGAGATCCTTTCACCAAGGACAATCTAGCATGGAAGGAAAAGACTGTCACAAGTAAATGGTCCCCGGCAGTAGTTCACCACAACTTGGAGAGAGCACAGAGAATATACACAGAACAGTACAAAAAGAGACGCAATGTGAAGGAGACATCGTTGGAAAGAGGAGAGTGGGTCAGAGTCAAACTCGCCCAATTAAGGAGGAAAGGTGACAGCAAATACAGTTTGCCCTTGCAAGTGGAACAGGTGTATAACAGAGCAGCATTGCTTAGTGACGGAAACGTCTGGTCGCAGGATCGCATGTCCAAGTGCAATAAGGTACTGCAGTGGGACAGAGAGGAAAGATCAAGGACACAAGAGAACCAAAGTTCACCAACAGACAATGTATCACCAGGCGAAGGAGAGAGGGACTTAGGGGTAGAAAGAAGAGGAGAGGAGCAGGAAGAGGATGACAATCCCATCACAGTTGAACATCAGGAGAATAAAGGCAAGACTCCAGAGAGGGAGAGCCCCAAGGGAACTGGAAAGAGACAGTCAAGCATGGCAGAGGACTGTGCGGAGAGTTCCACCTCTACTCCGGTAAGACGTACACGGGCAGGGAGAACAGTGGTAAGGCCAGCCAAATACAGAGACTATGACTTAGGAGAAGTGAAGTAACTTCCTGTCTAAGAGACTCACAGACTCTTATCTAAATTGTTGTTGCTCCATAAAGAAGGGAGATATGTAGTGTTGCGCTCTAGTCGTTACGCGAGAGCGTGATGACGTAGAGCGCGGCCGCCATTTTGTGGGCGCACTGAGCGCCAAGATCGGAGCGGTACGGACGTGTTTCCCGGCGCTCTCTTGTATAAATAAATATACTTCCTTAATACCCTTAATGTGTGGAGAACCTTCAATAGGGATATAGGTGCAACATTACAATCACCACACACAACACACAAAAAAGCAATTTCACAGCAGCCCTTATATGATGAATCTGTGATGTGATGAAACTGATGAATTATACATGAATGTGATCCTTTAATACCACTGAATTGGACCTATGAGGACCGAACACAACCAAGTTTGTGTAAAAATATATTTAAAAAAAACTTTACAGGAAAAGCTTGCTATTGCTGTGTTGTCGTCCTCTACTTCAACACCACAGGATGTGGACATGGAAACCAAGACTCGAGGAGGTACCCCCCCCCATATGATTCACAAAATAACGAGTAAGACAGTAGGGTGCATACATTCTGGGACGAAGGAGAATTGGTCAACACAAGCAGTCCCGAACTAGGAGAAATATTCGAATACATGGTAGTTTGAACACAAGAAAAAAATCGGGAAAATACTATTCACAAGTGAGAGCAACAAGTACATTCTGGAGAGCAATATCCTCAGTTGGAAGACCATCAACAAACAGCTGAACCTCACCGAATAAACTAACAGAAAAAAATACCAGGACACATGAAGACTCTACGAAATGAAAATAGGCCATTTGGCCACCACCCTGTGGAGTAAATTAAGGGAAATGAACACTAGAGAGGGGGAGCCAAACAGGTTGTTACAAAGAAAAATGTGGGAAAACAGCACTTGTTAAACTCTACAAAAACGGAGCAGCTCTCAGTAGCCATAGACCACATTGGTTCCATCGGAAGGATGCAATAAACTGGAAAATGAAATTAAGTACTTTTGCTCCTCGTCCTAGACACTTCAATGATGAGAGGCAGGGTGCCTTATCAATGTATTTCAAATACCGTAATGGCCTCTACTTGACAATCAGCCTGGGGAAACTGTTCTGTGCCCTCATGAATACAAAATCATGAACACTTTAAGCAACAAGCACTGTGAAAGCAATAGGTCTGGCTTTTATTTTAAGCTTTGCCATTGCTTGTTATCAACAGCCAAGAGCCCAGTGGCAAGATGAGAAGGCACCGGGCACAGTGAACAGAGGGCGCACCCAGCAGCATAATGAAAAGGAGCCATATGTGGGCGCTGTGCAGTAGCAACAGCCCGGTGGCGGGATGAGAAGGAACCAGTGGGCATGAAGCATCAAGATGAATTACTGGAGACCCGACTGCCTTCCCCCAGAGATAAATGCCCAAAGTTTCACAATATGGTACCTTTTGTTGCTGATTTTTTAAGGCAGCATATTTGAGATCAGCCTTTCCTGATCTTCAAAGGGCCATGCTGGTGTGGCCACCATTGGAAGGTCCGACTCACAGGTCAGAACTGACAAAAGGATCTAAAACTGCCTGCTAAAGTGAGGAGAAAAATAGTGCCGTGTGCCTAACCATGAAAACGCATGAATGAATGTGACAAAAAGTGAGAAGATTGTGGGTTTTTTTGAGATGTAAAATAGTCCCTTATATATTCTAATGGAAACAATGGAAGAGAAAGGATACATCGAAAGGGAATAAGTAAAATACTTTATTGAGTGTATGTTTCAACCAAATGGTTTCAGGGAGCTGAATCCAGCATGCAATGGTTTAAAGGGACCTGAGCAAAAGTCCATTCCCTATGTATTGAAGGCAACAGATCTGGGGATGGCTTCACCAGACTTTAAACGAAGGGCACCCCTAAAGGAAAACTGGATTGCTTCCCAATCACAGAGCAGCAGAAAACTTGACAACATGTGCACTTCAGACACATTGTTAAACAAATGCATACACAGAGTATAGAAATATTTAGATCCTCACACTTCTGGGAAGTGGTTTTTAGGGCAGAAAAGTATATATTCTCAGACAATTATTGCCATTTTTATGCAAGGTTTAAAAACACAAACATTTACACACCAATCATTACATTGGTATCATGGTATACAATGCTCAAAATGCACATAAGCCTAATTCACCTGTTGTCACAGCAATAATCCATAATACATCCATTTACACAGGTCATTGGCTGTTGTTCAGCTCATTGTTCGTAACTCCCATGTATAAAACAAAAGGCCAGGAAACAAGGGTGAGGCAAAAAAATTATATTTAGGTTTGCATTCCCCACGTAAGGATGACGCCCAAATCAAGTACCTCAGGATTACAAAGGAATCCCCCGACTATCCAAAATGGAAAATATCAGGTACAATTATAATCAATACCTATCTTACATAAGAGTGGCATATTAAAATGAGCTGTCCGCACCTGCGCGGCTGCAATAAAAAACTCATGTTGCACAGACTCAATTCCATGCTGTTAAAAGCAAAATGACAATTATGAACATTACCTGCGCCATCTTGTCTGGTGGAATTCTATGTGCACATAAGTTACAGTCATTTTAATCTATCACAGCCATTTTGTACTCTGTTGGTCACCTTTGTTTCACCCTGCCCTTACTAGCATCCCTCTGACCGACCTGGTACTGTGCTGGGGGCTATAAACTCTATTGCCACAACAAACCTCAGCGCCACTTGCTGCCACAAACTCGTTTTTCCTCTCATCCCTGTTTTCAGGCAAGCCTTTGGACGCTCTACCCCTCACTACACCTAGTTACACAAACAGGTTCCAAACACCAAAAAGACTCTTGCAACATGATTTATTGCACTGCAAACAGCAAGACTTGTTATTACCAACAATGGGACCTGTTTTTATCAACAGAACGGACTCTTAGATCTGGCCGGTCTCACATGTTTTAGACCCTGAAGCAAGGTCCAGCTGCAAGATAAGATTGTCTGTTTGACCTGGGTGGGAAGAGAATTACTGTTGGGCTTGTGTGACAACCTGCCCGGGCGGGGACCCCAAGCTTTTGTAACCATGTTGATCAAACAAATGCATTGTGTCAAACCTGTATAAAAGGAAGAGCCAAGGGAGTTGTCAGCAGAACACTTCCCTCAGACATCCCGGTGTCTCAGTTGACGTGATCTCCTCATGAGAAATAAACCTCTTTCTTGTCTTCCAGTTTTCCAGCGCTTGCCTCATTATTTTGATAGCGAACCCAAAGTGAATTAGAGGTGGAACCCTGCACCGGGCAGCATTGAGGGTCTTAGAAGACTCGCTGCCTTTCACAATGCCCGCAAATCTGGCCTCTATGCGTTTCAGCTGGTGTACTGCACCAAGAAATGCTAACTTCTGGAAACAGGAATGCTGCCAAGATATATAACATATAAAAGCCCGTTACCATCAGATGCAAGATCTTACACAGATAAGGTTGTGGGTTCTTAGCATTGTGTATGAGAATGTAAGCTCTAATAGAAGGCTTGCAAGATATTGAAATGTAGAACAATTATCCTAGATCACTCCCTTTAAATTAATATTTTTAAATTGAGTGCTCAAATGTACCCAATCATCACATATAACCGTTAATTCTTGCTTATCTAAATTACAGTTCAACTTCTCAATGTTCCCTTTACCAGTGCACTCACAAAACATATTTTGTTCTACCCTAGTAAGGTCCAACTGGGTGTAGGCCCTAGTCCCCCGCCTCCTGATATTGCCAGTGAAGAAAGTCAATCAGGACCACACCCCAAGCTGATTTAAAAAAACAGCTGCAGTATACCCACTTCATACAAAATAAAGTTCCTTAAATCTAATACCCACGTCCCTATGTGTCCCTTCTGTTTATCAAAAGCAAGATCACATTCTATAAACCAGGTGACCTCTCAATGTATTATTGGAAGAGGCTATGTGTGCCTTCTTGTAATCAAGCCTAGAGTGTATTTCTTACTTCATGTTACTTCGTCCTAGATCACCCACTAAACTTGATGTAGAACACGTTTTCATCACACAAGGGTTTCCAAGAAAGATAGTAATCAAATAATGCAAGTAAAAATGTATGCCTTGGGCTGTCCTCTTTTTCTATTAAAGGAAGAGGATACAGTTACTCCTGGAAAAAATACAATTGGAAAATAAGCACAAAGTCAGATCCTCCAAACAGGCACATGTGGAGAATTAGAGGTGCTGCTTTAGCCCAGTCCTATTCAACATGCACATTATAAATCTGCCAGTTATCTTACAAGAATCATCAGGCCCTGAACCACTACTAGAAGACACACAGATTAGCTGCCTCTAGTCAAAAGATATTATATACCAACAAGATAACCCAATCGGATTGGTCAGGGAACTTGGGTACAGGTATGTTACAAACACAGTGGTCCCTCACAAAAAGGATAAGAGTGAAGCAATAACTATAGAAATACAATGAAATCTATATTGTGTTGTCCAGCCGGACAAGAATACTTTTAATGTTTTGTGAATTGAGACAAAAGAATAAAGTGGAAACACAAACTCTGCAACAATAAAGGCACGAAAAAACAGAAAGGCTCAGGCAAAGCTTAATGCTTGGAAAAGAATCATCAAATTGGCAAGGATAAATGAAGAAAAACACCATAGCACATTGAAATGATACATATGATTGTGTTAAGGTGTCAAAGAATCGATGACGTTTCGATCCCAAACATGGGATAATGGGATCATCATCAGGACATAAAGTTACATGCCTGAGTTAGATGCCAACTGCAGGGAACGGATGAACCCGCAGTGGATCTGGAAACAATGGGAGATGAGAATATGCTGCCCGCATAACCAGGAGGTGGTCCGAGAAGCCGTGGGCGGAAGCAATCGTGCCTCGGTGCTAGTCACAATGAAACTGATGCGGCTGTCAGTCGCGTCTGTTTCATTGTGACTAGCGCCGTCTGTTTCATTGTGCCTAGCGCCGAGGCACGAATGCTTCAGCCAGGTCTCCAAATCCGACCCCTCATCCGAGTTACATTAACTTACGGCTTCTCGGACCACCTCCTGGTTATGCGGGCAGCATATGCTCGCCTCCCGTTGTTGCCAGATCCACTGTGGGTTCATCCGTTCCCTGCAGTTGGCATCTAACTCAGGCATGTAACTTTATGTCCTGATGATGACCCCATTATCCCATGTATGGGATCGAAACGTCGTCGACTCTTTGACACCTTAACACAATCATATGTATCATTTCAATGTGCTATGGTGTTTTTCTTCATTTATGCTTGCCAATTTGATGATTGTTTTCCAAGCATTAAGCTTTGCCTGAGCCTTTCTGTTTTTTCCTGCCTTTATTGTTGCAGAGTTTGTGTTTCCACTTTATTGTTTTGTCTCAATTCACAAAATATTAAAAGTATTCTTGTCCAGCTGGACAACGCAATATAGATTTCATTGTATTTCTATAGTTATTGCTTCGCTCTAGTCAAAAGATAGCATGAAAACGATAACAAATATAAACGTTATGGTTTTCTGGAAAAAAATTATTAACTTCAGCCATTGCCTGTTAAAGATAGTCAGGCAGACAAGTGAACAAACAAAACAAATATAACTGTTTGGAAATAACTTTGGTTCATATGGAAGCCAAAGCCATGAAATTGCTAAAGAAAAATTCACTTGGGTGTTCCATGCTATTATGGCCAATATTAGAATTGAGGTAATAAATTGTCCTTTAAGATGTGAATAGATTTTCTTAAAGTTTGATGCTACCACGTAGTTTTGTCATGTATTATTTGATGTTCAATAAATTGGCACAAATGGTTGGGAACACAATTTCCCTGCGACTGTAGGACACTGAGCTGCAAAATCATATTGAATTTTAACAGACTTCAGAATGTTATGTCAGAAGGTCAAGGATCTAATATTTTAGAGAGCCTGTGTCTTTGTGAAATTTAGACATGTATCACATCAATATCACAAAACCAAAGCAAGGAATCAGAATTGGACAGTGAGATAGTGAGAAACCCCAAAATACAACTAGAGTAGAAGAACAAAGAAAAAACGAATACACATTGTGAGCGGACTAATAACTGCATGTGGCAGTTCTTTTCGATTTATACTAAGTTTCTCCACAAAAACAGCTTTAGTATTGCTATCCACACCAAGATTCTTCATCAAACAATATTTTATAAATAAAGAATAAGCATGGTAATCAGGGATGTAACAATCCCCAGGTGATTCAAAATTAATTCAAGTAAAAAGGAGGCCAAAATAGTACTCAAAACCATGTGAGTTCCAAATAAGAACGTGACCGGTATTATTGTCACCCTTTCAACCCAACAAGAACAAATGACTTAGATAGCCAATCACCTAGATTCAAACGTATTACCTAATGGTCATTAGTATGCCCAACCCCCTATGAGAAGTGTTTAGCATGAACAGCTGTTGGTGGGGCCACTTAGGAGGGGCAGCGATAAAGAGCGGTTGGGGTCTGAGCTGTGACTGCTGTCTGAGCTCTGCTGAGCCTGTTTTACTTGTGCTGAGGTGTAGCTCCCTGGTGGTTGGAGGACTCCCTCAATGCAGCACTTAAATGCAGCTGGCAGCCCTCCATTTTGATTTTTTTGTTAGACTGGTGGGTCAGTGCATGCAACCCATGCTCATATCCTCAAGTTAGGAGTGAGTCGGGGAAATGCTGAGTGTAAGACTCCAGCCATGGACATTCTTGAGGCAGACTATACTTCTGGATGCCCTGACACTTTACCACGCTGGGAAAATGCATATTACTTTCACTTTGACAGATGTACACACTATTGAAGTAACCATTTACCTCTGCACAAGAGGCTGCCATTTTCTTGCAGAGATCAGCGCCATATTGGAGTTACTCACATTCTTGCAGTTTACAACAGGAGCATGGCACTTTCTCTTACAATATCTTAATTACAAATTAACACATTTTCCTTCATTAAAACTAGGTTGTCACTTTTCACTGCCACTGTTTTATTTTTATCATGCTCTAATATTTATAAAGATTTATATTTAACTATTAACTGTTCTCGTGTAATCTGCTTGCAGGCTCGTGGAAACTGTTCTCATACAAAGCACTTCAACCCCTCCAGGTCTTTTCACACTATATATAACTGTAAAATTAAAATAAATATCTGTAGGGAAAGTTCAATTTACATTTAACGCAGCTAAGCAGCAGACTTGTCAAGGCTTAAGCTGTCACATTTGGTAGGGACCTTTTTCTGAAAATTTGGATGTGGGAGCTTGGTTTGGTGAATTGAAACGTCGTGTATTACCTATTTGCTATATATCAAACATGTGTTATCCAGGTAGAAATTGGTCAAAGTACTTCAGTTACATTTTCTTATGGATAAGAACTACAATAAAATCTTGGGAAATCACTTGACATTTCCTCCACATAACAAAGCAGTTATCAAAACTATCAAACTGCTAAACTTTCTCGCTGGGATATGCTTCAGTTGAAGGTTGTCACCGTTAAACACAATACTTACGTTTCATCTGTGAACGCTATCCCAAAATATTCTTTCTCTTTCAGATTGAAATGCGAGGCTACAAGGTCAAGCAGCTCCTTGGCCAAAAGCTTTGGCTAGAAAAAGAAGAAAAATGGAATTTAAGTTTTAACATGCATAGGCAGAATTTGAAAGATTTGCAAGATTCTCTTATTAGCATGTGTTTGGTAGTTATGCTTCGTTCAAGATAGAGATGCATTTATCTCCTCATGCATTGGGACTAGCAAACATTATTTATAGTTAGCAAACAGAGAGCTCAGCAGGAAATCATGTGAGAGATTGGATTACAGACAAATAAATCCTAAGAGCAATGAAAATCATTACAATCCAATTCAAAAACCAATATGTAGCAAATAAAAGTACACATATTTTATAGCATTATTCTTTTAGCCACAAGTGGTCAATGGCTGCACTTAATGAGTGTCCCAGTTTTCTCTTTAATTTTATGTTCTAATCTATTCGTGTTCTTGCAAATATTGAGAATCATATTCTAAGAAAATGTTCACACCACCGCTCCTTCAATGATCACTGTGCCAACATGCTTTGATGTATTTTAACAGATACCACATCAACATATGGATTTTAGGAATTTGAGCATGCAGGTCTATAGTGGTTTGGAAAGGTTGTACAAGGGTGGGACAGACAAGGGCAAACGCACAAGAAGAGATGTAGATGAGATAAAAGAAACTGGGCATGGGGAGTCAATGGATTGAGACCAGACATGGAAGATGTGAAATACAGTGGTTGGGTGGAGGGACTAGACCAAGACAGTTGAATACGATGGATGGGCCAGCTCAGCGCGCAAACAAGTTACTCACCTTTGTTAACGTTTTTTCTAATGGACACACTATCTAACCAAAGATTCCCCACCTTTAGAATATTCCCCAAGCACCAAGATGGATCTGGAAGATTTCATAGCAATGATCCTGCATGCCACTTGGTGGTGCTGTGGGGCTCCGCACTGATTTCGTTCAGCCTTGGAATTGATGGAGTGCAGCCCTATTTAAGTGCTAACCCGGTACGCATACATCAGTTTCTTAATTGACTCTTTCCACACCCTTAGAAGCAGTGCAAAACAATTGGATGTAGCAGTGTGCAGATATTGAATTTGGGAAAGTAAAAGAGACCACCCCACAAAACGGGGAGGTGGGAGGGCAGTGAGGAATGTGAAGTTAGAGTATCCATTAGAAAAAGCGTTAAAGGTAAGTAAATTGCTTTTCTGAAGGATACTTCTAACCACAGATTCCTCACCTGTAGAATAGATACCAAAGCAATACCTCCCGAAGGTGGAGGCTTTGTGGAGTGGCCTCAAGACCAAAATGTCCTGCAGGACCAAACGGGCAAAATGTCCTTCACGTCATACCTAGCAGTCAAGGCAGTAATGCATTATGTGCATTGATACTCAAGTCGCACCCTTGCAGATGTCAAGGACAGGCACTCTGCTTGCCAACACAGTAGTAGCAGCTCAAGACCTGGTAGAATGGGCTGTCAGTCCTTCCAGAGGCTGATTTTTGACCAGTGTGTAGCAGATCTTAATGTAGTGGACTATCCACCTCATTAGAGTTCTTTTCTGCACAGTCTTGCCATTCTTTGCCCTAGAGGACCCCACAAAAGGCTGATCATCCACTCGATGATCCTTTGTAAGATCGATGTAAAAGCTTAAACCTCTTTTGGGTGGGATTGGAAAGTTTAGTGACCCTGGAGACCTGTGCATTGCCTGACTATTCTGCAAACCTCTGCAATAGCCTTCGGAAGGACAAAACTTATGAAGAATCTATAGGCCAGTGTTTGAAATGCCCAAAGAACACATCATGGCCTGGTTTTTCCTGAAGCATTTTAGTTCAGAATCAGCTGTTCTCACCAAATAGGCAAGACAAGGGATGCCTGCACATCTCCAGAAAAACCTGTGGATAGCATTCACTCATGGCGATGGAACACCACACTAGTGTCGACTGCTCGTCCCAAGCAATCGGCAGTATCCAGACCAATACGAATAACATATTTGGCTGCATCCTGACCATCTTGGATAGTTTGAGCTAAAGCAGCCATAAACACTTCAGGGACTGCTAGCAAGAGATTGATGACCATGTCCCAGAGGGTGTGCATTTAACAGCCTAGTAGGCAAACTGTATTTGCTGACTTCAGGACTAGGCTGGTCCAAGGGAACATTTGTTTCCCAAATGCTACAATCATTTTCCACTCCCTTTTTGGAGGAGTATTGGGGAATTAATTAGGATTCACCTTGCTGTTGGAAGCTTGAACCACCAATCTCACAGGAGTAAGATGCTATGTAAGACAATCAGGGTAGCAAGGTGATGGTCTGTGGCACCTAGTTACCTGCCTGTTCACCGGTGGGCAAGAACAAGGCTTACACCAATTGCCCATAAGTTAGGGCTTTGCTGAATGGGAATAAATGCTCAGAGGACACAGACCCAGTTTGCAGAACGTCTGTAAGGACGTTTGTCTTAACTTCAACAGAAGGCAGTAGAATCTGAGTAGCATGTCTGTTTACTGCAGTAAAGGAAATACTCTATTCCACTGGTGGCTCATGGGTGAAATCAGCCTTTTATCAGGGGAAGTATCAAGCTCACTGGGCTCCTTTAAATCCATATATAAACTGGCATCATCATAACGTGGGGGTAAATTATCCTCATCATCACGACTGTCATGCTCGAGTGGTGGTAACCTTTGGTCCAAATCAGAACTAAAAAGCTGATGGAGCCTCTGAGGATGGCCCTGTGGTAGTGTATTGCCAGAATCAGGCTGTACAGGAATCAAGTGTGCTAGCATGGAGTTGTAGCATGGCTTTGGTCAGGGTCGAGACGGATGCAGCACAGGATCAGACACTGGAGATAGCAGTGGATCCCCTTCTGCAATGTTGGGATCGGTGTTGATAAAAAAGGGACAGGTGTACATCTTGGAAGTCAACATCAGAGTTGGTGCAGAATCCAAGGTGGGTTCCAGGGGCTCAGATGGTGCAGAGGACAGATATGCTGGCAGGACCCAACTGGAGGCCCTTGCAGATCTTTGGGGGTCGAAGGTATGTCAGAAGGAGCCAGAGGGAAAGAGAAGAGTGTCAAAAATTCACATCATGGCCTCCTTTTAGCCCTTGAACTGCTCTAGCATCGCTGAGGCCCGTGGAACTTGGGGCGCACTGGGATCAATTGTGGGTACTCCATCGGATTGGGAAAGAGATCGAGTGGCACCTTGGTGCCCTTGTGATTTCTCTTTGGATAGAGAGAAGCAAAAATTGTGTCCTTATTCACCTTCTTGTGTTTGCCCCTTGACTTGGACTTGGACTTTGACTTACCAGATGACTTTGACAGCAATGAGAACCTGCTCCAGGATTGGCCAGGAGAGCGGGAATGGATTCACATTCTCGAGTTAGAGAGGGACTTGCGTAAGGCTTGTGATTTGTTTTGATGTTCGCTTCATTGTTCCAGATCGCCTTCAGGTGCATGACGGCACATTCATAGCAAGACTTCAAAAATGCCCCGAGCCCAAACACCAATCGCACACCTGAAGCGGGTCCGGAACCGACATCTGTTTTCAACAGACACAGCACGGTTTGAACCATTTAGATTTAGGTAAGGACATCATTCACTAGCACACTGGAATTGAATTTGAAAAATTTGATGAAATGATGAAAAAGGGAGTGGAGCTCCAGATCTGCATTCAAAGGTGCGGGAAGAAAGGCACCGACGTCGGCATGAAAGGGTGGCGCTTATATGCAGCTCAGGTGCAGCATGGTGGCACCTAGCGGTGTGTGGGAGCACTGCTATGAAATCTTATGGACCAGGTATGGCACCTGGGAAAAGGTGAGAAATCTATGTTAGAAGTGTCCATCAGAAAATCCATATTGAAGAACTGGTTGACTTAGGGGGGGGGATGGTGGCAGGTTGGACACGGTGTAGTGGCTGGCGAGTTAAGTGGGAGATTGGATACACTAGTGGGGATGAGAGTCAGAAAGTGAGAGATACAGAAGCAGGGCAAGAAAGGAAAGCCTGAAAGAGCATGCCAAAGATCCCTTCAGTGGAGTGAACTAGAAAAACCTGAATGTTTTGAATGACAGCGGAACTGCGCCAAACGAGGGCAAACTGAGATATTAAAATAATTGATTTCAAACAACAAATCTGAACCCAGTGCATTGCTTATGTGTTTTATGCTTTGAATTTCGACGTATTTACCAGTAGGACAAAATGTAGAAACTATTGCCAATGTGTGCTAGAAATCAGAACAGCATGGGTGCTTTACATTATGTACCAGAAGTAAGTACAAGTGAGTGAGTATTGCATCTACTGTATAAGGCTGCAATAAAGACTCATGGTACTTCAAGTTCCTAAGGGAATACCTAGACTGCCACTGTCACCATAGAGACAGAGAGGGTACAGAGTAAGAACTAGGACTCGTGTAAGAACTTCTAGAATGAAGGTTTTCAAATTAAGGCTCAGAAGTCAGGGTCTTGGAAGTGAATGGGAGCTGGATGTAAAATCAGAAAACCAATTTCGTAAATCTGCTGGAACTTCTTAATGTGCATATAGGTTACCTTTACAAAACCCAGGGTGGCACATTCAGGCTACGCATATTCGCACAGGGAATATACAATGCTTACGTCCATTATTTGCCCAAGCATTTTGGGTACCTTGTGGGGAAGGGCCACCTAGGAAGCAAACGTCGGCCCGCCATGTATACCTAATTAGCAGGCATAAGGATGTAGTTGCCGGTCCACATAGCAGGCGAGGTCGATGCCTGCTAAGTTTGTCGAATTTGGAGCACATTACAGAGCTCATAGCTCCCCTCTGAAATAATGCATTAAAGTATTAATTCAATATTGCCGATAACGAGAAAAAAAAATGGGGGGGATTTTTTTACAAATAGCCCATTTTGTATTGCATCCAGGGTCGGACTAGCCTAGAGGGCAATCAGCCAGTGCCAGAAGGGATGGTCTGACAGGTCAGTATATGGGTCAGTATTTTGGCTGTTTCTAGACCTGTTTTATGGTCTGGTGGGCCGGTTTTTAACCCCTTCCCTGCGCATGACGGAACCACGCCGTCATGAGCCACGGGCGGCGTGTGCTCATGACGGCGTGGTTCCGTCATGCTGCGGCCGCTCCACCCACGCGGGACTGATTCCCCGCCTGTGCGGGCGGAATTAGTGAGTGGGCGGGGTCGTGACGGAACCACACCGTCATGAGCACAGCTCGCCCGTGACTCATGACGGCGTGGTTCCGTCACGAGCATGGCGGCGCCGCGCTCACCCCCCACCCGCGCCGCTGTGGAATTACCGCCGCGGCCAAAGGGTTAATGTTGAGTTCCTTGATGTTAACACAAACATTGCCTGGAGCAAGCACGAATGCATGCAGTCTCCCATACCTTGCAAAACACCCACAGAGCATCTTTCCAAGTTCAAAACTGCCCTGATTTGAAAATGTAGGTCACTTTTAGTTATCTAATTCACTAATGGGGCCACTTTTATTTTGTGACCCGGCCTATTATCTGTCCTAGACTGACCATGATTGTGTCCACTTTGTGGTGCAACAATAATTTTACAATAATGGCTCCTGCAGTACATGCGCTTTGTGGTAGGGGGCGCTGCCAACAAGCAGTCTGCATTACCTTTGTCTGCGCAGCTGCTTTCCTCTTGCCTGGTCTTGAAATCTCTGCATTTGTGGTTCTCATGTAGGAATGCTGCCCTTTGAGAATTAGGAATGCCATCCCACGTGGAAGTCCACACTCCCACTCAGGCACTTGCGTGTCACATCTGTCACACCTTCACAGCACACCCCTACATGCTCAAAGGCAGGTGCTCGGAGTCAAATGGGACATATACAATTAGATCCTATCCTTCTTCACTTACACACAGACTGTGTAACTCGGATCCAAAGCGTTTAGTGGGGAGTAAACAGGAGTGGATGCCATTAGCCTAACCCTCTCTCCTGCTGCCCTGCTGCAGGGTTCATGCATTTTCCTACACACTTTATTGTAGGGGTTTCTTGGCCGCCTGCTGTCAAATCTGTCTGACAGTAATTATTTTATGAGCCCCGCGGTTATGAAGCCTCAGATCGCTTCTTGCCACGAGATGTCACATTCAATCCTGAAGGAGTCAGAAAGGCCTGCATGTGACCTGACTGTTCCCAGTTTAGCAGGCAGCGCCCCATCCTTTGCTGCAAGCAGTCCTTAAAAACACAACATACAAGGCAGCCGAGGCATGTAAAGAAGCCCGACTCTGAGCTGAGGAGGGGAATCTAGGGAATCTGAACATCTGTAATGTATGATCAAACAGCTAAATGTACACGAAGCCACATTAAAGACGCACTGCAACCACACACTGCTTGGCAAACACTAGCCCATTCACAGTGCTTAACTTGAGCCTGTGGTTTCCGGTGCTCGGCACCGGAACTTCATTTGTCAACACTGGCACTTTTGACGGTCTGCGCTGTTTATCTAAATTAGAGATTAACACAACAATAGTTGTTTACTATTTCAATGAACATTAGAAATGACTAATATCTGCTGCTCAAGCCATTATTGTAGCTTTGGGGTCCGGAATAGTCTGAAATGTCATACTTGTAGGGTGTCCTAATTAGTAGTTGTGTTGATTCTGTCACTCATGGCACGTATAGGGGAAATGAAAGATGCAAGCTGCAGTGGCCGCTTGACGAGGGCCCGGCACTTATGTTTTTTTACAAATTAAGCTCTGCCATTTACACCATTTTGCATAATTTCGAGGAGAATTTTTAACATGAGATGTACTGCTCAGGTTATGTTTGAAAGTGAGCAGCATTTCAGGTAGATTTTTTACACTAGCAGACCGTTTGGGTATTTTGAGCACAAAACTACGAATCTAAACATGAACCTTTAACGTGGATAATCAACTTACATTTCAGGTAGATTTTTTTAGTCACGCGGACCTTTTGGGTAATTTTTTAGCACAAAACTACAAATCAGACAGAACGTGAACGGAAGTGTTTCCCACAGAGAAAAAAATATTTTCTTTCACCTGAACACTCATCCAATGACACTATTACTACTATTCTGAGCATCGATTCTATACACGTCCTCTGTGCCGTTTCATTGTTCCAAGTGCAGTACCGCACACCGAAGGCACAGAACAAGCCTATCACAAACACAACAAGACTTACCTCAGACAATGCGCTCTGAAAAATGTGCTTGTGACAGTGTGCAACGTGTAATATAGAAAATATTTAGCAAATTGAAAGAGGATGAAATCTATATGAAAAGATTTGAGAAATGGTTAAGTGCAGGTAAACTACTAGAAGAATGACACAAATATTTACAAGCGTCATGCTGTCCTTTGAATCTGAGATCAGATGACTAATTACTGACATTGGAGAAGTTGGATAACTGTTGGGTTTTATGTCATCTTCAGTAATCCCTTGATACAAGGTATCCAACAGCAGCTTTTGTTAGGACGGCGGCGTAAGATGTCATGCCTTGTGGCTGGGCTATCTCAGGTCACAGCAGGAGAACAACGCGCATGAGGTCATCTTGGCCCCGTTCCACCTCCCTTCAGAGAAAGCCCCCTCTGTGCACTCCAATGCACATCTGCAAGCGCACCCGGCTCACACGTATTCGAAGGCACCAAGCTACTCTCGAAAATATGAAAATTCCTTATGAAATTCAGTAGGAATGAATTGGCTTGTCTAATAAGAGAGTAATTCATGCAGCCTATGATTAAGTGATGGAGAAGGTCCGACCAAGACCCTTACGACATGCTCTGTATAGCAGCATTGTGCTCCGCAACTGGTACACCCTGGTGGCCGCTCTCTTATGACTCAGATTTTCTATAAATGGACAATTATGCTCAACTTAGACAAAGCCACTAGTTTGCTCTTCATCAAGATGTGGCGGAATTGAATTATGACCTGACTAGGACCTCCTCCCAGTTGGGAAATTAGTGACATTCAAGGGTGAAGCAGGAAATGTGGGTCGTCGAAATTGGGGGGGTAGCTCGCAGAGCACTGAAGTAAATGATATTTTGATGGACACCTTCAGGCTTTGCACATATTGTCTGGAGCCCTTGGAATAGCACAGCCCTGAAACTTTCAACAAATTGACCTGATGTTGATCGTGGCGTGGGAACATCGGGCCTACAGTAGGTCATGAGCTTGGAATCTCAAGTGGCCATATACACTGTGTATATTTTGTGAAATATGGTGCGACAAAAAGGAGCTTCCTTCCTGAATGCTTCAACACGCCTCGCAGCCTCTGATAAGGCTGCTTCCACATTCTTCTAATTCTGAAGCACTAAACAATGCGATCAGGGCCAGCACTGGCACCATCCCCAATCCACCCGTCACAGAGTCCTGGAGAATGTTTAAATCTCTGGCATGAGAGCTGCACGTTCTCCTCAAAATAATCTAATCACGTGCCCCCTCCCCAACTACCCCCCTAACATTCTAGCTATGTAGCACACATTTTCATGGTTACTGCGGAAGCGGGGGGAGGTGGGTTCTGATGGAAAAGCACTAGAAGATGGTTCAAACCGCATTTCTCATTGAACACTTCAGCAGATAAAATGGGCCGTGTGGAACGAGAGTGTGACTGTTCCACTTTATCCATTTAGAAATTGTGAGCAAGATATCACGCCCATTGGGGGATTTCTACATGTCCCTCTCAAAGGCGCACGTTTAGATTTAAAATGTTTAGGGACAATTGCAGTAAAAATGCTGGATTCTGTATAGAACCCATAGGCACCACATAGTGGTTGCATGGTGGCTGTCTGGGGAGAGCCAGGAATATGATTCCATCGCTAGTGTGGGGATGTTGTCTGTGTGGGGGTGGAGGGGGCACGTTGCTATACGTTTATATGGGGAGATGTTAGAGTATGTATGTTTGGCAGTAGGAATGTGGGGGTGTTCGGTTGTATGTGGGTGAACGGATGGGTGTTAGCGCGTGTGGGTGTGTACGGAGGTGGATTTTGGTGGATGTGTACGGAGGTGGATTTTGGTGTGTGTTGACAATCTCGCCTAACTGAAGAACTGGAGGGAGCGGGGTGAATTAAGTTGTCTGAGATAATTTCACATGATTAAACCAAGTTCTTGTAAATCCCCATAGCTGCCTCACCAACCTCATGTGAAAAAAAAACTAACAAATACATACATATATACATACATACAAAGAGGAACTTCGAGTAAGCACCACATCACTTGGCCTGCCTAACCAGTCATTCACATTTTGCTTCTCTTCTCTACAGCAAATAGCATGCAGCAGTGGGTCAGCCCATTTCAGCTATTGACTCTCATCTCTGCGAGTGATGCTATCTTGCCTGATCACCTGCACACATCTGCCTAAAAAGAACTGCAGGGGAGTTCCAGGGTTGGTGGGTAAGTGCTTTACTTTTCCAGTGCTTTTTTCTTTCCATTCTTTATCCCTTTTTAAAACATATATTTGTATGATTAAACTGCTTTATGAATACAATAACTCAAAGCAAATGGTACCTTTTCTTGTGACAATGAGAATCATATTTTCCAATGAAGTGTAGAAGTGTATAAAACCAAATTTCCTTTCAAAGTGCACTTCCCTGCTAGGATGTACTGTACTGTCTGTTAAAATTACATTCATTTTTTTAAAAAGCGCATCTCTATTGCAAGTATATTGGTGCTACATGTAGGTGGTATCACATTTCTTTCCTCTTTTCATTTTTGAATTATTTGCTTGCTACAAAAAAGTAGCGATCACGCTAGCTTGCCACAACCAATCTATTGTCTTTGCCAATGCTTGTTATAAATGAGAAGGCAAAGTCACAAGAAACTCTCCAATAGGAGAGGTGATTCTAGAGGTTATTTCAACTTGAGTGTACTCTGGAGGCAGTCAATCTGAGGATGGGTGAATGTTCTGCGGCGATCGCATGAATTATTTAGCTAAGTAGGTTTGTATTGTTGCTGGAAGGTTCTTCTCGGGTCTCTCATGAGTTGCCTAGGTTTACATGGCACTGCCTAATACTTTAGATAAGTTCAGAGTTGACTAGCCAGAATTATGAAACTGATGCTCAGTCTCCAAATCACTGGCCATCCCCCATCCTTTTTATGGCCCTTTGAAACCCAGGTCTTAAATATTCATATAGTCTCTCAGGCTATTACCTACTACAAATTACCTTCACGAGTGTCATCATTTCTTTTTCAGTACAAAACATGCTCCACCCGAGAGAGGTAAGATGAACAAGAAAAGGCAACAAAGACAAGCACTTATGGGGCAAATCCTAAATTAAAGAGTATGTATTGCAGCATGGCTGGAAACATGCGAGTCACAGGTCATGGGAAAGCACGTTATATAACTGTGTCTTGCAAACATGCACCTTTGCAGGGCCATGTTTGGCCAGGCACATACCCTCTGAGGATCTGGTGCAGTAGCCATGTGCCATTCGGTGCATGAATTGAGACTGCCGATACCTCTACCAAGCACTGCCCAAATATCTGGAACATAACATTCTTCTCAGCTCTCGGATTAATGCTGGCTGCAAGATCACGTAGCACAGGTGCAATAAACAATAAAGTACAAGCGCATGCACCCTACTACTCATACAGAACTGTGTCTGACTGGTGTACCAATGAGCCCACTACTAATTTAGTTTCATTAGTTAATGTAGTGGCTCGTGGTACATTGATTTCTTCAGATGTTACCATCAATTCCAGGATCCACTGTTAATGCCCCGTCTTCCACACGCGATTCTTCTTCCCAGCTCCACTGTAATATTACACTAATTTTATCTAGATTGATGATCAGACCTAGCATTGCATGCATTTCCATATTCCAGAAGGCCACATGGCATCTATCTTAAATTTCTTGTTTTCATTAAATCATGTCAAATCATGGCATACTGCATCAAAATGTGATGAGACAATGGCAAGAAATTCCTTTGAAGCTAAACCTTTAGCGCCATATGGGATAGTTACATTATATCACTGCGATGGAAAAAGAAAAGCATATTTACCTTCAGCATGCGGTGCCTATTTTAAGAGTCTGCCTTCCCGCTTGAAAACATGTCCTTGATTATCATAGGATAATGAAACAATTTGCCCGAAGCAAGCTTTCCGGCCAAGACTAGTAATTGACTTGAAAAAAAAATGCCTTTTATGTAATCCATTACAGCTATATTACTGCCAGGACAGGCAGGAAAATCCCTACAAACACGAGAGACTTTCATAAGAAATCGGTGATGCATAATATCCTGTTTTTCCCCCATAATTTAAATTTGCTATTTTCCGTTTATTCTTCCAGTTCATACTACTCTCTGCATTGTTATTTCTATGCTGTTAGATTTGGGGGTCTCTAGTTGGCACAGGTAGGTACTTGTGACAAATAGGGACCCTCGCCTCTAGTCAGGGTAGGGGGGTACACTCCTAAAATAACCCCTGCTCACCCCCTTGGTAGCTTGGCACGAGCAGACAGGCTTATCTCAGAGGCAGTGTGTAAAGCATTTGTGAACACATACAGTAATCTAGTGACAACACTACAGATGGACACCACACAAGGTTTATATCAAAAATAAGTATTCTTTATATAGTTTTAACACAAGACCATAAACAACAAAAATCCACAATACTGTACTTAAAATGGTAGGTTTAGCTTAGTTCTCTTAAGTTCTTAAAATGCGACACTTTGTGTCAATGTACCTTAAGATGCGTCACGTTTCTACAACGAAAGTGTTGCAGAGATGGAGATGCGACAAAGTTCTGGTGCAAAGAAATAAAGACGTCAAGTTCTTCCTGATGCGGCACGCTTCTCTGATGTTGCGAGAAGTCTCGACTCGATGCGTCAGCTGCAGCGGCGACACCCTTGTTCCGTGATGCGATGACAGCGGCTTTGGCGGCGACCCTCTTCTCCGACGTTGCGAGACGCTTCCGCTCGATGCGACAACTGCAGCGGCGACACCCTTGTTTCGTGATGCGACGGCAGCAGCTCCGACGGCGGCACGCTTCTCCGTGGATGCGAGGCGCTTCTCTCGATGCGGTGCAATGCGACAGCTACAGCGGCGACATCTACGATGCGACGGCGACACGCTTCTTCCTCGATGCGAGACTCTTCTCTTGATGCGGTGCAATGCGACAGCTACAGCGGCGACATCTACGATGCGACGGCAGCGGCGACACGCTTCTTCGGTGTTGCGGGACGTTTCTTGAGATGGGGTGCAATGCGACAGCTACAGCGGCGTCATCTCCGTGATGCGACGGCAGCGGCTGCGACACGCTTCTCCCTCTTGAGTCGCGCTTCCAGCTCCTTGCGACACGCAGTCCCTTCAGAAGGCCCAAAACAGCAGCAGGCACTTCCAAAGGATTCTTGGGGAGCTGGTGGTTGAAGTCTGTTGTCCCTGAGACTTCAGCAGGAGGCAAGATCTTTTCTCAAGCCCTTGGAGATCCTTCACAAGTTGAATAAAAGTGCACACAAAAATTCCTTTCTCCTTTCTTTGGCAGTCAGGCAACCACTGCAGGCAGATCCCTCTAGCTTAGGGATAGTCTTCTCCTCAGTTTCTTCTTGGTTCCGCTCCTCAGCAAAGGTTCCTTATTGTTTTCCCAAAGTGATCTAATTTCCTAGGGGTCTGGGTCCCCTTTTTATACACAGTTTCTCTTTGTTCTCTGAAGGCAGAGAGGCCTCTGCCTAGTCCAAAACCAGTTCTGGTCAGTCCTGGAGCACTTTGTTTTTCTGACTCCTTCTTTCCTTTCAGAATGTGGGGCAGAGTGCTCAGCCGCCCGGCAGGAGGTGGAGCCAGCATTGTGGAAGGCAGGCACAGCCCTATTCAGACCCAGGTGCAACTCCTCCCTCCACTCTGGATGCAGATCTTTCTATTCAGCCCTGTGCTGACTCACCCTGTCTCCTGTAGCCACCCCCTGCCCCTGTCACTCAATCTCCAGACAAGGAATACACAACCTAGCAGAGGCAGGCTTGGAAGTTTAGGCAAGAAAATACCCACTTTCTAAAAGTGGTATTTTCAAACACAGAATGTTAAAACCAACTTCACTAAAAGTTGTATTTTATCATTCTGAGTTCAGGCATACTAAATTCGTTTTTCAACCATGTTCCCTGGGTCAGTTCTGACTATAAGGTGTAATAGTCAGTCTGCCCATTCTGGCCTATGGGGAGCAGGTAGCCTTGCAATAGTGAAAAACGAAAATGGATGTAATTCACTATTAGGACATGCCACACACACCAGGGCATGTCCTACCTTATACTTACACTGCACCCTGCCCTAGGGCCTACTTTAGGGGTGACCAACATGCAGTAAAGGGAAGGTTTAGGGACTGGTAAGTGGGTGCACTCACCAAGTCGACATGGCAGCCCTAGGCTGCACACAGGCTCTGCGATGGCAGGCCTGAGACACATTTTACAAGCCGCTTCTGTGGGTGGCACAACCAGTGCTGCAAGCCCACCAGCGGCATTGGATTTACAAGCCCTGGGCACACTCAGTCCACTGTACTAGGGACTGACAAGTAAACCAATCATCCAATCATGGAGTCACTAATCCATCACACAATTTATAATGGGGAGAGCATATGCACTTTAGCACTGATCAGCAGTGGTAAAGTGCCCAGAGTCATAAAACAGCCAACAACAAGTCAGAAAAAATATAGGAGGAAGGCAAAAGTTTAGGGATGACCCTGCAAAAGGGCCAAGTCCAACACAACCCCTTCCAGCCAAAAACGCAGGGGAGACCAATCACTACCCTGATAGGCTTCCCTGCTTTGGGCGATAGAACCTGGACCCTGGCCCACAACAGCAGGGGCATACTCCAGTTCTACGCCAATCTGAACCTATTGGAATCCCTCTGTCCATACTCTCAGGGTCCACTAAGCTAGTCCATGGGGAACCCTTCTCCTCACCTGCGGACACCACCTGTGCAGCACCTAACCTTAACTTGCTCACAGGTGTGTCCCAACAGACAGCCAGCAAGCCACAGTGGCCACTGACAGTGGTCAGGGATGAGACCCAGGCCTTATGCCTCTCAGGGTTCTCAAACCTCTGTGGCGTCAGAGAGCGGGGGGCAGTAGCCCCAGGTGCTCGGCACCCTTTGTCCATTCTCCCTCCTGTCAGGTCAGGTATGACATCCTGACACTGATCTACCAGCCCCGGGCCTGTACCCGGCGGCTGGATTGGAGACTGGGGTGGGCTTTCCCACACCCGGTCCTCCTCCTTGGGGCTCTGTACCCTCCCACCTGGAGCGGTACCCCCTTCCAGAATTGTCAGGGCACCTGTGGCAGGGGTCCTGCACAATTCGCCCACCAGTTCAGGGGTTCTATCCTGCAACTGGGCATCCAGGTCAAGGGGGACACCCTGAACCTGGTCCTCCAATCTAGGGTCTAAACCCTCCAGTTGAACTGGGGTCAGAGGCGAGGACTCCCTCCTCTGCACCCCCTTCCAGAGTACTGCCCCCTCCCATCAGGAGCGGTACCCCCTTCCAGAATTGTCAGGGCACCTGTGGCAGGTGTCCTGCACAGTTCGCCCACCAGTTCAGGGGTTCTATCCTGCAACTGGGATCCCAGCATAGGGTCTGTACCCTTAGACTGGGCCGAGGCCAGGGGTGAGGCTGTCCTCTCCCCGCCCCCTTACTGGGGTCCTGCACCCTCCCACCTGGAGCGGTGCCCCCAGAAGACAAACTGGTAGGGGCACTGTTAGCAGCTGCCCCTTCCTCCAGGTCAGGGGGACACCCTGAACCTGGCCCTCCAACCCAGGGTCTGTACCCTTAGGCTGGACCTGTGCCTGGCAACCCAGGACTTCCGGGAGGGTACACCAACCCCCCAAGGAAAACACACTCCTCTAGAGTTGTGTAATAATCTGCCTGGCGCACCAGGACTTCCTGGGGAGCACGCATGCCCCCCAGAGAGTAACACATCTCTCATGTGTTGTGTGACAGTCCGCCTGGCGCAGATCTCCCGACCCCTGTCCATCTGACAGCGCGGGAAGATCCCCCAGGACAGAAGTGGTGTTACCATGGTCATTCACTGGTGACTCAGCCCTTCTGGCTGGTCCCTGACCCACTGGTTCTTCCACTGGGGACTCTCTCCCCTCTCACCCCTCACTCTGGACTTCTGCACCCTCCCAACTGGAGCGGCACTGCCAGACACCAGAAACACTGGAGCTCCATTTACAGACGCTCCAGGTTCTCTAGACACTAGGAGATCCTCTTCAACAGGTGGCCCATCAGGACAGCCTAGGCTCCCTACCTGGTGTTCCCTTAAAGAACCATCCAGGCTCTGAGACTGGGTTTCGGGCACCTTGGGACACGCAGCCCCACACTCACTCCTTCTCCACTGAGACAGGACGTGAGTCCCTACACCCCTCCCATTACCACGGGACCTAGCTGGGCTACACTGAACCTCTCCCACCACTCTGGGTTGGAAGACACCTGAGCCACTCCTCTTAGGGTCACTCCCCAATGCCTCTTCAGACCCTCTGGAATCCACCAAAAGGTCTGCCTCCAATGTGAGCTCCCTGAGGTCAGAGAACTCACACTCCAACAGGTGTTGGCATAGCTCTGGAAAACAGGGACTTACACTATGCTCTCCCAAAATTGGATCACACAGTCCCCCACAGGGGTTAACCAAACTATCCTTCACCTCACCATCCAGTGCCTCGCACACGTACCCCACACCACTCTTCTGAGATTGGCAAGACAGTATCTGACTGTCTCTGTCACTCAACCCACACTCTTCTGGGCGGTCTTCACACTCGCATACCAGGACTTCAACTGTGGGGGAACCACTCTCCCTGCACCTCCCATCTAGAGTCAGTAGAGTGTCCCTCCTGCTACTAGGACCATGAATCCCTGCGTCAGTTTCCCTATTCCTCTCAGGGACACTGCGCACTACTGGAGCTACCTCATGTCCTTGAACCTCCTGGTGTATGTTAACCCCCTCCAAGTCAGGCGCCACATCTCTGGGTGTGTGTACTACTCCCTCAGCACTAGATAACATAATTTTGCTGCCACCATCTGAGCTGGACTCCCCCTCCAACTCAGCAAAGCTCACTCTCTGAGCTACACACATTTCTTGTTGCTGGGCTAAGACACTCATGGCCTCCAGCCTCTCGAGCTCTAAATCAAGCTCCCTGATTCTCAACTCATGCTCCTGATCCATTCTTTTCTCTTCTAGGGCCAATTTCCTAATTTCCAATTGCCCATTCATTTTGGCCAGCTCCAACTCATGCATCCTATTTCTCTCCCTGTCCTCCAGCTCTTCTGTGGACAGACCTTTGGCAGAAACACAGCTACCTGCTGGGGAAGGTGCCTTCCTTTCCCCTGGACCCAATGGCCCTTCCAGCTGCACATCTGCATCATTATCCCCTTCCTCATTCTCAGGGGTTTTCCTTGCTTCTACCCAGGCCCTCAGCGCCTTATAGAACTCATCCTTCTTGGTGAGCCCGGTAATTGCAACATTAAATCTTTTGCAGAAGTGCTTTAGCTGCTTCGCATTGTAGCATTCTAGTTTCTCCTCTTCCCAATCAAAATCAACAGATGCTATGGATGCTGGTTTCATGATGGCTGAACTTGGCTAAAAATGGAAAGTCCTAGAAAAAAATCTACCAAAAGTATGTGGTCGCGTTTTGGTCTGCACTCACTAGTAGTGTTCACCAATCACTGTACATGAGTCACAAATGCAAGTCCAGAATCCTCACCGCTGACCACCAATGTTAGATTTGGGGGTCTCTAGTTGGCACAGGTAGGTACTTGTGACAAATAGGGACCCTCGCCTCTAGTCAGGGTAGGGGGTACACTCCTAAAATAACCCCTGCTCACCCCTTGGTAGCTTGGCACGAGCAGACAGGCTTATCTCAGAGGCAGTGTGTAAAGCATTTGTGAACACATACAGTAATCTAGTGACAACACTACAGATGGACACCACACAAGGTTTATATCAAAAATAAGTATTCTTTATATAGTTTTATCACAAGACCATAAACGACAAAAATCCACAATACTGTACTTAAAATGGTAGGTTTAGCTTAGTTCTCTTAAGTTCTTAAAATGCGACACTTTGTGTCAATGTACCTTACGATGCGTCACGTTTCTACAACGAAAGTGTTGCAGAGATGGAGATGCGACAAAGTTCTGGTGCAAAGAAATAAAGACGTCAAGTTCTTCCTGATGCGGCACGCTTCTCCGATGTTGCGAGAAGTCTCGACTCGATGGGTCAGCTGCAGCGGCGACACCCTTGTTCCGTGATGCGACGACAGCGGCTTTGGCGACGACCCTCTTCTCCGACGTTGCGAGACGCTTCCGCTCGATGCGACAACTGCAGCGGCGACACCCTTGTTTCGTGATGCGACGGCAGCAGCTCCGACGGCGGCCCGCTTCTCCGTGGATGCGAGGCGCTTCTCTCGATGCGGTGCAATGCGACAGCTACAGCGGCGACATCTACGATGCGACGGCAGCGGCTGCGACACGCTTCTTCCTCGATGCGAGACTCTTCTCTTGATGCAGTGCAATGCGACAGCTACAGCGGCGACATCTACGATGCGACGGCAGCGGCTGCGACGGCGACACGCTTCTTCGGTGTTGCGGGACGTTTCTTGAGATGCGGTGCAATGCGACAGCTACAGCGGCGTCATCTCCGTGATGCGACAGCAGCGGCTGCGACGGCGACACGCTTCTCCCTCTTGAGTCGCGCTTCCAGCTCCTTGCGACACGCAGTCCCTTCAGAAGGCCCAAAACAGCAGCAGGCACTTCCAAAGGATTCTTGGGGAGCTGGTGGTTGAAGTCTGTTGTCCCTGAGACTTCAGCAGGAGGCAAGCTCTTTTCTCAAGCCCTTGGAGATCCTTCACAAGTTGAATAAAAGTGCACACAAAGTCCTTTCTCCTTTCTTTGGCAGTCAGGCAACCACTGCAGGCAGATCCCTCTAGCTTAGGGATAGTCTTCTCCTCAGTTTCTTCTTGGTTCCGCTCCTCAGCAAAGGTTTCTTCTTGTTTTCCCAAAGTGATCTAATTTCCTAGGGGTCTGGGTCCCCTTTTTATACACAGTTTCTCTTTGTTCTCTGAAGGCAGAGAGGCCTCTGCCTAGTCCAAAACCAGTTCTGGTCAGTCCTGGAGCACTTTGTTTTTCTGACTCCTTCTTTCCTTTCAGAATGTGGGGCAGAGTGCTCAGCCGCCCGGCAGGAGGTGGAGCCAGCATTGTGGAAGGCAGGCACAGCCCTATTCAGACCCAGGTGCAACTCCTCCCTCCACTCTGGATGCAGATCTTTCTATTCAGCCCTGTGCTGACTCACCCTGTCTCCTGTAGCCACCCCCAGCCCCTGTCACTCAATCTCCAGACAAGGAATACACAACCTAGCAGAGGCAGGCTTGGAAGTTTAGGCAAGAAAATACCCACTTTCTAAAAGTGGTATTTTCAAACACAGAATGTTAAAACCAACTTCACTAAAAGATGTATTTTATCATTCTGAGTTCAGGCATACTAAATTCGTTTTTCTACCATGTTCCCTGGGTCAGTTCTGACTATAAGGTGTAATAGTCAGTCTGCCCATTCTGGCCTATGGGGAGCAGGTAGCCTTGCAATAGTGAAAAACGAAAATGGCTGTAATTCACTATTAGGACATGCCACACACACCAGGGCATGTCCTACCTTATACTTACACTGCACCCTGCCCTAGGGCCTACTTTAGGGGTGACCAACATGCAGTAAAGGGAAGGTTTAGGGACTGGTAAGTGGGTGCACTCACCAAGTCGACATGGCAGCCCTAGGCTGCACACAGGCTCTGCGATGGCAGGCCTGAGACACATTTTACAAGCCGCTTCTGTGGGTGGCACAACCAGTGCTGCAAGCCCACCAGCGGCATTGGATTTACAAGCCCTGGGCACACTCAGTGCACTGTACTAGGGACTGACAAGTAAACCAATCATCCAATCATGGAGTCACTAATCCATCACACAATTTATAATGGGAGAGCATATGCACTTTAGCACTGATCAGCAGTGGTAAAGTGCCCAGAATCAAAAAACAGCCAACAACAGGTCAGAAAAATATAGGAGGAAGGCAAAAAGTTTAGGGATGACCCTGCAAAAGGGCCAAGTCCAACATATGCCTTATTTTTTTGTTAAAAGATAAGCTTTGAGGATCTGGGGAGTTAGTTATTTCTAAGCTGTCTTTCTGTAGGTGCCGATATGGTGCTTATATGTAATTACATTTGGAAAAAGCTGGCTCTGTTGCACCACTCCAGGCAGCACTGCTTCCCTGAATATTCTGTTGTTGCACAGACAGAGCAGGACCTCAAGGCTACCTCGTGTATAAATTGGCAAGTGCTCTGGATGTGAAGGAACGTTACCTTTGGCGCCATTTAAGGAGTCTGCCAGAAACATTCCAATCAAGTGGCGGAAGTTGCTAAGTTTCAGCATGTCAAGTTTTGTACAGATGAGTCAGGAGGCTGGGGAAGGAAGGGGTTATCAAAAAAAGTTGCATTTTTCATTTTTTCTCCTACAGTTACATTTGCTCTCTGCTGGAACTGTTGAACAGACCTATACCCAACTTGGCATAAAACTAAATCTCACCTCAGAGAAGGGATTTGCTCGTTTTGTGTAAATCCTTTCAGACCGTAAGGTCGAAACGCGTCAGCCAGTGGAATAAATCATTCAGTGAACAAATTCCTGGAGTGCCGGCTTTTTCTTGAGTGGCCGGCCGGATTTTTGCATGGCTGTCCCTGAAGGGTTCACAGTATTTAAACATGATAGAACATATAAAAAAGGAGGCGGAATCGCGCTAATTTATCGCGACACCTTTAAAGCATCCTTTGAGCCCGTATCTTCCCTAGACTGAGAAGCTTTTCTTTTTAACTTAAAAATAGCTAACTGTTTTTCATTTAAAGGGGCACTACTCTATCACCCGCCTGGGGGGAAAACCGGATTCCTTACTTCACTTAATTCCCTGCTCGAAACCTGTGCTATTGAGAACTCTGTCCATATTTTGGGTGACTTTAATTTTCACCTCGAAGCCGACACGGATTCGAACACTGCCTCTTTAATCGATCTCATGACAATGGCAGGTCTAAGTCAAATAGTTACAGGCCCTACACACCGGGCTGGCCACACCCTAGATGGAATCTTTACTAACAGTGAACTCACTGTGATTAGAGAGATCTTGCCATTAACATGGACGGACCATTCGGCAATTATTTTTTAGCTGAACTACCCTTTCACTGATAAGGCCAATAATTTGAAGCAATCTATTAGGACCTATCGGAACTGGAAGCAGGTTGATAACAACAGGCTCAACCTCCAACTCTCTGGTGCCCAAAATAAGCTACCAGAAAATGTGGAATTAGCCTCATCCCAATTCAATCACTGGCTCACACCGGTTGCTAATAAGGTAGCCCCTTACAAAAAAACCTTAAGCAAGAGAAAATCTCCAACTGCTCCATGGTTCTCGGAAATCCTCAGAGCTAAGAAACAAGAGTGTAGGCGACAGGAGAGACACTGGAGATCTAACTATAATGTAAGCAAACTCTCCAACTATAAATCTCTACTGGCTGATTACAAAAGTTTGATATTTACGGAGAAGCGCTCCTGCTATGCCAAGGAAATTGAGGAGGCAAAAAACTCCACCAGGGAACTTTTTCAGGTAGTCACCAAACTGTCTATACCCCCGGAGAAAAATGCAATTGAACACTCACAAGCTTTTTGCAACTCTTTAGCGTAGCATTTCTTAAAGAAAATAGAGCAAATATATGTCACTTTTGACAACAAGACAGAGGTGTGTGCGTCAGCAAATATTGGCTCTCCCAATGCTCCGACTTTTACTGAATTTAAACCAGTCACCAATGATAAGGTTATAACTCTTATCCAGCAGGCCAAATCAGGTTCTCCCCACGACCCGCTCCCTCCCAGTATGTTCAAGCAAGCCCCTGAGATTCTGGGCCCTAGTCTCACCGCAATTTTTAACTCCATGTTTACACAGGGCGAGTTTCCCTCTATATGGAAAAAGACATACATTTTGCCCCAGCCGCAAAAACCTAGCCTTGATCCCATTAAACCAAATAACTACAGGCCCATCTCGCGTCTTCCTCACCCAGCTAAACTGGTGGAAAATGTTATGAATGACCAGTTAACTCTATATCAGCACAATAAGAACTACCTAGATGAGACCCAGTTTGGTTTCAGGGCAGGACACAGCCCCGAATCTGCCTCGATTAAAGCTACAGATGAAATCAGAGCAGTCCTGGATGTAGGAGGTGCTGCTGCTCTGATTCTGCTCGACGGCATTCGACACGGTCGACCATAATCTGCTACTTAATCGTCTGAATTCTATCGGCATTTCTGATAAGGCTCTTACACTTGTATCTTCCTTCCTGTCAGGGAGAACACAATCGGTTGTCTTAGGTAGCTATGATTCTCCTTCCTTTGTTCTTCCATGTGGGGTTCCACAGGGCTCTTCTCTGAGTCCCACTCTTTTTAATATCTATGTGTCTGAATTAGCGGCACTTATCAGATCCTTCGGTTTGGCATTAACATCCTATGCAGACGACACACAAATCGTCTTGTTTGTTTTTAAAAACAATCTGCCACCGATGCAAAGATTTAGGGAGTGTATGCTGGCAGTCAGTTCCTGGATGAGCTCACACTGTCTCATGTTAAACCCAGGAAAAACTGAGATAGTCATCTTTGGCAATTTCTCCCCAAGCTGGTCACATAGCTGGTGGCCAGATGAACTGGGGACGACACCCATTCCAGCCGCCAAAGCCAAGAACCTAGGTGTGATTATAGATAAAAAACTTAATTTTGAGGCACAAGTTAACGCCGTCTCTTCATCCAGCTTCTTCTTACTTAAGGTAATTAAGAAAATCTTACATTTCATCCCTATGGACAGCAAGAAAATTGTAGTTACATCACTAGTCCTTGCCAAACTAGACAACTGCAATGGGCTCTATCTTGGTATGCCTGAGAAAAAGTTATGTAAGTTGCAAAAGATTCAGAATGCTGCCGCTAGGCTTTTGTTAGGAATTCACAAGTTTCAATCAGTCGGAAAACATCTTCAGAAGCTGCATTGGCTCCCGGTTAGGAGCCGTATTATCTTTAAGGCCCTTTGTATTACTTGTAGGGCAATTCATGCCAGTGGTCCCGAGTTCCTTAGATGCTCACTACATTGGTACGTCCCAAAAAGACCTCTCCGCTCAGAAGGAGCAAAACTGATATCCACTCCCAGTTTTTACAAAGCTAGCTGGGGTGGCAGGAGCTTCGTGGTAGCAGCCACTAAGCTCTGGAACAGTCTCCCCATTCCCATCAGAACACTTCCCACCCTGTCTGCTTTCAGGAAGGCCCTGAAAACTTGGCTGTTTAATAGAGATCCTTGCTCACTGCGGACTACCAGCGCCAAGACACCTTTGGTATTCGTGCGCTTAACAAATTTATTAACATAACAAGAAATTGTGTTTATTTGAAAACGTGGGTCCTGCTCCCGCCACCGAGTACCAGCCTGACAGGTGGATGCAGTCGGGATTAGCAGGGAAAGCTGTATATATATATATGTATGTAAATATATATATTATATATATATATAATATATATATCTATATCAGTGTCGATCATCACTGGATAGTTACAGTTAGGACCACCTTTCTATAGGAAATTACATTTCTAGTTTGCTTATAACTTTGGCACTGTTTGACTAACCTTCACAAAACTTTCCAAAAAAAGGCTCATTCGCCCCAAGTTTTGGGGTGATCTGTCAAGCAGGGGCTGAGAAAAAAGGGGGGCCTCAAAATATATTTACCCCATGCAATTCGCCATAGGAAAATTAGACACAGCTACAGCCAAAACGGCTTAACGAAATTACACCAAATTTGGCAGAAAGCTAGACCTTGGTCCAGAAAGTGTGCACTTTGATTTGGTGTAAATCCATTCAGTAGTTTTTGAGAAATTAAGGTTAAAAATGTATAGATATTTCACGTCATGGAGGATCTAATTGGCGGCCACCACATCAACAGAGATGTGGCGCAAGCCATTTTATGACTCGGGGACTCAGTCTCTTGTCCTGAATTAAAAAGAAAAAAGCATATAGGGGTGTAGGGTAAGGATACCCTGCCTCTCGGAGGATCTGCGGCTCTGATAAAAAAAAGGAAAATGAAAGACGCTCCTGCCCATTTTCCCCTGTGGTAGGCCAGGGCCCTGGTGTAGGCATTTTTATTTATTATTGGAGGGGGGTCACGGCCCCCCTCGTCAAGCCTTCTTTAGGCCCTGGGGACCCCATTACCCAGAGCCATATTTGATTAAAAGGGGAGGAAGAACCTCCCTCTCCGAGCCTTAATTAAGTCCCGGGGACTCCATCCCTGGGTTCTAATATTTAAATTTTGGGAAGGGGGGTGTGCGCCCCCCCCTTCCGGAGCCGTGAATCACTTATGAAATTTTCAATGACATTTTTGATAACATCACTGCCACATCTAAAATGACATCATTCATGACAACAATGCATGTAGCGCTTGTTATAGTTACTTTAGGGAACAAGTTTTAGTTACTTGAGATAACTATAACTGGTTAATTTAATTGGTTTTGTTCATTTAAAACAGTATGTTTGAACTGACATTTTCACCTAACTATAACAACCTTTAAACCTTCGTTTTTTTCAGTAGTATGTACATATACATATATATATATACTGGAAAAAACAAAGATTAAATAATATTATAGTTTGGTGAAAATATTAGTTTAAACTTAATATTTCAAACGAAAAAAACACGGAAATTCACCAGTTATAGTTATTTTAAGTAACTATGGCTCACGGCCTATGCACTGCTTATGACATGTTCTCTTATATCATTGATATCACCGATGACACCTAAAATTACATCACTGATGACAACACTGTGCATGGCAGGGGCGCACGTTATAGTTACTTGAAATAACTAACAGGTGAATTTCTGTGTTTTTTTAGTTTAAGTATTATATTTAAACAGATATTTTCACCTAGCTATAACGTCACTTTAACCTTGTTCTTTGTTTACATCAGTGAACATATGTGGGAGATGGAGCACATTTTGTAAAGCGAGCCCGCGACGAAAACCTGTCACGGTTGAAACGTGTTGCTGATTAAATTGTTCATGACACGCTGTGTTTGGGCGTTCTTTTCCAGTGGATTTTACTGGAAAGGTTCTCTTTGGACATATATGTGTATATATATTTTGTCCCCAAGGTGCACAAATCAATTGACAAGCCCCCTGGCAGACCTATAATCTCGGCCTGTGATGGTCCACTGGAAAATATGTCAATTTATATAGACTCATTTTTACAAGAGCATGTAAAAAAACTTGATTCATATGTGCAAGATACCAGTGACTTCATCAGGAAAATTGAAAAAATCAAATGGCAGGAGGGCTTTTGCCTTATAGCCCTGGATGTAACAGCATTGTATACCTGCATAAGAAACAATGATGGAGTTAAAGCAGTCAAGTATTTTTTGGCGAACAGACCTATTAGATACGCCAAACACAATCAAATGCTAATCGACTTATTGACATTTTGTTTAGAGAATAACCTGTTTTTGTATAAAAACCAAATATACCAACAGACTCAGGGAGTAGCAATGGGGGCCAGCTTCTCCCCCAGTTACGCCTGTCTCTTTATGGGATGGTGGGAGGAGCTGGTCCTCATGAAACAATATTCTCGTATTTTTTCTGACCAGGTAATGGTTTGGCTAAGATTTATAGACGATCTTTTTATTGTCTGGGATGGCTCGAAACAAAGTGCACAAGATTTTATTGCAGATCTAAATAACAATAATTTGAATCTTCACTTTACATATTCCATCAGCTGTGAACATATAACATTCTTGGATACTAGGGTATACATTTCCAACAATAAACTGGCAACTACACTATACAGAAAACCTACAGCAGGTAATGCCATCTTGCATGCGACAAGTGCCCACCCTCCCCATCTCATACATAGCATCCCCTATGGGGAGATGCTTAGAATAAGGAGAATATGTAGTGAGGACCTTGAAACTCAAGCTAAACAACAAGAATGTAAACGTAGGTTCCTCCAGAGAGGGTATAATACTCGCACTATTGAAGCTGCAATACATAAATCTAGATGTAGGGCTAGAGATGACTTGCTTCACAGCTCATCAAAATCCCGGCCCTCATCAGGCCTTATACCTGATGTTCCAACTCGGCTAATCTTAGGATACTCTAGACAGGAAGGACAGATAAGGGCTATTATACGACGTAATTGGCATACAGTACTAACAGACCCCATTATAGGAAGTTCATTGCCCAAAAAACCAGCTATTACCTTTAGAAAAACACAAACTATGGGCAATGTTTTGGTGAAGAATAATCCGGAGGATGTTGAGTCTAACATGTGGCTAACGCCAAGATTAGGCTTCTTTAAATGTTCCTCCTGTAAGGCATGCCAATATGGAATTAACACTACGTCATATCAAACTCCATTTAGCCAAAAATCCTATTCTATCACAAAATATCTGTCCTGCAAAACTGAGTTTGCCGTGTATGTGCTAGTATGTAGCTGCAATTTGCTCTATATAGGCAGTACCAAACTGTCAGTACATAAAAGAATTCTTCAACACACAAGAGCAATTGTTAATTATGATCCAAGTTATCCCGTGGCTAGGCACTTCAAGGACAAACACGAGAGTAGCCTTAAACATTTTAAATACTATGTTTTGGATTCAGTACCGTTGGCAAAAAGAGGGGGAAACCGGGAGGCTAAACTCAGACGCTTGGAAACCAGGTATATTATAGAACTCGACACCAAGCACCCAGGGGGCTTGAATTCCAGTGAAGATATGTATACCTATTTATGATTCTGCACTTCTGGTCATGCACATTCAGGAGATTTCTTTTGGGCTACCCTTTGGTATTAGGATTGCAATACATAGTAAAACTGGATTTCTGTTATTGTGGATTAAGTTACAACAGAAGCCTTTGCAATTTTATTATCTTACAAGGATTACCATGTTTAATACAATTTTTGTCTTAGTAGTTATGACATCCTTACAACAAGTTCTTAGCCAACACCTATTAAGTAATTTTTAGAACCTTTTAGGAGTTTTTAGATAACTTATTGGGGTTTTTAGGTTGAAATGAATTTATGTGAACTTTATGAATTTTATAAACTCATTTGTGGGAATCAACCTTTTAGTACCTCCAGCATTATATCTTTAAACTCCACTTACAATGCAATTATACTAGTATTTCAGGTACTTATTTTGTCTCCGTCTCTTGGTCAAAAGTCCCGTAGAATCTTATATGTAACTAATTTTTTAATTTTTTTTAATTTTGGCTGCTAGCAATTGTTTGCACATAGGCTGTTTTGCACTACTATTGTATTACTTTGCACAAATAAGGAATTTGGCACGACTTGCACTTTAGTATCAATTTTATGGGGGGTTCACATTTTGCACTTAGTCACTTTTTTTCTATTTATTAGCAGCATATTTAGTCATGAATTTTAAAACCAGGATATGTATATATGGAAATATGGACAATATATTATATAGTATTTATACTATTATCTTGTTTGCATATAAAATATCTGTTTTGGGTATAAAAGTGCCCTGTTAAAATATGGATTTATCCTGAAATCATTATACATAATTCTACACAATTTTGTATATTATCAAAGTATTTATGCTATGATTTACTCCTTTGAGTAGTATGTTTACTATGTCTACAGCTGCTATCACTTGACACTTGCACTTTAAAAGAAGTAAATCCCGCACAAGGCGCTGACATGTGATCAAGGCCGGCTTTCCGGCCGAAACGCGTCATGGCGGCATGGTGATTGCCGAATAAACTACTGCAACGAATCTCTGGGTCTACTCTTGCCTTTCTTCGTATGGATGAAGTGGTGGGTAAGCCTGCAACCATATATATATATATATATATATATATATATATATATATATATATATATATATATATGTCTGTATGTATGTATGTATGTATGTATGTATGTATGTATGTATGTATGTATATATATATATATATATATATCAAAGACTTGGTCCTGATTCAGATTTTGCGGACGGGTTACTCTATCACAACGGTGACGGTTATCCCATCTGGGTTATCGGTCACCGTTGTGACGGAGTAACCCGTCCTCCAAGATAAATCTAAATAAGGCCCTAGCACCATAAGCATTGTGGTTATGGAGGGGTGTGCATGGTATAACCAGAAGTCATGTACTTCACGAGTTGGTTATATGCTGGGTTCTGAGGAGACACTGTGGCTAAAACACCACTGGCAATAGGAGGCCATGTGCAGCAGGAGTTTGCTGCATGGTGAATTAGGCACATGGACTGCCAGGACCTTCAGCAACACTCTGCGATGCACATTGGGGAATGACCGCAAGGTGGTTTGGAAGCTGGCCACACCTGCTGTGCATGGCCAAAGGTGGGGTTCGGTAGGGATTGGCTGCAGGGTGAGTTGAAATTGTGAAATATAAAAATATAGGAGATGGATAAAGTATAACATAAATAAACACAAACAGTCACAGGAAAAACATTAAGAGACCATTATGGTTTGAAAAAAGATGTTTGAAATTCATGGAGTAAAAACTAGAAAAGGACGTCAGTGTTAAGAAACAATGCATAACAAGCGTTGGCAAGGCCAATAGGTCTGGCCTTAAAAGAATGCTGTATGGTGATGTGATAAATATAACAAAGTGTTCCTGACGGAGTCACTGCTTATATTATTTTGTTGCTTGCCAGTTTAGTACACTGATCCAACCCTTCTTACATAATAATAATGAAAAACATATTAAGGAAAATAGTAAACAGGCGTACCAATACAGATTAATTCTTAAAGTCACAAAATATGTTTTCTTTATCCATTAAATTACCACAAATCATGAATGTTTAAATTGGTTACTTTTGATTTTGATACAGATGGGAGTTTCTATACATTGGTGAGACCTCCTTCTGATCATTTTAATGGCACTTGGTGGTTTGACACTGGTTTTGTACTTTAAATGGTGTTTTCACTATTTTAGGGGGCATGTAGGCACTTCTGTGGTGGAAGTTTTGTCACTTGGTTTGTTGTTGCCGGGACATGCAGTATATTGGCACATTGGGGGTGAGTGATCTACTCTCTTTGTCTTTTTCTGGTGTACCATTGATTTTACAGTGGAGTGTAATTGTTCTTTTCATTTTATCAGATTTTTTTAGGGTTAGTTCTGTTCGACTTTACTTACATCTTTGTGTCCAGATGATAGTCTCGTGGACTGATTTGGCTTTGGAGACCGAAACGTCGACAGATTATCCTCACTAACATCAACAAGCCTACTACATGTGCAGTTGCACCTTACAGCAAACGAGAATGGACTTCTTGTTATAAATGCATAGTGTTAGGTGGATATACCGATCTGCATTGATCTTTGTACACAGAAAATGTCCCTGGATGGTTAGTGTGGCCGGTGATTGTTAATGTAAATATTGAAAACCCAAGTAGAATTTATATGATATAATTCATGTGATTTGCGGCAATGTAATGGGTAAAGTATACATATTTTGTGACTACAAGATTTAATCTGTGTTTGTACACCGGTTTACTATTTTTTCATTAATATTATTTAAAGAGGGTTGGATCAATGTACTAACCTGACAACCAACAAAATAATACAAGAAGTGACTCCATTAGGAACATTTTGTTACATTTATGAGTTTATACCCAGCTTCCTGGGTGAATATTGGGTTGCCCTATTTTTTGGAATTGAGTATGGTGAAGTGAATGATTACAAGTAGATAGCATGGGGTTGGATATGTATTTGTAGGGAAGAAAAGAACTGTAGAATAATATTGGTGTAGGTTAAAAGGTCAGGTGACAATTGCACTGTCAACACAGACCTAAAACTCCATGTAGGTTAATCACTGCCCTCCTTTCATCTGAGCAGCTGCCAGAGAAAAACACCATCAATTATCTAGTTATATAAGACTTTAATAGCATTACAATGTCACGTGTGCACCCCTGAAAGTTCAACCTATAAATAATATAAATAAATAAACAAAAAAAATGATCACAGCTGTGTGGGGGGCAACCACTTTTTTGTGGAAGCACACAACGTCTGCCCAATCAAAACATGTACTCCTTGCTCCCAACATTTGGGCGGAGCCAACGCCCCACTCCTGGTGGTTCTCACATGTCAAGCCAGATCATACAAACCACTGAAATTGGGCAGTTATGGTCAGCTGAGCACAAGATAACTTGCTCCCAATACAAAGTTCATGACCCACATATGATGTCACAGATAACATCACAAATGACAATCAAAACATCACATATCACCTCTATTGCCCTAAACCACTAGAGAAGTCACCACACAGCCTATTGAAAATGGGGTTAAACTCTCCATATATGCAAGATCATTCCTCTCTACCCTTCATAATGTTTTCTTCAACTGTGTGTACGAATTAGAGTAATATATAAATGTTTGATGTCGACAAGGGAGAAAGAAGATAAGGAGACAGTGTATAGCTCTGTGACTCTCTGCTTCACCTTATATTCTTCTAAGAGGCTTTCAAATTCACTAAAATGTTTTCCATCACCTCTGGCAAAATTGCAAATTTTGTGTTTCGGATTGATGTGTTTAGCTTTTGTGGCATCTTTTCTGAAATCTCACAGCTGAAAGAGCCAATAACCTTCAACTCTAAAAAATGCGGAAAACTATGTCCTACATGAGAAAATTGTGTTTTGCAAACAATTGAAGCGAAAGACATTCAGTCCAGTCGTGCAATAAAGTCCATTCCGCAACCCAAGCATGAATCTGCCTTCATATCTGCAGAATTAACCGCTTTGTGATCAGAGAGAGGAAGCGAACTATGTGGGCCAGGATAGATGAACCGTGAGTTCATCCTTAGGCTGTCTTGCTAAGTTAGGAGGATCCGCTTTTGACATGCATACTCTTCCATACCGTGTAACGCATACATCTACGCTGAACAACAGTGTGCTGATGAAGCCCGCCAACACATCATTTCTGCAATCCTATTCCATTCTTAAGTTAAATGTATGAATTAAAAGTACACCTCTTGGCCAATCCTATGTCTAGCCAGGTGTAAGAACTTACTATAAATAAAAGTACTTTAAATTAAATATGCAGACCATGAGATATTGTCTCAAGCTGTGGGCAGCAAGTCAGTCTCCAAGCCAACCTTGCTAAGCCTACAGTTGCTGTGTTGTAGCATGCAGACTGCCAGCATTGACAGATATACGCTCACTGCGTCAAGTGGCCTAGCGCTGTATATCACTTTAGATATACCTGCCGGCAGTTTACACCACTGGAGAAAGATTAAAATTTCCAAACTCCCCAGGGTCAAGTAAAATTATTACAGGAGTCTGCATTTTTTATTTTTTTGATATTTCATGCTGATTTTACCAAAAGTAAGCAAATCACTTTCTTAGAGACAGGAACCAAATATGAGCAACTAACACAACAAATGTATCTTTCCAACTAGGAGCTGCACTTCACTCCGTTTTGCATCAATTGGACAAAAGCGACTCGCAAGACTCCAACCATCAGAGCCATACCGTGCTCATTCTTATCCGTTCTGAATGCACCATTCTTCTCTTCTTCTCTGCCTGGGGGAGCGAAGCTGATTTTTGTTTTATTTTCTTCTCGCTTCTGAAGTGTCTTTCTCTGAGCCTAGGAGGAATGAGGTTACAGCAGGTCCATGCAAAAAGGATGCTACACTGTGATACATTTCAAACACGAGGTTTTAATCAAAAGACGGTTCTAATCTATTCACTCCTTGTCCCAAAACACTGCCTCCCCTCAGGGTCCCAGGCCACTGCAAGGCGATGACGCATTTCGACTAAAGCAAATAGCGTGTCATCCAGGTTGTTCCCACTGGATGAAAGGCTCAATGGAAAAAAAAAGTAGAACAACAGCTATCCAGAGTCATGGAACCACAACCATTTCCCTAACCAACAATGAACGCTCCCACGGCGAAAGATTTTGATTTACGTAACCAAGCACAACTCATGTATTTGTAGGGTGTACGTTCACCACTGAATGGGACTGTTGGCTCTGTTGGGAAATTAATCATGCTTATTGTTATCAGCACCAGGACACCCAGTCCCTGGGTATCTACACACTTCACAAGTTTAGTTTGATTCATTTCATTGTGACCCAACTCAGTCATACTCATTTTTTCAACGTGAGACACATGAAAGTCTGAGTGTACCCCACTGAATCTGAGCCTGTGACCATGGAGGTCAAAAAAAGACCCATGCAGTAAATGTATCAGTCCACTGAGACACCAGATCAATCTAAACTTAAGAAAACAAGGAAAAGGTAAAATACAAAATTGACATCGTGGTTTTCATTTACTACTACTCCAGAACTCAGTCAGACATTGCAACTGATCTAGGACTAGAACAGGTCCTTGGCTATGTAGCACCCCTTCGGGGTCACTTTGTTTATGAATACGTCAAGCCATGACCAATTTGTGATTCAAATGTGGTCACATGCCCTGGGGGCGGCAACCCACACACGGGCAACCTCTATGTTTTTCCTTAATTGAAATAAAGAAATAGTGCAAGACCTCAAGGAGGCACTAAATATTTTATTTTCAAATTTAATTCAGAATCTAATCCCCAGACCAAACTTGGGTTCTAGGACTTTTTGTTCACAAAGTGTACTTTGAAAGTCATTAATTACTTGATTGCTGTTTGGAGGGAGGCAGCTGGAAAGCGTGGACTTGATTTAACTATTGTGCCCAGCGAACAGCCATCGGTTTTGGTTCTCCTACAAGCAAAGTAATGCATGCTAGGCTTGTATATGGCGAGGTTTGAACTAGCCAACAATCATTAGTAAGTACAATTTAGCCAGAAGATAAACTGTCGGGATTGGGCATTTAACATACCGTATGAACATTCACAAAAACAATTCATGTACCAAAGCTATCTGAAAAATGGGGAGAGCCATCTTTCTTTACTGATCTCGGGTTGGTTACTAGATCATGCACATAATCAGAAAGGACGCTCTTGCTTCAATTAGTTAGAAACTTGGGTGGTCATCTTTGATGTATTGCTCTTGTTGGTTGAGGAGTCTGCAAAGAAAACCAGCACACTAACTGTCTCTAAAATTGTTCTAACAAAATGATACCACACAATTGTAATCTTATTATATTCAAAATGTAATTAAATGAAACATAAGTGCTTATCTAAATAAACTTTTCTTTTGTAATACTGTGAAAAGCAGCGAGTCTCCTGGGATCCCCAATGCTGCCCGGCGCAAAGTCACCTTTAATCCACTTTGGATTCACTATCTAAAATAACGAGGCAGGCGCTGGAAGCTGGAAGGCAAGAAAAAGGTTTATTACTCTTAGAGGAGACCACGTCAACTGCTGACACCAGGATGTCTTCAGGGAGGTGTTCTACTGGCAATGCTTCTGACTCTTCCTTTTATACAGTTTTACACAATGTATTTGTTTCTTTTATCATGGTTACAAGCTTGGAGTCTCCGCCCGGGCAGGTTGTCACACAAGCCTGACATTGTTTTATCAACATGGTTACACAAGCCCAACATTAACTCTCCTCCCACCCAGGTCAAAAACAGACAATTTAATTGCAGCTGGACCTTGCTTCAGGGTCTAAAAGCGAGTGAGACCGGCCAGATCTAAGAGTCCGTTCTGTTGATAAGAACAGGTCCCATTGTTGGCAAAAACCAGTCTTGCTGTGTGTAGTGCAATAAACCATGTTTGCAAGAGTCTGTTTGGTATTTGTAACCCGTTTGTGCAGGGATGAGAGGAAAGACGAGTTTGAGGCAGCAGGTGATGTTGATGTTTGTCGTGGAAAGTTTATAGCCCCCAGCACACATATCAGGTTTGGTCAGAGAGTCAGAAGGCTGCTAGAGGACAGGGTGAAATGAAGGTGACCAACAGAGTACAAAATGGCTGTGGTAAATCAGAATGACTGTAGTTTATGTGCACGTAAGAACTTTCATCAGACAAGATGGCGCAGAATGTTCATGATTGTGTTTTGTTCTTAACAGTCGCCCCTTTGAACATAACTAGCCATCTTGTCAGTCTATTTCGATCTCCATAATGTCCTGTATTTCTTGTTCATACATTACTCTCATTTTTGTTAACTGAGTGTCCATAGTCTTAGGGCGCAAGGCACTTATGCAAAGAGAACACAAAGGTGGTATACAGTGTACACCCAAACAGCAACCACATATTGCCAATACTGGGACCAAGAGAAACATTGATATTTTCCAACCCCAGTCCTTTAAGATGCCCCAAAGCCAACTTCCAATTGTCCAAGTCTCTGATCCTTGATGAATTTCTGAAGACAGTCTGTGGAGATGTTCGATTGCTTCATAGACAGAGGGTGAATTATCAGGGATGTATATGCAGCAACTGGCACCAATGATGCGACATGCTCCTCCACGATCCGCTAGCACCACGTCCAGGACCATGCGGTTTTGTAGGGCCACCAGACGGACCGCTTGAAGCTCGGCAGTGTTGTTGGTGAGGATGCCAGCTGTGACGTTCAGGGCGGTTTCTACCGCTTGAGACAGATGTCTGATGGCTCGGCTGTTTGCCATCGGACCCCATAGCGGGACGAGCCCTTTTGCTGCGTCAACGAACTGTGATGCGGCAGAGTCTGCTTGATCAGTGTCTTTAGAACGCTTTTCTCGATGATGCTCTGCAGGGGCTGTGTAGGTCGGTGGCAAAACAAAGGCGATGTAGCACGTGCCCCCCAGTTTCTTGGGAGCCAGGTGTAGGCTTTGGTTCCACAGACAAAGTACATATTGGGTGATGCAACAAATGCTGGAGGATTGGCAGTGTTCAAAGTCCTTACAATGTTACAAGTGCTGTGACCCACATTCTTAGTCCCACGGCCTTCAATGCATACAAGGCCAGAGACGTTCACCACAGATAGGGCCACAGTCAGTGTTGCAGCAGTTCTTTTCTTCAGGTAGGAAAATGTGGCTCTGACAGGATTATTGAACACTTGTATTTCCTCTCGTTCTTTGGAGGGGACATTCATTGGGAATGTCGTATTGGAGGTGTGAGGGCAAAAGGGAGCTGCTGTTCTTCCTGTTTGGTTTAGCCAGAACTCGTTGTAGAACTGAGCGATTGTCCCATCGGAAGTGGCATTGTCTTTGTAACTTTCTTGTAGGAGCATCATCCAGGCAAGGCAAGATCCATGAACAGAAAAGGGTGAAGGGATGAAAGGGATGGAATGTTCAGTGGCATGTGGTAGCAGCCCACAGACCCAACAGTTAGTGGCATTGGTGGCAAGATTGTGCTGGTGCAGCATCTGTACGAAAGAATTATTCCAGAATTCTTTGCGTCGTTCTCGGAGATGTGGCGGTAGTGATACCAGGTAGTGTTCTTTCTTTGTGATTGGTTGCATGGTTGGTGACAATGTTCTGTATGCAGGTGCATTCTCTTCAATGATCCAGAGTGTGACCATTAGCAGGAGGCAGGTGAGAAATGCAGCTACAAGTGCAATTGTCTTTGTACTGTGCAGTTCAAAAGTCTTAGTGTCTTTGCGGTGGCTTTGCAGGTGTTCCGTTTCTTCCATCATCTTCGAGGAGCTCACCAACTGTTAGGACCACAGACTTTTGTCTGGTGTTTTTCCTGGTAGCGTCGTTTGGCTGTGCTACCGATCTGAGACTCTGACTCAGTTAGTGGCCTGGTTGTTGGAGCTCCCCCTTTTCGTCGATCTTAGGTTGTACCCTTCCTTGGATGGCACCGTGGGTCGGAAAATTCAGACAGTTGGAGGGTGTCTTCTTGTGGGTAGCAACTCAGAGATGGTCGGTCTTTTGCGAGTACTTCCTCTTGCACCTCCACCTCTTCACAGGTTGCCAGCGTTGGAGGGACTTTCTTGCAGTGGTGGGCGTGCAGCCAATTTTTTTTTTCTTCCACTCGGAGGGCAGTTCGAGTGGTGATCAAGACTTGCCAGGGGCCCGTCCACCTGGGCTCCAGATTCTTCGTTCTTTGGAAGTTGCGAACTAGGATGAAGTCCCCAGGCTTTATCACATGTCCTGGGCCCCTGGATATGTCAGGCAAGGCTTGCTGCACCTGTTGGTGGATAATTGTTAGCTCGTTTGTCAATTTATGCAGATAGTCTGACATTAATATGTTCGGGACATCGTTAATGGAGGTGGGTCTTGGTGCCGCCCAAATGTTCATAGGCCTGCCGAAGACCACTTCATATGGGGTCAGTCTGTGTTTGGTCGGGGTGGAGCGCATTGATAGCAATGCCAATGGAAGGGCGTCGGGCCATTTCAACCCGGTTGTGGCAACTATTTTGGCTAGCTTTAGTTTCAATGTTGCATTGTGTCTCTCTACCAGGCCCGCTGATTGGGGGTGGAAGACGGCATGGAATTTTTGTTTTACCCCCAACCCTTTCAGTATGTTCTGTATCACTTCGGCTACGAAGTGTGGGCCGTTGTCGCTCCATAAAATTCTGCAAAGGCCGTACCGGGGAAGAATTCTTTCAACAATACTTTTGCAGTGGCTATGGTAGTATTGTCGCGGGTGGGATATGCCTCCACCCATTTGCTAAAAGCGCACACAACCACCAGGACATATTTTAGACCATGGCATCTCTCTAGTTGGATGTAATCCATTTGAAGGACTTCAAAGGGGTGATCAGGGACTCCAAACCCTCCCCGTGGTACTACTGTCCCTTTCCCTGGGTTGTGTTGTAGGCATACTATACATTGTTGTACTAGGCGCTTTGCAGATTCTGTTATCTTGACATTATGCCATACTCTTGTGATTAGTTCAATCATGGGGGTGGAGCCTATGTGTGCTGGTAAATGTGCCATGGTCAATATGGGGATGAGGTAGGCATTGGGTAACAGCCATTTATTTCCGTCTTTAGTTCTCCAGCAATTTTCCTCGTCTTTTAGTCCCACCTTTTCCCACTCGGTCAATTAGTCTTGTGTGCCTGTAGTCTGTATGTCCCTTACAGTGGTCCTAGCATCAGTCCATTGTTCAGCTTGTGACCTGGTCACATACATTCGTGTCATAGTTCTGTCTTCTGCCGTGGCTCGGGCAGTAACGTCTGCTAGCGCATTTCCCTGTCCAATGAGATCTGTCACTTTCCTATGTGCTTGGCATTTTATCACTGCTAGCTTTTCGGGGAGGAGGACTGCTTCCGTCAAGGCGGAGACTAAATCTCCATGCAGGATGGGTGTACCGTGTGAAGTCAGGAACCCTCTTTCTTTCCATAGAATCCCAAAATGGTGAACCACCCCGAAGGCGTATTGGCTGTCGGTGTATATGTTAACTGTCGTGCCAGCTGCTAAAATACATGCTCGTGTGAGGGCAATGAGTTCTGCTGCCTGGGCGGAACGTTGGGCAATACGGGCTGTTTCTAGAATGGTTCGGGCTGTGGTGACAGCGTATGCAGCTGAGGTGGTGCCGTCGGGGAGTTTGATGCACGAACCATCCACCCATAGTTCTCCATCTGGCTCTAGAAAGGCGGTGTGTCTCTGAGGTCTACTCTACTTTTTGTTTGTTCATCGGTTAGTGTCACACAGTCGTGTAGTGGAGCCACGTTAGAATCGTTCTCGGGTAGGGGTAACAGTGTGGCTGGATTGAGGGTGGTGCATCGCTTTAGGGTAATGTGCGGTGCTAGCAGGGTCAACTCATATCCTGTCAGTCGGGCGCTAGTCAAGTGTTGGGTTTTGGTCTGGTTCAGTAGTGTGTCGACTGCATGGGGTACTAAAACAGTGACTGGATTGGAGAGCACTATTCCTTCGCTCTGGCGTATTGATACTGCTGCAGCTGCCACAGCGCGCAGGCACGCTGGCAGTGCTCTGGCTACTGGATCGAGGGTGGCAGAAAAATATGCACAAGGGCGTTGTTTGTGACCAATTGATTGTGTTAGGACAGTCAATGCACATCCCTCCCTTTCGTGTGTGTAGAGGAAGAATGGTTTGGAGTAATCTGGGGTTCCTAGGACTGGTGCTGAGCAAAGGGTATTGCGTAGTTCTTTAAAGGCTGTCTGGCATTCGGGGGTCCAGGGGAGAGGTGAGGGGATGTCCTTAGCTAGGAGGGAGAGAAGGGGTTTGACAATGAGGCTAAAGTTCGGTAACCACTGTCTGCAAAACGAGGTGAGGCCTATCAAAGAGCGGACTTGCTTCTGATTTTTGGGGACAGGGTTGTCTAGAATTGTCTGGATCCTGTCAGGCGTGAGTTTTCTCCCTTCTTTTGATAAAAGGTGACCCAAATAGGTCACTTGTGATTTACAGAACTGCAGTTTCTTTCGGGAGACCTTGTGACCATTCTCAGCAAGGAAATGGAGTAGTTTGATGGTGGCTCTGACGGCTATTGGTATGGTGTCTGCTGCTAGAAGGATGTCGTCTACATATTGTATTAGTGCCACTCCATCTGGCAATTGTATGGCGTCCAACTGTCTTTTAAGCGCCTGGCTATAGATACTTGGGCTCTCAGTGTACCCCTGAGGTGCTCTACAAAATCTATACGAACGGGAATTTAGGGTAAATCCAAAAAGATAGCGGCTGTCCTCGTGTATAGGTATGGAAAAGAAGGCGTTCTTGAGGTCGATCACAGTGAAGGTGGTGGCAGTGGAGGGGATTAAAGTCAAAATTGTCGTGATGTCGGAAACTACTGGGTATTGTGGTACCACGATTTTGTTTACCTCCCGCAGGTCAATGATGAAGCGGTAGGCTTTCCCATCTCCCTCTCCCTGTCTCTTTACAATCGGTAGTATGGGACTGTTACAAATGTTGCTCACTACTTCCTCTACCACCCCTGCCTCTACCAAAGAGTGTATGATCTCTGTTCGTGCTTTCTCACCCTCTGGCGATATTTTGTACTGCGGTACCTTCGGTAGGGTTGCGTCCTGTCGTATTGTTACGTGTACTGGGTCAATCATCATTCGTCCTACGTCTGAATCAGCCCTAGCCCATAAGTGTGATGGCAAAGTGTCCAGTAGGGATGTGTCAGTCTCAGAGATGGAAAACATGTGCTGAAAAGGGTTCTCTCTATGGCGTTGGGGGTTGTCATACAGGATGACACGCACTCCGTCTGGTGAGCATCTGATAGTCGAATGGAAGTGTTTCAAAAGGTCGAGGCCCATAATGGCGTCTGGGGTGTTAGATGAGAGGAGGAATGTCGTTTCGACGCCATTGCTGTCAAGATTAAAAGGGATGGGTCGGGACAAAGGGTTGGTGGAGAGCGTACCGTCAAATCCTATTGAGGTCACATGTGAGCCTGACAAGGGTGCCCTTGGAATCAGTCGTTTGGATAGTGCACTACGTGTTGCTCCTGTGTCTACCAAAAATGGCGACCTTGTGCCCAGGACCTCAGCGGTAACATAAGGGCCTTGCTGATCAACGCAGAGCTCGACTGGATCCCTCCCTTGCCCCTGGCTGTCCTATGCAAAGTCATACGTATTGTCATAATCTGTCTGTTGGTACTGATTCTGTCTGGGATGGTCAAATGCGTTCACTCTTCCTGGCCTTTCCTCGCTTGCTTCACTCGCGTACCCTCTCCCACGTCCTCTTCCTCTCTGTCCACTTGCTATTTCCCTCGCCCCTCTGCCCCTAGCAGCTCCTAACAAAGCCGGGCATTGGGATTTCCAGTGTCCATATTTTTTGCAAAATGCACATTGATCCTGTCCTAGGTCTTGGCGTCCTACATATGATGTAGATGGATTGTTCCTAGGTGGCTGTACTCTAGGGGTATTCTGCTGGTTTCCTCCCTATATTGCTCCCCTCCTGTATTCGCCCCCTGGAGTTGTGCTATCATTACCCTTTCCTTCAAGTCCTTCTTTTTCCTTTCTGTAGCCCTGTCATTTTCGTTTCTCTGATGCTCGTAATACTGGGCCATTTGGAGAATGGCCGTCGGTTTAGATGCTGCCCAACTACTTTCGCTGGCTTGTAGTTTCTGGGATACATCTGGCAGTAATCCTTTGACGTAGTTCTGCACAAATAAGTGGTGTCCGGTTGCGGTGGACATGTCTTGTCCACTGTAATCAGAGAACACAGTTTCAAATCTGGAGAAGTACTCTGAGACGTCCTCTTGTGGTTTCTGGCGGCATGCGGTTACTATGGACCAGTCTATCTTTTTCTCTGGGATCAGCGTTTTCACTTTCTGCACTATTTTGTCAGGGAGGTCTAATATTGCTTTAACTGGTTTTTGACCAGGGTTCCGCTGTTTATCTAGTGTGTCGAGTTGTTCCCAGGTATGACCAAACAGTTCGGTATGGTTTACTTTCTTAACCTGTTTCCACACATCTGCTGGCAAACATAACCCGAAGAACAAGTCTATGTCGGCAAGTGTCATTATTGTTGATCCCAGAGCGGTACCTAGCTCGGCGTAAAAGGCGGTGGGGTTCTTTCGTAAATCCGGCAAAGATTTACGGAAGGTCAGGATGTCCTGTCTGTCCCATGGCTGATACACCCAATTGTAGACCACCCTTCCTCTAGCGTCTTGATGGTTTATATCGTCATTAGTCCCTTGTCCTCTAGGAGGTACCCAGTAAGGGGCAGCTTCTTTTATTGGCATCATGCTATCTGTTTTTTCCACTGGGGGTCCTGCTACCTTAGTTGTCCTGTCCCCATCTATCTGTCCTTGTTCTATGAGGTGACGCAATACTTCTAGTGTGGATGAAAATAGTTCTGCAACATCGTTGTCGCCTTCATCTCCGATGTCTACCTTCCTGTAGAGAGCCACTAATCGCTCGGGCCCTACGTTTTGGTACTTCTCTTCATATGCAGTAAGGGTGTGGTAACAGAGACGTACAATAAAGTATCGTTTGCGGTTTTCAACATAGGAGTCGCATATGTCTGTTACGTGTTCTTCTGTTTCTTTCCTATCTATGAGGGTTTTAACTATTTTATCAATGCCTGCTCGCTCATTTTTACTTAATCGCGGGACCCTGGGCGCTCCTATTTCCTTGGTTCCTACCTCTACTACTGCCTCCTTTGATGAGGCATTTGGTGTGGGTGGCTCGGTGGGAGCAGAGGTGGTGGAGACTGAGGCGATCGTGCCATCTCCAGCTATACTTTGGGGGTCCTGGCGTTGTACTACGGGATGAGTAGGGGCATAAGGGGGTGGCATGTATATCATTGGGGGACCTAACAATAAATCATCATCTACCCCCTGTTTTGCTGGTAACTCGGGGTAAAGAGTTAAGGGCGTTCTAACAGGGCATTGACCTGATATTTTTGATTCCTGTTCCTTTTTATCGATTTCCTTTTCTTTTAGTTCTTCTTCTAACTTTTTACAGGCTTGGTAAGCTGATTTTCGCGTTTCTTTATCTTGTCTAGCTTCGTCTCTTTTCTTTCGTTGAGCTGCTTCTTTTCGCCATAAACCAAAACTATCAAACATGGCTGGTCTAGCTTTGTTTTTGTGGAGAGCTAATTCTAACGTTTCTATTTTAGCGGGATCGAAAGATCCCGTCAGTGGCCACTGATTTACCCGTTCCTTCCTAGTGTACTTATGCCATAGTTTGCTTTAAGCTACGGTGGCTAATCCATATTTTACGTACATGTCCTTGTTAGGGGTGCCTTCCGGCGGTGCCGGATGACTGACCTCTAACAAACGGTCCGGTACAAAACAATCAAACAATCTAGAGAAAACAGGCATGACGTATTTAGCGGTCAAAATGAATATCTCAATTAATGTTAGACAAAAGTCTGCACTACCTGTCCTTCGCTGTCTGCAAAGAGAGAATATTCCTATTCTACGTTGTTTGCAAGCAGGGAATGTCTCAAATAACTCAAAAAGGAATACTGGTATTTCTATCAATCAATCAATTTAAGTCATGTTTTCTCACGACCTTACCCGGACCGTATGGACAGTTCTTAGTCTTCCCCTTCCAGCGCCTGGTTGTCCTCTCACTCCAACAATCAATGCGGCGTTCCTGTAAGGCCCCAGTCAGGACCGCAGGTCACTCGAGAGAGGTCCGTTCGGAACCGGTGAAGTTCAGTCAATTGGCAGCCAGACGAGGGTCTCTTTCAGGCAGGTGCACTCCAATCATTTAGTCGTTCACTCCGTCGTTAGGACCTCTCTACTGGACCCACGTGTCTCTGATGGGCCCCCCGTTGGGTCGCCAGTTTGTGAAAAGCAGCGAGTCTCCTGGGATCCCCAATGCTGCCCGGCGCAAAGTCACCTTTAATCCACTTTGGATTCACTATCTAAAATAACGAGGCAGGCGCTGGAAGCTGGAAGGCAAGAAAAAGGTTTATTACTCTTAGAGGAGACCACGTCAACTGCTGACACCAGGATGTCTTCAGGGAGGTGTTCTACTGGCAATGCTTCTGACTCTTCCTTTTATACAGTTTTACACAATGTATTTGTTTCTTTTATCATGGTTACAAGCTTGGAGTCTCCGCCCCGGGCAGGTTGTCACACAAGCCTGACATTGTTTTATCAACATGGTTACACAAGCCCAACATTAACTCTCCTCCCACCCAGGTCAAAAACAGACAATTTAATTGCAGCTGGACCTTGCTTCAGGGTCTAAAGACGAGTGAGACCGGCCAGATCTAAGAGTCCGTTCTGTTGATAAGAACAGGTCCCATTGTTGGCAAAAACCAGTCTTGCTGTGTGTAGTGCAATAAACCATGTTTGCAAGAGTCTGTTTGGTATTTGTAACCCGTTTGTGCAGGGATGAGAGGAAAGACGAGTTTGAGGCAGCAGGTGATGTTGATGTTTGTCGTGGAAATAGTTTATAGCCCCCAGCACACATATCAGGTTTGGTCAGAGAGTCAGAAGGCTGCTAGAGGACAGGGTGAAATGAAGGTGACCAACAGAGTACAAAATGGCTGTGGTAAATCAGAATGACTGTAGTTTATGTGCACGTAGGAACTTTCATCAGACAAGATGGCGCAGAATGTTCATGATTGTGTTTTGTTCTTAACAATACATTTTGATACTCTTCGGGTCTAGTTTGCCAAATATTAAAAGGAAGTAGTTTAAATGCAATGCTGGAATAGTAACTACTGTGCCAGTGAGGATGGCCTCAGTAAAGTGCAGCACCACTTAAGATAAGCGACTAAGACTGCAAAGCGAAAAGTGTTTCATTCAATGCAGTTATTACCTTTATCGCTACTGGGACAGGAACAAAAGCAATGCCTGACACCTTAGCTAGACATTAGCTTTAAGGAACATCTGCGCCCCCTTAATGACAAAGGATACACAAGGGCTGGTCCACAGAGCAATCTCAAAAGGATACATAATCTCCAAATTCCAGTTTGTTTAAGGTGTTAATTCAAGTAGAAGTGGCCATCAGGGCTTAAATCTACTCATATTATTTATCTGCTGAGGCATTAATTTGGGAATCAAGACCAATTCAAGCAAGCCCATGATTGCTCCTTCATCCTTATTTGATTCACCATAATCCAATCAAAATCTGCTGTTGCCTATTTCACACACACCGACAATTTGAGAGCATCCTTGCGTCACTGGAGACCGTTCAGAAGGCTGCCGGGGAAATGCCATAGTGGCAGTCTGGCCAGTCTGGCCCAGACGTAATCGTAAAGACACCACCACCACAAGCACAACACTCCTAGCATGCCACAATTTAGCAGTCCTTGATGAGACTGTAAAAAGACCCAGGTCACAAGCTTCAAATTATCCTTCTGCAAAGAGGTAATTCATTTCTGGCTGGGTCATGAGGTGAAGGAGATATAATACCTATATCGAGGTTTTTATATCGCACTTGCTACCTCTCACTGAATGTCCAATGATAGTGATAATGACCATTTCTCAGAAGGAGATGAGGCATCATCACCAGAGGGTGCAGCACACATTTCCAGGGTACAGCTCTATCACTGTGCCTCAGGTGCGACACACATGCTAGATTCAAGATAGAAACCATTTGGGTTGTTTTATTAAAATTCTGTAATGTGCAAAAATAGAAAAGTGCCAGCTTTCATGCTATATCAAGTGTGCTATCTGCGATTTTTGTTTTTTAAGCAGAGGATCCTGTCTGCACAAAGGAATAAGCAGAGATTATCTTAGCGCCGAAATGGAAGGCATTTCAGGAACACAGTACTCTGCGCTTGGGGAAGTAGTGCATCGAAAGTCAAAGAATTCTTAGCGAAACTACAAATAGAGGACTTGTATCCCAATCGTAGCGCTGTTGTAACTGGCTCTATTGCTGTGATGCAGCCTTAACAGCCATGCCTTGCTTGAGGCAACCAGCTAACTGCTGACCTTGATCAATGCACATCATTATTCCGCCCATATACTTTATGAATTTTATGCACACTGCAGGCAACAACCTTCACATTATTTACTCTGACATTCCAGGCAACCTTGTTTTCCGCAAAGCTATTACTATTCATTCCGGAGCTTACATTGTACTTGTCCAACATGTCATTTAAATTAACTTCTGATAGATTTCATCGCCAAATGATTTTGCCTTTGTACAGAAAACTATTTATAAACCCTGATGTCACTGGAAGACACTTCAGCAAGGAGAAAAGCTTAGTGCTGGCATCAGCAGCAGAAACACCGAAGAATCGCAGCACTGATTCTAGGAAGGCTGGCTGATGCTCAACTGGCCGGATGTGGAAGTGAGTCTAACAACCAGGCATGCTGGGAGAGCAAAAAACCAGAGCACGACTGCATGCTTCCCGTGCAATGTACTTAAGCAAGCAATTGACGAATTAAAAGCATCCATTTGAAAACATATTGGTCTGCGGTCAGTGCTCTGTAGCACTTTAAATTTCCACCCTGAATGAAACAAGATGCTCTTTACTGGTGAAAGTCTATAGTTAGGATATAAAACCACATTAAATTTGCATTTCATTTAGCGAGTTATTGTCCTCAGTTCCCTCTGTTTCCGCAACTTCAAGACTAAGGGGCACATGCATCAACCTAAATACCGATCGCAAATGGGCCGATTCGCAGAATCGGACGCTTTGCGACCGGTATTTAGGAAATTGGGATGCATCAACCCAAAACCCATTCGCAATATAGGTAATCGCAAATTTTGCGATTACCTAAATTGCGAATGCTTTTAGGGAATCGCAAATTGCGATTCGCAATTAAGGAATGTGTAGGAATCACAAATATTTTTGCAAAACCTACATGCATAGGCAATTGCGATTCCTTAATAGCAATTCCTTAATAATCGCTATTAAGGAATCGCAATTGCCTAGCTTGATGCATGTGCCCCTAACTCCCCTGTGTTTTTGACGATTTGCTTTAAATTGCAACTTGCTGTTTTTTTCGTTGTGGCGTGCGAGGGCAAACATTAACTAAAAAATATAGCCTGGTCCAGAGTGCTCTCATGAATGCAAAGCGAGACCTCCGTTGCCAAGAAGGACTATTATAGAAATGCATCTTCCAGTGATGCTCAATCTGTGGGCCCTGAGTCGAAGTCTGCTTTAGGAAACAGCACCTCATGGGGCAGGCGTGCCTGGTTTCCTTTCCAAGAACTTAAGTGCAGCATTAACCCGACAGTAATATCCCTTGTGTACAGAGCACAAACGTAACAGCAGCCCTGGAAGCCTCCAGTATCCCCCATCAGCCTTAAACCGGGTCTTTGGAGCCTACATTCACATGCATCGTGGAGCACCCATCACAAATGCAAAGAATACAAAACTAGTGACTCAACAACCATGTTACACGCATCAATCAGCACCCAGCACTCATACTTCCCTATGCAAACCAACTGCAATCTGCACCGCTCACAGATATTTGGCACACCCCGACACTCAACTGTGCTGAGCACTCACCCATATTTGGCATACCTGCCATTTTCAGAATAACTCCTCTTAATCAGCAATAAAAAAAAACCCACACAGCACACCTCTTACACGGGCACAGTCTCCACACCCGGCACAGGTCAGGCATGTTACGACCCCAATATTGGCACAATCTTCAAAACAGTATAGACACTGGGCACAAATACCACCCACATCTGGCAAAATTTAAATCAATAAAATCACACACACAAACAGCACAATGTGCAATCAGAGAATCATAACCTTATCATCAGATACTCTGCACATTGCACCTCCTGCAAACTTACACACAGCACAAAGTGCCACTTCTAGAGTAGGGCAACACTAGGCAGGGGCTAGGGTGCCACCATACTATTAGGAAGACCCAATGTGTTCTTCCCAACATGTGGGGTGGCCAGTTATCACTCGTCCTAGGGTAGCATACATCTGTGCAGCAGCCATGTGAGTTTACCCTTCATCCGGCACAAACCTAGCACGCTCGACACAGCATATACGTACAAAGCACACTGCTCACTCACCACACTGTCACACCCATCCCCTTGACACTCCCCACACATTCTGAAAATACCACACACACCTTTTATGAGTGCACGTTTCGGTATTACTTTTTTCAGTCCACGCATTCACAGTTTCATTTTCACAGCTTTTGACATTTTCTTTTTCATTTATTTGCAATACTGTTTTCTCTACTTTTAGTTTTCCCATTTTCATAGTTTGCCTAATATATGGATGAATCTGTGATGTTTTGCCCCTTTTCTCTTAACTGAAAACCCATCTTTACAACACATACCCAACTGTTTTTCTTTTTAGCAAATCTTTTTGGAACCCCAGGAAAGGCTTGAGGCTTGTGTAGCGAAGAGATGGGCGCGGTCAGGACCACACACAATGAGAGGTGGAACAAAGGGGTCACGTGCTTAGGAGAAGCTACTATCAACGGGTAGAGTAGAAATTGCATATAGAAAGGTGGGGAGAGGGATCAAATATTATGAAAAAGTGGGGAAAGATGCTGCAGAAATGGAGAAGAAAAATAAGGAATGGTGATAAGAGAGTGAGGGAAGTCCATATATGAAAGCAGACAATGGCATTCATTATACACGGGGGAAAAAACACTATATATAGAGACAATCAGGGCGATCCTCTGTTCAAGCGCGTTCTTTGCGTAAATTACTATTGGGCAGGCAATGTACTGTGCGCAGGACAGATGGAGAGGGAAGCCCTCCTGTAAGGGAGCATTCATGTTCTAGGGGACATATGGTACTGGGTAAGAGGTAACGCCTGAAAGAGGAGGCTGCTCTTGGGTGGATGAGGTCTGTGCTATAAGTGGGACCTGGGATCGGACAGTCAAGAACTTGAGTTATGCGAGTGAGGCGAGGAGGATGAAAACCTAAGATATAGGGGCAGCAGGGAAGGGAGGAGATGCCACAAAATGAGTAAGGTAATGAAGAGGAATTGTCTTGATCTAAGAAATCTATCCTCTCCACAAGTACAGAACACGCAGATGAAGAGAATGATGAGGAACCCAGAGAAGTGAGTGATTTTATACAGGGGAAAGAAGGATAAGGATCATTTATACAATTGGGAAAAAGGAGAGACAGCATGTTGAGGGAGGGGTTGGCCATGCAGAGAGAGGGGAAAGTCTGTATAAGGAGGTGCTGAGGGTGGTGGTGGTTTGAAAGAAAACAGGAGAGAAATGATACTGGATGAGAATCCACCTCACTCTGTGAAAGGCAGCGAGTCTTCTAAGACCCTCAATGCTGCCCGGTGCAGGGTTCCACCTCTAATTCACTTTGGGTTCGCTATCAAAATAATGAGGCAAGCGCTGGAAACTGGAAGACAAGAAAAAGGTTTATTTCTCATGAGGAGATCACGTCAACTGCAGACACCGGGATGTCTGAGGGAGGTGTTCTGCTGATAACTCCTTTGGCTCTTCCTTTTATACAGGTTTGACACAATGCATTGGTTTCATCAACATGGTTACACAAGCTTGGGGTCCCCGCCCGGGCAGGTTGTCACACAAGCCCAACAGTAATTCTCTTCCCACCCAGGTCAAACAGACAATCTTATCTTGCAGCTGGACCTTGCTTCAGGGTCTAAAACATGTGAGACCGGCCAGATCTAAGAGTCCGTTCTGTTGATAAAAACAGGTCCCATTGTTGGTAACAACAAGTCTTGCTGTTTGCAGTGCAATAAATCATGTTGCAAGAGTCTTTTTGGTGTTTGGAACCTGTTTGTGTAACTAGGTGCAGTGAGGGGTAGAGTGTCCAAAGGTTTGCCTGAAAACAGAGATGAGAGGAAAACGAGTTTGTGGCAGCAAGTGGCGCTGAGGTTTGTTGCGGCAAATAGAGTTTATAGCCCCCAGCACACGTACCAGATCGGTCAGAGGGTCAGAGGGATGCTAGTAAGGGCAGGGTGAAACAAAGGTGACCAACAGAGTACAAAATGGCTGTGATAGATTAAAATGACTGCAACTTATGTGCACATAGAATTCCACCAGACAAGATGGCGCAGGTAATGTTCACGATTGTCGTTTTGCTTTTAACAGTGGCCCCTTTGAACATAACTAGCCAGCTTGTCAGTCTATTTCGAGCTCCATAATGTCCTGTATCTCTTGATCATACATTACTCTCATTTTTGTTAGCTGAGTGTCCATAGTCTTAGGGTGCAAGGTAGTTATGCAAAGAGAACACAAAGGTGGTATACAGTGTATACCCAAACAACAACCACATATTGTCAATACTGGGACCAAGAGAATCATTGATATTTTCCAACTCCACTCCTTCAAGATGCCCCAAAGCCAACTTCCAATTGTCCAAGTCTCTGATCCTTGATGAATTTCTGAAGATAGTCTATGGAGATGTTCGATTGCTTCATAGACAGAAGGTGAATTATCAGGAATGTATACACAGCAGCTGGCACCGATGATGCGGCATGCTCCTCCACGGTCCAGGACCATGCGATTTTGCAGGGTAACCAGACGGATCGCTTGGAGCTCAGCAGTGTTGTTGGTGAGGATGCCAGCAGTGACGTTCAGGGCAGTCTCTACCGCTTGGGACAGATGTCTGATGGCTCGGCTGTTTGCCATCGGACCCCATAGCGGGACGAGCCCTTTTGCTGCGTCGAGGAACTGTGATGAGGCAGAGTCTGCTTGATCAATGTCTTTAGAACGCTTTTCTCGATGATGCTCTGCAGGGGCTGTGTAGGTTGGTGGCAAAACAAAGGCAATGTAGCACGTGCCCCCCAGTTTCTTGGGAGCCAGGTGTAGGCTTTGGTTCCACAAACAAAGTACATATTGGGTGATGCAACAAGCGCTGGGGGTTGGCAGTGTTCAAAGTCCTTACAATGCTACAGGTGCTGTGACCCACATTCTTAGTCCCACGGCCTTCAATGCATACAAGGGCAGAGACGTTCACCACAGATAGGGCCACTGTCAGTGTTGCAGCAGTTCTTTTCTTCAGGTAGGAAAATGTGGCTCTGTTAGGATTATTGAACACTTGCATTTCCACTCGTTCTTTGGAGGGGACATTAATCTGGAATGTCGCTTTGAAGGTGTGAGGGCAGAAGGGGGCGGCTGTCCTTCCTATTTTGTTTCGCCAGAACTCATTGTAGAACTGGGCGATTGTTCCGTCGGAAGTGGCATTGTCTTTGTAACTTTCTTGTAGGAGCATCATCCAGGCAAGGCAAGATCCGTGAATAGAAAAGGGCGAAGGGATGAAAGGGATGGAATGTTCAGTGGCATGTGGTAACAGCCCACAGACCCAACAGTTGGTAGCATTGGTGGCAAGATTGTGCTGGTGCAACATCTGCACAAAATAATTATTCCAGAATTCTTTGCGTCGTTCTCGGAGATGTGGCGGTAGTGATACCAGGTAGTGTTCTTTCTTGGTGGTTGGTTGCATGGTGGGTGACAATGTTCTGTATGCAGGTGCATTCTCTTCAATGATCCAGAGTGCGACCATTATCAGGAGACACGTGAGAAATGCGGCTACAAGTGCAATTGTCTTTGTGCTGTGCAGGTTAGCAGTCTTGGTGTCTTTGCGGTGGTTTTGCAGGTGTTCAGTTTCTTCCATCATCTTTGAGGAGCTCAACAACTGTTAGGACCACAGACTTTTGTCTGGCGCTTTCCTGGTAGCGTTGTTTGACTGTGCTACTGATCTGAGACCTTGACTTAGTTAGTGGCCTGGTCGTTGGAGCTCCCTCCTTTCGTCGATCTTAGGTTGTACCCTTTCCTGGATGGCACCGTGGGGTCGGGAAATTCTGATAGTTCGAGGGTGTCTTCTTGTGGGTAGCAACTCAGAGCTGGTCGGTCTCTCGTGAGTACTTCCTCTTGCACCTCCACCCCTTCACAGGTTGCCAGGGTTGGAGGGACTCGTTTGCAATGATGAGCGTGCAGCCAGTTTCGTTTTCCTTCCACTCGGAGGGCAGTTCGGGTGGTGATCAGGACTTGCCAGGGGCCCGTCCACCTAGGCTCCAGATTCTTCGTTCTTTGGAAGTTGCGAATCAATACATGGTCGCCTGGCTTTCTTTCATGTCCCGGGCCCCTGGATACGTCAGGCAAGGCTTGCTGCACCTGTTGGTGGATAATTGTTAGCTCGTTTGTCAATTTATGCAAGTAATCCGACATTAATATGTTCGGGACATCGTTAATGGAGGTGGGTCTTGGTGCCGCCCAAATGCTCATAGGCCTGCCGAAGACCACCTCATACGGGATCAGTCGGTGTTTGGTTGGGGTGGAGCGCATCGATAACAATGCCAATGGGAGGGCGTCGGGCCATTTCAACACGGTCGTGGCAACTATTTTGGCTAGTTTTAGTTTCAACGTTGCATTGTGTCTCTCTACCAGGCCCGCTCATTGGGGGTGGAAGACGGCATGGAACTTTTGTTTTACCCCCAACCCTCTCAGTATGTTCTGTATCACCTCGGCTACGAAGTGGGGGCCGTTGTCGCTCCATAAAATTCTGCAAAGGCCGTATCGGGGGAAGAATTCTTTCAGCAATACTTTTGCAGTGGCTAAGGCGGTATTGTCGCGGGTGGGATATGCCTCCACCCATTTGCTAAAAGCGCACACAACCACCAGGACATATTTTAGACCAAGGCATCTCTCTAGTTGAATGTAATCCATTTGAAGGATTTCAAAGGGGTGGTCAGGGACTCCAAACCCTCCCCGTGGTACTACTGTCCCCTTCCCTGGGTTGTGTTGTAGGCAGACTATACATTGTTGTACTAGGCGTTTTGCAGATTCTGCTATCTTGACGTTATGCCATACTCTGGTGATTAGTTCAATCATGGGGGTGGAGCCTATGTGTGCTGGTAAATGTGCCATGGTCAATATGGGGATGAGGTAGGCATTGGGTAACAGCCATTTATTTCCGTCTTTAGTTCTCCAGCAATCTTCCTCGTCTTTTAGTCCCACCTTTTCCCACTCGGTCAATTCGTCTTGTGTGCCTGTAGTCTGTATGTCCCTTACAGTGGTCCTAGCGTCAGTCCATCGTTCAGCTTGTGACTTGGTCACATACATTCGTGTCGTAGTTCTGTCTCCTGCCGTGGCTCGGGCAGTAACGTCTGCTAGTGCATTTCCCTGTCCAATGAGATCAGTCACTTTCCTATGTGCTTGGCCTTTTATCACTGCTAACTTCTTGGGGAGGAGGACTGCTTGCGTCAAGGCGGAGACTAAATCTCCATGCAGGATGGGTGTACCGTGTGAAGTCAGGAACCCTCTTTCTTTCCATAAGATCCCAAAATGGTGAACCACCCCGGAGGCATATTGGCTGTCGGTGTATATGTTAACTGTCATGTCAGTCGCTAAGATACATGCTCGTGTGAGGGCAATGAGTTCTGCAGCCTGGGCTGAACGTTGGGGAATACGGGCTGTTTCCAGAACGGTTCGGGCTGTGGTGACAGCGTATGCAGCTGAGGTGGTGCCGTCGGGGAGTTTGATGCACGAACCATCCACCCATAGTTCTCCATCTGGTTCTAGAAAGGCGGTGTCTCTGAGATCTATTCTACTCTTTGTTTGTTCATCGGTTAGTGTCACACAGTCGTGTAGTGGAGTCACGCTAGGATCATTTTCGGGTAGGGGTAACAGTGTGGCTGGATTGAGGGTGGTGCATCGCTTTAGGGTAATGTGCGGTGCTAGCAGGGTCAACTCATATCCTGTCAGTCGTGCGCTAGTCAAGTGTTGGGTTTTGGTCTGGTTTAGTAGTGTGTCGACTGCATGGGGTACTAAAACAGTGACTGGATTGGAGAGTACTATTCCTTCGCTCTGGCGAATCGATACTGCTGCAGCTGCCACAGCGCGCAGGCACGCTGGCAGCGCTCTGGCTACTGGATCGAGGGTGGCAGAGAAATATGCACAAGGGCGTTGTTTGTGACCAATTGATTGTGTTAGGACAGACAATGCACATCCTTCCCTCTCGTGCGTGTAGAGGAAGAATGGTTTGGAGTAATCCAGGGTTCCTAGGACAGGCGCTGAACAAAGGGCATTGCGTAGTTCTTTAAAGGCTGACTGGCATTCGGGGGTCCAGGGGAGAGGTGAGGGGATGTCTTTAGCTAGGAGGGAGAGAAGGGGTTTGACAATGAGGCTAAAGTTCGGTAACCACTGTCGGCAAAATGAAGTGAGACCTATCAAAGAGCGGACTTGTTTCTGATCTTTGGGGACAGGGGTGTCTAGAATTGTCTGGATCCTGTCAGGCGTGAGTTTCCTCCCTTCTTTGGATAAAAGGTGACCCAAATAGGTCACTTGTGATTTACAGAACTGCAATTTCTTTCGGGAGACCTTGTGACCATTCTCAGCAAGAAAATGGAGTAGTTTGATGGTGGCTGTGACGGCTATTGGTATGGTGTCCGCTGCTAGAAGGATGTCGTCTACATATTGTATTAGTGCCACTCCATCTGGCAATTGTATGGCGTCCAACTGTCTTTTAAGCGCCTGGCTATAGATGCTTGGGCTCTCAGTGTACCCCTGAGGTGCTCTGCAAAATCTGTACGAACGGGAGTTTAGGGTGAATCCAAATAGATAGCGGCTGTCCTTGTGTATAGGTATGGAAAAGAATGCGTTTTTGAGGTCAATTACAGTGAAGGTGGTGGCAGTGGAGGGGATTAAAGTCAAAATTGTCGTGATGTCGGAAACTACTGGGTATTGTGGCACTACGATTTTGTTTATCTCCCGCAGGTCAATGATGAAGCGGTAGGCTTTTCCGTCTCCCTCTCCCTGTCTCTTTACAATCAGTAGTATGGGGCTGTTACAAACGTTGCTCACTACTTCCTCTACCACCCCTGCCTCTACCAAAGAGTGTATGATCTCTGTCAGTGCCTTCTCACCCTCTGGCGATATTTTGTACTGCGGTACTTTCGGTAGGGTTGCGTCCTGTCGTATTGTTACGTGTACTGGGTCAATCATCATTCGTCCTACGTCTGAATCAGCCCTAGCCCATAAGTGTGATTGCAAAGTGTCCAGTAGGGATGCGTCAGTCTCGGAGATGGGAAACATGTGCTGAGAAGGGTTCTCTCTATGGCGCTGGGGGTTGTCATACAGGACGACACGCACTCCGTCTGGTGAGCATCTGATAGTCGCATGGAAGTGTTTCAAAAGGTCGAGACCCATAATGGCGTCTGGGGTGTTGGAAGAGAGGAGGAATGTCGTTTTGACGCTATTGTTGTCAAGGTTAAAAGGGATCGGTCGGGACAAAGGGTTGGTGGAGGGCGTACCGTCAAATCCTATTGAGGTCACATGTGAGCCTGACAAGGGTGCCCTTGGAATCAGTCGTTTGGATAGTGCACTACGTGTTGCTCCCGTGTCTACCAGAAATGGCGACTTTGTGCCCAGGACCTAAGCGGTACCATAAGGGCCTTGCTGATCAACATAGAGCTCGACTGGATCCCTCCCTTGCCCCTGGCTGTCCTATGCAAAGTGGTACGTATTGTCATAATCTGTCTGTTGGTACTGATTCTGTTTGGGATGGTCGAATGTGTTCACTCTTCCTGGCCTTTCCTCGCTTGCTTCACTCGCGTACCCTCTCCCACGTCCTCTTCCTCTCTGTCCACTTGCTATTTCCCTCACCCCTCTGCCCCTACCAGCTCCTAACAAAGCCGGGCATTGGGTTTTCCAGTGTCCATATTCTTTGCAAAATGCACATTGATCCTGTCCTAGGTCTTGGCGTCCTACATATGATGTCGATGAATTGTTTCTAGGTGGCTGTACTCTAGGGGTATTCTGCTGGTATCCTCCCCTATATTGCTCCCTTCCTGTATTCGCCCCTGGAGTTGTGCTACCATTACCCTTTCCTTCAAGTCCTTCTTTTTCCTTTCTGTAGCCCTGTCATTTTCGTTTCTCTGATGCTCATAGTACTGGGCCATTTGGAGAATGGCCGCCGGTTTAGATGCTGCCCAACTACTTTCGCTGGCTTGTAATTTCTGGGATACATCTGGCAGTAGTCCTTTGACATAGTTCTGCACAAATAAGTGGTGTCCGGTTGCGGTGGACATGTCTTGTCCACTGTAATCGGAGAACACTGTTTCAAATCTGGAGAAATACTCTGAGACATCCTCTTGTGGTTTCTAGCGGCACGCGGTTACTATGGACCAGTCTATCTTTTTCTCTGGGATCAGCGTTTTCACTTTCTGCACTATTTTGTCAGGGAGGTCCAATATTGCTTTAACCGGTTTTTGACCAGGGTTACGCTGTTTATCTAGTGTGTTGAGTTGTTCCCAGGTATGACCAAGCAGTTCGGTATGGTCTATTTTCCTAATCTGTTTCCACACATCTGCTGGGAAACATAACCTGAAGAACAAGTCTATGTCGGCAAGTGCCATTATTGTTGATCCCAGAGCGGTACCTAGCTCGGTGTAAAAGGCGGTGGGGTTCTTTCGTAAATCCGGTAATGATTTACGGAACGTCAAAATGTCCTGTCTGTCCCATGGTTGATACACCCAATTTTAGACCACCCTTCCTCTAGCGTCTTGATGGTTCATATCGTCATGAGTCCCTTGTCCTCTAGGATGTACCCAATAAGGGGCAGCTTCTTTTATCAGCATCATGCTATCTTGTTTTTCCACCGGGGGTCCTGCTATTTTAGATGTCCTGTCCTTATCTAGCCGTCCTTGTTCCACGAGGTGACGGAATACCTCCAGTGTGGATGAAAAGAGTTCTGTAACATCGTTGTCGCCTTCATCTCCGGTGTCTACCTTCCTATAGAGAGCCACTAGCCGCTCGGGCCCTACATCTTGGTACTTCTCTTCATATGCAGTAAGAGTGTGGTAACAGAGACGTACAATAAAGTATCGTTTGCGGTTTTCAACATAGGAGTTGCATATGTCAGTTACATACTCTTCTGTCTCCTTCCTATCTATGAGGGATTTAACTATTTTATCAATGCCTGCTCGCTCATTTTTACTTAATCGCGGGACCCTGGGAGCTCCTTTTTCTTTTGATCCTACCTCTACTACTGTATCCTTTGATGAGGCATTTGGTGTGGGTGACTCGGTGGGAGCAGAGGCGGTGGAGACTGAGGCGATCGTGCCATCTCCGGCTATACTTTGGTGGTCCTGGCGTTGTACTACGGAATGAGTAGGGCGTAAGGGGGTGGCATGTATATGATTGGGGGACCTAACAATAAATCATCATCTACCCTTTGTTTTGCTGGTAACTTGGGGTAAAGAGTCGAGGGCGTTCTAACACGGCATTGACCTGATATTTTTGATTCCTGTTCCTTTTTATCGATTTCCTTTTCTTTTAGTTTTTCTTCTAATCTTTTACATGCTTGGTAAGCTGATTTTCGCGTTTCTTTATCTTGTCTAGCTTCGTCCCTTTTCTTTCTTTGAGCTGCCTCTTTTCGCCATAAACCAAAACTGTCAAACATGGCTGGTCTAGTTTTCTTTTGTGGAGAGCTAATTCTAACGTTTCTATTTTAGCGGGATCAAAAGATCCCGTCAGTGGCCACTGATTTACCCGGTCCTTCCTAGTGTATTTATGCCATAGTTTGCTATAAGCTACGGTAGCTAATCCATACTTTACGTACATGTCCTTGTTAGGGGTGCCTTCCGGCGGTGCCGGCTGACTGACCTCTAACGAACGGTCTGGTCCAAAACAATTACAATCAAACAATCTAGAGAAAACAGGCATGACTTATTTATCGGTCAAATATGAATATCTCAATCAATCAATTTAGACAAAAAGTCTGCACTACCTGTCCTTCGCTGCCTGCAAAGAGAGAATATTCCTATTCTTCGTTGTTTGCAAGCAGGGAAATGTCGCAAATAACTCAATATCAAAAAAGGAATACTAGTATTTCAATCAAACTATTCAATCAATCAATCAATTTAAGTCGTTTTTTCACGACCTTACCCGGACCGTATGGACGGTTCTTCGTCTTCCCCTTCCAGCGCCTGGTTGTCCTCTCACTCCAACAATCAATGCGGCGTTCCTCTAAGGTCCCAGTCAGGACCGCAGGTCACTTGAGAGAGGTCCGTTCGGAACCAGTGAAGTTCAGTCGATCGGCAGCCAGACAAGGGTCTTCTCAGGCAGGTATACCCCAATCGTTTAGTCGTTCACTCCGTCTTTAGGACCTCTCTACCGGACCCACACGTCGCTGATGGGCCCCCACGTTTGGGCGCCAATTTGTGAAAGGCAGCGAGTCTTCTAAGACCCTCAATGCTGCCCGGTGCAGGGTTCCACCTCTAATTCACTTTGGGTTCGCTATCAAAATAATGAGGCAAGCGCTGGAAACTGGAAGACAAGAAAAAGGTTTATTTCTCATGAGGAGATCACGTCAACTGCAGACACCGGGATGTCTGAGGGAGGTGTTCTGCTGATAACTCCTTTGGCTCTTCCTTTTATACAGGTTTGACACAATGCATTGGTTTCATCAACATGGTTACACAAGCTTGGGGTCCCCGCCCCGTGCAGGTTGTCACACAAGCCCAACAGTAATTCTCTTCCCACCCAGGTCAAACAGACAATCTTATCTTGCAGCTGGACCTTGCTTCAGAGTCTAAAACATGTGAGACCGGCCAGATCTAAGAGTCCGTTCTGTTGATAAAAACAGGTCCCATTGTTGGTAACAACAAGTCTTGCTGTTTGCAGTGCAATAAATCATGTTGCAAGAGTCTTTTTGGTGTTTGGAACCTGTTTGTGTAACTAGGTGCAGTGAGGGGTAGAGTGTCCAAAGGTTTGCCTGAAAACAGAGATGAGAGGAAAAACGAGTTTGTGGCAGCAAGTGGCGCTGAGGTTTGTTGCGGCAAATAGAGTTTATAGCCCCCAGCACACGTACCAGGTCGGTCAGAGGGTCAGAGGGATGCTAGTAAGGGCAGGGTGAAACAAAGGTGACCAACAGAGTACAAAATGGCTGTGATAGATTAAAATGACTGCAACTTATGTGCACATAGAATTCCACCAGACAAGATGGCGCAGGTAATGTTCACGATTGTCGTTTTGCTTTTAACAACTCTTTCCACAACCTGGTAGTGGACACAGAGGAAAAAGTGTCAGTAACTGCTGTGTATAGCTCGGCATTTTGGCACAAAGGATAGGTACAACTCTACCTACGTTAATGAAACTGTATTCTGATGGCATGAGTTGGTGTTCTAAGCTGATAAAATGAAAAACCAGTCAGAAAAAGACTCAGAAAACAACATTAAATGAATGGATGAGGTAGGCAATGCAACCTGGACCAAGTTTGAAAATATCTCTAAAGAAGAGGTAATCAAAATACTTTCAAGCATGAAGTCAACATCGCACCTCTCTGATCCTTTTCCCTCCTCTCTAGTCAAAAATCTAAGACACATCATCTCCTCAACATGGACTAAAATAATTAACTCCTCCTAATCCAGCGGCTCTATGCAGGCCTCCCTTAAACTTGGCCAAGTCACCCCCCTAAAACAGCCAGAATGACCTAAATAACTACAGACCAATAACTAACCTACCTCTCCTTGCCAAAACTATTGAAAAATGTGTACTATCTCACCTCAACAACCACATTGAAAAATTCAGCCTCCATGACACCTTCCAATCTATGTTCAGGAAAGGCTGTAGTACGGAGACTGCAATCCTGAAAATTATTGATGATATACACAGCTCTCTTGATGATGGTGATGCCTGCCTCCTAATCCTCTTGGAACTCTCTGTGGCTTTTGATGCGGTTAACCACAATATTCTACTAAACTCCCTCTCACAGCGTGCATACATCAACGGAACTGTCCTTCAGTGGTTTGCCTCATACCTTAACCAACAATCTCATCTAATTAAATTAAACAATGCCACCTCACAGGCAGTATCAGTCCCACCAGGAGTTCCCCAAGGATCAATCCTATTCCCTGCCTTGTTCAGTCCCTACATGGAACCCCTTGCAGTCATCTTGAAGCATGCCAGAATTGTATACCATCTATATGCAGATGATACCCAACTCTACATCAAAATATTGTCATCCAAAGACATACAGCACCGGAAGAACACTCTCTCCATGGTGCAATTCTGGCTGACCAACAACCCGAACTTCTCCTCATCCAGCCAAGGGGAAAGTCTCATCCTATCTTTAACTGGCTTGGCAACCTAGATGTATTAAACTGCAAACTATCTCCAACTCTTTTAAATCGCTAGGGATTACACTTGACAAAAACTTGAGCGTGAAAGACCATATTAATACCTCATCAAAAGTGCTTTCTACACTTTGAAATATCAAATTTTAAAAAACCAAACCATTCCTCTCCCCTGAAGATCTAAAGACTGTAGTGTAATCCCAAGTCCTCTCTAAGATGGACTATGGTAATGCAACTATCACTGGTACACCAAAAAACCACCTTATCCCTATCAGGTCTACCCTCAATGCAGCGGCTAGTCTTCTCTCTGGGGAGAAACTTTATGATCACATCACTCCCACACTTAAGAAGCTCAACAGGCTACCAACTGAAGCAAGAAGCCTATTCAAAATAGCTTGCATAACCCACAAAGTTCTTTAGACTGAGAAACTAAACTACCTTGCAAACAAACTATCAAAAACTGGCAGAAAGAGGCCTCTGCGAAGTTCAAACACTCTACTCCTGATTCCTCTCAAATGTAAGAAATAAAAATCACTTGCCCACTCCTTCTTTGGGAATGCGCCTAGAATCTGGAGTGCTCTACCCCAGGACCTATGTGACAATCAATCATTCTTATGCTTCAGGAAAAGCCTTATATTATTTCTTCTCAATAAATACCTGAATCCGCACTCCTAAAATAACCGACTTGCTTTTGTGCACTTTCCTTCCAACCACCAAAAAACCAGAGTAATCACTACCTCTGGAGATAAATTAACATCTATTCCTCCAGGTATTGAAAAACCAAGTATCTCTACCTGTGCAAATTATTGATCATCTATTCCACCTTTTATTGTACCCTGTATGCCTACTATTTGTCTGTTCAAACTTTGTAAAGCGCTCTTTTACACTCAGGTCAAGTCCGCGCAGTAAAAAAAACTCTATAAATAAATAAATAGGCAGCTTTTAGGTTTATGATAATGAGAAAACTACAGCTTTAAATTAATGAACAGGGCACAAGTTGAAAATGACCACATGTGCGGTGTCTCCTGTGGTAATTCAATGACAAAGAAAAGATGACCCTTTTCCAAAGGGCTTGTGTCCTTCAAATTCAGAAAGCTGATATGGTAGTCTATAAAGCATTATGACATTCTGTTTCACAGCAAGAAGGAATGCCATGGGGGATGGTGGAGGGGGGTGGGCATTCATGTCCAGCAAGAGGAGAGAAACATAAGCATGATTTGGTACACTGCAATGCAAAGATCTGCAGAGCTCATAAATCCCTAAAGGAAGCTGGCATTTAAAAACCTGCATTTATAATAGAGAAACAGACAATAGAACCAACATTCTCAACACTCGCCTGAAGTATGCTGCAAAATGATTGGTGCAAATCAGCTTAACAAAATACACATAAATACATGATTGTAAACACAATACATTTCATTCGATGCGACACTGATATGGTAATGTAAAGTTGTTTACTGTGATCCTGAACACACATATAATTTATCTTGAGATTAACAAGAACCTCATACATGGCTCCACAATATGCATTACAGATGAAATCACCAATTACACCTTTGCCTCACATAGTGAACCCTAGCTTCTGACACTTATGCCACAGAAAACACGAATACCTTGCTAATGATCCAAGACAAACATAAGACTCAGAAATGAGACAATGAGAAGACCTATGCAGTTCTATGAAGCATTTATGAGAAAGGCAAATTTTCAACTGGTCGAGTAACTATTTACTCACTACTGTAATATGAGCCAAAGATCAACAAAACACTGTTCAATGGATACACTGAATTAAATAATCAATCATTATAAAAGCCAATATGTTACCCCAGGACAGCTTGTTTTCATTAATATGTATAAGCATCTAATGTTAGTTTCCATCAGGTCCAAGTGTCACCATTCTGAGCAATCCAGTGGCCTTCCCCAAGTGTACAGCCACTACATTTTTGCCACCACTGTCTCATAAAAACCATACCACCATGGAAGCTCGCTGCCACTTGAAGCTGTGTTTGGTTAACATTTCTAGAATCAGTATGCTTTTTGTCTGCATCTTTCGGGTCATGGTTCTAATCGGTGGTGTTGATCCGTAGTAAAAATATTGTCTACCTGTGACTAGACTTGACCTGGCCTGATTCTCTGATAAAGCATGTATTGGTTGGTGGTCCTGATGAGCGCTGCCAGAATTCTGTATCTGACACTATAACCAGAAATGATTTAGTCTAGATATGCAATTAAAAAACGAAGGTTCTCTCATTGGCTACGATTCCTGATCATAGACTGAATCACAGTTTATGCGAAATTCATTGTGCTTCTGACCCCGTCACATGGCCAAAGAAGCAAGATTATTGTACATGATGGAAGGGATCTGTGTGCCTCTTGGATAAACTCAACATGGCTCTGCTCTGGCTCCTTGACTGAAGAAAGGGAGTCATTTCCTTCATTTGAAAGGCTTGTGGAAATTCGGAGACATGTTTCTGGCAATAATTTTACAATTGGCAGAAAGGAGTGACTCACGAAGGTTATTTCTTGGCATCAGCGTGGGCAATTCACTCACCCCATCCCGAAACCAGAATTGCTGTAGACACATATAGTGCTGGAGGAAATTTGGAAGAATGTTTCTCTTACATTTTCTGGTATGTGTCATCATGTTATATAGGTCTTTCAAATTTGGCTAAGTCCAGAAAGGCAATGTGTGTACTGATTACTTAGAAATAAAGTTCTGGTACCAACTGTGAAAGGCAATGCCTGATGCTATGGGTGCATCTTCACCTCTAAGATCAGTGGGGTGTAGAAGTTTCTGTGAATAAAGCAACACATCTCCCTTAGTGGTTCTGATTAGCACTGCTTGAATTATGTCTCACACTATTACTAATGACCAATAAGGCTTTCGCATAGTTATGCACTTGAAAGTAACATGGGGCGAGCAAAGCATGACTAGGCAATAAGTAATTTGAGAAACATAGGAAGGAATAAGGAGTCCCCTTCATAACTCTCGATTGCTCATGCCGCCCGTGGCCAACGGGGCTGGCAGGTCGACACTGATCCACCGAAATAGGTGTGCTCAGCACGCATTATTATTCCTATCCAAATTACCAGTGAAAGAAACATTGTTGGCTGAGCGACACTATGACTAGTGAACAGGTGTGGATTGCTAACTTCACAGAGAAGCAACAAACATCAGCTTTCTTCTTATGGTCAAAGACAAGGGTGGCCCTGATACAAAGTCGGGAAGGTTGGACAAATACACACAACAATAGCCCCACTGCAGAGACACGGGAGAGTGACATGATTACCTCTGTAGAAGAGTCAGCGGTCCAAACTGAAATAATCCTCTAAGGGTTTTAATGCTTCAATCCAGCTAAAGAGGCCAAAATTGGCAAACTAATTACGGGCGTAACTCTCTTGTGCCAGGATCTACGCAATACTGTGGACTAAGTAACAGAGGCAAAGGGCCGTATCTCCAAACTCGAATAAACATTGAGAGATCGTAAATCCACAGTTGAACAATTAATGGAAAATTGTACCTAATTATGAGCACCAGCATAAGACACAAAGGGATGATCTTGTCATAATAATTTAAGATTTTTGGGCTTTCGAGAAGGAGTGAAGGCTCCAACCCAGAGATTTTCTGAGACATGACTTAAGAGGTTTCTGCTAGTGGACAAGCTCATCCTTTGCTTTCTAACAGAACAGGGGTCCTATACTCTGGACCTCAAGTCTCTCCAAGCTCCCCCTACTCCCCCGGGACCTCTGACTGGAAGTGTCCTGAACTATAGAGCTTACAACCTCATCCTGAGAACAAGGGAGAGGTGAGAGGAGAGATTTGACTTATCAGGTCAAACAAAACCTGAGAGCAATGGGTCCCATAAACATGTTGCTGAACCCTGTCAAGATGAAAGCCATATTTCTGAACAAGATACGTTTCTTTGACAATCCTAAACTGGCGCGTGCTTGGATGGAGGAAAGTGATCTTGAAGTTGGCAACTAAAGGCAAGAGGCGAGTGATTGAAGCAACTTATTGCATAGGAACCACTTCTGGTTCAGAAAAGATGGAGAGACCCAGCGTGATGCAATGTGGGTATCCAGGGCACTTTTGCCAGATGTTACATGGCCATCTTTAGTGTATATACATCAGTTAAAATACAGGCATCCACATAGAATAGGATAACCCCACTTATTCTACAAGCAGGCACACCGTTACATACTGTGGAATGGGACTTCAAGAATGTGATATCAAGGGACGCAGACAGGCTAACAAACTCAGAGACAATGCCTCATTCTGACATGAAATTGTTGTTATTAACCAAAGCACAAGGTCTAACCAACATTTAAAGACTGTTGCATTACAGTGAAAGGCAATATTCTTATGACGAGCGCACAAAGGACTCTCTTGTGACTCGATTATAGATTTACACCAATAGTAGAAATATCCCCATTAAGGGAAAAAAAACTATAAGTGAAGATATCAGACAATTCCTTCCTGATGTTGACCAACTTGAAAGGTGGAGACACAAACAGTAACTGCATTCAAGCAAGCATGAGACTGACACAGTGGAGAACAGTAGAGAGATATAACTGGGGATCATGGAGGGTCTCCGGTGTGACGAGCCATCAGTGAAGTCTCTTCATAGATTGGTCTGGTCTGCCTCGCAATCTTTCAAATTCATTGCCTCTCTGCCCATCCGAATACATACAATCTTCCTGTCTTGCTACTGCCTTACTTAGGACATCATCATAGGCAATATTACTTAAGCACGTAAGAATAATTTTCCAAGCTGACTTGGCTTGAACATGGCAGTGGAGAAGGTTTTAGCTGAAAATTAAATAAAAACGTGTAAATTTAAGTTGCACTTCAAATCAACCCCTTTTTTTTACGCTTCTGTTTTTATTAAATATTAGATTTTTATCCTACTCTGCCCCATCCCCCTATCTTAGGGTAGAAATCTAATTATTTTCATTCACTGCGCCTGTAGAGCTCTGGGCAGGATCACGTTAATGGCACACCGCAGAGGCCTTATTATACAGACCGCTTTGAAGCCTTGTGTCAAGCATTGTCCCTTGAGTGTCCCTTTGGAGAACCATGGTATATTTTCATGTATTGTGCTCTTTGCAGTTTATTGTTTGCCTTTCTGATTTCCTCATTCCACCTCTGGAAGCACTGCTGTCATCCTATTGTGGTTCCCGCTATGCCATTCCTTTTCCTTCAATCACTCGCTTCCACTTCTCACCTTCACAGTGATACGTACGCTTCATGTGACACCCAGGCTCGTCCTCTGGCTTTTAATTTTCCTGCCTTGTCCCAGTTTTGATCATTGATTCTTTTCCTTCCTAAATCTATTACACTTTAACCAGTTTCATTATCTCTTTTGTTAGGAGTGCTCGAATGTACACCATTCTTGTTATCCTACTTGGCTATCCTTCCCGTTTGCAGATTTTCTATTTTATATCTGTGTTTGCGATGGATAAAATCTGTTGTTTAGATGCACACCTAAAATTACCGTCAAACTTTGCAACGGGTTTAGACAAAAATACCAAGGGTGCTCTTTTAATAATGGCATTTGCTACCCTGTTGGTAAACTTTTATAATCACAGATGCTCAGAATTAACAGTATAAGAAAAATGCTACCAAAGATGCCAAATTGGCCAAACACAGCAAAGTTTGGTTGGAAAAACTAGGAAAATATTCTTGGTCAGCCTAGAGAAACAGATGGAGGTCACTTCCAAAAAAAAGAAAACTGCCCTTGCTTTCTCGGCAAAAGGCTATTCATAATGGCTGTTTGAATAGATGGTCAATAAGATTGAAATTTCATCTATCTGATTGGCTACTGTTATGATGTTATCTCTCTCTTGTCTCTGTGCTTCTGTTGCGCGAGGCTGACCGGTCGGACTTGGAACACTATTGCGTTCTATGTGGTCCGGTCATTCTTGGAGTAGCGGTTGCTGGAGGCAGGAGTCTGGGAACCCTGTCCTTGGAGAAGCATAAATAAACTTACTTCGTTGGACCTTCTTCGTGTCCAGTTTCCTTCTTGAACATTTTGGCGACGATCTTCCTTGAAGCTCTTCATCGGCGGGGAACGAATCCATCTTCGCGTCCGCCTCTATTCCAGAACTGCTGTTCCGTCCTGCTGGTTAATCCCTTCGCCGTCCTGCTGGATCTCTCTGTGGTTGTGAACAAGTGTGTGTGGCACACACACACGGAAGGTACTCTGTTTTTTTTTTATTTTCCATCTTCCCGTACGGATCGCGCTTTGATCTGCGCGCGCACCTCTCTCCAACGGCGGTGCATCGTTGCTAAGCAACATCATTGTGCATCCTTTGCCCGCCAACCGTTTCTCTCCGCCAACCACTTCGTCATCACGCCCACGTATTTTACGCAGCGTGCAGCCATTTTGATTACATTTTCTTCGACTTTTGCCAACCATTGCCAACCACGACCTCGTATCAGGACAACCAGCTTATTCTACAGCGCTCAGCTGTTCTTTTTCTTTTTCACTCCTCGCTCCAGCCTGTTATCGCATAAATCTCCATCATCTTCATTGTCTGCAGATCCTATCAAGCAGTTACTACGGTGATCTGCACACCATGTCAATTTAATAAATTTCTCTTTTTGGCAGATTATACGGTGATCTGCACACCATTTCAATATTTTTTTATTTTTTTTTGGCCTCTTCTTATCGCAGTACTTCCGCAGTTACCTTCTCTTTCTTCAAAATTTCACTTTGGCTAGCGCTTTACTTTCCGCTTGGTTTTTCTTATTTTCGCTATGGTGCCAACCAAATGATAGCTCCTCCTCCAGTCTTCCTGATTGAAGGGGACACTCCTTCAATTGAATGGGAGGAGTGGATTGGAATTTTTGAAAATTATCTGGAGGCTATTGACGGCCTTAGGTTCCAAGCTTCGAGAAAGAAAGCCATATTATTGAATTCATTAGGAAAAGCGGGTCAACATGCTTTTAAATTTTTGCCAGAATTTTTAGGTGCTGATGGTGAACCTATTGACAATCCCTATATTGAGGCTAAACAAAGACTTTCTAAGTACTTTGGGAAGCAAGTCAACATCGTTATGCAACGGCATAAATTTTACACCGTGCCTCAAAAAGACAGAGAGACTGTTGACCAAATGGTCACTCGTCTAAGAGAACTTGCCATCAAGTGTGATTTCGGCCCCATGACTGATCAACTCATTAGAGATCAGTTGATAGTCCAATGTAAAAATAAAATGATGCAGGAAAAACTTTGGGCCGCCAAGAACCCTACTCTTCTGGAAGCCATCTCCATTGCCAAAGTTGTTGAAGAATCCGACAAATGTGTGCAGGAAATGCATTCTCTTGAGCAAAAGAAAGAAGACACTGTCAATGTTGTCAATAAAAATGAGAAAGAATCAGACAATGATCCAAAAAATAATGACTCCAAATACAGGTCATCTACTCCTAAATTCAAGCCTAAAGATTTGTCTGATAACAAAAGCAAATTCGTTGGCTGTTATCGTTGTGGCAGTATGGGTCATGCTGCTGATTTTTCGGGGTGTTTTGCTAGAGATAAAACGTGTAAGAAATGTGGAAAGAGAGGCCATATTAGCAAAGCTTGTAGAAACCCATCTAAGAACAGAGTTGCTTTTGTTGAGGATGATTATCTGTCTCCTGATATTTCTTTGTGTGTTGAAGACAACTGTCCTGGTTCTTTGCAGAGACCTAAAGCTACCTTTCTTTTGAATGACGTTCCCATAACACTTTTGGTTGATCCAGGTTCAATGTTTACCATCATTCCTTTTCACATTTTTAAGGAGTGTTGGCCTAACAGCACTCTTTCGACTAGTGATATTACACCAAAAGGCTATGGTGGTGAGGTTATTAACATTACGGGTGTCATGCAAACCAAATTTGAATTTAAAGGGAGATCCTCTTCAGGGAAAGTTTATATCTCTAATGATGGGCCTGCAATACTCGGTTGGGCTCAGCAACATGATCTGCATATTATTATAGATCCCAGATCTGATGAAAAAGTTTTGGTTGTTGAAGATTTTTCCAATATTGATTCTGTATTATCAAAATACAAAGATGTATTCCGCACAGATCTAGGTAAACTAATTGGGTATGTTCATGAAATAAAGCTTAAGGACCATGCTCACCCTGTTAAACATCCGCTTAGAAGAATTCCTATTTCCATCCGGCAAGAGGTCAAGGAAATGCTTGAGGACATGCAGAAGCAAGATATTATTGAACCGGTCGAAGCATTGGAATGGCTTTCTCCGGTGGTGGTTACCCAAAAGAAAGATGGTAAACTCCGCTTCTGTGTGGACCTCAGGTCCCTTAATCAGAACATCATTGTGGATAAGTTTCCTCTCCCTAACATCTCTGAGATGGTACTCTTGATGGATAAGGCGAAATTTTTTAGCAAGCTTGACCTTAGATCAGCCTATCATCAAGTAGTTTTACATCCTGATTCTCGCAAGCTAACAGCATTTTTGACTATTGAAGGGGTGTTTCAATTTAAGAGACTTCCTTTTGGGCTAGCCTCTGCGGCTAGCGTTTTTCAACGTATGATGCATTCTCTGTTGAAAGGTCTAAAACATGTACATTACTTCCAAGATGACATTCTTGTCACTGGTGACGATGAATTTGAGCACAATTGTAATTTAGCCAAAGTGTTACAAATTTTATTTAATGCTGGTCTCACCTTGAGAAAAGATAAGTGTAAATTTTTAATGACTGAAGTAGACTATCTGGGCTATACTATTTCACAGACTGGTGTCAAACTAAAGGAAGATTTGTTGAAAGCCATTAAATTTGCAGCTACTCCTTCCAATAAGGATCAACTTAAATCGTTCATGGGGTTAGTTGAATATTACTCCAAATTTGTTAGTAATTTTGCTCACAAAACTGAAGCGTTACGTTTGTTACTCAGAAAAGGTAAAAAAAATTCTTGGGAGGCACCACAAAATGAAGCTTTTAACAAGATCAAAGATGAGATTATTAATGCTAGTATTCTTACTACCTATGAACCTGGGAGAGATACTTTTATCACAGTTGATGCGAGTGCCCATGGCATTGGTGCCATTCTGTCCCCAAAAAAAAATGGGATTGAAAAATCTGTTGCTTTTGCTTCTCGTACGCTCAGTAGTTCTGAACGTAATTATGCTGTGATCGAGCGTGAAGCATTAGCTGCTGCATGGGGTGTGTTGCACTTTCGCACCTATGTGTGGGGCACACATTTTACTTTGAGGACTGATCACAAACCTCTCATAAGGATGTTATCTCCAGGTGGTGCTAACAATGGTTCTCCTCGATTAATGAGATTTGCCGCCAGGTTACAAGAGTTTATGTATGATATGGAGTATCTATCTGGTTGGAAGAATGTCCAAGCGGATTGTTTATCTCGTTTACCCCTTGATACTGAACAAGGTTTTGATTTTGATGATGAAATGGTATGCGTTGTAGCGAGTGTAGAGGATGCATGTTCTGAGGAGTTTAAATCTATTTCCAAGGATGAGTGGCATCAGGCAGTCATTGATGATCCCGATTTTGTTGAGTTGGTTAGTTATATTCGTCATGGTTGGAGGCGTGAAGGGGATGTTAAGCCTGCACTACGGAGCTTTGTCAAATTACAAGAAGAACTCAGTGTTGGAACCTCTGATGATTTGGTTATGAGAGGTGAAAGGTTTGTTCCTCCCAAGTCTCTCAGAAAGAAACTTTTCCTTTTAGCTCACGAAGGTCACCTTGGACAAACTATTACTGTGAAGCGTCTCAAGTGTAATTTCTGGTGGCCTGGTATTGATGATGAAGTTCGTGGTTGGGTTGAAAATTGTACGTTATGTAAGGAGAGCGAGAAAAGATTAAAGGTCAACTCACAGACTTCTGGTTCTATTTCATGTCAAGCTGGCTTGCCATGGGAAAAGGTCTGTTTGGACTTTATTGGTCCTATGGATTTTCTTTCTTCTGAGTATCGCTTTGCCATGGTTCTAGTTGATGTGTTCTCAAGATGGGTTACTGTTGAATTTTTGAGGAATATCACTACCAGTAATGTGATCAAACACTTGAGGTCCATTTTCTTGAAGAAAGGTTTTCCCCATGTGCTAGTTACAGATAATGGTACTCAACTTACTTCTTTTGCCATGCGCAGTTTTCTTTCAGGTTATGGCATCAGGCATGTGTATACCTCACTTTATAACCCCCAAGGGAACGGCATGGTTGAACGCATGAACAGAGTGGTCAAAGGTACTATTCAATTGGCTGTTCAAGGTGCTCGTGACATTCAAAGATGTGTGGATGATATGATTTGGTCTTATAATACCACTGCCCATAGTGTCACCAATGTAGTTCCATTTGACAAAATGCGAGGAAGAGTACCCAAAACTAAACTCACTCCTCAATGGATGCATGAAGAGAGTATGTCATCTTCTCATGTTGTGCATTCCAGTGGTAGTTGTAAAGTCGAAGTTGGTGATCTTGTTAAGGTAAAATTGGGCAGAAGAGAGCAAGGTTTGAACAAATTTTCTGAGCCTTTAAAAGTCAAAGAAGTACATAGGTGGCATGTTGTCTTAGAGAATGGGCAGAAATGGAATTTTAGGAGAATTGCTCTTTATTCCAAAAGGGATGTTCGAGCATTTGATGGTAGCCCCGTTGTGCAACAACCTATTCTCATCAAAAGTTGTCCTGGGGTTAAACAGGTACGGGAAACTCCCGTTGTGCAACAACCTAATCCCATCAAAAGTTGGTCTGGGGTTAAACAGGTACGGGAAACTCGCATTCCAAGGAAATATGGTGATTTTATATTGTATTGATTTTGTTGTTTCATGTTTCCACTTTGCAAACATGTACCTTTTATATTGTTCATTACTTATGTTCTTGTACACTTGCTTTATGTTTTGCATTGTTTTTGTGCTCTTTCATTGTTTATTTCTTTTGTTTCCTGTAAGAGAAAAAGATGTGTTATGATGTTATCTCTCTCTTGTCTCTGTGCTTCTGTTGCGCGAGGCTGACCGGTCGGACTTGGAACACTATTGCGTTCTATGTGGTCCGGTCATTCTTGGAGTAGCGGTTGCTGGAGGCAGGAGTCTGGGAACCCTGTCCTTGGAGAAGCATAAATAAACTTACTTCGTTGGACCTTCTTCGTGTCCAGTTTCCTTCTTGAACAGCTACCCTTTGCACCAATTAGAATAGGCCCATTCTAATTGCCTTCTGCCAATCAGAATAGATGTGGGACGCACTGCTTGGAACTCATGTGAAAGGTTGTAATATTGCAGAGGTTCATGGATGGACCACTGTAGGAAACCACATGCTGTTTTTTTCAATCTGTGGTAAGCAGAAGATAATCCTCCCCCCCCCTCGAAAAAAACAGATTCACCCCAGTCTTTCCTTCCTCTTACAGACTTGCAACAAGTCCACCCTGCCCTGTTACAATCTTTGGTTATGAACCCTTGGCAGAGACAATGTAAAGGTCGAGACCCCAGAGGGGATTCACCAGTGAGCAAATCACATTGTACCTGGAATGGACTGGCGCAGATTTCAACTAACTGCGAGCAATCTGATTGGTTCTCCTTGTTCTGGTTCAGGAAGGACTGGCGGTACTTGCCATGCACCTCTACTGGCCGAACTGTGCGTCACCGCTAGGTGGATTATATGGAGGTCATTCATAGACTTATGGATCATTTATATCCGGTATTTGGTAGTTTTAATATATTTTGACTCTGAAGGGTGAATAAAAAAGGAATTGGCTTAACTGAACGTCACCTAGACTGATTCAAATCTAATTGAAAACCAATAACCTAGGTGCTACCAGGGTGGTGTAGATTCATCAAGAAAATGGACAGTGCATTTCTGGCTAAAGGGAAAAACATATTTTATTCTACTTTCTTAAAGGGACACCAAGTGAATTTTTGCAAATCTTTTAATCCCGAGTTTTTTAGACGGGTCAACACTTCCTTATTCAGGGCAATCTTGCTACTGTGGCTTCTGTTACCATAGGCAACGAGCTGTGTTTCTGTAATGAGCTATAGGCAGGCTTGCCACAAAAGCATATGCAAAGGTTACAGTGATTGTGGTATATGGTGGCAAGGAGACTAACCTGTAATGCACATCTGGAGTGTCCTTTGTCAATTACATTGGTTCTTGGTTAGTCAGAATCCCTTTTCAAGTAGAAACTCTTGCACGCCAAACAGTGCATGGGTTCACACCAATCTATCTGAAAGAGGGACTTCAACTCAGCCTCTGGGTTCAGGATAAAATTCAATTTAATGTGCCCAGAAGAGAAGGCCTTGACAGCTAGAACAGAGGGTAGAGCATTTACGTAACATGCTCAAAACGATTGGAAGAGCCTCCCTGAAGCTTTGTGTAAAAAAAACATACTGGCACTCCGAAACCTTTCATCAACTGGTTAAGAATTATCTTTTGGTGATTTTCTCTATAGCGGTTTCTCATCGGTGTACGTCACTGTCAGCATGGGAAGCCTTCACATGGGGTCTTAGCTCCTAACAAATGTTATTAAAGTTGATAGTTATCAGTGTTACGATTCTAGACCTATCAATGTTCTTTCCTCTACTGATGTACCTAGTTTTACAAAGAATGATTCATTAAGCATTGGAACACTTAAGTCTCAGGTGATGAAATGCTTTCATTGTGGAGAACGAAACATGCAAAATGTGCATTTGCACCTTAATACTAAATCTGCAGATGTTCTACAGAAGCATGACTGGAGGAGTGTGCCTGGGAATCTATTAATTTAGTACAATTCCAATGGGTTTTTGAGATTCTGAAGTCATAGATTTATTCATTCTTTGTGAATCTACCAAAAAACTTCTGTTTGCTCATTATATTGACATATAATAACAGGAAGGCTAATTTTCACCTATAACACCAGTGCATCTGGCTAAATGGAACCAGTGAGAAATGTCATGAATGTTTCCTGCTTCATTATAGACTAATGGTGTCATGAATTGTTCCTTGGTTAACAACCCAGGCTGGTACATAGTGCCGCACATTATGAACACTTTCTTATTAGTTCCTCAGTGACATATAATAGATGTCTCCTACTTCATTACCCAGTACCAGCACAAACAGACAGCTTTCATGAATGCTTTCTGGTTCACTACTTGGTAATGATGTACAGTGACCTATGTGATGACTACTTCCAAGTATAATCCCATGTACTTGTACACAAGGACAGATATAATGATTGCTTTATCGCTCACTAGCTGGTACTGATATAGTGACTGATCATTACTGCTTCCTAGGCTACTATATGGTACATGTATACTGACATCCTGATCTCCAATGTGTGCAGATCAGGAAAAAACCTGCAGTATTAGTAAATACATAAGAGCAAAAACTCTGAATTACAGAAATGCTCTTGCTTTGTGGTGTGTTAAAGACAAAGTTTTGTGTATCTCAAGGGACATGCAAAACAAGCATTAGCAAAGACAATAGGTCTGGCATTGGTCATCAGCCTATTGGCTTTGTCAATTCTTGTTTTTTGTTTTGTCATGGTTTTTCGAAACTTTATTGTTGGGGAAGCTGCCTGGCCCTCATAAATCAAAACAAAAATATTAGCTAAAAGCAAAAATATTTTTGTTCTGAGAAAGCACACCTTGCCGTAGTAGTCCCTGGCACTTATGGGAACTAGTTTATGAATAGATGTTCTCCTTGTGAAAGGGCTACATTTCGTCCTTGCAGTGAACTTAGCCAATGGCTGAAGCGGGCTAACCCATTGCCCATGGTGTATGCTGTTGTGGGTGGAAGAAAATGTGAATGACACAATAACAGAACAATGGATTAAGAGGGTTGGCTATAAGCCACTTAAGCAAGTATAGTATGCATATAATTCTACTAAAATAAATAGGTCTTAAATAACACCAGAGCTTAAAAAAAAAAAATAGCTCAAAGAAGGAAGCATGTAAATGGGTTTTAATGGAAGTTGGACAATATGGATACAAAATACAACATGGATTGCTAATGAGGTGCTAACATGCTTGACTTGGTCTTCAATGAATGTCCTACATGAAAGCCTGCTAAACTGTAGCGTGCGAAATTGTGACCAATTGGGTTCCTTTTGTAAAAGAACACTTATGCGCACCCTTAGGTTCATTCTTAACAGAGCTTTTTGCACTGTACATAAGGGGAGTGGACGATCTGTAAGCAATAGCCAAGCTGAGGAATTGGTCTCAGCGCAAGACACACACAGCTCAGTAATGAAGGGTAACAGCACAAGAGAGCAACCAAAGTGATTAATGGATTTATTAACTTCCAGGGCATGTGCACTGTAAAAATAAAAGACATTTCATGGGTTTCATAGAAGGCTTTCAGATGCAGAATATCAACCAATGTGGGGACTATGAACAGACATTCTGCATCTCTAAATAAGAGAGGAGGTGGAAGATATTAAAGAATGCGCTATTTCATTCTCGAGTTTAATGAGAATGCATGTACATTTGAATGCAGAAGGTACAGTACGCACATCAGGGCAGATGAGGGATCCATTTCCAGAAATTCAGAACATCAAAAGGTAATTCAACTTCAGTTATGTATCTGAACCTATTAAATCGTACGTGGAATCCAGAGTTCGATCCAAAATGCAAGGGAACACGCAAGGCATCTTCTCCTGTTAAAAACTATGAACTTATAATGGTTCTTTAATGGGATATAAAAGGACTGAATTCCTCGTTCGGTGCAGCACCGAATAATGAGCCACGTCTACTCAGTGGACCTTACTAGACTGACCCACTTTGTACCAGTGTAAAACAATAAATCATCGGATTGGGTCACCGACAATACACACCAACTCAAATTTGCTGTTTTAATGAATTCTGAAAGACTTTTGAACAAGTTGCTCTTAATGTGTTTGGTCACAGACATTATATCTCTGAACCTAATGAGAAATAGTAAAACTAGACATTGTTGCAAACTTGAGATATGGTTGTGCAGCTCGTGTTGTCCACGCCAGCACAACAAGAAAGCGGATTCTTATGCCGAGGCGGGAATCACTAGTCAAATACATTTCCTGTGATTCAAGTCTGTTTACAACATTCCCATTCATGGCTTTCCTTATCTTTGTGGATTGAGACAATCAGACTTCCTGCCCCTGTTACCCACACTGCCTCGAGGAATGCAATGGAAGTGCCATACGTTTCCTTCAGAATTTAAGCAACGTCTTAGGACAGATGTGCCATTTGTATATGAGAACCTTTTTAGCTTCTGAAATGTAATCTTACACATATTAACACAATATATCATACCCCGTAGGTACTCGCTGCCGATATAGTTACGGTTACCCAAGACGCCTTGTATTAAATGCATTTTCACAATTTGGTATAGCTTGGTATAAACCATCCACTGTGTATGGTTGTCTCATTATATACTGAATGCTTCCGTGCATCATTTTGTTTGCAAAGTGTGCATCAATTTCAAAAACCTTAGAGTTTGTAGCAAAAAACAACCTCACCAATCTGCATGACATTTCACAAGGAGTTGGGCCAGGTTCTATACATTGTTGGGCTTTGTGAAGCAATGTGCGAAGGACGTTCGGTTTTCATGAACATCACTTAGAAAATGTAGATGTTTATGCTTGTGCATTAGCGTTCTCCATTATGTATACTCATTTTAAATACGGTCTGTCAGATATCATTCTTCCTTTGCTACAAGTGGTCATATTTGTCGCCGGCGCCCTGAAACGATGATTCACAACTAAGCAAAGCCGAAGCCGAATGGACACAAAGCACGTCCTGGATCTTCATTGAAACCATCAACACAGCTGAAATGTGCCAAGCAATGGAACGGAAAAATCCCATTCGACATCCTTTAGAAGGTCTTTCACATATTGCATCAATCTTCATTGCTTAAGCAAACTTGTTTTTCTCCCAGTTACTTTTGGGGTTCTTGAATTTAGAGGGCAGTAGAGTCAAATCCGAGTTACATTCATATGCAATGGGATTCCTACTCAATGCTGCCCTTCTGTAATCCTTCATCGTAAGAGTTTTGGACAATGGACCAAAGAAACGAATCCAACAAACTTATTTGTGAATTTATCTTATGAAAGGAACAAAATAAGACCTGGAGGAAATAAAACAACTAACTGGGTGGTAGAGGAAGAAAGGGAAACGAGGTATGAGAAAGGGAGAGAGAACAGCACGAGCTAGACGGGCAGAGCATGTTACAACCACGTTACAAGATATTTCAATTCCTTGATACAGCCTACTGGCAGAGTGGCCATTTCATTGAGTAAGAGACCATCGAAAACTCTGCTGCTGAAAGAGCCAAATACAAGCCCTTAATATCTTAACAACTAAAGACCGATTTTGAGCCTCTCATTCCTATGCAGGGTTTGCAGGATTTTTGAAGGCATCTTACTCTCTGTCCTCCGTAAACAGTACAGCATTGTCGTAAGTTTCAGAGACGAAGATCAGAGAATCACTGCTCACTGTTTTGGATGATGGTCTTCACACTGACCCTTCTTGACCTCCCAGAAGCCTTCAACATCGTTAACCCCAATCAACTCACGCACTGGTTCTCAACAGCCGGTGACGTTAGCGGAACTGCCCATCAGTGGTCCACCTCATTCCTGTATGACAGGTCTCACCACATGCAACTGGTGCACATTTCCACACCGCCTCATGCATAAGTACAGCGTAAAGGTTGCTGCAACATAACTGGATCAGGTCTCAGATCCTCACGCCCTTCCACCCAATGCTTTCTCTTAAAGATTATACTACAAAATCACACCCACCACCCAGGCACATCAAAAGGGCCTCCAAGGTACACGACGAGGCCCCATAAGAGGAAAGAAGTGCTATGTAAATACATTACAACACAATACCCTCTAAAGGCTCCTCTGAGGCTTCGTTGCAAACATGGTCGAGGAAATTCAGAGAGAAAGAAAGCCATGAGCTTTATAATACTGTAAACGTTTCATTTCACACATAAAATGTCTGGATTTCTTCCTGCACACACCAGGTGATGTTCATTATTTCACCATGCACTTACACCTTTATCGATATTTGAGGTATTTAACAAGAAACAAAAAATAACAATCACCCTCTTAAATACATTGCATTGTGGGTAGCACCATTTATGAGGCAAGTCATGACCTTGCAGAATTGGAAACAAATGGTATCGTGGCAGAACTCACACCAGCATACATGCAAGGGGTTTATGCACGCAATAGCTACTACCTTATGCCTTAAGGTAGGTCACCGGGGTCCTAGCTGTGTGAAACATTTTAAGGACTAGGGGCCTGATTCACAGAACTAACTTACGTCAAAAACGTAAAGTTAGTACTTTTTGGTATTTACAGAATACACTTACTCATTTCGGTATTCACAGAATGAACTTACTCATTTCGGTATTCACAGAAGTTAGTAGTCCTAACTTTAGGACTCCTAAATGCCTTCTGTGAATACCGAAAGTCTTAAAGTTAGGATTTTTCTCAGTTTAGGAGTAGTAAAGTTAGGAGTCCTAACTTTAGGACTCCTAAATGCCTTCTGTGAATACCGAAAGTCTTAAAATTAGGATTTTTCTCAGTTTAGGAGTAGTAAAGTTAGGAGTCCTAACTTTACTACTCCTAAACTGAGAAAAATCCTAACTTTAAGACTTTCGGTATTCACAGAAGGCATTTAGGAGTCCTAAAGTTAGGACTACTAACTTCTGTTAATACCGAAATGAGTAAGTTCATTCTGTGAATACCAAAATGAGTAAGTGTATTCTGTGAATACTAAAAGTACTAACTTTACGTTTTTGACGTAAGTTAGTTCTGTGAATCAGGCCCCAGATGTTCCCTTTCACATTTACAATGGTAACAGAGCAGTGAAACTGTTATCGTGGTGGTGTTAAAATTAGTTACAACTGTTGGATCAAATATAATTCTGAATATGTAATATTATTATACACTGTCAATAATGCTATCTCACAATTGTCATCACAATGTTTGTCACTGCATTATAGTACATTTTCGCAAAACATGTGGTATGCTGCTTCGAGGAATACATTAGACACCGTTCACAATTTACATGCCTACTCTCCCCCTACATGGTATGGCCAGAGGAGTCAACTATCCACTGCCAGGATGAGAGGACAACATCCTGCCATGCTATGTAAATCTAAATCTAAGAGCGTAACATATTTTCAGACATAAACAAAACCCGAATGGGATAGAAAAGAAAGGTCCAATAGAGAATACTTCACAGGTGCTTAATAAGTCTTCCTGAACTGATGTTGGTACACTCTGGTCCCATGGACGAGCCTATATATATTTGGGGGATTGGAGGCTGGAAACCCACCTAATACAGTGGCTGGTGTACATGAAAAAGTGTGACTTTATGCAGAGGTAAGAAAGAAGATCAGACTTACTTATTCTCTGCACTGGACACTAGGAGGCCAGAGGAGACCTTAATGCATGTGTCTAGCACAGGCCCAGGAGGGCTTTTGTTTAACAGGTCTGTGCATGTTGAAAGCTGTGGTCCTTGCCTGATTCAGATGGTCCAAACTTGATACGAATGAGCTGTAAAAGGAACAACTTGCCCTACTGGCGGCATTGAGCCATCTGCCAAGCGGCTGGAGGCCGTGAAAGCGCTAGAGGTGTCTGACTACTTCCAGGTCTACTATCTTATGTACCCCGGTGCAGATTCCAAGCTACACACTCCTACCAGAGGCCAGGCTCACCATTGCAACAGAACCTAAGAGTAAAGGCAGCCTTACCTGCACAAGAAGTTCCAGCTTCCTGTCATCTAGGAGGTGCACCTGACATCGCCGGCCCTCCGTCATCTAGAAGGAAAGAAGGGAGTCTTGTAAGTGACATAGTTCAGTACCTCACACACACTTGTGGAGTCGTGGCTCCTTTTTACAGAGAATGCAGCAGACAGACATTTGCAGATCTCCCCAAGACACAGCCAAAGAAGGGTTTACAAGGGAGGCGGTCCCCAGAAGCCAGGCCTCTGCCTTTCCTCAAGCTCAGCCATGATTGTATTTGTGTTTGAAAGCTGAGTGGGGAACAGAGGAAAGGAGACCGCATGGCTTGCAATGGCCTGGATCCTGCAATTTCATACAAGTGTTCCTGCCTCAGATGTTTGGCTTGGCAGTGTTGTGCGGAAGCCGCCAGCCTCCCCTGCTCTTAAGGTTTAGAATCACATCTCTCGATGCTCTGGGGCAGGAAGGAAAACCTGTCACATTGTTCACAAACCTTCCTCTGTTAGACTTTCTCCGTGGGTTACACTTACTTCAGACCTTATAAAGCCAGCAGGCCCGATTCACATCAGTTTTGTAGAAAAGTCAAAGGAAGGCATCCCCATACATTGCCAAGTGTGTACCTATTCTATCTTGAATACCCTTGCGGCAGCCAGCATTGCGGCAACTCACTGGAGCGCACCTGGCGAAATGTGCATTTGTTATTTTTTTATTTAACTTTTTTCTCCACAGGGAAAATATGTTTCCCATTGAGAAAACACTTCCACTAAACACTCATGGAATATGGAGACATTCCCCTTTTGTTTACGACTATTGAAAGGCACTTACTCCTGCCTTTCACAGGAGATGTTTCACATGTGTTTCCATGTTTGTCAATATCCGCAAACTTCTGGGTTTGCAAATGTTTCCTACATTGACACTCCCTTCTGCGGTTAAGCCTCCATTCCCACCTCTAACTGTAAACCTACTACTATGCACCATATGATGTATTGGCATACTGTCGACAGGAGTAAGTTACACTAGTGTACGTGTCTGCATATCCTGGTGCTTTGAATCAGATTCTAAGGGTGTATGCCCACAAATCCCGTTTGTAGACTCTGTATGTAGGCCCTGAATATTTAAAAAACAAATGGGAAGATGTCTTCTGTGACACTAATCTACTCCCTTTAAGTTGTTCGTTAAATCCGGGTTCCGGGTTGTGCCCGAACTCTGAAATGATTCACATTTGTTTCTTGCGCCTATTCCTCGTGGTGTTTATTCCCTGAGGAGGGATACAATACAGCAAGGTGGAGGCCCACTTCGCTCATTGCTTAAATGTTCCGGTTCTGACCTCTGCAACTCTGTAGGTGACATCAGCCTGGGGAAACACACAAGGTGTGACAGCAGTTTTACTCCCGTGAGACGATTTTACCTCCCAATAATTTAGAGGAAGCCCTGGAGCGTTGGGCGCATGCCCACGACCACACATCGATTCGGAGATGTTTATCTACCGAGGAGCCGTCCTCGGAATGTGTGCGGAGTCCTCACAAATGGCTGTGACAAAGTCTGTAGACACAGCTGCTCGGCCTTGGCACAGGGGCTTCGGCGAGGCATTTGTCAAACCGGCGTGCAGAAATACCCACCGGCAAGGGGGCATCACAACTTGCAGCGACTCCCCTCCCCCTGCGTGCCAACCCCTCTGCCCCCTTCCTAGGTAAACAAAGTGTGTGTCAGGGCGACGCGTTCCTGCCTCTGTTGTCCGAGTGAATATCGGGGCGAGACAAGTGTGTGTCCTTCACTGACAGAACCCTCTTCAGCTGTCCCCGAGCCCTAACATTTGCGGCCTCCTTTAACCAAACACACTGCCAGTTGTCATGTTGTGAGGTGCATGCCACCATGTGCCGTTACAGTGGACCTGAGCTCGAGGCTCTGGGGGCAACACAAGAAGGTCACTGATATTATAAATGCACTCATGTAAACAAAAATAACTGTTTACATGTCTATATTTATAAATAACATTTATGTTATAGTTATTGGTGTTATCATAATATTCTCGTATAAAATGCCACAGACGCTGTTGTTCAGTTGTACAGTGAACTAATACCCTTTGATGAAAAGCGCTTTATAAAAATGCAAAATCAATACAATGTTCGTGCATTTGAAAAGATCATTTCCCAGTAATCTCCATGTGCGTCCGTGCCAGGCGGTGCATGTGCGAGCCTGCGTGTGCGTGTTAACAGTGCACAGGCCTGTGAACACGCCTAGCCCGAGTTGCTAGGCATGCAGACATGTCTTCTAACAATGTTAACCTAGCCGCCATCTCCTTTTCATAACCATCTGCACGGGTAGATCTGAACTTCTGACCTCCCGCCAAAGGACGTCTCGTGTAAAACGAGACCTCTGGTAAATGTTAACTGGTGACCACCCACTCGAAGGCTGCAATTAATGCTCTAATACATACAGTGGGCACGGTTAAAGGGGCATAAACATTATAGGGGCGCAACCGTCCCTTAAGTGAATCATGGCGCAGCAATAAAACGCTGCGATCTGGAGCGGTGGGGAGGGGGGGAGCGGTTTGTAAAGGGGGGGGGGGGTCTTCAGCATCAGAGCTACAGGGCAGCATTCCTCAGCCGGACCTGGTCACTAGTCTGAGCACGTCACTAATAACAACAGACACCCCCAGAGGCGCAGCACTCATGAGTGCAGCAGGAGCAGTGCACCAGGACCCGCGGGTCTGAGGGGTCCCCTGTCCCTCGACGATGGCGGTTTTAATCACCACGGGGGGGGGGGGGGGAGTTGGGTACTTCGACTGCCGTAGTTAGTGTTATGGACTATGGCTTCTTTGTAGGCCAACGGACACCCAGGCTAAGAGCCCGGGGCACACTGGAAGTGCACGTGAGGTACCTGCAGTCAGGGCTTTAAGTGCCTCATTCTTGCTTGATCTCAGTGCCGCGTTCGACACGGTCTCCCACCAGATTCTGCTCAGGCGCTTGGAGGAGGTAGGTATAGCGGATGGCGCCCTGGATTGGTTTGCCTCCTTTCTTTCTAGGAGGACCTTCCAGTTGACTGCCCCTCCTTTTTCGTCCAGAGTCTATGCCATCAAGCAGGGGGTTCCTCAGGGTTCGGCTTTGAGCCCCACCCTGTTCAACCTGTATGTGCAACCACTAGCAACGGTGGCAAAAAACAGAGGCCTCACAGTGGTGTCGTATGCAGACGATACCCAGTTGATAGTCACTCTCACCGATAACACTACTCGAGATCCGTGCAAGTTTCGCAGCGATCTCGAGGCTGTCTCGGGGTGGATGAATGCCAACTGTCTACAGCTCAATGCTAGTAAGTCTGAGGTTTTGTTAGTGGGGAGAGACTCAGAGTTGTGGTGTGAGCACTGGTGGCCCGCCGCACTGGGGTCGGCACCCGCTCCTAAACAGGCAGTAAAAAACCTGGGGGTCTGGCTTGACACTGCCCTTAACTTCAGAACTCAAACTAAGAAGTTGGCAGGGACGTGCTTCGGGCTACTGCGGGGGCTTAAACCCCTGCTGGGCTTCTTCGACCCTTCAGTCAGGCAGGTTGTCGTCCAGGCCTTGATTCTGTCCACACTGGACTATGCCAGCTCCCTTTCCATCGGGGCCAATCAGGCTGAGATTGTCAGACTACAAAGGGTCCAGAACGCAGCGGCCCGAGCGCTCCTTGGCTTGCCAAGGCGGTGTTCTATCTCGAATGCAATGCGCCGCCTCCATTGGCTGCCTGTTGCCAGGCGTGTGGAATTCAAGGCCCTCTGCATTACTTTTAAAATCCTCAACTCTTCATCGCCTAGTATTCTGTCAAACCTGAATTTTGTGGTTGTCCCCAGGGTGAGGAGGGCTCGTGCTGGTGGCCGCTCCTTCCGGGTGCTGGCTTCTAGACTCTGGAGTTCCCTTCCTATTTCCATTCGCAGCCTAAAGCTTTATCTGCCCTTCCGTAAAGCTATTAAAACGTTTCTGTTCCCTTCGCTATAAGGTGTTCTGTTGTTACCAGCTGCGCTAATCTGGTTTCAGCACCGGGACGCCCCTTTGCTGGGGCAGCCGCGCGCTTTATAAATCAGCTTAACATAACATAACATAACAAGTGGGCCGGGTCTTGCCAGTGCTCAGCACCGGCAGTTCTAAAGAGCAGGGGCTGAGACGTGTCCCTATCGGGCTCTCCATTTTTGTCCTCACCCTCAGGGTGAAAACAAATCTTAACTCAGCAGCAGTACCACCCTTCACTGCCATTGAGGTAACTTCAAAGAGACTCGTTATAGTTCTTTCAGTCTCATCATTTCAGAACCGAAGCATTTTCAAGGTTCTATACAACGAAGCCATAGTTGTTGCTTATGTATCTTAGACAACTGACAGCCATTGACAAAACCAATAGTTTTGGCTTATTGTAGGTGTAGTGTTACTTGTTGCATTGCATATCTGAATGCAATGACAGAAGCGGCAAAATACCAGTTGGGCGGGATACCATGCTAAGCACAGATTTTTAGCGTGCGTGTTTTAAGCCACGCACTTAGTTACATCTGCCACGCCCCTTGGAGAGAACCCCAGTTTTTTCATTCCACTTAACACCCTGCCTGTAGTAACTAACAGTGTCTATACTCAACCCCACTTCAATTCTCCCTACAGACCCCTGGAAACAGAGATTGATTTTTTTTTTGCGCCCAAGATTTTACTAGCAAAATTGATAGTTTTTAATGTAAGCACATTGTTACTTTGTAAAAATGGTTAAACAAAACAGAAGGCGGCTGATTAATGTTGCTGAAGAGGTCAGCAAAGAGGGACTCCACACGCCTTCGGTTCAATGGCAAGGCATCCCATCTCTGTGGTCATGCACCATAATTTAGGCTGCCAGGATGCATTTTCAGATGCGTGTGGCGTGAAATGCGTTCCAGAAAAAGCCTCAAAGTCGACCTGTTCCGGTCCGTTTAAACTCTGTCTGAGGTGCGCATGCGCACTGACCGGCACGTATTTTCAATCTCTCCGATTGCCTAAAGTACAGCAGAGCTCACAAACACTTTTCCTAAATATTCGACGACTGAAGTTAGAATAGTAAATCAAACTCCCCCAGAATATTTGAGGATATTTTCAGGCCTTCTCTTCAAGTTTCAGGGAAGCACGGGCATACATACAGGCTAGTCCAAGGGGGGCAGAAACAGGCAGGAAGCTTGAATATTTAGAACACGGGATCGCCTACAACTGGCGGTCAGGAAACTGGAACACGCGCTCTAAGGACGCCAGACAGAGGCTCGCCTGTCAGCTCGCCTGTCACCCGGTGTAGGACTTTAAACTCCCGTTAGTGTCCAAGTAACTGAACGGCAATGCAGGGCTCCAAATAAAAGTCAATAACAAATGAATAAGAAAGGGCACTACGTTTGAGGATCACTGATTGCGACTCGACATTTCTACCATTCAACCATGCGCCCGCCTAACCCCTCACGGAACTCTAATCTCGTGCGCTACGGACCCAACTCCTGGTCCATTAACTACCCACACAAATTGACCAGTAATGCATAAAAGAACTTCAAGCACAGTACTCTAAAACAACACCCGGAAACACTCATTGTAGACAACTACCACACAGCGACCAACGGCAACACCAAAGCCAACTTCATTTTTTACACTAATCGCCCGACTAAATGGAAAAACACCTTCTCTCTCCACCTTCAAATCGCCAAGTCAGTAAGCATTCCCTATGGTGAAAAAATCTCCACTACCATATCTCCGACCTTCAAAGGGGAACTCACCATTTCCATCTACAGAACTGGAACCATTCTCATACAGGCCACCGACCCGCACCTCACCACTTTTGACCGCCACTTCCCCACACTTCTCACAGAGACATCAATCCCTATCTCCCCTATCCCCCACCACCCTCACCAACAACGTGGAACTGATCCAATCTCCCTGCCCTGAAGAACCTCTCTCCAACTCTTGGACATCCACCATCACTCACTACAATCACACTACCCCTATCATTACCCTCCGTCGCCAAACTCCCACCATGATTACTTCAACTGTTCACACCAAGAACAACAAACCCACAATTAACAAACCCCACAAGGCCGATCTCGATCTTAACAGCTCGGCCCCTAACCTCAGCCCTCCCGCGACTGAAATCCCCACAGGCACTCCCCTCTCGACCCCTGATAATCGGAACCCTTCCGCACATTCTACCCCTTCCTCCAACACAGACCCTGTTTCCCCGACCCTCACTTCCCCCTTGTCCAACGCCATCTCCAATCCAGCGGTCACTCTCCCCCCTACTACCACTGCTCACTCCCCTTCCGATGTCCCACGTCCACAGGCACAACCCGCCTCCACCGCTTACCTCACTGACAACCCCCATGACATCCCCAGGTCCAACGTCTTCACCAACCCAGCAGACACTTTCCCCCCTATTACCACTGCCCACTCCCCTCCCGCCGTCGCACACCCACATACACAACCTGCCTCCACCGCTAATCTCATTGACATTCCCCGGAACTCTGACTTCCTACCTAGAACTTCTCTCCCTCCTCATTTGGACAGTAGACCCACTACTCCCCCTCTGAACTCCTTGAATGGGAACATTACTAATCTGGCTCCCCGCGTCCAACCTCTCCCCTCTCCTAATCCCATTGATTCCATACAACCCCTGACACCGGATCACTCTCCCTCCATAGACCCAAGTCATTCTTGGCCCCTGCCTAAAACCTTAAACTTTCTCAGCTCAATAACACAGCAACTGAACAGAATGGAGCGGAAAATTAACTCCCTTGCGGCCGATTTCCTATACTTACAGCAAGACCTTCTCAACAGGACCAAGCCACCGTGCTCCCTCTCCCCGGGTAGATTTGCTCCTACCCCCCTCAATACCCCTCCCATGGCCCCTCAGAGCACCCCTCGCCCCTCCAATCCGTCAGCGAGTCAGGCACTTCAACCCAACCGGGATCGCCAACCCTTTTCGGTACCGAAACCGGATGAGTTCAACGACTCTTACCTCACTATGAGCCTGAACTCAGCCCCTCTCCCCATACCTGTTATTATTGGCACTAACAGAATCCCAAAAACTGTCCACTCGCCCAGACCTCCTGCTCAATACTCCTCTATCCACCTAACTCCCCCCATCATCGAGGCTCCCCGCCCTCTCTCTTGCATGCTCCTAAACTGCAGATCAGCAGTTCAACACGCCACAGACATTGCTGAAGCTCTACTCGCTGAAGAAATTGACATCGCTTTCCTCACAGAATCCTGGCTCAATGTCCACTCCACCCCCATTCTTGACATTCTCACCCCTCCAGGGTACAACATCATCAGACAAGACAGGCCGATCAAAACTGGGGGGACTAGCCATCATTTACAAAGATGGAATACAGATGACCAAACTTAAACCTGCAGAATACATATCGTTTGAATACCTAGGTGTCGAACTCACTACCAAGGGCACCTCACCCATCAAATTCCACACCATCTACCATCCTCCTGGAGAGCGTACCCTTTTCCCCGAAGAACTAACAGACCTAATAACACGTTTCTCCATGACAGACACAAAAGACGTGTTCCTGGGTGACCTCAATATACACTGGAACGACCCAGAAGACTCCACTGTCCAAAACCTATCCAACCTACTTGAGATATACAACCTCAAACAACTCTGCAATAAACCAACTCACATCAAAGGTGCAACACTGGATGCGATCATTACCAACAATGAACTGGTCTCTCTGAGAGCGATTTCTCCCATTGACTGGTCCGACCACCACCTCATTCTGTTCAAGATTGACGCACGTGTCAGCCACCAACCTATTCGTGATGACAAACCTAAACACTGGACCAGAAACATCAAAGAAGTCCCTTTACCCGAACTTGAATCCATGATTCATGCTCATCTACAACTCCAACCTTCATCATGGACGGCCGATGACCTCACTACACACTTTAACGCAAAAATGACAGAGGTTTTAGACCAAGTAGCCCCACTCAAACTCAAACAAATGAGGCGAACCAAATCTAAACCCTGGTTCAACGTGGACCTGAATAACGAAAGGCGTCAACTCAGACAAACGGAAAGGTCTTGGAGACTTAACCCCTCGACCTTGCACCTAGCACAACTTAGATCTGCTCGGCAGGCATACAAAAAACACATTTTCAATGAAAAGGCGTCTTTCTTCCGCAACCAACTAGATCTGGCGAAAAACAGACCGAGAGAACTCTTCAACATTGTCAAAAGCCAAACAAACTGCACTCCCTCTCAAGAAATCAAAGCCACTAAAGAGCGATGTGAAGAAATTGCCACCTTCTTCACTAATAAAGTCGCAAAAATTGATCAATCCTTCATCCAATCAGACCAATCAGAAAGGGTTCTTACCAGGGACAATCAGGTCTGCCTCCAGCTAAAAAACAATGCGCATTGGTCCGACTTTCAGCTAATGTCGGAAAACGAGGTCTTCAGTATAATTTCTAACCTAAAACCCTCCTCCCACACTATGGACCCCCTCCCATCCACAACTATAAAAGAACTCAACCACACCATTTCCCCTTTCTGGACAAAAATCATCAACGCCTCTCTCACTTCAGGCTGCGTCCCAGAATCCCTGCAACTAGGACAAATCACACCCATCCTCAAGAAACCAGGGGCCGACCCTAATGATCTTAACAACCTCAGACCTATCTCCAACCTCCCGTTCCTTGCAAAAACATTGGAGAAATGCGTTCTCCACCAACTCAACAAACACATGGATGAATTCAACCTCCTTGACACCTTTCAATCAGGATTCAGGAAAGGCTGTAGCACTGAAACAGCTATGCTCAACGTCTCTGACGATATTCACAAGGCTTTGGATGAAGGTGATGCCTGCCTTCTCATCCTTATTGATCTATCTGCTGCATTCGACACAGTAAATCATCCAGCTCTTCTGGAGACCTTGTCGAAGCGCTCCGGCATTAATGGCACAGTACTAAAATGGTTCTCCTCCTTCCTTCAACACCGCTCGCAACAAATTAAAATCAACTCCTGTCTCTCGAAGCCAACACAAGTCACACTAGGGGTCCCGCAAGGCTCGATCCTCTCCCCGTCCCTCTTCAATCTCTTCATGGAGCCCCTCACAATCATCTTGAAAAAAGCTGGAGTGAACTACCACCTATACGCTGATGACACCCAAATCTATTTCAAAATCAAATCTCCCAGCGACATCCGACACCTTAATGTCACTCTAACCGAGATCCAAACTTGGTTCAACGCTAACCACTTAAAGCTCAACCCAGATCAAACGGAACTAATCCTATTCTCTCCAAAAAGCAACCATCGACCAATCCAAGAGTGGCTCAAGAATCTGGTTGCCCTAAACTGCCCCCTCGTCCTATCAGACTCAGTTAAGTCTCTAGGCATCACCCTTGACAAGAACTTATCAATGGAGGCCCACATCAAAAACTCTGCAAAAAACGCCCTTTTCACACTAAAACACCTCAAAAAATTGAAACCTTTTCTTCCCCATGATGACCTCAAGACAGTAGTTCAATCCCTAGTTCTCTCTAAAATCAACTACGGGAACGCCATCCTAACAGGGACTCCAAAAGCTCACCTAGCCCCACTAAGGGCAGTGCTGAACATGGCCGCTCGTCTCATATCTGGAGTAAAAAGATTTGAACACATCACTCCAGCTCTCAACTCCCTCAACTGGCTTCCCATGGAAGGGAGGTGTATCTACAAGCTGGCCTGCATCACACACAAAACCCTGCACTCACCGGCCCCCAACTACCTGAATAACAAACTGGTTAGAGCAGGTCAATCTAGAACGCTGAGAAGTTCCAACTCTCTCCTTCTTATCCCTCCGAAACTGAAAAAGAAAACCACCCAATACCGATCGTTTTCTGGCAACGCTCCCAGGATGTGGAACGCTCTCCCTAGAGTCCTCAGATGCAACCCCTCCTTCTCCTGTTTCAAAAGGGACCTGAAACTCCATCTCCTTAACAAATACTTTCCTGACCAACGTCAACTAACCTAGACTGCAACATCCGAGTTGACTCCTCTCTCTCTTGACATTCAAGGATAATTGGTGACCGGACTGCGTTAACCACCCTCATTTGTTCTCTCTCCCTCCGATGCACTGTTTACCTATTTTTCATGTTGTATTTTTCTTTATCTCTGTTTGCTTCCTTTCTGCCTTCCTACTATGTAATGCAATTTCCTTCTGTTTACAGTATGTATGTAAAGCGCTCTGATACCTACGGGTCAAGCTAGCGCTCTATAAAACTTTTTAAATAAAATAAAAAAAATAAAACTGTTGGCATCTGTCATGGGCACGGCCGTCAGTGATGCAGAAGATGCAGTGCCACCCTCCCAGGCCTGCAGGGCGCCCACTGCACTCCACTTATAACAGTTTTTTACTACCCAATGGATGGCCAAGGGGCCATTCCCCTTGGCACCATTAGGGTACTTGGAACCCCCGCGATTCCACTGCTTTAAGTCAGAAGTTCGACTCCCTGCACCACCGACTAAGACGGATGAACTGTGTGACATTCAGCAACAAATGTTATTTACAGCTTTGTGAAGCGGCACATTCATGGACCAAAGGGGTAAATAAAAACAAGTGACCATTATAGTGCCTCGCTGTAGGGACAGCATCTGTACTAACAGTGAGATAAACATGAACGTCAATTCACCAAAATGCCAGGGGTAGTAGAAGTGACATCACATGCCCTTTGACCTTCAATTTCATTCACACACACACACGCTTATTCACACTTACACACACTCTCCTATGGAACCTCATACTCATCCGCAAGCTCGCACACAACATACATTTCAAAGCATTTATTTCTTACTTACCTCTACTGCCAGGGAATGTCATACTCCAGCTAACTGTACTCCATATTTTATTACACTAATTGTGAATAATGTTTCATTATTCACTCTTAGTGTAATTAAAAACTGAGAGAAAACAAAGCAAGTAGAACCCCAACTGACGTCTATAATGACGAGCCTCTGTGCTCCTGGCACTGATTTTGCCCCCTCTGAGGTCAAGGGTCACATAGGCATGCCAGGGGGTCACAAGGGGCAAACTGTGGGTTGCTGCTGCGACCCCTAAATGACGTCCATTGAGATCAAGGTACAAGATGCCAACATATCTTCGGATAGTAGGATGGTAAGAGAAGGCAGTAGGTGAAGGACAGAGAGCACAGCGCAGGCAGGAGCAGCACCAGGCGGTGGGTGTCAGAGAGGAGAAGGCGCGTCTCAGCGAGCGGGGATGCCCACATGTGCCAGCTCACAAAAGGGAGCAGGGGCATCTCTTTGGCACACAGGTATCCAAGGGTTTGAGTGCAAGAGTACCACAAAGAGGGACACAGCACAGGGAAAGCTTGAGGAAAGGAACAGACTGGGAGTGAGACAATAGCATCCGCTACTGGAATACATGTGAAGACGACACTGCTGTAGAGGTGGGTCAGTGAGGGGGTAGGATTATCATAATGTGAGGTGCTGCCCTGCAGAAGCTTCTGAGTGAGAGGCATAGGGGCCTCAGAGGAAAGCATGCAGGGAGGTCCCCATGATTCAAGAGCATCTCGAGAGGGTGTTGACCTGCTGGCATTTAATGGAGGGTTCAATGATGCTTCAACTAGTAAGGTCCACGCTGCATTGAGGCCTGACTAATTCTTCCATCTCATATATTATGCCATCTTATTTCCAATTTAGGTACGCATTTCAAACCTCTTGCTAATACCAATTCTGGCACAGACTTCTGTTTGATCCCAAATTTTGATTCCAAGTTGGGTGGGTGTTTGCTTGCACAATCTTCCCATGTAAAACATGGCAGAAATTGTTGTTGTAAATACCAGCGATTTCCGGTTCGCACTAATTAGAATGAGGAATACTTTTACAATCGGTGTATTACCCCAACTCCAAAGTCTGAAACTCGAGAAGGTGTGGTAATTGTGTACCTGTTCATTTAAACACAGCATCGTATTATAATCTGCAGCGAGGAATTTGTCCCCAAGGTACAATGAGGACCTTAATCAGTCCAATAAAGAATATTACTACCAACAACGGACATATAACATCTATTAGAACATTGGAAGGTTGAGATACCCATTGAAAACAATGAAGGAGCTCCGGGCTTCTAATGGATGGTAGAAGCCCGGACCGCCAACATTCCAATGTTTGTCTTCATGTAGTTCTCTCTTTTTAATTTAGAACATTCTGCCCAGTGGGTGGAATGTTCTAACAGCCTTATAGGCCTTCTGACTTGGGCTATACCTGTTGTTAAAGGCTCTCATCCGCGGCTTGGGCCTATAACTCAGGTTCAGAGCCTTTAACAACCGGTATAGCCCTCGGCAGCGGGCTATAAGGCTACAGTGTGGACGCCACTTACCTACTATTATACAATGCTCTTCTGCTAACCACAAAACCGCCACTTAGCTACTCAATGTATCTGCCAACCAGCCAATCATATCAGTTGAACCACTCAACAGCTTTCCCCAGAATGCACTTGCGGCCTGTTTAGAGAAGAGCGCGATCTGAGATAGTGAGATGCTGTTGTTGCGTCCATGCCCTGTCCTTGGCATTACGTACATGCCTCCTGTTGGCAGACAGTTACAAAGCGTACCAGTAAACAGGAATATGAAGTATGCTAAGCATGCTGTCAGCATGTCCCTGAGTCAGCATAATCACACTTTCCCTATCAAAGAAGTGCAAAGCAATTTGAAAACTTGGGTGGAGGGTTCAATAAAGAGAAAACGATGACTCTACATAATTGTTGCAGATGTAAACAATGTTGGATGTATAAATGTTTAACTCGAACCTAGTCAAAAGAATTGTCTACTCTGAAGAGCTCATCATAATTGCAAATGAAACAATGGAAGATTGCCCCCCCCCCCTCCCCCGTGTTATGTTCATGTGCTGATGTTATGTAGTTTTTATGTAGCACACGTTTAGCACCGTGGCCAGTTAGAGCTCTCAGGCAGCATTTGGGCCTGTGGTTGTGGTTTATTCACGGCGGGCCTTCTACAGGGATATGGGAGGATGGGTGCAGACCAGCCTCGGCCCAAGTGAATGCATGCATGTGGTTTGTGATGTGAGGATTCAACCCCAAGACTGCAGCTTGTGAAAGGGGGGGGGCTCAAGACCTTTATGACTTAAGACAGTCTAAGCACTGCCTTATTTTATGCCTGGCAAAAGCGTGAGGAAATCAGTGCCATTATTGTTTGCTCAAGACACGCGTAAGAGTGTCTCAAGCCAGAGAAAAGCTTTAATAAAATACGGCTGCGAGTGCGAGGAGTACACATGGTGTATGTAGTACACGGCTGAGGGGTGAAGGTAATTCTGGAAGAGAGGAGGGGGCGATGGGAATTCTAGGCGCAGGGAGGGGTGGTGCCAATTCTAGAAGCGTGGAGGGCAATGCTGATTCTGGAAGCAGGGCTGGTCGGTGTGAATTGTTAAGCCGGGAGGGGCGATGTGAATTCTGGAAGCGGGAGGGGGGGAGGGGGTCATGTGAATTCTGGAAGTGGGGGGAGGGCGATGTGACTTCTGGAAGCGGGAGGTGGGTGATGTGAATTATGGAAGCAGGGAAGGGCTATATAAATTCTGGAAGTGGGGAGGATGGATGTGAATTTTGGAAGCAGTGGGGTGATGTAAATTCTGGAAGTGGTGGGCGGTGATGTGAATTCTGGAAGCGGGGAGGGGCGATGTGAATTCTGGAAGTGGAGGGGGTGATGTGAATTCTGGAAGCGGGACAGGTCGATGTGAATTCTGGAAGCGGGAAGGGTAGATGTGAATTCTGGGAGCGGGGAGGGGCGATGTGGAAGCAGGGAAGGGCGATGTGAATTCTGGAATCGGGAAGGGTTGATGTGAATTCTGGGAGCGGGGAGGGGCGTTGTGGAAGCGGGGAAGGGCAATGTGAATTCTGGAAGTGGGGAGGGGTGATGTGAATTCTGGAAGCGGGGAGGGTCGATGTGAATTCGGGATGCAGGGAAGGAAGTTGCGAATTCTGGAAGCAGAGAGAATTGGGGAAGGGAGATGTGAATTCTGGAAGCGGGGAGGGTCAATGTTAATTCAGGAAGCGGGGAGGTATGATGTGAATTCTGGAAGCGGGGAGGGGTGATGGCGGGGAGAAGTGGGGAAGGGAGATGTGAATTCTGGAAGCAGGGAGGGTCAATGTTAATTCTGGAAGCTGGGAGGTGTGTTGTGAATTCTAGAAGCGGGGAGGGGTGATGGCGGGGAGAAGTGGGGAAGGGAGATGTGAATTCTGGAAGCAGGGAGGGTCAATGTTAATTCTGGAAGCTGGGAGGTGTGTTGTGAATTCTGGAAGCGGGGAGGGGTGATGGCGGGGAGAAGTGAGATGTGAATTCTGGAAGCAGGGAGGGTCAATGTTAATTCTGGAAGCTGGGTGGTGTGTTGTGAATTCTAGAAGCGGGGAGGGGTGATGGCGGGGAGAAGTGGGGAAGGGAGATGTGAATTCTGGAAGCGGGGAAGGGAGATGTGAATTCTGGAAGCGGGGAGGGTCGATGTGAATTCTGGAAGCGGGGAGGTGTGATGTGAATTCTGGAAGCAGGGAGGGGCGATGTGAATTCTGGATGCGGGGAAGGAAGTTGTGAATTCTGGAAGGAGGGAGAACTGGGGAAGGGAGATGTGAATTCTGGAAGCGGGGAGGTGTGATGTGAATTCTGGAAGCGGGGAGGGGCGATGGCGGTAAGAAGTGGGGAAGGGAGATGTGAATTCTGGAAGCGGGGAGAAGCGAGGAAGGGAGATGTGAATTCTGGAAACGTTTTATTTGAATATGGGATTGAAACGTGTTTACAAGTCATCTACGCAAGCCTGAATAATTCCATTCTAACCTTACTACAAAGAACAGAACCTTACACAGCTTTGAAATATAGACCCCTCACTCAATGTGCTACATGACGATAAGCTCTCTTTTAAAATATATATATATTCTCCACGGAGTTTTTAGAAACACTTGAATGAGCAGTAAGGGTATCTAACCACTCCCTTGTGTGTGTGCAAACTCGAAAGTGACCAGAGAGCGAATCGAAGCGCTCTAGAAAGCTACTCAATGAATAAATAAAAAGTGAACAAAGATACCTCCCTTCTCTACATGCAGCCTAGTCCCCTTAAACTTCCCACTGCTTGCAGCTGAAAATGCAAGCTACGTAGTCCTTTTCTACCAATGAAATCCTCTCGAGATGTATTTGAAATGAAGTTCGAGATTTAAATCTCGGCTGGAGTCTGCTGACTAAATATTTACTCAGTGGATGTCTTTAGAAGGTGCCAGGCAGAAGGCCTGGCAGTTGGCTTGCAGTTTTATGCGAGTCTGCTGCACGCGCCCTGCCCCCACCCATCCATCTTCTCTGGCAGGGAGAGCTGAAGGCAGCTTCCCGGGTTATCCCGTAGTCACGCATCATGCGGGGCTGGGCCTGGTTCACTCATCAGACTCATTAGAACTGGGGGTGTCACGAGCTGACATCACAGGATCCATTTAGAAATCCGGAGAATAAAGAGGCCTCCGTTGTTCCCGAAAGGAAGAATGGGACAGTGTTGCTTGGATGTCTGGGAGGAGCCTTCGATCGGATGGTAAGAGAGAAGAGGCCTTGCTGTGCAGGGAGGTGGTATGTACCCAGAGATCCTAGTAAAACGCACGTGCTGCACGCATGGTGCTGTGGTGCCTGAGGACTAGGATGCTTAGGAGAGCACAGCTCGGCCAGCAGGGCAGTGATCAAGGGTCTGGACGGGAAAGGCCCATGGTGCACTATGTTCATAGTATGCAGTGGCAGGAGACATCAGGCACCGCACATGTGCTGGGGCCATACTGGGCTGGTGATAACTTTGTGTATTAAAGTGCTAGAAAGGGCAGGTCCAAGGGGCATTTCTATGCTTAGGTGATACAGAACTTAGCTATGGTGCCTCCTGATAGGGGGCCCTCCACTAAAGAACTCACTGACAAGCGGATATGGGGCAAAAATGTACCTCACTTATGGGTCGAAATAAGTCAAAACATTTGTGGCAGGCCTACTTGCTTCCACGGCCCCTGCACAGAGCATGCAACTGCCTGTTTTCACTATCCACCCTCTGCTCACTAATAGGGTTCGTGGCGGCAAAAACCATCCTCTTTAGGCCGAGATTCGCTGATGGTTTGTTTAGTGTGATGGCAGGACTATAGTCATTTGCTTGGATGCTAGAGTATTATATTTTTGATTTTGTTGGTGGAGTTGTTCAATTCTTTCAGCTTTTAGGGTATTATACTATAGTTTGCAATGCTGATTTTCTGTGGTGGTTTCATTGTTCCTTCCTACGGGATGCAGCCTGGAGAAGGTGTGGAGTTGTCTAGCCTGTCATTCTGGAACTAGTCCCATTGATAATGACTCAGGGTCAGTGTGGACAGGAAGGGTGGCTCTGGCCCACCAAGCAAGGTGGTGGCAAGCCTCCGATTGCCCCACAACTGTACCGCAATAGGCTGCGGGGCACACATTTTTTCTGGTGGGGTACATTTCAGTGCTTAATTTGTGTCAGTGGTTGATAGTGCTTTACCCCAGAACTCATTTTTGGGACACAAACTTATTTACCATCATCATACTTTGACTTTGAGCAAGAAACAGAAAAGTAGAAAAGAAGGGAAAAAGATAGGAAAACTGTGCCAAACGGAGAATGCGGGGATGTGATAGGATCTGCGTGAGTGCGCTAAAGAGACAGGAAGCATAGTGTGGTGGAAGAAAGGGTGATTAGGTGGAATAAAGGCTTGACAACACCGGAATTCGAAAACATCTGCAGAGGGCTCCTGCGAAAAACTCTGCCCCTCTGCACTTTTTTTGGTACCCATGAAAAATGTATCAGGTTGCAGAGGATTGTACTGATGTGGGGAATCTTTAGATTCAGTAATCTGCTTTGCTGCAGTTCTCCCTCCTTTGTATCTTTACTACTAGCTGGCTGCCCAGCTATGACAAACAGACAATCTTCTACCGAGTGAACATTGGGAAATATTGATTGTCCACAGTAATCCACTCCTGTGAGAAGTTCATGCTGCGCTCTGCACACATGGAGCCCTCTCCATCCAGCACGCTCTGCTTTTCCAAGCCTACGCATCCAGACCAGGTTTTTCTTTGCCTTCTGGGATTGGTAGTGCTGTTTATCACATTTGAATATCAGAACTACAAGTACTGTATCCATGGCCTCAGGGAGCTACTCACACATGGACGTGGGAGAGTTGAGAGCTGTGCTTCCCTTGTCAGAGAAGTTCAATAAAAGCAGTACAACAATAGAGCATACGTGATATCGACGATACCAAGAGATGTGTGCATGCACTGTTTAGGTGACCATATGGTACTGTACGGTATACATTAGCTGGAGGACAGAAATAAAGCAGACCCTTAAACATAACATAAGGAGTTTTGGCCTTCAGCTTTTTCACCCGGCTCATACAGAGCGTACACAGTCGATGCTTGTGTGAAGGAAGACCTGGTTGGCATAATAGAAAGTGCACATCAACATGTTGATATTGCAGACATTTTTATATGCAGAGGGCGCAGAGGCATAGGTGGCGGTTTCATCATTTGTGCCAGGACAGCCACAAAGCATTTATTCGAGCGAGGCCGCGCTCGTGCCTCGGACCCTGAATGGGATGACATGTTTGATGTGTGAGCACGAGGAGCAGCTTTGAAAGTGCAGTTGTGAAGGTTTTCTGCTGCACGGGTTTGTGCTGATCCTGAAAGCAGTTTGCTTGGCGTGGCGGATTAACTCGCACAATTACAGAGCTGTGGGCCGGAAGTGTGTGGTCAGACCTTTCAATGGTCGAGTGCAGGTTAGCTGTTCTTGCAAATTCCAGTGCCGGGGTGTCAATGCGGGTGGGCACACTGCTGTTTGTGTGTGTGAGGTCAAATATTAAAATAGAATTGGGTAACAGAGGGGAAATGCCTAGTAGAAAATACTGCATGAAAAGATTTACTTTTATAAGCTGTGATGGAGGTCGGTTGGCCACATGTAGGCTCTTGTTAAACTTCGCACTTGGTGTGGTCAGCCTAGGCCTCGTCCCGTCTTTTGTACACACACTTACTACAAAATTAATGTTGATTAATGTTCTGATAATATATGCAACTTATTTTCTGGTAAGTATTTCAGCCTTGCCAACGGCGTGGAGAGCTACGTATTGAGTAATTTTACACTTGATATTTTAAATTAGTAATTGAATTAATATCATTAGAATGCCTATAAACTATATAGCGACTTCATTAGCTACCTTGCCTAAAACGAAGATCACAATTTGATTCCTAGCAGAGCCGACTCAGCCAACTACATCAGTATTTACATATGATTAGTATGTATATGATAAGGTGTTACAACAGGCTGCGTACCCCGGAGCAATTTGGTGGATGCTACGCAGTGTGGTAACAACTAAGAGGTTCTTCGGGGTAGAGTGTTGTGAGAGTTCTGTACTCCAATCAAACTGCTATGAGGTACTGGTGGCGGTCCTCTACCCTTATACACAGGCTGGCAGGAGCACAGGAGGGGCAATGTGCTGAGGTGGTGAGCACAGTGGCGGCCCCACCTGTGTGGCGTATCCCAATGCAAATTATCCTCGTCTTCCAGGTTCTGCAGAATTTTCAGATGGATCTCAACCAACACCAGAAAGACCGTCACTCAGGCCCTCGTCGCCAGCCACCTCGACTACGGCAATGTCTTCTACGTCGGCATCTCCACCCAGCTCCTCAGAAGACTCCAGACCATACAGAACGCCACAGCCGGACTCATCCTGGACATCCCCAAACAAACCCACATCGCCCCCAACTTGAGAGGCTCCACTGGCTCCCCATCCAGAAGAGATGCCAGTTCGAGATCCTCACACATGCCTACAAAGCCCTCCACGACCTAGGACCTGCCTACATCAACCATCGACTGAACTTCCACCAACCCTCTAGACACCTGCGGTCCTCTTCACTCGCCCTCACAGACACCCCCTGCATCTGTCACAGCTGCAGTGGTGGCTGCTCCATCTCCTACATTGCTGCCAAGACCTGAAACGACCTTACACTCCAGCTCCCTCGCTGGCAGACTTCAGAAAGAAACTCAAGACCTGGCTGTTCAATGAAGACACAGTGCCCAGATACCCCTAAGGGAGACAGTGTTGCGCTCTACAATTGCTGATTGATTTATTCCACCTCTGCCAGTGCAGTAACCTTCCGGCACATTATAGAGCCAGTGACAATGGGGACGGCAGTACCATCACAAATACATACATAGGATGCTCCAATTTACTATCCTAACACTCAAAAACATCTTTGGAATTAGTACAAAACTGATACACCTTTCTGTCTTAATGCAGGTCAAGTATTGAATGACTCTGAGCAGCAGCCATATATACTGTGGATGGTAGCTTAGGAAAGGCTCACTGGTGTGGAACACTTCATGTATCAGTGCTCTCAAGTAGCCTCCAGTTTTCAATCATTGTTTTTATGGGCTCACTACTCTCATGACATTCTCCATTCTTTCACCGGAGTCAGAACTGTACTCAGTTTAAAGTTATTGTTCATTGAAACCATCAACTCTTCCTGCATTCCGTTTGTACCTGTACATGACTGTGAACTTCTCCGGTAGCAAACCTATCTGTCCTTGGAAAACCCATATGTAACCCCAAACATCCTTTTATTTGCATGTGCCACGTTTCTAATCCTAGGTAAGTCCTCGGAAGCCTTCACCAGGCAAGGGGCAAATGAACATGCAGGGGAGCAACCATCGTTGATCTCTTGATTGTGTTGCATGCACCAGTTTGATGGACCAGAGATGTAGAAGGGATCCAGAGACACACTTGCTGACAATTAGTAGATAATGCACTTGTGTTCCCTGACACTACACGCTGATTTAGTGATGATGAGGACAGGACAACCATACAGGCGTGATTACGCGTTCATTCACCCTCTCAAAGTCCGCAGAAGTCACATTCACGTTGGAAGCCTTGACAGTGAGATTTAAACATACTTTGGAATACAGATGTTACTGCATTAAGCCACTGAATTCCCTAAGCAGCTGCTATGCATTCAACATAGAACTGAATACACAACCATCTATACTTTTTCAGAGAATCTGGGATATTTAAGTGACATGTTTAATGCATGGGGCTCACCCACCACAAATAAATCCTGATGACCGCAGCGGGGCCATCCTGCTGCGTCCATTACCCAGGTAGGCAGGGGAATTTTAATGTACATAGTTCCTCTCATTCTGATAATCAGAAGGGTGTACTGGTTCTATGCGCCTACCTTTTGAACTGTGCCTATGGACTAGGTAGGCATTGTCTCTTACAATGCTTTATTCGCTCTCCCCTTACTCCTTGTATTTAATTCTGTGCTTAGGTTCTTTTATTAAGTGTTCTATTTGAAAAGTCTTTCTATTTTGTTGCACAAAAGGAATGAGAAACCTAAAAAGGGTATCAAACTATTATGCTCCCCTTCCTCACTCCCCTAGCCAAAACAGTGTCGTGTTTATAGAAGGAATGGTCAATCGCTCCCATATCTCTGGCCCTTCATTTCCAGTTGCCGTCATATTCAGGAGTGCATGCCTCGATCCATTCTCTTTATTAAATACATTTAAATGGTAGTTGTCCTTGGCTTCTCCAATGGGTGGCCAGAGGAGCCAATGCCCGGCTCTTACAGTCCTGCCCTAGACTCCACCACAGCTGCGGAATGCTGCCCTTGTTGGGTGGTAACACAGAAAACAACAGATACCACCACACACATTTACCGCTGCAAAGCAGTGATTGTATGAATGTAACTTTCTATGTACGTCTGTATATACACCATAAACAAAAAGAGAGAGAGAAGTCATGTCCGTTCATCTTCCCAGTCAAAATCTATCTACAAAACAAAGTGAGAACGGATCATCCACCTATTTATGATTTGGTTATTTGAAGTTTCTTCCTTCCGTCCCTTCTGATGTGGTTTAGGGACTTGGAACCCACAGGGTGTAGAACCCTCACTCACCTACCTGGTAGGTGACATGCTTCATCATTGGATTCCCACCCTGGTTGCTGAATGCCCCCAGGGTATGCTGCGTGTATATATTTTATATATACACATATAGATGAGCAGAGTGTAGTACGCTACTTATAACCACTGTTAAATGTGGGGAGGGGCCATGAGTCACGAGAACGGAAGTCTTAAGAAAATCAATGATGCCCCCTGGCTGTAAAGCACTTGGTTGCCTTTTGGCGAGATTTGTGCTATAAAAATATTGCATACATGCATACTACATCCAGCACTGTGTTGCTTTGCAGCTGGGGCAGTAAGCATCTCACTTGATGCGTTGGACAACCCACTCTTATGTCTATGATAGCACAATGAGTCCAGCTTGTCTTTAGTCTGCGCACAAGCATTTTTGGGGTCATGTGCACATTGTGCAGGAGACAAGGCTAGCTATTGGGCCTACTGTGACTACTCTGTCGGAGGCAGAGAACCCAGTCACCTGCAGGCCTCCAAGCGGGGGGTACGGGAGGAGGATATAATTTATTAATCAGCAGAGGCAGATTATAGGGGAGCAGTAACATTACTGCGGCGATGGTTGCTCCCGCCATTGATGGTATAGAAGAGGGTATCTTCCGACCAGGATAGGGGGAGGTAGATTATAGGGGAGCAGTAACATTACTGCGGCGATGGCTGCTCCCTCCAGTGATGGTATAGAAGAGAGTATCTTCCAACCAGGATAGGGGGCAAACTGGATCAAACTGGAGCTCACTTTTCTGTACAACCAGGTTTAAGCAATGCAAATATAGATCATTTTGAGGTGTGGTTTGGTTGGCCACCCAGCTACAAAATGCTATGCAGCTAATCTATGCCTACCGAGCCCATACAAATGAAGGCGTGGAGTCTTAAATTATGATTTGAGATGAGAGTAAGTAATGGAAATTCCTGCACAGTACTGACATGGTGTCTCCTAAGAGTATTTGCAAACATAAACCAAAAATAGAGACCAAGTCAACTGAAAATAATGCAATTCTATAAACAAATCAAATACATATTTTATGTAAAAATATTATTGCTATTCTTCTAATATTTATTGACACGTATTTAAAGAATGAAAAACGAATACATTTTCTGACATGCAATAATTGTGAACTTTGCGTTTGTGAATGAGTGGTATTTCAGATGATCAGGAAAAGCATTTCGATGAAGCTACCAGATTCACAGAAATAACTGGACCATCCACACAGATGAAACATAGATATGAGATCAGTGTTCCATGATTAGATCAATATTACCAGAAATCGCTCTAAACACTTCCGTTCTTGCCAGCCACATTACCCCTTAGTGTTGTGTGTCACTGTCACTAGAACAACGATTGTTAGTCACGCCATTCATTCCCATGGCAAAGAGTTTAGATTGTGCCCGATACTTGCCTTCCTATTTAATACCTATAATGGGGTGATTTTCTAAAACGTCTAGTTATAACCCAGGCAACCGAACAATTAATTTGTTAGTTTCACATGTGCATTGTAAAGTAAGTTTCTTATTGTCTTGTTATTTTGACCTTTGTTAGTATTAAGGTGTGCATCTCTGCGAGAGTTTGAACAAATCTCCTGAGATGTGGAAATTTCACATAGTGGCCATCTTGTTTCTTGGGACTCTATAAAGAAGCCACACCTCGGCGAAGACACATAGCAAGAAGGTGCCTTTGAGAGGAGCATCAGACAATATTACCACCAGCACAGAGAGGCAGGCAGTTTCCCGCTAATGTACCTTAGAAAGCACAGTATTTGAGAGCTCCTTAAGTTATGGTAAGGTGGCAAGACAGTACAGGAGGCAAGTAGTTTCCTTGATCTTTTGAGTGGGTAGATGTAGATCCAAACACAGCAAACTCAAGGTCCTAATAAAGGTGAATTACACAAACTGTGAAAGACATATAAGCAAACTACCACATTGAAAGGACTGATGTCAAAGTCTTAAAAGTTTACTCTTGAGTGATAAGAACTCAATGGTTTGAGAGAATGTTGTAGGAGGTTTGTTATTTAGAGAATTCCTGCACTGAAAAGCAAATATGGAGCATAGCAACATAAAAATGGAAAAAAATATAATACAAATATAAATTTAATATAAAGTTCTTAATTCCTAGTTATATATACATTCAATAACAGTTCTGTAGCAACCTTAAAAAAGACATTTCTATTGATTTGCTGCAACAGTGACCTTCAGATATCGCTTTATTGATATCAAGTAGAACTAACATTATAATGTAGTGTTGGAACTTTGGGGTCATTTTGGGAAATGGTGAAGCACCACGGAAACTGACAGTTTCCATTCTCAGGTGGAGGGGCTCTTAATCCCGCCTCCCCACACCCATCTTTCTGGCTATTCCAAGTTTCAGTAAACCAGCATTGACCACAAGATCTGAGATTGGGACTGATGGTGCCTGAAGGGGTGCTGGGTGACTTACTACTCCTCTGGGAAATCACAGTCCTTGGCAAACATGTTCTGTGGTATGATGGACTTTTTGGTGGATGGGGATACTATAAAAAGCCATGTAACGTCCTTTACATACCTCACTCTTTAATACCAATGCAATTGTGCTCCCCTAATGAACCCGGGACACCAAAACAGAAATAGTCCCGAGTGTCAACCTTTAGCCATAGCATCGAGAAGGAAATTAGCAGTTAAAAAATCCCAGGTAAAGCCTCCTAATGTTTGCTGACAGGCAACTGAATCACAGGGACATCCAATGAATTGTTCAAGATCACGGTGTCTGGTCAGACAAGGAGGCAAACAATATGGATTCAATGTTTCTACGCCTCGTATTAAGCCACGCTTTCTGTGCTTCCTTACCCGTTTGTTTCCTGCCTGGTCTATGTTCTCATTTTGATGATAACTACTTTGCATTCCAGCAGGCATTTTCAAGCCATCCTTCTATGGACCATAGACCTGACCAATCGGGGCTCCTCTTTTAGGTGTCGCTATTGCGATCCTTGCGTCCCCGCTTGCTTTCGGCGCGGAATGCTGCACAACTCCTGGGATTTAACAAACTGCACTGTGCATTCGTTAAAGATGACTATGCTTCCGGCTCTCTGTGCCCGTTATGCGTCACTGTTCATCAACTTAAGGCAGCATCGAGGTATCAATAATTTTATTAAGAAACCCCCAATCGTCAGAGGTGTCGAAGTGTCTGAGAGGAAATAACCTTTTTTTCTGTCTCCCTGCTGAGATAGCCATTACAAATTGCCACCTATTACTTCACAGGGAAGTGTATTCACTGATTTAGATAACTTAGCCTGACTGACAAGGTCTAAGGCTACTTAAAACTAGTTTAACACAATTCAATGGATGTATCAAATAGTCGCTCAAGTGCCCTCATTGCAGCTTTCAACAGCACATTAATGGGTAAGATCAGGTTACTCAGTGAGTGTCAAATCTAAAGTGTTGTTCCTCCACATTCGTGCATTTTTCTATAGCACTGAAAGTAGAGGGACTGAACCAGCAGGCACTCAAGCTTCTGTGACTGGGGAGAAAGCGCATAAAATGGCAACAGAAAAAACTCTTCAGAACAGTTGCAAGCTCGTCCATATGTCTAGCTAAGGGAATCCGCGGAGAAAGGTGCTGGAAAGGTGCAACACAGACACCAAAAGGAAGTTTATTTATTTACTTATTAGCAGCTTTACACTGTGTGGAAGAGTCGCTTACATAGGAACCATTTCGTAAAATCTTTTTGCAAATGTTGCATAACTTAATAAAATATATACAAAAAATAGCAAGATCACAAAATAATACAAAATGATATTAGAGGTATGATATAGAGTGCAGCGAACACTGAAAGAGGACCGTAAAAGTATATGCTATAAATATAAGAACAGTCACTTAAGGTGAAGTGAGTGCGCAAGCCAACAGCCACACTGAATGGTGATTAGAACATGTCCAACCACAGTATCCGTTTCAGACGAAGAGAGGCACGGGTATTAAAGTTGGAAATGCTGGTGAAATAGTACGTTTTTCAGCTATTATTTGTAATGTGTCACAGGATTGGCCAGTCTGGGATACAAAAGCAACCCTGGCAAAAATAATGTTGAAACCAGACTTGCTCCCTTCCTCCCGTCTCTATCTCCATCCACCCTTCTTTTGCCTCTCTTCTCTCTCACTTCTCCCTCTCTCGCACCACTCCACTCTCAGATGGTCCGCGAACCCCTTTGGAAGCCATATCAGAGATATCAAAACCACTGAGTCAGAGACTTGTGAACCTGAGACAGTCAACAAGTATGTGGCAGAGAGTGGACATGGAACTGACTGAAGGAAACTCAGAGCCAATTCATTAGGTGAAGACTATGATAAACGAAAGCTCACTGATGGGGCGGTGCTTGAGCCGTTATCGAAGGCCCACACTCCAGCGCTAGTACGGATTTTACTCAACCTCCCAGACTGTCTACCATGTTCTAGCTCACATGTACCTTATGAAATAGTTGAGGACCCAAGTTCACCTGTCCCTGCTGCTCTCCTGGGCAGAGTTCTGAGAACGCATCAGTACCAGGAAGAAATAGAACGAAACCATCCACATACAGATGCAATAGGCCAAATGGCCAACTGACAACAGAATCACCTTTACTCGTCTGGTCTGTTCATTGCTAAAGGCAGACAACAGAGCTACCTCTCACCTGTCCTGGACACCAGAACTCTGTCTCACCAGTCACAGATAGCAAAACTATGGCTCGCTTGACACAGTCAGCACAGCTATCCTTTACCTGCCAGAGACAGCAGATCTTTCCCTCGCCTTCGGCAGATCAATCACTTGCTTGGCAGGCTGATATTGTACAGAGTACCAATAGCAGAGCATTGAAGACAGCAGTGCTATCCCTCACCATTCACAGACAGCAGAGATACACTTCATTAGTTACAGACAGCAGAGTTAGGCCTTGCTCCGATCGAGCAGTCTCTGGACCAGTGTGCGTCTGACTGTCTGTCTTCTTGTCTGTTCTGTCCGTCTACATTCATCTGTTTATCCCAGGGACCCTGGGACATAGAGCTGCAAGGCTAAGGGTTCTCATGGGACAGGGAGCCAGGGACTTGGGAAAAGGGATTTCAGAGAGGACTCTGGTAGAACAGGAAAAACAGGTATAGAGGGAAACACACAGGTCGCACAGGGACAGGGGAACTCTCACAACCGAGCAACACTGGCCCAGGAAGCTACAACAGCTACAACAACACAGTTACTTAGACCCCAGAACAATAGAAGAGATGGTTCTGTTTCAACTACAAAGTGACAGTGAAAGAAGAACAAATGTTGTCATGTTTCCATTAGACCCTAAATCAGCTGTAAAACACCCCAGAAGAACAACAGAAGGCACACACACATGTTTCCATAGAAAGACTCGGACAATCAACCATAAAACTGATATGTGAAGAAGGGCACAGGATACATTGCCATTAGACGAGAAGTCATAAAAAAAGCCTCAAGACATAAGGTCATGCTGCGACCACCACACGGAGACAATCCTCTCCATGACTGACATTCACACAAGTTAGGTTGGATGGTGGCAAACCTACCCTCTTCACAAAACACTTCTGTGAGGACAGCCCACATCTCAAAGCCACATGCCCACACCTATGCGGATCAGAATGAAACCTCCCAGTAGAGAAGTTTTTGCTGGATGTATCACCACACATGCCAAAGTCTACACAATGCTCTACACGGCCATACAATTGCAGAACAACAATTAACACAGTATTTATTAAGCGTTATCCGAAATATGAAGGTTTCTATTTAGTTTGTTTGTCTTATTCATTTCCTCCATGTGGTTTTATATCATTCAGCTGAAGATATGCACAAGGGTCCCGTGCTCTCCATGCCACTGGAGTCAAACTATCCTGGCTGATTAGGGGTGATACCCCGAAACCGGTCCCAGGATGCTTGTTTCCAGTCCAGGTAGGGCCTGGCCTGGCAGTTCAGGCTGGACTGCTCCCATGAGGCACAGGGTGAAGACTAATTTGCACATGGCTGTGTTCAAACTTGAATAGCTTGGGGAGCAAAAAACCGATGGATTTAGTCCCAGATCTCTGTACTGGGGTGAATGTTTGACATTGTTCAGCAGTCTGAGCATCAATTGTTCTTTTTGCATTTGAGACCCAGTTACCAGGCACACTATTTGTTCTCCATCCACTAGCCAAGACATGTAAATGATGGTATTTCCAGTAGCCATTATCTCTCCATGGGACTATAATACATAGGACGTCAGTGAGGGATCTCAGTGACAGCAAGCAGGGCATTCATCTTCAAGTGCATCCTTTCATGAATGGCCGAAAGCCCGTTGGATGTAGTACGGGTACCGATATTGTTAGATTTGTTTCACAAAGCATAGTGCAGACACCAGACTATACTCTCATAGTCACAAAATCAGTGCAATGACAGACGTTACAATCTCTGCATTGTGTTTGAGAATGTGCACTGCTGCCTCAAACATGAAGCAAAAAGAAACACCTGAATTCAATTAATCAAACTGTGCGTTGTGATGTTACGCTGCTGTATGGGCCTAGAAGCAGTTCATCAGAATATTCACTTGTCTAAGATACTGACCTTGTTTTAATGGAGAATTGGATTGGAAATGTTCAATCTTCACCTGTGTATTATATGTTTAACCAGAACTTAATGTTTGCCCATCTCCTGGACCTGTATGTAGGCTCCTCAACTGATGCATAGTCGAAGAGCCCCATACCAAGGAAACCATGGAGCCCCTCTCACAACTCGAGCGGGGCCACACCTCTGGCAGAATCAACACCTGAAAACGGAACTTTCAGGGTGCAGATGTCATGAATGGGAACAAGAATTGACGCTAAAGCACAAACAGTACTTCTAGAACAACAACCAAGCACAAAAAGCATCAACAGGGCTGTGGGAAGAGAAAGCTTGGATTTGTCTTGAAACCAAATACTCAAGACAAAAAGGCCCTGCCATCAGTTCCTGAAACTCTGTGTGGCTTGACTTCAGGAACAAGGAGCCATAGTGCAATGGCCCAGGCTCACACGTGTGTGTCCTGCACACTAGTAGATACACACCTGGAGAAGGTACCGCTCTCTTCTGTACACCCACACATGTTCGAAAGGAGAGTGTGGCTGCAGAATCCTAAATAAACATTCACCGTCCTCAAGATAAACAATACATGCCAGGATCTAATATTTGGTAAAGTTGCGGATGGTGCACTATACACAGGTGTCCCTATGAAGACTGCATACACTGCTGGGTGCACTATATACAACCTGACGCGCACGCCTGCCTTACCAGGGTGACAAGCATGTGGTGTGTTCCTGCCTTCCCTCAGCTCACCTGCCAGCATAGGCCTGCTGCAGCCATTACAATCGCCAGTGACCATCCCCTGAGAGCCCTGCACAGCAGAGATCACATGCCCCTCAATGGTCATGCAGCGGAGGGGGGGAGGGCGGGGGGACAACAGGCATAGTGTACAGTAGTGACCAGTTTGTACTTAAATTTAAGAATGCAAACGTCACTCCACTCAAATGGCCATATCACCAGTCTCACCCCAGTGATGAATTGTGCCCCCCCAGACCCTCCAAGGAAGCGCTCCGTTGCTTAATAACTAGGTCCACGGAATACAGATTTTCTATACAGAACGGAACATACATACGACGGTAAAAAAACTGTAACAATATTTCACTCTATTCGCCCCCAAATGAATATACCACCAGCTTTATTGCATAGACAGTGTGCACGCGGCCCTTGCGTTGCATGTCGGTGGGCTTAAGGGGGAAGCTGTTTTTTGCATTAAAACGGGGGCTTGGAGCCTCCTGAGATGTCTGCACGGGAGCATGCTGCAGTGTATGCCTGCCACTGTAGAGATTCCCTAGGCAGATGCGAACGGGGGGTTAAACAGCGGCTGGACGTTTCTGCACCCCATGCAAGGGTTAAACATATCTGTTACACAGCACAAACCAGAGCGCCCGCTAAATGACCGGTCCACCAACATGTGTCCTTTATTTCCAATGGGCTTCATATTGCTAGATTACACGGCGCTGCTGAAGAACGTCTCACGCCCCCTCCACCCGCGACCCTTTCAGAATGAAAATGCTCGAAACGTTACCTTCTTTCAGGGCGGGAGACGGCTGGCGCTGTTACCCGGCAGTCGCAGGCACAGAGCGGCGCATCCGACGCTCCATGGGCAGATACCCGGCCTAGCACCCAGCATCCATGCACACGCTCTCCGCCGGTCTCTCTCTGGGCTGTTTTTTTTTTTTTTCTTATTGCTTGAATCCCGCCCCAGCCCTTCCTTCCCCTCCTCTCTCCTGGGTTGTGTGCGGAGAGCTACCACATCCCATCTCCCGGGCACCTAACGGTCTCCGGGAGAGGTACTGGCTGCGGTCCAGGGTGCGCCACGCCAGGACGCATCCCCTCCACTCCACAGCGCGCAGGGGCCGGCTGCCCGGGCGGGAGGACCGCTGGCACACGGGCGGCGGGAGGGCACGGGCACGACAACAGAGCCTTGGCAGCAGCTGCGGTGCCGCGGCCCCTCCGCCGGCTCAAAGCCTTTTACTCCCTGTTTCAACAGCTCACGTGCAGACAAAAACAGACTTTAAATGAAAGGAGGCTGGCAGTGGGGGATGGGAGGCGGGGAGACCGAGGGAAGGAATACAGCAGCAGCCTCTGGTGCTGCGTCACGTGGGAGCAGGCAGGCACCCCTGGAACACAGGGTTGGTGCAGACCTGCCTGCCCACAAAGAGGGTTGGGAACATTTCCCACGATGGTGGTACCTCTTTCTGCAGAACATAGGGACGCGGAGGACTAAACATTAAATACGGGAGGTCAAGAAGATGCATTTTGCAAAAATATATCTCTTACCATTTTAATTTTCTGGAACGACCGCAGTAGGAAGGCAAAGTTGTGCATTCTCTGCTGAGAAGGTCAGAAACCCCACCCAAGAAGAGATCTGGTCCCCAGACTGACACACCCCAGTCACCCATGAGTCAACAGAAGTAAGGCAGTTGTGCTTCCTTCAGGGCTCGGTCGGTGTTCACACTTCATAAACGAGGATGACAGGGTGGGTGCAAGGAAGAAGGGTTTCTATAATTTGTACTAAAATATAGGACTCCTAAAGTAAAGGGTACAGATGACGCACAGTGCTTCCACGTCTAATACGTTCCTCATTAAGATGCTCTTCTGAGAGTTTGCCCCGGGCCGCCTCCGTTCATGCACATGTCCGATCTTTACTAGAGACAGATGGTCAGGGCCACTGGAATTATGCGATTGTGAGGCTGCCGCGTTTTTTGCATAATTATAGATTTGCCACCTTTGCCACATAATCCAACAGCTGCATAATCTGCAGGTTCTAACAACAAAAACATTTTTATAGCTCAAACGGTTCAAAAGTTACTAAAACGAGAAGGCTCTTCTTTGCAAAGGTTGACTGATCACTTTTTAATATTGCTATATTTGGGCATTAAACTGGTACTAACGAGATACAATTTATGCCCAGATAGTGCCAACAAGTGTAAAAATGACAAAATAGTGAAGTAATACTTACACCAAATGGGGCACATTATGTTGCATAATTTGCATTTTCTTGCAGAATAATTTAGTCAACCCTGCCATATAATTTGGCCCTTAGCTGCCGCATAATTCCAGTGAACCTGCAGATAGTCCAAGGAACATGCTGAGGTCATGTTATGTGCAGCCATGTCTTCACAATAACTATATTAAAAGACCAGATTTGAATACTGTGCTTGCGCCTGCAGTGGAAAGAACTGGTATATTTCTATGCAGTAGCCCCTGCACTGGCTCCCATGACACTTTATTGCCATCGACCGGGAAGATATTCAGATTTCCTGAGACGTCTGTAGCTGGAAGTGTACCCCAATATCGGGGAGCCGGAAAGGCGAGGACACTGCAGGGTGCAGAGGACATGCAGCAGCCCCTGCCCTCCACTTAGTCAGCAGCTTTTAGCAGCCAGGGATTTCCTGATGAGTGGGTCTTCCCGTCAGAAAAACTACTAAATAATTCTACTCACCATATGTCCGCCTCTGCGGTCCAAAAACACCCCTCCCACTCTAATGGGCTTCCTTGCCAGAAGTGAACATGTACAACGCATGTTACTTCACATCTTTTATTGCTAAGTATCACCATCGGAAAGAATCAAAACATTTGTTTTCCTTTCGAGACTTGGATAGATATTAAAGTGCTCAAAAAATGGTAAATTCCATGATTCCTGCTATTCATTCTTTTTCCGTGGCACAAGAATGTGTACATCTTATTCTGGACACTGCTCTCAGGAGTCCTTGGCAGCCTGTATATTGTACTGTCTCATGGGTCTCTCTGAACCCTTTGCACACCTTTCCCTCCTGAAGGTCACTGCATCCTTGGACATTCGCTTCGCTGCAGTAGATGTATGAATGTATGTATGTATGTATATATGTATGTATGCAGCTGACTTCATCTTCAGTTGTGGCATGTTGCAGCCCCAGGGGACTGCACACAGGCATCTGGGATTTCGTAATGTCCTGTGCCAGACAGTGATAATCAAACATGGCGTCAGAAGGAACAGGAGCTGTACTTCCGTATGGTTATCGATTGCATGGATGTCCTTCATGAACCCTCCCACCCCGCCCCTCTCCCTATATCCTTTCCCAGTGGTCTTGTACTTTACAGGTGTCGGTGATGACATCAGAGGTCTGGTGAAGATGTTACCTCCTCCTTTTGTCAGCGTACCAAGAACTAGCAGTGGGCTTAAAGCTCACCCATTGCTTACCATTGGTTGGCTATATTTTCACTCTCATTTGCTTGCTTCTTATTTGTGGCCTGCTTTCTTCATTTTGTGTTTTTCCCTGCCCTGGAGCACAGCCGCTTTACTTGTGTCCTTCCACTGCTCACGTTTATTGAACTACTTTCTTCTTTTTGTTTATTCACTCCATGAGAGTACATGCATTTTCCAGTAGTCTCCCTTGTGTGCTTCTCTCCTCCTGGTTGTCCTGGTGTTCTCTCTCACCCATGTGTTTATCTCCCCTGCTCTCTGTGTTTCTGTATCTCACTTGTCTGTTTCTCCCTCTTCCCCGTGTTGCTCTCCACTGAATGCTGCTTCACCCCCCCCGCCCATTCCCTGTTGCTTCCTGCCCTCACCGACTTATCCGTTGCCCCAGCCTCCAAAATCCAATTTGTTTTATTTGACCTTATATTTTAACTTTTTTTTTAGATAAAGACAGCAAATTGCTGCCAGTCCTTTTGCTTTCTAAATAAAAGCGTCAATATGCATACCTAAAAAATGTAGTGCTCACCAGCAGCTGTGTCACTGTGCCTTATGTTTTTTTAACTTTTGTTCACACAGTACAGCAGATGCTGTACAGCATGAACAAAAGGCATTACCATAGCCAATAGGTCTATTGGCTTTGCCAGTGCTTGTTAAAAATTGTCTTTTTGGCTTTGTGAGGGGATTAACAAGACTATATACTACAGTGTACAAAGTTAGCAGAACATCACACATCACTGGACTGTCAGAGTGTCTCCTTTGCTACATGCATGATGAAGTCATCAAAATTCAGTGATCTCTTTCCTGCAAATAGATGCTTTGCCAAATTCCTACAGCAGCTCCTGAGTTGAAGTTGTTCTTAATGTCTAATGTGGTGGAGACTAGACAGCAATCCCAATATCCCTTATGGTGCAAGTGGGGATGTTTTTCTACATTGCACATCTTAGACAGTCAAATTCTACTATTTATTGCACAATTTTCAAAGAATTGTCTAAAATGCCACAGGTTTTACTACACGTTGAATAGTCAAAACACGTAATTTAGCATTACTCCTTGCTATGGACATCAATAAGGTATGGCTAGACTTTGGAAAATCTACCACTTCTCTTACTACCCCTGCTCTCAGACGTCAAGAAGACGGTAACAGGAACATAAAGTAAAACAAGCATTGGCATAGCCAATAGGTCTCGCCTTTGGGACCTTATAAGTGTTAAGCCACAGCTAGTGGCTTTGTTAATGTCTTTAAGCTCTTTAATCACTCCATCTCACGGCGATGAAGCGGTCTATGCTTCTCTGAGCGGAGAGTGTCAGCCTCCAGCGCAATAAATGATCAAATACAACCCCACAAAGGATGCCAGAGACCGGAGAGACTATAAACCAATCTTCCTCGCGGTGATGGAGCGGTTTATGGAGCTAAGTGGAGTGGGGTTATCCATCCGCGGAATAAATGACAGAGCAATGCTATGTTAAGGAGACAGAGAACAGAAAAATACTTCACACAGCTGCGATAAGCGGTTTATGCTTGTCGGTGGAAGAAGGGAATCCATCTGAGGAATACACGTAGGTAAAATACCGGCAGATGCAGGAAAAAACACTTCATGGCGCTGTTAAAGAGCGGTTTATACTATCTGGAGGAAGTTATCTACTCCCAAAATAAATGATGCAAAGTGTCGCCATATGCTTACGGTAGAGAGTTGAAAATCGCTTTACATCGCAGCGATGAATAGAGCACTTTATATCTTGGTGCTAAAGCGGTTTATGTTGCTCCCTTAGAGACCAATGTCCATCACATTGTAAAAATAATGCTGTGTGTGGTGGTGAACTAGAATGGACAACCCCTTAAGAGGTTTATGTTGTTGAGAGTTGAAAGAACTTTCCACTGCAGAATAAATTAAATTACCATATGAGGACGATACAACATAGACGTTATATCACGCTCGAAGCGGTTTAAAGTGCTTTGTGGGGAGGGGTTACTCACTCGCAGCACAAATCATAGTAAAATCCGGACAGAAGTTGGGCAGATAACAGAAAAGCACTCGATATCGCGGCAGTGAAGCAGTTTATGCAGCGCAGTGGAGAGAGTTTACCCATATAATTCATAGTAACATCCCGACACTGGCCTTGGCAGATAATAGAAAGGCACTCCATATCGCGGCCATGAAGCGGTTTATACGGCTCCGTTGAGCGAGTTTACCCACATAAATCATAGTACAATCCCGACAGTGGCTCGAGCAGATACAAACAAGCAAAAGCGAAAGCATGGCGCGTTGCGTGTAACCTGACCCACGAGGAATGCAGCTGCCACCCTGCGCGCCGCTGCTCGCTCCCGAGAGCAAAACGCCGTGGGAGTGAACATTAAAAAAGAAGGTGGGATATGCGCCCGCCTTTAGCCATTTGCATGCTTTCATTTGTGAAAGACACACGCAAAAGCATATCCTATGTGTGGGAGGAGTCAGACCCACACGGAGAAGTTTAGAGTACTTACAAGAAGCCTCGCAGAGCAGCGCATGCGCGCTGGCTCAGGCTCGACCTAAAAAGGCTCTAAGAGCTGTGTTTCCTTTGTCCTCTCCTTGACTTTCTATATAACATCATTTGCAAAAGAGAGATTGTTGAATGCCTCAAAGTAGGGCAAGTGGTCAACCCATTGATATAATCGGTGGTCAAAGCATTCATGACTTCACTGCCACTACAGCTGACATTTTGGTGAATTTTGTATGTATGATAAATGTATGTATAAGCTTTCTTCACTTTTGCTTTCTGTATACTTCAGTTGTTTCTATTCAGTCTCTTCTAAGTAGGTTCTTAGCCATTCAGTTGGCAGAGAAGCTACTTGGAAGCACCAGGTTGAGAACAACACAGTTCTCACAGTCTCGCGCTGTATAGTAAGGGAGGTTCGACATACTTTACAGGCCCAGTAAGTAGATCTACCACTCAGGTTACAGAGACCTTATCGCTATAGGCAGCAGATGTGCATTAGATAACACCAATGTTACAGGCTTAGACCTCAGATAGCAATAGTCATAATAATGCCATAAAAGTTATACCAGTGTACTGATGACATGCCTTCATCTGTGTCTTGAAATAAGAGCAATATTAGCAAGTGCCACGTGACACCAAATAAATGTCAGCAGCAATAAGTGTATCCACTCAATATATCTAATCCCTCAACTATCAACTTTCAACATCGTATATAAGTAGTACAATTGGGTACGTAAATATCAGCTTTCAATTTTCTTAAGACGCTCATTTTAGCCTCAAGAACCTGTGTTTAGTTTTTGACAAACAAACTGATTTCTCTACTCTTCCATCTTGTCATTTTGTGGAAGGACATTTATTTTGCTGTCAATATCAATCAATCAATCAATCAATCAATAATTTCTTTATTCGATTGTCTTTGGCAATCATAAAAGTACAATAAAAAACATACATGCAAAAGTGATGAGAATGACAAGTAATATCATTAAATAGATGTTATAACGTTCAAACTTAAGCATAAGCATAATATACAGCTATTAAAAATCTTGTCACATACCCCCAGACAGTAGAATTTTCTAAAAACTGTCAATATAAAAGAGCAGGTCTTGCTTGGTTAACATTCAAATGTACAAATAAAGGGCGAATAAACTTTTGGCGCAGGTGAGCCCATTTGGGGCAAATTAATACAATGTGTAAAGTGTCTAGTGCAGAAATCTCATCACAGGGACATACAGGAGGGTCTTGTGGGCTATGCCATCCTGCTACTAGCTGCGGAAACATTTTTAGTCAGAAGTACGTTAGAAATCTTCTATGGTTCACTGGCATATCCAGTGTGAGGTAAAGCTCCATTCTAACACTGCTTTTTACCATACCGTGATGTATACAAGAGCGTTTACGCTATGTGTCTTGCAGTCTAAGTTCTTGAACATACTCCAGAAATACTTTCTTGACTTCCGCAATCGCTGATTTAGTTATTTTCACAGGAAAATTATAGAAATGCAATAAGCCTGTATTAGACAGGGTAGTTTTTATATAGCTCAACCAAGGTATACGCATGCTAAAATTCAAATCCAAACAATCTCTTAATATTAATCTGTTAAAATCCAATTCTTTTTTCGTCCATATAGAGCACCATAGTAATAGCGGGCGCAAGCATATATAGTCAGCTATGTAACCTGCCCCTATCTCTTCATGTATTATTTCTGATGGAACATTCTGTGGGATGCGTAACAGTTTCCTTAGATATTTATTTTCTGCCACTTGTATTAGTGTGGGAGATTTATAATCCCAAATTTCTGCCCCGTAGGTTACTGCCGGGACCCACTTGGCATTATAAAGGCTTAATATGGACTGTATATGGCTATGACCTAAACACCTAGAGAAAGCATCGATACTATAAGCCACCCTATTAAAAGATTGGGTGTGAGATTTCAAAAAGGGAGCCCAGGTCATTCTATCATCCAACAGTTTACCTAGGTAACTAAACCTATCCACCTTGCCTATGGTGTTATCCTTTATCAAATATTTTCTAGACTTAGTGCCTATAGGTCCTAAAGTCATAGTGTACGGTTTTGTAAAATTTATTTTTAGCCCCAAATTTTCCATAAATTCATAAAATTGATTCAGTAAAATTTGCAAGCCATTAGCTGTCTAAGAAATAGGGACGGTATCATCCGCGTACAGTAGAGCGGGTATCGTTCTACGACCTATCCTTGGGACGTCTTTACAATTGTCCCTTAAAAACCGATCTAATTGATTAATGTATAAAAGAAAAAGAAAAGGAGCTAAAATACAGCCCTGTCGAACTTCCCCTTCCCAGTTTAAAGTGCTTAGTGCATACTCCTAATGGGCCAAATCTTACCCTCGCCTCGAGCCCCATATGTAAGTTGTGCAAAAGCGCAACTATAGCTTCATCCATCCCCAAGTCCCTCAGCACAGGCCATAGCTTAGATCTTACCACAGTGTCAAATGCTGTGCTGAAGTCCATGGAGGCTAAGTTTATACTTTCTTTTTTGGCGACCGTATACTTATTGACTATCAGATATAGATTCAGGTTCTGTTCGATTGTATCACGTCCCGGCCTGAATCCATACTGTATATCTGACAGAATATTATGGTCATTGGCCCAATCTAATAAACACTTCAACAAAGCCCTACCCAACACCTTTACTTCCGCATCTATCAAAGAGATCGGGCGATAGCATGCAGGGTCAGCGCGGTTCCCCTTTTTAAAGACAGGGATTGTAATCGATTGCTTCCATGAGACTGGGATATGATCCCAAGCTGCTGCATTCAAATGTTGCGTAACCAACGGTGCCCAAAGATCTATACATGATTTAAAAAGGTCTCCAGGAACCCCATCTGGGCCCGGAGCCTTCCCTGGTGATAATTCCATTATACTTTCCCTCACTTCTTCAAATTCAAAGTGGACAATTTTTTCTGTGGTGGGGGGGTCAGTTATTGTATATTCGCAGTCCCCTGCGTATATACGATCAAAATGCTCTTCCCATTTTTGCGCCGGTATAATCACACTACTAATCCACTACTGTGCCCTCATTAAACAGCGGCTGATTTACTACCCTCCAGATGTCTGCACTATTCCTTGTGTTGCAGGCCTCTTTAAGCTTTTCCCAAGCTTCTCTCTTCAGGGCATCTAGTCTCTCCTTACGGGCTAACGAATACGCCTGCCTGGCCATCTATTCAGTCTCTTCCAAGTAGGTTCTTAGCCATTCAGTTGGCAGAGAAGCTACTTGGAAGCACCAGGTTGAGAACAACACAGTTCTCACAGTCTCACGCTGTATAGTAAGGGAGGTCTTCGACATACTTTACAGGCCCAGTAAGTAGATCTACCACTCAGGTTACAGAGACCTTATCGCTATAGGCAGCAGATGTGCATTAGATAACACCAATGTTACAGGCTTAGACCTCAGATAGCAATAGTCATAATAATGCCATAAAAGTTATACCAGTGTACTGATGACATGCCTTCATCTGTGTCTTGAAATAAGAGCAATATCAGCAAGTGCCACGTGACACCAAATAAATGTCAGCAGCAATAAGTGTATCCACTCAATATATCTAATCCCTCAACTATCAACTTTCAACATCGTATATAAGTAGTACAATTGGGTACGTAAATATCAGCTTTCAATTTTCTTAAGACGCTCATTTTAGCCTCAAGAACCTGTGTTTAGTTTTTGACAAACAAACTGATTTCTCTTCTCTTCCATCTTGTCATTTTATGGAAGGACATTTATTTTGCTGTCAATATCATTTTTGAGTAAGTACACTCAGCTCCCCAAAAACACAAATCTCGATGAGCCTGCGTGGCCCGATATCAGGCAGCAAAGGCAAGCATCTTTGATTTCACCCAGTTATTTTCTTGAATCTCAGGACGGGGATGTTGATTGGCATTGTGGTTATATATTTTATTTGTGTTGTACATGTTGACGGGCCTGTCAGTTTCTCTCGTTGCCCACTACAGTCAGCACCAGGATGCCTGCGTGGCAGTTGTGAGCTAAATACAATTAATAATAATTTTTATTATACTATTTCTACTTCAATATTTGATTTAAATATTATTCAGAGTAAACTGGTCTATAAACTGCCATACCAGAGGATGCATTTTAAAAATGATTTAAAAGTGAAAGAAACTAATCTAGGGAAAAGGTGAAAAATATGTGAATTGTCATTGTTATTGTTTAATTAGTATTCCGAATTTGTGATGTTTCTGAAAACTATTGAGGATTTGAGGATCATGACATTTGATGAAAATGGAAGTCTGAACGTTCTTGTAGGAAATGGAATGCAATTGCTACCATATGTTTCTGAACATGAACACAGCAGTTTCTTTCACATATCACAGCAACGGCTGGCCATTATAGTTTAAATGGAAACAAAATAAATATAAATTACAGTCAGATGTTGGCTGCATGGAGCTAGTTGTGCACCTGTGTCAATTTTTGCCAAAACAATTTTATGCGTCCAAAAATGCTAACTGACTAGATTTCTCTTCAAATATTCAGAGTAAACAATGTGTTATCAATACTCCAATGCTTTTTTAAAATTCGATAATAGATTTTCATTATCAGTGGCATTCGTTTAAACATCTCAAAAGGATTAAAGGCGGAGTGACACCACCAAGTTTCCAACCTTGACCACTCAGCTAGGCATACACCACTGCAGCTGATTCTTTAATGTATGCATTAGTCCACAGAAACACCTAAACTGCGTGTAACTTCGAATTTCAGTTCACTTCTTGTTCTGGTACAAAGCGAGATTTTTTTAAAATAGAAGGCAGAAGAATGAAAAGACTATAACATTAAGGTCAACATTCTGAAAATTAGAAGTGGATGTTTAGACCCCAAAAGATAGAGAGACAGCAGAAACACACAAAAATATTTAGTCTTTTTGACCTGGATTCTAAGTGTATTAGGCACAGGGTAAATAAAGTAAGCAGGCAAAATGCAAATGGTGTCATCCCTAAATGGAACACATCTTACCTTAAAAACCACTCCTAGGATACACAAACAGAAAACTCTCTCTCTATATAATGCCTCCCTGCCCGAGTCCTTGATGAGACTCTTGGACATCCAATGTTGGTCAACCTGCCATCACCTGAAGCTAAACCCTTGCAAATAGAGTTTCTTCCAATCTCCCCATCCAGTGCCTCCACTCCTGTTCATCCACTGGACGGCAATCAATGAATAACATACCTAGGATTCATCATGAGCAAGAACTTGACTCCCCAAGAGCCCACCTGTTCGTTGTTCAAAGGGGGACAGTTTCATCACAGGCTGAAACATCTCATGCTCAGAGAGGGGTTCATGCAAGTAGTACAACCCCTTGTGTTATCTAGATTGCACTACAACACCTCCCAACTCATCAAAGGAATTCATAAGATGCACCTGGCTTCTCTCAAGGCAGCTTGGCATGCTGCCGCCAGGCTAGCAATAGGCACTAGAAAGTTTAACCACATCACTCCTCTTCTGTTCACTCTCAAAAGACTTTCTTTCGAGTATCTTTGAGTATTTTTAAACCTGTATGCGTAACATTTAAGACAATTCATTCCAGTATCCCAAACTATCTTACACAAACTGGTCACGTGGGGGTGTCATCACTACCATAGATGCTCTGACAAACTTCTACTTGAAATTGCTTCCTTCAAGGAAAAAAACGTTTTCAACAGTTCATTCTTGGAAGTGCTCCGAGATTCTCTTTCCCAAACTCACTCCCACCACTTCCCACAGCAATGGTTCACATTTAGCACTTGGAAAGACTTGAAATAGTAAAAATTCTGCTGATTTGGTTTTTAAATGTTATCATGGATGATAAAAATGTTTTGGACCCTGGTATGGTTGTTTTACTCCATATATTTCCAGCATCTTAAATCAACACTTCGCAGCATCTGAATACTTTTCAACAATTCTAAAGCAAATGGATCGAACAGTCCTGACCACCAGAATTCTTTCAATCCACGCTGCTCCCTAATCTAATTTGGAGACTGAACACCAGTGATCTAGTCTCACAGCCTTCAGAAAAGACCAACCTTGCCTGGTTGATCCATTAAAAACCTCGCAGCTGTTATTCTGCGGGTGATATACTCAAGAACAAACATTTTCTCCACAGAGAGCAAAATAATGAGGACAAGAAAGTCCCTGCCCGGAAAGGTTGAAAGGATTAGGAACAATCTTGATTCCTTCTGACAAAGGAGTGCCTGGATATGGGTAAAAATATGTGGAGCCAGTTTCTAAAGTAAATTGAATGCAATATTATAGACAACACGTATGAGCAGAGTGCTGTATTGATAGTGCAGGCCCATGCACTGCTCGCATAAACAGATCCTAACTGTAAGCAATGGGAAATAAGTCCATGTGATTCTAATCTTATTTGTGAGAGGCGAGTTACTGGACGATTCCACGAAAGGGAAAACACACTCGATGAAAAACGAGAAACCTCCTGTGGGGCTCATGGAATCCTTATTAAATCATTGTATTGATTTGGTGCAAACTATTGCTGGCAGGAACTAAATGTAATGGTGTAATGACATTAGGTACTTTCTCTCAAATAGCAATGAGGGCAGAGAAACACAGCCAGCTTCAAGTGAACTGTAAACATGTTTCTAGATCTTTTCTAGGAGTGTACATTTTTAAAAGATCAGAATTTGTGAAAGCCGTGCATTTGAGTCAAACTCCTGTACCTGTTTGTACATCTTTCTTGAGCAAATATAGATAAATGCCATGTGCGCATGGTTAGAGAGGGCATGCAGGGCTATTTACATAGTTTTGGGGGTATATATACACATACATATACATATATATATCACTGAAAAAACCATAGGTTTTAGGGACAGTTATAGTTAGTTGGACATTTCACTCGTACAAAACCCGTGAAATTCCCCGTTATAGTTAGTTCAGCTAACTATAACTCGCGACCCCGCAATGCACTGCTGATGACGTCACATATTACATCACTCATGACATGGTCAGTGACATCACTGATGACATCTCAAATGACATCACTGATGACATCATCCAGTGACTGTGTGTTTCTATAAAGTTTAAATATGTTTAATATATATGCCAAGGTGTATTGAAGAATGAGTGGGTGTATAAGTGTCTGGATGGATGATTTAGTAGGTGCGTGACTAACTCTATAAGTGAGTGATTAAACGTATCTTACTGACTGCATGGGTTAGTGACTAAACTGTGTGAATGTCTGTATCCGTCTGTCTGTTGCTGTGTAAGTGGCTGCATGGGTTTGTGAATAGCTACATGAGTGTCTATATGAGTTATTGATTGGTTGTCTGAGTATCTGTATGGGTGCCTGAGTGTTTGTGTGGGTGGGGTGTGTGTGTGACTCTGTGCATAGATGTGTGAGTGGGTGATTCACTGGGTGCATGGTTTCAAGAGTGCATCTGTGATGGACTGTATGGGTGGGTGAGTGTGTGTATGGGTGTGTTAGTGAGTGAATGTATATCTCAGTGGTACATGTGTGAGTAACTACATATGTCAAAGGCAGTATATATCTGTGTTGGAGTATATAAATGGCTATAAGTGAGAGTGTGTGATTGTGAGAGTGGCTGTATGGATGAGTGTGTACTTGTATCAGTGATTGTATAAGAGCATAAGAATGTGCTAGTATTTGTATGAGTAAGTGAGCTGGTGTGTGTATAACTGTATAGGTGAGTAAATGGCAGTGTGATTAATTATTTGCATGACTGACTAGGTGTGTGAGTACCTCTATGGATGAGTGGCGGTGTGTGAGTGTCTATGTAGGTGTATGAGTGCATAAGATAGTCCTGTACTGAGTGACCGTAAGTATGAGTGACTGTACAGGTGAGTGAGTGGATGTGTGTGTAGACCTAAGAATCAGTGAGTGTGTATGTAGTTATTGGTGTTGGAGTGTCTATGGTTTTGAGAATGGCAGTCTGTAATTTAGAGTGGGTGTATCAAAAGTTATATTAGGGTTTGTGAAGATGCATCAAATTATCACATGGATGATGTCATCAGTGATGTCATCAGTGATGTCATTTGAGATGTCATCAGTGATGTCATCAGTGATGTCACTGACCATGTCATGAGTGATGTAATATGTGACGTCATCAGCAGTGCATTGCGGGGGCGCGAGTTATAGTTAGCTGAACTAACTATAACGGGGGAATTTCACGGGTTTTGTACGAGTGAAATGTCCAACTAACTATAACTGTCCCTAAAACCTATGGTTTTTTCAGTGAATTTCAAAGGTTTTTTAAATGCTAATTTCTAACTATAACGTGTCTGAAACCTATGGTTTTTTCAGTGAATTTCAAAGGTTTTTTAAATGCTAATTTCTAACTATAACGTGCCTGAAACCTATGGTTTTTTAAGTGAATTTCAAAGGTTTTTTAAATGCTAGTTTCTAACTATGCCTACAGAGGTAGGACATGTGAAGAAAGAAGAAAAAACGCTTAGAAAGAAGCAAAAGAAATGCAGAAAGAAGCAACAGAAGTCCACAAAGACGAAGAAAAGTGCAGGAAGAAGCAAAAGATGTGCAGAAAGAACCAACAGAGGAGCAGAAAGAGGCCTTGTTCCAAAATCATCCTGTGCCCACAACTTTTTCCGACGTGTACTGGTGGTAACTGACTCTGACTAACCAGAGCCAGTGCTATGCTAAAACACACTTAGAATACAGTGAAAACACCTACATACACTAGGGAACACTATGCGTTGGGGTACCCCTGTGATAAGCATGACCTCCTCTGTAAGTCCCTAGTACATAATAGGGCAGGGGATTAAAACTACCTCTTAAAACGCGCTACAGGGCGCGTTTGCACAGTGGTGAAGGGAGGGGGGCCTGAGGTGACGTGTGCAAACGCGCCCGTGGCACGTTTTAAGTTGCGGGATTAAGTCCCCTTGAATCCGGAGTGTCCCTGGGGCCCAACTAGCCCCCAGGTACCTACAGTTAGGACCACAGAGCTGAGTTGCAGAGAGGCGTTCCGAGGCCACGCACCTTTTTTCACCTCTCTGCAACGCAACTCTGTTGTGCTTACTGAAGGTACCTGGTGGGCTAGTTGGACTCCAGGGACCCTCAGGATTGAAGGGGACTTAATCCCCAACTTAAAACATGCCACGGGGCCTGTTTGCACACATGTCACCTCAAGCCCCGCCCCTCCCTTCACCACTGTGCAAACGCGCCCCGTGGCGCATTTTAAGTTGGGGGATTAAGTCCCCTTCAATCAGGAGGGTCCCTGGGGTCCAACTAGCCCACCCTGTACCTCCAGTATGCGCCAGGGAGCTGCGTTGCAGAGAGGTGTTCAGAGGCCACCTCTGCAACGCAGCTCTGTGGCGCTTTCTGGATGTACCTGGTGGGCTAGTTGGCCCCCAGGGACCCTAGGGATTGAAGGGGATTTAATTCCCCATCTTAAAACGCGCCACGGGGCGCGTTTTAAGTTGGGGGATTAAGTCCCCTTGAATCCTGAGGGTCCCTGGAGTCCAACTAGCCCACCATGTACCTCCAAAAAGCGCCACAGAGCTGCGTTGCAGAGAGGTGTAAAAAGGGGCGTGGCCTCTGTACACCTCTCTGCAACGCAGCTCCCTGGCGCATACTGGAGGAACAGGGTGGGCTAGTTGGCCCCCAGGGACCCCCAGTATTCAAGGGGAATTACTTCCCTTCTTACAACGCGCCAGGGGGCGCGTTTGCAGACTGCTGCAGGGAGGGGGCGGGGCCTCCGGCACGATGCCGGTCTTTTTTTTTTCCTTTTTTTTTTTATGGGAGGGGGGCTGCATGGCCCCCTTCCCTCGGCCACTTTTGGCCCCGGGGACCCCATCCCCCGGGGCCTGAGGATTTTCTTTTTTTTTTAATAAATATAAAAAAAAAAACGTGGAGGGGGCCGCGTGGCCCCCCTTCCCTGGGCCTCTATTGGCCCCGGGGACCCCATCCCCCGGGGCATGCCCGCTTTTTTTGTAATAAAAAAATATTTGGAGGGGGGCTGCGTGGCCCCCCTCCTCAGGCCATTTAAGGCCCCGGGGACCCCATCCCCCGGGGCCGGCCTTTACGTTTTTTATTTTCTTTTTGGGGAGGGGGGCTGCATGGCCCCCCTCCCGGGCCACTAATGGCCCCGGGGACCCCATCCCCCGGGGCCTGGCCACTCGTTGGGGACCGTGGGGGGGTCCCCAATCCCCGCACGGTCCCGCCGGCTCCCCACGTCCTGCGGGAGCCGGCATTGCTTTTCCATAAGGGGAGCTGCTGACATGCAGCTCCCCTTATGGAAAAGCAATCTGCTTTGCTTCATTGAAGCGAGAGCAGGTTTCCCTGCTCTCGCTTCAATGAAGCAAAGTAAGTTTGCAATGACAGGACGGGAGCCGCGCGGCTCCTGTCCTGCCATTGCAAACAGCAGTGTCCCGGGGGTAGGCACCCCGGGACACTGCAGGAGCCAGCCCTGGGGGTGGGGGTCCCCAGGGCCACCACAGGGTCCAGGAGGGGCCGCGCGGCCCCCTACCAACATCTACTGAGCCCCAGGGAGGTGGTGGTCCCCGGGGCTTCGGGGGTCCGAAACGGACCCCCACATTTCTTTCATTAGTGCCCCGGGGAGGTGGCGGTCCCCGGGGCGTGTGGGGGGGCTGGAGCCCCCCCACACAGGTGATTTTTTTATTAAAAAAATAAGCCCCGGGGGGTGGCGGTCCCCGGGGCTGCGGGGGGGCCGTGTGCCCCCCCGCCAGCATTATTTATATGAAGCCCTGGGGGGTGGCGGTCCCCGGGGGGTGGCGGTCCCCGGGGCTTGGGGGGCCTTAGAGGCCCCCCTAAAATATAAACCCACCCCCCGCATGCCCCCGGGACTTGGCCCACCCGGGGGCAAAATACCCTCGAAGCGCGGGAGACCGCGCTCTCCCGCGCTTCGATTATTTTTAATCACGGCGGGATCCGCGTACCCTAAGCGCATCCCACCGATTTTTTATTTTAAAAATGCTGCTCAGGGGGTCCTTGTGGGACCCCCTGAGCAGACCTAGGGGGTCAGGGTGTTTCTACCCTGCCCCCTTTTTGCGTTTTGCGCACTTGTTTCACAAAATGGCTGCCAACACTTCCTGATTTGGAGTGTTGACAGCCAGTTGACAGCCAATTAGCATGCAGCTCGTGATCGGGAGGGTGCGCGGACCCTACGCGGCCATAGATATATATGTGATTTTACTTTTGATTTTCTCAGGAACTACTGAATGGATTTACACCATTTAAGCAAAAGGCACAACTCTGAACCAAGGGCTACCTTTTTGGCAAATTTGGTGTAATTCCGTTCAGCAGTTCGGGCTGTAGCTGCGACTAAAGGTTCCTATGGAAAATTGCATGGGGAAAACACGTTTTGGGACCCCCCTTTTTTCTCGGCCCCCACTTGACGAATCACCCCGAGACTTTCAGGATAGGAGCGGACCGGAGCGCCCCACGAGTTTTGAAAATTTCACGAAGATTCGTCAACTGGCGCCAAAGTTATTTCAAATAGAATGTTGCGGATTTCCTATGGAAAATAGGTCCTAACTATAACTATCTACTGGCGACCGCCAGTAGATAATATATACACATACATATATATATATCTTATAAAGTTTGGGGGCGGAACGTTTTAGGGGATAAGGGAAGGTTGCCTAGAGTCTGAATGCTGCCTAGGTTGAATTGCGATTCAGATAAAGTAAATAGTGGACATCCTTGTTTAGATGGCATTATGGCAGCACATAGGTGATTTATGGTGTTACTCCATGGCATGCTTAGGTAAAGCTGTGTATCATTGACTATGATGAAGAGATATGTCTTGTTGTATCAGTGTGACCCAAGAGTTCTATTATACATTGAATGCATATGGTAAGTTTGTATGGAGTCACCAGGGATGTCAAAAATTACTGTGGGAGGATGATCTTGAAGATTCCATTTGGATATAATGATGTCTGCCCGAGAGAAAGTAAGTGGACCAGACCAGGATGGATCTTGGTGGTACCCATGCAGGTTGAGTGGGCTGCTAGTAGGACCCAATCAGCAGAGGTGTCCAAGGATACAAACCCCTCTAGAAGAATTAAAACGCAGTGACCTCAATTGTTAGTAATCTGAAAGAAGTCATCCACTGTGTGGATGGCTGATTTTACAGTGATGATCTAAAGACCCGCACTGGTAAGATTGAGAGAGGTGGTGATTATTACAATGCTCCAAGAGTTTCATGGCAACCACCCTTCCCAAGATTTTCCCTCGGTTGGGTAGATAAATGGTAGGGTGGCAAATATAGAATTCCACCGAGTCAACATGAAGTTTTCTAAAGAGGAGCAGTATCTGGCCAAGTGTTAGGAATGCTGTGGTAGCACTTGTTTGGAGAGATGATTTGATGTTGAATTAAGAAATCCTAAAGACACTCAGTGCAGATATTTGCATTCAGTGAAAGCAGTACATTTTCATTGTTTCAAAATGTGCTGAGAGTCATAACGGAGAAAACAAATAGTGCACATAACTTCTGGGACTTTCTGCTGTTACAGACATGATCTGCCCTACCTCCCTTGAACATGTTTTGACACCTGTATCGCGCACTGCGTACTCAAACTCCTCAATTATCAAATGCCAAGATGATCGCATAGCATAATTTTTAAATCACCTATAAATAGATGATATTCATCTAAGTTCACCACTTCTTTCAGTATTTCATAAAAATCTGTTTACTGCCCTATTTTATTCACGGTTCCACCAGCTGTGGAGTTTGAAGACCCAAATAGCTTTACATACTACACTGTGTTGGCTCGTGGCAGAACCAACACTTTCTGCTGTCGGTATTCTGGTATCAGTTTCCACTCTCCGCATTAGAGATGCGTCTGATGGTGATATGGACTGATGACCAGAACAACTACTGAGTTTTCCTTACATGCTAGAGCTCCATTGCTGTGAACAGGAAATGTCACCTGTATTCAAGTGTAGTCCAGTTTCTTTCCTCAATTTTTACTTTTTACTGAATTTCCCAAAGAGGTGTGCCACGGGAGAATGCACCTGGAGCATAGGTCCGTTTTTGTGCAACCATCTTCCACTTTAAGACAGGTTGACAGCTGTGACCTTTTCTGGCACCCCTTAACTCCAGTCTGGTGGCACTATGGCCTAATGCATCCACTTCCCGGGCTGTGTTTCATCTCATGTGTTTCTCCCCGATACTGAGTGTATGACTTCCTAAGTGTGGACATCTTGATCAGAAATTATCTTCCTCCAGAGCTTCTGAGTGCTTTAAGTGTCCAGTGGTGTGACATACACTGAAATTATATAACATGCATTCTAGAAACATCAACATCAAGTCTTCTGCTAAACTTGTCCTTGCATAATGTTCTTCTGTTGTCATGTGTCATTGCATGCCCTCTTCAGTATTGAGACCCTTTTCACTTGAGGGCTAAAAAATCTAAATTCGGTCAACATGACGAAGATTTACTTAACTGTCTGTTCATTTCCTTATTTGATACAGGGCACACATTTTAAATACATAAATCACCTGCATAACCGGGCAATGGAACAAGAGGCCCATGGCCGCTGACTCTTAAATCCACCCTCTATTGGCCACATGCACACACTCCTGCTGCGTGGATTATTCTAGAGCCAGGATTTACCTACCCAGGACAAAAAGTGTGATCCTGGACTCTGACCACCCACAAAGGGGGATGCTCCAGGCCACTCATGGTCCCTTTTCCATATGTGGGCACTAGGGGGCAGATGAACGACCATTCCATTTTGCCTAGGCGCAAATTGCGATTTTTTGCGACTCGCAAAACAGAATGTACTAATGTGTCTTAGACACATTTAATGATACCCAGTGGGGTTGTAAATGACCTGCCTCATCAATATTCATGAGGCAGGTCGTAATTTGTGACCCATTGGCAATGGGCAAGAACACAGGGATGGTGGCCAGCTGTGGAAAGCAGACACAGGGATGGTGGCCTGCTGGGGACAGCAGACCACCATGTCTGTGTTTGCTTTTTAAATAAAGCAACTTTTTTTTTCAAATGCAGCTCGTTTTCCTTAAAGGAAAACAGGATGTGTTTAAAAGAAAAAAATGAAAAATGTTCTCTTTATTTTTTAAGTGCAGGCAGTGGTCCGTTTGACCACTTCCTGTTCTTAAAAATATTTTTTGCATACATTCACAAAGGGGAAGGGGTCACCTGGGGACCCTTTCCCATTTGCGGCTGGCTTACCACCTATTTGAAGTAGGTGGTAACTGCGAACATACCAGTGCGACTTACTATTAGGAAGGGACGCCCTTGGCATACCCCCTTCCTAATAACACTCGCAGACCCTATTTTGTGAGTCAGTAATAAGTTACTGACTCGCAAAATAGGGTTTGTACATACTACAAGCCTTTTTAGCAGGAGCAAACTGCCCAATTTTCCGTTTGCGACCGCTAAAAACAGTCGCACATCTGGCCTTTAGTCTCTAAATCTCTTGTTGCGATGTTCAACAAACAGTAAATGCGAGGCACAGGGCATGACTGCTGTGTGAGAACATGGAGTGCTGAACAAAGGGTAAGCCCCACGATTGATAGTTATAACAGCCTTCAAACATTTTCCGAGAACAACCATAATGCTATGTTTGTCTTTTGAAAATAGCTTTGTTTTAGTTGGTACTTTTCCCTGACGAATCCTTCAAAAAAAGGGTCAGGACTGAACATCCAAAAGCATAAGACAGAGACGTTTTAAGGCATCGGCAAAGTGTGCAACTGCCCAGGGCCACCTGGGAAAGTGAATATTCTGTCTCATTGACCGCTGTCTACTACCCCTCTCCCTCTCTCTATCTGGCTGTACCTCTGAATCTCTCGCTCCAATGTCATCATAAGAACTTTCGTGGTCAAGTGTTTTTGTGTGGCCTAGTTTCTCAAAGTTCAACGCATAATTCAGTATAGTTTTGGGATTATGCACGCTTAAATTAGCAGGAAATGTTTAATGAATGTCAATGTTGTTCAGAAACAGAGCCTCCAACATATGTACTACTGCCCAGGGCCCCTAACATCCTTAAAATGACGCTGGCATAAGAGCATGAACGTCTATTCACCACTTTGCTGGATACCGGAAGTGACATTGCACGCACTAAGAACCCTTAGTTCATTAGAAGGTTGTCCCACCCTCTACCCATCACCAGGATCTCATTTTCAGCTCTAAGTCTGAAGGAAGGCGTGGGAAATAGAGACAGTAAACAGAGCTCTTAAAGCTCTGTTTACCTTTTGTTTCTGATGCCTACATTCTGAGCCCTGAGACCAGGGGTAGCAATTGCAGTGCTGCGGATACCAATCGGAAAAGGAGAGGTACCAACTGCTACCTTGGCATCCACGCATAAGAGGCAATAGTTGCAAGTATTAATGGTATTCCTGCAAAATGTACCCCAGCCTGGTATACAGCTTTCTCAGATAGTATTCAGTGTTAGGATTCACAAGGACTGCGCATTTGTGTTGCATCTTCAAGATAGCTAAACAAGTTACAGGGGAGCGGATGTGGCGTAGCGGCCAGAGCTGCCAACTTTGGAGCTGGAAAACCAGGATCGCGTCTTGGTGTCTGCTCACCATCATGGAATTCTGGGCACATCACTTAATCTCCACATGCATACAAAAAAAAATAATGTGTCCTTTTGCAATGTAACTCATGTAAAACGCTCCAATACCTCGGGTCAATCAATCAATCAGTAGATTTGTAGAGTGCTTCCTGCCACCCGTGATGGTACCCAGGCACTGGTATCCAGGCGCTCTGTCAAATTCACGCTATATAAAACTGCAAACATCTGATGTGCAGATTACAAGCTCATATCCATGCAAGTCCAACGTTGCCTAACATCCGTCCAAGGTCAGTAATTTGAGCACTATTAAATTGGGTACTATTAATAGCTGTTATTTCTAGATCATAAACCCACAAGATGTGTGATACAGTGCTTTTCTTAAAAAAACAAGTTATTTTATTATTGTTTTTAAAAGATGTGGTTTATATGCCTCTTGCTGACCTGCAGAGTTTAAGTTGTTGAACTACTACTCCTACAAATAGATTATAGACCCCAACCTTAATTCCATGGGGAGTAACAGCAGAAATCGATTACTGACACTCTTATAGTGCCAGCCGGAGCTGACAGTATACTCTTCCATACCCAGATTCTGCAGTCATCATTTCACCAAAAGAGTAGTCATTGATCACAGTTGGTTCAGTTTTAAATCAATCACCAAGATATGCCTTACTCATTTGTAGGTGTGGCGTTCAGCAGAGGTCACAAACTTGTCTCCATTCTTACGCGCTGGAATAAGGACATATTGCTAACACACTTTGCACCTAGACCCCATGCCACAGAGTAAAACACAGCAATCCTAGATAGGTGTTGCATTAAGGGATGCAGATTCTGGTGTGCTGGCCTTCTGTTTGCCGCTTTGGTGTGGTGATGCTTGCGGTGTCATAAAGCAAAATGATGCCCCTCCCCCCTCAGATTGTGAAGCGGGCCCCCTGAGTCTCCCATATCTCACAGATATTCATTAGCCTCGGGCTGGATAAACCCCCCAGAAGGCTTGGGTTAACCCACTGACTTGCTTGGTCCCCATGCCTGTGTCAAGGCACCAGGTCAGTACCACCACAGGATTCCTGTGACAGTCTGGGATTCCCTGGATTAGGATGCTCTGGTCCAGACTATTGATTTCAGATGAGAGATACAAGAGTGGGTCTTTGAATAACATGACCTGCCTCCCACATTATCACCTTACATACTCCAATAACAAGTTATGTCACTACTTTCTATACACTTCTCATAATTCAGTATTTTGTTCACGGAAAGCACTGAGGGGATCCAGTGCAGGTAATAGAGTTCACTAGTCTGCATTTATGGATAGCAGAACCACACCATATGGACTGCCACTCCCCTGCTCTGCATCTGACTTTCCTGAGAGCTGTGCATCACAGTGCACGTCTGATGACAAGAGTTAGTGTCAGTGAATATATTGAGGCTAACTATATGTTTAATTGGCCATCAATATGCTCCCCAGCAGCCTCTACGTACAGAAAACAACCACCTGGAATATCGCTAGATTTAAGTCTTATTTCAGGGCAGCAGTAAAATAGAATAGTGGGCTTTTACGATACTGGGGACTACCTAGATTCCAGACCTTGTAAAATAATGTTCTATTGTGTTATTCACATGTCTACAGTGTGCAATCTTTATGGCCTCCTATTGCTTTTGGCAGTCTGATGACTCCCGATATGGGTCTGAGGTTTCCATTGCAGACTGGAGCCTGATTCAGCTGGTGGTCATGTGTTATGAGTGTTATGTTCTGGTTCTGTTCTAAGTTAGGTGGCTATGTCTTATTCATCGAGCTACGGGTGCACGGTTTTAAGGGCTGAGGCCAGAAAGCGTTACCACTGACCCATCTTCTAGGTCAGGTTACATAGCTGTTGTCAGGTGATGGAAATGTGTGGGTGGTATTATCTTTGTTATCATGGTACCCTAGAGGTTTCACCACAAACTATCCATTGCATCTAGTCTATGCTTGATGAAAGTTAGTAGTTCTGGCTGTTGTGTTCTCTTGGATTATAATCTTGGGTGTATCATGGTGAGAAATGCTGTTTTAAGCTTGATGACACTCGACTGTAACCCTTGTGTATATGATCGTACACTGTTTTGTCCCTTGAGAGAACTATGAAGATGTCGTTAAACACCCTTTGGGTTCACATTACGTGCATCACCTATCACCTAGTCTTGGCATTTGGGTCAATCATGCTATTGTGATTTTGAGAGGCTGCTTGCATGTGAGTGTAAGTACACCCTGTACCTGACACTATTTAGCACTCTACTGCTTATGTAACACTGGAGCTAAACTTATCATGTGACTCCAGCTTGGCCTGTGATGCACCACCAAATGCTGAGAGTAGTCCGACTGTGCTTTGTGTGAGTGACACTTGCATCATCTCATCCATGTCTGACCGTACTGTCAGGTTACTGACCTCAATGATCCCAGGACAGTCTATGTTTTTAGAATTACCAGTGCAAACTCCCCTCTAGTGGCGGCCGGCACGGACCTGGGGTGGCGGGGTGGGGGGCAAAGGGGTAAGGGGGTGCAAAAAAAGAAAAAGACACTTACTTCCTCGCCGCTCTCTCCCACGTTGTCTCTTCTCTGCGTCGGCCGAACAAGAAGCAGACAGGCTCCCCTGAGCCAATCACAACACTGCGATTGGTCTGAGCGCCGTAGTTAGGCACTCAGAAGTGGACTGGGGGCCTGGGCATGTTCTCCATCCAGGCTGTAATGCAGCCTGGCTGGAGAACATGCTAAGTGCGCATGACTGTTTGGCCGCCGGAGATAGTCGGCCAAAGCGTCATGCACACTTCAGTGTGCCCACCACTCCTCCCCTGCCCTGTGAGCAGAGCAGCTCCGCCCCCATGCTGCCGCAGCAAGAACAAATAAAATGATAATAACTTGAAGTTATTATCATTTTATTTTTCCTTTCTTTCACTGCTGCAAAGAAGTGGGGCGACGCTCCTCCGCCTTAGCGGAGGAGCCGCCACTGCTCCCCTCCCTAGGCGGGCGGGAAAGGGGTGGAAGCCAAACTAAGAGAATGTGTATATTTAGTCACTCCTGACCTTAATAGCTCAAACCATACCCAAGGAGGGGACGTGGTGCCTGTTGTTTCTGCCGAAAGCACAGAGTGAACTCCTGCACAGCACTACCTGAGGGAAATGGGATAAGGAGATTTGCAAAAGATCGGTCTCTAGCTAAACTGCATGAAGCTTTGCATATTTGGGAGACGAGGTGTTTTACTGTGCATTCCTGCAGGACCTCTAAAGAGACGCTGGTGCTGGCAAAGCTGGGGCATGGGTTAGTGGTGCTCCCGAGCACGGAGGGTGATGTTACTTGTAATGACACTCGAGTATCACTGGCACTTCAACTTTGAGGCTGGAGAAAGTAAGCGTTTTTGTACACTGAATTCATGCCAATAAATAGAATATTTAGAACCAGATGAAATCTGTGGATAGTATTTCTTGGTGAACAACTATGTCCAGTGCCAAAATGTCCTTCTATTTCCTGATGCGAAGTAGAAGTCAAAGTGGAGGACATCTAAGTGAAGGAAACTCTTGCAAAGCTGGTGTATAGGGTTTGGGAGTCACTGCGAAGCATCCACGCGTAGCATCCCCTAGTAAACATTTTTCTGTCATACTCTAATGAGCTCAGGGCTCTGACCCTCACAATAGTGAAGATGGGTTACCCCTCTCTCCTGCTTACCAGCCTAGCGTCATCATATTTGTTGTGGCACATAACCGTCACCGAGTTATAGAAAGAGCCACACAACTATAGGGGCAGCAACTACATGTTATGCTACGTTATTTTTATTTATATACTGCATTCTGTGGAAAATATGGCCCAACGGCACCAAATGTCATATCTGTGCTGAGTTAGATGTAAGCAAAATGTTCTATTTAATGTGTTGTGTTGGAAGTATGTGGGTGTTCTATGCTATTGAAAAGTGCTTTTGGGGGCCACATTGCAGCCAGCTATATAGTATATCGGAGCTACGAGGGGTGTATGTAAGGCCTGTCCAGTGTGTTCTGTTCGATATTTGTGTGTGTTTTATACCACTTAAAATACTCTTGAGAGCCACGTGGCGTCCAGCTATATGGTATATCTGAGGTATGTGCTATAGAAGCTCTGCCCAGTGTGTGCTATTACATGTTTGCGTGTGATGTACATTATTGAAAAGTGTTGTTGGGTGCTACATGAGTCAGCTGTACGCTATATCTGAGGTGCACAGTGTGTAAGGAAGGTGCTCTGCCTAGTGTGGTCTGTCAGATGCTGCATTGTTTTTAAGTGGGAAGTGCTATGGTCAGAGCTTAATTTGAGCCGGTGGTTTCTGGTGCTTCGCACCGGCCCTTAATTGCCAGCACCGGGTCTTATGACAGTCTGCCACATGGTGGCGCTGTTTTTGTTTTTTTAGAGATGAGCACAACAACAGGTATTTATTAATTCAATATACATTAAAATGACTAATACCGGCCACTGAAAGCCATTCTTATAGCTTTGGGGCCTGGAATATTCTGAAGTGCCACACTTGATGTTCGTAGGTGTGTTTGTAATGTCACTGGCAGGGCCGGACTGGCCGTAGCGGGCACCGGGCGTTTCCCCGGTGGGCCGCTAGGGTGGGGGCCGGTTTTGGGCCCCTGGGGGGCCGTTTTTGTTACCGGGGGTCGGCAATATCGGCCCCCTGTAACAAACCCCCTCTCACCCCAGGGGGGGGCGGCTGAGCAGTTTGCCAGGGCCGGTTTCGGTTCCCAGTCCGGCCCTGGTCACTGGCAGCGCTGGCCGGGGAAATGGGTGGTGCAAGCTGCAGAGGCCTCCTGAGGACAGCCCTTGCACTTATTTATTTACAAATTAAGCACTGGCTGTGGTGGACTACTGACTAACTGGCTATAGGCATAACTGGAGTCAGCCGACGCATTCTATCTAATGTGGCTGCTATTGGATGTTAGAGTGCCGTGAATGAGTAATGCAGGCGGTACAAGATATTGTGTTACTTAGATGAGACATTGTCCCACTATGGGTGTCTGCTGGCTTTAGCGCTAACAGCCTCCCACTTGCTTTAGACTTGGGCGTTATAATAGCTCAATTTTCCAACCACTTTCTTGCTTTTCGATTGAGAGCCAAAAAAAGCTAATCGCACTGCTGCGCCCGCACATCTGTGTGTTTATGTATGCAAATCCCATGTCTTACGTTTTAGCTGCGGGTGCCCCGTGCTAGCTCTCCACGCGCAGGGGACCTGAGGTGTAATCATTTCCGGTGCTCCCGCAAGCCAATGAGGGCTCGTGCCTGGTGGGCGCCGGCTCCGTGGAAGGCCGCAGGGATGCCGAGGCCGGCTGGTGGCAGTGGCGCGCTTCAGTCGCCCATGTTTAGTATTTCTTTGCCGCTTTTTAATGAGCAGTTGGGCGCTTTGTTCTACGTTTCCTTGCGATAAGCAAGCAGGCCTTGATGTCTGCTTGTGCCTGCCTGTGCGTTCTTTATCTCCACGGGCCCTGAAATGCAACAATTACTAAATGCAAATCTCCCCACCACTAGGCATTCTTCCGGCTCAAAGCGGCCTGTAATTTCATTGTTGCCCAGTTTGGGGACGGCGTTAATCCTTCTCTTAATATTATTAGAAATCATACTAAGAATGCCTAATGTTCTGAAGTCGTAGGCATGCGTTCAAAAAACTCTCGGGAAGTCTTATTAAAACGGATGAGGAATACACAAGCACAAATGTAAAGCGGCCATTGTTACGACAAATACAAGCTGCCGCGCCAGGATAGCAGAAAAAACAAAAGTGCTGATGCAAACATGTTTTCCTTAAATTGTGTTAGAGCGTTTTTATTAGTTAGAAAAATAATGCTTCATTTAGATAAGCTTAAGTTAGCATGACTAGGCAGCAGCCAACTGACACTGGCATCTATTAATTTGCTGTAGAAAGAAATGTGCACCTTTATGTAATGTGAACTCGCTTTTCCACGTTGCTTTGTGTGCTTTCCCATTTCAGAAAATCAGTGAAAGGGAAAGCCTAAACCATGGTCTCTGTATTAATCAGAGGCTGCTCCTCCGTTTGAGCGGAGGAGGGTTGCCCCACTAACCAAAATGCCCCAGAAAGGAAAAATAAAATGGTAATAAAATTAATTTATAACCATTTTATTTTTCAGCCTCCCTGTCCTGAACCGAGTGTCAGGACGGGGTGGGGCCTGCTGCGTGGTAGCAGCAGGGAGGTGAATGGGCTGTCCTAGGAAGCGGTGAGAGAGGCCGCTCCTTCGAATCCCGGCGCTGCTCTCATGCAGCATGAGAGCAGCTCCAGGATTGATTAGGGGAGTTTTTGAGGGTCCAACGCTGGAGAAGACGAGAAGATGAAGACGGGACAAGAGTACGGATGGCATTTGTGCAGGTAAGTGTTTTTTTTCTTAATTTCTTATGTTTTGTATTTAATGTGTGCCCCATCCACTACCCATTTGCCCGTCTCACCACTCTCTAGTGGTGCCAGCCGCAACTGGTATTACTACATTTTATTAATTTGTGTTCCTCTTGAGAAAACCATGTCCAGGATTTCCCCATCTTAGTAACATTCAAGGTCCTTTGCTCACACCTTTCCTAGGGGCCATTCATTAGTTGTACTACAAAAACGTCATATCATTTTACTTCATTTGCTATGCACACCTCATTCATTAATATGCAGAAGCAGGCTCTTCTAAATGTATCTTATTGAATGTGTCTTATGTACTAGAATATTCATTGGCTTACTAGAATGATACATTGCTAGCTCCAATGAAGACCAGGGAGACCTCTAGCCACAGCGCAGGATGTTCAGGAAAGCTGAGGCTGGCGGGGAATGCCTTTGCGTCTATTTATCTGAGAGCTTTGGAAAGCACTACTTAAAAGTCATTAGGCTACTTCGCAGCGCTAAAGAGGGTTATGAGGGTACACAGAATAAGAGAAAATGGGGTATGACAGAGTATGTGTGTGTGTGTGTTAGTCGTGTCCAATGGCCTTCTGTCGCAATCCCGAGCCTGTGGCATTCAGGTGAAGGCAAAATAGCTCAGTCTTCTAAAGTTTCATAAGTTTAATGTGACTGGGTCAGTTCAGGACATTCCACGGTGTTGGTGTTTGCACTCCCAGACCTGGCAGACAAAGGTGCTGGGTGGAAATCAGGTGCCCTGCTGAATCCCATCCATTCTTGTTATACCTGAAACACGGTGTGATCCAGCACACTCTTTCTCTGCCGCTCAGCTGTATATGGGAACTACAAAGAAAAATGTCCAGGTTGTCGTTCGAGCCCGGATAAAGGTATTCTTCAATTAACAAGTTACACATAAAATTAAAACCAGAATTTGCAATTCTGCATTATCACTTCAGAAGTAAGACCAGCGGTGTTTACTCACAGCGGATTTTTGCTCGCGCCAACAAATGCACGTACATTTAAAAAGAACTCCAGCGATGTAGACGAACAAACAATAGTTTCCCAAAGATGTCAATGTACACATAGCTGCCAAGGTTTCAGAATGCTATGTGTGACATTTTCATAATTTCAGTGTTATTATGAGTGACATTTCAACGACTATGAGTGACACTTTACCGTGAGCAAAATCTAGCAATGAAGTCAAGGGAAACATATAGATATCAGAAATTACACCCATATGAGCAATGAAAAACTCTAAGGAGATCTTAAAACTGCGGCAAAGGCCCAGAAATGGAAGGGCACTAACCGGAGACTCCTCCTTGCAGTCCAGCTGCACAGACTATTGACACCAACTCAATTTACTAATCTGAAAGTAATCTAAGCTTTATGGGCAAAACAATATTTCATAAAGTAAACAGCTTCAGTTATGGTCCACTGCAGAATTCATTCCAAGAACTTTATTAACGTTTCTTGCACACTCACATTTTGTTAATATGTCACAGTCTTGCAGCAGACAAACTCATGGGGGCGGGAGGTCAAACGGACTCTGAAAATGCACGTCTATTATAAATATATTTGTAGCTAAAGTGAACGATTAAAGGATCAGGAGTCCCACCCAGGGCCGGACTGGGAACAGAAACCGGCCCTGGCAAACTGCTCAGCCGGCCCCCCCTGGGGTGAGGGGGAGTGCAGCCGAGCAGTTTGCGAGGGCCGGTATCGGCCGATTTTGTTACAGGGGGCCGATATTGCCGACCCCCGGTAACAAAAACGGCCCCCACCCTAGCGGCCTACCGGAGAAACGCCCGGTGCCCGCTATGGCCAGTCCGGCCCTGGTCCCACCGTTAAAAAAAGATTTGCATGTAGATACTAAAATACGCTACTAACTGGGAGAAAATATCACAGGCCCAAACTGTAATCTTGACACCATATGGAATAAAATTGTGTTTTTTCAGTACAGACTCCATCTGTGGGCATTTTAAAAGGAACTACACAAAGTTTGCATAACTTGTACATTTGGCTTGGAAAAAACAATTTAGCGAGACCTCACAATTCACGTTACTTCGGGAGAAGCGTTGTTTAAGTTTAGTAATAAACTGAAAGGAACAGGTTAGTACTTCCAAAAGAGGTGCACGTTAAGCAGATTGATTCGCACAAAAATTAACTCGTACTTGTGCTCCTTTTATCAGCACAGGAAACTTTCATTTTTCTAGAAGCAACACTTGTTTTACATTTTGGTGCGTACACCACCACGAACAAAATGCAAGCACCTGACTCCATCACGCAATTGTTTCGGGTAATATGAGCACACTGTACTTACCACACAGCCCGTTCCGTGATGAAACACTGTGCCTTGGATTTTGGATCAGGGATAGGAGGGCCGTGTTAGCAACAAACACACGGCATGAATCTTTCGATACTTGAACTTCACAGTACTTCGGACTGTTGTGTCTGTCTGCATCCCGGTCGTCCGGCGGCCGTGACGGTGAGCCGCACAGGGACCCGCCGCGGCCGCACAGCACACGCTGCATGCAGTGTGAGTGTCTGTCTTGGACCTAGGCCAGACTGACAGACACTCGACTCCCCGGGGCCCGGCCGCAGCGCTGCCTGCCGCACCCGCGATCACGCCACGAGCTGCCGCTAATGAATGCGGCGGCCGTGGCCATCAAGTGAGTGAGTCACTGCCTGGTCGAGACAATGCTGGTGGCCAGCTAGGCCTCCCGCCGGGTATTTTCGCAGGCAGACAGGCACAGCAGCGCACCAGGACTCTACTCTCTTAGATTGAGTCCCCGCCGTTTCTGACCAACCGTCACTTCCTCTTCCTGACGTGACGACTCAGCAGAGGTTACATCCGGATAATCCCCCTACGGTGCCACAGCCAGTAGTAGCAACCACTGCTGAGGGCAGGCCCCGCCCCCGGGTCTGATTTGGCAGTGTCAGTCAGTGACAGCCGCGCCGCGGGCAGGATTCAATATGCAGCAGCAGCAGGGCGGCAGATTTGTAACATTGTAGCACACTCTCAGCCAGAGCTGAGCAGACGAAGATCTTTAACACTAGTTAACTGTTTATTAACTGAGCCAGAGGTGCTGGCAAGTCTGTGGGGAGCAGCAGAGCCGGCGCCGGCAGCGCGCGCTTCAGAGTGGCATTAAAAATGTGTGACAATGCATTTCAGTGCGGTGATGCAGAACACCACACTGAAATGCGTTAGAGTCACACCTGATGCGTGATACTTGGCAGGTCTGTGTACACCATGTACGGCTGAGTAAAATCAACCCCTCCCCCCGTTCAAAATTACACCGAGCCACAATCTCTTGACTGCGAACTGCGAGCGCCACTTACGAGACAGAAAAGAAAAGTTTAGCAACAAAGACTTTTTGGAATGATTGTATTTCAGGTTCACTACTGTACCGGGTTGGTACGCGGGAGGGTGTGTTTTTGATTTAGGATGCATTCCAATTGATTTGATCCCGCACCTGCACATTAGCAGAGTGCAGCCAGAGGAGGGGGTTCCACGCCCACAGGATGTCCTGACTGCCTTGTCCTGTTCACCTGCGTGCTGTGTACACACCCTTCCTCGGAGTGTGGGCGCCCTCTAGAGATCACAGGGCTGCGAGTGAAGGCGGGTGGCCGGGGAGATATCCTTCCGTGGGGCACCCACTGTATATCACAACACGCCGACAAAGGTGGCACAGCAGTGCTCGAGTGTTGTACACGGAACAAGGTTTTATTTTAGCTGAGCCATACGGTCCAGTGGTCTAATCGGCTGCGAAACATTGACAGCAGCAGACGACCACTGGATGTCACAGTGAATTCACACAGACACACACACACATACAGACACACACACATATAATATACAACCATAAAGACAAGTCAAATGTATACACATCCACTAAATGCTGATACAGATGTCACAAACACGTATACAACACAGGCATAGATTATATATTTACACTAAATACAAATGACACACACTCACACACAGCCATTAACAACATACAGATACAGACCACACACACAAATACATCACAAATACAGATAATTCAGACACACACACATTAAACACAAAGATACACAAACGTATAAACACAGGCCCTGGGCACAACAACATAGATGCAGACCGCTTGTACGTTCACACACGCAACAGATACAGATAAAACACATGCACACACACACACACACACACACATATACATGCTGAAACCAAATACAGATGCTGATCAAACACACAGTCCTTCACCACACTCGTGCCCTGTATGTAATTTTTCCTTCGCACTGTTTGTCATTCTGCCAGTGTACCTTATCTCTTTCCTTCTTTAATTCTATACCTGTGACTCTCTAATAATGATATTCACGTCTTGTAAGTTAGCTTTGGTTCTATTTAAAGCATAAATGCTCCTAACGTTCAGGAGAACTATCTAAAACTCTTAGACTAATAAAATGAAAACATTGGCTCTGGTGAGAGCAGAGGTTGAAGTGCATAAAAAAAGGTATGGGAACTATGATCCTGATTGCAATGGGGCGTGGTCAGTGAGTGTGGAGGTGGGGGTCAAACATGGCTTAAAAAAACAAAATATTGTGTAACTATTTTGTAGGCATTTCTTCTTTAGGTAACTGCTTGTAAATGTTAAGACGGGTCCCAATTGAACTAATCAGTTTGAAATGCACTCTTAAACATTATGAAAGCTCGGGTGGTTAATGCAAACACTGCAGATGTGCGTGTGTGTATGTGTGTAACTGGACGGCCACCAAATTAAATCCTAGTTGGCTCCGTAAGGAGCAGTGACAGGTAGCTATAGCGCTAGGAGGCTTCAGCCTGCAAATAAAGCACTGTGAATATGCAAGTAATTGTTTTAAAACGGGGTTCCACACAGATTAAGATATGCAGTCACACAATGTGCAAAACAATTCAGTGCTTAAGATAGAAGAAGTGCTTTCAAAAATATATTTTTGGTAACGCACAGTCAGACTGCACCTAGTGCAAACCTAGTTTCATAAGTTTCCATTAGAAGGAAGCACTCCAGAACTCAGCAAGTATCACATTTACATTAACTCTCAAAAAGCATACATTTTATGCCACCCTGTCAAGCTTCAAATTCCTCTATCAATTAAAACATACAGTGGTTTCCAAGCAGACTTTAATTATGCTGATTAACAAGTTGCACAGATTCACATTTCTTTCAGGTGGCAGGCTCCCTGGCGAGAAGGCGTGTGTCTTCTTTAGTAGTCTGTTCCTTCTCTCATTTCGCATATATGTGACTCATGTTTTTCCCTTTCAGGCTAAGGCACCCAGACTTGGCAATAACGGTTTAGGATCGTTGTTTAAAAAAAATAACGCATGGGAGCTGTTTTTGTAAAATGAAAAAAGCTTGATAACTTCATTTCCAATAGATCCCGCCCACTTCGACCTCTGGGTGAGAATATCTTCCCTGCTGGATTATTCGCGGGCATTAGCCCGGTGTTTGTATGATGGAGATCTATATACTTGTCTTTGTGTAGATTGTTCAAAATCTGGGGTGATATGTTGGTGGTGCCACTGTGACACCTTATAACAGGTCTGAGAACACTTTCTCCCCCATACTGAAAATGTTTAACTTATGTTCTCTACCTGGAAAACCAAGCCTTTAAAAAGCTCAAACAGGGCGAAACAGGTGTCGGTGTCTGTATCTTTATGTCTACAGACTCAGCACAAGAATCAGAATACTAAGAGAGCTACAAAGAATACAAAATTAACACAACAAGATGACTGATCTCGTATCTAATACACTGATATTACCATTACAGGCACTGTCTACTGTTTAATTGATCATGGTATGCAACTCCTAATTCATAATAAGGAAACCTACTTAATGGTTTTTGCACACTCACACACCACATACACAGGATGTATCGAGTTTAGCACCCGAGTAACAGCAATATAAGCTAACTACCTAGTTAAATTTGTATAGGACGCGTGAGCACTGTGCGCAGCTCTGTGCTATTGCTGCATGTATTGTCTGTGGTTGAACTTTAATCCATTTACAATTGTACTTTCCACTCATCCGAAGACAAGACTTTTACCTGGTCCTGCATAGAAATATCTTGCACACCCACATTCAAGTAATCACAAAATACACAACGCACCCCACAAATTTGCACACAAACTTAGAAAAACAGAGACAAACGCACACACATATATGCATGTACAGCGTTTTAGATTATTTGTTCAGTTATAGCAACATCTTTTTCAGAATTCTAAAATAATATTCTGTTAGTTTGCAATGCCTCCCACAAGATGTGCTTTTCCTGACACCAAAATAATTAATTCTTTAAAGTGTTTAGAATGAAACTCCCTTCTCCCTCACTAGGAGTCAGGGGCTCAGCGCAAGCCCCTGCGGCACAAGGTGGGGGACTCTTAATGGGGCCCCCAGCCCCCACCCACACCCACCCACAGAGCGGGGCACACCCTCGACCCCATCTTCACGGGAGGAACTAACTTCCGCTTCTGCCACACCACCCAGCCACCCTGGACTGACCACCACTGCGTCCATTTCACCTTCAACACCACCCCCGTACCCAAACCCGCCCCACGCCCGCCATGACGAAATTGGAGCAAGGTCACGGAGGAGCACCTCAACACCACCCTCCGTCAATACCCCCCCATCGCTGCGACCGACACCAACTCCGCAGCCAGAGAGTTTCACCGCTGGATCTCCTGCTGCGCCGAGAAGCTCGCACCCCTCCGCCCCCCTGCCATACAACGCCCGCAGAAAGCCGCCTGGTTCACCACAGAACTCCAAGATGCCAGACGCTCCTGCAGACGCCTAGAAAAAACCTGGCGAAACCCGAAAACCACAGAAGCACGGAACGACCACAAGAACGCCCTAAAGGAATACCACCAGCGCATAAGAAACACCAAACGGACCTTCATTAGAGACAAAATCCAGACCAACGTGACCAACACCAAGGAACTGTTCAACGTCATACAGCAGTTCGCAAAACCCTCCTGCGAAGCCACGGACGTCACACCTTCCCAGGAACTCTGTGCCAAACTCAGCTCCTACTTCCATCTCAAGATCAAGGCTCTCTACGACAACTTCAGCGAACCTACGACCAGCACCACCCCCCTACCCACCACCGAGAATAAGCCGACCATCACGGCCTGGGATCCCGCCACCACTGAAATCATCACAACGACCATGGAGAAAACCCACTCAGGAGCCCCTACCGACCCCTGCCCTCTGCACATCTTCCACAGAGCCGCCACCGTCATCGCACCCGAACTAGGACACACCATCAACGCCTCCCTCAGTTCAGGCATCTGCCCAGACGACTGGAAACGGGCAGAGGTAAAACCCCTCCTCAAGAAACCTTCGGCCGACCCAACGGACCTGAAGAACTACCGGCCCATCTCTCTCCTCCCCTTTGCGGCCAAAGTCACCGAGCGACTCGTGAACACCCAGCTGACCGCCTTCATAGAAGACAACTCCATCCTAGATGCCTCCCAATCTGGATTCCGCAGCAACAACAGCACAGAGACCGCCCTCCTCGCCGCCACTGACGACATCCGCACGCTACTCGACCAGGGACACACCGCGGCCCTCATCCTTCTAGACCTCTCCGCAGCCTTCGACACCGTGTCTCATCGCACTCTCGCGGCCAGACTGCACGACGCAGGAATACAGGGAGCAGCCGTAGACTGGATCCGATCCTTCCTCTCCGGCAGAACCCAGAGGATCCGACTCCCCCCCTTCCTCTCCAAACCCACGGAAATCAACTGCGGAGTACCACAGGGATCTTCACTCAGCCCCACGCTCTTCAACATCTACATGGCCCCCCTCGCCGCCATCGTCAGACAGCATGGGCTCAGCATCGTATCCTACGCCGACGACACCCAGCTCATCCTCTCGCTCACGAAGAATCCCAAGGACACCAGACTCTGTTTCCAGGACGGTATGAAAGACGTGGCAGCCTGGATGAAGCACAGCTGCCTGAAGCTAAACTCAGAGAAGACCGAGGTCCTCATCCTCGGGCCCTGCACCTCCGCCTGGGACAACACCTGGTGGCCCTCCGCTCTCGGAAACCCACCCACCCCCACAGACCACGCTCGGAACCCCGGCATCATCCTCGACTCTTCACTCTCCAGGAACCGCCAGATCAACGCCGTCGCCTCCACTAGTTTCAACTGCCTTTGCATCCTACGGAAGACTTTCAAGTGGATCCCCCAGACTGCAGAAGGACCGTCACCCACGCACTCATCACCAGCAGGCTGGACTACGGCAACGCCCTCTCCGCTGGAATCAACAAGACTCTTCTGCACAGGCTCCAGACCATCCAGAATGCCGTAGCCAGACTCGTCCTCGGGACATCGCGCCACGAGCACATGACCCAACACCTACGAGACCTCCACTGGCTCCCCGTCGAGAAGAGGGTCACCTTCAAACTCCTCACCCACGCCTACAATTCCCTCCACAACATCGGACCCAAATACCTCAACGAGCGATTATCCTCCCACGTACCCAAGAGAATCCTCCGCTCCGCCGACCTCGCCCTGGCAGAGGTCCCCCGCAGAAACAGAACCGGCGGAAGAGCTTTCGCCTACATCGCAGCCAAAGCCTGGAACGAGCTCCCGGTGAACATCACTCACCCCGACCCTGCACATGTTCAGGAAGGACCTCAAGACCTGGCTCTTCGACTGATCCGGAGCCCCCCCCATTCCCCCCAGCGCCTTAAGACCCTTACGGGTGAGTAGCGCGCTTTACAAACCCCTGATTGATTGATTGATTGATTGAACCCTTCAAGGGACCCTCATTTAGTCCAATACCAATGAATATCTGTGGGATTTGCGGGAGCCTGGGGCTCCTTATCACATTTTGCTGGGGGCCCCCCATCATTTTGCATTACACCTCTACTAAGAGTGAACGAGGACACTTTGAAAAGAATGTTTCTTAACCAACCAGTGTCTGCTTCAGTGAAGAGCACATTGAGTACCCAAGGGTTCTGCAGTAGAATGGCACATTCTTATTTTTTTTAACAAAAACTTGGAGTTAATTTCAAATCCAGTCCATTACTCTCATGCCTTCAGCCACATTTTAGAAAATTATGAATATAAAATTGTTTTTCATAAACTTAGTGCGTTTTTCAGAACAGAGTGTATGTATGTATATTGTATTTCTGTAGCGCGAACCTAGCCAAAAGACAATGGAGCAAAGGTCAACGGCAAGCTTAAATTAGTCGAATTATAGGAGAGGAAGAGGAGTTGTGGATGGTAAATGCACTATGATGTACTGTTCTTTAAAGAGGTGAGTCTTCAACTCTTTCCCGAATTTGGGTGTTTCTGATGGATGCTGGGATGCTGTTCCAGATCCTGGGTGCATAGAGGGAAAAGCCTTTTGGATTGTTTTTTTCTTTTTTACACTTCTTAGCCTCCAGTCTGATGGTGTCTTGGTTGCGGGCGTGCCAAGAACCACCAGAGATGGTGAGCTTGCCAGCAAAATAAGTGGGGGTGCTTTGTGGTTCAGACAAAGCTAACTGTATGTGTCACCTTCATTGTTTTAAGAGCATATAGAGTCTATATCAGGTACAACCTAGGGTTTCTGAGGCTTTTATTTTTATGTATATAAAACATTTAAATTAGGGGTGGGCGGAATTGGCAGAAAATCTGCAAATTACATTAAAATTCCACGAGATGCCACAGAATTCTGCAGCAGGGCGGAGTGGGCATTTGATGTTATTTTCTCAGCACAAAATGCACTCTCTTGTCCAAAAATGGATGCGATGATGCATTTTATGTTACAAAATAGCGATGCCGAACACCAAATGCACTTACAGTGCATACCCCTTAGCTACCTTACATACTCTGCAGTGATTAGTGCAGAGTATGTAAGGGGGTACCACTGCTGCCCTTGGTACCCTTACATACTCTGAGTATATAAGGCTTATATATTTTGAGTATGTAAGGGCGCCGAGGGTATGCGCTGTAGTGCATTCCCCTCGGCGCCCTTACATACTCTGCAGTGATTAATGCAGCGTATGTAAGGGCGCTAGGGGATATGCGCTTCTGTGCAATCCTTCAGTACCCTTACATACACTGAGTGTATAAGACTTATATACTCGGAGTATGTAAGGGCGCCGAACGGTATGCAGAGCAGTACACTCAGTGGTTTTTAAACGAGGCCAGAAGGGGGAGCTGTCCCTTTATGTTTAAAAATCACTGCAAATTAAAGTTTGATCTGCAGTGGTTTTTAACCATGGAGGGTCTGCTTCCTCTTCCAGCCCTGTTTAAAAACCAAACAGCGCTGATTAATTCCACCAGTGGAGTGGCGGATTGTATTAATAATTGCACATTACAAGAGTAACACAGAATTATGAAATTCCTCCTTCCGCCCACCCCTAATTTATGTACAATGTTTGATACACTTTCGGCAGTCTCCTATTTCTCCATGGCTTGCTTTTATGGCCCATGACACCAATGCCTCCCTGTGAATACATGAACAGATATGTACAAAGTGGCTTCAAATGGCAGAAAGGTCACCTTCACCTTGTCAAAGCTGAGATGCTCTTCATGTTAAATACATTCTGCTCCAGTGGAGGTCTATTGCTGCATCAACAGACACCTTGTTTCTCAGGCAGCCTCTTCAACGTGCCCCCAGCCACATGTGAACATGCAGTGAGCGGTCAATGAACCAAAGGACAATCAGGATGTCTCACACCTTTGGGGATTCAGAAAATTAATAGAGAGGTCAGACAGGCAGAAGGAGTTATCAGGGAAGGGATGCCTCGTGGTTTGCCTTTCAAAAATTCATAGAGATATTTTTACCTAGTGCGGTCAAAGGATGCTAAACTGAAATCGGATGTGGATAGGGAGAGGAGTCTAGTACAGGTCACGATAATTGCACAGTACTCAGAGCACATGAAGTAAGTGAATATTGTATCCTCAAAAACATGAACCTCATAGGTGGCATGAAATTTCAACTTCCTATGCACCACTGATATTACAGAAATTTCTCTGAGTAGTTCTAGATATCGACAGTTCCTGCCTAATCCCTAAAACCCGTGTGACCTGATCACAAACTGCAAACTATTGTTTTGTGTTGCATCAGTTGTAGGTACTTCTCCTTATTCTGCCCTACCTTGTCTTTATTTATGCATTATTAATGGAGCTGGTGAATGATGTCACAATATGTCTCAACATCCAATCAGACGTCATCAAAATAACCTTCTGCATTGTCATTTGTTGGCGATTATAACAAAGCAGGACTGGGTAAAGAGAACTGATTTTTCTCTGCATTGGGTGTCATCTTAAAGGAGTTGGTATGAAATCGTCTGGTTGCAACTGTCCTTTGTAGCAGATGCATAACTTGCAACATCCTGTCACAAACTGTGGTTTTCTCCATTAAAGAGTTATTTTGCCTCACATATGCTTTACTAAAAGAAAGAGTATTGCAAAGCATCAAGGTATATTTCGGATTGATTCATGAACTGATCTCACAATGTACATACTGCCTACTACATCATTAGCAGGAACAGTTAATTGACACAATGTGTGATTTTACTGTTAATGACATTGAAAGGCAATAAAGGGAATTTATTTAGTAAGATTAACCTGTGGGATGAAATGTGGTCCGGTGGTCATGTTGTAAGCATTGGATCTTAGAGACCCGACCGTTAATGGTGCCTTGAATTCCTCACTGTACCAAATTGTGTAATCCGACATATCACTTTATCTCTCTGTGCACCGGTTACTCTGTCTGTAAGGGTGAGGGGATTTCTAAGAAACAAGCTGAATGCAATTATTTACTATTATATAAGATTTGTATGTTTGAATGAACCAGAACAGTGGTTCTTAACCTGTCCGTACTCCGAGGGCCCCTAGGGGTCTGCATGGCTTACTCAGGAGGTCCACCATTGTTTTGCAAAATTAAATAATATTAAAATTAATAAAGTATAAATAAAGAAGAAAATGTTTAAACGGGAAATATTTTTCTATACTTGATTGTGAATTAAACAAACTATTTCAATATTTGAGCATTTGTATGGTGTATGCTTGTTTTTGTGTATTGTTTTGCACTTCAAATCATAAAAATTACTTAGGCCGGGGGTCTCTGGCTTCCAATAATGGCTCAGTGCTGGTCCCCAGATTCCCATAATCATTCAGTGGGGGTCCACAGAAATCAAAAGGTTAAGAACCGCTGAACTAGAAGCTCGCCCCTGTGCCTTGCCCCCCTCCCCTTGTGTCCCCCCTCCACCCAATGCTGTTGTCTGCTTTATTGTGTACTGTATCTATGTGTGGGCTCTGGGTCAGGTGGTAGAGCATAATCAATTCTTTTGCACTCTTGTGTCTCTGTTGATGGTTCTTCCACGTCAGTGGCTTTTCTTCTGTTAAATATGACCTGTTATAGTCCTGTTCAAAAACATCAGTAAGGAAATATTGAAAAAATAAATCTGCGTGTTTACATTTTCCCTGAGGCTTCCAAGGTTCCATGAAGAGTTCCACCAAGAGATATAGACAGGCCACCCAATTATAGAGTATCTCATCAGCATTGAAGGTATATTTCAATACTGAACAAATAAACACAATCATAAACACTGTGGCATTAATGTTTTTTTCAAAACTATAGTCGTTAATAAAGCAATGGAAAAAGAAAATGTAGCTTACGAGTTCCTCACAGCTTCCTAAATACATGCACATCCAAGACATATCTTACTCTCAATTAAAGGAATTTCCACATTCTGGGCATCACACTAAAGATGGCACACCTACCCAATGTTGGATAAATAATGCTAGGTTGAAGGTCTCTGAGTCAAAAGAACTATAGATCATATTTTTGGGGAGCCAGCTGGATACATAGACGCTGAGACCTCAGAATCTGTAAAGTTTTCTCTACCTTGGCAACCAACTTGCACTGGCTTCAAAAGATCAATGGGAGCTAAGCCTATGCAGATCCCAGCAGGTGAGAGCTATGTGAAAAGAGGAACATATTTCAGCATTTAAGAAACAAGCTAGAGATGTGGTACAATTCTATGTGGAAGCTTTGCACAAATGACTTTACTATAATTGAAACAACTTGAGGCTAAAGTACGAACCAATGATTGAATACCCACAGTCTAAAAAGAGTGGGTAAGATCTTTTGATCACTTGGTGATTGGAAAAATGTATTTGAAAAGAACTGTGATCTGACATTAGGAATGCAAGCTCTGGTCAAACTGCTTACGTTGCACACCGTTGGGCACATGATCAATTTGTGGGGTTTAAATAGTCTTGACCATCCTAAAAAGTTAATCCAATGTTCTTTAAATGCAATGATCATTAGAGACAGAATAATTCTTTACAAAAAAAACAACCTAACATGCTCCCATTTGTCGAGGTGAAATGATGTCTTGTTAATCCCTCAACAAAAAGCATTTATTGTAGTTCTTAGTTCATGGCACAGAGCTTTCTCAAGTACCGGAATATGCACCTCCTAGCATACGTAGGTACTCATTGTTTTGGAGCACTATCAACCTCGGCGAACCAGAGTTTTAAATTATACTTCCTAAGCAGTTGATCAGTGGTTCCAGTCGCAATGCTTCTGGAAAAACGCCACTTGAAGAATTGATTAAACAAAATTGATTCAATCAGTGTCTTTGGTTTGGCCAAATATTTATCTAGCTCACTGCACCCTTTTTTAGGATTGAGAAGCCACTGTGAATAAACTGGATAATCCCATAGTCAGTACACAGGAGTCTCCGGGCTCTAACATTCCAATATTGGTACCTCCTGGTCAAAGATTAGATGGAGTGACTAACCAAGCACACGTGCACTGTCCTACAAAGACTGCACAAAGCCCCGGGCCATCTTGTGGTCCACTAGGCATTTTGCATGAATGTCTGTTGGTCTTTTTCAGATGACAGTGGGAGACACAGATGTGGACATGTGGGAATATCACAACAACTCCACTCCTCTTTTTATACAACACAGGGTCGTCTTCATAGGCAAAACATTTAACTAGAACACTGATAATAAGATGAAGATGTATACTGCAAGGATTTCAGGAAGGCTAATATACAAACACAATCAACCTATAGCAAAACAATTCCAGATTCAATATATCACAAAAGGAAATTGATTTTCACGTCTTTTGACAATAAAATCCAAATATCACAATACATCATCTCATGCATCTAATTCAGTGTTAGTCCAAGGCAAGGAGAAAGAGCTGTACCACAGTCCAAGTAATGGTATGTAAGTTCAGTGTCCTTGCAGAATACTTCATAAAATGTGACCAGTTGGATTTTCTGTTCTTTTTGAGGTAGAGGATAGCAGGGCCATTGAAACTGACGAAATGTTTGTTTGTGATAAATGTCAAGTTGGGGCATTTGCATCAGATTAAGGGGACTGCCATTAACTTCCCTTATCATGAAACGCATAATACAAGAACTGAATCTTCAATAGCCCTAATGCTATTTGAAACATAAGTCTGGGGGTTAAAAGGGAGTGTACTAAGTGACTTTCTACTGTGATGATTGGCTATGAAAAATCTTCTTAAAAGTCTCAGTGGGGATGGTCCATGCTTGAAGTACACAAACACTCTACCTTGGCAATGATGCTCACTGTCTTGCATTGCCTCATAAACAAGAGCTACCCTCAGGCACCGGTGCGGTGAGTGCACCGGATGGGCTTTTAACCAAGTTAAGTACTACAAGAGGGAGCAGTAGGCATAAAATAACACTTCAGGCTCTACAATTATTGCTCTGTTTTATGACCAAAAATGAGTGTTGTGTGAGAACAAGACGAAAAAGATTGTGCAGGCCTTCTTGGCTATAAAGATGAATGTATTATTCATTCATGGACGGTGGAGGAACAGTTATACCAAAGATCTGTTTTCTCTCACAGATACCTGGGCTGAACTTTTGCAGAGCCTCGCCATCATGAGGCCTCTGAGAAAGCTGTTTTTGCTTGTCCGGTAAAATCACCATTGGACTATGGATAACTATGGAGAACTTTGTTGCCGCACAGTGCTAAAGGACAAGAGGTACAGGCTTATGGTTATTCTGTAAGCAGGGCTGGTCAGAAGCCCGTCTATATGCTTAGCCAGCATATCCGTCAGCTTCTGTTGCGCGATGGCCCCATCCTTTCAAAGGTGTACACGGGTGCGCACAGTCCCAACAGTCCCCCAGACCCTCTCATCCCTTCTGCCTTGGTTGGCACTTGCTCAAAATGTATTAATTTATTTTTCTGCTATTGACCAGACATACTTCACGCGAACACAAATGGCGAATGAAAGCTCAGCTCTTATAATAGAATAGGAGGTGGAAAGTAGGAGTGGAGGGTCAGGCAACAGGAAAGGCCAGTCAAAGAAGAGTGCCAGAAAGAAGGAATAAGAGGCAAGGAGTTGCTCTTTGTCTACGCATTGGCAAAAAAAGAAGGATGCTAAGGTTTCTTCTGGGAAAAAGGAGCGAGTGTGACGATCCTAGGGTAGGGAGTTCTAAATATCTTCAGCAATTGCTCGTCTCCCTTTGGATTTGGCCAATTCTAGTCTTGATATATTTCAGCCTAGAAATGTTGCCATCCATTGATTCAGTGAGCCAGGTGTCCTACAACAAAGTGCAGAGTGTGGCTTGCTTTCAGTGGGGCCTGCTGAAGGTGCCCCCATGGAAATGATGGTGAGTGGGACATACGAGGAGTATTTACTAGATGGCGCCTGCGTGTAATGCCTTCTCACAAACATTTACTGCTGTTTAAAGATATCTCAAAGTGCTTCTATGCATGTGGTGTGTGGGCTTTCTGCGCACATGTTGTGCGGTGGCCTCCAAAGCTATGAGTCTGAATGTGTGGAGCTATGTCTGTGATGCAAGAGCAGGAGGGTGAATAACATGATGGACAACAGCTGGAGCCAATGATGGTTCTTAAAGACAGCCAATAAATCAAAAGAATCTATTAGGTGAATCTTACCCACTGCATGCACAGTGTAATTGGTGAAGTACTGAGATTAGCCCATAAGAATGACTTCCTTCAATTTATAGATAATGGATCATTGCCAATGGTGGTATTAATATTTAACCACTGCCAACTACAGGTAATGGCAGCTAATAAAGTCCTCACTGTGAAATACATTATCTCTGGGCACAAGGTGTGTGTTTTTCATTGAAGGGGTTGTTTCTTCAGTGCGAAAGCACACACTCCTTTCAAAGGGAGCTGCTGTGGAGAGGTAAGAGGAGCAACAAAAGCACTTTCATTGTTTGAGTGGGGAGAGAGACACTGGCTTATTAAATATGGTCTCTCTTTCATGCTGGGCCATTCCTTAAGATAAAGTTTCATTCTACCAAAGGCTGTCGAACAGGAAGTTCTACTCTATAGCGCTTTCTTTTGAACTCTTTCTTTTGAACAAGCTGACTACACAGATCTTGTGCTCAGAAGCATCAAAGCGCTCAACAGGATTTCTGAATTGTGGTTTCTTGTTTGGGGGCACATCAAAGATCCCACACGAAACTCTAAAGGTGACCAGAGAAATGTCTGCTGAGGCACCATCTTCAACCGGATGCCAACAGTAGTATTATGTGGCGCCGGAAGCCATGTGGTGACTCGCTTTCCCGCCAGAATGGGGCACCCTTGACAGACCGCCTCTGCTACATGGTCCACATGGGGCCATTTCTTTGCATTTCCTGTGTGATAGTCATCTCTATAACACAGCGTTAATGAAATGACCTAAAAAGGACATAAGAGGACAATATGTTTCCTGTGCCTCATTAAACATAATTGTTAATGGTGATTAGTTGTTTACTTTGTTTCAACAACTATTATTTAAGAGAAGAGGCCCACCGTGCAGTCCCTTTTAATGCACATGTACACTTTTTCTCTTCATGAATTCTTTCTGTCATTAATACTTCTCTACACGTTCAGTGGAGGAGCAACATTGTCTGTGATACGAGCAACTGATAAATGACCCAACAAAAAGAGTATTTCCGACCATTATCACAGAATTAGACTGACACCCATAACCTCTCCCGGTTCAGTCTGTGATGGAGAGCAGAAAATTAAAGTGAGTGCTAAGGCCCTGTCCAATGTCTTTTGAAAAATTACACTGATATCTCAAAAGGAATAGAAGAGAAAGTACAGATTATGAAGGATTTGTGTTAATCTTCGAGACTGGGTCTGCCTGAAAGGCTGCTTTCCCACTGGGAATATTTGTTTCTGTGTCAGAAGCAGCAGCAGATGCCGGTGCTGGGGATTTGGACCCAGAGGCCTACAAATGAGTTCCAGCAATTGTCCATCTGTGTCCCGGAGGATCAGTCACTTCATGTGACTTGGAATAGTTACTGATGACCTGAAGGTGGGGTACTTGATATTAGAGATGAGAATGGATCATGCCTCTGATGTGACTTGGAATTGTTGGTGATGAAACAGGGGAGATGGTTTTGCATAACGTCGATGATGCACATGGATCGTGCGTGGAATGTGGTTTGCAATGGAGAAGAAGGGGTGCTTGGTAGCAGAGAACATATGGATCAAGCCTCGGACGCAGCTTGGAATGGAGGAAGGGTCGCTTGATACCACGGAACATACGGATGATGAGATGTAGCTTGTAATGGTTGATGATGAAACGGGGAGAGGGTTTTGCATAATGTCGATGATGGATATGGATCCAGCTGCCTGGAATGTGCTTTGACATATGCCACTGGTAAAGTTAGAGCAAAACATTACTTTTTCCATTTATTACATTTTTACCTGTTTCAGCGTGATCATAAGTTTATGCATCTACGAATACTAAGAGAAATCATATGCATTTAATGTTCAGAGTGAGCAAATGTCTTCATTTCCTGGAGACTGTGAGTATTTGTATGCAATTGAAGGACATTTTAAGTAAATATTTTCATTCCAGAAAGATGTTGATTAGCGAACGCAGATTTTAAGCTACAGTACACATTTTATAGAGACTGTGAGTAGCCATGCTTTGCACGGGCATTGTAAGCAAGTACATATCACGGATATTGTAAAGAAAAATATGCGTTTGAGAAATTGTCTTCTGTGTCAATATGGGGGTGAGAAACCCCACAAACCTGTCAGAAATCTAATACAAAATGTAACATATCTCTCTGGCAGATAGATACTCTCATGCTTAGTAAATGCAGCTAAAAACATAAAGTATCCAAAAGTTTGCTATTTATAACCAGCAACATGTTACATACCAGAAGAAACAAATGTATTGATTTTTAGTAACCTGTAACAATGTACAGTATTTTCAATAGTTGAGATGTTTGCTATCATCTTCGTAAGTCTTAAAACATGTATAAAACAGTTGGTGCTTTTTCCAGGGGTACTGTGGTAGTCAAATGTTTTAGGATGAGTTAGTGGTGAGCAATGTAATTTAATAAACTGCAGTGGTGCTAGAACAATTTTCAGACTGGGGGTGCTGCCATCAATGTTATGTCAGTGAAATCATACGAGTTATGAGAATCCAAGTGTTACACAAAGTGTAGCAAATTAGCCATGGCCATTCGGCAGAAGAAAGGTGGGCAAATAGTTTGCATCAAGGGATGCATTCTGGGGCACATTGTCCTAAATAAATTACTAAAGCGTGTGCTAGGGTACTGCCTTATACATAGAACACACTGTCCACTGAAATGTCCTCATGAAATGTCCATTACATTTGAATCAGTCGCTCAGCTTTACTGCTAAACCTATGTAGCTCATGAACAATAACATGTTTAAATCTAATGTTGGTGTACATAAAGGTAAACAGCAATCTTCGTGTTAAACAAGCAACAGTTTGTCAGAAGACATTGCATGACACTTGTCCTCTGTCTTGGAACACACAGCAAATGAAACTGAACTTAAAGGCTGCTTTATTGCCAATTCCCCCTTCTGAACTTCAGCAGGGTTATATTAGGGGTGCTGCAGCACCTCCCCGCACCCCTACTTCCAGCACCCCTGATAAACTGCAGGGTGATCATGGATCAATATAAATGAAAACATCTAAATGCTCCCCCTAATGTTTCTACAATTAACGTTCCATAATCTTTTTGGTGCTATACCCTGCAAATCCATTCCTATTTTATTTAACAAGAAGGTACTGATTTTGCCTATTTCTGTGAAAGCCTTCCCCAAAATCCAAAAGCTATCTATTGTTGCAGGCAATCAAAAAACACTTAAAATGCATTTGGAGTTTAAACACTGTAATATATCAAAAAGTGCAATAGAGAAATTATACTTAATCCAACACTAAAACTATCTTTCAGAGAAAATGTTTCAACAATGTTGTTGACCACCCAAAAGTAGATACCCTACCTATGCGAACTGTTATCGTCACTCATTCATTTCCAGCCAAAAAAACACTGTGGCCCTCCTGTGATTCTTCTACCTATTTTAAGGACTGACACACAATAACAACAATCAGATTACAAGATTCTCCATATCAAGCTTCCATGCTGTTGAGAGTGTTGATCCATTTTCTGACAGCCTTCCCCAGGATAGAAAATTACAATCTGGGTTTATTAAAAACAATTGTACATTCATATATTTCAGGGCAGTACATTTCTATTGAAAAGTTAAAATATTTCTAAAATGCTGCGGCTTGTATTCTCTAGAATGTCTTCTAGTTTATCTTTTTTCTTTGTATTTACTTCTGAACTGGGATCCCTACAAAGGAGTATCTTCGTGTTAAAAGAAAAGCTATAGACCTAATGGCTGCTGCACCAGACTGATTTTGGAAAGTGAGTTTTAGAAACTATGGGGGCAACAATTAGATAGTTTGTGGACTCCTATTTTGCACAAGAAGCCAAAGGTCAGAGTTACTATCTTGCTCCAATTTGGAAATGAAGTTACTTCTTTTATACACTTGCCTCCACAAACTTAGTTAGGCTAGCAGTTAAAGCTTATTCCACAAGAAACTAACAGCTTTGGTATTCTGATACTGCATGACAGTTATCACACACCATAGACTGAATGTCCAGTCAGATCTATATCTTTAAAAACAATATAACAGGATCAATGTTAATTTAGAGGACGGATGCCAAAGAGCTCGGGTAGCGTAGACCCCAACACCACCTTTAGCGGCAGACCACCCATTTAAGTGAGAGTTCCTCATCATGTTGGGGGGTGAAACTTCACCAACAGTGCTCCGGACAGCTCTGTGAAAGCACTGTGGGCAAAGCTGCAATGCTGGGTAGGAAACAACGTTGTCAGAATTTTTTTCAGGAGTATTTTTTCCAGAAACAACAAAAAACAATGTCTCTGATGAACAGGAAACTTTGTTTCACGACCATAGTCTTCTAATGTGTGAAATAAAATGGTTCAGAAAACCTACGGTGGGTCTTCTTATGCATTGTAGCCGGCGACACGGAGGTGAATGGGCTGCCAGCTGAGGCTCCACCACCTCCAACTAAGGCAGTTCCCGCACCTATTCTGCTGATTTGGGAGAATAGGGGCTTATGATAGATGTTGTGCAGTTGGCTAACTCTAATTTGAGGCTCTAAATCCATAAGTACAAATAGAAACCATAGGACAGTTAGAAGTATGAAAAACAGAAGAAGACAGATGTTCCTAGCACCATCTGATATCACTTCAGTACGGTGGAAATGACATTGAGTCTTGTAGACAATGCCATCCTGCGGCGAAAGGATCAGTAGATCTTGGCTGGTTTTGAAAACACTCAGGTCTCAATTCTCCTAATTTAAAGCTGTTTATAGCCACTCTCTTTACGACTAAAGGTGCAAGAAAGAAAGTTACAATGTAGCACGCATGGTACGAACCCTCCTCCATTAGTCCAATTTACTCAGTGCGTCTTAGCGAAAGAGGATAAGTGCATGGGTTTGAGTCAGGCAACTTAGAATCAACTGTACCCATCACTGATACCCACAACCTGTCGCCCAACAGAGATTGGGGATTGCACATTTATTTATAAAGTTTATTTATTTATAAAGTTTTGTATAGCGCGAACATGACCCAGGCGGGTATCAGAGTGCTTCACAATTTGGGTAGGTAGGATACAATAGTGGGAAGAGAACATTCGTTACAAATATATGCAAGGCGCGAACATGACCCCTGCGGATATCAGAGCGATTCACATTAGGGTCGGACGGATACAGTAATGGGCAAAGAACATTTAACACATATATGTACATAGCATGTTCACAATGTTATTCCCAGGTATATAACCATGTAAAAGTCAATCAAGGCATGCGAATAGAGGGCAGTAATGAAGCAGAGGAGCCAAGACCTTTAGGGCAGAAACTTGAGCATTAGGATTTTTTTCACTTCCGTTTTGAAAGAAGCAGTAGAAGAGATTCGACGGACTTTCGGAGGAAGAGAGCTCCAAATCTTCTGGGCAATGCCTGAGAAGGCTCTGTTACTCATTCTCATTTTGTGGAAAATCTGTGGTTTCAGGAGCATTGAACTTGCACTTCGTGACGGTCTGCTACCCCCAGATAATTCTAGTTTTTGAGCCAGATAAATGGGGGTCTTGGACTGAAGGGCTTTGTGAGTCATGCAAGCAATTTTTAACTGTATTCTTGCATCGTATGGCAACCAGTTTAGGGATTTTAGGGCTTTGGATATGTGATAAAAAATCATGAAGTTCAGGGAGCTAAAGAACTGCTTGAAAGCCATACTTCTCGTTTCCAGTCAGCAGAGCTACTGGGCTCTAAAGGCCGACGCCATTAAAAGGGAGTGTCAAATATATAATTTTGAGAGAGAAAAAATATTGTCCTAATTTTGATTGGCAATAAAAGCCCACATTTTCTCTTGTTTAATGCTATAAAATTGCAGCAGTATGATTTTATACATGGAATACCTTGTATTACGAGGAATACCCAGAGCAGCCCTAGCCCGTGACATCATAATCAGTAGCCACATTTTACAATAATGAACTGCTGCAAACCTGACTTTTATTCTGCAAATCATTGACTCACAGTCCAGGCATTATTAAGGTTAAAGGCACTTCATGGTATTCAGTTTATTGTATAGGTATAATTAAATATTTATGCCATCCACATGCACAATATAGGCAATCAAAGAAGAAATAATGGGATTCAGGCAGTCAAGATGCAATAGAAATCCTACGGTAATCACCTGGATTCCCACGAGAAATAATACAATAGGTGACCTTTGACATCAGGTAGGTTCTAATAGGGCATACTAAAACGTACGCTTCACGAACATTACGTTTCTGGAAATGTACAGTATTGATTGATATGCCATTTCATGCCATTCAGAAATGGAAAAATAATACGAGGCGATCAGATAAACTGCCTGTAGGGAGAGTGTTTGGTAGAAAAGTGTAAGTTGTAAAGTCCGCGTCGAATAAAAAATACATGCAAGCAATTGAATTTTTTAACAGGCGGATTTACGAAATAATCTTGGGCTGACAATTGGCAAGTCTGTCCAAATATACAACCATGAACTGCTGGAAATTAAAACTGTATAAATACACAATAGGTCCCACAGCGCAGGAACGTGAGATCAGCAAAATGTGTAGAGAGCTGTACTGCAAAAAATAAAGAGGTGCGCGTTGGGGATTTAGGAGGAAAACTTCCCTCATTTTCGGGAGAGCCCTGCTCTTCATCAAGTTGGAGAGTTAGCACACCAATAAAATAATGGGAAAAATCCTTTAGTTTCCACTTTTGTGAGACTGCAGATATTCAGTAGTAAGCACTGTATAAAACATGCTGTTAAAATGTCTTCACTTATTTGATAACTCATGAGGTCTCTGGGAGTTATGTTGGTGCAGCAGTGTTTGAAAATGTCCAATACTTAGCTTTTTCCAGTGATATATTTTTAGGTCTGGCTTGACAAGGCAGATGTCTACAAGATCTACTGTTTCTGCTGCTCTTGGGTCATCAATGATGACACTTCCCGCTTAACCTATCTACATTCATCAATGGACTATCGCTGTTTTTACCCTGCTGTCTGAATGGATCCTAGCATCAGATGATTGGGAAGTTGGACCGTTAGTGGGGTAAATACATCCCGATCAAGCACAGTCCAGATGATATGGCCTGGGAAACTAGTAAGAAACTCTCATGTTATAATCTAGATTATACAAGACCTAGATGACTGTGAGTGTAACATCAATCATTTCTGGATATAAGGTTCTTGGGGGTGTGTGATGGTGATTTGGCTCTAGACTATTGGCACCACAAATGTATCTAAATGTACAGCAAGGGTGGACCTGTGAGGTGGTAGGAGCGTTTCATCCCATCCTTTCCATCTCTTTTACTTTCTTATTCTTTTCACCATGGATGCCCTTAATGATATAACAGTCTTCACACAATGTTTTTCACTCTTTCTATTTCTGATAAAACTGTGAGGTTTGGTCTAGAGCCCTCATATAAAGTTTTTTCTGAAGCTATGGTCAATTGAAAATGTGGTTGTGACCCATATGCGTCTATTTTAATAGAGATTCCCTCGCTTGTTGGATTGGGCAAACTACAAAATTCAAAGAGTGTTAGGTCCTGAAGAAGGTGGCTTAAAGTATATGTGTTACACCAAAACATGCGTTGACCAATTTTCTGAACATACCCAGTTCATATCGCACTAATTGAAGGCTTAAGAATCTATGGCCTCCTTTGCTGTATGTTCAAGATTTTTTGTTCTGGGAGTTTGAAAGACTTGTGTATATGGAGTGAATGGGAGTGTGAGTGATATATAGTGATTGGTGAGTGGGGCGATTCTATGTCATATTGTTGCGCATTGTATTGTGATTTTTGGTTCTATTGTAGGATTGTTTGTGAATCTATGTATGAGTTTTAAGCATTGTATTAGTGAGAAAGTATATGTTAAAATTAAAAAAACGAAAACTGTTAATAAACAAATCATGCAAAATGAAATATATCTATAAATGAATCCTTTTGGGGTCTTTCCACATGAGATTCAGTCCATCGATGAATGTAGATAGGTTAAGTGGGACGTGCCATTACTGATTGCTGTTGTTCTTCCCTCTTCCTGAACCTTAAATTATATAGCGAGGGGTACCCTTTTGTGTGAGGAGTGCTTCTCCTAGGTGTACATGTCACCTAGACTAGCAGACCTAGTTAGCAAAAATCCATTCTGAAAATAAAGAAATTAATCTGTTGGATTTATATTAATGGAAACAGAACAAGTCAAGTGCTAACTAGTACATGGAAGTTCAGTGCAGCACACTTTCATTGAATTTTGAGCTAATTCATTGACAAAATGCCAGCATAGTATGATTCCTTAAATGGAAGGGGTACACAAGGCGACCATAATTCCCTTTTTAGGGTCTGGCGTTAGTCAAACCTTTTAATTTCACTAAAATGATGTGGATGATACATTTATAGAGGCTTTTAGCCTCACCTCATCATCCATTGGCCTACCATTGTGTCATTCAGATTTTTCACTACAGCAGAGAGCATGAGGCAGTGGGTCCGCCCACTTCAGTCATTGGCTAACTTCACTGTGTGTGACTGCTTTGTGCCCTTTCACAAGGAGAACATCTGTACACAAGGTAGTCCTCTTCAGTGCAGGCACCACTAAGGAAAGGTGTGCTTTTTGAGACCAAAATAATGTTTTACTTTTAGGACTATGTCTTTCTCAGATGGACAAGGGCCTGGCAGCTTCCTAACAGTAAAAGTTTGAAAAAAAACATGAAAAAACAAAACAAGCATTGGCAAAGCCAAAACGCTGTCGTCTAATGCCAGACCTATTGACATTGCTAATGCTTTTTTTCCCCCCGATTTATTGATTGTTCATCTTTTCTCTAGCTGACTATTCATTCTGAGAGCTGTGCAGCACATGACCATCATGTGCTGCACCTGGGAGAGTCACGAGTGAGACCGCCCCCTGGCTGGTCCTGCATCCCCCAGAACTCAACACAGATCTGATTAGACCTGGGCCGCTTAAAAGGCTGTATGGGCGAGTACGGGTAATTCGGAAGTCCCAGCACTCGGTCTTGCCCCGCCCTGCCATGGTCATGACAGAGATTGGCATGATTGACAGCAGTGCCTCGGTTAGGCAGCAGAACCCCTGGGGTCCACGATAGGGCAGCTGGCCTATTGGGAGACCAGGTTTGTTGCACGTGTTAAGATGCAAAGCGTGCAGACGAGGCTGGTTCCTGCATGCCACATCCCGAGACAATTTATTGAAACACCGCTCCTTGTGTGTCTCAACCAAAGGTCATTAATGCAAGACGTGCCATTAGTGCGCTACCTAGGGTGCAGAGATGTTCGGATGCCTACAAACAACAAAAGCAGGGCTTCAGGCGGAAGTGAAGGAAAATGCATGGAATGAAGGGAATGTTGAGAGCTGTCAATGTCAACCTCATTTGCTTTCAGTAAATTCTGAACGACACTTGCAGCTTCAGGCGTCTGTACAGACATATTTACTTCGCTGCACACTTTCATCTGCTGGAATTTGCATCTGTATTTACTGGCATTTTTGTTCTTTCTAGAACTTAGATATCTATAAAAGAGTTGATAGGAAGTGAAACATATTATTAGCTATGGTAAAACGCATGTTCATTTCAGTGTGCTTTTAATGTTTTGATGTATGCCTTTGGCACTTTGCGATATATGCGTTACGTGCTAGAAAATAGTATATAGGCTAAGCATACTATAACTACCCTGGCTCTGCCCGTACATTTTTAATTTTAACCAAAGCCATAATGTTTTTTTTCTTAGATCATGTTTTAACTCTGTTCTGGCACACCCTGCTACAATTCAGGTTGTGCCATCGCATCCACAACGCCTGCACATGTACACATTTAGAATGATGTTTCTAGGAATAAAGCAGAGATTAATTTGAGCGGGTGATTGGTACGTAATTGTCAACTCAATAGTTATAAAACAAGATTCCCTTCAGAACAGTTCAACGTATTCCTAATGGAAATAGTAGCACTCTAAACTTCTGTATCAAGCATACGACATCAGACCACGACGACCATCCTTATTTAAAAATAGAAACACTCTACTCAAGGTGTGGAAGTACTTATGCACAAGTTTTAATACATTTAATACATCAATTATAAAAATTATTCACATCAAGTCATAAAAATACATTAAAGAGTACAGTACACATTGTATGGCAACATTCCGAAAAAGCCAATTAAAAAATGTTAAAACCTCCTAGCTAGCTCAATGTATGCAAATTCATAAATGGACGAACCCCCTGGCAAGGAAACTACACAAGACAGTGATTTTTGCCTTTGAACCGTTAATTTGAACCTAATTATGACAGCACCTAGCAGGGTGAGACCTTCCCTGTCTTAATGGCCACTGCCACACCTCAAATTTAACAGACACAACTGCGTCGACGCGTTTCGGTGGTCATAGATGTATAAGGCCACCTTCTTCAGGACTATAGTTTTCTTTCCTCATCCATAATTCAATTATAAAACCGAACATAAAAAGATAACAAAAGGATAAATAAACATTTGTATTAAAAACGTGTTCCACTCATTGTGTACCAGTTTAACTCTTTTTTTCTAACCCACTATATCTACATGCATATTATAGAACATTGATCTAAGCATTTTAAACACAATTTCACTGGTCTCATTGTGTTGGAAGTTCTTTTGGCCCACCAACTTGTACATTGTTAATTTTTCATATTCATAAGTGCTAACACATTCCCTGAGAGAGTATATAAAAACCACAAAAAACATATATTTGACATCCATTCCAGACAGGGAGACAATCACTCATTCCAATTGTCAACACCGGCGCCTGTGACAGCTGCCACATGGTGGCACTGTTTGTGCAATTAAAAGATGAGCAGAACAACAGTTGTTTATTGATTCAATATACATTAAAAAACAACTAATATCAGCCGCCCAAGACATTCTTATAGCTTTAGGGGCCTGGAGCAGTCTGAAATGCCACACTTGTAGCAGTGTGATGGTTAGGGGTGGGGCGGTTTTAGGGCTCAGGGTTGGGGGGGAATGGGCAGTTTTCAGGGGAGGGGGTTAGTTTTAGGGCTCAGGGCAGGGGGTTGAGGTTGGGGTCGTTTTTGGCAGGGTGCAGTGTTTTAGGCCTCAGTGCTGGGGGGAGGGGTAGTTTTAAGGGCAGGACGGGAGTCAGTTTTAGGGCTCGGGGTGGGGTGGGGCTGGGGTAGTTTTTGGGGCAAGGACCCAGTGGCCTTAGGGTGAGGGATCATGGTAGTTTTAAGGGCTGGGGCAGGGTGGATTACAGGGCTGGGGTATCAGGTGTTAGGGCACAGGTCAGGTGGGCTAGGATATGCAATTACCATGCATATCACTTTAGTAATCATGCCTTTACAATGAAATTCGCTGTAAAGCCATGCGTAGTAAAGACGCGGTTGAAGTTCAGACCGCGTTGTTAAGGCATGTGTGGTTTAGGCATGCGTGGTTGTATCACACAACCTGCTCCTTATGGGGGATGTGGTCACGTTCATGATTGTTGGACTACAAGCATCCAGAATCACCATTCATTCATATGCCTCCTCGCTACTGAGCATTTTACTTGTAGTTTCCGATTTTCTGGTCTGGAACATTTGCACTTTTAAAGTTAATCTTTGCTCCCTGATGCTGGGAAATGTTCTCTGTTCTCCATACTATTAGGTATGGATGATAAATCTTTAAAAACATCTGCTCTTTCAGAGATTTTGTAATTGTAAATGTGAGAAAGTTTACATGGAAAATAATAGTACATTCACCGGGGTGACTCTGTTGTGCATATTAGTTTGATGCCTAGAACCAAATCGCTTTGGTGTGCAGCTGAAGACGAAACTGATCCATGCATTCAGCTGAAAGTGTTGGCAACTTCCAAGCCCTGGACAGCCTTCCTCAATAGATGCTCTGTAGCGGTGGTACAAAGGCAACCGGTAGTAGAGATTACCCATGCGGTGGACTGCTACAGGGCAAGATTGAAAAGCAGGCCGCAGTCTTTAAAACCAGGAGAGCCTATGTCTTGATCTCAGCTGAGTCATGGATTGTAGTATCCATGCTTTTAATTTAATATGCAAAGAATCAATTGAATTCTCTCCTGCCCTCCTTAGCTGCAGATGCCAAGATGGCTGTCCAGTTCATGATATTGACTATTCAGAAGAGCTCAGCAGTGTGATCGTTTACTGATTCAATTCCCAAGGGGACAAAAACCTTTTTGTCTTTTCTTACAAATAGGGGCGCGTAAATTATGTGTAACTGGGGCTTTCTTTTCTAGTGTTGTGAATTTGTGAAATCCTTCAAAATTACATTTACACACAATATGTCCATAGAGACATCATCTCTAATTGTGTGCTACAGTATCCCATGCCAACATAAGTCTTACCTAACATTTGTTAAAATCACTGGAGATCATGGCTGGTGTCCAGGATTGCACATGGCCTACCACTCTCTGGTCTGGTAGTAGGGGGATAATGTGTGCCATTTGCGTAACAGGGACTGAGAAGCTTCTTGTGGGCTCAGGCGGTGAAGATCCGTAGTGGAACCATATCTAGAGATTTCTGTTTGTGAATTGTTTCACTTGCATATGAAGCAACTTGTGTTGAAAGTCTGTGTTGCTTATTAGATAACTGCAACCAGCAAGATGCCGGTACACTGCTTACAAAAACCAAGACTTCTCTTGGTTCTCAGGAACGTTGACCTTATTACAACCACCTGCGTTGTGATCTTATTGCAATTATATGTATAGTGATATAATCATGCTTATTGTGATTTTTTTTGCGGTGTCCAATAATGTGAACCTATTGTGATCACCTTATTAGGATCTTATTGATTTTCTTGGACTCAGCGTGATAAGGAGTCTAAACATAGAGTTGTTATTAACTTAGCTTGGCACCAGCTCTACTCTCCTATCATTGCATCTTCATTCGTTACCAATCCACCAGTGACTACAGTGTACGGTGGCATCTGTTGCTCATATTTGTTTTATGAACATGCTCCTGAATGAGTAGAGATAAAAGCTGCCTTACATAATCCTTTCAGACGCTCTTTGGATTGGGCTGCACCCACCCCCCTCACATTCTGAGTTCCTACAGGAGGGCGTTCCTTCTGTCTGCCCTTCATGACAAAACACACAGCGAATATGTGGGCTGGTGCTTTTTTCTAGGAAGACTACTGGTCATCGCAGCAGCAGCCGGTGCAGGTAAAAGCGGTGGGGGCGGGGCAGGGCGAGGGGGATGTCCACAGACGATCAAATAGGGAAAATTAAATAAATCAATATAACTCCTATTCCGTCGTCTGTCAACATCCCCCCTGCAGCACCCCACCCCTCTTACCTACACCCGCCGCTGCTGGCAGATGGACCTGGAAGTGCACATGCATCATAAGATTGTATGTATGTTAAGAAATGTTACGTTGCCTCGACTGGTAATATTTTAGTTTTGACGCAAAGACATGCTTGGGTGTGACTTTGGTGTGGGAGCAGTGTCTTTAACATATACAGCTAAACAATATAATACTTTTTATAGTCAAGCTGTTTAAGAGGCTCTGATTCATGCACGCATCACAAACCATGTGCGGAAAAAATGTGATTCTAGGGAAGCAGTGTGGAAAGATTGGAGTTAAAATAGTTCAGCTCTGGTTCTCTACGCATGACCGTACAGTCAGACAATAATAATAATATTATAACTTGCACAGTATATAGTACTTCCTATCACAGTTTTTCCATTTTGTAGCATTTTGAATTGATATTCTCCAACATAATTGTGTTCAATTAATCAAGCTCAGAATGAAGAAAGGCAAGGTCAGCCTGAATAGAATTCAAGCTAGTAGCCCTTCAGTCATAAAAAGATGTGAGAATTTAAATCACAAGCATTTTGACTGCATCTTGCGGTGCAGTAGGCTTGTAGATGGGGTAAGCTCTCAAACAAATTGGGCCACCACACAATGCACAAACTTGCTAATGCATTTGTTTTGTTATTAGCATTTGTACAGCCCATTGTTACTAATGTTTATGGCACTGTAGTTTCTTCCAAGCCTGCATTTGGCTGCATTTGGTTAGTGAAGATTGATTAGTGTTATGATTTTGGACCAGCAAGATGACAGATGTAAGTTGAAAGATCCAATTCAGCTCTCTAAGTGATTCCCCATTCCAAGATGGCCCCCAACCCGTAGCATCATCCCAGTATTTTATTTTCTAAGACCAGCCCCTCTTCCCCTCCTAACAGTATATACAGAGCCTCTGGTCAGAGTAGGAGTGTGTCCCAACTCCTCCAGGTGCTCCTGCTGTTGCATTTTTATTTGTAGTTCCTGCTCTGCTTCATTTCCTGTTTCTCTTGCCATGACAGCCTCAGCCCCTTCTCACTTCAGCCCTGTCTGCTCCAGTCCTGGTCTTACTCCAGTTCTGCTTCAAGCTTGCCAGTTTCAGTCAGTCAGCTTGAGTCAGTATTTTATGTTCATAGGATGGAGTTGAATCGTACATCGTCAAAAAAAGTGGCTAAGTTATGGAGCCCTTGACTACTTGGTTGGAAAGGAGTGATGGAATATAACTTTCAAGTGTAATTAGGGAGGGTCTTAGGTAATATACTGCCGATTCGGTCAGATGACTATAAGCCATCTGGGGACAGGATATGGTAGTCAAGACGCCCTTTCCATAATGCTGCCGTCTCGAAGGATTTCTTGTAGGGCAGACTACTAAGGTAAAAGGGAATCCCGGAGGTTTCAGTTGTAACAATTATGGCAAATGAGGACTAAAAGAAAGAAGAAAAAAAAGAAAAAAGCCTGCCAGGTTCAGCTCCTGCTATGTTTCCAGATTGGCCTTAGTCCAGCTCTGCTCGGGGTGAGCCAGCTCCAGCTCTGCTCCAGTCCTGGTCTTACCCAGGTCCAAAACTTCAACCTTGTAGGAACTGTTCCACTATTAGAGCCCAGCACTTTGGAGACTTTTTGTGCCTGCTGCTTCTTTCTCCTTGTGCCGCTAAACACTACTTTCCAGAGGGTATCAGCATTGCAACTATGATACACCAGGACAGACAGAGTGGGTTCTGGAATGGGTTGCCCTCTCTTCAGAGCCTCTAAGAGAGCGGCGACGGATCGATCCGTGTGTCTTCCCCTTGACAATTTGTCCCAAGTATTATCTAATAATGATATGTAGTGATTAATGTGAAAATTAAAATATGTTTGATCCCATCAGAATCTTTGTTATGAACTATGTACATGGATCCGTCTGGCAAAAGACTTTGACATTTTTTTGTTACGCTGGGATGAACAGTTGTATCAGTCTGAGAAGTTTGTTCTCTATATTGTCATCACTAGCCAACCATATACCTTTGACAATACAAACTCAGAATGAGTAAAAAGATGGCAGAAGTGAAGCTTTTAGGAAAAAGTGGAGCAAAAAACTATATATGATTCTATGGAAATGTGCTGCCCACAGATGGTAACTGAACCACTGTGTACATGTTGGAGCTGGTGACTGTGTGCATTCCGGAGGGTTGGGCGGTTCAGGAAGAATCCACAATAGTGGCCGGGGGCATTGGTAGATATTGAACTTAATGTCATTCAGTGGTATAATGCGGCACCTGATCCTTTGTGCATTTGATGGCTACAATCCACACATCAAGCACATCGGACTGTCTGAGCAGGTCACAATTATCACACAGTTGTACCTTTTGTTAATGCACCCTATTAGTAGCAAAGACACAGAGTGAGGCAAGGCAGGTCCTGCTGAGTCCTGTCTTCCTACCTTCTGCCACTGCAGCTTTGCTATCTGGTGACAGTACACCGCTCACATTTCAGGTTGCAGAGTGGGGAATTCTGATTCTGATCTGTCATTAGAAAATTCCACAACCATGAACAACAAGTTGTGTGTGTTTATTTTTGTGACAATATTTATAGAACTGGAGTCTCTCGCATTCAAGCAAATAGTTGTCATTCCTGCTGGATTCCACCGGCCAATCCTATACCATGTCATGGGCCTTCCAACTCTCTCCTCTCATGCAATCATTTGAATGTATTTCCAGTTCGACGCCTGCTAATGAACATACAGACCTTCATAGAGGCTGAAAGTAAAAACAGAGAGAGCTGCTTAGTAAAAGCAAATAGTTGTTCCCTGATATCCACGGTGAGTATGCTGCAATTGGTTGTGGGGCCAGGCAGACCAGACACTGGTTTGGTTGCCTGTGGCACAAGGAAAGGAAATTAGAGTTGACCACCTCATCAGCCAAAGAATGTATTACATAACGTGATTTAGAGCACTGTTTAACTCGGCATTGAAGTGTGCCAAAGTAATCTTTCTCCTTAATTTACTTTCATCCTCACTCACATATCTCATACATCAAAATCACATTTTAACAGTATACTACTGTAAATTAACCACACAAGTTTGAAGAGGTTTCAACTCTTTCAAGGCTATTGCACCAGACCCATATTTCAGCCCCTACTGGTTTAACAGCCTTCAAGGCAATGTTTCATTTGATATATTAAATTTAACATTATTAAGATCTTCTTCAATTCAATTTGTTGGGAGTCTCATTTGGAATCTTTAAATTACGAAACTTTATCAGAAACGTTTATTGCCGAACCCAGTCTTCTAATCTTCTGTAGAAGTGTTGTAACAGATGCACTTCTTTTTGTAGGTGGTAGACTGCATAAAACTCAATAGCAATTATTAATTTCACTTCACCAATCCATTCTTTCTAAAAAAGGATCAAAATTCCATTCAGAAATTTAATTTTTGAATCTTCCATGTACCACTAGCAACTGAAGCACTATGAATTTACAATGTCCAGCAGCCAATGAGGCCTCTCTTTAATACTGAGAACTGCCATTTTGGGATGATGAATGTAATGCCAGTTGATTTTTCTGTATCCCAGATAGATATTATGGTTATTTCCTTGACAAACATGATTTCTAACAACGAGTTTTCTGAAGCTAAATGGGCTTTGGTCCCACAAAGTACACAACAATTCACATTTGCAGTAGAATGGTGTGTTGTTGTGTAAAAGTGCATTTGTTTTGCCAGAGGCACGTCCAGAAACTGGTGCCTTCCAAACCAGCTGGTGTACAGTAACATTCAGCGGCTAATTCATGATCATTCGAGCCGTGTTGTGCCATTAACGCCCTTCGCTAGCATGTACCAAAACACCATGCAAATCTACACTATGGAGACAGGAAGTTTCTTTATTGTGACATTGGTTGAGATTAGAGGTCCTTTGAGATTACAGGTCCTAATCTTTGTTGAAAAAGCTGGTGGTGAAGATCATTGGTGCACATCATAGCAAACTCCATTTTCATTCATTTGTGGTCATAATTCCAAAGTCCTTATCTTATTTTATACCCCCAAGTACCTTTCAAACCTTTAATATGGAAGTATAGTCTTATCATAAAAACAGCAGGTTTCACTACCTAGGCTTGGTTGTTGCTATGTAACAATCAGCAGAGTGTGGCTAACTTCCTACTCCTTTCTTCAATTTGTTGTGGGTTCAAAGGTTATTCACTGCTTCATTGTATGCATCCTGTCTGTGCACATTTGATACTCTTGGCAAGGAAATGACCAGCTTGATGCAGGGGTTTCTTGAGTCTGCTGTCAAATGTCACCTCAGTGCAGGAGTGAAATCTCCCCGCAGGCCATCCAGTCGCAGAAAGTTAAAAGAAAGTCCAGCCAACAGACAAGAGACCGCTATTTAAAATTTTTAAACGGAATGGAGGAATAATATTCCACACACACACATTGTTTTTGAGTTATGCTGTCAAAGGTGGTGGGTTATATTTTGATGATTTAGTTGTATTCCAGTGATGCTCTCAACAGCTACACTGGTTATCTTTTCTTTAGTGTTTTTCAGGTGGCACAGTGTTAGTGCTCCATCTTGGAAGTGGAGCAGAAATGCCCAAGCTCTGCTTTAAGCCGCGTTCTCCTATACCTCTCACCAGCGGTGCTATGGACGTGTTTGTGCAATTTGTATGTAATTTAGAACATCCATTTGGTAATGTTGTGTATCACTATAATTTGCTCTATAATGTGCTTAATGTATTATTTTAGATCTCTTGTTGTTACTCTCGGTTAAATAGTGGTTGAGTTTATTGAGGATTATCAACCATTAAAGCACAGCGATGGCTGTATGCAGAATACAAATCACAATAACTGCAGCCAAACCGGCACAGTGAGGCTTGTGGCGAGCACCGCTGCTGCAGTATGCATCATGCTGAGCATGCATTTGTTCCTGCGCTGCCAATCTCCATCAGCTAGATGAGGATGAGGATCTCTGCATCTCTTATATTTCACCATGTTCAAGAGCGCATTCAATCAGATATACCCTAAACGCACACGTGCATTCCAGAATCTGGTTTGTGTAAAGTCAATACCATTGCACCTGGAACCAAAAGATAGAGCCTGCAAGCCCAAGAAGCAGCTCTACTTGAACTACCAGAAGCATAACACCAGGTCAGTGCTCAGGGGTCTCAAATGGACATGGCACAGATTAACAAAATGCATAATGAACGGGAGGCGAGGTAGCAGCTGTGCTTGTCAGAGGAAAGTTTCTTGTTAGCCGCTGTAATTGGCCACGGTGGGCTTTAAGGACTGTACAGCCCATTTTCTTGTACGTCAATGATTGACAATGAAGCCCAGAACCGCCACAGAATTTTTAAATGAAGACTAAGAATAGTTTTGACAGCGTATGTTTCAATTTCCAAGTCGGACAATAAGTTGAATGAAGTTTTCCTTGAATCTAATTTGAGATTCTGAAGGGAAGGTCTGGGGCGGGGCTGGTCATCTATGTCTGACTAAGGAGTGCTGGGAGTGTCCGTCCTGCAAGTGTAACGCCCTCTATGTGGTTCTCTTTCCCATTGTAGTGATAATGACGTGATCCTCACTTGCACCTTGGCATTGCCCTTCATGGGAGGCTGACATGCAGATCTACCACAGATGGCACAGTGCCTGAGGATCAGTCTGCTACGGATCCTTAAGCACGGCAGGAAGTGTTGGATGAAGGATGGCGGCCTAAAATTCAAGCGCAGCAAGATTAAGATGGAGTTTTGTCTCCTTTCTGTCATGTGGTGGGAAACCAGCAGAAGGCATCTCGGGAGGCTGTTCCCTTCCAAATGTTTATGTCTCTGATTGACAATACTTTTAATTTTATTGAGTAACCTTTCTGCTTTTTGATGAGTTTAATGAGCAATGCATAATGTACATAAAGGCCGCATAAAGCGATTACCGAACACTGATATTTTATTTTCTTCTGCAATCGGGAACATCACAGTTTTCTGACTAATGTGAAATGATCTTCATGGGCTGTTAAAAGTGGTACCTGAAGCTTTAAGGAAAGGAACTGATGGACACATACACTTGTTCAACTCATCAGTGTAAACCCTACAGGTTTTGTGGCAGATTTCTGGTGTGCTGCACTTAATGGAGAGCCACTGATCACCTTACAGTTCCTTGGGTGCAGAATTGACAATTTCATCTCAGGCGTCTTGGTCTTTCACTATGATGGTGCAAGTAGCTGCTGAACTTTCAGACATTGCAGTCAAACTCTCTTGGCCAATAGTAAATTCAGAGTGTTCATGTTGGTATAATGTCCACGGTTTTAGTGACTCATAAGTCAACTGTGCCATTGGGTATTGACATCTTAAAGTTAACAATGATGATGCAGTGGTCAGTTATGGGCTGTTGTTAACACAGGTGTTTGGAAGTATGGAATAAGGACACCCTGCCTCATGTGAGAGAGGCTGGAGATGGACTGGTGACCAAGCAGTAGCGTGTGAGTGCACTCCTGCTGCGTTCAAAGTAGGCCTTCTTTCCAAGGAGTTTACTTCATCTCACAAGCTCATCTGTTGTCTGGTTGCCTGGCAACTAGACTGCCCCCAAGTCTGCACTAGCTCTACTGCTTGCGGATTGGCCAATCTGCCCTCATATTCAAGGCCTCTCTTCCTGAGCTTCGTGGGACTAAATCAATTATCACATTTTAATAAGCACATCATTTAACCGAGGAAGTTAAGAATGAGGTGCCTGCTAGTTTACAGCTGCTGACCCTGCATCAAAACTGAAGACCAGCCCTAGCCTTTGAGCAAGACTGTGAATTTGCACGTTTTCCCTGAGAAGTATGCTTTATCATCCACGTTGCTATGGCGACCATTAGCCCACTCAAGATCAATGACCTAAAACTAAACATCAAGGAGTTGGCCGACAATGAGTTTCCTTGGGTTGGTAGGCTTGTTCTGCAGGTCGCTATGATAATGCCGCACCATCCCATTATTAATGTTAAGCTCCAGGCTTCAAAATGCATTCTGAATCTCACACGTAATGAGCGACCAGGGCTGCCCACTCATCTGAAGTACTATTTAATGAAGTACATTTTGGCGGTATACGCACGCGCTGGGATTTTGATGGAACGGAATTAGCTGTAATGATGTACAAGCCAGTTTGGGGCATTAAAAAGAAGGTTGCCTGTAATAGGGTTTTATTGGAGGCACACTGCAGTGAAATTCTATGAATAAATGTAACCTGCCTTAATTAATTGTTTTTTAATGCTCCACACATCAGTATGCCACTTCATTGTGGGGGGTCACCTTGCTTTACCAGGCATGCACTAGGAGGAAGAAGAATGTAAAGCATCGGCTGAACAAATCTAATTGTGCATAAGTAAGGACGTGCTTATGTAGAACAAAGATTGAATTTGGTGTCAGTTAAGAACTGCTAGACCCCTCCAGTCTTCCCCTTTCCCTCTCAGAGCCTTAAACACAGATATTGCAAAGCCTCCAGCTTCTGTTATTTGGGGATAAATAGGAAGTAGCTGCAGGAGGAAGAGTGTCCAATGAAATTCTATCCTGCATGCCAAGTAAACACACATTTGTGCTCCTTCATCCATTTTCGTGCTTCTTAAGACTGCGCTCACCACTCTGGGCATTTGACCCACGTGTTGCAGGGGGCAAATCCCCAGCACAAAATATTGGTCCTGTGCCTCATGTCTCAAAACAGACAGGAAACAGAGTGTGCGCAATGATAGTATACCTGCTCAACTGTCTATGCAGGGAGAGGTTTTACCTTGTCAGTGAAGGAATAAAACACAAACATGCCTCAAAACAAAACCAAATAGGTTCAAAAATAAGATTTCAAAGAGGCCAAATGAAAGTCAGTGAGAGGCCGAATGAAGGTCAGCGAGGGATTGGAACAAAAATATGAGTTAAAAATACATTGTGGTCAGATCAGAACAGTATTAATACAGCGCAGCTTTTCACCTGTGAGAGTATCTAGGTGCTGTTAACCCTGCTGCGAGGGAGGATCAGTTGAACAGCCAGGTCTTCAGTCCTTTCCTGAATTCAAGCAGCGAGGCTGTTGTCTGAAGGTGAAAGGGGAGGACGTTCCAGGATTTTGCGGTGAAGTAGGAGAAGGAGCATCCTCCACTGTTGCTACAGCGGATTCAGGGGGGTGAGCGAGGGAGAGGGAGCTCAGGTATCTGGAGGATTGGTGGTAGTTTAGGTGGTGGTTGATGTATGCTGGTCCCTGGTTGTGTAGGGCCTTGTAGGTGTGGATGAACATCTTGAATTGACATCTCTTCTGGATGGGGAGCCAGTGGAGCTTCTTGAGGTGGGGGTGATGTGGGACCGCTTGGGGAGGTTGAGGATGAGTGTGACCATTGCATTCTGTATGGTCTGTAGTCTTTTCAGGAGGTGAGAGGTAATTCCTACGTAGGGTGTCTTGCCATAGCCCAGCCGGCTGGTGACAAGGGCTTGAGCGGCGGTTCGTCTGGTGTTGACGGGGAGCCATTTGAAGATCTTACGGAGCATGCGAAGGGTAAAGAAGCAGGTGGAGGAGACAGCATTGACTTGGTTTTTCATGGTGAGCTTGCTGTTGAGGATGATGCTAAGGTTGCGGGCGTGGTCTGTCGGCATGGGTGAGGGTTCTAGTTCGGAAGGCCACCAGAAGTCGCTCGACGGGGAGGTGTTGTTCCCGAAGATTCCCACAGATGATGTTCTTAGGTTCTGAGGTGAAAGGAAGTAGGCGGATTCTCTGGGTTCTGCCGGTGAGGAAGGAGGTGATCCATTTGAGGGCGTCTCCTTGGATTCCAATGTGGTGAAGTCTCTTGATCAGAGTGTGGTGGGATACGGTGTTGAACGCTGCTGAGAGGTCAAGGAGGATCCGGCCCGCCGTAGCACCCCGGTCAAAAAGGGTTCTGATGTTATCTGTGGCAGCCATCAAGGTGGTTTCGGTGCTGTGGTTGGAACGGAATCCAGATTGGGAGGTGTCCAGAAGGTTGTTTCTCTCCAGGTGCTCTGTGAGTTGGCGGTTGAGGGCCTTTTCAAAGACTTTGGCGGGAAAAGGGAGGAGGAAGATGGGGCAATAGTTCTTGAGTTAGCTGGGGTCGGCGGAAGGCTTCATGAGAAGGGTTTGATTTCCGTGTTTTCCCATTCTTTGGGGAAGGTGGCCGTGGTGATGGATGCATTAAAGATCATGGTGAGTTCGTTGCTGATTATCTTGCTCCCGAGGTTGAAGATGTGGTGGGGACAGGGGTTCGTGGGTGCCCCAAAGTGGATGGAGTTCATGATGGCTGTGGTGCTGTGGATGGTGAGCTGATTCCAGGTGGTGAGCATGAGGTTGGAGTTTGTGTCTGTTGGAGCGAGGAGGCTGAGGGTGTCAAGAGCAGTGGGTTGGAGTTCGAAGTTTTTATAGATAGTCGAGATCTTGTCGTGGAAGAAGTCCGCCAGGGTGTCGAAGAGGTGATGATGTTTTCAGTGGCTGATGGTTTGGAGAATTCTCTGATGACGTTGAAGAATTCATTGCAGTGATCTGAACTGGAGTCGATGCAGTCAGCTAGGGCACTCCTTTCCGTCTCTTTCACTAGTTGGTGGTACAGGTTGAGGGAGGTCTTGAAAGATGCACAGTCTGTAGGTTCTTTGCTGGTGCGCCATTTCCATCGAATCAGTTGCAGTTTTGGAATGTGGTTCTCAGTTCCGTGGTGTACCAACTGGCCTGCTTGGAACATCTCTTGAGTTTGCGGGGTTTGACGGGGCCAATTCTGTCAGCGCAATCGGTGATCCATGTGGAGAAGTTCTTCACAGCCTGTTCTAGGTTGGTTGTGGTGCCAGGATGGGCGGTATTGAGGGCGTTCGACCATTGACTATCAGATACTTTGCTCCAGTTTCGGTGGGCGGTGCTGGGCGGCTTAGTGATGGGTGTCCTGCGATGGTGAAGTGTATGATGGCGTGGGCTGTCCGGGTACGCTCTGTGATGTGGCTGTACTTGACTCTGTTACTGGCTGTGAAGATAGGGTCAAGTGTGTGTCCTCTGTTGTGAGTGAATTGGTGACTAGCTGGGTGAGGCCGATGTTGCCCATGCTTTTGAGAAGGTTAGTGGTATAGTCTAGGTGAAAATTGAGTTCGCTGAGGAAAATGCAGTGTTTGGAGTCAATGGCGAACGCTGCGATGAATTTGGGGATGACGTACCAGAAGCTGGAGCAAGGACCTGGTGGTCTGTACGTGAGTGTGCCTCTGATGGTGGTTTTGCCATTGGTGTGCAGTTGGAAGTTGAGGTGTTCCATGATTGGGGTGGTGTCATCCGCGGAGGTAGCGCAGTAGATGGTTTCTTTGTGGATGAAGGTGATGCCACCTCCATATTTGTTGATACGGTCTCAGTGTGCTATTTTGTAGCTGCTGGGCTTTGCTGAGGCGATGTTGGGTACGGATGCTGGGTTGAGCCAGGTTTCAAGAGGAAGATGACGTTGGGGTGAGGGAGGTGATGGTGGCCCACATCTTGGTGGCGTGCTTGCAGAGAGATCATGCATTGAGCAGGAGGCAGTGGAGTTGTGCTGAAGCGGTCGCAGTTGGCGTGGTGGCAATTCTCTTTGTGCATGTGGGTTCTCTGGTGTTGCAGGAGAAGATACAATTCCGGCAAGTGAAAGGTCCTGCCGCGGCTTGAGGGGCAGTGCAGCAGCAGTTGTTGTTGCGGAGCCCGGGGTCCAGGGTCAGAGTTCGGCAGCAGTGTATCTATGAGTTACGGGAGGGCTCGGGTTCCTGGCACTGGGTGTGGTCCAGGCGCGGAGGGGTGCAGATGGGTTTGCCTTTGGCGCACCGGTGGTGAGCCCACTGTGCGCAGCTGCTGTGTGGCTGCACTGCGCCTCCCTTCTGTAGGTCCTGGGAGGAGACAGGGGCAGATGGATGCAGGAAGTGGGAGCAGCAAAACAAAAAAACAGCAGGAAAAGAGCGAGCGGTGAGACGGGACGGCTCAATAAAATATTAAGTACAGTGATAATGGCAACAATGTATCAAAAAACAAGATGACAGAGAATCAGCAACAGTGTTACAAAAAGGCTTTTACTATATTAAACAATAAGAATGATGACAGCAGTGATACAAAACAAGGCTATTACTGTTAAAAATAAATGAGGACAGCAATACTGTTACAAAAGAGGCTTTTACGGTTATTTAGAGAAACTAATGACAACGAAGACCAAGTTAAGGCTAACAAATAAGTAACAGCAGTAAACAGAGGCATAAACAGTAAACAGTATAAACACAGCAGATAGAGGTAGGGAGCGGCAATGCAGGGACGCAGGCAGCAGAGAGCACACAATCAGCAGAGTCAGGAAGGCCTGCTAATCATGCAGCGAAGGGGGAGCAGGCTCAAGGACCTGGGTCAAATAAAAATTAAAAAACAAGCACTTGGAAAAGCCAGTCTGGCCTGGACAAGCTGGTGAGATGGTTATTTTTTGTTTTATTATTGCAAACATATGGCACATAAAGAAAAAGAAAACATGATGCAACCTAAATATGGCTGGCATATGCAACCAAGCAATAAGACACAGGCAGCTACAAAGTTACAATATCACCTAAAACCTTTTTAACAGCAACTTTAAATAGGAAAATCAGTCACCATCAAATTAGACAATTGTAGTGTAGACACTCGTAGTGTTGGCAAAATTATTAGCTAGTTATTTAAATAATATTTAAACCAGCTTTGTTGCTAAAGAGAAAGGAACTATTTTAGGGGGATGTGAACAATGTACATGGGCTTTGTGCAGTCACTCGAAGTGAAGTGAACTAAAGGGTAAAGTGGGCAGACCCCTTGCCCCATGCTGTATGCTGTGTTGAGAGGAAGCACGATTTGATTGACAAATTAACAGACCAATGGATGGAGCCGACTGAACAAAAGCCCCTCTATGAATGTATATTATGTATGAATGTTTGGGAAGAACAATAGTCTGGCGAGACAAAGGCTAGACCTAAGAATGTCCGTGTCATAACAATCAATAGGTAAACATTTCAAGCATTTCTGAACACCAGATCCTGGAAAATAAGAGTTTTCTTTTGTAATGCTATACATAAATCAAAGTCACACACCAGAGTGGAATTCCGAAGTGTGCCATTCTGCATGGAACTTTGTGCCAATTTGGCGCGCAGCGTTCATTTACAATGTTTCTTTTCACCTTACTTGAATTCTACATCTTTCCATTTCCAATTTGGAAATCGGTTTCCTCGAGGAAATTGCTAAATAGATTTCTCTTTTGTTTCAAGCTCCCACTTTCTGATGCCGGGCCCCACGGAGTATAGTTTAATGGAGGCTATGTGTGTAGGCAATCAAAATTGAATCTATATTGACTAAGGAAGGAGTCTCTTCAAAATAAATGATTTCCCACTGCACAGCTGCTGAAGTAGGACACTCAGTCGCCCGGCTGTCAGTCTCCTCTGGATACACTGCAACGTATGTGCACGCACCTTCAAAATCTAATAGCATTTCTAGTTTCCCCGCAACTGGCGCGCGCTGAAATGAAATTTGCTGTCACATAAGCTATGGGCGGGAGAACCGAGCAATCAGCAACCATGGCAGGGGTGGACCAGGAAAGCTCCTCGCAGACAGCATCACGCAAGCTACATTACAAACGCCAACTGTCAGGATAGCCATAGGGCCTGCCATGGACAATTTGAGGTCACAAGATGTCGAACACATGGGTTTATTTCACAATAGAAGTTACTGCCAATAAAGTTCTTGAAACAAGCAGTGGCATAGCCAGTAGCTCCTTCTTGGGTACGTTTGCATTTTTTTTAATTTTGATCTTTTTGCAAATATGTAACAGACTTTAAAAGTAATAACATGTCAAAAGTAAAAATGCTGCAATCTAAAGGTGGTGTGCATATGGCTGCAATAAGAAATATATTTACAAAAATGACCCTTTGCCAAAATAAATTTTAAAAAACATGAAATCAAGGAAGAAATTAAATAAGAGCTTGACTTATGGCCCTGGCACTAAAGTGGACTTCTTTCTGGGCTGACGTGCACATGTGCAAGAGCAAAATGCCGTCAGTGGAGGCCGCCAATGGCTGAAGTGGGCTGACACACTGCGTCATGCTGTAGGCTGTAGTGGATGAAAGCAAGATGTGAATGGCACTTGAACAGACAAACGGATGGAGAGGGCCGGCCGCAAGCCCCTCTGTTTATCTATGTATGTATTGAGTTTTATTATGTTTGTTTTTAAGGAAACATGAGGCTGGCACCATACCTAAAGCTGTTTCAAAGCTGTCTCTAGGCCAGACCTAAAAATACACGTAGACTTTGGACTAATGGGCAACACCCATGAGTAAATAACAAAAATCCCTCCATGCCCCTGGCACTCAAGGAATGCTCGTTTCAGTTCCTGATGTCTGAGAATGGAGAAACTTGCCAGTAAATTTTGGAGAGAATAGGATTCCTAAGCACCTGTGATTTCCACCAATGAGATCTTTGGTCTTGGCCAATGTAGACAGCTTCCTGGAACCGAAACAGGCATGCAGGCCCCGCCTGCCGACGATACTAGTGAGCATGTCCACCATAAGGTGCTTGAAAAGGTTCCAGGAAGGGTTCGTCTTATTGACAGGTAAGTACTCTATAAAATGCACAATTGATTTGGTGTCCATGTGGTTATGGTCAACTGTCCTACAAACAGAATGACTGCCTTGGCATACGTTTGACACAAGAGTCCAGCCTCTGCTGCTTGCAAATGTGTCTGGAAGAAATGTACTTATAAAACCAATGCTATCTTTGATAAATAAAAAAAAATATATATAGCAATGAAGAGGAAAGCTTCTGTGTGGAGTAATAACGGTCCCAGAGAGCTAAAAAATTAACAAGTTTAATGAACCCTGAAAATGCAACACATTATATACAACACAATGCAACACAGCACTCTCTTATGAAGAAAGAAAATTGATGAGAGTAGGAGAAAGCTAAAGAGCACATTGATGGCTCCCTACCCATCACAAGACTGTAACTCTCATTTCCAAGCCCGGTGATGAGAGAGAAAGGAGCTTGCTACCTGGAGAGATGCATAAGCTGCAGATCTCTTCTACAAGTTAGAGCTTTGAGGCATGTCCTACAAGCCCTGTACCCTGACACATAGGTAGGACCATCACGCTGGCTCTAACCGTCAATACTCTTGAGCACGGCACCATCATTTTATCTCCAAAACTAGTGATTTACCAGCTAGGCCAAAGATTCATCATGTGATCTGCATAATCACCTATCTGACTTTATTCAATACTTTACGCGTGCAGAATATCATACTATTTAATAAACTAAAGGACAAATAAGATGTAACTACTCGCCCATACTTATTATCCAGCTGAAGAGCCATTTCCGCTCTTACCTTTACTTTCTGAAGTAATGTCTTACATCGTTGAAAGTTTTGTCACTCACACTTTCACATTTTACACTCATTCATTCTGGCTCCTGAGTTGACATCTACCAACTATAGCTTTGAAATGTTTAGGATCTTAATGTTTAGCCTTTCTACAGCCAAATTTTCTGCACTATTGGCTAATTAGGACCTTCCAAAGCTTTGATATACCCGCCAAACCACTGAAAAGATCCTCCTCTTCTTTCCTGTGGATCTTTAACACATCTGTTCATCCCGCTCTGTGTGTTTGGATTCAGTCTTTACACTCTGAAAGTCTACACCAACAGAGTTCGATTCCACGCATTCATCTTATTTCTCTCCTCACATCCATCTGTGCTCCGCCTTTACTGTGTTTAGATCCTGGTAATGTCTACACCAATGACTCCTCAACAACTAGCTTGTTCCAACCCATCTATTACGCGTTTTTCTGCACTCTTTTCATCCCAGATCTCTTCTTTCCAGCTTTGCCATGCTATGCTAAAATCAAACCGCTATTCCCCCTTGAGTCTCTCTTTCCCACTTCCGTGTTATGTTCATTTGTATATGCTTTTTACATTGCTATTTTTTCCCCACAACAGCACAGTGGCTATTATGTATTCCCAATTTAAGTTGACTGACATTTTGCCATCACTTACATTTCCTAATGTCAATAAACACAGATCATCGCATTCTATGTCCTTCTTACACCAGAACTTCTTATGCATTGCATAGCTCAGTACCACATACTAGATTGCCTCTAGGCACTTCCTAGAAAATCAAACACTGAAATTTATACACAGAGGTCTTTAGAAAAAGTATAAAAAATACCACTATGTAATAGCAGTTTCACTTGTTACTCAAATAGCAATGTGAGGTCCCACCACATTTTGAAACATAACTAGCTCACTATTGCGCCGTTCTCGTCTACTATTATCTCCATTGATCCATATGGCAGATTCCTCCTTCACTCCCCACCTGCCTCGTGGTCTACTGACCTCGGCTACTGATTACTCAATTAATTCCACACTGGGATTAGTTTACCCCTGTCTTCGTTTATGAAACTTAGTGGGCACTTTCTTTCTTTAGCCCTCTGGCTCTCACAAAGAAGATGTATTTTCAGTGTTTCTAATTCTCGGTACAAGACATGGAGGGGACTTTTATCAATCTAATATGCTGCTGTGATTCCTCTGATGTTTCACCACCCTCCGGCTGCTGAGCAGACACATTGTTAAATGCAACACAGAAGAGAATTAGAATCAATGTCTGAAGGCATCCTGAGAGAGCCGAGATGTTCAGGTGCAGGATGGGAATGTTGCAGTAGTGCACTCTCCCTTGATCATCACGCTTGCATCTGAACCTGGCGGTGGTAGAGTTGAGAGAGGATAGGCCCGGGCCTTTGTTTCATTGCTTCGGACATGTTACCTTGTGTGGGAGGCATTCAGCTCATCCAGTGGAGGGTACTCCAACCCTTTGCTACCTGTTGTAGTGTTTGAAGTGGAGCAGTGGTGTGCCTGGCAGCACAGACATGCTGATGAGAATGACTTTCTAAGTACCCACCTAAGAGCTAGACCCATAGATAAAAGTTTTCTAAACTTGTCAAAGGAAGTACCAAATAAACAAATATTACATTGAGTATTAAAAAGGGAGTCTGGAGGTACACATGGGCACTCTAATGAAGGTCATAGATGCATGGGGCCTTTGCATGGCTACCAGAAGGCAATCTAGCTACCTCTCTGACCTCTAGTGTGATGTATCCTGGACTAGTTCTCTCTTGTGTGGCGCTTCGACTACGCGTTAAACATGTACTTCTACATGCAGGTGCACGTAGCACGTTACTTAAGTGGAAACCTGAGCTCGGGAGGTACTGCAAATCTACTTCTGTGCCTAAGATGTAACATAGAACATCTTGTACAGATAGAGCAGAAAACAGTGAAACATTATTAGAACATTGGACTGTGGAGCACTCCATTGAATACAATGGAGTGCTCCGTGCTTCTATGGGCCGGTAAAAGCCTGCAGAGCAACATTCCAATGTTGCTTTTGTTCTGTGAACAAAGACCTCTCGGAGCCCGAGGGGATTTAAACCCCCTCGGGCTCCGAGAGGCCTTTGTCTTATTTGTTCGAAAATTCTGCCCTCTAGTGGCAGAATGTTCTAATAGCCTTATAGCACTTCGTAGCTGGGCTATACCGGCCATTAAAGTTCCGCTCCCTTGTTAAAGGCCCTCCCCTTCGGCTCGGGTCTTTAACGCTGGAGCGGGTCTTTAATGGCCGGTATAGCCTGCTACGGCGGGCTATATCAGAACATTGGAATGTTGAGACCTGCGTGGAAGACAATGGAGTGCTCTGAGCTTATAATGGCTGGTATAAGCCTGGAGCTCCAACATTCCAATGCTTGCTTTTGTTCACAAGGCTTCATGGAGCCTGAGGTGATGTCAACACCGCCCCACATCTCATTATTATTTATAGAGCGCGACTGTCACTCTGAAAGGAGCCGCTGCATTTACCAAATTCATCTGCTACAAAGTAATGTCCAGATGGACAGGAAACGTTCCCTTTATATGTGAGTGGCTGGGTAAGGACAAGATCCAAGATCCAAGCAGGCAGTTTCCCCTCATGTCTAGCCATTAATATCTAGCAGGCCACTTTACAACTCATGGAATTGTCCCTGAAAGACAGAAGGGGACAGTGTGGGGTATCGTAGTGCGGAGGCTGCCACTTGCACCCCATCATCTTTGGTGTCCTGGATCTCCCACCAGGGTGCACCTCAGGAAGACCAGTCAGTGTCCTACACAGATGCCACATAGGATCAGAGCAGCAAGAAACAGGCCTAATGCCTGCCAGGGTATACACGCTCACTGCCTGTAACCTGAAGCCTGCCCAGCATTGGTAACCAGCAGCATATATAAGCATATGGCCACCGTTCCATCTACCAGCGATGACGGGCATGGATTCCCATCATTGTGGGATTACCCATCACCACAGCACAGTGTGGCATAGGGAGGGAGCAGAATCTCCTTGGGAGTGACTTATTTAATATGCCTATTTAACTTCACAGAGCGGTTTCCTTCGCCAGCCTGTTTTTTTCAATCTCCCAGAGCCCCCAGACTATTGCAGAGACCAGAGTCTGCCATCTGTGGCCAGTGTCTACAAACAAACGGGTAGATGTCAAGGGCACAAGTACTACAGACAAACACATTTACCAATCTGTGGAAACTGGCATCCAGAAACATTTAAAGCACACTGACTAGAAGCGTCGCAGTTTCTGTCGCACCCATACAAAAAGGCCAAAACACAACACATATCTTAATTTTACTCTTAAGTAACAATACTGTGATTCCAGGAACTGAATGAAAAACGCCAAACTGACTGAAGTTTCAGGGGCGCAAATGTAACAGGCCACAACTTGTAATAATGAGCATCTACGAAGTGAGAGCAACTGGTCCACCTTCAATTACTTGGCTGTGCCAGGTCTATCGCTGGCAGTGTCTGCTGGACAGAGCTTCATTTGTAAAAAAAATAGGTGCCAGGGCTCTCGTCAGGATCCACTGCAGCTTGCACCACACATTGCCCCACCATGCTGCCAATGATAGTAACAACACAACTAATAACTATCACACTCCAAGTGTGACAATTCGGATTATTCCAGGCCCCCAAAACTATAAAAACGTCTTAGGCGGCAGGTTTTAATGTATATTGAATTAATAATTAACTATTGTTGCGGTTATCTCTAAATTAGCTAGACAGTGCCACCTTGTGGCAGATTGTAACAAGCGCCGGTGTTGACAAGTAAGTGCTGGTACCGAGGACGGGAAACTACAGGCTCAAATTAAGCACTGCTTCTGGAGAACAGAGGCAGTCACTAACGCTTCCTCCTTTAGTGAGAGTGCAGGATGATAATGATACACTCTCCAGAAGGCAGATGGGAGAGGCCATAATGCTTATTATGTACCGTTTTGCGGCAAGCATAAGAGCCTTTCCTACTGGAGTACACGTTCCAAGTAATTACCATTAACAGAAGCGAGACATGAGGTATTTCCTCACTTTGTCTGTGAGGTCCGGTTGACAGTCATGTTGGCACCATAATGTACTAGGAAAGTGGAGTCATTTCCCTGAATCATGGGTGTGCCGCTGAGGGTCAGTAACAGAATCATATAATTCTTCAACAACATCCTTTGCCAAGAAAATAATGTAAATTGCAGAAAGAAGTGGATCAGGAAAAGGGTTCCTGGCACGTAGTGCAGTGTAACCCGTAGTGTGAGAATGGGCTTGTCTAAATATATGAACTGTACATGGCACCTTTATGGTTAGTTGGTGCTATGGATTGACAACAAGCTCGTTTTAAGTGCTACGTTTCCTCTTTCAAAAAATGAATACAATATCAATTTTGATTTTATCTGTTATGGTTTTATTTTTTCATTACAAATGTATTCCGCAAAAATAAATTTATGAAAAGAAAAAAGAAAACGTCACTCCCTAAACGTGGCAGCCAAATGCATGAAATACAAATTACATTTTTTTTAAAACTGCATAAATTCTGAATAGAACTGTTCCGGTGCTAGACAGCAGGTAAATCCACTCAGAAAAAGTATAGAAACTCTTTTAATGCACATCACAGGGGAAAAAAAAAAGTTTAAAAATGGGGAAAAAAGCATTGGTAATGTAATGACCCACCATTCCCAGTGCCGAAATACTCTTCTTTTTGGGTGGATGTGCACATGTGAGCAGGTGAAATGCCATCACTCACAGTGCAAGAGAGCCAATTACTGAAGTGGACTGTGCTACTGCCAAAAAGTTACTTGTTGGTGGGTGTATGCAAAATGTTAGTGACAGCAGAACAACTAACTGATGAAGAGGTCTTATCAAAAACCCTTCTATGCATGTATTTTCTATTTGTTACGTATGGCTCTCATAATAAGCCTCTGTCGTTTATTTCAGTTTCTAAATCTCATAACTCAGGGCTATGATGTAGCAACAGTTGATAAAAAAAACGTGGTACCCACTATTGCTACATCATAAAGGCTTTCCAGGCCAAGCTGATAGGGCTCTCTGAAAGCTTGTCAATGCAATGCTGCTCTCTCTTTGAATTAAAGCAGAAAGCATAGCTGCAGGAGGGGAAGGAAGGAGAGGAAGGTGCTGGAGGTTGGTCAAGGATGGCAGGTAAGGTAGCGTTTCTTTTTTCTCTTAAGAGCAGGGATACATAACAGGCCATGTTATGTATGCCCCCCTTTCCCCCCCATTAATCTTCTGCCAATGCGTAGCAGTTGAAAGCAGGGGCAGATGATTTTGGAGCCATACATATCACAAAATTACAGATGGGTAAATAGTGAATTACAGGGATGGTTTTCACCTCTGGGTTCTGAGTGACATCATAGACAACTTAAGCTTAACTCTTGTTGTCTAATTGATGTCACTCAGAACCCTGAGGTGAAAAACATCCCCGTAATTCATTTTTGCCCATCTGCAATTCTATATATAACGCTTTTGATGACGTGAGGCTAAAGAGATAACTAAAGATGTTTCTTGTCAAGATCTAAAAGTTGGAGAGAGATGCCTTAAAGAAGGCATTGAGCATTTAACGGACTCTCTGCAAAACTCAAACATCCTCTGGTAGCGTAGCTTGTCCTTATTACTTGTGGACATTTTTTTGTAAAGTGAATGAGCGACTGAGGAATCCTACGTATTTCACATTTTGAACGTGAGCACCAGAGTAGGCAAAGTAAGCCGATGAGTGATATCAAAAGAATGGATTAGACACCCGATTTAATTCGAATAAGCCCTTGGCTGGATTGGTGCTGGTGGTTAGGAGTGGTCCAACGGTGCTTGTGAATAAAGGTTCCATGATTCTAGATCAGAACACAAAGCATGGAGCCACAGGCAATCCGTCTGGTCATGAATTTCTCGCTGACAGACCTAACACCTACAGGAAGGATGTCGGTGTCAGTTAATTGTCCTGCATAGGGTCAAACTGATAAATTACTTCACTACTAGGAACATCATTGATTTCTTTCATGTGCCCCATTCTTTTTCAGTTTTTCACAATGACTTGTTTTCGTTTTGTTGCTATTCATGAAGACATATGCAGAAAAACAGCTGTATGACAAATACGCTAAGATAAGATGCATTTTGCTATTACTTTTGTTTTATATCAGTAACATCACAAAAAGTTCTTAAACGTATAGTTTAAAATGGCTTCAGTGTATGGCCATATGGCATTTAGACTCAGTCTGCAAATTTTCTTCACACCGTCTATTATTTACTTGCAGGACCTCAAATCAAAGTGGCCGAATGGATCCCTTTCAAACATGGGAAATTTGCATACCACTAATATAAGTCAACCCTTGAAAACCATCATTGAGTTAGACATTTGTTGCTAAAGTATGAAAAACTGGAAGTTGATCAGGTCTGAAGGAGGTCACTTTTGAAGAAATATTTACATGTCTCCATTCTAAAATGTTGCCGGCTGATCAGCACAGAGCCAACCAAGGAGTCTGATTTCTTTCTGCTGGTTCTGTGTGCGCTTTGCAGTACAGCCTTGCCTTTTGTCCAAGTAGGTGCAGACAATAGTTTATGAGAGTTTACACTTGCCTTTGATTATTGAGAGGATGCCAGAAGTGACAATCATGGAAACATTAACAGTGCCATGAAGAGAATAGCTATACCTCCACCAGTTCAGCCTGACCAATGTGCCATGGTGATACTGTGTACCTCCACAGTAAATACATTGATGAGTGGTATGATGTGTGGTTCGATGTGTGGTTCTATCGCATCATTGAGCCAGGATTCAGACAGACTAAGAACTAAACAATCATTATCTATGACGAGGTAATGGGTTTATTTATATGTGCTTTTTATGGCGCGTACCACACCCAGTGATTTAACAGAGTGTTTTAGAAATTCTTGTCTGGTCTAAACTAAAAAATGGTAATAGTTTACTACTGATAACGTACGTATCATGACATGGGTTCATATAGATTATACAAAAGAAAGTCATCACTGTGTGCATGTCCAAACAAGGATGAAGTAGAAAAGAAAATCTTAGCAGATCTTAACGTAGTTTTAACGAGGTAGCCTCGAGGATTAAATCAGAAAATGAGCTAACTCATATAGGCATTGTCACAGGTCATCTAGTCAACATCTAATTTAAATTACTCGTTTACAAACCCATTTGGAATTGGTGTTGAAAGAGTGATATAATAAAATTTACAAAAATAATAAGTAATGTTTTGAGTTCTATTTTGAAAGGGTTGAAGGAAAGCGTCGTAATTGAGGCGCGCTATAGTACAGATTCTAGGGCTGCTTCCTAAAAAGGATTGTTATAAAGGGACTTTGGAGCAATTATGATCTACCCAACATGGCCAGTTTGGTAGTTAGGTAGCTAGAGAAGCCAGAATGTATAGCTCTAGGGACTATGCCCAGCAGTGTAAAAACACATCCAGTTTCAATGGGAAGCCCATGTAGGGAGCGCAGCACTGGAGTTTTATGTTCGGATCATCTGTTTCTTGTAACCAGTTGAGCAGCTGCATTCAAGGCTGCTTTTAATGGGATCAGTGTGTTTTAGGGATGTGCGCCAGTAGGGTGTTTCCATAGTCAAGTCTAGACAGCACCAGAGCTCTAACAACAACTCTCAAGTCTCCTACCAGCATGAGGGGCAGGTTTTCTTGGAGGAGTCTAATTTGGTGCTGTGTGGTGATGTGAAATTGTAGATTCAGGGTTTTGTCTAGAGTGACGGCTAGTGGTTCTGCACATTCTACAATAGAGGGTTTGCCTCTGAGTGAGTTGGTTTATTTTGCCTTTGAAGGATTGGGTTTGGGGTGGTGTAGTGATGAGTTCAGCATTTTGAACTGTGAAGAGTCCTGTGATTCAGAGACAGAGGCAGGGCGGTACCTCGGCACATTGAGAGAAAGTGGATTAGATTGAGACCCTTTCTGGAAGAGTGAATTTAAGTCTTAGGCCAATCGAATGATGCATAGAGAGGGGGGTGAGTGGAGAACAACAGAGGGTGAGTGAAAGTGATGCTTTAGATGACATTAATGCCTCAGCTCTTGCTTGCCCAGCATGTTAGTGTTACTAAAATAGAGTCACAGACCAGTGCAAGCGGGGTTAGAGACCAGTGAGTGGAGAGCAGAATGGTGAAGTAATTGGTGGAAGGAAAAAGGGCACTAGTACACTGTGAGAGAACGGATAATGCCATAGCAACAGCATAATGACTCCAACAACCCCGGCAACAGCTTTCAGAAGTCTTCAAGACCTAATACCAAGCTTCTCAAACCTCCATGTAACAATACAGTGAGAAGTTTGACGTTATACAAGCACCATTAACAAAAACTGACAATCGAAGTAGTACACCAGAAAGAAACTAGTAACTGGTTATGCCCATCATACCTTGGTGTCATGGATGCAACTATCACCTTACACAATACATTCTAATTCCTGAGATAGTTATCAAATGCAATAATTGGTTACTGTAGAAAGAGTCACTTGATTATCCATTTTTCCATCAGCCAATATGGCTACTGTATGTAAAATTGTATCTGCCAGCACCACATTCTACTGGTGCAATGAGGCCACACGTGAGAAAGGAGCCATTAGTTAGGTCGTAACAGCGGCGTGGGTATCTTCCAAGTGAACTCTAGTGTTTCATGTATTTTTGACTGGCTCATATTTTGGGAACTTGAGCACTGATTGAAGAAGATTCTGCTGAGATGGGTTATTGCTGGTTTGTGGAATCTGAAAAATATGGAACACTCTTTAAGTCTACTGGTGCCTGCCACTGTGAAGCTAGGGTTGAAGCAACCAGGTTGGCTGGTTGCTAAACCAACGCACTCATAATTGACGGTTATGATGTAAACAACTGAATTTCTGTGAAGAACTATGTGCCTGCCTTGATATGAAGTATCTCACCACAACGCATACTGACTGCACCGAATACCATTGAATGGGAACTCCTATCCCATCTTCCAAACATCCACAATTTCCCTCAAATGTTGCCACGGCTCTATTTCACATCACATTGAATTCCCTTTTCGAAACTTCAGTTGTCGAGCCACAGTAAGAAATGGCCAGATCCGAACCAGGATCACTCGCCCAGAGAACACTAAATAAATAAACTTAACACTGCTTTGTTGCTTTACATGTCGAGTGTGAATCAGGTGGGAACTTTGTTTTGTAGGAAAGCATAAGTAAAACGGGTTACGTGAGCTGGCGGCTCATCACGCAGTGCCCTCTGGTCTGAGTAAAGTTTACTGTGCTGCCAGATGCTGCACTTCAGTGCTCTCTCCTACATAAATAAGTTGGATATTTCAAAGAGTTGCTATTTTTGTCACAAGATTAAAACCCCTTCATGGGATTTTCTCCTCATATGGTAAAAAAGCTGTTAAAGTTGCTAATAACTCTGGAATCCTCATTATCCGGATGTGGAAACAGAAGGGCTTTTAATCCATCTAACTTCACTGATATGTACTTCAGAAAATACGCAGTAGACTTAGCATGACAGCCAAACCACTGCTGTCGTAAATCATTTGAATATTTTACTCCCGCTTGCAGCATGTTCACATTCTTGATGCGGTAGGAAAGTGGACGATTCCTCTTAGATGAAGGATTTGCAACTCAAATTATGAAGACCGCATTAAGATGGAATCTGTCTCAAATGATTTCTTTTTGAAACAAAAACCCAGCTTTACTACAGTTTGTATGCTTGCACACTCAGCCGACCAATCAAATGGTCTGTTCAGTTAATATATGTGGCCTCAACCAGCCTCATCAGCTGAGCTACATACTCGGTAAATGGACACCAAATCAACCAATGAAACCAGGCTATTCGGCATGGCCAATGGCACCACTGAATTCCAGTAAAATACAAGCAAATAGCCAATCAAATTTTCTGTCAGAGATAATAACTGTCTAAGTAGGAAAATGCGCTGACAGCAAGTCAAAGGGTAGCTTGACTCTTTCATAGCAACATCACATACACATTGAGAAACGCAACAAAATATGCCACTATTATGTCAGATTAAAGTACAGCGATCCATGTGAATATGCCCTTTTTAAAATTTAATTCCACCCATACCTGCTAACAAGTCTGTCTGCCATTATATGTGCACCGTTTCTTCAAGAACAGCAACCGAACTATTGTTCACTTCCATATTAAGTCAATTTCTGATAGCAGAAGTCCACCTTCCTGTCATGCCATCAGACAGCTAGCTGTGGTGCAAGTGACTCCTAACCCCAGCGCGCTGACCATTGTGCGTAGCACTAATTATATGACCCCTATTCAAAGTATAGTCTATCATTGTGGTTTGTAGAAGTTTCTTCCACGAACAATGAAAATAAATGGAAGCAATTACGAAAGAAGGTAAAAACACAACATGGGAAAGCACAAGTCATGTACAGGGCAACATAAACTTCAAGGGTGCAAACCTTGCAAAGTCACGTAATTATCTCTTAACAGTGGTGGAGACCATTCAGGGAGATCTATTTGCTGTCAATTTCTTCCCCGCTGACTGGGGGTTAATTTCATCTTTGTGGACACATAGGCAGTATCTAGTAGATGGCCTCGGTAACAGAGCAAAGCTAGACATGGTTCTTCTACAGCCAGTAATAAAAGTCCTCATAGTACCCATGGATTTTTATCAACCATTAAGAGTTTAAAGAGCCTTCTATTATCAAATATACCTCTTTGTAAAATGTGCAAATTAAAAAGTCTGTAAATTCCTCCACACTTACTGACGTAGTGTGCCGTTTCCTGTTACCTGAGTTGTTATAAATTTGTAATATACATTGTGGGCCACAAAAGGGGACTTCTTGGCACAAGAATGCTAATTAGACATAAATGGGCCATGTTCACACCTCATGGTTACAAGGGAAGAGTCCGGGCATGTGCATTTGATTGGAAATGTGGTGTTACGGCCAGAGTTGCTGACTTTGGAACTGGGGAACCATGTTCAAGTAATAGCATTGGCTCAACATTCCGTGATTCTGGGCAAATCACTTAATGTCACCATGCCCAAAAAAAGAAATGGGTCCTTGTTTAATGTAACTGGTGCTCATGTAAAGTACTCCAATATCTTCGGGTCAAGTTTGCGATATATAAAAAAACGCAAAAAATATATAATACCCAGGGATAGTGGGAGGGGTAGAGGGGATGCAGAGGGAGCAGGAAAGCTGCGCTCGGCTATGCAATCCACTAAGCCCTAAGACTACACAATGACAGGAGTACGTACAGTAGGTGGATACAGTTCCCTTACAAGAAAACTTTAGAAATATAACTACAATTTTCAGTGAAATCATTGAACATGTTTTTACTTTAAGGCCACTCATCAGAGAAAAATTACTCCTTGTCCATGGGAGGGTTATATGTTGCCACACTAAATGAGCCTAGAAAGCAGCAACTACATTAAAGAAGGCATCTTTGCTCCATTCTTAATTTTACTTTTATAGCACTGCTGGACCAGTGCAAGACATAGGCTGCAAGATGTAAGTGCCTAGATAAAAATGCAAAAGTGAGAAATGTAATATGTTTGAATGAATAAGATCGAACATTCATATTTTATATATGGAAGTTAAAAATGTAGGAGCAATAAATTCAAATTACCCAAACTTGGAAAATTCAAATTTGTATATTTTGGTATATTTATATAGTATTTCCAAACAATAAAGCTCTCATATAAATGGCCAAGTTTAGGTGAGTTGACACCAGCAGTAGATACTCTGGACCTGATTACAATCTTGTCGGATGGGATATTCCGTCACAAACGTAACGGATATCCCGTCCGCCATATTTCAAGCTCCATAGGATATAATGGACTTGTAATGCGTTGGACGGGATATCTGTCACATTTATGACAGCGTAACTCTGTCCACCAAGATCGTAATCAGGTCCTCCGTCTGCCGAGCTTCTTCCTCTGGAATCCTAAGTGAAACTTTTTAACTGGGGGATCCCTCCCTTTCTGCAGCATTTATGGTGCTGGAAATATTCTTTGTGCCATCAGATCATGAGTGCACTGGAGCAATACTCGGAGCCCCATGATGCTGCCTGGATGGAGAGTAGTCCAACAAACTGCCAGTTATGTTCTGCTGGATCCCAAACTTGACCGGAACAACTGCATGTTCAAGCGTTACAGCAATGCAATGTTTCTGGGCTACCAAAGCTGGTCAGTATCCTAGCAAAGGAGCCCAGCTTCCCACCAGAAATGGAATTTCTTGACCATGACAGGTAAATACTGAGATATCAATTCCACTAGTCTTAACTCCCTTAGGTCATCATAAAACCTCCCACTTCCAGTAGAAACTTACATGACAGCACTTTATCGCGCTTTGACTCGAATCCTGTTGGCTTAATTCAGATGCTGCCATTTGCAGAAGAATCAAATGAGAGCGGGAGGCTGTATCAAAAGCCCCAGGGCTGCCTTTGAATTTAACATCCATACGTTCTCTGTACTCAGAGGCACCTACATGGAATGAAAAGTCAACATAAAATATTCGGCACTGTGGACAGCTCTTCAGCTATGGATGGTGCCGAAATCTGGAAGAAAGAAGAATCCAGACCATGACCAAGTTCAGGGTCAAAAAATGATTACATTGGTGACTAGGAGCCAATGCACTGCAACCAAATGAAATCCTTCAAGGAAAACTGAGGAAAATTCTGGTAGCAGCATTATGAAAGGACTGACTGTCAAAATACAAAGGAAACCATATTATGGGGCCAAAGTATCGAGGCCTAAATGTTGATAACTAAAATTTCAAGAAGGTAAATCCATACAGGTAAGAATAGATTTACTAGCCTTAACTCTACATATAAGTACCTTGAAGATGTATATATTGTCAAGGTACATGTATGTAGAATGAAATATAGTAAGCCTACACATACCTATATATACTTAGCTTGTTGATAGCTTAGTCCTCAATATTTTTCCTCGATATTCAGGTTGAAAACCTTCTGAATGATTTGGAGCCATGCTAAAGAGTATTGGAAAGGACAATGTAAACAGAGTTGCCATAGTCCAAGCAAGACGGAACAACAGTGTTTCAGCATCTGATGGAAAACTGGAAGACATTTTCTTCCAGACTCCTATTCATCTCGTGAAAATGTGCTATCAATAGTGAGAATGGCTATGTTTCTAAGTACGGTGAATGTGTGAATGTCCACGAGTTGTGGTTGAATGTTCTTCATGTTTTACGTGCGGGACCAGAAGACTGCACTGAATCACTTACTCATCTTTTCTAGGATGGTACGCTTGTCCACTGCTTGGTAGAAGTTCATGTTTGTGAGACAATTGTGCAATATTCTGTGTAAAGTGCACTGCTATACATAGTGTATATGCCACATATCCTGATGACACAAAGCTAAGTAGAATATAGCAGCAGTGGAAAGGGTCTGTACACTCTAGGCACAAGAGCAGACCAGACCCATGGGTATGTGAATTCTGATACAAGAAGGTCACAATAACACACAGGCCAAGTACACACAAAATGGGACTTGAGAATACAATCCTGGAAAAGGTTAGCTGAAGATGAGAACCCAGTCTCATGCCGCAGTTTGTTTTGAAATCAGGATGTGTAGTAACTATGTATTAAATGTAAATAGAAGGTTCAATATTACAACTAGTTTTGCCATTGCATAAGTAAAATTGCACACAACAATTATAATAGAGTTTTCAATGCAAGGCACCAAATCTGACAAATCCGGCAGTATATCGGAAACGTTTTAAAACAGGACCACCAAATAAACATAAGGGATAGGACGTTTGCTTTATGAGGATAGATTTGACCAGTTTAGTTATTTTGTACAAAGAAAAGAGAATAGGCTTAAAAGGATGTTCTTACCCTTTTAAGAATTAAAATAGGTAACAAAAATGTACTTGACCATGGAGAGAAATCTAGGGAAAATAGATGTTCAATTCATTCAATAAGGCCAGGAAAAAATAAGTCCAATCCTTCGAAGGTGCTTAATGGCTGCATCCATCGCGGCTCACAAGTCGAGTTCGGAAGGGTTCTTAGAGAGGCATAGCATTGATGGGTATAATGTTTTTTCTGGGACTATTAAAAAGGGCTAATAAGTAATAATCCTTGTTTGGTATGAATTGCACGAGTTATTCTTCTGCCCAGCTTATACACACTCGAGGAAGAAATGGATTAAACCCATTTGCCAGCTCTTGGGTATTAGGTCATGTTGTGAGGCGGCAAGAATACTGCGAACAGATACGACACAAGCAATAGTATTTAGTGTAAGCAGATATCTCTTTGGTGTTGATTTAATAAGAAAGAGAATAGGACTGAAATTTTAGATACCTATAGGTACTTGTGAGTTTTAATGAATTTAAAACTAGATTTGTACTTTGTTGGCTTTGTACTAGAGGGACTATGTCCCACTATGTATTATTTTAGCTGGTCGCCATGGAACCTTGTATATCTTTGAAAGTCCCATTAATTATTTACAATATAAAATGTACTTTCCATACAAATGTGTGATTTTAAATATTGTTAAAATGCTATTCTATTGTAAAATGTATTTATTGACGGGATTTTATATATATTTATTGTCTTTTAAAAATCTAAGAAAGGTCTTATATTGGGACATTGACTCCCAATAATTGCGCATCGTCGGGCGGGATACCCCTTGAAATGTTGCTGTATGATGTTCTTATATTGAATGCAATCTTTTATGGTTTTTTAAATCGAAATAAAGATTATTGAATTGAATTGTAATAACCCTTGTTTGGTATACAGGATTTCCAAAATTTATATTCATGAGAAAAGTATACTTACAGTGCATATGAATGAGGTAGTTTTATTATTTTATTAATTATACAGCAATTTATAGAAACAGTAAATAAAGAAAGTTCATTAACAGAAAACAGTTCTAAAGAAGAGAAGATTAATATCCAACATCGTGAAAACTGCATAAGGCATTGCGGTGCAATTTTCTGAGGAAACCATGACAATAGACAAGTTATCAGTTCATGGTGGTGGGTAGGCCTGGGTCAACAAAAACAGGAATACCGTAATGTTACCAAACAAAACTGAGCCCATGCTTAGAGTATATCGCGACCGGTCTCCTCCATGCAAAGACAGTCCTGGCTCGAGTGGGTGCAGGCCAGAGGACTCTTTCTTCTTATCCCAATATCCATCTCAGAAAGACGCAGCTGAGTCCGGCAACTTGGATATTTAGTGGTTATACCAAAAATCTGACTTAGCGTGGCCTGTTGGCAAGTGGTGTTGGTGTAAATGAACTGCGTAACTCTGCTGAAGCCTTCAAAGCTTTCTGCGCTCCTGCACAATTGAACACATTAGGAATCTATTACAATTATTTTTTCTTGCTATTATATGGAACACGCAATATTTACCAGGATTAGTGCAGCAGACCCTGCGATTAGGGTCACAGTCATTTCTTTGGCTGCCTTCACCCCTCTATCATTTATTTATTTAATTTTGTAGGCACAGGCACTTTTTACTCCATGACATTCTCTTTATCTCCTTTTTCCTGTGGGAAAACCTCTTAAGAACCATCAAATGTAGGACACACTGAAAGAACCATTTGGAGATAATTAGCCTTTTTTGGAAGCTCCTTTAATGAAAAGCAGTTCTTCCCCCTTAAGTGCTTACATTTTGACTCGCAGAGTAGGTCGTCCTAGGAGCCGCTAGGCGGCCTGGGCCTCGCCTTGAAGCCTGGTGTCCAAAGTGCTCCAACCCTCCTCCCCCCGCACCCCTCTCTCTCGTGCCCTCTGTCCCTGGTTACCTACATGACCCTAGTAGGTATTTGTGCTGCTGTACTTAAAGGCCCCACCTTCCCACAAGAGACAGCTCAATAAAGCCAGCATTCTTCAGCCAGCGTGACCTTTGACCGTATCTTGGCCGCCGAACTCTTTTGGCTGGCGGGACACTCTTCCCTCTCTGAGGGAATCATAATCTTTCACTTCCGCGGGCTTCTTGTGTAAACCTTCCAAGACGTGAGAGCCCAGCGCCACATACCACGCACTGCATTTGAATTTCGCACGCGCTTCCCTGGATCAGGATGTAACGGCTGTGTTTTTTTACGAACGTGAGACTCGGTTCTAAACATCTCAGACCCTCGCTTCCGGCGTATTGTTTTGATTAGCTGAGACATTCACTGCCTGGAGACTGAAAAAAGTTGTTTTTATTCCTAACAACCTCATTGTGGTGAGAGACGAAATGTCGTTAGAGAGGCTTCTGCGAGAGAGATCTAAAACAATGTTTTACAATTCGGAGTAGTTGTGCTGTCGTTAGGGTGACCAGAATTTGAAAGCCAAAAACTGGGACATTTCACAAAAATAGAAGGACTACAATTTTACTTCAACCGAGCGCAGAAAATGACCACGCACCTCAGCAGACAATTGCAGGAGAGGCAGTAAGACTAAGAACACAAATAAAATGCAATTTTTAAAGCCAGTAGCATGCCTGTTAATTAAATTGCTTTCTTATAACAGCTGCTAACTCTCCCTGCTTTGGAAAACATAAAAAGGCACCTCCCACCGTTTTCAGTCGACCCTCTCTAAAAAACCGGGACATAAGCTAAATTTCCCGAAATCTGCCAGGACAGCTGGTGAAAACCAGAACTGTCCCGGCAAATCCGGAACGCCAGGTCACCCTAGCTGCCGTGAACGTGCTGCGCGGGTCCAACAGATTTGCCTCAACCAGGATGGCGCATATTTAACATTTAAAAAAAACTTCAACATTCAGTTCTCAGTCAAAAATGCCATATAGCCGAATGGCCTGGACCGGAATACGTGCTCTTGAAAACAGTATTTCCGCCACACCCAGTGGGAGGAGGAAGAGGAAAAGTGGGAGGAAGAAGGATGCTGTAATCAGGAGCTCCTCAACCTGTCGACTGGCTTTTCCCATTATAGACTTGGTGCCAGTGGCGTCTGCCTCTGAGCGGGGTTGGTGGGGCGGGAGAGGAGTGGGTGGTGACATTTAAAAAAAAATATACTTACTTTCTCTGCAAAATAAAAATAAATAAACTTACCTTCTCCGCCGCCGCACACCTCTCCCGCTGCTGCATGCCTCTCCTCCATCTACTGGCAGCACCGGAAGCACCCAGGCTTCCGGACTCTCTCAGCCAATCACGACGCTGCCTGAGCAGCGTCTATGATTGGTCTTAGCGGCCTCTTTGGCCACTCAGACAGTGCCTGGGGAGGCTGGGCATGTTCTTCACGGGGCTGTGAAACACAGCCCAATGGAGAATATGCTAAGGGTGCATGACGGTTTGGCCGGCCCTAGAGGGCCGGTTAAACCCGTGATGTGCACGTAGGGAGGGAGTGCAAACCACTCCTGCTCCCTCTGCGGAGAGCCAGCCCCGCCCCGCCCAACCTGGCTGGAGCAAAGAAAAATAAAATGATAATAACTTCTTGCTATTATCATTTTACTTTTCTTTAGCACTGCTCAAGAAGCAGTGGGGCGATGCTCCTCCGCCTTAGCGGAGGAGCCGCCACTGCTTGGTGTGCTTTTCACAAGTAGAATGCCACATCAAAAATTCGGCTTTGCCAGGCACACTGTGTTTTTGCTGCATTATTATACACACCAACGTTTGTGTCACAGTCTGAAGTCATTGTGGTGCTAAACATGGCTGTTTCGAGGCTGAAATAGTTCTCTGAGGTTCTCCAACAGCAGGGCCAGTTCTAGGGTGCCACCAGCAGAGGGTGGCAGATTGCTTGCCCCTGCAAGCAGCGAATTCCATTACTTTGCCTGGGGTAGCAGAATGCCTCTTCATATAAGGAAACAAAGATCTTTGCTCGGGCCCCATCATAAGCTACGGTATATATAAATGTGTAAAATGACCCAAGTGGCTGCACAGATTCCCAGCATTCTCTAGGTCCTTTGCCACAAATCCACAGTTGACCAAGAAGTTCTCTCGTCAGTGGGCTACAGTACCGACCTCAGGGCCGGACTGGCCGTAGGGGGCATCAGGCGTTTGCCCAGGAGGCTGGGGGCTGGTTTCGGAGGGGTGGGGACCTGTTTTGTTACTGGGGGCTGGTTTTGCAGCAATGTTGCAATATCGGCCCCCAGTAACAAAAGCAGCAGTGCTGGGGGATGATTTTGTAAACCAGCAGTGCTTCACGCTTGCACCCATCTCCCCCTCCACGCCTCCGGCCGGTCCAACAAAATTGCCAGGACTGCTATGGGTCCCCAGTACGGCCCTGACCGACCTGGCCCACAAGCACCCTGAGAGTCTGCTTAGCCCATGCCTACTGAGCAACCTGGTCACTACCACTGTTATACATTGCATGCAATACCTGTGAATAAATAATAATTATAGTGCGCCCAGCACTTTCTGTTTTGGTGCTCTGATCATCATGATAACACAGCTTACCATTGATGAACCCTATTACAGCTAATGCGCAGCCCCCAGGGCAGCAGTGAACTGGCGCCTGCCCTGGGGGCAGCATAGTAGTGAAGAGCAGGCTGGCTGTTTGAAGCAGCCGGTTCGTCTTTCACAGTGCAGATGGCACTCAGCCTGTTTTTGAAAGTAGAACAGAGATTCCCCCTTCAGGCGGGTGCAGTGAGTGACTGTACCTGCTTCCAGGGAAAGGTCCGGGGGTCTAGGTCTATGGGACCTCCTTTCCTCCTCGTGGAGAGATTGCACTGACTGTGCGTCAATACTTTGAGCAGAACAATCAATGCGCCTCCTGACAGTCTCTTTCAATCTGCACCCACGTCCATAATACAGTGCGGGCACAGAAGCAAAGTCTTTTCCTCATTAGTACCCCTTTAGAATCGCGCAATCTGTATTACAGAAGGGGCAGTGCGGCCCTTCTATAATACCAAAGTGCCTTGGGGGTGTAGAAAGCGGGTGCATACGCCCCTTTCGTTCTGAGAGTACTCAAGTGCATCCCTGTTCTGTTCCGCTCATCGACCACACTGGCACCTTGACACCTCTCATAGCTGCTTATCTGCCCCTGCAATCTGATCAAGGTTTCATTCGTGTTATCTTCACCCTTCCTCCCCATAGCCCCATTATGCAGACTCTGGACAGTGTGGTTGCTACAGAGATGCTGCAGGTAGATGAACAAATAAATACATTGTTCAAATAATTTCAATACCTTCTCTGATAATTCAACAGATTATATTCAGACAAGCTACTGAAACCCCTAAGGTGAGAATGCCTTCTGGGCTTCACCAGGGATAAGAAAGTGCCATACAGATGTCAATGTAGTACAATATACTTTCCAATACTTTGTAATTGTAAGTGCATTTCTATAGCACTTACTACCTCTACGACGTTCCTCTCTCAGCCATAGGGATTGCATAGTGTTTCCATAGGATAATTCGTCTCTTTAACTGACCTGTTTCAAGCACTTAAATAACAGTATTTCAATAAGCAAATGGCATCTGCAATGCAAACAAGCCTTATGAGAGCGCCAAAGTTCTTTCCTTGTTCACCAAGCACTGTTACTGTGCAGACATGTAACTGGATGGTATTGTTTCACGTTTTTGAAGAAATGGTCAAATAATTGATGACCATATCTACAATGGTGAAAATGTACTAGTAAAAAGTAATAATCAAGAACAATTTTTCACTAACCACCAAAAATAAACATATATTGATAAAACTAATAGGTTGGAGTTTGCTGTAAGCCTTTTGGCTTTGCCAATGCTTGTTTTGTTACTGCTTTTGTAAAACTTTGTTTTTGGAGGAGCTGCTAGACTTTAACCGATTAAAAAAAGCCAAAAAGCAAAAATATATTTTGGTCTGAAAAGGCACACATTACCATTGTAGGCTCTAGCACAAAATGAACTACTTTATGTATGGATGTTCTCCTTATGAAGGGGCAGAATACAGCCAATCACAGTGAAATTAGCCAATGGCTGAAGTGGGCTTACCTATTGCCCCATGCTATACTGTAGTGGTGGAAGAAAAATGTGAACAACACAGTAACAGACGAATGGATAAAGAGGCCTAACCAGAAAGTGACTAGAAGTACACAGAATTCTGCATTTTACAGCACAGCCGGCCCCGATTTCGATTAATCTGATTGGAAAAGTAATACCAAATGGGGACCAGGTGAGCAGCACACAAGTCTCCAGGGTGCAGTAGAGATTTAGGTGAAGCAACCCACCGCACAAGGCATCCCTTTAGTTGGGAGCACATAGCAAGGACACATGCACCCCTGTACCACTCTGCATGCTCTAGAATGAGGGGGTATAAGGTAGGATTTATGGGGTAAGAGACGAAAGAAGGGGAGGGAAACTGGGAAGTAAAACAGGAGCTGAATTTGAACATGCATGGGATATTTGCACGGAGATACTTATGCTGTACGAACAAGAAACTCAGTCCAGCCTTTTGTGGTGCAACAGACGGGATTTTTTGGACAGACAAGGCAGACTTTCCAGCCCTCATCTGGCTTTATTATATAGGGATCAATTCATACTCGTTTCCATGATGCTGTTGTGCCACCATTGTAAGTGGTGCCTGGCAGGGCTGTTAGAGCATCCTCTGTTTGCGAACACATGTCCCAGACTGGACTACGTTTCACTTTCAGGGTCAGACTGCCACAGAAAATAGGCCCGGGTACCTAAGAAAAATGGGCCCCTATTAGTGAATTAGTTAAAAAAGGGGCCCATGTTTGCAAATTGGGGCAATTTTGAATTTGTAAAGATGCGTTAGATAAGTGTTTTGTAAGATATGGAAGACTGCATGGATTTGTGCTTACTGCAGGCAATGTTTGTCCTTCGATGCTTGTGACGGAACCATGACTCATGACGGCATGGTTCCGTCACGACCACGCCCGCGATTGGAATGTCCAGCACCGGGCTGGAATTCCTGCCGCAGGCAAGGTGTTAATATCAGGAAAATGAACAGTAAACACCAGCCCAGCAGACCATAAAAGCAACAAACAAACATCAAAAAAAGGCCCACATACTGACCTGTCATACCAGCCCGTCGGGCACTGCCTGATTGCCCTGTAGGCCAGTCTGACCCTGTTCGCTTTTGAAGACTGGATCCAAGCTGACATGGAGCCACCATAGGGATTCCTCACTGCAGAGGAAGGTGAAGAAAAACATCCCCAACATACCTGTAACACTATGCTGCAAGCATCCCCAGGCTCCTGTCGTAAGCACCCTTCTAAGTGTCACCTCTGACACAAGCGTCCTCTCTCTCCCAGTATTGATCTCCACTTCCTAAGAAATGCACCCATCTCTGCCCAGTGTAGGTGCTCTCCCTGCCTCTAGTTTGAGCAGCACTCATGCTGCTATAAGCACCCCCCATCTTCCAGAGGCAGTAGCCCCTCTGCCTCTACTGTGGGTGTCCCTTCGTCCCGGTCTCCCGTCTGCCTCTACTGTGGGTGTCCCTCTGTCCTGGTCTCCCCTCTGTCTCTACTGCAGGTGTCCCTCCATCCCGGACTCTCCTCTGCCTCTAATGCAGGTGTCCCTCCGTCCAGGTCTCCCCTCTGCCTCTACTGTGGGTGTACCTCTGTCCCGGTCTCCCCTCTGCCTCTACTGCAGGTGTCCCTCCGTCCAGGTCTCCCCTCTGCCTCTACTGTGGGTGTCCCTCCGTCCCGGTCCCCCCTCTGTCTCTACTGCAAGTGTCCCTCCGTCCCGGTCTCCCCTCTGTCCCTACTGCAGGTGTCCCTCCGTCCCGGTCTCCCCTCTGTCTCTACTGCAGGTGTCCCTCTGTCCCGGTCTCCCCTCTGTCTCTACTGCAGGTGTCCCTCTGTCCCGGTCTCCCCCCTACCTTTACTGCGGGCGTCCCTCTGTCCCGGTCTCCCTTCTGTCTCTACTGTGGGTGTCCCTCTGTCCCGGTCTTCTCCATTGCAGGTGTCCCTCCGTCCCGGTCTCCCTTCATCCTCTACAGCGGGTGTCCCTCCGTCCTGTCTCCCCCCTGCCTTTACTGCGGGCGTCCCTCTCTCCCGGTCTCTACTGCGGGTGTCCCTCTGTCCCGGTCTCCCCCCTGCCTTTACTGAGGGCGTCCCTCTGTCCCGGTCTCCCTTCTGTCTCTACTGCAGGTGTCCCTCTGTCCCGGTCTCCCCTCTGTCTCTACAGCGGGTGTCCCTCTGTCCCGGTTTCACCTCTGTACTGCGGGTGTCCCTGTCTCCCCTCTGCCTTTACTGCAGGCGTCCCTCTGTCCCGGTCTCCCCTCTGTCTCTACTACAGGTGTCCCTCTGTCCCGGTCTCCCCTCTGTACTGCGGATGTCCCTCCGTCCCTGTCTCCCCTCTGTCTCTACTGCGGGTGTCCCTCTGTCCCGGTCTCCCCTCTGTACTGTGGGTGTCCCTCCGTCCCGGTCTCCCCTCTGTCTCTACTGCAGGTGTCCCTCCGTCCCGGTCTCCCCTCTGTCTCTACTACAGGTGTCCCCCCGTCCCGGTCTCCCCCCTGCCTATACTGCGGGCGTCCCTCTGTCCCGGTCTCCCCTCTGTCTCTACTACAGGTGTCCCTCCGTCCCGGTCTCCCCTCTGTCTCTACTACAGGTGTCCCCCCGTCCCGGTCTCCCCCCTGCCTTTACTGCGGGTGTCCCTCTGTCCTGGACTCCCCTCTGCCTCTACTGTGGGTGTCCCTCTGTCCCGGTCTCCCCTCTGTCTCCATTGCAGGTGTCCCTCCGTCCCGGTCTCCCCTCATCCTCTACAGCTGGTATCCCTCCGTCCCGTCTCCCCCCTGCCTTTACTGCGGGCGTCCCTCTGTCCCGGTCTCTACTGCGGGTGTCCCTCTGTCCGGGTCTCCCCCCTGCCTTTACTGCGGGCGTCCCTCTGTCCTGGTCTCCCTTCTGTCTCTACTGCAGGTGTTCCTCTGTCCCGGTCTCCCCTCTGTCTCTACTGCGGGTGTCCCTCCGTCCTGTCTCCCCCCTGCCTTTACTGCGGGCGTCCCTCTCTCCCGGTCTCTACTGCGGGCGTCCCTCTGTCCCGGTCTCCCCTCTGCCTCTACTGCAGGTGTCCCTCTGTCCCACTCTCCCCTCTGTCTCTACTGCGGGTGTCCCTCTGTCCCGGTCTCCCCTCTGTCTCTACTGCGGTCGTCCCTCTCTCACGGTCTCTACTGCGGGAGTCCCTCTGTCCCAGTCTCCCCCCTGCCTTTACTGCGGGCGTCCCTCCGTCCCGGTCTCCCCTCTTTCTCCATTGCAGGTGTCCCTCCGTCCCGGTCTACCTTCATCCTCTACAGCGGGTGTCCCTCCGTCCTGTCTCCCCCCTGCCTTTACTGCGGGCGTCCCTCTCTCCCGGTCTCTACTGCGGGCGTCCCTCTGTCCCGGTCTCCCCTCTGCCTCTACTGCAGGTGTCCCTCTGTCCCAGTCTCCCCTCTGTCTCTACTACAGGTGTCCCTCTGTTCCGGTCTCCCCTCTGTCTCTACTGCGGTCGTCCCTCTGTCCTGGTCTCCCCTCTGTCTCTACTGCAGGTGTCCCTCTGTCTCTACTGCAGGTATCCCTCTGTCCCAGTCTCCCCTCTGTCTCTACTGCGGGTGTCCCTCTGTCCCGGTCTCCCCTCTGTACTGCGGATGTCCCTCCGTCCCTGTCTCCCCTCTGTCTCTACTGCGGGTGTCCCTCTGTCCCGGTCTCCCCTCTGTACTGCGGGTGTCCCTCCGTCCCGGTCTCCCCTCTGTCTCTACTGCGGGTGTCCCTCTGTCCCGGTCTCCCCTCTGTCAGTAGAGACAGAGGTGTCCCTCTGTCCCGGTCTCCCCCCTACCTTTACTGCGGGCGTCCCTCTGTCCCCGTCTCCCTTCTGTCTCTACTGCGGGTGTCCCTCTGTCCCGGTATCCCCTCTGCCTCTACTGCTGGTGTCCCTCTGTCCCGGTCTCCCCTCTGTCTCTACTGCGGGTGTCCCTCTGTCCCGGTCTCCCCCATACCTTTACTGCGGGCGTCCCTCTGTCCCGGTCTCCCTTCTGTCTCTACTGCGGGTGTCCCTCTGTCCCGGTCTCCCTCTGTCTCTACTGTGGGTGTCCCTCTGTCCCGGTCTCCCCTCTGTACTGCGGGTGTCCCTCTGTCCCGGTCTCCCTCTGTCTCTACTGCGGGTGTCCCTCTGTCCCGGTCTCCCTTCTGTACTGCGGGTGTCCTTCTGTTTCGGTCTCCCCTCTGCCTCTACTGCGGGTGTCCCTCTGTCCCGGTCTCCCTTCTGTACTGCGGGTGTCCTTCTGTCCCGGTCTCCCCTCTGCCTCTACTGCGGGTGTATCTCTGTCCCGGTCTCCCCTCTGTACTGCGGGTGTCCTTCTGTTTCGGTCTCCCCTCTGCCTCTACTGCGGGTGTCCCTCTGTCCCGGTCTCCCTTCTGTACTGCGGGTGTCCTTCTGTCCCGGTCTCCCCTCTGCCTCTACTGCGGGTGTCCCTCTGTCCCGGTCTCCCCTCTGTACTGCGGGTGTCCTTCTGTTTCGGTCTCCCCTCTGCCTCTACTGCGGGTGTCCCTCTGTCCCGGCCTCCCTTCTGTAATGCGGGTGTCCTTCTGTCCCGGTCTCCCCTCTGCCTCTACTGCGGGTGTCCCTCTGTCCCGGTCTCCCCTCTGTCTCCATTGCAGGTGTCCCTCCGTCCCGGTCTCCCTTCATCCTCTACATCGGGTATCCCTCCGAACCGTCTCCCCCCTGCCTTTACTGCGGGAGTCCCTCTGTCCCGGTCTCTACTGCGGGTGTCCCTCTGTCCCGGTCTCCCCCCTGCCTTTACTGCGGGCGTCCCTCTGTCCTGGTCTCAATTCTGTCTCTACTACAGGTGTCCCTCCGTCCTGGTCTCCCCTCTGTCTCTACTGCGGGCGTCCCTCTGTCCCGGTCTGCCCTCTGTACTGCGGGTGTCCTTCTGTGCCAGTCTCCCCTCTGCCTCTACTGTGGGTGGCCCTCTGTCCTGGTCTCCCCTCTGTCTCTACTGCAGGTGTCTCTCCGTCCGGGTCTCCCCTCTGTCTCTACTGCAGGTGTCCCTCTGTCCCGGTCTCCCCTCTGTCTCTACTGCAGGTGTCCCTCCGTCCCGGTCTCCCCTCTGTCTCTACTGCAGGTGTCCCTCCGTCCCGGTCTCCCCTCTGTCTCTACTGCAGGTGTCCCCCGTCCCGGTCTCCCCCCTGCCTTTACTGCGGGCGTCCCTCTGTCCTGGTCTCCCTTCTGTCTCTACTACGGGTGTCCTTCTGTCCCGGTCTCCCCCCTACCTTTACTGCGGGCGTCCCTCTGTCCCGGTCTCCCTTCTGTCTCTACTGCGGGTGTCCCTCTGTCCCGGTCTCCCTTCTGTCTCTACTGCGGGTGTCCCTCTGTCCCGGTCTCCCTCTGCCTCTACTGCGGGTGTCCGTCTGTCCCGGTCTCCCTTCTGTCTCTACTGCGGGTGTCCCTCTGTCCCGGTCTCCCTCTGTCTCTACTGCGGGTGTCCCTCTGTCCCGGTCTCCCTCTGTCTCTACTGCGAGTGTCCCTCTGTCCCGGTCTCCCCTCTGCCTCTACTGCGGGTGTCCCTCTGTCCCGGTCTCCCTTCTGTCTCTACTGCTGGTGTCCCTCTGTCCAGTGACGTAACAATAGCCCCCGTCGCCCCCTCGGGGCGGGGGGAGGTTGGGGGGCGGGGGGTTCCAGGACTGTGCACGGGCCCCTGTCCTGAGAGCTCCTTACTGTATCCGGAGTGAGGGGGCCCCTACATGTACTTTGCAGGGGGGGCCCTTCAAGTTTCGTTACGATCCCTGATGCCACACATGCAGCATCCCTCCCACCCCCCACGGGAAGGGACCCTCTGTCCGCGCGCGGGAGCACGTGCAGGTCATTGTGACCAGTGCTCCTCCAGGAGCCCATTTATGACTCTTTTTCAATCAGGATTTCAGGTGTTAGGCTTGTTTTCTGCTCGAAATTTGGAGGCAGAAAATTGATTTGTCTGTTAAGAAAAATGCGAGGGACACCAGGCTGCTCGGATGTAAAGAAAAACAGATTGCTTGATAGATTGCGGCTGTCCGAGGCCCCCGCAGGGGGCCACTAAAGAGGGCAGCCCTCTAGTACCATCGGGGCACCCCACACCCCCTTAGGGGCAGGGACTCAGGGAGGAGTCCCCCCAGCCTGGGAGGGGAGCGTCACTTCCTGGGCGCGAGGACAGGGGGAGGGGTATATAGGCCTCCCCCACCATCTGGTCGTCCTCGCTCGCGCGCCGGACACGCCGTCTTGGTCGCATCTGGTCCAGGTCGTCGTGGTCGCATCTGGTCCAGGTCATCGTGGTCGCATCTGGTCCAGGTCATCGTGGTCGCATCTGGTCCAGGTCATCGTGGTCGCATCTTTTTCGCGGGATAGGCAGGACGGTAGTCGGTGAGTGGCTAGTTGCAGCCCCCCCTCACTTGTTTTGCCCCCTGCCCCCTGCCCCAGGACTCGGCTGGGTCTCCCGCAGCATGGTCACCGTTGCAGCCACAGCAAAGGCTGCGAGTGCGCTGTGGTGCGAGGTCGGGGTAAGGATGACGGATTGGGGTGTTCACCGCCCAAATTTACAGCCGTGTTGGATGCGGCCTGGGCCGAGCGCTAGCCCTCATGCAGGGCTTGGGCACAGGGGTTGCCCGTTTGGGGCTGGGGCGAGTTGCGCACCTGGACCGGAAAGAGCACGGGGGTCGGGTCGGATAAGTCGCGTCGTCCGGTTCGGTTTCCGATTATGTGAAACAGGGAAGTCAGCCTCATCCTCTTCCAGTAAAGTCAGTGGGACTGAGTTTTAAGGGCAGTTTCTTTTGCAGCGCTGCCTGTTCCGCATTATCCAGACACAACGAGTTGGGTAAATTGACTACTGCCAAAAGTAGTGGCAGTAGGCTCACAGTGATATGTCGCCTTGCATACAGTTGTTGTTTTACTGTTAGAAACAATCCATGCTGCACACGAGCAATCGCTATGGGTGTGTTTTGCTACCAGGTTTTAGACTGATAAGGATTGGTTTATACCGGTATATTGTTCAGACTTCATGTTTGAATTTGAGGAGTTGTAGGACTCATTCGTCATTCAGTGCTATGTGCACCGATGCGGTTACTCAAGCGACGCTCTTTCAGAGACCCTCAGACCCTCACGTTGCATGTTTGAAAACCCGTGCCGCTCTCGTCTCGGCCGGGTAGCTCAGTTGGTTAGATCGTGGTGCTAATGACGTAAAGGTCACGGATCGATCCCCGAACTGGCCAGAAACTTTGTATACTTCGAAATAGAAGTCCCTGTAGTAGTCACGGTACTGGAGATTTGTAGATCAGTCCCCTTGACCGACCAACGATGTATAGGCGGCAGTAGTGGTGCCCGCCTCGCATACGATGTTTGGGTAATCGCTCATGTTCCGTGGCATGTTGGTGTTCAGGTTAGGGTTGTAGCAATTTAAGCAGACAAAGGCAGCGTAAGGCCGACATAAGATCGTCGTTACCATTGGGCTAACGGCTATTAGAAACGTTTCCTATAATGTGTGTTGTATGAACGCGGTCACAATACTTCTCGCATCCTCATGTCTCAGGTACAAGGTAGCACAAATGGTTACAGGGAGGCGCTACCAATAACGAAGGTACAGGTTACAAAGTTAGGCAAATGTACATGCGGGCGATAATGGCGGCCACCTCGCAGACGGTGCACATATGGTTTGTCGAGGGCGGCAACCTGAGTAGAATAGGCAACCGTAATGCAAGGGCATGATTGCGTTTATATCATTCGACAGTAACGCTGCGCAAGAATAATGGCGGGGCAGTGTGGTCTTTAAGGCATCGAAGCTATTAGTTGGAGGCGGGTGCAAAAGAAAATGATTGAGGTTACTGCAGCGCTGAATCGGAGCGGGTTGTTTTTAGCGCCTCGCACGGACACCGGTGCTTATGTCGTTGGCCACAGGGTGTGCTGTTTGTGTAATTGGAAGAAGTAGCACAACAGTTGTTTGTTTATTACATGTACATTGAAAACAGCTAGCGCATGCCCCAAAGCCATTCCCAGAGCTGTGGGGGCCTTGGGCGGTCTCAATTGTCGCACTTATAGGAGTGTCTCGGTTGGTAGTTGGGCGGGCACTGTTGCATTACACCACTGACGCAGGCTGTTAAGTCCAGTTGTGCGTTTGACTTTGTGGGCCCCATCTGAAGCACAGGGTACCGAGCAGCTGGGATGGTCTAGCACTGCAATTTGTTACGACAGGTTTGCATTTTCCATGCCCGGGTGGCCCTGCACAAAGGGGGCTATAAGGTCTAGCGCTCCCACCCTGCTGACCAGCAAGTGCTTGGAGAGGCATCCAGCAGGGCGGGGCCTCAGCTGTGCAGCTGGAGCACGCAGGAGCGGGGGCCCTTTGCGGTGGGGGGGGGCATTATTGCAGGGTGACTCTCCAGGGATAATTGCATGTTGTTGTTTACCTCCCCAGAAGACTTCTACAGGGTCCAGTCGCACAGGATCCACTTGGACTAACGAGTGGCCGCGGGGCCACGTGGACAACCGTGGGGCAGTGCAATACCTGCCCGGCGGGCGACGAGTAGAGTGGGTAGGTAGGTGCGGCTCACGCAAGGTCGGCGCCCATGGTGCATTCGGCGCAGCATGCATTGCCGGTTGGTAGGAGGGGTGGCAGAGAACGGAGGTTCACAGGTGCCACAAGCACAGGGCAGCTGGCGTACACCATTAGAAGGGGCGCCACTTACGGGGTGCCCAACTGAATGTAATTGAACACGCAATTTTCGTTTACTGCCGGCAATCACCAAATAACCATTTTCCCTTGCCCTTCGTGTGCTCCGAGGGGGATCAGCGCTAGATTGTTTGCAACCTAGGAATTTCAAAGTTTTCCAAGCATGGCCTCCCTGCACCTAGGACTCACTTGGTGAGTGGTTTCGGGTTTATGGATGTTCGTGGGCCCCAGTGAGGAGAGTTAAGTGCCTGGTGTGTGGGGCAGATATTTTAAGGGAAGGGGGTGGTGAGATCATTCACCACTGCTGGATCCACCTCACATGCGGTTTAGCGGTTCACTGTTTGGGTCGGTATATGTGGCCAGGATGTGTAAAGGAGGGAATTCATGTCCCACGGTGGTGTACAGGCACCGTTTTCCCCACCTGCAGAAGCAGGGGGCGGCAGACTCCCCAGAGCGGCGGTGGCAGTTCAAATTTGTGCACTCAAGCTTCATGTAGGGGCCGTTGTTAAGGTGGGGTACTTACAGTGGTGCCTTTGTGTGTGACCTGCGCAGTGGATTGGTTGGTTGTGGTGCCTTTCCTTGGAGTTTGGGATGCTCGGTACAAACCTCGGCTTGTCCCGTTGGCGCCTGGGGGGCGCTGTGGGGGGTGTGCGCTGTGAGCAATCGGTTTCGTTTATTGCATTGAGCGAAGACTTCGCTGCTTGGCCAACAAGGTCCTTGTGCTACCAGGGGTTATGGAACATGTGTACATCGCTCAAGGTGCCTCCAAGCCCGGAAAGGCGCACAAAAGCTGCCGTAAACCTTGGTGGTCTTAGAGTTTCTCGTTGGTCTAATGGGTGTAATTACTGATATCTGTATTACTGTAGGGGTAATGTTACGGGTGAGAAAGTGTGGCAATGGGCCACTAATGCTAAATTACAGCATCAAGTTTACCTGTGTAATTTGACCGGGTGGATTCTGGTGCGCTGTACGTCACTTAATTGTCACACCGGTGCTTGTGACAGTCTGCCACGAGTTAGCGCTGTATGTCTATTTTAGAGATGACCACAACAGGCAGTGATTAATTCAATTTACATTAAAATCCCTATTGCCTGCTGCCCAAGCCATTCTTATAGCTTTGAGGGCTTGGAATAGGCGGAATGGTCACGCGTGCACGAGTGTCAGGGTTAGTAGTTGTGGTGTTACTAGGATTGGCGGCACGGCAGGGGCAAGGTGTGGTGCAAAAGGAAGTGGCCGCCTGACGTGAGTCCTGGCATTTAGTGGCACAAGTGTCAGGTTTTCTGTGGAACGGCCTTGCTGTAGTGTAACGCGGGCGAATGCTGATTCTAGTTTCGCGCAATATTGGGCGTCTCTATGTATGTGTCGCCGTGAACAGCTCTAGGTCAGAACTTGTGTTACTCCGCCTTCAGTTGGCGCTGCGGTGCATCTGCCTTGGCAGTAACCGGACAGGGTGCCCTGGGTGGGGCTAAACAGTATATCGGTTTGGGGTTGATTATTGGTGCATTAAACCAATTTGTACTGCTACGGTGCCATAAAGTGGGGAGGCCACTTGGGGGCAGTGTTTCTCACTTTGGCTGAAAATGAATGAATAATGTCTTCATTCACTAATACCGATAATGGGCATTGCTCCATCCTTTTCAGCACGGTAGACCAAATCGGTTTGATATGTCTTTGACTTTGATGAGCGATTTGTTCAATGCTTTTCTTTCATAGAACTATTTTCTCAAAATTTTAATTCAGTAGTTTTGGATGGCGCCTATGTCCCAAATCCAACACTGTTTCATTGACGAGCTGGTGTCTCGCATTTAAGGGGATGTCCATGGTTCTTTGCGTGGCTAATTAATGTTTCCAGTACACAAAGACAACCGTTGCTTAAGGCCTCATGCTCCTATTGCTTCAGCCTTGGTTTGGTCGTACCATAAGGGGGGCCAGTCACTTACGTATAAACCATCGGTTGGCTGCGTTAGAAAGACTTTTCTCACACCTGAGATTATCTGGAGCCCCTATAGCGGAGAATTCGGAGGAGAACTGGACAGACCACTGCCTCCAGTGGGCCGGCTGTCCACCGGTGCTTGTTCAAGACTCTGTCTCATGGCGCCCGAGTTAAATCGTGGAACATGTAGGTTTCAATTGTTTCAATATCCGTTCTGTCTGGGCATTCGACCCAATCGGTGTCGCGAGTGACCACTCAGTTGGTCATTGTTTCTCTGCCCCCACCCCCCCTTAGCACACGTGCAGGTCAGGGGGCCAAGGTGGGACACTCCAGAGAGGTCCACCTTCTTGTTAGTTTTGTTGGTTTCGAAGTAGGCAGGAACTGTACTGCTCCCCTCAATGGGCTTTAAACCGTAGAGGGTTCCTCTTGGATGTGGCACGGCTGTGTCTGGCTGTCCTTTTGTTTGCTTATATCGATGTGCGATTCTAATTTAGTATTATGCCCGGGTTGCAAGGATGGAATTCGCACGTTCTTTCACCTTTACCAGAGTCGCCTGTTTGCCCCCTGGGTGTATGTCTGGATTGCGGTATTATGGGTGTTACTGGTTTGTGGCCGATTTTAGGGGAAGTGGCCCCATTGGCTAGTTCCTGCATGAAGCAGAGGTTTCCTGGCGGTTTCTTAATTGGCACTAATGCTTTAGACCTCTATTCTGTTCCACGAGTCCTCGTAGTGCCCTCACTAAGTGGGACGATATTGATAAGTTGGATACATGGCATCTAGTATTGGGACGACCGCCGAACCTCACGTGTGCCTTACAAATCCAGGTACAGCATGATAGGATTAGTGGAGATATCCCGGCAGAGGGTTTGTTGACCACAAAGGCTGAACGGGTTGATATGTCGCCTATGTCATGGAATTGGATGACATCTGCATAGCAACAGGTGGATAGCGCATTGGGTGCTTGTGGCACATTTGATAATGGTGCAGGATAATTATTGTTTTACTCTAGGAAACGGGGATCTTACGCCAAGGTTCTGTCTTTCTTTGCCGTCGGTTACCAGCCCAATGGTGGGGAAGTACAATTTTACACTTACTCGGGCAATTACAACGCAACGAGAGGTGCTGCGAAGGCAATGCCTCGGCCCCTGATGGACTAGGTTTAATTTTAGTTGTGTGGGAGTGGGGCTCGCAAGCTCGTCCTGTCTTGCCATGTCTGGTCGATGCAGCTAAAATGTGCCCTCTGCAAACAAGGGCAGGTTACAAGTCGCTTCAGTTAAGACATATTCACCCCCGCGTTAGCCAGGGCAGCAGGCGGGTTGTGGTAGTTGTCATCTAACAAGTGTGCTGCGGTGCAAAAAAGTTTGGTAAACACTGCGTTGGAGCCAAATGGTGACAGGGTATTATAGACCATTTGGCATTCCCAATATTCAGGAAACGGCAGGTATTTGCACATAATGTTCCCCTCTGGTTCCCACAGACTTGTCTGCCCCCTTGGTTACCCCTCCTATGGGCTAGAACCAGAGACTGGAAGGGGCATCTTCTGCGACCTGTCTCCCAAATACGTTGATAGTCAACGCTGGGGTAGATGTACCTTGAAGGGCATGATTACTCCTTGGGTTGTTCCAAAATTTTGGGGTCAAACTGGGTTGGAGTACTAAGTCCACAGTCCTTAGGAATCATCCAGCATTCCTTCAATCCAAGTGAGGGCAGTTAGTGTTACATAAGTATCAGCGAGTGGGTAACATACACCGGTTATTCAGCGACACCATGCCCCGGGGGCACGCACGCTTCACAAAAACACAGAGCTGCAACCCGAAAGGTGCCAAGTGGCAGAAACCAGTAAATAGGTTTAATATATGTGTGTCTCTGGCCTTACAGCTGTGTGGAGCCGGCCTCATTTAGAGGTACACCCAGGTGAAAATTGGGTGCTTCTTAAGGTTCTCATGACCAATGCGGTTTGTGGTATCTCCCAGTGGATACACTGAAGGTGTACTGCAGCGAAACATAAAACTGGGAATCTGGGATTCCGACACTTTTGCGAGTTTAAGCATCCAGGGTCAGAGATGGTTAGAAGGTACTGGCATCTGTGATCCGACTGCAGTTAAGCAAGCGGGGTGCGCTGCGTAAGTTGCCACTACAGGAAAGGGTGAGGTGTCGCCAATAGTGGGCACAATACACATATGGTTCAAACCAGATTTGACACCAATAAGATGTTCACCAGGATTTAGCAATCATAAGGGTCTGTGCAATTGTCTGATCAACGGGGCGAAGTAAGCGCACCCCAGAACCAAGGGTAGGTGACCTGCTGCTGCAGTTAAGCTATAAAGCCCCGCACGGTCCGCTATATTAGCCACGCTGGGTGTGGACGCTGTCAGCCAACTTGGCGTGCTGCTGTTCCAATAAAGGGGAAAATAGGGTGTTAAGCACAAAAGGCTACTATGCTAAAAAGAACATTTGGCACGTCCAGTGTTCAACAAAAATTTTAATTTTACGGAGCAGGTAATTTTCCACCGCTGGGGCTGCTAAGGGTGGGCAGTGTGAACCCCCCTATCTGGGAGTATTCTAGGATGGGGGAAGGTAGGACTTAGTCAATCCTTAGTGTTAGGCACCATATTGCAGACAGTGCGCACTGTGTTAAATCAGACAGATTCTGTAAGCTGGTATGCCTAGGGGGTTCCACCACTGAGGGAGCTGAGCGGGCCAAATTCCCATAAGGAATAAGGGATGCACGGCAAGGGCAGGATGGCACCCTTGCTCATCTTCACATACTTCTAGTTATGAACACTCCTGTGCGTCATGATTTAGAAAGCAAAGGGACTGTTCAAATGTTAAGGATAACCCTTCTCGCCCTAATAGCCAAAGTAGGCAGGCGGGTTGTGGGAGTGGTCACCTAACAAGTGGGCTGCTGTCCCATAGATGGGGGACACAGGTGTTCAGGCACACACGGTGCTAGAAGGACGGCAGCTAGGTAAGAGCAGCAAATAGATGGGGCAATGTGAGCCATGGTGTCTGAAACCGTCCCGCCCAGAGTTGGCACGGGGCTGAGTCATGTGATGCAGTGGAACTTTCCTGCATGGGGTGAATAGTTCTTGGCACAAGTTCACAGGCTAAAAGGGCCTTTTGTTTCATCAGACACTAGCTGATCCAGGCTAACGTCAAGGGCATTGTGATATAGATGGGGTTCATCTATCACCAGTAGGGATGGATCTCTTCCTTCTAGACTTGCAGGAGGCTCTAGAGTTGAGAGGTTGCAGGTAAGACGATAGCTGTTTTGGTGGGGGGCTCTGGCGGCGACGGTGGCCACCTCCAGAGCTGTGGCGGAGTTACAGTGCGATCTGGAAGCAAAGGGGTACAGAAGGGTACCTCTGCGCGGCACCATAGGGGGTGCCAGAGCCAAATCCCAGGAGTCTCATGGGAGCTTCCTGGAAAACCGTGTTGGCGCCCCGTTAGTCCTTCGGGCAGTTGTGGGCCTGAACAACCGGGGGTTTGCTATGCTACGCTCCGCCCTGAAAGGGGCGTGAGTAATAATGGACCATGTGTCACGTGATCCGGGAAGAGGATCACCAGAAGGGGCAGCACAGATGGGGTTCGCCCCAGTGCTGCTTGGCTCATCAGGCGGGCAGGCGGCCCAGATGGTTGCCTGCCCTTGGATCGCCCGCAAGATAACCCACCTTATTACATAACGGTGTATGTAATAAACCTGCAGCAATTTTACCTGGTGTGCTTTATTTATTAGCATGCATGCTACGTTCGAGGGGTGGGGAAGGTTGCCAATGGTGGTACTATGCGGCTGTCCGAGGCCCCCGCAGGGGGCCACTAAAGAGGGCAGCCCTCTAGTACCATCGGGGCACCCCACACCCTCTTAGGGGCAGGGACTCAGGGAGGAGTCCCCCCAGCCTTGTGGCGGCGTGCTAGGCGAGCGTCACTTCGTGGGCGCGAGGACAGGGGGAGGGGTATATAGGCCTCCCCCACCATCTGGTCGTCCTCTTCCGCGCACCGGACACGCCGTCTTGGTTGCATCTGGTCCAGATGTTAAAAAGATAGATTAGATTTAGTTAGTACTTGGAGCTGGTGGGAATTCTGATGACATTTCAAATACAGTGGTTCCAAATTCCACAGATGTCAGAGACAGAGTAAGAACATGCTGTTCTAACTTATTTTCTATCCTTTTTTGAGTGCGTGCAGGCGTAAGTATTTCGATTTATCGATGTAAGCATATTTCTACTTTGTTTGTACTCTATTTGGAATGTGACATTTAACCAGGGACACTGGATTTATGTGATTCAGCGGCCACAGCGTTTTTCAAATAATTATGGATTTTCCACATTTGCCACATAATCCATCATCTGCTGCATAATCTGCAGTTTTTAACAAAAAAATGTTTCTAGCTCAAATGAATCAAAAGTTACTAAAACATGGTGACTCGAGTTCCTGCTCACCGGAAGCACCTTCGCAAATGTTTACTGGATATTTTTCTGTTGCATATTGCTGTATTTAGGTGTTACATTGATGCTAAGGAGGAGAAATCTGTTTCCAGACAGTGTTACCAGGTGTAAAAATGACAAACTAATGTAGTAATACTATCACAAAATGTGTTGCATTAAACTGCATCATTTGCCCTACTTGCCGAATAATTTAGTCAAACAACATTAATACATAATCTGGTTCTCCTCTGTCATATAATTCTAGTGATCCTGCTTATAACATCCCCCCACTACCCACAAGCCTATTTGCAACTAAAATAATATCACGTAATATAACATAGCAATCATGTTTCTGTAAAACCATTCCAAACTCTTCTGGGACAGTTAATCCAGCCTTCCTAACAAAAAACGTGCTCAAGTGTGTTTCATAAAAAAGTTTGAGAAAGCTGATTAAAAAAACATGGCCTGGATTAAACTGAGGTGTTTCTTGAGGTGCCTGTCTCTTGGAGTTTCACTTAAAATAACAGTCCCCTCCTCGCCCACAAACTGGACCCTGTTTTCTCAGTGGTACAGCAATTACAATCTTGACCTTTTCACTTCTCACTGAAGATACATTTTTTTTAAAATGTCCTAAAAGCCTAACGCTCAGGACAGAAACCCAAATAAAGTCCTGAAATAACCACCATTCTTGTGGATGCAAGGGATTGATCCAATCGAAACCTTTACTTCTTCCTCCTTCGAGATATATGGCTAAAACAAATGACCAAGTACCTGGGTTTAAGATTAGAAGGCAGCCTGTGACACAATATATGTGTTATGAAATTCAATAATCCTTTATTGATCATGTAGAACAACTGCTAACCATATGTGCAAGTTAGGTGCATGGTCCAGAAGAAGTCATGGGATCTCTGTGACCATAATGAAGGCTGAAACATGGCAACCCATAAAAGGATGTGCTTGCATGCCTTATTGTGTATTAACCTTGTACATCATACACTTGCTAAATATTAAACAACTGAAGCATCTCCTCTGCACCTGGCTACAGGTAAAACTGGTCTGAAATACACCCTATATACCTTCCCTAGCCATACACATAAGCCACAACCTGTATCTTATTAACAGTGAATGATAATATATTATTTACATATTTAGCACAATGTCTCCATAGACAGGCGTCAACTAGTGCTTATAACACTCCATAATAAGAAGCAACAGATGCAAGCATAACATTTCATCAGCGTAGAAAGCCCAATATTGACAGATGGAAGTGATGGGGACCAATCTGTATACTGCCCTCCTGGGTCTATAGGACGTCACTCAACACTATCCTAATATGAATCCAGTGATGAGCGGATAACCCAGACAATAGTGGAACTCCTCAAAATTATTTTTGAGTGTTCTTTGCGTACGTACTACATTCAAAGTAGAATTTCTCCTGGATGAATATATAGCACTGGCGACCCATGATCAATATTGAGACAAGGCTGCCTAGAGGGACCTTCACCAATGTTCGTGTTATTAGGGCTACAGTTGAAAGAGGGTGTCCACTTGGTTTGTTTCCCTTGAGCCAACATCAGTTTTTATATCAGGACTACTATACTATCGATGGAGGAACCCAGGTCAATGTTTGCAGCTTTTTCTGAAGTGAATTGCCTTCGTCCCAGAGCCTAGAAATTAAACAAAATGGTAGTGAACAATCTACAGTGTTAGCTGAACACCTACTAAAGCCGTGGATGTAACTTGCTATTTTGCTGATCTGAGCACATATCATAAGAATGATATCTAGTGGAGACACTGAGTTGTAAGATACTGCTCCAAGTGCCCCCATTAAGCTTCATCAATGACAGGACCGCTTTCAAACCACAGGAGTAAAATGTGAGACAGCGTTAGACCCTCACGCATGGGGCTTGGCTCCTGCACGCGCACCATGCCAGATGTTCCACAGTGGAAAGGGAGCACCGTTAAGTGGTGGCTTTAATCCAAACCGAGGCCGCCTTTCGAGTGATCCTGCAGCAGACCCAGCCAGCACTGGGACCGCTTCCTTGTGAAGAGCCTGGAGCTGTGCGGATGGAGTTACATATCAAAGTACACATTCTACAAGGCTGGGCGGCCATGCTCGCGCTGCAAAGCCAACAGTTGTCCAGCGTGGCAGGTTCTAAGTGGCCGAAACAAAGCTGCCACAATTACACATCTAATCCTCAGAGCTCAACCCCCGAGCAGTTGCATTAATTCTGGGATTGACGAACAAGTGCTCCCTGACTCTAAGCCGAAGGAACACAGATAGATTGTTCTAAGAAGACGTTTCATGCGCCTTCTAGACCAGATCTTCTGGTAAAAATCCAGCAGGCAGACCCAACTTCAGTCGAGGATGGACAGCCCAGACAAACTTAAACATAGCTGTGATACCGATCAAGGTAATGATTAAAGCCCTTATTTGGGACCTGCTCGGTACTCTGTGCCAAGTCCCAAATGCCCTACGCTTGCAACGGATACCCAGTTCACCAGTGAGACCAGGCTGCTTGCATTAACCACATATCACAGCGAGGAATGTGGTGCAATGTGATAAGTCAGAACCGTGGACACCTCTGGAACTTTTCACACTTGTGTTAAGAACATTTTATCGCACAACCAAACCCTGGGGGGTTCTATATATTGTCCTATTTCCAATAATCTGATGTCACTCCAAAGAATAACAAAACACTCAGCTGCGCATTCCATGTTCAAAGTCGACCCCTGCACTGGAGCTCGCGAGGACAACTCCAGAACAGGACCTGACGTCACTGTGGAGCTGACCCGTGTGTTTGTGCAAGGCTATGAAGAAAGCACCTCTTCCAATACAACACCAATGGCCAGCACAGGGCTGGACGCTGACACACAGTGTTTGCAGCAGAAGGGAGATGAACAAGACAGCCAGAGTAAGGGCAGAAATAGACTCAATGCACCCACCCCAACGCTGCAGACACAAACCGATCTGATGCAATCCACTCGCTTGTTATGTTCCAGACAATTGTGTAGCAACATATTTTCACCAGAATGGGCTCACAGAGGTGCTGTCCAGGACTGGGTACCTGCACTTCTTTAATATGAAAGGGAGAGTACCTGCACTTCTCAGCACCCCTGCAATACATTTAATGGGAGAGTACCGGTACTTCTTAGGAGCGAACAGGTACTCTAGCTGGTGAGTACCAACACTTCTACATTTCCATTTAAAGAACTGGCTAACAGTGCTGGCAGAGCTTGGGGTCCTTCACACAGGAAGCCGAGGAGCCTGGCCCAGACCAGAGCCTGTTTTCTGGCCGTGTTTCATGGACGGTAATGTGGGTGTGCTCAAAAACACCCTGCAATGAAGTACCGAGAATGCCACGCGACACCTACGAAGATCCAATGTGGGTGACCCTAGAATCAAGAGTTGCGTCACAACCCTTCACTGAATTATTTTCTGATGTACTTTATTCACTTGCATCACCAATGAATTGAGACCGGCCATGAATGTGAAGCGAACCTGTTTATTTACTGTACAAGCCGAGTGCATCGGTGGCTCAAGGGAGCCACGGGAAGGCTCTTCACGCGCTCACCAGGCAGCGGTTTCAAACATGTAGCACAACTGTACACTTCACAGGAAGCAGACGCCTTGTTGTTTGATCGCAATGACACATACGCACATTTTTATAGCTGTAAATGTTATGCAAAACTACAAAATGTGTAATCAAATGGGCCATTCGAGATAATGAATGACTTCCCAGAACCGTTGTGCCATGCTGTGATGAGGAAGCCATGTTAGCAGCAGAAAGCATTCGAGGGACTGCTTAATTCCAAACCATAAATCTGTAAATGAAGTTCGAGGGGGGATGTCTCGCTTTATTAATAGGGCAGCGCACAGCATACTGTGAAAAGCGGGTAGTACTTGCAAACAAGCTGCAAGAACAGGCGTAAGTGAGGAGAGGGGTGCGCTGACGTGAAAGCCATTACCCACCAATTTAAGGCTAATGTTACCACCGCGCCGCGTGGATTTATAGCCTCGCGCATCAAACTGCACTTACAAGCCATGTGACAATGATGCAGAGCAAAGAGGGTTCCATCGGCGCACGCAGTGCACCCCTCTCCCAGGAGCACCCTGGAGGCCTGGGACACACGGGCTTATGCGTGAAACGGGAAGGGTTCCCGTGGGAAGTGAAGACTTCGAAGGGATGGAGTCTGTGGGAGTCCTGATCAGTGCAGCACCACCCTTTCCAAGTGCAGCACCACCCTTTCCACAGAGTGACCACCCACAGACTGTGAACGTCTTCAAAGGGATGGAGTCTGTGGGAGTCCTGACAAGTGCATCACCACCCTTCCCACTGAGGGACCACCCACAGACTGTGAACGTCTTCAAAGGGATGGAGTCTGTGGGAGTCCTGACAAGTGCATCACCACCCTTCCCACTGAGGGACCACCCACAGACTGTGGACGTCTTCAAAGGGATGGAGACTGTGGGAGTCCTGACAAATGCAACACTACCTTCCCACTAAGGGCCTAATTACGACTTTGGTAGTCTTGGACCGGGTCCACCACACCGCTGCCCAGCTCCAAGACCGCCAAAGCCATGTGAGCACCGCCCGCCAGATTATGACTTTTTTAGTCCTTGGCGGGCGGTTCTTTGGCGGTCCCACGGTGGTGCCTATGAAAAAGGCACTGCAATGGAAGTGTCAAAGGAAGTTCCTCCACAGCATGGACTTGTGCAGTCCATGCCTTGCAGGTACTGGGGGTGCACGCACACAGGGGGGCACAACATGTGCCCCCTGTATCCACCAACATGCATAGGGCAAAGGGGGCCCTGTATGGCCCCCTTTGTTTCCTGACCTCCAGCAGTTTCACGGAGTAAGAACCTCATCAGTCCAATGGCGGTCCGACCGCCAAAGTTGTAATACGGCGGTTAGTCCACCGGTGTGGCAGTGGCCGGACTGCCAACCTCCATGAGACCGCTGGAGGTCAGGAAACTCGTAATATGCATGACGGGGCCGCAGCGGCACCGCCAGCATATTGTGAGCCCTTGACTGTGCACCACCGCCAGGGACGGGTTCCCTGGCGGTTGAGGCAGTCCAATGGCGGTCCGACCGCCAAAGTTGTAATACGGCGGTTAGTCCACCGGTGTGGCAGTGGCCGGACCGCCAACGTGCGACACCGTGAGTGTGACGGTCCACGGACCGCCACACCCATAATCAGTCCCTAAGTGTCCTCCCAGAAACCCACAAAGTCTTTGAAGGGATGGGGTCTGTGGGAGTCCTGACAAATGCAACACCACCTTCCCACTAAGTGACCACCCACAGGCTGGAGAAGTCTTTGAAGGGATGGAGTCTGTGGGAGTCCTGAAAAATGCAACACTACTTTCTCACGAAGTGACCACCCACAGACTGAGGAAGTCTTTGAAGGGATGGAGTGTGTGGTAGTGCTGACAAATGCAACACTACCTTCCAGCCGCGTTCCGTGCAGGTAACAGCGGTGGGTAGGTGGGGCTGGGTGGGGGAATTTCAAGGGACGATGCCGAGGGAAAATTAATTATTTATTTAATTTTCCCTTGGCATCATCCCTTGAAATCCGGCCCCACCGCTGTTACCTGCATGGACCGCGGCTGCTACTTTCCCACTAAGCGATTACCCACTAGCCCACAAAGTCTTTGAAGGGATGGAGTCTGTGGGAGTCCTGAAAAATGCAACACTACTTTCTCACTAAGTGACCAACCACAGGCCCACAAAGTCTTTGAAGGGATGGAGTCTGTGGGAGTCCTGACAAATGCAACACCACCTTCCCACTGAGTGACCACCCACAGGCTGGGGAAGTCTTTGAAGGGATGGAGTGTGTGGTAATGCTGACAAATGCAACACTACCTTCCCAGTAAGTGACCAACCACAGGCCCACAAAGTCTTTGAAGGGATGGAGTCTGTGGGAGTCCTGACAAATGCAACACCACCTTCCCACTGAGTGACCACCCACAGGCTGGGGAAGTCTTCGAAGGAATGGAGTATGTGAGAGTCCTGACAAATGCAACACTACTTTCCCACTAAGTGACCACCCACAGGCTGCAGAAATCTTCGAAGAGACGGGGTGTGTGGGAGTCCTGACAAATGCAACACCACCTTCCCACAGAGTGACCACCCACAGACTGAGGAAGTCTTCGAAGGGATGGAGTTTGTTGGAGTCCTGACAAGTGGCACACCACCTTCCCACTGAGTGACCAAGCTACAGCCAGCGGAAGTCTTCGAAGGGATGGAGAGTCTGTGGGAGTCCTGAGAAATGCAACACCACCTTCCCACTAAGTGACCACCCACAGGCTGGGGAGGTCTTCGAAGGAATGGAGTCTGTGAGAGTCCTGACAAATGCAACACTACTTTCCCACTAAGTCACCACCCACAGGCTGCGGAAGTCTTCGAAGGGATGGAGTCTGCGGGAGTCCTGACAAATGCAACACCACCTTCACACTGAGTGACCACCCACAGACTTTGGAAGTCTTCAAAGGGATGGAGACTGCAGGAGTCCTGACAAGGGCAACACCACCTTCCCACTGAGTAACCACGCCACAGGCTACGGAATTCTTCAAAAGGATGGAGTCTGTGGGAGTCCTGACAAGTGCAACACCACCTTCCCATTAGGTGACCAAGCCACAGCCTGTGGAAGTCTTTGAAGGGATGGAGACTGTGGGAGTCCAGACAAATGCAACACCACCTTCCCACTGAGTGACCATCCACAGCCTGCATGCATGCTTCCCTCAGACAGTGTGTGCACCCATATGTCCCTGCATGAGTGTGAACCTAGAAGGCCCCCTGAGCAATCCCACCTCACCTGGTAGACAGTTCGGGAAATGCACCATGGCTTCAGCAATACTTGCAGGACTCGCAGGTTTCCGACACGAGAGGACCTCAGTGCCCGTGACGTCAGGTTCCACACCAGGCTGTCCCAGTTGTACCACAAGTCCTCGAAGTTCAGAAGCACGGCTGCCATGGTGCTTATCGCATGGGTAAGATCAACACACGACAGACCAGCAAGGCAAACTACTGTGGTAAAATATGGATAAATACAAGATGTTTGAAATGCCTCAAGATCGCCATGAACATGAAGGAACCACAAACAAAATCAGCTTCTCGCGTCTCTGTTTCAGAAGCTGTGTCCCCAGAAGAGCACTTCCTACCAGATCATTCTTCGTCATATCCAGGGATTACAGGGGCCTTGGAACCAGGTAAAGGATGTGTGCCTGCTCCATGCAGAGTCCCACCGCCGCTCCAAGCCCTCTGCCTGCATCTGTCCTCACTGCTCCGCTGTCGACTGCAGAGCCAGGAGAGAGACTCCCATCCCAAGCCATCGTGTCGGCTTCAAGTTGCCGGGATCCCATCCAGGCTGACAAGAATGCTCGTCGAGAGCCAACATTCCCGGGACAAGCCAGATTGTTGTTTAACCTTTTGCATCTCGAACATAAAAGCAAAGGGACTCCTTTTAAGAAGCTGTGCTAGACTTCCGGAAGCTTTCTTTTATTATAAGCTGCCTTCCTCAATAGGTTTCGGCCAAAATAGGAGCAACAAGGAGGACTTTATTTGCAAGACAACAAATGGTTTATGGACATCATTTACCTCTGGGTTGGAACAGTTCTCTACTCTTAAAGGAGGAGCGTTAGAGGGAATTGTCACCAGGCCGCCCTCCACTCACACAATTTACAAAACAAGGCCTTGTTGTTTTGTAAATGGAATAGTTCTCTCCCAATCTGTCTTGCTCCTCTATGCATTGCTAACTCTCCCTTCCTGTGTTGCATGTTAAAAAACACGGGCTTACTTCTAGTCGCAACTTTTTAATACTGCAGTTTTGGATGCACCTTTAGCCCGTTTTATTCCTGTAATACAATCTATTGATTTAGGGCACTGACAAAAACCTGCTTTGGTGCAAGGCAACTGCGCATCAACATTTACACCACTGGCGAGTGCAGTGACTAACTAGTGTCAAAACGCAACTTTTGCAATGACTGGTGATGTCTTTGCACTAGTGAGCTGATGCGGATGACAATGCAAAATTGCTTCGCACCAGGGCAAATGTATGTAATCAGGCCCAGGAACAAAGACATGATCTTGTGATGAGACACCATTACTCTTGGTACTGTAAAAACCATCAGTGATCAGGGGGAAACGACCTTTACAACGCGGTCGTTACAACGCAATGCTTTTACATCGCAGTCATTACAACGCAAGTTGTTACAATGACTTGCGCTGGATGGCGCTCTAGACTAAGGAATAGTAAGATTTACTATTCCCTCACCTTCCCTACTGTACGTAGACTGGAGTTGGAATAGTAAATCATACTATTCCTAAGTCCAGCGCCCTCCAGCGCAAGTCGTTGTAACGACTTGCGTTGTAATAACTGCGATGTAACGTACCGCGTTGTAATGGAACGCGTTGTAACGTCACATATTCGTGATCAGGTGAACTGTCAAAGCCAATCAATACGTTGACAACTGATGCTTCGATCCCGAGACCATGCCTTCCTAGCCCTTGCGAGTACCACTCAATCCTTCACTTATGCGCAGTGAGCGGTACTTTAGAGGATCAGTAACTCATGTGCCCTCAGTGACCTGAACTCTGAATGAGATGCTCTCCATACGCCTCGTGTGTCCTAAGTGAGGGGTACTCTGTCCAGTAACTCATATTCCTCATGGAAATGCATATTTGAATGTTGGGTACCCCTCCTCCCTACACTGAACCTTACTCGGGGCACACAGCTCTTGAGTGACAGGCACCCCAGTACTTCTCTGGCCACAGCGAACCACAGTCTGAGTGTTCAGTACCCTATATGCCCTGACCGAGCTATCCTTTTAATGAGATGGATCCCTGGTGCCTTCAGTGATCCCAGGGACCAGCATTCACGCTTCATTGATTGGAAACCAATGTGCCCCATGCCCTCAGTCAACTGTTCTTTGGAGGATGTCAGGGACTAAATTATGTGGTAAGAAAAGACAAATTATGCAGCAGATGATGGTGTATGTAGCAAAAGCTGGAAAAAAAATGCTGCCGCAGAATTGCATACTTCCAGTAGCCCTGAATGAGGTGTACCCCAAGAACCGCTTGTGAACAAAGTGAACTGTGTTCTTACTGTTGGTACTTCATGAACTTCTCGTTACTTCATGCACCACCTATCTTCAAGAGAACTGTATTATTAGAGAGGTTGGTATCCCTTATGGACCATACCCTCACTGAACTGTACCTCTCAGGGACCCATACTCGACATGCCCTCAGTGAACTACTGTTTTTTTGAATGAGGTATACCCGATGTGCCACCTATGCATTCAGTGAGTGACTGCTGTGCCATGTCCTGCTTCACCACATTTAATTGTTCATTTCTTGAACTGCACTCTATGCTCCTAGCGATCACAGTGCAGTGTATCTTTGAGTGATTGGCGCCCCTCATTGCTCTCATCGAACTGTAGTGAACGGTCAATACTTCACGTGCCACGGTGGCCTCATGCATGCTGTTCACTGAGTGACTAGTACACCAAGCCCTTTCTGTCCACAGTGAACAAAACTGTGGTTGATTGCACTTACAGCTCAATCAGTGACCACAGTAGCTACAAACCAACTCACTAAATATGTGTGATACCTATAATGCAACCCAATCACCATCAGACAACATCCTGATTCTCACTTCTGGACTTCTAATACACCTCTGCATATCCCCTCCGAGGGCCACCAGCCTTTTCAGCATGTCTCGATTCCCTGCATGCACATGACATCTCACACATCCAGAGTGTTTGCTACTCCACCTCCCATCCATCTCAATTGGCATAGTTAGTCCTTTACAAACTCATTACACACCATCAACTCAATAGCTAACAATTATCGACAACAGTAAAGAGCAAACCTCTTACAGACTCCTAATCGCATTGCATATGAAATAACCATTCCATATGCAACACCACCACCTGCATAGCTGACCCCTTCAACTCTCATCCCCGGTACTTAATTATAGTCACCAAAACCGAAAATTGACCAGGAAGATGTTGCTGCACCACTAACCTTCACACCCCCTTTCGTTCCCTTAGAACATCTTGCAGGAGTAGCAGTGTTGAGATCCTTATTAACAAATTCTTTGCCTTTTCATCCTTTTCCTCCCTTTGCTCGTGCTCACCAACCTACAACTACATTGTCATCACTGTTGTGGGTCATTTCAGGCTTCATATCATGTTATTGTACCAGTCCCTTGCATTGTTGATTCAATCTTTGAATACCCAATTGTTGATTGAAGCTCCAATTCCGTGACTCAAATTGTAATTTCTCGATAAGATATTCCTTCGGTCAGGATCCTAACCTACTTGAACCACATGCACAAGTTATCTTCTATATTAGAAATGGCGGCCGCAAGTGGACCAAGAACATAGGTTCATTCCATACAATCTCCCCCTACGAGAGAAAAATGCTCTACTGAATTTGAAACAGAATGAAAAAGTGGTTATCAATCCTGCTGACAAGGAGGTGGAATTGTACTCCAAGACGTAGAGACATACAAAGCAGAAGTCCAGTGACAACTGTCCAGAACTGACCACTATGTAAGACTCACATCTGATCCCACTAGAGAGATACAGACCCTTATTCACGACATTTCAGAAGAAGGCAAATCAAAGGGGTTTCTTAGTAAAAACGAATTTCTATACTTAAAAACGAAATCACCTAGAACACCTGTGATTTACACCCTCCCGGAGGTACACAAAAATGCTGAGACTCCACCTGGCCGTTCAATTGTATCTGGATGCGGCTCTATTTTAGAGCCCCTTGGCAGATACGTGGATTACTTTATAAAAGACTTCGTCCCCAACACACAGTGCTATATAAAAGACACCATGGCCATGATCAATTTGGTTGAGGAACTTTCATTTGACCTTGAACAATGCATACTCTGCACCCTGGATGTGGAGTCATTATATACTAGTATCCCGCAGGAGGAGGGGATTGATGTTATCCAAAACATTCTAAACTCAAGGCCCGCCCACATTCGGTTCCCACTTGATTTATTTTACATCTTCTCAAAATGTGTTTGTCCCGCAATTTCTTTGCATTCAATGGCACTTTTTGCCAACAAATTAAAGGGACCCCCATGGGCGCGGTTTTCGTGCCTAACTTTGCCATCCTATACATGGACTGGCTGGAAACTAACAAGATTTTGTCCACATTCAACCCATTTGCCCCCCACGTATTGGAATGGAGACGATATATAGAAGATATTTTTATGATCTGGAAGGGACCTGAAGAAATCCTTCTTCAGTTCCAGGAATGGCTCAATGCCCATTGCAATGGCCTTAAATTTACTTTGACGCACAGCAAAAAACAGGTGGCCTTCCTTGACCTACTAATTATATCGGAGGAAGGTAGACTGTACACTACCCTCTTCCGCAAGCTCACTGAGAAAAACACCTTACTTGCTTACAATAGCCATCACCCACGTGCCCTGCAAGATTCTCTACCCTTCTCGCAATTCCTCCGCATTAGACGGAATTGTTTTCACAAAAAGGACTATTTCAGAGAAGCACAAATCCTCTCAAAGAAGCTGATCAGCAGAGGCTACCCCCGTAAACTTGTCAAGAACTCACTCAAGTGAGCGTGGTATTGTCCTCGTGAGACACTCCTGACTCCTAAATCTAAAAACAATGGTGAGAAGATGGTATGTGTTACAACATTCTCTCCTATTTCAAATTCAGTTAAGAAATGTATTCTAAAACACTGGCCTGTACTAAATGCCGGAAAACTCACCCTAGAACGGCCCTTATTTGCCTTTAAGAAAAATAAGAACATAAAGGATCACTTAGTCAGGGCAGCTTTGGTCCCCAAAAAAACCACGCAAACACTCACTGAGATATGGGGCCTCCCTCCCACACGGGGCCACTATCGATGTGGAGGGTGTAGTGTTTGCCACCTGACCATTGATACTAAGAAATTTGTTTATGCAAACACTGATGTAACCTTAACACATTTCTCCAATTGTAACACCCAAAATGTTATATATGCAATTACATGCCCATGCAATTTAATCTATATTGGGCAAACCACACAGAAAATCAGGATCCGAATATGCCAACATCGGAGCCGCCTGAGATGTCAAATACCGAATGCGCCACTTGTGGAACACTTCACTAGCCAAGGGCATATGGAAGACGACCTACAATGGCAGGTAATTAACGTGATCCAACCACCGCCCTGGAACTCTGACATCAGTGGTATCCTCAACAAGGAGGAACTTAAATGGATTTTACGTACTAATAGTCTCCATACTGGACTGAACCGCATGGAGGACTGGACTAACTTGGTCTGAATAATATGACTCTTTTTCTACCATTCACCGCAATTGCACTTTGCTTAAACTCCTACGTTGTTTTGTCAATGATGTATAATGTGGCCACAATCTAATAATATGTTAATGATTAATTTGACCATCAAGATACTATGTTACTGTACTCTATTCAAACACCAACGATGTCGTTTCACTGTTGCACAATGTTACCAAATTGGTGTATATCTGATGTCTGCTGGACTGCTAATTCTAACAATACTATGGGAGGACGTGCTACCCTGTAATACATGATGGAATTAGTATAATTACCGACTCCTACCTCTCCTTACCCACCCCTCATTTCGTAACCTATTCACAGAGCACGTGTCACCCATCATGGCGCCTACCGATCCCTAATACCAGGTCACTTGCCGCTCTAGTCGTCGCTTGGTGCACGCATGCGCACCATCACTTCTTCCGTATTTATTCATTGACCGGCACATGCACGCGGCGTTCAGCACCTTCGGACTAAGCTCATCGCGGCTGCTATGAGGTAAGCTCATGCTCAGGTTCTCATGTGCCCTGAATGGAAGCGGATCGACGCACTTGCGTCTCACCGTACCTCTCCCCTCTTTTCAGGCCTCTCCTTGCTCGAACAGGAGCCACTCGAGAAGCACGCCGGGGATGAGACATTGATCTCCCCCGCAATCGACCTCTGGTAAGCGTCTAATCGTTACCACGGTCCCCGCCACAGTTCCCAGCATCCTAATACTGTCGGCCCTCACGCACTGCTTATATGTTTTCTAGCAATTCTGCCGAGCCTGCGCGTTCCCTTGCTGCTTCGTTGCCACGGGTAGGACATCGTTCCTTTCCCAGATACCACCCTACGGCCCACATCCTGGACCCCAAGTCCAGCATCCCCGACCTTATTGCTTTTCTAGTTAGCACAATATAGTCATCACTTCCTGGATCTGCATGCACGCTTTAAATTTAAATTTCACTACCAGCATGGATTCACCTCTGCACATTAGTCTAGTCTCAGTTCAGCGGAACTGACCACATTGGATCCCCAGCATGTGATGGACCACCCTTCATTCCCATATCGCCCTCATTATGTTTTTAACCATGAGACATGAGTAGACCCACCCTCCAACCCCTAACCTCTCTTTTTTTTCTTCTTCTTCCTTCTACCCCTCCCGTTTTTCCTCCTCTTTCCTTCCACTCTCCTACCCCACCTCCCTGCCTTATTTAGGCAACCTCTCAGGCATTCTGATTCACTAGTCCTGATGATGATCCCATAACCGTTGTTGGGGATCGAAACGTCGTTGACAACCACATCTTAACTCCAACCGTTATTTATGATTTATGTGGAGTACAAGATGTTCTTTTAACTGTGACTACTGTTATTTTTTCATCACCACAAAGTCACCTTGCAGTTTTATGCCTGAGGTCAGGAAATCTGCTGATTTCCAGAACCCCGTCACTTCATGTTACTGTATGTTTTTTCGTGTTTATTGAATATGTGAATAAATACAAATACCTTCCATTTGGACAGTAATATACCCAACCCTGATAGTAGGTTTGTGGTAATGGTTATATATTTTTTTCTTGAAAGGGACCGTTGTCTCTAATAACACATTGTACCAGTCCCTAGCATTGTTGATTCAATCTTTGAATACCCTGATTGTTGATTGAAGCTCCAATTCCGTGACTCAAATTGTAATTTCTTGATAAGATATTCCTTCGGTCAGGATCCTAACCTACTTGAACCACATGAACAAGTTATCCTCTATATTAGAAATGGCGGCCGCAAGTGGAACCACTTCCTGGTTTCACTCATGGACAGGAGGCGGTCTAGTCTCCCCGTCTGAGACCAACACGGTGCAGCGAGGACGCACCACAGACAGAGATACTGGCTATTAAACCAATGCACAGGGATGAGACTGGTAATATCTGAAGCACAGTTTGTATCAGTCCTTTAGGTAAATGGCCGAAGGGATGCTTTGATGTCGTGAGTATGGCACAGCCGATTCAGATAAAGGAATGCTCCTTGAATACAGATTCAGGAATTATTTTGACATAATGGGCACAATTTCTTTACCCCGCTGAGTGTAACTAAAAGCTCACCTTGACCACCGGCGGATCTATGAAACAACACATTTGCCTAAAATAATGTATGTGTCTCATGTTCATTTCTATGTTTTATGTGCTATGTGTTGAGTGTCTGAAGGTATACTAATTTTATTAGAAGTGCTCACCACTATTTTTAGCATGTATTAGTTCACTAGTTATGACACTAATAAGTGATGTTCAGAATGTATATAAACAGCACGTATTTGGATTACTTTAATGTATACATGTTGATTGAAGTATGTTTTCTGTCAAACCTTTGGCAGACTAACCCTCTCATGATTATAAATTGCAGATTACAAAACAGTGACACCAAGTAGGTATAACCACCTTCTTATATGTAGCATGCAGAATATTTGAGCGTGATTAGTGCCAACAGCACTGTAGGAGTGGTTTCAAGGAGGTAGATCTTTGATACTGATGAAAAACCAAGGCGATGGCTAGGAAGGTAGGTACATAGTCATCCACCCTTCCCTCTCCCCGTTTTTAATCATACCGACTAGAGGCCAGAATGAATAATAGCTTACCTACTAGGCAGGTATTTTTAAGGTTTTCTTTCCACATTAAATAACCCACCCACTCTTATTATCATAATTCTACACCATATTAATACATCTATAAGTGCTCCCACGTGATTCGTAGGTAGCAGCATGCCTCATTCGGCAGTAGAACGGAATTAACCCGATGATGAAGCATGCCATCATGTAGCAACTCTCGTGGGTGAAGGTTATATAGGAAAACAAGTGTTTTTTCTTCACCTTGTGGAGGGTTATTTAGCAGCCAACTGAGTGGCCGTATGCACACAGCCATGAATAACTATGACCATCCCCATTCTCAAATGTGAATGGGCACTCACTTACGCAGGTCAAGAAAATTCCACACCAAACGAAGCTTAAGGCTTGTAACAATGCCCTAAGCACACTCACCACCACTCTTAATACAGCTTGAGCTACATATTACGTTAAGCTAATATCATCTCTCAATCTTTACACTCAGAGGCCTTTCTACACAGTTAACTCTATTCCCTCTGCTCACCAACACTACACCCTTTTCCTACTCTACCTCCACCCTTCGGCGCACTGCTGCACCTCATTACCTAAATCAGCCAATACAATACGTTTGCCTGACCTCCCCCATGACACTCAGCATAACACTTCATTCAGCCAACCAGTTATATGTTCTATCCAGTCAATTTACCCCTCCAGTAATAAAACTGTTAGCCCTACTATCTAAGATCTACATGGGCCTTTTAACTTAAATTACTCCCAGCTCTTTGCCGCTAGTGGAAAATAAATTGGTGTCTTTTCCATCCGCTCCATCACATAATTATCCAGTATCTGTTCAAAACAATTAAAGGAAATGGTGCTTTATTGAGTCACCCACTACTGCTCCTTGTTTACCTTAATGTACAGTAAATAATCATTTGTCGTCCCAAATCCCCTGAAATAGTTCATTCATGCCTCCAACTGTTGCAGTTGCTTTCACGATAATCACAATGCTGTCATTCTCTTTGAGTTCTCTGCAGTGTTCGATACAGTCAACCCCCAACCATGTTTCTAAATGTAGCCTCCCTAACCATCTCTGGAAGGAACACAACTTCCAATTTTTCAACCCCTCTTTCTTGGTCTTCAGCTTTTCATGATCACCCTCACTAAAGATCAGCCCGTATGCTCTCTTATGCTTATTGGCTCAAAGATCCTAGTCCTTCCACACTCTTTCGCATCTGTTCCGCTACACTCCCATACCTCACTGCTTTTGCTTGTGACATTCAATCACCACATCCCCACCAAACATTTAGAGATGCAATTCAGTGTCACCATGGACTGGAGTCCTTCATCAGCTGCATCATTAATGAAGCCATCTCCCATCTGCTCAGTGTCAGAATGATCTGCTAGTATCACCCCTTCTAGGCGAATAAGTCCTTGATAAATGACCTATCCTTGATTAAGCTGGCCGTATGAAACAACATACCAATGGGACTGCCTCAATGTGCAATGTCACCTTTGAGAAAAGATTACCTTTGCTGCATGTACACTACATGACTTGCCATGACACCGAGCCACCTCCCGTCACCGGCACCAGGCACGAGTACTCTGCCAAACACAGGGCTCCATACAAACTACTCAGCCTTGTACTTTAAGCCACTGATGACACAGCACCCTTCACTCACTCAGCTTATTACACATAATACACCAGCACACTCTGTACTCTTCATCAACCTCACACTCCTAGTGATACCTAAACCCCCAGGCGACTCTACTTGCATAAATCCTTCAAGCTGTTTGGGTCTCTCCACTCAAATGACATTCTGAACCAACCCAGAGCCACCTTCTCACTCCTGGCGTTCAAGAGTGTCCTCGAGGCTCACTTCCTAGCACTAGTAAACTTATGAACAAACTCGCCTCTCGTGGTTTCACCATTACCCACACACAACACATCAAGCCCAGCCTGGACTACTTCACAATGTTTCTATGTATGTGCACGTATATTATTTGTTGAGAATATTTAATGTGTTGCCTGTATTCATACGCCACCACCCAATCATTACTTCCTCCTCAATTTATCTGTGTTCCACCACCCTACCTGCAATTGCTTTGATTACCACAGTCTTTCTAGGTGCACCACTTCAGTGAGAAGGTAGACTGAAATAGATACTGCTATTGGGGTCAACAAAGAAAACACGAAGATAGGTTTATGTTTTAGCTTTTGGACCACAATGACCCATTCTTCACATGTTGTACCAATCATGTGTAACATAATAAGTTATGCTATGCCATCAATCATTTGTGCAGTGCACTTCTGCTAGGATGCCATCACAGGAAACTGGCCAGAGTTGCTGTCAGTCAGTGCACCTGCATGCTTGGTTGGAGAGATATGTGGTTGCAACAGGTCCTAAGTAAGAAACATTTTGTGTGATAACTAATAAATACTAAAATGCTATGTATGACATCACCTATTGTCATACGTTTCATATTTAAGCATACCACCACGTTAATGGCTGCTTGTGAACCTACAGGATTAACCTGTGTGATGCACTAAGCTGCTGCACTATACCATCCTATCTTCTTGTTCATCTACTTAAATGTATCACAAAATATGGAGGTCAATCCTGGACTAGCACAAACACTAAACGCCCACGATAACAAAGAAACCATGAAAGGGTGTGCCAACAGAAGAGACAGAAGCAGTTTCTTATTAGCAGTTATTTTACATTAAACATGGAACACATTTAGTGGCCTTCAAGTACTTGTGTGAATTAAATGTATGAGTACGTTTTTTCAAAAAAGTGGCAGGCACGGATCTCCAGCAAATGAAGAAATCCAGAACAGGTGAAGGCTTTTCTATACTTCATCTCAAAATAAACATCTAGAACCTGACGTGAAAAGGGCAGTTCAGTTTCAAGCATCTCCATTGGGACTACCAAGAAAGGTGCCAATTTTTTATTTAGGAAATGGGCACCTGTGCACTGGATATTTGAATGAAATTTGGTGACCCCATAGCTAATGTACACGCCACCAAGATGCCATTAATATTGATTACTGCAGACTGGGGTTTTAAACACAGTTGCACTTGTCTCAGAAGACAGGCAAAAGAAAATTAAGGTAAAATTTGATTCCTTTCCAAATAGGTGTGACCATGGATGTGCCTGGACCACACGATCAGAGTAAGATCTCCATTAGTGTCTAACTTTTCAGGTCTACCATCCATTGCCGGCCTACTCCAATGAGCACCAACTACATCTGTCAGAGATGGTTCCATCTTCCACAACTAACTCACTCCATTTTTAGGTCTCGCCTAGGCATCCCTTGCGCTGTCTCTTCGAGACATGCTGTATTCCGGATATGTAAAAGAAACAATTGATGGACGGAATGCTGGACAATGCAAACATTCACCCCCAGTTGTTGTATTCCTCTTAGGGTGTCCATAAACGGGCTTTCCAGTATCATGTCCTTATATAGGCACAATTCGCCCTGACCTTATATAGGCATAAAATCCCAGCCCTTATTTAGGCATTAAACCGTGCGCTCCAAATACAGGCATGGTCTCTGACATCCGTCCACCCTAACGTCACAACGAGTTCATGAAGAACAGACCCTTAGGCTGCGGGAGTTTCCCTAGCCCAGGACTATTGATTTCTTCAAGGACTCATATATTATGCATGAACCATTATTCCTTAGGGGTTCATTCATGACGTCTTCCGCTGTCCGACTCACGTCAATACTAACATTCTTAGGTGCTTCTCAGGTATAAATATACCTTCCCTAGCCCCTGTAAATCAGAGGAGACCTCGACTTCAGAGGAGCCCGTTTCCCGGCCTGACGCACTGAGAAGACGCGGTCATCCCTGCACGCAGAGAGTCCAGCTTCCAGTGATCTGACTTCCCTTGCGGGGTGTTGGAGTTCGAGTCTGGCAAAGAGATTCCTACCTCTCTAATTCTTCAGGTATGGAGCTGACTAGAACCTAGAGGGACTCTTGGCATACTAGGCATACTAGGCTTAACATACTCTTAGTATACCATAGTAAGGAATACTTCACCTACTTCTTCCCTCTTCCTACACCTAGGTTGGGTTAGGCACTTTGGGGTAGAACTAGCTTAGAAACGCATCGTATGAGTACTCGCATTTTTAGTCTGTGTTATTTATGTAAATGCATATATATTAAAAGATAATGCTATCGCAGTATTATTTATTTCTACTGCTCACACTGTACATTATTTATCTCGCATACTGTCTTATGATCGTCACAGCACATTTTACTTACACCAGAAACAAGACTGTTCAATAAATCTTTTATTGAAACGCCCGTCTGTTCTTTCTGTGTAACTTTGGAGAAAACTAAGTATGCACGATTGAGCTGAGTGAAATAGTTATCTATTGTTTCCACGACTCTGGGACACGTTCTGATTCTAAAGGGAAACAAAGTGGTCATGTTTTGCGGCTGCCAGAAACTACTCCCTTCTTGTTGTCAAGGAGTTTCTAGTGGCCTCTGAGCTAGCTGGCACAAGTAATTAAGTTTAATATACTCGATAGGGACATACTGACCTTAGTCCTATGTCAAACCTATAGGATATATTATTCCAATGCGCAGAGCCTATTAGGGAAATAGGAGCTACACTACACAGTCACAAGGATCTGGGTTAAATCCATCATTCTTTTGCTCACCACACCACCCCAGTTTGGACCCAGCCATATGTAAATCAGTCTTGACCCTGTTCCTTGTGGGAAAAGTCCAGCCCGAACTGCCAAGCCAGGTCCTCCCTGGACCGGAAACAAGCATCCTGGGACCGGTTTCAGGGCATCACCCTTCAATGGCTGATGAAGGGTGATGCCCTGAAACCGGTCCCAGGATGCTTGTTTCCAGTCCAGGGAGGACCTGGCTTGGCAGTTCGGGCTGGTCTGTTCCCACAAGGAACAGGGTCAAGACTGATTTGCATATGGCTGGGTCCAAACTGGGGTGGTGTGGTGAGCAAAAGAATGATGGATTTAACCCAGATCCTTGTGACTGGGGGTGAATGTTTGCATTGTCCAGCATTCCGTCCATCAATTGTTTCTTTTGTATTCAGGTTATGGGCATAAAGTTCTGCCCATTTTCCGCCCATCTTTTTAATTGGCTCCTGTCCCTGTCCTTTCTAAATGGTGGCTTTTCATTGGTCAATAGGCTTAGTAGTCCCTCCTTAGTACCGCCTTGTCTCTTGTTTTCATTGGTCAATAGGCTTAGTAGTCCCTCCTTAGTACCGCCTTTTCTCTTCTTGTAACCTCCCATGAGGACACCCCCTGTTACATGTGTTGTTACTCCCTAGGTTTTAATTACAGCCTCAAGGCACTATTTTCTTAAAAGGCTTCAGGCAGGACACACACTTGGTCCTAAGCTAGTCTTGCAGTGGTTACTTCACTCGCTAGAACATCTCACATTTATATGAGACCGTCTATAAATTTCCCTTCATCAGCTCCACACAGAGTACAACCTAATTCGAAATGAATGTAATAATTCTTTTGTCACATTTCAAAGCTACTAATTGTATATATGGACATAGCTATTTTAATGTACTCGTAGTACTGTCTTGCATGCAATGCATTATGGGTAGGGTGGATTTACCATTTCTTCTGCAGGGTGCAGTACCATATGTGACCAAAAGAGGTTCCCTTTTGGCCACATATGGTACTGCACCCTGCAACATGGCTAGGTAAAAAAACATTGCCATTTATAATGCCAATAACTCCAACTTTGTAGACATGCAGTGCTGGTGCCTTGCTCACTAGGGACCTCTAGGAGCAGCTTGCAGTACTGCACCTAGACATGCAATTTTGGTACCTTGCTCACTGGGGACCTCTAGGAGCAGCTTGCGGTACTGAACCTAGACATTCAGTGCTGGTGCCTTGCTCACTAGGGACCTCTAGGAGCAGTTTGCGGTACTGCACCTAGACATGCAGTGCTGGTGCCTTGCTCACTAGGGCCCTCTAGGAGCAGCTTGCGGTACTGCACCGAGACATGCAGTGCTGGTGCCTTTCTCACTAAAGACCTCTAGGGGCAACTTGTGGTACTGCACCTAGACATACAATGCTGGTGCCTTGCTCACTAAGGACCTCTAGGAGCAGCTTGCGGTACTGCACTGAGACATACAATGCTGGTTCCTGTCTCACTACGCAAGCATTTGCAATGCACTAGGTCTTGCATTACTGTAAGTATGAGCTATTGGCGTTGCATTATTATTTGCAACGCCAATACCTCAAACTATCAGTAACGCGAGACCTATTGCATTGCAAATGCTTGTTATTAGGATATATTTAGTCTGTTTACTTGGGTTTGCAAAATTGGCTCATGGGCCTTTCCTTTAATGAGCGGCCAATTGCAGCCAGTTGAAGGGGTTACAAAGAAGAGCTAGAGCGTGAATTTTACAAAGGAAATGGAGAGGCGTGAGAGAGCATAGATATGACACAAGGTTACTCATTGGCCTCAACAATTGCCTTTAATTGTTACCAGGATGCAGCTGGGCAATCACATGAAAGGATTGCGAATAGAGGGTTGGATCCGGAAAGGATCCTGTCTATTTTTTCATGCAACAAGCAGCCTCTCATCACCACCTGTTTACGTAGGTATTAGCACAGTTATTGTTGTCTAAATAGGTACAGTGTGTATAATTATTGTAGTTTATCACCGTCGCAGTAGCATTGGGATGCTTGTGACCTGAGTAGGAGCTACGAAAGGCCAACCATTGGCACCTACTAGGAGCAGATGCCTCTAGGGTGCTAGTAGGTTAGGGGCAAGGACAAGCATGTCACAAACTTATAGGGGGCACTCCTTCGTTGGAGCGGAGGAGCGTCGCCCCACTTAAAATCCCCCAAAACCCCATGAAAAATAAATGGTAATTTATCACCATTTTATTTTTCACCCCCCTCCCGAGCCAAGCGTCAGGACGGGGCGGGGTCGCTGATGAGTGACAGCAGCAGGGAGGAGGGTGGGCTGTCTAAGCATTTATGTTTAAACTGCGCATATCTTTTTGCCCGGCCGTCTTGAGATGGCCAGCCACAAATGCGCACTTTAAACATCTCTAACCCAACTGTCTTAAGACAGCTGGGTTGGAGTCTGTGCAGGCCTCCAGGGTGCTGTGGAGTGCTGAGTGAGGCCACTCCCTCCAATCAGGGTGCTGCTCTCACAGCACGAAAGCAGCACCCTGATTGGTCAAGGGAGTTCCAGGCTCCAGCTTCCAGTTCCTGTGGAGGTCCGGAGCGAAGGACGTCATGTTCGCCAGGTAAGTTTTTATTTATTTATTTTGCGTGTGCCGACCCCCTCCCCGTAGATGCCAGCCGCTACTGCAAACGTAATCATTCCAATATGAAAATTTGGAATAAATATTGAAAATATTGAAGCAGTTATATGCTGGAGTGATGCACGCCACATGATATAATCTCTGGAGTGATGTACGCCACATGGTAATAATCTCCAGCAAAGCATGCTTTCGATGGAACACTGCGTCAAGGATCGCATGGATGAATGTGTGTGAATATATAGCAGTCTGGGAGTGGGATGGAGTCATGGGGCAAACTCTGCAGTAGAAAAGTGTCTTTTGGGTTAGAACAGAGAGTCGTGTTTGCTGGTTTGGTTGGCAAGGGTCAGCATGGCTGGTGCATAGATGTCAGAACCTAAAAAGCTTGAGGGTTCCCTGCTAAGGGACATGTTTAGCACCCGAGAAGTCACAAACCACGGAGGTCTTCTTTACAACTCAAAATTTCTTGGGGAGCTTCACATGTTAGGTCACAGGACAACAGAATAAAGAATTTCAGTTTTATTTTGTATTGATGTTATGTACTCTGTTGATTTTATTTTGTACAGAGCCAGTGGCTACTCTCCCATAAATGGATACAAATTCGCCTCCTGTGCAAGCTCTAATATCAGTTCTGAAACGCAGCAAAGTGAGTATATTTCTGAAGCCGAGGCAAATTCAGTTCAACCATTTTTTTGGGTTCACGGGATGCTAAAAATACTGGGACTTTGTTAAATGTTTTCTTCAATGCACAAATAAATAAGGGTAATCTATTCTCACAAAGACTAGGATGGAATGAGTGACGGTAAGACACATCTTCATTACATCATGAATTCTGCTTTCTCATTAGAAAGGTGGTTTGGTTTGCTTCTGCCAAGCGTTATTCCTTGCTAACTGACTTGCTTAAAGGTTCTGTTGATGCTTGTAGCAAATGTGCACCACCTCAACACTACATCTGCTTGGTGACTTCAAATTTGCACCACCTTCAAGACTTCTTTGATATTATCACTTGTACAGAGTACTCGTAGGGACAATGGGAGTCAATAAAGGGCTACGCGCACTGTCAGAATTAGCCTTATGTCCACATATTTACTAATGTTAGAGCGAAGGATGTAGCGATGTACTGCCATTTTAAATGGGGGTGGTGGGGGGAGTGTCAGCCCAGGACACTGCAGGGGGTCATCTGTAAACATGTGTCAATTTAAATCGCACTTACCGGTGCAGGTCAACATAGATCAACTTGTGCGAAACTGCAGATCTTTTAGCAGGCAAAGGACGACCACAAAGGGAGGTAGAAAGAACCATTATTCTTCGGAAACTGTGGCGGCATACTGCATTCATTTAAATCGATAATGGATAGAACCTAAACATACTAGCAACCCAAAGAAAGTCCTAAAAAAAGATGGGTGGTTCTATTGTCAAATAGTTCAGCACCCATACTTACCTCTGCAGACGAGTTTAGGACTCCATGTGGTTGCAACAAGAGATATCTGGGAACGTGTGGGCTAGGAACATCGAAGCCAGAATTCCAACAGGCCCCAATATCATGACCAGAATATCGGCTGAAAAAATATCGAAAGGTAAGCTTGCATAGAGTTTCTACAACTATCTCCACATATACGTAACTTGGTGATATATACATCTTCAAGGTACGTAGATGTGGACTTAAGAATAGTAAATCCATACCTTCCTCTGTGCACTCTTCAATAGTTTGTCTCTCGATATGCTGGTCACAATATTGTGACCCATCAATATTTTGGCATCAATATTCCCTACCACAATCATTTGGTGAGACGCAAAGAAAAGCCATATAAGAGCCGACCAAAGCTCTCATGGTTGATATCCTACAAGATGGAGCCAAGCAAGGTAGGATCTACTGGTAGAGACAGCAAGAGAAGGCTGCTGTAAGTTTGGCAGCAAGAGTCAGGTTGCTATTTAATTTGTATCCAAGGTGTTTTAACCCTTCATCGGGGTGGGCCAAATGCCTCTTACATGTGACCAAAAAGCTGGTCTCCTCTGGTACTCAATGCCACTGCCCACCAAAAAGACAGGTTTACTTTGAGCCACTGATTGCACATTTAATCCCAGGCTACTGCCATACATTGTTGGAGTTTTGCTGCTGATCTTCCAAAGCCTCCGGAAACCTGATGAGGCTGTGTATGTCAGCAGTATTCTTATAACAGAGGCAGCGTCATGATGGAATAGGTCAAGCCAAAGGCTCAAAACAACTGTATGAAAGGCCTGGCAATCGGACAGAAACTGCAAGGCACTGCATGTCAGGAGCATAGGTGAAGGAATTATAGGTGAAAGGATTAGTTAAACAATTGGAGATGATTGGATAAACTGGACTGGACGAAATTGAGGACAGAACCACAAAGTCAATGTCAAGAGACACTGAGAGCTCAAATAGAGAGAAGCTGGTGACATTATTACCATCAGCCACAATCCATAGATTACTCAAGATGGCTAGATGGACAGATGCTGTTCCGCTATTTGGTTGGTGCACAACTTGAAATCCATCCTGCCACTCACTAGGTTTAGGTCTATTCACTACGGAGCACCAATCACTGCATCCAAAATGGTGGTGATGGCTGTAGGCGTGAAATCAGTGAAGTCAAAGAGCATCAGAAACAAGATTTTTAAGCATTGAGTCACCATTGTTTGCTTAAACAGAGAGGGATCTAAGCCACTAGAAAGGGGTGATTGCTTCTTGTAGCACGCAGGTGGCCTGAACTTTTCACAGTTCCAGGTAGGGTTTGGACCTCACCATGCACAACCACTCACAGTGGACAAGTGAGCCATTTCCCTTCGGAAGACCTTAGTTGTTCTGTTTTTAGTTGTCCTTTGTGCTGTTCCCTATCTTTCCGCGGTTGTCTAGTTTTCGATGTTCTCTTCAGTGGATACTGCATTAAGGGTTGCAATGAAGATTACAGACCATCTCTACACAACAATGTAAAATACAGAGACCCTTCAATGTCTCTGCATTATTTGAAGCACTGGCGGTATCTGCCGCTCCCAACCCCGCCCGGAGCCCACAGTACATCCATCTATAAAGCAAGGTAAGGAGGGTAGCGTTTGATATCTAAATGTGAGTTGAGGTGCTTTGCCTCCAGCCACTTCCATTTCCAAGACCCCAGAGGAGGAAGGGCATCCCCCGGGGGGGGCTGGCAGGAAGCACATGCTGTCTACGCTCCACGTGCTCCCTTGAACTCCCTGCCAGACACATCCTGTTTCTGAAGCACACATGGTTCCAATGAACTTTTCACTATACAGCTAACAAACCATTCCTCTTTTCTTTTCCAAGTTTTTGGCCTGAAACTGCTTTCCTAAACCTCAAACAGATTTTGTTCTTTTTCTTTATTGAGCGACTTTTGGCTTTCTTTACCCATGTTCCTGTTGATGCCGCGCCTCAGTGTCCTAGCGAATCCCTCTGCACTTGCAGACCGTGTTTCTTTCTACGAGATATTCTTTTCCTAGGTTCTTAATGCACATTTTACTTCTATCTCACAAAATGCAAGAACAGTATGTTTCAATGGGCACCTGGTGCCTCTGCTGAGGTCTGTGGTGTGACTGTTCACATGGTGGCAGAGGGAAGGTTAGGTCAGCACAGTTCAAAGTCTGCTCCAGTGTTGAGGAAGCGACACAGCAGATCTTTTCATGGGGTGAGGTTTAAACTCATTCCGCAAATCCAGGAACGTGTTTGGCAAAGGACTGGAGTAACATGTGTGTGTTTGTTTGTTTATTAATGTATGTATGTGGGTGTTTAAAGAAGTATGCACTTATTTATTTATTGAAGTTTTACCTAGTTTGCAAAATCTAAACTAACAGGTAGCAACTGGGGCAAGGGTGCGAAGGGTCTGCTAAAGCACAATTTTTATTGATTGTGGTTAACTCTTTGTGATCAGAAACAGATACATATTATTACGTTGATTGAAGTAAGAGTACAGATTACCTCGATTATGAAAAATAATGCATCAAATCCTTAAGTTTCATGAACACAGAAGCGTGGACACTGGAGAGTGGTGCTGGTATGAACAGAGACGAAGACAACATAAGAAGAAGAGGCCGGGACTGGGAAAAACATGAGGAACAGTCAAGAAAATAAAAGAGATGATAACTGCAGAGTGGTGCTGGTATGAACAGAGACGAAGACAGCATAAGAAGAAGAGGCCGGAACTGGGAAAAACATGAGGAACAGTCAAGAAAACAAAAGGGATGATAACTGCAGAGTGGTGCTGGTATGAACAGAGACGAAGACAGCATAAGAAGAAGAGGCCGGGACTGGGAAAAACATGAGGAACAGTCAAGAAAATAAAAGAGATGATAACTGCAGAGTGGTGCTGGTATGAACAGAGACGAAGACAGCATAAGAAGAAGAGGCCGGGACTGGGAAAAACATTAGGAACAGTCAAGAAAACAAAAGGGATGATAACTGCACCAGCAGAAGCAGGTTTGTCTATGGCAGCCATGCTCAAATGACCAACTGGTTCAACGCTAATGGTGAAGACCATTTGTTATCGGGGTCCGGGTAAGAGCAGCCTGTGTATTCAGGGCTCTCTCACGAGAAGATGCCAAAGAGACTTACTCAGCCTAGCATGTCAGGGACAGGGCAGAGGGAATCAAGGATCAAGAGAACTAGGACCATTTGAGATTTTTAGGATATCCATGCACCATCATTTTACATACTGTCAACCTAGATAATAAACACTTGCATCAGTAATGGTCGTCTGGCAGAGATCTGTCCCTCCTGAACCTGTACAGGGGCGTTGCATCATGAGTGCAGTAGGTGCATGACACCGGGGCCCTAGGATCTGCGGTGTCTACTAAATCCCAATTAAGACTGCCTTTTCTATCCAGACAGGTGAGAAGGGGGGCCTTTCTTTGATTGTGGTAGGGCCCCAGGTGCCTTTGCTATGCCACTGGACCTGTGTTGGACACCCGCTGTTTAGCGGATATGCCACCAAATTGCAAAGGGTTGAGTAGGCGTTCCCAACATTAAAGTTTTTTTTTTTCACGAATTACTCCTGCTCTCTTTGTTTTCTTATTTAAAGAGCAATGCATACTATACTTAAGGCCCACTTGAGATGCTGGCTGCTGACGGACAGGTTTTATCATCTGTAAAAGATGTGGCATCATCTTTGAGATGTGACACAGGCAAGCAATGGTCTAGAATGTAATCCTTGTATCAACTTACAAAGCACTTAAAACGAAAAGTAGCCCCTGCCCCGCCCCCTTAACGCCCGTGGAAGTACGGAAAGCAAGACTGGACACAGCAGAGCCCTACCACCAGACAGTGGCCTTGGGAATACGGTTTAATAGAACATGGTTACGACCAAATAAGCAATATCAGCAAACAAATGGAAACTTAAAAAAACGCCAGCAAGCACAACTGCCATGCCAATGTTTGCGAAGTGACAGAATGTTTGGACATGTTCCCTGAGAGCAGAGCAGAGCAGCGCTTTACAAGCCTGGGAAAGTAGAAGGAAAGGGCTGACCTCTTGATTAATGTCTACAGTGCGGCAGGCAAGAATAGCCATTTTTAGAAACATTCCCGAAAGATCTCGAAGCCATTATCAGGATGACCCGATGGCCATAAAGCTGCCTGTATATATAAATTACCCCAGCGCGCCTTTTCCCTCAAAGAGAAGGCACTTTGAATGGCTCGCTCAATTAGACGTCAAGGGCTGCCTGACTATGTTAGGAGGCTGCCCGCGCTGCCACGGAGCTTTGAAATAGATTTACTCCATGAAACGGGGAACTGGTGAAGAAATGAGAAGCAGAAACGTCATTGTTCTGAGCCTGTACTCTACAGAGGCACGTCTTGATGAGATTGTATGTGACAGGTAAGGACAACAATAATGCCAGATGCGTCCATCCACGACTTGCACGCACCGGAAGTGGAACCACGTGATGGGTAGGGAGAAGCGTACGGACAGGAACCATCACCAGCTCTCCCCGGGCCCTCACATTGACGGCGCCGCACCCACGTGGCTACTCTAGTACCCATATACTCTGCTACGTGACGTGACCAGTTTTCAATCCTGACCCTCAAACGCAACCGGGCTCGTCCAATGCTATTTGAGGAGAAATTCGAGCTTGACTGTCAAATACCAGTTTCGATAAAGTTGGTATTTAACATATGTATATCATTATGTTGACGACTGTATTTATCATTTGATGTACGTTTTTGCCTTTATTTACCCCCAGCCATTCCTCTAATAGACATACAACTCGTTGGAAGAGCAACATTAATAACTATAATTCTTGAGAAATATAATCTACAAAGCAGAAGAAAGTCGAACAAACAGAAAAGGGCGCAACGAAGAGGGTTACAATGAATGCATTGCCTTGAACTTACTGTACGTCGCCAGGACGGTCGCCATTTACATCTCGACATCATTTTAAATTGCAGTTTCTTTATTCAGATGACCCTGGCATGCACGAGACTCTCCTTAAAATATATATCACTGTTTACGAAAAGCCAGAAAGTTGTGTAACAGGAGAACAGCTAAGTCAGAGGAAGTCTTTGTATAGAGCGGTCCAAGTCTGCTATGCCGAAGAGCTGGAATGACTTCCCTTATTCGTGCATCCAAAGGTATTTTTAACCAACATGACTAAATGTGACATGTCCTCTCAAGAGCATAACACTGGCCACATTCACAGAGATCTACAGAGCTGTTCCTGTTCCCAGGCAGGCACCGAGCAAGGAACATATACCACAGCATGTAAGCGAAGAAATCACGTGCCCCGCTTAGGTCATGTCCAGGAGGTTCCCTCTAAGAATGGCGACATTCTTTTCTTTGCAGACATGAATCTGCGTGGCTCGTTTATGTAAAGAGAGTGCTGTCATCTGAAATTAGTCTCGGTGTTGTGACCAGGAGGTAAGACTATACCAAAGGAAGCGGAAGCATGGAGTGGCTCGGTCTCATAATGCAATGACGCAAGATGGGCGTGAGCCGGGCCCAAGGGGCGATCTACCAATGGGCCAACGCAGGGAGCAAGGGCCGAGAACACCATGCTCTTTTAAGGAGGGCACATTCACAAACGCCTGTATTTATGTTTTTGTCACAAAGCACAATTGTTAAATATCTTGTTCTAAAACTATTTATGTACCATGCAAGACCCAGGCACACGCTAACATGAGCAGCGGCCTACTTCTCGTGGGATGAACGAAACACCATTGAACATTTTGGGGTCTATTTAGAGTTATTTGGTTTCCCCATAAGGAGGCATCAGGGGTCAGTGCTTGGACACCTAGGCTTTGATTGAGCCTTTCTTACAGGTGGGCCATCCAGGGGTCAGCAGGTTATGGCCTTTGGGTGCTGTGAGTGACTTCCTGTATGTGAAAAAGGACATACATGTTCATGGAGGGAGTATGCACCCCATGACAGTGGCAGCAGCGTGACCTTTGTGCATGGGTGCTGACATCTTGGGAATGGTTTCTTGGGTGGCTGTGAGGGAAATAATCTTGACCTTATCTTGCTATATGTTAATGGTCACGTAATGTATTGGACTCTAGGGGTATATAAGGCTGCTTTGTTGTTTGATTCAGTGCACTGGTACATGGAAGACTTGTCAAGAAGCCCAGTTCTATCTTGATGCCATCTCTGGAGATCTTGCTGTTAATTTTCTAGGTTTTCCTTTGTTTTGACATTATTGCCAACTTTGATTGCAAGGAACAGAGTTATCCCTTGCACCGTTAGCTATGCATGGTTAGTAGCATCTAGCTGTCTAATTGTCTGTTCTGCTGTCTTAAATCCATGTATCTCTACCAGAGAGCAGAGAGAAAGGATCATCAACTAAAAGCCTCTTGAGGGACAGGGCACCAGTGATTGGAAGGCTTCGGGGAAAGAGAACCTCAAAGATGACTCTCATGGGATAGAGGAAACAAAGGATCCGGGATACATTAGTAGAAGGGATATGGGGCCAGATGTACATATGTTTGGCTCTGCGATTACCATATAGCACATTTTTGTAATTCGCTATGTGGTAATCGCACACACCCATGTACTAATGTCTTTGGCACATTTTGCGATTCCCAGTGGGTCGCAAATAGACCTACCTCATTAATATTCATGAGGTAGGTCTCGGTTTGCAACCCATTAGGGATTGCTAAAATCACAGGGATGGTGGGCTGCTGGGGTCAGCAGACAACCATGTCTGTGATTGTTGTTTAATAAAGGAATTTATTTTAATGCAGCCCATTTTCCTTAAAGGAAAATGGATTCATTTCAAAATAAAAATGAAAAGTTTTCTTTTCATTTTTCAAGAAGTAGGCAGTGGTCCGTGGAACCACTGCCTGCTGTTCAAAAATGTTTTCACCAACATTCCCAAAGGGGAAGGGGTCCCTTGGGAACCGCTTCCCATTTGCGATTGGTGTTTTGCGACCCCATTTCAATCGCAAAACATTCATACATAAAACTGCGAGTCAGTATTAGGAAGGGACACCCTAAACATGACCCTTCCTAATACCGAATCGCAAACCCTATTTGCGATTTGGTAATAGGTTACCAAATCGCAAATAGGGCTTGGTACATGGAAAAAAAGCATTTTTTTCATACGCAAACGGCCCAATTCTTTGAATTAGGCCGTTTGCGACCGAAAATTCACTTTGTACATCTGGCCCATAAAGAGGTTGGGGCTCTCACAAACAAAATTACATTGAGCCAGGAAAAATTAAGGCAGATCTACGGAGGACACTACAGCTATGAACAACAAAAATAGAGCAAGATAGGATAACCTTTTCTATAAAGACAAGGAAATAAAAACCTATGAAAACATGTTTACATTTGAATCTAGATTGGCAACAATGCACCATTGTTCCTACATGACAAAAATGTCATAGCTCATCCAGATTAGACAGAGGGCTCACAGAGACAACAAACTACACGGTTCATTAATAAGGGTTAGGATGAAGGTCACCACACCTGCCTCCTCTTAAGGAACAAATCTAATTCTCACACATTTCTCCACCCTAAAACCTCTCTCTTCTGGGTGAATCCCAGTTGCAAACCAATGTTGACACAAACGAATTGAAGAATATTGGGCTATACAAACACCCAGAGACATATTATTTCAGACGATGATTTACTCTCACTGCTGGAGGAAGATTTTTGTATCAAGTAATAAAGGCGCCTGAAGGTCAGTGGTAATGGGGATATTTACAAATTGGTGGCACAATAATAGTTGCCTCCAACAGTGGCACGTGGTGGACTTTGAAAGGTGGGAATGTACATAATAGTGGCAGATTTTTTGTCCAAGTTGAAGGAGTTCCTTCATGGGAGTTGGGAAAGTCTTCTCTGAGTCAAAATGTTACGTTTGGACTGACATAAGTTAGCTAATTTGCCATAGGTTCTGAAGGGAATCTTGAAATATTACATTACATACATGGTATGTCAAGCAAGCATGACACTTCCTGCGAGCCTTGTCTTCTACACATTCCACAGAAAGCTTTGAACAATTGCACTAAGACAACTCATTTTCAGCACAATTTTCCCCAAAAATTGGCTATTACAAGAAGTTTAAAAAATATGAGTATGGAATTTCACATGGACTGTCATTTTTCAAAACATATTTGTTTTCTACATTCCACTTAGTTTCATTTTACATCCCCCCCTCTTCCAAGTAGATTCTCGGTCATATAACATAATTGAAAAACTACTTGTAAAAAGCAAGAAAAGGCTAGATGGGAAAATAAAATGTACCTAGATATCATAAACTCAGGCCATAAAAAGCATAAACATACATCACCACTAATGCTAAAAAAAATACAGAGTCCCTACAGATTCACATAGCAGACATGTCTTACAAGTCATAAAAAGCTTAAACAATATAGATAATAAAATGCATCCACACAGGTCATGCAATAATTGATACAGCAGCAGGTGCGCTCTGATACCAAGAAAACAACACTAGCAAAACAAGTCTGCCAAACTTTCTATGGATTGTCACTCAAATGTCAGATTTAAATATATTTTGGTTTTTCAAAATTCCCGTTTTTTTTCCTACCATATACAAGGCCTGCAGTTTGGATAATTAATTTTCTTCACAACAAAATCTTGACATTAAAGGTTCCCATGTTCTACTGCCTTACATCTCCATTTATCCCAATCTTATACGAGGAATGGCTATTACATGGTAGAGATTTAACACACCGTGCCAAGAATAATCTTCCCAGCTTGATCATTTGCATGTGCTATGGCCTCCTGCCACTGGTTGGTAATTCTATTGCAAGCTCAGACGTGAGGCACTAGAAAAGCCTGTATAAAAATAACAATTTTCATGAAGGAGGGAGTAGACCCCGGAGTCAAGAATGGTGGCACAAGCGCAAGAATATGGATGCCGGAGGGGGTGGGTGGCCCATCCCTCACAGCTTTGTCTCTTCTTCCCTGTGGATGACCACTGCAATCCACTCTGCGAAGAAAAAATGAACATGGCTCTAAATATAACTCCGAAATCTCTACTTGTAATCATGAAGTTTCACAGTTCTGTGTAACTATTACTTCTATTTGCCACTCAGTCTAATGATTTCAAATGTTCCTTCATCACTTGGCTGAATACAGGATCTTGTAATACTTGGCCTTCTGTACCCATTAGTTTGACAAACAGCCAATCCAAACTAAGAGCTCTGAATGGTTTATGTTAGTCCCAAGATCTCAAGCCTATTTGTTTCTTGTCAAATCTTATATTTCTAAATGTACTTTAGTGCCCTACCTTTCTAACTAGCTGAAAGTAGCATTTCAGGTATATTCTAGAGCAATATCATGCATTCATGTACAGATGCTAGTTTGAATTTGCATATAGTAACTTGCATTTTTGTCAACTGCAGCATTTGCATGATTAGTATTTGAAGGTGACTGTGGTCCTTATTCCACCTAAGAGCTTTTGAAGGTGAGTGGCCATTATTCCACCTTTAGGAGTTCACTCGCAATTTAGGGTTATGTTGTAAGCTGGGGAACTGGTAATGAAGCTCCCATTTATTGCTGCTGGGCTTCTACTTGATGCTTAATAGTAATTAATATGGTTCTGCTTGTGTGGGAAGGGAACCTGAGGATGTTTGTTTCAAACATTTGAATGATATGTACGATTTGGGTTTTATTGTAAAACACTAATTCAAGTTCATGTTAAAGATAATAGGTGGCTCACCAGTAAACACCTTTAACAATGTCAAGCTTAGATACTGCTAAAAAGGTGTAAAACATTGGCATGCGGCAAAACGAGCACCACGAAAATATAATTTAATCTTTAATAGCGGTGACAGTAAAATACCAATGCAAATCACACAATATGCTACCCCAGGACAGCAATAGGACACAGCAGAAACAAGTACACTATGCTGACAGAATGGTATGCACACTGGCATTCATTTCTACTCACTGGTCCAACAGTGCTAGGGCTCTATGGCTAGCAGAGCTGAGGCTCTGAAGATGGATCACGGACCACAAAGAAAGAGACAAAGACACCTTCAAGTGGCACTGAGCCGCTACCACCAGCGGATCATAGAAACCAAGAAAAAGGCCCTAGCAGAGCGCATAGGTAATAGCTCCAATAACTTTAAAGAGAACTTCGCAATCGTGAAAGACTTCACTGCACCAGTTTCAATCACCAAAAGCATCACCAACTCCCAAGGCTTATGCGACAAACTATCGGAAGTCTTCATCAACAAAATCGAAACTATCCAAACAATTTCAATCCTCAACCAAACCCCAGCAGCATACTTATTAAAAAACCTCAGAAACTCTCTCACCACATGGAAAATTATCACAATTGAAGAAACAGCAAACATCGTGGGAACAATCCACTCCGAGGCCTCAAGGGACCCTTGCCACCACCACATATACAACCTGGGTGCCTCTCCGAATAGTGAACTACTTACCTGAATCCTGAACACCTCCATTGCCACCGCAACATTCCGGGAGGTCTGGAAACACCCAGTGGTCAATTCGCTTCTAAAGAAACCTTCGGCAGACCCCACTCAGCTAGCAAACTACTGCCCGATATCCCTACTGCCTTACTCAGCCAAGGTCACGGAGAAACCCGTCAACAAGCAACTCGTCCACTACCTCAACATACACCAGATCCTGGACACCACCCAATCAGGCTTCAGATTCAGTCACAGCAACAAGACTGCCATCATTGCAGCAACTGGTGACATCAGAATGATGCTCGACTGAAGAGAAACAGTGACCCTTATCCTGCTTGAACCTCTCTGCCACCTTTGACATGGTCTACCACTCCACCCAGATCAGAAGACTACATGAAACAGGCATTCAAGGACCTGCCCTCAACTGGATCTGCTCCTTCCTCATGGAAAGAACACAAAAAAGTCAGCATGGCACCCTACACATCGCAATCCAGAAACTTTATCTGTGGAGTCCTCCAAGGATCATCTCTCAGCCCAACTTGGTTTAACATCTACATTACCCTACTGGCTGACATCATCAGATCACACGACTTCAACATTCTTTCCTACGCTGATGACACCCAACTGATACTCTCTCTGGCGGACAAACCTCCTGTGACAACAAGCATTGGCAAAGCCAGTAGGTCTCACCTAAGGGTTTTTACAGGTTGCACAACATGGCTTAAAGTTAAAAAAAAAGCTCTATGATGCAGCCAGTATTGCAACATCTAAAAAACAGTGTGAGGTGGGGGGCATGGGGAGGGTGAAGCTACACAAGGGAGGAGGGTGGGTAAGACATCGGATTGAAACCACTGGGAGCGGTAGGAGGGAGGGGGCGGTTGAAACCACGGGGAGGGTGACAAACATGTTAAAAAAGTACAGCGGGTTTGGGGGGGTCAAGCCTACCTACCTGAAAAGTTCCAGGATGCCATCCCCTGTGATCAGCACACCATACAAATTTGTGTAGCATAGCTCCAAGGCTTGCTCCAAGCTGAAATACATTTCTGAGCCTTCCTTATGGTAAAGCTACTTCTATAGCCATTCGCTGCACATTTGCAGCACAGGAGGCAGTACCGCATCAGCATTAAATAGGAACCTGTTGAGGGGCTAAGGGTGGGACAAGTGGCATGGTCAAAAGCTGCGCAATGTCACCTTCGTTACCCCTGGTATTTTGGTACTAACGTTCATGGTTACAGGTGCTTGAGAGACTGCCATTAGATTACATTGCTGATTGCAGGGTAAGGGGTGAAATGTGTGTACCTGATGTTTTCAGATCGATGCCACCAGAGACGTTTTAAGGCATGGGCAAAGAGTGCAATTGCCCAGGGCCCCTACTTTCCAAGGGACCCCCGGGAAAGTGCACTTTTTCTCTATTTCACATCTGTCTATTTCTCCATCTCACCATGAGCGTTTTATTCAATATAGTTTGGCATTGCCGGGTTTGAATTAGCAGAAATGTGTAATAAAATACACATTTATTCCAAAATCCCTAAGCTAACACTGGTTATAACATTTTACAATCGTTAATTTTTAAATACAAAAGTTACAGTTTTAGGCTTTTCAGTTTCAAAATATAAGCCTTTCTTTGCCACCTACTTAAAGTAGCTGAGCTGGCCATATGGGATGCAGGGATTACCGCAGCAGGCTGAAAAAGGGGTCATACCCTCTTTGAGGGCGCAATGATGCCAGGCATAAATGTCACCTGAAAACACAAACAGGGTCAGTGCGGCTGTTGGTGCACTGGCCTTAGGAGGACATGCATGATAACCATGGTCTAAGGGGCACGTGACCCGGGGTACCCAGAGCAAGGTTCCATTCTCCAGTGGATTCACGCGCATACAATAATTCCGTGATTCATGGTCTTTCCAGTGTGCAGAAGGAAGCAGATTGAGATGCTCAGACAGCTCTAAACTGCAACCAACAGAGAGGATTTATGGGCCCGATTTAGAAATACCTGACTCACCACTTCAGTGTCGCTTAACTGTCGGTAGTGTCCAGCCCCCCGCGATACGCCAGTCACTCACTGCCCCAATCTTACCAAACAAGGATTCCTAATATTCCCTGGTAGCAGCAATCCACGTCCACTCATTTATCAGCACATCCTATAATTTTATAGTGAAATGTGTGCAAGTGTTTGAAGCATTGGGGAATGTTTCCTGCATACAATTAAGTAGGTCACAGCTGCAAAGCAACCATATTCAGACTCCACCGTGCCAAACGTGATCAAATCATCTGCAGCTGGGGGAGACGGCAGACGGCTGCGACTCTTGAGTCCAAGGCCTATGGAAAGCACATGCCGAACATCTTTGTGACATTTCAGGGAAAGTGGGATCGGGCCTATACACAGGAAGCCACGCGCCGTGCCAGCGCCACGGGGCAACACGCCTTGCTTTGCGTGCTCACTCAAATGCGCATGCTTCCTCATTCACTCACGCACTCACTCGCCGACTCACTAACATTGAATTATTGAACAGGTCTCACTTTTGGGAACTTGAGGGAGCTCTAATTTACGAGATGATCATAAAAACATCTTTGAATGACTGTAAAAATGTCCATCATGAGACAGGAATGATGTTGAGATTGTGAGTGACCAGTCTTGCTTTAATTTTCTGTGGTGATTTGGGGTGAACCAGGTGACCCTAGTTTTAGAAGCAGAGAGATCAAAAGACTGGATCTTTGTAAATTGAAAGCCTGTTGCAGAGAGGTCTAGCCTGACTTCAAAATCCTCTATGTCATGTAAACTTGTCTAATTTCATGGGCGCATTTCAGGTATGATTTTACATCCAAAATACAGCATTTTTAAGTAAGCCCGTTTTAAAGACGGTAATGGAAATTTCAGTCATATGCATGAGACATGAATTATATGGCAAGAAAAATTACATTTACAAAAGGGAGAACAGCACCTCACATTTAAACGTGAAATATTCATAGTAATTCCTGGACTGTTTATTTTTATAACAAAAGTCTATCGTCCTTGTGCACTGAATATGTTTGAACACTGGGGACTAAACTCTGTTTCTGCATTTACATCTCTGGAGAAAGAGAAAGAAATCTGTTCAAAATGTGTGTTGAGAATGCACACAGTCAATAGTGTGAACAAGATTCTAAGCCTACTAAACATTGCACAACATACTTAAACATATTTGAGAATGACAATTGATAAAGGGAGAGTGCGAGAAAAACACATGAACAAAAGGGGATAGTGAAGCAAGTGAGAAATAAAAGAAAGACATAAAGAAGATATAATGGAGAATGAGATAAACAGAGAGGGAGAGAACACAAAGAAGAGATTATGAACAATTCATTGAGGCGAGCCCCCCACCACTTTCCTCCTGTAAATTACAGTTTTAAACTTGTATTATTATGTTTCAGTCTACAATTTTATATTATGAAATTAAATTAAAATATATTTGTTTTTTCATCCTTAAATTATATTAGTTCGCATTTACACAATTGTTTTTACACACAAACAGCAACCAAAACTCCTTTAAATAGCTATCGCCTTCTCTTTGAGGTAAAAAAAGTTTATTTGTTAAACTAGATATTCTTGTTATAGTTTTTTTTGTATTTAATGAATCAAGACAGACCTTCTTAAACTATGTAGCCCTTCCTGCTAAACATGGTGTCTAAGTTCAAAATCTGGGGTATTGTCTGCTACATATGGTCATCGAAAGTATTAAGATTATAACACATGGGTGGACTTTCCTATCATGATGTAGCGTAGCAGATACCAATGCCCCAGTTGAAACTGCAAACATTTGCCAATGGTTTGGCAAAATTAGATATAGTATATAAAAATATTAAACACCTAGCTACATAGCTCAATATTCTTGCATTTGGAAAGACGTCACGTTCATTTTATACTGTATTTGTTTTACTAAATAAACATTATAATAACAGGCATTTCAATTAACTAATAATTATATGTTCATAAAAATACCTACAGTGCTTTAACATTTGGAAAGGCCATTGGCCATTCTAATCAAGTCATGCAACTGGATGTTAAGTATGAATTGATACAACACAATGTTTTCAGGATGAGGTTTGGAATGGTGACCTGTTGTTACCATGGCAGTATTAGAGGTGGTGCAGGTTAGGAATATGTATTGAGCATATTTCTGAAAGCTCCATCAAGCCGCCCCCCTCATTAACGTAAGGCAGAGAGAAATCTGCACATCCATGTTCCTCTGATGGAAGTAGGGAAGGAACATGTACATTGTGAAGCGGGAGCTGGTGCAGTCCACCCCAGAGTCAGATCACGTCATATCCTAGCCCATCCCCACACCCAATACAATCATAGCCTGGCATGCGCTGCCACAGCACAGGACAACATAACAGAAAACATTACATAACAATTTTAACCCTTAATTTCCGGCCTGGCTGTTTGCAAGGTTCAATCAATGCCACTATCAGTGGCTAGCGCATTTCAGAACAACATTGCCAAAACCATATCCCATTTAGCAGCGGGTGCACTGCCAGTTTGTGATGAACCACTGTGCCTGTGCACATGCAAAGGGAAGTCATGCACACCTCTCAAAAATATCCACAGAGTATAAATGTGCTTGAGCGCATAGGGCAACTGCTTTATGTGGGATCAGCAGAAAGACCCAGAATATGAAGGCAGGTGAAATCCATGTTGATAGAGATGTGCCTCCGACTGGGTGCAGAAGGAGTGCTAATGATGACATGACCTTTCTGTAAAGAGGGCTGTCTTCTACTGGTTCAACAGGACACCGCAGGGTGTTCTGGGGGGTCTAGCAACTTACTGTATATAATAAGCCTGCGACCAGTAGGGGCACTGGAGCACCTGAGGGCCTGCCCGACCCAGACTGGTGAAGGGGTTGTACCTACAGTGAGTGCGCTGGAGATCTATGGGGACTGATTCTCATTTAGAGCACACAACACCACGCTCGTTGGTGAAACCAAGACTCTGGTCGGGCACACTAATACCTGACTGACGATAAACCTCCAACCCGCTTTAAAGTAAAGTAAAATGGTGCTTTTTGAAAGCAAAAGGTGTCTTTTTTCCTGCTACTCAGGAAAAATTTATTCACTTTTGGAATATATGCTTCTAGATTAATGGAGGCGCGACCAGTAAAACAAGGCAGATGACCAATAAAGCAAGATAAATTAATTTCAAAGAAACACAATTTGCTTCCACATGTGACGTTTCAATAATGGGGAAAATACAGATAATTTCAATATTCCAAATGTTTCCATATTATCATTTGCACTACTTTTCCTCGATTTAAATGCCTTTCGGAGGGCCCGTCTTGTGTGGGATAATTTACAAATCTTTGCAAACTTGCAAGAATTGATGAACATGTTTCTGATCCTGACAAAAAAAACATGAAAGGGAACGAAAACGACCAACAAGAATAATGCTTTCAAGGACCTGCGTGGCATGGGTATACAGCGCCCGGGGCAAGGCAAGTCACCTTCCACTTTTCTTTAAAAATGTTGTGCCCCTATTAAAAGTTTGTACTCCTAAAAATGCCCCTAATAAATTTGCACCCGGGGCAACCGCCCTTGTGCCCCCCACGCTACGCCACTGCCTGAGCTTCACCTTTTCAGGGTGCCAGTTAGGAACATTCCAGTCCCCAGCAGTGTGCAGCCCATGCACGCCCCTCTCTATCTCCCCCAACCCATGGGGTAGGGACGTACTGTTATGGTGAATCACTGACAGATGCCAGTGTTTGCCCTTTCATGCCCAGACTGCCACTGCCTCCTGCCTGTTGCCTAGTCCATGCTTGTACCTGCAGGCAGGTTATGGGGATACTGGGCCACAGCTCTTCTGTATGTGTTTTCTACACATGGAAAGTCTGTGATAGGTGTATCAAAGGGAGCAGCTTCTCTCCCATGTCCTGGGGAAGCCTGTGCTCTTAGGACCAGCTCTAGGCTCGGTGCAGGGGAAAGACGGAAAGAGAGGGGGTGAGGTGTCGGGCAGGGCCCAGAGCCATACGGGTGTCCAGCTCTCTGGAGGAGACTAAGCCTGGCCGATCAACTAGATCAGGCTTCTTCAACGAGTAGCTCGTGAGCTACTGGTAGCTCTCCAGCTACTTGTAAGTAGCTCTCCAGTGTACAACATAGCCTATTAAATTAGAAGCTTTGGCTTGGTTGAATTAATGTACATTACCCAAAATTGAAAAGGTGATATTTAATTGTTCAATCATGCATCACTGGGGACGAAATTACTACATTGGTGCCAGGTGCATTCCACTTATGACTTATATGAAAAATACATAAAGCATTTTTTCACATTACTGCTGGCAACCCTGCGCGATGAAATGGGTGATTATTGCTGGTAATCTTGCATGGGGTGGCTATTGCTGTAATCTTATCTGATGTGGTCAATGTTACCACACTAATAATATTAGTAGCTCAGGATGATTTTACTTTATCATAAGTAGCTTTGATTACAGAAAAGGTTGGAGACCCCTGAACTAGATGCTACCCTGCACTGAGGAGCCGGGGGATCAATTTGCATGGGAATGGTCAACTGAAATTTTGGACTGGATAGTGAAAATATCTTTACAGGCATTGTTAATGACAAAGAATAGGTATAGTGTAGCCAGAAGCATTGCCAGCTTGTCTCAAGCACAGAAAAGGGAAAACCGATGCCGAAAACAGGTATTACATGCAAAAACCATGTAAGCTTTGTTTATAGTCCTGGGAGGGGGATCCAGGAACTCAAAAAGTGTTCCAAGAACTGCTCTGTGTCGGAGGCCTCTGAACCCTCTGTGAATCCAACAAACCGGAGGTTGTGCCTGTGTGACCTGTTTTCAGCGTCTTCCGTGCGCTCCTCAAGTTCCGCCGTTGTAGATAACAATTTGGAGCCCTGTTTTAAGGGTTGCTACATCATACTCCACTGAGGATACCCAGCTCTCTGCCTCTGTGACCCAGTTGGTGAAATTTCGGAGGTCTTGATGCAGGAGTAAAACGTCCGCTTTGACTTTGCCCACTTTCATCTCCACTGCTTCCCTCGAGTCTTGGATGGCTGGCTTGAAGGTATTCAGGGGCCTGCTTACCCTGGAGGACAGCATGAACACCCAGGGCCGGTGACTTCAACAAACGCCATGCTGGTGCACCCAACATGATGAGGCCCTGCCTCGCTGCCCCCCCCAGAGTGCCTCAAGCGCCCATCCAGCAGGCCCACATGTTCCAGCCCCCCCAGGTCACTCCATCTGCAATCAGGTCCAGAAACCAGTCTGATAGGCACAATCACATGTGCCATCTTGAGCAGGTGGGCCTGATGGCCTCCAGCTACCTCTCACTGCCCCGCGGCCCCCGGACTTCAACGCCAGATGGCAAGATGTGCCTTCCGCTCGTAGGAAGTTTTGGGGGGAGTCTCAGTCTTTGCTAAGGCGGTGGATGGCGACGGATGCTTGAGGAGGTCGGAGTGCTCTAACGTACGACCCCTATCTTGGCCGCGCAGGCAACACCCAGTCACAAAACATTTTAAAGAGAATTTAGAATTTTTTTGAAACAATAAAATTCTACTAAAAGTGATTTACCTGGATCTTGTCAAAAACTTTCAAGAAAGTGTCTTTGATCTGAGGAATGGTATTACTGACTCAAATGCCCTGAGGAAGCTAGGATCTGATGTAGCAAAACATGTGCTGGCATCTTCTCAGCGTTAGCATTTATGTCAAAATTAAAAAAATCTTTTGAATTAATTACTTCAAGCATATCTGTAGACAAGAATAGATTATGATTACAAGGACCAGTTAATTGGTACAAGCACTGCAGAAGTAAATGCTTCTCTCAGTCATCAAGAATGATACATATGCCACCGTCAGCTTCTCAAAGTAAACGTGTCTCAACGCACAGAGTTCCCCATTCTCGCTCACTGGTATGGAAGCCATCGTAAAATAGAAGAGACACCCACTTTTCTAAGCAATGGCCACTAACAGATTTATTACATTTGGTGATGCTGTTTTTCGATCAACTTGACTCCACCTTTTTATATTTTACTTTGCTACAGTGTTCTGTACTATTGACGATAGGGGCCATATTTGCAATACAGAAAACTTGTCATGGCACGTGATAGGAAGATAGAATTCCTTTGCTGATCACCTGTTCCCAGTGGGGAAAGTTTTGGGGTCCAATCATCCAATTAGTCACTTTACATATTCCAGCTTGCCCTCCACTGATGATTAATGCCTTATTACTTTGTCTCCTCTCATTTCTCAATGAGACCAGAAAGCCTCTTTTCTTCTTCCCTGTCATTTGACTAATCAGAGCAGCTCTCCAAGTCCACAGCATGCGTGCTGCTTGCAGGGAGTGCTCTAGTAAATCCTGTTATAGCTTTCTATTGACACACAGAGATGAATGGGATTAGTGTCCAGTCTGATCTGTTAAGACTATAGCAGCCGTAACAGGTGGTAAAGATATATGTTATATAAAATAATAATAATGTAATGGGAAGAAGGGTGACTGGGCGATGGAAAGAGGTACTGAGGGGTAATACTGTCAGAACATATCAGACATGCTAGCTGAAAACCTTGTGTACTTGTTCCAAAAAAATGGCCACCTGCTGAGACGCCACATAAATAAGCTGTTCACCTTTCTATATCATGGCCACCTCTAGACTAGGGGCACATTTTAATGAGGTGATTTTGTTCTGCAAAAAAGCAACTTAGAGAGAAGTTTGCACATACGGCAAAGCAATGCATTGTTAGCAGGGTCTTAGTGGTGCCGATGCTGTACTATGCCAAAATGTGAAAAACATTTGGTGGGGGTGTGACCAAGACCTCTGAAACCCACCTCAGCATGGGTATGCCTCGTAGAAGAAGTGATGTTCAAGGCCCCAATATCGGAGACCCCATTTTTGAAGACATTCATTTACATAGTTTTAACCAACTTTTAAACTAACTTCCATTGAACATCTGTTTTTAATAAAGGCCAGAAATTGCCCCTTATGATTCAAATCTCCTGACTCTCCCCTGCCACCAATAAAAGTGAATCTTACCAACGCGGCATACATATTCGAATTATGCAAACATGAGGCTGGGAGCTTGTGAGCCAGTCAGCATTCATTCCTTGCTGTAAATCCAATTACATGCATGAATGCTTCTGTTGTGTTGTCTGATCTGAGGAGCACCATAATTGGTTAAAATGCTGCTTATAATATACATTAAATAACTAGGTGGTTATAGTAATTGAGGATACACCCAGCAAGCGCACCATGAATACTGAAAAGTTGTTCAGGGGCATTGAAAGCAGAGCTTTTGTTTCCGATGTCATTGGCTGTTTTCAAACATTTGCCATGCTTGGAGTGCTATTGGCACTCCAATCAATCAAGCGATGTGGGCACACAGCTCTAAACTACTGCAAACAGCAGAGCTGCAGAACAAAACCACAACACCGAAATACGCATCAGGCTGTAGTGACCTACTTCTCTCTAAAACATTGCCCGAAATTATGCAAATGTTTTCCCAGAGGTACAATGAATGTGCTGCTTGAGTGCCTCAACACATTAAACACATTCAGGCCTTCTTGCTGTATTTTTTCAATGTTGTTTAGATGAGACCACAACCTTTCAGCAGTGCTGCAGCGTGAAAATACAGAAGCCGATGTGTTACACTCGCAGGTCAAAGATGGGACAAAGATGGCCCACACGGACTCTCATGCTGGGTTCAAAAGAGAGATAGCATTCACTGAGTATGCATGCAGGACAGCTTTTATGAGGGAATTGTGACTGCATAGCGGCAGAACACACTTGTGCCTTTTTCACTTACAGGCTACTCCTTTGTGTTTGATGTAGCTACCAAACTCCTACGTGGAAATGCTGTAAATACGCTACCTGTAAAACTGAGAAAATATCCACATGCAATCTTTGTTTAAACGTTTTCACTGTTCACTGAATGCAAGAAAATATACAATCTGGTAGATATCAATATTTCATGTATCTTCTGTACTATTATTCAAAGATATTGCATGTTATTTTCTTTTCTTCATCGCTTGGTTTAATTCTTGCTTCTAGAAAACACTGATTACTTTATGAGCTGTAGAATCACCATGTAAAATTCCTTATTGGAACTGTTCTTGAGAAATTCCTTAGAAAAGGGACCAACAACGCTTTGGGCAGATTTAGATCAGTCTGTTAAATATGACACTACTTCTATCATGGCAGTACCAGCAGTATCTGTGAGGTAGTTGCACTACCCTAGTCACTGCAGGAGACATCCAACCAGTGTGTGGCATCAGTAATGCAACTGACGTAGCAGTAGCACTTCCTGGTCCGACAGGAAGGGGCGACAGGACAGCGCTTGTGCCTGGAGAGAGCACACACGGAATCCCTTCACTTGCCTGCAACAATGAGAAGGAAGAACTCGGACATACAACGGAACGGAGGAAAGTAATTATTACGTTCCTCCGTTCGGTCGTATGTCTGAGTTTATCTACCTCCCCCCCCCCCCACTCTGCCCCTCCCCCGCCCCGCAACTGGCTGCAGCATGCCCACAGAAATTTCAACTCGTAAAGTTTCATTTGGACATAATGGTTGTGTTCCTTATGAGTCAATTATATGTATTTTTGATTTGATTTTATTATATTATGACAGTGAGGCATGTTGGTGTGGATCCTGAATATTGTTGGACTCTAATGTCCTGGACAAAATATTTTGGGGCAAAATTTCGAAAAGTAAGTATGTATAGATTTTCTATACCCAAATCCACATCTATGTACCTTTAAGATATATATTGCATAAATATCTTCTAGCTACGTAGATGTAGAGTTAAGAATAGTAAATATACACTTTCCAATACCCCCTTACCTTTCAATATTTTGCCCCTCGATATGTTGACTAGAATATTAGTGTGCCACCCTGTTCGTGTACTCGATATTCCAGAGTACAGTCTGCATTTTTGCCTCAAGTAAGATGCCGCCTCCCAACTTCCTGAACTACTGCCGCCAGCGTTATGTGCTCTGCTTTCCATACTTTTCTTTACAGATTATAAACCTAGTTTCGTCGGCCATTGGTTAGCTTTCCTTTGTAAGATTAAAGCTTACTTGAACCCTCCACATCAGTGGATTTGTTAGTATCCAAGTCTAAACGTAACCTGGTCCCTAGTGCTCCTGGCACAGACTAGAAGTGTGCAGAAATAATCACTTGTTTTATAAAGTGTTGCTCATGCACTGGGTCTTGAGTCCAAATGCAATCTCAAAGATGGTAGTCATAGATCATGGCTGCTAATCATATGCTGCACTGCTATTGCAACATTGTTGTGTACAAAATGAGGTTGGTTTGGACCACTGGACTGTCAAAACTTTTTACAGGAGTTGTATCTTGGCACAGGCGCCGGATAAGTCATTTGAAGACAAACATTTCTCTTGGTGCACATTCATGAGCTGTAACGATAAAAGGAAAAGCATTCTGAATACAGCTCAACTAATGCAGTAGCAACTCGCCGATTGGGTTTTGATGTCTGGGCCAACATTTGGAAATCAAAAGAAGGCATTGAAGGGGCGTGGCCAAGCAGGCAATGGAGTCGGACGTGCTCTGCTAGAGCTCCGTCTTCGACTCTCCCTCGCCCGCTTCATTGATCCGACATAACACGATCCTGGGGCCCTAAACAGGGTTCACTACGATCTGCTGAGACCCGCGACCCGCTGTGCAGCTTGGGGCCGCTCTGAACGAAGTCTATCGTGCCTGCGGCGGAGGGACGGAGAAGCAGCCTGACGATCGATACGCCGCGCCCGGCGACTCTCTGTAGGACACGCCGGTGCTGGACTCCGCCCACCAGGCCGTGGTACGGTGCGTCGGAAGAGGTACAGCGGCCCCCACCCTCTCCCAGCTCCCGGGACCTGTTTCATGCGCTGGTGGACACTTGCAGCCAGCTGAGGAACCCCCGAATGCTTGGCCGTCTCACCCATTAATGCATCGGAGTGCCGGATCTGCGTGAAGATCGCAGCAGCAAGGGGCTTGAACACGGGTGAAATCGCAAGATGGCGCCTGGTGGCGATTCCCCATTGCGCCATACAGTATCCCCATAGGATGAGTTTAGTGGAGCTGCCAGATCCCTGATATTGGTGAAAAAGGCAACGGGAGAGCCCATAACACAGTAGAGGACCCCCCAGCCCTAGGGAAGTGGCGGGGGTGGGTCCTGTCTACGATACTGTTGGCAGACAGTGGCGAAGTGGTCCTGAACATCAAGAGGACGCTGCTGTAGGGAGTGACGAGCCCTGGAACACGCGCAAGTTCAAACTGACTGTTGAAAACATTATTGAACACGGAATTGCACGTATGTGAGACCTCCTGCACCAAATCAGTACATATGAAAGGCGTGGGGACGCTGGAAACTCCTGACACATGTATGACGTCCTGTAGGTCTTGCAGAAGCACTACGCCTTAGTTCCAATGATCGTATGAATGATACTGTATATGGCTTGGCGTAAATTGTGGAGATCTTGGCCCCGACACCCCTCTGTGGTTGTGGAAGGCGTTGCTGGAAGAGACATTAACTATCTCCCCGATTGATCTCTCATTACGGTGCTGCAGCCGGATAATCAACGCGGGGCATTGATAAAACGCGGAACTGGGCTATAAGACGGTCTGCCTCCCACATGTCCTAAATTGAAGCAGTCACTGATACATACTTGGCGGTTTTTCTATGTCACACAGAGGTAGGCCCCGAACGGGTGCTGGGGGTCTAACAACTCAACCCCCCCAGACGCGAGCACAATCTGATAAAATGGCTGGGGAGGCGACAACTGACCCAATGTCCAGCAAGTTGGATGCAGTCTTGGCAGCAGTGGAGAAGCTGCGCGAAACCATGGAGCAACGCATTTGACTCGTGAGGGACATCTAGTAACGACTAGTGGAACTGCAGCTTGATGTATTAATAATTTCAATGCTTTTGCATTTGACTCGTGAGGGACATCTAGTAACGACTAGTTGAACTGCAGCTCTTTGTAGAATTATTTTGATATTGGACACTATAATATTCACTGCCCACTGCTAATCTCGTCCCATAATGCTTTGCAGGGCCTTTGGTTGGGATTGTATTTTTGCCCATAACTGTGCTTGGGGTGGTCCTAGGAGGAAGGGACCACCACTGAATCATTCAGCATGATATGCTCTTTGTGTTCAAGGCATCTGCTTGGTCCTCCCCCTAGGTTAGGGGGGACCCCAAAATCATCACCTCTCTCACTGCTTGTTAATTTATCGTTTTCACTTTTGTGAAATTACTATATGCGTTTTAGCATATAAAGACAGAGATACTTATTTTATCTTAACTTGCACTGTGCAAGATGCTGTTGGCAATTATTGTACAGTGCAGACAAGCACACAACTATGCACTACGCAATTGCGTAGCTACGCGTAGTTCAAAGTGTACTTCGCGTAGCTTCGTGTAGTGCTACTACGCAAACTACGCCCAGGGTTAATTAATACTTTATAGCAACAACTTACCTGTTTTGGGAACCCCCCTTGTTTAGGATGAAATGTTGTTTTTATGTACTGTTTGGGCGATTGTAAGTTGTACTCTCGCCCTTTTGACGTTATATGTTTTAGTTTTTTGTTGTTTTTTTGTCTGCCACACGCTAGGCTCACATTTCTTAGACACCAGTCACCCACCAAGTCTGCAATTTTTCATTGTCTCTGATGTGTATTCAGCATGCCCCCGTAGCCCCTGGACTGATAGTGGTCCCTGTACTCATTCACTCTCGAAAATATGGCCCCTGTCAAAATAGGCACGTGGAACGTGAGAGGTATACACACCCCCTCCGGTAGGTATCTCATATATTCATATCTGAAACGTCATCATATACAAATCGCTCTCCTTCAGGAGACACATTTGTCGGAGACTGAGGTAAAACACTTGCACAGGAGGTGGAGAGGGCAGCTCCACGCCACGGGATACTCAGCATACGCCAGGGGGACCCTGATCTGGGTTAGGCCAGGCACTCCCTTTCACATAGAGGACTCTCTTACTGATCCAGAGGATCGATACGTCTTTGTCAGGGGTAGACTAGATGGCCAACCTGTTGTTATTGCTTCACTCTATGCTCCCCATGTAGACCAGGCTTCCTTCTTTAATGTTCTATCCAATAAATTGGCCAACTGGCATGGAATTCCATTGATTCTGGGTGGTGACTATAATAGCGTCCTTGACGTGTCATTGGACCGTTCTTTCCCTCCTCTATCTAGTGCACCCACGACCACTGCCATGAAGGCATTAAATGTCTGGGTGGCACAGTGGCATTTGGTGGATGCCTGGAGACATAGAAACCCGCATGATAGGGTATACTCCTTTTATTCCGGAGCTCATAGCCTCCATGTCCGGCTGGACCGGATAATGGTGACTGACAATCTCCTGCCGGTGGTCCTAGAACCTCAATATCTTGGGCATACCCACTCAGATCATAATCCTCACATTTTACAAATTGACTGGAACAGTGGTACGCCACCAATACCAAGATGGCGTTTACAACCAGACACCCTGCTGGACGGGGAGTTCCGAGATGCACTGGGTGTGGCCATCACACAATATTTTGAAGAAAACGTGGGTACTGCCTCGTCGCCATTGATAGAGTGGGACGCTTTCAAGATTGTGACCCGGGGACATTGTTTAGGTAGGCAGGCTGGTATGCGGAAATAGTTGGAACAAGACCTCACTACCCTGGAGAGAAAGCTGGCATCGCATGAGAGAGGGACGACCACAGACTCACGTAGGCAACTGGCACATAGTAGGGAGAAGCATGCGAAGTTATTGGATAGACTTAAGTGTCTGAATTATGCGGCACACTCGGCATGCACACACCACTCGGGCGATAAGGCGGGCAGGCTTTCAGCTTGGCTGATCCGCCAAGACGATCATGCTTCCCCTGTCACTTCACTCTGCTCGATGCAGGACACTATGCTGTACTCCCAACAGGCCATACACCGAGAGTTTACGGCTCACTACACTACTTTATACAAGTCACATCTCTTAGCTACCACGGATGATATTCATAGATATTTGGCGGCTGTTACACTACCACAGATCACACCCGAGCAAAGAACTGAATTAGACAAACCCATCGTGTTGGAGGAAATCTGGGCCAGTATACGCTCGTTGGCGTCGGGTAAGACTCCTGGCCCGGATGGATTGCCGGCAGAGTTTTATAAAGCATATGCGGATACTCTAGCGCCCCAGTTACTAAAGATATATGATGTCGCGATCACGGATTCTACCCTTTCGGATTCACAAAATGAGGCATTGTTGATCTCTCTTCCTAAGCCCGGCAGAGACCCGGTAATGCTGGGCTCTTATAGGCCGCTAGCTTTGCTTAACACGGACTATAAGATACTAACGTCCATTATAGCGGCCCGACTGGCCCCGATAGTTCGGAATTTAGTACATGTCGACCAAAATGGATTTGTTCCCACTAGAAGCACGGCTCTCAACATCCGACGTCTCTTCCGGGTACAGCACTATGCAGCGGAGGTGTGGCCCCGACCCGGCTGTCTGGTCTTAGACTTAGAAAAGGCCTTTGACTCCCTTGAGTGGCCATATCTTTTTGAGGTGCTGCGGGGATATGGCTTGGGCGACTCCTTTTTACACATGGTCCGGCTACTATACATGCAGCCCTCTGTTAGAGTCCGAACTGGCCCTCTGATATCGGACAGCATTCACATACATAGGGGCACCAGGCAGGGCTGCCCTTTATCGCCGCTCCTGTTTTCGCTCGCCATGGAGCCATTGGCAGAGCGCCTGCGTGGGGAAGGAGTAGATTGGGGCATCCAACTAGGGGATAATCTACACGCGGTTTCCCTGTATGCTGATGACTTGCTGCTAGATTTGAGAGACTTACATGACATCCCTGCTACCATTGCGGATACTCTCCAAAAATTTGCAGAGATCTCGGGCCTTAAGGTAAATTGGGCGAAGTCGGGTCTGTACCCCTTTCGGGATGACATCCCTGATCCTAACGCTAGCATGCATGGCTCTCCTCTTCGCTGGCATCCCTCCACATTTCGCTATCTGGGCATTTTTATTTATCGGGACCCTAGTGACATTTTAGAAGGTAACCTGATCAGAGCAATATCAGCCATTCGGGCACAAACTCAGTTTTGGAAGACGCTCCCACTGAACGTGATGGGCAGAGTCGCATTGTCTAAGATGGTGGTCTTACCAAAACTGCTATACTACTTTACTAATCTTCCCATTTATGTCCCAGCCACCGTCTTCCGTGAATTGGATCGTCTGATCCGTGATCTCATTTGGAACACGGGTCGACCTAGAATGGCGCTTTGGAAGCTCCATGCTCCCGCTAGTGGAGATGGCCTAGCAGTTCCGAATTTAGAGCTTTATTATCTGGCAGCACAACTGCTATGGGTGACGAGGTGGTTAGCGGGCTCCGGACTAGATGATACGGCCACCATACAACCTCCATGGTCCCAGTACCAGATATACCAATTGTTTCACCCCGTCGCTAGGCCCTCACGCCCGATGCAGACTTATCTTGCACTGGCCCACCGTTGTTATAGGAGAGGTCTATACCTTACCAGGAATACGACCCCTTATGCCCTGGCACTGCCGCTGTTGGGAATGCCCAGGGGCAGAGGGAGCATTACTAACAGAGCACTGGAGTGCTGGCATGAGGCGGACCTACATACACTGGGTGACCTTTACTCTGAAGGTGCTTTGATACCTTTTGAGGAATTAGTAGAGGACTGTGCTTTGCCCATGGGTCAATTTTTATTACATAATTCTAGAACACGCTCGCTCACGGCAGCGTGGGGGGATATTAACGCTGAACCAAAAACACATCTCCTATTGCAATATTTACACGTTCTGGGCCATGGGTCTCATATTGTTCATTGGTTGGCAGAGGCACTCCTTATACACACCATGCAGCCCTTGACGTCCCTCCGCACCAAGAGGGAAGCAGATAGAGGCAGTCCGTGGGAGGACCGGGAATGGACCCGGATTTTGGCCACCCCTACGTGTATCCCCCGGAGCTCCCGATTTAGGCTCATACAAACCTACATAATACACAGAGCGTATCTCTCCCCAGATAAAATAAATAAATTCTTTCATTTGACCACAACGGCATGCCCCTGTTGTTCACAGGTAGACGCAGACTTTCTTCACATGCTGTGGTCCTGCCCCTCCTTGAGCTCCTATTGGAGGGAGGTACATGCGGCGCTAATGAGCTGCACTGACAGACAATTGCCACAGACGTGGGAGGTGTGCGTGCTGGGTTCCTACTCCAGACCAAAAAAGCATAGGGTTACGACTAGGTTCATTGATTTGGGTTTCATTGTAGCTAAAAGGCTAATTACCTAAAGATGGAAACACGCTGACCCCCCCCCCCCAACAGTAATCAGCTGGAGAAACTCACTTTTAGTATGGGCACGCGCGGAAAGCACATCGTTATGCAGGGAGGAAATAGCTGGATTGCGCAAATACCCTATTGCTCAACTATGGGACACCATTCTTACTGATCTGACACGGGCAGATGGGGCAGAGGAGACCAACTCCTCACAAGAGACTGATAGGCAGGACCCGGTTGTGAGACCCCGGGTACACGAATCCCCTGACCTGAGTGATAATGAGATCAGGGATGAGAATGATGGACATGCCTAAGACATATATATGAGTAAGGGTAAGAGAGCCGAAATTATTCATCTCTTTGCATATCAGGGGGGCGGACTGGTACAAGTGCAGTGGGATGACTGGGTTGTTGAAGTATCTCCAATATATATTTTGGCCGAAGCGTGACGTTAAGATGATAGTTTTTGTATGTTTGTTTGTAATGAGAAAAAATTGTATCTGATTTGCCTCACTTTGTCACTGAATGGGATGGCCAAGTGTAATTATGGATATGTACGACATCTTGTATCCGCCTGTACACTGGGGTGAATATATTTACGGTCCGCTGATACATAGGAAATGCACTAAGACGAACATTTATGGCCAGTGGCCTGTGCACAGCTTTGTAGCTTCCTATAGGGAACAAAGGAACCGATAATAACAACTGTACCTTTTATTACATCTGTACTGGCCATCCGTTCCATATTCGGTCCTGGCCCCTTACCCTCCCTTCCCTTTTGTTTCCTTTCCCCGAATGTAACATGTATGTTTGACAAAAATGCAAATAAAGATATTTAAAAAAAAAAAAAAAAAAGAAGGCATTGAACCTCACAGGCAGGTCACAATGAGAGCCACTTTCCTTAGAGTGACCAAACTGCTCACGAAAGAAACTTACAATAGATGCACTGACTGATCTGTTTACAAGGCTCCACCATGTGGGGTACTTGTTGGATTCGCCTGGACCCTATGGGAGGCGGTGATTGATGGGAGGGCTCAGCACCAAAAGCAGCTGAACAGATGATATAATCCAGTGGTGAAATCACAAACATCCTTTACACCTTGCCAAGGTCTATCCTGCTCATGCGATGAATAAATACAACCGTGATTGCTGCCCCATGACAAAAGTCGGCTCTATTTGTGTACTGGGTGCCACATTTGTCTAAAAAAAAAAAATGGTTAGGGTGTTGGGGTTCGAAATCTGTGATGGTTGAACCCCGACAGGCCCGTTCTAGTACCTAGTAACCCGTTTTTACACTAAGGTCCTCATTACAAGGTCCAGAAAATACACCCTTAAGAATTTGTACCCTTGGAATGAGGAATAACCTCAGGAATGGGTAGTTGTGCACTGATTTCCACAGGTGCTACCTTCATTCTGACCACTCTACCCAGATACTTTCCTCCTGCTGTTCATAGGAAAAGTAAATCTGGGGAAAAACTCAAAGGAATGGGTTTCACTGCTTAACGTGTAATCCGGTTTTGGATTGAAAATCAATTTTCTCTTGAATCGGACTTACCTTTAAGCTCCAAATGAGGGCCTTACCATGGTAACTGAGAATCAGGTGGCTCATTTAGTGACCTCTAGAAGTATTCTGCAATTCTGCATGTAATAACAGAGTATTGCTTTTTTAGTATGTGGGTTTTTAGGTCGAGCCTGGGCAGTGCATGCGCTCCTGCGAAGTATGAAGTAGTGGAGTATGGCTTTGAAGCCCCGCCCACTCTCCACCCATATTTGTCATTGGCTTGTGTCATTATCTTTCTTAAATGCTGGCTTGTGAGTCGTTATCAGGCTTGTTAGTCCCTCCTTGGTACTGCCTGGTCTGCATTTGTAACCTCCCATGGCGACTGGCCCTTTTACTTCTGTTGCGACACGGTACGTCTTAGTCTGTAAGCACTCTTTTTTTAATGGGTTTTTCCTACTGCAGGCACGACGTACTTTCCTCGCCATGCCCGCTTTCACTTTCAAGCAGCCCCGGACAATGAGACAGTTTCTTTGAAGGAGTTAGAGCTATTGCCAATGTAAATGACAATAGCTTAAACTCTCGTAAATGCGAGACCTATTGCATTGCAAATGCTTGTTAACCTATATGGCCACTGATCTCCTATAAACGTAAGCGTGCCTTGGCATTTGCTCACCTGCAAGTTTTGGTAACTATGTGTGTATGCTACCAATCTGTCTTCATGAGCATAGTGCATGCAGCCTCCTTTTTTAAACATTTCAATAAACATTGGTTGGAAAACAAGTGCAATGGCCAATCTCTGGGGGGGGGGGGGTGTCAAAGGCCACGTGATGCCACTTGCTGCAGTGGCATCGGATGGTGTGTCAAATCCCACTTCCAGCCCCCCACGGATTTCAGTAGAAACGCGTCAGAGCCACAAAGCAGTGAATCTACTTCTACAGTTCCACGGTGTGAATCAAACTAGCATCAGATTTCCCACTTCCCTTAGTAATGAAGTATTTTAAGAACACGCACACCCCCTTTGAGATCTATGTTTACTCAGGTTCATAATTGGAATTTTCAGTTCATTAATATCAAATCCGCTTTGAGCTTACACTGCATGAGTTGTGCGGTGGTGTGTATGAGGCACAAATATAGGCCTTAACCGAGCTGTGAACCTGCAGCTTCTTCTTTGGCTTCCATCTGTGTCAAACAAAAAGAAAGAGGGAGCGTCGAACAATGCATTCTTCAAGTTAATAATCACTTGCTTGAAAGCTCTAAAGTTAGAGGAGCTGGACGCGGAACAACCCAAAATAGCCTGCATTATAAATCCTTGTTTTCCAGTTAAAATCGGCGAGAAGGCTCCACGCACCGCTGCACCCATTGTCGCCGCTCTACTGCTGCAAAGCAGATCAGATAATGGGCGCGAGTAATGTACCCTTCCATTGTGAGTGAGGAGAAAGGAGCTGAGCGCCCTGTGATTTAGGGGCAGGACGGAGCACAGTGTGCGCTTCCGCCAGCAGCAGTACGTCAGGAGTCGGGGCCTCTCACACACATCACCGCGGCTCTGAAGACTCTTATCCCCAACCTCTCAATGGCTGATCATTGGTCTGAGCGAAGGCCTGGCTGGGGTGCCGGAGCAGCAGGGGGCCCGAGCCATAATCCGACGGAAGACCCGGGTGGACAACTGCACCCAAGGTGCACAAGATGGCCCCTGAAGGCTTCTTGCTCGAAGAACAATGGGGCCCTAAGTGAAGCGTGCTAACATTCCTGCCAAGGGAGCACAGGAGGAGGGGGAAGGGACTAAGGCGTACCAAAATGTAAGGGTACCGAAAAGTTCTAGGCTTTAGGGAGTACTGATCAGCTGTGCACGAATAGAACAATAAACCCTGGGCAATTAAAATAAATAAAAAGTGCTTATAAAAAGGGACCTACCCTGCTGGGCAGGCAAGAATACCCCACTTCATAACAGCACAATTTCCCTCCCACCCACCATAAAGAAATGGGTGTAAAGGGCATGATCATGGAGGTAGTAAGTCACAGGAGGGCAGCGGTAAAGAACACTTAGATGCTTCAGAAAAACGACCATCCAGGTCACAAATCTCCTCAGACAGGGCGTACATAGCACAGCAGGCTTTGGGATGCCCCACAGAGGGCCAGCTGGAAAACAAGGAAATAGGTTACCCCCTGCAGCAGGCATGGCACTCAGTCACTGCCCAAAGCTGCCTGGAGGCTAGAACTCACCGAAAAACTGCAAGGTTGCGCTTGTCCTTCATTCATATTGTGAGTAGTGACAGCCAACGCAGTCAAATAAACAAATACAATGTGAGGTCATGTGACAGCCTACGCATTCAAATAAACAAATACACTGTGAGGTCATGCGACAGTCTACGCAGTCAAATAAACAATACAATGTGAGGTCATGCGACAGCCAACGCAGTCAAATAAACAAATGCAATGGTGAGGTCATGCCAGAGATGCAATTTCAGATTGATGTGTGGCAACTCTTAGGCCTTGGAGACTAAGTCCTGGCACTGACCCAACATTTTGGGCAAGTATGATAAATTAATATATTTATTCATTTCATAATTTCAGCAAAGAATGGGACGAGCAGTTACCTGGCCTATCGGAATTGCAAGTTTTGGTTTTTCACATGTAAAGTTTGGCTGCTTAAAGTAGCCAAAAATGTCTGTGTGAAAGACCGGAGAAAGCAGGAATGAGTACAGAGACACATTTCCTGCATATTATTCCTCAAAACCTTATAATCCCCATTATTTTTCACTCCAAGATTTACCTTGATTCCCGGTAATGGTAATTCCTAATCTGAGGCCCTTGTAATAAAGTATTTGAAGATCAGTAGCCAGATCGGTTATATCACAGCAGCTGCAAGCAGCAACAATGACGTCAGTGGCGTAGAGTAGTGAGTGCAAGGGTGCTCACTATTCAATGGACCCAGCTCAGCTCGAACATTTGTGTTCTATGAGGCAGCTATTCAAAGTAAAAATATATGGACCGACCAACAACCTTAGCAGGCGACATAATTTTGTGTTACGCCATAAGAAAAAAAAAAAAGTAGCGAAAGCTGCATTTAGCTCCTGTTAAATGAGATCCATGGGCTTAACAAAGCTCCTTACTTTAATCCTGAACAACAGGTTCATTCAAGGTCAGAAAAATGGATTTCTGAAATAGGAACACTTTTACCATCTTCCTAGAAGTAATAAAGGACACATGCCAAAGAAAAACGTGTGGAGAATCAAGGGATTCGTGCCCCTAGGTGACTCTGCGGAGCGTTACTCAATGGGGTAGATTGATAAAATAATTCTGCATCAAATTGAACTCTTTGGTCTTGCTTACCATGACCATCATTGAAGCATCCATGAGGCACGCCTGTGGACACCAGGGGCAGATAGAATGGATGGAGTTTTGCTCAGCACATTTTGCAGATGCTCCAGGCTACTGGTGTATGAATAGGGTCAAAGAAGGCTCTGGTCTTATAAATAGGACAGGACAAATATTACTAAATCTGCCCCATAGTGCCTAGATGTGTGGTGAGGCTGGAAAGTGCAGCCACTAAGATTCAGATGCCTCTAAGTTTCTGCTTTTACAAAACATTTACCCACTCAAACTCTCTAAAGGAACATGGGTGCGGACATGCATTAACAAACGTTGATTCTCAAAGTTCACTTATGTTACTACAGGTGTGTATTGAAGTCAGACTAGATCTTCATTATAATAACCTCTATCTAATTTCATTATTACAACTGAGTTGTGTCGTTTCTAGATACCTGTAATAAAGTAATGACCTACTGTAATAACTTATTACATCTGAGTTGTGACTCTATCATGCTTGATGCCAGAGCCAACAGCCAAGGTGAAAGCAGGTCACAGAGTTCATTTTCGTTCCTCTAATCTGTTTCCCTAAATGACCAGTGGTCAGAAGAAAGGAGATATAGTCAGCATGTTTACTTTGTGTGCATTCTAGGTCATTGCTTGTTTGTACCCATTCCGAGCTAGAGCACTTTTTCAATCTGACTTAACATTAAACTGATTCATATATATTTTAGCAATAAATTACTAGCTGTTTTGGTGTGTTTAATTCCTCACTACAGATTTCCCATTTCTTCTCCAAGTTTGCAGCCAGACTATCTCTTTCGTATGAAGGAGCAAGACACCAAGGATTTAAAAGGTTTCTCGGAAGGGTAATGGTGTGACCATACTTTATAACGATTAAATTAGACTCTGACGTACAGTTAAAGGATATTGCAAGACACCTCATAGTTCCCTGACCCTATAAAGGAACTCAGATTTGGGCCTCTTTTCTCTATAGGGTCACAGAAGTCCTCCGTGTCCTGCAATATCCTTATAATATTGGGCGGGGGAACTTTGTCCTGTATGTTATAGTGTGACTTGGGAATCAACATGAAGTTGATTCTCGCATCTCCATCTTTGCCTCAGTGTAGCGCTGAGGCAAAGTGACTTGTCTGATTCTGAAAAGCGCTGGAAATACCCTACACTGGATTTATACTCCAATACTTAACAGCACATTTAAGTAAGCCAACCTTAATTAACAAAGAAATAAGTGCAGGGGCTTAAAGTTTCCTTAAGAGTTCACTACTGAATGCTGGGACTTGCGGAATATGCGTAGTCTTCATTATGTCTCCTGCCCCATTACTTACACCACCCTGCGCTGCTGGTCTCTTTAGCTCCTCTATAGGTTTTATTTCATCCATGTGCTCTCCCTTGACTTTAATACAGTCTTCTGTCTTTAATTGCTCTTTCTTTCTGTCTTTTCTAACAATCTTTCTCTTGCTTTGAGTCAAAGTCAGATGATGAAAAATAAGCCTTGGTTCCCAAATGAGTACCGGTGCAGACCACATCAGCCACCAGAGAAAATTCTGCACCAGGCCCAATGATTTTGGTTAAGTCAATATATTGACTTTTGCTTCTGATAAATCAACACACATTTGGTGAATATTAGGAAACAGACTTTGATAATATGAAGCACACGTGTGAGAAAACCAAATATATTTGCTGACATGACTCCAATATCTCTTCTAAATGCTGTAGAGTCTAGTGTTAAAAATGCACCAATGGGAAGCATGGGATACGCACTTCCTTCGTATGAAACGACAGCCACCGTTTTCGCATTTTCAGATCCTTGTTAGAGTCTGTGGATCCCTTTACAAGCATTGCAGAGGCGATGATGCTCACTTTTCCTGCATCAGTCCAGACTCAGGGATCTTTGCTCCTCTTTATCTAACTGTTTTAAATACCCATGTTATGGTCCATACAAGCTAGGGACACCAGTCCATTCACCTTAATATCCTAGGCCTGCCAAATGCTGTTTTGCGGCTTTGAATTCCTCTCTGTAACACCTAACAGTAGTCAGCGAATAGAGGAAACTCTTGGTGTTTGGAAGAGGGCATTTGAGTCCAAGAGCTGGTTGTCTGTGGTTGAGCTGGCAGCAGTGCACTGAAGCTTTGAACTTTCAGAGCTGGTTTTGCTGTTATTCGCCATGTATGAATCATCGGTTACATATGATGTTCTGTACTGCAAAACCATAACTGTTCTGTTCCGAGCTGTTAAGAAAAGGTCAAGCCAGGCTCATCGTGAGCACTGTGAGCCCTACTATGTTTAATGATGGTCTGCTTTGTGCAAGGACACTAGACTAGGATGCTCACCTCCAGTCGTCATGGCCCTGGTGAGCACTTCGGTGATTCACCGTTAAACTTTTAAAGTCAGAAACACAACATGGCCAACTAATGCTGACCATGCCTGCTTGAGCGATAGTCCATGCCCTCTCACTGTAAGTCATTGACAAGTGCATTTTATAAGCAGGGTTACAGGGTAAAGTGCAGATTTAACACTAAATACAAGACTGTTGACTGGTACCACACTAGGAGAGGTGTGGCACAGTGGGCAGAGCGGCTGACTTTGGAGCACGGGGCTCGCAGTTCGATCCCCGGCGGCAGCTCAGCACTATGCGACTCTGGGCAATCGCTGACTTAATCTCCCCGGCGGCCCCCAGCGCCTTGAAACCATTAAAGGGGTTATATGTTCACGCTTTACAAATAAGCAATATATAAATATATATATATATATATATATATACCCCAACGGATTCTGGCAACAGTTGCATGACCCTTACCATCTCTGGGTCTACTGATGGAAAGTATTTTTATCTTTCTAGTGGGGAGAACATGAAGGAATTGAGAATGTCTGCGTGACTTGTTGAAGCGTTAGAACCCATATTATGATGAAAAGACTAGCACAAGCTCATTGTTATCATTTATTGTTATGTATGGCTCTCATAGAGAACCTCTATCATTTATTTCAGTTTCTGAAAGTCATATCTCCTTGCTGTGACATCACAACAGTTGATAAAACTAGTTATCAACTGTTGTGATGTCGTAAAGGGCTTCATAGCCTGTCTGAGAGATCTCTCTGAGAGCCTGTCCAGCTCTGCTTGTCTGCTTTGACTGAAAGCAGAACCCGCAGCTGCTGCAGGAGGTGGAAGGAAGGCAGGGAAGGAAGTGGGTTTAGGAGACGGATAGCAGGTAAGATATTTATTTTTCACATTTGTGTCGGGGAGCAGAGGGAATGCTATGTATAGCTCTCCCATTATCATCTGTCCCATGCAGTAGTTGAAGGCAGGGACAGATGATTTTGGGGTCATACATAATATAATGGGCAAAAGTGAATTACGAAGATGTTTTACACCTCAGGGTGCTGAGTGACATCATAGACAACTCGAGCTTTGCTCTCGTTGTCTATTTAACGTCACTCAGAACCCCTCCGTGAAAAACATCCCCGTAATTCACCGTTACCCATCTATAGTTCTATATATAACTCAATTCCCTGAAAAGGGATGCAGGTCACCAGTATCACAGACTCTGGCACTAGTAATGTGTGGAGAGTATTTTTGCAGGTGTCTCTCATATGATTTTTGCATTATTAGAATTTCGGCTGGTGAGGTGGGATCCTCACTGCAAAGAACGTAGCATCTTCTGCAGTCTCTGGTGCTAAGGTGGATGTTTAGTCACCTGTACTTTCCTTTTTTAGAAATATATGCTTGCAAATGTGTAGGCATGGCTTTTTTTTGCTAGAATACTGCATCTAAGCTCATGCCTCGTGCCCTGAAAAGCAAGGTGGAACCTCCTTGCTCAAGGATTTGAAAGAGATCTGCGCAAAACTGACCTTAAAACAACAAAATATCCTATAGACAGCATGAAAAACCCTACATCCCTCGGAGACGTGTGTGACAACCTGCACACACCCACTGTATCTGAGAAGCTATCACTTTGCAAGAACATACCTTAAAGCATGGTGAAATGGCTGGCTATGTCAGTGTTATCTGGCTCCTGCACCGGGCTGATTAAGACTGATCTCTAGGAAGTTTGTCAAAGACACGTAGGGAGTGAGAAGGAAGGGTGAGAGTCCCCATTAAGGTCATGTACAACAACAAAAATACCATAAAATCAAATATACAGAAACAATAACAATGGGAATGCATACACTGTTGGCAGAGAAAAGTATGTCAGCTTTAGAAGAATATTCACCATAGTCCACCAACAATATGCATTCCCACGTGGATTTTCCATATTTGGGTATAGAGTATTTTTGTTCCTGTACATGACTGCTAAAAATTCCTTCCTCTGGGTAGGTACTCTAAAAGGTGAGCCCTAACAGCATCCTTTGGACCATCTTTGACCAACATTGTGTGTTGCTACTGACTGGGCCCTGAGGAATGAATGTATGCACTTTTCTAATACTATTGTCCTGTTTTAATCTCCATACATGCCAACGTTTTAGTATTAAATCTGTTTTTTATTAACACAACACAACCAAAAGACATAAGCCGAACGCCTACAACCCATCCGGCCGGCTGGCTGCTTATTGTTCGTACTGTTAGGCAATGGGCAATAGAAAGCTGTTCAATTTTAACACAGGAAGCCGCCTACAACCCAATCGGGCCGGCCGCGTCATAAGAGCTTAGCTCCTGAACAAGAAGCATATGCAAGGGACTGTGTCAGCTCAGATGCAAGACGTTCAGGGCCGGGTAAAGGGGTCCACTGTGGACCACGGCTAAGAGGGGTGTTCCAACAGTGAACCACAAATTCAACGATACAGAAAAAGAAAACCCCTGAATCCCCCCACCCCCTACACCTCTCCTCAGTGTGCTAAACAAAAGAAAAGAAAATCCCCAAAAAGATCCAAACGGCAGCGTCGTTGCACCAGTGACCCTTGTTGCAGTGGGAACATCGCACCATGTTAACTGGAGTCGCTAGTAATGAACCTTCTAAGGGGCATATGCAGTAGTGTCCGGCACCAGGTTGAGGATGCGGAGGTATTGTGGGCAGGTCAATTCGCGGAATTCAGTGGAGAGGATAGTCAGAAAGGGGGCCCAGATTTTAGCATAATCCTTGACTTTCCCCGCCGCAACCATAGAGAGCCTTTCCATTGCCAGCAGGTTCCATAGTTGATGGAGCCAGTGAGTGTGGTCAGGGACGCTGTCTGATTTCCATCTAGCTGTTATGACCCTATGTGCCGCATTTAGCGCAAGCGCCATCTGCCGTCCCCTAGTCGAATGTAAAGGAAAGGTGAGCGCATTAGGGAGGCCCAGGAGGGTGTAGGCGGGGAACAGGGGTATGGTGGTGTTGAAGGCCTGGTCTATATCGTCAAGGATCTGATCCCAGTAGCGTGTAAGCTTTGGGCAGTGCCATAGCAAGTGTATGAGCGTCCCAGGATTACCACACCCCCTCCAACAGAGACCATCGCACTGCGCCTGCCATTTAGAGAGTCGGTCAGGGGTGTAATACCAATACGTAGCAATTTTATAGGCTGTCTCCGTGTGGCCCGCAGAGTACGTAGTATGGTGTGCCCTATGGTAAATGTCTTCCCACTCCTTATCAGTAAGTGTGCGCTCTATCTCCGCCTCCCAGCGCCTCTGTCCAGCATTGCGAGTCGATGAAGGGGCCGGGGCAAGAAAGGAATAGAGTTCGGAAATAAGGCTTTTGTCGCTTATTTTGTTGAGTATCCATTTCTCAAACGGCTTCATTGGCCGGAAGGCCCGGGAGCGTGTCCCAGAGCCCGAGATCCAGTGGACCATCTGGGAGTGCAGTTAAAGATCAGTATCGGGTAAGTGGTAATCGGTCTGCAAGTCCTTGAAGGGAATAATTCCCTGGATGTCAAACAAGTGGCCCACACGTTTACAGCCCTCCTCCAACCACCGCCCTGCAGCTTTGGTGTTTTTCTCCTGGTGGGAAGGCAGGATTCGAGAAAAGCGGAGACATCGGAGACGGGAAGGAGGTCAGGTTGGCCCTATGTGAGACCCTGTCCCAAACGACCATGGTGGGTCGTGTGACTGGCGAGGAGTATAGGCCCCACGCCCGCGCCGCCCGCGGCAACCAAGCCTCTCGCCAAATGTGGTGGCCCGCAACCGTCTGATCCATAAAGACCCAGTGTTTCTCTGTCAGGGGGCGATTCCACTCCACCAAGTAGCGTAGTAGGGAGGCTTGAAAATATCGCGTGATATTGGGGAAGGCCAACCCTCCAGCTCCCTTGGCCCACTGGAGCTGCGTTTTACGCAGGCGCAGTGAGACCGAGCCCCAGACAAAGCTCTCCAGAGCCGACTGAACCTGCTGTAAGATAAGAGGCGGGGGTTCCAGCGGGAGCGTCTGGAACAGGTATAGAGCACGCGGCAGAACATTCATCTTCACCGCAGATAATCTCCCAAACCACGACATGGGAAGGCGGCGCCAGCGTAGGAGGTCTGCGCGGATGCGAGAGAAGAGAGCGGAGTAGTTGGCTTCTGCCGTTTTCGCCAGGCTAGAGTGGAGGGTCAGACCAAGATACACAATTCCTTTTGAGGCCCAATCAAAGGGGAAGTGGAGTTAAGAGTCTCCTCCGTTTGGGGGCTGGTGGTGAGATTGAGTACTTGAGATTTCTGTGTATTGATTTTGAAGCCCGAAAACTGACCGAATAGTTCGAGGTCCTGCATAACGGCCGGGAGCGATGACAGGGGGTGCGTAACGGAAAAGATAATGTCATCTGCATATAGACTAATTAGATGGTGGTCCGAGCCGAAAGGGATGCCCTGCGCCAAAGGGTTATCCCGAAGCCGCTGTGCCAGGGGCTCCATATACAGGGCAAAAAGCAGGGGGGAAAGGGGACATCCCTGTCGCGTGCCTCTACCCACAGCGAATTGGTCAGATAGTAAACCATTGACTCTGACCGCTGCTTGGGGAGCAGTGTAAATGCTGGCAATCCAGCGTCGAAACCTGGGCCCCACTCCGAAGCGCTCCAGGGTGGCGAAGAGATACGGCCAGTGTACGCGGTCGAAAGCCTTCTCGGCATCGATTGCTAACAGAAGGGCCTCCTCCCTGGACCGTTGCACTTTGTCCATCAGGTGACAGATGCGCTTGGTGTTGTCCCCACACTGTCGTCCAGGGATAAAACCGGATTGGTCTGGGTCCACAAGATCCGGCATATGGGGATTCAGCCTCTGCGCTAAGATGCTGGAAAACAATTTCGCATCTATATTCAACAGGGAGATCGGTCGGTAGGAACTACAAGAGTCAGGGTCTTTGCCCGGCTTAAGGATGACGGAAATGGAGGCCTGCAACATAGTAGGCGTGAGGGATCCCGAATCCGCAAATGAGTTGAACAGGCGTGTGAGCAAAGGGGCGAGTTCTGTGCAGTAGGTTTTATAAAATAGGGCACCAAAGCCGTCCGGCCCTGGGGCCTTTTGTAGCTTCAGCCGGGAAATTGCAGAAATAACTTCCTCAATAAGGATAGGCGCTTCCAGGGCGGTAGCAGCACCCCCCGAGAGCGGCGTCACTGCGGAGTCCCACAGGTATCCCGTAGGATCTGCCCGCAACGAGGGGTCCGTGGCATAGAGTGAGTGATAAAAGGAGCGAAAGGCAGAGACGATTTGGGTATCGTCGGTAATAAGTCCTCCGGACCCGTCACGCAGCGATTTGACAGAGTGCATCTCCTGTTGGCCTCGCAGGCAGTGTGCCAACATACGTCCCCCTTTATTTGAGGCAACAAAGAATTTGTGTTTTAGGCGGATCACCGCATGTTCAGCTCGGTCAAGATCCAGCCGGCGAAGCTGAAGGCGTTCCTTTTCTAGCTGGCGCCAGATACGAGGTGCGCCGTTGCGCTTATGTATAGTCTCTAGTTCTCGGACGGTAGCCTCAAGCTCCGCGCGCTTATCCCGCCTGATTCGGTTCACATGGGCTGCCTTGGCGATAAGTGCCCCACGTGCCACTGATTTAAGCGCTTCCCAGATTGTGGCTAGTGGGGTATCAGCTCTGTCATTGATTGCTATATAGTCGATGATGCATTGTCAAATGCCCGCAACCACCTCCGGAGACCCAAGCAGGGAGTCCCGTAGTCGCCAGCACGGCGAGAAGGCCGAACGCGCGACCTGTATGCGAAGAGTCAAGGTGATGTGCGCATGATCCGAGAGGGAGCGTGCCTCGATAGTGGAGTCCATGGCCGTTGACCAAGCCGCCGGGGTTACGAGAAAGTGATCTAGGCGGGCGTATGATTTATGCCCGGCGGAGTAGTATGAAAAATCTATTTCGTCGGGGTGCAGACTGCGCCAGGCGTCCCTGATCCCGGCATCGCGTAACCACTCCAACCCGTGAGCGGATAAGGCGCCTGCGCCATCTGTACGGGAGCCCGATCGATCCTGTTTGCTGTTCATGACGAGATTTAGGTCGCCCCCCACTACTACTGCCCTATCTGGAGAGCTCAGTACGTCCGCACAGGCCTCCAGCAAAAACTCTCTGGGTGATCATTAGGAGAGTATATGGAAGCCACCGTGTAGAAGGACGAACCCACTTGGAGTCGCAATGCTAGGAGGCGGCCTTTAATTTCGGAGAATGGCCCCACCACTGTTCCCTTAAAATGCTTGGCAATCAACACGGCCACTCCCCCCCTTTTACTACCCGCAGAGGACCAAAACTGATGAGGAAAGTGGCTGTAGCGCATGCGATGTGTGTCTGACTGCAATAGGTGTGTTTATTGGATGAGGCAAATGTCCCCCCTCCCCCCCCCCCGAGTGTTCCAGGAGAGACAAGACTGCCCTACGCTTGACTGGGTTGTTGAGACCCCGGACGTTGAGACTGACTATTTTAAGATCCAGGGGGGGAGATAGGTGAGAAGTTCGCTATGCTGCAGGGCCCAACGCTCCGCCACAGAAGGAGGGGGCAAAGAACTACACGCACACAGCTGCCTTGTGGGATATCGAAAAAGGAGCACACTGAGGAGAGAACCCGCCCAACTCTGTGAAAAGAAACAACAATAACTTTAACAATTAAAAAAAGAAGGAAAAAAAAGGACTGAGGTCCCCTGTACCCCCCACCCAACAAAAACCCCACCCGAAAACATTATCGAAGAATAGGCTCCACTCGTGGAGCGTGACCAATGTTCGTCACTGAGATCAAGTCCAGGGGTCCGTGGCAACAACCGACCTCTCAGGAAGGGGGGCCAGCACGGCGTCAGAGTGGTGCCGAAGGACCACTACGGGGATGCAGCGGCAGTCAGATCTGCCTCCCCGACGCCCCACTATGTGCCCATTCTGTAGCCAATATCAACACAACTCAGGGGGTGGGCGGACGGTCGCGCGTTTGTGAAAGGGCGGACAGCACCCCCTCTCTCTCTCTGTCCTTCGTGGCCTGGTCCGGTTTCTTGAGTGGGGATTTCTTGCCGACTCGTTGCCACCCCTCTATGCGGGGCTCGCCCTGTGAGCTGTGACGTTCGGCACTCAGGGACACGTTGTGGTGTTCGAGGCCCAGGATCTCCAAAGCCTCTTCCAGTGAGCGAAGTTGAAGCAATCTGCCATTATGTTTAAATATGAGGCGGAAAGGATGACCCCATGAGTAGGGAACCTTATTTTCTCGCAGGTGGGTGGTCACCACTTTGAACGCTCGTCGTTTGGTGAGTGTAGAGGCCGCCAGGTCCTGGAAGAAAGCCGGATGTTGGCCGCGAAATTGAATGGGGTGCGCTTCCCGTGCCCTCCGGAGTATACGCTCCTTCAACTGGAAATCATGTACACACACGAGGATGTCTGGCGGGGGAGCTTTCGTGCTTCGCGGTAGTCCCACTCGGTGGACTCGGTCCATCTGTATGACCGTTTCTTCTCCTTATCCGAGGATATGCTGGAATAATGCGGAAACGTAGGCCCGGAGGTCGTCCCCCTCTTCTTTCGGCTGAATTCCCCTGATCCGCACGTTATTCTGCCTAGAGCGGTTTTCCAAATCTTCAGCATGGGCATGGAGGTCAACATTCTGCTCTCTAAGGCGCAGCACATCTTGCTGTAGGTGGTGGATCTCCTCAGCTCTGCTAATATCGTGCTCCTCGAGGGTGGCTATGCGCTCCCCGATGTCATCCATGTCCCTCCGTACCTCCTTCAGATCGGCCACTAGCTGAGATTGGAATTCCTGAAGATCAGTTTTCATTACTGTGAACATTTCCAGCATAAAGGCTTTGGTCGCTGGAGACTCGTCGGCCTCTGACATGTTCGTCGCCTTTTCACCAGCCGGGGTTGATTGCCCTGGTTGTTTAAGGAGGAGATCTTTCAGGGGTTTCTCCTTCCGAGTGCGCCCCGCGGCCATGTCGACCCCCTCCGTCGCCGTTGTGCTATGGGCGGTCTCAGGGTATTGGGCCACTAGGATCCTCCGGTCAGGCAATGCCCTAGATGTCGGGTCCGTCTACTACCCAGGTCCTGCTGTGCCTAGACGCCCCTACGCAGTGCCGGCAGGTCCCTCCTACCAGATTGGCTGCGCGACTGTCGCTGATGGCTGCGCGGTGCTTCCCCTGCGTGCTGAGACAAAGATGGTGCCGTGTCTAATGGCTCTTCCTCCGCTAGCGAAGAGGCTTCCCGTCCGTCGACTCACGGACCGCTAGAGCCCTCATCACAGGCCCTCTTGGCGAGGCAGCAGTCCCACAGGTGTAACGTGGACTCAACTCCGCCAGGGGACTCACGAAGACGGGCCCCAGACTGGGGGTCTTTCGCCGTGCCTGCTCGGGGGAGCCCCACTCCACCCCCGTCGCGTCCAGGCCCAGCTGCGCCAATCTTTCAAGCCGCTACAGTCAGGGCCTGCGATATCACCTCCCAGGGGCCTCGTCACTCCTGCCCGCAAATCTGGAGTCGTGGGGATGGAGGGGCCAACAGTGCCCCCGGGCGTTCCTCTCCCCACGCGCCGTGCACCGTCCGCCGATCCGCGGACCGTTAGTGTGATCCCCAGGGCCGGCGACACCTCAGTCCCCCCATCTACTCACGTGCCGATGGGTTCCATCGCCGGGTCGAAGCAGGGTCGCTTCCCGGGTCCCCGCCAGAGTCCCGCGCCGGCCAGGCAGGTCCCACCAGGCCCGACAGCCGCTCCCGGCTCAGCCCACCTTGGTCCGCAGGCGTCCGCGTCAGGCCCCGGTATGGCCGGCCACACCAGGCTCCGCCCGGAGACACGTCCCTCGGCGGAGGTCGCCACCGGCAGCAGGCAATGCGTGGTCGGGGAGGGGAGGAGGGGGAGGGCTCCACACTCCCTCACCGTCAGAACCCGTTCGCCTCCGGCTCCGGATCTCCCTCAAGGCCCCGCGGGCGCGCGTAGGCCCCAGAACACCAGCCGCCGTCGGGATCAAATACTGCGTCTCTAGTCGATTCTGGGCGCCGTATCAGAGCAGCGGGGTGCCTTCAGTCGTCCGCCACCCCGTTTCGCTGGCAGAAGGGCTCCAGGATGGGCGATATAACAAGGCTTTAGAGCGGCGGCGCCGGAGAGACACGGATCTGCGTCCTACCGCGCCGCCATCTTAGCCACGCCCCCCCATGCCAACGTTTTAGACCAGAAAAGTGGGAGATTTTGGTAAACAAACAATTGGGAGAATGCATTTTCCCCATTGACTTTAACTGGAGCAGTGACAATTTCAGGCGGGAGACTGGTAAAATCTAGCCATTTCTGGCTTCAGAAATTGGGAGTCTCCCGCCTGAGTCGGCTCTGTTGGCATGTATGGAAGTCTGCATGGGAGAAGCAGCACAGAGCGGCAGTAATGATCCCTCGGTCCTCGGGGCTTGCTCAAGTCCCTTCCCGTAGTGGAGGGTACAGCCTGAGTTGGGACCCTCCTCGTTGGGCCAGGTTTTTCATGAATGTCTGGGTACCAAGAGCCCACTGCCACCCAGAGCTGTTTCAAATCTCCTTTAGTGCTGTAGTCAGATTTTGATCTGGTAGTGACCACACCGAGACCAGGCACTGATGCAAAGAAACAGCTAATTTTCTTGGTAACTGCCTTCGGAAACTGTAAGATAAAGTGTTGTTATTTCATAGCCTTTAATGGAAGTTTTCAGGGAGGTGACATTGAAAGCAAGCCCCAATATTCACACATCCCTTCAAGAGTTAATAATACTAAATATTTATTGCTTCTAAGTGGCAGATTAGTTTACAAATGAATGTAAATTGAATGGAATATATTTATAAAAGATTACTCGTTTCATATTTTGAATTGTTAGAAAATGGGGGCAGGCAATGTGAAGGCGAGGAACAGGGAGTTGGAGAATGAGTAGATGAAACATGGGAAGGTGGGAATGGGGAGTGTGGTACGGGGTGGTGTAGAATATGAAAGTGAAACCTGGGAAGGTGGAGAATGGAAAGGTAAAACATGGGAAGAGGAAGAATGGGAGGTGGAAAGTTGGGAGGTATGGGATGGGGAGGTCGGGAATAGGAAGGTGGAACCTGGGAAGGTGTAAAATGGGAAGGCGAAACATGGGAAGATGAAGAATGGGAGGTGGAGAATTGGGTGGTATGGAACAGGAGGTGAAGAATTGGAGCGAAACATGCGAAGGTGAAGAATGAGAAGGTATGGAATAGGGGAGGTGGAGAGTAGCAAGGTGGAACCAAGGTTGGTTGAAGGATAGGAAGGTGAAACATGGGAAGTGGAGAATTGGTAGGTATGGAATGTGGGCTGAAGAACATGAAGGAGAAAAATTGAGAAGTTGAGAATTCGAAGGTAAGGGCTGGGGAGGGGAAGAATAGGGAGGTGGAGAATCGGATGTGGAGAATCGGAAGGTATGGAATAGGGATGTGGAGTATGGGAAGGTGAAACATGGGGAAGTATGGAATAGAGAGGTGGAGAACAGGAAGGTGAAACATGGGAAGGTGAAGAATGGGAAGGTTAAATTGAATAGTGTACTGAATTGTGTGGTTAAAGATGGGAAGGCGAGGACTCAGATTGAGTAAAATTGACAAGGTGTGGGGTGGGGAGATAAATAACAAGCATTGGCATAGCCAATAGGTCCCGCCATTTGGACCTCATAAGTATTTAGCCATGCAGCACATTATCCTGGGTGGTACATCATCTACTGCTACTTTATGTGCAGTGGTGAAAGGCCACACACACCCAAGGATGGGCTTCCATGCAAATTTAATGAAAATATAATAAATATAATATAATAAAGTTATGTGCACGTGTGCCATGTGAAAAAACGGTGGAATTGAGAAACTCTAGGGTCTGGGCATGGAGACAGCAGAAGAGTGCATCCGGAATACTGTCTCTGTGACATCAGGAATTGTGTATAGTTGTCTGTCTGTGTGCAGAGAACGATGGTATAAGCAGTGGTACTTAGACTTCACAACAGTAGCTAACAATGCATTCGTTGGTCCTTGCGCCTATTTCACAATAAGTCCTTGTGGCAACTCGTTCTTTGCACAACACTAACATTTAAGCGTCCTTGATTGCATAATGAAGCTGTATCTATGTTTGAGAATCGCGCCTTTTCCCGTACTTTCAGGAATAACCTCACTTTACATCACTTATTATTTTTTTTACCAACCATCACCTCTGAAGTGTCAACACGTTTCAGCCACAACTCAATTATTGGCCTCATCAGGAAAAAAAAAAAGATTAAAAAAACAGACAAATCTCCTATTCTGAAGTTGATTCCCTGATTGAAATTCCCGATTCCTATAGGTTCATGCCCTCCGAATGATAAGGCGCCTGCAACACCTGAGTGTCCTCGGGGGTTCCAGCGACGAGACACCAAGGACAATGCGGTCCTCAGATCTTTTCCCGAACGGTCCAAAACTGCTTTGAATTCGATATATAAGAATTGCCTATCGCAAAGATGCATGGTAATCGGGAACATGAACCTTTCGGATTTGAGCCCCTATGTTTGAACAAATCAGAGGTGGCACTCACAAATTAAGCTGACCCCCGAACAGGAGTCTCAGAGTTGTCCGATCCTTGAACCTTTGCCCTGATGAGGCCACTGAATTTAGTTTTGGTCCAAACGCGGCAGGCATGAGGTTGTTAAGAAAATATCCGGGGAAAAGAGCTTCTTATTCATGATAGTATGGAAATACGGCCTATATTCCAGCCTAGATACAGTCTTGGCATGCAGCAAGGACACTGAAATGTTAGTGTTGTGCAAATAACAAATAGTCACAAGGACTTTTTGTGAAACAGGTTCAAGCACCACAGGATGCATTTTTAACAATTGTTGCACCAGATTCAACGTGTCTACTTAAAGATGAACAATACATATTTTTCATAAAAAATTAATTAGTTGAACATGATTCAGAACCTGAGCTAAAGCAGTCCATAAACGATTATGTTAAATTGAAAGAAATGTTTTTTAAGAGCAAAAGCGTCAGGGTTGAGAACATTAAATTGTTACATCTAGTTGAAGTAAAAATTGATCCGAAGAGCTGTTCTTTCTTGGCACTTGCGGTGCTGTGCTGTAATGCACGGCACTGTCCCCTGCTGTGCTCCCCACGCCGAGCTGTAGTGCTGTGCTGCGACGTACGATGAGGCGCTGTACTGTGAGGTGCTGCGCAGCACCATTCTGATGCCCTCCGTGCTCTCTCTTGCAGCCAACCACCCGTCGGCCACCCATGGGGGTAGCCTGTCCCCGGGGAGGCGGCCCCGGTGCCCCTCCACCCCCCGAGTCTCCGCCCAGCTGCGAGGGCAGCGTGTGCGACCGAAGCCCGGACATAGAAGACTTCTGGAGACCGCCCTCCCCTTCCGTGTCCCCAGGTAAGGTCATGTGGGGCCCTGGTGGGTGGCGGGAGGATGGGGGCTGGATGTTTACATCTGCACAGTTGGCACTTGTGCAGCGTACACCCCATACAGGCCTGGTCACGGCACTGGCACGGCTGTGTATGGGGCGCGTGCACGCGCACACACGTGCCCGCCCCCCGACACAAGCAGTGCCTTCAGTACATACAGAACACGCGCACATACGTGCCCCCTCCCCCGTGCACAAGCTGGGCCTTCTGTACATACAGAACACACGGGCGCAGTGCCCATATGAACTCGGCGTATACCCCAGCTGTGCCTTCTGTGCCTCACACCAAGGGCACTGCAGCTTGGAGATGCCGACGGGTTTATGCACAAGGCGCACACCGCAGTCTGGGGTCTGAATGTTAAACTACAGTAAAGGGGTTCAGTTATCACTAGAACTCACACCAGTGTTTGTCAACAACCTCAGAGCTACACAATTCGGAAATGTTTGCTTCACAATTATCAATATTTCATCAATTTGTCTTAAATTATAAATGTAAATCATGTATACAGTAACTTAACGTTATGGCTACAATTTTACAGAGACGTACTTTAAAAGTATTTTTATTTTGTTATTTTAATTAATATTTTGTTATCGGTTGTCTTAACCATATAAATCATGTGTACACTATGGCAACGTTCGCAGTGAAAAACAAACTTCAAAAATACGACATTTTGAGTGCTTGTTAAATAGTGTGAACGGGTGTGAAAGCCATCGCACGGTACAATTTAGAACCCACATATTCTAGCCTGCCTACAGGCACGTTTCGGCAGTGAGGTTTTATCTCCGCGCACGGATTTAACAGTGCACTCACGACTCCCACGGAATCGGCGTCATTTGCACTGTGCTTGGATCCAGCGTCCAGGGCGTGTTTCTCTTCACTAGCCACGTGAGAGGTTAGGTGAGAGGGGAAGAATATTAAGAGAGGCAGAGAAAGGGAGGACATAAAAATAAAGGGGAGGCAAGAGGTATATAGATGGCGAGATCTGAATTGAAAAGGAGGTGGGGTTATGTGAAGAGAGTGGAGAGTGCAAAGATAAAGAAAAGAAGAGAGGAAACATATGAAAAGAGTGGATGGAACAGGCAAATAACAAGCGCAGCCGCGAAAGTGAAAGCGACCATTGGAAACATGATACAGAACAGATGGCACCCTGCGCGCCCCTGCTCGCTAACGCAAGCTGGAGGCCGCCACACGCACGAGTTTTATGAAAGTCTGGAGTGATTCCAAGAGGCCCTCTCCTAGAGCAGCGAATGCGCGCTGCGCTAGGCTCCACCTAAAAAGGAGGTGCAGAAAGCGTAGGGACAAAGCAGGTAGGTGGAGATTGGCAGGGGGAAAATGGGGAAGTGAAAAAAGAAGGGGTGGAAAATGGGAAGAAGGTGAATATGATGTTGTTAAATGAGAAGTTGAAACATGGGACGGCGAAAAACAGAAGGTTATAAAGTGAGACATAAAGAAGAAGAAGATCAAGAACATGTAGTTGGAGAATGGGATGGAGAAATATGGGAAATACAGAATGTGAACTGGAGACTGGGGATGGGTAGAAGGTGGAATTTGAGAAATTGTGAAGATTCGGCATGAGTAGGGATTCCCACCTTCTGGGCTATACCTGTGCCTGGGCAGTTACGAATGCACTGAGCTCTAGCCACGCTGTGTCCTTATTTGCCTTGGAACAAGGACACTAAATGTGAAGTGCCTTTATATTTTGCCTAGTACAGGAACGCTGTTGACAACTAATAATGAAACAAATAACGTATGCCTAGAATGCTTGGAGAGAAATTAAATCATGTTTGATGACCATAGCAAAACAAATGTTCAATTGTCCACCATCCCCGCCCTCTTGCTCTGTTCCCAGCTCTTTCATGATATGCCACGGCGGCACAATGGAATGCTGGGACACTGGAGGCCCGATTCACTCGTGACGGGGGCTCACACTTGTGGCGGGACCTCCCCACTGCAGTTACCTATTGCGGATGTCCCGCCACAAGTATGGGAGAGGTGTGGTGCAGGGGCCAGAGCGGCTGACTCCGGAGCGCGGGGCTCACGGTTCAATCCCCGGCGCTTGTGGCAGCTAAGCTCAGCCTCATGTGACTCTGGGAAATAGCTCACTTAATCTCCTAAATGGCCCCCAGCACCTTGGAACCTTAATGGGTGATATGTTCGTGCTTTACAATTAGGAATTATTTATTACAAGTGCAGGGCCCCCTGCCACGAGTGTGGGGACCCTTTATGAATCAGCCCTACAGCCTGCAAACCTCATAAGCTTTCCTCTGAAGAAAATAAACTCGGCAGAGGCACAGAGAAACTAGAAAGACATAAACTAACGCTTCAAACTGCAGCTCAAAACAGCTGAAATGGAATTAAAGTCCCATTACTAAATGAAATGATTTACAGACTGTTGTGGTTTGGGATGCTTTACTAGCCTACCCTCAAGTCACTAAAAGCAATCATTGCTTCTCCTCGGTTGCACTAAATAGACCTGGATGGAGTTAGACGTCCCGGAAAGACACTGCTTAATACAGCAGTTACTCATCTCGGTCTACAGGTATAATGGGCTATAAAACACAATTCCATTTTTAATGAATATTTTATGTTGATTTCGTACAGAGCCCATGATAATTAGGATTAATGTTCGAACAGATCTCCCATATCATTGCAGCAATCACTTCCAAGGTTTAGACAAGAGAAGATGTGTTCACGCGATTGTCTTCTTCCATTCGCTCTCTTGCTGGAAGTGTCACAAACTGTAAGGTTTCTACGTCACTGGGCGCAGCGTAGTCCAGGCAACGGCGCGTGCTGTCTGCATAGAGGCCGCGTTAACGCCATCTCCTGAAAATGCTCATCCACTCATCATGCATTTAACTGCCGAGATGTAGGCAACCAACCAGCGTTTCACACACATTTCTGTTCACCCATATTAATATTATATATTAATATGATTAAAAAGAGCATGCTTGGGTTTCAGAAATACCTTTCATTTTGTAATAAAGAAGATGTATGGATTGGCAGCAGAGCAAGGGTCATTTAGTTTCTTTTACTTATAGGAAAGCAATTATTATGCTTGGGAACAATCTTCACAATAATTTTGGATACACTACATCCATAGGAAATCTCTGGGTCCTTTGCAAAAAGATGCACAAAATAAGATATTGGACAAGCGCAGCCACTAGTGCGCTGTGATGTATAAGTATATTGAAAAGACAATGGTTCAAAGTGGCCAAAGAGGTCCAAAGAAAAAACGCGCGAGTTGCGCACAGGTTATTTTTAACTAATATGCCTGTATTTATGTGGGCATATAGGCAATTCATGCCAGGAGAGACAGTAAGGTAAGTATATCAGCAGGGACCAGAAGGAGTTTGAAGGAAACACATTTATTGAAATAACATATTAGAAATAGTTCAGGTGCTCACACAAAGGGACAGCAAGCGTGTGGTGACAGGTGAAGGTGACTATTAAAATATGTACATCGCATTGACAACAAAAAGAAGAAACTCCTCAGCACCAATTCTTTACAATAATTGGAGTTTCTATATTGTAGGAAGTCGACGGCGTTTCGATCTCATGTATTAGAGATCATCATCAGGACAGTGGGAGTGTGAGCAAGCGAAATTAAGGTGATGTATAAGCAGGCACGTGGACTGCGTACTGGCAGGGAGGGATTTCCCATTCCTCTCTGTAGACCAGTGCTTATGGGCACCAGTACCCAGGAAGGAGCCAACTTCTGTGTGGTTTTGGTCTGCTGTGGAACATGCAAGCTGCTAGGGCTGATGTCTGGACCACAGGATTTTAACGTCTGTGGTAACTGTGAGCTGCTGAGCAAGTGGCGAGGAGCATCTCCCAGAATATCAGCGAGTGCAGATGTGCATGAACTTTGACACCACACAAGCGATGGGGCATGCCTCTTCCTGGATTCTGGAGGTATGCTGTAGTTGGACTCTAGAGGGCACGGATCTGGTAAATTCTGCCCTATGGCTGGCAGAAATACCCAGCAGCATACAATATGTTTGGCCTTGCTGAACACAGTATCAGGTCTATGAGGAGCAGTCTAGATTGTCCTTATCTTGTTAACCTGTCCGCCAAGGCTCATACAGAAGACATTCTTAATCATTGACAACAGTACTATGTTCATCCACCAGAAGCTTCCCTCTCTCGGTCAACAAATATATCAGAAACTGAAGGGTTCACGGAAGGTATATTTTGCAATAATTTGATTTTCTGAGAAAGCCTTTGAAGACAAGTCTCTTTAATTAAAACATTTAAATGCAACTTTAATATTAGTGCCTTATGCTATCTAAGGTTTCAAAATCATGAAGAAGAATATTTTCCAAGATGAGCAAAGGGGTAATTCAAAACAATTAGGGATTCAATAAGGTGCTTATCGAACACAGAAATTTACAAAACGATTAAGAGTGAAAAATAAAGGATTCAAACAAGGAAAACAAGACTAAAGCCCTTATTAAGAGTGGCCAGGATAATTCTGGTATGTGTGGTAATTATTGTTACCCTATACCGGAATTATGAGTTTTGGCAGCTGACAAGGCACCTCCTGCGGTTTTTCCCTGGTAAATTTCGTCAGGTCAAACCTGCCGAAATTTATAAGAGGAAAGAAAAATGCCTAATATTTACTGGGACATGTAGATTTGGATGTGGAAAGAACCTATATAAGAACCTATATCTGCTTGCTATGCCCCATTATTTGAAACAAACAATAATTGAGTGCTATTTATCGAACCCAATGAATTCCAACCCAGTAGTGTCAGATTTCATCCGGTGTGATCAATATTGGGCCAAGCACCCGGCCACTAGAAATGAAGACTTGGGAGGGAAATATTAAACAAAGGAAGGAACGAATGAAAGGAGAAAAAAAGAAAGAAAAAATGAACGACAGAAGGAAGAAAGTGATGAAGAAAGAAATAATGAAAAAAGTTAAATTATTTTATAGGTGCGCTTTTAACGTTTCACGTTGGTCACAAAATCTTAACATTGCTTATTTAATGCAGCATTATATAAAATGGGTACCTAGTGCTTTATATATATATACATACATGTATAAATATATTTATACATATATTATATATATACATATATATATATATATATATATATATATATATATATATCCATACAGTTTATGCTGATTTGCAAAAACATGTTAAATTTCGAATGCAGCAGTTTCGCCCTCCAAAAACGTATATTACAAATTCAATTCCACTTTGTTTCTCCCTCACAGTACTGTCAACAAATTCATAGTGACTGATCTCGTTTGTCAGCTCCCATCATGCTTGGTAAGCCTTTCATCTATGGAAACAAGTGGCCTGGTACACACTGCGCGGGCAGTGCCCATACATGGAAAGCGAGTGATGAATATATCAAAGGTGATGAAAGAACAGGTCTTATCCACAATCTTTCAGGAATAATGGTGACAAATCATCTTGCCTTTGCTTACATTTCTACAAATTCACCTCAGCGAAGCATCTGTCATTACTGCCTCAGTGGCTGCGATAGAGCTCAGCTTCTACATATGGATCTCTGACAGTCGCTGCAGGTGATGTAGGTACCACTGAGGTCCTCAAAGACTTCCAGGTCCCCACATTGGTCCTATCTGTTCTGCTGGGAGAGTTTTGATGCACAGTGCATGCCCATGTCAATGTTACTTTCTTGATGGATGCACAACATAGGTTCCATTTTAGGAATAAAATTGAATCGGTGTGGCAGACTTACATGAAAAATGGTGATATTAAGATGCAGGAAAGACATGTTATTCAGAGGTCTGCTGTGTGTCTTGTATATGAAGTTTCACATCTTTGAGAAAACGTTCAAGTGCAGCTTCAAGTCTCGGTAAGATCTCATGGTGAATTTATAAAACCGTGGGCACGTTCAGAGCGTACCTTAGAAGTGAAGCAAACATCCATCTCTATCGGGCTCTGTTTTGTGCCCTGGCACAGGCGGTCCGTGTTTTTTCCGGACTGCAGTGACAGCAGGCACATCGATGTGCGCGTGCACACACTGCGCACTTCTCACTAGAGGAGAAGTTATGGCATGACGTCATGCCAGGTGAGCGTTGTAGGGGAAGGGAAATCCTTTAAAGAGAGTCATTTTCTCTCTGGATTTCCCTTCTCTTTTTGAAACTCAGGAGCAGCAACATTGTCGTGGTGTCAACAGGGCTTTAAGTGGAAGCCTTTTCAACATTATATACAAGCCATAGTTGCTGCTTATTTATCTTATGCAACTAACAACCATTGACAAAGCCAATAGTCCTGACTTGTTGTAGGTATGATGGTACTTGTATCATATATCTGGATGCAATGGCAGAAACAGCCAAATACAAGTCGGCGGGACACTATGCTAAGCACAGACTTTTAGCTTACATGTTTTAAGCCACGCCCTTAATTACATTGGCCACGCCCCTTTGAGAGACCACCCAGTTTTTTCATCCCACTTAAAGCCCTGCATGCGAGGATTCCTGCCCTCTCAATCTTCCTGCCTTCAATAACGTAAATGGATAACTTTTGCAGGAACAGTCTTCTTTGTGCTTTCAGACTTGGAATCACAAGAAACAATTTCACTAATGCCCAAAATGTTCTAAATTGGTGGGTGTGCGCAAGAGTTACCCTTCACCTATCGCTATGCCGCCTTCCTCCACTCACAAATTCACTCTTGTGGAAAACTTTCCAAGCAGGTGTAGCTTTCTCAATGAATAGGTTCACCCATTGGATGTGCTCAGACGAATTACCCCAAAAAACCTTTTAACTAGCTCCCGTCAATCTTATACCACTAGTTTGGGGTGGTACGATGCACTGGTTCACTAGTGCCAAGGTGGGAATGTTCTGTGCTTTAATAGCTTCCCACAGCCATGCCACTTTCGTGAAAATGTTTAAGTGAAACCAAAATCATCCGTAGCTCCTCCCATGCATTCTTGAATAAGGTAGTCAGTCCTTAAACAAAGTTAGATATGCACATGCCTCTCACATTCCTGTGAAGTAATGACCACATTGAACATTTGAGAGAGTTCTTTGCGCTGACTCATTCACTCCCCACATGAAGGAAATTCACATGGCAAGGTGAGGCTGAGGAGCCATTTCCTGTGAAAAATGAATGTTTGTGTCCATTACCCCTGTATCGGGCTACATAAATACAACTACAAAAAAAACCCAGAAAGAACCAAGTGACCTCGAAGTCATTTAAAAACACCTACATGGAGTGAGATCAACATAAAATGCCTTGTCACTTACTGAGCTATTGAAGAGCAACAAGGTACCCAGCATGGGAACATGAGAGATTATGTTATGTTAACGGTATTGGCATAAAAGGCATTTTCCATTGCAGAGCCGAGGGCCGTCTGGAATGTGCATTTCAGCATGGCTCTCGGACTTTTATGTTGTCTGCTGTGAGTAGATCATTCTGCTCCCTGGACTGCAGCAGGGCACCAAATTGCTGGAGCTTTTTTTCCAGTTCCTACTCGCATGGAAAGGAAATGGCAAGATTTTCTTAATTCTGACAGTTCCTCAGACATCTGTTACCTTCATTTAAGTACATGCAGCTACCCTTCAATGTTTTTTTAAGAGAGATCACATGCAATAGGCTTTTTAAATTCTGTTGAGTTACCTGTGTGACCTTGAAAAATAAACCATGCCATTTATAAAGTTTGAAAATATTGAATTCGGTGTTCAGTTTCAAGGTACTTTTTTAACATATGTGTTTGCTTTTCCTCCAGTATTTTGAAATGTTTTTCTCTTTTACTTTTTCAAACAATTAACAAACAAGCATTGGTAATGCCAATAGCTTTACATTTGCATTATTAAAGACAAGATCCATTGGCTTTGTCAATGATTATTAAGGACAGATGTGGCTATGGTACTGGCTCTAGGAGGCACCTCAAATGAAAATCCTCCATGGACTGCAAGAACTACTACTTTGTGGAAGATGTGTTATTTTTACAATTCAAGGGAGGGGAAAGTGGTTGGTATACTGCACTAGACCAACTGGCTGGTGCATTTATGCCATAAAATCCGGAGGACTCAAGTTTGACGCATATCAGTGAATTCCTGCAGCACTGTCTTTAACATATGGCACTTCACAGATTGTACATATATCACACCTATAGTGTTTGGGGGCCGGAAGAACCAAGTATGGGTTGCATGACAGGCAGGTTACCAGACTGGGTAGAGCAAAGCCTAAGGGATGTACAGCCAGTAACACATTCCCCACTCTATGCAGATCGCTGGGCAGTGTTTAATTTGTAAATAAAAAAGTGCCAGCGCCCAAAGCTCTCCTCTGAAACACGCGGCCGATGTGCGAGCACAGAATACTCAGGCTGCATAATCCTAAAGCCACCTCAGGCCTCTTTAATCCATTTGCAACCACTCCTGGTCCCTTCAGATCACTCTTGCAGCTTCCTGCTTTCTCCCTTTGTGCTTCTTTTCCGTCTTTCTCTTCCTCCTCTTTACAGTTTGTGTGTTTATCTCTCTTTTGCTCGCAGTAAATGTCTGATGCAGAAAAATAAGTGCCGTCCCCAAAAAATAAGTGCTGGTGCCCCCCACCGGCAACCATCGGCTCAAATTAAGCACTGTGGCTGGGAAAGCTTTAAGGAGGATGAGTGTCAGGCAATGGGATGGTGGTGAAAAAAGGCCATCAAACTAAGAAAACGTAGCGTATTTTATTAACATAGGTGGTTTGGTGAGAAATAACGGTTGCCATGGGGAGAGGAGTCCACAGTAAATAGATATGGCAGGCCCTGGTTGGCATGGGTAAAGAGAGTGAGTCCATATGGACAGGAGCAGTGCTTTCAGTGGGCAGGTACTGTCCAGGAGTGGGTAACTGCACTTCTTTATTTTGAAAGGGAGAGCAATCTGCACTTTTCAGCACCCCTGCAATAAATGTAATGGTTGAGTACTGGTACTTCTCAGGAGCGAACAGGTACTCTAAATACCTGCACTTCTATGTGTCCATTTAGAGCACTGCACAGGACAGGACCATTCCTGGCACCGTGTTGAGTGAGGGGCGATGTGAGGTGCTTGGGGATATCCCACTAATGAACAACAAGTGTGCCTGTGAGAGAATCTCGTAGAATAGATGCTGGGGGGGGAGGCACTGTATTCGCTCACTCTTATTTCTGAAGATGGATGCTTCCACTCCGCCATGGCGGACATATTCGGAGCCAATACTAGTGCGGGCGGCAGAGCACTGTGGAAACTGCAACAGTATATGGTGGCGCTAACGTCAGGATACGCATGCTCTGTGCCTGTTAGCCCGTCGTGCTCACCCGCGTGACGAAATATTGGGGTGAAAAGCAACGTCGTCTAAACCATTTTTCAACAACGTACGTCATTACACCAAAATTAACTCTGGAGATGGTTCTATCACATATTTTTGCTACATTCCAAGGCAGGAATTGGCAATTATCTGTATCTAAAAGTGTTTTCTACTGAGTCACTCCCACCTTCAAGACTAAGGTGAGGTTGTGCCTTATTTCTTGTTACTAATGAATGTCTTTACCAACCTTCAGCCGCAGACTACATGAACACAGCATGAGCTTCCACAGAGCAACTTCCCCTTAGCACGGTGTACCTCTACCCACAGGAGGCGCAGCCAAAAGCGAGGGGTTCAACGTTTATTGAAATCACTGTAAGTTTGAGTGCAACTGAACAGAAGAACCAGAAAATTACAAGGAGACCCAGAAAGCGACCAAGGCAATGAAACATAGCCTAAATGAACAGCAAAACTCTGTATCGCAGAATAAATCATAGGATACCAACCATAAACCGTAACGTTACACAACATAACATACAATAGTAGGGGTGGCTTGAGCATAGCTGATGAATATACAGAGAGGGAAAATGGCCGACTATAAATTGTGCATCCATGGGACAGCAGCAAGATCTCTTCTGCAGGCCCATCATCCCCTGGAGGACGCTGCTAATGTCCGCTGCCGGACACAGGGCGTCACAGGACACCGGAGCACAGTGACACTTTACAGGAGGCGCTAAATGAGCATATGACATATGGGAAGATCCGTGCGGCCACAGGTGCAGACGCCAGGATGTCATCCCATGGCACCGTTCCCTGGTACCAGGGTTGTCCAGCCCCTTCCCAGCCAGCTCGGCCACGTGACCTCTGTGGACCACAGAAAGAACGGAGCACCTCGTCTCCGGACTTCACCTCTGATGCCACTCATACCTCATAAACGGCAACTTATTTTCGTCCAAAGTCTGGGAGATACACGCGCTGTAATCCCTGCTTTTACAACCAACCGAATTAATTATATTTACTGATTCATTCTCATAATGATGGAAGGCGCTCGACCCACGAGGGATGCCAACCTGTCAGCTATTGTTTGGTGCTCTGCGGCATGCACTGAACCCACAGAGCTGCCTCGCCACCGAACCGTGTCCGACTAAACGCTCCCATCTCTCTGCCAGCACGGAAGGTACAAAGAAAAACAACTCACCCTCTCTCCGCTTCTCCGCCTCAGCGACCCGTAGGGGATTTTGAAGAGGAGCCTGCGAGTCCTGCCCGGGGTCACGGCGGTCTGCAGCAACATGGTGGCGGGGCACCCCGAGTGCCTTCAGCCGCTTGTGTGAGACGAGGGAAGTCAAGGAAACCCGGAGCCTCCGGAGCAGCGCGAGCGTCCCTCGGAGCCTCCGGAGATCAAATATCCGAGCGCGCCTCTCACTTCAGACCGTGTGAGTCAAACATGGTACTTCCTTGACGAGGGAAAAAGCAGACACGTAACCTTATGCAGCATGTTTTAAACTGCATATCTGGAGCTGCCTTCTGCTTCTCTGCGCTCAGCAGGGCTGCTGCGCGGCGCACACAGAGGTGGGAGATTTAAAGCTGCTGGGAGGAGTGTTTCACAAAATGTCAACCTCACTCCGTGCGGTCACAGACGGTAACCAGGTCACCCGTCTAATGGGCGCTCCATCGCACTTCTTGCACGGCCGGCCCTGCGACGGGGACCCCCGAGCCCCCTCCCCCTTCCTTTGCTGTACAGACGATCACATGTTCACCTTATAAAGCATATCTGGCGCGCGACCATCTGGCGCTGAGATTAATGTTAAATCCCACGGCTGGATTCTGCTCTGTCCTGAACTCGGAGTAAAACAAATGCCTCGAGAACTCCTACAAGCAATTAAGCCTGGGTGGGTTCTGCCAAAACCCGGGCTGTGACAATAAACAATAAGGCATGTCAAATGCGGTCGGAAAGGTATATATAGTAAGCCCAGCTTACTGAAATGTTTATTTTCGGCGTCCAATGGCTGCCCTGGAGGACCTCTGGGAAGAAGGTGTGTTCCACACAAGGGAGCCCTCCCTTGCGACCATTTCACTGGACATGGCGGGGACACCGCGCATCACGGGTACCCAGGGCCACATTCGTGATCTTGGAGTTTATTTCACGCTAGGCATGTATCCTCTTCCATTTAAGTTTCTCTCTACGTACGATGACTTGTCATCAATGTGCTGTGATCATCTTTTTCTGAAACCGAGGCCCGCTGCCCAAAGCGTTCCATTATCCTGTGGTGTGAGGGGCATCTCTGTTCTGGAACCAGGTAAGAGTGACACAGGTAACTTCATGGGTGTGCTCCGTCTGCACATCAGCCCGCAGGGGATCAGACCCCTCCCTGCCCAGAGGTTCCCTCCGCCCTGCCTGACCGGTCCACTTCATTCACTGTCAAGGGCTGTCTAGCAATTGGAGGGCCCGCAAAGAGCGAGTCTGCCCTGGCTCCTGGAAGTCCGGTCCTTCATCTGTGAAAAAAGCTGGGGAAGATTATATCTGTTGTTTGGCTGAGGAGACGATGTTTGAACCTGGAGGTCCTGCCAAATGGACCCACCAGGCCCCGGGGAGTGTCTTATGGGCTAGGGTGGGTAGACGTGTTCAGAACCACTTTTCGAATCTCTCTAGCTCTTACAGATTGGGAATATCATGGTTTAAAAGGCACCAGTGGACTCTAATCCTAAATCCCAATTCACCAGTTGCTATGGGAAAACAACGGATCCACTGGGTGTCGGTAGTCATGTAGGTACCTATGCCATGTGAACAATTTGATCACAAGCTGTAATCCACAAGACATCAACCGCTAAAGTTTTATTTACTACCTGAATCCTACAGTGGCCCATTTCCGGCATTGGCAGGGCTGAACATTGACCTGTTCCACCTTTGTGAATGCCTAGGCTCCGTGAATGCCTAGGCTCCGTGAATGCCTAGGAGCTGCGCCCCCTCCTCCCTCCAACGCCTTGAGACCCTTCCGGGTGAGTAGCTGCGCTTAACAAACCATGATTGATTGATTGGTTTGTAACAGAGCACTGGAGTCCAGGAGAACCATTAACTGGAAACTAGAACCGTCACCTTGGAGCATTTATTTGGTACCAGAAAGCAACACTTTACCATAATGTTTCGATTACTGAAGTCTGAGATTATTTGTGGGTGGTGGTTCATGGATATTAAAAAAATATTGGATTTTGTGACAATTTTTGGCAGCGGTCTATAAAACTGGGCTTACCACCGAGCTGCCCCCTTGGATTCCAGGTCACTGAGAAACAAAGGCATGTCACAGAAATCTTGAAACCATGTAGACTTCAGTCGAGCATCGCCAGTGTCATGGACTGAGAATAACACTGGAGTAACCAAATCAAAACCCGGGAGTTTCCACAGACAGCTTCCTCTCTAGATAAATGGTCATTTGAGTATAGTGCCTTACAGCGAAGTGCTATGAATTCATTTGGGGTCTTCTCTTGGTCCGGAAAAGAGACAAACCTTCAAGTTTGTTTTGCTGAACATTTTTTTAACTGCCCTTCATTTCCTATATATAAAGACCTATTCTTTTTAAAAGCTGTAGCTTTGACCCGACATTGAATTTACTGTGTGTTGTTGCTGTGTCAAGTGTTGGAAGGGATTACTTTAGTAATACAACTGAAGTCCATCAATACCTGGGACACCGAGATACACTTTTATGGTTTTTACGCCACTAGGAAGAGCTGAGAAACCATCTACTTTATTTCCTCAATGTAGCACCCCGTGCCCTCAAACGAATTACTTAAACCTTCCCTCAAAATGTCCTAATTCCTCCTCATCCACATTCTTCAAAATCCCATTCTCCCATCCACACATTCCTACTTTTTCATAACGAACTTAATTCTCTGCAACTGTTTTCATCACTTTATGTGCAAAGGCACCACTTGTTTAATGCACTAAAATTCGAAAAACCTTGCAACTTCAAACTTTCATATACCAAACAAGCATTGGTAAAGCCAACAGGTCTTGCCTTTGAACTCTTAGCTTTGCCAATGGATTTTAGACATGCTGTACAACATCCCCATGCTGTGCAGCATGGCTAAAGAATTTTCTAAACAGCCTTTGACTCAGTCGGCTGCGTTATTCTGTAGGCGCACATCACACATGCATGTGCCCACAAAATTATGAGGATATTTTCTTCCTTTGTAGTTACCGATCCCCGCCGAATGGGTAACATGACAGAAAAAAACATGCAAAAAGTTTTCTTTAAAAAAAAAAAAATTGAATGGGAGTGGAGACAGCATGGAGGTAGAGGGGAAGGAAGCAACACCGGGGAGGAAGCAATAAATGGGGGCAGAAGCAACACTGTAGGTGCAGGTTGGGGGGAAGCAACATAAGGCCAGGATGGGGAGCAGAAGCAACATGGAGGGCACAGGTGGGGAAAAACAAAACAAATGACAGAGAGAGAGAAAGTGGAGCGAGGGGGAGCTAATAGACGAAAGAGAGCAACAATGAATGTGCAGGGGAGAAGCACACAGGCGAGAATGCCATAAAGGGGTGCAGCGAGAAGCACTTAGGTGACAGAGATCAACATGAAGTGCAGAGGGAGAGAAGTACACAAGGGAGACGGCTGGAAAACACATGCACTGCCATGGAGTACTTTACCCAAAAGAAAAAAGTAATACTTGAAAAGCAGGTAGTGGAAGCACAGAAGCCAGTGAATTTAAACAGATGGTAAAGAGGCTGTGCTCCATGAGAGGGACACACATCAGATTGACAAGCTGGGACACAAATAAGAAGAAGGCAAATGAAAGTGACAGGAGAGGCAACCAATGGTAAGCAATGGGTGAGCTCCAAGTACCTGAATGCTCTTGGTAAGTTCACAATATGTCTGGCAACAGAGAGTTCATATGCTGTCTAGTAGGCAAGACATAAAAATGAGTGAAACTGATGTTGCAAAATAAATAATAGGACTAATTAGATTTGGATGCATTTTCAAAGGTGAAAGGACATGATTTCCAGTTATATAGAGGCCACTATCAAACCAATGATGGTAAACACAGGGTACTACTGATGCAATTACAGAACTTGCCATATAACTACAAGAGTGCGATTTTCAGTGCATAATCTGTTGGGAAATTTCCATGGGATATGACCCATTTAACGTGATGAACTTCCCAGGGGTGAATATAGATGAGTTCAGATTACATAAACGTGACCACAGGAAGAGTCTGAAAGTTACAGAAGGGCAAAACTACGCGATTTGGTCCTGAATGGATTTGGTAGGATAGTTTAGACATTGTATTATTGGTGAACCAAATCTACCAAACCCTCGGACACACTGCATTGGAGTTTCACCTCTGTTACTCTCTCCAATGGGTGAACAGAACAGTAAGGTGGGCAAAAGAGGGAAATGATTTGGCAGGTGAAAGATAAAAGGGAGATCTGTGTGGCAGGAGCGAGAGGGCTACTGTAGCAAGGCAAATGGACAGACTATCTTGACAGGTGTAGTTCAGGCAAAGGAGCTGATCAAGACATCTAAGCAACAGGGGATACCGGGGTAGTGGAAAAAATACGATGAAACGATGGTGTTTGGGGGGGGGCGAGAGGTAATTGACACAGGGAGTAGAAGGTCAAGGATGGATGGAAAGGAGATGGCAAGAAGTGGGTAAGGCAACCTTAGGTTCAAAGGGGGTTTGCTTGAGGTTACAGCTATCTCCCCTATGGTATTCTGGCCTCAGTGAATCCTTTTATTTTGCTGCATCGAAACTAAAGTCACCAGATTTCCTGAATCCAGTTTACCTAGAAGTAAATGATTGTATTATCCTCATTCCTTAGGAGGTCCTACACCGACAACACAATATCTCTTACCTACACAATACATGAAAAGACCCTTCATAACATCTACACTGCAACAAACAAAAGTACTTTCAATAAGAGTATAACCTATCCCTTAAAGGCATCCTACACGCTGCAGCATTTCTCTCTCACCCGGGGGCCTAAAGCGAAATGGTCCCATCACCCTCATCCTAATGGAACTCCACTGGCTCCACTTGCCAGCCCGCACCATCTTCAAAACCAGGTGTGCCATTTACAAAGCCATCACGACCATCACCCCTGCCAGTCTGGCTGACAAGTTCACCATCTCTGGTGGCTCTTGGCACAACCAGGACAATATCAGTCTGGAGAAAAAAGGGTGTAAAAAAGAAAAAAGAAAAAAAACACAAGGCATCAGGCCTTTCCCATCTATGTACCGAAAGATCTGGAACAACAACTTTCTATCCACAAAGACGACCCAACCCTGCTCCACTCCAGGAGACAGTCGAAGAAGCTCCGTCTTAACGAATACTGTATCACAGTCCTTTTCTGCTCCCAGAAGCCATCTGCCTCTCCACTCACTCGTTGACTGTATGCTCGACTTCACCCTGTACTGCTTTTTGCTTTTTTTGGGCTAGGTTTGTGCTTTACAAATAGTGCACAGGCTTTTTACAACTCATGAAGAATACATACACAGCTTGCCAGTATTGTTAGATATGATTTTTATACTCAAGAACTTAATTTGGACATTTATACGGAGAAGAATGTGAATCTTATTCCCACAAGTTCCCTCCATTCTTAAGGTTTTGCGTCACGTGTTACTTTTGAGCATTCACCCTTGCACTAAAAATCAAAACTCGTTTAAGGAAACAGAGCTTATGGGTCATTAAAAAAACACTTTTTCAGTGGAGCAGACCCACACACCAAGAATAGTTTCAGGAAAGCATTAGCTTGATGTGGGAACCTCCGACTATGAAACAATCACGTTCTGTTCAGAATTAGTACCATATGTGTGCTGGCACCCTAAGAAAAAAAAACAGACAGGAAAAGACATAAACATCTTGAAAGAAATTACTTACAAAGCTTTGTTATGAAGATGAAATCAAAGGTTACATTTTTCTTTAAAAACAAATCGCTGCTTTTTTCCGCTACATAATTTAAAATGGCCTAAAATATCAATGTCACTAAAACAAAACAAAAAATACTATTGCGATAGGCTGCCAAAAGCGGCATTCTAGGATTAACTTTTGTATTTTCAGTTGCTTGAATTACAAAGACATCAAAAACGTAAAAAGAAAAACATGAGTAAGTAAGTGGAGTTACTAGGGAAATATCTAACAGTCCTTTGTATCCTAAAAAAGCTTGTAGTTCAGTGTGTGTGGAGTTTTAAACTGTACTGATAAAAACTGAGAAATCTGTCTACACAACATGACAATGTTAAAGAAAATGTATTTTTCCATGAGTAGCACTGTGCAGATTTTTCTTACATAACTCAAAACTTAAGACTATGTCGTAAAGGTACATGATGGATCCCAAATAAGTTGCTGACAAGCCAAGATTTGTTTTTTATACAGCGGATGCTTTGAGCGCATTCCATATTAGTTAGATACCAAATACATGGCTTGCCTCATCCTCTGTCTGATGTATGTGAGCCAAAGCAGTCTATGGTGAAGTTTGGTAGGCTTTCACGGACTTTTGAAATTTAAAACTTTTGAAATATTGATAAATTTGCCATGACTTTTGTGCAGCACCTCATTCAATGCCTAAAATGTCCTCCCAACCTGGATTGGAGCAGCCAGCAAACAATCTATCCATACAAATATTCCAAGAGCTATTTACTTATTGGTCTAAACACCAGTGTTAGAATATTCTGGGTGAAGGACTAGTTAGCTGTTCTTAAACAACCTAGGTGGGGATGTCGAGTGCTGATTCTACCGCTGTGCGAGTGCTTTGAATTTGGGTCTGCTTGGGTCAGTCAGATATGGCTGTGCAAGTGGTTGGAAATGCGAGTGATCAAGAAACAAGCAGCAAGTGAATCATTTATAGGAGCAAGGCAGGCACTCTGTTTAAATTGAGGCACTGTCCAAGAAATCCAATGTGGCTGCTTGCAGTTTACTTCTTATTCACAATAGTCTTCATTTTCACATATCTTGAAGCATCCATCTCAGAAGGATGAAAAGTTAAGTCCAATCAGTCTTAGTGGGATTCAAAATAGTAATATGAAGGATTGCAGTATGTGCTCAACCCACTGAACTACCCTACCTGTGCATGCTACATCCACCGGAAAGCAAAACAGGTTAGCATTTTTCCCATAATGCCTGGCTTTGCAGTTGATCCTTGCTCCCCTGAAGTACCTTATGGAGCAGGTGAGCAGATGCAGGTCCACAACCTACAGCGATCACCATCCCACACAATATAGGCTGAAACCCCCCAATATGGAAGTTTCTACCAGTCTTTCTATGTATGCCTTAACTGAAGAAGCCAGGGGAAGGGCCTGCATTCAGCGATCACTCTTGCACTTTTTGGCAGTGTTAGGGTATCAGAACTTGGCTACTGGAAAATGATCACAGTCTCGGGCTTCAGAGAAATGGTGCAGCCTCAATCCTGGGTGCCTCCAGAGTCTAAGCAGACTGTGCCACTGTGGACATACCGCAAGGCTCGGAATGGACCGAAGAAGCCAGCCGAAGCCATACGCTGAACGGCCCACCTGGCTGGAAACAATGTTTTCCACTTACAGCCATCATTCAAGTGTCTTATGGATAAGAGAAGTGAATGTTGGATGAACGGATCGATGGAAGGGAAGCGTTTATAATATGAGACCCTATAGATATCATGTTAGACTACAGAGACTACACACAGCCAGAATGATCACGCCTTGGAGATCTGTGCCCTTGTGTTTGACTGGATAGTTCAATATTGCACCACAGATTTCTGTTTGACAAAGTGTAAATTAAATGGCGAATTCTGCACATTACATTGAGCAATCTCCGGCTAAAGATACTCTATTCTGGTTAGGTGGGGTTCTGTTACAGAGAAGTACTGATGTCTTCCTTCACTGCAAATTTTTTCTGCGGTGTTATTTCACCAAAGTCCTAGACTTACCAGATGTGCCCTCACAAGGCATTTGAAATACCCCTCCCCTACTGGTCTCACAAAAAGCAAATTCACACCATCTTTGACACAAGGATATCCCAGTATGGTAGATCACCCCAGTGATAGCACAAGAAGTGACAAATTGAAAGTGAATAACACATTTCTACATGCAGTGTAAAATTTACAAAATAACTTTGCAATGTTACTGATGATAACTAACTCTGACACCTTGTTGCTAAAACTAACCACAGCTAAAGACACACTTGTACAGGGAGTGCAAGCAGTCATGTAGTGGTTACCGCAGCAAACACCAGTTCACCTTAATATGGGCCAGGGTTATGTGAGCCATGCTGAAGTGCTGGTACTGCTGGCACACCGGTACTAATGGCATTGTGCATTATCACACTCGCACCACACAGATTACTTCATTTCAACCATTTTAAAACAGAGAATCAAATCCAAGATTCATAGCAATAGTGTGCATGTAAACAGTGCCATTCAGAATTCCCCAGATGGGAAATGTGGTGTCTTCAGCACTAAACATTATTATCAGAGGAACCATGCTTTAAACTTTAAAGATGCAAGCGGTCACTAATGACATATGAGGAAAATGTGGTGAAAATTGTGGTTTCTGCTAATGGTCTGCCTCAGTTTCACTGCTCCTAGTTAACAGGATTATTTAACAAAATACGCTTAGAACCACAAACATGGTGCGGCTTATTTACTGACGTGGTTCTTGTGGCGTATTAGTGTTATGCTTTGCTACACTATGCTAAGAAATGTTATGACACATACTATTAGATCATGATGTGCTATGCCATGTAGTATGTTATAAAGCTTCAAGCAGACACACCACAAACTGTACTCTCCCCAGGGATGGTCAGTATCACATCTGTTTCGTTACTGATATTTGTATCACACGTTTCCTACTCTTATGGTGTGTTCCAGCGTTGTGGGCCTGGAGTGTGCATTGTGGGAATCCACAATAAAGATTTCTCACGGCATAAAAATACATGCACACCCTAGTTAGAAGAAGTGAGTGTAGGCGGGAGACATTCACCAACTGTTAGTGGTATTCAGTGCACTATATGTTTAACAAGCTATTACATGTATATGTGTGTGTGTGTAGTTGGCTTGCATTGTGTTTCAAGGACATACCTGTTTAGTGGGGTTTAACTTTGATGTGGTGGGCAGGACAGCATTAGGTGTTGGGTTCATTTGTGTCTGTAGAATGTGGTTGCCTGAGCAGTGTGCTGCTTCTTGGATGACAGTGTTGTAGTGTTTGCACAGGTTGGTGTGGTGTACTTTATGGTGTACTGCATACAAGCGTGATTTATTTTAGATTGTAGGAACCAATGCTTTGAGTAGTATTTGTGTTGCAATCACTACACTAAGAGTAAAGTAGGAAGGAGGTATATATGTATTAATTTATCTAGGGCGTACTGAACAATGATGCATGAGAACACCTTATATTTGCCGTGGCTCGGCCATGTTAGTTGACGTTGCATTTTTGTTTCTGGCTGCCTGTGTGTGAGTTTTGCCCTCACATTAGCACAGAAGCCAACGCCTTCAACGCCACAGCCAAAGACCTATGCTTTACTGATATTATTTAAATTATTTATGCAGCGGCTTATGCAACAGGAAGGTTGCCTCAAATTGCTGAGGCGGGACAGGAGCGATAAAATCAGAGGGCGCATAAGGGATTAAAGAAGAGGTTCAAGATCCCATTGCAACTTGCTACTGGTCCACTCTTCTTAAGGCCCGGGGGGGGACGTCATTAATAATTTACTTTCTATTTAATTTCTATCCATTGCTGCTCCAGTGACTCATGATTCATTGTCATGTCTTAAGTTTAGCACTGACGAGCATATTAACTGTATTACCAACATTGCTTCGTCAGCAGCCACATTATGATGCTCAGTTTGACAAAAGGTTTGGTTAATACTTCTGGCGGAGAAATATATTTCAAAATATAACAGGCGCCCTTTTTCTCTTTCTTGCAGACATACTACTTCTCCTAAATTTATGAAGTAGTAACCGTTGCCAAACAGGAAGTGATCATTACTATGCTGTCCCATTCTGGCAAAGGCCCAACCCTTGTTCACCAATAACGCCGACATCGAGCATACACGCCAACATTTGGAAGCAGGAAAGAGGGCGATTTTGAAAAATAAATCAAGGAATTTATTTTCCCCATTGACTTCCATTGAAGTGGAGCCAATTTTAAAGGGGAAGAAGCTAAAATAAAGCAATTTTTGGCTTTATAGGGCGTATCCTGTCTGAATCGGGTATGTTGGCCTGTATGAGCAATATCCAGCCGGTGGGGACCAGCTACCCCTAGTGCATACCACTGTTCATTAGGTATGATCACCACTGGTTATGGGCAGCTTTTATGTTATTTTGCATGTGCTATAAACCCTAAAAGGCAGGCCAGATAAATGCTTCAGCTGGGGATCGGTAAAAGTGTATGACTTGCTAAAAAGAGTCTTGCAGTTGTCAGATAGGGTGAAGAGTAGATCTTCATCTGCTCTTCAAAAGACCATCAGCGTACTTTGGAAAGAAGATATAGAAAAAGATGACGGCGTCGCACACTGAATGATAAGCACTATAGCTGTTGACTGAAGAAAGTAACAGTAGCAAAGAACTCAAAATAGTACACTGACTGGCCCTATTTTTCTTAATTTACTCCCCAGGACACGCCCACGTAGCATCTGTACATAGTCCTTCCCATTCCTTGCGATAAGCACACGCGTGCTGGTCAGTGATGACTTAACTGTCCACTTCCAGGTTGTCTCTTGCTGCCAATCCTTCAATCAGGTACTATCAATGCCAAGTTGATTCAGGCAAAAAAAAAAACACTGTTAACTGAACAACACACTTCTATAGGCAATTTACTGAGACGTTTGAAATGATGCATAGCATGGACCAGTTGCTAATGATGATGAACAAAGATGCCTTATTGAAGCTGAGCAAAGTCAACCATACAGGTTAGCAGAACGAAACAAACCCTAATGTCTTTGGCACATGCATACATGCATAAAACACACCACCAAACCTTTAACAGGATCTAGCTGGCCACTACAGTTCTATGTTCTCTCACTAAACAATACAGTGGTCAACGGCAACCTTTCCAGCCCCTATCCAAAATTATTCACCTCTAAACAATACCAAACACCACCAAATGCAATACCAATGGACTACTTAGATGTGGGTCAACTAGAATCGCAGAGCCAAAAAGGGCACCACTTTCTGAACACACTTTGGAACCATACAAATGGTAGGTGTGTTATGCAAGTGTACTTAACATAACATAGCTAGATGTAGAGAGAGGCAGGCTGACACCTGAGTGTTATTGTGAGGGAGACACTTCCTGATCCAAGACAGAGCAGAGCAGCGTAACACTAAGCCTCACAGAAGGGCAGGCCAGGCTAGCGACTATAAGATTACAGCGCACGGCTTATGCATTATTGAAGAGGATTATGTCTTCCTGTTGCTAGCCCTAACTGGAAGATTTCTATTTCTGCACTTTCTTTTTCTTGCCGTCCTAGGAAACATGATGTAAAGCACAGGGCTTATCAGGCCCCACCCTCTCCAACAGGGAGCCCCAGAGAAGGCAACCGGAAGTGACCTTCAAGAGGTCGATGGCTTGGGAAGACTTCTTCCTTCGGTGCAGCCGTCTGGTTGTAATCATGGCTGCGGCTTCTAGTCCTCTGTGGTTACCATCCACCTCTTCCCCTAATTATGGCGGGAAGTGCCTTGTTTTTTCAAGGTTTCGACTCTTAAAGCCCTGTTTTGCGAGCGGTTTTAATCTGGTTCTCATGGCAATAACTTTCCCTGTTTTGTTTTAATGAACTAGGTGAAAGTAGTTCAAAAATACATTTGTACACCTTTCTTTGTGATTTTGAAACAGATACAGCACACGCGCAAAGTTCGAGGACCTCTCTGCACTTACATGGCGGGTATTTTCACTCTCATCAGGTTTACAATTTAACACAGAATTTCAAAGAAGCTCAGAGACCAAAGTGATTATAGGATTTTAAAACTATTAACGCAGGACATGGCGGCTATTATGGGAAGGAGTCGCAATGGGCTCAAGCACACAGCTCGAATTGCATCACCAGTTGCGGAGAAAGAATTGCACCAAAAAATGTTTGCGTTCAAGTGAAAATGGCGAATTACAATTTTATCTAACAAGACATTGGACAGAACCATGCATGACAAGACAATATATAATTTAGAGGAAGTGCATTTAGAAACCACTGTTTATCAAAGCAGGTAATTTGACAGGAAATCAATTTCAAAGTTGGTGTGAGGAAATCAGGGACTTTCTTCCCATTAAGTCATAAGCAGGCTTAAAAAAAACTTGAAAATCATGAATTTTATGCAACACTTTCAGTCCAGGTTGTTGTGTTATTAATACTTGTATATTGCTGTAACATAAGTATGACTTGCAGGCAGAGCTATATGAGGAGCAATGCATCCACAGAGGCAACATTGAGGGGACCCTGTTCCAGTGTTGCAGGTTATAAGGCCTGTGGCCTTGCATTGCAATATCAGTTATCACCAACAGTCAGCCTTCCCTGCCATCCAAGAAAATATCCATTAACTTAACAATGGGGAGACCCAAAAGAACCTGGGTAGCTTACATAAATCAGCTACTTCTTATTTCCCTTGGACAGCCCCACTTTGATTCTATCAAAACTTAGAGGTCAAATTCAAGACAGACACAAAAGAATACCCTCTAGGAGTTTTGAAATTGTATTACAAAACGACAATGTAAATACATAATTTACATTAAATTCTTGGCTCCAGAAAGATTTGGTGATGGAAAGGTGCTCAGAGAAGGTGCTCAAGTAGATTTGAAAGGATGGGTACATTACATACACCATATTGCTTTACATAGAGGCCTGTCCAACATATTTAGTACATCGCAAAAACACATTTTGTTTCATCAGATTGAGGTAAAGTTATTAATTTCAAATTGCCCCTCTGTGAACAGTCTATTGAATCCAGGCCTTTCATATAGTGTCGATGTTTCGACCCGGCCCGGAGGCAAGGCCCAGTAACTCCTAGAGGGTATTCTTTTGTGTGTGTCTTGAATTTGACCTCTAATTTTTATTGACTCAAAGTGGGGCTATCAAAGGGAAATAAGGAGGAGCTGATTGATTTGGCCCTCTGCTGTAAAACAATTCTTCATTGTTTCTTCCAATTGGACCACTGTTATCCTAGAAAATATTTCACGTCTGAGAGGGGTGGGGCTTTGAGAGGGGGCGGGGCTTTCAGCGCTTCACTGACTAAAGAGACCCATTCGCATGAGAGGGGTCAGGGCCACAACTTTGCCAGCTTACGGAGCCCCTCCAACTCTTTTAAACATGAAAAAACAAAGATTCTGAAACCACCGCTGCTGTCCTGGGGAGGCTGCAAAACGTAATGGATTTAATGGGTGGGTGAAGTTCATCTAGCAAACAAGCTGGAAATCTACTGTATGTAGGGCTTTCCAGCTCACCCTGCGCTCACCAGGTGCCTATTGGCGCAACACCAACTGACCGTGTGAAGAGAGCCGATGTCAAGTGGCACACAGTGGCACTGAGTGAGTTGGCATGTCTGCAAGTGTGTGCGATAAGAGCTTTCCCCACCATGAGTGAAGGCTTCGTTTTGGGTGTGCCCTGAGTCTGTCAGAGTCTTGTGCTCTGTTGGTTGAGAAGTACACATGGAGAACCCACTAGGACTTTAAGATTGCTTAGTTCACTAAAGGGCAAAGCAAGGAAGGGCAATAAAAGTAGCACAAGGGCAGGATGGCACAGCTTCCCTTACGGTGTGAGGATTTTGCTCTCTACAGTTCCAGACTTAAATAGCCTACATAAGTGCTCCTTACAAGTGGAGGATGAAAACTGGTGTGGTAGTAATGAACCTGGTGTTACAGACACAGCAGGTTGCAGGTTTCCAACCCTCGAATAAGGAATTAGGTTGGAAATCCATGTTTGTGCAGTGATCACTGCATGCCTTCCCCTCATTAGCAAAACACACAAGATGATGGACGGAATGCTGCACAATGGCAAACATTCACCCCCAGTCACAGATCTGGGTTTAATCCATCGTTATTTTGCTTCACCACGCCACCCCAGTTTAGACATAGCCATATGCAAATCAGTCTTGACCCTGTGCCTCATGGGAACAGTCCAGACCGAACTGCCAAGCCATGTCTTCCCTGGACCGGAATCAAGCATCCTAGGACCGGTTTCAGGCTATCAGCCTTCATCAGCCAGAATAGCTTGACTCCAGTGGCATAGTGAGCACGGGACCCACGTCTGGGCATACCCTTCCCACATAGGGCGAAATGCAAAACACACAAGATGATGGACGGAATGCTGCACAATGGCAAACATTCACCCCCAGTCACAGATCTGGGTTTAATCCATCGTTATTTTGCTTCACCACGCCACCCCAGTTTAGACATAGCCATATGCAAATCAGTCTTGACCCTGTGCCTCATGGGAACAGTCCAGACCGAACTGCATATGGCTGGGTTCAAACTGGAATGGCATGGTGAGCAAAAAAACGATGGATTTAGGCCCAGATCTCTGTACTGGGGTGAATGTATGACATTGTTCTGCATTCTGTCCATCAACTGTTGTTTTTGCATTTCCCCTCATTAGCGGCACTCTCTTGGATATACTTTACTATTTTTCAATGGCAAGATGTGCATGGCTTAACCAAAACCTGCAGGTTTCCCCCCAACACTTGCAATCCTGTTTCAGCCGGTACCTCCCTCTACTGCCCAAATTGGGATTTATGATAAACTTCTAATGAACACCTGCTTACCCTGGTTGTGCGGACTCTGGCTTTACGTAATCATGCATGATACCCCAGTGCTTAATTTGTAAAATATTAAGTGCCAGGGCTCTGACCAGGAGGCCACTGCAGCTTGCACCACCCATCGCCGTTGTCATCACTGCCAAACCAACTACTAGCCATCTCTCTCACATGTAAATACGACAGTTCAGATTATTCCAGGTCCCCAAAGCTAAAGACATGGCTGGGGAGGCAGGTATTAGCAATTTTAATGTATATTGTAGTCCTAAACTACCGTTGTTCTGCTCATCTCTAAATTAGATGAGCAGCACCACCATGTGGTGGACTGTTCTAAGTATAGTGTTGACAATTAGGTGCCGGTGCCGATGCCGAGCACCAGATACCAATTACGTGCCAGTGCTGAGCACCGGAAAGCACCGGCTCAAATTAAGCACTGTGATACCCACTTCCTCCCAGAAGCACATACTGTGTATTTTCAGATCTGAAACTTGGATTTTGCCTGTTGCCGAGAAGAGGACGTGTCCTCTTACATCTTGAATACTCAAACACATACACCCACCTCTTCTAGCAAATCCAGTCTGTGGCGCAGCCTGGGTGTTGCACTGCTAAAGCAAGGGTGAGACTAAAGACACTGACAGCCTGCACTGCGCATGACACAGGCTTAACTTTGTTTGACCTCACCAAGTTGGTCATCTCCTAGGTGCACTGGCCTTCCTCTAAGTCTAGAACCTGTAAGCTCCCAGAAAGCCTAGCAGCTATTTTATGCAAATGAGGTGTCATCCTGTAGCATGCCCTGCATCTCTTATCCCCTTTCTTTTTCTTCAGACCGTTGCCTTTAGATTTCAGGAAGGGAGGCCGTTGAGAATGCATTCAACTGTCTGCTAGTGGAGTGATCAAGGTAGCATAAGCCATAAAATTCATAAAGGCATGTGCTCAACAGGCGTAATCACAGTGTGAGAGCAAAAACCAAGCTAGAGACCGAGAAGTGTCTGCTGTGAATGGGAAGGGTGGGGAGGCCCTTGCAACCATATCCAGGTACAGATAGCAGAAACACAGTTATCAGGAAACAATATAGCATAAGGCATTGAAAGTACCATGAAAATCCAAATCCCGACTTAAAAATAAGACTACTCGCCCACTAGAAAGACCTATCTGGATGATGAGCTCCCATTTACTTTCAGGAAAACAGAAGTCAGCAATACAAGTGAGCTTGGGTTTTACCTAATACCGCAGTGCACACAAGGTTAACATTACCTATGGGCCTTATATGAACAATGTGCAGACGAATGAGCCAGGGACTGCAGTGCTGGAGGAGAAGCTCGACCTTTCGCAATGCAGTCAGAGGAATGGTGATGTACATGTGGCCAGAAGAACAAAAGTCAGCTTTAATCTTCGGGCTTGGATGACTTTCTCCATCACCGCTCGCCAGGGTGTGAGTGACAACATTGGCAAGTGGCCATAGAGAGGCCAGGCCCTCACAGTTCAGCTTCCATGGAACAGTGAAAATAGTACATATGGTGGTCTTTCCAGATCTGCTCTGAAGTTAAAAGATGTGTTTGTTGATAGAATACTGAACTTGATAGTAACTCTTTAACAGAGAGCATATTAAATATTTTAAGCACCACACTTAGCAATGCATGTCTTAAAAACGACTTTCCAAGCATAAAAGTTATTACACTACTTACAGCTTGAACCTAGACATATACGTTTCGAGCTCCATTCTGCTAGCTTCTACTAAGATACATTCAACAAATGATGTGAGAGGTTTTGTGGTCTGTTAGTTCATCATGTATTGTGTTCTTTAAGAGGTGTGTCTTGAACTCTCATGTGTTGGGACATGGTTTTAGCTAGTGGATATACAACCGTTCAGACCCAACGACGAGGAACAGTCTGTCAGAACTGGTAGCCACGCCTTTATTACATACCACAACATGTAACCATGGTTGTATTCCTGCCTCTTTGGCCTTCATCATTGAAGTGTATTTTGAGCCCAGGTTCACAGTCAGCTCGAAAGTTAACCTCGAATAGCCCTTATCATTTTGTCTTACAAGTTGGGTCGGTGAGATTAGCATATGTATTGTTGTCTATCGTAAGAGCACAGCATGTGCAAAAAGAAATGCATTGGAACTGATCCAGGTAGTTATAATACCAAGATGCGAAAATTCACATCAGAACTTTTTCTTGTCATTGTGAGTGGAATCTGGCGTCCAGCTGTGGATCTCCATGTTTGATGTGCCCAGAGACCCTAAGATATACCTTCCTTGTGGCACCAACATTGGCATAAATGTGCCAGGGGTTCTTTGTTGATTCGCCCTGTTGGCCATAGTCTTCTAAAGCACCATAGAGTGGCATGCAGGCACTACTGACGTGACCGGTACTTGCTTTTAGAGGGTAGCAGAGAAACATGGGCGCTTCCTGATGGGTGTGCGAGTGTATGCTTTCCTACTAGATCCCTGCAGGGAATCTGAGGCTCGCTTATCTGACGGACTGCCCTACTACGGTCTAGACTGGGAATACTGACAGGTCCCAATGTCGTGACGAGAATTCTCGAGGGACGAGATATGGAAAGGTAAGTGTGTACAGATTTTCTATACCTATATATGCACCTTGGTGATATATACATCTCAAAGGTATGTAGATGTGGAGATAAGAATAGTAAATCCATACCTGCCTCTGTGCACCTACCTCCTCAATATTTTGTCCCTCGATAATCTTTTTTTTTTTTAACCAAATCTTATTGTATTTTCTGCCACATTATGGCCCGAGAGGCCCAATCTGAATTTATATACACCATTACATATTGTCATGACACAATTGTCTACGCTGATATATTGTCCCTCGATATTCTGGTCATGATATTGTGACTCGTCCATATTTTGGCTTTGAAATTCCCTACCACAATCCCCTCAGACATGTACGGTGGCCCTCACAATCACACTGTGCAGAGCGGTGCAGAGCGGCGCACACAGCCAATGTGCCCGGCTGAGGCCTGCTAGGAAGGCGGCCCCGACGACAGCTAGTTATGAAGTGTCGCGCCTGATGGTTCCCTTGTATCTAATCTTGCTGAGGCTGTGGACGCCGCTGGAGCTCGCACTTACCCTTTGGTAACAAAGGGACTGACGTGTGACGCTGCAAACTACGGCTCGGGAGGAAGAAATAGCGTTTCAGAATGGAAACTGCACATTAGAAGCTGCAGAAAACGCCACAGGCCGCACTCGTGAGGCTATCTGCCTCTCCAAGCATACCTGTGATTAGTAAAGAACTCAATTCCATTTCAAGGGGAAAGAGAGAGCTTTATAGCCCATGAGAGCACCGTTTCATAGTCCCAGTACTGGTAAAGTGCACCAGAGGGCACTCATCTATTTACCATGCTGCGATAACTTGTTAGTGAAGATCAGTTTTGTTAGCAAGAGTTTGCTAGCTTAACAGAAAATATGCAAGCTTTATTTCATGATATAAACAAACACAACAGATAAGATACTGACAGGTAAGCAACTGTACACTAGTGAGGTATTATAAATACACGTCATCAAAGACCACCCAAAAAATCACCCTAGTAATCGACCGTGTACAACCGTACACTTTTATGAATGACTCATGAATATTTTTCACTTATATGGATGTTTACAACATAGATAAATGTATTCTAAGCCAAATGTGCAAGATTAGCCCCTCTCACATACGGGTTTTCTCATATTTCCACATTTACCTTTGCTTTAACTAGAGTTGAAAGAGAAACAAGCACTGGCAAAGCCAATAGGTTTCGCCTATTCAAGAGCTATTTGCTTTGTCAATATGTTTTAGCAATGTTGTACACCAGAGTGACTGCTGTTCAGCATGACTAAAAGTTAGCGGGGCAAAGGAGAGTGGCGTGGAATATCGTAAAGTGGCGTGTTATGGAGTGGTGTGCACAGCAGAGTTCTGTGGTGTGGAGAAGAACGAAGTGGAGTGTCATGGTGTAGTGAACAGTGTTGTGGAGTATCGTGGAGGTTGTAGAGTGTTGTGGCGTAGAGTTGAGTGGCATAGAGTGGAGGACAGTGTCAGAGTGGAGTAGAGTGTCGTAGAGTGGAGTGGCATATGTTTCATGGGGAGGTGTAGCGCAGAGCAAAGTGACGTAGAGGGTGTTACATAGAGCGGAGTAGAGTGTTGTAGAGTGGAGTGGCATAGAGCGGAGTACATTGTCATAGACTGGAGTAGAGTGAAGTAGTGTGTCATAGATTAGAGAAGAGTAAAGTGGCAAGGAGTGGCATAGAGAGAGTTGCATAGAGCGTCAGAGTGGAGTAGTGAAGTAGTGTGTCATAGATTAGAGAAGAGTAAAGTGGCAAGGAGTGGCATAGAGAGAGTTGCATAGAGCGTCATAGAGTGGAGTAGTGTCGTAGAATGCCATAGAGTGGAGTAGAGTGCAACAGAGGGGAGTACAGTATCAGTGGGGTAAAGTTTAATGGGGAGCAGAGCATCATAAAGTGGAGTATTGTTGAGTGAAGTCTCGTAGAGTGGTGTGTAGTAGAGTGGCCTGGAGTGAAGTGGCGGAAAGTACAGTGGTGCAGAGTAGATTGTCGTCGAATGCAGCGGCGTGGAGTGCATTGGTTTTGTGTAAAGTGGTGTAGAGTGCATTGGCATAGAATGCAGTGAAGTAGAGTAACGGAGAGTGCAGTGGCCAAGAGTAGAGCGGTGCAGAGTAGATTGCAGTGATGCAGCGTGCAATGGTGAAGAGTGGCTCAGAGTGGCTCAGAGTGGAGAAGAGTGGAGAAGAGTGGAGTAGAGTGGCATAGAGTGGAGTGGTGCATGGTAGAGTGGAGTAGTGCAGAGTAGAGTGCAGAGATGTAGAGTAAAGTAGTGTAGAGTGCAGTGGTGTAGAGTAGAGTTGAGTGGTGCAGAGTAGAGTGTAGTTGCATGGAGTGCAATGGTATAGAGTGCAGTCATGCAGAGTAGAGTTTCAGAGTCATAGAGTGGTGCAGAGTAGAGAGGTGCAGAGAAGAGTGGTGCAGAGAGCAGTGACGTAGAGTACAGTGGTGCAGAGTAGAATAGAGTGACGTAGCATGCAGTGGCATAGAGTGCAGTCGCATAGAGAAGAATGTTGTAGAGTATAGTGGCATAAAGTGCAGTGGTGCAAAGTAGTTGGCGTAGGTGCAGTGGAGTAGGGTGCATTGGTTTTGAGTCTATTGGTGTAGAGTGCAGTGGTTTAGAGTACAGTGGCATAACAGACTGCAGAGGCATAGAGTACAGTGGCGTAGAGTGGAGTAGAGTGGCATAGAGTTCAGTGGCATAGAGTGCAGTGGCGTGGAGTAGATTGTTTCAGAGTAGAGTGGAGTGGTGTAGAGTATTGTGGTGAAGGGTAGAGCGCAGTGGTATAGAGGAGAGTGGTGTAGAGTAGAGTGGCACAGCGTTAATTGCGGTGGCATAGAGTGGAGTGGTGCAGAGTGGAGTAGAGTGGCATAGAGTGCAGTGGCGCAGAGTGGAGTAGAGTGGCATAGAGTGCAGTGGCATAGAGTGCAGTGGCGTAAGGTAGATTGTTTTAGAGTAGAGTGAAGTGGTGTAGAGTGGAGTGGTGAAGGGTAGAGGGGAGTGGTAGAGTAGTGGGGTAGAGTGCACTGGTGTAGAGTGCAGTGTTGCAGAGTGGAGTGGCATAGAGTGGAGTGGCGCAGAGTAGAGTGGCCTGGACTGGTATAGAGTGCTGTGGCGAGGGGTGCAGTGGTGCATAGTAGAGTGGGGTAGAGTGCACTGGAGTAGAGTGGTGAAGAGTAGAGTAGAGGAGTAGAGTGAAATGGCATAGAGTGCAGTGTCATAGAGTGCTGTGGTGCACAGTAAAGTAGAATGCCGTACAGTGGTATGGAGTAGAATGCAGTGGCATAGAGTAAACTGGCTCAGAACAGAATTGCATAGATTAGAGTGGCACTGAGTTCAGTGGCAGAGAGTGCAGAGCTGCAGAGCATCATAGAGTGCAGTGGTGTAGAGTAGAGTAGCGTAGAGTGCATTGGTGTAGAGTGCAGTGGTGTAGAAAGGTGCAGAGTAAAGCGACAGAGTGGAATGGTGTAGAGTACAGTGGCGTGGAGTAGACTATAATGGCGGACAGTGCAGTGGTGCAGAGTACAGTGGAATAGAGTGGCGTAAACTGCAGTGGCATAGAGTAGATTGTTTCAGAGTAAAGTGAAGCGGCATAGAGTGCAGTGGTATAGAGTAGAGTTCCATAGAGTGCAGTGGTGCAGAGTAGATTAGAGTTGATTGGCGTAGAGTACAGTGGCGTAAAGTGGGGCGATGCAGAGTAGAGTAGCACAGAGTTCAGTGTCGGAGAGAACAGTGATGCATGGTAGAGTGACGTAGAGTCTAGAGGCATAGAGTGAAGTGGCATAGCGTGGAGTGATGTCAGAGAACATGTCATGAGTGATGTCATATGTGAGGTCATAAGCAGTGCATAGTGGGGGCAAGTTATAGTTAAAAAGCGGGGTGAATTTCTATGGTTTTTTTTTAGTTCAAAATGTTAATGTGATAACTGACATATTAACCTAACTATAACGTTACTTTAACCTTTGCTTTTTTCAGTGAATTTCTAAGGCTTTTTTTAAACGAAAACAGATATTTTTTATCACACCTAACTATAGCTTTACTTTAACCTTTGGTTTTTTTCAGTGTATATATATATATATATTCAAAGTGCAAACCTAGCTAAAAGGCAATGCGAGCGGGCATACAGATGGGTTGATGATGAGGATGTAAGAGTGGTAAGGCCAGGCATAATCAGGGAACGTATACTAGGGGTATTAGAAAAAGGCAACGGGGAACAGATTGCATGAAGGAGAACAGGTTCACAGATCAGCAGAGAATGAGGACGCGGTGTGGTTTGCAGTTAGTGAAGAGGCACAGGAAATTTAACTGGAGAATTAATTAGCAGGAGAGGTGTAGGAGGACCAGAGATGAGGCACGGCTGAGGAGGAAGTGGTGATAAAGAGTTTCTCTTTGGGTGGGTCCGGCAGCGGGGTGATTATGCTGAAAGTCGATGTTGTTTGAAGAGACAAGTCTACAGCTCTTTCAGAAAGTGGGGCAGGGACAGGGCTGTCAGATTTAGACTAGGATGGAACCCACACCATTAGAGCGTACCAGCAAAGGGCCTGGTGCCTGACTTTCTTCCTTAATTTCCTCACTACCAGTCTAATGATACTACTGCTACGCGTCTCACAGGCTTGCACTGTCCTTGCTTCTCTTTGCTAAACTAACTAAAACATCCCTTTACCCTATTTTGGTGCAAGCATTTGGACCCTAAAATACACAAACATCTTAATTTATTGTACTTTAGACAGTTCTCTTTTCCCCATAATCTTTTGAAATCCAGCTCTCTAGCTTTCCATCATTCATTATTCTAAAAACAGCTGACCCGGGACTCTGTTTTGATATTTTTCTTTGTCAATGAAATAGTTTAATTTTGATTAGTTCTAGCTTTGTCCCATGTGATACCCCAGGTCTCAACGGCATAACACAGACATCTACAGTGGTTCAAAAAACAGGGCAAATGTGTTTGCACCACCTTTGCTTCTTGTACGATAGGGAATGGAGCAAATTGTATGTGTACCAAAGCAAACATGTCACATATTGATTTCACCATATGTTTGCTGTGCCTACATAATCAGAAGTGTATTAAATACAATTTGTGCGCTTTTCAAACCTGAAAGGTGGGACTATATTTGAAGCAAAATCAGCTTGTCCCATTTGGTATTGGATAAGTAGCAAAATTAGTGTAAAATCTGTCGCTCTTTTGAGGATTATTAACGGACAAGTATTTGTTTTGTTAAAATGCATATTGCAGTCTTGGAAGGATATATAAACAACACATCTGTCACATATCACCTCACACTGTCGTTTCTCATTTTGTGCAACGGAGCAAAAAAACTGTTTCTAATAAAGAATGGAGCAAAATATATTTGCTAAAGTCGCTATTACACAAACAGCAAACTTGTACACTTGGGTTTTACATGTGTTTTTGCACCAGTGCAAATATTCGGCACTATAGCTCTGCGATGTTTACATTTCTATTTGGACATGTCATTCACTGACATTAAGGCGTGTCACACTCCTTCACCTCAGGGAGGATCCCATGCATATCAGCTGGCGTGCACTAGACATCAAAGAACCACATGGAAGGACTTCAGATCAGGCACATCCATTTCATCTGGCTGTCATCACTCCTTTCAAGGGGCTTGTGTTCATGCCTGCTTCTGCGGTAAGTGTCACTGCACAAAGGTGCAGCTGGTCCTCCGTGGGCTGTATGTGCCCGCTCAGTGGACTGAACACTGACCGCTAGGGTACGCCACGCTCATGCACAGCATCCTCGCCTTGTAGGAAAGTGTCAACTGCTGAACATGTAGCAGGAATTTGCACTTGAAGATATTGAGCTGTTCAAGCAGAAGCAAACATGCCCTCAAGATCAGTCAATCAACTGGAATCAGGAGGTAGGAATGTGTTTTCCTGTTGGAAAAATAACATTTTTGCAAGTGTAGAAAAATAACTTTATTTAACAACATTAAGCACAAGGATGTATTTTCAAAGAGTAAGGTGAACATTCACGCCACAATGTGAGTTTTGTCATGAAAACAATTTGGGTGGCAACTCACTAAAATATTACAAATATTCCGTTAATAACATGAGTGACCCCGGGGATCCATCCACCACGTTCAATCTTGTTCCAACAATTTGGCCCGGAATTCTATATTCATAATGTGTGGAAATCAGTAAGGAAATGCTGATTTTCAAATGTTATTCCCTATTTTATAACAAATTCATAGGGGATCACTTGTAAACCCCCTGTAATATGGCATCACAATATTACTGATACTTCCGATATTGCTAATACAGGGTGCAGTATTACTGCACCGGTATACCCCAATGTTGTAAAGGGGACCCGAGTGGAAAAACATTTCGAGAAGGAAGGCCCTTCCATTGCAGGCATGAACACAGTGACTCAAGAGCTGTCCTCTAAAGAAGATTGTATTCTAACAAGGAGATATTCATACAAACAAGAGATGTACACATACAGAATTATAGATGGGTAACAGTGAATAACAGGGATGTTTTTCACCAAGGGGTCTCGAGGTTCATGAAAGAGACCAGAAGACTGCAGCTAAAGTTCTCTATAATGTCACAGAGAGCCCCGAGTTGAGCATTGTCACATCGCAGCAGTAGACGACAGGCTTTGTTTCTCATTGGTGTGACATAATTGCAGCGAATAACAGCATCTTGCAAAGTCCGTTTAGGATAGAAGATGGTTATGGGACCTACACATATCAGGCATAGAATTATGGCTTGGTAACAGAGAGTAACAGGAAGGGTTTTCACTGAGGGGTTCTGAGTGATATCAAATAGACAATGAGAGCGAAGCTCGAGTTGTCTATGGTGCCACTCAGAGCCCAGAGGTGGAAAACATCCCTGTTATTCACTTCTTACCCATCTATAATTCGGTGTTGTGAGTCCCCTCCAAATCATCAGCCACTATTGTCAGTAACCGCGTAGGGGGAAGAGAAGTAGTAGGTGAGCCACACACAACTTGACCACTACACCCAAAGATGAAAAAAGACATGGCCTCCTGTCACCGACTCCCATCACCCTCTACGTTTACCTTCTCTTCCCACACAAATTGAAAACAAATATCTGGCCACCAACCACCATCCCCACCGCCCTTGATATTTCTCCTCCCCCTCCCAAAAATAAACACAATACTTAGCCTCATGCACCCACCCTACCGCTTTCTTCATTTCCGCCCCCACCCGCCCAAATTGAAAACAAATTCTTGGCTTCCTGTCACCCACCCCAACCTCCCTTTAAATGTACACTCCCCCTCCTCCTGCATATAGGTAAAAAAAAAAACAGGACTCCTGCCATTCACCCCCACCACCCTCTTTGCCTTCCCCAAAGCCAAACTCCCTGCTCTTATATGAGTGGAGGTCTGGCTCCACGCTGCACTGATTGTCTTCTCTTGTTAGCATGGGTCTACAGTGATGAGCGCTGACAGGGAGATGTGGTGGTTGGCACAGGTACAGCAGTGCCTGTGGTCTCACACTTCCCTTGGGTCTGGGGAGACCTAAGAGAGGCGGAAGAAGGTGGGTGAGACGCCCTTTCTGTTGCTGCGCATGGGTCGCCACAGACCTGTGCGCGGTGCGGAAGCACAGGGAACCAAGCGCTTCCCCTGGTAATGTTACAATGGGATACAACTTTTCTTCCTCCCTGTTATGTCATAGCCGTGAGTAACTGGCTTTCAATCTGATAATGCAAGTTAATGGTATCCAATGGAAGCTATATAACAATGCATATATAAGATGTAAATGTGAAATATCCATGCATTAATGTATAGCCACCTGCCAGGCTGCACTTCCCTACATGCTCTTTCTCTACACCATGCTTCTCTGTACCTTTCTTCTCTACACCCCATCCTTCCCTGAACCGTACTATATGTCCCTGGAGATCTGTTTACATGCCTGTCTGTCTTATTTTAGTGACTGTGCTGTTTGCCCATCAGACCCAAACTCCCAGTGGCAGTGCACGTACCTATGAAATGACAAGATTAGTGCAGAATGCGACACACTTACTGCCACCACTGAGGCATACTAGAACACTCTGGAGTTGGTGCAAACCCTTTTGTGCAAGCCCGAGACTGCCACATACTAATTGTGTCTGTTGTTTGTTGGTGTTTGGCTGTATGAGGTTAGCAGAGGGGTTGGGTCAATATTGAGTTTAATAGCGGGGAGGGTCAGATGTTTTATCTTTAGGACAATTCACCTGATTCCTTCACGTTTTTGCATTATTTCCACGTCCAATCACATTTTACTTACAAACAGGTCCATGAGCAGGTGGTCCAGTGTCGCCTCGATGTCTTCCAGTTTAGCTGCTAGGGTCATTCTGGCGGCAGGTGCTTACGAGCAGTAGTCAAAGGTGTCCAGTTCTTAACGCTGTACGAACCGGTAACCGGCAGAGCAATGCAGAGGGACGCAGACAGCTCTTACGGCGCAGTCCTGCAGGCTACGCGCCGACCGGAAGCCCTCAGCACCGACGAGCAGACATCCCACGCGAGCACCAGGACACGAGACGCGCCCACTGCGCGCTGACCCCTGCCTGGAACCGTGCAGTCAGAGCCCCGGCACCGCATCTGCGAAAGGCCGGTGGAAAAAATAGAGCGAAAAACAAGGGGGAGATAATGAAATCGGCTGCCCCGAGCTATGAGCGATATTTATAGGGCTGCCTGTTTGGACTCAAGTCCATTTCCCTGTTCTGTGATGACCTTTCTTAAATGGCTCGGCACAGAGGCGCGTATTGTGGGATGGAGCGGTGGCTCTCGCGAAGTTTGGCTGTGACCAATGCAGGACGGTTCACACAGGCGCTCTATCAATAGTGCTTTGTGGAAGCCCTAGGCTCCTTTCTGCGGCGGGTGACCGAAAAGAGCCCAGCCTTGTGAAAAACAGGATAATACGGGCTCTTAGATGCTGTATTGTTTGCAGCTACGCTGTGGTATTCTTGCCACAGCGCGAAAATATCACTGCGACTCGAGGCATGGAGTATATTCTCGAGACAATCTATGAAATGCGGCATGCTACACACACTTTTAAGTATATATTTAAGTGACAATAAGACTCTTGCCAGAATTTCCCCCTAATACTAGACACAAGGCTCCCTTTAATCTTTGTATTTCTAGGAATACAGAACAGTAGACAAAACGTGAACATTAAAACAAAACAATTCGATATTGTGCACTGTGACCCTCAACTCTTTCGATTATTGGAACTACATAGTATGTCGGACACAGAAGAAAAACTCCACATGTGGGCATCTCCGGCCTTGGAAAAAATGCTGCAGTGAAGTCAACATTGTGACAAAAGTTATGCAACAGTAGGTTAGTTCAGCTAACCCTCCGAGGACAATAGTGTGAAAACCCGCGAACTGAGCATTTGCATCTTCGGGATTTCCCGAGGATAGATGCAGCAAAGAGTCTGTATAAAGCAGTGCTCCATAAAAACGAAGAAGTTCTGTCGTACATATATACCCTATCCCTCCTCTCGCTCATTCTACAGTAGCGGGTGTCTGGTAATGTTAGCATGAAGGCTCCTCTTGTTTACACACATCACGGTTTGTGGAGACCGGTCGTGATAGCCAGATGTCACCGATGCAATTGTGCTAACAGACTATTCATATCTTTCTTACAACAGTTTGGTTCCATCGTGCAGTCAACTATGGCTTTTTAAATTCAGATCTTAATTAAAGCCCTGTACTGCTGCTTGGAGACAGAAGACTTTTTTAGGTGAAGAGGGCCTCACTTCGATGGTCCACCTCAGTGGAGTAATGCAAAATGATGGCGCCCCCCCCTGCAGAATAGGCTCAATGGGGGCCCACTAGAAGGTTGCCCCCCCACCCCCCACGCTGCAGGGGCCTGCTCTTTAAAGCAGAGTGGCTTTCCCGATTGTTAAACTATTTCTTATTCCATGCCATTGCATGCGTTCTGCAAGGTATACAATGGCATGCCTTAGACTTAGAGGGTGAGGGGGCCCTCTCCAGAACAAGAAACCTTGGGGGCCCCCCGCACCGTGGGGGCTGCAGGGGCCTCTGTAAAGCCCCTGGTGCGCCTTCCCTCCTCTGTGAACCTTTTCACAGGCCATTGCATAGGATCCCTTACCCCGTTGCCTGCATTCCTGAACCTCTCATCTCTGCACCAACCTTTTAAGATCTAGATTCTTGTAGTATCATCTTCTTCGTTCCCTTCCCCTCCCAGTGGCAGTGCCGTGGGATCATGGATCTAACGCAAGCAAGGAAACGGAGGTCCAATTCACTCGTTTGGTAGAAAAAACCGCCACTAATTTGGGGTAGAGTCGACCCCTCCTACCTTTGTACCCCAGTGCCACTTGCTTGGTAGCAACTTAGGTACTGTCAATTCTGCAAGCCTGGTGCCAAACCCTGGTGCCTCCATGGCTACCATTACTTGAATGTATTTGCCTTCTGCTTGCTCCAACTAATGTTTAGCACTGTGATTTCAGCGTCTGCTGCACATGTGGCTGGTCTACACATTACCACATACAATGTAAGTGTACCTGTGCATTCAACATGTATTAAGAAGTGCTTCTTACTTCATCGGTGGGCATTTTAGTCTGTAATTTAAATCCTGATTGGATCTGTACATGACTTCTTTCTCACTAGCACAGACAGCATCTAGGAGTGCGATGCACAAAGATTGGGGTGCAAAGCTTCCCTGTTTCTTCCACAGATGCGACTGCTTTGTAGCTCTCTGTTTTGTGCTGCGATTGATGTACGCTGCAGTCACGATGCGAAACCAACATTCATAGGAAGTCCCAAAAAGGTCCTGTCATTAATCTGCATGATAAAGGATTACCTTTGAGACTCATTACAGATGGCTGCAAGCCTAGGGATGAAAGGCTGCGACGGAAAGCAGACTTCTTTCTGTACATTTACAGTATGCCTACTTTTTAGTCGAGCCTACCAGACAATGAAAGCGGTCTTGTTGCAAAAGACTTATTGTGGGCTTACCAATAATTTACAGGGGCATATCCTGTGTCTTCCTGCAGTCTCTTCTGTTGGCTGACTCCACCTTCACCCTACAGATAACTTGTCTTCAGGTAGATACCAGTCACCAGGGGTGGGATGAGTACACTTACGTATACCATATTACAATTGTTCTGACCCTGTCCTTTTTGTTAAAAGGTGGACCTGCAGAAGAACACACACCCACGTCATCTAGGATCCTCTTTCCCGGCCCGGCCTTCTACCTTGTTTTTGTTGATACACATACAGGTGTGAGGAAAGGGACAGTGGAGGTTGTTCATGTCGTCTCTGCAGGATCACTCCGTGAGCCGCAGGTAAGGCACATAGAGATCTGACACCCATCTAGTAAAGGGACAGGGGCTGAATCAAAAAATAAAATAGACATTCTACTAATAGCATCAGGCTGAGCAGTTGGTGGTGCCCATGACGGCTCCCTGCCTCCCCTATGCCGCCAGCACTGGTTCACAGAATGGACGCAGTTCATCATGGATAGCTTCCACTCAGCGAATCAGTACTACCAGCTTTGATAGGTTGGTAATGTGTTCATTGATTTATGGCTCTAATTACACTGTGAATCAGAAGGCGCAGAATGCCTCTTACACGCCCTCTCCACTCCTATTCACAATGAGTCGCAAACTGCACAATGCAAGCCGAAAAGAATTTTAGGACTTGCACAGAAGCTTTTGTACATTGTGTCTTGCAGTTTTTTAGTTGCAAAACCTGTGATATCGCAGATCACAGGCTTTGCAACTTCAAAACAGTTTCGTACATTTAAATCTTAGCCCTTAAACAACACTTTAATTCACACTTCTTCCAAGGTCCACGTTATATTACAATATTAAAGAGAATTAAATCTGACACTATTCTTGTAACGGGTAATAAAAAAGTGGCCTTGGGATTAGAACTGAACTAGGTAGGAATAGATGAGTACAGGTTTTGCAGGTCGTGCTCAAGCATGCAAGTTAGCTTAGTGATTTGTCACTCGCCGCTGGCATCTGGAGGGATCTACCGGTCACAAGCTTGAATCCAGATAAGGTAGATCAGAGTAAGGAATACTATCAGATCATGTAATAGCTTAACTGGCTATTTACAGTGCTTAGAAATGCAGCCGCAGACTGTGCAGGTAAGAGCGGTGGGGCCCAGTTGGGGGGGGGGGGGCTAGATTGCGACAGACGATGACGAGGGAAAATTAATTAATTATTTAATTTTCCCTAGTCATTGTCCGTCGAAATACCCCCCCCCCCCACCCGGCCCCACCGCCCCACCGCTCTTACCTGCACGGGCCGCGGCTGTAGAAATGGTAGAAGCACAGTTCGAAGCTCTGTATTATTAACCCATTGAGACATCTCGCTGATCTTTAATATTTTTCTCTGATGTTAGTTTTCTTTGAAGCCAATCACAACAAACCCGAGCAGCGTTGGCCCTAGGACGACCGCACATGTGTTACTATTGCAAATGTTGAATAATAGTGCTCAAACTCGTGCGGTTCCACTGCTCGGGAACCACTGTGCATACACCAACCAGAAACCATTATTTGATATTGGCGCCGTCGCATACGTGTCTGCATTACTCTGCAGATCCCACTTGGAAGAAACTGCTCGTTCTAAGCCATAATTATACTGGTTCAACCTATTGCCAGATAATTCCTACATGATACGCAAACCCTGATGAAGTTCTATTGAGGATGAAACGCGTTGGCTGGGCTGAAGTGCGAAGTATTGAGGAAACATAAATAAAGACATTCTTATTGGAAATCACATTATGGCTCCCTCCTCTCATATGGGCTGAAAGAAGAAAACTGTGTGCTGAAATTGTGAATTACTTTGAACTTTCAGAATAATATTGTGTTGAAATACTTGAAGAGTTCTCTCTTTAGTAGAGTTTCTTTAAAGCCTTTTCTATCAATGTTATTGTGTTGCAGACCTCCAGTGAGATAATTAGTGTCAGTACACACAATGTTGTACATTTCTGCATTCGTTCGTATAGTTATATATAGTGTGCCAGCCCCTGGGGGCGTCAGAGCAGTGTGCTTGAATGGGTTGGTGCCAGCGAGACCACACCAGACACAAAGCATCGTCGAAATGCACAATTTCGGATGTGACAAAGAGAGCACAGTTTGCCAGGCAGCCTCCCCCACAATCCTGCTCTGTGTACAATGAACAACGCACTAAATAGGAAGTAGTTATTTTTCTCCGAAATGCGCTTCCAACAATGGCTTCCTCCTATTTGTACTCACATTATTCTACTTGCTCTTATTGCTTAGTTGTATCCCTCGTTTATATCAAATTTCCCGTCTCTGCTTGTTATTTAGGCCTGTCTATAAGCACCGTCAGGTCCCGTAGACCCTTCTAATAATGTAATTAAATGGACACCTCAATAAGAGCACAAAGTCAGATTGTGGAAAGTCCTGCAATAGCGGCATGACACACAACCCTTAGATATGGGACTCTTTCCTGGCTTCTTGCGTGCCTGACTGCACTTAACACATGATACAAATCATATTCATAAAATGAAAAGCCTCAAGACAAATCCAGACTTACTGGCTTTGTCAAAGCTTGCTTCTTCAACCTCTGCTCCTACGCGCTCACTCTCCCCAGTGTCGCTGTCCCCAACTTCCCAAGCTCACCATTTCTCTCTTCTTCAATATGGGTCCCCCTCTCACCCCCTCCCCCTTCTGCTCTGACCTCCCCTTGTCCAATTCTCACTGTCTTTGCACTGAACCCCAGTGATCTGTCCTGGTGTAACCCCCCCATAGCCCGACGTCCCTTCACACCCAAGCCCGTCAGCTTCAGCCAGGACCAAGGAGGCCCCTACAGAATCAAATCGACGACTGGACTGGCTCGATAGAGGATGGCCTCCTTTGACGTCTTCATATTTTGGAAAAGGTTTACTGAGATTGAATGGATCTCTGGTTCATATCTGGTTCTGATTGGCACTGAGACACATTGATTTCCATCCAGTGATTTGTTAGATTGCCCTCGTAAAAGGAGTTGATCATCTCACACCATTTTCCACCAGGTAGGCTCCCACTATAAAGAAGCCTTTGACTTCATCCCAGTTGCCATGAATTACTCTTGCTGGTGATCTCCATGGAGGTGCCAAGGCCTGACTGAGAATTGTGTCTGCTCTATGGTCTCACGTGAACGTGCACTGATGGTGGCATCAAGTGAGGATGATCTGCCATGGGATAAGTCAGCCTACTTGTGCCTCAATATAGCACCTTCCAGGAGCACTATATTCAACTCGACGCGGCTGTCTAGAAGGGATTTTTTGAGTGTGCACTAAGCAAACACACTCATTCCTCTTAGAGGTCATCACCACGTCCAGCCACCATCACAGTGTGGACGGATGTTCACGGCTTTCATCTCCTTCCGCAGGCCTACTCTTGTAAACGCACCTTCAGCACCATCTTGTGTCAATGACACCGGTGATATCACACTGCGAGAAGACACCCGTGAAACTATGGCATACACAGCGATCAATAAAACCTTCATGTCAGAGTGATTCAAATGATGTCAGAGTAATTTAAGAAATTTGGTAACTTTACACAAATGGCTTTTGCTCCCTGCTTATTGTGCAGTATAATTTTCTGTTTCATAAAGACATGAAGTTCAGGGTACCCTATCTTGAAATTACAAACCTCTGTTCTTTCTCTTGTGTTGAGACTGATATCTGTCATAAATACCCTGATGTCCTTTTCAATAGTCAGTTCCTGATCAGTGTGCTCTTTTTACTCACTGCCGCTGTGCAAAAAGGAAACACGCCAGAGATTGTGTCATTAAAATCAAACTCCAAGCACCTTGACTTAATCCTAATTATTTATGATGTAGTCGGTCCTTAGTGTACACAACCTACAGTGATGTAAACATCCACATAAGGACAAGCACGGCTCCACGAGAGTGGAGAGAAAACCGTATTTTCAAGCAGACTGAAAAAGCCAGAGATCTCGTTTCTCTTCTGTCCCAGCTCACCCAAAAAAGTTCCTAAGCTTCAGACTCAACAATAGGTGCTTTCTGACTTTTCACACTTTTTGCTTTTAACCCAAATATGTTCCTCTCTTTTTCTCCATCATTCCTCTCGTTTTTTGGTACACTGAGTGAGACCTTGTCCGCACTGGTTGTATCCTCTCTCCCATGCTCGTCCATCTCCAGACCCCCGAGCTGGGTATCATGTGCAAATGCATCCCTCACTATGCATGGATTCAGGAAGATTACAGACTCGGCATCCTAGTACTAACAGTAGCATACTCTATCATTATCTCTTCCTAGCACTGATCTTTAGACTCGCTCCATCATGTGATCCACTCTCGCTCTCCTAGCTGCGGTGTGCCCTCGTCTCCCCTCTCAAAAGTTAGTAGTTGATACCCCCTTTCTTCTTTTCAAATCTGCTACCTCTTTTTCTACTCCCACTTTGCTTTCTACTATCCTAGAAGAATGCCTTATTTCACCCCTCCATATCAAATTCAGACTTGTTTTAGTTCCTCTTTTTGCTGTCTGACACTTTATTCATTCCACTAGAGGTGGGCCAGATTACACAAGGTCTGTATTGGTGCAGTCCAATTTAGCACCATTTCCTTTAATTGATCAATGAGTATTCAAAAATCCCACTTACAAACCAGTGCAAAGTGGTTAGTGCAAATATCAGTACTAAAGCCTACTTAGAGACTCTCTCTCTCTCTCACTCTCTCTCTCCTTTCCCCAGGTCTTTTCCCATCTTTGAAGATTTGTGACTGAATTGTTGTGTCTGAGAGCTGAGGAGCCAGCGCACCGTGTTTCGTCTTGCTGTTGCCGCTTCTACAGCATATACTTCTTAAATAAAGAATATTATCTACTCTTACTTGGATCTATGTTCATTCCGCCGTTAGAAGGATCTTCCATCTGCGAGCCGATGAATGCCACTCTCCAAGTATCATGCAGGGACTATCACTCCCCATCTCAAGAACGCCACTGCTAAGTATCTAGTTGGCCTGCCTCCCACGCCATTTCAGTATTGCATATGCTTAGGGACTGTCTTTGCCTATCATCAGCAATGTAAAGATCGACCATCTGTCTCATATCATTTCATGTTTCTCTCTGCTAAGTGCCTCATGGTTGGCGTGGTCTTCTAATAGCTATCTCAGAAATGTGGCTGCCCAGTGCGTTACATGGCCCACATTAATTATACCATAAATTAGCGATCAGCAGAATGTTCCTACCCATCGCAATATTTTTAATGCTTATTGCCCTGCAGGACTGGTCTTCCAACATGTCAAGCTTGTCGCTATCCAGTAGGGTCGGCCTCCAATCATGTTAATACTCATACTGCCCAAAGACTGGCATGGAATAACTCCAGATCCACACAAAGAAAAGAGAAGAGAGATTGAGCTTCCCTCACTCTCCCACCAAATTTTAATACTCACTTTACGAGGACATGTGAACAAGGGTAATAACTGCAAATATTTATTATTATTACCCACTGGGAAGTGGGCCAAACGGCCCCACACTAGTTAGTCAGAGGGATATGAGTGGCCGACTAGGAGACACCCGTACATTGGAGTAAGTGTGACTACAGGACAGTATCCCCACTCTGTCCCTGAGTTAGGATCATCATTGATGAAACTCGGGTACGCAGACAATGTTTGTCTACAAAAAGGGGAAGTATAGCCATTGACGAGTCCTCTACCAGATAGTGACAAGACTAGGAGGGTACTTAATTATAACCTTCGTAAAGGATCCGTATCCTGATGAATGCCATCGACCATACCGGGCGGCAATCTATGGCAGAAACATGTTGATACGGCAGATAGGGTAATGGTGTCGTTACTCTCCCAAATACCCTTATATGAATTTTAACCCTGCCAAGTGGGATCCACAATAAAGGTATCGGATACCCACTTAGACAGTTTTAGCGATTTGTTTCTCTGCGTGCGGGATTCCTGTCTATTGATTTCTTTCTTTTCTATACTTTCTTTTTTTTAGTGCTCCTAGTGTTGGTCTGCGTCAGGGAGTTGCAGCGGCCCTATGATGAAGCATGCCACTCATTGAGTGGGAGAGGGCAGTATTTACAACCCTTTGGGATTCCCAATTGGTTCGCCACTTCCATCTCTTGCCTCCTTCTTAGGGCTTGGTGATCACTCATGTTTTCCTCTATCCTGGCATTGTTACATATATATACAAAAATTGTAACTAGTGTGGGACTGTTTGTCCCACTTCACAGTGGGTAATAATAATAAATATTTGCAGTACCCTTGTTCACATGTCCTTCTTGTAAAGTGAGTATTATAATATGGAATAACTACAGCCATCATAGACTATCAGTGCCCACTCCCAGCCATCTTAGATTGTCAGTGCACACTCGGTTTAAATTGCCTTACACCGTCTCACTAATATGCATGGTCAGTGCTCAACAGGTCATGCATCCTACCTTCTGATGACTCAACCGAGTACGACTGAAGTCCCCACCAGAGCCTACAATTCATCATCTCAGAATAGTTACTGTTCTCTACAAATCTGACCTGATTCCTTGCACTTTAGAATCCTCTCAATCTACTGGTCACCCAGGCTTGCATCTCGATGCATCAAGATTGGCAATGCTCAGTACACAACAGGCGCTCCCTCCCTCCATTGCTGCCCATCAGCCGGACTCACGCTTTCTTAAGTGCGTCACTGCCCAGTGGGAAAGTCCTGCCATGATTTTCAAATGTTAATTCTCAGATCCAAATGAGACCCACCTTATAAACGGCATAATTATCAATGCCTAGCGTGCCAGATGGTGTTTCTTCAATAGCATAGGGAGAGACAGGTGCTGGCCACTGTGTATCAGTCTCAATCGCTATGTTTAGTGTGCTGATGCCCATTACAGAGCAAGGCCTTCTTTCTACCCCTTCAGAACTGCCAATACTTAGAGTCCTTCCGAGCAGTAAGGCGGCTCCACCTTCCAGTGTCGTAAGACTGTAGATGATCAGTGATCAGTAAGCCCTGCAAACCTTTTCAGAAAATTGACCAGTGAATATTAGAAAAAGCTCATCTCAAGTTCGTGATGACCTGGCAATATTTACAGCTCAAATATGGCCTTGAACATTCAAGAAAACCATTACAAAAATCATAACATGTTAAATGGATAATTGATTGAATGCTTTGCAAGTGACAGTAGGATCCCCCACGGTTACGCGCAGGATCCCCTGATCTCTAAGGTCCCCCTACTTTCCTCTCAAACACTCTGCAAACAGCACAGCCGCTGCTCGACAATCATAACGCGAGGTCTGTCTTCTGTGTTGCAGACGAGAAGTCCTTCTAGTATGGCCATAGTGCTAAAAAACTTCATAGAAGCAGCATGTTTTGTAATATAGGACACAGACCTTCGATCATGATTGCCGGGCAGCGCAGTCCAAGTGGCTGCGTCAAGCTTGCAGGTTGTGTGTGAAAGGGGAGCGGGAGGAGGATAAGGGAGCAGGCTACCTCCTGCACTGTTGTGCAGGGGCCTGTACTTCTCCTCACACATTTACAGCAATGACTGCATGTTTTAACATTCCTGACAAACTCGACCATCAATCACCCTTTGGAAACGTCTGGTGGTATTGCAAACCCCAGAAAACCACAAACGGTTGAGGAGATATGGGGTTTGGAGGTTTGCCAGAATCTAGTGGTTAGTAGGGCTTAGTTCTAGCACTCCCAGGATCACTAATGCCCAGTGCCCCGCAGCGATTGAATCCCCTCATCTGTAGATCATCTCTGTTTGTTCAGCAGCCAATGCCCTCTGCCTCTAAATGTTCTGCAGAACAGAAAATGTCAACTCTTACTCGAGATGCAATTTGGAAATGTGACCCCAAACCAATTTTTTTAATCGAAATAAATATTCAGCTTACTACTTCTTATTCTGTTTATGAAAATTGCCAATGTAAGTTTCTTTTTTTGTTTTTACCAAGTCTTTTAGTGTTCTTGGTGTTCAGAGGTTCTGCATCCCTATTTCTGGGGACAGGAGCTTGAAATACAGTAATAAAAGAACATGTTTGCAATGGCTTCTGTGTTAAAAGTGCCTTTAACTGAATCGCTCTATTTAGAAATCTAAATAGAGTGATTTGCTAGTCCATTTACGATTCTAAACAGATGCATTTATACCCAGAGAATAGCAGTTTGTTGCTCGCAGAATGCCTGGTGTATCAGCTGTTTCTACAGACCCTTGAAAGAGTGGTACTGCCTGAGCTGGGAGGCAGGTTATGAAGATAGTCTATCATTCTCCTCTCTGAAGTCTGTACTGTCCACTAAAAGAAGAGAACCAACAATTAGGCGTGTCTCTTTTCTTCAAGAGACAATGCAGTTTAGTCCCAGCAGAGCCAGAGACAGACACGCATTCTCTTCTGTATTCTGAAGAATGCAGTTCAAGATTATTACAAAACCAGCTGTAGGAAGCTGGCTCTCTATATAGTGCACTAACATGAAGTATACTGTGCAGTGAGCCCAGTGAGTCCCAGATTGGTTGACAGAGGCAAAAGTAGATAATACTAACACTCTATTTGTGGTAGTGTGGGTGAGCAGTTAGGCCTATCAGAGGGTAGTGCTAAGCATTTGTTGTACTCACAGAGGCAATAAATGAGACACACTCTCAAAGAATAAATCGAGACTAATTTGCAAAAATTACACGCATTTTTATATATATTTTCGAACCAAGAACTTTCTTCACAGGTAAGTACTTAATTTCTTATAAATTATTAAAGTTCGGTTAATAGTTCACAGTCGTGCGCACTTATGCACAATGTATTCCTATGGGAGGAAATAGCAAAAATGCATAGAAAATAGCACAGATGGTTCCAGGGGTTCACCTTCTGGATTCGGAGTTGTAACCCACCAAAGTTCAAGAAGACACCAGCGGTTCATCGGGAGAGTCCCGGATTCGGCCGGGAGCAGGGTGCTACAGGTGTTGGTAGCTGGTGCGCTATGAAGAAGGGGGGGGGGAGGCACCTAGAAACGGGCTGCAAAGGGGGACTTGTAGGTAAGTCCAAGAGCTACCAAACGGGGCCTCAGGTCGCAAGGGCCTTTAAGGATGGGAGCACAGCCGGTTCGTCGGTACCCACGCTGGGTGGGCAGGGTGCAGAGCAGGTTGATAAGCCAAGCTCTGTGCGCAAAGGCGATCTTCGCGGTCAGGGGCAAGCAGCTTGCAGGGACGATTTCAGGACTTCTGGGCCACTCACGGAGTAGGTCTCAGCAGTCTTGACATCCCTCGCCTACACCAGTTGACTCTAAAAAAGAGTGCCAGGCACACAACACAGCGAGCAGATCTGGGAACTTTTGGGCTAAATGCATGATGAGAGAAGCGGAAGGTTTTACAAGTGTTTCACTAATGGACGAGTGAAAATTTAGTATCAGTTACTGGACTCATACAAACTCTAGATCAGTTAAAGGAAAGTTCCATGGCTACCTGAAAAGTGTAGCTATTGGAGCCTCTACTCTTCGCCGGTAACAAGGACGTTAGCATCTTGGGATAAGCATATGCGAAGAAAGGGCTTTCCTTCCTACCCATCCCCACTCACACCATCTATTAGTAACCCAGATTTCATCCCAGCACTTAATAAACCGCAATATGCAAATCGGCAATCCGCAGGGGTCAAGAGGATCGGGATTTTCTCTATGAAGAAGGCTTGAAACAGCAGATGTAATCAGAGTGTGGACTACCAGGCACCGAAAAATGTAGAGCCCTACAGATCAGGCTACCAAAGAAATCAATTAGAAACCAAGCAACCAGACCTGTGACTTCATTTGTATATACAGACTTCTTAACCAACCCCCTACACAAGATCAGGCCAGAAAAGGTCAGAGTTAGATCTAGGCAGACAGTTGTCAGAAAGGTAGTGAAGTGAGGTTCACTGCAGGGCTAGGGCGAACATATCCAGTGTAGTTCACATAGAAACTCTGACCAAGATAGTAACTTATTGGAATTTATTGGTACTGTACGCCAGAAAGAATTTATGAATGGGGTGAAAAAAAACAAAAGTTGGTGAAGAAACTGCGGCGGCTTCGGATCTCTCTTACACTTACTTTGACACTGACCAAAACTCAAACGAAATTGGAAAGAAGTGTTAGATGACACAGACTTAATGCTGAACATCACAGTCCTCAGATTCCTAGTACATATAATATTGTGGCTCGCGTATTAACTTTCATTAAGGTTCCTGAGGGGAATGCTGATTACAATGCTTCTATGAGCTGCTAAACTAGTAATTCGACCCTGTGTGAAGCTGAAGAAATCCCTTGCCACAGATCTGCCAAGGCTGCCCAGGGGGGCCACGTAGGGGACCCTCCAAAAGGGCGGCCGCCTTAGTGCCACAGGAAGGCACAGAAGTCCGCTCACTAGGCTCCCTGGGCTAGGGACCAGGGGGTCTGCTGGCCGCGTCACTTCCGGCCGTGGGAGGGGACAGGGGTACAAAGCCTTCCCCCGCCCACTGTACGGTCTCTTGACCGCTACCCGTCTCGCTGTTTTGGTCGCGTCGTCTTGTTCGGTCTGGCGTCGGTGTCTGGTGAGTGTGTGGGCATTGTCGCCCTCCCCCCTTTCACATGTCTTTCCCAGTCGGTCGGTGGCTCCGGCCGTGTGATGGACAGAGGATCGGGGCCCGGGACGCCGCCTTGGCCGGGCTTAGTGTTGTGTGGCGATGCAGCATGGGCCGGGCCCGGCATTCTGGCATGGCTCGGGGAGGGGGCGGTCGCGGGTTGAAAGTTTATTGGACGGCGGGGTAGTGCTGTGATCACAGGCGCCAAGAAACTATTGGCCCGGGTGTATCTTTTGTGCGGCAGACAGTCTAGGGCACTCCAGACGTGGCTGTGATCTTTGGCGCATCCGGCTTGTCTGCCGGTAGGAGGTGCCTCAGTCCAGCCCGGCTCAGGAGCCGTGAAATCCTAGGGGTCTAGGGATCGTTGTTACAGTCGGAGACCCCTTCGGCATTGATCTGTTTCCGGCGGGGAGAATAGTCATCCTTCAAGATACCCCCGCACACCAGGACTGCACTACTCCCCATCGGGCACGAGTGGCCTGCCAAGCCGGGTAGGTGTGTGTGGGAGGGGGTGAGCTGCAGGGGTTAGGGCCCTATTCGCAGCTGTCTGGACAGCGAGATTTGTGCGGAGCGGTTGGGTGACGTGCAGAGGGCGCCTAGGTTGGTGCGAGGCCGGGAGGGGCCTTGGGCAGGGCAGCGATGCCTGCGGGGTTGGCAATAAACTCGCTATTTGGTTCGTCCCCCCTGGTCGAGTCTGGGAGCTCTTCGCGCGGTTAGTCCCTAGCACCCCCCCACCCCCCTCCTTTTTATCCGAGTGCGTCCCCATCTGGCCTCTGTGTGGGTCCCACATGGAGGGGGAGAGGGAGGGGATGCGCTCCCGGTATCCAGGTCGACCAGGGAGACGTAACAGGGGGTGGCACTTAAGAGCAACAGGTTTATGGATCACGCCCAGGTTGCGTCGGGGCCCGTTGGGTCCGTAGGATGCCCGTCGGCACGGGCCTGCCCCAGCTCGTAAGGAGAGCAGTAAGTGTTGAACTGCCTATACACTTCGAATTAAGAGGAATCCGCAGTGTAACCGCGTGGGTGACTCGCATCCCCAGCGGGTGCCGGGGCTCCCACTGTGTTCTATGTGCATTGCTGCGCATAGGGCAGGGAACGAGCACGACCGCATAAGGGCCGAGCGTGCAGTTGTGGGGAGCATTTGTTTGTAGGACCACAGCAAGCACGGCCCATGGGCAGCCAACCCTTCCCCCCTCCTATCGGTGGCGCAGTGCGGAAGGTCATTAGTGGGTCTTGGAGTGCAGGGCACAACTGGGCAGTTTGGTGACGGTGTGGGCATGGCAACAGAGCCGTGCAGGCCATTCGTCGCGGAGGGTATGTTGCCTTCCATGGTATGACATCGCCAAGGTTGCGCGCTTGACCTGGGCAGGCCCCAAAGGGTCGGACTAACGGGGCCTGCGTTAGGCGGAAACCGGGCACCAACGGAGGTCTGTGATGCGCAGTTGCAGGGTAACTCGGGTAAAGCTACTTCCGAAGTTACTGCGGCCCGGGTTCGCCCCCGGTAACACTGTTTGCGGCTGCTTGCTGTGCTCTAGGCCAAAGTGTCAAGGCCCCCTTTGTCTGACTTTCGGGTAAGGCAAGGAAGTCTATAGGCAATGAGGAGTCCCCGCGAGGGCGCAATAAAGATGGTTTGAGTGGTTGGACTTCGTACCTCAGCAGGGGATAGGACCCGGTTTTCTGGTGGCCTGATGTCTGTTTTGCCAGGCACCGCATGCTCCACGACAGATTAAATGTGTGGAGGGTGGGGCCTGCATTGAGGTAGAGTGCCACTGGGGGTTTCAGGCTCTGCCCACATGGGATGTCCGCGGCTGGGAAGATTAGCTGTAAGGGTGTTACTCTGGGGGCCGCGAGCCGAATTAAGGGCTTTTTGGGGCATGTGCGCAAAGTGTCACCTCATTGAAATTGCTTGTGTTGAACTGACTGTTTTGCAGGGGCAAACAGCACAGCTAATAGGCCGGGTAATGCTTTTGAAAGGCGAGGCACATTGGCTTTGTCTGTGGCGTGTTTAATAAGCTGCGTATTGGCAAAAAAGAAGGAACACAGATGATGGGCCTTCTCCCCGATGGCTTGGGACGTCTCATCTTCTAGCAACAAGACAAGCGGTTAGAGCCAGCGGCATGGTGCCTCGCCGTTATGACCGCCTCCCACGTGATGTCATTTAGGGGTAGTATTGCGGCGCTTGGTGGAAAGGGTGGAACGTAAGCAACTGGTTATCATGTCTTAGGGGCAGAATTTATTGCAAGCGCCTAATTGCGCCCTATAATCCGGTAGTTATGTTGTGTGACCAGTATCCAGATTGCCTACATGTTAACTTTTATTCGCTCGTGCGCAATAATGGCGGCCGCCCCGCACATGAGGTGCATTTATCGGGAATCGAACGTGACGCTTGGCGGCAACTCAAGCAAAGGTATATGGCTTTGTGGTTTATAGTTTAAAGTAACGCTGCAGTATCACGGCGGGCCCTGTCCGGCGTAGGCCTGGGGAAGCAGAGCGATTTGAAGAAATACCTCAGCCGATGTATCTTTGTTGTATGTGTGGGAACGAGTGTCAGCTGGAAACTGTAAGGGAAAATCTGCATGCGCCTAGTTCCAATGGGCATCACGACTGAGCTCACCGTGGATAGGGTGGCAGTGCATCCTCTGGTGCTTATAAGCATTGTGTGGGATACAACACACCTAATCTTTCCCACTTTGTCCTCGGCTCCAAGTATGGCAGATTGCCGCCTATCTAGTTCGGTTTGTCATTAACAGTACACTGCAAGTTTGCATTATGGTGGTGGTAGTGGGTATCGTGCAATGACCCTCAGTGTATTGGGCTGTAGGGATTTTGGGGGCACAGCCCCGAAGGTGTGGTGGGCTGTTCTCGAGCAGCTCTGGGGTTGGTGTCAGGCGGGGAATCTTTCACGTGGCTTCACCGCACTGGGGTTGTTTAGTCCACCATCGGTTCACTTTGGCGTGCAGTGCCTGCTGCCCAAGCCATTCTTCAGCTTTGGGGGCCTGGTTTAGAGAAGTGTCGCACTTGCGCATGTCTAAACCTGTCCAAGCCTCGCAGGCGCCTTCCGAGGCATCAGTGCCAAGGATGACCACCTGCATCGCAGGCAGTGGTATTTGCCTCTCCTCTTAGGGGCAGTGATGATAGGCACAAACAGGGCTAGCACCCCTCTGCGCTGTGGGGGGGAGCAACTTGAGCAGCACGTCTGCTGGTGTAGACTTGCACAGGGTGCTTCAAGGATATTTTGAGCATGGGATGCCTTTCTATTTGTGCGCGATGTCCCAAATAGCGTTCCCATCCGGGTGGTGCCCTCATCGGATGGGGTCTTTGTGCCGGTGCCACGGCGAGCAGAGGGAGCGTTGGGTCAGAGACATTTAGGCACGGGCTAAGTGGACCAGGGCCCCAGCCTCCGAAGGGGCCCCTTGATAGCTTATATACTTCTCTAGCGGATTGTGTTAATTACCGTTTGCCTCGAGTGCAATTTCTACGCGGGCAATGTGTGAGAAGATATTAGTTAATTTGCAGAAATGTTTGTGTTGGTTCCACGCAACATCCATATAAAGTATCTCTTAGACCTAAACAGGACCTCAAAAATGAGAATTGGTGGGTGTCACAGATATTATTTTCAGTAATGTTAGGGAGCTGCTGCTGTGATCATATGTGGACAACACAAGTCACTGTCCCTCTATTTTGATGCTTACCGGCATCCTAGTCTCTTGCATATTACCCAACTCCTCACCGCAGAGACAGACATGGGTCGGTTCTGGGTTCATTGCATGGCCATTTCTGTTTTCTTTTCTTAAAGACACCTATCTGCACAGACTTTTGGGCCTGCATTAGCCACACATATACCTCCTCCATTCTGGCCCACACTAAGACCAGTCTGCTCTGACTCCACTTTTGGTCTGGATGATGCAATAAAGCCTTTTACTTGTTTAATCTCATTGGACACTTGGTGGCACGTTTATGGCCATGTAGCGTTTCTGTCTTAGCATGAGGGCCGGCGATTGGTTTGGCCGGTTTCTACTTGAAGGGCCCGGATGTGGACAGTGCGGTTCTTTTATGGAGTATACGAAGGATATTTTAATAACATTGTATGCAGTCTCTGCTGTGGTGTGCCTAGTTGGCTACTGTGGGTGTGCGTCTGGCACATAAAATTGTACACTGCCTCTGGAATAAGCCCTAAGGCTCTGTCTAGCTACTTGGGGGACGAGCAGGCGTTAGCCTAGTGTGTACCCCCTTCTCATGACTAATGGTGGGCTCAGCCACGCGTAGGTGCACACCGTTCCCAACCGTTAACGCCATTTATAACATTGGTAGAGAAGGGATAGGGGTTGAGTGCAGTCCTTTTGCAACCGCCCCACAGGACGAATGTTTTAGGCCACATGGTTTGTGAAGGGCTCTTGCGGGGGAGCCTGGTTGAAGAGCTAACGTCGGGCAAGCATGTCTTGTGCTTTAATCACACTGGTATGCCCCAGTCACGAGCGGATTTTATCAGGGTGAAGCTTGCGGGGGTCAGGGAGCGCCGATGCATCAGAAGCACTGAGCAGCTTTCAGCCAGGTGTGGTATTGTTGATATCTGATGCAAGGGGCATCTGTTAGACTAGAGCTGTACTCAGATGTACAGCCTTTGGTGCTTGGAGGTCTGTTGGCTCCGCCTTTTCAAGGGAAGCCATTATCTAGCGGGGTGCTCTGAGCGGAGTATTGGCAGGCTTAATTAACTTTATCTGCTGCCAGATCAAATGTGCATCTTTGACTAATTTACAATGCAGATCACAGGAACTATTTCAGGCTCCTGTAGTAGGTGCGCATTAAGGGGAGTAACCTGGCAAGGGACCTGTGCCACGTGTGGGGTAGCTTGTGTCGCTCGGTTTTGGCATGAGCACGGCTGTCCTGTCGCCGGTGGTCAGCGAAGTTGGGGCCTGTGCTCCTAGCAGTCCGGTTCGGGAAGGCGGGGTGACCATAAGGGCAATGTCAGAGTGTTTGTGGCAGGTTACCTGGTTTGGGGTTTGAGGTCTGTTGGTCCAAGGATTGGCCAGTGCATCTCCCCGCGTTCAGGTCAGTGAGCATTAGCTGTGTATGGTGTCAGTGGTTGTTCTGGGCAGGGAGACTCAGGTCAGTCCCCACCATGTGGTCTACCAGGACATCCCGCGCAAACTCCTTCAGCGGGGGTCAGCGCGGCAGGCAGGCGCTAAGAGATGGGTCTTTGGATACATCTATACCTGGTTTAGTATCCTGGCTACGGAGTGGCTGCGTGACACTCCAGTGTTGGAGGTGGTCAGCCTGTGGGCAGGCCTTCTAGATGGGGTTTCTAGCTCGGGCACGTCCTAGTAATGGTACAGGTACCAGAAGTCGGCCCTGGGATACAATTGCACAGGCCTGGGGAGCGGCAGAACTGAAAGGGGCTTGCGTTCGACCGCTTGGTCAGAAGGTCAGATCCTGGTAGGTTCACCTAGCAATTCATCCTCCTGAGGTCGTTAAAACGAGTGCCTTTTGAGTTGATTAACTATAAACAGTTTTTGCAGGACAAAGATACCATGGGGTGAACGTACTCCTAATTACAGTCAGAAACGGAAATTGTATAGGTTTTTGTGTAGGTACCGGGCTCACACAACAGTGTAGAAAGCGAGAGACTTTGCGGTAAATGTCGCCCGCCCTATAGCCTTGGCAGCCAGGCACGTTGTAGAAGTTGTCATCCAACATGTGTGCTACGGTTCAAAAATTTGGTGAAACCCTGGGTAAGGCACACATGGGCTACAAAGTATTAATGAACATTTGCCTTCCCAGTATTCAAGTAAGGGGCAGGTAATTACACATATAGTCCCCGCCTGTCCCACTGTCTTGTCGGCTCCCTGGTATACTAGCAGAAGTTTGGGAGGGCAAGACGTCACCTGGGGTGGTGACTGGCATATTCTGAGGGACAGGCTCCATAAGCGCCATACACGGATAACTGGAGGAGAGGAAGCAAGGCGGGCTTGTTACTCTAACTTCTACCTGTATGGGCACCTATTGCCCTGAGTTGCTTGTCAAAGGTATTGCACTCCAGCCAGGCAATGTTGACACCCATCCACACCAAACCGTTTGATTTAGGTCATCCTGGGGCGCATATAGACAGCCCAGTATTAGGCCCCTGGGGTTGTCAGCACCAAGAATTACTATCTTCAACTGAACAGGAGGCATGATCACGTGTTACACTGTCAGAAGTGTGGGGGTGTAGACTCCACCTGGGGGGGTGGTTGGCTGATTTTGATGGAGCTGATGTTGGGGAGCTAGTGGCGATCCAAGCAGGACACCTCGGGGTGGCATTGAATATCAAGGACGTTAACATTAGCACATCATGTCTCAGGATAGGGGTGAGACAGTCTAAAACTGATCAGGCAGGCGAAGGGAGAGTAGTCCTGTTATAGGGGCTTGGGGACACTAGGTACTGCCCTTTGCTCTTGGGCAAGGCTTATTGGCCCTCCGCCAGGTGATTGCGGTGTACCTCCTGGTGCATGAGGACGGGTCTCCGGTTACAAAGTATCAAGTAGACCACATCATGCAGGCATGCTTGCAATAGTCAGGACAGACAGTGGGAGTTGAGAGATTCAGCAGCCACTCCGTCAGGGTTGGGGGTGGCAATCACAGCCTTTCTATCAGGGATGCGCCAGAGCGTATTAAGCAGGTAGGGCGCTGGGACTCGCAATGCTACAAACGATATATAAGGCCTTGTGCGGGACGATATGGCGACAGGACTCGTAAGTCCTATGTTGCAACCGAAAGCAAGGTGTTTATAGGTGGACGGTTTTGGCCCGGTTTGCCAACTGATGTTGCAGTGATGTGGTTTTGTTGTGCAATTGTAGACTATTAGAATATAAACGTTACTATATATATGGTTTTCAAACACAACATCTCCGTATTTACCAGGAACCAAGGTCTGGGTAATTGGCCATCCATGCATCGTTAGAGTGGCACGGTGGGCTGAGATAGGAAAGTGGCGTCATGGCTCTTCCGCCACAGAGTTAACGTGGCTGGGTTACCCGGGTATGCGCTGGAACAAGCTGATGAGGAAGCTGCAGCAGAGACTTGGGGGAGGGATCGGTCTACCTCATATTCTGGTCATACATTTGGGAAGGAATGACCTGACGACCCTGGGGAGGAGAGTAATGCTCCAAGACATGAGGGACATCATGTGTCAGTTGAGCATTCAGCTTGGGGCATGTGAACTGTGGTGGTCTTAAACTTTACCTCGCCCAGTTTGGCAAGGAGCCCGATCTGGAGACGCCATTGAGATATCACGTAGGAGAGTGAACAGCGCCATGCGTAAATGCACGGAACAAAGGGGATTTGGCTTCATCTGGCATGGTTTACTTCAGGCCAAGTCTACTGGATGCTGGGAAGTGGATGAGGTTCACTTCTCAAGGGTAGGCATGGACTTAATTTGCTGGCCTTGGGGAGGCCTTGGAAGCAACAGGATGTAGGTAGGATATCTGCCTTGGTGGGGGCCCTGGTGGTGACGGTGGCCACCCCCAGAGCTGTGGAGGAGTTACAGGGCGATCCAGAGTCTGCAAGGTACAGAAGGGTACTATATTGCAGCAGCACAACAAGGGTGCTAAGCCAAGGATACCCAGGGATGTTTAGCGGGTCCCCTGGAAGAACTACGGCGCCCCGTTAGCCCTACGGGCGGTTGTGGGTCTGAGCAACCGGGGGCTGCCTGGAACGCTCCGCCCACCGGTCGGGGGCGTGAGTAAGGGAGTGGACTGGCGGTCCACTGATGGGAGAGGTGGCCTCTCCCAATAATTGGTAACCACCGGTTGGCGACGGCCACGGTGCAAGTTGGCTCATCAGACGGGCAGGCGTCATAGGGGCTGGCCTGCCCTGGGATCGCCCGTAAGATAACCCACCATGTTGGCATATTGGTTATGCAAATAAACCTGCAGCAAATTTCTCCACTAAAAAGGTGTTGTGTGGTTTATTTATGTATGTTGCTGTATGAGAACTGAGTGTTGCCGATATTGGCACTATTGGATATACCGTATATGGAAGTTAATTGACCTGGAAAACCTGTTAATGACCAAAGTTGGACTGGCCGTACCAGGCATTGGGCATTTCCCCTGAAGGCTGGAAGGGTGGGGGGCCGCTTTTGTTACTGGGGGCTGGTTTTATAGCAGTGCAGCAGTTTCGAAAGCACTGCAGAGTTCCTTGTATATCCAACTGTTTTCAGGCAACAATAAAAGTGCCAAGATAACTCTAGTGATTAATACACCTGCTGATCCGAGTTTTGTCAAGTGGCAGTTTTGACTCATCTAAGGTAGCGCAGAGGGTTAAAATGCCAGCAGCAAAGAGTGTGTATTAAGCAGAACACAGAACAGTATTTCTTGTGCATAGCTTAGTGGGTTACTGCTTTTGTCACCGAGATCTTTTTGATACTGTGCAGTTCATAAATTACAATCATAATCTAGGTTAGAAAGTTATGTTTTTTTCCCAGTCTTTCATTATCCTAATTTTGCTAAAAAGGGATTGTTTAGGTAGAAATACATTCTTATTAGTAAAGTCAATTCTAACCACTGTGTTACATTCTGAATCCTGAGTTTGTGCTTCCCAGACCAAGCACTCTTAAAAAATGCCTACTAGTATGGATGACATGTAATCCTACACCTTGTAGTCCTCTTTGTGTTATGTAACATTTTCTATACACTGATTTACACACATATGATCATTGTATCTGTATGTGTATTTGATTCTCCAACACCCTACATTAGTATGACAGACACTATAAAAAAAATGTAAATACATGTGAGAGAGGGGCTATGGGGAGATGGGAGGCACTGTTTGAGGGTGACATTGAAGGAAGCATTGAAGAGTACCAACAAAGATTGTTGTATCCTGGTGCAGTGTAAGGTCATCATTTACTATGCTTTAAAAGCAAATATATTTGTACATATAATGAAAAATGTGTTGTAGAATGCACAATTTATGCCTTTTTTCCCATATTTTCTTGGGAGGGAGCAAACCCCCCGACCCCACTTCTAGTGGTCAGGCTCGCTCCTTGTGCACCGTATGGAGGCTAGTCTGACAAAATTTGCCAGGGCTGCTTTGGTTTCCAAGTCCAGCCCTGCCAATGACTGGGACATAAAGAGGCTACCTTAGACTCTCTTTGGAAACCCTGCTTTGCATTACTTTCAACTGAATTTAGAGTAATCATGTGCCCTAAATATCGTAGAGTGCTGCAATCATACCCTAGTCTGAGCTAATGGCCCTGTTAAGATGTGGGGGATCAACGTTTGCCATCAGAAGCATAACAATGCGGCCTAGACCTGGGCGAATAATCAGGACTACGTTACTAAATTCTTCCTTAGATATGCAAGGAGCAGTAGTGGGACAGTGGGAGAGGGTAATTTGGGAGTTTTGTTTACAGTTCATACCGTTCCTTACCACCCACTGGATATGGGCGAAGGTGAGAGTCAATAAGCAAGCTGTTCATAGATTGTTTCATCAGCAATCATCACCCCCGCAGGCTAGTGGTTGTAGGTGGGTGTAACAATCAAAAAATCTTGAATAAAACAGCATTGGTCCATAAAAATGACATTGATGCATTTTACAAGGTCCTAATTGCGACTATTTGCAGCTCGCAATTAGGAAGTCACATATTTAGCGATTCCCAGTGGGTTCGCAATTGACCTGCCTCGTCAGTAGTCATTAGCCAGGTCACAATTTGCGACCCATTGGGAATGGCCTGTAATCACAGGGATGGTAACCTACTGGGGTCAGCAGACCACCATGTCTGTGATTGCTTTTTAAATAAAGCATTTTTTTTAATACAGCCAGTTATCCAAGTTTCCATTTCATTAGGTTTCGCCTGCACAGCACTTGCGCTGGGCTTAGGAAATCTATTGTTTTTAATATAACTTAAAAGGGACTTACATCCCGCCTTCTCTCTTTCCTGGCTTCTCATTGGTTCCTGTGCGTGACACTTACCTTTCCTCCATTTCTATTGGCTGTAGCCTATTTTTCTGCATTTACCAATGCTTGTTCCTCTGTCTGCTTCTCTTATCAGTTTCCTGCCACCGAAATACTGTTTTTTTTTTAACACATATTTTATTCGTTTTCAGGTTGTGTATATATGCAGTACATTATTTGCTTTTATGAGTACAATTTCAAAATTACAAGCAATTGGCTTTACATATTCATTCCTGCAGCTCATACAGATATGTCTTGGAAACAAACATGCTGTTGTACATTTACAGCCATTACTGCATATCAATTATTACATACATGTACCAGGATTAGCGTTTTAAACGAGCAACGTGCTGAACTCCAATCCCCCCTCTCCCCTTATAAAACAAATAAAAACTTGCTAGCATGGTCCGGTCGTCTGCTTTGTGTGTTACATCTATGTGGGGTAATAGACGGGGGAAGAGGGAGAAGGGGGGGGGGGGCGGGAAGGGAAGGACAACTGGTCAATAAATTGGCGGTAATGAATCTACTGTGTGCTATTTCAATCAATGAGGTCAGATGTATTAGGGAGGACCTCTGTATTCATTCTCTCTGGTCAGCAACGGTACTCATTTTGAAATGTTTCACTAAGTGGGCCCATTCCATTGAAATTGTTTTTTTCCTAAGTCCCCTGTACTCCTCACGCTGTAGCACCTCTCTTTCTGCAGTGGCCCACCTGATGACTTCCTCTCCCCATGCTCCCCTTTGCTGCGCTGAATGGGATTTCCAACGTTGTGTGAGCAATCTCTTGGCCAATATTAGGGAAAGCCCGGTGAAGTGGCGCAATACCACCGCTGTTTTGGGGAGCGGGGAAAGACCAATGAGGCATGCTTCGATAGTGGACCAAGAAGAGCGTTCGGATATTTGGGCTAGGCCCGCTGTAACTTCATTCCAATACCCTTGCAAGGAGGGACATGGCCACCGAAATACTTTTAACATCCACTTTGGTGGAATTATATTTTCATAAAGTTTTGCCTTTCACTATTGCAGCATATTTATATAACAATTTATCACCCGGAGAGATTATGTGATTTGCATAGAATCACAGGATGTTGCGCGGCACCGCCGAGACTCGAACCGTGATCCCCAGCTCCCGAGTCAGCAGCTCTGGCCGCTGCACCACATCGTCTCCATTTCTGTGTTATCTGTCAGGGAGCTCTTTCCTTCTACCAGACGATGATTGATGAAAACAGCTCTTTATTCATTACATAGGCGAAACCGATGCATTACCACTGCTTGTTTTTTAAGAGCAGGCAGTGGTCCGTGGGACCACCGCCTGCTCTTAAAAAATGTTGGTGCCCACATTCACAAAGGCGAAGGGGTCCCTTGGGGACCCCTCCCCATTTGCGAAAGGGTTACCACCTCCTTCACGGAGTAGGTAAAATATGAATGTTTTGCGACTGCATTCTGGTCGTAAAACATTCATACATCTCCCTGCAATTCGCTGTTAGGAAGGGACGCCCTCAACACGCCCCTTCCTAAAACTGACTCGCAAAGCCTATTTTGCGAGTCGGCAAAAGGTTACCGACTCGCAAAATAGGGTTAGTACATGTAAAACGGCTCTTTAGCAGTCGCATACGGCCAGATTCTCTATCTGCGACCGCTAAAACGTGTCATACATGTGGCCTAATGCTTGTTATCTCCCACATAACCTGTGCTATTCTCTTTGTGACAGCCTCTGAAATAGAAACTGTATGTACTGAATATTCTGCATCTGTTTCAAAGTCTGCAACCCGTGAAGCAATATGATAAACTGAAATTTTTAATTGTATATTTTCATTAGGTTATTGTGACTAAGTATGAAATGTTATAATTGTTTTAGCAAATCCTCCATGACTAACTTGGTTTTAAGTTTGCTTTATGTTGTGTGCTATGCATTTGCTCTCGTTTTAATTAACCATGCAAGGAAGCATTACTTAACAGTAAAAACAAATGTCAGCAACTGCTGTAAAACGAAACTGAAGTAAAAACTAGAATGGCGTTTACACCCTGAAACCGAAACCAGGTTGTTTTAAATCAGATGCGGCCATTTTGTGACCCTTCGTGTTCTTAACCCTGAGGTGGTGTAAATAATACTGTACGAGTACAGTGCCAACGATATCTTTAAGAGATAAACCACAGGACTGAGAGTCTTATTTTATTAATTTAAAGAAGGAACCATCACAAATAGAAACTGCGCTAGGAGCACCTGAACACACACTACAAGAGGAACGACTGCTTCTTATTTGCAGTCATGGTGCAACGGGCTGTGTCGTCGTTCCCTTTTCTGCCCGGCACTCTCCTGCTTCAGGGAACTATTTCTAATCCGTTGTTTAATGCCGCAGGAGCAGGATCTGGTGCATAGCCAATGGGCTTTTTGTATCAGGCAAAATTAAAGCAACCAGATCACCGACGCCTTTCGCAGCAATGACGCAGCAGGTTTCGCTTCTCGTGAAATGAGTAGTCTTTAGCATAACCATGATTTGTCCTCCTGATGCAGCTACTACGCCTAGTTTGGCTGATTGTGGCTGCTGATGAAACCAGGAAGGCATCCCAGTGGGTTAGCACATCTGGCTTTCCAAGGAAACATCTCTGGGGAGGTGGCGCTTCCAAATGCGTTGCACATGTCCGGGATCGAACTGCAAGAAAGATGTCAGCAGCAAGTAATAGCTACACATGCTTTTTGTGTAACCACATATTGTGAGGTAGTCCTGAGAACACTGTTTAATGTTTGAGATACTCTTTTGGGTGTTCATTTGTCACAGCTAAGAGGCTAACAGATAAGAATGTGCAGGAAGTGATTTTAATCTGATTTAAGGGTCGAACCCTACTCGGAATGGGCTTCATTTGATGTCAATTCCGGGTACACCGCACGTCTCTATCAAGAAGCCTTTTCAAGGCAGCCACGTCTGCTACAATCTTAATCTCTGTGCCAAGGCTGTCAAGGCACGCGCTTCACAGACTATTTGAAATTAATCCAGAGGTCATGGAAGAATGTAGCTGCACCCTCTCTCTATATGGAGGATCGGCCAAGAGAGTGCCCAGCCTTAAATTGGGTAAGACTGGGGATGAAAACAGTCCGCAAGCCATCCATCCTCCGTGAACCTCCACCTTAACACAAACATGTGTTGATGAGGAGACACAATCACACTGGCAACATTGCTTGACCTGGGTCTTCCAGCAACGCTTTAGCTGAACCCCATTCACAGGGTACTGGGTTCATGGGGAAATCTAATTCAGCAGTGTCAGGTTTCAGACACACCTCATGAAGAAGGAAATACTGTCCGATTGGGCCCCTTCTTGAATAATCCCAAATTGATAGTCACACAATGAAGACATCTTTCAGAGTTTGCCTGAATGGGCTTCACCGTTAACACGCCTAGGCATTGTTGCTGGTTGCATAGTGCTCTAAACAAGGACTCTTTTGTTGACAATGCTCCTCCGTGTGATTGTTTGCCAGAGTCTATTCACACACAGTACCACCAGGGAGAGAACCTGCAGGTGTGAGACTAACTCATTGCCGGGTTTGCCAGATATTGACCTGTCTGCTGTTTGTGAAAGCAGCGTAGGCGTGGCCCTTACAGGAGATTACAGACGTCTGTAGTTGGATCCCCAACCCATGTCATGAAAGCCATTCAACTCCTCGGGATAGACCTTTGATCATTACCAACCTGAAACAGACTTAACAATCTATCGTTTACCACTTTTCCGACCCTATAGGACACTCATGTTCACACGCACTGACACATACACACATACACAGATATACCTTCTCCTGTTCTGGTGTCATGTTTAGGTTCCAGGTGATTCTCACTCGGCCCCCAAAGAGTGATCACTTGAATGCCTCCATTGCATCATACTGGGGGAAATATGCAGTGGTGACGTTTTAAGGCTGTTAAGGTGGGAACTTGTATTACCGTTTACTAAGGTAAGTGCAACTTTCCTTTCCTATGCACCAGCCTATCTCTTATGGGATGAAAAACAGTGGCAATGACATGCAGTTAATAGTTAAGCAAAACTTCAAAATATCGGAAAACATTATATTTTCTCAGGTAAGGATAATTCGACCTAAATGTACTTTTCGGACACTGAAAAATGGTTGAAGAAATATATTTCAAAATCTATGTCCTTGTTAACTATATATTCAACATCGTTTCTATGCAGTGGGAACTAAAACAAATAAAATGTAGCCAATCTTTCCATTAAATTGTCACTAGAAATGAGGACTTCAGATTTGTTACGTATAACTGTACATTGTTTTCTCCAGTACCTGTGCTGAAATTTAGAAAAAAATCACAATTGTTTAACTGTACAGAAACGCAAAATAAGGGCTAAATGAAAAGTACTAGCAAATAAGTGATCGATTTATAAAGATTTCCTCTAGGACAAATTTGCAAAAAGCCTAGGGATATCTCAGATTTACACCAGCTGTCATGTATCATATTCCATTTGAACACTGGCATCTCAAAGATGCTCTGGACATCTTCAGAAGGGGCAGTACTGTCCTTTACATACCGACGAGGCCCTGTGGCACAGAGGTGGACTATGGGAAAAGAAGATGCATTGGTACAGCCAACACATTTCTTTGAGAGTCATTGGAAGGTTGGCCAGGTCAAGCTGGCTCAGCCAGAACCTCAGTGAGGTCACACTTATGGTTCAGAGACGGGTTTGTTGGGTACCAAACAGGAACAGGTGAACCTGTCTTCTATCGCGAGATAACCAGAGTCACAGCCAGACACCCGGTACAATCTGGTATCTTCAGATGGAATCACCTGATTACGGCCAAGGTGCTGTGAGCCCTGTGAGTGGTCCATTTGGGTTTAGTAAAGGATTCCAAAGAATAGCCTGTTAGCCAAGACCACAGACTGCCTGTTCATGTCTTTGTGGCACAACAAAATAGATCAACCTTTGAATTTCAGAGTGTGAGGCATTGCTTCCCTTCCTACGCCTCAGACCTGCTGCTTAATTGGTAAACAGTGAATTTTACAATCTTTTCTCTTTTTACCTTTGCTGCAGAACATCCCAAGAGGCATACTTAATCCGCATATGGATCATAATTAACATGCGCATCTGCAAATAGGCGCCTGCCAGTACTCCAGATGTTAACTCCAATTTGTAGCTGAAATTACATACTTTTCATAGCAGCGTCAATAGGAAAAGTTGGCTACTGTCTTTCAAGCAGTGCTTGCCAGATGTTTCGAAACAATTGCAACTTAAAAATCATATGAAATGTGGGCTGCATCAGAACAACAAAAGCAAATGAGTGCTTAGGCCAGGGCAACAAGAACACTCCAGGGACGAGGTTCAAGACCGGACAGGCTCAACGAGCACAAAAAGTTAAAGAATGTGTCTTTTTAAAAATACATAATATGGCTGTTAGTCAACTTGACCATTCATTAAAGCTGACCATTATTGAAACTGTAACCTCTTTATTTCTAATTCTTCAAGACTCGTATTTGTCAGACTTACTAGTGCCCCAGAAATGGAGCAGAGGGGAACCCTGGAAATGGGAGGGATCGCAGCATCCCGGTGATACATCACTGCATCTGGGGACCAGAGTGAAGGACCGAACAGACCCACAATGTGCCCTCTCGCCTCCACTGCTGTACCCGGTGCTCCATCCCTTGACATACTCCTGTCCATGACATCATGTCATCATTCAGGCAGGGTGAGCCTAGAAGATCCTCTCTTCACCCACTTCAGTTTCAGACCCCAGCAGACGCTCTGAACTTTGAACCAGGAGCGCCCAGCTCTCCGGGGTGTCTGCTGTGAATCTGTAATCAGTTGTACTCATTACTCACATGGCATTGCTGTCTGAAGCAATTAGACATGAGCAGCATTCCATTTTCAGTCATCCTTTGAGGAGCTTCCTCTTCCAAAGGAGGGGGCTCTCGAAATGGGGCAACCTAAATGTGGAACAGGTACATCATTAGACAACAATCTCACAGAGGGAAATGAGCATCTCCTAGAAAACAATACTGCCTCTTAAACACTGCAAGACACAAAAATAACCAAAGCCTCCAGTCAAACAGCCAGAGCAAAATCACTACTACCTCTATGCAGTGCACTGATTTATAAATAAGAAAAGGAGAGAGGATTCATGGGGATTGTTCGCACAGAGATCGCTTACATATAAACAAATATTAATGCTCACTGTTAACTCAAAGACCCTTATCGCTAGCACAACCAACCAGCCTACACCTGAATAAATCCAAAGTACAATACACCTGCACCAGGGCTATGAGAAATAGCACAAGCTCCGAGTCTAAGTCAAATGGAAACACCATAGCGGAGATCAATGGGAAAAGAGCTCTCAACGGGGAGAAGACGAAAAGGCGGGTGGAGTTCTTACTGCCTGGAGAATAAAGTGAAAACTCAGCTGGGACACTATAGGTTTCTCTGAACATCCTAGGCATGCAGCTCATCATTAACACAGAAATGACCTAAATGAAAATACGGTTAAGCAAATAATCAAGCACTAAGTGCCGAAGACCAGGGTTCTCTGCAAATATCGATGGGCTTCAAAAAAGAAAAAGAATCTCCAGGACATAAGAAAAAAACAATAAAATCTCGAAATTGCTCTGTGTTTAATAGAACAAAAAGTGTACGAAGGAAAGGACTAAAGAGGTAGATGTTACAGATGGGAATGCATGGCTACCGCATTTCCCAAAATTCTACAAAGTCAGTAAAAGCAATCAAACCACGCCAGACAAGATAGACATGGTCAACAGGTGGTACAACGTGTGAGTGTAATTAAAGACATTGACTTCCTTGTACCAATAACAAAGCTACACTGAAAGATGTAGAATCAGATAAAGCACCTGGAGCTGATACAATAATGAATGATAATCTGAAATTCAACACTCAGTCTATTCAGTCTCGCACTCAGCTCAGTACAACTCCCTTAAATATGATTGAGGTGCTTAGCACATCATCTACAGAATGTTGACCATCACAGGTGTCTTTGGTGGTGTAAGCCGGGGCCCGGGTACCCTTCATATGGTCGGAGGTGCTTAGCGCATCATCTACAGAATGTTGACCATCACACTTGCCTTTGGTGGTGTACGCCGAGGCCTGGGTACCCTTCATAGAAGATTTAAAGGCAAAGAGAGCACTGCACATGTGGAAAATAAGAAATGTATACAATTATAGGACTATCACCATATATACACAATACATTATTTAATCAATGGTATGCCCACAGAATAATAGAAAGCTAAAATATGTTCGTGCTTCTCTGACTTTTTAAAAGATCTTTGACTCAATCTGATTCGCGGGACATTTCCTAAAATGTTTCAAAAGCAGTATTAGAGGGAAGGTGCATCTCTAATGAAAGCATTTTGCTCTCAGGCAAAATGCAGTGCAAATAATACATATCTCTCAAACTATTCACAAATGTACTAAAACAATCCGTTATACCTCATCAGGAAAGCATACCCTTAGCCCATATACCATTAAAGCACCAGGAGCCATAAGAGGGCTGTCCTAGAGAATTAAACTGCCCGAGCTTTGGTTTCTTGGGTTTTTCTTCAGCAGCTGGGCTACTTTCACTTTACCCTATTCCAATCAGTAACTCATAGTTTGTTTTGATTCATGAGAGTCTGGCTCTGCAGTCTCCAGATTTTCGAAGAAAATCACTGTCCCTCTTCCCACGTATTCCGCTTCCAATACGATCTCTTCTTTTGGTTAATATTTTCTATTAGACTATCCAAAGAGGATCACATTTTTTTAATTACTTTCTTTATCGGGAGGAAATATTATTTTAATGATCATTTGATTGTGACAAAAACCTATAGCAGCATCCCATAGAATATTGAGCTGTGGCCAAAACCTCATTTTCACGAATATAAAAATGACTGGATGCTCAGGTATTTTAGCAGATGGGTTGCCACGCAGCCACTGTGACAAGGTGTATTTAAAATAAACGCTTTTACAACAATTGTCATCTACTTAGTTGAAGTTGGGGCCATTTTGCCATTGTCTTAGGCTAAACTCTAAGCCTTAAAGAAGGTTTGGAGTGACTGTCTGAACTGAATTTAAGAACGGATCAACATATGTTTAATATGCAGGGTTTACTTAAAGGTACATTCTTGCTAGACGCAGTGGGTGCATGGAGGGTTCAGAAATGTGGGTGCTGAATTTCTTTCTAAATGTAAGGAGGTTATACTCTGTGCAACAAGCGAGTCGCTGGCCGGGATCTATAGTCTGTTAAAAGCTTTTCCCCTTTACACTCCAGCATGTTCCACAGACATAGAGGCTGCTTCGGTATAATAACTGCATAGAACATCTTGAATCTGAGTGTTTATTCACATTTTATGCCTTAACAAGGTCACTTAAATGAAAATGCTGAGGTGACAAGCCACCATAAACAGTGAGGTGCAGAAATGAAACCCACAGAACAATTTGGTTGACTTTTTCCATTATTTGACTGAAGAAAAAAGGGATTTTAATAAGAAATAAATCACCCTGTCAGATGTTATTTACAGAAGCTGAAGGCACTTGTCAATTTCCCACATTCAAACTGCCTGGAACCATCAATGCAATTTACACTGATGAATAACAAACAGCATGGCAAATGAGCATACTGCGCGGGCACTGCTGCAACACAATAATATTAATGGCTACACATTTCATAGAGATTTGTGTCTGATAGAAAACTATGCCTGTGTTTATGGGTCTCACATGACTCTGGCATGCTTGAAATAACTGTCGGAAATTATATGATAATGATAAAGGTGGATTTATTTTTATTTTTCAGGCTTCAGTAAAATGAATGCTTCGGAGACTTGGCCATATCTAATCACCTCTTTCAGATACTTGTGTTGAGTTGAAGCTAAGCATTAATTACAGAAAAATAAGAGTTTATCTACAGAATTCTAAAGTTCTCCGTTTCTGGGCAACTTCATAGACCGATTGAAAACGAATTAATTTTTATACAGCAAAATAGAAGGAAACGTCTGGCTCAAGAAAATGTATACAGCAAGTGATTTGCCTCTCTGTGTACATTGAAACAATATGTATGCATTTATATCCTTGATTGACATCTTTTTAAATGAATTGTTTGAGTGATGTGCACTACCTGCCCAAGCTTGTGAGAATGGCCCTCAAGCTCTCCTCCCTGGTTCCTCACTTTTTGTATGGGTACCACTCTGCCTTCCTGCCTACAGAGGTAGCCCTACCCATCAACCCTTTCACCGTGGCAGTCCAGTCAGACTCACATTTTTGCCGCTCACTTTACCCTACACGGTTCACAATGTGGGTGGATCCTACATGTCACACCAGTCGAGTGTCTTTATCCCTCTATAGCCTTCCCATGTGTCTGAGTCCCTGTTGCAGCATACCCATTGATGCTCCCCTGGAGAGTGAAGGCTCCCCATAGTTTTATGTTCCTCACACTCTGCCCATATGTCTTATCATTCTCACCTTAGTTGTTATGTTATGTTGATTTGTATAGCACACTAATCATTGGAAAGGGTATCCAGGCGCTTGGGCAAGGTGTGTAGGTTTGCGGTCCCAAGGTGCTTACATAAAGAGCCAGGTCTTCAGCTTCTTGTGGAACTCAATAAGTGAGGAGGAGGATCTGATGTGCTGAGGGAGGTCATTCCATGTTTTGGGTGCAATATAGGAGAATGAGCGACCTCCAGTTTTGCTATTGCAGATGCAGGGCGTGTGTGTGAGTGAGAGTGAGGCAGAGCGTGGGTGTCTGGTGGGGTGGTGATAGTCTATGTGGCTGGTCAGGTATTCTGGTCCTGTATTGTGTAGGGCTTTGTATGAGTGTGTGAGATGTTTGAATTGGCTGCGCTTGTGAATGGGGAGCCAGTAAAGCTTCATGAGGTGTGGAGTGATGTGGGTGTGGAGTGGTGTGGGAGGGGGAAACAGCGTTTACAACGCATGCTTTAGATCGCATGCCATTACAACGCGGTCATTACAACGACCGCGTTGTTACAACGTGAACCATTACATCACAAGTCGTTACAACAATTTGCTGTAGGGGGCAGAAGGTGTTGGATTTACAATCCAACACCTTCCCTGCTGTTGCACAAACTGGAGTAGGAATAGTAAATTATACTATTCCTAAGTCCAGCGCGCCCCCTACAGCAAGCCGTTGTAATGACTTGCGATGTAATGGTTCGCGTTGTAACAACGCAGTCATTGTAACATCCGCGTTGTAATGGCATGCAATCTAACGACATATATTCGTAGGAGGTCAAGTATGAGTTTTATGGCAGTGTTCTGGATGGTCTGGAGTCTGTGTAGGAGCTGTTTGGAGATTCCAGCATAGAGAGTGTTGCCGTAATCCAGCCTTCTGGTGATGAATGCTTGTGTGACGGTCCGTCTGGTGTTCTCAGACAACCATTTGAAGATCTTTTGCAGCATGCATAGGATGTGGAAGCAGAAGGTGCACAGTGCATTGGCTTGAGCCCTCATGTTGAGTTTGTCATCTAGAATGATCCCTAGATTTCTTGCGTGGTCTGTGGGAGGGGGTGTTGGTCCTAGCTCCAAAGGCCACGAGGTGGAATTCAGAGGGAAGGTCTTGTTGCCGAAGAGCAGTACTTCCATTTTGTCGGAGCTGAGCTTCAGGCAGTTGGTTCACATCCAGTCTGCTACCATGGTCGTGCAGATGGCAAAGTTGGTTCTGGTGGTATTTGTCTTGTCTGTCAGGGAGAGGATGAGTTGGGTGTCATCGGCGTAGGAGATGATGGTGATGTCTTGTGATCGGATGATGTTGGTGAGCGGTGTCATGTATATGTTGAAAAGGGTGGGGCTAAGGGAAGATCCCTGTGGGACACTGCATAGCAGTTTCTTGGTCACTGAAGTGAAGGGGGGCAGCCTGAGCCTTTGGGTTCTTCCTGTGAGGAAGGAACAGAACCATTTGAGAGCGGATCCTTGTATGCCAATCTCGTGGAGTCTTCTGATGAGGGTGTTGTGGGAGACACTGTTGAAGGCCGCAGACATATCGAGCAGGATAAGGGCTGCTGTTTCTCCTCAGTCCATGATGTTTCGAATCTCGTCGGTGGCCGCGACGAGTGCTGTTTCGGGAACTGTAGTTCTTTCTGAATCCTGATTGTGTGTTGTTTAGAAGATGGTGAAGTTAGAGGTGGGTTGTGAGTTGCTTGTTAATGGTCTTCTCAATTACTTTGACTGAATAGGGGGTCTGAAGTTGCATAGTTGATTCGGGTCGACCGTGGGCTTCTTGAGGAGTGCGTTGATTTCTGAAAGTTTCCATTTATCCAGGAAAGTGGCAGACATGATGGAGGTGTTGATGATGTGGGTCAGGGTGGTGCTGATTGGTGATGTTCCCATGTTGTAGATGTGGTGGGGGCATAGGTCTGTTGGGGCCCCTGAATGGATGGTCTACATGGTTGCCGCTGTGTCGTTTCTGGTGAGGGTTGTCCATTCGGTAAGGTGGCCATCTTGGTTGGTGGTGGGTAGGTTAGCGATTAGTTCTTTGGGGTTGGGTTGGTGTGTGAAGTTGCTGTAGATGTTTGCGATTTTGCTGTGGAAGAAGTTGAATAGGTTATCGCAGAGTTGTTGGGAGGCAGCAATGTTGTTGACAGTGGCTGAGAAATCCTTGATGATAGAGAAGATCTCCTTGCAGCTGTTGGAACGTCCTTCAATGCGGTCTACTGCTGCTTTTTTCTTGGTGTCTCTAATTTCCTTTCTAGCTGTTTACAGTGTTGTTTGGTGTCTCGTAGGTCTTCTGTGTACCAGCTGGCCTGCTTGTTTGATCTACTATGTTTGTTGGGTTTTATTGGTGTGAGGGAGTCCGCACAGTTCTTGATCCAGTCTGCTTCTGTGATTTTGCTCCAGCTGCGACTGTGAGTGCTAAACCTGGAGGGGTGTTGACTTGAGGTGTGTTGATTGGGAAGTGGATGATGGAGTAGTCGGTCCATGTGAGCTGTGTGGTGGAGTTATATTTGATGCTGTCGCTTGTGGTGAAGATGGGGTCCAGTGTCTGTCCTGCGGTGTGTGTTGGGTCTGTGGCGAGCTGCGCGAGTCTGATTTTGCTTTGGCTTTTGAGGAGTGTTGTGGAGAAGGGGTCGTTTCAGGTGAAAATTGAGGTCACAGAGGAGAATGTAGGCTCTGGAGTCGATGGTGAGGGGAGCGACTAAGTCGGTGATGAGGTTGGTAAAGATGACTCAGGGTCCTGGTGGTTGGTGGGTGAGGGCTCTGTTCAGGGGGAATTTTTCAGAGATTTGCAGCTTGAAGTGCAGATGTTCCATGAATGGGGTAGTATTCTTTGTGGATGTTGTGCATTTGATGTATTATTTGTAGAGAATAGCGAGCCCTCCTCCTGGCTTATGAAGGCAGCCCTGTCGTGCGATCTTGTAGCCCGCTGGGATTACTGTAGCGATGTCGGGAGCCAATGAGGGGTTGAGCCAGGTATCTGTGATGAAGAGGATGTCGGGTGCATCACTGCTCAGAAGGGCCCATATTTCGGTTGTGTGTTTGCTGAGTGATTGTATGTTGAGAAACATGCATGTGAGTGGGAGTTGACATGCAGGTTTACTATGGTGTGTGGTGTAAGGTGGGAGTGTAGGCGCTGTTGCTGCTTTTGTGGTGTGTGTTGGGAGGGGGTGTCGAAGGTGTTGTTAGTATTTGTGTGGGAGGTGTGGGTGGGTGGCTGCTGGAGAAAGAGCAGTGGGTACAGGTGAAAGCTCCTACTGTGGTGTGAAGTGTGGCGTGGCAGCCGTTGTGGGAACGGCATCCGGGGTCTAGTGACCTAAGGAGTGCTGTAGAGTATTGCTGGGGGGTGATCGGACCAGGGTTCCTGGCGCTGGGCGCGGTCCTGGCACAGACCGGTGCAGAAGTGCTTGCCATTGGTGTGCCTTCAGCACGCCAGCACCGCGTCCGCTGCGCATCCATGAATCAGCTGTCATTATGTAGGTCCTGGGAGGCGGGAAGTGTCCAGGGTGCCATGATGTCATACCTGTGCTGATGGGTGATGGGAAATCAAGCCCTCTTGCCTGGCTTTTTCTTCTATAGACGGTTTTTGTGGGAAAACCAGTAATGCCAATTCCTGTCCAGATGGATGATAGGAAATTCAGTGATGTCACTTCCTGGGCAGGTGGTTGATGGGAGATCCAATGATGTCACTTCCTGTGCTAATAGGTAATGCAAAATGAAGCCCTCTTGCTTGGCTTCTTCTTTGAAAGATGGTTTATGCATGTTGAATGCATGATACTGCCTGCCTTTCCTCTGCAGCCAATCCTCTGTCTTTTCTCTTGTATTTTGGAATGAAATTGAAATATATACATCTGTACAAGTCCCATATTAAAAGTCACCATTTCTATCTGCACAAGCCTACTATTAGTGTTTGGAAAAATAATCAGAAGACTACAGACACTTGTAGTTAGCTCAATATAGACAACATTGTTTTGCTAGTGTATTCACTTCTTAGAAAATGAATGGATGATAAGGCATGCATCATTCATTATTGTACACTTACTAAAGGACCAGCTGAGCTGAGAAGTTGTGGTCAGTACATAAGACATACTTAAAAGAATGAATGACTAAAATAAAGAAGAAAAAAGGTACTCATCAAATAACGTAATTCAAACCAATGAATGTAATCTATGTCTTATCAGTAAGGCAGGGGAAACCCCAAGTCTTCTTCATGCCTGTACCAGCAGGATTCTTCAGTGACAGTGTTCACGACCCTCTGGCAGCCACCACACCCGGACGGACCACGTGGTGATTAAATGAGATCTCCACCTTATTACATTGCCTTCACTTCAAAATGCAACAGATAACAAGGTGAGGATGGGGAGAGGATGTAGCCTTAGGCTAGAGCAGTCGACCTCGAAGCTGGGGAACCGGGTTCGAGTCTCGGCAACGACGCTCAACATCCTGTGATTCTGGGCAAATCAGTTAATCTCCCCGTGCCTAACAAAAATGAATGTGTCCATCTGTAACGAAACTGGTGCTCATGTAAAGCGCTCTGATACCCGATTTCTCGGGTCTAGTTCGCGCTATATAAAACTCTAAAAAAAAAAAAAGGTGATGGAAAAAATGCTTAAATTAATCTCAGCCATTGATCACTTAGGGCCATATTCCAGGCCATTGTTTTTCACCCACTATGTCACTCTAGACGGAGACCTGCCACATGCAAATCAGTCTTGGTCCTGCTCTAATTTGAACAATGCAGCCTAAACTCCCAGTCCAGGGCCCCTCTGGACAGGAACACATGCAACTATTGACTGGGTTTGACCTATTTAGGTCTCATCAGTGGGTATAGCTTGAGTCCTGAGGCCCAGTGAGCACAGGACCCACATCTGGGCATGCCTTCCATGCTTAGGGCACCTTCTACAACAAATAAGGTGATGGAAAGGAATGCTTTAATTAATCTCAGCTAATGGCGATTCTTCGGGACGCATTACAGTCCACTGTTTTTCCCTCACTCAGCCAGGCAGGCAAGAAACCTGCCATTTGCAAACAACTCTTGGTCCTGCTCCAATATTTTTTGGCCGTAGTATGATGCCACAAGTGAGATAAGTATGCCCAAACATGGATCCCTTGCTCACTGTGCCACTGGACTCAAGCTACACCCTATTGACAAAGCCCATTTAGGCCAAAACTGGTCTGGGGTTGCTTTTGTTCCTGCTCAGAGGAGACGCAGCCTGGCATTTCGGGCTAGACTTTTCCTATAGTTAGTCCATTGTATGACTCTGATATTGCTTCATCAAAGCAAATAAGTACATTGTTTGCATTCTTCCAATTTGTAGTTATAACACTATAATTCAAAGTTATTAGGGCATGAAATAATTGTGGATTTAGATGATTTGATCATTTATCAATTCCCTAACCACCAAATACTATGGAGTTTTTATGTTGACAGCAACAAGGTTCCTCTTAACATGGATGTTATTTTCCATACTCTAAGCCAGAAATCATGCATCAAAAGTCAATAATCATGTGTCTCAAAATTTCAATATCTAAATTACAATGCAAGCACAACTTGGAGTCTCTCACACAGTGTGCAGGGGACCACTGTTAATATTCTCTCTCTCTCTCTCTTTCTCTCTCTGCCACACTCTCTCATTTTTTTTTTGGACAGCCTAACTCAGACTACACCTTCCACAGCAGGTGGAAGGGCGCTGGGCAGGCCACTAGAGTCAAGGCACTGAGACTGCTAACAGTATAATGCTGTTACTCGCTCCACTGGAAGGAAGAGACATGATAACTGATAACCGGAGCCAGGTTATCGGTAAGTGCATATATTATAGATAAGGAATACAGCAGTCACATACCGGGGTACGAAACCCTGAGCTACTCCAACATTCCATGAGACATGGACATGTCACATTTTAATTTTGACACAGAGGAGTGTTATCGGGGGTTGGTACAAGCTTGGCCTCTGCCAGGCCAGAAGGTCACAGGAGATCACTGGCTAAACCCTCCAAGAGTGCTTGAAAGCTACTTGCCCACTCAAGATACGTTTCCTGGAGGAGTTGTGCTAATTGTCACATACATTCTCCTCCCAGGAGGGATGTTGACCCTGAGATAGCTGCACTCCTCTTCGAACTGTCTGCGGTCTTATCTTTTTCAAAACAATCCTGGTGGTCCGTAGTGCAAAGAGTCTTCAATGCATTGGCCAAGTGATGGCTCCACCCTGGGTGGCAGGGCAGATTGTGAAATGACATAGTATGCGAACACCATACATACAAGTGAGAGAAGGTCACATATTATTGAACACAACAGCATTCCTATTAATGAAAACACTGTATATTCCAATTCCAATGGTTACCATGCCCAACAGATACCTGTTCATAAGAAGAATGCAGTTTGGGTTGTATATTCACCCACAAAAGATTCCAATGGAGGCACAACTTTAACTTTCCATTGTATTTCACAGCCTCATTTGACCTTAAATAAGTGTTGAGGTTTGGGCTGTAGAAGGCTAAAACCAGTTAGCTCTTCCGTCACTTTGGTGTATCATCCCTCTTCCAATTGATTCAAACAAAATTCCAACTACATCTGCCATAGACAGCACTTCATTTGTGATCAATAGAGAATAGGGTTATTTTTACAAGAAGATCCATTCAAAGTTTTATTTTTACCAAAATTCAGTTTGCGGTTACATTATATGAAATTTCTACATTTATGACCAATTAAGCTAGAACATATGCCCAGATTTGCTGGTAAACTCAGTAATGTCCTGTTTTTACCTAAAATCCAGGCATTTATAGAAATTAATACATTCTAAGGGAAGTTTGAAACAATTTTCTCATCACTCAAAACCCGTTGCCCTTTTTCTCTCTTTGATTAAAAGGGGATGCTTCATAAAATGTATAATGAATTGGGAAATATCCCCTCTATGAAATGGTTTTGCCAATAAATTCGCAAGAGCTTTTCCCAGCCCATAAAAACGTCATTAACAGAGAGAATCTCACTATAAAGAAATAGCAGAGTGAGCATGGTAAGAAAATAGTACACACCGGGAATAACTATCTGTTGACTAGTGTGTAAATAACCCTACTCAGATAATGCTAACAACGTTTGCACAACAACAGCACTAGCTAAACTCTTCAATGGATAATCCAATATGCTTTAGATCATAGATATTCACAAACATTTTCCCAGGGGGCTCAAAGTATGGTCTGTGGTGAGCGCGAGGGTCGCATTGATGTTAGGAGGATGCGAGTGGGTGGTTAAATTGTGTAGGATACTTTATTTGCTTCTTTTCCTTTACTTCAGTTAGCTTGTAAATGAAAGCTTACCCATTTATTTAACATCTTTCTGAATGTTAGTGCTCTCTCAAGTAAACAGCAGCCCAGTGTTGCTGTTAACCCGGGGGCCGCATGTGAAGGTTAGGACGGCTGCAGACGGCCCCCGCGTACTTTGAGTATGACTGCTTTAGAGTTTCCTTCAACGTCCCAGCAAATTATATATCTAGATGTTTGAAGATTGAAAGGCACAACAAATCCCATACCTACATATTTTAAACTTTATCCCTGCCTTTTAAAAATAGCACCAGCCACTGTGGTCCTTTTTACAGGTTCCCCGGTAATCCAGATTCGGCCAGTAACAGGAGTTACCATTGAATTAGGATTACAAAATCCTCTGTAACTCTGTGGATTGGGAGAATTCCACCCAGAGACTTTGGGTACTCAAAGCCTTATGGTGCGATCCCGGACCAAAACATTCAGGAATTGATCAGGAAAGATTGATTCCTGCATGTTAGTCTCCATAATCTCATAATCAGGAGTCTTTTCACCTCTCTGTTACTATCGATGCTCCAGTATCGGTAACTCTGAGGGAGGCAGCAGAGGAAATAACAGGACGTTGTACAGCCAACTCCTCACGGAGCCCTATATCTTTAGTTACAATACTAGAGCGGGGAAATACTTCTGATTGCTACCACTTACCTTAACACTTAATAACTTCCAACATAAAAGGAAGAACACAGTTGGATTTTAAAAGCCACAACCTTGACTCCTGTATTGCCTTCTACAATAATTAGCATAGTGGACTATGACTACTTCTTTCTGGGTAAGGCGGAAATTATAACCAAAAAAATGTAGGGGGATGTATTCCTACCTTATACCTCATTGTTAACTTAAATTGTGTAAACATACTCCATTATTGTTATAAAGCACTTGTACAAGTTGTTTAACTTTGTCTTTGATGTCATACTGGCCTACCATGCTACTGATAAACTCCAATTTACAGGAGGCCGGGGAAAACTAGAAAAAAACAAGCATTGGCAAAGTAAACAGGTCTGGCTTAAATGTGCCAAAACACGTGAAGACTGTCATTCACCAATGTTGTTACTATGCATTGCATACACAAATGCTGTTTATCACTTCAGCAATATTAGACATTAAAGTGATTTATAGCAATTAGCCTGCTAGTCTGAAACCTATAGATTACCTGTTAGTTTAGTGGGGATATGGTTTTACTTCTGCTCTACAGAAGTACATTTTCAGCCATGTCCCGGGTGAGAGCAGGTATTGAAAAAGGTTTCTGAAAACCCACAATGGTTGTTCAGAAGTGTTCCACGGCATTCTTGTTGTTGAATGACCATTCCCTTCCCCTAGAAGTAGAGACAGACAGACACACATACATCTTTCTGGAAGTGCAGATCCACACGTTGTGAATCATGTTTGACTGTTTGCCTATTTGCAACACCGCAGGTTTCCTGGTTATGACACTTTTAGTCTCGAAAGATACACCAGCACGTTAAACACTCAGGGGGATATTCTCAAGAACGTGTGATAATTACCGCAAAATTAGCTTAACGCAACTTTGCACATCGCAGTCTATCGCGGGAAAATAACGCAGTGTTAACATTGTATTCTCAACATGCCGGTACCATGCGATAGTCTCACGCTAACACGTCAAATGACCGCGATAAAATTACCGTGAACCGGCAAAAAAACGCGAAACTAGAACGCGGAAAAAGTTGCGATGTGGCCAATCGCGATAAAAAAATCAGCGATAACCAGCGACAGGCCTGCAATTCCCACGCGTCATGCAGGAAAATGCACTACAAAAGCACCGAAAAACACAAACAAAATAACTTAAACTGCGTAGCACCATGGAGGAAGCCGGAGCAAGTACAGAGGACGACCAGAACCCCACAAGCCCCCAGGAGGACCAGCCTGGGACCTCGGGGTCACGGAAGGGCAAGGAGAAGAAGACGAGGAAGATGAGGTTCAGTCCGCAGGAAAACAGGATCATCATCACGGAGGTGATAGAACACCACCAACAACTGTACGTCACCTCCAACGTGTCATTGGCAAATAAAAATGCAATATGGCAGTCCATCCTGGACAAGGTGAATGCAGTCGGAGTGAGGAGGAGGACAATGGACGAGGTCAAGAGGCGCTGGAATGATGCGAAGCGCAAAACCAAGAAGAAACTCGCTGACAACCATCAGGCAGCAATGCAGACTGGAGGTGGCAGTCCAGCGGAACACCAGGAGCTGGATGAGATGGAGGAAATGGTGTCCACAGTCATCAGTGGGGAGACGGTGGCAGGAGTTGGGGGTCCGGACACTGCTCGACATGACCTGACACAACAGCACCAGGGTGAGTACCGAACAGAGACTGTGGGGACGGGGGGAGATGGGCACAATGGCACACATGCACAATTAAGTAGAGCACACTGCACACCCACAATGACTCTGGATCATGTCCCTGATCCCCTTGGCACACTGCAGCACACATACAAACAGCAAGTAGGCCCCCGTCCACTATGGGCACAAAGGGGTCCCTCCCCACACAGCACTAATCTCACAACCAACCCGTGCACACGTGTTAAAACCAGCAAAGCTGCGTGTCCGTGAGCCACACTGACAATGCAAGTGACACTGCATGACGAACAGCATGGCTGCAGTCCAATTATCATGACATGGTGCACGCCACGACACTGAGGTGGCTGAGTGTGGAACACATGCGTAAAGGAGCAGGTCACACTCTGACACATCCACGTGCACAAACAACCCCTGACGTCAACAACACATCTGCGGATAAACCATGCCCAAGAGTCCAAAATCCAAACCAGATCCAAAATTAGCCAAGTCTGCAACATCTCAGCACTGTAGAAGCACAGAAGTCAAAGGCACACCGCCTCAAAGGGATAAGGGGCAGCAAAATCACAGCTGCAGGGGCGACTCTACCACAATGCAGCACACACACATAGCAATAACATCACATCATCATTGAGGACAATGTGGTACAAAGTGCAACACTCTCACTACAGAACAGAGGTTCCGCTTGTGCGTAGAAACTGGCCAATCACATCTGGCATAGCAGGAAACTGTGAGATGATAATGTACAAGTACAACCTCACATCCCTGATGGAGTACAAATGTCCACTGTCCCGCATCAAATAGTCAGCTCCTCCCAAACAGTCACAATGTACATTGTCATGCAGTATGTATGTAAACTTGAACAATGCGTCAACATACATGTCAACACAATGTTAAAATGCATCTCCCCTTCACATTGCAGAGGGACAATCAACACCTCCCTCAGATCAGACCAGACAACTCATCAGTGATGATGAAGAGGACCTCCACACCTTCGACACCGACGCCCTACAACAGCTCATGGACAGCTACGGCAACCCACCTCCAGGAGCAGGGCAGCCCAGCTGCGTCGAGGAGACCCCACCCCCTGCACAGACCACACAACAGGAAGCACCCACCACGTGGCGGCGAAAATCTTGGGGCAAGATGGCGGCCGTGACCGTGGCCGAGTGAGCAGTCCTCTACCCTCTCCCAGCTCGACCTCTCCCTCCCATGTAATCAATCAGAAGAAATCGCCGGTTTACCGTCTCAGCAGCATCCGCGTGGCATCATTGACAGCGTCTTCCTGCGTGGATGATTTGGCTGTCCAGGTTCTGGCTAAAGGGAATTCCACCCCCCTTTCGTTTGGTGGTTGTAAAGAACTTGCAGACTCTCATCCGCCACGTCAGCAACGCGGCGATGCCTCCTAAAGCGGTCATCAAAGGCGGAAAGATTAGGGGGGCGCCTTCAGCCCCCGGGGCTGTCAGCAAGATGGATCGCGCTGAGGATAGCCCTGACCTGACGGGACCCCGGGCTGGAAAGATAGCAGCAGTAGCAGGCAAGTCACCGGGGTCGGGTGACCCAGGGAAAAAAAAGAGCGTCTTCACTCGTGGGAAACAGACGGGCCCCGCGCTATTTAAAAACAGACCGGCAAGAATAAGAACATGCAGGACACTGTGGTGGGAGATCAACCTAATCTGCAAGACGTTCTTCTGCTGGCTCCTGTTCCCTGTGATGAACCCTCACCCTCCTTTTCTCCTGCCAAAGAGTTATCGCGCTGCACGATGTCTGCCCCGGAAGACAGTGGAAGGCTGTTCGCAGCGGATCAGGCAATAGCAGAGGCTGGAAATCCAGCAGCTGCTGCTGTCAGTGGGAATAATGGGGCTCCTCAGCTACTGATATCATCAGGGTCCTTGATGAATGAGAATCCGGTAACAGTACCAGAACAATGCATTCTGGGAGTTGGAGTCTCTATAACCCAGGATCCACTAAAAGATATAACAGAACTGGTTCCAAGGGACTGTGCAGCTGGGGAAACTATTTCTTTAATGTCTAAGGAAGATGAGCCTGTTGATAATTTTTTCTCACTTTCAGATCATTCTAGTTTGTCGGGTGATGATAGTAATGGGAAAGACTGGGCTGCACAAGAGAGTGATGCTAGCAGCGTGCAGTGGGAGGATGAAGGGAGTGAGTCAGCCCAGCTAAAGACAGTTCGTAAAGTGAAAGAGAAGAAAGAAACAGGTACTCTTCCAGGGCTTGGTTCAGCAGAGTCATATACTTGGGATTATTCTTTTTCAACCCAGCTGAAGGGTAATGGTAACGATGCAGTCAATATCGAGGTGCTGACAACTATGATGGATGTTAATCTGAATGGTTCTGAAGAAATTACGCTGTCAACAATTTATCAGAGCATTATGGCTCACCGTGTGGAAACTAGGGCAGAGAGTTCCCGGACACAAGGGGCGTGCCGTAAGCTGCAGAACTCAATGCGCCAAATGGCGAGGACATGCTCCGAATTTGCGACGAGAATTAGCGAGGCTGAGACACGGATCTCACAGCTAGAGGATGATCTGGCTGTGCAGAAAGATTTGACGGAATCTATTAAAGCAGTGAAAGATGACACTGTATGGAAATTAACGGATTTGGAAAATCGAGCAAGGAGGAACAACTTACGGATCCTAGGTATTCCCGAAGGCAAAGAAGCAGAAAATGCTCGGCAGTTTGTGATTGAACTCTTTGAAGAGGCCTTCCCCGATCTGCAGCAGTGGGACTGGAAAGTACAAATCCAACGGGCCCATCGGTTTCCTTTTAACCAGCGCAAAAAAGCTGGTCAAATAGAAAATCGGCCACGGGCTATTCTCATTTGTCTAAATAATTTTTTGGCCAGGGAGGCTTTGTACGACCTGGCGCGTCCAGATCGGAAGCGTATTGCGAAAGGTTGTGATTTCTTTGTTAGGCCTGACTTTTGTCACGCCACTGTGGAAAAGAGGTGGCTTTTGCGTCAGTTAATACCGGTTTTTCAGACAAAGGGGGCACAGGCCTTTCTTCTCAACCCTGCCAAATTAAAGGTGGTTCATCAGGGGAGGACCCATTATTTCTTGTCTGAGATCCAAGCCAAGGAATTCTCGCTTTCAATATAATGTTTATATACTTAGTTCTGAGGATGGGTCTCTCTTGATAAATCTGGATAAATTTGCCTCTTTGCTAGGATGTCACCTGGGTGTAGCCTGATTGTAATAAGTCGAGAGCAGTATTAGGGAATTATCTCCGGGTATATAATAAGGTGGATCACTTAGGAGTGGGAGTTGGAGTGGGTCGGTTGGGTGGGTGGTGGTCTTGCTCAGCATCACCTGGGACTTATAGTCCCCATGCCCTATGTGTTGGGTGGGGAGGGTGGGTGGGGGGGGGGGTTTGGGGGGGGTGGGGGGGGATACTGGGGTGGTTGGTGGTACATTGCTGTTGTTGATTGTATTTTTGTTTATATTTTCTTATGAAATTTTTTATTTAATGAAACTGGTTGCTACTGGAATAATTTGGAACGGAGGTTCGTTGCTAATGTCCAGGCCTGCAGAAGAAATTGATTTTTTAAATGACAGGTAGAAAGGTAGGATTATCACTATGTTCATGGAATATTTGTGGATTAAATGATAAGAGAAAGAGGGTTTTTTTAGCTAAATGTGTACAGCTTATGCAGATAGATATTCTTTGCTTACAAGAAACCCATATTCCATGCAGTAAAAGTGGCTGGTTGAAGGAGTGTGGTTTAGATCTCGTGGCATATACACGTCAAAGCACTACCATCAGAGGTGTGGCCATTCTTACGCGACGGGAGGTAGGAGTATGCCGGAGAGTTAAGGAGGATCAATTTGGTCGTTGGGTGATTGTTGAATTTATAATTAATGGTGCCCCTCTTACAATATGTTCTGTTTATGGATCCAACATGGATGACCCTGATGTTTAAAATTTTTTGAGCCTGGAACTTGCGACTTGGCCACACCCACTAATTCTTTGTGGAGATTTTAATATACATTTAGAGAGTAATTTTGATTTGAGGAGCGATGCTTTATATCATGGGCGCAAAATTCAGACTTTTAAGGCCTTACGGGGGCTGGTTCGAGAGCATGGGTTAGTTGATCTATGGTTTAGACACAAACAAAATGACATGGGACATACTTTTTATTCTGCTCCCCACAATAAGATGGTCCGTTTGGACTATTTTTTCGTTTCATGTCAGAGAGCTGAGGAGATGAGCATTAGCATACCACCCAGGATTATCTCTGATCATAATCCTGTAGTGGTTAAACTTCCGTATAGTGGATTTATGGCGCCTATACGTCCTTGGACATTTGAACGTAAGTTGCTGTTGGACCAATCTTATTGTGATTATATGGCCAAATGGGTGGCGGAATTTTTTGAATTTAATAGAAATTCAGCCTCAGGTTGTATGGTTTGGGATGCCTTTAAGGCGGCTGTGCGGGGAGAGACTCTTAATTACTCTGGTTATTGGCGGAAGGTACTTAAGGAGCAGCTGAGGGGGTGGGTTGAACATCTTAGGCTGGCAGAGATCCAACTGATGTCGCAGGTTCGGGCCGGCCAAAATATTGAGGAATCTCAACAGCTAATTGCGGTTATGAAGGCCAAGTTACATCAAAATTTTAGCGAAGAATTAGCCCTTAAATATGCCCAATATAGAACTGAGGCATACGAGTTGGGGGAAAATACGGGGAGGGTTTTGGCCAAACGTCTACAGCAGAGGGAGGTTTCAAATAGGATAGATAGAATACAAGATCCGTCTGGCAGAATTTATGATTCCCCAATAGGAGTTTTACAAGTGTTTCAAACTTTTTACCAACAATTGTATACTGAGGAAGTCAGGGAAGGAGAAGAAGAAGAGTGCAATGGGCAACAGTCTTTTGAGGAATTTTTTGAGGATCTTCAAACTCTTAAAGTTACATCAGATCAAAATACTGTCCTTGCGGCCCCAATTTTGTGGGAAGAGATAGAGGCGGCTATAACTTCTCTTGCTGCCGGCAAGGCAGTGGGTCCCGATGGGATTCCTCTTGAATTTTATAGAACATTTCAGAATGTTCTAAGGGCTGATTTAATATCTCTATTTCAGTCGGTTCAAAAAGGCTGTATCCCTGAATCCTGGAGGAGAACTACTATTGTGGTATTTAAAAAGAAAGAGAAACCAGAATTAAATCCCTCATCATATCGGCCTATCTCGCTTATTAATGCCGACAGTAAAATCTATTCTAAGATCTTGGCGTCTAGATTAGGCAGGGTTATCGAACCTCTGGTCTCTCTACGACAGCATGGGTTTATCCCGGGGAGGGATACGACTGACCATGTCAGGAGAGCTATCTCCCTTCTTGACTGGGCACGGGCCACGGGATCTCCGCTCGGGATGATCCTGTTGGACGCCGAAAAAGCGTTTGATAGGGTTTCCTGGCGATTCCTGTGGTCCGTCCTTCGCTGGAAGGGGATGGCTAAGGAATTTATACAGGCAATTCAGGCTTTATATGTGCTACCAGTCGCGGCGGTCCGAATCTCAGGACAGGAATCTGAGGTGATTAATATCAGTAGGGGTACCAGGCAGGGTTGCCCCTGTTCCCCTCTTTTGTTCTTATTATATATTGACCCTCTTTTGCAGAAATTTGAACAATGTAGCAATATTCATCCTATAAAGGCTAATGGTTATGAATATAAAACATTGGCCTATGCCGATGACGTTGCGATATTTACGTCTCATATAACATCAGCATATTCGGCAGTTATAGAGCAGGCTGAGGATTTTGGTTATCATGCAGGGTATAAGTTAAATACCGACAAAACTCAGATCTTGTATTCTGGCAGGGAGGTGTTTCATGATTTACCAGTTGTCCCAGTAGTGACTTATTTGGGGATCAGGCTTACTACAGAGGTTGGTCAAATCCCTGACATAAATATTGCTCCTATACTTGATACAACCAATCAGTTATTGGAAAGATTAGACCACTTACATCTGTCATTGTATGGGCGAAGTAATGTCATCAAAATGATGGTATTGCCTAAAATATTATACCTCTTTAGGACTATCCCCTTGGTGTTTCCTGTTCCATGGTTTTTAAAGATCGAAAGAATGTGTTCTAGATTTATGTGGAGTTACCACAGATCAAGGAGAGCGGCCAAGTCGCTTACCCTCCCTAGGATACGTGGGGGGTGGGCTATCCCTAATTTTTTATTTTATTATTGGGCATGTATGCTCCAACATATAGGTATTCTTCTGGTTGGAGACCGGAGTCGGTGCTCAGTGGCGTCCCGTCCAACTATTTATGAAATCGGGTTGGGGGTTGAGGCTAAGCATTGTTTGCTTAAGATCTTAGAACCCAGTTACTATAAGAAAACTAGATTTAAGATCATACAGGCTGCTTATATGGTTTGGAGGAAGGTGCGCAGCAGGTTTAAAATTCATAATATTAATAGTTATACACCTTTCTCGGCCTCTGGGGTTTTACCCTTAATTTTTCAAGATCAGACTACTCAAAGATGGAGTAATCTTGGGATTAGCATGGTGGGTGATCTGGCCCAGAAAGGTCAATTAGCTCCCTTCTCCTTTTTGCAAGAGAAGTATGGTCTTGGTAAACGGGATTTTTTTAAATATTTACAGATCCGTAGTTTTTTAGGTAGTAGGAAACAATGTCTGAATGGAGAATATGAGAAGATCTCATTAGTTGAACTGATTAGTCGGAAATCTCGGATAAGCGGGATTTATCAGACTTTGTTGGAATCCCTGCCTGACGATCTTGTCTACCAAAATGATAAATGGGTACGAAAATTTGAGAAGGTGGGGATTAATATGGCAGAGTCACTTGAGGTAGCTAATCAGACTTTATTATCAGGGAGTCTCCGCAGCCAACATTACATGTCCATCTTTGATTTGTACTATACACCGGTTAAAATAGCCAAATGGGCTGGGAGTGTGGGTAGCTCCTGTTGTAGATGTGGGGTGCCACTAGCTGATACAGTGCATATGTTTTTTTCTTGTCCTAGGCTCATGATATTTTTTCAGGATCTGGAGCTTTTTTTGGCAAAAATTTTAAAGTTCCCCATATCTATTTCTTCAGACATGGTCATCATGGGGGTGAGGACGGATGCAAGCTGGTCTGGTGCTGTCACTGGGTTTGTCTTTATGGCAATGGCTGTAGCCAGACTCTGTATTACTTCTAACTGGATTAGCCCTGACCCCCTACCTTCTGCAATTGGCGCTCACGGCTATTAGCGGTATATAATTTAGAGAGCTCAGTGTATCGACTAAAAGGAAGAAGTAGACGAGAAAGGGGATATAAACTGTGGGCTCCGATAAGAGATTGGCTTCAGTAATTCTGGGTAGTCAGGGCTATTTAATGCTTCGTGGTTTCAGCATGTATATGTATGTATATATTATATGATATTTTGGGAATTGTTGGTGACTTAATAGGAAAAGAGAAAATGATTAATTCTGATGTGTGTTTTTTCTTAACAGTGATTTATTAACTGATACTATTTGCGGATAGATGTGTTAGCTGTCCAGTGGTAATATGTTTTTTTGTTTGTATTCTGTTATTATGTTTGTCAACAACAACAACAATAAAAAAATAAAAATAAAATAAAAAAGGAAGCACCCACCACCATGGCTGGCTCCCAGCACCTCACCGAAGAACACATCGCATTCCAAGGCCATGTGTAAGACTGCCAGAAGGAGGTGGCTGAACAGGTGCGGGTGGGGTTCGACCTCATGGCAGCCAAACTAGATGACATACGTCGGTGTCTAAGTCCCATCAGGGACCACTTACACTCCCAAACGGACACCCACAGTTCGCTCCATGATGTCCAACAATCCATGCCCGACATCGCTGGAGTCATGACTCTGAGAGGAGAACAACTGTCTAGTCAGAGTGGCCTCAGCGATGTCAGCCGAGAGTTGGCACAGATGTTGAGGATAATGGAGAACATGGAGCGGATGCATGCGGAAAGAATGGCTGCCACGGATGCACACCAGCAAAACGTTGTTGGGATCTTCCATGCCCTGCAGATCCTCATCATCGCATTGCTGCCAGTAAGGCAGTCGCTGATGAATGCTGCTGGTACTTCTACACACACATCTCCGGCCCCTGATGTGTCAGTGGCACACAGTGCTGCAGACCAAACATCAGCACCCACATGTCAGACAAATGACATAGAGGACGAAGATGCGGGTGATTCCACCTTTGTAGTAAGAAGGAGCCAGTAGCATTCTTCTCCACCATATGCCCTGTTTCAGCTTGGTTCTGCCCTCTGCATCATGCCCTGTAACAACACCTCCCACTGTCCCCCGAAACACTCTCCGACACTCACCTTGGACCTCGACATGGACTGCCATATTTTGTTTGCTTACCAATGACACAGCAATCAGACTGCGGACTGTACTCTTCCTCTTCCGATGTACTTGTCAATCCCTAAATGACTCTGGCTGGCCCTCCACTGGGCTACAATGTAATGTGGGGTTTGCATGGCCATGTACTGCTCCAGCTCCGACACTCCACCGAATGTGAATAAATCATTCAAATTGACACATCTGTCCATAATCGATCAAGTACGAAAGTATGGATGAATGTAAGGACATTGATTGCCCAAAAAGGTACACCCTGGGAAATGAAAGCAATGCCCATGTTTGACCGTGACACACATAGGAAGTGAGATGATTGGGAACATGTGCACAAGCTGTGGCCTCATTGCTCTGAAACAACAATCGCGCAATTTCTCAACTTTGCCCCACGCAATGTTAGAAATAGGGCTGGGTATGAAATGTCAAAGTCGTTGGCAGGCCTAAAGTAGTGTCCACCATCACATTTGACAACAGAACATCTCTTCGCATACCTACTCACACTCAACTGGGCGGACACAGCCTGTAGTGATGGATCACATTGATCCACATGGCAAGAATATGGACACCGTTCTCACATTGCTGAAGACACGTGAGGGCACAGGTCTATCAGCAACTATCCCAACCACTATGTCTGGCTCACAGAGGTGGAGCTGGCAATAGGGACTCACCCCTAAGTGAAATGCGTCAGTCAGTCCCTCCCTGTGTACGGACAATGCTCATTGAGGCACACGATTTGTCATTCTAATCAACACTCATCACAGTTGAACACTAGTGAAGTTGCGTAGACTTTATCAGCATGTGCGTGTCAGTGCGGGCAAGACAAGGGCCACAACATGCAGACCAATGCATCAGACACTAACAGGCAGCATTCGGTCACGGTACAGTTCCACCTGACAGGCGTTGTGCATGCGCCCGGGATGTTCTGCCATTGCGTTGGTGGCTCTCGTAGAACCGGCACTCTTCTGACCTGCGGCAGTTATGTGGATGATATGCCACAGCTCGGAGCAATGAGTCGTATGTGTGTGCAACGTTTGGACGTATGGATTGTTGTGTACGTAAGGGTCAAGGGCATTCCATGCAAGAGTACCTCGAGCAAGAACTTCTGTGCGTGGGGTGTGGATACGTTGGTCTTTCATTAGCGCTGTGCGTAGTGTGGGAGTCGTCATCATCTGCTATGGTATCTCTCTCAGGGGGTGCCTGCCGCATGCAAGACCAAGGTCGGAGGTGCAGATGTCCTTCCGCCTTATGTATTGAGACAAAGGAGCTTTCATCCCTAATGTTAGTCTGACTACTGCTTGCATTCTGGAAATGTGATGTGGCTTTCGCGCTGCAATTGAGGCTAGGCCTTAGGCTTATGGTGCAATGATAGCGATACACACACAACAGTTGGCATGCATGAGCCAAGAGCCCGAGCGGCCTTGGGCTCCTTGTACAATTCCTTCGTGCGCGGCCACCCTCCGGGTGCATGCAACATTGTCGATTGTGGGCCGTGTGGCGCAGACACTGCAACAGAGACACACGCATCAGTTGGTTTCCTGTCCAGCCCAGAAATGAATCACGCCCAGAGCCCAGGGATATTTATTCACACCCCTACGCTGGCCTGGCGTACGCTGACCCAGCCCACTCGGCTTACGTATAAAGGGGGGGACGACGATGCTACGTGTCCCAGTTCTTCCCCACTGCCGGAGGTGACATGGCTGCGTCCGCCTGGCATATCACGAGACTCAATCAGAAAGGGTCCATGACTTGCGTTGCACAGAGTTGGTGGCACCAGATACACTGCGGCCGGCACGGGCCTACCGCCACCGGACGGTGACTTTCGGTGCACTGAGGTAGGGGCACCTTAAGTGCTGAGGGGGTGTGCAGCCTGCGATGATGCGCCGTCCTGGCGGTCCGGACTGGTAAGGATTTGTGTGAGCCCTGCTGGACCGCAGTGTAGGCTTGAGCCAGCGGGCAGCGCGGGCCTACCGCCATGTGGCGTTGCCTCGCGGTTCACAGAGTTAGTGGCACCTGTAGAGCTGAGCGGGTGTGCAGCCTGCGATGATGCCGTGTGCACTGATATGATCTCTGCCATTGCGAAATCAAGACCCAGAATCACGTGTGTGACCTGGTGGCCCGCGGGGCGGGGCTGCATGATGTGGAGGCTGTCAAGGTCGAGGGCCCCGGGCTTGGAGCTTGCACCGGCACGTGGTGGGCCCTCTTGGAGACACGCTGGTGGCGGAAGGTGAGCAGTGAGGCCTGGGTGCGCAGGGGCGGGCAAACACCGCTGGGCGGCGGGAGGGGCTGGGGTGCAGCAGCCTGTGTGCGTAGGGGCAGCCAAGCGATGATGGCGTGTGCAATGATATGAACTCTGCCATTCATAAATCTGGACTCTGTTTCAGATAAGGGACCTGGTGGACTGCAGTGTATACCGGCACGTGGTTGGAGACACACCGGTGGCACCAGGTGAGCAGTGAGGCCTGGGTCCGCAGTGTCGGCACTCTCTCTCCCCCTCTCTTCCTTTCACTATCTCTCTCTCTTCCTCTGTTACTCTCTCTCTCCTTCTCCCTCTCTTCCTTTCACTGTCTCTCTCTCTCTTCCTCTGTTTCTCTCTCGCTCTCCTTCTCCCTCTCTCCCCCTTTCTCTCTCCTTCTCCCTCTCTCCCTCTCTTTCACTCGCTCTCTCTCCCTTTCTTTCTCGCTCTCTTGCTCTCTCTCTCTGTCCTTTGATGAGCGCATGACACACCTTCTTATCTTGAATTTTGTCTTGCAGGCTGTGTCTTACAGATTGTCCAGAGAAGACCCGCCATGACTCTTCCGAATAGTTGTTTTGAGTTAAATTTGAATAAAATAATTTGTTTGGAAATTCAAGGATGAATGAATGATTCTCCTTTTTCTGACCACACATGAATGTTAATTGTTGTACTTGTGCGACATCAGGCGAATTGTTTTGTTCATGATTTCGTAAAGTTGATGTAAAATATCTTTGTCCGGGGTAGGGCCCCGGGGTGTGGGGGGTTATGGAGGGGGGGGGGGGGTGGCGGTGGGTGTTGTGGCCCTCTTGGGTGTCCGGCTGCATGATCAGTAGCTCCATGGCATCTGTTGTTCTTCTGGTGTGGCTGTGGGCTGGGCTCCCATTTCTGGTGCAGGTTATCGTCCGACTTAATACCATTTAAGAGCAGGTGTTAATTCCCTGCTGCTAACGCGCCTTATCGCATGTTTTGTGATCTTATCGCCGATCTGGCTGGTCGTTGAGAATGTTGAGAAGTGGTGTTGTTGCGGGCTTTTGCACGGGAACGCCTACTCTGCATCTCATTAGCGTTAGTTGCCGGTGTCATCTGTGGCGATGTTTTTTGCGGCTGCTATCGCAGGAAAACTGGCGATATCGGCTGTTAGCACCAGCTTGTGAATAGGGCGATAAATCTATCGCCACTTTGGCTGCGATGAAGTGCCGCTAACTCGGCGATAAGTCCTTGAGAATATGCCCCTCAATCTGACAGTGAACAGTATTCAGAATTTCTTTCAAACATGTTAATCTGGGCATGGCTCTGTTTTGCAGTTTTTCTCGTTTTATTCTTATTGCTGTTGTGTAAGTTTGGGATTCGTTCCTCCTTTTTTCACACTCTTCCTTTCCCATGTTCACTCCAGGTGTATCCTAGCCTTTCTCTTCATCTCACTCTTTCACACCTCTCCTCAACCTGCCCTCTGAATATCTTTTTTTTACATAATTTAATTCCTGAACTTCGCTGTTGTCCTATTTTAAAGATTGACCCCCTTCCTTACTCATGGGGTAGAGGAACCCTGTAGCAGGGTCTAGTTTTAAATGTCTTTAGGGAGTTTCACAGTGTAAGCTTGTCCCGTTCGTAGGTTTGTAGATTACATGGAAGTAGCTGTGTCTACCAGAGTAATTCGTTATTGTTAAAAGAGATGTGATAAAGCAACCAGGGCATGCTTGTAGTTTTGTTGGTGGCTACATAGCAGAATATGTACCCGAGGACACTCGGCCAACACAGGAGCATTATTTCTACGTCATGTAAATGGTAAATGTACAGCTGGCTGCTGAAAGCTGTTTTGTACGTATAATATATATGCATTGTTTTATCGCACTGTTTGAAATTGTGTTTTTTCCTAGATAGGATATTCCAGTTTACATTTTGGCAGACAACATGACACAGCTCAGGTTAATTTCACATTTTCATGCTGTTATTTCATCATTCCCAGTCATCATGAGACCAACTTGATGCTGGTTTCCCATGCCTGTATTTTGGTTTGGAGTAAAAATAATGTCTGACTGCCATTTTAAACATATTTCACAGACTGCCAGATGATAAATGCACATACTTTCAAGGCTTCAGGGTTCTGTGTGGTTTTCCCAGGCTAGGTAGTTATATTTTAAGCCTTCTCCAGTCCTCGGTTTGTTACTGTGTGTGCACTGCAGCAGACTCCACGGTAGTACCCTCTACTCCTACAAATCACCAGTGGGTATTCATGTCAGACAACAGAGCGAGAGACCACTAACTGAAAATGGTCACTAATAACCAGACTGCAGAACTAAACCAAATTCAAAGCGCGCTGACTCCTTGCAAGGGCTCTACATTTAGGGTGACCAGAATTTTAAAGGCAAAAACCGGGACATTTCACAAAAATAGAAGAAGGACTACAATTTTACTTCAAGCGAGCACACAGAATGACAGCGCTCCTCAGCACAGAAGTACAGAACAGGCAGTAAGAACATATATAAAAGGCATTTTTTAAACCCAGTAGCATGCCTGTTAATTAAAAGTGCTTTCTTGAAACAATGGCTAACTATCCCTGCTTTGTAAAACATAAAAAAGCACCTCCCGCCGTTTTCAGTCGACCCTCTAAAAACTGGGACGTGAGCTAAATTTCCTGAAATCTGCTGGGACAGCTGGTGAAAAACCGGGACCGTCTTGGCAAATCCTGGACGCCTGGTCACCCTATCTACATTGGTTATTCTTTTGGGTAACGAACGTGAGAGCGTGATTGGTACAGGCTACTTTATTTTAGGAAAAGCCTTTAGGGTGCTCCACAAAAGAGACTAAGACACACGCGTAAGCTACAAATTGGCGGGATGGTGCTGAGCTGTGCAGCAAGAGTAACATTGGCCACAAGGACAACAAGGAAAATGGGCTCCTAACCCAACTTTTATGGTAAAATACAGGTGTAATTGGGACATAGTTGACTGCTCGGAGCCATTGGCCCTTATTTACTAGGCATTTGGCATTGTATAGATATATATGGTATTCAAGGCAATGATCAGAACAGCATGTCTCATTATGTGTGGAACAGTGTTTGCTCCTATAGGGGATGATGGGAAAAAGCTTGACCCGCTCATGCAAATTTTGAAAAAAATCTTTTAAAATACCGACAATATTGTTAACCAAGAAAAAATTAATCATGTTGCTGGATAGGATTGCCAGTTTTAAATCAAGAAAAATTGAATAATATGCGGTACATACAATTATTTCTTTAGGTGCTACTGCATATGAAAGTTTACTCAAAGGAAACTACATTCCAGTAATAGGTAAGATTAGAAATCAAATAACGATATAGAAAGAGCATGCGTTTCTTTACTGGTACATAGATTGTGTATGTGCACAATACCCGGAGATGGAGAAAGCATAAGTGGTCTTATCAGTGAAAGTGAAGTCTTCAAAGCCTGGCATGAAAATGATCTTTAACAAATCAGTCCCCCGCCCTGCTGAGGACAAAAATCTACAGGCAGGGCACAGTTCTACAGACAGAAAGGCTGCTTCCAACATGCAGAGACAAACATTCACCCTGTACCTCAGCGGTTCTGGTAGATCTGTGAGCGGTGCAACACAAAACAATGGGGCTCCCTTCAGAATGTGATGAGGAGCCCCCCAGTCTCCCATATCTCATCGATGTTTACTGAGCTTCTGCTGAATGTGGGCCCCTGAAGGTTTGGGGGCCCCCTGAAGGGGGGGTGTGGGGGGGGCTGTGCTGCAGGGGCTGCAAGGCATGTGTTACACCCCTGGGATCTGTGGGTTCTGGACCTGTACCATGAGTCCTAGATCGGCAACGCTCCTTCAGTCCCACATTATGAAGTTCAATGCAATAGGCTAAAGGGGAAGCCTTTTTCACCCAGGGAACAGTAGAATGAGGAAGGTACAGAGAAAAGGTAAAGGAAAGAAGTGGGCAGACTCTTGAGCCAAGGGTCTGAGTGCCATGGAGTTGAGCTCACTAGTTTCACACATGAAAAAGCCACACTTTAGGGCGGGCCTATTGCTACCACCGTTTTATGAATTAGTTTGCTGCTCCTTTAATGCTGCATGGCCACTTGCCTGCTCCCTTAGCCACATAGTGTTCAGGTCATTAATGACATGAAATCTTGTGTGACTTAGTGAAGGCCTGAGAAGGGGGCGTGGTAATGTCAGCCGCATGAAATCCAAAAATCAGGTTCCCTATGTCTATCCTACCCGGAAAGTGGGCAGTGGCAAGATAACAGACCCTGCAGACTCCTGAGGAGATGGGAGGCCTTCGACCTGTGCAGACCAGGAAGACACAGCAGGTATGACTCCCATAAATGACACACGCAAAATAACGCAGACTTCCTCTTCTGCCTGCCACTGCTAGACTTACAACCAGGCCTAGCTCTTTTATTCTTAATTATTTTCTTTCTGCTTCAGTCTTTACCTTTCTTTCTCTCTCAGCCTTTCTTTTCTCATCCTAAGAAAATTACATTTAATAGCCTGTGACACTTTACCTGCATCTGGCAACGCATACTGGAGTTTGTACACTAGCTTCCTTTGCTCAAGACAGAAATCTCATTCAGACTCAGCATATGAGCACCCCTCGCCACCACATCTTTGTTTTCTTAAGTAAAGAAGGAGCAACAGATCTGCTCGCTTCTTCTATCCGTTGGAGCCCCCCTCTCCCTTCCCACCTCAGATCCCTCATAATGCACCTTCATGTAAAATCCTCAAGCTGCAGTAAGTGGGTCAGTTTTTCTTGTGTCTTCCTAGTTCCCTGGGAGGAATCTTCATCAGGACAAATGAACTGTCAGAGAAGTCAATTCCCACCCAGAATATTGAAAAACAGAAATACCAGAAGCCAAATAAAGAAGCATATTTTCTGTTTCAATTACTCATTTTTCTAAACTATTTTTAGGCACTCACTGGGCATTTCGTAGCGACACTGTCATCTGTTTACCTTCCCGTTTCTCTATAGGGACATGCTTTGTTTATCTTATTAAGGGGCTGGGCTACTGTGTGTCACAGTTCGGATCCTTTTAACTGAGTGCTTCATATTTAGCACAAAATACATTTTGTTGACCACAGGCGAGTTAAAATGAGCACATTTCACAGATGTCTCGCAGTGCAAATGGCATAGCAATTGTAGATGTTTTAGGGGTGGTGTAGCAGGGAGGATCTGCCATCTTTTGCTGTGGGTCTGTGAGGGACACCTCTGTTGTTGAGGTAGCTGTTTGCGCTATACAAGCTCCAGTATTATTATTATTATTATTATTATTATACCATACGTTTTAATGTGCTGGACCTGGATGGACATCATGGGGGACGATTACATGTTGTGCTTTAGTGTTTGTGCACCACGTGCTAATGGATCCACAGTGTGACTGCACTCAAAGGCACTCACATATTTTGTGCATCAAAAACATCTTTGAAGTTGCTATTTTTAGCTGAATGCCAAATGTTTCAATGTGCAATTCACAAAAAAGTCGCTGTTATTTAAATCATAATTTAATGTTACACATTTTTTGGTACAAAATATGCAAGTGCTTCTTAACACATGCACATTTTGAGCACCTACACAATATGGCACAAAATGACTTAAAATCAACCTGCAGTGCGTAAACATTTGCACTCACCATCTAGTCTGACCTTTATTGTGTGACCCAGACACTGGGATGATGCCTGATTTTGCATTCCAAGGAAATTAGGTCCTGTTTGGTTGATGCTCGTCAGGATTTTTAGAAAAATTAAGAAAGGCGTGGTGGAGTATGGAATCTTCTTTAAACTGTGTCAGAAGATTAATCATGAGGCAGGGACAAGGATTAAGGATCCCTTGTCTGCAATGCAGGGATAACAAACATTCAAATATGTGTGCCTGTCAGAAACATATTCCCACTCTTTAATACCCACTTCCTGCCATTGGGAGCAGATTTATTTTCCCCTAATATTACATCATTCAGGTGTAATATTACTTGTAAGCTAATATACACTTGTGTTTTTTGAAGTGCGTGTGTGAATTTGCACTCCGCAATCAGGGCCTTTTACACACCTAGGTGAGCAAATCGAATTGCGAAACAAGCCCAGGCACCTTAAAGGGATCAAAACCCTCGAATCCTGTGCAGCTGATGCTGTGCTGTCTGCCCTGGTGGCAGTGGAGCATTGCTCGTGCCCGGTGTGCTCCACAGAGCGCTCTCTGGTGGGAGATGGGATGGTGAGACTCAGAGGAGGATGGGATTTACATTCCCACTTTCGGCATCAAAAGGAAAGGGCACTTCCATGCTGGCGACTGGCCTTCAGTAGGACAACATGCAGGAGGCCCCTTGCTGCTCAAGAAGACTCTTGACAATGGTGCCCCAGCACCGGCTCAACTAAAGCAAAGCATCCGGGCCCTTGGGTAGACTCGGCGGCTTATAGAAAGAGAGGAGCATGGTACAGTACGACCAAAGGGGGCGAAGGCGGAGAGAAAGGAACGCAGGTTGAGGTAATGCCTGGTGAACAATGAGATGCAGTGGGGCAGACGACCCCAAAATGGGACACTTTATTGTAATTATGGTGCAAGATGGGAGCTCATCTTGGCTTCTGTTTTGACCTTTTGGGTTACCTTTTATAAACTCCTGACACTGAGAGGGGCTAATGGACGCTTTTGGGGGCTAAGAGATGCTTTATAGCAGAAAGCTGGAGTCTGCTGGCTTGTGGTTGTAAAGATATCCTACTGGGTGTACAATATGAAGCATAAACAAGAGAACATCACAGAAGAAATAAATGAGCACAGAACACTCGTGGCTCCCGTCTTCCGTCCACAGCGGTCTCACAACACATTCAAATGTAAACATTGCTCATGTTATCTGCCACGTCTTCCCAACAGATTCAGTGTACAGAAGAACCTGGAAGGGACAAGTGGGGAAGTGCAGGCTCGAGCACAAATGTTGATCCTCGCCTAGACACCTTCGCTGACAGCGGGCGCAGCTTGTGCTTGTTGGACAACAGTGTTTGCTTTAATTATTGCAGATTGTATCCCGCGCTCCTGGGTAACTGCTAATAATGACATTCAAGGTTTTACAAGGAAAGATATTAGTCCATTAGCATTTATATTGCCTCTCACTTCATAAAACTATCCGAGGCCCTTTACAAAGAGGCCCTCTCCACTCAGTCTGGCGGGGAAGTGATAAAGCGAGCAGGAGCCATCGCTGTGTCTATAGCTCGGCAACTGAGGGCCCAGGCAAATGAATGACTATCAGCGCGAGGACAATCAGGGCCACTCATCAAGCGAAATTCAATGTATTGCCATGCCAATGCCAGCCGCTGCAGATGCATTCGCTTTCAGTGGCAGGATGGACTGCCTTATTCTAACTCCAGGGGTAGGCATCAATCTTTTTAAGGGCTTTGTTAGACTCCGCCAGCCAGGAATAACAAATTAACAAGTAACAAACCTGTATAGAATGAAAAGGGCACAATTTATAGTGGCAATCCGCTTTCATATAAGGGCGCTAGTCTTTTTCATTTACTGTGCCAGTCCAGGGAGAAATAAAATACAGTTCACCCAGCAGACAAGTTGACATCTCAGCAACCAACCACTGAAGTCACTAAACTAACAGACTTCTGTTCCAATATACTATACACAGCAATATTAACTAACCCAAAATCAAACGCACACAAGGGAAGGCAGAGAAGCCCTTTCCAGAGCACCGAGCCCATCCCTCACATGCTGTACCTGTCTATGACTGATCGGTGTAGGTCAGTCTTCTCTTCCGCCTTTCTCATACGCACCCTGAGGGAGGCTCTGCAGTGAGTCCTTTGTTAGCAGCCATTTATTTGGTTGCGAAGACAGTGTCGGTGCACTTGGAGGGCAGGATTATCACTTGCTTTGGACTTCTTGAAACTCTGCCCATGTGTGAGGAGAAAGGCCAGAGTGACCAAACACCACACTGATCAACAGACTTATGATCGGGGTACAAACTGTCTCTCTTCATCTCCTTCGGTGCCCCCCGGGTCACACTACTCCATAGGGAGTCTGAATCAGGGTAGATTATGCAAAGAGCCCTTAAGAGCCTTTGGGAAAATGGCGTTGAACCTGTATGCTTTTTTGCTAGCCTCGATTGGATTATGGCCCCTGCGTCTCAGACAACAGTTGTTGAATAATTGAATGAGGCACAGACACTGAAGCAAAATGACTGAATCACGATGCCGAAGAGCAAGCGAAAGAGAAGATGAGTGTGGAGGACTTCCTGCCCATGAACCAATTATAGAGCTTTGGGATGCCCTATTTCTCTATTTTATTTATTTTTTGTCAAGTTATGTTACATTGGGCCAGATGTACATAGACTTCCATTTGGGATTTCCTAATAGCAATTTGCAATTAGGAAATCGCAACAATGTGTTTTACACTGTTTGCGATTCCCAATGGGTCGCAAGGGACATGCCTAATTAATATTCATGAGGCAGGTCGCAATTTGCAACCCATTGGGAATGGCTGGCACTCACATGGATGGTGGCCTGATGGGTCACATCTCTGTGACTGCTTTTTAAATAGAGTATTTTTTTACTTTGAAATGCAGCCTGTTTTCCTTAAAAGAAAACGGGATGCATTAAAAAAAAAGAAAAATGAAAGTTTCCTTTTAATTTTTTAAGAATAGGCAGTGGTCTGAGGGACCTGGTGCATTGTTTTACGGGAGGAGGTACGTGTCCCCCCTTCGTGGGCCATTTGTGGCCCGTGGGACCCAATTCCCCGGGGTCCACCAGTATATGGGGGAGGGGGCACGCAACTGCCCTCCCCAGGCCAATTTCAGCCCTGGGGAGGCCATCTCTCAGGCCTGGCCATATTATGAAGGGGGCACGCAGCCCCCATCCCCATGCCGATTTTCGCCCCAGGGACCCCCATCCCTGGGGCGCAGCACCTTTTTAAATGGGGAGGTGGGCACGCAGCCCCCTCCCTGGGCCAATATCGACCCGGGGACCCCATCTCCTGGAGCCCAGCCAATTACTAAAGTGGGAGGAGGATCCATCTCCCGGGGCCCGGCCAACAAAGGGTAGATGCCCTGGTTCTCACCCAGGGCACCCGCCTTAACTTGCTTGGGGGCTGCATGGGGTGCCCCAATGTCCCTCTGCCCTAGCCGGCTCCCCACATCCAGCAGGTGCCGGCATTGCTCCCGGCCGCAGGGAGCAGCTAAAATTACTGTTCCCTGTGGGCGGGAGCAATATTCAGATCTGTTTCCCTGCCCACATCACTGTGGGCAGGGAAAAGATCTGAAGTCTTCTCCCAGCTGGCGGGAGCATTTTTAAAGAAACTGCTCCCGCCAACCGGGAGCAAACATAGATTTCCTTGCCAGTGTGGGCAGAGAAACTATGTCCCACTGGTGAACACTCGGTGACATAGCAGGATCCGGCACTTGAGAGTGGGGTCGCCAGGGCCATTAATGGCTCTAGGAGGAAGGCCCCGTGACCCCCCTCCCCTTTGTTATGGCCATGCAGCCATAAGTGGTGGCAACCAATCAAATCTCAGCTTGAGATCTGTCGGATCCACAGAGGATTTGCATCCCTAGATTTACATAAATCTTTTTTTTAATTACTTAAAAACTACTGCACGAATTTAAACCACATTACAAAAAGAGATCTTTCTTGACCATAATCAGGCTTTCTGCCAAATTTGGTGTAATTCTGTTCAGCGGTGCGGGCTGTAGTTGTGTCTTAACTCACAATGGAAAATTGCACGAGGAAAACGTGTCGTGGGACCCCCTTTTTTCCAGTTCCCCGCATGACGAATCACCACGAAACTTTCCAGACTGCAGCTTAAATGAGCAGCAAACTTGTTTTGAAAATTGCGTGAAGGTTCGGCACACGGCGCCAAGTAGGTTATGTATATATATATATAAATAATGCCAGCGCCAGCGATTTCAAATTTAATTACAATTCTTCTCACCACAGGGATTGGACCTTGGAATGGCCCCCTGCAACTTCAAAGACACTATGCACGGGGATGAGGTGTCTGCGCTAACTGTTTGAATTTTCTAAGCATCACCCACTGAAGGGAATGAATTGGGAGACTGAAAGCAAACTACCAAGACCAACATGCCTTATCTCAAGTCCATCGTGACGCCCACCAGGGGGCAAACATTTAAAAATGAGCTATTGCAATAGCTTGCTTTTTGACTTCACAGATGCTTCTGGCTTCCTTTGAAAAAGGTCTAGGTAGACCGAAATGCATCAGGACTATGAATGCCAGCGCCAGCGCTTTCAAATTTAATTAAAATCCTTCTCACCTCACCTAATGTGTGCGGCTCACTCCTTTCGTTGAAGAGAGGTCTGTTGTCATATATATATATAAATAAATAAATAAATATATATAATATATATATATATATATATCTCAATAGAGAGATAGCTAGAAAGATAGATGGATAGATAGATAGAGAGATAGATAGATAAACCAGCAAAACTATTTGTGATAAACCGAAATGCTAATTATTATGGCTATATTTACATAAATATCACATCCTAAAATGATTAGGAAGCAGTGATCTCGACTTTGGAAGGGTGGGGGCAAATGGAATGGATGTATAGCAAATGCAAATTAAATACAAGAGTAGGGCAAAGCTCAAGAGCTGGAAGTAGTAGAACAAGTGGTAGATAGAGCAGAGGAAATATTGAGAATTGGGGTGGATGAAGGTCTAAACTATGACTGTGAAGTTGGGCATAGTCAGAAATGTTTGCTTAGACAAAGCAGGCGTAGCTTCTTGAGTACACAAACTTCACACAAAGCATAGTAAAATTTGCCTGGCCTCAGGGTCACAAGATTTTCTGGCACCGGATGTCACATGGGCTGTACATACTGCGTGAGGAAAAGCTGAGGACAACCACTGAAACCCCTTCCTCCGGCAGTAAGGGATGCAATATTGTGGAAGTACACAGAAGGGGGTTCGTGGGGTGGGAAGGTGTAGGGGGAGTTAGGAAGGTAAAGGAAAGTTGGGTGGTGAAGGTGGGGAGGTCGGGGTGAAGCTATGGCATGCAAGAAAGGAGTGAAGAGGATGGGGAGATACTCTGTGCACTGGTGGGTGCCGCTGAGGTACAGTAGTCCACCCACTGTCCTACATTGCCCTCTGTGGCATTGGGAGGAATTTCCTGCTGCGTGAAAGAGAGCTGAAATGCCACCTTTATTTAAAAAAAGAAAAACCAAAGTTGTATTATATGTTTGGAGATGCATCTGGATGTGTAGGTTATCCAGGGGTGAAACCTCTGTCTTAAATTGTGTCATTCTCTGTATCAGGATGAACATGGCTCATGGCAGATCAGTATACAACGGGGGTCTCCACCCTTTTTTTTAACAAAAGCTACTTATGTTGATTGGAATTCATCCCAAGCTACTAGTATTATTAGTGGTGTAGTAGTGACCACATCAAACAAGATTACATTAGGGTAATACATAACAGTCGAAGCTGCAATGCCACTGGCTCCAGGGTAATAATATTAGTAATGTCTGCTCAATTCCACATGATTTATCACTCAAATATGAGCTTTAAATATATTTTGGAAATTCAAACTTGTTTCTCCAAGCATCAGCTTCTGAGTTTTGCAAATACACACATTTTCATCTCGAATAAACACTTTTATATTTTGGTATACATTTATTAGTTCAACCAAACAAAAGCTTCTAACTTAGTAGACTGGGTTGCACCCAGAAGAGCTACTTTCAGTTTGCTGGCGAGCTTCTTGTAGCTCCCGATCAACTCGTTGGAGAAGCCTGCTATACACAGTAATCTTTGTGTTTTATTCTGCACAAAGAACACGTTTGTAGAATTGTGCATCTACAAAAGCTGGACTAGAGCAAATGGCTCTGAATACAGAGACATCAAAGATACAGAGAAGAACATCTGCCAAGTAATAAGTCTTTTGGCCCAGTGCCTACTGTTCATAATCTCAGAAGATATTCAAATAGAAAAGCTGACAGATGAATTGTATTGGGCTCATGAAATTCAATCATTTAAAGAAAAAATCCAATCTTTTTTTCATTTCAGTCAGTATTCAGGGGCTCTGACTTTACGTTAGACAATTTGCCATCTCTGGTGTGGAGCCAAAAAACAATTTTTCACTCTTTACTAAGAGTCTGTTCGTGTTTTTTCTGGAGCCAAGATGAAAGCAGCTTCTTGTAGAGATCCAAGCACTGGGACAACACATCATTTCAGTGCCCCCTCTCTTATATGTTGAAATATTTTTGCATGTAGCTTTATCACAATGTTCTGACATAGTTTTGTTTTAAACATAGTTTATTTCTAAAGAAAGTGTGGGGAGCTTTTTTGTTTTGTTTTTCATCACTCCATCTCCTAGTTTGCCCCTATGACAGTCCCTTATTTGGTGCTGCAATGATGGCTTCTTGACACCTCTTTCTGTATCGATCCTTTATTCTCTAATTCTATTTTATTCTCTAATCACCTGCCATCTTCTCTCCAGACTTGGTTTAGTAGCGGAAACAATATGTAGCGCCTGTTCTATTGTAGAATTCAGCACGAAGAAACGAGTGTAAACATTTTTGGGGCCCATTCTTAGCACGACACCTTTTGGAAGATTAGTGCAGGAGGCGCTACCTTGATCAGATTCTGCCTTATACCTCAACAGAAGCTGTTTGCTGGCAGTAACATGGAGACTGAACCTGCATACATCAGGGTCGGGAAACCGCCTGCTCTTTTTATGCTCATTCGGTAAATAAACTTTAAATGACGAGAACAAACTCAGTAAGGACCCAGGGAGGATATTACGTGGCTTAAGGAGAATGCGCACCTGATTTAGCGGAAAAATAAAATGAGCACCCTTCGCTTTCATAATATTTTTTAAAATATTAGCTTTATTTTAAAAAGGATTCGAAAACGACAACATTGATTCATATTATTTAACCAAAATTTGTTCATGTCCTCTCACCTGTGCGGTGTGTGAGACTGACCGCGTTTTTTTTTTTACTACCAAAGGTAAACATACCTGCTTAGTGCAATGACTATAGTGAATGTCAGTAAACCTTCAGCTTTCATGTGATTTTATATTTTTATTGCAGACCCAGGGTCATCTAAAGGATTTTGGAGCCCTAAGCAAGAGATCCTGTCCATAACACGTTAGTACAGTATTACCCATTTTCTGGTATTTCAAGCCCGATGATGGTAAACAATATTGAATAATGATTCAAAGGCTGAGCTGGAGAGAATAAATTTGAGGTAGGGGGAAAGTACACTCTTCCAGGGGGGGCATTTGGAAGGTGGGGCCTGGGCAGCTGTCAACGCCTTAAAACATCTCTGTGTAGATTAATTAATCTGAATTCTGGCAACCCATATACGAGGCAGAATAAGGCCATTAATGGACAACTGCTCTTGCGTGTCCCACCGTGTTTTATCTGGCCGCCACCGAACTCAAACTGCAAGAAGACATGACCACGGATTTTGTAACTGCTTGAAAAGTCCTTCTGAAACCACTATGAATGACTTCTTGGCTTCCATCTGCCAGACATTCAAACCGTTGACACTACACAATGACTTTTCTGTGCTTTCTCTTCATTAAATGAATACAATCTCATCTTTCTGTGAGAAGTAAAATTGCAAAGGTATCTCAAAAGTCAATGGAACTTGTAGTTTCATACCAGTTATTAAACTCCATAACGTGAAGTAAAAATTGACATGTTCCTGTGTTTCTACCACAAACGATTGCTTGGTTGGTTGAGTGACCAGCTGTAAAAAGTAAGTTGTTTAATCAGCATGAGATGGCAGTGTACTCCAGCTGGAGCAACGCAGCTCCGATCATGTCAAGAGTCATAAAACAAGTAGCATTGAGTTAGGTAATAAGAACGCTTTAGAGACAGTTTACCGTCTGTCCGAATGGTAAATGTGATCAGCGATGGGTTACAAAAGAGCCTGCTTGCACACTTAAACAGACCTATTGGCTCTTTAGGTGGCTTCAGCTGTCTGGAGGTGAACACCTATTGTGGACCATACCAATACCATACAGGGGGCTTAGAGCCCACCAGAGATAAAAATTGATTGGCTTTAATCTTACTTTCATTTGCTGCTTCTTATTCGATGGCTTCCCTTCCTCTGTCTTCTTGTGTTTGCCCCACCCTTGGAGCATATCCTCTTTCCATTCTTTTGATTGACTAACTTGTATCCTTCCACATTTTAGGAACTACGTTTTCCTTTTTCATTAAGCACTCCATGAGAGTGCAGGGTTTTTTGATGCTCTCTCTTGGGTGCTGCTCCTCCTCCCTTGAAATACAAGCTCCCACGGCGGCCCTTTCACCCAGAACTCCATTTCCCTTCTACCCCTTGCGGTTCAGCAAACTCTTTCATTTTCGGCTTTTTCTTTTTGCAAGGCTCAGGCAGCTAGCATTTTTGTTATCGTTTTTCCCCCCCGCACTCCACAGGCACTTTAATCTCAAGATAAATACTAGCTTTGGCACAGTGATTGGTTGGGCCTAGTTCAGAAGGAGGAATGCAAGTAAACACTGCCTGTCACAGCAGAGTGCTTCACTGGCAGGACTCCTCACTGAAAAACACCCCCGTCTCATCCAGCCATAGATACCTCCCAATGCGTAAAGGTAGCCACCATGTGGAAGTTTGTGGACATGAGAGCAGAAAGGTATGTAAATTTACCCAGTACTCTTGTTTTTTAAAGCATTTTGTTCCGATGCTTGACTATACAAGCATAGATGGACACCCATTCTAAGTGGACTGGATCGTATGTGTTGGGAAGTGTACATCTTACTACCAGTCATCCGAGCAATACATGCTGTGTACATGCTATTCACCTATACTTCTAACGAGCAGGCTCTGCTTACATGGGAAGAAATAGACTACCAACAAGCCCCATATTATCTCCATTTACTTAGCTCTCCATGCTCAACACGAGCCTAACCAAGAAAAGACCATTAAAGCCGGGAGCTTCATCTGATTCTGCACACTTTCTGGTCCTTCCAACATAGGGGCCGATTATGATGCCATAGGAAACAGCTCCGACCCTCGGCCAGAGTTGTTTCCATAGCATCGTAATCTCCTATTTGGATTCATTTCTGACCGACCCATTTGGATGGAGTCGGCCGGAAATGAATCCAAACTGGATTTCTGAATGGCTTCTGATGGGCTCGGAGAGCCCGTCTGCCATTTGGAAAGCCTCCTGTAATCCCAAGGGCGGCTCTTTCCGCCCGAGGGACTATGTCGGATTCCGACAGCCATTCTGTGCCTGCCTTTCCGACACAGAAAGGCTGTCGGAAGTCGACTTTGGGGGACAGGGCCCCCATGGGTGCAAGGCTTCCGGATGGCGGCCGAGGGGGCACCTATGGTGCCCTCCTGTTGATCCCTGCACTCCGTGGCAGGCACCTCAAGTGCCTGCCACGGGGTGCAGCGATCAACTGCACCTCTTCACTTTACACTGAGAGCATGCATTCCGGTTGGAATGCATCTTAATTGCTGGGTTGGGACCGCCGACAGGAGGTCGGTCAGTCCCAGTACCCAAACGATGTCAGACGGACTCAGGTCCGTCCGACATCGTAATCGGGACCATAGTGTTCAAAGAGATATTTCACAAAGCATGACTAATTAGGAGGATAATGCTCTCTTACCCACGCCCACTTTACGAAAGATTCTTCTTGTCAGTCAGTCAGTTAATAATACTTTATTCAGTCATTTAAAACCACATAAAGTCAACAACCATTAAAACCAAGTATGTTCAAAGAAAAATAAAATATATAAATACGATTACAAGCCAACCATAAAAATATAATGTCACAGTACAATCATTAAGACAGCAAAAGTAACAGCTCATTAATTAAGCAGCCCCATGATCATAAAATAACTTCTTCCTAAGCGTAAGGGCACCAGAAAAGAAGCTTGCAACCCCAAAACAGACCAAGGGGGAAAAGAGCATTTGTAAATTGAATATTTCTAAACAAGCGAATAATAAATCTGGGCCTTAATGTACAATAAAAATCACAGAAGAATATAAAATGCATGGTGATTTGCTCAGAAAAAGTGTCGCAAGGACACGGTTTCAAATCTCCCAACTTGTGAAACCCTTTTGAAACAGCTAAGACCCAATATATTATGTTAAACCTGAACCTTGTCAATAAAAAATGATGATGCGCATTATTTACAATCATCAAGTATGGTTCTTCCCAAAAGCATGTTGTGAATAGAATGTATTGTTTCACAGTGGATTTAAGAAGTTCCCTTTCATCCCTTTCACACTGCCACCTAGATAGAAACATTGTTTAGGTCCAGCAACTTCCTTGGCCATAAAGGTCTGGGATTGGTAAATAATTCTGTGCGTCCCACACACCACAGCATATCCTTGACATACCCCAGCCAGGGGATACAAAGTGCTCCCTCAAGTGATCGACCATCCTCAATCCCAAGTTGGTTAAGAAAAGGAGCTGAGTTAGACCAGATTCTAAGACACCGCATAACGGGGCCAGGACGATAAGATTGGTGATGCACCCCAGTCCTACCTCCTCGCGAACCACAAACAATGGGGAGCTTGTGGGGACCGCTGGAAGCCAGCGCAAAAAAATATTTTCAACCACCTGGAGCTCTCTGACATCTTTATATCCCCACACATCACCCCCATAGCTTGTCACTGGGATACACTTTTCTCGATATACCTTAACTAGGTCCTGCACTCGTTTAGCCCAGAGTCTCTTGGCAAAATCCACTGTCGCACCTACAGCTCTCAATAAAATGTTTTTTTAAGGGATTTTTGACGGATCCATGACCCTCTATCATCAAATATCGACAGCCTAATTCTATCAATCTACTACTATAATTCATACTCTGGAGCAACCACGAATGACCTGAACAAACAGCAGACCATCCAACGTTATGCAGCCAATCTGAGGGGATTAAAGAAAGTTGTCCACACCAAGTCGGCGCACACAGTCCTCTGTTGGATCATAGGAGAATAACCCTTGCTTCTCAACAGACTGATATACTCAAGTAGCACATTGTAAACAGAGCCACAAAAATGCGTCTAAAACACCTTCCAACGCTATGCACCATCATGACACCTCCATTGCTGGTGCAAGTCTCTGATTAACCATCACCCAACAAACTTCAGATACTTTTCCAGTGAATCCTGCGGGCCATAATATCTTTGCAATCACTAGAAGGTTTCTCATAGAGAAACTACTAACAACACTACACAGCGAGGTCTTCTCAGTTCATGCCGTTTTACCACATCAGCCAAAGAAGAATCATCATCTGCGCGTTATTACCACTGCAACACATTTGTGTGATACATGTCCTGCAATGGCCTTCTGTCCCGTAACACACCTGTTGTATGAGTGACATCCTGGAAGCAGGTCTAGAGACTGTAGTCGGGAGTGAAGAGTTTGTGCGATGTATCAGGGGTCGGGAGAGGCAGCTAGAAGCCAAAGTTCAATATGGCGGTAGGCAGTAGTTTATGGGCTGACTGGTGGCAGTTACAGGGAGGAAGAGGGCTGGAAGAGGCTAACAGCACAGACCTCAAAGGCGAAGGGTGAGATGCAGAAGAGAGAGGAGACCAGTCCTTCATCCACCCTTCACTGGGCCGTCACTGCATGGCGCGTGTAGCCCTCAGAGGAGACTCTGGCTGTTGAAGCTGCACCCACCAGAATATCAGTAACTACCACATGAGTGCAGTTTGAAATGACACAGAGAATCTGTGCTGTTTTCTTGCTCCTAGTTACTGAACTGTCTCTGCGGCACTCTTGTCTGCTTTCCATGTCTAGAATCAAACCCTCTAGCCCCTCATCCAATTTCTCTGGTAGTACAGTTGAGGGCCTACTATCTTGATGTAGGTATAACCTTTTTGAGAGAATATATATTGCACAGTTAACTTCATGCATTTCTATGATCAGTGTTTTTGTTTTTTACTATAATTGAAAGTCTCACTCCCATTTAGATTTCTGGGACTTTGTTTGCTACCAGCGGGTCGCGCGGCCTTTGGCAGCACTCCCAAGGAAGTCCTGAATGAACGAAGTTTGGGAATCCTCCTCAAACATCTCGAACTCACAAAGTGAGAATTCACTGCTTGCCCATGCATAATTGGGCACAATGGGCCTGTTTGAAGCACAGCAAATGACCTGTGTTTTAATCTACGCCGAGACGCATTCCGGAGCCATCCATTGGCTCTGGGATCTCCTATTTGTGTAAATTCGCTGGCTGCGGTCCTCACCAAGCCTCCTTTCACAGAGTAATTTCTCAATGCACTGTTCGCTCAAGCAGTCTGCGCCACCCATCGCCCTCGCAGCTCATGCCCTAAATGCGCAAAAGTACAAAAGTCAAATCCTAATTAAAAGATTCTTGCAAAGCACATGCACCACCCATTCAATTTGCACCAAGGTAGCAACATGCCAAGGAAAGCAAGTGATAAACAAACATTTGTAAACACAACAGCAAAAAACTATGTCCATTTGTTCGCTTTTTTTGGCGGTCTATGTTAAGTGTCGACTCGAGGGCCTGGAAATGTACATTTCTTGTAGAATTCTTCCATGTGGATCTCATAGGATTTGATTATAGTTTGATCTACGTAGAAATGTTTTCTAGCAAATATGGCAGGCCGAGTCCGAAAAAGTTATATGTGAGAATACTGTTAGCATAAGTATTGTCAGAGAAATATTGCGCCATGAATATCGTTTACAAAAATAGTGTCCTATTGGATGTAGATTTTCTATTATTTAACTCCATTGGTGCAATATTTATGTAAATTTAGAACTCAATATTTATGTCAAACAATATTATAGTTAAGATATTCTGGTACTAGACCGTTTAAGTGCAGTGTGAGCTGTATCCAACCCAGTTGAACGTGTACACCACAATAAAATCATATACATGGGCACTACATTTTCCTCGGTAAGTAATGTAGATCATGGATTTGTAGAACACCACATTAAAAAGCAGGCAAATGCACGAGTAGGGGCAGGGTGCAACGTTGTTAGTTGTTTTTTTACTACCTTTGTGAAGCTCCATCGAAAACATTACAACTTCACATAGCTTGGAAAGTTTTTCATGTCAGGATATTCATGTGAAAATCATGACCTTTGTCGAAATTGACGTTGCATACACCTTGTTCAATGTAATAATCAATCCATTTGAACTTGTTAGTGTGATTTACACCTTTCACACACAATCAACTCAAGTAATGAATGGATAGTATTCACAAAAGGAGTCAAACACAAAAAAGGTGATGGGAGGAATGCTTGCAATAAGTCTAATCACAGATAATTTCTTGAGGTAGCATTTCAACACATCAATCTGTTACCCACCATGCCACACCAGTTTGGACCCAGCCATGTGCAAATCAGTCTGGCCTGGCAGTTTGGGCTGGACTGTTTCTATTGGAGCAGGGTCAAGACTGATTTACATATAGCTGGGTCCAAGCTGAGGTGGCATAGTGAGCAAAAGAATAATGGATTGGAATGCTACCCTAAGAGACTGACAGTGACTAGACTTATTGCAAGGATTCCTCCCATCGCCTTTTGTGTGTTTTATTTAACACCCTAGGTGGCTATGGTTATGTAAGCCTTGATGTGGGTCCCCTGCTCACTGTGCCACTGGAACCTAGCTGCACCCGACTGAGGAGCCCCATTCAGGGTGAAACCGGTCATTGATTGCTTATGTTTCGGTTCAGAGAGGACCTGGCCTGGAACTTGGGATAGCATTCTAACCTATCACCTTTTTCTGTGTTTTATGTAATGTCTAAGTGGCCAAGGGTATGTCCCAGTGGGCTCCTCGCCGTGGGTGGACTGGCCTATATGTCAATCAGGCTGAGCCTGATGGGCTGGTCTGACAGGTCACTTTGTGGGACTTGTTTTTTGGCTGTTTGTGGCCCTGTTTTATGGTCTGCTGGGCTGGTTTCTACTGATGATTTACTGATATTAAAACAAACATTGCCTGCAGCAAGCTCAAATCCATGTAGTCTTCCAGACCTTGGAAAACACTTATACAGCGTGTCTTTACATACAAGTTCATAACTGACACAATTTGCAAACATGGGCCACTTTTCACTTATCTAATACACTAATTGAGGCCACTTTTATTATTATTTTGGTGCCCAGGCCTATTTTCTGTCCCAGTCCAACTCTGCCCTTGCTCACTGTCCCACTGGAACCAAGCTGTACCCGACTGACTAGCTGCTGTCAAGCAAAACCGGTGTTGAGCTGCTTGCATTCCAGTTCAGGAGAGACCTGGCCTGGCAGTTCAGGCTAGTCTGTTTCTATTGGAGCAGGGTCAAGACTGATTTGCATATGGCTGGGTCCAAAACTAAGGTGGCACAGTGGGCAAAAGAACGATGGGTTGAATGCAGCCCAGAGCGATTGCTAGTGGCTAGTTGCTAGCTTGCTAGTGGCTAGACTTATTGCAAGCATGCCTCCCATCTGCTTTTGCGTGTTTCAATTCACAAAAGGTGACCTTGCACCAGTGGCGGCCGGCGGGGTACAGTACGGCGTGCGCGCTCGCGAACAAATGCAATTAAAAATCTATAAATAAACACGCGCACAAGAAATAAAATATAAAAGTATGAAAATAAACGGGCGAGTACAAATAAAGTTAAAAATTATTAAAGTAAACTTACCTTAGGAAAGGACCTCCTGCTCCCAACATCTCCTGACTCCAGTTCAGGGACCAGGAAACTCCCTACACCAATCCTGGTGCTGCTCTCATGCTGAGAGAGCAGCGCCCTGATAGGAGGGAACGGCCTCACTCGCCACTCCCATGGACACTGGAGCCCTGCACTTACTCTAACCCAGCAGTCTTAAGACAGCTGGGTTAGAGCTTTCAAAGTGTGCATGTGTGGCTGGCCGTTGCAAGAAGGCAGGCCAAAGGGACATGCACACTTTGAAAAGTGCAGAAACAGCCTCCCTGCTGCTGTCATTCAGCAGCAGCCCCCGCCCCCGTCCTGACGTTCGACTCAGGACGGGAGGATGAAAAATAAAATGGTAATGAATTACGATTTTATTTTTCATCTCTGGGCTTTGAGGGAATTTTTATGTGGGGCAACGCTCCTTTGCTCACGCGGAGGAGCCTCCCCTGCCTTGCACTCATGAATTATTTTACTCATGGGCAATATTTCCACACAATGGAGTAATATTGCTCATGAGGTAATCTCACTCAAGGGGTGGAAGTGAGCATTCAAGTGTAGTGTAGCGTTTCTCTGGTACCTGTGGGAACACCCATAAACGTGTGAGTGCTCTCATTCTTCACGCCAACCCATTCCCAGCCTGGAAACAGTAAGGGCAAAAATAAATTCCTCTCAAGGTAGTAAAAGAAAGGCAACAGTAAAAATTGGTAGGGTTGTAGGGAACGCAGTTTCGCATCGGAAAATATATTTTCCGCACAGAGGAAATAAAATTGTGCCATTGCACAAAGATAAGGGCATTTCATAATGCTTAACACATACAATAATGCACACAATAATGCACGCCCCTAGACATGAGCCAACAGGGCTGTGTTGTTCTATGTATTCAATGGCAATGGATAGCCATATCCATTGAAGGGAATCTGCCTGTATGGGAATCCATGGGCACACTCATGACAATAATCTAGAGTAATGCAGAAATGCATGGAACTATGTCTTGTGTTCACAGACCTCTCATGGATCTGACCCTATTTCAGTAGAATGTCAGTGTTGCATACGCGTTAGGTCATGTAGTGTAAGAGAGGTTTTAGTAGAGAAATTTGCTTTGAATTGGTAACAACTATTTGTCATTTTAAAACAGGATGAGGCAGATCTCAAATCAGATTAATGTGGCAAGCTAACAGAGGGCCAGGCAAAGCATGCCTAGCAGCACTATGTGGAATGAAACGTTGAAAAAAGAGGACAAAAAGCCTACAGTGGCAGATTGTGGCTAAAATAACCCTGAAAGTCACACCAAAGAACAAATACTTAGCAAAGGTACACAAAGCATGATAGGGCAGGTTGAAGAAGAATTAGACCCTATTAGTTGTTTTGGAACTTACTGACAAGAAACAGGAGTCTTTGAAAGGCTTAATTATCAACTAACTTATTTTAGTACTCAAAGTGGATTCTGGTGGTCCAGGTCCAAGAATGAAGACGTCTATGAAAGGATGAACTGTTGAACCACTTTATGTTAGTAGTCAGAATGGAATCTGATGGCCAAGATTCAAGGATGAGCAACAAGTCAAACAAGAGGTAGGTGACAGGAAACAACTAGCAAAACAATACTGCAGCAGGAACAATGAGACCAAGAGGGCGATCATAGGGCATTAAAGAGTACACAGAGGGTGTGGGAGTGATGCCCCTGTCCTACTTGTCCAACCGGTTGTTAGGCATTAGAAGGGTTCCACAGAACCAGTGACACATGGGTGCGGTCCCACTGCAAGCACAGGAGAGAGAAGGCTGACCCTGCAGCCCAGTAACCCTGACACCAGTTAATGCGATCATTTACCATGAAAGTGTCATGAAATATATGCTGCATGGCCTCGCCATGTGAAAGCCCTGGCAGATAATCTGGTTGCATTTGTGTCGATTTAGTGACTAAAGAATTAGATCAGAGCAGAGCTGGGTCCACTGATTACAGCCAAGTCTCCATTACTGTCTGTACAAACGGCACGAGCCGGCTGCATTGTCTCGGGGTGATATGTAGTGTGGGTTGGGAACTGTTTAAGTAATTGGCAGTGAACAGCACATGTTTTCATTATAAAACAGAAAAAAATACTAATTAATGGTGATATTTTCTTTAAAAAAAATAGAGTGACACTTGGGACGTCACAAACATTGTTAGTGAGTAAGTAATTTTTATACATTCATTCAAAAGTGCCTGCGATATGGTGGAAAGCAATGCGTGTATTTTTCCAGATACAAACACTGGAAAAAATAGAAAGGTGCTTTAAAATGTGTGGTTATTTAAAATGAAGCTGGAATACTGGGGTTAGACATTGCATATTAAAAAAAAAACAAGCAAAGATTAACTGCAATTATGTTGGTCTATCTCTTCGGACAGTGGAAACTAAGAATCAACTAAGAATCAATGCAGCAATGTCGTGCATTTGACTTCGGGCACATAGATGATGTATATGTAACATATATGAATATATATAACGGAGCAGCCGTTGCCTTTAACAACAACACATATGTAATACCATACATGGTGGGTGATGCAACCCTGTTTGGGTTCACCATGTCCCCTGGTAGTGATCAAGGCCTTCTAAGGATGTGTTAGACCCTCTCAGCTGTAACTCTTGTATCACGCAACAAAGGGACTCGGCCTTCAACACAAAGTGGAGTACTGGCAAGTGAGGAAGTGTGCGGTTAGAAGATAAAGCAGAGTTAGGCAGAAAAAAGGCAGTTAGTCAGGGCTTAAGTCCTAAAAAAAGAAGTGGGGGGACTCACCAAGTTAGGCAGAATGGGTGTGACATCACCGTGCGTCACATCACAGGAAGTGACATCACCGCATGTGACATCACTTCGCATGACATTGCATGTGGCATCACAGGAAGTGGCATCACAACCCATGACCTCACAGGAAGTGACATCAGATCTTAAGACCTCACATATGTTCAGCGGGTCTATCATGAGTACATTTCAGTGCATTACAATATTTAACAAATTAGATTTTGCATTGGGGTTGTGCCAAAATATTGACGAAACCCAGATGCAAAATCTGGGCCTCAACTTATACATTTGTTTTTAAACCCTGCCACAAAGAAATTGGCAACAAGTAGAAATGTAGCCGTACATCTGTTCTGCCTAATTGGTTGCAATGTCTGTATTTTAAAATATCTTATAGGGTTAAGGCACCTGCTGTAGAGATATCTGTGTGCCAGCTAAATCTCAGGGAATAATAATAATGGTAAGATAACTCTGGAGGATAACATATTTGCAGTATTTTGCCTAGTCCTAATTTTGAATCAAAGTAGCATAGAGGGTTAATATGTCTCCTGCAAAGCACATTATGTAACATGCAGATGAAAGATTTTTTTTTAATGTAAATGGGTAAGTGTGTTACTGCTTTTAAGACAGATCCTTTTGTTTCTTGCAGTTCATAAATTGTAATCCTTCTGCTATAGCACATTGAGGTATGAAGGACATGCGGCTCCCACACACTGTGCCCCTCACTGTCTTATGTAACACATCCTTTATATTGATGTACAAACATATAATTTATTGTCAATGTATAATCCGTACGTGTGATGTAACTCGCTCTGACACTCTGAAATGGGATGAGCAGTGGCACTACTTGCGTCACACGTACACAAATAAAGATTTAAATACCACTATTTTGTTTTATTTCTTTATTTAGCACTTTAGCACTACTAACACTACTACTACTACTTTAGCACTACTACTACTGTAGTAGTAAAACAAAATAGTGGTATTTAAATTGTTATTTGTGTAAATACTGGGGCGACCAACACATCTGGCATCCTTACAATGCATGCATATATCTCTTAAATACAGGGACTGAACAAAGTCAAAAGCATTTCTCTCTTAATTACCTGTGAAGTGATGCCTTTGTTTCCCCTCCATTGCCTCGAGGTGTGAGACTTCTGATAGCGCCCAGCCAGGATACTCCAACAAAAAGAGGCCTAATAGCCCCTTAGCTTTGCCTTTGTTATGGGCCCAGCTTGCATCTGATAAGCCCCTTTCCCGCCTTTACATTGCTGCTTGGAACAAAAGCAGACAACATGCAGGTGCTGCTGAAAGTGTCCAGGTGTCAGAAAATGACACCGGGACGAGTTCAGCATATTTCTGTAAATTCAGGAGAAGTAGGAAAGGAACGTAGCACTCTGCTGAAAGCGGCCAGCTTTTCTGCAGGGTAGATGGCGTCTACCCTTTGAAAATAGCGGGTAGATGGCGTCTACCCTTGGCTCGAGCTCTAGTTGTCAGACTGAAAATGTGAGCTAAATAGCATTAGACTTAGACAGTACAAATCAGAATTAAGGGGGACAACCCAGAGTTAGGGAATATAAGAAATGATGGGCAACGTGAAGGAGGGTTAAGACCTATGAAGTTGCTTGACAAGTTAAAACATAGCATGGAAACATAAACCCAGATTAATAAACAAAGATAGAGCACAAGCAATAGAGTGGTTCTAGACACGATAAAGCGTTTGCAGAGCTGGACTGGCCATTCACCACTCTGGCGTTCTCCCAGTGGGCTACAGGCTCGGGCCACTGCCATGAACCAACCAGTGGGCTGCAGGCTCGGGCCGCTCCCATGAACCAACCAGTAGGCTGCAGGCTCGGGCCGCTCCCATGAACCAACCAGTGGGCTGCAGGCTCGGGCCGCTCCCATGAACCAACCAGTGGGCTGCAGGCTCAGGCCGCTCCCATGAACCAACCAGTGGGCTGCAGGCTCAGGCCGCTCCCATGAACCAACCAGTGGGCTGCAGGCTCGGCTGCTGCCATGAACCAGCAATGGAAGCCCAGATTGTGCATTCCAGTCACGGCCTCCAGAAGTGCTGAACTGGTTTAAACATTCTTGCCAGGGCTGATTTTGGTTTCTAGTCCATGGTGTTTGACGTGATAAAATAGGAGTTAGAATAAATTAAGATTCTTCAGAAAGATATGGGCTACTTTGCCGAGACAATGCAGTTTTGATTAGGATAAACCACAGTTAGCCATGGTGAGGCTCAGCTAAGCAGAGCAAAGTCATATTGAATCTAGACTCAGCAGTGTAAGTACAAAGGATAAGACAAGTCAGTGCCATTAAATATTATATTGGGTTAGACTGAATACATCAGGATGATTGAGCAGTAACACTGTACAGCATGTTAAAGCATGGTAACCCAAGAAGAACAGAGTAAGGCTGGGCTGACATAGTAAAGAAGGGTTGGATCGCTGGAAGTTGACTTAGGGACGATTGAATTTGGCAATGTAGCAATTAAAGCAGGATAAAGGAGGGCTAACCAAAGTGTGAGGCTGGGGCAGAGTCAAGCTGTTTACAGGAAGGAATGATATAGAGTGCAGCAGTAAGACTATCTACATAAACTGTGTTCAAGAAATTCTTTCTCTTTTCAGAGTTATGATGTACCTCTACTGCAACCCACTGATAGATGATATTTACTCACCCCTCTTTTATAAAGAAAAAATGCTGAAGCCGCAGAGATTTGTCTTAAACATAAAAAATGATGTGTACTAAAAAAATAAAAAATAAACAAATCAAAGGAAATTGAAATGTGGGGCATGTTAAATATGTATGTGATGGACAAAAAGAAGCATTGCATATTCTGATGCTACAGGTACTGTAGACCAATAAGAGCTTGCCTCAGTAAAACCTAACCCTTTGTTCGGTTGACATCGACAATCCTGGAGTGATGAAGGCAAGGATCAGTACCCTTGCATCCCTCATGCTTTGATAATGCACCCACAGGTGATGCTTATGACCAATCACACAGCCCAATCATACAACCCCGTGAACACTTCAAAGAGGCCAAGCTTTTCAGAACTTTTGGAAAGCCAATGCTTTTTATGGTGATACGGGGGCCATGGCCAATGATTCTCCACATCAGTGGTGGTTTTTGGATGGCACACGGAGAGTTAGAGGTAACTCATTCCCCATGCCATATGCTCTGATCTTTTTAAATGGGAGTCCATCTGTTGAGGTGGGAAGTGTGGTCTTAGTAGCACTTCCCCCTGCCTGTTGGCATTTGTGATATAGCCATCAGGATTTCCATGGTAGAATGTATTCTAGGAAGGTTTTTCGGCTTTCCCAATTGTGATCAGATTTAAGTCTGTAAAACATCAAATCTTCCATTGCCCAGAAATGTATATGCAGCAGCCACATTTGTAGGTGGGAAGAAACCCTGTAACTTTGTAGACATATCTAGAGAGCACCCTACTGACTCCCTCTACATATCCAAATTGCCTATAGATCCTCAGCCACATTCACAAATGCTTCCATTGAGAAGCCTCTCGATACCTGAGCAATGAAACGCTACGCCCAAGAGCACTCCCTCCACTTGGCCTGATCTGCTCTACATCACAAGAACACATTATAGTTCAAAATGAAGATATAGCTTTGCAGTTTAGGGGCCCGGCCTGTGGAATACGCTGGTCCATAATATCCACAGAGAGACCAATCACCCCCGTTTCAGAAAGACACTGAAAACATATCTTTCCCAATCCTTGCACCATCATATCTTCAGCAAGAATTTACTGTGGTTAACAGAAGGTGAACATTATGCTCTTATTCCTAGGTCCCTCCATCTGTCGCTGTACCCCGATCCAGAAAGTGTTAAAAGTAAGGGTCAGTGTGGGTCTATATAATATTAACTTTTTCTCGTGATTTGCTAGCACAACACAAAGTATTTCACGTGTTTCTAAATGAGTACTGTGACGCCTATATTCGGAGTCTTCATCAGAGACTGCCCGTGTCACTCAAGTGCCAAATCTATCCATCGATTCATACTACCCAAAATCGAATGACTGTAACAACTGTGTACACTCTATCCCTGGCCTCTGTACTATCAAACTGAGAGTTTAAAGTGCAGGAGTTAGTTTTACTGTGAACCTACAACCATGTCACTGGCTTACCTGGCAGAAAATAACTTCCAAAGATTTTGATTTGAACATACCAACAGCCAGCATCAATGCCAGATCAATCAATACCTGTGGTTTCCAGCACAATGTAGTGGCGACCTGCTGTCATAAATGAAGCTTCTCTTGGTCGGCTAAAAACATATAATGAGCCCTCCCTAGAAGTATCATACAAAGAGAGACTCAGAATGTTCCACGCATCTCACAGCAATATTTGGCTCAGTTTTAGATGCACATTAAGTTGTTCTAAGTACTGCATAGGTTTACCCTTTTTAGCTTTGGGTTTTGACAGCAAAGCTGGCAAGCATACCTTTCGCTAAGAATATGTTGTTGACTTTGGGTCCACCATTTCTACTTTTGGCTTTCCTTGACTGACTTCTTTCAGCCAGTGGCTGGAGACTTTGTCAATCACGCCTTGGCTCAGCCCACTGAAGTATTCATCTTATACCTATTGGTATGGCCTATCCTTCCAGGTCCACTTAAGTGTTTGCATTTTACTGCATGAGGGGCTACTTACAACTATATCACTCTATGTCTGCTCCTGCTGACTCCCTCTCGAGTGTCTTGCTCTAATGTGCTAATGCTGCATGTGTTAGCCCATTAAACCCAGACCTACTGGCTTTGCCAGTGCTTGGTATTACATCTAGATTGGGCACACTTTTATCAACATAACCTGTATATTTAGGGAAATGCAGGTAAAAAAAATGTGAAAAACATGAAATCTGTTTTTTTAAACAAAACTTTAAGAAATAGACATAGAAAACACCCTCAAGATTATTCAAGAGGTTTCATCACTGATCAAAATCTCTACTAAACCAAACAGAGCAGGTGATATGATACTAAAAAAGTTGAAGCCTAAATATCATCTTTAAAAAGTATGTTATAAATATGGTTTCCAAAAATATTGCCCTATTGGAGATAATAATAGAAAACTACACCCTAGTGAGTGCTATTGTTGTAACGATATGTAGGCCACACTTTTTATGTCAGACAGTATTTTGTTATCAATATTGTGACATACAATCGAGCTGGCATTCCCATGGTGAACCTGAATACGGAGGAATTTACACCACTTCAAATGTCCAATTCAGGCATTAGTTCCATGTGAAAACATGAATCAATAGGTGGTGTTTCTTCTCTCCAACTGTTGCAACCGTAAATATATCTGGCACAGTGAGGTGTGAGCGTCCTCATTTGATCTATTTATTGGTAGATCTGTCTTGCTTAAATAGAGTTCCATGTATCTGAGAAAACACAGATACAAACATTCAATCAACCTACTTTTTTAAGAATATGGACCTCCAGCAACCACACCAAGAAACAACGAAATGCAATGTTGTTATCGATCATGCGAAGCATAAGTGTTTAAGAGATCTGATATCTAGGTCAGAGGCTTAGGGACCCTCCACTATGGGTGGGCGGAATCTGCATAGTCGCGTTACGCAAAGTTCCGCGAAACGGTAAAAAATCTCCGCCGAGCTACGCAGAATTCCGCGAGCATGCGGAATTGCTTGTTCCGCCCATTCGCGATACGTTTTTCCTGTTCGGGGACGCTGTTTGCGTGCTCGGGGGGAAATATCTCGCGAACTTGCCCATGTGGTCGCCAATTGGCGCGGCCATCTTGTTTCACTTGTCCCGCCCGCTCGCGATGCGTGTTTCCTGTTCGCGAACGCGGATGTCCGATGGCGCGTCCGAATGACGTGTTCGCGATCGCACACTCTCGCAGGATCACGCTGCCGGCTACCAAAATCTCGTGGCGCACGCGAACGGATAGGAAAACTCGTCGGCGAACGCAGGGATCCCGGTAAGTCGCTCCCGCGCGCGCGAACACGCATTTTGAAAGCGCGAACAAGGAAATAATTCCGCTACGCTGCGGATCGCGGAATTTTTGGCATTTCCGTGTTCTTTGCGGAACGCGGAATTGCCAAAATTCCGCAAATTCCGCGAGCGGAGCGGAATTTACCGCCCAGGCCTACACTCCACTCCACTCATGGACCATGCCTCTCGAACAGACAAGTGTTTTAAGACGGCACCTTTGTGAACCTTCATAGTGTCTATCGGTGTATACTGAAAGTAGTATATGGGGTGTATCGGGCAAGAGCCTGAAAGTGGTATATAGGGTGTATTGGGCAAGAGCCTTACAGTGAGTGGTATATAGGTTGTATCGGGCATGAGCCTTAAAGTGGTATATAGGGTGTATTGGGCAAGAGCCTTAAAGTGGAATATAGGATGTATCGGGCAAAAGCCTTAAAGTGGTATATAGGGTGTACTGGGCAAGAGCCTTAAGGTGGTATATAGGTTGTATCGGGCAAGAGCCTTAAAGTGGTATATAGGGTGTATTGGGCAAGAGCCTTAAAGTGGAATATAGGATGTATTGGGCAAAAGCCTTAAAGTGGTATATAGGGTTTATCGGGCAAGAGTCTTTAAGTGAGGTGGCAGATGCTAATTCTGAATGTATTTTTTTTCACTCTGACACAGTTCCAGCCATAACACTTCACATGATGCTTTGACATCAATGGTTTTGACAGAATCATGAGATATGATGGTTTAGGAGCAGGAAGTCCCATGAACTAGGACCAAAGCACATCAAAGGTGCTTTTAATATCTCACAGGGACTACAAATGGCATAAGAGAGTTTGGGTGAGATCAATGACTTCGAGACTTTGTTAATAAATGCCCTGTATCCTACTTCCCATAGTGGGCCGAATACAAGTTTCGCAGTAGGATTCTTGATGCATGGTTCCTCTTCTTTGCTTTCCAATTGACCAGCAACACCACATCCTGCTTGGGCTCTCTCACACGTAGACGCTCTTCCACATACTCTGCACCATCCTTTTCACCCAGCAAACACCCTTTTCCTTGCAGCAGGTTTCACCCCTTCTACAAGGGGAGTTTCTGAGTTGCCATGCACATCATTTTATGTTCACCTTGACTTTATATCAGCATTTGTTGTGTTTTTTGTACCCTGCTTGCACAGATGCAGATGAAAGCTCATAACCAACACCAATATGGGAGAACTAGGTAGAGTAATGAAATTGTCCCATAAAATAAAAACTGAGCACAAAAAGTGACTGTTTGTATTTTTGTTTTTAACAACACTACATTTAAAACAGGAGACATAAAAAAGCAATAAAGAAATGAAGTCTCCAGCAAGGCTACTTTTGTAGGCTGGAAAGTGCATGCTGTAGTTACTTATAGGACTGTGCTGACAAACAGGAATGCATATGTACAAACAGGTCCAGGCTTCACTTTGAGGCAGTCTGTCACCACCTTTCTAAACTCTTCCCTCTGACTCTTCCCCCTACACCTCCCTTTTACTCATCCCAAGCCTCCTCCTACTGTTATGAGCTCCAAAACAAAAACAAAAAAACTATTTCTAAATCCTTCCCTCTTCTATCTCTCCACTATCCTTTTCAATCCAAATAACAGACTAACATATCCACCACTCAAATTACTTTCATATTTTACTATACTAATTCAACACTAATCCTTATGGGTTCCGGAGTAGCGTGCTACTTGCCCAAAAACCCCTTCAACACCCCATCAGGGGTAGCAAGCACTATATAGCCCTCCGCTGATGCGAATGACCTCAACAACTTCCGCCCTATCACCAACCTCCCTTTTCTTTCGAAAATCACAGAAAAATGTGTTGCGAAACAACTTTCCCTACATTTTATGGACAATAATCTCCTCGACGTTTTCCAGTCTGGCTTCATCCAAAATTGCAGCACTGAAACAGCCCTGCTGCAAGTGATTGATGATGCGCTGCATATACTCGACTCTGGGGAATCGTGTCTTCTGATTCTTCTAGACCTCTCTGCAGCCTTTGACACTGTTAATCATAACACCCTCCTCAACACTCTTCACCAGAGAATGGGATTGGATGGCACAGTGCTTAAATGGTTTGCCTCATTCCTCTCGGACAGATCCCAAATGATCAAGATAGCGAACAGTCTTTCGTCCCCATTGGCTGTAGGTCAAGGCGTCCCTCAAGGTTCTATCCTCGCACCCACTTTGTTTAATCTCTACCTGGAACCATTAGGGAACCTCCTAAGTAAATCTGGGAACCATTACCATCTTTATGCGGATGACACTCAAATCTACCTCAAGGTGTCTTCCGCACACGATCTCTCACTACTCAACTCCACTCTCAACTCTATTCACAACTGGATGTTAGCTCACCAACTCATTCTAAATCCCGCCAAAACTGAATTCCTCCTCCTTTCTACCTCTCTCTCCCCTCCTCCTGTTCAATCTTGGATGGATCAGCTGAACTTACTCAACAACAAACCCATCATTGTCGACAGCGCTAAATCCCTAGGTGTCATACTTGACAAAAGACTTAACCTAATCTCCCACATCAACTCTATTGCTAAGAACGCACGTTACCAGTTGCGCCTTCTGTGGAGGATTTGTCGGTTCTTCCCGGAGAAAGACTTAAAAACCTTGGTCCAATCGCTGGTTCTCTCTAGACTGGATTATTGCAATTCTCTTCTGACGGGCCTACCCAAATCCCACCTCTCCCCTCTCAAATCCATCCTCCATTCAGTAGCTCGCTTCATTTCAGGGTCTAAACGAAGCGACCACGTCACTCTTATCCTGTCTTCTCTTCGATGGCTTCCGATCGAGGCAAGATCGATTTACAAAACTGCCTGCATCACACACAAAGCCTTGCACACTTCCTCCCCTCGTTACCTGGCGAATAAATTGAAATTGTCCGGAGGATCTCGACCTTCTCGCAATGCGGAAAAGCTTCTGCTTGAGCCCCCCTCCTTCAAAAGGGAAAGATCGATGGCGCAATCCTTCTCAGGCAATGCGGTGAGAATCTGGAACTCGCTTCCCCCATTGCTCCGTGCCACCTCCTCTACCCGGATCTTCAAAGCTGACCTCAAATCTCTTCTCTTCCAAAGACACTTTGAGAACTAATACTTTCATTCTCAGGCCCCTCTAGGAAGTTTGCTCATTATTGTAAATTTGTATTTTTTCTTGTACATTCCTCACCCTTGCGTGCTGTGTTGGATTTTGTGTTTGTCTACCCGTCCTTTTAAGTCTCCTATTTATCTTTGTATTGTTCTATTGTCTAACACTTTACTCTTGTAACGTAACTGGTTCTATTGTACAGCGCTCTGACACCTTCGGGTAATGTCCGCGCTTTATAAAAATGCACTAAATAAAAATATAAATGCAAACCTTTTCCCCTCTTCTATCCCTCCACTATCCTTCTCAATCCAAATAACTCACTAACATATACACCACTCAAATTTCTTTAATATTTCACTATACTAATTCACCACTAATCCTTCATGGGCTCCGGAGTAGCGTGCTACTCGTCGAAAAAGTGATTCAACACCCCATCAGGGGTAGCAAGCGCTATATAAATGCAAACCTTTTTCCCTCTTCTTTCTTTCCACTATCCTTCTTAATCCAAATAACTGGCTAACACATCCACCACTCAAATTACTTTCATATTTCACTATACTAATTCACCAGTAATCCTTTACGGGTTCCGGAGTAGCGCGCTACTCGCCGAAAAAGCACTTCGACGCCTCGTCAGGGGTAGTAAACGCTATATAAATGCAATTACAATACAATACATACATGTCATGGTGCAGCAGGCCTTCCACCATGCTGTGACACTGAGCTTCCATTTATACAATCTACTTAGCTAAGCATGAATTAAATCAGCAAAAAGGTTTGCAATAACAAAACTGACATGTATGACAAGCAGGACCAGGCCTCGTTTGGATGCAATCAATGGTCGAAGGCATCTCATGGGGCAGCAGATCTTCAATGTGCTGTGAAAAAAACAAATGCAAATATACAAATAGCTTAGCAAAGGGTAGACCACATAGCCCCCGACCACTATTGACATCTCTACATCAGTTTTATCAGTAAACGAGATTACTTTTACCTCCCACTGTGGATCAACACCGTAGCCCTACCATTCCCAGTGATGCGAGTCGGCGATACCTCCAAGGTGCAAGCATGAAGGTGGCTGATAGAAAGCCCCATCTCCGTCAAGGGCATTAGCAGTTTCTCAGTCACAAGAGGGAATGATTTAAATGTTCCTCACCTAAGAGCAGGACCACTGGAATTATGTATTTTTATGGCAGTGACATTTTCCACATATGTATTCGCTGCATTTCCCACATAATCCATCATCTATTGCATAATTTGCAGATTTAACAAAAAATGCTTTTAGTTCAAATGGATCAAAAACTATTAAAACGCTACCACACTTATTGCAGTGCAGTGGCAGGACTTTCGTCGTGGAGAAGCAGGCCAGCTTATAATCGCTGATTGCAGTATTTGGGTGCTAAACTGATATTTATGAGGTAAAGCCTGTGCCCAAATAATGTTAAAGTGTAAAAAAAAGTCAAAAAAGTTAATTAAAACTTCTTGAAAATATGCCTCATTACGCCGCATAATTTTCCTTTTCTTGCTGCATAATGTAGTGAACACTGCTGCTTGATTTGGTCCTCCCTTGCCACATAATTCCCGTGGGGCAGGCATTTTCTTTCAAGCAAATCGATTTAATTTAAATTGCTGATGGGTGGTGATTTTCAGGTAAAGAATGGGCATGCTAAAAAGGTGTACTTCGCTGAACAATGCGGCCTCAGTCCCCGCCCATTAGGTTTTACAAACTTTTAACCCGACTGGGAAAGATGTAAGGATAAAGGAAACACAGGAACAGCTGTTCAGGCGTTGTTGCACCAGCTCAGCCCCGGCTTCCTCTCAGTTTGAAACCCCTCTGTAAAAAAAGGTGCTGCCAGATAGGACTGGTGAGCGCAGCACCACCTGCGTTGAAGCCATGAGTCGAAGCCTTCGAGCACCAATGTTCCTTGTACGAGGAAAAGTTCTGGTACTCAGGGGGAGAAAATGAAAAGGTGCCGGTGCTACCTACTGGTGAGTACCGGCCCATTTAAAGCACTGGTAACTTTACTGCCAGAGCTACCCACTTTGGAATTGAGAAACCTGGTTCGAGTCTCAGCTTCGCCTCTTATATCCTGTGATTGTGGGCGAATCACATAATCTCAGCGTGCCTCAAAGAATAAATAACCTGATCTCGTGTAATGTAACTAGTGGTCATGTAAAGAACTCCCTTGGGCCGAGTTCCGCACTATTCGAAATTGCTACATTTTCAGTTCCCAGCAGACCATGCTCATCCATCCTCTGCAGAGGAAGAGGCCAGGATTACCCGTGATGACCACGCCCACCGTCAGCGGTGCAACAAAGCACGCACAGAAATACATAAATCAGTTGCTGGATGTTTACAAAGAACATTTCCGGTGAGGGCTCATTCGACAGACACGCGGATGTTGTTTCTCCAGCTTGCACGCTGCACCATTGACACGTTTCGAGTAACAGCTTTTGAAGTGCTAAAAGATGAAATTCACCTCGCTTGACTTTTCCATCACGTCCCAGTGTTGCTTTGCTTTCTGTCCATTTTGCCGCTGTTTACTGCCACCTAGTGCTCGTTTATGTAAACGGGAGGCAGAGAAACGACAGCATGAGATCCAAGGCTTTCAAAATAAAAAAAAATCTTGTTTTTTTTATAAAGCGCAAATTTGAGCACCGGGATTACATTACGCAAAGATTTTTTACACATAGTAATTTTTTATGTATGGGAGATTAAGTTATTTGTTCAGAATGACAGGATGTTGAGCCAATGCCTGGTATTCGAACCTGGTGCCACAGTTCAAATGACGTTAATTCTAGTATCTTACACTCCGCGTATCTTCTTACCAGGGTCGGATTGGGATCACAATTTGGCCCGGGCACTGCCGAAAAATGTGGACCACATTGGCGGGGCTTGCCCTTTCATGAAACGTTATTTGGTTACTCTTAGAGGTCGCGTTTGTAGATAAATGTTTAGTAAATTAAGCCTTTTAAAGCTTATAGAGCCAGTAACATGGGTAAAGACTAGAAGCACTGCAGTTCTGAAAATACAGATGTGTTTTTGTAAAGTGTCCTCTTTAATTATCATGTTCCCTTTGCAGAATCATAAAGCATGAACAAATGGTTATTTTTATTGTTGTTCTTCCCTTTTGACAGTTTTATATAGTGTAAATTCAGCCCATGGCAATGGCTATTTGAGCGCTATTCATGAACACCAATTACAGTACAAAAGATCAGATTTTTTATTTAAGGGCTTGGGAGATGAAGTGATCTGCCCAGAATCACAGGATGTTGAGCAGACGCTGGGACTCAAACCTGATTCCACATCTCTGCAACTCTGGCCTTCAGGCCACATATGCCTATGCACATGCAAGGCATAAAAGTGGGAGGATATTGTTCTTGGGAAGGACACTGGGGCCAAGGTGGCAATGGCCTACAAGCTGAGCAACTGAAAAACAGTGAGGCCCCTTCTATTACAAAATTACTCCCCAGCCCTCGATTGCCGGAGCAACCGAACAGCAAGGCCCTTTCTGTTACTAAATGACTCAGCCCTCCCCTGCCTCAGGGTGATGTCCGGGGAGGGGTTTAAACTTAAAACACAGCTGCTGGGCCATCCATGAGGGTTGGGGGGGGGAGGCTGAGGTGAAGATGGTCCGAGTTCACAACATCACCTAGACCCACAGCGAGGCCCCTGCATAGACCCATTCTTCCCGCCCACCATGCCCTGAATGAGAAGGGATGTGGGCGAGGTGTCAAATACACACACTGTTTCTGGCCTGCGTGGGCCCCAGGGGGGCTGAGGTGAGAATGGCTCAATGGCCTGAGCAACACCAGGCCCCCAGGGAGGCCGATTCTGGCACACAATCACCCGCTCCCCAGCCCACCATGAGAGTGACTGCTTGGCAGGGCAGGGGGTCAAGGAGAGGACAAAGCTGCTAATTGCCAAACTGCCATATCACATGGCCCCCAAAGTGAGGCTGCTTTACTCTCCCTGTCCAGTGTCCTCTGTGGACTGGGAAAAAAACAAAAACGGCCCACAGAGGACAATGAGACGCCGGCCCTTCGGCCAATGCCCGAAGTACCAATCCGTCCCTGCTTCTTACATACTGTATATCATGGAGTCAAGTTTCTGTAAAGCATCTGTCATGCCTAGTTCAGTTATCCTAAGTTTTCCTAGGGGTTTCCACACTCCTGTAGTCTTATGGCTCCCTTTCATGGCCCTTTGTGTTTTCCAGCATCAGATTTTATCACACTACTCTCGACCTCATGCCGGTGGTGTTGGCTTTCCCTCGCTCAGATCTCAGGCGTGCTGCACTCCACCCAGCCTCTTGGGCTCGCACGTCCCTCCTGGGATAGTATCCATGCTTCCCTTGTTGCCAGTGGCAGTGCCCTAACGCTCTCCTGCAGACGACACTGATTTCTTAGCCATTTCCTCAGAATGTTCCTTTGTTCCAGGCCCCAGCAGACTTGGCACTGCAGGGCGTTCCCTTGCACGGGGCCGGGATCAGTATGCTTCTTTCTGCTTCCTCTTGCCCGAGCAGGGGCTCTTTCCTCGCTGCTCAGCATCGTTCCTCCTCATGTCTGGTATAATGCTGTAGGTTAATGATGTCACTAAGATATTTGTGCCTCCTTCACGAAACAGTGTTACAGTGGGATGGGTATGCCCAGACGTGGGTCCTCAAGACTCAAGACTGATTTGCATATGGCTGGGTCCAAACTGGGGTGGCGTAGTGGGCAAAAGAACGATGGATTTAACCCAGATCTTTTGACTGGGGGAGAATGTTTGCATTGTCAGTATTCCGTCCATCATTTGTTTGCTGTAACACTTTTCCCCCTAAGTGGGATGGGTATGCCCAGACGTGGGTCCCTTGCTCACTGTGCCACTGGATTCAAGCCAGCCTGGCTGAAGAAGGGTGACATACCCTGAAACCGGTCCCAGGATGCTTGTTTCTGGTCCAGGGAGGACCTGGCCTGGCAGTTCGGTCTGGACTGTTTCCCATGGGGCACAGGGTCAAGACTGATTTGCATATGGCTGGGTCCAAACTGGGGTGGCGTAGTGGGCAAAAGAACGATGGATTTAACCCAGATCTTTTGACTGGGGGAGAATGTTTGCATTGTCAGTATTCCGTCCATCATTTGTTTGCTGTAACACTTTTCGCCCTAAGTGGGATGGGTATGCCCAGACGTGGGTCCCTTGCTCACTGTGCCACTGGATTCAAGCTAGCCTGGCTGAAGAAGGGTGACATACCCTGAAACCGGTCCCAGGATGCTTGTTTCTGGTCCAGGGAGGACCTGGCCTGGCAGTTCGGTCTGGACTGTTCCCATGGGGCACAAGGTCAAGACTGATTTGCATATGGCTGGGTCCAAACTGGGGTGGCGTAGTGGGCAAAAGAACGATGGATTTAACCCAGATCTTTTGACTGGGGGAGAATGTTTGCATTGTCAGTATTCCGTCCATCATTTGTTTGCTGTAACACTTTTCGCCCTAAGTGGGATGGGTATGCCCAGACGTGGGTCCCTTGCTCACTGTGCCACTGGATTCAAGCTAGGCTGGCTGAAGAAGGGTGACATACCCTGAAACCGGTCCCAGGATGCTTGTTTCTGGTCCAGGGAGGACCTGGCCTGGCAGTTCGGTCTGGATTGTTCCCATGGGGCACAGGGTCAAGACTGATTTGCATATGGCTGGGTCCAAACTGGGGTGGCGTAGTGGGCAAAAGAACAATGGATTTAACCCAGATCTTTTGACTGGGGGAGAATGTTTGCATTGTCAGTATTCCGTCCATCATTTGTTTGCTGTAACACTTTTCGCCCTAAGTGGGATGGGTATGCCCAGACGTGGGTCCCTTGCTCACGGTGCCACTGGATTCAAGCTAGCCTGGCTGAAGAAGGGTGACATACCCTGAAACCGGTCCCAGGATGCTTGTTTCTGGTCCAGGGAGGACCTGGCCTGGCAGTTCGGTCTGGATTGTTCCCATGGGGCACAGGGTCAAGACTGATTTGCATATGGCTGGGTCCAAACTGGGGTGGCGTAGTGGGCAAAAGAACAATGGATTTAACCCAGATCTTTTGACTGGGGGAGAATGTTTGCATTGTCAGTATTCCGTCCATCATTTGTTTGCTGTAACACTTTTCGCCCTAAGTGGGATGGGTATGCCCAGACGTGGGTCCCTTGCTCACGGTGCCACTGGATTCAAGCTAGCCTGGCTGAAGAAGGGTGACATACCCTGAAACCGGTCCCAGGATGCTTGTTTCTGGTCCAGGGAGGACCTGGCCTGGCAGTTCGGTATGGACTGTTCCCATGGGGCACAGGGTCAAGACTGATTTGCATATGGCTGGGTCCAAACTGGGGTGGCGTAGTGGGCAAAAGAACAATGGATTTAACCCAGATCTTTTGACTGGGGGAGAATGTTTGCATTGTCAGTATTCCGTCCATCATTTGTTTGCTGTAACACTCCTTCAGGAAACAAGCATTGGCAAAGCCAATAGGTCCCGGCAATCTGTGAGCTATTGGCGTTGTAAATGTCAATGTTTTTTAGCATTGTTGAATAGCAGTGGCATCTCAACTTTGTTTTTTAACAACTTTATTGACATTTTATGAAAACATCATACATACAGCAGTATTATCAGGAATATAGACTGAAGTCCGTACCAGAGGGAGGGTTTTGCATCTTTCCTATATATATAATCATAACATTTTGAATACACATTCACAGGATATCCATGCATTTTCACCTATAACTAGTCCCTCGGGTCCTTTTTGCTGCTGACTCGCTATTCTTTGAACATCAGTTCTGCCAAATGTCAACGTTCCCCCTTAAGTGGCATCTCAACTTGTCTAGCAACAGGGGTCACTTTAGCACATCTTGTGTACATCAGGATTTTGCGTGCAAATTTAAATTGCTCTTCAATATATTGATGATAACAAAAGCGCATTTCCCCTCTCATACTCCGCTAATCTACATCTACATTGGTATGTATAATTGCCCTGTATAGTCATCATGAACATTTTTGCTCGCCTTCACTATAGTTACTAACTACCAACAGTACGGCCTATTTCTAAAAACAAAATTAGTTGATAGAACATGGAATTACCCTTCATCCTAGCTCAACCTTATCGTACCTGCTTGAGTTTGTGCCACTGCTTATTAGCCTCTCCACGCACCGGGGGTAAAACGCCATTGTCAGCATAAACCCATCCACATAAGTAGACACGTGATGCAATTATGTAACTGGCCATGGCACTATCCCGCTAGGTGTAGTGGGAATTGTAGTCCCAGTTTACGCAGGACATTAAGCAATATTGAAAATGTTCCTGCATTGTAAGAATCGTGCAGAGTTTCATGAAAGTAGTTACAGGGTATAGAAAGCACAAATAAACCAACATTCAGCTTACATCAACTTTAGCTATATTAACAATCTAGTCTCAATGAGCATAGTGCATGAGGTAACGATGTCCCCATGACGTAATGCCTCACTACTTAGTGAAATGGAACTTGTAGTCCCAAACAACCCAGAGCTAAAACAATGTCGTAAGTGTTTCTGTGATACAACAAAGATACTAAAGTGATACTGAAAAGATAAATGAAATGACGGGTTTTCTCACTGTGGTTGATAAAATGGTGATTTATGTTATGCCCCGTACTTGCACAAACATGCTTTCGGCACCCCCTCAAGTGGGTGAACAATTTAAATGGTGGGAGGGGGTTGGGAAACAGGGATGGGAGGGTGATTGGGAGGTAAAAGAAAAATAGGAACAGGAGGGTAGTAAGTGAAAGTTTGGAGAAAAAACAGCAAACTGACAATGGAGTGAGTGAAAACATGAGCGCTCGGGTGAAGTGCTCAATAACCAAGAACAAAGTAGCGCCTAACATGGGAGCAGTGGACGGAAACAAGTATGATAGAAGTACTTGGTCCATGCTATGGGGGAGGGCTGAACACAAGAAGAGGCATGACGCATGCATGCCATGGACCAACAGAAATGAAGGATAAGAGAGCGACGAAGGAGCGGACAAATGGTAAGCCTATGGGAGGGCTGAAGCCCACTGAATTCTATACAACAGTCTCTTCGAAACAGTGCATGCGCTGTCTAGCCGAGACCTAAGAAGGAATTGTGTTGTGGCAGCGTGGCTGCATTTCCTTTACTGAAGGCATACTCACAACAAATACTCTACTGAAACACCAGTGTTACCAAGCCAAAGTGGATTCCCTCAACTTCTATGTTTATCTCAGGAGCGACCAAACTGTGGAATACCCTTTTATGTATTTGAAAAACAGTCCCAATCTCTTGTCTTTTAGAAAATCTTTAAAAACCTGGCTCTACAGCAAATAGACTTTGCATTTCCCTCGTAATGACAGAAGCAGTGCTAAGACACTTCAAGGCAATCAAGTGCTTTACAAAATCAAAATCAAATGACATCCTGTAATCAGCAATATTAAAGGGTGCAATGCATCTCAGCAGCATCAGCATGCTTATCTGCTGCTGTTAGCTTTAGTTCTATTGTTCTGCACTCCAGTTGCTGTAGCCAGAAGCTGCACAGCTTCATTCTATGCCTGCACACAGATGAATGGAGCTGTGCCAGGTGCACAGAAACATGGAACAGGGAGTTCACCACAGCTGGTGATCCCATGCAGCACTGTCTGCAGTATAATCTTCACTCCTGTATTTCTCTGGTGAGGGCATTTGCTGCATCCAGTGGTTTTGCACGGTTGCGTGTCTGGGGGTAGGTACAGCATGGGATTGTGTAACTTCATGATACAGCTGCTGCTTGTTTTTGCCCCCCTCAGAGGTATTCTCTATGAGTGTTTGGATCCAGTTTTCACTCTAGATACTGGTATTCATCTTTGGCATGTCCTCAACAGCTAACGCCATAGCGCGTGCGTAAAACCAGTCTGCACAATTTGGAATTCAGCAAATTCTTGAGTTCATGTGATGCTCTCAGGAAAGCAATCTAGTGGAATGAGACATCCTTCTGCACCTCTGCCAAATGAGGAAAGGAGACCATCCACCTTATGTGGCCCTTGACAACAAAAGATGTGTTCCCTTCTTGTATGGCTTTTTGTAACCACATGAATGATGATCTATACAACCCATATCACTAACTGCTCCCGAGTATTCAGATGAAAGGTGTCATTATAACCCGACTCAAGTGTGTTCAGTTAATTGGCCTTTGAAGGATGAGAGACTGAGTCAATAGTGCTGACGTTTGAACCTGTGACATGCAGGTTACTGGGTCGGTACTAAGCTCACTGAGCTGTCATACCAGTTTGTAGACTGCACCTTCATTTCTAGCCTGTTTGGAACCAAACCTTACATGGGATCCTCTGACAGAGAAAGCTATTGACCACTTAGGTTTGCTGCAGATATTTTGATTTCCAATAGTCCATTACACCTTTAACAGGTGAAGCCACAGGACATGAGTAAAGCAAGCCTCACAATTCAGGTTTCAGCATTTTCTTGAAACAATCAGTGGTAAAGAAGAGGAGGACTGGAAGCAGAGTTAGAAAATGGTTAATAAAGCACAGGAGCCTCTCTCTTTTTCAGTCTCCTCTGAAATGCTGATATGAAAGAGGTTGTGTGGCTCTGATCTGGTGTCACAATCTTCATTTTTCTTGAAGATCTTTGATAATGTTGCAGTTACTTTGTAGCTAATGATAACATTCCTTCTGTATGCTCGACCTCTAATGTGGAGACTCTTTTACTTTACCTTTATTCTCTGACTGACATGCCCTGTTTTTCTACTGTTGTCACTTATTGTACAACTGAAGTGCACATTGGATACCTTAATTTCATCTTTTGTCTTTTTGATCACATGCTTTCACGCACTTGAGGCCTGAACAGTAGCGGTCCGTGCAAGTAAGCGTGGTGGGGAGAGGTGAGGGGGGGAGGGGTGGGGGGTGTTGACAGGCGACGGAATAGGAATTATGTATTAATTTAATGTTCCCTATTCTGTCATTTGTCGCTTACCTGCACAGACCGCCGCTGGGCCTGAACAAAATTCTGCTATAATATTTGCTTAATGACAATAACATATTTACAAAAGCTTTCTTTATCTTCTACTTCTTCAGGATCTCCCTTTTAACCTGTGCATCCTGATATTTGGAGGAGGGTTTTGCATTGCCCTCGCATAAACTAGCTTCCCCGTCCAGCTATAATTTCTGTATGTCTCTCCGCTTGGAAGCGAAATCCAGGGTTCACAAGGTTAGCACGTCTGTTGCATTTGCCAGGGGTTGCTCCAGATGCCCCTTTCTAGGACTATTCCAGCTCAGCTACCCACTACTCTGTGGGTCTAAGTCTGGGTTTGGGTGACCAGCTCCTGCACACTCCATGCAGGTGACACACTAGTATATTTAACCACCACAAAGCAGACAAGCATCTCTGCATTGAGATGGAAAGATATTGTGAATGTTTAAATGACCCGCAGTAGATTTGCAGGCAACTAGCTCATACGTCAGTAGTCCCATCGAGAGATTTCTACCTCATAGCATAATTGTAATCATTAAAGGACCAGAATTCTAATATCCTCTTTCTTCATTGGTCCCTCACATTTTCAGGTTCTAAGGCATACATTTGAGTTGTCAGCGTACAGCTCAGAGGAGAGGTGCAGATTCCAGAATACATGTGCCTTCACTGAGAACCTACATGCACATCTGCCCTTCTGGAGTTCAAGGAGGAACATAAAGACCATGTTCTAAGCAGTCCTTCTAATTTCTCTACTGTGCTCTGCTCCCTCAATGCTCAAGCCACATAAATTATTTACAGTGTCCACATAAATTCTGTATTAATCATAACCTGCCTTCATGCAGGTTCCAGACCATTTCATCCCCCCAGTATCTGCCAGAACACGTGTAATGACCCCGCCATTGTATGCCACGCCCAAACCTTGTACCACCAGTCAGGGACCGAGCCAGGTAGGCCTCCTTTTAATGGTGGGTGTATCCAGTGCTTAATTTGTAAAATATTAAGTGCCAGGGCTCTGACCAGGAGGCCACTGCAGCTTGCACCACCCTTCGTCCCTGTCATCGCTGCCAAACCAACTACTAATCATCTCTCTTGCATGTAAATGCGACAGTTCAGATTATTCCAGGTCCCCAAAGCTAAAGGAATGGCTGGGGAGGCAGGTATTAGTCATTTTTTTATGTATATTGTTTTCCTAAACAACTGTTATACTGCTCATCTCTAAATTACATGAGCAGCACCACCTTGTGGCAGACTGCCCTAAGTGTGGTGTAGACAATTAGGTGCCGGTGCCGAGCACCGGAAACCAATTAAGTGCCGGTGCTGAGCACCGGAAAGCTCCGGCTCAAATTAAGCACTGGGTGTATCTTGATACTGATTTGCCTGCAGCCCCAGTTCTCTCCTAACACGTGATCTGTGACACTGCAGAACTTGCTTTATTTTGATCTGCTCGACGCCAGGGGTTGAATCATACTTAACAACCAGAAAGATTGGAGAAGGGGGGCAGTTTGAAAGGGAAGAGAGAAACAAAGGAGCCAGGAGGAAAATGAGAAGAGTAAAAATATATATTTAATTGGAAAGGAAGTACAGACCCAAGGACGTACAGACCCTAATTTAGCCTTAAAAATGAGAGAGAGAAGTCAGACTGCTAGGTATAGTAAAATATTGAAACAAGAATCTGAGGCTATCAAGTATGTGTAGTCTGTTATTTGTGTAGTTTTGCATTGCAGATGCCTGATATTATGTTTGATTGGCTATTAGAAGTGAGGACTCAGAGGCAACCTCATTTACTTCTCCATCACAGCAAACTGCACTAGCTCTAAAAGACACATCATAATACCAATGTGACATCATTACATCAATGTGTACACCCTTCTGCATCCAAGAACATCTCAGGCACTGCACAATGGATTGTTGCAATGACGCTGGAAGCTTCTGTCACCCTAGTCCTCCCAGGACCCATGACTTTACCCAGCCTGACCCTACAGCTCCACTCGAAGCATAGCGCCACACCAACCCCTTGCTTTTAGCTTTACCATGTACCAAACACCCAGTTACTCTAGCTTCTGCAACGCTACCAGGTCCGAGACACAACATCATCTTTGCCCGCAATCAACACACAATTGGTCTAATCCCTTACTAATGGGCAGTTAAAGGAGCAACGTACACGGTCATGGCTGCATGGAGGGAGGCTTGGTTAAATAACCTAACCAAAAAAGTACTGTCAACTAAATCTAGAGAAGTAAGCATAAGTGTTTGTGGGATTGACCAACAAAACCTAGAAAAGCATGTAGGCTTACTATTCTAGGTTTAGTTGGTCACTGAATTCTGCCTTATGTGTCACTGGTCCAAAAATGAAGTCTTTGAGGCTGAACCTATGCAAATTATCTTTGATGCAGATTGTCACTTACTCGACATTTTACAACAAAACAAACAACCATTTCACACAGATTAAGAGTTCCAAATCAGTAAATCATTATAAACTTTGATCAAAAAATTCGACCTCATAAATCAGCTCATCAATGCATCCTCACTAACATATCATCTCTTTTATGACAGCATCCCCCATGGGATGAAGAATGCCCATGAGCCGTCTGAGATTGCGTTGGTCCAGTAGTCTCACTATGGTTCTGAGTGTTATTGGGTACGACGACTCCTTCCGGCATTGCAGTATTGTTGTAACGTGAAAAAGAATGTCGATTACCTCTGGTGGCATAAAGAGTGGCACATGGCTTTAGAGTTACTTAGCGGTTGTACAGTATCTGTCCAGGATACAAGCACTCCAATAATGTAATTTTCAGAATACTTTTCAACCGAGTAAAGCATGTGATGAAGTATGGGTTACACGTGTCCGTGCTGCCACCCCACTGTCTGCAACGAGAAGAATGCTACTTCATGTACTCCTTTTATTATGAAAGCAGCACAGGCATCAGGTAAAAATTGTACTGCTATATTTTCTTTTAAAAAGGAATTTCCACATGCTCTCAATGACAACAGACATATCAATAAATGTAGATTTTGTTCTCAGATATTTTGATATGGACATTAGACTGCCTAATTTACCAGGTGATCTTCTTTTTTTGTTAAAGTATTTGCTGGCCCATAGTGTGTAGGCAATATAATTGATAAAAAAATTCTCAGAAATATTACGGAAACCCTTGTGTGTGATTCATGTGAAAGTCAGGCTCCTCTCTATGACGGAAATAGCCAAGCATTGAATGCTGCGCTTGCTTGATCCTTGGCATGGAGTATCAGACAATTTGTGGATTCCACCTTGTGCCTCTTGTGAACTTGGAAGCCCTCACATGCAAAGAGGATCCTTATACTGATCACTGCTTTGAGTATCAAGGCATCAAAGAACCAGTGGCTTCCACAAGGTGCTCGTTGAGTGAGAAAGTCACAACATGAACCTTTGAAGAACTATAAGCAAGCAATGCAGGTGAGCCACGGTGTATGTACCTGGGTACATAAAACAATGTTGCAGATTGTGTGGTGTTTACAGTAGAAAGGCTGTTGCAGTGTGAAGACCCATGGAACGACGACAGGCAGTAGAGGTTCCGTTTTTATGTAGCAGGATTGTTTTCTATGTCCCCTCTTTTTATACTTAAATAGGGAAGCTTATTCCCCTTTCCCCACCCGTAAATTCATGGCATTGCTGTGTACTAATGGGAAGGTCACAGATCTTTGCTGCTTGAATGTGACAGGGCGAGTAGACGCCTTGTTGTTCATTAAAACACCTGGAGGGAATGAGAAATTGTAAAGAAAATCATGAAAGCAATCCTCAGGACAGACAGAGGTGAAACAAAATCCCTTAATAATAAGGTGACATGGCTCTCTTCAGAGAGAAAACATGTTCTCCAATCATTTGTGTTGTGCCTGGAGGCTGTACATAACTTTCTTTCTTAAAGGGGCGGCGTCCTTAAATTATCTTCCCATCGTCCTGCCAGGAAGAATTTAAAAGCCAGAGCTGGAGTTCTTAAATGTGAAAGAGGCAGCCATGTGACTGCAGGCGCACTGAGTAGTATGTTAATAAACCCTGCAAGTGCACAGGATGGCCACTGGCTGCATATTATGACTGCTACGCAACAGGATGAGCCCAGGGCTTCACTGTAATGTTGTATGCAGTAGGCAGCTGGAAAACCTTCCAAAGAATCAAACATGCATATTTATATACATATTATAAGTATTATGCACACATAAATCACCCACAAAAATAAATCAATCACCCACAAAAACTGGCTGTGAGAGACTCGCTGGAAGCTTGACACATAAATGAGAAGAAAGACAAGCACACACAGGGCCAGCTCTAGGGTGGTGCGACTGGTGCCACTGCACCGGGGGATGACTTGGGGTTGGGGCTCAATGTTTGCAAGTATTTTATCATTTTAAAAGCACCTGCTGCCCTGTTCTTTGCCTCCAGCAATTTTCAGGCATCAATAAAAATGTCAAGATAATTTTGGTGATTAATGTTCTTCCTGGAGAGAGACCAGAGTTTTGTCTGGAGGAAGTTTTGACTCATCATAAAGTAGCACAGAGGGTTAATATGCCTGCTGTAAAGAACCTGTACCATGCACATCACAAAGTGCATATAGTGTAAACAGGTCAGTGGCTTACTGCTTTTGTCAGAGAGATCCTTTTGCTATTAACGGTCATCACAGAGCTGCATGCAAACTGCAAGGTATTTATTAGAGCTATATGTATTTTTGCCCAGTCTTTCATTATCCTAATCTTGCAAAGAGGGTTCATTTTGGTAGAAATCAATTCTTATTATTAAAGAGAACCCCCTAACAATGGTGTTACATTTTAAATTCTGAATTAGTGCTTCTCCAGACCAAGGACTCAAACTATACTGCCTAACAGTATGGATGATGACATGTGACTCCTACACCTTGTAGTCCTCTGTCTTCTGTAACATTTCCTATACACTGATTTGTAGACGTATGATTGTCTCTGTGCAATGTGTGTGTGATGTAAAGTGCTCTGACACCTTACACTGGTATGAGTAGCACTATGAAAACTAAATGAATCTGAGATAGAGAGGTTATGGAGAATTGAGAGGCACTGTTAAATGGTGGTAGTGAGGGAATCCGTGGCAGAGGTGGTCATTGGGGGGTGCCAACAAACATTGTCGCACAGGGCACCACCAGTGCTAAAGCCAGCCCTGAGCACAGATGGGATACAGGCATTACACTTGCCCCTTCGCAAAGGCATCTTTCACTGGATCTTTTTATACATGTTAACAGGAGGATCACAGACCCTTCCTGGCGTATGTGAGGATGAAAGTGTCCTTTTTATAAGTAGATGGACACATCCAGGAGGTGAAGTAACAAAAAGCTGCCCATTTTACTGCTCTTCCCCTCACCTATGATCTTGCTGAATGGTTTAAGTTCCTCAAGGTATACATGCTTGCAGAGTGAAAGGAGTGTGCCCAGTACTTTTCCAGTCATTTCAACATCTGTAAAACTCGTCCTCTGAGGCATTCTGCGGGTGTTTGAAATGTTTTTACAGACTGTTGTTAGGAGTGCATGTAGGGTTGAGAGGGGGTGGTCTCTAAAAAAAGGGATGCTCAAAGAAGCGTAAATAGGAGTCCTTTACAAGAGGCGTGGCCTATGTAGTTATGGCCGTGGCCTAAAGCACACAAACTAGAATGCTCTGTGTGACACAGCATGCTGCCCTTCCAGGATTTGGGTGCATCAATCTGATTATTCTGTTGGTACATCCAAGTACATTATGCAACAAATTCATACACGTATAAAATGCCATACAAATTGGCTTTACCAATGTTTGTTAGCACTCATTTTCTCCAACATCAGATAAATGAGTAACTGCTCCCATTTTTCCATTCATCTCATTTTCATGTGCTATACATCTCTGAATTACTCTTTTTCGGCTGTTTTCTGTGCATATCTCTCTCTGTAATACCTCCATCTTCATGTCTCACACTTCAAATCTTTCCTCTCCATTGCAATCTTTTTATTCTGTTCTTACTTTAGTCTCCTCCAATTCAGCATCTCATCTCACATGCACGCAGACACACACTGCCCTTTCTATTCCATTGCCACAGTCATATCTATTTCAACAGCTATGTGCCTTCAAGTTTTCTCCTGGAAATATGATTACGATTGGCACATAAGTGTCCATTGCTGTATGCACCATGCAGAGAGGCCAAGGACTGGATGAGCATGTAGTCCGAGCACCTTTATAGCAGGGTGACCGGCACCGTGAGAAGCTCACACTGCTTTCGGCCTTAACTCCAGAGCTCTCAATCCTGTCCGTTATGACCATCTGCATCTATCCAACCCTGAACTCAGACACGTAGAGGAGACTCAGTTTGCAATATGCGCTATACAAGATTCAGATGTTGCAAGAAAAACAAAAAATACTGAAACGCATTGGGGAAAATAAATACTTTTCGGAAATAGGGGCACAGACTCCAGGCAACAAAGTAAAACGTGAAATGTAACAATGAATGCATCACCCTGGATTACACTAAGAGCTCTTTGCACACATTCTCGAGAAAGAGAGTAACAATTTTTACTTGTAAAAGGAAGGCCACAAAATAGGACTTATTTGGGACTAGTTACATTGTCTGTTTTTAGTTCCCTGGATGCTGGTAGTGCCACCAGTAAACAAGCATTTGCAATGCAATAGGTCTCGCATTTGTTGGAGTTGGAGCTATTGAAATTTGTAAATGCCAATGTTTTTTAGTTATGTTTTTTAAGTGGAGTGATAATTTAAAGAAAAAAGTGCACACTATACCATACTACAAGCTTCTATAGCAACTGTACAGTAAAGCTAAGGCTATGTTAACTTAAAGGGGTGTAAATGGATGAATAAAAATACGAAAAAAGGATTTTAAAATGCAGGATGGAATGTATAGATGGTGAGCATGCAGCACCCCCACGTCCAGCGCCATGGGTGCCAGGGTAGGCGCAGCACCCCCGCCTGCAGCACCTTGGGGGCCAGGGTAGGTGCAGCACCCCCACCTGCAGCACCTTGGGTGCCAGGGTAGGTGCACCACCCCTGCCTCCAGCACCTTGGGTGCCAAGGGAGGCGCTGCAGAGCAGTGATGGACGTATTGGGGCGTGCTGGGGGAGGGAGAGGCTGGGGTGGGGAGCAGTGACGGGGAGGCTGGGTGAGGATGTGGGGTGGGCTGAGGATGGGCCAGGGGAGGGCCACTGTCCCTGGGGAGGGAGAGGCTGCAGGAGGAGGGAGTGGGAGGGAGTGACGGAGGAGGCTGGCTGAGGATGTGGGAGGAGAGCGCATTCCTCGCATGGACTGGGGAACAGCCGGGGCCTGCCGAGGCTCAGAGACACACAACGCAACAGGCTGGCACAAACACACCACACCTTGCACACACGCTGACTCGTGCTTACACACACACTGACACTCACACACAACTTGCACACACGCTGACACTCTCCCACACACAACATGCTGACACACGCACACCATAACTTGCACACAACCTGACACTCACTCCATGGATGGACAGACTCACAGACCCTAGCTTGAGCGTGCGCGCCCACTGACTGCCCTCATGCACACACTAACGGGAGCACAGTGTCCTCATTGCACAGTTGCACACACCAATGGGAGCACACTGTCCTCATACACAGCTGTACACACTATGATTGCAGTCAGTCTATCCCTGCCACCAGATGCAGGCGCAGTGGACAGCGCCTGGGGCCATTCCGCCCTTGCCACGCCCCAGAAGCCCCCACTTACACTTTCGGCGCTGGGTCAGCCGGTTGCTGGTGTGCGGAATCCAGATCTTCTGCAAGGGGCTCCCCAGCCCGGTGGGACATACTCGCAGCTGCCTGGTGCAGCTCCTCTCTGCTGCTAGCACCTGGGACTGCCTCTTGGCGCCTGTGCTGGTTGGCGCTAGAGAGTCTGTTGGCGCTTAGGCGGTGCGCACTGGCCCTCGCTCGGCTTCTCAGCTCCTGTCGCTGTCTCTCGGTGACACTCCCAAATAAGTGGAGAGGACCGGCCCTAGATGTTGGTTCTCCCTGCACTGGACCCGGCTGCGGGCGCTGTTTGGAAGCCTTTGGCGTCTGAGGGCACGCGGATGCTTGTTGGGACTTGCCACCACTCCCTGGATCATTGGGGGTGGGGGTGGTTGTAGTTCACTGGGTCTGTTTGACCCCGAATGATGCCGATCCCCACTTAGTAGCGCTTCCTATCTCTTGTTAGTGCCTGTGGGGCTTTGTGGCGCGGCATTGCAAATGCTTAAGTTTACAACTGAGCGCGGCACCGCTTCACGGACACCGCGCTCGGTTTGTTTATATATTTCTTAACTTTAACACTGAGCGCGGTGTGCTTGAAGCGGGCGCTGCGCTCAGTGCTAAAGTTAAGAAATATATAAATAAACTGAGCGCGGTGTCCGTGAAGCGGCGTCGCGCTCAGTTTGAAGTGAGGCAGCGAAGGAAGCAGGCCGCGGCTGACTTAGGGACTCAACGGGCGTGGTCGGTACATTGCGCTGCTGGCAGGGCAAGGGCCCCAGGGTAGGCGTGCACGACGGAACAGTAAACAAGTACCTGGCAGCATCGAAGAGGCCCTGCACCCTCCCGGTTCCACCAAGCGAAGGATAAAAAAGACGCCATGAGCGTGCACATTGGCTGTCCAGCGGCAACCTACAAGAGACGCCGTGAGCGTGCACATCGGCTGTCCCGGCGCAAGCTGAAAGACACGCCGTGCGCGTGCCCATGTGCTGTCCGGGACAAAGCTGATAGACACGCCGTGAGCGTGCACATCGGCTGTCTGGGAAAGTGCACATCTCCTGTCCCCCTTCCAAACTCAAGTCGACGACAATAAGTCTCGCTAGCGACAGCGCTTCGCGCTGCGTCGCTAGGCAAGACCTAAAAAGGACTTGGCAGCAACATATGGGTTATAGGGTTGGCAGAATGCCCTCTGCACATTTTACAACACAGAATGTGGGAATGTGGCGGTGTTATTCCACTTTTATTCTTCCATGTGCGAACAACATAAAATAAAACGCATAAAACATGAGAGGAAATCCCCGGGGATTTGCCTGTTCCTGTGTGTAAATTGGTGTGTGTGTTTGTGTGCGTGTGTGCGTGCGTGTGTGATAGTTTCTCTCTGTGTGGAGGCATACAAGACATACTAATGATTAGAAGCTTTCAGAAATGTAAATTGCCTAATTTTCTTCGTGCTCTTTATTAAACTTTGACTTGCTTCTTCCGCCTGACCTTGTAGTACAGAACATTAATATTCTTGTCAATTTGTTTCGTTAATACAAGCACAGTTTGGAACAAGACCTAATTTAAAAACATTTGCCAAATGATTAACCCCAAGAAACGTTAGGAAACAATGAGGAACAGTGCAAGGATTTAGAGCACTCAAGGAGACAAAATTGAATTTTGCCTCTTCGAGAGTTCCCCAGACACTGCATGCTCTGAAAAAAAGACATATGTTGACACGCTTGTCAGTTTTGGTGCCAGCCTTACAAGATACTGAAAAACTGAATTTTTTTACTTGCCCTATAGAGTAAACGATCCTGAACCCTAGTACTTTTTTCCATTGATTTTATTGCTGAAACAAATGCTTTAAATTAAGAATATGAGTGAATCATATTACAAAATGCTATTCCAAGATTATAGTCATAACCTCCTTAAACTCATAGGCAACGCTCCCTTTGTGCAATGGGTATTCCGCCATTTCTTAAGGAGTGACATGGTCTTAGAAATGCTTGAAAGCAGTGCATCACAGGGCATATGTACAAGGAAACTGTCAGAGAGTGGTGTTAAGCCAAAATTGCTAACACTGCGCTCTGACAGTTTCAAAACGCAGGGATGCGGCATATTTACAAGAATGTGGCGCACCCCTGCGTTTCCACTAGCGCTGGCGCTAAATTTAGCTGCCTAGCACCAACACAGACATCTTTGCACCGTAGTGCAAGGGTGCCTGCGTTGCAGGGAATGATTGTTCATGTGCAGGAAGGTGTGCCTTCCTGCACATAATCAATAATGGTGATTTCTAACTTCTATGTGTGCGCAGCACACATAAAAGCAGCAAAAACGAGGAGAAATTATTTATTTCTCCTCGTTGCGCCTGTTTAAGACCAGGTTTTCCCTAATCATATTTTTGGCCCTGCCCCATATTTACGCCACCCTTGTAAATAGGGGGCAGCATCAAAAAGCAATGGGTGTTGCAGTGGAACGCCCACAGCAACACCCATTGCCGCAGCAGACTGCTGTGTTGAGGGGCATATTTACAAAGTGGCGTTAAGCCACTTAAGTGGCTTAGCGCCACCTTGTAAATATGGAGCAGAGCATTGCGTCACAGGAACATCATTAAAAGTGACGTTCCTGTTGCACAATGCCCTTGTAAATATGACCCCAAGTTTGAAGCTGTTTTGCTGAGGCTTTTCTCAAAAGAGGCGGCATAGAGCCCTGCTTCAACAATGTAAACTAAATACGTTAGAAGAGCATGTAAAGGAAGGCTTTGGGCCTGTTTTTGCATTAAACAGATTCTAATATGTTTAAAAAGTAATTTTACCAACTAAAGTTGGCCTAAGAGCACTAGGCACGTTCGCTTCTACAGAACATCTTGTAAAAGACGCAAAGGTTCACGTTCTGTGGATAAAACAGACTATTGCAATCTGCTGAATGAATAAAAATTGAATTTACAGCATTCTGGAAACAACTTCAAGACGAAGAAGTCTAGTAAAAAACAGAGTATGCTTTAAACAATAGCCCACTTCTCCCGAGGCTCTAAAAGATTGGCGAGATGAAAGAATCAGAGTGCAGGAAAAAGAATGGTCCTTTAACTGAAATCATATGTGGTGCTGAATAGGAAACAGGTTCAGCCTGGTGGACAATGTAGCCTTTATTGTACCCAGAATCACTGCACAGAACTCCAAAGCATGAGGTCACATGCCCTTCCAGGATGAATCACTAGCTACAGGTGCATTGCGTGCAGTGGGACTAGTAAAATGGCGGCACATGTTCGAGCGTGTCTCCCACAAACAGCTCTGCAGTGAATATCAGCTGTTCTCCACATTGTGCATCCCACTCTGGGCGGCGGGCCAGATACCTAGTCAGCTTCTCAGAGAGCTTTGTCACTCATTGTGTGGAAGCGGAAATGCTAAACTAGGTGCGTGTGCACATTGGGCTCGCGCATTCAGCCAGTGCCGTCTTAACACATGGGCAGGCTGGGCAGTTGCCCGGGAGCCCCACGAGCATAGGGGGCCAATGCAGAGCAAAATTTAACACAAATTTTCCGTTAAACATTTTTATTCCTATGAGTGGTTGTGTAGGCAGGACCTATTGCTCTGCTTTGCCCGTAGGCCTAAAAATGCTGTTAAGACGTCCCTGCATTCAGCTAACAGATCCTGGGGTACCTTGCTGACCCTCTCTCTCAATCCGTGCAGGGCCGGACTGGCCGTAGCGGGCACCGGGCGTTTCCCCGGTGGGCCGCCAGGGCGGGGGCCGGTTTTGTTACAGGGCCGTTTTGCAGCATAGCTGCAATATCGGCCCCTGTAACAAAATCGGTCGAAACCGGCCCTGGCAAAGTGCTCGGCCGCACCCCCAACCCCGGGGGGCCAGCCGAGCACTTTGCCAGGGCCGGTTTTGGTTCCCAGTCCGGCCCTGAATCCGTGTGATCCTGCTCCCTTCACACATGCACACACACCCGGCATAGAAACATCTCCTTCCTGTCACTCTCTCTCTGCCACGCCAAATTACTGTTTGCCCTCTTTTCACACTGACCAGATTCACAATTTCTCGCCTTTTCATCCGCACAAATATCCCAACAAAAGTCATAAGATATCAAGACTGGGTTTGGGGCAAACACTGCTGCCCTTTCTGAACACATCATCACATCATGAGACAAGGCATGGTTCGCTGCAGTATGTAGGTTTTGGAGTCACCGGATTTCTTGAGTCTAGACCAACGCCTCCCAAACTCTTTAGAACCAAGACCAAATAATTTAGAATAACAAACTTTTGCGGCCCATCTAGTTTTAATGGACATAAGGCAGGCGATATTTTAATGTAACTGAACCTTTGTGTGGTAGTGCACTTTTATTTGCAGACAGCACACTTTCCATTGAATGACCACTACATTTGTGCAGACATACAGTATTACTGATAAAACTATATTGCATACAAAATGGGTGGAAATCAGATTTCAGTGAATATTTATCATTTGTACATCAACATGCCTTGATTTGTTTTGATCAAAATAAAATCTTTCTTTCCATCACACTTCTGAATTACAAAAAAAATTGCTTTATTTTTGCTTTTCTAACTACTGAATGTGTACAGTTGATTTACAGGTATTTACATTTTGTTTAGTGTTACAAAAAATGACATCCTACAGCCTTTTCTTTCACAATCTCTGTACCCCAGCAAGATTGTTACATAATTCACTTTACTTTTCTTTGACTGCAAAGTGAGAGGAGATTGTAAACATCAATCCCCATGCTAAAAAATAAGCAGCCATTTGTCAGAAGACATAGCCTGATGTTTGACCCCCGTTTTTGAAGCGCATTAAATATGACAAAATAAATACAGAATTTAAAGGCATCTTTATTTATTGGTTGGACTTTCGCAACCCACCAAAAATTGGCTTGCAGCCCACAGTTTAGTAAATGCTGATCTAGACTGACACGCCATTGTTAAATTGCTTCAATATGTCTTAGTATGATCAATCACTCTTGGATAAGCTGGCGAGATAGTTCAGTGATTAAAGGAAAAAGGCTGGATCATTGGGTAACCTGAAGGTCACTGGTTCAAATCGTGGAGAGGACGGGTGCCGCTATAGTAAAGTGGTAGGGCAGGGGGAGGTAGGGGAGGAGGGCTTGGGGTTGGGTTTTAAAAATAAAATAAAATAAAAAGATTTACCTGCTGCTACGCTCCCACTGCCGGCCACCTCGTTACTCCTCTTGTCCCAGAGGTGGATGGGCTTCACTGCACAGGCTCCCTACCCAATCCAGACGCTGCTCTTATGCTATACCTAGCATGAGAGCAGCACCTGGATTGGCCTGTGTGGGCTGGTTTAATGCTCTCTCAGGCACAGGGAGCCTGCAGCTTTTCTCCAAACCGGCTGTACAACACAGCTGGGTTGGAAAAACCTAAGTGGCAATGTCTGTTTGGCCGGCCTAAGACGGCCAGCCAAACTGACATGAACACTTATAAGTGCCTACCACTCCTCCCTACTGCTGACATGATGCTCATCAGCATGGCCCCGCCCATGCCCTAACCTCAGCTGGAAATAAGGTAAGAAAAATAAAATGATTAAATGGTTTTATCATTTTATTTTTCAGTGGGGCGACGCTCCTCCGCCATAGCGGAGGAGCTGCCCCTGCTCAGAGCTCTGTGGTCCATAACATGAGTACTGATCAGCATGGTATTAACAGCACGTCCCATACAAACAAATCAGTATGTGGCCTGCACCCATGGCCCTATGCATGGATGAACTAGGCAGTCGCCCAGGGCGCCAGGGACATATGGATTCATGGTGCTACAGTCACACTAGTCTTTCCCATAAAAACAGCCACTACTTTTGTTTCTCTTTGTTTTTGCTGCAACCCTTCTGGCAATTTCTTTGGCTTCCTAGAACCCTACCCTTGCATCTATTGTGCTGTGATAGTCATGGTTGTCAGAAGGGGGGATGGTTTGGTAGAGCACTTTGGCCAGGCTTACCAGGCAATTATATTTTTTATTGCGCCTCTTTGTTTTTGAGTGATGCATATGTGAGCACTTTTTGCAATGGAGGGCTGGGGCATCAACCAACACTCAATTAACTTGATGTTTCTGCAATGAGCACCAAGATGCGAGCAATCTGCATATCAAAGCCAAGAGCTTAATATCCTTCTCTTGGCTGGTCAATCAGAGCATGCCTTCATAAACACAAAAACGAAATGCAGCCAGTTAGTGATGCTGTTTTATCTTTTTAAAGTCTACAAAGCTGCCAGCTCACTATGCAACAGCAATATTACATCCAATCAAGTTTTGGCAAAACTTGTATGTTTAGTTAAGCCAAAAAAGCTTTTTGTATTTAAATCTTTCTTTGCATTTTGATACGTTTACTACTGAAGCTGCAGTGACAATTTAAAACAGCATGTACGAGAATACAAAGGATTAAAATGACTGAATGAATTTCTTCATTTGACACGGGAAAGCACAATTTTAGGACATAATTAATAGTGCACTTACCTAGCATCAAATAAATAGACCCACTCTGTCAAACATGCTATGTAAAAGGGGCTCTTATGTCATCTCTGTCCACCTCTCTGTTTGCTTATTTCTCTCTGCTCTTCTGCTCCCCTCTTTAAAGCGCTCTGACGCGTTGACCTAGCACTATACAAGACCCTAATTAATAAAGTGTCACTTGCACTTGATATCAAGCCGCCTCGCGTCAAGCACGGTTGCTGATCTCATAATTGTTTCTTCTGTACATTATGATATCTGCAGTAATGCCATTTTACTAACATGCCTAACATTGGGAATGCAAGGCATGTGCAAAGGAGTCAACAGGACAGGATGAACCACTTAGGCCTATCATGGAATCAAGCTCTTCCTGCTGCTGCCTGTTCCTGAATGAATCTATCCCGCTACCTGTGTGTGTCAGAGATGTCTGTACTGCAGAGGGCTGTACTGTACCTCCTTTGTGTTTGTGGAAGAAGCATGCACTGCCATGGCCTGTGAGGCAACTACTCTGTGTGCGAGAGGAGCTTGCTCTGATGCTGACTTGTAAACACTGTACCATTATCCATTTCAACCTGCTCAGGGGTGTACAAGAGTTGTCGTCCTCAAGGTCCCATCGAATACTGGTCTCCTTGCTGGGAATGTAACCATCTGTATTTGCTGTACTTTTAAACTTATAACAGCCATGCTGAGAAGTTGTGATACTGTCCCATTACTTACATGGCAGAAGTGCTGATGGGCGTTGGTAAAGTGTATGGGGGGGGAGTGTGCGGGTCACTGATGCCATCTCAATAAAGTTACAGGAGGTGAAGAAGTTAATGCTACTTTAAGAAGGAATGTACTACGTGAGGAAAAGTTTCATGTGAGAGTTGGGGTATGAAGTACCGGGAGCAAATTTTCACCAATATACCGATAAAACATGGTGGAATATTAGCATTTATAGTTAGCACATTATACAAGAACTGGACTCTTTCTGCAGCTAAATACTGTACACTTGAATTTCAAAGTCCAAATCAGTTTTAATTGGGGAAGAGCAGGTTCTGCAAAGCTTTTCACAGTTTAGGATAGTTTGTTTAAAGGCATGGTGTCTGCGGATAAGTAAGTGGATATATTCGACCATGGATATGGTGTATGTAAATATGTAAAATGGAAAGGGCTGGCTCAGTCCTACTTCTGGATTCTGAGCCTTGCCTACTTTGGTATTAGTGCACGCAATCACAAAACGACCCTGTCAATTTAGCGCATCTAGGAAATTGAGTGCGCTCCAGAGGAGAGGCTAGGGAGCAGTGGGGCTCTTAAAGAAGTTCCGTCTCACTCTTTCTTTCTTGTGAAGGAATCAATCCATTCATTACACTTCAGCACAAAGTTGTGGCACACTGTAAGCATGGTCACTTTTATTGCCACTCAGACCTTTAAAAAAATTGGATAATTCTGTTGAAAATGTTACAATTCTTACTGCTCACTATTCCATCTCCTGCCAATGTGCTCAAAACACCAAAAAGCTGAGAAATATCTGATAATTAGCTGAAGAAATCATTTCATTTTCACAATTTTTAACAGTGTCCCGGATGTGTTAATCATCTGCAGCTCCCAAAAATGTCTGCTCCCAATAGAAGCAATATACACCCAATTTGTATAATTTCAGAAATCATCTCATTCTGAAACCACAGGCAAAAGTAGCGCCCGTGATAAATACTGATTCAGAAGAAGTAACACTGGCTACCAGGAACATAATATATTGCAACAATATGAAAACCTCTTGTGTGAGAAAATACTGTATTCTAAATGCCTGTGTGCTGCATAAAAATAATGTCACAGAGGGCCACCCTGCAATGAAATAATACACCTTAAAAGTGTCTGACAGAACTTTGCTTTTGGAATACTGGGTCTAGGCCTGACATACAAAACACTGTCTAGGTGTTAGCTACACCCAAACTCATTTTTGTGGCTTAGGCTATCTCAAACTCCCTAAGCAGGGCTGCTAGAACCCTCCATGTCAGCAAGGCCATGTTGCTAGTACACAACTTGCAGAATGATGTGCCGTGAAAACAAACAGCTGAGAAGATCAGTCTTACCAATGTGGGATGATCATTCAAGCAAATGCCTAACTGCTGGATATTGGCAAATATGTTGCTAGTGAGAGTCCTCACACTGAGAAGCATCCCTGTCTAATGGCCCTGACTGCAGTCTCACCAAGGCGGGTACCTGCAAACATCTGAGCGAGCTGGGAAGGAGAGCTGAAGCCAGTCTGCCAAGTGACAGCGTGTTCTTCCCATCGCCCAAGTGAATTGCGATAAATGTAGACTGGTTGACATTGTACCATTGTGCTATTATTTAATAATGTATTTGCAATAAAATGTGCAACTTGCCATCACTCACTACTTATTGCATACAGTGTGTATTTGTTGCATGACTGCACTACAGTGTTTAGAGGCTGGTAAGGATTATATTTTTAAAACCCTTCATATAACAAAAGATTTGGGATATCTTAACGTAGACTCAAAGGACTATGAACCAACCCTTAACAAGAAATCTTCTCTATGTTGCAATAGCTCAGTAGACTAATCCACCAGAAAGAGGAATGACATATGTTAAAAAATAATATAGATCTTGATACTCAAAAACAGTGGAACATTCAATATCATAAAGGTAAAGGAAACTTACTGGTGCCTATTTAGACCACTCGCTATTCAGGGAGGTAAAGCCAAATAAAAGTAATGATGTTTGCATGCTGTTCTACCTCCTAGTTTAAGGTTTGTTTCACATAAATATCAGGCCTAATGCACAATGACGTGGTGACAGCCTCCTTTTGCATATTTGTGTCTGTACATTTACAACCAACATTTTGCATGTTGTTATGTAGATGTTTTTTGTGTCTTGTGATGGGATTTATTATTGTGTCTGATGCTCTTAAATTGCATCACTGTAGTTGTTTTACACTAAACATAATATACACAAACAGTATAATTTTAGGAAATTGTATTTTCAAGTGCAAGCACCCAAGAAGGAGGGTTTTTCCTGTCCTCAATAGCTGTTGGAAGCACAGTGGTGGTATGCAACAAAATAAAGCAGTGCCCTCCTTGCACAGGGAGAGCATCCTCTGCATGTTTGTAAGTCACCTCAAACAAAATAAAACATTTCTTCCCTACAACTATCTACTACTTATTAGAATATAATGTGTAATACACAAAATCTAAATTCATTTAAAGACAATAATAGAGATCTTCGAATCAGATAATGAACATCTAACTTTACATTGTTCAGTTCACAAACCTATCTGAAATAGATTCAGCTTCTGTATCCTATTAACGCTACTGACTTTATCCTAAATACATTTTTGAATGTACAGCACAGACTCTAGGAAATCACTTGACTGCTGCATTTCATTGAATAGCCAATCAACATTCTTCCTCAGGAAATACAATGTGCACACTGAGGCTTCTCAGCATTTCTTGAAGATTTCATGACCAAATCTTCCTTTGTAAAGGATGAAATATTTCAGAAGTATTCTCTGGTCATTCAGTACTTCATTTTGACTCTACAATAGATTCTCAGGAAACAGGTACCAGGATAGAGGCTGCGTTATATAGAGTCTATTGTCAGCTAACCATAATTAATCTCTTCATACTGTGTATAAGCGATCTGATTAGCAACAAAAAGCAGGGACTGGCCATGTTGACCACAACATAGAATTAAAGGTTTTGCCCAAAGCGAGTTGGAAGTAGCCGCAGTAATGATATTTTAGGAAGGCTCCTGTTTTAAGATTGTCAAATATAATTCAACTTGCAATGTTTTTTTTCCAGAAAGTGATTGAGCTGATGGTCGAATTAGCTGATGTTTTAATGTGCCTGACCCAGTTACGCCTGCCTCTATATTATCAATTTGTACTTGCCCATAATGCATGTTTCTTGTGAGTCAGCTCTGGGAATGGTATTTTTGGTTCCCGTACTTTATGCAGGATGGTGAGAGAGCGCTTGCGTGATAGGAACGTAAATACTACAGAGGCAGAAAAGACCACGCTCTTGCGTGATCCATTACAATTTATTAATTTAGGTGTTCATTGACCGCACATGTATGCTTTCCTACTGTGAAAATTAATATCAAATATACAGCAGAAGAATACCAAATATTAAGAATCACAAATATGTATGTTTAGAGATAGTCGTCCCTGGGTGGAAAATGTCTCAATTGATTTTGTCTCGAAAAAAGTAGTTACCAGACAAAATATTGTTTCAACTGTTTTATTTATTTCTATTAATAGTAAACAAAAACCCTTACATTTTCTTCTAATAATATACTTCTGCATAGTCATTAAAACGAATGTTTTTGGGATCATAGGGTGAGCTTCTCTCTTGAAAGAATCACTAAAGACAAGTTGGGCCACTATGATACAGAAGGGGTGTCAAGCTTCACAACGAGCTGACCAGTAGGAAACCTTCCTGGCCCACGGGCAAGAAATAGGGACACAAAGAAAAAAAAACACAAGTCATGTGGCTGGTTAGAGAAAGAAAAGAAGACATAAAATGGAGGGGGTGTCACAAAATGGAAGCACTTTCTGCCACAGATAAGGTTCGATCTGTCAATGCATAAATACAATAGCTTTGTACTATTTGTCTTGCAAACAGAGTGAGTGAGCGGGTGAATGAGCAATCTTGTTGAGTCACAAAAGTTAAGTAAACTGTGCCTAAATTTTGATTGGAAACCTCAGTTATAGAATGATTCCGATGGGAATAGGTTGCACAGATATAAAATAGCTCTGCTTTGTAAGTACGAAAGTGTATGAAGTATTTCTCATGTTTCTTTACGGCTAATGATTTGGGTGTCACTAGCCAACATTGTGCTCTGGAGTGACCGCTCCCATTTCTAGCTATTAATAGACTTGTATTAAAACAATGGCTGAAATATGCTTTTCAGACAAGTCTTAATTGAAATTTCATTCGACAATGTCTTTGCATCTTGTACAAAAATTAAGCTGTCACATTGCATTATGAACAATGTGTACAAACTGAAAAGTCCCCAACCCATTCTGTTGTGGTTGCTGTAGTGTTTTTTAAGGCTCCACCGCCTCCCTGTCCGTATGATTGCTCACTGATTTAACATTTGCCTTGACCTTTGCAGTCATGTGAAGGTCATACATTCGAATCCACACACAGTAGACTCTGCCTTCCATTATTCCCAGATCAGTGAATTGAGTAACACTAATTTGGGTAATAGCAACATCTCTCCTGTATACTACCGCTTAGGCGGGGTAGAAGTGGCGGTTAAAGCACTATATAAAAAGACAAGTTAACATTTTTTCTTAAATAATTTAATAGTCTTAAAGAGATGAATGCTTGATTCTACACGGGCTCCAGATTGAACACTTCAACTTAGTCGAGTACAATGCTTTCCTATCGGATTGTGAATCTATTAGTTAAATGAAGGAACGACTTGAGCTACAGAGTACTGAAAGGCATCACAAGGGACTCTAAAATGCATAGACTAAGAAACTTTGATATCCATTAAAATCACTCAGAAAAGAAGAAACAAGTGACCAAGCCAGAATTTATCAGCCTAACCTTCGCCACGTAAGGAGGCAGTGATTAGCTTGGACACTATGCAAACTGGTGACTGGATTTAGAGTAAGGTGACCCTGAAGGTTCATGTTATCATGAAGGATCCTCCAACCAGACATCGTGAATTGGTAACTCAGCCAAGTATGGTGGTGGTTCGGTGATCCAGGCTACAGTAGTGGATATGCCACTATGCTTAGCAAGGTGAACCTGCAAAAGACTGCCATGGAATGTGTGGCAGCTCTGGTCTTTACAGAATGGTAAATATCGTGCCCCTAGCATGCTTGGAGACATGATACGTGGGCATTGACAATGTGCATCCACTTCAGGGATATATTTCTATTACCAAATTTCGTACCAGAAATTCCACTATCCAAATTTCTACACGAGCTTCGCTCATCAATGTTGTTTATCCCATAGCGAAGACAGTTGCTTGGCATCAGAAACATCTGCCACCACGGTACAGGACAGAAAGGCAGAGGACATACATCTTCTGTACTTCTGGATGAAAAGTTCTCTGCCCAAAACTAAACCTTCACGTTTGTCTTTAAAACACCACACACAGACCATTTTTGTAGGCTTGCTGGTAGAAATATCTGAAGCAGTCTCATAGCTATTCACACAAGTTGCATGCAAATGCACACAGACCCAGCCTTCATTTCAGTATGTGCACGGTGCTCACAAGTCCACTCACAGATGGATCTTAAACCCAGCGGTAATACCAAGCAGCGTTGCGTGTGCATATAGCAAAAAGTGGACTGGGGGAAGCTGACACTGTGAAACAGAAGGGGTCCAACCTTTGCAATTTTTGCATTATGTGCACATCACAATAGGACTCTCTGCCTCACTCATTGTGCCAAATCGTTGTTCTGCATTTGTAAATGTGTGTATAAATTGAATGTGTTTGTGTGTGAAAGCGTCTACATATATGAAATATGTGTATTTGTCTGTGTGCAGTATGCAGTATGCATGGATGTATGTGAATGTGTACAAATACACTAACTGATAATACAATATTGTAAATAAGGAGCTCACACTGCATGCTGGTTGTTGTCTGTAACTTACACTAATCTGATGAATGTTAAAAACTGTGCATTCAAGTGCAAGGATACTGCGAGGGATATAGACGCTGTTGCTCACTTTTATATTTACGAGCAAAACTGTGCAAACGACATCACCTAGTGTGTCCTAATGGATTCACTGAGGAAAGACTACAGTAAAGATTCCAATTGAAAGGCTTGTCGCTACCAACGCAGTAGCACCTGGTGTGCCTTGGACCTGAAGAGATGGTCTGATTTCCATTGGAGATTAGCCCTGTATACGTCAGCAAGCGTGAAAGCGCTTCACCTTTCATTTTGCAAGTAATGGATTTGTAAGACTAGGCTAAGAGAACACATAATGAAAAGCAACATCCAGGAGTGAGGCAGGTTTTGGGTCGCGGACAGTGAAGGATCGTCTAAAGTCCTGCAGTAAGGCATCACAGGGTGCACAAGATGAAGGCTGGTTCTGAGTCCAGATGAACCTTGGCCTTAGTGCTATGCTTCTGGCCTTGATCAAGGACAGGGAAGGAAACTTCATGGACAACTGAACACCCTTCCCCAAGTCCTAGTCAGTTCCTCAGACTTGCTTAAGACCCATAGAGGAAAAGTCTAAGGCCACGAGCTGCAGAGCCCCCATATTAGCTTCCTTTGTATGCCTAATGAATAGGATGAACCCCCCCCCCCTCGTACCTCAGTTGTATATCAACATATCAGGACAGCACTATGGACCTATACATATGGCAACTCCTAAAAAACTATATCATAAAATTAAGCATGAATTGGAAAGCATAGGTTTACTATTTTAACTCCACGTCTGCTCATCTTGATGTTATAGGTCAAGTAATAATGTGAAGTCGATATATGTGCAGGTGATGTTAAAAACTCAATGTTTTGGTGCCACACCTTCTAGCTTTTCCTCCTTGTGCAAGGATTTGGGAATAAACACTTACTTCAGGACGCCCCCTCATCTCTCACCAGCTCTGTGGTTTTGTCCTGGAAATGGAAGTGAACCACTGCTGCAGGAGTCCCCTACTCCCTCCCTTGCACCTGCCAGCTCTTCAGCCTTGCCCAAGGGCTGGCGAGCAAACCTCTGATGCAGGAGGATTCCCTTCCTATGTCTTGACAGCCAATTGCATTGCCCTGCGGGAGGGAAGGAAAGTTTGAGCATTGCCCCAATACATGCACCACCTTTCTTTAATACTTCTTCAGCTGGGAGACTAGGCTGCTGTGGGCTCTAGTGACAGCATCAGTAGCCTTCAACAGAGGGACCACTCATTTGCTATTCATTAGCCTGCCATAAAGAAACAAGACACCAGTGATGGGGACCGCTGTCAGCTGTCTTGCTGTGCTCCACTATCACACACACAGGTAGAATAGGACAGGGCATATGACAGTCAATGCACTAGGTCTAATGCACAAGAGTAAACTCTGGTGCATCCAAAACACAATAGAATGCCTCTAAATCCATGAGGGAGATGAGGTTGTGCATTTTCAGTATTACTTCCAAGCTAGACAAGCAACATCACAAATGCACACGTGTGGCCGGCTGTATCCAAGGTTTCTGCTCTTGCAGATCCTGTGGTGCACAAAACTGCAAGCATTGCAAGAACAAAAACAACAATCACACCGTACGAAAGGGATACTGCAGGTAGCAAATGGCCATGTGACTCCCAATAGCCACATGGCAGGTAACAACAAATGGGGACAGGAAAGAGTCATTCCTCTCTTCCTTGCAACTCTCAAAGCTTTGTATTGAGTGGCTCGTGACTCCTGTAGTAGTCGCGAATCATCATTAGGGCACCAACACCAGAAAGTGACTGGTCTCTATTCAGCGAGTGGAAGCTGTTCACAATGGACAGCTTCCATTTTGTGAATGCCAACTGTGGGCATTGAGAGAGAATGCAGCGGTCTCAGGTCCCTGTCTGTACTCCCCGACGTCCCTTTGTATAATGATAGTTTTTTTCAATTGAAACCCTGTCCCTAAAAGAGACAGGGGCGGCAATAATGGGATTTTGTGATCATGAATGCAGGGTTGGAGGTCTGATGCGCCTTCATCGTTGCATCCGCAGTCATTTGCATGGATTTAAATAGCCTCATTATTATACATGCAGCAGGATTCCTGTAAATCCGTGGTAATGGCCATTTTGCACTCTGCCAGATTGTTGCATCTGACGCAGCGCAAAAAGGGGTTCAGGTCACATGACTGCACTACAAAACCACTGACCGCTTTGCAACCCAAACATTCTTACACAGGCCCTATAGTTATTGAGTCAAAATGGCCTTTGTTGCTTTTAAAGTTAGAACACATATTACAAGCTTAATTTAGATGAGCAATCTTCAAGCAAACCTTGAACGCTAAATAAACAGGGCATTAGCGTGCTTGCTCCAGTAAACAAACACTTAATTGTGATTGGTACGATCAAAGTGCTGCCTATAGAACGATCTGCAGTGCCTGGCCTCCTTAAATGACAATTATAATGCAATTGCGATGTCCAATTTGTGTTCTGAAGGAGTTCCAATGGGCTTGATTTCCCATAGGGTGGGCGTAAGATTATTAAATTAGAAACATGATAGCGTACATCTGTAAAATTTTGCAGGATGTCAGCCCATCCCGCTTACAGTCAGGAAGTTATTAGAATTTGTTCCATTCCATATCACAAGGGCATCCTCTTCAACGCTGAGGCACTGTGTTCACTCAGGGTGTAATTACAACGATTATGTGGCGCACACCGCGGACTTATTAAGGAGTTGCACTGTTTAAGTGTGCACTAATTGCATAATGCATAGCACAACGATGGCACAGAGTGGTCTCTTAATAGGAAGGCGCTGGAAGCAGATCATCCATCTAAATTAAAAATCCTTTCAAGGACTCACCAGAAACACCAGGACGCCTGTGACTGAGCGGGAACGGAATCAGGAGCAACTAATGCAGATAGACAATGTGTAAAGGCAGCTGACTTTATTAATGGTCTCCAATGAATACAAACTTTCAAAGTATAAAAAACGATTACCCCATTACGCCTATCCACCGCTATCCATTACTATCAATCTTCTTCCGGCCGCAGCATTATCCAACCTCAATATTGACTCGGGGAAACTACAAGTTCAAATGCTCCTGTGAAACAGCCCACGGGGAGGGCTTAAGAGCCGCGCTTTATACCAAGGAAAATTTGAACCATTAGCACAGTGGCCAAGGACGCTATCTCAGAAATCGAGCACCAACAGTTGGATATGGGTGTGGAATGTTAGCACACAAAATGTTTTATCCAATGGCCATGATTGCCACTTTTCATCTAAGTGCACTTCTTAATGAATTGGAGCCCACGACTCCTGTTGAACTCCCCCCCCCCTCGTACCACAGTTGTATATCAAAATATCGAGGACTGAACTATGGACCTATACATATGGCAACTCCTACATATTAACAAGAACTATATCATCAAATTAAGCAAAATTGGAAAGCATAGATTGACTATTTTAACTCCACGTCTAGCCACCTTGATGTTATTGGACAAGTTGATAATGTGGATTCGATATATGTGCTGGTTGATATTAAAAACTCAAAGTTTTGGTACCACACCTCCTAGCTTTTTATCCTTGCGCAAGGGTTGGGGAGTAAACACTTGCTTCAGGAGGCCTCCTCATCTCTCACCAGCTCTGTAGTCTTGTCCTGGGAATGGAAGTGAACCACTGCTGCAGGAGTCCCCTACTCCCTCCCCTGCACCTTGCCAGCTCTTCTGCCTTGCCCAAGGGCAGGCGAGCAAACCTTCGATGCAGGAAAATTCCCTTCCTGTGTTTTGACACAATAAAGGCATTATAAGAATATTTCCAATAGTGTCACCTGAAACTACTGGTGCCTTTTCTGTTCATTATAAAATCTATTAAAAAATGTTTTATTAAATGTTGATACGTGCTCTAACCAACTAGGAATTTGTTTTTATCAATCTAGATCTCCTTCTAAATATGGCATTTCACAAGGATGCTGTGATGTTTCCAGCCTAATATTGTCACATACTCATGCTAATGAGTCATTTTTCACTAGTCCCCCATTAAATTCGTTGGGTATAGATTGACAAATTAACCACCTTCCAGACAACATTACATCGTACCTGGGAAGTGGGCACTTGGGTCATAAGCTGCTAATTACTTTATAAAGATTTGTGCAAAGAATATATTATCACTTTTCTATCCCACCGCCCCGTTTATTCATTTACAAGCCTCATTTAACTTTTGTATTGGTTGATTTTGTTATGTTGTTTGCGATAAGTTCTTCTCTCTTTCGCCCTTTCATCCAAGAGACTCTCTATGTAAAAATACTCTGCTTTGCATGCTTAGAAGTGTCGCCACACATACGCATATCAAAATATTTTGTACTAAAAGCACCCTCCTTTTTGTTTTTACTTATCATAAACCAAAATACTAACTAAAAGTAGATGATTGTAGTTAATGCCAATTGTACAAGCATAATACATTTAATTGCACAAACTGGCATACCATGGCTCAGAGATAAGGCTTTACATGTGAGCATTCCCTTGGAAAGCTTTGTTTCTACAAATCCCTCCGACAGCCGCAAAGGAGACTCCCTTGAAAATACCGGACTCTTTTTAGCTTTATCGGCTTGTAGCAGGAGTGCCAAACTCAGACCGCCATACAGCACGTAACATTAATGCCAACGCTTTCATTAAAGCAACTAAGGGTGTCGAGACGTAGGATCATGACTGTCTGAGTCTTCATAACACTATGTCCAATGCCACTAATAAAACCTCCACAAGACAAGAATTCAAGTCAAAACCAAAAGGTTTTATTCAAAATTAGGATAATAAGAGAAGGTAAAAAAGTTGTTAGATAATTCATGGGGAATGAGCAGTCATAACAAGTCAAACTCAAATAATGCAACAACATTAACATAAGGTATTTCTAAAGCAAATAGCAGCCAGCACCAAAGGACAGTTCAGTAAGAATACTAGGAAAGTCTGACTCAATAGAAAGTCTAAGTATAAAGTATGTAAACAGACTAACAAAGCCTGCTCTCTAAGCAAGTGCAAAAAGCCTGGCACACAGCCTAACAACATCATCTTTTATAAGATTTTAGGCAAAGAAAGCCACACACTCAGTATGGTGAGAAATAACATAATAGGGCTGGATTAACAAAGATACATTCATGTTAAGCAATCACTTTTCGAATACACAAAATACATCAAATAAGATAAATCTAGTAAACACCTGATTTGCGGCTTATTAATAAGGAAGTGTGCATTGGAAATACGGTTCCGTTAATGAATGGTCCCTACAAAAGACTTGAGCAAAGGGCCTTGAACGTTAGAACGATAGGAACGTCTTATGCATGGCTTCCTCGTGAGCAAGGCACATTAATACAATGTATTAATGCAGTAAACAACACCACAAATGAGGCTTCTATTTTGCTGACTTTTTTTAATGGAAAAGCGCACAGATCAAAACATGCATGTGGAGAATGGTGTTCACATAAAATAAAAGTGCACTTTTGTCTGCAAATGTGAAATGATGTCTATGCTGGTCAGGATAACTTAAATACATCCAGATTAAGCATTATGGATTCTGTGCTTGAGTGTTCTGGTTTAAGGCTCACTTCATATCCTTGGAGATTAAAGCATCAAGATGGTATCCAAGTTTGCGGTGTGCGACCATCAATCGTGTCTTTAAAATCCTTATCATTCCTCTTAGCTATATGTGGCATCAATTGTATTCTATTTGAACTAACTACAATGTTATTTAAGGCTGCATACAAGATATACCTATCAAGTAGTCTCTGCAGGTCCCTTGTGGAACAATCTATTATATTGTGCTATATATTACTGTGGCAGGATTGTAAACTAGGAGGATAACGATTTGTGGATGTTAAAGGGGTGGGCACACCCGGCAGTCAAAGGCTAAAATAAGAGATGCCAGGTCACCCCGCTGCCCTAAACCATTATTAATAGTGGCAAAATGGCATATGAAGGGACTGTTCCTTAACCCACACCAGGTGCCTTGGAGCATACATTTGCTCCAGCCCCATCTTAGTTACTGATCTCCCTAATTTCCCACAATGATTTTGATTATGAAAAAAGTTTGAGGAATAAAGGAAGTGGTCAAGTGTAGCCAAGAATGATCAGGCATTCAGGGGTCTTGGTAGCTTCATAAGGTCTTTGTACACAACATTTAAAAAGGCCTACATATTTAAATTAATGTCGTTGGTTCAGAGCGGAAACATGAGCCAGTACTGTATGTGAGTACTTTTATCAAATGAAATCGATAAAAGACAGATAGACCTTTGGACAATACCAATCAACTTGAGAAGATTTTAATGTAGTTATGAGACAATTTTAAAGAACATCTTAACATTAGCAAAGAGTTTTGCTTACTTAAACAGATGCATTCCACTGAGTTATCACCTAAAAGACTAACTGAAACGCCACATACAGGTTAAAGGGGCCAGAACCAAAACCAAGGTAAATAATGTCAACCAGCAGAGCTAACAGTGCCCACAGCACATGCATGAGTTAAATGGCTCTTTTATTTTACATAACCAAATGGGCAGTAGCTGCACCCAAACGCTCTGTTATTTACGCTGTGATCAGGGTTTTACGGTGACATTTGAGACATCAGCAAAGCTTGCATTCTACATGTAGGTGCTGTATCTGCTGAGTACCACAGGTGCTGTAACTGCAGATACACTAAATGTATGACTGACCATCACATTAACGAGCCATCTGCTCTCCTTAAGCTCCTCAGCACTGAAGGTCCATGCTCACAGCGATATGTAAAATACTGTATTGCTATTTGCGTGACCTCGCGACACTGTCGGCTTCAAGCACCTCAACACTCTGGTCTTCCCATCACACAGCAGCATCAGTTTTCTGTTTGTTTCTGTAGGTTAGCCAGCAGTGTGGGTGCGGTTAATATGTCATGTGTATGCCCAGCTGTGAGTGTGTTTTCATGTTTAGTGTTGCTTGATGTGAGTAGCCAGGGAGCTTTACCAATTCAGATATGTGCTGTAGGAAGGATTGGTTTGTGCATTGCTTAACTTAGGGTATATAAATAAGGTAATTGAGATTATGTTTTTTTTATGGTTCACCGCATCGCTTTAAACCAGAATTAGCTCAAGGGACTTGGCTGGGTGTTTATTATGGAGTGGTCTACTGTTTTCTGAAAAGGAAAATGCTGTTGTGAATTCGATGGGGTTAACTATAGGGTGCCTCTGAGCTACGCGCTATGTCTGCTCGTTATCTTGATGTATGTTCTATTGAAGGTTGTGGTTATGTATGGCTATGCTTGATGTTGCCGTGAGCTCGGTGATACTTTACTATGGCCCTCATTGTGAGTTGCTTGGAGTGGTGTCCTCCTGCAGAAGGGAAGGGTGACTCCACTCTGGACAGCTACAGTTTTACTGGTATCTCTGGGGCTAGAATGATTGGGTGTGCAAACTCCAGACCTGACAATCCCAAGCCTGGAGACACCGGACTCTCACCTCCCAGTGGAGCCACAGGGGCAGTGGGCAGCTCCCAGCCCCCTCCTGCCTTGACACTGCAGCACGGGGTCCCAGCCGGACCTAAAACCAACAGTGCCCTCCCTCCGCTCACTACGCCCTTGCCACAGCAGAGAGAAAAAGCCTCCCACAAGGTTATCACCCACTGAAAGGGGGGAGTGGGGGCAAATGTGCAGATTTGGGGCCGTTATTTCCTCGGATTTGGGGAAAACTCATGTAATTGTATCTGGCATTTCTGAGGCTCTGTGTTATTCCCTGTTCCTGAGGAAAGACCATTCCAGACACAGATACGGAGATCCCAGCCAGAATCAGAGACGGTAGCCCTCTGGTATCCCCGCGCCTACATCCGAGTTACTCGTAATGAGGCCCTATATGGAATATCTGAGTTGTGTGATGTGTGCACAGTCTTCGGGCTAATGTGCTTTGTTGGATGGAAAGCGTTGCTACTTATTGGAGAGTACTATTGTGTGCATCTAGACTTTTAAGGGCTGATCATGTCTGCATGGGTCTGCACACCCAATGTGCCGCTCTGGGAGGTATCTGTGTTGTGCAATATCTTGCGTGTAGTTGTCACCTCTTTCTGGGTGCCAGAATATTATTCGAGTCAACGAAGAAGAAAACATGTGGCCAAAGTGGATGCCCAAAACCCTGAACTAGTAATTGTTCTAAAAGACAAGTACATCTTGTTGCCATTGATAGAATCTGGAAGGACGTTTCAGAAATGAAGCAATTATGCTGCAATGACTTTTAGTTCAATGGAAAACCAAGCTCAACCGTGGAAGAAAACTTTGGTCACACAAGGCTGCATCTCTCCAGAAAGATAGGGAAATGATGGAGAGAAAATAGAGTTATCACGCTCAACCTGAGTCCTGCCAGAAAGAAATTGCAGCCGTCTTTTGGTAAGAGTGGTATGATCTGACCACCTTGCTGATGCTATCAAGCCAGATTCTAATTTCTATCTTCTTTAATAGAGGTGAGCTTTATAAACAGATGCCAGTGACACAATACATGAAAACTGCAAAGACCAATCATGCACTGAATCTAATCGCGGGATCAAGAGATACATTATTTTGCACCCTCGAGTGATGAGTTAAATCACGCATGAGATGATTTTAGATTTTCCTCAAACAGAGGAATAATAAAGCAATTAACAAGACAGCATCAGATATAATGTATCTGCACAGAGCTTGATGACCCATCAGCCAACTCATGAACTGCTCCCAAGGACTTGAAACTGGTTCAATATGGAAAAACAGGAAAGGAAAATGGGTCCCATGACTGTGCTAGAACATGGCACTTCATAATACATGGGCCTCATTTTGTATGCACCCACTTTCCACAGTAACTTTCCCTTCAACTTCTTTTACTAATAATATTCTTCGTACCTGATCCCAAGTGAGATCCTGGAAATTGCACACATTTTTTTTCTGAAGCTGAGCAGCAGCCAGTCAAAGTATAGCCGTGCTTGGATGCAGGTATGTACAGAGCAGTGCGGCTTGGGTGCCGCGGGCCCTGGTGCAAACAAGGAAAACACCTACCATTGGTTGGCGGAATGAAAGACAGCAATGATTGGGGCGCACAGGGCCCTCAGATGCCTGGCCCCTGGTGCCCCCCCTGCACCTGCTGCGTTAGTGATAACCAAATCCCTGTATTTATGGACAACATTCCTGGAATTTGAGCACAACCTAGTAGTAAAATCTGGACGATATGAAAGAGGCTTTGCCACATAATTCTTTGCCACATACTAATTGATGGTGCATCAATCAAAATCAAACAAGGTTTTTAATGTTTTCATTGAAATGCTACTGAAAGTTGCTTTACCACACATACGTATGCATATATACATATATTAAAACACATGTGCGTGTCTGTTAAACAATGCAATGTGATACACTACAACCACATCCGATATTTTTAAATCATAGGTAGACCAAGTTGATTTGAACAATTCTCAGGAGGCGGCCTTTGAGGAAATTGACTTGCGTGAAGTGAAGCAGTGTTCCCACTCTGGCCGAGTTTGTAACATTTCTTGCACCGATTCCATCTACCAGGTCAGGTTCTTTTGATATGGAGGTCTTTATAGATGTGAACATTTCAAACTCGAGGCCAGATTACATTGAGTTACAATTACAGTGAGGAGGTTTATTTTGCAATATTATATTACAAAACATTTCTAAAGAGGCATAATAAATTAAGGTCTGTCTGGAGTCCAAAAAGACCTGCGAGGACAGGCGTGGTAAATCTTTGGGGCGAATAAAGATCTGTTTAGTACAGAGAAGAGGTGGGGTGAACATAGGAATGCTGCGGTGTGATTGAGAGGAGAGGGGTTAACAAAGAGCTGCTCGTGTGGCACATATGGAGCAGCACATGTAGCAAATACAGACAAGTGTGGGGCAAATAAGAACCTCTGATAGGTAAAACTATACTATTTTGGGTAAATAAATGTATCTGGAATAAATTAAGTAACATTTATAAGGAAGGCAACGCGAGTTTATGAGGCCAAAGTACCTGTCTGTGAGCAAATAAAGCAATGTGTGATTATGTGTACACATAAAAACACATTTCTGTGAGACTAAAGGCTGTCAGGAACAAATATAGAGAGATGTCTGAGGTGAAATGCTGACCTGTCATGTGTTCAAAGAATGGTCTGCTACGGGCAAATAAAGTCCGATCTGGTGGGATGAAAAAATAAGCCATAAGCACTCAATGCTGTGCAGTGTGTCTAAAGAAGGATAAAAAAACCTATGATGTGGCCACTTGATTCATTTTTTAGGAGCAGAAACCATACATGCGTGCCTACAAAATAAAGTGGGCGTTTGTTTTTCATTTTTATTTCCCAATCTAACTTGAATCAGTAAATAAAAAGGAAAAAAAATGGACAAGCATTTTTTGTTTAAATGCAGGTGGGGGAAGCAATACAAGAGGTGTAATAAATGGGGGCAGGAACAACAGAGGGGCGGGGAAGGAGCATCATGGAGTGTGGGTTGAGGGAAGCAACACAGAGGGTGTGGGATTGGGGAAGAAACAATGCCAAGGCACCCTCGGACTCGGGGCGTGCCGTGCCTCTGACGGTGTGCCGGTCCCCGCCGGAAGGGGCGGGGCTGGTGACGGCGGCGAGTGATGCCACCTGCATCAGCCCCAATACGCTCGGGCATTGGTCCACCCAGCGCAGTGACCCTGAAGGGCATTATGCACTTCCGATCAGTAGAAAACCAGCCAGTTCACGCTGGACCCTGCCCCTTTAAAAGGGGCAACGGAGCAACGATGCTGTCTCTTTGCACCGCTTGCCGCTCCCTCCAACACGCTGCCGGCTGCCCCATCGATAAGCGATATGTTAGGCTACACATGCGTTAGGCTCCGACGTTTTGTGTCAATAATGATTTTTCTTTTTGTTTTCCACAGTTTTAATGTCCAGTGAAGCAGGAAGGAAGCTCGCTGGTGTGCGCCGGTCGCCGGATCCCTGTGCAGCCCAGGTGTTCGCCTGGGTGCCGGGGGAAACTGAAGTATTGGTTGTAGGCCATTCTTATGTACAAAGGTTAAGGCATGTTTTCCCGACAGGAAATTGGGGGGAGCGGACCCGCCAGGCGGGTTTCCGCATCTCCTTTCATGGGAAAGAGGGTCTACGGCTGGGACAGTGCAGGAGCATAATGGAGTCCTGATTTGGTAAGGGGTGTATGCCCCCCGGAGTAGTGGTAATACACTTCAGGGGCAGCGATCTGGTACATCTTGGTAGGAGGGGCGTATTTGAGGCGTTGATCACTGAGATGGGATGGTTGGCAAGGAGATGCCCGCAGTCAGTCCTAGCATGGTTCCACATCATCCCGAGGTTGCAGTGGGAGGGGGGGGGGGAGTCGGTCTCGGCCCTGAATCATTCCGTTAAGCGAAAATAAGAAGATGGATAAGTTGTTTAGGTCCCCAAAACACCAGACTATCCCGCACGGATGCATACGGGGGAGAGGTTTTTTGTACAGGATGGTGTCCACCTCTCAAAGTTAGGAAGCAAGTTTTTCCTGGAAAATTTGCTGGCATGGTTGACCCTTGGGCAAGGCAAGGCATGACTTTAGGAAGGTGGGGGGGCCAGATAGTAGGGAACTATGCTGGCCTGTGACGGTAAGGTCATGATTGGTGGGGCATTTACGGTCCTTAGAAGGCATCCCCATTGGTAATGGGGATAGGTGTGGGACAGCGGTCTCTCAGGGACTTCCAGGGGGTGCTTATAGCAAGTCGACTAGAGGGTGCAGGGTGGGGGAGTGCACACTTCCAACAGGCCTTCACGGCCAATCCCCGCATGGGGCGTGGGCGCCAAGCTAGCAGCGCAGCCCCTTGGGGGGGTGGTATTTGAGGGCGTAGGGGGTGCCCGAGGTAGGTAACCTTCTGGACAGATGGGCTTCTTGCGCAAGGTCACTCTGGGGGGACCTCACAGGTAGTTGGACCAGGCATGACCTTACGCCTAGGTTCAATGCAGGATACGCAGAGACAATGTGCAGTTTATTAGTTTATGGTTAGGAATGGCTATGTCTCTGCTAAGGTTAGCCATTCACAATATGTAAATAATGTTGTGTGGATTGTTATGGGGGTTTCTGCGTATTAATGTGAAATGCTAATTTTATAATGTATTGTTTGTAAATAAATACGGCCGGGGTTGTTACGACCCCTAACCCAAAAGTTCTGATGGTAGATGTGTGTGATCTGAGCCTCTGGGGGGAAAGCAGGTGGGGAGACCCCATGCGGGGAGATCCCTGGTTTAGATGATCTGAGGGGTGCTATCAAAGCAGGGTGTTGAGGGGCGGGGACTCGGCAATACATGACCATAGGAGGGCGCTGGGGCAGAGAAATCAAACATGCGAGAGATCAATGTGGAGCAATGGGCAGAGAAACAGAGAAAAACAAACGGACAAGGGACAAGAGAGAAAGCAACGTAAAGCTAGTGACGAGAAGCACATGGGCAAGAAAGTAATGTGGAGGGGAGAATTCATTATGGAGAGGGTCGGGGAGAAGCACATGGGTGAGAGAGAGCAACACAGAGCTCAGAGGGGAGAAGAGAAACACAGGGTTTGCAGTTCCCAAGCTACAGTGTCCAACAGTACCACACCCTGTAATGTCAGCCTCCTGTGAAACAGAGAGCAGCTTTATTACAACTTCTAAATGAGAAGAGATGTAAGAAGATACAAGCTAGGAAAATCATGCTTGAAAACCTGTTCATCGTGATGCAAAGCTTTGAAACTGCTCACTTAAAAGAAAGTTCAACATTGTTCAAATGGAAGCAGATTGGTAGAATTAATCCCCCCCCGCCCCATATATCCTCCATGGTCTGCAATTTTGCCCCGCCCATTACAGCTATTCCTCCATATCCCCAAGGTTAGAAAAAGTGGAATATGAAAAGTCAACCATGTCACAAGACAACGGTGCCTCACTGTGAGACCACAACTGAGCAGTGTACTGTTCCGCCTGGCACAATGTAGACCAACTGGGCACATGCTGGCATAGCCGCCCCTTCATAGAAAAAAGGTTGGATACACTAGAGAGAATCCCGAATGATACATCAACATCTGTCTACTGCTCCTCAAGAGCAACTGGACATTATTTAGTTCCTGACTCAAAAAGCAATCACACACCCACCAGTCCTAAATTACAATATGCATCAATTGCCCGTCCACATAAACGAGGCAGAAGCACTCGGACAATCCTGTCATTTAATGAAATTGGTGGGGCTATCCTTAGAGAAATCAAGCTACATACATTTTCAAGCTTCCACTAATCATCTTGCACAGGAATGCAGTATTACAACATAGTGGCTTTAAGTGGGCCGGGTCCTGTCGGCGCTCAGTACTGGCAGCTCTAGAAAGCAGGTGCTGATACGGGTTCCTATCGGGCTGTCCATTTTTGCCCTCACCATCAGGGTGAATTAAAAATCGTAACTCTGCAGCAGTACCACCCTTCACTGCTTTTGATGTAACTTCAAAGAGATGCATTATAGTTCTTTCACAAGCTCATCATTTCAGAACTTTGTTGTTGCTGCAGTTTTCTCAGTAGCGTAGCAAGGGGGAGCCGAGGGGGCGGTCCACCCCAGGCGGCACAAGTTTTTTGTGGCCCCCGCCCCACCCCACTTTTACCTGCAGCCGTCGCGGGAAAATCGCGAGCACCCCCGCAAAAGTCCTAGCTACGCCACTGAGTTTTATGTAGCGCGAACTCGACCTGAAGGTATTGGAGCGCTTTACATGAGCACCAGTTACATTAAGCAAGGACATATTCATTTTTTGAATCACAGGATGTTGAGCCAACGCCGAGGCTTGAACCTGCTTCCCGCCGAGCTCCGGTTACGCCATAATCTCTCCTACAAGAACTGAGGCATTTACAATATTACATACAATGAAGCCATAGTTGTTGCTTATTTATCTTATGCAACTAACAACCATTGATAAAGCCAATAGTCCTGGCTTGTTGTGGGTATAAAGTTACTTGTTGCATTATATATCTGGGTGCAATGACAGAAGTATCAAAATAGCAGAGGGGCGGCGCACTATTCTAAACTCAGATTTTTAACTTAAGTGTATTTAAGCGACGTCCTTAAATTACATCGGCCACGCCCCTTTGAGACACCACCCATTTTTCTCATCCCACTTACAGCCCGGGGTTGCTCCATTTTGAGAAGAAGTTAAGGCACAGTTGTAGAAAGCTGTAGAAAGTTTCTTTTATATTATTGTCCATTTTTAAAATACGCTAATTTTAACTTTGCTCATTTTTTTATCTGTCTGGGGGTATATTGTATTTTGTGAAGTGACTTGGGGAAACTGTTGATACTATTAACGCTCGGAGTGTGTTATACTCCTCTTTCTGCACTTGCACTTTTCGAGGCCGGCTTAGTTGTAGCCGCCATTTTTGCCGTGCCTCCCGCCATTCGCGGTCAGCGCTCTAGTCGCTGCACGCCGTCCTCATCCTCATTCAACCCTACTTAATGGGCTGTGCTTGGGCGTGCAGCGCTTGAGAAGAAGTTAAGGCACAGTTGTAGAAAGCTGTAGAAAGTTTCTTTTATATTATTGTCCATTTTTAAAATACGCTAATTTTAACTTTGCTCATTTTTTTATCTGTCTGGGGGTATATTGTATTTTGTGAAGTGACTTGGGGAAACTGTTGATACTATTAACGCTCGGAGTGTGTTATACTCCTCTTTCTGCACTTGCACTTTTCGAGGCCGGCTTAGTTGTAGCCGCCATTTTTGCCGTGCCTCGCGCCATTCGCGGTCAGCGCTCTAGTCGCTGCACGCTGCACGCCGTCCTCATCCTCATTCAACCCTACTTAATGGGCTGTGCTTGGGCGTGCAGCGCTTGAGAAGAAGTTAAGGCACAGTTGTAGAAAGCTGTAGAAAGTTTCTTTTATATTATTGTCCATTTTTAAAATACGCTAATTTTAACTTTGCTCATTTTTTTATCTGTCTGGGGGTATATTGTATTTTGTGAAGTGACTTGGGGAAACTGTTGATACTATTAACGCTCGGAGTGTGTTATACTCCTCTTTCTGCACTTGCACTTTTCGAGGCCGGCTTAGTTGTAGCCGCCATTTTTGCCGTGCCTCGCGCCATTCGCGGTCAGCGCTCTAGTCGCTGCACGCTGCACGCCGTCCTCATCCTCATTCAACCCTACTTAATGGGCTGTGCTTGGGCGTGCAGCGCTTGAGAAGAAGTTAAGGCACAGTTGTAGAAAGCTGTAGAAAGTTTCTTTTATATTATTGTCCATTTTTAAAATACGCTAATTTTAACTTTGCTCATTTTTTATCTGTCTGGGGGTATATTGTATTTTGTGAAGTGACTTGGGGAAACTGTTGATACTATTAACGCTCGGAGTGTGTTATACTCCTCTTTCTGCACTTGCACTTTTCGAGGCCGGCTTAGTTGTAGCCGCCATTTTTGCCGTGCCTCGCGCCATTCGCGGTCAGCGCTCTAGTCGCTGCACGCTGCACGCCGTCCTCATCCTCATTCAACCCTACTTAATGGCCTCTACTCGGACGCGCAGCGGGCGCGCCGATGGCGCGCCGAAGGCGCGCCTAAGGCAAGCCCGTCTGCGCCCGTCAGCGCCAAGTCAACGGCCAGGGCCAGTTATGCTGCCCGCGTCGGGCCTTCTGCTAGTTATGTTCCTCAGCTATCGGGTGAGTTCTTAAAAACTCTTTGGTCTCCCGCTTGCCTTTCACATAGCGGCTGCGCTATGCTTGAGAATTCGGACTTTGCCTGCTCTGAGTGTGGATTCTCGCCGACACTAGAGTTTTCCCCTAGCTATTTGCCTACTAAAGTTTTGAAGTGTCTGGTTATCAGAGCTGCTCTCATCAATGCTAGATCCCTGAGAAAGCATTATGTGGATGTCTTCGACCTGGTCTCTGACAACTCATTGGATTTGTTGTTTGTCACTGAAACTTGGCTGGACACTTCATCCAACCCTATTGTTGCGCTGGCTACCCCTGCTGGTTATAAATTTAATCGTGTGGATCGCCAAGTGGGCAGAGGGGGTGGCCTGGCTATTCTGTATAGGGATCGCTGGGATTTCCATAGCGAAGCTTCTAGCCTTTGGGGGGAGTCCGAGGTTTTGGATTTCAGCATACAGTTCTCGGCCCATTTCACATTAGGTGGCTCCCTCATCGACCGTCCCCCCGGCCCGGCTGGCGCCTTTCTTAAATCTTGTGGGGACGCGATGGTTGAGCGAGCACTGCGTTTTTCCCATTACTTGGTTCTGGGAGATGTGAATCTTCATCTTGAACAATGTGAGGCCGGAGACTCTGCTGATTTCCTTGACTCCCTCCAATCGGCTCAACTCTTCCAATGGGTTACTGATCCTACCCACCAAGGGGGCCACATTTTAGACCCCATTTGCTCCAATTTTCCCATTCAGGTGGTCAAGCCGGTGCCTGTTTCTTGGTCGGACCATTTTCTTATCTGTTTTTCTTGGGAAGTCTCTCAGCCCGCTCGACAGGCTTGCCGCCATCGCCCTCCCACTTTTAGTAAAATTGACATTATCCAGTTCATTAGCACTTTGGCTGTATCTCGGCCTTCTTTTCAGCAAGACTTGGAAGGGAACGTGTCTCAGTTCACTGACTGGATCTCCGACTCGGTGTCTGTTCTTTCTGCACCATGTCGGCCTAAACTGGCAAGAGACTCCGCCTCCAAACCCTGGTTTTCCTCAGAGCTGAAAGCCCTGAAGCATGAATGTAAAAAATTGGAGCGAATATGGCGCTTTAGCGGCTATTGTCCTATGGCGAAACATTCACTGAGAACAAAACAAAAAAGCTACTATGCCACCATAGCGGTCGCTAAAAGCAACTATTTTGCTTCACGTATCGACCAGGCCAACAATAATTCAAAAGAAATTTTTTCTATTGTTGAAAGCTTTATGTCTCCCATTGCTCAGGCCCACGCTGCGCCAGTCTCGGAATCCTGGTGTAATACTCTGGCAAAATTTTTCTTGGACAAAATCTGTTTGATACAAGCTACTTTCTCCTCCGGTGCCACGGTACTTACGGCCTCTCCATTTGGCCAGAATGCAGCTGGCCCTGTTAACACGTTGTCAACCTTTGAGCCTATAGATCTGTCCTGCTCCCTCAAAATTCTTAAGGCTTTGAAGTCAGGCTCTCCAACCGACCCCTGTGCTGCAAGACTTCTGGCCGCTGCGGCTGATACCATCAACCCCGAAGTTAACTCAATTGTTAACATGTCTTTGCGGGAGGCTTCAGTCCCGGCGTCCTGGAAGCAGGCTCAGATCCTTCCTCTCCTTAAGAAGCCATCCCTTGACCCGCTGATCCCTGGAAATTACCGTCCTATCTCGCTTCTGCCTAGCTTGGCTAAGGTTTGTGAGAAGGTGGTCACTACTCAGCTTACTAAGTTCATCGAGGCATCGGGTTTGTTACACCCGGCCCAATCTGGTTTTCGCGCTTCGTATAGCACGGAATCAGTATTGTTAGAGGTGTCAGAGGCGATTCGTGAGTGTCTGGATGCCGGCGGGAGAGCCGCACTGGTTATGCTGGATCTCTCGGCGGCATTCGATACAGTGCCTCACTCCTTGCTTCTGGACCGCCTCCTGGAGATTGGTATATCCGGGTCTGTCTGGGGCTGGATTAAGTCTTTTTGGAAGGCCGTACCCAGCAGGTCTGGCTTCCCCATGTGCCTCCGTGCCCCAGCGGGTGGTCACGGGTGTCCCGCAGGGGTCATCCCTTAGCCCCCTTCTTTTTAACATTTATGTTACTCCGCTGGTTTATTTAGCGGAGTCATTAGGGGCTAAGGTGTTGGCCTACGCGGATGACACTCAGCTCCTGTTTTCGTGTGGAAGGGACGATGATTCAGTCCTCTCTGCTCAGCACTGTCTGGCTTCTGTTTTTCATTGGCTTGCTCAGGCACAGCTGAAGTGCAATGAAGAGAAGTCGGAGGTCCTCTTGTATGACACATTTCCTGCCAATTTCAGAGAGAGGCTATGGCCCCCTGGCTTCCCCCTGCCCAGTGCAGGGGGAAATGCCGCTAAAAATCTGGGGGTCTGGTTTAATGAGAACCTGACCTTTTCATCTCAGGTTAAAAAGTTGGCTGGGTCTTGTTTTGGCACCCTGAAAGCTTTGAGGAAGTTTCTCCCTCTCCTTCCTAGACCAGCCAAAGAAACTGTTGTTCGTGCCTTGATTTTGTCCCGCCTGGACTATGCCAACGCACTTTATGTGGGCATCCCTGGCTACCTCTTGAATAAAATGCAGGTAGTTCAGAAACTCTGCTGCCAGACTACTGCTGGGTCTGTCTGGCAGGTGTAGTGTACGCGCTCATTTGCGCTCTTTGCACTGGCTCCCTGTTGAGTCCCGAATAAAATTTAAAACTTTGACCATTGCCCATAGAGCTCTCTATGGCCTGGGCCCTATTTATCTACAGAAGAGATTTGCTTTTTATACTCCAGTAAGACAGTTGCGTTCCTCCTCCCAACTTTTAATGCAGACCCCTAGGTTCAACCGCCAAAGGCTTGGAGGGAGCTCCTTTGTGCGGAAAGCTGCCTTAGCATGGAATGCTCTGCCCCTAGAACTGCGTGGTATCCAGGACCCGGCGATCTTTAAGAAAAAGCTAAAAACTCTTCTCTTCTAGCTGACGCTCTGGCCTCTGTTTCTTTTCTCAAGTACGCGCCGAGACACTCTGCTGAGTATCTGTGCGCGCTATAAGTGTATATAACATAACAACATTTTACCAGGCATGAACTCACTGCAAGCATTGAAACTGTATTGTAATACAAAATATGCCCTGAACACATGGAAAATATATGAAAGCAAACCCCTCCCTTTCTTAAACTGACAAGAAGGAATAAAGAGAACTTCCACAGTACAGGAAATAAAGATAGAGCACAATCAACAAAAATGCACTCGAAGCCATACACAAGAGTGCTTCAGTGAAAAGGGAGAACGGAAAATGGCGGGACTCGGCCTTCCTTAATGTGAATAACGGTAACACCTGTCAGTTGAAAACCCTCGGCCCTGGTTATGAATGAGCCGAAAGGGGACGAGGCATCTACAGCATGCAGCAGGGCTCAATACCACCAAGTGCATTACTTAATGAGAGCTGCAAATACATGGCTCTAATTCCAAGTTTTCTTGGTGAGAAATTAGAAATTGCATAAGAATTCGGTGGTTTCCCATTCAAATTCCACGCCTTTGCGTTCACCAGGCAACCACCCACCCCAGTAAATGTTGGCCGGTGCGGGCTACTGATATTTACCGGGGTGAAGTAATTACCTCAGCTCTCGGAGTTCTACTCTATGTGCCAACATAGGTTTGTACAAGGATATTCATTTAACTGCCCGTTCATGGCCCAGACTTTATAAACAGCACAGGTGTGGTATTTAGCGCTATATAAAAACAACGTATTATGATGTCAACAGCTCCTCCGATTTGCACTGCACGTACATGATTTAGAAGGCAGCGACACAGATAAAGTGCAGGCACAGCTCCTGCCGCTCCTCGGTTCTCCTCTGGGCGCTAGAATGAAGTGCCAGCATTGATCATTTGGTCAAAACAATAGGAAGGGTTCAAGGAGTCAAAAGTCTTCTCCCAGTGAGCGGCGCAGCTTCCCCCGTGCCACGGCTCATCAATTACAGCTGACACGTCATCAAACGGGCCCAGGCCTCTGGGGATCCTCCGGCCGTGCAATCTGCAGTGGTGTGAATCTAGCAAGGGCACTGCAAGCGGTGCGCGCCGCGCTGCACCAGTGGCGAGAGGGCGTGTCAGTAAATGTGTACACCTATGTTACTTTCCGCTATACCGCGCATTGGTATAAGGATATTTAGTACTTCAGCTAATGAACGAGGGTAAAACACCACAAGTACTCACTGACGCACGTTTCACTGAAAATCAAAGCTACTTTTGTGTATATACTAACTATCTTTAGCACCAAAATACAAATCTGCTGAAGATGTGCTTATGTTTTTAAATTACATGTTTCCATTACAGCTGAGAAATACAAAAGGTGATGGGTTGAAAGGGCTGAGGAAATCTTAAACACTGGTAATTAATTAACGTGGGCAATATGCTGAGCTCTTGTTTTTAGGTCGAGCCTGGGCAGTGCATGCGCTTCTCTGCGAGCCATGCTGTATTAGAGTATGCACTTGAAGCCCCGCCCACTCTCCGCCCATATTTGTCATTGGCTTGTGTCATTGTCCATCGTAAATGGTGGCTTCTGATTCGTTAATAGGCTTGTTAATCCCTCCTTAGTACCGCCTTGTCTTCATTTGTAACCTCCCATGAGGACTGGCCCTTTTACTTCCAAAGAAACTCCGCCCTCCGCAGCCTGTCGAAATACTGCTGTATGCTACCAACATCATGCAGGCAATAAGCAAATTCAATAGATGGTCTATTGAATTTGCTTATTGCCTGCATGATGTTGGTAGCATCTAGGAGGAAGGAATCAGCAAGATAGCGTTTACACCATGGTAACCTTAGTGTCACTCTAAAATGGCCGACGTTAATACAGCAGTATTTCGACAGGCTGCGGGGGGCGGAGTTTCTACGCTGCCGTACGGCCGTCTTTACTTGGTTTACGGTTCAGTGCCGATCGAATGGCAAGCTGAAGAGGCGAGGAGCATGTGAGCGTCTGAGAGCGGACAATTTGAAGTTAACCTTTGGTGTTGAGCGGTAAGTTGAGTGAGAATCTTTGAGTTACGCAGTGATATCGACGTGTGGACTTGGTTTGACGTTGATCTTAATTTATCTATGTATCGCGCAGGTGCTGTTCCTGATGTTTGCACAAACACAGGTATTTCGGCATGAGGCACTAAGGATTTTTTCACCATTCACTTTGTTGTTATATGGTGGTCATATGAAGATAAAGTGGGTTATTTATGTATTTGTAGGACCTGTGACATCGTTTTTAATGTTGTGTGAAGCTACATGCATTTATCTCCGTGAACTCGTGATTGTAAGTACTATGTTTGAGGTCACTTGGCCTTAACTGCAAGGATAGTGTTGAGTCACGTTTACATATATCGAAGCATCACCATGCATGACCTTGCACAGCATGTTTTTTTGTGCATTTGAGCACATGTTGAAGGGGCAGGTATAGATTCGATGGCAACACAGGGTATGACAGTTGTAGACATACATTCAGTTGAATGTTGCACAGCTTGCTGAACTAGTAGGAGAAGGCATTGCCATGGTTTGAGGCGCTGGTAGCTTTGTGAACACCTGGTGGTGATGGTGGTGTTGTGTAATCTGTGTTCAAATTATGGTATTATGCATATGAACTTTGTCCTATCATCCCACGGAAGAAGAAGGCATTTTTGTGGCTTAAGATCATTGGAATTAGAGCGCCTGTACTTATTGTTTATATTTTATTCATTTGTTTTTGTAGTGGCCCCTGACAAAGGGACATTTTGTCCCGAAATGCATAGGGCATCACACCAATAAATTGGGAGCTACGCCAAAGATGATATGTACATATGTTTGTGTATTGTATATTGTTTTGTTCATTGAAAGTGCAAAAAGCACGCATTGTTCTATTTTTTTTAAAAAGTGTTGGTAACGATGAAACCAAAATTATAAGAAATAAGAGAATCATGTTCAACAAATGATTGAGTACGTGTTTATTATTAACATTCAAACTTGTGTGTATAGAGTTCATAGTTGTTTACCTTCACAGCAGTGCACACAGTTACTCAGGCACAGGTGTACCTGAACATATATAAAGTCGGTGCACTTGCCAGGTTGACATGGCAGATTAAAAACTGCACACACAGAAACTGCAGTGGCAGGCTTGAGACACGGTTGCAAGGCTACTTATGTGGGTGGCACAATACGTGCTGCAGGCCCATTAGTAGCATTTAATTTACAGACTCTGGCACACAGAGTGCACTTTACTAGGGACTTACCAGTAAATCAAATATACCAATCAAGGAAAACCAATCACAATTACAATTTACACAGGAAGCACTTGCACTTTAGCGCTGGTCAGCAGTGGTAAAGTGCCCAGAGTTTTGAAACCAGAAAAAAAGGAAGTCAGAAAAACACAGGAGGAAGGCAAAAAGTTTGTGGATAACCCTGCAAAAAGGGCCAGGTCCAACATCGTCTATAAAATACACAAACAGCACCATCATGTGGCACAATGTCATAAGTGCCGGTGTTGACAATTAAGTGATGGTGCAGAGCACCAGAAACGACCGGCTCAAATTAAGCACTGAGTTTAGTTTTAAGTAATAACAATAATGACAAGAAGTTGTTGTCGAGGGTGCACTTCACTTCTAATATTTGTCTACAACTATTACGGTTTCCCTGCCAACAACTTCATACATAAAGCGGTCCCCAAGAAAAGTGCTTGCCTGGCTTCTGACAAGCAAAGAAAGAGAAGTGATTTTCTTGAGGACTGTTTATACGGATTGGCCGGATGTTGATTGGACTGCTGCCATTTTCAAGGGCTTATAGGATATGTAGTTGTTTCATTGTTATCGCTTACGATTTTTTGGTCGAGCATTCGAGACCTCTTGTATATACTTTAGTACATACTTATATGTGTATGTACTTTGAGGGCTCTGGAGATCAGCCCTAGGACTTGTATGCTTCCGCTTAGGGACTTTTTTTTCTGTTCAACTGCCTCTATTTAACTGTCTTGATAGAAAACGACCAGTAGAGGTCAGTAAAATACCTGAATTGCTTTCTGCTTGTTCAACTGCCTCTATTTAACTGTCTTGATAGAAAACGACCAGTAGAGGTCAGTAAAATACCAGAGTTGCTTTCTGCTTAGGGACTTTCTTTTTATTATTTTTCTGGCAACTGCCTCTATTTAACTTTCTTGATAGAAAACGAACAGCAGAGGTCAGTAAAATACCAGAATCACTTTAGCATTCTCTAGATTCCAGTCCATAGAAATTGTCTTCCACGAGCACCTGTAGACAATAATATTTTTTTCAAATCTTGTATTTTCAGTGATATGACCACGAAGGCCCTGATTTTATATTAAAAACAGAGCTTTGGACTATACCATTTCCCGCTGAAAGGCAATATTTCTCTCAATGTGTTCCCATACCTGGCGTGTCACGCAGTTTGGTGCTTACTTTCCCTCCATGTTAAAGAACAGTAGATGTTTCAGCACCCAGGCTAATGTGCTGCATAGCTAAATACGTAAAAGGCGAGACCGATTGCATTGCAAATGCTTGTTGGTTGGGCTGCTGAGCAATAAATGAAGAACGTATAATGCATAAGCTGAGCATCCAGTCCTGACACAGAATCCCAGATGTACAATAGCAGTGGCAGGGGAGGGGGCTGGCGGGACGAGCAGGTACACCATGTTGATTGCAGCCCTGAACGGCCATTCTTTGATCATTACGGTTACAAGGACACCTAATGACGCTCAGCTGAGCTAATTAAAAATGGTGAACTTTAACCCTGGTTAGAATTGAAATAAGCAGCAGCAGTGTCAGTGATCGAGCGTGGCTCCCCTCAGCCTATATCTGTCAAGCAAAGATGATTATTCTTATCAGCACAATGAAGGCGAAATGCAATAAATAATTTCTGGCAGTTATTGCAGAGAAGAGCATCCAGGGAATTTATATACTTTACTGTGAAGATAAATTCTTTAATTAAAGATCAGAAGCACTTGGATTGATATGCACCGACCAGACTTTATTATTTTATAAATGTGGAATTAATTCAGCCTATTACGTGCATACTGTAGCTGGACGGCACTTACAGAGCACCTTGGGCAGAATTAATTTAATATTTATTTGTGCATTTTAATGAATCGCACACACCAGATCTTGTTTGGAAGATAAACGCTCCATGTGAGAGGGGATAAAGAACTACACATTGACAGCAATGGAGTTATAGGTACAAGCTGACACAAGGCACCAGGAAAGAAGGGCACAAACTAAATATGAACACTTTGTCAACACAATTTGCTTTGATCATTCGATTATTAGTGGATTAATCACATGCATGTGAGCTCCGAGCTGCATTGTGCTAGATGGGAGACAGATCTGGGAGAGAGGAAAGATGACGACAGAGTAAGCAGTGGGAATGAACCACCCAATTTGGATGGATCATTGCTCCACGTGCATTGGACGCCAAGGGAGGGAAGGAGAACCCAGATTACTGTGGCGTACCATAGCACTGCTCTGGAAGTGGTCTGAGATTACGCAATCTACACGCTATGTGTCTGGTGACCAAGGGGGTGGAGCGGCAGCTGAACATTGGGGAACCTTGGAAGTCACCTTTCACTGTCTACATAAAGAGGTTTGCTAGGGAAGTGCGAGAGGAGGTGGGACTACATCAACAGAAGGATAGGTGAACAACGTGAGCGGGCATTGCATACACATGTATTCAGCCTTGCACAGCATGCCAGCACTGCACAGCAGCATTAGGAGAAGGCTGTTCAAGAGGAGCTGCATAGGTTAGATGTTAGGCCTTCAAAGATATTCATGTCTATGTGGACATCAGATAGCCAGTCTGTCCCATCTTGTACCACTTACCAGTCACACGCAAACATACATGAGCAGTGTTGGCAGGGAAAAGGATAGATAGTTCATGAGTGGGATGGATTAGTGAGGAAGGAGATAGTGTGGGGAGAGGATGGGGGGTCTTGTCCTAAATTGTGTAGGAGTCAGAAGGTGGATCAGAAGGTGGTGAAAAGAGTACTCCAGCTACAGGAGATCAGCCAGAGACTGAGGTTTTACATGATGAATCAGAAAAGGCTCAGAATAAGGAGCTAGCCCTGGTTCTTTTTCAGAAGATACTTTTTAAACAACAAGTAATTTAAGTGTTTCTGGAAGGTCAGGAGAGAGGGGTGCACATAGCTTGGGTTAGAGGGATTTGCAGGTTCTTTTGGCACTGCTCAAGTGAAATTATCTTAGGTTTTGAAGTTTTTTGAATGGGGTATCAGCAAATGTGCTTTCTCCTAGCTTTGCAGATTTTGGAACTCCCCAGAAAATTATAGTTTGTCCACAATGAGTCCGAGAGTGGGCTACGTTTTGGGCCAAGGCAGACCATTTTGATGAAGGATTCTTGCTCTATTTGAGAGAATATGCATGGCCTTTAGATTCCGCCAGACATGGTTGAAATAACGCATTGCTGAAATTAGCCAGGCTGATGCATGATGCGTTGCTTTTAGTGGGGGCAGGCAATATTTTTGGGGTCATGTGAGGAGGACATTTATGTAATTCATTGTTGATTGAACCAGGGACTGAGCCGGCGGAAAAGCTGTGTGAATGGGTGAATTTGTGATTTTTTTTTTTTGGGCTGTGAATAATACCTTTCCAGATTCCTCCAAGTCGTAGTTTACATCCCAAATTGGAAGAGACTGTCTGATTTTCTTTGTAATTTGAGCAGAAGTAGATTCATTTTGTTTGTCAGTGTCGTAAGTTATTTCTGTTCCAGGTAGGATATGTAGAGGACAAAATGGCAGGCTTCAATGTTGTGCACTGCAATGATCAGGTGAAGGAGAGCAAATTGATCATCAAATTGGGATGGAGAGTGTGGGAAGCTAATCACAGTCAAATATGTCAACAACACAACGAATAAGCCTTGAAGAAGAGCAAATGTAGTGTGCACCTGAGGAGTTGGACCTGGAAGGAGCAGGGATTCAGCAAACACAATAAGATGATAGACAGAGTGCTGAAACTTTTCAGACACTCACCCAAGTCGCAGACCTGGGTTGAATCCATTATCGTTCTTCTGCTCACTAAGCCACCCCAGTTTGGACTCAGCCATATGCAAATCATGGGAACAGTCCAGCCCGAACTGCCAGGACAGGTCTTCCCTGTACCGGGAACAAACATCCTGGGACCGGTTTCAGGGTATCACCGATCATCAGCCAGGCTAGCTTGAATCCAGTGGCAAAGTGAGCAAGGGACCTACATCTGGCCATACCCCGGCCACTTAGGGCCTTGGAATGCACATTTTCCCACCCCTTGAGTAGTATTCATGGCTGCAGCTAGCTCCACACTTGGGGTGGAGAACTACTCACCCATAAATGGGGTTTCACCTGGCAGGAATCATTTTGAGAATTACTGGCAGAGGTGAAAAAGGGTACTTTTGGTCAGAAACGCATGCTGATGACTTAATTACCCTTTGTAAATTGGGCCCACTATATCTAAGTAGTTCGCCAATGAAATGATGCCTTTTCAGCACATCTCATCATGAATCTGACATCCCTGTGTCCTTTGTCGCTTCTACTGTCTGGCAGATATTGTTTCTATGTCTGGCAGATAACCAACTCTACCACATTGCCTTTTGGGTCACCTTTTGGGTACCTTTAAAATGTCCTATAAAAAATGACTAAGTCAAAAATGTTACATACAAAATTGTTGGTCCATACAGGAACGGATATTAATCTATTTATTGGAAATTACTAAGGGCCTTAATGCTGGACATCTGCCAAAACGTGGTGGATAATGCACCGCCTTATTAAAGGTGCATTAATTCCAATGGCATTGCATGACAAAGGGATGGAAAATCGACCTCTTTTGGGGATGCCCTAAGTGCACAGTGGGTTGCAGTGCATGACTCTGGTTGTGCTGTCCTTCGTGCATGGAGAGGACAGGGCATCTACTTTCCTTCTTCCAAAGCTGAACTGAGAAGAAATCACTCACAAAAACATATGTGGGTGTTGATTGGTTCATCCTTGTACTTGTATTAATTTTGATGACATAACATCATTCTACTCGAGTCGATGCATATTTCATTTACATTCAATGAGATACGTATTTATATTTTTAATTACAAAGGTGCTATTTAACCTCATTGTTTCTAATTACTGATTATGTCGCCTGTCAGTTCTAACTGCCTCAGACTGGATACATTCATTATTGAATTGATTTAGACAGAGATTAACAGAGTTAAGGGATGCTCTTCAGAGATAAGACACTTTTAATGGAAATTATTGCCTATACAATAACCACTTGGCTTCTTAAGACTTGTTGACAAGGTAAGTAATTTAATTTGCATTATGAAAATATTTACATTTTCTCTCACTTTTTAATCGAAAATATTAGTTAAAATAATTTCATATATATCTCAGGTCCTTCCTTTGTTAGCATTTTCCTTACTTCCACCCTCAGTTGCTTTGTTCAAGAACAAAGATGCATGAATACCTCTGCGCCGTGGCTCGTTTTCCCTTGAAACATTTGCTAGGAAAACTCCTGTTGTGGGGAGGGAGAAGTGTATGCCCCCCATGAACAGTCTGACCGAACTGAAAGTAGCTCATCAATACCTGCCCTTTGGGAACTGAAGGACACATCGGGAGGTAGAGGGTATAAAGTTTTTCATCTCAGTGTTCAAATCATCCTTGCTGAACAGTGCTCACACTTCGGTGTTAGCCTTTGTAAAATGAGGGGATGTTCTCGATTTAGTCCCAAGTAATTGTAATTGCAATGCTTCTATTACTTACCGGTAATTGCATTGCTCCGAGTTTTACTCTCGCTTATCTCCATTACGCAATGAGGCCCCTGTGCCTCGTAGACATCCTCCCTACCAATATAAAAAGCACACACCACACCTCCTGTACGTTCCAAGCCACTTTAGACACAGTTGGCCTGACAACCGATGAGGTGGGGACAGCATCGCCCTACTGCTTGCAGAAGTGAAATAAAGAAAACATAAAATGATAATAACTTGTTTTTATCATTTTATGTTTCCATGCTGTGGCAGCTTTGTGGGTGGGTGGGGCTGCTCTGCTTACAGAGCAGGGCAGGGGAGGAGTGATTTGCACTCCCAACCTGCGCATGACTGTTTGGCCGGCCCTCTTGGGCCAGCCAAACAGGCATGCGCACTTTGCATGTTGGCCATGCAGGCTGCATTACAGCCTGATTGGAGAACATGCCCAGGCCCCCATTCCCTGGCTGAGCGCCGATCCACGGTGCTCAGACCAATCAATAATGCTGCATTGCAGCGTTGTGATTGGCTCAGGGGAGCCTGGGAGCCAGGTGCTTCCTGCTTCCCTGTTCCAGCTGGAGAGATGATGGAGGGACGGCAGAGGGGAGATCCGGTAATCAGGTACTTTTTTTACTTATTTTTAATCCCCACCCGACCCCTGATCCCTGCCAGCCGCCACTGGGTGGGGAGGGCCATAATGGAGATAAACGAGAGTAGGACTTGGAGCAATGCAATTACCAGTAAGTAATAGAAGCATTACTTCTTCATCACTCTCGCTGATCGGCATTATGCAATGACACGTACCAAGCCAAAAAAGACCAGGACAAGTATCTGCTCAGAAATACCCAAACAAAGATGCGCATTCATGGGCAAACAAACAATAAAGACAGTCCAGCTACAACACAGCGGACAGAACTTTGGAGCCAAAACCTGACCCCAAACACACAAAAGAAAGGAGACAGACAAGACAACGTGTCGAGCTTCCTCAGTCAGTGAGCAGACATTACCACCAGGAAAAAAAACCCTGCCAAGTCAGAAGGAGTCACCCCACCGATGACAGAGATACAAACGGGAGATACTGGAGAGCCCGTAAAACTAGTTGTAAAACCTAGGCGGGACCACCTGAGGAAATGGACATGGAATGGTCACCCCCTCAAAGAACCAGAGACCAGACCTGGACCGACCACCAGATCAAGGGGACGGGAAAGCCTTAAAATGCCCATCCCGGAGGATTCCAATGCCGAGCAGAAGACCTGGCGGACACCCTCCGGATGCCAGCACAGAAGAGGAGACAGAAGCCAAGAGACCCCGCAACAGGTAGCCGCTCCACTCAGTCTCCAAGTGCCAACATGGTAATTGCCCAAGAGGGCCCCAGGAGACCCAGCAACCACAGGGCAGATTAAACCAATGGAAGCCGCCACTCCAGATCCACCACCATCTCCACCAACAGAGAAAATCAAACAGAGCTAGCCATGCCGGAGTCACCCGAACAACCTGATCTTCCCCCTCCGAACCCGAACCAGAAACCGCTGGAGCCAGGAAACGGAGAGAAGCAAACGTTATACCCACAGGTCAATGACCCGTCAGGGCACCCAACCTCAAAACTAAGTTTTCCTGGTCCCCTGGAAACAAAACTGGGGAAGAAGTGCAATGCCAGGCTGCGCAAACAGGCCCACCCAGAGGCGACCACACAGCCTAAACACCTTGGCAAATATCTGAGGAGAAAGTCAAAGAAATCCAGAGAGGACGAACTCCCCTGCACAGGCTACAACCCGACAATCTAGAGATTCCCGAGCAAGAAGAACCAACAGTCGACTGAGCCCATAAAAACAACTGGCTTGCAAACTCAAAAAAGCCATGAGACACCATAACAGCCATCAGAGGAGCCCACTATGGCAAAAAACTGTAAATCAGCACACAACCCGAACGGAAGGACCAGGAATAGGTAATGCCTCAACCCCACAGCAAACCCCAGACACCACCGAACACACTGATAAACGTGAACATGTAGGAACGCAACCTGCAGAGCAATAACTGCCACGAAGACCTCAGGAGTAGTAGTCGGAGTAAGGATAGCAAGAGAATGGAATGTGCGCCACCCAGTAGACAAGGTGCCACAGACCCAACCCTGACCAAAATACTCCCGGATACCTACAGTACCAGGAGAAGGACACCATACACCCGCCGACCGACCCGTACCAGTAGGACCGGGATGACCCGCCTTGGGACGGGAGCAGGGAGGCACCCCATAACCAGAGGAAGGAAGATTAAGTCGATGAGATAGCAGCTTTGAATGAAGCTCCACACCCACTAGAAGGAAAGCCAAGCACCCAAGCAGGAAGGAATGCTGCATCCAATCATCCACAGGCCATGTGCCCACCGGACAGCTCAAGCCAGGAGCACTGCCCTGAGGGACCCGCATCAGGGGAGATACCCTGCCGCCTACCCCACCTGAGCAGAGATGACCCCATGGAAGGAATAAGAACGGGATTCCATACGTAGGAAACCACTATGCACCCCGGCAGCCAAGTGATCCCAAGGCTCAGAAGAAGTGCTGGAGAAGCACCTACAGGACCAGGCGTGCAACCAATCTAGGAAGGACAGGCAGGCAGACCATCCAATCGTTAACTGAACCGCTAGGCACCCCCAATGGCAACCTAAGAAATGAAGATGGGAAGCCAGACCCCTTTACTAGTCCCGCAACCAGTGGAACCATTAGGCCATGAAAGCAGAAAAGGATGCTACAGATGCCATTAATAATAACTGCCAACACAAGAGCCAGGAAGTCAGTTTTCTGATCCATACAAACTTTGACATCTGACAAACGCGCCCTCTCCTGAATAGCTTCTGTCAGAGCCACAAAATCTCTCCCCAAGGATTTTGATGTCAATGCCACATATGATGCTGCCCTTAGCACCAAACTAGAGACAGCGAAAAACTGTCAGACCATCATCCACCAGGCAAACCAAAGGAACCGACGGCCCCAACCCCACTGAATTAATGAAGTTCTGCCAACAAGAGGGGCCAAGAAGGACCAAATCAGGAGGAAGCAAGCTAAAGCAGGAATTTACAGCATCCCAAACCTACTCACCCCGGCCGCAAGGAGGCATTGCAGACCTCTGGCCGGGCAAACAGAACAGCGGAGCAAGGAAAAGTCTGCCGCACCATGTGCAGATGCAGCTCCGGTCACTGGCCCCGGTAAAATCATCATAAAACGTACCGCTAGAACCATAATGCCAGCACCTGCACCATCGTGGTAGAAACCTCCACCAAAAGTAACCATGGCCAGCAAACAAAAACTACACACAGCCCAGACAGGCTGCTGTAAACAGACCACTCGTTCGGCTCAACACAGATAGCCCCACAGGCCGATCAGCTGGCAGCCGAGAAAACACCACCACCCCCGGTAACCCAACTATGCCCACCCCTGCCGGAGGAAGGCACCGCAGACCTCTGGCCGGATTCAGGCAGCGCAAACCGAGTGAACGAACGAGGATATCAGCAGGAAGCCACAGCAACCCAAACATACTCACCCTAGCCGGAGAAAGGCATCACAGACCACCAGCCAGGTGAATAGAACTGCGGAGAAAGGAAAAGTCTGCCGCACTGTGTGCAGATGCCGCTCCTCTTGCTGGCCCCCGTAAAATCAGCACTAGCTGTAACACCACCAGTGGCGGCTCCTCCGCTATGGTGGAGGAGCGTTCCTCACTGCTTTCAAGCAGTGCGAGAAGGAAACATAACATGATAATAACTTTTAGTTATTATCCTGTTATGTTTCCTGTGCGGGCGAGCGGGCCTGCTCTGCTCACGGAGCAGAGCAGGGGCAGAGTGGTTTGCCCACTCAAGAGCGCAATGACTATTTGGTCGGCCCATAAGTGCCCCCCAAACCAGTCATGCACACTTTTCCCTTCTCCATGCAGGCTGCATTACAGCCTGCATGGAGAACATGCCCACCCCTACAGCCCCTGGCTGATCGCCGTGTCACGGCACTCAGACCAATCATAACGCTCCTTCGGAGAGCTGTGATTGGCTTAGGGGTGGGAGCCTGGATGCCTGCTTCCTGTTCCTGGAAGCGGACTCAGGAGAGCAGGAGCAGAGAAGCAGGACCCGGCCTGAAGGTAAGCTTTTAAAAATAATTTCCAACCCCTGGCTCGCCCGCGCAACCCCCCCCTCGCAGCCCCCCTCATAACCCCTGCACCCGCCCCTCACCCGCGAGCCATGCCGCCCGCCCCTGCACCATACACAGCCCAATCAGGCTGCTAAAATCAGAAGAGCCCTCTGACACAACACAGAGAGCCTCGCAGACCGATCAGCTGGTTACCGAGGAGACACCGCCGCCCCACGACCCCGACATGCCCTCCCCGGATTAAGTAAGGCGCCACAGACCTCCGGCTAGACAAAAGCAGAGCAACACAACAATCATGGCTAAAGGTGACATCAGGCCAAATACCAACCGGCATGACCAGTATCTCAAAGTATCCACTGTGACAAACAGGAGTAAAGACACAGACACGGCAATGTTCCCCAATATCAGAACATACGATAAGCCTCAAATAGCAGAAGAATGTACTTAAACGTGTATCAGAACCGCATACTCATCTCCAAACAATAATTCAAGGAAATAGAAGTAGAAAGCTACAAAAGGGAATACACGACATATTATGAAATGTCAGTTAAGCCTGCAAAACCTGTAAACCAGAACTAAGCTCCTACATATGTTTTGGAAATCATGGCCAAAATACACTTTAGGTGCAAGGCCTCACTCGAAGACCAACCCCAAAAAACACACAAATTAAAATGCTGGCGAACTATAAGCTTCCAACCGAACTGAAAGTAGCTTGTCCATACCTGCCCTTTTGGAACAAAAAGACATCAGGAGGTGGAGGTTATAACGTTTTTCATCTCAGTGTTCAAGTCTATCCTTGCTGAACAGTGTTAGCGCTTCTGTGCTAGCAGGCCCGGTTCTAGCAGGGTGGCCGGGTGGGCCAGGCCCACCCAAATATGACCTTTGGCCCGCCCAGTCACTGCAGAAGAGGCCAGGGAGAAGGCACCACTTAAGTGCGTCCTCCATCTCAACTAAATGTTTTTTTCACTGTCTTTATAACTGAAATTTGGCGATCTGTTTTGGGGTAGAGGTAGGCGAGCAAACAAATTAACAGGGAGAGCCGAGCTACGGCTCTGGCTTGGCTCTTAAAGCCCATGCACAAGCCGAGCCCTGAAAATGTTTGTTATGTAAAACATACAACACATTTTGCATAAAATATGATACAGTCTCTTCAAAATTAAAAAAGTGCATTTCTTTAACACATGGAAGCATACACATTAATATGTCACAATATAGAAGTGCACTGGGAAATACTTATTAAAAATGATTGTTTTTAAACATGAGCTTAGAGTGTTTCCTGCCCCGTCTTCACACTGGTGATAGTGCCATTAGTGAACCAACAGGCAAGACTGTTGTCACAAGGACCATGTACGTGGCCTGATCATTATAGAGCAACATTAGTCTATTAAAGTGGGGATGCTGCAATTTATCAAGTTTTTTATGTTTTCACTTTGCACAAATCAGACACTAAATAGCTATCTATTTGTCTCTCCTTTTTATGTTAATGCTTTGTTTTTACCTCTTTGTGTGGTTTTCTGCTGTTTTTATATAGTATGAACTTGACCTAGAGCTATTGAAGCGTTTTACATGTACGCCAGTTACATTATTCAAGGTCACATTCATTTCTTTTAGGTGCCGGAGATTTGCCCAGAGTCACAGGATGTTGAGCCAACGCCGAGACTCAAACCTAGCTTGTTCAGTTCCAAAGTTGGAAGCTCTCACGGTAACCCACATCCTGGGTAGATTGAGGGTGGTAGGTAGAAGGTACATGAAAGCTTGGCTCATTATGGGCTCGATGTTACAACAAGACCTCAAGCTGAGCCAGAGCCAGGCTTCAGGCTCAAGCCTGGATCAAGCTTTCAGTGCCAGTCTTCCTAGTGTGAAATGTCAAGGCTTAGGTGTGGTAACAGGGACCTCCTTAACCTTGAACTACTATTACAATCTGCTTGGAATCCTGGCGCTAAAGCCTAGCCAGCTGAAAATTATAAGAGTTGGGCTGTGGAGTATAGGCATCGGCTCTTACTCTCAAATATTCAAATACGCTCTGTATTGCTGTTTGGAAGAAGATATGATATAAATCCTGGGCTTGTGAGCTAGCTACAGAATTGACAAAAATTAGGCCCACATTGGCCTACCCGAGCGAACCATTGGCCCATCCAGATGAAAATTCCTGGAACCGGGTCTGTGTGTTAGCCTTTGTGAAACTCTCAGTTTAGTTTCAAGTGATTGTAATAGTAGTTGGATTTATATAGCACTTACTACCCCTCACGAGGCATTGGTGTCCTTAAAAGAAAAGATTCTGCTACGCACAGCCCCTTGTTTGCAGTATTGACGAAGAGATGAATACTCTTCAGATTGGATACTGCACTCTCAGATTCCAACGTCTCTGGAAAGCATGGATGCTAGGTTGTGTGCTCGCAATGCACCCTGGGGCTGTTGATAAACTGCAAACTTCTATTTCGATTACTGTGCAACCCTACACCTGCATTTTTTTCTTGCACTTTAAATACACATGGTGAAATCAGTTGAAGCACCCCCCTTTTTATTCCACTGAATGTTTCATGACTTACACATTCACCATCCGGATGATGCATATACAAAGAAGCCATAGTTGTTGCTTATTTTTCTTATGCAACTAACAACCATTGGCAAAGCCAATAGTCCTGGCTTGTTGTAAGCATAAAGGTACTTGTATTGAATTATTTGGATGCAATGACAGAAGCAGCAAATTACCAGTCGGGAGGGTAAGCACAGATTTTTAGTTTAAGTGTTTTTAAGTCACGCCCTAATTACATCCGCCACGACCCCGTGAGAGACCCCCACTCATTTTTTCATCCCACTTAAAGCCTTGATCACAAAGAAATACTTTTTGGGGTTAAAGGTCAGATAAAACCATGGCGGCGCACGTGATAAGCCCCAAGTGTGTACTGAATTGCAAGGAGAGCAGGCAGCGGTAAAGGGCTTTTCTAAAAATAACTGGTCAGTTTGCTTTGTTGCCACAGGTACGACTATCATGATCGTTATACTGCCCCAACCTTTCCTAGTTAAAGTAACGAAAATCTTCACATGGATTTCTGGATTTCTGTAACCTCCGCCGCTTTTCTGTTATGAAGATGGAGCGCGCTGGTAAATAATGTATGCGTGATTCACTGGCGCGCGCTTGTGGCGCAGTTCGACGTTGTGCGTGAATGCAGCCGGCGCCCTGACAGTGATGATCCTTGTGATGTATTCCTTGGGCTTCCCAGCAGGTCAGGAGATCCACAGAAGGTTACCACAATAAACGTCGAGCCTCACATTTGAAACTTCCGTTGATTAATGGAGCTGGAACCCGGATGAGCAGGAGCAAGGCGCGTGGCCCTCACTGATTCCAGCTCAGATTAAATCATTAATCTTCCTGTAATTAGAAATCACTCACTGTCACTGAAGGAAAATATTTGGATGCTGGAAATATTGTTTTTAACACACCTCTTTTCTGAAATAAATGGTCCTTCTGTAGAAAATGCGATATTTCAGAACTAATGAGACCCCAGGGGTAAAGGGTGCGACAACGGGTTGTGCCTGTAGCTTGACTCGAGGCACAGGACATGCTCTGAGCTGTGGGATAACCAACGCCCAATTAACAAAACTACTCCGCCATTCATTAAAACCAGCTCTCACATCTTATTACACCATTTTTCAAATTACAGACAAGGGAACAGGGATAACACAATAACACGGATCATGCTTCTGAGCACATGCGTGTTGTACTTCTACAGAGGCGCAACTAGAGCCAAATTTCGGGGGGTCTGGGGGGGGGCTAAGAAAAGATTTCGGGGGGGGGGGGGGTAATTCTTCCAGCAATAGGCAGAGTGGGGATGCAGGGGCTCTAACAAGAGGTGAAAAACAAGAGTCTCATTTACAAGCAAATGGTCTTTTAAAGACCTGTGAAGTACTCGGGTGCGGCAGTGTGTGTGCCCGGGAAGCTGTCTCAGCCCGGGCTGCCACACACGACGGGGGGGGGGAGGGGCTGAAGCCCTTTGAGCCCAATGGGCGTTGCGCGCCTGTACTTCTATATATACTATGTCTTGTAAAGCGCTCTGATACCCTCGAGTCTTGCCAGCGCTATATAAAACTCTCAAATAAGTAAAGAAAGAAATATGCTTTCCTGATTTCAAGGCCAGGAGTTGGGCAAAATGGCTGGCTTTGCATTAATACAAAGGCCATTTGTAAAGCACCCACGCCCTGATGCCCCAGTGAGTCATTGCTTAACAGCGGCTAGTGCACAGTGGCAGCTGGCACAGGTAAGAGCAGTGAGGCGGGGAAGTCGACATACGACGGGATAAGTTAAATTAATTAAAAAAACACTTACCTTGTACTCGCCGCATCGCCGACTCGGCGATGTGGGGAGCGCAAGGTAAGTAGTTTTATTTATTTTTTAAATTTAATTTAACTTATCCCGTCATATCTCGACTTCTTCGACCACCACCCCGCTCCGCCCTGCCCACTGCTCTTACCTGTACCGGCCGCGACTGCTAGTCCAGTTGCACTCCTTGCCCTGAAATTCGCCTAATGAGGAATCAGGAATGTTGCTACAGAACTGCAGGTGTGTGTGATTGTTCCTAAACATGGCTATGATGTATGGCCGAAATGACGGCACGGAAATAGATGGTAGATTCTTATTAGTCTTTTATGGGGCAGCTGCTTTCAAATAAAGTATCTGGTACAGCTGGTCTACCAAGATAGCTCAGTAAAGTAAACGCTCATCGGTGATATAGATAGTTGGTAATCTGCAGGCCATGAGTTCCAGCAAGGTGGACTCAGCCTTACATCCTTCGAGGGTGGTCAACTGAGCACTGTTAAAGTTTGTATTAGTAGCATCTGTTAATTACAACCCATAGAAATGGCAGACATACTACAAAAAATGTGTTATAATTATTAATCCTAAATCTAAGGAGGGAATTCAAAGCCCCTGATTATGAGTGGGCTGGTGTTTCTTGATTCCTGCATAGCTGAGTGGTATTTACTGCATCCATTAATTATCAGGTGCATTAAATAGCCCACCCTTCATTACATTTTGGCAAGTCAAACCTGCTGGAATTTAACAGGAGAAAAGTGCACAGTATTTCTGGACAAAGAATGCTTGTTGTAAGAAAGAGAAAGAGTAGAGATATGGGTGAGGGCCGGTAGAGAAGGACAAAGAGATAGGTATGAAGGGACAGGGCAGAAGAAAGAGGGAAAGAGATGAAATATGGCAAGAAATTAGAAAAGAGAAAAAGGTGACAGGCAAAGAGAAAGGGAAAGAAGAGGATGGGAGCAGGTAAGAGGAAGAAAGAAGGAGGAATGGAGTGGGGGGAATAATAATAGGGTCAAAAGAGCAAGAGGGAAAGGAGAGAAAAATAAATGGCTTAGGGGCAAGTCCCAGGAAGAGGAGGAAGAAAGAGAAGATATTGAATTATAAGACGATGAAATGGAGAGAAAAGAGAAAGGAGCTGGGTGGTGAAGCGGTGAGAGAAGCTAAGACAGACTAGTCCACAGTTTTTTTAGGTTCATGTCCTTAAAAATGGCCAGTCAGTTGAGGGAAGAGTCAGTGAATATAAGGCTGTATCTTACACATGCCCTACTTTTGGCAGGATGGCTCTGTGAGCTGAATGCTCCCTGCTGACAAAATGTAGTGTTCTGGAGGTTAGGAGTGTGAATCTTGCAAGGCAAGCTCTGCCTTCCATCTTTCTGAGGTTGGTAAATTCAGCACCATATATTAGATAACAATAACATTAGCAAATTATACTGTTGTAGAAACAGCAGGTGTGGTAATGTAGGGCAACATAAAAACAAATGATTATGGTAGAATTACCTTTCCCAAGCTCACCCTCACTTTTAGGAACTGATCTTACATGTGACTGACTTTGTTCTAGCCCTAAAAAATGCCCTAATGTGATTTTTCTGTCTAATGCATTTAATGCAATGCATATCCTCTTAATAGACCTATAGGATATATGAATTTAATGTAATTCGTTTTTTTATTATTTATGTTGTTATCCATTGGACCAATGTCCATGGAAGTTACTTCTAGTAAAGGTGCTTCAGTGTCATCATAGAAGATGAAAGGTTAAGTGATGTCCCATCATGTGATATCACTTGCTGTGATGTCCAGTAGTGTGTGAAAATTAGAGGGGCCTCGCACTTTTCCCTTACTGCCCTGGGCACAAACAATCTTGGGACTGGCTGAGGGTATAAGCACTCTTCACAGCGCCACCCTGTGAAGTGCGAATGTTCCTAGGTGAACGCAAAATGAGCTGGAAACCCATTCATGGAGCTCATGTCTGGAGACTCTGCAGAGTTAAGCTCCATTTCCAGGTTTTAAAACTTCCCCAGGACACAGGAGTCAGCGTTCTTGGGGAGGGTAGAAGTTACAGGCATAAAACCTCCCCCATGGCACTCCTCTGCCCCCCACTGCCTTCATATAGCGACTCAGGAACTGACTCTCAGCCCCGCCCCTCTCCACACCCCACAATTTAAGACTCTATCTCCTTTCTCACCTGGAGGAAATCTGTTCAAGATTGGCAGGTCTAAGAATTTAATTTTTGTATCTAGTGGAAGCAGGGGGTGGGTGGCGAGCGCAGTAGGTGCACCAGTCGTTAACAGACTTGTGTTGGATGAAGAAGCTCTCACAGTAGTGCTTTGGCAGCATGCAGAAGCCATTCATAGCTATTTCACTATTACAAATGATGTTGAAAAAAAGGATATAAAATAGAAATTCACTGTCAAATGTTTTGTGCGTTTAGATTGCCTTCAGCCTGTACTGGCTGGAGCTCTGACTATGCATGTTTACATCTGCAACGCCTTCTCCAGTTTATTAGAGCTGAAAACATTCAACCGGATGTGGCCACACATATTTTTGTTGCACGGGCCAATAATGACAGAAGGTGCGGGCTATATTAATGAACTAAGAAGATCCCACCTCAACAAAGTACTTGTATCACTGAAAAAATAGGGCACAGCCTGCCAGGCCATGGAGGCGCTGGAGACAGCTTGATGGAGAAGGGGCATCCAACGCCGCGTGTTGTTTTAATTGTGTCTACAAATTGTCATGGAGAGAAGAGATGTCTGGCCATCTGGTGGTGAGCTCCACTTGGCTGCCTATCCACTCTCCTTTAACACAAGGTGACAGTGTACGTTCAAAGGACACATTGCCATGTGTAGTAGTTTATCGCTTGCGAACGCTGACACGTGCAGTTGCCTGGCAGTGATTTTTTTGTGTGATTTTTTTCTTTACCTGTTTTGCAGTTTGAAGTTTTGTAGAAAATTCTGATACATTCAATTACACACCGTATCATGACAAAGTATTCACTTTGTTCACGCTTACTGAAATGGAAGGAAGTGCTAAAAGCAGGAGTGGCCCGTGCAGGTAAGAGCGAGGGGGCATTGTGTGGGGAAGGATTCGACAGACGACACAGAGGGAAAATTAATTATTTATTTAATTGTTCCTCAGTGTCGTCTGTCGAATCACCCAACGCCACCCCACCGCTCTTACCTGAACAGGTCGCTCCTGGCTAAAGGAGATTCTGAAAGCACAGATTTGACTTGGATCTCCTAAAGCCATGATGTGAGTGCTCCAGGTTAGAGGTATGAGAGGCCAAGGCACGGGATGGGCATTTCCCATGAGAAACATGTTCAGCACTGATTTGCGTTCAGTGAGCCTCTGTCTAGACTAGAGTAACACAGTGGAAGAAAGATGACTGGTTGGAATGCTACTATGAGCGATTGTCAGTGGTTAGATTATTTGCAAGCATTTGCCCCATCACTTTTGGGTATTTGATTGGCAGTAGTATGCCTGGAAACCTGAGATTGCCACAGCTTTCCAAGCCTACTACTGCCAATGTTTGTGATGTCCAAAAAGTAGTACATTTGCACTTATTCATGAAGTACTTTTGTGGGTGCAGAATTACTACTTTTTGATAAACCGGTCCCTCTTTCTATATTTAAGCTCCCAATCCAAAAAAGGAACAAGCTAAAACCTTAGTGAAATGAGAACGACGAGAAAAACCAACACAGACATATCTGACCCCCGCCCCACTGTGAGCCCCAGATCCAACTACCAAGTCAAGAATGCATTTATCTGAGGGTTGTCACACTCCAAACGCCTCTCTCCCCGAATCTATGCCCCTGGCAAAACAGGCGTACGTAGGTCTTTGTGCCAGCCTCCTTGAATCAGCCTTTTCCTCAAAATCAGGTCTGAGAATAGATCCTTTGAAAAGAATCTCGCGAAATGTTGTAAGTACAAATCCGTTATTTTCATCATGTTTAGCACTTAACTTACATACACTGATGCTGCCTAAGATAGGTAGTGAGGTGGTAGTAGGACCTAGGAACCAGCATGTCCTGAAGAATTGTCACTGATCTGCGTAGGGCACCGAATACGGCAGAAACATGTCGACACACAAGACATGAAAGGTCATAAACAACTGAAGGAGACAGCAAAAAGTAAGGAACTATTCTACCTAAGGCAATTTTAACTGATCCGGTCCCTTCTAACCACAGAGTGTGAAAAATTTCTAGAAAATACACACTAAACAACCCAGTCTTCTTGCAAAGAACATTTCTGGAAGAAATAATCAGAAAAATAAAAGAAGAAATCCTGACAGAGCGGAGCTCACTCTAATTACTCTATCACCCTGGGGTGAGGAGCACAAGCCCAATGATGAAGGAAGCATTCCATGTAAGTGGGTGAGGGTTTTAATGACACTTTTTAATACGGACCTAATACGGACCTGACAAACCAAATTCTTCCAGCAATCCTTTCCTGACTTACAGCTTCACTGTATACTTTTCCACAGACCCGTTTAGACGTTAGTTATTGGCAAGGTGCTCCTCTCAAGCATATCTCCATATGCGTGCCTTCACTGTAGGGGTGTAATCTTTGGGAAGGCCTGCCGGAAGTTAAGATGATAGCGGCGGGGTGCATCAGTTTACCTGAGTGTTACAGCAGATATATTCCCCTATCTTTTATTCCCTTGCAAATCACAGAGGAAGTGTAGTTGCTAAATCATGTCTGGCCATTGCCAGCAGCCCGCTTCCTGAGATGGCGAACAGCCCAGTCCAAGAGATTCTGAGAGTGTGGACAGCTCTTCTGTAGATTACCCACTATTCTTTCTTCGGGCAGTCATCTCTTGTTCTGGAATACACCCATGCTGGCTCCTCGCCTTGCTCACGGAGGCCAACAGTTAGTTGCAATAACAGATGCGATTTATTACAGCGCTGCACTGCCAAGTGCGAAGCAGCTCACCGTAACCTCTCAAGCCAGAGTTATTGGAGGGGGCACCCAACGTCTTCAGGCCTGTGCCAACTGGCCCCATGCCCACTGGAGAACAAGGTCAAATATAATGGATATGAGCAAGCTTGGCACGATCTGACATTCAACTACAGGTTGCTGCTGAGAGGGAGTCTCTGAACGCTAGCCCCTCTTGCTTGTTAGAACACTCCTCAGCAGCAGATGCCACAAAGAAATTGTGGTACAGTGATTTAAGGCTTTGCTCAGTGCCCCTTATCAGCCCATACTCTGTGAGAAACAATAACCCCACTGCGTGTGCATGACAGAACACCGGAAATCTTGGGCTCATCCCAGAAAATATATAAGTATGGACTTAGTGGCTCTTTCTCATAGATTTAAGGAAAAAATGACTCACCCGTGAGGCAATCAAGCAGAGTAAGAATGTATGCAAGCAAACACTAGCATGCATTTGCATGGATTTGTTTGCAGAAAAGAAAAAAGTGATTTCCATCGGTATATTTTTAAGAAGATAAATATGTTTTCTAACACAATCACTCCCCAAAGCCAATAGTCCTGGCTTGTTGTAAGCATAAAGGTACTTGTATTGAATTATTTGGATGCAATGACAGAAGCAGCAAATTACCAGTCGGGAGGGTAAGCACAGATTTTTAGTTTAAGTGTTTTTAAGTCACGCCCTAATTACATCCGCCACGACCCCGTGAGAGACCCCCCTCATTTTTTCATCCCACTTAAAGCCTTGATCACAAAGAAATACTTTTTGGGGTTAAAGGTCAGATAAAACCATGGCGGCGCACGTGATAAGCCCCAAGTGTGTACTGAATTGCAAGGAGAGCAGGCAGCGGTAAAGGGCTTTTCTAAAAATAACTGGTCAGTTTGCTTTGTTGCCACAGGTACGACTATCATGATCGTTATACTGCCCCAACCTTTCCTAGTTAAAGTAACGAAAATCTTCACATGGATTTCTGGATTTCTGTAACCTCCGCCGCTTTTCTGTTATGAAGATGGAGCGCGCTGGTAAATAATGTATGCGTGATTCACTGGCGCGCGCTTGTGGCGCAGTTCGACGTTGTGCGTGAATGCAGCCGGCGCCCTGACAGTGATGATCCTTGTGATGTATTCCTTGGGCTTCCCAGCAGGTCAGGAGATCCACAGAAGGTTACCACAATAAACGTCGAGCCTCACATTTGAAACTTCCGTTGATTAATGGAGCTGGAACCCGGATGAGCAGGAGCAAGGCGCGTGGCCCTCACTGATTCCAGCTCAGATTAAATCATTAATCTTCCTGTAATTAGAAATCACTCACTGTCACTGAAGGAAAATATTTGGATGCTGGAAATATTGTTTTTAACACACCTCTTTTCTGAAATAAATGGTCCTTCTGTAGAAAATGCGATATTTCAGAACTAATGAGACCCCAGGGGTAAAGGGTGCGACAACGGGTTGTGCCTGTAGCTTGACTCCAGAGGCACAGGACATGCTCTGAGCTGTGGGATAACCAACGCCCAATTAACAAAACTACTCCGCCATTCATTAAAACCAGCTCTCACATCTTATTACACCATTTTTCAAATTACAGACAAGGGAACAGGGATAACACAATAACACGGATCATGCTTCTGAGCACATGCGTGTTGTACTTCTACAGAGGCGCAACTAGAGCCAAATTTCGGGGGTCTGGGGGGGGCTAAGAAAAGATTTCGGGGGGGGGGTAATTCTTCCAGCAATAGGCAGAGTGGGGATGCAGGGGCTCTAACAAGAGGTGAAAAACAAGAGTCTCATTTACAAGCAAATGGTCTTTTAAAGACCTGTGAAGTACTCGGGTGCGGCAGTGTGTGTGCCCGGGAAGCTGTCTCAGCCCGGGTTGCCACACACGACGGGGGGGGGGAGGGGCTGAAGCCCTTTGAGCCCAATGGGCGTTGCGCGCCTGTACTTCTATATATACTATGTCTTGTAAAGCGCTCTGATACCCTCGAGTCTTGCCAGCGCTATATAAAACTCTCAAATAAGTAAAGAAAGAAATATGCTTTCCTGATTTCAAGGCCAGGAGTTGGGCAAAATGGCTGGCTTTGCATTAATACAAAGGCCATTTGTAAAGCACCCACGCCCTGATGCCCCAGTGAGTCATTGCTTAACAGCGGCTAGTGCACAGTGGCAGCTGGCACAGGTAAGAGCAGTGAGGCGGGGAAGTCGACATACGACGGGATAAGTTAAATTAATTAAAAAAAACACTTACCTTGTACTCGCCGCATCGCCGACTCGGCGATGTGGGGAGCGCAAGGTAAGTAGTTTTATTTATTTTTTAAATTTAATTTAACTTATCCCGTCATATCTCGACTTCTTCGACCACCACCCCGCTCCGCCCCTGCCCACTGCTCTTACCTGTACCGGCCGCGACTGCTAGTCCAGTTGCACTCCTTGCCCTGAAATTCGCCTAATGAGGAATCAGGAATGTTGCTACAGAACTGCAGGTGTGTGTGATTGTTCCTAAACATGGCTATGATGTATGGCCGAAATGACGGCACGGAAATAGATGGTAGATTCTTATTAGTCTTTTATGGGGCAGCTGCTTTCAAATAAAGTATCTGGTACAGCTGGTCTACCAAGATAGCTCAGTAAAGTAAACGCTCATCGGTGATATAGATAGTTGGTAATCTGCAGGCCATGAGTTCCAGCAAGGTGGACTCAGCCTTACATCCTTCGAGGGTGGTCAACTGAGCACTGTTAAAGTTTGTATTAGTAGCATCTGTTAATTACAACCCATAGAAATGGCAGACATACTACAAAAAATGTGTTATAATTATTAATCCTAAATCTAAGGAGGGAATTCAAAGCCCCTGATTATGAGTGGGCTGGTGTTTCTTGATTCCTGCATAGCTGAGTGGTATTTACTGCATCCATTAATTATCAGGTGCATTAAATAGCCCACCCTTCATTACATTTTGGCAAGTCAAACCTGCTGGAATTTAACAGGAGAAAAGTGCACAGTATTTCTGGACAAAGAATGCTTGTTGTAAGAAAGAGAAAGAGTAGAGATATGGGTGAGGGCCGGTAGAGAAGGACAAGAGATAGGTATGAAGGGACAGGGCAGAAGAAAGAGGGAAAGAGATGAAATATGGCAAGAAATTAGAAAAGAGAAAAAGGTGACAGGCAAAGAGAAAGGGAAAGAAGAGGATGGGAGCAGGTAAGAGGAAGAAAGAAGGAGGAATGGAGTGGGGGGAATAATAATAGGGTCAAAAGAGCAAGAGGGAAAGGAGAGAAAAATAAATGGCTTAGGGGCAAGTCCCAGGAAGAGGAGGAAGAAAGAGAAGATATTGAATTATAAGACGATGAAATGGAGAGAAAAGAGAAAGGAGCTGGGTGGTGAAGCGGTGAGAGAAGCTAAGACAGACTAGTCCACAGTTTTTTTAGGTTCATGTCCTTAAAAATGGCCAGTCAGTTGAGGGAAGAGTCAGTGAATATAAGGCTGTATCTTACACATGCCCTACTTTTGGCAGGATGGCTCTGTGAGCTGAATGCTCCCTGCTGACAAAATGTAGTGTTCTGGAGGTTAGGAGTGTGAATCTTGCAAGGCAAGCTCTGCCTTCCATCTTTCTGAGGTTGGTAAATTCAGCACCATATATTAGATAACAATAACATTAGCAAATTATACTGTTGTAGAAACAGCAGGTGTGGTAATGTAGGGCAACATAAAAACAAATGATTATGGTAGAATTACCTTTCCCAAGCTCACCCTCACTTTTAGGAACTGATCTTACATGTGACTGACTTTGTTCTAGCCCTAAAAAAATGCCCTAATGTGATTTTTCTGTCTAATGCATTTAATGCAATGCATATCCTCTTAATAGACCTATAGGATATATGAATTTAATGTAATTCGTTTTTTTATTATTTATGTTGTTATCCATTGGACCAATGTCCATGGAAGTTACTTCTAGTAAAGGTGCTTCAGTGTCATCATAGAAGATGAAAGGTTAAGTGATGTCCCATCATGTGATATCACTTGCTGTGATGTCCAGTAGTGTGTGAAAATTAGAGGGGCCTCGCACTTTTCCCTTACTGCCCTGGGCACAAACAATCTTGGGACTGGCTGAGGGTATAAGCACTCTTCACAGCGCCACCCTGTGAAGTGCGAATGTTCCTAGGTGAACGCAAAATGAGCTGGAAACCCATTCATGGAGCTCATGTCTGGAGACTCTGCAGAGTTAAGCTCCATTTCCAGGTTTTAAAACTTCCCCAGGACACAGGAGTCAGCGTTCTTGGGGAGGGTAGAAGTTACAGGCATAAAACCTCCCCCATGGCACTCCTCTGCCCCCCACTGCCTTCATATAGCGACTCAGGAACTGACTCTCAGCCCCGCCCCCTCTCCACACCCCACAATTTAAGACTCTATCTCCTTTCTCACCTGGAGGAAATCTGTTCAAGATTGGCAGGTCTAAGAATTTAATTTTTGTATCTAGTGGAAGCAGGGGGGTGGGTGGCGAACGCGTAGGTGCACCAGTCGTTAACAGACTTGTGTTGGATGAAGAAGCTCTCACAGTAGTGCTTTGGCAGCATGCAGAAGCCATTCATAGCTATTTCACTATTACAAATGATGTTGAAAAAAGGATATAAAATAGAAATTCACTGTCAAATGTTTTGTGCGTTTAGATTGCCTTCAGCCTGTACTGGCTGGAGCTCTGACTATGCATGTTTACATCTGCAACGCCTTCTCCAGTTTATTAGAGCTGAAAACATTCAACCGGATGTGGCCACACATATTTTTGTTGCACGGGCCAATAATGACAGAAGGTGCGGGCTATATTAATGAACTAAGAAGATCCCACCTCAACAAAGTACTTGTATCACTGAAAAAATAGGGCACAGCCTGCCAGGCCATGGAGGCGCTGGAGACAGCTTGATGGAGAAGGGGCATCCAACGCCGCGTGTTGTTTTAATTGTGTCTACAAATTGTCATGGAGAGAAGAGATGTCTGGCCATCTGGTGGTGAGCTCCACTTGGCTGCCTATCCACTCTCCTTTAACACAAGGTGACAGTGTACGTTCAAAGGACACATTGCCATGTGTAGTAGTTTATCGCTTGCGAACGCTGACACGTGCAGTTGCCTGGCAGTGATTTTTTTGTGTGATTTTTTTCTTTACCTGTTTTGCAGTTTGAAGTTTTGTAGAAAATTCTGATACATTCAATTACACACCGTATCATGACAAAGTATTCACTTTGTTCACGCTTACTGAAATGGAAGGAAGTGCTAAAAGCAGGAGTGGCCCGTGCAGGTAAGAGCGAGGGGGGCATTGTGTGGGGAAGGATTCGACAGACGACACAGAGGGAAAATTAATTATTTATTTAATTGTTCCTCAGTGTCGTCTGTCGAATCACCCCAACGCCACCCCACCGCTCTTACCTGAACAGGTCGCTCCTGGCTAAAGGAGATTCTGAAAGCACAGATTTGACTTGGATCTCCTAAAGCCATGATGTGAGTGCTCCAGGTTAGAGGTATGAGAGGCCAAGGCACGGGATGGGCATTTCCCATGAGAAACATGTTCAGCACTGATTTGCGTTCAGTGAGCCTCTGTCTAGACTAGAGTAACACAGTGGAAGAAAGATGACTGGTTGGAATGCTACTATGAGCGATTGTCAGTGGTTAGATTATTTGCAAGCATTTGCCCCATCACTTTTGGGTATTTGATTGGCAGTAGTATGCCTGGAAACCTGAGATTGCCACAGCTTTCCAAGCCTACTACTGCCAATGTTTGTGATGTCCAAAAAGTAGTACATTTGCACTTATTCATGAAGTACTTTTGTGGGTGCAGAATTACTACTTTTTGATAAACCGGTCCCTCTTTCTATATTTAAGCTCCCAATCCAAAAAAGGAACAAGCTAAAACCTTAGTGAAATGAGAACGACGAGAAAAACCAACACAGACATATCTGACCCCCGCCCCACTGTGAGCCCCAGATCCAACTACCAAGTCAAGAATGCATTTATCTGAGGGTTGTCACACTCCAAACGCCTCTCTCCCCGAATCTATGCCCCTGGCAAAACAGGCGTACGTAGGTCTTTGTGCCAGCCTCCTTGAATCAGCCTTTTCCTCAAAATCAGGTCTAAGAATAGATCCTTTGAAAAGAATCTCGCGAAATGTTGTAAGTACAAATCCGTTATTTTCATCATGTTTAGCACTTAACTTACATACACTGATGCTGCCTAAGATAGGTAGTGAGGTGGTAGTAGGACCTAGGAACCAGCATGTCCTGAAGAATTGTCACTGATCTGCGTAGGGCACCGAATACGGCAGAAACATGTCGACACACAAGACATGAAAGGTCATAAACAACTGAAGGGAGACAGCAAAAAAGTAAGGAACTATTCTACCTAAGGCAATTTTAACTGATCCGGTCCCTTCTAACCACAGAGTGTGAAAAATTTCTAGAAAATACACACTAAACAACCCAGTCTTCTTGCAAAGAACATTTCTGGAAGAAATAATCAGAAAAATAAAAGAAGAAATCCTGACAGAGCGGAGCTCACTCTAATTACTCTATCACCCTGGGGTGAGGAGCACAAGCCCAATGATGAAGGAAGCATTCCATGTAAGTGGGTGAGGGTTTTAATGACACTTTTTAATACGGACCTAATACGGACCTGACAAACCAAATTCTTCCAGCAATCCTTTCCTGACTTACAGCTTCACTGTATACTTTTCCACAGACCCGTTTAGACGTTAGTTATTGGCAAGGTGCTCCTCTCAAGCATATCTCCATATGCGTGCCTTCACTGTAGGGGTGTAATCTTTGGGAAGGCCTGCCGGAAGTTAAGATGATAGCGGCGGGGTGCATCAGTTTACCTGAGTGTTACAGCAGATATATTCCCCTATCTTTTATTCCCTTGCAAATCACAGAGGAAGTGTAGTTGCTAAATCATGTCTGGCCATTGCCAGCAGCCCGCTTCCTGAGATGGCGAACAGCCCAGTCCAAGAGATTCTGAGAGTGTGGACAGCTCTTCTGTAGATTACCCACTATTCTTTCTTCGGGCAGTCATCTCTTGTTCTGGAATACACCCATGCTGGCTCCTCGCCTTGCTCACGGAGGCCAACAGTTAGTTGCAATAACAGATGCGATTTATTACAGCGCTGCACTGCCAAGTGCGAAGCAGCTCACCGTAACCTCTCAAGCCAGAGTTATTGGAGGGGCACCCAACGTCTTCAGGCCTGTGCCAACTGGCCCCATGCCCACTGGAGAACAAGGTCAAATATAATGGATATGAGCAAGCTTGGCACGATCTGACATTCAACTACAGGTTGCTGCTGAGAGGGAGTCTCTGAACGCTAGCCCCTCTTGCTTGTTAGAACACTCCTCAGCAGCAGATGCCACAAAGAAATTGTGGTACAGTGATTTAAGGCTTTGCTCAGTGCCCCTTATCAGCCCATACTCTGTGAGAAACAATAACCCCACTGCGTGTGCATGACAGAACACCGGAAATCTTGGGCTCATCCCAGAAAATATATAAGTATGGACTTAGTGGCTCTTTCTCATAGATTTAAGGAAAAAATGACTCACCCGTGAGGCAATCAAGCAGAGTAAGAATGTATGCAAGCAAACACTAGCATGCATTTGCATGGATTTGTTTGCAGAAAAGAAAAAAGTGATTTCCATCGGTATATTTTTAAGAAGATAAATATGTTTTCTAACACAATCACTCCCCAAATCAGCCTACCAAAGTCCAGTAGCCTGCCGTATAAACAGGGTCACTGTTCTCTAAATGTGCGAGCAGAGTCACTGTGCCACACAATACGGCATGAACGTTCCTTTGCTCCAAAGCGAGCCAACACATGTGCCACACAATACTGCAGGTGAATCAGTGAGTGCTCGCGAAACCTCTCTGCCCAGGAGCACATCAAAAGGATGACCACGTGGCAGAATGTGCCGAGGAATGAAAGTGCCAGAGGGGAGAAATGCCAGCAGAGTAACTGTGGCCCAGAACACAGCAGCACCGGTGCTGTTACCAATGGCCCGCTTTACTGCCCACCAGTTTCCTGCTCCGCAATTGTGAACCCAAAGCTATTAGTAGGAGGCACTGTCTTGAGTCTACTTGGAGCACTGGGTTGTTTCTCTGGGTGGTAGGAGACAGGAAAGAAGAAATCAGCCGCATGGTTCACTGTACCACCAACACCATTATCCTGGTCTCTAAAGTGAGCAGAGCTTGGCACACATGACCTATCACCCGGCAAAGCCTAAACTGAAGATGTCCTCATTGTGAGGAATTCTGGCATTCTGGGGATTGGGACAGGGTGGGGTGAGAATTCCACCATCCATGGAAAGCATGTGGTTTCTCAGACTTCAATTGCTGAGGCCTTTATGGAACACACACAGTTGTTGAATGTCCACTCAATGTTAGGCGGTCACTCAATGTGAGCGCGCAAATGGTAACACAAAAGGCATAGGAGTACGCAGTGAAACAGTATGGCCCCTACCCCCTTGACCACAGTACAGTGCTCACCTGAAAGTCATGGTGGACAGTAACGTAAGGTTACTTTTAACATAGCCTTTGTCGCCAAATTCTACCCCAAGGAGAACATTTTAGATGGACCTGCGTGCTTTTTTGTGCTCTAGAATTTCTTCAGTGCTGACCATAATGGGGTAGTTTGCTCGCCATTGGTTAATGTATCTGAAGAGGTTAAATAAAGTGAGCAGAGGCAGAGCTGGGATATTACCAAGTTGCAGTACCCTACTGAGTATGGAAAAACCAGGCACATGAAGGTGCTAATCCGACACCAATAAATGTGGACTAACTGGTGAAAATACTATTTGCACAAGTTATCCCCCATTTAAAAAGTCATATGTAGTTGTATTATTTGTACCAAGAATTTCAATATGTGGGTCTCTGTGCAGGATTTAGAGCAGTACTTTCTAATATGCATTCCTTTTCTTTGTTTGTATTTGTAGTTGGTAGGGCACATTGTAAGGCACATTGTCTCATAGAGCCATTTGTGTCTGAACCACCTAATAGAAGTGGGAGAACTGACCTATGATTGCTCGAGAGGAGAAAAGTTGAGCGAAATAATACTGATGTTTTACAGCCTTGACCTTTACTCAGAAAAACAACCTTAACTAGAGTGTTTATGTTATGGTGGATGTTCAATTTCGAAAAACAAGTGTAACGCCTTGAAGACAGTCATGAAAAAAAAACTTTCTTAGTGCCTGAGTGCTTTTTCAAAGTATTTTTGCAACTCCATGAGTTGCAGCTACCACTATAGAGTCTGGCACATCACGTTGGTGATTTACAAGTTATGGGCATTATTTCATGATATTGTTGTAGCGTTTTAATATCATCACTCATATCAATGACCATTGTGTTACTACACTACCTTAAAAGAGTCTGCTCTTTATGCTGAAGAAGTAACACCATGTCACCCACACAGCTTCTTATAATTCTCCACCGGCGTCCAGCGGATTCTCAGACTCGGGTCCAGGTTTGCTGCCACGCTCAGAAGATCGCTCAAGGTACAGATGGTCCCCATGTCAATCTCCTCCCTGGCATACCTTTGCCCTCATACACCCTCCAGCTCATGGCTATCCTCAGACGAAGGCACAGACCTTTTGGAAGAAATATTGTTGCCATGTGGGGTACCCACTATTAGAACAATCGACATAATGGCATCATACATGAGTCAAATCATCTTTTCAGGAGTCTCCGAAAGACCCTTCTTGGTTCATAGTTCTTGTTCCACTAAGCTATTCCCTGGTAGGATGGTCAGAGACAGGAGGTGACTGCGCCTGCAGTTGCGCTCTTCAACTCATCGTACTCCTTGATACTATTTTTATTAAAACTACTTCTGTGATATAGATTCATCAGACTCAATAAAGGCGTCAACTGGTGCATCTGTGTTAATGCCATGGGTAAGGACCTTCAATCTCAGCCAATAATCATCCTTCATTTGTGTACCCTCTCCCCAGAGTAAAGATTAATATACTAGAGGCTGGTACAAAAATGTGTTTTATGGGGATGATTTTGAAGCAGTCCGTGTTCCCATTCCTGTGTTGAAAAATAGGACGGTCATGAGGATGCCTCATATGTGCATTCCATAAGCATGGTGCCACCATAGAGTGAAGCCACGGGCACTGCCCTCTCCATCACATGCACATAGTAATTTATGCTGCAAGGTCATAACTTCTGCTGCTGAAGAGCTTTGTCCCACTTGTTACCATATTTTAGCAGAGAATGAAATTGACATGCAGCTCATTGAGGACTTAAGGCAAGCGCCGCTAAAGTTAGACGACCTCTCAATAGAAGCACATTCATTAGGCATTTAAATTAGGGAGCTGTCAGGTCGCCAACATTGGTAAGGCTCTCTCGGAGGACATGCAGATTGAAGCTCCCCTTATTCAAGAGGGTGGCTATGGGCATTCATCGGGGTTGGGGTGACAGTGGAGTAGAATTGCTGGCTCCCATAACTACCCCCCTTAGCAGAGCTCCATCACACCACCCATTTCATCTACTTGAGCAAATGGGCAGTCTCTGCTGCCGCCCAAAAGCTCAAAACCTCAATGACTACTGCACAGAATATTCTTTAGAACCTCTTAACTTCAGACATTAACATACCATTCCGTTCTTTATGTCCAAACACTTTTAAAAACCCATGTCTTTTGTGAAGCAATCAATTAAATTCCTCTTGTAACTACTTTCTGAATCCACCCTGCATTCACACTGCAGCTCCTATATGGTACCACATATAGCCCTACTCTGCTGCTTTGCACAAACAAATTTATTATGGCACATTACGTGACATCATAACTAAAGACAGCACAACCCATTGGAGCGTGCATACATGCTATACATCAGGCTCTGTCCACATGGTACACTTAGAACAGGGGTCTTCAAACTGGGGGGCGGCCCCTAGGGAGTCCTCAAGTGATTCCGGGGGGGGGGCGCCAGGCTCTGGCCAAAAGAAGCATTGTGTTGATAACAGTGCTTTGTTTTAAGATGAAAAAAATGAGCGGCACCAAGCGGCTCTGTAATGGGCCATCACTAACATCTTTTGCTATTTATATCTTAGCTGGGAGGAGGTGTCAAAAGGGAAGGGACTCCAAATATTCTTCAAAGCCCCCACCCCACTTCTAATAGTCACACTGCGTGCGGATACTTTTACGTGTTAGTAAGGCCTGCCTGACCAGAATAGTATGTTTGGCAATCATGTATTTGATTGCATTTTTAAAACAGTAATAGAACATAACTGCAGTGTTTAAATATGTAGAGACATATTTAAACATTGCCAATTTAATAAAAGAATTGTGAAAAATTCTGAGGGGGGGCCCGATGATTTTTTTCCCCCCACTTGGGGGGGAGGAGGGGTTGGGGATGGGCGGCATTAAAAAATTTGAAGACCACTGACTTAGAAGGAGGTGCAGTGCTCTGATGAGATCGCTCATGCACACATCCGTGGTGCAGCATATCTGCGGTGTGACGCTGCCACCCACCCACTCAACGGAATGTCATGGTGTACACTGGAAGTGCAGTCTCCTGTGCTTCGTCTAGTGCTCTTATGTGATGTATTCAGTAAATACAGTGGTTTGTTGGATCATTACTTCTAGTTTTAATCTAAACTGTATCCCTTCAAATACGTATTATTGATGGTAGAGGGCACAGAGAGCCTCCACCCTCATTGATGGTAGAGGGCACAGAGAGCCTCCACCCTCAGTCCATCCGGGCACTTTGCCCATGCTAGTTTCTGCAGGACACTGTTCTCCCAGGATTTTTACTCCACACCCGTCTTCTCAACCTAACACCACCCACAGGCATGGTTCGACGGTCTTTGGAATGATGCAACAACTGAAGGGGACGGCATTAACCACAGGGTCACAGATTCTGCCCCCTCCGTCCCCCTAGTGCACTGAGTCTTTCCTTCTTCTGCAGAGGATAACATGAGCATCAGTCATTCGGTTAAAATAATAAAATAAATATCTGTTATTATTGCCATGAAATAACATTTGTGGTGAGTGGGTGGCTTATGGAGCCGCCTTATGTTGATTCTATTGTAAGTCTGAATGTGTCTGCCTGGGCGCCATGCCAAGCACTTTCAACCTTCAGCTTCTCAGCACTCTTAATTTTTGACCCTGGTTTACAATGGGATTTTATCCTCACAATATCACCCAGAGATGTTTCCAACAAGACACTGCTGCCGCAGTGATCTTGCGCACTCTACTAATACACAGCCTGCTGTAAATACACCGCGTCTCCCCGGCATCTGTTCCAGCTATTTATAATTATTTGGGCCTGTTGAGTTTTTGAAAGCAGAAAGTGCAAGATATATCCCAGGCTCCGGGTGTCTCTCAAACAGATACAAATGAGGATAACAAAATAAAATTAATGGGGCAGTGCAGGAGCCCTCCAGAATACAGCGAGGAGTAATCAGGTGCCTCGCGCCGCTCCCGCGGCGGTTGTCATGGCAATCAAAAGCACTTACTATGATCACGGGCTATGAATATTCCGCCAGCTGATTGATAGTCCGTTGCTTTTCTTTCCTTGTAAGCAAATGTGATGACAGTATTAAGCAATTACTGGTAATGTCACCCAGCTGCTCGTCTGCTGCAAGTGAGATTATATTTGAAAAGTGACAGAATAATTACAAAGTTAATAAAGTGTGGAAGATTCTTCAGCTGGCGCGAACGCGCGCACCTACGCACATGGCCCATCCGGTGCAACCACGCCCAGGCTCCAACATGTTCTGTGCCGAGCCGTGAGAGGTGAGACCAGTGCAGCCAAAGAAGCCAAACAGATATGAAAAAACTTAACTTCAGCTGCAGGTGCCACGGGGTCTTGGCGAGAGTCAATCCAGTGATGAGTGGGTCAAAACTCCTCTGTGGGTTGGGCGGCAGCATTACGGTTTCGACTGCTTAATTTGTAAAGGAAAAAAAATGCAAGTCCACAAAACTTTTGTTAGTAGGCTGCTGCCCAATGTTCTCTTTGAAACTTTTCTGTCCTCTCCTCCAATATATCTTTCTCATAATTCTGCCTCTCTTTTCCGCTCTCTTTATATTTTTCTGCCTCTTCCCCATTGGCTCAAACTTTCCCTATCTATGCTCGCCATAGCTATCTCCTACTTCTTTCGTTTCCAATCTCACAATATTCTTTCGCACTCTTTCGACTCTATTCCTATCTTTCTCTCTCGTTTCCTCTCTCCCCATTTCTTTTGCTCCTCCTCTGTCCTATTCCTTTTGTTTTTCCTCGCTATGGTTTTCTCTCTCCCTCTCTTTTTCCACTCCAGCCTTACCACTGTCTCCCTCTTTTCTCATTGTGGCCCTATCTCTCCCCCCCTCTAATTTCCCATCTACTCCTTCTCTATTTTTCCCTTAGTCTCTATTTTGGTCTCCAACTCTTTTTCCCTTTCTTTTCCACTGTGTCCATACACCATACTCTATATTTTTACCCCCTCTGTCCATATCATTCTACTCCCCCCCCCCCTCTGTCTCTACCAATTTATCATGGTCTTTTTCCATTTGACCCAAAGACAGATTGCAGGCAGTTTCCATCTCCAAGGTCCACAAGGCAACCAGCAGTGCTTAACTTGTGCTGGTGTTTGCAGGTGCTTGGCACCCGCACTTAATTGTAAACATCGGAATGTATTTATTAGAATCAGCTAACTACATGATGGTGCTGTGTGCGTGTTTTTTTTTAGCAGTGTTCATTAGTGAAGCATCTATCTACTATTATATCTTAAAAAGTGATAAACTAGGAATTAAAATGATAGTTTAAGGTGACAAGTGAGTAGTGCCAGCTGCAGTGGACTCGTGTGAAATAGCTTGGGCCCTGGCACTTAATTTGTTTTTATAAAGTAGGCACTGGCAAGCAGTGCGTGACTCACTCTGCTTCTTCACCTGTTCCCTAGCTCTATGTCGGGTCCGTTCTATTCCAGGCGTTCCAGGTTGTCCTCAAAGTCCGCCAAATTGCTGGGCCTGGTCAGGCCTCCATCGGTACCATGAGAGGCAGCACCAAACCCGGGATATTTATATACTGAGGATCGGTACTGCTCTCTGGACCTCCCCACACAAGTCCCAGTCCCCAGAAACAAGTGGCGATGGTGCTGACCTGCAACTATTGGCACAAATTAAGTATTGACAATTGCAGGGTCACCATGTGATCACACTGTTAAGGCTGCAAAAATAATTTGATGGCCCATGTTTGAACATCAACATTTCTGTGCTAGTGCTTGAACAAATTGAGTTTTTTCTTCAAAACCTACACTATAAACACTATAGAAAGGCCAAAACTATTGACTTTGCCAGTGCTTATTTCTCATTGCATTAATAGGTTTTCTTCTTTCTTTAGCATTCTATTTCCTCAATATTTTCTGGTAAAGTAGCTTTTTAATATGTGGGAAACTGAAATCCCCAACTCTATGTGAGGCAGTCTTAAAGTCATATTTCTGAAGATGCCTTTGGATGGCCGCAGCAAGATTTTTCTGTGTTGACAGTCAAGCTTATAAATTTGTCTTTCATTAAACTATGAATGCTAGCAAATGAGCCATTTTTAGGTCTCACCTGCCGACACTGCATGTGCTGTCTGCTGCGAGGGGTATTGTTTACTATAAAGGGTTTAGAGCCCACCCATTATTTACCATTTGTTGACATGTTTGTCACGCTTCTTTATTGCCTCCTAAATGGCCAGCACATACCAGGTATCACTTCCTTTTCTGTCTGTGGAGCACTGACCAAAGACAGATTGATTCATCTTAAATAGTGTCCGTCTGCTACTCGTGCTGTGATTGTGGTACTATTTCTTCTTCCTCTTCCACCTCCCTTATCTGTGGTGCTTCTTCCCCCTCCTGCCCACCCCTTCTCCTTCTTTTCCTGTCACTCCCCATCCCAACATCTGAAAGACTTGTCCTAGAAATCCCTGATTTTAAACTCTGGAATATGTTTGGTTTAAACCTCCAACAGTCTGTTGTGTTTGCATCTTCTCACAACATGGTGACTGTTACTCACTATTCTTCTCTTTCGTGATTAAGTACTGAGCACGTCTGCTTCTCCTGTTTGGAAAAGGCTTTCAACATGTCTAGCTCAACAACACTGCCCATCTCCTTTATCCGAACCGGTACAATAAATGTTGCTCTCTTGCTCACTATGCCCTCCAGGCCTAGAACACATTTATTTGTAAACAAACCAGTTCTTGCAGAAGCATTGTATATACTAACAAGCTTCTGCATTGGACCAAAGGCATCAGATGTTTACATAGATCATAGGTCCATATAATTGGTAACATATTGAATTATAATTGCATTTATATAGCACGAGGCTTTGAAGTGCTTTAAGGCAATTCAGAGGCAACTCCGGCAACTCTCCTTACCACACAAAGCTACTCCATACCACGCCACACAATGCCACTTCACACCATGCCACAAAATGCCCCTCTGCTCCACACAATTTCACACCACACAATTCCACTGCATGCTACGCAATGCCACTCCACTTCACACCACACAATTGAACACCACACAACTCCACTCCAATTCACACCACATAATTCCACTCGTGTCACACAATGCCACTCCACACAATTTCACCCCACACAATTCCATGGCACAAAACCCCACTCTACGCCACACAATTCCACTCATTGCCACACAATTCCACACCACACAATTCCACTTTAATGCATGCCCCATAAATCCATTCCATGCCACACAATTCCACTCCACTCCAAAGAATTCCAAACTACTCCACACCACACATTTTCACTCCACACAATTCCACACCCCTCTATAAAATTCCACTCCACGCAATTCCACTCCACACTACACTATTCCACTACATGCCACACAATTCCACTCCACTCCAACCAATTCTGTGCCGTCTCACTCAATTCCGCCACAAGCCACACAATTCCTCTCCATGCCACACAATTCCACTCCATGTGATGCAATTTCACTCCACTCCACACAATGCCACTTCATGCCACAGAATTCCACTCCATCCTACACAATTCAATTCCACACAATTTCACACCACACTACACAATTCCACTCAAAAAAATTACATTCCAGACTATTCTACTCCACTCAATTCCACTCCACTCAATGCCACACAATGCCACTTAATGCCCCTACACACAATATCACTCCACTACTGACATCACAATGTCACTTTACTCCACTCCACACAATGCCACGCCACTCCACAGAGTGTCATTCCACTCCACGCCTCAGAGTGCCACTGCACGGCACACAATACCACTCCACATCACACAAAGCCACTCCACTCCATACCACACAATTCCACTCAACCCTCTCCATGCCGGACAATCACACCCCACACAATTCCATGCTACAAAATTCCACGACACAAAGTTCCATGCCACATAATTCCACACCACAAAATTCCATGCCACAAAATTCCACTCTACTCCATACCACAATATTCGACTCCACTCTATGTCACACAATTGAACTCCACACAATTCCACACCACATAATTCAACTCCACACCACATAATCCCACTCCACGCAATTCCACTCTACTGCACACAATTCCACACCACTCAACTTTATACAATTCCACTCCACAGAATTCCACAACACTCCACACAATTCCACTCCATTCACAATTCCACTCCACTCCACACAATTCCACGCCACACAATGCCACTCTACTCTATGCCACACAGTGCCACTCCAACCAGTGCCACTCCACACCACATAATGCTACTCCACACAATGCTACTCCACTCCACACAACGCCACACCACACAATTCCACTCCACACCAAGAAATTACATTCCACAATTCCACTCCATGCCACACAATGCCACTGCATGCAACACAATGCCACTGCACTTCACGCCAATCCACTCCAACAAAGTCAATAGATCTCTCATAGGTTAAACCTATTGACTTTGCCAGTGCTTATTTTAGCTAACTAAGCAAGACCTTATGATGGGATGAATGTGTGTATGGGCCGCTGTCAGCCCATTCAAGTCAGTTAGGGCCAGATGTACGACCATGTCATTTTGCGAGTCGCAAATTGCGCTCAATTGCGAGTCGCGATTTGCGACCGCACTTGCGGTTGCAAAACATTCTTACATAGGGTAGCGAGTCGCAATTAGGAAGGGACACCTTTGGAACGCCCCTTCCTAATTGCGAGTCGCAAATCCTATTTAGCAAGTCGCAAATAAATTGCGACACGCTAAATAGGGTTTGTACATGGCCCTGTAGGTTTTTGCATGCGCAAACGGGTTGCAAACCCGTTTGCGCATGCAAAAACGGGTCATACATCTGCCCCCTAATGTCCTCAATTCATCTCAATAACAACCAATGCATATTCAGGTTGTAAAGATTATTAAATAAACATTTTAGAGCCACATTTTTGAGAGGTACACATTGAACTGTTTAAGTCAAACTCTCTCCTCTTGCAGGCAAGATGTTGTGTTCTTTCTGTATCAGAATTAATCATCGCTGACAATAAGTGAAAGATGACCAATCAGCAAAAATTATGCGGATGTGTCTCCTGGACAATAACTGAGCAAAGATTTGCTGAGCATGTTCACTCCACGCCTTGGGTTTGCAAGGGAGTTGTGAGGAAGCATCATGGGAAGTCACACACATTCTTTGCAGTGATTAATGGCAAATACTTTGCATTTGAAATATCCTGACATAATTTAACAAAGAGGAAATAAACAAGACATGGAAGTTACTTCTCCGTCTGCGGCCTTATTAAGAGACTCTCTGAGAGGCATGACAGTGGACAACAGACAGTTTGCTGTTCAGATCTGGATGTCAGCCATTGTACTCACCAGACCCTTCCACAACGTGGGACGGCAGACTGCAGGTGAGTGGGTTCGAGTCAAGTTCAAATGCTTGTCATCTCAGGAGAACCAATCAAATGATTTGATAGCTACTTCAGTAACCATCACAGCTGTTGAGTGTGACGTTAGCTGAAGAGTTTGACTGAGCAATAATAGATGCCTCGTCATATTTGTGATGTATGCGCGTACGCATCTGAGTTTGTGCACCTTGCGTCAAGATGCCTCAACTAACACTGGGCTCGATTAGAGTTGAGTGATGTCAGCAAACCCTCCAAATTGAGGAAGAAATGCTAAGCCTGGAGAAGTATCAACAAAGGGGACTTCCTACACCATGGAATGCCTGTGGTGGAAATAATCGACAGGTGGGCTCTCCTCCGGATTCAGCATTGCCCCCAGAAATCACTGCATAATACAGCTGTCAGGTGATTTTCATTTTTATAATTAATTTGGACTTTGTACTGTCATCACCCCATCGAATGTATTTTTGCTGGCTGGTTGATTTTTTTCCCCAGCACCCTAGCTTCTACAGACACTGAACTCACCACTGCAAAAAATCAGCCCCTTTTTTACCCGAGACCAATGACACTTTTACATACAGTAATTGGCTAATTCTAGCATCACTGCTGATTCACTTTGACTTACCTGACACCATGTCCTTAACATACAACACTTTCAATTGGATATAAAGGTGGTTTAGTTTGATGCTGAGTTCTATGCTCAGACTACTCTATAGCTTGGTATTCTTGTATAGAAAGTGGAGGTGCAGAAGAAAGCGCTATTGAGCAGGTTAAGGTAAATTAGCATATTCGGTGTAGGATCCCAGGACCATTTTCAATGCAGCCAGTTGACATACCAGATGTAATTGCAAAATACTAGAAACCCATTTTAAACCGACTTTAAAGGAGTCTGGTGAACTATGTCGCCTCATTCCAATCACCTCCGATTTAACAGGCAGGAAATGTCGGTTTCTCTGGGACAGAAAAGAAATCCGAGCCCAGTTCTTTCTGTGATCTTCAAATTACTCACAGATGCATGCGAAATTGTTGAGACCAATTGTGCTGCCAAGTGAAGGCAGCGTGCTCTGGTGCACGCTTCATTTTGGGGGTGAAATGCACCTGGAAACAGTCTCTGCATCTATCTTCCCACAGCCGTGCCCAGGAGATACAATTATTGTAACAGAGCTTAATCCTCACCTACCATCTAGGGATTCTTTCTGAGGATTTAAAAAGTGCTTCTGTCAAAGCAGCTAGGTCTGTGAGAAATTCCTACATATCAAATATCACTGTGTTATTAAAACATTTTAAAACACACTCATAATATGGAGATTCAAGCTTTGCTAAAAATGTACATAGGTTGTTTCTTGCAATCTAAACTAGTAAAAAACCTTACATTAGCCCTTTTTGTGAGCATATGGGTCAATGAACAGCACCCCAAATGTGGAATGCAAGTAGGGTTCCCGGTTTTATGGTATTTATTGTTTTGACATTTTCATCTTTATTTATCCATCTTTATTTTTTGCTAATATCTGTATTTATTTTAGGTTTTGTGAAAAAATGAAGCTCAAACTAGTATATTTCCACATTTATTCAATCAATAAATGTGCATTCTTATTTGAATGTCTGACAAGTTTCAACGATATAAAGACCAACTGATGATAAATCAATACACTTATATGAAAATAATTTTAGCAGCATATCTACTGCTGTTTGAGCCTCATTACTAAAATGTCTTAATTTTTTTTCCTTTTACCTGTCAATCCGCACAGCTATTGGCCTCACAGTCATGACTGACAGTATTCCGAATAGCTCAAAATGAACCTATTTCTGTTTTTATCCACATTAAAAAATAAATACAGACAGGAAAATAAATGGTTTCTGTATGAATTTATCTGTAAAAATGGGAAACAGGGAGCCTCAAATATAAGTGATTTGCCTATCGCCCTCCTGGCGTAGTTTGTCTACACTTGGGTTAAGCTAGTACAATTACACAACCTTACTAGGGGTTTTCACAACACTCTTCCCCACACACATGTCTCACCAAACCTTGGTATGGAACAGAAGTAAGGTCACTGATAGCATGTATAGCTGTTTAGCGAAGCCACGCATTTGCATCAGAGATCCGGTACCCGCGAAGGGCAGTGCAAAAGGTATTAATGTTCTATTTTCTACAAAAGTGAGCGTTGATCATCTAGTACCATGAACATCACCTACATCCCTTCACATATAAAGCTTGAGAGATTGTATTCATGTTGAAACCAATGCACTATGCAGCTCACTTTGGTCAAGAGGAAAGCCTAGAGCCTGCCCCAGTATATTTGGAGGCTAGATTATAATTTAGATATGTAAATTGTATGTGTAAAGTGAAGTGCTGGCTTTGTGATGCCCCAAGTGACTTTGAGGAGAGCAGAAACAGCGTATGAGAGCACAGATTATCTTGCAGTGTGTTTCTCTCTGATGCCTAAAGGTTGGGCAATGGGGCATTGAAGACTTCATTCCATGTCTACAGTAATGAATGACAGACAAGGTATTGGTTCAATGTGTTCACATAGAGGGAGCGGCTGGTATATCCAGGGCACACAGATAAATGAAGAAGCTGATCCTCTTATTTTACAAGAACATATGTAAGGTGAAATAATCAACTACATAATCCCCTCCGAGGGACGCCATGTCTTGGTATTGTGTAAACACAGGTGAGCACAAAGTAATGCAAATGTAAACCATCTACATTTAAGGGAATCTAAATGAAGTACAGTTAACAAATGGATGTAAGTAAATTCTCACTGAAGCTTAGATAACATTTTATGAAAATAATTACATTTTTTGTACTTTGCCCTAAGAAAAGTACACAAAATGTATCCAAGAATCATAGCAGATGACATAACACACATCATCACACATGACATCCCAGCTAACATCACACAATATTGCTAGTAACATAAATGATGGCATCACTGATCACAAAATCTAGAATCTTTATTAGGAGTTGTAAAATTAAATTGCGTATGCCTGATTGAGCTTCCTTCTCAGTCACACTTACTGAGGTAGTAACCCGACAAAGAGGCCCTGGAGGGTTTCACCTCTCACAACATCAATGTGAGTTGTACCAACTGGAAGAAGGAATTTGCTTTGTATTCTTTACGTGGAGAGAGGCGCATATAGTGTCTTTAAATCTCGAATTGCTGTTATGGGCAACTCAGAGAGATACTCAGGGCCAGATTCACAAAGGGCCTCTGCACTTCTGGTGGAGGCCCCGCAGTCGTGGGGGAGTCTCCGCACTCGGGGTGGAATCTCCACAATGAGAATTCTCGTTGTGGAGATTCCACCCTGAGACTCCCCCATGATGTGGGGCCTCAGCCATGAGTGTGGAGGCCTGTTAAACCTGGCATTTTCCAGTAGGTTTATCCCCAGACGTTTTGCTTTTTGGCCTCCTGTTTTCGACCCTGTTTTTGTTGGTTTTAGGACTCTGGGCACTTTACCACTGCTGTTCAGTGCTAAAGTGCATATTCTCTCCCTGTAAATTGTGTTTATGGATTGGAGTTTACATGATTGGCTTATTTGATTTACTACTAAGTCCCTAGTACAGTGCACTGTGTGTGCCCAGGGTCTGTAAACGGCACAGTTTTGGTCCAAGCCAATAACGACAACCTAGAAGCATTCGACACCCTCTTCCCCGCACTACGTAACGCCCCCTCGCACCCACACTGCACACACCCGACCTACTCCCCTTCCCTGGACAGACTAACCCGCAAAGAGACCCCTCAAACTAATCCCACTCCCTCCGTCAATCCCGCCATCCTCTCCCCCCTGAACAACCACCTCCCCTCCGCCCACCTCGCACAAAACACGCACAATACACTCTTCCTCTCCAACACACACAGGAGGTACGACGCCAAGGATGCCCCGCATCCCCGCTCAATCGCCAACTACCCCCTCCCTCCCCACTACACCGCACCCAACCAACAACTAGCGCCCTCAATCCGCTATCTACGATACCTAACCACACACCTCTCTCCACACGCAAGAGGATGAAGGATCCACCTCGCGATCCCCAACGCCCCTTGCCCACGGCCTCACACAAAGCCAACACCGACACCAGGAACGCCAAAAGCAAATATATCAACGATAAGCTCTCTCCCCCGCGGGAGGACCCTGCACTAACCACCCTCACCCCCCGTTGAGGAAACGACACAACGTCTCGCTCTGCTGGAAAGCCAGCTAGAAACTGTAATACTAGGTCTTAACACAATCTTACTAAGCCTCTCCACACTCAGAGAGCCTAGCCAACTCCCTCTCTCGACTCCCGCTTTTCCTTTCACCAGACAGCAACAGCCCCCCAAGGCTTTATATCCCAGCTGGATCTCAACCCCCCTCTCAAACAAATCACAGAGACCCAAAAGAACAACTGCGGATATGTCTCCAAGTGAAGCGATGGAGCTCGCCGCCTCCTATGACACTCCTACCTCTGCCACCCATGAATCCAAGATCGAGGTTATCACGGGATTCAGAAGAGACTGCCCCCCTCCAAGACACTTAAGACCCCCTGCCTTCCTCACCAATATTCCCGGGGATCCCCTAATCAAGAAACACAAAAATGAGGAGACCTCCACCAAATGCATGCTCATTAACTGCAGATCAGCCACCAAACATGCAACTGAGCTGGCGGAAACAATCCTCACCCATGATATAGACATCACCTTCATCACTGAAACCTGGCTAAACAAATTCTCGTCCCCAAGCCTGGACATGCTTGTGCCCCCGGGCTATGCACTCATAAACAAAGACAGAAAGGATCATCGAGGAGGGAGCATAGCAATCCTACACAAGGTCAACATCTACGTGACAGAAACAGACACCTTCAAATACAATACATTTGAATGCCTAGCCGCCAACATTAAGACAAAAGACAACAAATCTCTACTCTGCCACCTCCTCTACCATCCGCCTGGCAACACCACAGCATTCGGGGAACACCTGTCAGATCTGATTACCTACTGCTCACTCCGAGACTCGAACTATCTAATCCTAGGTGACCTCAACCTACACTGGAATGAGGAAAACAACCCGCTAATCCAATCCCTGAACGATCTCCTAATCAACAACAACCTTATCCAACACTGCTCTGAAGAAACACACGACAAAGGATCTATCCTGGATGCCATTATTGCTCAACGCGACACAATCCGTATCGACCGCATCCTGCCCGTTGACTGGTTGGATCACCACCTCATCTTATTCCGCAACAGCCAACCGATCCTATGCAAACCCCACACGCTGGACCCCCCCAAATGGACAAGAAACCTAACTCAGATCCCCCTGGCAATCCTGGAGGAAAAGATGAGATCTCTCCTTCCCAGCTCCATGGATGATCTCTCCACAACAGAACTCACCTCTCACTATAATGCAACCATGACTTCCTTTCTGGCCCAACTAGCCCCCCTGAAACTAAAAAGAGCCAGAAACATTCCCTCCAGATCCTGGTTCAACACGGACATAAACTCCGAAAGGAGACTCCTCAGGGCCACAGAAAGACGATGGCGGAACAACCCAACCTCAATCCTCCGGGAGCAACTCAAATCAACTCGCAGGAAGTACAAAAAACACATAATTAACGAAAAAACCTCCTTCTTCTGCACTGCTCTCGACAACGCAAAAAACAGGCCCAAGGAACTCTTCAACCTCATCAGGCAACAGACTTCCAAGCCCCCCCTTCCTCGATGGTGGCCTCCAAAGACCGGTGCGATAACTTCGCCAGCTTCTTCAACGACAAAATCACCAAGATCGAGCTCTCCTTGGATGTCAACTGCAATCCCACTCACAGGAGCCTGTCCCCAAGGACAGATGATATCGTACCCAATCACCCACCAAAACTCTGGAAATCCTTCAACCCCATCTCTGAATCGGTGATAGTCAAACTAATCTCCACCTCCAAACCCTCTTCTCACGTCCTCGATCCTATAGCCACTCAACTGGCTAAAAAACTTAAACTCTCCTTAGCCCCGCTCTGGAGCAAGATCATAAACAGCTCCCTGAGAACCAGAACCATTCCAGACTGCCTCAAAGTCGGCCAAGTCACACCACTTCTAAAAAAAACGGGCTTGGACACTAACGACTTGAATAACTTCAGACCCGTCTCCAATCTTCCTCTCCTATCCAAAATCCTGGAAAGGTGTGTTCTCCGACAATTGACCCAACACATGGACAACATCAACCTCCTGGACCCCCACCAATCGGGCTTCCGACAAGGCTGCAGTACAGAGACAGCAATCATTAACATCATAGACGACATCCACAAGTCACTAGACACGGACCGATGCTGCCTACTCATACTTCTAGACCTATCGGCAGCCTTTGACACGGTTGACCACAAGCTACTCGTCAAAGTACTTCAAAATAGGCTAAGTGCAGAAGAGATGGTCCTACAGTGGTTCTCCTCCTTTCTCCAGAACCGCACACAAAGAATAAAAATCAAAAACTTCTTGTCGGACCTACACCCCGTCAACAGAGGTGTCCCACAAGGATCAGTTCTTTCCCCTCAACTTTTCAACATCTATATGGAATCCCTCACCACCATACTCAAAAAAACCAAAATCCCCTTCCACCTATATGCAGACGACACCCAGATCTATCTCGAAACCTCCTCCATCGAGGACATCCAAAGACTTAATGACACTCTTAGAGAAGTCCAACATTGGCTATCCCTTAATCACCTGAAACTCAACCAAGAAAAAACGGAATTCCTCCTCATCTCTAACAAAAAAGAGAACCCCCAAATCACAGAATGGCTGAAAGCCATTGACGCCCTTAACGGCAATATCACCCTGGCTGACTCTGTAAAATCGCTGGGAATCACTCTTGATCCAAAACTAGACATGGCCAAGCACATCAAAATCTCTGCAAAAAGCGCCTTCCTCAACCTGAAATTACTCAACAAAATAAAACCCTACATCCCGCCCAAGGACCTCAAACAAGCTACTCAAGCACTAGTGCTGTCCAGACTAGACTATGGGAATGCAGCCCTCACAGGTACAGCTAAATGCCACTTAGCTCCCCTCAGAACAACACTCAATGCAGCAGCCAGAATGATCACAGGAGCAAAGAAATACGATCACATATCACCCGCACTCAAAGAGCTAAAATGGCTCCCAGTCGAAATGCGTGCCAACTTCAGAACTGCCTGCCTCACGCACAAAGCCCTGCACACCGGGAAACCTGCCTACCTGGCCTCCAAACTTAAGAAGGCCGGCCAGACAAGGACCCTGAGGAGCTCCAATACGCTTCTCCTCATCCCGCCGAAAACCCGTAAACAAAAAACCGCAGCCCGCTCCTTTTCTGGAAGTGCGCCCAAAATCTGGAATTCCATCCCAGTCCACATCAGAACTACCCCATCCTTCCCAAAATTTAAAATGCAGCTCAAAGACCTCTTTCTCAATCGTCCGCCCCCGTATCGATAGCTCCAGACGGAGCACACTAGCCGGAACCGGGCAGATGCCAGATTCTCTGCCATCAAGACATCTACCTCCGCCAAGCCACCAGACACCTACCTCGCCCTCTCACCCCTAAAGGAGGCTGGCTTGAGCCAACGTGCACACCGCTATGACTCCATCAGACTTCCTCGCCTTAATGCGGTACGGCACACCCATACCTCCGAAGCGCCATGAACCACTATACCATTATGTATACTACCCGCTACTATGTGATTTCCTCAATACTATTGCGTTACTGTGTGATTTCCTTGACACGTATGTTGTAAAGCGCTCCGATACCCTCGGGTCTGGCCAGCGCTATATAAAACTCTTAAATAAATAAATAAATAAAATTCTGCTAGTGGGCCTGCAGCACTGATTGTGCTACCCACACAAGCAGCCTTTTAAAGGGGTCTCAGACCTGCCACTGCAGTGTCTGCATGCAGTCTCTACTGCCATGTCGACCTGCCAAGTGCACCCACTTGCCAGGCCCTAACCTTCCCTTTCATTACATGTGAGTCACCCCTAAGGTAGGCCGAAGGAACCCCAGTGGGTCAGGGTGCAGTGTTTGTGAAAGGTAGGACATGTCCTGGTGTGTGTGTGTGTGACATGTCCTGATAGTGAACTGCAGTGTAATTCGTTTTTCACAATGGAAAGGCTATCTGTCCTATAGGATAGAATGGGAGTTTATTTATAACATCTTATAAGTATAACTTCCCGTTGGGACAAGATAGAAAGATGGAGTTTAGTATGCTTGAACTCAGAATATAAAAATGCATCTTTTAGTAAAGATGATTTTTATATTGTGTGTTTGAAAATATCACTTTTAGAAAGTGGGTATTTTCTTGCTTAGCCATCCTGTGTGCCTCTGCTGGTTTGTGGATTGACTGGCTTTGGAGTGACAGGGGCTGGGGATGTGCATTCACTGTAGACAGCCACTGGGAGGGTTGAGGTGTGTCCTGCCTTCCTGGATGAGTCAGGCTGGGCTGAATAGACCTGGGCTGCATTTAGAGTAGTGGGAGGAGATTTCCTTGCACCTGAATGGGCCTGGTCTGCTTTACACAATGCTGTCTCCACCTCCTGCAGGGATGCTGGACCAGGGAGGACAGAAAGGGTTTTGACTGAGCACAGAGCCTCTCTGGCGCTTGAGAACAAAGAGAAATTGAGTATAAATATTGGGGCCCAGACCCCAGAACTTTAGAATACTTCTGGACTCAAGAAGAATCTCTGCCACGGAGAAGAGCTGGGAAAGCTGAAGGAAAAGTACTGCCCCTTTGCTGTGTGCTGTCTGGGGTGGGCCTTTGGTGGGTGTTTCTGCCAAGGAGAGGACAAAGACTTTGTTGTGTGCTGTGTATCCTGCTTGAAGAAGATCTCCAAGGGCTTGAAGTAGAGCTTGCCTCCTGTTCTGAAGTCTCAGGGACACAAAGACTTCACCACCAGCTCCCCTGAACTTCCTTGCTCTGAGTTCTAACCTGCCAAGAGGTGCCAGTTCCTGTGTTGGACCTCTGAAGGTTGTTCCTGTTGCTGGAAGATGAGAAAAAAGAAGCAACTAAAGAAGCGTGACGCACCCGCACCCGTTTCCGACTCAACTCTGTCGTGCAGGAAAAATTCTTATGCATCGCCACCGTGCCGCCAAAGAAACTGACGCAGCGCCTGCCAGCGGCTGGAGAAATCGCTGCACACCGAATCTCGTGCACCGATCTCCGAAATCCCCGCACCGACTCCGACACAAGCCCTTCTGTTCGACTGCAAGAACTGACGCATCGTGGGACCGTGGCTGGAGAGATCAATGCAGTGGCATTGATGCAGCTGCATCAAGAAATGACGCATCCCCGAATCCCCACGCATCGCACCAGGGCGCCAAGTCTACAACAACGCCGGGCCGAAGTAAGAAACCGACGCATCACCACCCCACACATTAAGAAACCGACGCATTACATCTTCTTCAGTAAGGAACCGACGCAGCACCTCCCTTGCGTGGCAGTAAGGAACCGACGCATCACCTCCCCTGGAGCAAGGAACTGATGCATCAGCTTCCTGTGCGTAAGGAACCGATGCATCACCTTCCCTGCGGCAGTTTTTGTTTATGATTTTGACACATCCATTTGACTTTTAAAGGTAAAAACAGTTCCGCCCACATCAAACTAAAGATGCGACACTTTCAACACAAAGTATTTGTATTGAAAGTGTCGCATCTCTAGTTTGATGTGGGCAGAACTGTTTTTACCTTTTAAAAGTCATACCTTGATAACTGTATGTTGGATTTTTGTCGTTTTGGTCATGTTTGGTTTAGATAAAGATTACTTATTTTTCTAAACTGGTGTGGTGTCCATTTGTAATGTTTTCATGGTATTACTGTATGTGTGCACAAATGCTTTACACACTGCCTCTGCGATAAGCCTGCCTGCTTGTGCCAAGCTACCAAGGGAGTGAACAGGGGTTGTGTAAGGGCATAACTCCCTTACACTGACTAGAAGCAAGGGTCCCTACTTGGACAAAGGTGCAAACCATTGCCAACTGGAGACCCCCATTTCTAATTAGGCCCTTTGTGAATTAGGCTCTCAGTGCTTAATTTGAGCTGGTGGTTGCAGATGGGGCCGACCGGAACTCATTTTTGGGCACCATGACCTATTTTTCATCATCAGAATTTGACCCAGCACAAAAGAGAGAAAAAAAGAAAAGAGACAATATAGGGAGAAGAGAAAGACCGGAAAACGGGAGAAATCAGGGATGAAAAAGAACCTGCAGGAGTGAAAAAAAAGTTGAAAGCAGTGTCAGACAGTGGACAAAAGGGGCATGAGGTGGTATCAAGACCTGGCAGCCTTGGTTTTGGATGATCTCAACATTCAGCGGTGCCTGCAGGGGGCTTGTGACAAACACTTTGGGTCCTGGCCCTTATTCTTGTACAACTTACATACAGGACGTACCACAGTGTGCCATCTCCTCCTCATCAGCAGTGATGCATCAGTGTGAATTACCTAGCGTTACCTGCTGCTGCCCTTCTCTAGCTGACGTGCCAGAGGAAGACTGCTCTCTGCTTTTTCTCCTCTGTAACTCTGTAGGCACCATGTGTGCAGAGGCGGCCACTCCCATGCATGCCCCATGACCTGAGGGCTAGTGGTGTGAGGCTACAGGAGAGTTTCTCAGACTCATAGATTTCTAAGTGTGCTGTTGCATGTAAGAGATCAAAGAACATCTGTCTGACCCAACTTCAAAACTGAAGCTGACTGTGAAGATTCCACTGTTTGAAGCCCATTTTCACAGCGTTCTTGATATTTTAAAATGTGTAAGGGGAATCATTCTCATGCTATACAGAATTGACTTGAGAAACCAACAATGGCTGCTTATTGTGAAAAAAAAGATCTACTAGACCCTGACGAACATGGATCCAATCATTGATAGTGAATAACAGGGCTATGCGGACACAATTCTGATAACATAAAATATTGAAAGATTAAAATGGAGTTTCCCTCCCTGCTAGAACACCAAGATAATGTTATATATTTCAGTTCCTAAGAACCCCACATCTAATTTTAAGTGTCCTATGAATAACTGCTGATAAACTCAGCCTCGCTAGAGCACCTGACCCACTTTTGTCCACCAAAGCTCAAGTGTCAGAGCTCCTGTACCTCTGTTAGCGTGAAAACGTACTTGTCAGCCCCTTCAGACAGTTTAGGAGGGAACAGTAACAGTATTGACATTCCATAATGATGCTGAATCCTCAAATGCCCTGCAAATGTTATGCATCACCTTAGGTGAAGACTTGTACATTTGCACATCCGTAAGTGGAAATGTGACCAAAAAGAAATCCCGTCAAGACATTTGCGCCTGAAAAATAACCACATATAGGGGCCGATTCCGATCTCGGCCGGTAGGGCACCGAATCGGATTCGGCACCCGGATCCGATTCGGAGCCCTATTTCCCGACCGAGTCGTACGTGCGTCCGGGCGAGCGAGTACGATGCGTGCGGTCGCGAAATCCCCGACCGACTCGTTCGCAGGACCCGACCGCTCCGACCGACTCGCACGGGGACGACGCGCACCGCGCAATGGAGACGTTCCCCGGCCGGGTAAGTACGATGCGCACCTCGACCGCTCCGACCGACTCGCGCAGTCCGGCTCCAAGGAGCTGTCGGAGCCGCACTGTGGGGGTCCGTGTCGGACCCCCCTAGAAGCGTAGGCACGCGAGTCGCACACAGGGGGGACCCATGGGTCCCCCCTACACGTGCATGTACAGCGCGACCCGCATTGACGCGAACACGCTGTAGGGGGCGCCCTTGTTCGCGTCGTGCCCATTGAGTCAATGGGAGCCCGTGTACGCGTCGTACGACTGGCTCCCATTGACTTCAATGGGAGTCCTACCGAATCGAGTCCGATAGCATACGTGCGCATCGTACTCGTTCGGTCGGACTGCTAGGGTCCGATTCGGTCGGAAATCTCTCCGGGTCCGGCTCGGTCGGGGAGATTTCCGGCCTGAATCGGAATCGGCCCCATAGTATTAATGACTTATAGGCTTGCATTGCAACGTAGAAAAAAAACATACCCAAGAAGCGGTGGCATATTTCAGAAAGAATTCTTTTTTGGTTGAACAAAGGAACAACCACTGAAGTCTGACCAGGGTGGTAACTAATTACGTTAAATTTAAGCATTGTGCCCATCCCACTCTACATGTTGTGCACATGTTATCTATCACCTCGCTTGACTACCCTCAAGAATTGTTCTGTCCCCGGTCACTATGTCGCCCTTTCCTGATGTCTTAGTTATTCTCAAAGGATTTCATGGACCCTGTGGCCCTACTCTCAGGATCTCCCGGATCACTGACATAATATCGACGACAACAATATCGACCTACCAGAATATCGTGTCAAGAATATCGATGGACAAAATATCGACATCCTATCTCTACAAAGGTAAGTACAAAAATATCGAAACCAAAATATCGTTGTTTAAAATATCGTTGTTCAAAATATCGTTTTTTTTAAATGTCTTAAAAATAATATTAACTAAATTAAATAATAAATATAATTAATAAAAACATAGTTATAATTATTTAAAAATGCTAAAAATTATAAATAATAAATGTAATATAAAAATAAATTAAACATACATATATAAAAACATTATATATATATTTACTTAATAATATTAATAAATAATTATTTTATTAAATTATAAAACGTTACAAACCTAATAAAAATTATAAATACATATATATATATTTACATAAACCTGTAAGATAAATATAAAAATAAATTATATATATAATAAAATAAAATATTAAAATAAATATTTATCTTTAAAACAACATTTTACCCTACATTAACTAAAACAGTAGGAAAAATATTGGATAGCGTAGGGCATAAAATTACAATTCTCACTCCAAGGAGTGCAACAGTAGGGAAAGTGTTGGATAGCGGAGAGGAATAATTTACTATTCCCACTCCAGCAAGTGCAACAATAGGGAAAGTGTTGGATAGCGGAGGGGAATAATTTACTATTCCCACTCCACAGAGTGCAACAGTAGGGAAAGTGTTAGATAGCGGAGGAGATAAAATTACTATTCCCACTCCAGCGAGTGCATCAGTAGGGAAAGTGTTGGATAGCGGAGGGGAATAATTTACTATTCCAACTTCAGCAAGTGCAACAGTAGGGAAAGTGTTGGATGGCGGATGGGAATAATTTACTATTCCCACTCCAGGGAGTGCAACAGTAGGGAAAGTGTTTGATAGCGGAGGGGAATAATTTACTATTCTAACTCCAGCAACTGCAACAGTAGGGAAAGTGTTAGATAGCGGAGGGGAATAATTTACTATTCCCACTCCAGCAAGTGCAACAGTAGGGAAAGTGTTGGATAGCGGATGGGAATAATTTACTATTCCCACTCCAGGGAATGCAACAGTAGGGAAAGTGTTGGATAGCAGAGGGGAATAACTTACTATTCCCACTCCAGCAACTGCAACAGTAGGGAAAGTGTTGGATAGCGGAGAGGATAAAATTACTATTCCCACTCCAACAAATGCAACAGTAGGGAAAGTGTTGGATAGGGGAGGAGATAAAATTACTATTCCCACTCCAGCAAGTGCAACAGTAGGGAGAGTGTTGGATAGCGGAGGAGAATAATTTTCTATTCCAACTCCAGGGAGTGCAACAGTAGGGAAAGTGTTGGATAGCGGAGGGGAATAATTTACTATTCCCACTCCACAGAGTGCAACAGTACGGCAAGTATTGGATAGCGGAGGGGATAAAATTACTATTCCCACTCCAGCAAGTGCAACAGTAGGGAAAGTGTTGGATAGCGGAGGGGAATAATTTACTTTTCCCACTCCACAGAGTGCAACAGTAGGGAAAGTGTTGGATAGCGTAGGGGATAAAATTACTATTCCCACTCCAATGAATGCAACAGTAGGGAAAGTGTTAAATAGCGGAGTGGAATAATTTCCTATTCCCACTCCACAGAGTGGAACAGTAGGGAAAGTGTTGGATAGCGGAGGGGATAAAATTACTATTCCCACTCCCACAATTGCAAAAATAGGGAAAGTGTTGGATAGCGGAGGTGAATAATTTACTATTCCCACTCCAGTTGCCTAATTTGCACTTTGCCTAATTTGCACTTTGCCTAATTCTGAAGGGTAAAACGGAAAAACGAATTTCTTTTTAGTTATAGCAGTCATTCATACCCTGCTTTCTTCGTGTATAATTCGTTTTTGAAGAGCAGTCCCCTACTACTCTTCCGGGCGGGCTCGAGGGTGACACTAGAGGCCGCCATCTTAGGCAGGCAGCGCTCTAGTTGCTATAGGGGAATGCTCACAAATAGGCGCGCTGCGTGGACGCCAGTGCCATTAGAAACGGTTAGAATTGGGAAAATGTGCTGTGTTTAAATACGCGCGTTTATCTGGAAAGAATAACCGAGTTTTAACATTTTTAGCATCTGTGTGTTGTGGATTGTATTTCATTTGTTTTTATAATCATTTTAGCCTCATTTAATATTATCGCTATTTCTGCTTCCTAAAATTGATCCTTCAATCTGCACTTTGCCTAATTTGCACTTTGCCTAATTCTGAAGGGTAAAACGGAAAAACGAATTTCTTTTTAGTTATAGCAGTCATTCTTACCCTGCTTTCTTCGTGTATAATTGTTTTTGAAGAGCAGTCCCCTACTACTCTTCAGGCGGGCTCGAGGGTGACACTAGAGGCCGCCATCTTAGGTAGGCAGCGCTCTAGTTGCTATAGGGGAATGCTCACAAATAGGCGCGCTGCGCGTACGCGCCGCTGGCGCGCCAAAGGCGCGCCTAAGGCAAGCCCGTCTGCGCCCGTCCGCGTCCCGGGAGCGACCAGCGCCAGTCATGCTGCCGGTTTGCTTTCGAAGGCGCCCTGTCCAGGTCTCACCTACAGCCACAAGGAGCTGTATGCTCTTCGCTACAACGGCGGTAGGTGTGCCGGCGGATGGGCTATTAAAGATGATTTGCACATGACCTGCGATAACTGTAATTACCGCTTACATACTAACGAGACTAATCCCAAATCTCAGGGTCCTCATACATCCAACCCTACCAGAGAGCACACCATTCAGGCTGCATTAATTAATGCTCATTCTATGGTTAAGCACGCCCAGGAAATATTTGAATTGCTCTCAGATGAACAATTGGATTTATTTTTTATCACGGAAACTTGGCTAAGTGAGTTCTCTAACCCTACCATTGAATTTGCGATCCCGAGGGGGTATAACATTTCCAGGGCTGACCGCAAAACAGGAAGAGGGGGGGGTGTTGCAGTTGTGTTCAGAGACAATTGGACCCTTCGGCGGGGAGAGGTCCTTTTGGTTGGAGAAGGTGATGCGCTTGACTTCTCTATCACTATCTCGCCGCATTTTACGCTGGGTGGCATGGTGGTCTATCGACCCCCGGGCCCCTCCGGAGACTTTCTAAAAGCCTTGGATGAAGTTATTGTTCCTCAAACATTGCAATTTTCTAAGTTTCTCCTCCTTGGGGATTTTAACATTCATACTGACTGTGTAGAGGGGAGGGACACTAAGGAGCTTTATGACTCGCTGAACATCGCCCAACTCACTCAATGCGTGAATGCCCCTACACATCAGGGAGGGCATACTTTAGATTTGATCTGTTGTAATTTTCCTGTATGCATTTCCGAACCCCTCCAAGTAACAAGGTCCGATCACTTTTTGATCAACTTCTCTTGGACAATTCAGGCACCTCATGCTCTTAGCAAGCAGGTCCAGGGAAGCCTATACATAAAATTGATCCCTCAGTCTTCTGTTCAACTTTGGTAGATTCCCGTCCTCCCCCTTCTACCAGCTTGGAGGGAACGGTGAAAAATTTTGAGAGTTGGATTTCACAGGCTGTGGAACAGCTAGCTCCGTCCGGCTCCGTAAAGCGGGTTAGAATCTCCCCATCCAAACCCTGGTTTTCAAAGGAGCTTAAAGAGAAAAGACGGTATTGCAAAAAACTAGAACGGAACTGGAGAGCGGCCTACTGTCCTCTTACTAAAATAGTACTCAGAAAGGCCCAGAAAGACTACTATGCCTCTATAAATATAGCCAAAAGCCAGCACTATGCTGAACGCATAGCCCAGTCCCGCAATAACGCCAAGGAAATCTTTTCCATTGTGCAAAGCTTTGTGACCCCGAGGGCAGAGGAGATAGCGCTACCTCCGTCAGCCATTTGGTGTGAGAAACTTTCGAGTTTCTTCATTGATAAAATCCAGACTATACAAGCCAGTTTTGACCATGAACAGGATTTACCTATCCCGCTGAATATGGCCAGCCCCAGTCATGATGGTTCTAATCCATCCTTCTCCCTGTATGAATTTTCTGCTGTTGCTCAACAAGACTCATTGATTATTCTGAAATCCCTGAAATCTGGCTCACCAACCGACCCCTGCCATGCCCGCTTGCTGGCGGCTGTGGCAGAAGTGGTTAATCCTGAAGTCAATTCACTCATCAATATGTCCTTACGATCTGCTACGGTTCCGCTTGAATGGAAGCAGGCCAAACTTCTCCCTCTGCTTAAAAAACCCTCTCTTGACCCGGCCAACCCTGCTAACTATCGCCCTATTTCCCTTCTTCCAGCTGTAGCTAAGGTATGTGAAAAAGCGGTCTTTAAGCAGCTGGCCAATTTTGTAGAGACTTCTGGATCATTACATCCCGCTCAGTCAGGGTACAGAGCTACTTATAGCACGGAGACGGCGCTTGTGGAAATATCAGAAGCCATTAGAGAATGCTTGGATGGGGGCGGGAGAGCGGCTCTGATTTTATTGGACCTCTCTGCCGCCTTCGACACAGTGCCACACTCATTGCTATTAGCGCGCCTTGCAAATATTGGTGTCATCGGCCCTGCATGGGATTGGATCAAATCATTTTTGGCTGATAGATCACAGCAAGTGTGGTTACCTCCTTTTTCATCCAACCCACAAAAGGTGACTACTGGAGTACCTCAGGGCTCTACGATGAGCCCCCTCCTTTTTAATGTTTATGTCACCCCTTTGGTCTATCTGGCTGAGGAGCTGGGAGCAAAAATGATCGCTTATGCTGATGATACCCAGCTCCTCTTCACTTGGAAGGACTCTGATACTTCTCCAGCGAAAGCTAAAAACTGTTTATCAGCCGTTTTCAAATGGCTAGCAGCCGCCCAGTTAAAGTGCAATGAGGGCAAGTCCGAAATTCTCCTGTTTGGATCTTTTCCCCCTCAGTTCAGGGAAGCACTTTGGCCACCAGAATATCCACTTCCCAGTTCCTCGGGACAGGCAGTGAAGAACCTAGGCGTCTGGTTCGAGGAAAATCTCAGGTTCCCTACTCATGTAAAAAACTGGCCGGTCAATGTTTTGGCACATTGAAGTCCCTTAGGAGGTTTCTTCCCCTATTACCCAGGTCCGCCAAGGAAATGGTCACGCGCGCTCTGATCCTTAGCCGCCTTGACTATGCCAATGCTCTTTACATTGGCCTACCAGGATACCAGCTTAAGAAACTCCAGGTAATACAGAACACTGCGGCCAGAGTTCTGTTGGGTATCCCGGGCAGGTACAGGGTCAAACATCATTTGCGGGATCTGCACTGGCTACCAGTGGCCCAAAGAGTGAAATTTAAGGCTCTTACGTTGGCCCATTCAGCCATCCATGGCATAGGGCCCCTCTATTTGAGGAAGCGGTTTAGCTTCTAGACTCCACGAAGGCATCTGCGTTCCGCTTCACAGTGCCTAGCTGCGATCCCTCGCTTTCGGCGGACAAGAATTGGAGGCAGCTCTCTATCCTTCAAAGCAGCTGAAGCTTGGAATTCTCTCCCCCTTGAACTGCGCAGCATCCATGACCCCGCCACGTTCAAGAAAAGACTTAAAACCCTGCTGTTTGCCTAAGGATAATTTTCCCTCTTCCATACTGTTTCCATTACTGGCTTTTCGCGCCGGGACACTCTTGCGTAGCCATGCGCGTTAGAAATCACTGTAACATAACATAACATAAACATTAATTAACAAATACTTAAATAATAAAAAATAATTTACCTCTCACCAAATACCCCTATAAATAACACCACCACTATTATTAAACATGACACAATTAACATAATTGCTTAACAATTAATTAATTAACTAATAACAATATACAAAAAAATTAAAAACAATGAGTAATAAATAAATTCATACTATTAAGACTATAAAATAACAATAAATAAATATCTGAAAAAATTAAAAATTATATTAATTTTTCATTACTTGCCACACTACTCCCCTCTAAATACACAACTCACTCATAAAAAATTGACACAATTTACAAGTTTACCAATTAATTATTAATAATTAATAACCAATTAATAATAAATAAATAACATATTATTTAACACAATTAACAATATGAAATAGTAAATACACAAATAGTAATTAATAAAAATTATTAATTAATGAATTATAATTAAATTACTTCCCACCCTACTCCCCTATAAACCCACAACCTGCTCTTAAAAAAACAACACAACTAAGATATTTACCAATTAATTATTAATTATTAATATCCAATTAATAACTAATTAATAACAACATATTTAACACAATTAACATAAAATATTAAATACATAAATATTAATTAATACAATTATTAATTAATTAATTATAATTACATTACTTCCCACCCTACTTCCCTATAAACCCACAATCCGCTCCTAAAAAAATAACACAATTAACATATTTACCAAGCAATTATTAATAATTAATAACCAATTAATAACTAATTAATAAATTAATTAACACAATTAACAATATTAATTATTAAATACAAAAATATTAATTAATTAACATTATTAATAAATTAATTTTAATTAAATTACTTCCCACCCTATTCCCCTATAAACCCACAACCCACTACGAAACTAAAACGCAATATTTAATTTCTTAAAAAATTTATAATTTATAAAGTGTATTAATAAATATATCATAATTAAATGACTTCCCACCCTATTCCCCTATAAACCCACAACCCGCTACGGAACTAAAATACGCAAAGATTACTTAGCATAAAATTAATTACTTCTAAAAATTTCAAACATACATTAGAAAGATAAATATACTTTTAACACATATACTAAAATACAGAACACTAAAATAAATTTCGATAATATTAACAACGATATTTTGACTAACGATATTACTAACTTTGATATTAACAAAAACGATATTTCTTACCTGCATGTCGATATTCTGGTCGACCATATTCTTGCAGGTCGATATTGTGTCACATCGATATTTAAACATCGATATTATGGCATATCGATATTTAAACATCGATATTATGACTCTATACCGGATCTCCCTGCTGTGATGTTTCCCGTTTTACATAACATGATGCTCTAAGGTTCGCAAACTGTTGTGCTCTACTTATTTGGCTCCCTGGTCCAAAAAGCACCCCCTACTATCACTCCTTGTTCATATCCTTGATCCAAAGTGTGGTTATATCCAAACCAATCTTGCCTTGGACATTGTCTCTGAGGGACACCAAGTACAAACAAGCATTTGCAATGCAATAGGTCTCGCATTTGTGAGAGTTAGAGCTATTGGTGTTGTAAATGACAATGTGTTTTACCCATGAGTTTAGATTTGGAGTGGTGGATGCATAAAAATGAAGAAGGCTTTGGGAATAGCAGTCATTCTTGTCTATGAATGTAGGATCTTTAAGAAGAGACTGGTAGGCAGAGCACAACATCAGGCCAAACCATATTTTACATCTTTACAGTTGTGACTAGCCGGTGGAGTGGCATGCACGCAAGTGAAAGTGAGTCACCGTATCATAAAGCGGGTTTTGGCTTACTTTTAATGATCTTCCCGCAATGGGCTCCAGGCAACATGTTAATCTCTTATTACGCCATGTTCGTGCTGCACATTTGGAGGCTTGACAATAACGTCCAAGTTGGGGCTTAGCAACACCATTACTGCCATTCCAAAATGGTTAAAGGGACTGCAAGGAGAGGCGGCACAATGAAAACAAACTGCAACAGGCGGAAGGCAACAATGTAAAAGCTGTGAGACAGGCAAAAAAAAACTGTACCCAGGAAAATTAAAACAAACAGCGATGTGTGGAAAGCTAATGAAAGCAACATGAGAATTAAATACTCACCCAATGTGGAGGGACTGGGAGCACAGCTGCGCCAGTGCCCGGCTGATGTAGCCGCTCTGGCAGAGGATGTGAAACCGTAGGGTGCATCCACTCAATGAGAGTTGGAGGAAGCAGCTGGTGTCTGCATTGAAGAGCATGCGGTGATGTGGTGGAACCTTCCCTAGCGACGAGAGCTGCAGACTGCAGCAGATGAGTGGCAGCGCCACATCCATATCTCTTCCTACGAGAAGCGAGCACGCACTCAGCAACACCATTACTGCAGTTCCGAAATAGTTAAAGGACTGCAAGGAGGGGCGGCACAATTTAAACAAACTGCGACGGGCAAAAGGCAACAATGTAAATTAAAAAAAAATTCTAATGAAAAGAATCTGGGTGGGCAGATTAAAACAAACTGGTGTCCAGCAGTGTGGCGTTTACATTGCAAATGCTGGGAAATGCTGTGTTTCTGTCAGAGGGTGGTCGGAGAGTGGAAGCAGCAACAGGCCTAAAGCAAAGTTAAAAAAAAAAAAGTTTTGTAAAACAACAGATGAAGAAAGTAAGCATAAGGAGACCATGCTTGGCCGGTGCTCTTTAGCCTTGACCGGAAGTGATGCATCCGTTGTGCAAATGACTTAGGAGGCAGCAAAGAAGAGCGATGGAGGAGGGAACCAATGGTAAGTAGCAGGCGGGAATAAAGTGGTTTTGTTGAATACAACAGGTCTTGCAGACAGGGCATGGGCACTGATGCTCAACCTAAAAAGGGCAACCAGCGTCTACTGGCCAATTATAGGCTGATTAGCCTTATTGACTGTAGCCAAAAGTATTTTGTCACATGGTGCTAGTAGAAATCCAGTCCTGGGCTACAGAGAATGATATTATCATTTCATTGCAAGCTGGGTTTCGACCTAAAACATTAACTATTTACCAAGTTTTTCATTTCATCACAATATATTGGAAGACGGTTTTGCTTGGCAAGGGCAACTTATATGTTGCCTTTGTGGACTGAAAATCTGCCTTTGATTTGGTACCATGCTCGAGGTTATGGCAGGCCCTTGGGGCATTGGTTATGCCTCTGAAATGTTATCTTTGTTGATTAGGTTGCATGAAAAGAATTACGCCCAGGTGCGGTGGGGTAAGCAGGGCCAATTGACGGACAAGATCCAGGTTCTGAAAGGTGTACGCCAAGGGTGCGTATTGGCACCTACACTTTTTACCCTCTACATAAATGGCTTAGTACATTATCTTTCTGAGATCCCAGCCGATGCTCCTACGATAGCCAACATTAAGACACCCATATTGCTGTTCGTAAACTATACCGTATTGATCTAAAAAACACTGAGTGGTCTGCAAAAACTTCTAAACAGCTTTGGTACCTCTTGTGTAGAGCATGACTTAGAGGTCAATGTTCCCAAATCACAATTCATGGCATTTAACCACCATACAAGGTACAAAGGAAGCTTAGTAATGGGGGATAAGGCATTGGAGAGTATCTGGGTATCAAACTCTCGTCCAATTTTTCTTGCTGCCCTCATATCAATAGGGCTCTGATGAAACATAGGCAGATTGTGGGTGCAACTCTAAAAGCATATCGTACTTCCTACACAAAACCTATTTCTCTGGCTCTACAAGTCTGTGAAGCCAAGGCCTTGGGAGTATTGTTGTACAGTGCGGAGCTATGGGGTTTTAGTGACATCACTGATATAGTGAGATCAGAGAATAAAATCTTGAGATCAATAGCCTCACTTCCAGCTAGAACTACGTTGCATCCTTTATTTATGGATATGGGTTTCAAAAAGGTAGCTCTTAAAGCTCCTCTATGGCCATTGCTATTCTGGTGGAGAATCTGGGCTACCCCGGATCTGGCACAGTATGCAGCTGCCTTAGAAGACATCATCAAGGCTGATACACCATATAATTCCTTGTTTGTTCTCAATCAAAGAGTTGTTGAACTCCCTGGGGGACTGCAATCTTTGGCCCCGTCCAATGGCAGACAAAGTTCCACCTAAAGATGTGCTTTAAAAACACTATTGGTCACGTATTCTCTATAGGAAGGAACAGAATTTTGTGGGCACCACGCTAAGTGGGGAATTTTTAGACTTCAAGCCCATGTATGGCCTAGAGGAGTATTGGTACCTCATTACAATTACGTTGGAGAGGAAACTGTATCATTAATTTAGAGTGGGGTGGCTCCCTTTGAAGTCATTCCCAGCAAGGTGGGCGGGTTCAGCTTGTGTGAATTGCCCTTTTTGTGAAGGCCAAATTGAGTCTATACTGCATGTGCTATTTGCATGTCCTGCATATGCTAAGTTTCGCTCCCTATGGCTAGTAGCGATTTGCAAGCAACTAGGTACTTTAAATTATCAGGTTGGATTGAGGATCTTAGGAGCCGACCCTTGTCCCTGTTTGTCTGTGGGGTGGCAAAATATTTGGGCTTGATGTGGGTGAAAAGAAGGTCTGCAATAACTGTTTACCATAGCTTTGGTCTATTGGGAATAGATTTGACACATAATATTACTTGCAGTAATGGATGGTTAAATGTATCGAAATCCTTGTATTACTTGTGAGCTTGATATGTCATGTTGCTAATAAGCTTTATATTAAAATTTACACATACTATTGCATATCCAATACCCAGCGCTGAATACATGTTTTGCTGCTAAATGTGATATTCGTTTAAATATTTTTAAGTTTGTATATATTAGTGGACATTTTAAATTATTTCATGCTTTCATGACTGAAGCCGAATTAAAGTTACATTTGACTTGATTTAACTTGGCCTTCAGTGATGTGACTATCTTATTCGTTATGTTTTTTTAATTAATATGACTTTCAGCTACATCATCATTATTATTCTTTTGTGAAAGAGACTAGAATAAATCACTTAAAGCAACCAAATCCTATGCAGCTACAAAGTTACTTAAATCTTTAAAAACGACACAGTAAATAAATCACCAAACTGCAGTCAAAACAGCTGCTATTTAAAGTTGGTACACAAAATAAATAAACTGTGTAATTTTACCTACAAGCTAGACCTATTGGCATGGTCAATGCTTCTTTATAGTAGTCTGCCAAGATCGATATAGCATCTTCCCTATTTATGCTGCAGTTTTTCTAGTGACCACCAGATGAAACCAAAGGGCTGTAAACTCGTGTTTAAACGAGGCTGGGTTTGCAAGCAAGACAAATGACAAATCAGGACTCAACTAATAAGCTTCTTTCTGTGAGCGACACAACACAGAAAGGAAGGAATACATTACATAGGAGCAAAGCAACTGACACCAAAGCCATCCATCCTTGAACAAGGGTTGACTCTGTGGAGTATGGCGTACAGGGCTGTCTCCCGACAGACAGCTGGAGCTGTCTACAGCGGGACTGGAATAAAAAACAAGCACGGAATAGAAACGGTGCGCGCGCACCACAGAGGAGCCGAACGTGAAACCAGTGGTGCGCGCACCACAGAGGAGCGGGGGTGGAGGGAGAGCGGCAGCGAGACGAACGCGCGCTGCTGCGCGTTCTGGCCACCGTCGGGAATGGGCGCGGCAAAGGCGGGACATGCGCCCGCCTTTGACCAATAGCGTGCCGTCCCCGTAAAAAAAACGGATGCACCAGCCAATGTGGGCTTCTGAAAACAAAACCACACGCACGAGCGTGTGGGTCGTTTTCAGAAGCCCTTTCTAGAGGTCTCGCGCTGCGCGAGCAGGGCTGCTCACTGCAACGCTAGGCGCGAGACCTAAAAATGGTCCCAACACCTCTTCCGACCAAGGGGTCCAGTGAACCCTCAATACCAGGCATCTGCAGGCATGACAACATTAGACCTCCTCCACTTTCTGCTCCTTCCCACCCGGAGTAACCACCAATGCAATGAGACAACAGAACTTCCAAGCATGTGCTCTGAATGTGGACGTAGATGGTAATGGTGTATGGTGTGATGTTGTGCAGACTGGTATAGCGCGATAGCACACGGGTCGATGTTTATTCTTTATTTAAGAATTTTTATAAAAAGTGCAATGAGGCCCAAGCTTGCCCTTGTCGATCAAAACCATAGGAAAAACCCAAACGGCCTACACCAAACCATGCTCACTTGATTGTTAGAGTCTGCCTATAGACAGCCCCATTGAAGACTCTCAAGTGAAAACTCACAACTGCAAGCATGAAAACATATCCTAAGCCCTGAAAAGCACTTTGAAGTCACAGAATTGGGGAATGCGCATAAAAAAACAAAAGACTCTGGCAACTGAGTGCAAAATGCCTTGGGTGGAACCAGATGCATTTCGGGAAGTTAAGCCAGGAGGGAAGGTCTATGATCAATACGTTAGATGAAAATTACCTGAACTGCCAAACTGAGGTGCGTTGTGGAATTATCTGCTTCATTTTTCAGTGGAGAAATGCTTTTTGGAGGGCACCTTTAGCCAAATTCATAATGTGGGGTTCAAAGGGGAGTTTATCATCAAATATGAAAAAAAAGGAATTTCACATTTTTGAGATGTACATAATGAAGATCCCTATTGTGTTCAGTTCTGCAGACCACTTTGTAGTAATAGGTGTTGACCTGTTGGGAGATAGGAAAAGGAACTCTGTTTTCCAAGTATTTATTTTTAGAAGTATATGTTTTGTAATGTATGGTGTGCCATGGTGTGATGTTAGATTGTATAAAGAGCTGTAGTACATGCTACTGTGCGGTATTCGTGCCACATTATTCTGATGACATATGGTGTGCAGTGGGGTGTTGTGATGTGTGATATCTTTGATTAGGGTGTGATTGTTTGCTGGATAAGGTGTGTGGCACCGTAATGGGGTGTGGTGCAGAGAGGTGTAATTTGTCTTGAGATGGCTTGGAGTATAGCTGCATCTTCTCTTCTAATTCAGTAAGGATAGCTATGATCAGAGTTGGAGCTATAGGACCTATGAAGGCTGCTGCCAAATGTACCTCTGTTTTGGTGGATAAGGAGAGGGTATTCTGTGCCACCCGATGGCACTATTTCTCCCATTGCCTATAGTGTATTCGAGATTCTCATGGGACTCCCAGACTCCACTGTGTATTAACACAAAGTGCCACACCTATATTTGCATCTGAAAAGAGAGCCAATAGCAGTAATGTTGACAGAGACATCAAACTTCCTTTGAGTCCTTCATATTGATTAGGGGAGGTACGAGTGTGTGGAAAAAAAGAGTGCACTCCTGACTACTAAGCAGCCTCCTTTGTAGGTCAGGCCTTTGAGGCCTGACTTAAAAAGGCTTTGATTAAAAAAATAATAATAATAATGACTGGCGAGAGATCTAAAGCTTTAAATCTCTCGCCAGACATTACTTTTTTATGTAAATCTAAAATTACGTGTCTGGATGGACTTTTATTCATTGATCTCTTAAGTTGTCATTCACATCTTGCTTCCACCCACCACAGCAATAGATCAGCCCACTTTTCCCTTTGGCTCCTTTCACTTTGAGTGGCTGCACAAAGCCTGTGTACATTGTTCACATCCCCCAAAAAATAGTCCCTTTCTCTTCAGTGACAAAGGTGGTTCAAAGTGTGCTTTTTCATATTATTTCTATATTAACTTTAAACACCACCTATTTATTTTGCCTTCAATTTGGATGCCCAGTTAGATGGCGATTTAATTTCCATCTCTTTTTTAAAATTGTTGTTATATAGTCATTAAGTGGCAGTCAACATTGTAACTGCCTGAAATTTGAATTCTTGGTAAGGTGGTGATTTATTCTTGTCTCCTTCACAACTAATAAAAAAAAATACAACACATGGCACAACTGAAAGGCTTACTATTATAAAAACATCACTAGGAAAACAGCTGCATTGGGGGATTATTTTTATAAATGTTAACTTTTTATTGCAAGCATACGCCAGCCACACTTAGGAGGCAGCCTGTTTCCTTTTTTCCTTTTCTTTGTGTAGCAGGTGCTTGCAATAAAAAAATAAATAACCATTGCACCAGCTTGCCAAGACCAGAGCTGGTGGATTTGCCAATGCTTGTTTATATATTATTTTCCCAGTTCACATTTGCTGCATCACTTATATGTGCAACGTTGTTTTGCCAGTGTGTGCATACTTCTTTACACAGTGCTTGACACAGAGTCACTGTGTCATTTAGATCTGTGTGGCCCTGGGCCCTTTGGGGTTCTGTGATGCCTGTCATCCATTCTTTCCGTCTTTCACGATTCTCATTAATAAGCTGCCTTTGTCCAATTTGTGTTTCAAGATCTAATTAGTGTATATTTTGTCATGTTATTCTCTTTTTACAGTACGCCTTTAATGCAAGTCAAGGGTTTTAAACCAGAATTATGTACTGAAATGTATCGGAGCCGTGCTGTTACATTTTTAGCATTTAAGGTGTTCTTATGGAGAGTATAGCATTGTAGATAATGATAAATAGTTTTTCTGTGTACAAAAAAATCAGCAAATATCAAACAATCATGTCACTGAAGAGCTGTTTTATATTAAATGTTTACTGCATACATAAAACTTTGTACCATGACGGTAGGTGCCCACCTTAGAAGCTTCCATTAAGGCTCAGATAGGCCATCCTTCTAGAAGACATGGCCAGGCCCTCTCTCCTGTTGATAACTTAGCACCAATCATCTCCAGGGGGTCTATGCAGTGCACCTGCCTTTAATTCGAGAGACTTCTCAAAAACCCTGGGCAATAGACGTAATCAATGGAGTAGAGTGACATGCCTCCAACAGCTATGCAACACGGACACACCATGCACCCGGGATCATGACCCACAAATGGCAAAAGTATACAAATTCAACAAAACGTACCCAGCAGCAGGGCAAGAAAGTAAAGGCATGTAGTAGGCTGACCCTCTGCCTATGCTTTATACTGTGGGGGTCAGAAACCAATGGCTATTGTCACTTGAACACACCAATGGATGTGCAGGGTGACCCAAAGCTCATGTATGTGGGTATGTATTTTGATCATGAGTTTTTTTAAATATCAGGCTGGTGATACAACTGTAGCTGCCTCTAGGTCAGGCCTAAAAAGGCTTCTTGCATAGACATCCAGTAACATAGATCCATGGAAACAGAAGGGTCCAGGCGTCAATTTCGATTTTTTACTTCCCAAACCTGATTTTCCCCTATTCAGATTACTAGGAGGATGGGAGCCTTTGAGTTTTCCGCACAGTGAGCTTCCTACCAGGATGAAATCATCACAGAAGTTACCAATGGCTCCTAACGGGACAGCCATCTTTGCCTGAAGTCTGGCTAGGTTGTGAGAGAGTCTCGTGAAGTGGAGTCTGCGAACATACCCTTCACACTACTCACACGGTGGTGGCTGGAATGCAGCATGCTGAGATGAACAAGCACAAAATAAATAAATGTAAACAAAATACAAATCGCTTTTGCATTAGCATCAGCAAAAACGTTACAAAAACACTGAAGTGAAGGCCGGGTGTAATTGTTTAGCAAGCTGTGTTTCTATTCTTCTAGGAGTTTGCCTAATTGTGGCCTCTTTACTGCAGAGAGGTCGCTAGTAGCATGTTGTTCCATCGTTTGCTTTGTCACCTTGGATGTTTGGTATCAGAGACACAGAATCTGCAACCATCGGTGGTCAGGGCCGTTTCTAGGTGTTTTGCCGCCCTAGGCGAGAATTGAAAAATACCGCCCCCTCCCTTTTACTACCATCGCTCTCTCCCCGTCATCCAGGTGTTGGGGAATAGAGGCCTGCTTTGGTGCCTCTCTATCTAGTCTGGGCTGTCAAATCCGTATTAAAGTAAGTCATCTGTGTCAATTGTTGCGGCTATGTAAGTGTTATTGCCCTGTTCTGAGGGTATTAACTCAGTTATCCTATCATGGGCTTGAGTTGGGAGAACAGTAGGGCTACTAGAGAAACACAAGGGCGCCTTTAAAAGCCACTACTCCCTCTTTTTATTGGACTCAGTCAGCAGGATGTGATGGGACATGGTGATTTCCTGAGCTTAGCTTCTACTTTCAGAGAGTGGACAGGAAACCTCACAACTCCACCCAGCTGTGCTCCCTTACAGTTCTGTCCCTTCTCAGCACTGCCCTCTTCCAGCTCTGTCAGCTTCCAGCACTGCGCCCTATCGGGGGTTAGTTAATTCTACACATGCCCACCTCCAGCTGTGCCCCTGCCCGCTGGGAGCGCTCAATAGTAACCCTGCCAGACGGGGCACCTCAAGCCCTCCCAGTCCCCGTCCGTTCTTCCTTCTTAGCAACTTTCAGTTCTGATCTCGTTAGCAATGGTTGTTTTGGCCGGGCTGTCCTTCAACTCTGTCCCCTCGTTTATCTTTCCTATTGCACACACGCTCCCATTTCACCTGGCATTACACCTGCGCCTCTTGAGTTTGTGTCCTCCTTTCGCTCTTGCCTCCTTTCACTGTGGCCTATTTTCATCTGTGACAGCCTTTCTCATGAGACCTTCACGTCCCCGTGCTTTGTCCGCAGTCCTGCCAAGTATCACGCATCAGGCGTTAGACTAACGCATCTCAGTGTGGTGCTCCGCATCACCGCACCGAAATGCATTGTCACGCATAATGCATAGTCTCAGCCCTGTCCTACTGGGCAGGCAGAAAGTTGGCAAAGGTGGGCAGAGCACAAGTGAAATAGGGCACGTGGTACAAGGGTGTACGGACACATAGCTGCCAAGGTTTTAGATTGCTTACGTGTGACATTTACATAATTTCAGTGTAATTATGAGTGACATTCAACGACTATGAGTGACACTTTCTCGCGAGCAAAATGAAGCAATAAAGACAAGGGAAACATACATTTTAGAAATTACACCCATTTAATGAGACTACCTCTTCAAAGCGCCATCACCTCCTCAGTCAATAACCCCATCTCATGAATCATGAAAGTCTCACAACTCATGCAACTGCTGTCTAACGCCTGTTTCATCATATGAGGCTGCCACCCTGTAAACTGGACAAACTTCTGATCAAAAGACATTCTAGTGGTAGGAAGGAGACAGGCCCTATGGTGAATAGGGCTACAATTCAGAGCAAGGTGTATCTTTAGGGGACTGGCAAAGATCAGAGACAAGTGAGTCATGGGGTCTGTAATATGGCTTGCGGCTTAAGTTTCCCAGTAAACGTTGTTGGTTGGAACTTCCAGACTGATTGTGCGCACCCATTACATTTAATTTCGATTGTTTTCTAATTACATACTGTGACTGGCAAACACTTGAAGTGACTAGTGTTTATACTCACTTTTCTTCTCTTTTGAATCTGTCAGCATAAGCCCCAGGCATCGTGACTGGCACGTCGGCGACTCACTGTGAGTTCGACTGGCCCCGAGCTCCGTGGCAATGAATCCGCCTTAAGCGGTCCAGGCTAAAGCCTGCCGCCGGCCATCTGCCCTGTGAGTCCTGGCGGCTACTTCAACCCGGTCAGTGACTGTCATCTCTGACGGTGACGACCCGTCACTGGTTGCAGCAAAATCACCCTCGGCGGCCGGGCTCGGAAATTATATTTCGATGGCGGGGGAGCAGCGCGGCCATAGTAAATTTAGGTAAATAGCGCCGGCGGCCGGTCAGGTGCGAACAGCAGTGCTCTGCGAACCAGCCGAGCACCTAGCGGCCTCGGAAGGAAAGTAATTAAGAGTTTAATACCAGGAAGGGCTTCCAGTCCGTTACCCCTTTACCGCATGAGTCGTCATTCACTGCTGGGGGAGGGTGACTGAGGACACTGGTGTAAAGCGCAGTCATGCGGCGGTGGCACGACACGCGAGGAGGAGGGGCAGGCCACGTGGCCCCACAGCTGGGGTACCTCGGCTCCGGGGCGCCCAGCATCTGGACATAACAATCAGCCTTCCTGAACCGCTGTTAGGGTGTCTGGGCGCTAGAAGTGGTGTTTCTAGATCTGTACAGCGCCGATCTGTGATGCTGACATGTCTCGAGTGACACTTTGAGTGACTATTTACCACAGTCACATGAACAAGAAAGCAGGTGCACCCGTAGCTCTTCCGTCCTGGTATTTTTGTGTGTTTTTTGCAGTTGTGAAACTGTTGCTTAGTCTTTATAACTAAAATATCAAAATACAAGTAGCAGAGAACAGTGAAAGCATACGACTGGTGAAATGCCCCCGCCTGACGCAGAGGAACATTCTGGAACACGTAGAGCGCCCTGAAGCTGTCCCAGTCAGCTGCCGGCCTTGGCGCTTCTCTGGAGTTTAGACAGTTCTGTAAACCACATGAAAGTCACAATTCTAATGATATCCTGTGTTATGTCCTGTTACAAAGGCAACCCACCCACTGCATTATTTTATTGACGTATCGAAAGCGAAGTTACATTACTCATCTCTTCAATTAAAACTCGCTGTCACTTTAAAAGCCAGTTAATGCACACATCACAGCTCCCCCCTCCTCACTGATGGTGTGTGCACATCACAGCTCCCACATTCATCAGGTCTCTGTGGTTTGGGCAGCTGCCCCTCCCCCCTACTCACTGATGGTGTGTGCACCCACCACGGCTCCCACATTAATCGAGTCTCTGGGTTGGGACAGCTGCCCCCCTCCCCCACACTCACTAATGGTGTGTGCACACACCACGGCTCCCACGTTCATCGAGTCTCTGGGGTTTGGACAGCTGTCACTCCCCCTCCCACCCACACTCACTGATCTTGTGTGCACCCACCACGGCTTCCACATTCATCGAGTCTCTGGGGTTGGGACAGCTGCCCCCCTCCCCCCCCCCCGATCTTACAGTGTGCACACACCACAGCTTCCACTTTTCTCCTCTGTGCCACGCCCTTCCCGTTGCCTGTCTCCGTTTCCCTCTTGCACCACTCCCTCTCCTCTGCCCTCCCACCAGTGCCCCCCCTTCCTCCACCTCCTTGTTTTGTCGACTCTCGCCGTCACAAGGTCGCGTGCTCTCCCTCTCGCCCCTGCTCTCCTCCGTCCTCTCCCTAAACTAGGAACTTGCAGATCCATCTTCCCTCCCATGAACTAGGGCGCCCTCCATCGCCCATGCGGGACTGTCTCCCATCACCATTCGCTGCTGCAGGACCAGGGCCTGTAACAGGGGCGTCAGCGTCACGAACCCCCACTTTAGCGCTTGAGCTGGGGGTGGGCGTCACTGGGCAGCTCACTTTTGTAAAGCGTTTACACCTTTGACTCTAACAGAGATGCAGGGCTCTAAAGAGGAGCCCAAAAGAATAGAGTCATGCACCTTGATTAATTATGTGCCGCTGACCGACTTACAAAATGCAACATACTCTGGACCCGGCGGCGCGCTCTGGCAGCAGCTGGATGTGACATCACGTCCCCCTTGCGGCGCTGTAGTACTTGGGCTCTCCCCGGTGGCAAGGCCATGACGTGAGGCTGCCTGAACTCGGAGCTGCTCGGCGCCACAGAATTGGAATGTTGACTATACATTGTATCAGCACACTGACTGGGAGCACCCTAAGCGTGCGGGATCTGCGCAGGCCACAGCCGCGCGCTCACTGCTGGCACACACACACTCAGTTTGCAGTGCTTCTAGGAGAGCACGCACTCGTACTGGAAATGCCGGGCCTGTGAGGGGGAGAGAGAGAGACCGGGGCGTGCAGTACAGCACAAATAAAAGGGGTATATTTATGTTTTTTGCCGCCCTCCCCCTTTTGCCGCCCTAGGCGGCCGCCTAGTCTTGCCTAATGATAGAAACGGCCCAGTCGGTGGTGCACATGAAAATATGTACTTCCTCAAGCAGTGGTTTGAGAGCTAACGATGTCCAGCGACCACAGAACGATGGTCGTTGTATGGAAATCAATCAGGCGAGCTTCGGGCCTGATGAGATGGTTAAACGGCGTCCTTGCTTGTGCTATGTCCATTAAACATGTGCGTGGAGCACAGACATCCACGAAAATGAGATGCTTCATGACATGGATTCACCCCTCACCGTCATAAATCCCTTAAATGGCACATTCATTAATTCCGCGGGCTCCTTGAGGAGCTATGGGTTTTCTGCAGCAAGCAGCGGCAAGAAGTTCCAGCACTGTTACCAGCGAATGGTACCCACTAAATCACAGACTATCTCCCACAGACCCACAAATTCTATACCCAAGACCAGGAAGTGATTCATTAAGATTATAGTAGCCCAAGGGCTGCCCGCGCACAGACACTCGGCATGAGCCATGACTTGAAGAAATGAACAAGTCTGCAGATAGTTCTGAAGGCTGGAGCTTGAGAAGTTGTATATCTTACATCCATATAGTTTACCCTACTAAATCTCTCTGTCTTGAGATTGTTCGTAGGTTTTAGAAACATTACTAGAAAACTTTACTTCTACTGCTAAGTGTCAGTATTGGGTCATAAGTACCACAAAACACAAAACAGCAATAGAAACCTTTTATTTTACATACTTTATTAATAATGGGCCATTAATGCAATGGATTTCACAGACAACAGCAGAGATCTGTGTGGAACCCAAAGATCACGGGTTCAACTCTCAGCAGGCTCACTTAGGCCGCTAGATCGAGTCTGCCAATAAATCTATGCAGAGTACAGAACCATCTCTGGCTGTCAGGCACTTACAATGATTTTATTCCACGAAATCCTCGTGAGGTTGTCCTTAAGAGGCAGTTGTCTATTAGTGCGATAATGCTCTTTCGGGTGTAAGTTTGCTGGGTAAATAAAAAGCTAAATAAATTCATAAATACGTAAATAAATAAAATGAGGGCCACCGGGTTGGAAAATCCAGCCTGGTGCGTAAGAGAGAGTACTGGTGCTGGAGAATTAGATGTGAGCGTTGCTGTTCAAACTAAAGTAACAGTACCTAATATGTTCAAATTGCCTCTGAGACATCTATAAATAAAGCAGCAGTATCCTTGCATACAATTTACATAATATATTTGTGGAGGTTTCTTCTTCCTCTTGGTGGCCACGTTAACTTGGGAATAGTTGGAATCTACCTGCAGATGAAGTAAAGTAAGTCCACACGAGTGAATGCACTCAGGTCAACGTACTGCTTTGTCATTCAGTATCGGTAAATGGATGCTCAGCGTTGCCATTTTGTTATTAACAATGGCTGTAACCAGTGGTCAAAGTGGGGAAAAAAAAGTAGGGGAACTGCGGGCTGAGAATCAGAGGGCGTGAATAATCCGAGGACTGGATCAGTGGGCGGAGTCTCGTGTGTGGCCAGAATGCGCAAAACATCCCAATTTTTAGTATTTGTTTGGCATTTCACTGACCAGTTAAAGCTTATTATGTTCTTTAATTCAACCAATGGATATACATAATTATTTAAGGTTTAATATGAGTTGTTGACATTAAAATACATTCACAAAGTGGGATATGTTTCCAATCCCAGAATGTCCCAAATACGCTTAAAAGTGGAAGCACAAGCCATTTGTCTCCGAGCCATGGAGTTTCTGTCATCAGCACTTCTCCCTTTTTCCACAAGAGCAGTTCAAACATGAATGGGAAAATATCCTAGTTTGCAAATGTTTTCTATATAATTATGGCTCTTCCATATGTACTCAAAAATTGAATTACTCTTGGAGAACTCAATTCGTAGTCAACTTACACACAGTAAGCACTCATATATTCCACTCCACCAGTCTTTTTAATGCCCGGAGCGATCTGTTGACTCGTGTTTTGAGCGACGCCGAGATCTGCCAACAGATAGACGTATCTGGGGAAATAGGCGCACATGGTGAAAGGCTCCATCGGCTTCCATAAGTAGCGACCTTAGGACATTCGGCTCGCAAGGAATGGTGTTTTAATGAGTCCTCATTGCTATGGATGTACGAACTCTATACATGAGAGGATTGGTTTGCTAAATGAATGCTCTGACTGAATAGCAGAGTACACTCTTTTTAGAATCACTATCTACACCTAGTCAGGTGGGATACATACCCATACATATAATTGGGAACTAATGAGAGTTTTTAACTAGGATTGATTGCTGATCCTTCTAAAATTTGAGAACAGCGTAAAAAACATGAAAATTGGTCTCACCTTTATAAGAAATAGGCGAATCTTCTGTATCTTTTGTTAAGAGGGATAGATAAAAAAATCTTTTTGTCCTGAGGAAGGCTGGCTTTATCCTGCTTTGAACCACCGAAACATGTCAACGCTTCTCTCTGTTGTTAAATTTGAGGAACGAGGTGTTGAAAGTAAAAAATATAACAACGCAATCATTTTGATTGATTCCTTCAAATTAACCTATGTCAATGACAAATGTATGTGTCTTATGTGGTGTCTCTCTTTTTATGATATATTCTTGATACTGTGTGTAATATTTTCATGTATTGTTTTTAATTGTTTTTATTGGGATTTTTTTACATGTATGCATAATTGCCTTTTTAATATGGTATAATATTAAAATTGGACTTCTTAGAATTGCCCCGTCTGTCCCTTTCAAGACTGGTGGAGTGGAATATATGAGTGCTTCAAGTGTGTGAGTTTGTAAGTTGATTACGAATTGAGTTCTCCAAGAGTAATTTAATTTTTGAGCCATTACTGGAACCCTGTCTCTTGGAGTAGAGGGGTTACTCTCATCTTCTTTGAGCTGCCATATTTGCCACATAATACATAATCTGTTGCATAATCTGATAATTTTACCTAATAAATTGTTTGTAGCTCAAATGGATCAAAAGTTACTCAAAAATGTGACTTGTGCTGCTGCGAAGTGGACGACCCTTTGCAAAGGTTGACTGATCACCTTTCTCACTGCTGCATTTGTATGTTACACTGGTACTAATAATGCAAAATCTTGCAGAGTGTTAGCATGTGTAAAAATGTCAAAATAATAAAGTATTAGAAAATATACTGCATTACGCTGCAGCCTTTTTTGCTGCATAATTTAGTCAACACTGCAGCATAATTTTGTGCTGCATTGCTGCATAATTCCAGTGGCCCCAAAGCAGGCAGCACATGTTAAAAGTGCTTGTCCATGAAGCAGAGAGACTGGGAAGTTTGTGAACTTAGCTTGGTGTGCATGCAAATCCTGCATTGCCGATCCCTGATGAGTTGCACTACTACTGCTGAAACAAGGCCAATGGAGGTACCAATGCGTGAGACAGATGGGCCTCAAGGGCAGGGCCAGCTTTAGCACTGGTAGCGCCCTGTGCTACAATGTTTGTTGGTGCCCCCTAATGACCAGCTCCTCCACAGATTGCCTCACTACCACCCTTTAACAGTGCACCTCAAGTCTCTATAACCACACTTTCTCTCAGATGCATTTAATTTGATTTACAGCACCACTCATACCAGTGTAGGGTGTAAGAGCACTTTACATCACACATCTTACACAGAGACAATCAATTATACGTGTGTAAATCACTGTATAGGAAATGTTACATAAGACAAAGGACTACAAGGTGTAGGAGTCACATGACAACCATACTAGTAGGCAGTTTAGTTTAATAGTGTTTGGTCTGGAGAAACACATACTCAGAATTTAAAACGTAATACCATGGTTGGGGGTTCTCTTTAATAATCAGAATTGAATTCTATCCAAATCAACACTTTTTGCAACATTAGTATAATCAAAGCTTTCGCTCTAATTTATACCTTGCAGTTTGCATGCAGCTCTTAGATGACAGTTAATAGCTCACTGTTCTATGTTAGGATTTTAACTTATAAACTGCAAGTAACAAAAGGATCTTTCTGACAGAAGCAGTAACCAACTGATCTATTTACATTATGTGCACTTTGTGATCTGCATGATACATGTACTTTGCAGCAGGCACATTAACCCTCTGCGCGCTACCGCGGCCCGTGCAGGTAAGAGCGGTGGGGCGGTGTGGGGGGTATTTCGATGGACGATGACAAGGGAAAACTAATTATTTATTTAATTTTCTCTCTTCATTGTCCGTCGAAATATCCCCCACACAACCCACCACTCTTACCTGGACGGGCCGCCGCTGTCTGCGCTCCCTTTCCATGAATCAAAACTTCCACTAGACAAAACTTCGATCTCTCTCTAGGAAGAACATTAATCACCAGAGTTATCAAGACATTTTTATTATTGCCGAAAATTGCTGAGGGTCAAGAAGGAGGCAGCAAGTGCTTTTAAAACAATGATATACTTGCAAACACGACGCCCCCAACCAAAGCCTGTGCCCGGTGCGGTCACACCGGTCACACCACCCTAGAACTGGCCCTTCTCAAGGGTCCTGTGACCTCAGTGACAGAGTAACTGTTGCTCTAGGGTTTGCTGCTTCATAGGTCCGCCCGCAAGACTGGAGGTGAACTTCAGTATGGATTGTGGTGGACAGGCCTTCAAGGTTAACCCACACTTGCCACCACTAGGATCCACCTGCTGTTGTTAAGACTCCAGGGCTTCTAAGGTCTAGCGGGGCCTTCTAAGGTCTAGCATGTGAATGGGCTCCCTCGGGAGAGTGGTCTGGTTGACTGGTCATGAAGACTGAACCTGGTTCCCCAGTTCCAAATTCGGCCGCTCTGACCATAGTGCCACATCCTCTTCCCCCACTGAACACCATACTGTCCCACTGAGAGAAACTCGCACTGCCTTCAACTACAACCCAATTGTGCCCCACTATAAACACCTGGATTCAACTCAATTCAAATTACGCACTAGACAACAGTAATATGCTGCCTAAAAAAACATACCATCATCCTGGAAAAAGCAAACACTCGGAATGCAAGATTAAGTAAAGCATGTGAAACGTGAGCAGGAACAACATGGTTACCTTAACGCTTTTACACTCACTATTCAGAAATCAGTGAGTGCTTTTGTCTGAAAAGTTAAGGACATGACTACAGGGCACAGAAAGGCCTGTTTCAATGTCCATTGCTTGTATCCTTACAAAACGTAAGCGGTATGGTTTAAAAAGACCACATCCGTGAACACAGAGCTGCGGTACACATTTTGTTTTCCAATCCACCCATCAACCAGGCATTGCATTACCTCCAGGAATAGGGTGCTTCCCCACCTAGGGAAAACAATGCTGTTCAAAGAAAGACGAGAAAACAAAAGTAGCACTTCACTGGCAAGCTCTGTAAAGTGGCACTAATGTGTATGGTTGTGAATAAAATCAATCTGGCCACTTTGCGACCACTCTGTCTTGCTTTATTTAGTTATTTTTCTTATTTTGAACCTTTTATTTTGCTCTGTCCCGAGGCCGCACTGTGGAATAGAAAGATGTCAGAAAAAAGGCGACATTTCCAGCAAAAGTGCTTTTCTTTTTTGCATCCATTTCACAGGGGAACAAATAAACGAAAGGAGGAATGAGAGGGTGAGAACCATTTCTTGAAGTCACAGTTTTCAGTAAGTGAGGAGGAGCAAGACAGAAAGAGAGGGAATAAGAGGAAGAAAGAGGTGGGGCAGCTGCCAATGGCAGAGCTGAAGTGGACACTGTCCTCATGTCTCTGGGCAAGAAGAAAAGACAGAGTCCTTTTCCTTCTCTGCCCACCTGCCCCTCCCCGAAAGGCCGTACTCCGAGCTTTATCTGTAGGCCTTGGCTATTTCTGCCGTCCTGGGACGCATGTTTAAAAATAAAAATGTAGGGGAACGGAATCCATTGAATTCAAGAAGTAGGGGCACGCCGTGCCCTGACGATCCTGTCCACTCCGACCACTGGCTGTAACAAACTACAGGCATTTTCAGTCATTAGGCCCAACTGCACATCAAGAGCTTGCATTTTTAGTTTGTGTGTGCACTGTAAGTTCAAGATTAGACATTGACTTCGAGAGTGAGTAAAAGTATGAGATGGCAGAAGTATAGGTAAAACAAGTGTGGATATGAAAGGTACGTCGACAGACTTGACAAACCCTCTATTGAGTGTCTGAGGTGCATTCTGAGGGCTTGGACTTCACTTGTTCTTGTTTTGCTCATGTAACCTACCAGAAGTATCCAATTTTGGGGAGTGATGCCTGTATAACAGGTAGCTAAGCCAATGACTCCCAAGACATATCCAGGTCTGGCCACCAGCCTTATGCTGAAAACCTTAAAGACAGTCTTTGCGAATAGAAACCTATGCTTAAAGGTCCCACAAACTTCAGGTAGCACAAGTGTTTTTGTACCTTTCCTAGAACACGTGTTACATCCTACATCATATACAACCCTCAGTGACCAATAGCAGAGGTTCTAGGGATGCCTTACATGCACCACTATCGCTTTTGTAGCAATCGAGCCTTGCCACATGCTTCTAAGCTCGTTCTGTGCCTCGCTAAGTGTAGTTCACTTGTCCCTACGTCTCAGAGAGGCTTCCTTAAGTTGACTACACCTCCTTCCTTCAGCACCATCCCCTGGGTTCAGATAGGTCATCGAGAAAACTCAAGCCAAGGAAATCACATTCTGCGTCTATGAACGAATGCCCTGGAAGCTCTTGCCTCCTCAAACTCCTCTTGGAAACCTGATGAAAGGAGGGATTTTGTGCACAAACTGGATAAAAGGGAAGATTGTCACATGAAGCACATAGATTTAGTCCTATACTGTACTGAGTGTGCTAAATGTGTTCATTTTGTGTGCCAAGGGCTGTGTTAAACATGCAGTCTACATGTGTCTGCACAGGAGGGCACACATCAGCGGCGGCTCCTCCACTAAGGTGAAGGAGCGTCACCCCACTGCTTTTTAGCAATGCAAAATAACACAACAATGTTATTATTATTTTATTTTTCTGTGCTGAAGCCAGTTTTGGGGTGGTGTTGGGCTTGGCTGTCATCACAGCCAGCAGGGGGAGGAGTGGTTGGTGCATTAAGAGCACATGACAAATTGCCCGGCCGTCTTGGGTCGGCCAAACAGTCATGCGCACTTAGCATATTCTCCACTCTGCTGTATTGCACAGCCTGGGTGGAGAACAAGCACAGGCTTCCACTCCCTGTCTGAGCACCGAACTTGGCCGCTCAGACCAATCACGATGTTGTCGTCATGCTGGTGACAGCAGCGTCATGATTGGCTTAGGGGAGCCTGTGTTCTTCCTGCTTCCGGGAAGAGAAGCGGAGGAGAGAAGACAGAGGAGAGATGGCAGCCGTACAGAGGTAAGTGAAAAAACATTTTTCACCCTCCCCACCTCGCCACCCCCGTTATGTACCAGCCGCCACTGGCACCCATGTTAAAACAGTGAGTAAAGAGCACACTTTAGATGATACAGTGTAGATTTTAGAACACACAGCACCATGAATCCAACTTGAGGGAGTTTGCACTCCTGAATGCTGCTGGGAGTTAACCGAAGTGATGGCCTCCAGGTAAACTGACCTATCACTGAGCTAGTGCCAGAGACCATCACGCCTTATTTTTTAAATGGAGCTCACTGGCCCCTCCAAGCAGGGATTCAGTACCTTCAGAAAAATGCACCAGCACTCCTATGTAATGCTTTCAGTGTGAGTGTACCTGCATTTACCAGTAAGGATGGAGTATTTTTAATGGGAGGCTACCAGTACTTCCAAACAGGGCTGCATTTCTTCAGCAACAAACCATCTGTCTTCCCAGCACGGATACAATACTTGTAGTTAGAGAACATCTAAACTTACAAAGTACTACACGCTCTTATTAACAGGGATACATTGCTTTCAGGGGAAAGTACCAGCACTTCCCATATGGGATGCAATACTTTTAGTAACAGACTACCAGTACTTCCAAGCATGAATACAATACTTTGAGGGTGAGAATACAAGCACTCTCCTGCATTGATGCAATATGCTCAGTAATAAGATGCGAACACTTTAAAGCAATGATGCAACACTTTCAGTAAAAGAGAACGAGCACTTCACAGCATTGATTCATACTTTCAGTGAGAGGATATAGGCATGTCCTAGCAGGAATACACAACTTTTAGTAAGATAGAACCAGAGCTTTCCAGCACTGATTAAATACTTACAGTACTACAGAATGAGTACTTCAAAGCAACAATGCACTACTTTCAGAGGGAAAGTACTGGCACTTCCAAACATTAAAAAATACATTAATTGGGAAATTACCAGCACTTCCCTGTAGGAATGCACCACTTTCTGTAATAAAGTACCAGCATTTTCCTGCAGGGATGCAATATTTTCAGGGGGAGAGTACTGGCACTTTCCAGCACTAAAACAATACATTCAGTGGGAAATTACTAGCACTAGACTGCAGGTGTATAGTACTTTCAGTTATAGAGTACCAGCAGTTCCCTGCAGGGATGAAGTATTTTCAGAGGGAGAGTACTGGCACTTCCCAGCATTAAGACAATGTATTCAGTTATTATTATTTTTTTTTTACCAAATTACCAGCACTTCCTTGCAGGGGTGCACTACTTTCAGTAATAAAGTACCAGCATTTCCCCGCAGGGATGCAATACTTTCAGTGGGAGAGTACAATTGCTTCCCTGCAGGGAGGTAATACTTTCAGTAACAGAGTGCCAGCAATTCCCTGCAAGGCTGCAATACTTTCTGCAGGAGAGTACTGGTGCTTCTCTGCAGTGGGAGAATACTGTTGCTGCCCTGCAGGAATGCAATACTTCCAGTGGGAGAGTACTGGTGCTTCCCTGCAAGGATGCAATACTTCCAGTACGAGCGTACTGGTGCTTCCCTGCAGGGATGTAATTCTTCCAGTGGGAGAGTACCGGTGCTTCCCTGCAGGGATGTAATACTTCCAGATGGACAGTACTGGCGCTTCCCTGCAGGGATTCAATACTTCCAGTGGGAGAGTACTGGTGCTTCCCTGCAGAGATGTAATACTTCCAGTGGGAGAGTAACGGCGCTTCCCTGCAGATATGTAATACTTATAGTGGGACAGTACTCGCGCTTCCCTGCAGGAATGTAATACTTCCAGTGGGAGAGTACAGGTGCTTCCCTGCAGGGATGCAATACTTCCTTCGGGAGAGTACCGGTGCTTCCCTGCAGGGATGCAACACTTCCAGTGGGAGCGTACCGGTGCTTCCCTGCAGGGATGCAATACTTCCAGTGGGAGAGTACCGGTGCTTCCCTGCAGGGATGCAATACTTCCAGTGGGAGCGTACCGGTGCCTCCCTGCAGAGATGCAATACTTCCAGTAGGAGAGTACCGGTGCCTCCCTGCAGAGATGCAATATTTCGAGTGGGAGAGTACCAGTGCTTCCCTGCAGCGATGCAATACTTCGAGTGGGAGAGTACCTGTGCCTCCCTGCAGGGATGCAATAATTCGAGTGGGAGCGTACCGGTGCTTCCCTGCAGGGATGCAATTCTTCCAGTGGGAGAGTACCGGTGCTTCCCTGCAGGGGTGCAATTCTTCCAGTGGAAGAGTACCGGTGCTTCCCTGCAGGGATGCAATTCTTCCAGTGGGAGAGTACCGGTGCTTCCCTGCAGGGATGCAATTCTTCCAGTGGGAGAGTACCGGTGCTTCCCTGCAGGGGTGCAATTCTTCCAGTGGAAGAGTACCGGTGCTTCCCTGCAGGGATGCGATTCTTCCACTGGGAGAGTACCGGTGCTTCTCTGCAGGGATGCAATTCTTCCAGTGGGAGAGTACCGGTGCTTCTCTGCAGAGATGTAATACTTCCAGTGGGAGAGTACCGGTGCTTCCCTGCAGGGATGTAATTCTTACAGTGGGAGAGTACCGGTGCTTCCCTGCAGGGATGCAATTCTTCCAGTAGGAGAGTACCGGTGCTTCCCTGCAGAGATGTAATTCTTCCAGTGGGAGAGTAGCGGTGCCTCCCTGCAGGGATGCAATACTTCCAGTAGGAGAGTACCAGTGCTTCCCTGCAGAGATGCAATACTTCCAGTGGAAGAGTACCGGTGCTTCCCTGCAGGGATGTAATACTTCCAGTAGGAGAGTACCGGTGCCTCCCTGCAGAGATGCAATACTTCCAGTGGGAGAGAAGCGGTGCTTCCGTGCAGAGATGTAATACTTCCAGTAGGAGAGTACCGGTGCCTCCCTGCAGAGATGTAATACTTCCAGTGGGAGAGTACCGGTGCTTTCCTGCAGGGATGTAATACTTCCAGTGGGAGCGTACCGGTGCTTCCCTGCAGGGATGTAATACTTCCAGTGGGAGAGTACCGGTGCTTCCCTGCAGCGATGTAATACTTCCAGTGGGAGATTACCGGTGCTTCCCTGCAGGGATGTAATTCTTCCAGTGGGAGAGTACCGGTGCTTCCCTGCAGGGATGCAATACTTCCAGTGGGAGCGTACCGGTGCTTCCCTGCAGGTATGTAATTCTTCAAGTGGGAGAGTACCGGTGCTTCCCTGCAGGGATGCAATTCTTCCAGTGGGAGAGTACCGGTGCTTCCCTGCAGAGATGTAATACTTCCAGTAGGAGAGTACCGGTGCTTCCCTGCAGGGATGCAATTCTTCCAGTGGGAGAGTACTGGTGCTTCCCTGCAGAGATGTAATATTTCCAGTGGGAGAGTACCGGTGCTTCCCTGCAGAGATGCAATACTTCCAGTGGGAGAGTACCGGTGCTTCCCTGCAGAGATGTAATACTTCCAGTGGGAGAGTACCGGTGCTTCCCTGCAGAGATGCAATACTTCCAGTGGGAGAATACCGGTGCTTCCCTGCAGAGATGTAATACTTCCAGTGGGAGAGTACTGGTGCTTCTCTGCAGAGATGTAATACTTCCAGTGGGAGAGTACCGGTGCTTCCCTGCAGAGATGTAATACTTCCAGTGGGAGAATACCGGTGTTTCCCTGCAGAGATGTAATACTTCCAGTGGGAGAGTACTGGTGCTTCCCTGCAGAGATGTAATACTTCGAGTGGGAGAGTTCCGGTGCTTCCCTGCAGAGATGTAATACTTCGAGTGGGAGAGTACCGGTGCTTCCCTGCAGAGATGTAATACTTCCAGTAGGAGAGTACCGGTGCTTCCCTGCAGAGATGCAATACTTTGAGTGGGAGAGCACCGGTGCTTCCCTGCAGAGATGTAATACTTCCAGTAGGACAGTATCGGTGCTTCCCTGCAGAGATGCAATACTTCCAGTGGGAGCGTACCGGTGCTTCCCTGCGGGAATGCAATACTTCCAGCGGGAGCGTACCGGTGCTTCCCTGCAGGGATGCAATTCTTCCACTGGGAGAGTACCGGCGCTTCCCTGCAGGGATGCAATTCTTCCAGTGGGAGAGTACCGGCGCTTCTCTGCAGAGATGCAATACTTCCATTGGGAGAGTACCAGCGCTTCCCTGCAGGGATGCAATTCTTCCATTGGGAGAGTACTGGTGCTTCCCTGCGGGGATGCAATACTTCCAGTGGAAGAGTACCGGCGCTTCCCTGCAGGGATGTAATACTTCCAGTAGGAGAGTACCGGTGCCTCCCTGCAGAGATGCAATACTTCCAGTGGGAGAGAAGCGGTGCTTCCGTGCAGAGATGTAATACTTCCAGTAGGAGAGTACCGGTGCCTCCATGCAGAGATGTAATACTTCCAGTGGGAGAGTACCGGTGCTTTCCTGCAGGGATGTAATACTTCCAGTGGGAGCATACCGGTGCTTCCCTGCAGGGATGTAATACTTCCAGTGGGAGAGTACCGGTGCTTCCCTGCAGCGATGTAATACTTCCAGTGGGAGATTACCGGTGCTTCCCTGCAGGGATGTAATTCTTCCAGTGGGAGAGTACCGGTGCTTCCCTACAGGGATGCAATACTTCCAGTGGGAGCGTACCGGTGCTTCCCTGCAGGTATGTAATTCTTCAAGTGGGAGAGTACCGGTGCTTCCCTGCAGGGATGCAATTCTTCCAGTGGGAGAGTACCGGTGCTTCCCTGCAGAGATGTAATACTTCCAGAAGGAGAGTACCGGTGCTTCCCTGCAGGGATGCAATTCTTCCAGTGGGAGAGTACCGGTGCTTCCCTGCAGAGATGTAATAATTCCAGTGGGAGAGTACCGGTGCTTCCCTGCAGAGATGCAATTCATCCAGTGGGAGAGTACCGGTGCTTCCCTGCAGAGATGTAATACTTCCAGTGGGAGAGTACCGGTGCTTCCCTGCAGAGATGCAATACTTCCAGTGGGAGAGTACGGGTGCTTCCCTGCAGAGATGCAATACTTCCAGTGGGAGAATACCGGTGCTTCCCTGCAGAGATGTAATACTTCCAGTGGGAGAGTACTGGTGCTTCTCTGCAGAGATGTAATACTTCCAGTGGGAGAGTACCGGTGCTTCCCTGCAGAGATGTAATACTTCCAGTGGGAGAATACCGGTGTTTCCCTGCAGAGATGTAATACTTCCAGTGGGAGAGTAACGGCGCTTCCCTGCAGATATGTAATACTTACAGTGGGACAGTACTCGCGCTTCCCTGCAGGAATGTAATACTTCCAGTGGGAGAGTACAGGTGCTTCCCAGCAGGGATGCAATACTTCCAGTGGGAGAGTACCGGTGCTTCCCTGCAGGGATGCAACACTTCCAGTGGGAGCGTACCGGTGCTTCCATGCAGGGATGCAATACTTCCAGTGGGAGAGTACCGGTGCTTCCCTGCAGGGATGCAATACTTCCAGTGGGAGCGTACCGGTGCCTCCCTGCAGAGATGCAATACTTCCAGTAGGAGAGTACCGGTGCCTCCCTGCGGAGATGCAATATTTCGAGTGGGAGAGTACCTGTGCTTCCCTGCAGGGATGCAACACTTCCAGTGGGAGCGTACCGGTGCTTCCCTGCAGGGATGCAATACTTCCAGTGGGAGAGTACCGGTGCTTCCCTGCAGGGATGCAATACTTCCAGTGGGAGCGTACCGGTGCCTCCCTGCAGAGATGCAATACTTCCAGTAGGAGAGTACCGGTGCCTCCCTGCGGAGATGTAATACTTCCAGTGGGAGAGTACCGGTGCTTCCCTGCAGAGATGTAATACTTCCAGTGGGAGAATACCGGTGTTTCCCTGCAGAGATGTAATACTTCCAGTGGGAGAGTACTGGTGCTTCCCTGCAGAGATGTAATACTTCCAGTGGGAGAGTAGCGGTGCTTCCCTGCAGAGATGTAATACTCGAGTGGGAGAGTTCCGGTGCTTCCCTGCAGAGATGTAATACTTCGAGTGGGAGAGTACCGGTGCTTCCCTGCAGAGATGTAATACTTCCAGTAGGAGAGTACCGGTGCTTCCCTGCAGAGATGCAATACTTTGAGTGGGAGAGCACCGGTGCTTCCCTGCAGAGATGTAATACTTCCAGTAGGACAGTATCGGTGCTTCCCTGCAGAGATGCAATACTTCCAGTGGGAGCGTACCGGTGCTTCCCTGCGGGAATGCAATACTTCCAGCGGGAGCGTACCGGTGCTTCCCTGCAGGGATGCAATTCTTCCACTGGGAGAGTACCGGCGCTTCCCTGCAGGGATGCAATTCTTCCAGTGGGAGAGTACCGGCGCTTCTCTGCAGAGATGCAATACTTCCATTGGGAGAGTACCAGCGCTTCCCTGCAGGGATGCAATTCTTCCATTGGGAGAGTACTGGTGCTTCCCTGCGGGGATGCAATACTTCCAGTGGAAGAGTACCGGCGCTTCCCTGCAGAGATGCAATACTTCCAGTGGAAGAGTACCGGTGCTTCCCTGCAGGGATGTAATACTTCCAGTAGGAGAGTACCGGTGCCTCCCTGCAGAGATGCAATACTTCCAGTGGGAGAGAAGCGGTGCTTCCGTGCAGAGATGTAATACTTCCAGTAGGAGAGTACCGGTGCCTCCATGCAGAGATGTAATACTTCCAGTGGGAGAGTACCGGTGCTTTCCTGCAGGGATGTAATACTTCCAGTGGGAGCATACCGGTGTTTCCCTGCAGAGATGTAATACTTCCAGTGGGAGAGTAACGGCGCTTCCCTGCAGATATGTAATACTTACAGTGGGACAGTACTCGCGCTTCCCTGCAGGAATGTAATACTTCCAGTGGGAGAGTACAGGTGCTTCCCTGCAGGGATGCAATACTTCCAGTGGGAGAGTACCGGTGCTTCCCTGCAGGGATGCAACACTTCCAGTGGGAGCGTACCGGTGCTTCCCTGCAGGGATGCAATACTTCCAGTGGGAGAGTACCGGTGCTTCCCTGCAGGGATGCAATACTTCCAATGGGAGCGTACCGGTGCCTCCCTGCAGAGATGCAATACTTCCAGTAGGAGAGTACCGGTGCCTCCCTGCGGAGATGCAATATTTCGAGTGGGAGAGTACCAGTGCTTCCCTGCAGCGATGCAATACTTCGAGTGGGAGAGTACCTGTGCCTCCCTGCAGGGATGCAATAATTCGAGTGGGAGCGTACCGGTGCTTCCCTGCAGGGATGCAATTCTTCCAGTGGGAGAGTACCGGTGCTTCCCTGCAGGGGTGCAATTCTTCCAGTGGAAGAGTACCGGTGCTTCCCTGCAGGGATGCAATTCTTCCAGTGGGAGAGTACCGGTGCTTCCCTGCAGGGATGCAATTCTTCCAGTGGGAGAGTACCGGTGCTTCCCTGCAGGGGTGCAATTCTTCCAGTGGAAGAGTACCGGTGCTTCCCTGCAGGGATGCGATTCTTCCACTGGGAGAGTACCGGTGCTTCTCTGCAGGGATGCAATTCTTCCAGTGGGAGAGTACCGGTGCTTCTCTGCAGAGATGTAATACTTCCATTGGGAGAGTACCGGTGCTTCCCTGCAGGAATGTAATTCTTACAGTGGGAGAGTACCGGTGCTTCCCTGCAGGGATGCAATTCTTCCAGTAGGAGAGTACCGGTGCTTCCCTGCAGAGATGTAATTCTTCCAGTGGGAGAGTACCGGTGCCTCCCTGCAGGGACGCAATACTTCCAGTAGGAGAGTACCAGTGCTTCCCTGCAGAGATGCAATACTTCCAGTGGAAGAGTACCGGTGCTTCCCTGCAGGGATGTAATACTTCCAGTAGGAGAGTACCGGTGCCTCCCTGCAGAGATGCAATACTTCCAGTGGGAGAGAAGCGGTGCTTCCGTGCAGAGATGTAATACTTCCAGTAGGAGAGTACCGGTGCCTCCCTGCAGAGATTTAATACTTCCAGTGGGAGAGTACCGGTGCTTTCCTGCAGGGATGTAATACTTCCAGTGGGAGCGTACCGGTGCTTCCCTGCAGGGATGTAATACTTCCAGTGGGAGAGTACCGGTGCTTCCCTGCAGCGATGTAATACTTCCAGTGGGAGATTACCGGTGCTTCCCTGCAGGGATGTAATTCTTCCAGTGGGAGAGTACCGGTGCTTCCCTGCAGGGATGCAATACTTCCAGTGGGAGCGTACCGGTGCTTCCCTGCAGGTATGTAATTCTTCAAGTGGGAGAGTACCGGTGCTTCCCTGCAGGGATGCAATTCTTCCAGTGGGAGAGTACCGGTGCTTCCCTGCAGAGATGTAATACTTCCAGTAGGAGAGTACCGGTGCTTCCCTGCAGGGATGCAATTCTTCCAGTGGGAGAGTACTGGTGCTTCCCTGCAGAGATGTAATATTTCCAGTGGGAGAGTACCGGTGCTTCCCTGCAGAGATGCAATACTTCCAGTGGGAGAGTACCGGTGCTTCCTGCAGAGATGTAATACTTCCAGTGGGAGAGTACCGGTGCTTCCCTGCAGAGATGCAATACTTCCAGTGGGAGAATACCGGTGCTTCCCTGCAGAGATGTAATACTTCCAGTGGGAGAGTACTGGTGCTTCTCTGCAGAGATGTAATACTTCCAGTGGGAGAGTACCGGTGCTTCCCTGCAGAGATGTAATACTTCCAGTGGGAGAATACCGGTGTTTCCCTGCAGAGATGTAATACTTCCAGTGGGAGAGTACTGGTGCTTCCCTGCAGAGATGTAATACTTCCAGTGGGAGAGTAGCGGTGCTTCCCTGCAGAGATGTAATACTTCGAGTGGGAGAGTTCCGGTGCTTCCCTGCAGAGATGTAATACTTCGAATGGGAGAGTACCGGTGCTTCCCTGCAGAGATGTAATACTTCCAGTAGGAGAGTACCGGTGCTTCCCTGCAGAGATGCAATACTTTGAGTGGGAGAGCACCGGTGCTTCCCTGCAGAGATGTAATACTTCCAGTAGGACAGTATCGGTGCTTCCCTGCAGAGATGCAATACTTCCAGTGGGAGCGTACCGGTGCTTCCCTGCGGGAATGCAATACTTCCAGCGGGAGCGTACCGGTGCTTCCCTGCAGGGATGCAATTCTTCCACTGGGAGAGTACCAGCGCTTCCCTGCAGGGATGCAATTCTTCCAGTGGGAGAGTACCGGCGCTTCTCTGCAGAGATGCAATACTTCCATTGGGAGAGTACCAGCGCTTCCCTGCAGGGATGCAATTCTTCCATTGGGAGAGTACTGGTGCTTCCCTGCGGGGATGCAATACTTCCAGTGGAAGAATACCGGCGCTTCCCTGCAGAGATGCAATACTTCCAGTGGAAGAGTACCGGTGCTTCCCTGCAGGGATGTAATACTTCCAGTAGGAGAGTACCGGTGCCTCCCTGCAGAGATGCAATACTTCCAGTTGGAGAGAAGCGGTGCTTCCGTGCAGAGATGTAATACTTCCAGTAGGAGAGTACCGGTGCCTCCCTGCAGAGATGTAATACTTCCAGTGGGAGAGTACCGGTGCTTTCCTGCAGGGATGTAATACTTCCAGTGGGAGCGTACCGGTGCTTCCCTGCAGGGATGTAATACTTCCAGTGGGAGAGTACCGGTGCTTCCCTGCAGCGATGTAATACTTCCAGTGGGAGATTACCGGTGCTTCCCTGCAGGGATGTAATTCTTCCAGTGGGAGAGTACCGGTGCTTCCCTGCAGGGATGCAATACTTCCAGTGGGAGCGTACCGGTGCTTCCCTGCAGGTATGTAATTCTTCAAGTGGGAGAGTACCGGTGCTTCCCTGCAGGGATGCAATTCTTCCAGTGGGAGAGTACCGGTGCTTCCCTGCAGAGATGTAATACTTCCAGAAGGAGAGTACCGGTGCTTCCCTGCAGGGATGCAATTCTTCCAGTGGGAGAGTACCGGTGCTTCCCTGCAGAGATGTAATAATTCCAGTGGGAGAGTACCGGTGCTTCCCTGCAGAGATGCAATTCATCCAGTGGGAGAGTACCGGTGCTTCCCTGCAGAGATGTAATACTTCCAGTGGGAGAGTACCGGTGCTTCCCTGCAGAGATGCAATACTTCCAGTGGGAGAGTACCGGTGCTTCCCTGCAGAGATGTAATACTTCCAGTGGGAGAGTACCGGTGCTTCCCTGCAGAGATACAATACTTCCAGTGGGAGAATACCGGTGCTTCCCTGCAGAGATGTAATACTTCCAGTGGGAGAGTACTGGTGCTTCTCTGCAGAGATGTAATACTTCCAGTGGGAGAGTACCGGTGCTTCCCTGCAGAGATGTAATACTTCCAGTGGGAGAATACCGGTGTTTCCCTGCAGAGATGTAATACTTCCAGTGGGAGAGTACTGGTGCTTCCCTGCAGAGATGTAATACTTCCAGTGGGAGAGTAGCGGTGCTTCCCTGCAGAGATGTAATACTTCGAGTGGGAGAGTACCGGTGCTTCCCTGCAGAGATGTAATACTTCGAGTGGGAGAGTACCGGTGCTTCCCTGCAGAGATGTAATACTTCCATTAGGAGAGTACCGGTGCTTCCCTGCAGAGATGCAATACTTTGAGTGGGAGAGCACCGGTGCTTCCCTGCAGAGATGTAATACTTCCAGTAGGACAGTATCGGTGCTTCCCTGCAGAGATGCAATACTTCCAGTGGGAGCGTACCGGTGCTTCCCTGCGGGAATGCAATACTTCCAGTGGGAGCGTACCGGTGCTTCCCTGCAGGGATGCAATTCTTCCACTGGGAGAGTACCAGCGCTTCCCTGCAGGGATGCAATTCTTCCAGTGGGAGAGTACCAGCGCTTCTCTGCAGAGATGCAATACTTCCATTGGGAGAGTACCAGCGCTTCCCTGCAGGGATGCAATTCTTCCATTGGGAGAGTACTGGTGCTTCCCTGCGGGGATGCAATACTTCCAGTGGAAGGGTACCGGCGCTTCCCTGCAGAGGTGCAATACTTCCAGTGGAAGAGTACCGGTGCTTCCCTGCAGAGATGTAATACTTCCAGTGGGAGAGTACCGGTGCTTCCCTGCAGGGATGTATTTCTTACAGTGGGAGAGTACCGGTGCTTCCCTGCAGAGATGCAATACTTCCAGTGGGAGAGTACCGGTGCTTCCCTGCAGGTATGTAATACTTCCAGTAGGAGAGTACCGGTGCCTCCCTGCAGAGATGCAATACTTCCAGTGGTAGAGTAGCGGTGCTTCCGTGCAGAGATGTAATACTTCCAGTAGGAGAGTACCAGTGCCTCCCTGCAGAGCTGTAATATTTCCAGTGGGAGCGTACTGGTGCTTCCCTGCAGGGATGTAATACTTCCAGTGGGAGAGTACCAGTGCTTCCCTGCAGGGATGCAATACTTCCAGTGGGAGCGTACTGGTGCTTTCCTGCAGGGATGTAATTCCTCCAGTGGGTGAGTACCGGTGCTTCCCTGCAGGGATGCAATACTTCCAGTGGGAGCGTACCAGTGCTTCCCTGCAGGTATGTAATTCTTCCAGTGGGAGAGTACCGGTGCTTCCCTGCAGGGATGCAATTCTTCCAGTGGAAGAGTACCGGTGCTTCCCTGCAGAGATGTAATACTTCCAGTAGGAGAGTACCGCTGCTTCCCTGGAGGGATGCAATTCTTCCAGTGGGAGAGTACCGGTGCTTCCCTGCAGAGATGTAATACTTCCAGTGGGAGAGTACCGGTGCTTCCTGCTGAGATGCAATTCTTCCAGTGGGAGAGTACCGGTGCTTCCCTGCAGGGATGCAATACTTCCAGTGGGAGAGTACCGGTGCTTCCCTGCAGAGATGTAATACATCCAGTGGGAGAGTACCGGTGCTTCCCTGCAGAGATGCAATACTTCCAGTGGGAGAATACTGGTGCTTCCCTGCAGAGATGTAATACTTCCAGTGGGAGAGTACTGGTGCTTCCCTGCAGAGAAGTAATACTTCCAGTGGGAGAGTACCGGTGCTTCCATGCAGAGATATAATACTTCCAGTGGGAGAATACCGGTGCTTCCCTGCAGAGATGTAATACTTCCAGTGGGAGAGTACTGGTGCTTCCCTGCAGAGATGTAATACTTCGAATGGGAGAGTAGCGGTGCTTCCCTGCAGAGATGTTATACTTCGAGTGGGAGAGTACCGGTTTCCCTGCAGAGATGTAATACTTCCAGTGGGAGAGTACTGGTGCTTCCCTGCAGAGATGTAATACTTCCAGTCGGAGAGTACTGGTGCTTCCCTGCAGAGATGTAATACTTCGAGTGGGAGAGTAGCGGTGCTTCCCTGCAGAGATGTAATACTTCGAGTGCGAGAGCACCGGTGCTTCCCTGCAGAGATGTAATACTTCCAGTGGGAGAGTACCGGTGCCTCCCTGCAGGGATGCAATACTTCCAGTAGGAGAGTACCGGTGCTTCCCTGCAGGGATGGAATTCTTCCAGTGGGAGAGTACCGGTGCTTCCCTGCAGAGATGTAATACTTCCAGTGGGAGAGTACCGGTGCTTCCCTGCAGAGATGCAATTCTTCCAGTGGGAGAGTACTGGTGCTTCCCTGCAGAGATGTAATACTTCCAGTGGGAGAGTACCGGTGCTTCCCTGCAGAGATGCAATACTTCCAGTGGGAGAATACCGGTGATTCCCTGCAGAGATGTAATACTTCCAGTGGGAGAGTACTGGTGCTTCTCTGCAGAGATGTAATACTTCCAGTGGGAGAGTACCAGTGCTTCCCTGCAGAGATGTAATACTTCCAGTGGGAGAATACCAGTGTTTCCCTGCAGAGATGTAATACTTCCAGTGGGAGAGTACCGGTGCTTCCCTGCAGAGATGTAATACTTCCAGTGGAAGAGTACCGGTGCTTCCCTGCAGGGATGTAATACTTCCAGTGGGAGCGTACCGGTGCTTCCCTGCAGGGATGTAATACTTCCAGTGGGAGAGTACCGGTGCTTCCCTGCAGGGATGCAATACTTCCAGTGGGAGCGTACCGGTGCTTTCCTGCAGGGATGTAATTCTTCCAGTGGGTGAGTACCGGTGCTTCCCTGCAGGGATGCAATACTTCAGGTGGGAGCGTACCGGTGCTTCCCTGCAGGTATGTAATTCTTCCAGTGGGAGAGTACCGGTGCTTCCCTGCAGGGATGCAATTCTTCCAGTGGGAGAGTACCGGTGCTTCCCTGCAGAGATGTAATACTTCCAGTAGGAGAGTACTGGTGCTTCCCTGCAGGGATGCAGTTCTTCCAGTGGGAGAGTACTGGTGCTTCCCTGCAGAGATGTAATACTTCCAGTGGGAGAGTACCAGTGCTTCCCTGCAGAGATGCAATTCTTCCAGTGGGAGAGTACCGGTGCTTCCCTGCAGATGTAATACTTCCAGTGGGAGAGTACCGGTGCTTCCCTGCAGAGATGCAATACTTCCAGTGGGAGAGTACTGGTGCTTCCCTGCAGAGATGCAATACTTCCAGTGGGCGAATAACAGTGCTTCCCTGCAGAGATGTAATACTTCCAGTGGGAGAGTACCGGTGCTTCCCTGCAGAGATGTAATACTTCCAGTGGGAGAGTACTGGTGCTTCCCTGCAGAGATGTAATACTTCCAGTGGCAGAGTAGCGGTGCTTCCCTGCAGAGATGTAATACTTCGAGTGGGAGAGTACCGGTGCTTCCCTGCAGAGATGCAATACTTCGAGTGGGAGAGCACCGGTGCTTCCCTGCAGAGATGTAATACTTCCAGTAGGACAGTATCGGTGTTTCCCTGCAGAGATGCAATACTTCCAGTGGGAGAGTACCGGTGCTTCCCTGCAGATGTAATACTTCCAGTGGGAGAGTACTGGTGCTTCCCTGCAGAGATGCAATACTTCCAGTGGGAGAGTACCGGTGCTTCCCTGCAGAGATGTAATACTTCCAGTGGGAGAGTACCGGTGCTTCCCTGCAGGGATGCAATACTTCCAGTGGGAGAGTACTGGTGCTTCCCTGCAGAGATGTAATACTTCCAGTGGGAGAGTAGTGGTGCTTCCCTGCAGAGATGTAATACTTCGAGTGGGAGAGTACCGGTTTCCCTGCAGAGATGTAATACTTCGAGTGGGAGAGTACCGGTGCTTCCCTGCAGAGATGTAATACTTCCAGTAGGAGAGTACCGGTGCTTCCTTGCAGAGATGCAATACTTCGAGTGGGAGAGCACCGGTGCTTCCCTGCAGAGATGTAATACTTCCAGTAGGACAGTATCGGTGCTTCACTGCAGAGATGTAATTCTTCCAGTGGGAGAGTGCCGGTGCCTCCCTGCAGGGATGTAATACTTCCAGTAGGAGAGTACCGGTGCTTCGCTGCAGAGATGCAATACTTCCAGTGGGAGAGTAGCGGTGCTTCCGTGCAGAGATGTTATTCTTCCAGTGGGAGAGTACCGGTGCCTTCCTGCAGGGATGCAATACTTCCAGTAGGAGAGTACCGGTGCTTCCCTGCAGAGATGCAATACTTCCAGTGGGAGAGTACCGGTGCCTCCCTGCAGAGATAAAATACTTCCAGTGGGAGAGTAGCGGTGCTTCCGTGCAGAGATGTAATACTTCCAGTAGGAGAGTACCAGTGCCTCCCTGCAGAGCTGCAATACTTCCAGTGGGAGAGTACCGATGCTTCCATGCAGGGATGTAATACTTCCAGTGGGAGAGTACCGGTGCTTCCCTGCAGGGATGTAATACTTCCAGTGGGAGCGCACCGGTGCTTCCCTGCAGGGATGTAATACTTCCAGTGGGAGAGTACCGGTGCTTCCCTGCAGGGATGCAATACTTCCAGTGGGAGCGTACCGGTGCTTCCCTGCAGGGATGCAATACTTCCAGTGGGAGCGTACCGGTGCTTTCCTGCAGGTATGTAATTCTTCCAGTGGGAGAGTACCGGTGCTTCCCTGCAGGGATGCAATTCTTCCAGTGGGAGAGTACCGGTGCTTCCCTGCAGAGATGTAATACTTCCAGCGGGAGAGTACCAGTGCTTCCCTGCAGAGATGCAATTCTTCCAGTGGGAGAGTACCGGTGCTTCCCTGCAGAGATGTAATACTTCCAGCAGGAGAGTACCGGTGCTTCCTTGCAGAGATGCAATACTTCCAGTGGGAGAGTACCGGTGCTTCCTGCAGAGATGTAATACTTCCAGTGGGAGAGTACCGGTGTTTCCCTGCAGAGATGCAATACTTCCAGTGGGAGAATACCGGTGCTTCCCTGCAGAGATGTAATACTTCCAGTGGGAGAGTACTGGTGCTTCCCTGCAGAGATGTAATACTTCCAGTGGGAGAGTACCGGTGCTTCCCTGCAGAGATGTAATACTTCCAGCGGGAGAGTACCAGTGCTTCCCTGCAGAGATGCAATTCTTCCAGTGGGAGAGTACCGGTGCTTCCCTGCAGAGATGTAATACTTCCAGCGGGAGAGTACCGGTGCTTCCCTGCAGAGATGCAATACTTCCAGTGGGAGAGTACCGGTGCTTCCCTGCAGAGATGTAATACTTCCAGTGGGAGAGTACCGGTGTTTCCCTGCAGAGATGCAATACTTCCAGTGGGAGAATACCGGTGCTTCCCTGCAGAGATGTAATACTTCCAGTGGTAGAGTACTGGTGCTTCCCTGCAGAGATGTAATACTTCCAGTGGGAGAGTACCGGTGCTTCCCTGCAGAGATGTAATACTTCCAGTGGGAGAATATCAGTGCCTCCCTGCAGAGATGTAATACTTCCAGTGGGAGAGTACTGGTGCTTCCGTGCATAGATGTAATACTTCGAGTGGGAGAGTAGCGGTGCTTCCCTGCAGAGATGTAATACTTCGAGTGGGAGAGTACCGGTGCTTCCCTGCAGAGATGTAATACTTCGAGTGGGAGAGTACCAGTGCTTCCCTGCAGAGATGTAATACTTCCAGTAGGAGAGTACCGGTGCTTCCCTGCAGAGATGCAATACTTCGAGTGGGAGAGCACCGGTGCTTCCCTGCAGAGATGTAATACTTCCAGTAGGACAGTATCGGTGCTTCCCTGCAGAGATGTAATACTTCCAGTGGGAGAGTAACGGCGCTTCCCTGCAGATATGTAATACTTACAGTGGGACAGTACTCGCGCTTCCCTGCAGGAATGTAATACTTCCAGTGGGAGAGTACAGGTGCTTCCCAGCAGGGATGCAATACTTCCAGTGGGAGAGTACCGGTGCTTCCCTGCAGGGATGCAACACTTCCAGTGGGAGCGTACCGGTGCTTCCCTGCAGGGATGCAATACTTCCAGTGGGAGAGTACCGGTGCTTCCCTGCAGGGATGCAATACTTCCAGTGGGAGCGTACCGGTGCCTCCCTGCAGAGATGCAATACTTCCAGTAGGAGAGTACCGGTGCCTCCCTGCGGAGATGCAATATTTCGAGTGGGAGAGTACCAGTGCTTCCCTGCAGGGATGCAACACTTCCAGTGGGAGCGTACCGGTGCTTCCCTGCAGGGATGCAATACTTCCAGTGGGAGAGTACCGGTGCTTCCCTGCAGGGATGCAATACTTCCAGTGGGAGCGTACCGGTGCCTCCCTGCAGAGATGCAATACTTCCAGTAGGAGAGTACCGGTGCCTCCCTGCGGAGATGTAATACTTCCAGTGGGAGAGTACCGGTGCTTCCCTGCAGAGATGTAATACTTCCAGTGGGAGAATACCGGTGTTTCCCTGCAGAGATGTAATACTTCCAGTGGGAGAGTACTGGTGCTTCCCTGCAGAGATGTAATACTTCCAGTGGGAGAGTAGCGGTGCTTCCCTGCAGAGATGTAATACTCGAGTGGGAGAGTTCCGGTGCTTCCCTGCAGAGATGTAATACTTCGAGTGGGAGAGTACCGGTGCTTCCCTGCAGAGATGTAATACTTCCAGTAGGAGAGTACCGGTGCTTCCCTGCAGAGATGCAATACTTTGAGTGGAGAGCACCGGTGCTTCCCTGCAGAGATGTAATACTTCCAGTAGGACAGTATCGGTGCTTCCCTGCAGAGATGCAATACTTCCAGTGGGAGCGTACTGGTGCTTCCCTGCGGGAATGCAATACTTCCAGCGGGAGCGTACCGGTGCTTCCCTGCAGGGATGCAATTCTTCCACTGGGAGAGTACCGGCGCTTCCCTGCAGGGATGCAATTCTTCCAGTGGGAGAGTACTGGCGCTTCTCTGCAGAGATGCAATACTTCCATTGGGAGAGTACCAGCGCTTCCCTGCAGGGATGCAATTCTTCCATTGGGAGAGTACTGGTGCTTCCCTGCGGGATGCAATACTTCCAGTGGAAGAGTACCGGCGCTTCCCTGCAGAGATGCAATACTTCCAGTGGAAGAGTACCGGTGCTTCCCTGCAGGGATGTAATACTTCCAGTAGGAGAGTACCGGTGCCTCCCTGCAGAGATGCAATACTTCCAGTGGGAGAGAAGCGGTGCTTCCGTGCAGAGATGTAATACTTCCAGTAGGAGAGTACCGGTGCCTCCATGCAGAGATGTAATACTTCCAGTGGGAGAGTACCGGTGCTTTCCTGCAGGGATGTAATACTTCCAGTGGGAGCATACCGGTGTTTCCCTGCAGAGATGTAATACTTCCAGTGGGAGAGTAACGGCGCTTCCCTGCAGATATGTAATACTTACAGTGGGACAGTACTCGCGCTTCCCTGCAGGAATGTAATACTTCCAGTGGGAGAGTACAGGTGCTTCCCTGCAGGGATGCAATACTTCCAGTGGGAGAGTACCGGTGCTTCCCTGCAGGGATGCAACACTTCCAGTGGGAGCGTACCGGTGCTTCCCTGCAGGGATGCAATACTTCCAGTGGGAGAGTACCGGTGCTTCCCTGCAGGGATGCAATACTTCCAATGGGAGCGCACCGGTGCCTCCCTGCAGAGATGCAATACTTCCAGTAGGAGAGTACCGGTGCCTCCCTGCGGAGATGCAATATTTCGAGTGGGAGAGTACCAGTGCTTCCCTGCAGCGATGCAATACTTCGAGTGGGAGAGTACCTGTGCCTCCCTGCAGGGATGCAATAATTCGAGTGGGAGCGCACCGGTGCTTCCTGCAGGGATGCAATTCTTCCAGTGGGAGAGTACCGGTGCTTCCCTGCAGGGGTGCAATTCTTCCAGTGGAAGAGTACCGGTGCTTCCTGCAGGGATGCAATTCTTCCAGTGGGAGAGTACCGGTGCTTCCCTGCAGGGATGCAATTCTTCCAGTGGGAGAGTACCGGTGCTTCCCTGCAGGGGTGCAATTCTTCCAGTGGAAGAGTACCGGTGCTTCCCTGCAGGGATGCGATTCTTCCACTGGGAGAGTACCGGTGCTTCTCTGCAGGGATGCAATTCTTCCAGTGGGAGAGTACCGGTGCTTCTCTGCAGAGATGTAATACTTCCATTGGGAGAGTACCGGTGCTTCCCTGCAGGAATGTAATTCTTACAGTGGGAGAGTACCGGTGCTTCCCTGCAGGGATGCAATTCTTCCAGTAGGAGAGTACCGGTGCTTCCCTGCAGAGATGTAATTCTTCCAGTGGGAGAGTACCGGTGCCTCCCTGCAGGGACGCAATACTTCCAGTAGGAGAGTACCAGTGCTTCCCTGCAGAGATGCAATACTTCCAGTGGAAGAGTACCGGTGCTTCCCTGCAGGGATGTAATACTTCCAGTAGGAGAGTACCGGTGCCTCCCTGCAGAGATGCAATACTTCCAGTGGGAGAGAAGCGGTGCTTCCGTGCAGAGATGTAATACTTCCAGTAGGAGAGTACCGGTGCCTCCCTGCAGAGATTTAATACTTCCAGTGGGAGAGTACCGGTGCTTTCCTGCAGGGATGTAATACTTCCAGTGGGAGCGTACCGGTGCTTCCCTGCAGGGATGTAATACTTCCAGTGGGAGAGTACCGGTGCTTCCCTGCAGCGATGTAATACTTCCAGTGGGAGATTACCGGTGCTTCCCTGCAGGGATGTAATTCTTCCAGTGGGAGAGTACCGGTGCTTCCCTGCAGGGATGCAATACTTCCAGTGGGAGCGTACCGGTGCTTCCCTGCAGGTATGTAATTCTTCAAGTGGGAGAGTACCGGTGCTTCCCTGCAGGGATGCAATTCTTCCAGTGGGAGAGTACCGGTGCTTCCCTGCAGAGATGTAATACTTCCAGTAGGAGAGTACCGGTGCTTCCCTGCAGGGATGCAATTCTTCCAGTGGGAGAGTACTGGTGCTTCCCTGCAGAGATGTAATATTTCCAGTGGGAGAGTACCGGTGCTTCCCTGCAGAGATGCAATACTTCCAGTGGGAGAGTACTGGTGCTTCCCTGCAGAGATGTAATACTTCCAGTGGGAGAGTACCGGTGCTTCCTGCAGAGATGCAATACTTCCAGTGGGAGAATACCGGTGCTTCCCTGCAGAGATGTAATACTTCCAGTGGGAGAGTACTGGTGCTTCTCTGCAGAGATGTAATACTTCCAGTGGGAGAGTACCGGTGCTTCCCTGCAGAGATGTAATACTTCCAGTGGGAGAATACCGGTGTTTCCCTGCAGAGATGTAATACTTCCAGTGGGAGAGTACTGGTGCTTCCCTGCAGAGATGTAATACTTCCAGTGGGAGAGTAGCGGTGCTTCCCTGCAGAGATGTAATACTTCGAGTGGGAGAGTTCCGGTGCTTCCCTGCAGAGATGTAATACTTCGAATGGGAGAGTACCGGTGCTTCCCTGCAGAGATGTAATACTTCCAGTAGGAGAGTACCGGTGCTTCCCTGCAGAGATGCAACACTTTGAGTGGGAGAGCACCGGTGCTTCCCTGCAGAGATGTAATACTTCCAGTAGGACAGCATCGGTGCTTCCCTGCAGAGATGCAATACTTCCAGTGGGAGCGTACCGGTGCTTCCCTGCGGGAATGCAATACTTCCAGCGGGAGCGCACCGGTGCTTCCCTGCAGGGATGCAATTCTTCCACTGGGAGAGTACTCAGCGCTTCCCTGCAGGGATGCAATTCTTCCAGTGGGAGAGTACCGGCGCTTCTCTGCAGAGATGCAATACTTCCATTGGGAGAGTACCAGCGCTTCCCTGCAGGGATGCAATTCTTCCATTGGGAGAGTACTGGTGCTTCCCTGCGGGGATGCAATACTTCCAGTGTGAAGAATACCGGCGCTTCCCTGCAGAGATGCAATACTTCCAGTGGAAGAGTACCGGTGCTTCCCTGCAGGGATGTAATACTTCCAGTAGGAGAGTACCGGTGCCTCCCTGCAGAGATGCAATACTTCCAGTTGGAGAGAAGCGGTGCTTCCGTGCAGAGATGTAATACTTCCAGTAGGAGAGTACCGGTGCCTCCCTGCAGAGATGTAATACTTCCAGTGGGAGAGTACCGGTGCTTTCCTGCAGGGATGTAATACTTCCAGTGGGAGCGTACCGGTGCTTCCCTGCAGGGATGTAATACTTCCAGTGGGAGAGTACCGGTGCTTCCCTGCAGCGATGTAATACTTCCAGTGGGAGAGTACCGGTGCTTCCCTGCAGAGATGTAATAATTCCAGTGGGAGAGTACCGGTGCTTCCCTGCAGAGATGCAATTCATCCAGTGGGAGAGTACCGGTGCTTCCCTGCAGAGATGTAATACTTCCAGTGGGAGAGTACCGGTGCTTCCCTGCAGAGATGCAATACTTCCAGTGGGAGAGTACCGGTGCTTCCCTGCAGAGATGTAATACTTCCAGTGGGAGAGTACCGGTGCTTCCCTGCAGAGATACAATACTTCCAGTGGGAGAATACCGGTGCTTCCCTGCAGAGATGTAATACTTCCAGTGGGAGAGTACTGGTGCTTCTCTGCAGAGATGTAATACTTCCAGTGGGAGAGTACCGGTGCTTCCCTGCAGAGATGTAATACTTCCAGTGGGAGAATACCGGTGTTTCCCTGCAGAGATGTAATACTTCCAGTGGGAGAGTACTGGTGCTTCCCTGCAGAGATGTAATACTTCCAGTGGGAGAGTAGCGGTGCTTCCCTGCAGAGATGTAATACTTCGAGTGGGAGAGTACCGGTGCTTCCCTGCAGAGATGTAATACTTCGAGTGGGAGAGTACCGGTGCTTCCCTGCAGAGATGTAATACTTCCATTAGGAGAGTACCGGTGCTTCCCTGCAGAGATGCAATACTTTGAGTGGGAGAGCACCGGTGCTTCCCTGCAGAGATGTAATACTTCCAGTAGGACAGTATCGGTGCTTCCCTGCAGAGATGCAATACTTCCAGTGGGAGCGCACCGGTGCTTCCCTGCGGGAATGCAATACTTCCAGTGGGAGCGTACCGGTGCTTCCCTGCAGGGATGCAATTCTTCCACTGGGAGAGTACCAGCGCTTCCCTGCAGGGATGCAATTCTTCCAGTGGGAGAGTACCAGCGCTTCTCTGCAGAGATGCAATACTTCCATTGGGAGAGTACCAGCGCTTCCCTGCAGGGATGCAATTCTTCCATTGGGAGAGTACTGGTGCTTCCCTGCGTGGGATGCAATACTTCCAGTGGAAGGGTACCGGCGCTTCCCTGCAGAGGTGCAATACTTCCAGTGGAAGAGTACCGGTGCTTCCCTGCAGAGATGTAATACTTCCAGTGGGAGAGTACCGGTGCTTCCCTGCAGGGATGTATTTCTTACAGTGGGAGAGTACCGGTGCTTCCCTGCAGAGATGCAATACTTCCAGTGGGAGAGTACCGGTGCTTCCCTGCAGGTATGTAATACTTCCAGTAGGAGAGTACCGGTGCCTCCCTGCAGAGATGCAATACTTCCAGTGGTAGAGTAGCGGTGCTTCCGTGCAGAGATGTAATACTTCCAGTAGGAGAGTACCAGTGCCTCCTGCAGAGCTGTAATATTTCCAGTGGGAGCGTACTGGTGCTTCCCTGCAGGGATGTAATACTTCCAGTGGGAGAGTACCAGTGCTTCCCTGCAGGGATGCAATACTTCCAGTGGGAGCGTACTGGTGCTTTCCTGCAGGGATGTAATTCCTCCAGTGGGTGAGTACCGGTGCTTCCCTGCAGGGATGCAATACTTCCAGTGGGAGCGTACCAGTGCTTCCCTGCAGGTATGTAATTCTTCCAGTGGGAGAGTACCGGTGCTTCCCTGCAGGGATGCAATTCTTCCAGTGGAAGAGTACCGGTGCTTCCCTGCAGAGATGTAATACTTCCAGTAGGAGAGTACCGCTGCTTCCCTGGAGGGATGCAATTCTTCCAGTGGGAGAGTACCGGTGCTTCCCTGCAGAGATGTAATACTTCCAGTGGGAGAGTACCGGTGCTTCCCTGCTGAGATGCAATTCTTCCAGTGGGAGAGTACCGGTGCTTCCCTGCAGGGATGCAATACTTCCAGTGGGAGAGTACCGGTGCTTCCCTGCAGAGATGTAATACATCCAGTGGGAGAGTACCGGTGCTTCCCTGCAGAGATGCAATACTTCCAGTGGGAGAATACTGGTGCTTCCCTGCAGAGATGTAATACTTCCAGTGGGAGAGTACTGGTGCTTCCCTGCAGAGAAGTAATACTTCCAGTGGGAGAGTACCGGTGCTTCCATGCAGAGATATAATACTTCCAGTGGGAGAATACCGGTGCTTCCCTGCAGAGATGTAATACTTCCAGTGGGAGAGTACTGGTGCTTCCCTGCAGAGATGTAATACTTCGAATGGGAGAGTAGCGGTGCTTCCTGCAGAGATGTTATACTTCGAGTGGGAGAGTACCGGTTTCCCTGCAGAGATGTAATACTTCCAGTGGGAGAGTACTGGTGCTTCCTGCAGAGATGTAATACTTCCAGTCGGAGAGTACTGGTGCTTCCCTGCAGAGATGTAATACTTCGAGTGGGAGAGTAGCGGTGCTTCCCTGCAGAGATGTAATACTGAGTGCGAGAGCACCGGTGCTTCCCTGCAGAGATGTAATACTTCCAGTGGGAGAGCACCGGTGCCTCCCTGCAGGGATGCAATACTTCCAGTAGGAGAGTACCGGTGCTTCCCTGCAGGGATGGAATTCTTCCAGTGGGAGAGTACCGGTGCTTCCCTGCAGAGATGTAATACTTCCAGTGGGAGAGTACCGGTGCTTCCCTGCAGAGATGCAATTCTTCCAGTGGGAGAGTACTGGTGCTTCCCTGCAGAGATGTAATACTTCCAGTGGGAGAGTACCGGTGCTTCCCTGCAGAGATGCAATACTTCCAGTGGGAGAATACCGGTGATTCCCTGCAGAGATGTAATACTTCCAGTGGGAGAGTACTGGTGCTTCTCTGCAGAGATGTAATACTTCCAGTGGGAGAGTACCAGTGCTTCCCTGCAGAGATGTAATACTTCCAGTGGGAGAATACCAGTGTTTCCCTGCAGAGATGTAATACTTCCAGTGGGAGAGTACCGGTGCTTCCCTGCAGAGATGTAATACTTCCAGTGGAAGAGTACCGGTGCTTCCCTGCAGGGATGTAATACTTCCAGTGGGAGCGTACCGGTGCTTCCCTGCAGGGATGTAATACTTCCAGTGGGAGAGTACCGGTGCTTCCTGCAGGGATGCAATACTTCCAGTGGGAGCGTACCGGTGCTTTCCTGCAGGGATGTAATTCTTCCAGTGGGTGAGTACCGGTGCTTCCTGCAGGGATGCAATACTTCAGGTGGGAGCGTACCGGTGCTTCCCTGCAGGTATGTAATTCTTCCAGTGGGAGAGTACCGGTGCTTCCCTGCAGGGATGCAATTCTTCCAGTGGGAGAGTACCGGTGCTTCCCTGCAGAGATGTAATACTTCCAGTAGGAGAGTACTGGTGCTTCCCTGCAGGGATGCAGTTCTTCCAGTGGGAGAGTACTGGTGCTTCCTGCAGAGATGTAATACTTCCAGTGGGAGAGTACCAGTGCTTCCCTGCAGAGATGCAATTCTTCCAGTGGGAGAGTACCGGTGCTTCCCTGCAGATGTAATACTTCCAGTGGGAGAGTACCGGTGCTTCCCTGCAGAGATGCAATACTTCCAGTGGGAGAGTACTGGTGCTTCCCTGCAGAGATGCAATACTTCCAGTGGGCGAATAACAGTGCTTCCCTGCAGAGATGTAATACTTCCAGTGGGAGAGTACCGGTGCTTCCCTGCAGAGATGTAATACTTCCAGTGGGAGAGTACTGGTGCTTCCCTGCAGAGATGTAATACTTCCAGTGGCAGAGTAGCGGTGCTTCCCTGCAGAGATGTAATACTTCGAGTGGGAGAGTACCGGTGCTTCCCTGCAGAGATGCAATACTTCGAGTGGGAGAGCACCGGTGCTTCCCTGCAGAGATGTAATACTTCCAGTAGGACAGTATCGGTGTTTCCCTGCAGAGATGCAATACTTCCAGTGGGAGAGTACCGGTGCTTCCCTGCAGATGTAATACTTCCAGTGGGAGAGTACTGGTGCTTCCCTGCAGAGATGCAATACTTCCAGTGGGAGAGTACCGGTGCTTCCCTGCAGAGATGTAATACTTCCAGTGGGAGAGTACCGGTGCTTCCCTGCAGGGATGCAATACTTCCAGTGGGAGAGTACTGGTGCTTCCCTGCAGAGATGTAATACTTCCAGTGGGAGAGTAGTGGTGCTTCCCTGCAGAGATGTAATACTTCGAGTGGGAGAGTACCGGTTTCCCTGCAGAGATGTAATACTTCGAGTGGGAGAGTACCGGTGCTTCCTGCAGAGATGTAATACTTCCAGTAGGAGAGTACCGGTGCTTCCTTGCAGAGATGCAATACTTCGAGTGGGAGAGCACCGGTGCTTCCCTGCAGAGATGTAATACTTCCAGTAGGACAGTATCGGTGCTTCACTGCAGAGATGTAATTCTTCCAGTGGGAGAGTGCCGGTGCCTCCCTGCAGGGATGTAATACTTCCAGTAGGAGAGTACCGGTGCTTCGCTGCAGAGATGCAATACTTCCAGTGGGAGAGTAGCGGTGCTTCCGTGCAGAGATGTTATTCTTCCAGTGGGAGAGTACCGGTGCCTTCCTGCAGGGATGCAATACTTCCAGTAGGAGAGTACCGGTGCTTCCCTGCAGAGATGCAATACTTCCAGTGGGAGAGTACCGGTGCCTCCCTGCAGAGATAAAATACTTCCAGTGGGAGAGTAGCGGTGCTTCCGTGCAGAGATGTAATACTTCCAGTAGGAGAGTACCAGTGCCTCCCTGCAGAGCTGCAATACTTCCAGTGGGAGAGTACCGATGCTTCCATGCAGGGATGTAATACTTCCAGTGGGAGAGTACCGGTGCTTCCCTGCAGGGATGTAATACTTCCAGTGGGAGCGCACCGGTGCTTCCCTGCAGGGATGTAATACTTCCAGTGGGAGAGTACCGGTGCTTCCCTGCAGGGATGCAATACTTCCAGTGGGAGCGTACCGGTGCTTCCCTGCAGGGATGCAATACTTCCAGTGGGAGCGTACCGGTGCTTTCCTGCAGGTATGTAATTCTTCCAGTGGGAGAGTACCGGTGCTTCCCTGCAGGGATGCAATTCTTCCAGTGGGAGAGTACCGGTGCTTCCCTGCAGAGATGTAATACTTCCAGCGGGAGAGTACCAGTGCTTCCCTGCAGAGATGCAATTCTTCCAGTGGGAGAGTACCGGTGCTTCCCTGCAGAGATGTAATACTTCCAGCAGGAGAGTACCGGTGCTTCCTTGCAGAGATGCAATACTTCCAGTGGGAGAGTACCGGTGCTTCCTGCAGAGATGTAATACTTCCAGTGGGAGAGTACCGGTGTTTCCCTGCAGAGATGCAATACTTCCAGTGGGAGAATACCGGTGCTTCCCTGCAGAGATGTAATACTTCCAGTGGGAGAGTACTGGTGCTTCCCTGCAGAGATGTAATACTTCCAGTGGGAGAGTACCGGTGCTTCCTGCAGAGATGTAATACTTCCAGCGGGAGAGTACCAGTGCTTCCCTGCAGAGATGCAATTCTTCCAGTGGGAGAGTACCGGTGCTTCCCTGCAGAGATGTAATACTTCCAGCGGGAGAGTACCGGTGCTTCCCTGCAGAGATGCAATACTTCCAGTGGGAGAGTACCGGTGCTTCCCTGCAGAGATGTAATACTTCCAGTGGGAGAGTACCGGTGTTTCCCTGCAGAGATGCAATACTTCCAGTGGGAGAATACCGGTGCTTCCCTGCAGAGATGTAATACTTCCAGTGGTAGAGTACTGGTGCTTCCCTGCAGAGATGTAATACTTCCAGTGGGAGAGTACCGGTGCTTCCCTGCAGAGATGTAATACTTCCAGTGGGAGAATATCAGTGCCTCCCTGCAGAGATGTAATACTTCCAGTGGGAGAGTACTGGTGCTTCCGTGCATAGATGTAATACTTCGAGTGGGAGAGTAGCGGTGCTTACCTGCAGAGATGTAATACTTCGAGTGGGAGAGTACCGGTGCTTCCCTGCAGAGATGTAATACTTCGAGTGGGAGAGTACCAGTGCTTCCCTGCAGAGATGTAATACTTCCAGTAGGAGAGTACCGGTGCTTCCCTGCAGAGATGCAATACTTCGAGTGGGAGAGCACCGGTGCTTCCCTGCAGAGATGTAATACTTCCAGTAGGACAGTATCGGTGCTTCCCTGCAGAGATGCAATACTTCCAGTGGGAGCGTACTGGTGCTTCCCTGCGGGAATGCAATACTTCCAGTGGGAGCGTATCGGGGCTTCCCTGCAGGGATGCAATTCTTCCAGTGGGAGAGTACTGGCGCTTCCCTGCAGAGATGCAATACTTCCATTGGGAGAGTACCGGTGCTTCCCTGCAGAGTTGTAATTCTTCCATTGGGAGAGTACCGGTGCCTCCCTGCAGGGATGCAATACTTCCAGTAGGAGAGTACCGGTGCTTCCCTGCAGAGATGCAATACTTCCAGTGGGAGTGTACTGGTGCTTCCCTGCAGGGATGTAATACTTCCAGCGGGAGAGTACCGGTGCTTCCCTGCAGAGATGCAATACTTCCAGTGGGAGAGTACCGGTGCTTCCCTGCAGAGATGTAATACTTCCAGTGGGAGAGTACCGGTGTTTCCCTGCAGAGATGCAATACTTCCAGTGGGAGAATACCGGTGCTTCCCTGCAGAGATGTAATACTTCCAGTGGTAGAGTACTGGTGCTTCCCTGCAGAGATGTAATACTTCCAGTGGGAGAGCACCGGTGCTTCCCTGCAGAGATGTAATACTTCCAGTGGGAGAATATCAGTGCCTCCCTGCAGAGATGTAATACTCCAGTGGGAGAGTACTGGTGCTTCCCTGCATAGATGTAATACTTCGAGTGGGAGAGTAGCGGTGCTTCCCTGCAGAGATGTAATACTTCGAGTGGGAGAGTACCGGTGCTTCCCTGCAGAGATGTAATACTTCGAGTGGGAGAGTACCAGTGCTTCCCTGCAGAGATGTAATACTTCCAGTAGGAGAGTACCGGTGCTTCCCTGCAGAGATGCAATACTTCGAGTGGGAGAGCACCGGTGCTTCCCTGCAGAGATGTAATACTTCCAGTAGGACAGTATCGGTGCTTCCCTGCAGAGATGCAATACTTCCAGTGGGAGCGTACTGGTGCTTCCCTGCGGGAATGCAATACTTCCAGTGGGAGCGTATCGGGGCTTCCCTGCAGGGATGCAATTCTTCCAGTGGGAGAGTACTGGCGCTTCCCTGCAGAGATGCAATACTTCCATTGGGAGAGTACCGGTGCTTCCCTGCAGAGTTGTAATTCTTCCATTGGGAGAGTACCAGTGCCTCCCTGCAGGGATGCAATACTTCCAGTAGGAGAGTACCGGTGCTTCCCTGCAGAGATGCAATACTTCCAGTGGGAGTGTACTGGTGCTTCCCTGCAGGGATGTAATACTTCCAGTAGGAGAGTACCGGTGCCTCCCTGCAGAGATGCAATACTTCCAGTGGGAGAGTAGCGGTGCTTCCGTGCAGAGATGTAATACTTTCAGTGGGAGAGTACCGGTGCCTCCCTGCAGAGATGCAATACTTCCAGTGGGAGAGTACCGATGCTTCCCTGCAGGGATGTAATACTTCCAGTGGGAGAATACCGGTGCTTCCCTGCAGGGATGTAATACTTCCAGTGGGAGCGTACCGGTGCTTCCCTGCAGGGATGTAATACTTCCAGTGGGAGAGTACCGGTGCTTCCCTGCAGGGATGTAATACTTCCAGTGGGAGCGTACTGGTGCTTCCCTGCAGGGATGTAATTCTTCCTGTGGGAGAGTACCAGTGCTTCCCTGCAGGGATGCAATACTTCCAGTGGGAGCGTACCGGTGCTTCCCTGCAGGTATGTAATTCTTCCAGTGGGAGAGTACCGGTGCTTCCCTGCAGGGATGCAATTCTTCCAGTGGGAGAGTACCGGTGCTTCCCTGCAGAGATGTAATACTTCCAGTAGGAGAGTACCGGTGCTTCCCTGCAGGGATGCAATTCTTCCAGTGGGAGAGTACCGGTGCTTCCCTGCAGACATGTAATACTTCCAGTGGGAGAGTACCGGTGCTTCCCTGCAGAGATGCAATTCTTCCAGTGGGAGAGTACCGGTGCTTCCCTGCAGAGATGTAATACTTCCAGTGGGAGAGTACCGGTGCTTCCCTGAAGAGATGCAATACTTCCAGTGGGAGAGTACCGGTGCTTCCCTGCAGAGATGTAATACTTCCAGTGGGAGAGTACCGGTGCTTCCCTGCAGAGATGCAATACTTCCAGTGGGAGAATACCGGTGCTTCCCTGCAGAGATGTAATACTTCCAGTGGGAGAGTACTGGGGCTTCCCTGCAGAGATGTAATACTTCCAGTGGGAGAGTACCGGTGCTTTCCTGCAGAGATGTAATAATTCCAGTGGGAGAATACCGGTGCTTCTGCAATACTTCGAGTGGGAGAGCACCGGTGCTTCCCTGCAGAGATGTAATACTTCCAGTAGGACAGTATCGGTGCTTCCCTGCAGAGATCCAATACTTCCAGTGGGAGCGTACCGGTGCTTCCCTGCGGGAATGCAATACTTCCAGTGGGAGCGTACCGGTGCTTCCCTGCAGGGATGCAATTCTTCCAGTGGGAGAGTACCGGTGCTTCCTGCAGAGATGCAATACTTCCAATAGGAGAGTACCGGTGCTTCCCTGCAGGGATGCAATACTTCCAGTAGGAGAGTACCGGTGCTTCCCTGCAGAGATGCAATACTTTCAGTAGGAGAGTACCGGTGCTTCCCTGCAGAGATGCAATACTTCCAGTGGGAGAGTACTGGTGCTTTCCTGCAGAGATGCAATACTTTCAGTTGGAGAGTACCGGTGCTTCCCTGCAGAGATGCAATACTTCCAGTGGGAGAGTACCAGTGCTTCCCTGCAGAGATGTAATACTTCCAGTGGGAGAGTACCGGTGCTTCCCTGCAGAGATGTAATACTTCCATTGGGAGAGTACCGATGCTTCCCTGGAGAGATGTAATACTTCCAGTGGGAGAGTACCGGTGCTTCCCTGGAGAGATGTAATACTTCCAGTCGGAGAAGTACCGGTGCTTCCCTGCAGAGATGCAATACTTCCATTGGGAGAGTAGCGGTGCTTCCCTGCAGAGAGGCAATACTTCCAGTAGGACAGCACCGGTGCTTCCCTGCAGAGATGTAATACTTCCAGTGGGAGAGTACCGGTGCTTCCATGCAGAGATGTAATACTTCCAGTGGGAGAGTACTGGTGCTTCCCTGCAAGGATGCAATACTTCCAGTGGGAGAGTACCGGTGCTTCCCTGCAGGGATGTAATACTTCCGGTGGGGGCGTACCGGTGCCTCCCTGCAGAGATGCAATACTTCCAGTAGGAGAGTACCGGTGTCTCCCTGCAGAGATGCAATATTTCGAGTGGGAGAGTACCGGAGCTTCCCTGCAGGGATGCAATACTTCGAGTGGGAGAGTACCCGTGCCTCCCTGCAGGGATGCAATAATTCGAGTGGGAGCGTACCAGTGCTTCCCTGCAGGGATGCAATTCTTCCAGTGGGAGAGTACCGGTGCTACCCTGCAGGGGTGCAATTCTTCCAGGGGAAGAGTACCGGTGCTTCCCTGCAGGGATGCAATTCTTCCAGTGGGAGAGTACCGGTGCTTACCTGCAGGGATGCAATTCTTCCAGTGGGAGAGTACCGGTGCTTCCCTGCAGGGATGCAATTCTTCCAGTGGGAGAGTACCGGCGCTTCCCTGCAGGGATGCAATTCTTCCAGTGGGAGAGTACCGGTGCTTCCCTGCAGAGATGCAATACTTCCATTGGGAGAGTACCGGCGCTTGCCTGCAGAGATGCAATTCTTCCAGTGGGAGAGTACCGGTGCTTCCCTGCAGATGTAATACTTCCAGTGAGAGAGTACCGGTGCTTCCCTGCAGAGATGCAATACTTCCAGTGGGAGAGTACCGGTGAGTACCGGTGCTTCCCTGCAGAGATGTAATACTTCCAGTGGGAGAGTACCGGTGCTTCCCTGCAGGGATGCAATACTTCCAGTGGGAGAATACTGGTGCTTCCCTGCAGAGATGTAATACTTCCAGTGGGAGAGTACTGGTGCTTCCCTGCAGAGATGTAATACTTCCAGTGGGAGAGTACCGGTGCTTCCCTGCAGAGATGTAATACTTCCAGTGGGAGAATACCGGTGCTTTCCTGCAGAGATGTAATACTTCCAGTGGGAGAGTACTGGTGCTTCCCTGCAGAGATGCAATACTTCCAGTGGGCGAATAACAGTGCTTCCCTGCAGAGATGTAATACTTCCAGTGGGAGAGTACTGGTGCTTCCCTGCAGAGATGTAATACTTCCAGTGGGAGAGTACCGGTGCTTCCCTGCAGAGATGTAATACTTCCAGTAGGAGAGTACCGGTGCTTCCCTGCAGGGATACAATTCTTCCAGTGGGAGAGTAGCGGTGCTTCCCTGCAGAGATGTAATACTTCCAGTGGGAGAGTACCGGTGCTTCCCTGCAGAGATGCAATTCTTCCAGTGGGAGAGTACCGGTGCTTCCCTGCAGAGATGTAATACTTCCAGTGGGAGAGTACCGGTGCTTCCCTGCAGAGATGCAATACTTCCAGTGGGAGAGTACCGGTGCTTCCCTGCAGAGATGTAATACTTCCAGTGGGAGAGTACCGGTGCTTCCCTGCAGAGATGCAATACTTCCAGGGGGAGAATACCGGTGCTTCCCTGCAGAGATGTAATACTTCCAGTGGGAGAGTACTGGGGCTTCCCTGCAGAGATGTAATACTTCCAGTGGGAGAGTACCGGTGCTTTCCTGCAGAGATGTAATACTTCCAGTGGGAGAATACCGGTGCTTCTGCAATACTTCGAGTGGGAGAGCACCGGTGCTTCCTGCAGAGATGTAATACTTCCAGTAGGACAGTATCGGTGCTTCCCTGCAGAGATCCAATACTTCCAGTGGGAGCGCACCGGTGCTTCCCTGCGGGAATGCAATACTTCCAGTGGGAGCGTACCGGTGCTTCCCTGCAGGGATGCAATTCTTCCAGTGGGAGAGTACCGGTGCTTCCCTGCAGAGATGCAATACTTCCAGTAGGAGAGTACCGGTGCTTCCCTGCAGGGATGCAATACTTCCAGTAGGAGAGTACCGGTGCTTCCCTGCAGAGATGCAATACTTCCAGTGGGAGAGTACTGGTGCTTTCCTGCAGAGATGCAATACTTTCAGTGGGAGAGTACCGGTGCTTCCCTGCAGAGATGCAATACTTCCAGTGGGAGAGTACCAGTGCTTCCCTGCAGAGATGTAATACTTCCAGTGGGAGAGTACCGGTGCTTCCCTGCAGAGATGTAATACTTCCATTGGGAGAGTACCGATGCTTCCCTGGAGAGATGTAATACTTCCAGTGGGAGAGTACCGGTGCTTCCCTGGAGAGATGTAATACTTCCAGTCGGAGAGTACCGGTGCTTCCCTGCAGAGATGCAATACTTCCATTGGGAGAGTAGCGGTGCTTCCCTGCAGAGAGGCAATACTTCCAGTAGGACAGCACCGGTGCTTCCCTGCAGAGATGTAATACTTCCAGTGGAAGAGTACCGGTGCTTCCATGCAGAGATGTAATACTTCCAGTGGGAGAGTACTGGTGCTTCCCTGCAAGGATGCAATACTTCCAGTGGGAGAGTACCGGTGCTTCCCTGCAGGGATGTAATACTTCTGGTGGGGGCGTACCGGTGCCTCCCTGCAGAGATGCAATACTTCCAGTAGGAGAGTACCGGTGTCTCCCTGCAGAGATGCAATATTTCGAGTGGGAGAGTACCGGTGCTTCCCTGCAGGGATGCAATACTTCGAGTGGGAGAGTACCCGTGCCTCCCTGCAGGGATGCAACACTCGAGTGGGAGCGCACCGGTGCTTCCCTGCAGGGATGCAATTCTTCCAGTGGGAGAGTACCAGGTGCTACCCTGCAGGGGTGCAATTCTTCCAGTGGAAGAGTACCGGTGCTTCCTGCAGGGATGCAATTCTTCCAGTGGGAGAGTACCGGTGCTTACCTGCAGGGATGCAATTCTTCCAGTGGGAGAGTACTCGGTGCTCACCTGCAGGGGTGCAATTCTTCCAGTGGAAGAGTACCGGTGCTTCCCTGCAGGGATGCAATTCTTCCAGTGGGAGAGTACAGGCGCTTCCCTGCAGGGATGCAATTCTTCCAGTGGGAGAGTACCGGCGCTTCCCTGCAGAGATGCAATACTTCCATTGGGAGAGTACCGGCGCTTCCCTGCAGAGATGCAATTCTTCCAGTGGGAGAGTACCGGTGCTTCCCTGCAGATGTAATACTTCCAGTGGGAGAGTACTGGTGCTTCCCTGCAGAGATGCAATACTTCCAGTGGGAGAGTACCGGTGCTTCCCTGCAGAGATGTAATACTTCCAGTGGGAGAGTACCGGTGCTTCCCTGCAGGGATGCAATACTTCCAGTGGGAGAATACTGGTGCTTCCCTGCAGAGATGTAATACTTCCAGTGGGCGAGTACTGGTGCTTCCCTGCAGAGATGTAATACTTCCAGTGGGAGAGTACCGGTGCTTCCCTGCAGAGATGTAATACTTCCAGTGGGAGAATACCGGTGCTTCCCTGCAGAGATGTAATACTTCCAGTGGGAGAGTACTGGTGCTTCCCTGCAGAGATGCAATACTTCCAGTGGGCGAATAACAGTGCTTCGTTGCAGAGATGTAATACTTCCAGTGGGAGAGTACTGGTGCTTCCCTGCAGAGATGTAATACTTCCAGTGGGAGAGTACCGGTGCTTCCCTGCAGAGATGTAATACTTCCAGTGGGAGAATACCGGTGTTTCCCTGCAGAGATGTAATACTTCCAGTGGGAGAGTACTGGTGCTTCCCTGCAGAGATGTAATACTTCCAGTGGCAGAGTAGCGGTGCTTCCCTGCAGAGATGTAATACTTCGAGTGGGAGAGTACCGGTGCTTCCTGCAGAGATGCAATACTTCGAGTGGGAGAGCACCGGTGCTTCCCTGCAGAGATGTAATACTTCCAGTAGGACAGTATCGGTGTTTCCCTGCAGAGATGCAATACTTCCAGTGGGAGAGTACCGGTGCTTCCCTGCAGATGTAATACTTCCAGTGGGAGAGTACCGGTGCTTCCCTGCAGAGATGCAATACTTCCAGTGGGAGAGTACCGGTGCTTCCCTGCAGAGATGTAATACTTCCAGTGGGAGAGTACCGGTGCTTCCCTGCAGGGATGCAATACTTCCAGTGGGAGAATACTGGTGCTTCCCTGCAGAGATGTAATACTTCCAGTGGGAGAGTACCAGTGCTTCCCTGCAGAGATGTAATACTTCCATTGGGAGAATACCGGTGCTTCCCTGCAGAGATGTAATACTTCCAGTGGGAGAGTACTGGTGCTTCCCTGCAGAGATGTAATACTTCCAGTGGGAGAGTAGCGGTGCTTCCCTGCAGAGATGTAATACTTCAAGTGGGAGAGTACCGGTTTCCCTGCAGAGATGTAATACTTCGAGTGGGAGAGTACCGGTGCTTCCCTGCAGAGATGTAATACTTCCAGTAGGAGAGTACCGGTGCTTCCCTGCAGAGATGCAATACTTCGAGTGGGAGAGCACCGGTGCTTCCCTGCAGAGATGTAATACTTCCAGTAGGACAGTATCGGTGCTTCCCTTCAGAGATGTAATTCTTCCAGTGGGAGAGTACCGGTGCCTCCCTGCAGGGATGTAATTCTTCCAGTGGGAGAGTACCGGTGCCTTCCTGCAGGGATGCAATACTTCCAGTAGGAGAGTACCGGTGCTTCCCTGCAGAGATGCAATACTTCCAGTGGGAGAGAACCGATGCTTCCCTGCAGGGATGTAATACTTCCAGTGGGAGCGTACCGGTGCTTCCCTGCAGGGATGTAATACTTCCAGTGGGAGAGTACCGGTGCTTCCCTGCAGGGATGTAATACTTCCAGTGGGAGCGTACCGGTGCTTCCCTGCAGGGATGTAATTCTTCCTGTGGGAGAGTACCGGTGCTTCCCTGCAGGGATGCAATACTTCCAGTGGGAGCGTACCGGTGCTTCCCTGCAGGTATGTAATTCTTCCAGTGGGAGAGTACCGGTGCTTCCCTGCAGGGATGCAATTCTTCCAGTGGGAGAGTACCGGCGCTTCCCTGCAGAGATGTAATACTTCCAGTAGGAGAGTACCGGTGCTTCCCTGCAGGGATGCAATTCTTCCAGTGGGAGAGTACCGGTGCTTCCCTGCAGAGATGTAATACTTCCAGTGGGAGAGTACCGGTGCTTCCCTGCAGAGATGCAATTCTTCCAGTGGGAGAGTACCGGTGCTTCCCTGCAGAGATGTAATACTTCCAGTGGGAGAGTACCGGTGCTTCCCTGCAGAGATGCAATACTTCCAGTGGGAGAGCACCGGTGCTTCCCTGCAGAGATGTAATACTTCCAGTGGGAGAGTACTGGTGCTTCCTGCAGAGATGCAATACTTCCAGTGGGAGAATACCGGTGCTTCCCTGCAGAGATGTAATACTTCCAGTGGGAGAGTACTGGGGCTTCCCTGCAGAGATGTAATACTTCCAGTGGGAGAGTACCGGTGCTTTCCTGCAGAGATGTAATACTTCCAGTGGGAGAATACCGGTGCTTCTGCAATACTTCGAGTGGGAGAGCACCGGTGCTTCCCTGCAGAGTTGTAATACTTCCAGTAGGACAGTATCGGTGCTTCCCTGCAGAGATCCAATACTTCCAGTGGGAGCGTACCGGTGCTTCCCTGCGGGAATGCAATACTTCCAGTGGGAGTGTACCGGTGCTTCCTGCAGGGATGCAATTCTTCCAGTGGGAGAGTACCGGTGCTTCCCTGCAGAGATGCAATACTTCCAGTAGGGAGAGTACCGGTGCTTCCTGCAGGGATGCAATACTTCCAGTAGGAGAGTACCGGTGCTTCCCTGCAGAGATGCAATACTTTCAGTAGGAGAGTACCGGTGCTTCCCTGCAGAGATGCAATACTTCCAGTGGGAGAGTACTGGTGCTTTCCTGCAGAGATGCAATACTTTCAGTGGGAGAGTACCGGTGCTTCCTGCAGAGATGCAATACTTCCAGTGGGAGAGTACCAGTGCTTCCCTGCAGAGATGTAATACTTCCAGTGGGAGAGTACCGGTGCTTCCCTGCAGAGATGTAATACTTCCATTGGGAGAGTACCGATGCTTCCCTGGAGAGATGTAATACTTCCAGTGGGAGAGTACCGGTGCTTCCTGAGAGATGTAATACTTCCAGTCGGAGAGTACCGGTGCTTCCCTGCAGAGATGCAATACTTCCATTGGGAGAGTAGCGGTGCTTCCCTGCAGAAAGGCAATACTTCCAGTAGGACAGCACCGGTGCTTCCCTGCAGAGATGTAATACTTCCAGTGGGAGAGTACCGGTGCTTCCCTGCAGAGATGTAATACTTCCAGTAGGAGAGTACCGGTGCTTCCCTGCAGGGATGCAATTCTTCCAGTGGGAGAGTACCGGTGCTTCCCTGCAGAGATGCAATACTTCCAGTGGGAGAGTACCGGTGCTTCCCTGCAGAGATGCAATACTTTCAGTGGGAGATTACCGGTGCTTCCCTGCAGAGATGCAATTCTTCCAGTGGGAGAGTACCGGTGCTTCCCTGCAGAGATGCAATACTTCCAGTAGGAGAGTACCGGTGCTTCCCTGCAGGGATGCAATACTTCCAGTAGGAGAGTACCGGTGCTTCCCTGCAGAGATGCAATACTTTCAGTAGGAGAGTACCGGTGCTTCCCTGCAGAGATGCAATACTTTCAGTAGGAGAGTACCGGTGCTTCCCTGCAGAGATGCAATACTTCCAGTGGGAGAGTACTGGTGCTTTCCTGCAGAGATGCAATACTTTCAGTGGGAGAGTACCGGTGCTTCCCTGCAGAGATGCAATACTTCCAGTGGGAGAGTACCAGTGCTTCCCTGCAGAGATGTAATACTTCCAGTGGGAGAGTACCGATGCTTCCCTGCAGAGATGTAATACTTCCATTGGGAGAGTACCGATGCTTCCCTGGAGAGATGTAATACTTCCAGTGGGAGAGTACCGGTGCTTCCCTGGAGAGATGTAATACTTCCAGTCGGAGAGTACCGGTGCTTCCCTGCAGAGATGCAATACTTCCATTGGGAGAGTAGCGGTGCTTCCCTGCAGAAAGGCAATACTTCCAGTAGGACAGCACCGGTGCTTCCCTGCAGAGATGTAATACTTCCAGTGGGAGAGTACCGGTGCTTCCCTGCAGAGATGTAATACTTCCAGTAGGAGAGTACCGGTGCTTCCCTGCAGGGATGCAATTCTTCCAGTGGGAGAGTACCAGTGCTTCCCTGCAGAGATGCAATACTTCCAGTGGGAGAGTACCGGTGCTTCCCTGCAGAGATGCAATACTTTCAGTGGGAGATTACCGGTGCTTCCCTGCAGAGATGCAATACTTCCAGTGGGAGAGTACCGGGCTTCCTGCAGAGATGCAATACTTCCAGTGGGAGATTACCGGTGCTTCCCTGCAGAGATGCAATACTTCCAGTGGGAGAGCACCGGTGCTTCCCTGGAGAGATGCAATACTTCCAGTGGGAGAGTACCGGTTCTTCCCTGCAGAGATGCAATACTTCCAGTGGGAGAGTACCGGTGCTTCCCTGCAGAGATGCAATACTTCCAGTGGGAGAGTACCGGTGCTTCCCTGCAGAGATGCAATACTTCCAGTGGGAGAGTACCGGTGCTTCCCTGCAGAGATGCAATACTTCCAGTGGGAGAGTACCGGTGCTTCCCTGGAGAGATGCAATACTTCCAGTGGGAGAGTACCGGTGCTTCCCTGCAGAGATGTAATACTTCCAGTCGGAGAGTACTGGTGCTTCCCTGCAGAGATGTAATACTTCCAGTAGGAGAAAATGTGTCTGTGAAATTGGTTTGGTTCCACGCAGGATTTCAGATAATGCCTGCTTAAAGCCTGGCAAGGGGCCCATGGCTTCGATACCCCACCTGTACCGGTGCATTGATGTATGAATTAAGGGCACCTGGTCCAGGTGCTGCGAACCCCATGAGACCACGCGGCGCTAGAAAACATGAAATGTATTCACGGATTTCAAAGCGCACAGCCAGGAACGAACCTCTGGGAAATCAATACAATTGGTTAAATGTGTTAAATGGGACAAACAGTACAGCAACCTTGATCCCAATGGGAACCGTAGAGACAAAGAGGGAAAAACGCTTTCTGTTTTAAAGAGTGAAAGAAAATACCGATTCTGTTTAAGGAGTATTTTGAATTCCAGTAAACTCTCTTGCGGGGGCAGAGAAGGGGCTGCGCTATGTGCTGTGATGGCCATTGGCTGCCAGGTGTGTGGGTGGTAATACGACATGCTGACAGCTGAATGGCAGAAGGAGCCGAGAGCCAGCTCGCTGGCGGTAGGCACCCGGCACCATCCTTGGTTCTTTGAAATGATGCCTGCAGACTTTAATTTTGGTTGTCAACTATCTCGCTATCGCCAGTGGTCAGCTCTGCTTCCTGTATTGGTTTCTACAGCCTTTGGAAATGTTGCCCGACACAACGTTTGCGAAGTTACTGCTCCGACTTTTTTTGGCGCTTCTGAAACCTCAAAATTCTCAAAAGCAAACCTGCTTCCCTCCCCAAGCCGGATTTGTAATTTTCAATCACAACTCAGAAATAATGAGCCATAGGATGCTCGCTTCTTCAAAGTCGGTCAGATGTGCCATTGGTGGGGATGCAGTCACACGTTCTGGCCACCATTACCTGCCCTCTAGTTCCCTGCTTTGGAGCCTGTATCTCTGCACTGGACAAGTGCTGAGAAGCCTGATTGTGAGAGGTTAATCTGGAACTCTGCACAGTGGGTGAAGATGGCGCGAGGCGCTGCTGTCAAAGCATGAGAATGTGACATTGCAGCACACATTAATGTAAATTAGAACATTGAACTGTTGAGAGCTCCCTTGAAGACAAGTGAGTGTTTGGGGGCCAATAATGGCCGGAACAGGCCTTCTCCTGCAACACTCCAGTGCTTGTCTTTTTGTTTCTTCTTTTTTAATTTAGAACAATCTACACCTACCACAGTCCGAGTAGAAACCCTTGCTCCATGGTAATTCTGGATCCAAGACAGTCTGACACAATCCATGTTATGTGCTCAGCAGAAAAACATATTTGCTTCATTTTCTGAAGTACCACAGATGATGTATAAGAAAAGGCAGGTTACCACTTACCACTGAATCCTCAGCACATGTCTGACCACGTATAAACTAAATTAGAAGCCAGAATTGACAGTGGGTGTCTCATTCCCAGTCTCTGCTTTTATATTCAGTGCATCTGGTCTTTGGATAATTGACATACTCTCTCTTCCTCCATTTCAATAAGCCCCATCACCACCACTGTGGAATGTTCCAGTGACTCACCAATCTTGAAACTCGGAATGCTACCGGTGTTTATTATTTTCTAAGCCTTGCTGAGCTGAATGAAAGTTCAAAGTAGGGGCATGCTGCAGGAAGGGCTGGTTGACGTGTCTCTGAGTGAAGAGATCGAGGTCAGTGTGAGGGGAATTGATAACCTTACTGCATGGGTTACTTGGCATTAACGGCTGTAAAACGTCCATGTCTTTTACATGAAGAAGCTGAGGTCAGTGAGAGGGGTAATGATAGCCTTCTTGTCTATGTGATGATGGGCATTAACTGCTGTTCAATGCCCGTCCATGCCTTCTGTGTGAGGAGATTCAGGTCAGTGAAAGGGGCAATGATAGCTTTCTTGCCTATGTGATGATGGGCATTAACTGCTGTTCAATGCCCGTCCATGCCTCGTGTGTGAAGAGATTCAGGTCAGTGAGAGGGGCAATGATAGCCTTCTTGCCTATGTGATGATGGGCATTAACTGCTGTTCAATGCCCATCCATGTCTTCTACATGAAGAAGCTGAGGTCAGTGAGAGGGGCAATGATAGCCTTTTTGCCTATGTGATGATGGGCATTAACTGCTGTTCAATGCCCATCCATGTCTTCTGTGGAAAGAGATTCAGGTCAGTGAGATGGGTGATGATAGCCTTTTTGCCTATGTGATGATGGGCATTAACTGCTGTTCAATGCCCATCCATGTCTTCTGTGGAAAGAGATTCAGGTCAGTGAGATGGGTAATGATAGCCTTTTTGCCTGTGTGATGATGGGCATTAACTGCTGTTCAATGCCCGTCCATGCCTTCTGTGTGAGGAGATTCAGGTCAGTGAGAGGGGCAATGATAGCCTTCTTGCCTATGTGATGATGGGCATTAACTGCTGTTCAATGCCCGTCCATGCCTCGTGTGTGAAGAGATTCAGGTCAGTGAGAGGGGCAATGATAGCCTTTTTGCCTGTGTGATGATGGGCATTAACTGCTGTTCAATGCCCGTCCATGCCTTCTGTGTGAGGAGATTCAGGTCAGTGAGAGGGGCAATGATAGCCTTCTTGCCTATGTGATGATGGGCATTAACTGCTGTTCAATGCCCGTCCATGCCTCGTGTGTGAAGAGATTCAGGTCAGTGAGAGGGGCAATGATAGCCTTCTTGCCTATGTGATGATGGGCATTAACTGCTGTTCAATGCCCATCCATGTCTTCTGCATGAAGAAGCTGAGGTCAGTGAGAGGGGGAATGATAGCCTTTTTGCCTATGTGATGATGGGCATTAACTGCTGTTCAATGCCTGTCCATGCCTTCTATGTGAGGAGATTCAGGCCAGAGAGAGGGGCAATGATAGCCTTCTTGCCTATGTGATGATGGGCATTAACTGCTGTTCAATGCCCGTCCATGCCTTCTGTGTGAGGAGATTCAGGTCAGTGAGAGGGGCAATGATAGCCTTCTTGCCTATGTGATGATGGGCATTAACTGCTGTTCAATGCCCGTCCATGCCTCGTGTGTGAAGAGATTCAGGTCAGTGAGAGGGGCAATGATAGCCTTCTTGCCTATGTGATGATGGGCATTAACTGCTGTTCAATGCCCATCCATGTCTTCTGCATGAAGAAGCTGAGGTCAGTGAGAGGGGGAATGATAGCCTTCTTGCCTATGTGATGATGGGCATTAACTGCTGTTCAATGCCCGTCCATGCCTTCTGTGTGAGGAGATTCAGGTCAGTGAGAGGGGCAATGATAGCCTTCTTGCCTATGTGATGATGGGCATTAACTGCTGTTCAATGCCCGTCCATGCCTCGTGTGTGAAGAGATTCAGGTCAGTGAGATGGGTAATGATAGCCTTTTTGCCTGTGTGATGATGGGCATTAACTGCTGTTCAATGCCCATCCATGTCTTCTGTGGAAAGAGATTCAGGCCAGTGAGAGGGGCAATGATAGCCTTCTTGCCTATGTGATGATGGGCATTAACTGCTGTTCAATGCCTGTCCATGCCTTCTATGTGAGGAGATTCAGGCCAGAGAGAGGGGCAATGATAGCCTTCTTGCCTATGTGATGATGGGCATTAACTGCTGTTCAATGCCTGTCCATGCCTTCTATGTGAGGAGATTCAGGCCAGAGAGAGGGGCAATGATAGCCTTCTTGCCTATGTGATGATGGGCATTAACTGCTGTTCAATGCCTGTCCATGCCTTCTATGTGAGGAGATTCAGATCAGTGAGTTGGGTGATGATAGCCTTGCTGCCTATGTGCATATGTGCGTTAACAGATATTAAATGCCCATCCCCTCAGTGAGTGCCCTCACCTTTGTCTGAGGGGAGGCCTGCTAACAGTTGTTAAGGCTTACAGCAAGGGAAATAATACAGAATGAATTTCTTCTACTTTACTTCACATATACATGTCCCTGCGCATAGTGCAGTTGAATGGTTTGTTGCTTTCATACGGGCAATATATATACATATATATATAAATCTACTATGTATATAATCTTGAATGAATGTTTATGTTACATATATATGTATATAGCTGAGTATGTAAATATGTGTCTGTATATGGGTTTATGCTTGTTTGTAGGATAATACATATATGGCAGAGTATGTACATATGGGAAGGTACCTGTAAGGGTATAACAATATATTTAGAAATATGAAGAAAAAGTCTATGTACATTTCTGTCAACATACAAGAGTATGTCTGACAATATAAATATTATAACATGTATGTATATGTAGGTGTGTGTGTGAAAATATATATATGATATATATATAAATATATGTCGTATACATGTATATATTGTTTTTCAGTTATTAACCAAGTAAATGTGTGAAGATGATTATAGGACTGTATGTGGATGAGGTTGGAGGACGACAGGAAAACAGCGTGATTATATATATATATATATATATATATATATATATATATATATAGGGGTTTATTTCTTGTACAGAAATAGTAAGAGTAATGTATATATTTATGCATGTGTGTATATTTGTATCTATGTAGATGTGTGGGTTTGTCTCTACACATTTATATATTCATTTTTAGTTATTAAGTATGTAAATATGATAATAGAGAATGTACCTGTAAGGGTATCACAATATGTCTATATATAAAAACAAATATTCAATGTAAATTTATGCACAACTTATTTGTGTGACAATGTAAATAAGATTACACACGTGTGTATATATATATATGTGTGTGTATATATATCTATATATATATATCTATAGATATATAGATATAGATATGGTTTTGTGCCTTGTACAGAAATATTATTAAATGTAATGTGTATATGTGTAGCTATTTAGATCTATGGTTATGTCTGTATACATGTATATATTCATTTTCTTGTTATTTAAAAAAAGCTTCTGTTCTCTTACTGATCCCAACTCATCCTACATCTTTTTGAACACTATGGACTCTGAAACATCCTTTCAAACTCTTGCCTCCTTCTATCCAATTAATCCAACTAACAGGTGCACATGTCCACCCAATACCTTCTCACATCTTCCCTTTACGAATCCACTCCAATTAATGTATCCCTATTCAAAACACTTGAATGAATGAATGAATTAAATCGTAAGCACACAAACTTAACAAACTTACCACAGCTAATCCTACAAGGGAACAGGAATCACATATCACTATTCCATTACCTATATACATCTATCCTTTGGTTCTGGAGCAGTATGCTACTCGCTGAAAAGCACTTCAACGCCTCGTGAGTGGTAGCAAGTGCTATATAAATACAATTTGCAATTACAATACACTCTAAAAGTGAGGTCTCTTAAGACTTGAACTCACTGACCTGACAACAACTAACTCCTAGAAAGCAGTTTTTGTTTTACCAAACAAAACATGTTTCAGCAAAAGAAAGCTAATTCTGCTTGCTTCAAAGCAGGTGCTTGTTCGACGGCATGCGCCGGCAAGTGCTCGCTTTGCAAACTCCGAAGCAGGAACAAAAGCTTGGCAGCTGAAATCACTGCAGACGGTGCTACAGGGATTTCGAGTAATTGTGATGATCATGCTAATCAAAAATGAAACACAACCAGAGCAAGACTATATTAAAAACCAGGCATTTCCCTCCAAAGACTTTTAACCAGTGAGCTCCCGGTGGCTTGCGCTGCGGATGTGCACTTGGTAGGCTGGCGCGCAATGCTCCATTGAAGCTGCACACACAGCATATCCATCCTTATGTCACCTATTAATAATGGTGTGCACGTGCTCATGTTAGGAAGAATGCGTGAAAAATGAATAAATAATTCAGTGCATCTATCAGTGTCAGCCATAGTGCCTGCCTGCAGCCAGTGCACAGTAAGCACTTATTCAGTCACAACTGCCTCACTGTTGCTTTTTCCATATGCATCTCATTACCATAGCATGCTAGGCCGTGGCACTGACACCTTTCACCTCCCCAGTTAATCCAGTGCACAGTTTAAATCAGCTATGTGAATGCACAGGTATTCCACAGCCTTGATTTAGACCTGGTAATCGCATTACAGCGCGTAATCCCATTACAGCTCAATGTCCACTTTACTTCTGCACTTAAATGTCCGGGAAGGTACTGGACAGCGTCTACATGCCACTGTGAGTGAGATGTCAATCAACTCACATCTCGGCTGGACAGCGGGTAAGAGGAGGTGGGTAAACTACACATAGGGTTGTGTGCCTGCACTGGTCCTTGGCCCATCAGGCACTCAGTGAGTCACTGTACAATCCTTGCGATCTTCAGAGAGTGGTAGCCAAGGTGGTCTTCCAGGGTCACGTGCATTTTCCATGCACTCTGTTAGCAGCTTCTGACAGACTCAGCCACGATCATGCATGCACGTGTGTGCAGACACTGACTAGACAGCTTTGATGTCCTCCATTCACCACCTACTCAGGACACATCTGTCAACTCGCCTGAGTAACTTTTCATAGTGTTTGAGACAAGCTTATGATCCGCCTGCAGTTGCAGCAGTGGTCCATGGAATACCTGCTCTCAGATGAATCAGCATCTCTCACACCAAGCTGCAGCGCTTCCGTTCCCGGCCACCGGGCTGGTGAAAACAGCAGAGCTGGTACACACAGAAATCGATGCTCGTAAAAAGGTCAAGATTGTGTTGTTCTTGCAGGATTTGAGAAAGGATTTGTATACAGTCAATATCCAATCCCACCAACGGTACATTCATACCAATGTATACACCAACTGGACTTTTCAAAAAGGATATATAGATCTACCAGCATCCCTGCAGCCAGAATCTTTCCAGTGTGTGTTTGTGTCTATTGGTGTTTGTGTGTCGTACACGCACAACCTCCTTTTGCCGCCTCCACAGGTTTAATAGGACATGTTTTGATATGGCTCGTTATATTTAAAAAAATACCCAAACTGCGACAACCACCTGATTGAAATTTCATGCAACAGAACTCAGTTTTGTAGACATGCTTTCTAAGGAATGTTGCTCATTCTTGACTGATAAACTATTGGAGATTGTCATTCGCACTGGTTCATGGTGGAGGGAGGAAAAGCATGGACAAACGCCTGGCCTGAACAGAAAGTTGTGTTTGTGTAGATGCGTAACGCCTTTTTTATCAGGCAATTCACTGTCTGAGCCCCTAAAAAATAATGTATCACTCTATGTTACTACATGCCCAATGACCCAAAATGCAGACCAGGTGTTCCTTTGGTCACAGACTGTGGGTTAAAGACATAAGATTGATGGTGTACCACAGATCACAATCGTGTTGCCCTACAAATATGAGCACTTAATGCAATTTAAACAAAAGGAAGCCAGTGCAGTGTCTTGAATCATCATCACTTGTAAGCAAATCCCCTTAACTGTTCCAGAAGTTCGACTTCACATAACATAAGCCTGCTATGGAAGCACGCATACTTCAGAGGCAGGGTGGCTTCAAATGATGCTTGAAATTGAGAAGAGGCTGCTCTTGTATTCGCAGAATTTTACTTCACGATCCCAAAACAGTGGTAAAGAGACACTGACGTACTGATGAAGGTGGTTGGTTCCTAAAATGCTGAGCTGGACTGCAGTGGTTCGATGAAGCGTTTAGCATTCATACTGAATGTAGTCTAGAATTGGTGCAGAAGGAGCAGCCACCAGCAAGGTCTGGTCTCCCCCCTTACAATGTCTTAGCTGGAGAAATCAAGTTCTTTAGGAAATGCCCACAGACACACTGGGCCTCGTCTGTCTCACGCCAGCCCTCTCACATGGACACCACTGCCTATATCCTTGCAAGACACAAACATCTTAATGCATATGAATTGGTGCATCCCAGCGGAAGTCTCTCAACAGATGGGGTGCTTGCTGAACTGGCAATTACTGTACATTGCAGGTTCCACTTCGCTCAGCTCTATAAAAGCACTGGGCGCGCGCTCTAGTGCAGACTGAGGCATACATCCCATCACTTACACACCGCCTGCTCATGACAGATCACCGCCACTGTAATGGCATTGCAACGTTGATGCAATAACCCACTCTGCTGATAGCTTGCCTAAGGCAGCAATCTAAACTGTAGCCAATGAATCCAGGCTCGAAATGTCACCGTCAACAGACGCACAATGCTCCGGATGTGAATGGGGCATGCAGTGGTGCTGCGAGGCCGCGCTGCTGGAACCGCTACACCTGAACAAGGCCACGCCAGACCACATGCATCGATGTGAAGGAGTTAGAATGCCTACCTCTGCCAAAGGCAACACAATCCACTACACAATCCACTAGCATGAACTTCACACCTTGAAACGAGAGTGAGGCCAGTCCCAGCAGACCAACAAGCTCTGTAGAAAATATTAAAGATTCTTAAATTCTAAGGCAAAGCACCATATACTGTTGGAAAATGTAGACATAGGTCCATCTAAAATGACATATGTGTTACATACAGTCCCCTTGACTCTAATGCAATACATCATGCAAAAACAGGTTAGTGGGGGTCTCAAAACTCTTGACGGTCATAAATATTTAACAGCAATACCAACGAGGATGGGACGCATTTCAGAATACTTGGTGCTTGTTATAACAGTTTCTACAGCACTGAATCATATGCATTTTAGGATTACCAAATCAAACACACTTCACATTGCAGTAAATGATATCATGCACCTTGGGTGGGAGAGGAGTCAGGCCTGCGACAGGCAAGTACATAACCCCTTCTCCCTACCTGGGATTCCAAGACCAAGCCCATAGCCTGCTGCAGCCCTGTGCACCCCCAGGATGCAGGAACCCGACACAGAGCGACATTGGGTAGGGAGCCAATTACAGACAGGGCAGGGAACAACCACCAGGATCAGTAGTGCCAGCTGCTGCTGCAAAGAGCATCCTCTTATTTCAGCAGTGATACCTCGAAGAGCACGGTTTCCCCACCTGCACTATTTTACAGCATGCTGTGGGGCTGGTTCCGCTCCACTCCGGCCAGCTGCAGTTTAGGAAAAGACAAAAGCGGGGCAGGCTCGGCGTCAGCGACGCCCCGTCCCCTGCAGCCTCATTGCACGCTCGCGCGGCAGCTCACCTTTGCTCTCATCGGGGACAGGAGACCTTCCATTGTGGCGCGCTGCTCCTCATACCAGTCCGGCCAGGTCCTCGGCGTCAGCCCCGCGCACCTCGCTCACGTATCCCATAGGAAGTTCACGACGACCATGCTCGCAACAGACCCATGTGTGAATCCCGCAGCCCGGCCAACCTGTGCGGCTGGCGCCGGTGCCGAGCAGTGCGCGTGGAGCAGCCCTCCCCCTCCCGCCCGCCCGCACTCCCCTCCCTCCCTCCCCGCACACGCCGCCTGCAGCTACGTTTGTGCCATTCTCACTGACAAGCGGCTCCTGCCTGACGTAATGCAGCCTCCGCAGGAAAAGCGATCCCTGCCGTGGGGATCGGGTCACCCCAGAGCACGGCCTGGGGACGGCAGGCAGCAGCTGCAAGGTGTCCTCTTCCTATTGTCTTCACACCCGCTGCACACATCTGCTCGCCTCACCTTGGCTGCCGTGCACGCCCTGGATAGAGATTAAACCGCAGGCCCCTCTGGTATCGTTGTGACCGGGCTCCATATGGAAGGCATTGTTCTGTGCCTGGATTTCATTCTGCTGCGAGCCGGAGCCTTTCTTAAAAGAAATTATGGGCCCAGATATTGATTTACTACAATTCGCAGCTCGACAACAGCCGATAAAAGCCGTTCATGTTCAGTGCCCCGTAGTGTCTGGTAAAATACTCTGTGGTTTAATGCTCTAACTACAAAGATCTGTTTGGAACATGAAAACACAGATTTGAATTCACCACTCATCCTTTCATCTTTCTGAGGCCTCTGAAAGACGTACCACAGCATCCCTCGCATCCCTTGTATGCGTGCTTGACGTCTACTCCAATAGGCATTTAGAGAACAAGCTTATCTTGAGAGAAGGCTGGCACACGTGAAATGAAGGATGATTGTACCGACCTGAAATGGATATTCTCGTGAACATTATCTGGCTCCTCCAAAACCTAGGACCGTCCCTGTGGTTGAAAATGAGCTTCAGGTTTTTGTTGCAGATTGGCTCTCTGTTTTACTTCTCACGGAGAGCATGCCCACGTCTACTACCATTTTAGGGCACAATTACGAGTTTCTTGGATATAGGTGCAGGAATACCAGATGGCCGGGATCTCAGCACTGTATTCGAGGATTATGAATTATTTTTACCGGAATGAGGAACAAGAGCAACCTAAATCCTCAGGCATTTACCATCCACTTGGAGCAGGTGGTAAATTTGTGGGAGGCCTATTCTCTCAATAAAGTATAGCAAAAAGTGATGATGGAATGCTTAAATTAATCTCAGCCACTGGCAATTACTCTGGGCTGCACCCCAATCATTATTTTGCTCACCATCTCACCTCAGTGGGGCCCAGCTATATGCAAATCAGTCTTGACCCTGCTCCAATGGGAACAGTCCATCCTGAAATGCCAAGCCATGTCCTCCCTGAACCAGAAGACAAGCAACCCTGGACCGTTTTTGACCTACTTATGTGCTTATCATCCGGGTGCAGCTTGTTTCCAGTGACACAGTGTGCACAGGACCCATATCCGGGTATGCCCGATCCAGTTAGGGCGGCACACTAAAGTACACAAAAAGTTATTAATGGAATGCTTGAATTAATCTAAGCCAATGGTAGTTACTCTGGGTCGCATTCCAATCCATGGTTATTTTGCACACCATGTCACCTCAGTTCAGACCCAGCCATATGCAAATCAGACTTGACCCTGCTCCAGTGAGAACAGTCCAGCCCGAACTGCCAAGCCAGGTTCTCCCTGAACCGGAAAACAAGCAACCGGTCAGCCATGGCGCGATGGGTGGGAGTGCAACGTGTATTTAATTTCAGCTGGAGGGAGCTTTTTCTATTCATTGGGTCAGGCACGGCAGCGGGCCACAGCCCCCTCTCCCAATGCCAGGTTGTGTCCGGTATTTCAGGGCCAGAAGTCATCGGGTCCAGAGTTTGTTTTTTTTTGTTTAAAAAGCTTTATTGAAATAAAGTGAATTACAAAAGAAAGCCATACAGATTATCATAAAATAAGTAACAACAGATATGAAAGGCAAAATTAAACAGAGTAGAAAGCTGTTTTCAATTTTACATTTTAGAGGGAGGGAAGAGACAAAGAGTATAATATAATTCAGGAACTGAAGATTGAGTAAAATTGCATACTAGTGATAAATGAAGAAGAAATTAGCATATCACAAAGCAGTATAATAATAAAAGAATATAATCTAGAGTAAAAAGGTAGAGAAACAACAATTTACGGAGGTTTAACATTTTCAGAACTTTTAGAAGAAACAGCTTCTTTTTTTGCAACCTTGTTCAAATAGTTAATTAATGGTAACCAATATAATTCTCTACTAACAGTTGGATTATAGGAGGAGGCAAATGCAATATCTAATCGATTATAGTAGCATACATTATTCCACCATGACTTGACTGAAAGTTTAGTTGAACATTTCCAGTTAGAAGTAATTTGTTGAAAAGCTAAAGCTAACATAAGATCAAATAAGCCTTTCTCTTGTGAGGGTAAATGTACATAATCTGATAAACTACATACAAAAATTATATTATTAGCCAGGGGTATGTGTATGTTAAAGATTTTGGATATGAGAGACCATACATCTAACCAAAAGGAGGCTACATTGGGACAGAAAAATAAAAGATGTAACAAATCAGCTGAAGGGGATTTACAGGACCAGCAAGAATCATCATTATTGTGTGAAAACGTAGCTATTGATAGGGGAGTGAAATACAATCTATGATATAAAAAGAACATAGTAGTAGAAGCAGATCTAGAAATTTTTAATGATCTTGCCCAAATTTTATTCCAGAATTCAATGTTCCATACACAACCCAAATCCGCTTCCCAAGCAAGCTCTAGTTTTGTTTTAGATCGAACAGGATCTGGAGTGGAAAGGAATTTATATATCAAGGAGGCCTTTGGAAATAGTTGCAAAAATCTTAAAAGAGGATCAGCTTTAGGTGGGAGAGCATCAGAGGGAAAGAGTAAAAGACATCTAGAATGATCTCCATAAGAGTTGAGATCTTTTGCCAGAAAGAATGTGGACAATTAAAAGTAGCTTGAAAATGAGGAAAAGAACAAGGGATCATGCCATCAAACAAATCACGGACCCAAATGACACCTCGAAGTCTCCAAGACTTCCAATATAAAGGTCTATTTTTAATAGTAATGAGACGATTAAACCAAAGAGAAGATTGGAGGAAGGATTCTCTAGTAGAAATGATTGGTTGACAATGAGGTCTTAATAAGGAACACGTGTGACGAAATAGCGAAAGAGACGTGATGTTTGTCTTTGTAGTAAAGGAAAGAATCTCCTTAATAGAAAAAGGAGCAAGAAGAGATCGTTCTAGTTTAACCCATAAAGGTGTGTAAGGTGTAATGTCTGTAAGAAGCCATCTGGATGCTTGCTTCAGGGAAAAAGCCCTATGATAGAGCCGAAAGTCAGGGAATTTTACTCCTCCATTGGCTTTGGGTTTTTTGAGAAGTTTCAAAGAAATCCTAGGTTTTTTATCGTGCCATAGGAATTTAGAGAGAAGGGAATCAAATCTTTTAAAATATATAAAAGGAATACGGATAGGTATCATGGAATGAATGTATAGTAAAATAGGAGTGATCATCATCTTTATAGAATCAAGACGACCCCACCATGAAAGGTAAAGAGGATTCCAAGAGGAAAGAAGTTTAGAAATACGGTCAAGGGCCTCCTTCATGTTGAGTTTAACCAAGTTTAAAATGGAATTATTAAACCAAATGCCTAAGTATTTAATTTTAGAGTTATTCCAACGAAAACCAGTCAAATCAAAATGGTGTTTAAGACAGAATTTGGTGATGGGCAAAATTTCTGTTTTATCTGGATTTATTTTATAGCTAGAAGTCAAAGAAAAATCAGAAAATTCTTGTAATAGAAAGGGAATAGAAGTCTCGGGATTAGAAATAAAAAGCAAAATATCATCTGCATAGGCAGACAATTTTAAATGTGACTCTCCATAAGCAAATCCAGAGATAGAGGAGTTCTGACAAATACGAGATAAAAAAGGTTCAAGAGATAGAACAAATAAGAGAGGAGAAAGAGGACAACCCTGACAAACCCCCCGTTGTAATGGAAAAAAATGAGAAATAAGACCATTAATTAAAACAGAGGCAGTAGGGGATGAATAAAGCAGAGAAATAAGAGAAATACATTTGGGGCCATGCCAATGTAGGGTTTTGAATAAGAAAGACCAATCGACTCCATCAAAAGCCTTCTCTGCCTCAACAGATACTGCAGCTAGGGAATAAGAAAGAGTGGGGACTTTATTCAGGACATTGAAGAGCATTCGAGAATTATCAGAAGCTAATCTGCCTTCAACGAAGCCGCATTGTTCTGGACCGATTAGGATAGGCAAAAGGGGTTCAAGACGTAAAGCAAATAATTTAGCGAAAATTTTATAATCTACGTTTACAAGGGATATAGGACGATACAAAGCTTTGGATCACGACCTTCCTTATGAATCAAGCAAATTGTAGCTTCTAAAAAAGTACCTTCTGCCTTGCCAGTGTTACAGAAATAATGGAAAAGATGTAATAGTTTAGGAAGTAATACATTTGAGAAATGTAGATAAAAATCTACCGTAATACCATCTGGCCCTGGAGTTTTCTGTTTTTTAAGTGAATTTAGAGATTTAGAAATTTCTATATTTGAAATATCGGACTCAAGAGCATTAAAATCAAGATCTCCACAGATAGGAGGAGGAACTTGGGCAAGATAAGTGTCAATCAAAGAGGCAGAAGCAGGGGATTCCGGTGTATACAAGGATTTATAAAAAGTCACAAATTCATCTAAAATATCCTGTTCTTTAAAAATATGTTTTCCCTCTGGAGTTTGAATGGAATCTATTAACATACGTTCTTTGCGAGCTTTGAGGTAATTGGCCAAAAGCTTGCCAGCTTTATTTTGTCCACCATAATAATGGGCACTGCTGCGAAGAAGAATATATGAAGCATTATCAGTGGTTAATTTGTTGAAATCTAATCTTGTACGAACTAGCTCTTGCAAATTAGATCCAGAGGAGGAAGAATAAAATGGATGCTCTAATCATTTAATGTTAGCTAATAAGCAATTATGCTGAGCACAAGATTTCTTCTTTTTCTTGAAAACAAAATTTGTAATGAAACCGCGAGCAGCAGCCTTAAATGTGTCCCATATCAATGAAGGGGAGGAATTTGGATCACCATTCAAGAGAAAATATTCTTCAGCAAAAGAGGTAAAGGAAGAAGAAAAATTAGGGTCTTGTAAGAGAAAATTGTTGAACCTCCACCTAGAGGACCTGGGTTGCGATCGAAGTAAATCAAAGTCTGCAATCACTGGGGTGTGATCGGAAATTACAATAGGTTCAATTGTAGAGGAAATGAGCTTCTGAGATAGATGTTTAGAGAGAAAGATGTAATCTAATCGTGTAAGAGAGCCATGAGGAGGAGAGAAAAAGGAATACTCTGTTACATCTGGGTTACATAAATGCCAGGCGTCTATAAGGTGTGTCTGAGAGATTGTGTTGTGAAATTGCCTATGAGCTTTATGAGGGATAAATCGAATTTGGGATTTGCGGTCTATAAATGGATCCACAATCTGGTTGCAATCACCTCCTAAGACAAAAAATTCATTCTTATGTTGGATACATTTTTTTGTAATATTAGGCCAAAAGAAATAGTCCAGTTGAGTCGGACTATAAATATTAAGTACAGTCAAATAAATATTGTTAATAAGTAACTTAGCTAATAACCATGTACCTTCCGAGTCTATGTCTTGAGAAACAACAGAACAATTTAACCTTTTATGACATGGAATAATGACACCGTTTTTTTATTGAAGGTAGGAGAAACAAGGACTAAGCCAACCCAACTCCGTTTAAGCTTTAAAGCCTCCAATTCTGTCAAATGAGTTTCTTGTAATAAAACTAGATCTGGATTATAGGAGGCTAAATGAGAAAGTATTCTCTGCCTTTTTATGGGATTAATAAAACCTTTCACATTCCAGGATACAATTCTGAATGTGGATAAACTGAACAATATATAAAGCAACAAGATCAACAGAAATGAACAAGAAGAGATGGAATACTGAGAAAGGAAAGGAGAATAGAAAAAAGAAGGGAAGTAAAGGAGTTAAAGAGAGAAAAGGAGAGGGTGATAGAAAGAACGTTAAGAGAAGACAGTACATGTCAACCACAGAAAAGGATAAATGACTGCAAATAAAGGTAAAAAGAGGACTGACGACTGTAATACGTACCTTCAGAGGAGAACATGAAGAGGATACAAGGAGTGGCAACACACAGGTGAGGACGACACGTCCAATCAGGGAGAACGTACCACAACGGGGAATGGTAAAAAAAAAAACGAGCGGGAAACGGATATACAGGAAATCTCAAAAAGAGAGTCTGTATAAAAATGTAGAAAAAGAGAAAAATAAAGAGATAAAGTCAACATATTATGAAACAAATATTAAAGACATCCTGCAAAGAGATAACCTGCAAAGAGAAAAGATTAACATGTTATGAAGCAAAAATTGAGAACAACCTGCAAGAGAAAAATTAACAAAATGCATTTTCAGAGATCGAGCATAATCATAATAAGGAAGAAAAAAAGTCAGGGTACAGAAGCCATGGAGGAAGGACCAGCAGTTTCCATCGACGTTGTGGAGTGCGAATGAATACATTTCCTCAGGTCTACCGGATCTTCAAAACTAGAGGTTCTGTTTTGAAAGGTAACTTTAAACAGGCATGGATGAAACAACCCATATCGTGCGCCCAGAGTGCATAGGGCAAGACGAAGATCAAGAATTTCCTTCCGACATTTAGTTGTTGCTGAAGAGACGTCTTGTGAGATAAATAGTTTAGAGCCAGACCATACAAGTTGTTTTTTGAGTTTAGCTGCATTCAGAATTTGTAAAAGGTCAGTGAATTTCAGAAATAGAAGAATCACACCCCGTGGTTTCGAAGGAGCAGAAGCAGAGGATAGGCGAGGACCCAATCTATGAGCACGCTGGATACTTAGGTTTGTAGTTGCAGGAAGGTCAAGAAGCTTTGGAAGAAATATAGTGAAAAAGTTAACCGGATCGTCTCCTTCCAAACCTTCCGGAAAACCATATAAGCGCAGATTATTACGCCTATTCCTGTTTTCAAGATCTTCAGCAGATTTCTTTAACAGGAGAACCTCCTTCTCTAAGGTAACGACCTTGGCAGAGATGTCCTGTACCTCTCCAACATGTTGTTCCACCACATATATACAGGCTTCCATAGACGACCATTTAGTATCCTGGACTTGGAGACGGGAATTCGTTTCCTCAATAAATGGACGTAGAGCACGAATCTCTTCCAGAACAGTGTCCAAAGATATAGGAGAGGCAGACTTCGGTGGGGAAGGAGGATCCTGTTTTAAAGCGTTTATTAGTTGAAGATGGAGTTTGCAGTTTGATAGAGGAGGTTGGCGAAGCCGCCGTTCGCGAAGAATTAGACTGGGCCATCATGTCAGTGTTGTGCAGAGAAGAACTAGAAGTAGTATGAAGTGAAGAAGTCCCAGAAGCATGAACTGTAGACTTCTTGCCAATCAAAAGCAGCTTTTTACTCCTACCCATATGTTGAAAAGAGCAAAAGAAAATTCGTAAGGGTAAAGGAGTTAAGGAGCAACTAGAATATCAGCCCTGCTCTGGGAAAGGCTGCACAGCACAACACAACAGTCACAAGATACACTTGCGTCAAATCAATAAAATTAAAACAACCACTGCACCCCACTTGGATAAAAATTAAGGGAGAAGGCAAAACCCAACCCCTATATATGCTGGAGAAAACAGGGTTCATAAGACATGTAGAAAGTCACTTCCAAAGAATGTCTCTGAAGAGAGAAACGTCATCGCAGTTGCAGGAAGAAAAAACAAAATGGCGGCCGTATGTGAGCAATAATAACTCTCTAAATTTCTCACAGCAGAGGAGGAGAAGAAGCCATACCAATATATTTATCCACTCAGTGGATAATCCGATGTATGAAGGAATCCGTTTCAGGCAGAAATGTGAGCTGGGACCGCGAAAAACATCGTGGTAATCCCCGTCACGGCACGGAGCTCTGGATTAGGCGGCCATCTTGAAATGCGCCGCGCGCGTCTCGCATCGGGTCCAGAGTTTAAGGATCCGGCAGTTCATGGCCCATAAACACTGGGAGACTGATAGATGTGCGGAGCAGAATCCCATCGGGTACCCACTGGGCAACTATTTATAGGGCCCTTAGAGAGAAATGAAAGACTTGAGGGCTGCATAAGTTGTGCATGAGTCACTATAGTACAATCTTTATCATCTTATGGATATGATCATTTTAAGAATGGCCCACTTATTCTGAAGATGATTGGTCCCTTCGTAACTCTGACTCTCTTCTTCTAGACAGGCCAGCCTTTATCAAGCAGTGTAACACGGTACAATCCTTCCCAGGGGGTGGACCTACGATTTGGAGCTCCCTTCCTTTTCTTTCAGGACCACCACGTCCTATTCTTAGTTAAAAAATTAATTGAAAATTCTTCTGCTTCAAAGCCATCTTCAGTTCTGATCACATAAAGTTTGTCTGTGTGTTCTATGGACTCTTACACTTTTCTTTTAGATTTTACTTGGCAACATTGCTGCCTGCCATACCTACTATTGCCAATCACCTAAATTATACATAAATTGGGCTTTGGCTCCATCCAGAGGAGTAGGTCCCGCTCATCTCATGCTGCCAACACTTTAGTGTATTATTCCACATTCCATGGAATTCGTGCATTTAAATGCAGGAGGGACTAATTTTCATCTCAAAAGTGCACTGAAACATCACACATTAAATTAATTATATAATATTTGCCTTGTATACAATTTGTCTTCCTTCCTTCCTTCTTCCTATAGTAAGACATTGTTATCTTCATTTTTAGGTCCACCTAAAGGCAGCTTTAGCTCTTTGTTTTGCAAAATACTCATTGCGTGCAATACCAGTACTCACATTTCACTTTGGGTTAGCCCATTGCTTATGATTAGGGCTTCCGGTTTTATGGTCTTTATTTTTTTAACATTTCTGTCTGTACTTATCCATAATTATTTTTTGACCATCTTATTGATATTTATCCATATTTAGCTTGTGTTTTGAGGATAAATGGAGACTTTAAATGCTATATTTCCACGTTTATTTAACTTTTGAACGGGCACTCATACATGGATGCCTGTCACGATTTAGAAAATTAAGCAGCCGCGTAAAACAACACACTACACTCACAGGTACATATTAGCGGTATACTACAAATATATGTTAACATATGCCTGTATTTAAGGAACTCACATTCTGTTTTTTAACTGTCCATGCTGTCTGTCTGCTCAGGAGTTGCCTGAAATTCACGAAAGACAGCATAAAGAGTCTCTCACAACAAGCACAACTTTCAGTATTTTTCCGCTTTTAAAAATATATACAGAAAGGAAACACATTGTTTTCTGTCTGTATTTATCTGTAAAAATCAGTAAATACGGAAAACCAGAAGCCTTTCTTATGATTGATTGGCTTTCTTGTTAATCTCATTTGCTTGCTTTTTATTCAATAGTTTTCCTTTCTTTCCGTGTGTTTGTCCCTCCCTTTAGCATAGCTTCTTTACCACCCATTTGATTGGATGACTTGTATTCTTCCATTACTTACATCCAGAGAATTACTTTTTTCCTTTTAGTTTCAGCATTCTACAGAGGTACATGTGGGAGTATACTCCCTGTTGCTTTCCCTGTGTGTTGCATTGTCCTCCATATTCCCCAGCACCCTCGGTGTTGCTCCCTCATCCCCAACTCATCTGTTACTTTCCTCACCTCTCCCCACCCAGCTCTGCTTTTTGTATACAATCTATGCTCCTCTATTGTTCCCCAAACCTCGCCATCCTGTTTTTTATTTTAAAACTTTGTAGGAGAGCTCAGCCGCTTCAATTTGCTGCTGGGCTGCTCCATTCACTAAATGCGCTTTCACAGATTTTTATCTTTTTTAAAATTTACCACTCCAGGTAGTTGTCCACCATCTTGGAAGGATAGATTAAGAGAACAAAAGAGTGGCCACCGTATCATGATGTATGCGCCTGCAAGCATGGTTACAAATTTGTGTGCATGTATCATCATGCTGGATACCTCTTTTAGTTTTTTTTTCTAATGATGTTCAGCAATGGTAAAGCCAAAAGGTCGTCTAATACTTTTGAAAGGTGAGACCTATTGGCGGCTTTGTCAATGTGTGGGAAAGTGCCTCTTTTGACTTAGTTAATTCCCACTTTATTTTTTCCAAGCTTTATTTATCGTTTTCCATACAATATGCATTCAATATGCATACCACATATATTGACAATTTGTACATATCGCTAATTGTGGCTGGAAAAGAACAGAGATACTTGTACACGGATTCAGTGTAATGAAAAATTACATCAAGCAACGCGGTTCAGATCCTATCTGTAGGCTGAGTTTGCATGTAGCATGTATGATACATCTAAGGATAGTAATGACCATGGTGGACCCAGATGGGGTATGTTCTCGACATCTCGCCAATTGAGCAAGTGCATAGTGATGGCGCCGGTGACGCTTGTGATCTATGGCCCAGGATATCAGTCGCTGTCAGTCGTGTTACAGTGTAGTAGGTATGTGCTGGGGTGGTTACCTGTTACTAAGTAACGTTACGAGGTTTGGTGGTTTAACATCGTAGGGGCTGGTTCAGGTAATATTGTTGTTTGTATTCAATCATGTTAGAGGGAAAACGCTGTACTGGGGCTGATATCGAAGTGAACATGTTACATATTTAAACACTGTCATAATAGTAAAATCACGAATCTAATATTAATGTTCTTTCACTCTGCAATTAACCCCTGACGAAGGGCCTATTACGGCCCGAAATGCATTGGGTAATAGAAGCTTTAAGTTCAGGATGTCGTTGCATTTTCTGCGTGCTCAGTAAAAGGCCTGGATAGGCATATCTGAAGCATGAGAAGCTTTATAAAATGCCACTGCATCTTACGTGTGATTATGGAGAATAAAAGCAATTGAAGCAATTTACTTGGAGTACTTTGGAATCATAATTTTTGTAAACATGGATTACCAACATATATTATTGGATATCGTTAAGTAAGCTGTGCACCAGACTGGAGTGAAATTTCGCTCCCTCTGTAACTGTCTTAAATGCGGGAAACCAGGGTGGATCTCGCCGTCCAGGTTGCACGCCATATTTTGAGAACGTAGAGAAGATGATCACCTAGGCAAAGTGTAAATAATAATAACGGTGTGCACTATAATACTCTTTTTCATGTGCGAAGGGGCTGCCAGATATCTTGAGGGCGGGACATTGGTGGCTGCCTCTGAGCATATAGTTCGCTGGTTGTGTCACAAAAGATAAGACTCTTAAGCCATTGTGCTATAGTACTCACGCTTTGCAAGAAGAAGTGCAATATCAACCTGGGCCGGACTGGCCGTTGCGGGCATCGGGCGTTTGCCCGGGAGGCTGGAAGGGTGGGGGCCGGTTTTATCGGCCCCCAGTAACCAAAGCAGCACTGCTGGGGGCCGGTTTTATTTAGCAGTATTGCTTCATGCTGCTCCCCCCACAACCCCAACCCCACCTCCCCCGGGGGTGGGGGCCAGTCTGACAAAATTGCCAGGGCTGCTTTGGGTTCCCATTCTGGCCCTGATGGCAACAAACCGTTGGGCTTCCTGTGGAATGTCATGCACCTAGCCCAGCAGCGCTAGCAGAGGGTTGGGTGACAGTGTCATATCCACAATCTGGGAAATGTATGCAAAAATGTCAGTCCAACAACTGCCGACGTGGGGGCACAACCAAGCCTTTTGCAGAAAATCTGCATCCGTGGTGTGGTTTTTGGGACAGGTCAATGAACGGGTGGGATCAATCCTGGCCTGGAGGCAAGGTGTCATGTATGTGATTCTGTAAAAATGTAAAATGTAGCAGTTTGTGTCTATGGTTAGGGGAGACCAGCTTGGTCTGCACACAGCAGTAATTCCAGATATCGTCTGGTATGGGACGCTGTAAGTCTTCTGACCAAGCCTCGCACAGTCGGCCATCCACGGTAGGCAACAGTTCCAGACAGGTACGGTACAGTTTGGAAACGAGGTGATTCGCCAGTGTCATCCTCAATGAGGACCGTAAGAGGAGTAAAGTCGTCATGAGCAATGGGTTAGGTTGGAACGTGGACCGTCAGGGAACACTATACTCGATGTAGAACAAATCTGTCCAACGGAGTGACGTCAGTGACTCCGACCATTAAATAGCGTGACCCTCAGGGAACAAATCTCCAGTGGTGTGTAACATAAACCTACTAAGCGTGAACCTGACAGTGGGATCTACCATTAGGGGGAGCCATCAATTGCCCGCAAGCGGGAGCGCAGGCGAGTACAAGCACTCTGCTCCCAAGAACCGCTGTAAGCGGTGCCACGCCCAACAGGTGGAGAGCGGCTGGATGTCTTTAGGGTCCAGTGGCAGACCAATGGTAAGCATAACATTGAGGGGCGTGGAGCCGGACAGATCTCTATCGATCCGGCTGTACGGGAGTATGGCATCCCCATGGTACCAATGGTACGCATATTGGCACTGGGCACTAAGTAATAAAGATGAAAATGGGGTACGCTGAAGCCACCCCTTGCATAAGGGAGGGTCAGCATACGCCAATCCACCCGTGGTCTGAGACCGGCCCATAGCAGTCTCAACAGCAGCCTGCTCAAAGTGGGGAAGAAGGCATTGGTAAGAGGGATGGGTGATTAGTCCCCGCTTTTTGCCTGGAACATGATGTGATTTCGAATGAAAATGCACTGGGTCCCTGCTAACCATGTTCCCAGTGCCAGATCTCTTTCTTAAAACTGTACCACAATTGATACAACGTCAGCAACCCTGAAAGTCCCTAGTAAATGTTACCCCTGGCACCCAGGGCATTGGGACTAAAGAGGATCCACTAAGGCTGCAGCACAAATTGTGTCACCATAGGGACCACTCACCAAGACCATGCAAACTACCATTGCAGCCTGCGTGTCTTGGTGCAGAGAAAACTGAAGGGTCGACATGCCACACATCCATGTGTGCCATGCCCCGAGACACTGCATGAGGTATAGGTAAGTCACCCCTACTTCAGGCTTTATTGCCCTAAGGCAGGGTGCACTATACCACATGTGTGGTCATATCTGCCTGAGTAGATATGACCCTACAATATCTAAGTCTATTCTTAGATCTTGTAGGTGAGCAGGGAAGCCATATAGAGTACATGGGCTGGACACCCATTGTTACGGGTTCCCAAGCACCAAGATGGCTTCACTGTACCCAGGGATGTTTGGTACCAAACATCTCCTCTTAATAATTCCACATTGATGGCAGTGTTGGATTTATTAATAAATGCACACAGAGGGCACCTTAGAGGGCCCCCTGAAAACCTACCAAGCACTGGTGTTGTCTCTGACTAGTCTTAGCTAGCCTGCCACTACCAGACATGTTTCTGACCTCATGGGGTGAGAGCTTTTGCTCTCAGAGGCCAGAAACAATGCCTGCTCTGGGCGGAGGTGCTTCACACCTCCTCCAGGCCAGAATGGGATTCCTAGGCGTGAAGCTTGAAAGGTAATGTCGCCTTTGAAATGCAACCCAGGCATCTCCAGAGAGTGAATAATGCCAACCCCCATGTCCTGAAGTGGTCACATAGAGGGTGTAGACACCCTAAAGGTAGGTAGCCCATTAGCAACTACCTGTCTCCACCTGTAATGCCCCTAAATTTAGTATTTAGGTGGCACCCCTGGACCCTGAATTTGAGATGTGACGGACCTAAGAAGAAAATGGACAAAGAAGAGCTGCTGACCCGTGAACAGAGTACCTGCTACAGAATTGTGATGCCAAACCCTGCCTGCTGCCTCCAAGGACTCGACCATTGTGGTGTGCTGACTCGTCCTGCTGCTGTGAGGCCTCCAAGAACCCCAGAGCACCTCCAGCCCTTTGACAATTGCCGAGAACTCCCTTGGAGTAGAGGAACTACTCCCCTGCAGACGCAGGCACCAAACCTGCAGAATCCGACTTACCGACTTGCCTCTCCCTGGCTTTGCCGACACAGCAACCAAACTAGAAGCAGTACACCAGCTCCCGAGGGTCAGATCCGTCCCCCACCAAGTGAGAGGACACCAGGACCTACTGGAGTAATGCCTTAGTAATACCCGAGGTACCAGACCACCTGCTACCGACACCGAGATAAAGAGTCCAATCCGGACTCCACCTGCCCAGGAAGCAAGGACCTATCGAGTGACTTTGAGACCTACTCCATGAGCGGATCCGCTGTCATGGAATTGTCCCTACATCCTCCCTGCTCCTGATTGCGAAGACCATCTTGCCCTACAGATCCCGGCTGACCTGTCTGCTCTGCACCCAGCCCGCCCAGCCTGGATACTGACGAACCAGCAGTGCTCCCGTAGTCCTGAGGCTCTTGCGACCCGATCCCTCGTTTGGGGTCCCCATACTTACCTGTAAGTTACCTTGTGCAGCCTGTTTTGAGGTGGCCTGCTTCTTTGTAGCGTACCAGCTACTAGCGAACTCAGCACCCTGCTCCCGGCCAAATCCGGGATGCTCCTGACGATCCGCTGGTGGAACATTGGACCTTGGCCTGCTGCTACCCTAAACCTCGAAGGTGAACCCCTAGAACCGACTGTACGGCTACGATTTTATACATATTTGTGTGTTTTTATCCATAGACATTCATTGTGCGTAATTGCGCAAGACAGTGAGTTATTTTCTTAACGTTGAAAATTCATAACTTAAAAGTACTTACCTGTGAACGAAGTTCTTGGTCTTAAAAATTATATAAAAATCAGTGTTATTTTTGCAAATTCGTTTTGGATTTATTCTTGAGAGTGTGACTCATTTGTTACCTCTGTGAGTACTTAACACTACTCTCTGATAAGCTTAACTGCTCGCCCACACTACCACAGAGCATTAGTATTATCTACTTTTGCCTCTGTATAATAATCTGGGAGCCACTGGACTCTCTGCACAGTGTGCTTCGTTTTAGTATATTATATAGAGAGCCAGCTTTCTACACAATGCCTTTTCCTATTTCTTCTCAACTTCTTACTACCGTTTTTAAACTGCTATTTTCCTCCACACCGATGAGCTGCCTTTGTTCGGTTTTTGGATTCTATGTAATTTGGACAAATATGCTCTGTAAAGAGTTCTGATGCCTATTTGGCCGTGGACACACTATATAAAAGTGCAAATAAGTATATGGATAATACACTTGTTCTCTTTGTGCCTAATGTGTGTTGTAAATGCATGCATTACACACTTGTAAGGGTGACTAAAACTGGGTGTACCTAAGCTACGGCAGAGGAACAAGCCAAGAACATGCAATATGCAAGTATTGCATACACCAGCAAAGCAGTAACTGTTTGGGTGATGTATGTAGGGGGCAGTGGCGTGCCAAGTAAAAATAATGCTTAACAAAAAAATAAATACACTATTATTGGTATGATAGCATTTTCTTCTGCATGTCCAGGGTTAGGTAAGGTGATGAAAATGAACAGTTACTGACGGTAACACACATAATGCATGTAAATAAGTCAATGCATGGTGTTCTGCTTAGAGTTCCTCTTACACTGTGCCATTAAATTGAACTTTGAGACACTGTGATGCAGCTCTACATAAAAAAGTCCAATAATTGAATGCACCACTTAAAATCCTGGGCATGTTTTCACCACTGTGTGCCAACACGGGTGACAAGAGAATTAACATATAGCCATTCTTAACCACAAAGAATTTAGACATTAAAAGTGGCTGCAGTAAACCGAATATTAATTCAGTTTGTTCACTGTCTCTGCTCTTAATGTTTGTCTTTCTTGTGGGTTGGGGACCAAGGGTGCCTTCACTGTGCAATGCAGTGGAGCCGAGTTGTAGTACAGTGAAGATGCTTTACAGCACGTTGAAGAACAGAACACTGCAGCCATGCATTACCAGATTGATGTAGGGCTATTTGAAGTACAAAGCAGAGGAATTATGGTAAAGTCCACTGCAGTGCAACCATGTCTAAGAAAAGTGCAGTGGAGCCATGGAGCAGAACAATGTAGTGGACCTTATTTCAGTGTAAATGGAGCAAATTTGAAATTCAGGCAATGCAGCCATGTCACTAGAGGTTGGCGAACCAACACATTTACAGAGAGAGCCAAGCCAAGGGTCTGGCTCAGATCTTAGATCCTGTGCACGAGCTGAGCCCTAGAACTATTTGCTATGTAAGTCATACAGTAAACATCAGATGAAATAATAACATTTCTATAAAATTGAGAATTTTATATTTCTTTAACTTGGAAGCGTTGACAATAATAAGGCACATTTTAACACTGCACTGAGAAGTATTCATTAATAATGATAGTTTTGTACAACCGGCAGTCTGAACTCACATATTTGTAAGTGCTTTCATACGCAATAATTCAGAAAAAAGAATTTGATTAAATATAACATTTGCCTAAGATCACACAATTTAAGCGAAGAAGCTGCGATTTATCCACCTATTCTGGTTTCACTTTGTACAAATCAGCAGGAAATGCATATCTATTTGTCTTTCCTTGTGTTAAGGCTTTATTTTCACCTCTTAGTTCATTTTTCTGCAGTTTTTAAATACATCGTAAACTCTATCGACAACCGAGTGCTTTACATGAGCACCAGTTACATTACACCAGGCCACATGCATTGCTTATAGACATGGGGAGATTAAGTGATGCGCCCGGAATCACAGGATGTTGATTCGATACCAAGCCTCTAACCTAGATCCCCACTTCCACAGTCTGCAGCTGTAAGCGTATGCCAGATTCTGTGTGGAGGGAGGGAGGCAGAAGCTACATGAAAGCTACATGAAAGCTTGGCTCGTTATGGGCTTGAGGTTCTAACAGGACATCGAGCTGAGCCAGAGCCAGGCTTCAGGCTCGAGCCTGGCTCGAGCTTTCAGTGGCTCGCCCACCTCTAATGTTGGCATATTGTTTGTTCAACCTTTGCCAGAGCACTGAAGTGGAACCATGTTGAAGAACAGCGCAGCACAGACATGTCAAAGCACGGTGTAGTGTAAGCATCCTGAATTTCAGTGCAGTGAAATCGTGTCTGAGTTCAATGAAGTGAATTCCTGTTGACCTTCAATGCAATGAAGACATGTTGGAGTACAATTGGTGAAGACATCTTGAACTACCGTGCAGTGCCGCCATAATGATGCACAGCGTTTTAGAGCTATGCTGAAGTACACTGTAATGAAGATGTATTGAAGTCTTGCGTAATGATGCCATGTTGAAGTGCAGTGTAATGAAGACATGTTCAAGTACAGTGTAGTGGAGCTATGTTGAAGTAGCACAGTGGAGCTACATTGAAGATTAGTGTAATGAAGAAATGTTGAAGTACAGCGCAATGGTGACCAGGCTGAATGGCAGGGTCATGAAAACATGTTCAAATACAGCGTAGTGGAGCTATGTTGAAGTAGCACAGTGGAGCTACATTGAAGATTAGTGTAATGAAGAAATGTTGAAGTACAGCGCAATGGTGACCAAGTTTTCCATTTTGATCAACACAGTTCTCATTCTTTTTTATTAAAAGAACAACCATCCCTTACTGGTTGAGTTGCTGCAGGTTGAAAGGGGAGAAGAAGGGCCTCCCTTACAGTGAAGGATAGAAGGGAGAGGCAGCTAAAGAAGAGACACGCCTTCTCCCCAGGGTCCCTGCTTCTGAAAGAAATGTAAATGTGTGCTGTAAGTAATCAGCAAATCTGAAGGCTGCTTGGGAGCCAGTGTAGGCTTTAATTGATAGAATCTGGAATTTATTGGAAACCTATAACAAGATTAGCAAAAGGTCCAGTCAGTGTATTACTAAAAAAATAGCATTTGAAATCACTGTAAATGTATAAACACGTTTGTGCACTTTTTTCAACGGCCTATTTACACTGTTTAATGTTTTTTAAAATTAAATAAATTCACAGTGCTTTCCTTCAAGGCTTGGACCTTTGTTAGCACTACAAATACGCATTACTATTTTCCCGGTGCACCGACCAGAATTAAAATCAGTGACTGTCCGGTTACACCCACAAACATCTGAAGTGATTGCATTAACCAACCGAGCTTTCCTACCAGAAAATTGGGTTTGCCACAAATAAATTTCAGCTGCATTTATTTTTGTTTTAAGGATAATTTTGTTCTTATTATTTACATCTGCATACTTTCACTTCGACCGCTGGAAAATGAAGCTCCTAACTAGGTAATCGGATCCGAGCCTTGTGTAGGCCTCAGCTCTCGAGGAGAGACCGGCAGTGATGTCACATCATGCTTCCCAAAATCAAGAATCTCGTTTCCAAGTCCCAGTAACCGAGCAGGATGTGTGCCTGTTCCTGGTGCCTTAAGGCCGCAGTCCCTGCAGCTCGCCTAGTATTTGCTTGTTGTTGCTCCTGCCGTACACCGGGGAACGCCTCTGCCAAGCCATTAATATTACTTTCCAAACAATTAAATTCTTCTTAACCGTTTGAGAGAGCGCGCTCCTCATTAAGCTGAATAAATGGAATATTGCATAAATCAAGGCCGCTTCTAGCTCTCGAGATGGGCCGAGCGGTGACGGGTGCAGGACGTTTCCTGCCTACGCATCACTTCTACCTGCAGCGGCAGCCGCGCGCGCTGCACGTACACGGCAGCGCTGTATGCACGTTTAAAACGGTGCTGTCCACATGACGCACAGGGCTGCGGTGGCGGTCTCCTATTTCAAAAGCAATAATTCAGTGATTATAATGTATAATGATGCTGTGCTCTTCTATTCAGTATGAACCAGATCACATTTCACAGTGCAGAAGCCATGACCTGCAGGCATGGGCGGGGAAGGTGCAAGGACCCATGACCTCGTGAGAAGCGGGAGGAGAGCGGGGGGAGCGTTGTGATCTGCTCGCCTACAAGCGGAGCTGTAGTAAGGTCCAGCTTTGGTCTGGTTGTTAGAGCCATCAGATGGGGGGCTTTGCTGTATTGCCTTATGCTCCGTATTAGAATTGTAGTTTATGACGGTTGTGGAGCGTGTTAAGAATGTTGAGTGGGTTGTGTTCTAGATGGGGGAGAGCGTCGACTGTTGTCCTGGAGGGCAGTTGTGTTCCTGGCTCTCGCCTGTTTCTTAATTGATATACCTTGTAATAAATCGTTTTCTACTTCAACAACTTCATCGCTTCCTCATCATTACATTTGGCGACGATTGAAGAACCCATGTGGAGCAAAATTTTAAAAGACTGATAATTTTTTTTTCTTTACGATCCTTTGATGGAACTTATGGATTAATTACTTCAACTTTCCAACCTATGTGGATCTTGAGAAGGACCGGAGCATGATTTAATCGGACTGGGGGAGCGATGGAGCAACATTACGAATTCTGGTAAAATTAAAAGCTTACTCGATTCGTGGCTGTTGCACGGTTATCAGCAGCATCTTTTGAAGCGGTGGCAGCGTTCGGCGGCGCACTCCTTCCCTCGCTCGCCCTGTGGAACCTGCGAGTGTGCGTACGCTGTCATCACTGGAGTGTGCACAGCGTCATCACGCAGTGTCACGCTACTTGACCTTGCGTAAAGCGGCCATTTTAGAAAGCCCTTCACCTTTCAGAGCGATGTTGGGGAGATGATGACTCGCTTCTGCAGCGTCTGGTGAACTGGAGGCTATTTCATTGTTTTTTTCATCGCTGCACCATCAGAGTTTTGTGAAACAGGTGAGGCGGTTGGGGCACGACTGCAATATTTATTTATTACCTTGGTTTTTTTTGTGTTTGCGATTTAAGAGAAATTTTTGAACTGTTGTGGAGGATTGTCACTGCAACTTATGGAACAAGGTGATCAAGAGTGTCAGATTTCAACACAAGTTATGGCACAGCAGAGTTTTACCGTAAGTCCCCCGCATGCATTTTGGGCAACAGGTTCTCAACCCACCATGAAGTGGGTGGAATGGAGAGATTATTTTATTAACTACATTGAGGCAGTTGACGAAGTGGGTAAAATGAAACCTGATCAAAAGAAAAGGTTATTGCTCCATTCGCTTGGCCCAATTGGATTAAAAACGTATTATCGGATGGCTAGAACTGCGCCTAATGAAACTGACAATGTTTTTGAATTAGCCTTAAAAGACCTCGATAAGTACTTTGCTCCAAGGGTGTGTATTGGGGTGATACGTTACAAATTCTTTCAGAGGAAACAAAACCAGAATGAACCTGTGGATGAATGGATTGATGATCTCCAGAAGTTGGCAATTGATTGTAAGTTTGGTGACTTACATGATGACTTAATACGAGATCAACTTGTTATGCACAGTAACAATGCTACTATTAAGGACCGCCTTTGGGTTAGTGGTGATGCACCTTTGGAAAATGTCTTGGCTATTTTACGTAAAGCTGAATTATCCGGAAGATGCGCCAACGAAATCAGAGAACATGGGAAGGAGTCTGGAGCAGTCTGCAAAGTACAAAGTGTTAACAGAGATCATTTCCTACAAACTGGAGGTCGTGGTCAAAACCATTATCAGAAGAACTCATGGTCAGAGAGGAAGATGGAAGACAAAAAGTGTTATCGCTGTGGGAGCAGAGAACATTTAGCTTTCAGTAAATTCTGTCCTGCGATTAAAAAGAAATTTGGTGTGTGCGGCCTTGTCGGCCATTTCAGCAAAATGTGTAGAAGGAAGGGCAGCAACATTAAGTGTGTATGGGAAGAAGATAGTGGAAGCACTGATGTGGAAAATAGTAATGAGAGTGACTGTGTAAAAAATTTGCTGGGGAATATTGTCATCAATATTAGTGACAACTCAATGGAGGGTAAACCCATTTGTGAAATATCCTTAGGCGGGGTGAGTATAAACATTTTTGCTGACTCAGGTTCGCCATACACTATTGTAAATGAGGATGTATGGAGAGAAAAATTTGTTAAAATAATCGGACCACAGTTGTATTCCTCGGATGTCAACCCTGTGAGTTTTACAGGTGAAAAGATAAATATGTTAGGTTTTAGGTGGCTTAAGTTTTTATTCAAAGGTAGGACATCTAGGGGAAGTTATATGTAGCCAAGTTTGGTCCATCTGTACTGGGTTGGCGGGATCAGAAAAATCTTCACATTGTTTTGGATCCAAATAGTGAAGAGAAAGTACTTGTTGTTGATGACACCAGTAAATTAGAGTGTGAATTGGCCAATAAATTCGCAGATGTCTTTGGGAAAAAGTTGGGAGCACTTAAGGGGTTTGAGCATAGGATTGTCCTGAAGAAGGAGGCGGAACCTAAAATCCATAAGGCTAGGCCTATTCCCTTATTGATAAGAGAGGAGGTTGTTAAGGAAATCGATGGTCTTTTAGCTAAAGGTGTCATTGAGGAAGTGGAAGGTTCAGAGTGGATTTCTCCGGTGGTGGTAGCCCGGAAGAGCAATGGCAAGATTCGTTTATGCATAGACTTGCGCCATCTGAATAATAATATTGTCATCGACAAGTTCCCCCTGCCTAAAATAAATGAAATGGTTTCATCTCTTAAAGGGGCAAGCTGGTTTTCAACCATAGATCTGTCAGCGGCCTACCACCAGGTTGTACTTACACCTGAATTGAGGAAACTCACGGCGTTCATTACACCGTTTGGCTGCTACCAGTTTAAGCGCATGCCATTCGGGCTCGCCTCGGCAGCGGCTGTCTTTCAACGCCTTATGCATAAGCTATTTAGTAAGATGATTGGCGTATGTTTTTTCCAAGATGACATTTTGATTGCTGCCAAGAACAGAATGGAACATGACCGTATTTTGAATGATGTATTGTGTGTTTTGCAGAAAGTATGCTTGACGGTTGAACTTAGCAAATGTAAATTTGCACGAAGGAGTGTGTCTTATTTGGGCCACATCATCAGTGAGGACGGGGTGAAACCTAAGCCATCATTAATCAACACCATTGTGGGTGCGTGTACCCCCAAGAACAAAGATGAGATAAGATCCTTTCTGGGTATGGCTGAGTACTGTGCCAAATTCATTCCCAACTTTGCCAGTAAGGTGCACAACATACATTCTTTGCTCAGGAAGAATGTTAAATTTGAATGGTCCAAGGATTGTGAGTCTGAATTTGTTGTAATTAAGGATGAACTACAGAGGGTGTCTGCCTTGAGTAGTTTTGATCCCAATTCAGAATGTTTCTTAACTACTGATGCAAGTGATAAAGGATTGGGTGCTGTCCTATCCCAAAAAGGTAGTGATGGTTCTGAGAAGATAATACTTTTTGCGTCAAGAGCATTGTCCCCCACTGAATGTAAGTACCCGATTATAGAGAGGGAGGCACTAGCATGTGCCTGGGCTTTAGAACATTTTCGTGCCTTTGTTTGGGGTAAGCCCATTGTCATTCGAACAGACTATCGACCTCTTGTGAGAATTTTGACCACAGAGGGCAGTGTAGGAGCCTCGGCCAGATTGGCTAGAATTTCAATGAGGATGAAAGAATATGTATACAGAATTGTTTACGTGCCTGGTAGGGACAACGTAGTTGCTGATTGTTTGTCTAGATTTCCTGTTCCCTTAGAGGATTGTGTGGATGACCCTTGGGGCAATTATAGTATTGCCTTCATTCAGGATTCAGGAACCCCTGCCATTACCAAGATGGAGTGGTTGGATGAACAGAACAAAGATAAAGAGTTGCAAATGGTGATTGAATATATATGCAAGGGGTGGCCGAGGAAAGTTAATATCAATCAGGAGTTTGTTAAAGCGCGACTACTCACCTGTAAGGGTCTCAAGGCGCTAGTGGTGGGTGCAAGTTCCATTCAATCAAGGAGGGGGTCTGTCGAAGAGCCAGGTTTTGAGGTTTCTTGCGAAGATGGGGAGCGATGTTGTCTGTCTGAGGTGGAGCGGAAGGGCGTTCCATGCTTTGGCTGCGAGGAAGGAGAAGGAGCGGCCTCCCGATCTGGTCTTTCTGGTGCGGGGGACCACGGCGTAGGAGAGCTGGGCTGATCGTAGGGTCCTTTGGGGTGCGTGGAATTTGAGTCGGCTGTTCAGGTATGCTGGTCCGGTGCCGTGGAGGGCCTTGTGTGCGTGGGTGAGCATCTTAAAGGTGATTCTCGCCTCGACGGGGAGCCAGTGGAGTGTGCGCAGGTGCTGGGAGATGTGGCAGTGTTTTGGCAGGTTGAGGACCAGTCTTGCGGCGGCGTTCTGGATGTTCTGTAGCTTGCGGATGAGGTTTTTGTTTATTCCGGCGTAGAGTGCGTTGCCGTAGTCGAGTCTGCATGTGACCAGGGCGTGAGTGACTGTCTTTCGGTGTTCGAGGGGGATCCATTTGAAGGTCTTACGAAGGAGGCGGAGGGTGTGGAAGCAGGAAGACGAGACAGAGTTGATCTGGCGGTCCATTTTGAGCTCGGAGTCCAGGATGATTCCCAGGTTGCGTGCGTGGTCTGTGGGGGTTGGCGGGTTTCCGAGGGCGGGGGGCCACCAGGTGTCGCTCCAGGCGTCAGGGTTTGGGCCCATGATGAGTACTTCTGATGATTTGAGACCGTTTTGGGAGGTGAGAATGGAGTTGTCTGTGGATAGAGATTTGGTTTTGAGAGGTGATAGGGTGGTTCCACCTAAAGCTGTACGGAATAAAGTGTTGCGGCTATGCCATGAAGGTAATTTTGCACTGATAAGAACTAAGTTGGTGGTTAAAGGTATTTTCTGGTGGCCGAAAGTTGATTTTGAGGTTGAGAAGTTTGTTAGGGAGTGTACTGTGTGCAATTCAGCAGATAAGTCATTAAAAACGTTGAGACCTCCCATGTGCGATGGCATAATTCCTAGTCTTCCCTGGGAGATAGTTGCGGTGGATAATTTTGGACCTGTTGGTGAGGAAAAGGAGTTTGGTTTAGTGGCCATTGATTTATTTTCAAAGTGGCCTGTTGTTAAAATGGTGGAAAATGTGAATACCTGCACTGTTTTAAAGTTTTTGGATAAGTTGTTTGTAAGAGAAGGGTTGCCAGCTTGTATTGTAAGTGGTAATGGAGTGCAGTTTACATCCAAGGAGGCTAAACTTTATTTTGAGAAGTGTGGGATCAAACACAGAACTACTACCCTGTATAACCCAAGTGGGAATGGCGTTGTGGAGCGCTTCAACCGTGTTGTGAAAGGTGTAATACAGGCAGCTGTAAATAAACGCTTGGACTGGAAACTTGAAATCAACAAAGCAGTTTGGGCTTATAGAGTGACTACACATGCTTCTACAGGGCTGTCTCCTTTTGTTATAATGAGAGGTAGGAAACCCAGGTGCAAATTTAGTCCGGGATGGTTGGTGAAAGGTGGAGTGCAAAAATGGTCCCCTGGTGAAGTGAAAAATAATTTAGAGCTAACGCATAAGGGGAGTAAAGAGTACTATGACAAGAGTCGGGGTACCAAGGCCACAAGTGTGGCAGTAGGAGATTGGGTCCGCATTAAAAAACCTGGAAAAGTTTCCAAAGGTTTGAGTCAGTTTGAGGCACCTCAAGAGGTGGTGGATGTGTTCAACAATGCAGTCAAATTAAAGGATGGTAAGGTATGGAACCTTAAAAGAGTTGCTTTTGACCTCAGCCCAGAACATGGTGTACAAGATGAGGTGTGTTCACCCTATGGCAATACCATTAATTCTGATTGGGTAGAAGATTATTTTGATTCTAGTACAGTCCAATCTAGTATGACTTCAGAGAGGTGTCTTGGTGCTGAGTATGCTGTGAGTAATCAAAGTACTTTGGATGAGGAAAGTGTGATTCAGGGAGGTTTGCATGATTCCGCTAGTTCGGCTGAGGGTACCAACACCAAGGAACTGGATGAGCGTGAACCTTCTTTGTGCAGGGGAGAGGAAGAGGTCATTGGTAAAAGGAAAAGAGTTCTTCCGGGATGGTTAAAGGATTATGTGGTGTGATTTATAGTCTTTCTTCCTTGTTGCTTATGTTTATTTTTTATTTTTTATTTTTCCCTTAATCTTTTTTTTTAATTTTTTTTTATTGTATTGTAAGGGGGGGGATGTGTTGTATTGCCTCATGCTCCTTATTAGAATTGTAGTTTATGACATGTTGTGGAGCGTGTTAAGAATGTTGAGTGGGTTGTGTTCTAGATGGGGAGAGCGTCGACTGTTGTCCTGGAGGGCAGTTGTGTGCCTGGCTCTCGCCTGTTTCTTAATTGATATACCTTGTAATAAATCGTATTCTACTTCAACAACTTCATCGCTTCCTCATCATTACAGGCTTGGGGGGGGGGCAGCTGACCGCAGGGAGGTCAACCCCCCCCGTTCCCCCCTGGGCAGTTTGGGAGGGGCGGGGGGGCAGGCTTCAAGCCAGCCATTTTGTTTTGGGCTCTTTTAATTATAGCCCAAAGGGAGCCCAATTATAAATACTTTGGGCTCCTGCTCCCGGCCACCATTTTAGGTTTGATGACCTGGTGGCTGGGAGCTTTTGCGTAGTGTAGTTTTTGTTAGGTTTCTGAGGTGTTTTTGCAGGTTTTCAGTGAGGGATATAGTAAGGGCTGTAGGTTTCTTACCAGGTCGATGGAGGACTACCGTGTGCTGGAAGCCCTCAGGCTACTGAGTGAAGCAGGCAGGATGGACCTGGTCGTGGGCGAGGCGGTGGGGCCGGCGGGTGTAGCAGCGGCAGTGGCTGCCTGCACTTCGCCCAAGAGGCGTCGCGTTTCCCCGGTGAGTGAAAGGGGCCGCCCGCGTGGCAAGAAGGCGGCCCCGGTTGATAATGTGCAGGCCGGGGGCGGGGAAGTTCCTGGGACGTCTGGCGGTCCGGGGCGCGGTGCGGGGGCACCCGCTGGGAGACATGGGGAGCTGGCGGTAGACCCCCGGGAAGGGTCACAGGCTTTGGGGATTGTGGAAAGGGCGGGCTCTGCGCCCGCAGCGCTCAAGAAGCGTGGTGGGGGGCGGGGCGGAAAGCGGCGCTCGGCCTCCTTTTCGGCCACGCTGGTTTCGGTTACTGTGGGAGAGGGCGGGCTGCTCGTGGGTCCGTGTGTGCTCCGCTCGCCGGGAAAGGAGGGGCGGGGCAGCAGGGAGGTGGGCAGGGATCCGCGGGATCCCGCCGCGTGCGTGCCGCTAATTGAAGGGCAGGGCAGCCGGGTGGAGGGCGGGGAGAGCCCCATGGTAGCTCCTCCTCCCCCGGTGTGTCAGTGATGGGAGGTTTCTTTTCACCTGTAAGGAGCGCGGGGGGAGAGCTTTTTTCGGGGGGGAAGCGGAGTTGGGCGTTGGGGGGGTATGTGGCTAGCCCTTTGCTCTTTTCGCCGCAATATTCGGGGAGGGGGAGACTTTTTCTGTAGGGGGAGCTCCAGGGGGATGGCGAATGGGCCCAGGTGGGAGAATGGGAAGGGCGCCAGAGGGTTTCTTCCAGCCGGGGAGCAGTGGCTGCTGGGGTAGGTCCCCCAAATTGTCGGAGTGGGTCTGGGGCCCTCAACCTGGGGGCTGGGGACATGGCTTTTGGGGATGGGGCCGGGGGCAGCGTGTTGGGTCCGGATGATGAAATGCCGGGTGAGATGGACCCAGCAGGGGGGTGCGCGGCTTGGGAGGGTTTGGACATTTTTCCTTCCTGGTCAGAAGGGGTGCGGGGTCGCGACAGTGGGGAGCAGCTGGATTTTCAGTTGCCTCTGGGGGGAGTGTGGGACGCGCAGAGGCCGGCAGGGTCCCAGGTGGGGGATGGTAACAGGGGGGGTACCCGGGTGGGGCTCGGAAGTAAAGGAGCACGGGGGGAGGGGACAGGGGCCCCTCTTCAGCGGTGGTTGAGGCCATGTTGGAGTGGAGCGGGGAGGAGGTAGAGGGGGATTCCCCCACTTTGGTTTGGGCTGGAAGTTCGGGGTGGGCATGTCAAGATAGGGGGAGGCTGGCCGGGGAGTTTGCCCCGGGCTTGCGGGGTTCAGGCGTAGCGGGCAGAAGTGAGGGACTCAGCACATCAGTCCAAACCTTTTCTTTACAGGGCACGGAGCGTCGCAGCGCAGCTGACTCGGTAGGGCAGGGAGCGGCCCAGTTACACCGAGGTGAAGGGAGGGTGGAGCCTTGCGCGGCGCACTCTGTACCGGCGGGAGATCCCGTCGCAGCCAGCGCACAAAGGTCCAGTACGACCTCGCTGGCCCCAACGTCAGGCAGGTCAAGGTGGTCAGCCACACCAGCGAAGACTGACTTGCAGAGAGGTCAACGCATGGGGGAGTATCGGCGTGTACAGTCGGCTCCCCCGCAAGGAGGGCATGCTGGGTCCGGTAGGGCCAGTGGAGGGCATGCGGGGTCCGGTAGGGCCTGTGGTGTTGATTTTGCTAATGATGAGCTCCTGGTGGAGGAGCCGATTGTGTTGGATTATGATGAGGACAGCCCCGAAGAAGGGGAATTGCAGGACGTGGAGGAGGGGGGGCCCTCTCATGTTTTTTCTAGTATTTTGCAGGCACCGGCACCGCACAGAAGGGCATCGGCGTCGGAACCATGGAGAGAGCACGGCCCCTCGGTGAGGGCTCCGAGGGCGGTGGGTCAGACAGGGCCCGGGGCAAGGCGGTCGGTGTCGGTCCGGGCACCCTCCTTAGAGCCAGGTGAGAACAGGCAATTACAGGATAGGCCTAAGATGGTGTCTGTGGGGACGGGGGAGGAGGGGGGTAGGGGAGAGATTGAAGGGAGATTACACAAAGGGAAATATGTTAAGGATACGGGGGTAGGAACAGGGGATGGGGGAGTGGCACATGGTGCAAAAGTTGGGAGCGAGACAAACACAGAAGGGGGTAAGGAACCTTTGGAGAGTAAAGAATTGAAAATTAAAAAACTGCCATATATGGGAGTGACAAAGCCCTTGGGGGCTCACTTAATGCTGGCAACCAAGGAGCGTATTTGGAAAGGGGAATACGTCGAAATGCTGAAGCTTCTACACAGGGAAGTAAGGTCTAAGGAGGGCTCTAAGGAGGAAGAATAAGAGGCCTAAGGTGCCGTTGACGATAGAGAATTGGACGCCAGCATTTACTGTGAGAAGTTCCCTGAGCGCTGCGTAGCCATTTTTAAGTACATGGATGTAATTAGAAAGGCACAGATCACGGGGGGTGGCTACGCTTGGGCCCAATATGATGAGGAGTTCCGGGCCCGTATGGCTTGGGACCCGGAAGCTAAGTGGGGGGAACTGGACACAGATTTGTGGCAGCATACGATGGGGGCAGCGCAAGGCGGTAAGACCATCTTTACGGCTAGCGGCTTGCCTCTGGTGTACCGGCCCTTTCTGGGGAAGCCCACCCGGGGAGGGGTGGGAGGCACGGCCACGACACAAGCTGGGACAGGAGGCACATGCTGGGACTTTAATAAGGGCCTGTGCACAAGGGAGTACTGCAGGTTTAGGCATGAGTGCTCAAAATGTAGCGGACGCCATCCCCTTGTTAACTGTTGGGGCGGCGAGCCACAGGGAGGCCAGCAATGGCAGCAGTCTGGCGCAGGCACATCGGGACAATCTCAGCAATACCAGAACAATAGGGGGGGCAAGGGACCTCAGGGTCCTGGGCCCAAGGGCTCCTACGCCAGTTATGATAGTAAAGCTGGAAGAAGGCCTGCAGGGGTATGGGGATCTGCGGGCAAAGCGGGTCCTTCAAGAGGGGTTCACAAAGGGGTTTCATTTGGGTTACCAGGGTCCACATAGGAGGCGGTGGGCGGATAATTTGAAATCGGCGTCAGAACACAGACAGGTGGTGCAAGAAAAATTGAGCAAAGAGGTGCTTGAAGGGAGAATGGCAGGCCCTTTTGATGATTGGCCGACGGAGAATTTAATGGTCTCGCCAATCGGGGTTGTGCCCAAAAAAGAAGAAGGGCAATACAGACTGATTCAGCATCTATCATGGCCAGAGGGGTCTTCGATTAATGATTTTATTGATGAGGAGGCGGCCTCAGTTTCATATTCCTCAGTTGACGTGGCCATGTCACTGGTAGTGACCGCGGGCGCAACTGCAGCGATGGCTAAATGTGACATAAAGTCGGCATTCAGCTTGCTTCCAGTCCATCCAGATGATTGGGATCTTCTGGGTATCCATTTCGAAGGTAAATGGTACGTGGACAAAGCACTACCGATGGGTTGCTCTATGTCGTGTGCTCTATTTGAATGTTTTAGCACCTTTTTGCAGTGGCACTTCACCCGGCACACTGGTCACACCTTGGTGACGCACTACCTGGACGATTTCTTCTTTGTCGGTTCACCGGGCTCCACGGAATGCCAGACAGCTCTGGACACTTTCCATGAGCTCATGGATGAACTGGGGGTGCCGTTGGCACCGGAGAAGACAATGGGGCCCAGTACGGCTCTGTCTTTTTTTAGGGATTGAACTTGATTCTGTGGCAATGCAGGTTCGCTTGCCGGCGGATAAAAAAGTGAAAATGATGGAACTTTTGGACAAAATGCTGTCAAAACAAAAGGTGACAGTAAAAGACATACAGGTACTACTAGGTCACCTCAACTTTGCATGCCGAGTGGTCAGAGCAGGGAGGACTTTTTGTAGGCGGCTGGGACGGGCACTGGCAGGACATCATTTACCTCACCACCATGTCCGACTGTCGGCGGGTGTGAAGGAGGATTTGCGCATGTGGGCAGTTTTTCTACAATCCTTTATTGGAGTGCCATTAGCCAGGGAGGAGGACGTCCAGTGGGACGTCCAGATTTTCTCAGATGCAGCAGGCAGTGACGGCTTTGGACTATATTGGCAGGGCAGGTGGTGTGCCGAGCAGTGGCCCCAACAGTGGAAGGACGGAGGACGGAGGACGGAGCATAGCTTTTCTGGAGCTTTTTCCGTTACTAGTGGCACTAACGCTGTGGGGTGAGGAGTTGGCACACAAAAGAGTTTTGTTTCGAGTCGATAACATGGCAGTGGTGGAGATCATCAATAGGCAGTCAGCAAGAGATGAGCAGATTCTGAAGTTGCTGCGGGTTTTTGTGCTAGGTTGTCTCAGACATGACATTGCTTTCAGGGCGTTGCATATACCTGGTGTGGACAATGACATAGCCGATGCTTTGTCTCGTTCACAGTGGGGGAGATTCCGTGGGCTGGCCAAGTAGGCGGACAGGACACCGACCCCAATGCCGGATCATCTTTGGTATGTAGGCAACGTAGGGTGTTACAACTGGTGGTAGGCTCTTTGTCGGCGGCCACATGGGCAGCATACAATCTGGCCTGGAGGGATTTCTTGGCCTCCGGCGCCTGCAGGCGATCGGAGGTCGGGCGGCGGTCTGAGGATGTGATTCAGTTTATCCTGGACCTCATTGAGAGGGGCCTTTCTAAGGTTACCATCGCCGGGAAATTGGCGGGCATTGCGTTCATGGGTAAACTTCTGTGGGGTTACCCCCCGTCGGCGGGAGAAGTGGGGAGGAAGATGCTGGAGGGTTGGGCTAGGGAGCGGGGGGGAGAGTATGGCACGGACCCCCCTGTCATGGCAGACGTTGGCCCGGTTATTGGAGGCTTTACCAGCAGTTTGTAGGGACAGCTTTTTGGCATGTTTGTTCTCCACTCTTATGGTGTGGATGATTTTGGGGCGTTTAGGGTTTCCGAGCTCTTAGGTGAAAAAGGGTGTTCGTTGGATAGACGTGTCCGTTGGCGGGCGTTGTCAGGAGGTTCCGGGGAGGAGGTGGTCTTTAAACATGACAATGGGAGGAGGGTGACGGATTACCAGCTGCGCATGGTGTTGCGGAAGGCTTTGGACAGTATTGGGCTGGATGGGGCCCGTTATGGGACGCATTCTTTCAGGATTGGGGCGGCAACAGAGGCACACAACAGGGGTTGGACGCGGGGGGACATAATGCGGCTGAGGCGCTGGTCATCAGAATGTTTTCAGCGCTATGTGAGAAGGAATGCGGCGGAGGCGCATGCGTCATCCTCCTTTTTGTGAGTCTCATTCTATTTTCTCTCATTACAGGTTCGGTGGCTGGGCCCCAATCGAAAGAATTGACCATATGGATAGTGGGACACTCGTTTATCAAATGGGCGCAGGTCCAGGCTTTCCGGTGTTACTTTGGTGCAATGTTGGGTTTCAATGAACGTCTTTTTAAAATTGTCTGGAAGGGTAAGGGTGGGATGCTTTGGAAGGAATTGATCCCCTGTCTGAATAGATGGTTGGTAAGTGGTCAGTGCCCGGATGTTTTGTTGCTTCACCTGGGGGAGAACGATCTGTGCGGAGTGAAGGGTGTGGTCCTGATGAGGACAATGAAGAAGGACTTGTCAAGTTTAAGGGAGCAATGGTCTGGGTGCCACGTCTGGTGGACTGAGTTGGTTCCGCGCAGAGTTTGGAGGGGCGCTTTGAACCCTAGGGCCGTTGACAGAGCGCGGAGGAAGGTGAACACTGAAATGTCTCGATTTTGTCGAAGTTTGGGTTTTGGAAGAGTGTCCCACAGGGAAATACGTTTTGAGGCAGTGGAATTTTTCAGAGATGACGGAGTGCATCTATCCAGGGTTGGCATGGACCTTTATTTACTGGAGATTAGGGAGGTGTTGGCGAGATGTTTGAACGTCCAGAAGCATTCAGCATAGTCTGACAACAGCTGGCCTACTTGGGGGGGCAGAAAGGGGGGGTAGTTTCCTCCCCCCCCTCCTTTCTGGGTGGCGGGGGTTATTGGAAGTTTGCCAGGGTTGGCAGAGGTTTTTTGGTCATTGGTGAAGTTGGGTTATCGACAGGGAAAGGGCAGGCAGGTTAATTTTTAGTTCGGTTAAACATGTTGGGTGATTGACAGTTGTAAAGAGACAGGCAGGGGAGGTTGTTTAACGGATGGGTTGAATTTAGGGGGTTATACTTTGATGCATTGCTTTGTGTTGTTTGTAATGTTGTAATGTACGGGTGGGGGCGGGTTCAAAGAAATTTTAGGGGCGGGGTCAGGGGTCAGGTATGTGTTTTGATTAGTGAGGTTTAGTTTTGTAAGGCGTTTGCCGAGGAATTATAATGTTATGTGCACCTGTTTCAATAAAGCGGCCTTTTACACACAATATTGGTTTGTGGTCTGCTCCCCCCGCCCCTCCCTCCCAATGATCTATTCTAGTCGGTAACCTAGAAAAGATCCGAATGCAACCTTTGCCTACCTGGTTACTAAGTTCTGAAACCAGCATAACCCTATAAAGGAATGCTCATCACTTTCGTCTACGCACAGCAAAACGTGCACAAACCTATGAATTTTGCTGCCTTTTTTAGTGCTGGCCGAATTGATGTAGTTTTATTTATGTGCAGTGCACGTAGTTCATGCGAAAACTATTAGTATTATGTGTATTTCGCGACAAAATTGTCCTCTCGCAAAACTTCGTAGTATGTGGTTGAAAAGTTTGTTTTTTGACTATCTTTTTGCAGCAAAAAAGCATGCAATAGACAATCAAAATTCAAAACTGTCAGAAAAAATGTTGCAAGCGAGACAAACGTTTTACAAATCTATAAAGAAACACCAGTTACACAAAAAGACATGACGGCGTAAGCTCAGTTAATGGAATAACTCTGCGAACTACAGGTAAACCCTGCGAGGACCGCTACGCTTATTTGTGCATATTGTAAATGGCAGAACTAAAATCTCTGAGCACAAGTTCTGAACTTGAAGCAAACTAAATAAAAAAATAAATCTTTAGAAAAAGAGCGAACAAGACCATCCATAATTATTTTGCAAAACATTAACAAATGCAAAATACACCAATTGGGTATCTTAGATCCAGTCCGCATCCATCACTTCTACCTGAAATTGGTGATATTAATGTGAGCTACTCACACGAGGACTAATGCTGTGTTCTGACAGGTTGCAAAATGACAGCAGCAGAGACGTTTTAGGGCATGGGCATAAAGGGCAATTACCCATGGCCCCAGTGGCGGCCGGCACAGGTAAGAGCGGTGAGGAGGGGACGGGGCAGGATGGGGGAGTCGATAGACGACGGGGTAGGTAAAATGAAATTAAAAAAAAAATAAAACCACTTACCTTATGCTCGCCGCATCGCCGAGTCGGTGATGCGGCGAGCGCAAGGTAAGTGCTTATATTTATTTTGTAAATTTTATTTGACCTACCCCGTAATCTGTCGACTTACCCCCGCACCCCACCCTGCCCCGCCCTACCGCTCTTACCTGTGCCGCCCGCCACTGCATGGCCCCCAAGTTCCAAGGGCCTCCCTGGAAAATTGATTTGTCTCTATCACCTCTGTTTATCTCACCTTCTTCCCGCTGTCTGCTTACCTCTACTACAGACTATTTCTCTTTACCCAGTTTCATCGGAAGGATTTTGGGACAGTATCAAAGACATATTTTGGCTGTTTTTGTGAGAACCTGTTTTTAATAATTTAATGTATAATTCAATATTGTTTGGTACCTTGCAGGCTTAAGTTAGTGAAAATGGGTAATAAAATTAATAAGTGTTCCGTAAAAGGGGCCCCATAACCCCCGCACTGCGCCCATTCCAGCATACCTGTCCCACCAGCAAACCAACCTTGTGTTCCCTAATAAACAGCCAACATGCGTTGTGATTATAGTGGTCATTGTTGGCCGCAGTTTATTAGGATTACATACATAACTCATCTTGGTCATAATTCGTATGACCCCTGGTCATAATTAGCATTTGCGAACTGTCATATCGTGGGTCATAAATCATATCCTTATCATGTTATACATCATACATTGCTGTACATTGTGGGCACATCCCCAGTTTGTAAATGTCTTGTCTTGTCCCTTCTGGGACCATCGTTTGGTTGGTCACACGCCCTTTGCGTGTGGGGGGTAGCTTCTCCCCCGGAGTTAGGCCCCAACTCACTACCGTGTCCGTCTCATTTATGCCCTGCCGTCTGGCGGGGTCTGGGCTGCGAGTGCCTTCTCCGTTTGCTACCCCCTCCTTTGTTAGGCCAACTCACCCTGCCGTGCGGCATCCCAAAGTGAGTGGCCCTCCTCCTACACACCGCCCTGTCGGTGTGTCTCCTTAGCCAACCATTGTATCATTACTTCTCCGCAAAACACTCGTATTGTTCTCCAGCACTGCGACACTGCTGCTTTTGTAGGTGAGGGTGGGTGGGTCCAGAAAACGTGAGTGCGCCGCTCGACTGCTCCACGAAGATAGGAGCTACCTGGGTGAGCGGCGGCTTATATGCCCCCCAACTCTTCCTGCCTTACGGGCCGTAAGGCGGGAAGAGTTGGGGGGGCATATAAGCAGGTGTTGTCCCCCCATTGGGGGGTTTGTATCTCGCCAGGCCCCCCCATTGGACGGGGCCTGGCGTCGTTCTGGCGCCTGTGGGCAGGGCTCGGGGGCTACCTGTTCTGCTTCTGGGTGCTTCAGGGCACCCAGAACCAGATTCTTGCAGGGCTCGGCGTCGGTTATGGTGCCGGCCACTCAACCCCCTCTTTCGGGGGGGCGGGGGGAGTGGCGGCCTCTGCGAAAACAAGTCTTTCTCCAGGCCCCAAAAATCAATAAGATGACACTGGACAGCGGTGATCTATCACCGACTGACAGTTAAACATGTTCAGACCACAAAAAATGCGATGGCCCAAAATTCAGTCAGTCTTCTATTAAATGCCTAACATGATGTACTCCAGGAGTATCTTTTTGATATTAGAGGAGACACCTCACCCGTCATTTGACAGCATGCTTTATCTGGGTAAGTGACTACCACCCGAATGGGCTCAACCAAACAGACATTGGGAGCTCAGATAAGCTGTTTTCCTGGACAAGTGCAGGGTTCCAGTTAAAAGCCACTATTAATAAACCCTGTATTTCTCAGTTTTGGGGAATCCGTGCAATTGATCAAAATTAAAACCTGGATGTACTGTGAAACATAATGCTTTCTACATCGGAAAACAATGTTGCCTATATGTTTCAGCTGAAGATAATCTTCCCGTCTGGGTCGCTCTGCTTTCTTCAGGGCTAGCAAACTCCCTGCCTGCCTACCCCTCACACTAAAGGAGTCTGTTTAATAAGGAGACATAAGGCTCTCCAATTTGGGTCTCCGCAGCTTTATTGAACCTGTAGGAAATGTAAAAGTAAAAGAAGATTCTTATGAGTTTGTTAAACCCTTCTTTGCCAAGGAGGCAAATGCTGACTCTATGAATCACCCATCTCAGTGATCACTGTAATGCAATCTCTAATGCTATTGTGAGACCGCATAACCCTTTATAAGGTGTATGTGAACATTCTTAGCTTTTATCCATTGAAAGCACTCAGCACATACATAGAGTCACTTGCTGACATATATGTATGGTGATGGAAAGGGTGCAACATTGTCATTACACAGTTTCCTAACTTACTCTAAGAGGTACTCAGACCAACCTCATTGGCTGAGAAGGAGTGGGCATTACCCTGTAGTCTCACTCTTCAAAAATAATAAAGGCTGTGGAATCACGTATTGTGTGCTTATCTATTCCTAATGTCTTCTGTCATGACTAAGAATCTCGTACTGTTCGTGAGGTCTGTGGACATACAACATATAAAAATATATGGTCTTCCCATTTACACGCACAATTATCCGAGAAACGGCCACTACAACGCGGCCGTTTCCACCCATAACTTAACCACGCATGCATTACAACGCATGCGTGGTTACAACGAAAGCCTTTACCACGCATACCTTTACTACGAGATACGTAGTAAAGGCATGTGTGTTAAAGGCAAAAAAAAAAGGGGGGGCTTGGGGGAGCTTGGGGGTGGGGGGGTACCCCCCCAAAAAAAGCGTATAAAAAAAAGGGGATTTGGGGGGTTTCCCCCCCAATAAAAAACGCACCTTTTGAAGGTTCTATGTGGAGGGAATCGGCGTCGTTAGAAGAAACTACTTCCGTTTCCTCTTAACGACGTACAACGTCAACACAGAAGAAGATTGAGAAGAGACGACGTGGAGAGGTAAGGGGAATATTAGATTTAAGAAGGAAAAAAAACAGGGGTCCGATTTAAGGCTTAAGGGCAGGGGAGGGGTATTTGTAAGAAGGGTTTAGGGGTGGGGGGAATAACCTTTACCAAGAGTATGCCCTTACCATGCATGAATTTACAACGAAAATCGTTGTAAAATTATGCGTGGTAAAGGAATATTCGTGGTAAAGGTTATGCGTGGGAAAGGCATTCCGTTGTAACGCATGCGTGGAAAAGGCATGCGTTACAACGGAATGCGTTGTAACATCATACAACCCAATTATCCCATCCACAATATCATCATTGAGTATGGTATCCCTCGTTAGGATTAATCCGGGTGCAGTGTATACATTCTATACTCACAAAGAACTGTGTCCTATTGAACCAATATTTGCAAATCTATACAGGAACAGAAACCACAATATCCATCATGATAGATCTGGAAATGGTCTGAAGGATACCTTCAACAGTCTCCATCTTGGATTGGTTTAAAAGGTTACAAGAAAAACCTAGCTTGGAACAAGATCTTTCTGGAATGTTCTAGCAAGTGATAGTGGGTCTTGACAGCACGTCCATGTGGCTTCCCAAACACCGCCCAAGCCACACATGTAGAGTAAACCTTTGCTCTGAGAAAAGCTGCTAATTTTGTCATTAGACTTGATATTCGAGGGAGGCAGTGTACAGGCCCAATTAATTAGGTTTTGGCAGAACTCGAGGTTTCCCCCGAGCTTCTTGTTTATGCTTGGACTATCATCTTGATTTTAGAGTGTATCAATGCCGCATTATTTATTCAGTTTAGGTTCTGAAAAGTGTGGCTTTTTTTTTACAGCCTTCCTATTTTTGTAACCATATAATATAATTTGTTTTGCATTTATTTTCAGTATTCATACATATGAAAGGAAATGAGTAACATCACCTGCAGAAAGCCCCGCCTTCCAAATTTATATCTGCTAATAAGAAGCCTTGTTCGCATCATTTCTTGCCTCTCTGCCCAAAAAGCCAGAGGCTCTACATTTAGGTGTGCGCTGTATACATGTAATCATAATCATCACGTCATATCAAGACCTTGCAGGGAGACTGATCACCTGAACCACTTTACATTTTCTATTTTCATGGTCATTAATTATTTTAAGGGATTGTAATCTGTAGGTAGGACAAGGAAAACAATTGCAAAAACTATGGCTCAAATAATTTCATAGTGTAGATAGATGATCGAAAAGCATGGCTATGTCAACTGTGCTCAACATTCTCTCTGTTTTATTTTTATTTATTTATTTAAATATTTGTAAAGTGCACCGTTCACCCAGCGGGCATCTTGGCGCTAACGTATACACCTGTACCCTTTCCTCGTCTATTTTGGATAAAACTATCCCAACCCGGTACCAGGCATATTTGTTGAAATGCCACATTGTCTAGGGAGCTCAAGCGCCTACAGGATGTGAGCTGCACAAAGAGCAGTTTTGAAACTCTGGCATGGCCTATGCACACTTCTTTCCATTGGATTATTAGTAAATGCTCATGGTGATGAGGTCTGAGGGGAGGATTGCTGGGTTCAAACAACCCTTAAACACCTGCCAGATATGCCTGTAGCCCGACTTCATTCTTAGCAGAGGTTTCATTTGTCCTGCACAGATTTCATGGTCAAAGTAGGTCACAATTCGGTTGTCAGCATGTCACTTCTTGGTCTTCATGTGCAGGTACGTTTTATGGAAAAAAGGGGTTCTTTCCAACTGACTCAGAATTTGATGACATTATCAAGATATACTCCGAGCCCCCATGCCTTACTATGACCAGGAAGTTAATCAATCGTGGCTCTTTGGCCCGCCCTAGTGGCAAAGGAGCACTCCAATTCCTACAAGTAATGGCTAGCCCCACCACCAGCACCATGCAAGCATGTGGCTCACCTAACATGGTTGCAGTGTGGGGGCCAGAGGATGTTCCTGATACTTGCCCCCATGACTTGGTGGCCTTGGGTGAGTGAGTCGCCAGACAGTGAGTCACGCACCAGGAAGTGCCATGGCATGTGGCTACTGGCTGCCTGAGCCCCTCTGGCAAGGGCATCGCAGATGCTTATGTCTGGGTTTTGACCTTGACACAACCTGTCGCTGCCTGCAGACAATGATGAGTGTGGCCCACGTGCGAGCAACATCAATCACAATCCTTACAGTGTATCTACTAAATAAGTGATGGACATCCGATAGGAATTTCAAATTCATTTGAATACATTCAGATTCATGAAAATCCTTTCTCGCACTATCTTCATCTAATTTCTTCAAACAATAAAACATGTCCATAAGCTTCTTACTCCTGTTTGATGAAATCATTTTAACTCGAAGCATTTCTGGATTTATAGTTTCCCCTACTCTGGAGAACCCATAGTCTCTGGAGTGAAGTTACTTCTATATCATTGCCAATGTTCATGACAATTACACTGTAAACCAATTACTGGGTGCTTTTACACCGCCAATTTGCCTACATTATTTTACATATCACCAATTTCAATCTCAAATGACTCTATCAAAACATTATATCTCATGTACGAGGTTGTGGACTCCATAACGCACATGGTCTTTCCTGATCCTTTTTAAAGACCTAAACTATCCATATACTTCCTCGTCCTTTCACGCGGTCGTTTTCTTTTCAGTCTTTCCTTATTTTCTGTTGTCATCCTATATGTCTCAATCCAATTTCTCATGCCCCTCACAGTTGCTGATTACAGATATATCCTCTAACATTTTAAAAAATAATGCCAAACAATTGTGCACAGACTTTGACCTTGTAATCAAGCTATAAAATACAGGCTGAACCTAACTTGCCTTGAGCTCGGTATTAGCTGTTGACTAAACAATAAGTCGACCACTTCTCTCTTTGAGGTGATATTTTTATTCACTCACAGATCTTAAATCATAATTGTGAAAAAAAAAGTCATGGCACACTCGAGTTAGTGACTTTTAAGCTAATATTGAATGTGTGTACATTAATTCCAAATGTGCATGTGCTGAATGCCTTACCACAAGGGCATTTCAACATATGTTTGTGTTATCTGTGCTGAAGTCTCCTAAAGGTTTGCCAAATCCTGCCAGTATGCGTCGGGTGTGCACAATCTAGTATATGTGTTCATATAGGAGAAATCCCAGGCCCTCAGGTGGGACTGCATCTTCTCGTACTCTGGGAGAGCACAGAGTGGGCTAGAAAACCATCTTTTCCAGCACTGCCTGCACTGCTCCCTTGTCCCTCCTGCAGTGGGAGAAGATATACATACATGTGTGTGTGTGTGCCACGGTGCTGTTCTGTTCGGGGGCCCCTCCTACGCAAATGAGAAAGGAGAGGGGGCGAAGAAGACGCTAAGAGCCTCTATCAGAGTACACTTGTTTAGTGGAGTAAGTGTGTAGTAACCCAGTTACTGCATATTTATTTGTGTTTGCGCGCTTTAAGAGTTTAGTGGCAATACAGCTTTCGGTGACATTATTTGATCACATCAGGGATGTGTTAAAAACTGTCACCTATGGAAATTAATGTGTCGGCGGAGTGATGCTAGGAGGGAATTAAACAGCAAGTAAGGAATAGACTTTACAAAACATGTCGCCTGTCATTATAGCATGCAGGTTTCTTTTTTTGCATCTGTCTGAAACTGTTGCAAACAACAATTCCTGATAAACCTGTGATATGTTTTGCTGTATTCTTTTCTACATTTATTGCATGTTGAATTACACACAACAGGGGCATAGTATCGGGGGAGGGGAAGGGGGTGTTTGGGGTGTTACACCTCTCGTAATAATATATTCTGTAATAAACTGTTAGGTACAGGTGCTTTGAGTCGAGTATGGTGAGGTATTTGTCGGAATTCACTGGGATTTTTACACACACGTAAACAAAAACTCACACACAAACACATGCACAAACTTGTCTCTATTTTAATGTTCTTAAAAAAATGGTTAGTTTATAACATATAGACCTTTGAGTACCCCCTCACAATCTGCACTCCTCTCCTTTCCTACTGCTCCGTAAGGACCCCTCCTGCCCTGGTTTTGTATAACATATTTTAGCCAGCATGATTGTCGGGACATTTGAAGCTCACCCCCTCCCCAATCTTACTGACCAAGCTACGTTGCTCACACCCAGGGCCGGCTTTAGGGCGGTGAGACTGGTGCAGGTGTACCTAACACTGACATGGGGGCGGGGCGCTGTTTAAAAAATAACGTGGCTTAAAAGCACATCCTGCAGAAATCCCTTTGTGTTGCAGTTTTCAGGCAACAATAAAAATGTCAGGAAATCTCTGGTGATTAATGTTCCTGCTGGAGAGAGATCAGAGTTTTGCCTAGTGCCAGTTTTGATTCATTCTACTGTAGAACAGAGGGTTAATGTGCCTGCTGCAAAGATTGTGTACCACGCAGATCACAGAACTGATTGAGAGGGTACTATGTAGCACTAGTAAAAAAAATGAAATGCATGTCAGAGAGGAGGCTATGAAGAGATAAGAGGCACTGTTGGAGGGTGGTAGTAAGGGAATCTGTGGAACAGGTGGTCATTAGGGGTGCCAAAAAAGACTGTTGCACCGGGCGCCACCAGCGCTAAAGCCGGCACTGATTACACCCACCATGATATGTTCATGTGAAAATGTTTGAATTTATTTATTTGATACAGTGAGGAGCCCACTGGGGGGCTACTGCCCAGCTATTTGAGAGCTATGGGGCAAGACTAACAGAGAGTTACATACAGCAGTTTTTATTTTACCTTATTCGGCGAAGTGCATTAAAAAGAGCATGGGAATGGTATCATGAGAGCAGCGGGGGGAGGGTCAGTGCCATAGGGGCAGGGTCAAAGACATGGCTAAAAGGAACAAAATATTCTGGAACTATTTTGTTGTTCTTTTACCTTCTGGTAAATGGATATAAAATAACGCACACCTTAAATTAAAAAATAAATGCAAGTTAAACGAATCAGTAAGAAATGCATGATTTTATGTTATGAAACCTCTATTGGTTAATGCGATCACTGGAGATGTCTGTATGTATCACCAGAGCACCACAGAATTGAATACTGATTGACGCAGTAAGGAATAGCTTCTTGTGTATTTTATTGTGGTACAAGGCCCCAGGCCTGTGACAGAAATCACTGTGAATATGTAAGTCATTATTTTAAACTTGGCGTACACCCAGTAATAGACTGACACAAAATGTGCAAAACGTTTTAGGTTTAAGATAAAAAATAAGTGCTTCTAAAATATAGATTTTAGTAATACGTGGACTGTACTCAGTGCAACCATTTTTTATAACTGTCCATTAAAAGCACACTCTCCACATTCAGCTGTTAACACCCTTACAATACCTGTCAAAAAATACATCTTTGTCATCACAAAGCTTCAAGTGACTCCATCAATTAAAGCCATACCGGCTTCCACGCAGCCTTTGCATTTGCAGACTTTTCAATTGCACACATTTACATTTCTTGCAGGAAGCAGGCACCCCTGTTTCTTATTTAGCTATCTGTCCCTCCATTAGCTTAACAGCACAGAGGTCCCCTTCCCTTCCACTTCAGCTGAGGCACCAGTACTGTCAGAATAACCCTCCCAGGATAGTTGTCTTTTTACAATCAATCAAACTCCAACTCTTCTTTGTGGACCCTTCCAAATTACAAATGGTATCAGGAGATGCAATTATAATACAAACCTTTTTGGGAGCAAATGCATGACTGAACCTTAGGGAAAGAAAAAAAGAAAGAAAGAAGACGAAAGAAGTGAGAAGGAAACAGTTGAACAAGCGCGGTCAGAATGTAAGTTTCAATTTCAAAGTATTTTATTGATTTATACTGTACATTCGCTACATTTCTACAGGATACAAGTAAGTCTTGGTTACAGATTTATGGTTACATTTCAACTTATACACTTGTTCTCCTGAGTGCCATACATTGTCTTGCTCAGAGGTGAAGAAATCTGAGCGAGGTGGAAAGGAAAGAGAGAGGAAAGAGGAGAGCGATGCTCCGTGATCGAGCCGCGAGTCAGTACACCGCACAGTGTATCTTAGGAACAATACCAGAGGCGGTGGAAGGAGCACCTTCTAAGGAAAACAAACGAGTCTTTCACTATTCGGTCCCCTGCTTCGCCTGGGAGGAGTCGCCAGTGAAGGAGGTTTCTATACATGGAACAGAGGGCAGAGGGTGCAATGTTGTGCAAGTGTTGTACAGTATGTCTGTGCTGGAGTTGTCACCTGCGAGGATGGACAGCAGGGGAGACATGGTTGTTGTGGCCTGAAGCCTGGGGCTGTTTGTCTTGTGTCCTGTAGCTTCTTCAGTTTCTTCGTTTGAAGCCTCCGACTTCTCCTGTTTTCCTGCGAGGGTCTGCACTTTGTTATCATTCATGCCTTTGTTAGCGTCTTGCACAACCTCGAAGGAGGGGATTTTCACCATGATAGACTGGGGGTGGAGGGGAGAGGAATGTCTTTTATTATTGGAGGTTGGTCACTCTCTGAGTGGGGGATACATGAGCTCTTCTGTGGGATCTGCTGGGCTTTGCTGGGGTTTACTGCTTTGTCCACAGTGAACCAATGGCAGCTCCTCCAGTTCTAGCTCTTGACACCGCCCTCCAACATGAACCTCTCACCCTCTCCACTATAGCCGGCTCCTAACATTTCCAACAATTACAATCGCCTCACTGTGTCCACCAGTGTAAGCGCCCCATACTGCCCACAAATGTACCAGCTTGCATTGCCCACCAGGCAACCTCAACAAACCATAATAAAAATGCTTCATAACACTGTCCACTAATATGAACTTTGTATGCTGCTTTCCAGTGCCAACTCCTCCTGCTGCCACCTAGAGACAGGTCTTCTCTCTGCCACCAGTACTCCCCTATTACACTGCCCAACAGTCCCGCTGGCGCACTGGTGCTACTTCCTTACAGTGCTCAGTAGTGCATCCCACAAGCTTACCACCAGTGCCAGTCCCTCTCACTGCCCACAGTGCTACTCATTACGCTGGCAAACAACGTGAGCTTTTGATACTGCCTACCTGTGCCAGTTTGTCACACTTTGAAGCTTACATTGTCCAACAGAACCCGCCATCACACCCCCCACCAGCTCCTGAGCTTTACACCGCCAGACAACAGTAGCTGCTCACATTGATCACCACTGACGGATGCCAAACTTCCCACCAGTGCTGACCATTCAAAGTGTCAACTGGCGCCATCTCTGTTCGTTGTCCACTACTGTGAGCTTTACACTTTGTTCATCGGTGCCTACTTTTCACAGTGCCAGTCGCCTCCTGCTGACCCACTAATAACCATGTGCTTTCTCCTCACACTTTCCACCAGAGATTAGTTTTCCAGACCACTCTGTCAACTTGTGCCAGCTGCAAACTTATGTCTGATCCTTAGTGCCAATATCGGCAACACTCCCCATCCCTCCCACAGCAATATCCTGGAGAAATAATCAGACAAGACATATTCTTTGTGGAGAAAATTGCTGCAGGTTTATTTGCATAACAAATATGCCAACATGGTGGGTTATCTTACGGGCGATCCCAGGGCAGGCAGCCCCTCGCCACCTGCCCACCTGATGAGCCAAATTACACCGTGGCCTTAGCCAAACGGTGTTTGTTAGATTTGGGGGAGGGGATAGCCCCTCCCACCGGTGGACCTCCAGTCCAGCCCCTTACTCACGCCCGACAAAAAGGGGGCGGAGCGTTGCAGGCAACCCCCGGTTGCTCAGGTCCACAACCGCCCGTAGGACTAACGGGGCGTCGTCGTTCCTCCAGGGTCCAACGCGAGGACCTCCCTGGGGATATTTGGCTTTGCACTCTTGTGGTGCTCATGCAGAGGGTACCCCTCTGTACCTTACAGCCTCTGGATCACCCTGTAACTCCGCCTGCAACACAAAATAATAAGTTAGATAAACACACCCCCCCCTGCCTGTACGCCGGGTAAGCGGTGGGGAGGGAAACGGCGTCAGGGCAGCAGAACAAAGAGGGCGACCAGTGGGCGGGAGAAGTAGAAGTACCTCGCCCCCCGCCCCCCTCCTGCCCGGAAGTGACGCGGGCATGGGGACCCTCGAGGGTCCCAAAACACTGGGCGGCTGACTCGTGTGCCATCATGTGGCCCTAAGGGGGGCCGCCCTCTTAGGAGGGCCCCCTTCGTGGGCCCGGGGCAGCCCTGCATACTCTGCTGACTGGGGGCCCTCGCGCATACTGCCCACCAGTGCACTGCCCACCAGTATGAACCTCTTACATGGCATATTAGTGCCATCAGTTCTTGAACCCCTCATTACTTATTGATGCCAGTTCTTTACTGTGCTGAGAGATGCTTTTTTCTTAATGCACAAGAGTGCCAACATCTCACATGCCCCTTCGGTGCCAGCTCATAACACTGCTCACATTGCCCTTTACTGGCATCTCTTTGCACTGGCCAGCACACACTGCTTCATATGCTACACTGCCTTGCAGTTCTTACTCCTCACACTGTAAACCAAAGCCTGATCCTAACTCTGCCCATCTGTGCCAGATCCTCGCTCTCCTCATCGGTGCCAGATCCTCGCTCTCCTCATCGGTGCCAGATCCTCGCTCTCCTCATCGGTGCCAGATCCTCGCTCTTCCCATCGGTGCCAGATCCTCGCTCTCCTCATCGGTGCCAGATCCTCGCTCTTCCCATCGGTGCCAGATCCACGCTCTTTCCATTGGTGCCAGATCCTAACTCTGCCCATCTGTGCCAGATCCTCGCTCTCCTCATCGGTGCCAGATCCTCGCTCTCCCCATCGATGCCAGATCCTCTCTCTCCCCATCGGTGCCAGATCCTCACTCTGCCCATCGGTGCCAGATCCTCACTCTCCCCATCGGTGCCAGATCCTCACTCTGCCCATCGGTGCCAGATCCTCACTCTCCCCATCGGTGCCAGATCCTCACTCTCCCCATCGGTGCCAAATCCTCGCTCTTCCCATCGCTGCCAGATCCTCGCTCTCCCCATCGGTGCCAGATCCTCACTCTGCCCATTGGTGCCAGTTCCTAACTCTGCTCATCGGTGCCAGATCCTCACTCTGCCCATTGGTGCCAGTTCCTCACTCTGCCCATCGGTGCCAGATCCTCACTCTGCCCATCGGTGCCAGATCCTCACTCTGCCCATTGGTGCCAGATCCTAACTCTGCCCATCGGTGCCAGATCCTCACTCTGCCCATCAGTGCCAGATCCTCGCTCTGCTCGCCATGACATCTCGTTACTGCGCCCACCAGGGCCTACTCTTGAGCTGACATTAATAGCAGCTGTGAGGAGATGTCCTTAGTTTCAGCTTCTCTCACTGCCAGCAATTATTATTAAATTCAGTTTATTGACCTAGCAATCCATGTATTTAATTGCATCAACAGTTGCATACGCGTGAAATAATTTGCAGCACAACAGTCTTATTTATGGCTTCTGAAGTTCCTTTAAGCCGTGCTCCAAAGCCAATGCTATTCCTGGAGGGCTCAGAGAAAGCACACAGCTCACACTGGGCTCGAGAGGCCAAGTGAAGCCCGCCAGGAACAGCGGGGGAAGCACACGCTTGTGAACAGCATCATATTTACGCCGTAGGAATAAGGCGTGCGAGAGACAACACACGCCATAGGCTACGTCAGATCCGCTCTAGATCCCATCAGCCGATCCCCTCTTTACATGAAGCGGGAGCACTGGAAGACCCACATGGAGGGAGCACTGGAAGACCCACATGCAGGGAGCACTGGAAGTCCCACATGGAGGGAGCACTGGAAGACCCACATGCAGGGAGCACTGGAAGACCCACATGCAGGGAGCACTGGAAGACACACAGGCAGGGAGCACTTTAAGACCCACAGGCAGGGAGCACTTTAAGACCCACAGGCAGGGAGCACTGGAAGACACACAGGCAGGGAGCACTTTAAGACCCACAGGCAGGGAGCACTGGAAGACCCACATGCAGGGAGCACTGGAAGACCCACCGGCAGGGAGCACTTTAAGACCCACATGCAGGGAGCACTGGAAGTCCCACATGGAGGGAGCACTGGAAGACCCACATGCAGGGAGCACTGGAAGACCCACATGCAGGGAGCACTGGAAGACACACAGGCAGGGAGCACTTTAAGACCCACAGGCAGGGAGCACTGGAAGACACACAGGCAGGGAGCACTTTAAGACCCACAGGCAGGGAGCACTGGAAGACCCACATGCAGGGAGCACTGGAAGACACACAGGCTGGGAGCACTGGAAGACCCACCGGCAGGGAGCACTTTAAGACCCACATGCAGGGAGCACTGGAAGACCCACATCGAGGGAGCACTGGAAGACCCACATGGAGGGAGCACTGGAAGACCCACATGCAGGGAGCACTGGAAGACCCACATGCAGGGAGCACTTTAAGACGCACAGGGAGGGAGCACTTTAAGACCCACAGGCAGGGAGCACTGGAAGACCCACATGGAGGGAGCACTGGAAGACCCACATGGAGGGAGCACTGGAAGACCCACATGGAGGGAGCACTGGAAGACCCACATGCAGGGAGCACTGGAAGACCCACATGCAGGGAGCACTTTAAGACCCACAGGCAGGGAGCACTTTAAGACCCACAGGCAGGGAGCACTGGAAGACCCACATGGAGGGAGCACTGGAAGACCCACAGGCAGGGAGCACTGGAAGGCGCACAGGCAGGGAGCACTGGAAGACGCACAGGCAGGGAGCAGTGGAAGACCGACATGCAGGGAGCACTGGAAGACCCACATGCAGGGAGCACTGGAAGACCCACATGCAGGGAGCACTGGAAGACCCACATGCAGGGAGCACTGGAAGACCCACATGCAGGGAGCACTGGAAGTCCCACAGGCAGGGAGCACTTTAAGACCCACAGGCAGGGAGCACTGCAAGACCCACATGGAGGGAGCACTGGAAGACCCACATGCAGGGAGCACTGGAAGACACACAGGCCGGGAGCACTGGAAGACACACAGGCTGGGAGCACGGGAAGACCCACCAGCAGGGAGCACTTTAAGACCCACATGCAGGGAGCAATGGAAGACCCACATCGAGGGAGCACTGGAAGACCCACATGGAGGGAGCACTGGAAGACCCACATGCAGGGAGCACTGGAAGACCCACATGCAGGGAGCACTTTAAGACCCACAGGCAGGGAGCACTTTAAGACCCACAGGCAGGGAGCACTGGAAGACCCACATGGAGGGAGCACTGGAAGACCCACAGGCAGGGAGCACTGGAAGGCGCACAGGCAGGGAGCACTGGAAGACGCACAGGAAGGGAGCAGTGGAAGACCCACATGCAGGGAGCACTGGAAGACCCACATGCAGGGAGCACTGGAAGACCCACATGCAGGGAGCACTGGAAGACCCACATGCAGGGAGCACTGGAAGACCCACATGCATGGAGCACTGGAAGACCCACATGCAGGGAGCACTTTAAGACCCACAGGCAGGGAGCACTGGAAGACCCACATGGAGGGAGCACTGGAAGACCCACAGGCAGGGAGCACTGGAAGACCCACAGGCAGGGAGCACTGGAAGACGCACAGCCAGGTAGCACTGGAAGACCCACATGGAGCACTGAAAGACCCACATGCAGGGAGCACTTTAAGATCTACCGGCAGGGAGCACTTTAAGACCCACAGGCAGGGAGCACTGGAAGACCCACATGGAGGGAGCACTGGAAGACCCACAGGCAGGGAGCACTGGAAGATGCACAGGCAGGGAGCACTGGAAGACCCACATGGAGCACTGGAAGACCCACATGCAGGGAGCACTGAAAGACCCACCGGCAGGGAGCAGTTTAAGACCCACAGGCAGGGAGCACTGGAAGACCCACATGGAGGGAGCACAGGAAGTCCTACATGGAGCACTGGAAGACCCACATGCAGGGAGCACTGGAAGACCCACAGGCAGGGAGCACTGGAAGACGCACATGCAGGGAGCACTGGAAGACCAACATGGAGCACTGGAAGACCCACATGCAGGGAGCACTTTAAGACCCACAGGCAGGCAGCACTTTAAGACCCACAGGCAGGGAGCACTGGAAGACCCACATGCAGGGAGCACTGGAAGACCCACATGCAGGGAGCACTGGAAGACCCACATGCATGGAACACTAGAAGACCCACATGCATGGAGCACTGGAAGACCCACATGGAGCACTGGGAGACCCACATGCAGGGAGCACTGGGAGACCCACATGCAGGGAGCACTTTAAGACCCACAGGCAGGGAGTACTTGTTACGTATGAACACCAACCATAGAATGAAAGTAAAATTGGTCTATATCCGTTCATCAGTTTTTGAGATGTTACCATTTGAAAACTGTGCTGGTGGGCATCGAAAAGTTAACATTTAGAGATAGGTTGGCTGTTTACACTCTAGAGCTAGAAATTCATGAGTTCTGCCAACTACATTTGAAGTTTTCAAGATTATGATTGATGATGAAGGGCATCAATATTTTTCGGACAAATCGGTATAATTCTCAAATTCGGCACAGTGAAAAATGTGTACACCCTGGCTCTCCTGCATGAGGCTCAGTCTACATTTAGGCTCAAAAGCATCGAAAACTGCTCCTCTTGGTCCCTGTACTCTTGAGACGTGGGGTTCACTGGTCTGGCAGGGACCAACCAGTAACGTACATGCGGCTGCATCCCAAACTGGAGCCATTCTGTTGATCACAGCAAACTTTCATCATGGTCACTACAGTGGAAATATTGAGCATTGGTTGATGTTATTTTGACTTCCTGTCTAACAATACTTTGCCAAAGCTGTGAGTAAAGAATTGTGTGTTTCATTCATCCATGTTCACTGCAGTGGTTAGGTTTCTGCATCCTTTATATATTATTTCCTTGTATGATATGAATGTCATAGAAATAATAGTAAATTCAATGGAAATATGTTTATTGTTGAATTCAAATGGAATTCAGTTAGTTTGTGTCTCACATTTACACAGATGCTAGTGTACATGCTGTTGGTAGCACTACTAAACATCTGGTAAGAATTCTGTGTAATAATCCTACTCAGAATAGAGTACAGATTGCATCCATTTTCTCTTTAATTGTGTTGCAGTCTTGCTCGTTGCCTCACCAGAAACTTTCACCCAGGGTTTAATTTGACTCATCTTAATTGTTCGGCTTTACGCTGTCAGCACCCCAAGTCTCAGCTTGTTGGTTTACCTGTGTGGCTAGCATACAAGTTCTGTTTAGGTCATGACTAATGAAAACACACCTCACCTTCTTCAGTCTGCAGACACCTTGCCAGCCCGAGTTAAAAATTATTCAATTCTCAATCCACTTGCCCTAAGACACAAAAGCCTATCCTTCCATCTCTGCTTCTGAATACCTGTGCTCTCTACCTTACTGGCACCGTTATATACTATTGGCACCATTGGTGATAGGTCATTTTCTGTCATAGCTACCAGCGCTTAGAAGGACCTCCGGGTGACCAAAAGTCCCTTCGACACACTCAAGTTTTAATGTGTTTCAAAAACACTTATCTTTGTGAACATTGTGGCCCACAGCATACACCATCTACCCTGAATATTGCAGTTCTCTGGTACAGTAGATCATATACGTCATATAACCTATGGCTATGACTATATTAACCTTGAACCATGTTACACTGCAAGAAAGCACCAGAAACGGAGTCTCGCCGGGCAGTAAAGCCCTGGATTTTGTACTGAAACCGACAGCTTTAAACTGGAAAATGGAGTTTGGTAAATGATGGTTATTGGCCTGGCGCCTCTTCTCTGCGTGGTGCTGACTGCACTGCATTTTAGCTAACAGTGGGGGTCACTAAAGAGGCCCATGGTAACCTGCTGTGAACTATCTATTCCATCACGTGTGACAACAGGGACTTCCTCTAAAAACAGGTAACCATGGAAACAGTGGGTAGGCTAATGATAGGGGAGTGGGAATGTGTTATGAATCTGTGGACCTTGTCAGACAGCTCCAGGAAAGCACTGCGGCCCTCATTCATTCTAACTCAGGTGTAAATCCTCATTTGGGCAGAAACTCCTGTTTGAGCACTAATTCAGATTATAGGGGCGATATTTATGTTCCACACACAAAGTGCACCAGGTGCAAACATGGTGTACGTTTTGTGGGAAAACTGTGCAAATGCCAATTTTTGCACCTTTAAATGGGGAAAGCGCATTACCAGATCATCTCCCAATCTAAATGTGTAATCTGGAAGTGGTGTAGTAAGTATGCACCTGGTAAATACCACACCAGGCAGTGTCAGTGTTTCCCACAATTAACTGGATTGTGTAGATGTTAGAGTGAGGCCCTGGGACCTCATCGGTGTATGGAGTGGACATTGGATGCATTCGAATGCACCAGATCAGAATGCAGGCCCCACGTGCAAGCCTGTCCCTGTCTGCTGCACGCTCTCACATTCACTATTAGAGTCTATTGCAAGTAGAGGAACATCGGGGTAGACTTTCAAACATTTTGCGCTGGGTTAGCTTCACAAAAGTAACGCTAACCAGCGCAAAATGTTTTTTTACCAATTTACAAGTTTTGCACTGGAAAGTACCATACAAATAACACAAAACAGCACAAAGCATTGTTTTGCGTTACTTAGCACCAAGGGGGCGTTGCATGGGTAGTACATGGGCGTTCCCATGCAACCACCCACGCCCTTTGATGCAAACCCTATCTACAAACAATTGTAGACACGGTTCATCACGAAAAGCTAACGCCATCTGAAAGTAGGCGTTAAGAGGAGAAATGTTTTCATTTCTCCTTTCTTTACCTACTTTGCATGCATGCTGCATTGTGCAACACACATACAAAGTGGGAATTTGTTTTAGACTTGCTAGGCATAATATTTTGTATATTGCTGTACAAAACCTATGCTAGACTCAGACACGTACCCTATTGCTATAGCGCTAAGGTGTGTGCTGGCGCACGGCAGTTGAAATCAGCGCCGGCTCTAGGGAGAGGGGAGGAGAGAGCCATAGCTCTGTAGATATGGCGCTCTCCTGCTCCCTCCCTGTCACACAACGCAGCGCAACATCTTTGGGGGCTGCGTTGCGTGCATTTTTTGAAAATCTGGCCCATCGTGTTAATGAGGTCACTGAGCGCGCGCTGGCCTCAAACTCTTTAGCAAGGAAGGACTCTGTCCATTATGTTTCAGTAAAATGTTTGCCATCCACAGGAGGTGTTAAAGGAGCCGAGAGTCGGAAGGCACGGCTAGAGTCTCTTCCACATTAATTTGTTTTAATTCTGCAAATGTCTGGCCTATAATTGAGTTCATGGCCTTCAGAAGTGCACCTAGCGAGTCCACCAGCTGTGAGTCTGTGACGTGGCACTGCCACGTGCTGCACGAGCACCACCTCAGTCACTGAAAGCTTTTCATCAATTTGCTTGATTAAGTGAAACTATTTATGGAAAGGCCATAGCTGTGCGCAGTGTACTTGCATGAAGGTTACAACGATGACAAAGGTATCCATTAAGCAACGTGATTGGTTCAGGATTTAGTAACTGATAATACACAATTCCATTATTGGAGGTAAACAAAACATACAATATGAAAGCAAAAATAACTGTGGAGTATCAAAGCGTCAATTATGGAACGATTAGATGGAAACAGGTGTTGAAGATGAAGCAAAGGTGTTTCAATAATTGATATAGCGTCAACAGTAAGTTTGATAGCCATCCTTTCTAAAGAAAAACAATCACTCAGTTCATGACGACAGCTATGAACACAAGCAACAATAGATCAATAATACACTGGAAACATTCAGGGCCCTGTCACGATGTCATCTGCTCTGCGACAGCACAGAAGGGGTCTGTGGCCTTTTTTGCCGTTTAGAGTGCATATATTACCTCGAAATATCTCCGAGTTAATATATGGTTTGCTGACAGCAGAGCTCGGAAACACAGAGCAGCAATTGCCTCTTTGTGTTTTCGAGCTCTGCTGTAAAAAAACACATGCATTAACCCGGAGATAGTTTGAGTTAATGTATGCGCTGAAGAGCTAAAAAGATGAGCACAGATCCCTTCCACGCTGGTACAGTGCAGAAAACAGGACCATGGCACGGCCCTTGACATTTACCCATGGAGGACTGAGGACTGAGACCACCAAGCAAGGAAGACATGTTGTGGGTGGGTCAGAGTAAGACAGGAAACTTACAAGATAAAACTGTACTGGGAGATGACAGGCCAGACGAAGGATAAGATAATGATATGGGACTGGTCAAGAAGAGAGGACAATAGGATATGGCATTGAGATTGTCATCCCCTTCAAATTAATCGAGTTCTGGGACTCTCATCCCGCCACGTTCCATTAAAAAATTCAGGTCTCGGGTAGCAGGGACTTTTCTTCATGTCTCCATACTGCTCATGTTCAGATAGCTGGGACGAGCTTCTTATCGGCCACTTTTGTCACCATTGAGTACTTTAGGCCAAATGCATGATCAGGCTTTTCGCAATTAGAGGTACAAGTTGTGCACTGACTTTTTGCGACTTACCTGCCCTTTTGCACTGCAACCTATATACTAATAGGTCGCTTTACATTTGCCCTTTCGCAGGTGGTCACAGATTGACCTACCTCATGAATATTAATCAGTCAGGTTGCTGTTTGTGACACCCTAAGATTGTCTACCAATTTCTCCATCTCTGCAATCTCATTGCCAAATGGAAAACATTTTTCAGAGCAGCCCATGTTCCTTTAAGGAACAGGTGCTGCTTGAATTTTTTTTTCCTTTTTGAGAAGACATCCGGAGCAGGCCATTGTCCCCTGGATCACTGCCTGCACCCCCCAGACCAAACACGAGTCCCAAAGGGAAAGCTGTCCCTCTTCCTTTGAATCTACTATGGTTGTTCTGTCACTTAACAATCCTACTATTGATCCTAATGATCTCTGTAACATTCGGGCAATTTCCCTGCTCCTGTTTTTCTCTGAAATACAGGAGGGTACTGTCTTTTGTATTTTTGTTTTTTTTCTTCAGGCCAATGGTTAGTTTCAGCCAGTTGGTGCTTGTGGGCCCCACCGACACTCATTTTTGGGGGGCGGAACTTATGCTGCTGGCATCCTGTTTGCAGTCCTGACTGGACCTCACAAACAAAAAGCGCAATCCTCATTAGAAGCCCTCGCCCCACTCCAACATCAACCCTGTACATGCAGGAAACAGGCAGAGCTAGTGTTGGAAGTGGGCGGAGCCAGCAAGGTGAGTGGGTGGTGCCAGTTGGAGAAGTGCGCAGGCCAGTGGGGAAGTGTTTTTTTATTTTATTTATTTATTTGACAAAGTACTGATTCAACCTAATCTTCTATTCTTTTTCGTCCTGGCTTGTCTACTTATTCGACACTTCTCTCTCTGTCCACTACTCTACTTCACGCAGGTCACTATAAAATGTCTTCTGTTCTTACGCTCCTTGATATCTCAGCTGCGTTCAACACAGAGGATCATTCTGTCCTTATTCGTTGTCTCTAAACTTGGGATTCTTGGCACTATTCTTCAATGGACCTGCTCCTATCTTTTTGATCGCTTCTTCTGAGTTTCCTGGAAGGGGGCTGTAGTTCTCTGTTCTGTTTGATGTCCCCCAAGTCTTGGAGCTTCGATCTTTACTGTTTTCTGCCTGTAGGATTCCTGTAGTCTCCATTATTTCCTCTTTGGATTTCATCTTATCATTTTATGCAAACAACACCCAAATTTAGTTTGACTTCTCTTTGTTGATTGACTCTCTCTGTAATCAGCGCACGTCTTACCTTTCTGCAGTTGAAAACTGGGTGTCACTGCATTTTCTAAAACTCAGTCCTAAGAAAACTAAGTGACCCCTTCCAGGCTGGAAAGAGGAATGAAAGGTGTTTATGAATGCCCACAGATATAAGTGTTTGTGGCGTTCACTAATTTCCAAGGCTAACCATGCCTTGGAAATCTCAGGGATGGCAATATTTCCACCTCCTGAGTGGGACTCACTTGTGTCGGAGATTTCCACACTCATACAACTGCCAGGAATCCATTTGTGAATACTTGGCAGATGTAAGTGAGTTAAACCTGGTCATAGACGTATGTTTATGACCAACTATACCTATGTGAATAGACCCAAAGTGTCCAACAAAAAGGGATATGTCAGTGAAAAGTGTCTCCAGAGCCCTGGCTAACTCTGGTCACCTATTTCCTGCTCTTTGCGAATTTTGTTGAAAAAAGACTTCCACTTGTGTTAAAACATGCACTGAGTCCCCGGTGCTACTTTAAGTCTGGCAGTGCGCCACAGATATGACTCCATTCTTAAGGCCAAGAGTTTCTTCTTGATTCTTTGTAATTTTTGGCTCTCCTGCTGGGTTAGCTAACTGTAACCAGGGAATAGCAAGGTTGTTGCATCCTACAATTTTGCATTTCTCTGTTTGCCACCTTTAGAACTATTACATTTAATCACACTGGCTAACACAACCATCACTGTCCATTTCACCTCTGTATTTTTCTGTGCACTCTCTGTGGGCAGTGGGAAACATCCTTTACCATGCATCCATTACAACGCGGTATGTTACATCGCGGTTTTGACTACGCAAGTCGTTACATCGACTTGCACTGGAGGGCGCTCTAGACTAAGGAATAGTGTAATTTACTATTCCAACACCTTCCCTACTGTACATAGACTGGAGTTGGAATAGTAATTCACACTGTCCCTAAGTCCAGCGCCCTCCAGCGCAAGTTGATGTAACGACTTGCGTTGTCAAGACCGCGATGTAACATACCGCATTGTAATAGAACGCGTTGTATCGTCATACATCCGTGGGCAGTCTGTAGAATTTGCTAACCATCAAGTGGTTAGGAGGTCCAGTAGGAAGGCTTCACTGCATCAAAAATCTCTGGATGATGTCAGAAATCGACCCTTCAGACAACCAAGGCACTGCAAATTACTATATGTGGGCAGAGCATGCCTCATCTTCCAAATATTCAATGTGGGCCTGTAGGCACAATAGGGAGATAATTGCACAACCTTAGAATTCTTAATGCAACATCCGCTCGGCTGACAAGTTTAGCACTTGCAATTCTTATCCTAGCCCCTTGTAATGTTTGAAGGCATCTACCTTGGCTAATGATGTTGTACGACAGTTGTAGCTCCAATCAGGACGATGTTGTTTTACGGGAGTTGCAGCCCTGATTGGCCAGCTTAAACAGTTGCAGCCCTGATTGCGCTAACAGGTCATTACACAGAGTGGATCCTGCCAGGAACCTGGTATGAGAGACCAGGGCACACCCATAGCACTACTCACTCTCTCTCAGCAGTCCATTTCCTCTGGATGTCCCACAGTCCAAGGCATGCTGGGCTTCAACTCCTGGACAATCTCTCCTCCTGCAGGGTCAGGCAGACTCCTCCACTCTTTCAGCATGCAGGCACGCTTCTAGGCTCTCAGGCAGACCCTAAGCTTCTTCAGCAGAAAGCACTCTCCCCTAACTTTTGGGAGATGACTGTAAGACAGACACAAGCTGTGGTCACACAGTAGCCCTTCAATTACTCTGCTCACGAAGGTCTGGAAAGACTTGGAACTGGAACAAAGTGGGAGGTTTGGATTCCACTTATTTACATATTTCTAGATAGGGGATGTAGATCCACTATCTCAAACCCCAGGACCTATTTGGGTTGGCTCTTCTTCAAGTGTCTTTCTAAGACTGTGATGTTTCTCACAGTAGATAGCACTGGGGCTGTCTCCAAACTGGAGCACCCATAACACAGGTACACTGAAGTGCTAGGTTTCTGCACCTGTACTGTGATCTGCTCAGCTGAAGCAGTAAACAGGGATAGATAAAAGGTCAGGCATGACCAACAGGGATAGATAAAAGGAAAGGGATGACCCGGAAACGTCCTCACATTAAACAGAAACTGCAGGCCCACCCCTACCCCTACTATCAACCAAATGGCAGTGCTCAGGAAGACTAACCCACAGTCCTTTGCTAACGAAAGTACTTATGGAAATTGTAAAGATAGCCCCCTCGCAATCCTCCTCACTTCAGTGTCTGGATCTCCACCCTCCACCCACAGGAATGCAGGCAGTACATTTCTGCTGTCTGGTGAAGCTATCCACATCCTCCATCCTGTGATATACCAGGCCAAGGATATCCAAAATGCATCCCACTGGCCTCAGCCCTCAGGCTCATACACACACATACATGGGCTACACACAGCACAGAGGTGCACATACTAGACATACACAGGATGAGGGCGCTAGGCATGTACATAACAGCAGAATCTTACACAATAGAAGATGGTGTGCCACGCTTCCAGTGGTACAGGACAAAAGGTGTGGTCATACTATTAATCTTCCAAAACCCAGTATTTATGCACTATACCTAGGACAGCGGCAGCAGTCCTCTATGTACAATAGTACACACTTGGTCTGCCCCTTCAGGTCACTGGACAGGACCAAGACCTCACCTAGTCAGGGACAGGCCTAGGCCTCTGGACACCTGCTTAGGCTAGTGTGATGCCATGGCCAACATAGCCAGGATATCAGATATATCCTGGCATTTAGGGAAAGGGAAGAAACCATTACAGCATGCAGGCGACATTCTGTCACCACACCTGTTGTCCTGTCTCCAAGTTTCTTTTGTCTGAAGTCCCACTGAGTGGAGTGGGCACTCAACTTTAGCCAGGACTCATGTTCCAGTGGATCTTGTTGATGGTCAAAGTGTTTTCAATGTGATCCTTGAATGCACTGTGAACCAGTGGAATGCTTTCCGAGCAGGCTTCCTGCTATCACATTTACGAAGGTTTAGGCATTTGTGTAGCAACCGTTATCATTTGACAGTGGGCGTTTTTTGGGGACCCTCTTTTAGACTATTGCAATATTACAGCTTCCCACTTACTAGGTCCTATGTCAGCTCTACATGGGGACTTGTTTGCAGGAGTGGGAGAATTTACCTGAATATAAACAATTGTAGACTGTCATTTTTGAGTATACTGTGTTTTGTTATGCAAATTAAGGTCTGTGTTGATTATATCTCCCATAATTAATCCTTATTGTGAGGTGTGGGGGAATCCCAAGGCTGTAGAACCAAATTTTTACATTTATTTAAGATTTTTATTCTGAGCTCTATGCCACTTCTGATGCCATACATACAAATCGTCATCAGAAAGACAGCGCGATACAGTATTAAAGAGAGATTGTGCAAATCAGGAAATCAGTACGGGGCTTCCAACAGAGGAATTTACAGAACGTTTCAGGCCTTTTTTACTTTCAAATAGGCTTGTTTAGATTGTAGTCTATCTAGCAAAAATAAATACATATGTAATATACACTAAAATACAACGTATATGACGATGAAAATTACACTACTGATAAAATAAAGACATTAATACAATTAAATAACACCATATAGAAATGGCCACATCTAAATATCTCATGTCCACCAATAGGGCTTTCACTGATTCTCATATAGACTTTAAGAAACAACATCCTATGGATAAAGATAACACACAGCCTAACAGTATATGCAGACATATATATTTTAACTTAAAAGAACATCAACATTTTCCCTTGTTTAAGTTTTGTTGGTATCAGGGTTGGGCCTTATTGATGTCTTGAAGAAGAATGCCCTCCCCTGTATACAAAAGGGAGAGGTAGAGGGAAATACATCAGAGATGCCCTCCACTCAAACCATTAAACATAAACATAGCCCATTGTGCATCTCACACACCTAATTCATGACTGCCAGTTAGTAAAGGGTGGCAATGAAACATGTCCGCCATTCTAAATAAAATGGTCTAAACATGGTTTGCTGTTTTTAATCATGAGTGTGGGCATATGAAACTAAAGACAGTTGCTACGTGCCGCACACAAATAATTTGTAGTACTTTTTCTGGTGAGGAATACTTTCTCCTCCCTATATAGGGCCCAGGGAGGATTTCTTTGAGATGTGTGCCTTACACAATAGGGTTATATAGATAACACACACACACACAACATTCTTCTGATCCTGTTCGGGTGTTGGTTCCTCCGTATATATAGAAAAGTTGCGATGATGACAAAGTGAGCATATTGGTGAGAACCTACTGATTGGCTCGATGGTGGTTGCTTACGTGAGGCGCTTCAGATATTTTTTATACATATTTACATCTATCTTTTGTACATATGGTTTCTCTCTAGTCGCAAGACATGTCTTTTTAAATGCAGCACATATACTGGGGATGTTCCTAGATAGAAACTAGAACCGTTTTTCAGCCTGATGAAAAATAAGGGGATCCTATGTATCAAGAATTAGGTGTGTTAGAAGCACCAGGGACTTTGTTTGTGATTAAATTAGAAGAATGCCCTGCCCCCAATTGCTTTATCTATTCTATTACAGATCCTTCCATTGGCCATCCTGGAGTCAGAAGTAGTGGAGCTGCAGAGTAAACAGAGTGAGCTTGTATGGGCGCGATGCAAGGCCAAGCAACATGATTTTGAAAGCTCAGAGACAGAGCCAGGCTAGCATACCTGTCTCTCTGCGCTTACAAAATCCTGTTGCTTAGCCTTGACTCATGCCCATGCAAACTCACACTGTTTACCCTACAAAGCCATTAATTTTGACTTGAGGATGACCAATGAAGGGATCTTTAATAGATATAGCAATAGAAGGCAGGACATTCTTGTTCAAGACGTGGATAAGGTTGAGGCAGGATATGAATGGGGACGCCACCTCCATAAGTTTACCATTATTAAACTGCATAATGCTGGCCAATTGGCATTTTATTAGCTTTGGAGTTTGTTCATTAAGTTGAGATCTGAGGGCCTGATTCACAAAGGTAAACTTACAGTTTTGTGTACGTTTACAATTGTTTGATATTTACAAAGGGATTTACAAGTAGTATCTTTACGAGTACGGAGTATCAGCAGCACATAAAGAGACCTATCATTTTATGTACGGAGACTCCGCACTCGTAAAGGTACTACTCATAGATTGTTTTGTGAATAGCAGAAAATCGTAAACTTAAACACAAGTGTGAGTTTACCTTTGTGAATAAGGCCCTAGGTGTCTTAATTTCATTAGTGCCCATGTCAACTGTAAATATTTCCTAAGATGATTGGCTCTATTTTGTGGGCTGATGTATTTAAGATGTCAAACGTTTGTTTGTTAATCTTAAACCCTGATATATTTTCAAAACTGTTTCATAATTCCATTAGTGTAGGTATTGAAGATTCAGGCTCTTTTAGTGTCATCAATATATCATCAGCAAAAAGGCTTATGTTGATTCCTCTCCCAAAGTGAACCAGGTTATGTTGGGGTGTACACTAATTGCGAAACCTAATAGATCTACAGCTAATGCAAGCAGAGCAGATAGAGGACACCTCCCCTGTGTCCCCAAAAGCTGTCAAACCTAATTCAACTGAATCTGACCCTGGCAGTCGGAGCCTTATAGTTAGCCAATATACATCCCATCATCTTCCGTCTTTGGGAAAGCACCAACCTTCATGGCCAAACACTTTCTTAGTGTCAATGGATATCAAGTGCATCAGGATATTTATCCTCATTGCTTTCTCCACCAGATGTACCCATATTGTGGTGTTTTTTCTTCCCTACAGGTGTTCATCAAGTCTACCTAACATGGGGGCATATTAGCAAGACCGGCGATAAAATTATCGCTGTTTTAGCGGCAGGAAACTGCCGCTAAAACGGCGATAATGGGCTTGCTAATATGCGTTATAGAATTCCAATAGAAGCCCATGTTAGATGTGCAGGACATCTAACCTGGGCTTCTATTGGAATTCTATAACGCATATTAGCAAGCCCATTATCGCCGTTTTAGCGGCAGTTTCCTGCCGCTAAAACTGCGATAATTTTATCGCCGGTCTTGCTAATATGCCCCACGGTTCTTAAGAAAGACATTAGATCATCCTTCCTGTTGACTAGAAACTTGGTAAAAATCTTTACATCTGTGTTCAACACTTCAGTGGGCTTGAATGATGCACATTCCTCACGGATTTTCCCTTTAGGAATAAGGATAATATCTGCTTCTTCCATGGATTGCATCACCCTGCTTCCTTTCGTAAATGTATTGAAAAGAGTTGATGATTCTATGCCCAATTATGGTGGATTAGTATAAAGAATCCCACCGGAAAACTGTCAGAGCCTGGTGTTTTTTTGAGGACTCATGGCTTTACGCACTAGAAGCACTTCTGTTTTGCCGATGAGAGCCTCTACCTCCTCAGTGCATTCCCTTACTATTGCCGGGATTCCAGACTCCCAAGCAAACACATGTATGCCTTCCTGACAGTCCAACCCCATGCAAATACAGTGTCTGAAGAAAGCTTTTGAAAGGGTTTTGTTTGTCATGTTTCAAAGTGCCCCTCCCTCAGCAGAGTCCTTGAGGCCCTTAATCTGAGTTTTAGAACTAAGTTCGCGAAATGCCAGACTAACATGGTGCCTATTTTGTCCACTTCTCATATGCTAGTTATTTCAATTTGAGCAGTTTCAGTTCTGCTGTATTCTTACTGAGGACTGACAACTGCCCTCTCAGAATTGACAATTGCCTATGGCTAGCGCATGTGGAGTGTAGTTACTCCAATTCCTCTAGCTCTTTTATTTCTGTCATCAGTTTATCCTCCACTAGTCATCTGTCCCTGGTATATCTGGCTTCTATAGTGATTTCTAGCTCCATCATGGCCATCTTGAATGCATCCCAGAACTCCGCTGGAGTGGTGTCCTTGTTTCTGTGAAAGTATTCTTCAATCCCCTTGACAAGTTCTGACTTATTTGCAAGATCTTTGAGGAAACCCATGTTTAACCTCCAGGACCTCCTTGAGCTTTGCCTTCCCTTCCCATGCCATGTCACTTGAGTGTGGCCATTATCTGAAAGTGATCTAAGAGTGACACCTCCACGATATGTGTCTTCTCCATAGGGCAATTTGGACCATGCGTCATAAATATTTAGTCAATGTGAGAGCATGATGCATGTGAGTGAGAATATAAGGTATAGTCTTTCTCTTCACTGTGTGGAGCTCACCATGTATCCTTTAGACCCGGTGCATGTCATTTTCCCTTTAGGGATTTTGACCTCATCCCTGCAGACATGTTCAATCCCATCCCTCCCCTCCCAATACCAGGTCCAGGATTATCTTACCTTCACATGTTTTAACACATTCTTTTAGAATCCCCTTCAGAATTTGATCCTGCCTACAATTGGGAGTGAATACTTTGGTCAATGATATGGGTTGTTGTTGGAATTGCAGCTGTACCTTTTACCCTCAAAGTCTCATTTTGTCTTGGGGTTGTCCAACACTAGGTTTTGTTTACATAGTATTGCCACTCCAGTCGTTTTCATGGGATCTGATGCCTAGTACGGCATTGGGTATAAATTGTATCTCATGCGGAGTTGATCTCTTTACATCAAGTGCGTTTTCTGCAGTAAGATTGTGAAAGGCAGCGAGTCTTCTAAGACCCTCAATGCTGCCCGGTGCAGGGTTCCACCTCTAATTCACTTTGGGTTCGCTATCAAAATAATGAGGCAAGCGCTGGAAACTGGAAGACAAGAAAAAGGTTTATTTCTCATGAGGAGATCACGTCAACTGCAGACACCGGGATGTCTGAGGAGGTGTTCTGCTGATAACTCCTTTGGCTCTTCCTTTTATACAGGTTTGACACAATGCATTGGTTTCATCAACATGGTTACACAAGCTTGGGGTCCCCGCCCGGGCAGGTTGTCACACAAGCCCAACAGTAATTCTCTTCCCACCCAGGTCAAACAGACAATCTTATCTTGCAGCTGGACCTTGCTTCAGGGTCTAAAACATGTGAGACCGGCCAGATCTAAGAGTCCGTTCTGTTGATAAAAACAGGTCCCATTGTTGGTAACAACAAGTCTTGCTGTTTGCAGTGCAATAAATCATGTTGCAAGAGTCTTTTGGTGTTTGGAACCTGTTTGTGTAACTAGGTGCAGTGAGGGGTAGAGTGTCCAAAGGTTTGCCTGAAAACAGAGATGAGAGGAAAAACGAGTTTGTGGCAGCAAGTGGCGCTGAGGTTTGTTGCGGCAAATAGAGTTTATAGCCCCCAGCACACGTACCAGGTTGGTCAGAGGGTCAGAGGGATGCTAGTAAGGGCAGGGTGAAACAAAGGTGACCAACAGAGTACAAAATGGCTGTGATAGATTAAAATGACTGCAACTTATGTGCACATAGAATTCCACCAGACAAGATGGCGCAGGTAATGTTCACGATTGTCGTTTTGCTTTTAACAGTGGCCCCTTTGAACATAACTAGCCAGCTTGTCAGTCTATTTCGATCTCCATAATGTCCTGTATCTCTTGATCATACATTACTCTCATTTTTGTTAGCTGAGTGTCCATAGTCTTAGGGTGCAAGGTAGTTATGCAAAGAGAACACAAAGGTGGTATACAGTGTATACCCAAACAACAACCACATATTGTCAATACTGGGACCAAGAGAATCATTGATATTTTCCAACCCCACTCCTTCAAGATGCCCCAAAGCCAACTTCCAATTGTCCAAGTCTCTGATCCTTGATGAATTTCTGAAGATAGTCTATGGAGATGTTCGATTGCTTCATAGACAGAAGGTGAATTATCAGGAATGTATACACAGCAGCTGGCACCGATGATGCGGCATGCTCCTCCACGGTCCGCTAGTACCACGTCCAGGACCATGCGATTTTGCAGGGTAACCAGACGGATCGCTTGGAGCTCAGCAGTGTTGTTGGTGAGGATGCCAGCAGTGACGTTCAGGGCGGTCTCTACCGCTTGGGACAGATGTCTGATGGCTCTGCTGTTTGCCATCGGACCCCATAGCGGGACGAGCCCTTTTGCTGCGTCGAGGAACTGTGATGAGGCAGAGTCTGCTTGATCAATGTCTTTAGAACGCTTTTCTTGATGATGCTCTGCAGGGGCTGTGTAGGTTGGTGGCAAAACAAAGGCAATGTAGCACGTGCCCCCCAGTTTCTTGGGAGCCAGGTGTAGGCTTTGGTTCCACAAACAAAGTACATATTGGGTGATGCAACAAGCGCTGGGGGTTGGCAGTGTTCAAAGTCCTTACAATGCTACAGGTGCTGTGACCCACATTCTTAGTCCCACGGCCTTCAATGCATACAAGGCCAGAGACGTTCACCACAGATAGGGCCACAGTCAGTGTTGCAGCAGTTCTTTTCTTCAGGTAGGAAAATGTGGCTCTGTTAGGATTATTGAACACTTGCATTTCCACTCGTTCTTTGGAGGGGACATTAATCTGGAATGTCGCATTGAAGGTGTGAGGGAAGAAGGGGGCGGCTGTCCTTCCTGTTTTGTTTCGCCAGAACTCGTTGTAGAACTGGGCGATTGTTCCGTCGGAAGTGGCATTTTCTTTGTAACTTTCTTGTAGGAGCATCATCCAGGCAAGGCAAGATCCGTGAATAGAAAAGGGCGAAGGGATGAAAGGGATGGAATGTTCAGTGGCATGTGGTAATAGCCCACAGACCCAACAGTTGGTAGCATTGGTGGCAAGATTGTGCTGGTGCAACATCTGCACGAAAGAATTATTCCAGAATTCTTTGCGTCGTTCTCGGAGATGTGGCGGTAGTGATACCAGGTAGTGGTCTTTCTTGGTGGTTGGTTGCATGGTGGGTGACAATGTTCTGTATGCAGGTGCATTCTCTTCAATGATCCAGAGTGCGACCATTAGCAGGAGACAGGTGAGAAATGCGGCTACAAGTGCAATTGTCTTTGTGCTGTGCAGGTTAGCAGTCTTGGTGTCTTTGCGGTGGTTTTGCAGGGGTTCAGTTTCTTCCATCATCTTCGAGGAGCTCAACAACTGTTAGGACCACAGACTTTTGTCTGGCGCTTTCCTGGTAGCATTGTTTGACTGTGCTACTGATCTGAGACCTTGACTTAGTTAGTGGCCTGGTCGTTGGAGCTCCCTCCTTTCGTCGATCTTAGGTTGTACCCTTTCCTGGATGGCACCGTGGGGTCTGGAAATTCTGATAGTTCGAGGGTGTCTTCTTGTGGGTAGCAACTCAGAGCTGGTCGGTCTCTCGCGAGTACTTCCTCTTGCACCTCCACCCCTTCACAGGTTGCCAGGGTTGGAGGGACTCATTTGCAATGATGAGCGTGCAGCCAGTTTCGTTTTCCTTCCACTCGGAGGGCAGTTCGGGTGGTGATCAGGACTTGCCAGGGGCCCGTCCACCTAGGCTCCAGATTCTTCATTCTTTGGAAGTTGCGAATCAATACATGGTCGCCTGGCTTTATTTCATGTCCCGGGCCCCTGGATACGTCAGGCAAGGCTTGCTGCACCTGTTGGTGGATAATTGTTAGCTCGTTTGTCAATTTATGCAAGTAATCCGACATTAATATGTTCGGGACATCGTTAATGGAGGTGGGTCTTGGTGCCGCCCAAATGCTCATAGGCCTGCCGAAGACCACCTCATACGGGGTCAGTCGGTGTTTGGTTGGGGTGGAGCGCATCAATAACAATGCCAATGGGAGGGCGTCGGGCCATTTCAACCCGTTCGTGGCAACTATTTTGGCTAGTTTTAGTTTCAACGTTGCATTGTGTCTCTCTACCAGGCCCGCTGATTGGGGGTGGAAGACGGCATGGAACTTTTGTTTTACCCCCAACCCTCTCAGTATGTTCTGTATCACCTCGGCTACGAAGTGGGGGCCGTTGTCGCTCCATAAAATTCTGCAAAGGCCGTATCGGGGGAAGAACTCTTTCAGCAATACTTTTGCAGTGGCTAAGGCGGTATTGTCGCGGGTGGGATATGCCTCCATCCATTTGCTAAAAGCGCACACAACCACCAGGACATATTTTAGACCAAGGCATCTCTCTAGTTGAATGTAATCCATTTGAAGGATTTCAAAGGGGTGGTCAGGGACTCCAAACCCTCCCCGTGGTACTACTGTCCCCTTCCCTGGGTTGTGTTGTAGGCAGACTATACATTGTTGTACTAGGCGTTTTGCAGATTCTGCTATCTTGACGTTATGCCATACTCTGGTGATTAGTTCAATCATGGGGGTGGAGCCTATGTGTGCTGGTAAATGTGCCATGGTCAATATGGGGATGAGGTAGGCATTGGGTAACAGCCATTTATTTCCGTCTTTAGTTCTCCAGCAATCTTCCTCGTCTTTTAGTCCCACCTTTTCCCACTCGGTCAATTCGTCTTGTGTGCCTGTAGTCTGTATGTCCCTTACAGTGGTCCTAGCGTCAGTCCATCGTTCAGCTTGTGACCTGGTCACATACATTCGTGTCGTAGTTCTGTCTCCTGCCGTGGCTCGGGCAGTAACGTCTGCTAGTGCATTTCCCTGTCCAATGAGATCAGTCACTTTCCTATGTGCTTGGCATTTTATCACTGCTAACTTCTTGGGGAGGAGGACTGCTTGCGTCAAGGCGGAGACTAAATCTCCATGCAGGATGGGTGTACCGTGTGAAGTCAGAAACCCTCTTTCTTTCCATAAGATCCCAAAATGGTGAACCACCCCGAAGGCATATTGGCTGTCGGTGTATATGTTAACTGTCGTGTCAGTCGCTAAGATACATGCTCGTGTGAGGGCAATGAGTTCTGCAGCCTGGGCTGAATGTTGGGGAATACGGGCTGTTTCCAGAACGGTTCGGGCTGTGGTGACAGCGTATGCAGCTGAGGTGGTGCCATCGGGGAGTTTGATGCACGAACCATCCACCCATTGTTCTCCATCTGGTTCTAGAAAGGCGGTGTCTCTGAGATCTATTCTACTCTTTGTTTGTTCATCGGTTAGTGTCACACAGTCGTGTAGTGGAGTCACGCTAGGATCATTTTCGGGTAGGGGTAACAGTGTGGCTGGATTGAGGGTGGTGCATTGCTTTAGGGTAATGTGCGGTGCTAGCAGGGTCAACTCATATCCTGTCAGTCGGGCGCTAGTCAAGTGTTGGGTTTTGATCTGGTTTAGTAGTGTGTTGACTGCATGGGGTACTAAAACAGTGACTGGATTGGAGAGTACTATTCCTTCGCTCTGGCGTATCGATACTGCTGCAGCTGCCACAGCGCGCAGGCACACTGGCAGCGCTCTGGCTACTGGATCGAGGGTGGCAGAGAAATTTGCACAAGGGCGTTGTTTGTGACCAATTGATTGTGTTAGGACAGACAATGCACATCCTTCCCTCTCGTGCGTGTAGAGGAAGAATGGTTTGGAGTAATCCGGAGTTCCTAGGACAGGCGCTGAACAAAGGGCATTGCGTAGTTCTTTAAAGGCTGACTGGCATTCGGGGGTCCAGGGGAGAGGTGAGGGGATGTCTTTAGCTAGGAGGGAGAGAAGGGGTTTGACAATGAGTCTAAAGTTCGGTAACCACTGTCGGCAAAATGAAGTGAGACCTATCAAAGAGCGTACTTGTTTCTGATCTTTGGGGACAGGGGTGTCTAGAATTGTCTGGATCCTGTCAGGCGTGAGTTTCCTCCCTTCTTTGGATAAAAGGTGACCCAAATAGGTCACTTGTGATTTACAGAACTGCAATTTCTTTCGGGAGACCTTGTGACCATTCTCAGCAAGAAAATGGAGTAGTTTGATGGTGGCTGTGACGGCTATTGGTATGGTGTCCGCTGCTAGAAGGATGTCGTCTACATATTGTATTAGTGCCACTCCATCTGGCAATTGTATGGCGTCCAACTGTCTTTTAAGCGCCTGGCTATAGATGCTTGGGCTCTCAGTGTACCCCTGAGGTGCTCTGCAAAATCTGTACGAACGGGAGTTTAGGGTGAATCCAAATAGATAGCGGCTGTCCTTGTGTATAGGTATGGAAAAGAATGCGTTTTTGAGGTCAATTACAGTGAAGGTGGTGGCAGTGGAGGGGATTAAAGTCAAAATTGTCGTGATGTCGGAAACTACTGGGTATTGTGGCACTACGATTTTGTTTATCTCCCGCAGGTCAATGATGAAGCGGTAGGCTTTTCCGTCTCCCTCTCCCTGTCTCTTTACAATCGGTAGTATGGGACTGTTACAAACGTTGCTCACTACTTCCTCTACCACCCCTGCCTCTACCAAAGAGTGTATGATCTCTGTCAGTGCCTTCTCACCCTCTGGCGATATTTTGTACTGCGGTACTTTCGGTAGGGTTGCGTCCTGTCGTATTGTTACGTGTACTGGGTCAATCATCATTCGTCCTACGTATGAATCAGCCCTAGCCCATAAGTGTGATGGCAAAGTGTCCAGTAGGGATGCGTTAGTCTCGGAGATGGGAAACATGTGCTGAGAAGGGTTCTCTCTATGGCGCTGGGGGTTGTCATACAGGAAGACAGGCACTCCGTCTGGTGAGCATCTAATAGTCGCATGGAAGTGTTTCAAAAGGTCGAGACCCATAATGGTGTCTGGGGTGTTGGAAGAGAGGAGGAATGTCGTTTCGACGCTATTGTTGTCAAGGTTAAAAGGGATCGGTCGGGACAAAGGGTTGGTGGAGGGCGTACCGTCAAATCCTATTGAGGTCACATGTGAGCCTGACAAGGGTGCCCTTGGAATCAGTTGTTTGGATAGTGCACTACGTGTTGCTCCCGTGTCTACCAGAAATGGCGACTTTGTGCCCAGGACCTCAGCGGTAACATAAGGGCCTTGCTGATCAACATAGAGCTCGACTGGATCCCTCCCTTGCCCCTGGCTGTCCTATGCAAAGTCGTACGTATTGTCATAATCTGTCTGTTGGTACTGATTCTGTTTGGGATGGTCAAATGTGTTCACTCTTCCTGGCCTTTCCTCGCTTGCTTCACTCGCGTACCCTCTCCCACGTCCTCTTCCTCTCTGTCCACTTGCTATTTCCCTCGCCCCTCTGCCCCTACCAGCTCCTAACAAAGCCGGGTATTGGGTTTTCCAGTGTCCATATTCTTTGCAAAATGCACATTGATCCTGTCCTAGGTCTTGGCGTCCTACATATGATGTCGATGAATTGTTTCTAGGTGGCTGTACTCTAGGGGTATTCTGCTGGTATCCTCCCCTATATTGCTCCCTTCCTGTATTCGCCCCCTGGAGTTGTGCTACCATTACCCTTTCCTTCAAGTCCTTCTTTTTCCTTTCTGTAGCCCTGTCATTTTCGTTTCTCTGATGCTCATAGTACTGGGCCATTTGGAGAATGGCCGCCGGTTTAGATGCTGCCCAACTACTTTCGCTGGCTTGTAATTTCTGGGATACATCTGGCAGTAGTCCTTTGACATAGTTCTGCACAAATAAGTGGTGTCCGGTTGCGGTGGACATGTCTTGTCCACTGTAATCGGAGAACACCGTTTCAAATCTGGAGAAATACTCTGAGACATCCTCTTGTGGTTTCTGGCGGCACGCGGTTACTATGGACCAGTCTATCTTTTTCTCTGGGATCAGCGTTTTCACTTTCTGCACTATTTTGTCAGGGAGGTCCAATATTGCTTTAACCAGTTTTTGACCAGGGTTCCGCTGTTTATCTAGTGTGTTGAGTTGTTCCCAGGTATGACCAAGCAGTTCGGTATGGTCTATTTTCCTAATCTGTTTCCACACATCTGCTGGCAAACATAACCCGAAGAACAAGTCTATGTCGGCAAGTGTCATTATTGTTGATCCCAGAGCGGTACCTAGCTCGGTGTAAAGGCGGTGGGGTTCTTTCAGTAAATCCGGTAAAGATTTACGGAACGTCAAAATGTCCTGTCTGTCCCATGGTTGATACACCCAATTGTAGACCACCCTTCCTCTAGCGTCTTGATGGTTCATATCGTCATGAGTCCCTTGTCCTCTAGGAGGTACCCAATAAGGGGCAGCTTCTTTTATCGGCATCATGCTATCTGGTTTTTCCACCGGGGGTCCTGCTATCTTAGATGTCCTGTCCTTATCTATCCGTCCTTGTTCCACGAGGTGACGGAATACCTCCAGTGTGGATGAAAAGAGTTCTGTAACATCGTTGTCGCCTTCATCTCCGGTGTCTACCTTCCTATAGAGAGCCACTAGCCGCTCGGGCCCTACATCTTGGTACTTCTCTTCATATGCAGTAAGAGTGTGGTAACAGAGACGTACAATAAAGTATCGTTTGCGGTTTTCAACATAGGAGTTGCATATGTCAGTTACATACTCTTCTGTCTCCTTCCTATCTATGAGGGATTTAACTATTTTATCAATGCCTGCTCGCTCATTTTTACTTAATCGTGGGACCCTGGGCGCTCCTTTTTCTTTTGATCCTACCTCTACTACTGTATCCTTTGATGAGGCATTTGGTGTGGGTGACTCGGTGGGAGCAGAGGCGGTGGAGACTGAGGCGATCGTGCCATCTCCGGCTATACTTTGGTGGTCCTGGCGTTGTACTATGGGATGAGTAGGGGCGTAAGGGGATGGCATGTATATGATTGGGGGACCTAACAATAAATCATCATCTACCCTTTGTTTTGCTGGTAACTTGGGGTAAAGAGTCGAGGGCGTTCTAACAGGGCATTGACCTGATATTTTTGATTCCTGTTCCTTTTTATCGATTTCCTTTTCTTTTAGTGTTTCTTCTAATCTTTTACAGGCTTGGTAAGCTGATTTTTACGTTTCTTTATCTTGTCTAGCTTCGTCCCTTTTCTTTCTTTGAGCTGCCTCTTTTCGCCATAAACCAAAACTGTCAAACATGGCTGGTCTAGTTTTCTTTTGTGGAGAGCTAATTCTAACGTTTCTATTTTAGCGGGATCGAAAGATCCCGTCAGTGGCCACTGATTTACCCGGTCCTTCCTAGTGTATTTATGCCATAGTTTGCTATAAGCTACGGTGGCTAATCCATACTTTACGTACATGTCCTTGTTAGGGGTGCCTTCCGGCGGTGCCGGCTGACTGACCTCTAACGAACGGTCTGGTCCAAAACAATTACAATCAAACAATCTAGAGAAAACAGGCATGACGTATTTATCGGTCAAAAATGAATATCTCAATCAATCAATTTAGACAAAAAGTCTGCACTACCTGTCCTTCGCTGCCTGCAAAGAGAGAGAATATTCCTATTCTTCGTTGTTTGCAAGCAGGGAAATGTCGCAAATAACTCAATATCAAAAAAGGAATACTAGTATTTCAATCAAACTATTCAATCAATCAATCAATTTAAGTCGTTTTTTCACGACCTTACCCGGACCGTATGGACGGTTCTTCGTCTTCCCCTTCCAGCGCCTGGTTGTCCTCTCACTCCAACAATCAATGCGGCGTTCCTCTAAGGACCCAGTCAGGACCGCAGGTCACTCGAGAGAGGTCCGTTCGGAACCGGTGAAGTTCAGTCGATCGGCAGCCAGACAAGGGTCTTCTCAGGCAGGTATACCCCAATCGTTTAGTCGTTCACTCCGTCGTTAGGACCTCTCTACCGGACCCACGCGTCGCTGATGGGCCCCCACGTTTGGGCGCCAATTTGTGAAAGGCAGCGAGTCTTCTAAGACCCTCAATGCTGCCCGGTGCAGGGTTCCACCTCTAATTCACTTTGGGTTCGCTATCAAAATAATGAGGCAAGCGCTGGAAACTGGAAGACAAGAAAAAGGTTTATTTCTCATGAGGAGATCACGTCAACTGCAGACACCGGGATGTCTGAGGGAGGTGTTCTGCTGATAACTCCTTTGGCTCTTCCTTTTATACAGGTTTGACACAATGCATTGGTTTCATCAACATGGTTACACAAGCTTGGGGTCCCCGCCCCGGGCAGGTTGTCACACAAGCCCAACAGTAATTCTCTTCCCACCCAGGTCAAACAGACAATCTTATCTTGCAGCTGGACCTTGCTTCAGGGTCTAAAACATGTGAGACCGGCCAGATCTAGGAGTCCGTTCTGTTGATAAAAACAGGTCCCATTGTTGGTAACAACAAGTCTTGCTGTTTGCAGTGCAATAAATCATGTTGCAAGAGTCTTTTTGGTGTTTGGAACCTGTTTGTGTAACTAGGTGCAGTGAGGGGTAGAGTGTCCAAAGGTTTGCCTGAAAACAGAGATGAGAGGAAAAACGAGTTTGTGGCAGCAAGTGGCGCTGAGGTTTGTTGCGGCAAATAGAGTTTATAGCCCCCAGCACACGTACCAGGTCGGTCAGAGGGTCAGAGGGATGCTAGTAAGGGCAGGGTGAAACAAAGGTGACCAACAGAGTACAAAATGGCTGTGATAGATTAAAATGACTGCAATTTATGTGCACATAGAATTCCACCAGACAAGATGGCGCAGGTAATGTTCACGATTGTCGTTTTGCTTTTAACAAGATTATATCCCGGTCCTGAGCTCTGATATATCCCCAAAACCTATGCCGTTTGTTAGGAGAGGTTAGACCCTTTACATTAAATGATATAATTGTGAATGGTTTGCCTGAGGGTTCTCCCTTTTGGGATTATAACACTTCTTTTTATTGCTGAATGCATCGTACCATACTCCAACTGGGCCCTACCATATCCATTGATAATATGTCCCTAGGAGAGTGGGCTAGCATATCCATCTTTCTTTGCCAATAAGGTAAAGTACATTGTAACATTTCTCACTTCTGTGACGGCAATTGCTCTGCAACCTCAGCCCTCTCTCTCCCTTTGGCTCACCCCAATCCCCCTTTATTTTGATGACCATTAAACTATGTTCCCTCCTCATCCTCACAATTCCCCCCTTTGACTGAAAAAGTCCACAGTGATCACGCTATAGCTACTTCACAGTGGTCCAGTTGTCACGGCTACAGCATCTCCAATCAGTGTCTCTGATGTGCTTCCTTTTTACCCATTCTCCTTACTGTTTTCTAGTTGCATTGGGTATTTGACTCCTCTTTTGAATTTGTGGAGTGGTCAGATCATTCCATGTCAGAGACTGCAGCCAAGTCATCCAAGTGGTTGGGGTCCTCTCTTGGGCATAGCAGGGCTTGGCACTCCTCCAAGCAAGTGCATGTGTCCTCCCCGTCCCACCACTGCAATTGGAGGTACTGCATACCTATTATTTCCTCTAACTGGAATTTGCAATTTTCACTTCTGTTTCTCTGGGTGAGGAATTAAGACCTCCTCGCTGTTTGCCCACTCTGTGCACCCTGATGATTCTGACATGAAATTCAGGGTTTCTCCTTCAAGATGGCTCTAGAGATCTCGTCAAAATACCCTTGGAGATCTACTGCCTCTAATTCTTCCCTGAAATTCCTCGTTCTGCTATTGCCTTATTTGGATCTGTTCCGTAGAGCTTCACTTTTCACCAGGATAATTTTTGCCACGGTTTCTATAATGGCCGATGTTGTGCGAAGATTTTGATCTGCCTCTTTGTTGTGTCTGACTTGCCATTTCTCTAATTCAAGGCAGAGATTGATTGTTTGCAAAATGGCTTTTATCTCAGAGGTGCCCTTGCCGTGCCCTGAGGGTAGTTAAGTTGTCTGTAAGAATGTTCTCAAAAGTCCTGCTTCAGTTCAGCTAGGCCCATTTTATGATCATCCTTAGTAAGTGACTTAATGCTTTTTTGTTGTCTTCACATTTGTATTTATTGCTTGGAATACAGTACAAACAGTTATCCTCGCTCAATCAACTCCCACTGCTTCAAATAGCAAATTGCATTCATTGTCCACACAATACCACGTTTTGTCTTGATCTAATTTTATCAATTCCAGACAAATTTATAAAATAGCGGTGCTAATATAGTATGCATTTGCTCAGTTTCTCCTGACAGGAGATAAAAATGCAAAATGTGTTAAGCAATAAAATGGCTATGCAAGGACAATATTGAGATATAACCGACAATCAATTACGTAACTGTGCAATGCTGAACCTCTTGCCTCCACCTTAAGCGCCAGAAACTGTTCAAGAGAATATACAGCGCAGTAAAGTGACAGTGCAAAATACAGTACATATATGAACGGTCGGATTGCCCATTAGAAGCAATAGGACAGGAGTGCAAAAAGGGCCTAACATTTACCAAATAGCTAATAATATAAAATGACAGTGCATAAACAGATAAAGTGCAATCTCCCTTTCCATCCAGCCACATATCGAAACAGTAAAGTGACAGCATAAATACAGTACATTTAACAATCAGGCTGGCTAATTGCTCACTAAATGCCGGCCGCGGAATTAAAGTGACAGTATGAGAGCCATACACGCCATTAAAATATTACCAAAGTGATAAGTGAAGTCTGTGTCAATACTCCTGTACCACGTCTTCCACAGAATATATCCCCCAAATCTTTCTATAACATTGTATATTATTCACACTGGCATAAGACTAGTATTCCCTTGTACTAGTTTTCCTCATCTTCTTCAACCACTCCTCAAATGTGGGTTTCAGCGGGGACTTCATGTGACTGATAATAACAGATCGAGCCACCAAAGTAGAGATAAAAATAAATCAAGCAAATTGTTTCCTACACTGTGAGGGGATAGTGAGGCCAAGTTGCGGCGGGTGCAGGTAAGAGCGGTGAGGAGGTGGGGGGGGGGGTGAAGTCGACAGACAACGACGAGGGAAAACAAAATTTTAAAAAAAAGAAAACCACTTACTTTGTGCTCGCTGCATCGCCGTGTCGGAGATGTGGCGAGTGCAAGGTAAGTGGTGTTCTTTTTTTAAAATTTTATTTTCCCTCGTCGTCTGTCGACTTAACCCCCCCCCCCCCCCCCCGTCCTCTGCCTTGACCCCGCCTCACAGCTCTTACCTGCACCGGCCACCACTGGTCGGGCCAAACAAAATATTGCTGGGTAAAGGTTTAACCTCACATCCAACCTTAAGTGAAGCATACTCAAAGATCTGTGACCAATACTCGGAGATGGCCTTGCATGTCATAAACACATGACCCCAATCTCCCACTCCCTTACAACTGGGCAGTTTCTGTTAGCTGAACGTAACATTTTGTTAAGCCTCTCTGGGGTGTAATGGAAGTTTTCCCCCTTCAGCAACATAAATTCATACTCAAAATACTTTGACCAAGTCTCACAATCGATCTCTATCTCTGTGGGTTCCCTCCAGTTTATCCAAATTTTAGAGGTAACTATAGAGCTGTCTGGCCGAAGTTACTTATAACAAAAGCTATAGGAATCATTAACATTTTCCCACCTGAAATGTTTCCCTATCAGCCCAGCTGAGCAGTAAACCACATATAGAGAGAGACTATTAATAACGGAGAACAAGTGTCTGGAAGAGAATCTAAGAGAAAATCCATGTGGGGTATTGCAGGAGCAGATCTCTGCCACCGACTTTACTCTATCCTGATCCACAAAGTCTCCAATTTTAAAAATATGAATCTTTGCCCACTTCTTAATAGCTGATGGTGAAATACAGGGAGAAAGATGGGATCAACATGCCAAGGGAGTTTCAGCTTGATTCACGGATATTTTAAATTTATGAAAAAATTGTTGCTTCAGTGCGCTAATATTCAGCAGGGTCTTATACCTCACTTTCTTCGCTATTTTGGGCTCATTAATGGCTCCCGGCAAACTGGCTTTATTACAGTGACCAAGGTAATTAAAGAATTATCAAACTGAGACCCCTACGTAGAGAAACGGCGCAGCTTTACAGCGATGGACGCAGAATAATATGTCCTGAGACAAGCGAGTGCCAGGTCGCCCTTCGTCTTAGGTAGTTGGAGTATTTTTAAACTAACCATGGGAGATTTATTACACCTTATAAATGATGAAATGCTGTTCTCCAACATAACCTGCTTTCAGCTTGAAGGGGACATTTATTGGGAGAAATAATATGAGAGGTAAGATCGTCATCTTTACTAACGATATCTGCCCAATCATGGAAATAAGGGGAGATTTCCAGAGTGTGAAAAGAGAGTGAAATTTGGTTAGTAGCGGGCGAAATTTAAGCCATAGCTAGCTAGGACAGAATCTGAATAAAATATCCCAAAATATCTTTTAGGATGAATATTATAATTGTGCCTAACATCCAAGGGTAGGACATCAATGGGGGTTTAAACAGCAATGATTCGGTCTTAGATTCATTCATTTGAAATCCCCCCAATCTTGTATACCTTGGATCGCTTGCAGAGCTGTCTCAATATTTTGCCTTTCTGAAAGTAAATACAGGGCAACGTCAGCTACATATTTTTTTATTTTTGCTGCGCCTGGAAATGGAGGGTGGATACCATTATGCAGATGAATGTATTGAGCCAAGGGTTCTATAAATAAGGCAAATAGGTTTGGAGATAGGTGGCAGTCCTGGCAAGTCCCTCTACTAGAAAACACTGTCCCAGCGCTTTAATTATTTAGTATTATTTGTGCAAACATATTTCCATAAAACCTGGCTATTGACCTTGTGACCTGGGACGGGAAATTAAATTTCTCCAAGATTGTAAACAAAAAATCCCAGCTCACAAGGTCAAATGTCTTCTCTGCGTCCAGCAGAAATAGGGCTGTGGGGATGTTTTCAATGATAACCAAATCGATAAACTTGGCCAAATAATAAGTTATAGCTCTCAGGCTGCGGCCTTTAATAAAACTGCTTTGGTCGGGGTGAATCAGCGACTTCATCACAACACTAATATAATTAGATAAGAATTTTTGTAAAAAGTTTATAGTCAGTATTTAAAAGTGTTATTGACCTGTATGAGGTTGTGGCTGACTCATCCTTTCCTTTCTTTAAAACATTTTCTAAAACCCCTTTCATAAAAGAGGGTGAGACAGAGCCCCCTGCCAGGATGGAATTAAATAGATCAGAAAGAGAGCTGCTAATAAAGTGTGAAAACATCTATAAAACTCTGCCAAATGTCATCTTTCCCCGGGGCTGTAGATCCAAGTAGCTCTCTTACAGCCCTTTTAACCTCAGCTGGACTGATTGAACGTATTAATAGGGCCACAGCTTCGCTACTTAGCTCTGAAAGATGCACTTCCTGTAAAATCATATCCGCCAGGGGAGGATCCCATGTTCCGGTGTCCCTTTTATAGAGAGAGTCATAATAATTCAAAAAATATTTGCCCAATCTTCCCGTTGACCCTTGCTATCTCCCTCGTAACAGGATCTTTACTACCGGTAATTAGGTTTCAATTTGTATATTCCTTGGCCATCCAGACCAGGAAATGACCCATTTACTCACACTCTTCATAATACCCAGCAATTACTGGTCCAACTATTGAGAATTTCCTTCCCCTGAAAGAAATCCTTCAAGGCTTCTCTCTTTTCCTGCCATAAATGCAGAGAGCTAGGATGCTTGGCTAGAGCTTTACAGTATGCCTCGTTATTCGCTCGTTGTATCCCTCTTCCTTTGGAAGGCTAAACTGGAGATTACAGATCCCCGAATTGTGGCCTTGAAGCCTCCCAAACAATAGCACCGTCCACAGTGTGGGGATTAATTGAAAACAAATGTTCGATCTCTGTTGACAAGGACCAGAAATAAAACTCCTGGCCTAACAGTGTCTTGTCCATAACCCATCTCTGGTTACTCTCAAGCGAAATGGGGGAATTTTAAAAAGATCACCGAATGGTCCAAGAAGACATGATACTGGGAGGAAATATTTGAGATGGTTATAGGGGCTAGAAATAAATCGGAGGCGTGGCCAAGCGGTCCAACATTATGGACGCGCTGTAGAATTATCCCGCCGTCATCGGTCCCTGAAACGCTGCCCCTGTTATCTGTCGGGAATGCCCTTGCCCCGCTGGCCATCCCGGGTCCTGCCTGAATCGCCCTCCCCGGCCAGTGAGACGATCCGGTATGGCATCGGGGCGGAGGCCTGAAGATCCTCGAGTGTGAGGCTTGCGTCAGTGTTTACGGCGTGTGGCCGCTGCCTGGAGCCGACTTGGGGGCTGCCGCCCGGGAGCCGTCCTGTGGTGATCTGGACGGAGGGGCGGTGAGTGGCTGAAACACAGGAGGCGCCGTGGGGGAACTGCCTGGGGTTCGGTGGCCGTATCCAGTCCTGCCAAGTATCACGCATCAGGTGTGACGCTAACGCATTTCAGTGTGGTGTTCCCGCATCACCGCACTGAAATGCATTGTCACGCATTTTTGCCACTGACCTGACAGCGCTGAAACTGGCTGCCTTAGCCTACGCCAGGTGCTATCGCGTGCGCTGGCGCCTCTGACACCTGTGTGCCGTGCGCCCGGCCCGGGCCGCAGCACTTCACTTGCCAGCAGGCTCAGTATCTAACAGTTAAAGATCCGACGTGCACTGCTCTCAGTGCTAAAAGGTTACATTTGCTCTGCCCTGCTGCCTGGAGACCCGGGCGGGGCCTGCCCGCCTCCTGGCTGCCGCAGTAAAGTTATGTGTGGCAACTTGGCCCTGGCACCGTGTGGGGACGCAACGTCACGTCCAGCTGACAGGGTGCGCGCCGGGAGTTACATTGGAGGTGGAGGCCGGCTGATCAATGGTTAGCGGGCGGCGCCGGAATCATGGGGCTCGGCTGCCTTGCAATACTGCTGATCGCACCTTCTGCACGGCCGGGCCGCCCGCGCTGTGGGGGCAGAATAATTTTATGGCTGCCGGCTGCGGCGAATACTTATTTCCGAGCCGGGAGCTTGGCCGGGCCGAGTGAGAGTGCTGCAGCCAGTGACGTCACATCACGGAGTAACACCGACGGAATTGCTGCGGCTTGCCTCGCAAGGTAAGTTTCCGTCTCAGATAGTGGTGCGCCTCTGGACTGTCTCTCACAAACTCAAAAATTTGCATTATTTTATAAATGGCGCTTAGCGCTCAATCAGTGATCAGCTGCCTGTCCTATGGCTAAAGTTATATGCACCGCAATGAATTTAACAAACAAACACGTACGTTTTAAAACCTATACTTTGCAAAATGTTCTCTGGACTTTAATGGAGAGAGGCAGACAAACGTCTTCTACCGGGGGCTCTGGTGACAGGAGGAAGACGTGACAACTGTGAAGGTGCTAGTGGGCGAGGAACAGAAGGCAAAAAGCATTATGTGTGGAACATGTGACAGGGAGGGGAGCGTGACAACCACAACACATATGTTTGCGCATACCCTCCCCCCTTCCAGTCTCACCCAGACACTTAACTTTTTGAATGGTAGGTTGGCCTACTGTAGGCTCACGGGGCGGCATCCTCACTCCTAAGAAAGAAATGAGTCGGGGTTTCTGTAGCAATGGTGTTCGGCTTCCGGGGTGCACCCCTGGGGGGCGAGGGATCACTCTTGGGTTCGTTTTCATGAAGGGGTGGCTGTCACTCTAAGCTTGTAGGGGTCAGTTCCTGTCTGTATACTCGGGGGTGTTTTAGTCCTGCTTTTTAATATAGGGTTGAGGGGGGTTAGTCTTCCTCCTCGCTTTTGAGAAGTGACTGGACCGGAGAAGACCACTTTTAGAGGACTGTGGAAAGGAGCAGCTCACTGCTGCTGTTCGAAATCAGTCTCTTCCTTTCTCCTCTCACGGCCTGAGGCCCTCCTGGGGGATACCTCTAATACCCCTCCCCTCCAGATACAAGATGCCAGAGAACCGACTCAAACCGGCCAGAGCTGCGCCGGCTCCAGTAACACCTTACCCCTCTCATGAGTTCGCACTTCAGCACTGCTCACACTAGGGCCTGCACGCTCACAGTGACCACTGCTGAGTGTCAAATCCTGCTGATTGAAGCGTCATAACACTTCCCTCCCCTCCACTTACTGGTGGATATAGCCCACCATCGACCTCAGACCCACCCCTACCCCCTACGAACCCCACATATAGCCTCCAACCTGGACCTCGAGCAACTGCACATAACCCCTCCTCAGACCCCACTCTTGTTATTTGGAAATGTATTTTCTTTATTTTACATCTCAGGTTGGATTACAATTATTTCTTGTCCATCTGGGAGAGTAAACGAAATAAAAAAACACAGAGACACCAAGTGGTCCAACTGGCCTCTCTAAGGCCGAAACCATTCAGTCAAACGATCTGAGTGGAGAAGGGGACAAGTTTTTACTTTTTTTACAAGCACTATGTAAGCACAGCCTGGTAGAGCCTTCGTGGTGCTTTATCAAGTGCAAGTATGGACGAATGTAGCAATTCTGAGCTGGATAAGTGGACCAGTTGTAACATACACTTATCCCTCACCTTACCCCAAGATAATGTGTAACATGACCAGAAACTGACAGGCTTTATGGTTGTTGTGAGTTCTGGCAGCTCTTAGCCACAAGTGCATACTCACCAGAAACCCACACTATTCTTTTTGAATGCATTACTGTAAGCGGATTATAGTGCAGAATGGAAAAAACAAAACAACCCTACACATGACCGGAGTCTGTGTGCCATGTCAGTTAGACAAGTGCCCTTCCATTCCTGGTGCTTTGCAGTCGTTTTAAAATCTTCTTAGAGTTTCTTGTTGCTCAAATGAGTGTAATTTCTGATATTTATATGTTACCCTTGTCTTCATTCCTTTTATTTGGTCACGAGAAAGTGTCACTCATAGTCGTTGAAATGTCACTCATAATTACACTGAAATTATGAAAATGTCACACATAGCAATCTGAAACCTTGGCAGCTATGCGTATCGGGCCGCGGTGTATTCCCAGCGGTGTGCGCGGCCTTATGCGACGTACGGGGGACTTCGGGCAGCGGCACATCTTCGGGAGCCCCCCCCTCCCGGTGAAAGAGGCCCGCCGTCGCACCCGGTGGAACCCTCCCTGCTGCGAGTGCTGCAACACAGTAAGTGACGCTGGTACGCGCCGGCCAATCGGCGGCCATGTCGGGCCGCAAACTGCGAAATAGATCATCGTGGATGGCCTGTATTAACCCCGCGCAGCAGCATTCCTAGTTGGGAGCCAGCTGGTCCTCGGACCCCCGATATCTGGGTCAGGAGTGGGGTTGCGTAGGTGCGCTCAGCTGGTAGGACTGCTCAATAAGTCCCCCGCGTTTTGCTGCACGGGGGGAGCACCGGATATTGTGGACCTCGCCCTCCATACTGAGTGAGTGGTGCAGACGTGGGCCTTTGAGTTAATCAGCCCTTTGGGACTGTGATAGCCAGTATTTGCGGCTGGGAGCGCAGTGGAGTCCTAACTACTGGCCAGATCATTGTTGCTGCGCATTGCGGACGCCCTGCATGCGATGGCCATATCGTGAAGTCACATGAAGCAGCTAAGGCCATTTGGGATCCTCCATTAACTTGCTGCCACTGGCCTCCTAGTGATCTGGGTTTGTAGTCCCTACGTCTCTACCTACTATACGGGTCTGTGCAGCCACCCTGCGTTGGCCGAATTGCTCTATTTGGCACAATCATAGCGACAGCTCCCACAGCTGAAACGTCCACATCATGACGAAAGACAAGCCCTCAAATGCGGCCGCCCACCAAAGTACGCTGGACAAGTATACCGGTGCCGTGGTCCAGGCACCCAACCCAGGAGACCCGACGCCGTCTATACCAGATAATGCCGCCATACTGGCCGCCATAACGCAGTCTAGAGACACGCTGGAAGCCAAGATCGGAGCAGTTGGCTCTGATGTCATGCTCTTACGGCAAGATCTTCGCAACGGCGTCCAGGAGCGTAGTGGAGACCTAACTACTGGCCAGATCATCGTTGCTGCGCATTGCGGACGCCCTGCATGCGATGGCCATATCGTGAAGTCACACGAAGCAGCTAAGGCCATTTGGGATCCTCCACTCACTTGCTGCCACTGGCCCCCTGGTGATCTGGGTTTGTAGTCCCTACGTCTCTACCTACTATACGGGTCTGTGCAGCCACCCTGCGTTGGCCGAATTGCTCTATTTGGCACAATCATAGCGACAGCTCCCACAGCTGAAACGTCAACATCATGACTAAAGACAAGCCCTCAAATGTGGCCGCACGCCAAAGTACGCTGGACAAATATACCGGTGCCGCGGCCCAGGCACCCAACCCAGGAGACCCGACGCCATCTATGCCAGATAATGCCGCCATACTGGCCGCCATAATGCAGTCTAGAGACACGCTGGAAGCCAAGATCGGAGCAGTTGGCTCCGATGTCATGCTCTTACGGCAAGATATTCGCAACGCAGTCCAGCGAATAATTGAAGCGGAAACTAGAATATTGACGACGGAGGACACGGTATCTATCCTCCAGAAGAAAATATCCTCCCTGGAAACGATTACAAAGGGGCTGGCGTTGCGCGCCGAAGATGCAGAGGGGCGCACACGCTGAAACAACCTCCGCTTCGTGGGGTTCCCTGAGGGCTGTGAAGGCAATGACATGGAGGGCCTCCTGGTTAAATGGTTGACAGACTGACTCCCTCCGGGCGTCCTGTCCCCCTGCTTCATAATTTCATAATTGAGCATGCACACCGGGCCCTGCTGCAGAAGCCGCCACCTGGCGCCCGTCCCAGGCCCATCATTGCTAGATTTGCAAACTATAAAGACCGGGACACTATCCTGCAGCAAGCTAGGCTTCGGGGGACCCTCCACTATACATCAAACCCCATTATGATATTCCCTGATTACACGAGGCTAGTCCTGCAGCGCCGCCAATCCTTTACAGAGGCCAAAGCTAAACTGCGGACCCTTAAGATTCAATATTCCCTATTAATTCCAGCCAGGCTGCGGGTATCCTACAAGGCGTGCACGCACTTTTTCGAATCACCTGAAGAGGTCTTTAATTGGACTGATGAAGTCGTCAAGCTCAAACCCCACACACCGCCCAGAATAGACTCGGACTCATTGTCGGGGGGCCCGAGCCATAAGATCTCTCAGCCGAACGACAAGCATCACTGTAGATCGCGCTTGGAGAGGCGTTCCAAGACCTGCAGCAAATTCTGCATCCGTTCTACACAGGAAAACATGGGATCGATGACATCCTAGCTTTACCCTGCTATACAAACACTTTTTGCAATGCTGACGGCACTGCAGCTGGGGCTACTTTTATTAACATTTTTCCGTTATCTTTGAAGACACTGGTATGTACAAGGGACGCTCCTTGGGGATCCGTTGGCAGAAGGTAGTCCCCGGCCCCCGTTGGGGTCGGGACGCTTTTCATGTCGCTACAGATACTTCAACGTTTATGAGGTATTGGGGTGGGGGGGGTTGGGGTTTTTGGGAAAGTTGAGGTTTTTTGCAATTAGTGTCTTGTTCCTACAATACATGTGTACGATCTCCATCACATTTGCCACTCACACACTGTTCTCCATCCATGTGCACCACCGATTACTACATCACTGGATATGTCTAGGTCACACGATAGGCGTCTTCGTATTATAAGTTGGAATGTCTGGGGCCTACTTGACAAGATCAAAAGAGGGGCTGTGCTGCGCCAGGCAAAGCGTTATGTAGCTGATATCCTGTTCTTGCAGGAAACACACTTATTGGGTAGTAAGATATTATGCCTGTCGCGTTTCGGATATGTACAGACGTTTCATTCTGGATTCACCCGGGGCTCTCGGGGGGTGGCCATATTGATCCATCGTAGAATCCCCTTCCTCCACGAGAAAACATGGCCTGATCCCTAAGGTACATTTATCATTATTACTGGCACACTGTATGGTGAGCCGCTCACCCTAGGTAGTGTGTATGCTCCTCCGCCATTAGCCTGAAATCTGACAGAACGCCTAATGAGATTATGGGTGGAAATTCCCCAATGCCTGATAATAGTGGGGGGTGACTGGGATGACATTATATGCCCCCAGGCTGACAGATGGCACAGCACAGACAGACCAGTTGAGCCACGAGAATCAAAGCGGCGACTTCTGGTGCAGGGGATGAACTGGGTGGACACCTGGCGACGACTTCACCCAACCGACACGGGCTACACGTATTTCTCCAGTACCCATGGGTCCTTCTCTCGCATCGACTATGTTTTTTTATCCTCTGCTCACGTCCATAGACTGGATGCAACAGTGATACTGCCTAGAGGCCTCTCCGACCACTCCCCTTCGCAACTAGATTTGCGCTTGGATTCCACGCGCCCCCCTCTCCGCTGGCGATTATCTCCATGGCATCTCCATGATGAACAGTGTAGCGCGCATTTACATACTGCCATCTCTGATTACTATTCACAGAACACTGGGTCAGTCGAATCATCTGAGACCCTCTGGGAGGCTATGAAGCTTTTTATTTAGATTTAGATTTTTAGAAGCCGACGTTAAGGGGGTGGATATAGCATATTGTACGGCAGAGCGTAGGCAGCGTCGTGAGAAACTAACACAAATGGAAGCCCAACTCATAGACCTAGAATTTAGGAGTAGGAGAGGAGTTGGGAACATTGCTCGTCGACAATTAGTACACACAGAGCAACTATATGCCAGCGAACTGATAGACGAGGCTAGAATGGCGTGGCTCGCTATGCGTAGCAGAATCTACCAGTGGGGAGATAAATCTAGTGCACTTTTACATCGCCTCTGTCCGAGGACGCTTTGCCCCATGACCATTCCAAGTATCCATGGATCGGCCGGGGAGGTGCTCACTGATCCCTTACAAATTGCAGCAAGCTTTGCTAGCTATTATGAGAATTTATATGCCCCTAGAGAGACTATCTAGCCACACCTAGTCCGTAAATTTATCGATGACCTACCTCCACGGGCCTTGGCGGACTCATTGAGGGAGGAACTAGAGGCCCCAATAACAGCAGGGGAACTCCAGAAGGCATTATGAAGATGCGACTGGGTAAAGCACCTGGCCCAAACGGCTTCCCTTGTGAATTCTATAAAAAATATCAATCCCTCTTGACGTCCCCCTATCTGGCAGAACTTAATACGGCTTTTGAAAATGGGAGCCTTCCCCGGGACTGGTGCCATGCTGAAATGGTAGTATTTCTAAAACCCGGTCGACCCCCTGAACAATATGCCCTCTATCGCCCAATCTCACTTCTTAATGTTGAAGCCAAACTCCTGGCGAAAGGCATAGCTAATCGCATAGTCCCGCACATTACAGATTTAGTTCACCCTGACCAAGCGGGTTTCATGCCGGGACGCGCTACACGACACAACATTCGACGCGCACACAACGCCATTGCATCTGTGGACCCTCTTGGAGAGCCAGCTGCAATCCTGCTGGCCGACATTGACAAGGCGTTCGATTCCCTTAGTTGGACCTATTTATTTGCACTCTTGAGTCGATTAAACTTCGGCCCCTACCTCCTTAAATACATTCAACTCCTATATACGGATATTACAGTCTCTGTCCGGGTGCCGGACTCTACATCACAAACCTTTTCCATTAGGCGGGGAACCCGTCAGGCCTGCCCCTTCTCTCCATATCTCTTCGCATTGGCCATGGAACCCCTCATGGCCTGGGTGCGGATAGACGCACAGATCCACGGCTTCGAATGGTCCGGAGATGTTTCCGACCGCATTGCACTCCATGCAGACGATGTATTATTTTTCCTCACACGACCAGATCGGTCGGGACCTAGACTACCCCGGATCATGCAGATCTTTGGAGAGATATCTGGGCTCTATATGAATCCCCGCAAATCATATCTGTGGCATCTGTGAGGTGGGTCGCACGTGGGCGAGTGGGCATGTGAGGTTACGACGGTGCGAGAGGGATTTAAATATCTTGGGGTCTTCTTGTCGTCCTCTCAACTCGTATCCTGGGAAAGAAACCTGGCCCCGTTGTGGACACAGATCAAGGAGCAGACCGGCTCCTGGTCTCATCTACCACTCTCCCTATTTGGCAGATCCGCCATCTTTAAGATGGTCTGACTGCCCCATCTACTATACCAACTTCAGAATCACCCATACTTGATACCACCTATCTGGTTTAGACAATTGAACTCAATTCTCCGACATTTTCTCTGGGGAGGTGGTGCAGCCCGGGTGGCACTGAAAACATGCTTCCAGTCTACGTACTGTGGAGGCATAGCAACACCGGACGTCCAAGCATACTATGCGGCTTCGCACCTTCTTATCCTGAACGACTGGTGGTATGGTGACAGAAGAGATCCCGCCTATGCAATTGAACGTCTACAGATGGGCAGACACAATGGTCCCCCCCCCCCCTGGTTGGGCTATCTGGATTCTCCGGCTGGGAGGCCATAGGTATCTCCAGTGTGGGAGTTGTTCTCCATGGTCAGACCCTAATGTCCTTTCAGGAAATACAACAACAATATACAATGCATAGATCGCAATTCTATAAATACCTTCAGTTCCGCCATGCCTTTTCCTCATGTCTCGTACAACAGGGAACTGTACCGGACTTTAATCCCATTGAAGCTAAAGTATTTATTGGGGACCTTGGGGAACATAAAATCACCAAGATATATCGAACACTTGTAACAAGTAGCCCCACTACAATTGATAAAACACGAAAGGCGTGGCAGCAAGATCTTGGCCCCCTGGACGACGAAGACTGGGCTGAGGCACTTGAATCCCCACGAGGTGCTGCCATTGCGGCACGATTACGATATATACAATTCAAGTACCTTCACAGGGGATATTACACCCGATATAAGCTCTGGCGTGCTGGGCTGATTGAATCCCCGCTCTGCCTGCGTTGCCAAATGACAGATGGTACCCTTATACACACCGTGTGGCAATGCATAACACTATCTAAGTTTTTGCGGGGGGTCATCACATGCCTGTCAGAGGTCTTGGGCTGGGATATTCCATACTCACCACGCCTGGCCCTGCTCCACATTACTGATGACATTGGGGGAAACATATATAAACGTCACTTACTACTCCTGGATCTTACATTGGCATAGCGCGACATTGCAAAGGCATGGAAAGACGCTTCCTCGCTGCTAGTTGGGGTGTGGAAGAAAGGTCTTGATTTTTGCATGGGGTTAGAACTGCCAATATTTAAAGCTAGAGGATGCCCCCAGAAAAACCCTAAGATCTGGAAGAGGTGGGCGGAATATCGTGGGCTGTGTCTGGAACCCATTTCTGCGGCCTCCATAGATTAACACTTGACAAGAGAGAGGTGATAGGTGATAAACATGGTTGTACATGTATGGATATTAGATCAAAGTGGCTAAACTTGACATGTGATGTGATATGTAGCGGTACTATGGCACTACAGCTCTATGTTGGAGCATTTTGTTATATCGTTGTTGTTTTTCACTTGTTTAATCAAAATCAAAATGTCAATATCTTACTCGCAACTATATATCTTGTATTGCTTGGATACCTGGCGTTGCCAGGCCCACTGTGGCTGCTGACAATAAAACTTGTGAAAAAAAAGAAATAAATGTATCCGTGAGGTGGACCGATACTTCTTAGAGTAACAGGAATACACTCTGGCTGTTGGGTTTAGCTTACGCCATACATCTAGACCCCCAGCCTTGAATACAGGTCAAGAAAGACCCTTTCTATATTCAAGAGTGCTCTAAAGATCTCATCAAGATGCCCGTAGAGGTCTACTGCCTCTAATTCTTCCATGATATTCCTCGTTCTGCTATTGTCTTATTTGGATCTGTTCTGTAGAGCTTCACATTTCGCCTGGAGCGTTTTTGCCTCAGTTTCTATATTGGCCGCTGTTGTGCGAAGGTTTTGATCTGCCTCTTTGTTGCCTCTGATTTGCCTTCTCTAATTCAAGGCACAGATTGTTTGCAAATCAGCTTTAATCTCAGAAGTACCCTTGCTGTGCCCAGAGAGTAGTGAAATTGTCTGTAAGAGGTTTCTCAAAGTCCTGCTTCAGCTCAGCCAGGAACATTTTATGATCAGCCTTAGTAAGTGGCTTAATGCTTTTTGTTGTCATGGCACTTGGCATGCTTCTTGACTCAGGAATTGGCAGAGTATGCTTATTTGGCCCAGCGTTTGCCTCTTGTGCTGAAGAGGCAATCAAAAGGGTATTTCATCTATGACTGCTTGAGCTGCCCATGCCTGTCTAGGCCCAACCACATGGTGCATGTTCTGTGCATCTCTAGTCACTCTGTGTGTTACTTCTCTTATTTATTGCATCTACTGCCTTGTGTACATTGGACCTAGGTAGTCTTACTTGGTCCTATGTGAGGTATTCTCAAAGGTCTTTCATGCTGCTCCCCAGCTTATGGGCAGCCATTAAGTCGCCAGTCATCTGTGCTGTCAAGACCAGCATCTGTCTTGCTGTGTACAACAGTTTCTCTTCACCTGCTCTGTGATGATGGTGCTGTCCACAAGAGCTTCTTGCCTCCTGCTTTGACTTGCCCCTATCAAGCTAGAGCTATTTGTGCCACTTTCTTTTCACATACTTAGGTAATGAGTTTGTCACATCTTCTGTGTTGCTCATGGTCTGTGGTGGATTATTTTTTCCCAGCCCCCACCCGTTCCAAGGATGGACACCGTTAGACTGACTATCCAACTCACTGTGACCAGACCTTATGCAGAGCACGGTCCCCACCTCCAGTGGTGTCATTAGAGGTGAAAGCTTTTGACCTTGGTTGTTTCATACTGGGACCATCCGGTGAGTGCTCACAATAGCCTCTGTGTCCGCTTGATGTTCTGTGTTCCTTTTCAATTTTTGGAGTTGGCAAGCTGCCACATCATAAGTCAGGCCTCTAGTGTAGGTCTTGGAGGGACCCAGTTCGAGAGTGCTAGCAGTGCGCAGAGCCACACAGTCACATCCACCACCACTTGGTCATGCCCCATGTTTTTTTCCATCTCCTTGCAGGCCGCGCTGCAGCATACAGTTTGTAAAGTGCACTTTATCTTCCTTCTCACAGATCTTCAGTTGGATGCTCTGCTTACCATCCGATTCCTCACCTCAGATCAGCCCTCGTTGGCATCTCCTTACATTGGTCCTACATCCCAAAAAATATGCGTATGCCCTTGGGGTAGAAAGTGTGCATTGGCCTCAGATGAGTTATAGAACTCTACGAGAACTGACCGCACTGGAGGCTATTTTAGCCAGAACCCCACAATAAATTCTAAAGCGATATTTTCAGATGTGACCTTCGTCCCCCTCGACTGATTACAAAAGTTCTTATAGGAAGTATACAAAGTCCAGTAGGTCATACTTAGCTTTTGGTACCATTCAGTACATAAAATTAAACCAAAACCTTCTGTTAGGTTTTATTGAGATCAATATCCAGATGTTTCATTATTTTGGAAAAGTATTATTGGTTCTTCAATTTTTAGCCTTGATAAAGTGATAAGTTTTGGCACCTTTAAGGCTAATTGATTGGATGATGATAACAGAGTAAAGGATATTGAATCTAGATATTGATCTCAATAAAATAAGCAATTATGGATTGAGGTGTCTTAATGCAACATTTATTTAAACAGGACCATAATAAATACATTAATAATATGGAGAAAATAAACTAATATATATCATATTGATGGAGCCAAGGAAAATGGCCGCTTTGGCGCGGAGCTCCGGAACGACGTGAGGAGTCGAGTCTCCTCCAGGCGTATTTTCTCCTTTTCCGGACCTCACAACCGCTGGCAGGACTGTATGAAGCCCAGGGCTTCAATTTAAGCCCCATTTCAACATCCAGGGAGCTGCTGTTATCAGTATGGCAAAGGCGCGCTCTACACGCAACTGTGCTAATCCTATGGACAGTAATTCAGTGGCTGATTATAACCCTTTCAGTGTCCTACAAGAAAATATGGAAGATATCGAACCTAGTCTTCCTAATACAAGTAATGCGACACCTACTATGCCTCGTAACAATTCCAAACAACCATCTAAAATTCCCTCTACTTCATCCGCTGTTTCATCTAAACGTGTCAAGAAGGACCCACTGTCACCTACTAACTCTACAGCGTCATTATCTATGGAATTACTTCTTCAAGAAATTCGCGCTCTCAAACCCTACATGTAGGAAACAAATATTCGTCTCCAAAAACTTGAAGATAAATGGTCTCAAATGGAGCAACAAACTTTACACCTGACACAACGTGTTGACTCTGTCCAAGCTGTTACTAATCAGATTCCTCCTTTGCAGTTGGAGATTTCACACCTAAAGCAACAGGTGGAAAATTTAGAAAACCGCAAAAGGCGTAATAATTTACGCATTTATGGTCTTGTGGAGGGACTTGAAGGTTCAGATCCTCTCTCCTTTTTTCAAACCTTTCTCCCAACTCTTCTGGATCTTCGTGACTCTCCGAAATTAAACATCCAAAGAGCTCACCGCTTGGGGCAAATCCCAAAATCGGCATCCTCCTCCACTAAACCAAGAGGCGTCATTCTATATTTTTTAGAATATACAGACTTACTTAAAGTCCTGCATGCTGCCAGAGGTAAAGGGAAAATCTCCTGGCATGGTGCCAATCTCTTTTTTGCTCAAGACTATGCCAAAACAACTGCAGATCGACAGAAAAAGTTCTTAGACATGAGACCAGCTCTCCGTAATCTGAATGCTCGATATGGGTTGTTTCATCCTTGCCTTATGAAGGTGACTTTTAACAACAAAACCACTACCTACGAAGATCCAGCTCGTTTACAACATTTCTTGGACACCTACAAAGAAGAAAACATGGAAGTTCCTTGCTCATCGTTGTTTTGAGGCTATTTTTGTTGTTTCGTTGTTCTGTTATGAGTTTGTATTTTATGTTTCTTGATATAAGTTACTGTTACTGTTATGTATTGCATTTCCTGTAATCACTTCTTTTTTCTTTTATTAGGTGCAGTTCAATGTGGTCCTCGGTTATGTGATCCCACTTTTCCGCCTGGATGATGTCTCCCTTTTCCGTTTTCGTCTTGGAGTTTTCCCGCTTGACCGTACTGTTTTCCTTACGTGGTTCCACCATCCCCATGTTTCCGTGTATTTTTGTGGTATGTTCTTTTATTATTTTTTCTTCTCTTTTTGTTCTGTATCTATTTAACTCATATTTCCTTTATTCCCTTGTCTATTTGCTCCATCTTTTCCTTTCTCTTTATCTCCCTACCTTCCCGTCTTATTCCATTTGCCGGTCTCTCTTCTATCTCTTTAAATCATCTCATTTTTTATCTCATTTTAACTTTTATTCCTACTTTATAATCTTCTTTTTCTTCTTTTTCTATACTTATCATTTGGAACGTTAAAGGTTTGGGTTCTCCCATCAAACGTCAACGTGTTTTATCACATATTGCAGGTTTAAAAGGTGATGTTGTTTTATTGCAAGAAATTCATGTGACAAATACTGAAATAACCAAACTACGCCGCCACTGGGTAGGCCATGTTTTTGCATCCCCAGGTTCAGGGAAATGGTGTAGCTATTCTTTGCCATAAACGTTTAGATGTTCAACTTATACGGCAAGATAATGACTCTGAAGGTAGATGGGTTTCAGTGTCTTTATTGATTAACAAGATTCCTTTAACCATTTTTAATGTATATGCTCCCACTAACAAGATAAGCTGTTCTGGCCTCAAATCCTTTCCACTTTGATGACTTATTCTGATGAATATTTAATCTTTGGTGGTGATTGTAATATGGTTATGGATCCTTTTATAGATAGACGGTCCAATTCTAGACTCTCACCCTCTTCCACACACACTCAATTTACTTCTACTATATCTCAAGGTCTCTTGTTGATTCTTGGAGACTATGTCACCCTAATCTACAAGAATACACTTATTACTCACCAGCACACTCATCTCAATCCCGGATAGATTATATTTTTATCTCCAAAGCCCTAACCCAACACATTTCCCAATCAGATATAGGCTCTATTTTAATTTCTGATCACGCCCCGGTTTCTTTAAGTTTGGATTTGCTCCCCCCCATCAAGGGAACTAAGAGATGGAGATTCAATAATTCTCTCCTATTAGATTCTAAATTTACATCCGCCTTTCTTGATTTTGCAACCATATTCTTTACAGAAAATGAATCCCCTCAATTATCTCCTCAACTTATTTGGGATACTTTTAAAGCTGCCTCTAGAGACTTCATTATTTCTTTCGTAGCTCAAAAACTACGAGCATCCTCTCAATCAATACAGTTACTGGATACACAAATTAAAAAATTGGAACATTCCTACTATTTAACAAAAAATCAGTCTGATTTGAATGAATTTATCAAAGCCAAACTCTCTTTTAATAAACTCTCCACCGAATCTGCGAATTTATACCTACTTAAATCTAGTGCCAAATACTATAGCGCGCAAAATAAGTCTGGTAATCTTCTTGCTAATTATCTCAAGATTAGAAAAGAGCGCACTAAAATTGAATCTATCTTACCCTCATCTAACACTACAGTCCATAAAAATGAAGATATTCTATTAGAATTCACTAACTTCTATCAAAAACTTTATACTCTTGAATCCCCTCCTCAACCGACTGCTATTTCACAGTATTTAACTTCCATTCCTCCACCCTCTTCTCATGATGTGGATTTCTCTTCCTTGGAAGATGATATACAAATTAAAGATATTCTTAAAGCCATTCAATCTCTTAAAAAAAGGGAAAGCCCCTGGGCCCGATGGCTTTACAATAGAATTTTACACACATTTTTCTCATTTTCTTCTTCCCAAATTACATCAGTTATTTTTATTCTTTATAGCATCCCAGAAATCTGAAGGTTCTTTTCAGGAAGCTTTGATCTGTCTTCTCCTAAAGAAAATAAAGATCACACATTATGTAAGAACTATAGACCCATTTCTTTAATTAAGTTAGATTATAAGATATTTGCGAAAATTCTCGCCCTTCGTTTCGATAATATTCTACCAAAATCATTTGGAAAAGAGCAATGTGGTTTCATTAAGGGCCGTCATCTCTCTGACAATACTCGCCTCTTTTTTAATGTCCTTAGCAAATCTCAATCTCATAAACAATCATTGGCGGCTGTTGCGTTAGATGCTGAAAAAGCCTTCGATAGGGTTAATTGGCAATTTATTTTTTCAACACTTGTTTGGTTCGGTTTTGGCCCCAAGTTCCTTGCTTACGTCTCTTTACTTTATTCTTTTCCCAGGTCCTTTATTCTAGCCAATGGCCTTGTATCCTCCTCTTTTCCTCTTCACAAAGGAGTTCGACAAGGCTGTCCGCTTTCTCCACTTTTATTTATTCTGGCATTGGAACCCTTTTTAACAAAAATTTGTTTGAATAATGCTATCACAGGTTTCCCATATGGTGATAAACATTTAAAACTCTTTGCATATGCGGATGACATTCTTTTATTTATTTCCAATCCACAAACCTCCATACCGACTTTCTTATCAGAAGTATCAGATTTTGCTTTAGTTTCAGGATACAAACTTAATGTTGATAAATGTGAAATCCTTCCTTTAAACAAACATTGCTTTCACGCTGATTTCTTGGCTTCTTCTTTTCATTGGAGCCCAACTAAGATCAAATACCTAGGTTTATGGTTCACCCCTTCTATTAAAGATACTGTTGCGTTAAATTAAAAAAATTTACAACTAATTTTGACTACTTCCACAACACGCTGGCATCCCCTGTTTTTATCTTGGTGGGGTAGATTAGACTCTATAAAAATGATGCTAGTTCCAATAATTTTATTTTTCTTGTCTAATCTTCCAATCAATATTCCCAAATCCTGTTATAAAAATATCTACAGTATTCTTTCAAAATTTTTATAGCAGAACAAAACAGCTAGGATGTCTTTTTCCAAACTTAAACAACCTAAACACATGGGTGGAGTTAATTTTCCTGATTTCTCTTCTTATCATACCTCATTTTTTCTTAAACACTCATCTTTTTTATTATCTGAGAATATGAATGACTCTACTCTTCAACCTTTGTGGGTAGACATTGAAAACTCCTTTTTTCACCCCTTTACCTTTGAAGAATACGTTTCTTTATCCCATGCGCCAGCAAAATTATCCCTCCCCATTCTTAAAATTGCCCGTAAGATCTTTCAACCTCTCTTATTAGTTGGCCTAGATGAACGTTACTCGATTTCTACAATCCCCAATCTGGTATAATAAACATATTAAACTTAAAAACAGAACTCTTTTTGGAAAGATTGGTTCGATTTTGGACTTAAATGGACTCATCAACTTTTTCATGATGGTATCTGTATCCCCTTTTCCGTAATTCAATCTCGCTTTTCTCTACCTCTTTCTTACTATTCCAAATATATGTCGTTGATTACAGCTGCTCAAGCTTCTTATAATGCTTTTATGCCCTCTCCTACTTTTACGGCTTCCTTCCCTATCACAATATCATCTTTACAAACCTCCACTTCCGCATCTCAAATATATAAGAAATTAAGAGATATCCCTATCACTCGTGATAAATCTGCGGTAGAATGTAATTGGGAATCTGATTTAGGTGAATCTTTTCCTATTTTAACATGGAACATAATCTGGACTAAAATAAGGAAGTCTTCTAGAGCAGCAAACACCACTCAAACTTTATTTTTCATATATAATAGACTTCTGCTCACACCGGCTAAATTACATCATATAAATCCCACTATCCCCTCTACCTGTTGGTCTTGCCCTGCTCCTTCAGCAGATCTTAAACATATGCTATTTACTTGCCCATCTATCCATAAATTCTGGATTAGAGTGTGGCAACAAATTAACAATATTTTCCATACTCATATCCCTTTCTCTTTTTCACACATTTTTCTAGGAGCATCTCAGAGGTATGGACCTCCCACAATACTAATATCTGCATCATCGATTTACTCATAGCTGTAGCATTTCAACAGATTACCAAGTCATGGAAAAATACATCAGATGTTTCATTTCAAGCTTGGTGGTATGGAATTTGCTACAACCATAGATTGGATAGGGCTTATGTCCATCCAATCACACTTGCTATTAAACGAGACATATTGTGGTTGCCTATTACTAATTTCCTAAATGTGTCTGCTCAAACCTTGCCCTTGCATAAACCTCGCAATGAAGAAGTATCGAAACCCCCTTGAGTTTAATAGTTATTAACTTTTGTCTAATTTGTTTTCTCTTATGATCAAGACTAAGTTAATACAGTAGGAGTTATTGTAACATAATTGTTGTGTTTTGAATATAAGACCTGGTATACAATTTGATATCCCTTCCTCCCCCCTTTCTCTCCCTCCTTTCACTTTTCCTTTTCCTACCCCTAAATGAAATACTTGTATTATATTATAATTATATACTGTGTTTTATCTGTTGCACTTTGTTTATCTTTACATCAAATAAAATTTCTTTTAAAACTTAAAAAAAAAAATATATATATATATCATATTGATAAGTACATACTAAAAAACGGTGGTGCCCTTGAATATATCTTTGCAATTGATTCTAATTTAACTGCACCACTGGGGTACTGGTGTCTTTAAAGGGACTGGGCATAATTTCAGTTATACTGGTTTAATTTGCATAATTTCTGGCATTTTGCATTGCACTTTTATGCAGAATCTACAAAATTATGCCTTTGCACCATATGGCGTAATTGAGGGTCACTCAGGTAAAAAAACATTCTATGAGATGACAACCAGAACAATGCAAACGGACATAACCGGAGCAGAAGGAGACTTGTGTAATCATTTTAAGTTTTTTATCGCAAAGTGTGTCCTTGCTTCTATTTTAGATGCAAGGATGAACTTCACACTGAAACAACAGTGCAAAATGCCAGATTTGTGTTTCATGTATTTTTAAAAAATTTGCATAATTATGCAAAATAAAATTACACGAGTTTCAGGCACCCCTAGTCTTTTGAACAGTAGCGGCTTGTGGAGGGAGTGCTGCGGGGCGGTGGGGCGGGGCAGGGGAGGAGCAGGGTGGGGGGTAGTAAACTACGGCATACGGCCGAACAGAGGTAAGTAAACAAATAAATAAATAAAACGAATTTCATTGCGCGCGCTGCATTGCCAAATGCGATACAGCGCGCGCAACGAAATATGTTTTATTTATTTATTTGTTTACTTACCTCTGTTTTGCCGCATGCCGTAGTTTACTACCCCCCCACCCTGCTCCTCCCCCGCCCCACCCCACCGCCCCGCAGCACTCCCTCCATGAGCCGCTACTGCTTTTGAAGCGCACGAGACTGGGTTCTCATAAATAATATGCATATTTTTTAGTTCACCTGAAATACCTATTCTATGCAGCTTCTGAACCACCAACCCTATGGCCCACGTATCAAAAGGGGAAGAAACATCTTGCAAGATCAGCCCAACTGCATCTACCTCATTCAGAACAGTTCTAACGTCCTTCAACGCAATGGCCATTTGTAAGTGGTAGAAGAACAGACTGGGACTCTTCAGATTATGTTAATATGATTTATTAGTTTTCAAATTATATTTGATTTCTAATAACCCTGTAGTGTTTGTCTCAAAGCAGGTTATCTTAATGCATCTACCCTACTCCCAACTCCAGATTGTGGCAGTCTTTGTCTTCTCTGAATTATTCCTGCCTCGAGAAAGAACAGATAGGTATTGTCTCTGTAAGTAGAAACTCTTATGTCCTTGTCGACTTTGCTGTTCGTTCTTTATCTAGATGCTTCTTTACTTCCTTCACGGTCTATCTATCTCCTTTCTAGTTTCATTTCCTGGCTGCGTATTCTCTTTCTTCCTTTTCCTTTCCTTCTACACTTATGGAACGTAAGGAGCAAGCCATAATAATGATAATTTTAGAGTACCACGACTTTTCCCCAGCTTCTGTCTTAGATTTGCTTCGTATGCCTTTAATTTCACTTACAGATGTTTATTAAGACTTCGAGAAAATAACAAATTGCATACTGGGAAATCGGTACATAAATGAGTATCTCAATACCTTCTATTTCACTGAACCGCCAACATATTCTCAGCTTTCTCATTAATTTTCTATCATTAGTTATGTGCAAAATGTCTTTTTCTTCTTGCTCCCCAGTAAAAGCCTATGTGCCTTTACCACAATAAGAGAGAAAAAAAAATCTCTACATTTGCCTGACTGCAGCCTGTTGTCAGACTGTTGAACTCTGACTGGGCGATGACCTGCAGGATCTCAGGCTGCCACCAGGTGGCACCATCTCTAAGCATCTATCTCATTTGTTCAAGTATGGCTCCCTTGTAGTTCCCCCAGATGGCCTTCCTGTCCTCGATGGTTAGGCCGCTCATGATGGCGTTCCTCCTTGGGCTCTGCACTGTTGCTGTTGTCTCCTCCAGTGAGATTGCCTTTTCCTCCTCTAGGCATCCTTAACCATGCTGGTCCCCGTGTATGGAGTTTGCACTTCGATGGGCTGTTGTTTTTTCTAGGGTTGAGTCTTCCTTTGCTTCTGTTTGACCTTTGCTTCTTTCAGGTGAGTGCACTTCATCTTGAAGAGATAGGACAAGTAAAACATGCCCCACATCACATCACATCATTACAAATTCAGTTCCAGGGCAGAAATCTGGGTGCCAAGGATCTAATATATTGGCTTCCTCGAGGAAGCTAGACAGACATTGACTGACCAGCTTCTCCAACAGTTATCCGACATGAGGGCAAGGGTGATAGGCCTCAGTGGTACCATCACTCTCAGTGGAATCATCATATGGAATTCAGTGACATCATAGGAACAAACCACAAATTTTGTGTTAGTTTCTAATGCCATGTTCAGGAATTATTCTACATATGAAATAATGGGGCATATTAGCAAGGGCCATTATCTCCGCTTTTTGGCTTTAAGAGCCAAAAAGCGGAGATAATATTACCGCCCTATTACCAAGGCGGGTGCTAACATGCATTAACGCATGTTAGCACCCGTTTTCCCTACGCCTCGCTCTGCATCTCTAATGAGATGCAAAGTGGGCGTTCCTTCCCAGGATAACAGGAGAAATGTTGCTAACCAACATTTCTCCTATTATCAAGCTGCAGGCGAACATGCAGAGCGATTAGAAAAGTAGCGCTAACCGCGGTTAGCGCTACTTTTCTAACGCCTGCTCTCAGTATGACTTAGCCATGATATCCAATGGAAGGTGGATATCATGGCTGAGTCTGTCCTGCCCTATCAGCAAGCTATCGCCAAAAGTTGTGTGATTATCGCTGGATTTCCAGCGATAATCGCACATTTGGCAGTTAGCGCTTGCAATTTTATCACTGTTGAGATGAGCGTTGCTGATAGCATGCTATGTCAGTGATAAAATTCAGCGTTAGTCCGGCGATAATTATCCTCGCGCTAAGCGCGCTGAGCGATAATTATCGCCGGACCTTAGTAATATGCCCCAATGTTCTTCACACATAATAGATAACTTAACTTAAATGTAGACCGTTTGAAGATGTGAATTTGTGAGACAATAAAAACTGCTCAGGAAAGCAGGTTTGTAACAGACATCAAACACAAAAATAATCATCCTGTATAAAGTCATTCCAATGTCTAAAATGTGAAACATGTTCTTGCCAATTATTACTGTAATCTACATGAACACATGAAGATCATTAACCCACTGTTTAAAAATCTGTGACTCAAGGAGGATTTAATCAGTTGCAGAGGTCAAATCTAGCTAACTTTCCAGATGTTTATGATGTTATGGCATGTAACTAGGACTCTGAATAGGTAAATTATATTTCAAGATGGCAAGTTACACAGGAATATCACTACACAGATTTATTTGTCTCAGAGCCCAGGTAGGTCTATCCTGGAGCAAAAATTGTGAGTTACTGTGTGAAAGCATGTCATGAGGTATGGCTTACTGCTTAAGATGCAGCAGGCACTGGAGAGAGATATTCTAAACCCATTCAGCCTGAGTACATCTTAGGGAAGAAAAAGCTGGTGGTCCTCGCAGAATGTTGGCACTGTCTAGAGTGGGCCTGTGCATGTGTGAAGAGCACATTATGTGACAGAGCCCTGACAGTGAACTACATTTCCAAAAGGCCATGAACTCTCACATAGTTTGGAGACAGTGCGGCCATCTTGGATATCTGGATAGAACTTCCTTCGTGGTCCATGGTGTCTGGCTAGAATGGTCCATGGCGCCTTTGCTAGGTAATCATGATATAATGCTGCTGTAGCCAAAACCTTGCTATGCATATCTAGGATTTCCTATTCAAAGTTGTTTGAAGGACATTGGTAATATAGGGGAATATTCTTCACTGGCCAATCAGACAGACTACTAATGAGGTAGATGAAATACTAGTGTAAATTATATTGCTGCAGTCCACGGATGCTAAAAGAAAAAGTCTGGTGAGCTTAAGTCAATGGTTCTTTTCTAAAAATAATGAACATACTCTTAGCAAGGACTTTTGATTATTAAGACCCTTGATCACTACGTATCTTTGACAGGTGAGGCTAAATTAAAATAAAGTAAAATCAAATACAATGCTCAAGGTCTTTATTTCATTGTTTTGGGGAAAAAGATTTTCCAAACTGTTGGTCATAGATATGAATTTAATTTGTCCTTGGCAACACCCAGAAGCATAATCTCTGTATTGGCACAGCAAGGACAGAAATAGTTTTGCTACATCCAGTCAAGATTCAAGGTACAAATATGTGGAGTTAAGTATAGCAAACCTATACTCACCTATGTATAATTACCTTTACAATATTCTGGTAGATCACTTTCTGGTGATGATATTGTTGCATGTCAACATTTAAAACTGAATATTCTGTTACCATACCTTTTGGGAAAGGGGCAACAATACCTACAAAAGGAGTCTTCCACTCTGCATTGACATAAAATCTCCAGTCATGTTGCACTTTGACAATCTACCAACCCAAATTTAAGGAGCAAAGGCATGGAAGCCAACATACCAGATAGCATGGCATGAGCGTTCTGAATGCTCTACATCCATCACTCAGACAAGCCACCATCTTACCAGAAAACTCTTGTAAACTGATCAGGTCAAACAAGCCTTCAATTCCTGAAAAATTGAACAAATATAGTAACTGAATAGGGCACTCACTATATAACTTGGTTGGGCTTTCTTCATGCTTTCCAGACATGACTTTAAACTATGTGGCTGGACTCACTAATTGGCCTTCATCCACCCTTATTTCTCAGAAAGTACTTGAAGTTGCACTGAGTTCTGCTGGACCACCAGCTGACCCCCCTGCAAAGGCAGAGGAAAACTGTTTCCACACTGTTCACAAGCATACTACCCCATATAATGTATTATACCCAGAAACCTGATACTTCACCCATAAGGACTATCTAGCCCAAACAATATATTTGGTTTATAAAGAATGTGCTCAGAAGTGGCCACAGGACAACAATTAGCACACAAACAAAACAAAATACCAACGACACAAGGCCTGAAACAAGGATGTGTGTTAGCCCCAACTTTGTTAAATCTTTATACCACAAACCTCGGCCAAGCCATTTTCAAAGCCAGAACAATATCTTGAAGGATTGGCACACATAGATAGTCTGTCCTGTTTTATATTCAAACCTATAATAACTGATAAACCCTCACCGAAATGGAAACAGCCCTCATCAGTGTAAACATATGATCACTGACAAACACCTGCACAACCACAAATGAAAATGGCATTAAAAGAAAGGAAAGTGAGAGAGAATGAGTCATTTTTATTTCTCCGAGAGTTGGCCAACACAATGTAATTTTGTTTTACAAGGTATCAACTAGAATGATTGTTTAGGGATGCCACTACAATATTGTTTCTTCTTCCTTTTGTTTCCTCCAGTTTGATGTGCTAGAATTATAAGTGCAGGGTTTAGAAGCATGTTTTAGGTCTGGTCTACACTTATTATACCTTGTAGAAAATAAAATCTTGGAATATTAAAATCTTATTTTGTCTTGTGGCAGTGTTTAATTCTTTCACTAATTGGTGAAATGGCTGGCTCATACAAATCTTGGCCAATATGTACTATCACATTTACCCACAGATACAGACAGATTGGGTAAACTATTTGATACAGTAGCCCCCTTTCTAACAAGTCAGTATTGCTAGTAGGTCAACTGCCAAACACCCCCGGCTTTAAACATTTAATGTAAGGTGTGGTGGCAGGTGTCTGTAAAACAAGTCCTATCACCATGTACATTGAATGGTGGTGAAAACATGACAGAAGATTTTCCACATACCAACAAAATACATAGCTGCAAGGTGTCCCATTGTAATGTGATACCTTCAGCTAATCCTGGCTTACCTGACTGCATTTTACTGCTGAGGTTATTGAGTCCACAGCTAAAATATTAATAGTTACATTTCAAGTACCCAGAATACAATAGAACGTCCGTTAGAAGTTCGACACTGACTTCGAGTGAGACATTTGCCATGTGGACACTTGGCAGCCATGACTGTCCACTCAACAGCAGCACCATCTTAATGTAGCCAGGCAAAGTGCAGAAAAGCACTTTGCCTTTGCACTTTGCTTCAAGCAATATGGTGACTATGTTGACTCCCCCTATATAATATGCAGTAAAGGGTAGGTGAATGACCCCCAACTGTGTCCAGGAATTGTTATTAAAACATTTAAATATAGTACTCTTACTTTTTTAATCCATTAATAGCCCTATAAGCAGAGTACTGACATAGAATGAGAGGTAAGGTAATACGATGTGAGAGTGAGGGAGAGTGCAACACACAGAATTTCCATGCTTAAACAGTCTAACATAAGTCCATTGTACACACTGCAAATGGAAATACACCACATACCCTGCATTAACTCTCCTTTAAATTCATTATGTGCTTTATTAAAATCAATCCAAAAAACATGCTTTGTAAACCCTGGAAAACACAGTTTTTGTTTATTTTGGGGGTTAGACAGATGAATAAACACTGATAATGCACCGATATGAAAAGGTTTGGAAAACACAGAAAAAACTGCACTGAAATCCATAAAAAATAAACACTGAAAACAAGACAGCCTACACATCTGTACTTCAGTATGCAGATGATCTGATTATTCTGGAAACAGCCTTTACAACGCAGGATGAGCTATGCGTGCTGTTTCCCCGCAAGCAGAACCATGCTTGTATGCCTTAACCACGTATATGCTTGGTTAAGGGAGTGCGTTTTCTAGCTGTGAGGATTGGGGGGCACAGCAAGAGGAAGGATCGGGAGTGTTGTCTGGTAAGCGGGGCTGGGCTGAATTTTGGGGAGGCAGGGGATGGTTGATGTAGTTTTTTGGGCTCAGGGGAGTTTCATTTGTTTATAGGGCAGGGGGCTGGGTTTTAGAGCGCAGGGCAGGGGGGGTTGCAGTAGATTTCAGGGGTGGGGGTCAGTTTTTAGGGCTCAGGCAGGACGAGGGAAAAAGGCAGTTTTCAGGGCTGCGGGCAGTTTTACGGATCAGGGTTGGGGTGCTGGGTCGGGGACGTTTTTAGGACGTGGGGTGAGTTTTAGGACTCAGAGTGGGGGGAGGGACAGTTTTCAGGTCTGGGCAGTTTTAGGGCTCAAGGGCGGGTCTGGGGTCAGAGTAGATTTTAGTACATGGGGACGGGTTTAAGGGCTCAGGGCGGGGGGCTAGGGTGTGATTTTTACCACGCATATCCCTTTACCAATCATGCGTTTACCATGAAACTACATGGTAAATGCATGCGTGGTAAAGGAATGCGTTGTTAAGACACATTCGTTGTTGGGGAAGTGTGGTAGAGGCACTCATGGTTTAGCCATGCGTGCTTCTATCGTACAACCTGGTGTGGAACACTCCAAAATAGGCATGCAGCAATCGATTGATCAGATATACCTTCATAACAAAATCAACATACTTACTGTTAATGTCAAGAAGACAAAGGTTATGGTTTCAGTCCTGGATGGTTGGGCAGTTAAAAATTGGAGACACGTTTAAATATAATTACCTAGGAGTATTGTTTACCTCAATCGGAAAGGTCAGCTCGCAATTGCAGCATCTGACGAGGACAGCCACAGTCATCATATTTGCACTTAGTAAACTTAATAACAATCTACACAGCCCCATGGCTGAAGCAACTATAAAAGCAGTGCAAGTAAATTTATTGTCAACTGTCTCCTATGGTCACCAAGCCTATCCCTGGAAATATTCCATTTCTCTAGATAAGCTTCAGTGCAAAGCCTATAGAAGAATTTTTAATCTATCAAACTACACTCTACAATCATTGCTGTGACTCAAGTTTGGCTTGAGTAGGCAAGACCTAGAATGCAAGGCGTTATTTAATATGTATTATCACTCACGTGCCGCAGCCAACTCCAGAACCTTAAAGAAAGCACTACAGGAGTGTTTTAGTGCGCCCACCAACTTCTGGGCAACTAATTTAATAAGCGGTCAATTACTTAAATATCAACCTGGGACAGTAACTCCAATGTCTGTTTCACATCAAGCCATTAAATTGATCCTTAAAAAACATGTGCTGTCCTTGTCAAGAAAAGCTGACTTGGTGAAGATTCACAGTGCATCCTAAGGACATCTAAATGCTCGTTCTTATGATACAACAAAGATTCAGCTCTACTTAAAACAGGAATTAAGTAGAAACTGCATACTCGATTAATGGTCCTGCCGAAATCTGAGAATAAATCTAACTAGTTAAACCACCACAGCCCAAAGAGCTGCAGGTTCTGCGACTAGAGGAAAGAGACTGCGTTCCATCTCCTCTGTTGTTGTCCAGGATTTCTAACTGCACGTCGCACTTTGCTGAAGCCAATGTTTTTAATTTAGGGGATTTTAATCTGCCAAGAAGCCTGGGTCTATTGTTTAAGTACCAACAGGCCAACGGACAGAGGACCTGATTTAGATATTGGCGGACAGGTTACTCCGTCACAACAGTGACGGATATCCTGTCCGCGGCAATCTAAATCCCATAGGATATTATAGGACTTATATTTTGGTGGGCGGGATATCTATCCCGTTGTGACGGAGTAACCCATCTGCCGAATCCTAATTCAGGCCCTTAGTGCAGTTTTGCAAGTTTGTAAACATTTTGTATATCAACAAAAAGAAACTGGAAAATAGGGCGTAATAATGAGTTACTTGTGTACATTTTTATGCTAAGGTCTTTACTAGGATTTATTTTTCCTTCTGATTTTAAACATACTTGGCTTTTAAATTTATCTTTTAGTGTCGACATTTTAAAAAAAATATATGGTTTGTACTCTATGTATGAAACTGTGTTTTTACCCTGTTGCTATTGTGCCGATATTTTGTAATTGATACAATAAAGATTACCACCAGGCTAATCTAAACTTTATAAAGCAACGAATATGCACATATATAAGCAGAGATAAACTATGTTGACGCAATGGGAATGTTTACCAGGAGATTCATAAAAGACACACGTGCAGTTTTACTTCGATAACTGGCTGCATCCACTTCTTCTTACCATGACAACCACTGACGTGGTGCAGTGCTGTGTTACCAGGGTGATGACATCAAATGATGCACATACAATGATAAATAGTTTTTGGGGGGTTTAAGAGCCCCTCCATTACGCACTCACAATAAGAGAGCGTGCATGTTTCTACAGTGCACTCTGCAGAACAAAGATATCGCTTCAATGACCCGAGTGCACCATTATGTTTTAAAATGTCACTGACTCTGCTTTGAAGATCGAAAAGCAATCGGCTGCAGTAACGAATCCGTCAGATCTATAGGAAAAACGCGTGTGCTCAGATTCTGGAGCTTAACCTGTTCATCAAGCCAAACATTAGAACCCTTCTTTCTATGGGAAAGTGCATCCTAAAATGCATCAACAACACACAGTGTCCTCTCTGAATCCGACCTCTGGACCATCAGTGAGACCTCACTTTATCCAGATCTGCACCTTACTTGGAAGTGTCCTCAGTAGACAGTAGTAGAGGCCGCATGAAGCCCATACTGAAGCAATGGCTCCTGGTGTGCTGGTCCTGATGGCAGCTTGGTGTCAGGGGAGAGAGTGGTCTGCATGTGTAATGTTACATTTGTTTCAGCAGGAGGGAGGGAGTAGTTGGAAGGAAAGCCATACGCTAAAAGCTCCAAGAAAGCAGACAGACATCTTCATAAGGCAAGACAAGTCAGTAGCCTTCATGCGCAACCATTAGGTGGCACCAAATCACAAGCTAAGAGCTGAACGGCTTCTTTTAATTAGTGGATGGGGAACGCTTAGCAACACAATAATATTTTGCCTGGAACACCGAAAATCCTTGCTTACCATAACTTCCCTTTTATGAGATGCCTCACAAAAGATATACCTGTTCACCTAAGGGACGAGGAGGAATCAAGGCAGCTCTCACCCTCGAGGGTCAAATGATTTTCTCTCGGTGTTTGTTTGTTCGGAAGTATTGATGTATTTGCATTCTGATGGTGTTTTGTATTGGTTGTCTGTATGGTCATTGATGTGTACACAGATATAATTACAACCTGAAATAAACCTGTGGGAAGGAACAGGAAAATGGCAACTGAACTTTTGGTAGGCAGTGTTCAGGACCTTGAATAGTTCAGCATGCATGGCTCTGAGATAGGTTTTATATGTCTGGATGTTTCCCTTCAAGCCACCTTCTCTAGTGTATTTTAAATTTTCACAGTTTCTGCCTCACATTTTCTCGTTGCTTGGGCTTGTATCCAATTCAGTCCTAGCAGACACATTAGTGGCGAGTGAACAGATAACTATCCCGTCCACCCTACAACTTTTTTGGCAAGGAGATGACTAATGAGGCGCAGAAGTTAATTGACATTGTTTATTTTTTTTTCTTTTTGTGGGGGGGGGGGACCCCAAAGCCCCAGCCCTGAACCCTAAAATTAACTTTACCTCCCTTTACTATTGCCCACCCCAAACCCTATAATTACCCTTACTTCCCTTTTACCACTAGGCACCCTAAAACCCTAAAATTGCTCTTACCCATCTTTAATACTACCCCACCCTAAAATCCTGAAGTTACCCTTACTTCTACCCAACCCCAAAAACTAAATTTACCATTAACTCACTTTTCCACTGCCCACCCCATAACTCTAAAATTACCCTGACCTCCCTTTATCACTGCCTACCGCTAAACCCTAAAATCACCCTTCCCTCCCTTTACCACTGCCCACCCCTATACCTTAAAATGATGCTTACCTTCGTGCACCCCTACCCACTACAATAAAAAACAGCTCCACTCTACAACTTCGTCGACAAGCAGGTGGGTGGAAAGCGGCAGGAGTCTATTGACATTGTTTTGCTTGCACTAAAGAGAGATTCAAGTTCCTGTTTTCGAATGCTATGTGTAGCACATTAAAATGAGTTTGCAGCGGAGTTGCAATTGTATTGCTACGAAGGATGGCAGTAGTGAACGACTGAACGTGAAATCTTAAATCTACCATTTGAGTATGAGGTTGAGAGCTGAAGGAACAACACAAAGCCTTGCAGGCTTCTTAACTTACTTACCAACATTCTGTGACCAAAATACATCACAAAACTATTATGCAAACAATAACATCACAAGAAATCGCATGACATCAAACCGGATACAGATCAGAGAGAATGATCACGTGGCTTCTGACGCAGATCACATCACTAAACATAAATCGCATGCCACAAGTGAGCTTTGAGTAGTGTGGCCAGCTTTAGTGTTCTCACCTCTGGTTCAGTTAGTAACTCCAGGATCAACTGCAAGATTGTGAAATCTGTCTTTGCATTAAAAACATCCTGGGAAACAAATCTGCAAAGGGATGGTATTGAAACCAAAAATATTTTTCAGTCTGTCTTTTTCAAAGGCTGATAATGGGAACATTCAAAAAGGACAACATAAAATCCTAATCTTTGCACGGCTTAGAAAAACTGATTTAAACAAAAGCCTGACTTTGCTTGCAGCTGAAAGAAGCTCACAGTACATACTCAGAAGACAAAGTTATCTGATCTAATTACAGGAGCAGTAAATAAAAAGCTGTGGAAATGTGTTGCAAAATCAATAGGTGGTACGAATCTTTAAAAACACAGTAGCCTAAATCCTAAATCCTAAATCCGTAGGGATGGCAAATATATCTTAGAATAATAAACTCTACAGGAGAGTTCACAAACATTCACCCGCGCATTTGAGAAGGTCAGAACGTCTGTCACCCGGGTGCAGAGTTCCTGGCCTTGCACATCTGAATTCACACTGAGGACTTGTGCGCCAGCTTCAAGCTCATAGCTACTAAGGTTTCAGATTGGTTATGCGTGACATTTTCAGAATTTCAATCTAAATATGAGTGACATTCAACGACTGTGAGTGACTGAAGTAAATAACTGCAGAGACAACGCTGGGCTTCATTCCAAGTAAGTAGAAGATTTATTCTTCACAACGGACAAAGCAAACACCTCGCCAGCTGACCAGACCCCAACTGACCAGTCTGGAAGGCAGCTTGGCATAAAGGGACACATTAGAACCTTACAGGTATTCTGGAAGGGAACTGGGAAAGGACACAAAGGAAGGGCTAGGTATCATTACCAAGTTGAAGGAAGAATACATTTACAACACATCTCCTTCCCTTAGAATCATGAAGAACATAGGTTGGAGAATATTAACATAAAGCACTAACATATATAATCATTCAAGTACAACGGAAGTCTACGAGATCTTGAACATCTAATGTCACTGGATAAAGGAACATTATGAGAAACATCATTTTGAGTAGAAGGAAAACTACTGTGATCCAACTGCTCACGAACACCAGTATGATTGAAAGCATCACCACCACCTTCCCCCCTACGACAACTCACAACTGGAGGTGTAGTAACTTCCTCTGGGGTGGATAGCATGTAGCCACTGTTTGACGGAGAAGGGTGGGCAGATTGAATAGTATCATTTGAGGCTGTAGATTTGCGATACAATGCTACTCTGCGCAAATTCCACTTTTCACCATTGTCCAAAACTACATAATGGGGAAAGACTTGTTTAACTAAAAAAGGACCTCTAAATTTAGAAAGACCCTTGCTCACTCTCCCTGGTTTGACCTTGACAAGATCACCAGAAGAAATTGAGTAAGAGGTACAGGCATGAGGTTCCGGCTGAACACCCTTGACCAAACCACTTTTCATCCATGAGGGTGCAAGTTTGGTACCAGGACGTCTGCCTCGCATAAGCTCAAAGGGGGACTTACTATCTTGTTTGTGAGCAGTGGTTCGATAAGCCCACACCATCTCCTGAACAACTTCATTTGAAAAAACACCAGAAGAACACATCATTTGTATAATCCCTTTAACAACTCTGTTAGCTCTCTCACACACACCATTCCCTTGGGGATTGTAGAGAGACGTGCGATGGTGAGCCACACCACAACTGGATAAAAACATACGCATTTTTTTGGATGTAAGTTGTGTGCCATTGTCTGTTATGAGTATAGTGGGAAAACCTTCATCGTGAAATAAGTCTTTGAGAAATGATATGGTACAATCAGTGGTGATTTCTTTGACAAACTTGACTGTAAGCCACTTCGAAAATATATCAACCACAACAATAGCAAAGCGATGAGTGCCTGGCAATTCATCCATAGGCCCTATGAAATCGAGGCACACACTATGCCATGGTTGGTTTGGAGTGGCAATGTGACCCATAGCTGGACTAGAAACAATTTTAAGTCTTTTTTCACCTTCTCTACAAGCTTGACAACTTTCAACCCAGGATGCAGCTTGTCCGTCCATGGCCGGCCACCAAAAATCTGCTTTAAGTCTGCGCTGAGTGAGTGTCTGCCCTAGGTGTCCTTCATGAGCAAGTTTTAGCAATGTCGGCCTCAAACTGAATGGTGGGATAAATCTATCACCTCTCATGAGAATACTGTGACCAAACACAGAAAGCTCATCTATAACCTTAAGAAAAGGGCGGACGGGGGGTAACACACAGCTCTCACGCCTGGTACCCAATCTAATAAGATCCATGACCTTGATGAGGACAGCGTCTTTCTCCATTGCAGAACACCATTCATCCTTGGTAAAGGTACCATCACTCAGAGCTAAAACATCTTGGACAAAGGCTACAGCACCTTCTTCATGAGTATCAGAAAAATCATCTTTAAAATCACTACTCATGACTGAAAGCCTAGAAAGACAGTCAGCCTGTACATTGCGCCAACCTTGTATGTACGAAATGTCATATTGGTATTCCTGAAGTCTAGAAGCTAGTCTCGCTAGTCTAGGAGAACCTTTGCCAGCGCCACCTGGAGACAGGACTGTAACTAAAGGTTTGTGATCTGTCTTTATTTGGAACTTGGTACCCCACAAGTAGGTTCTAAAATAGTGTACTCCCCACGCAGCAGCTAGTGCCTCTTTTTCAATAACCGAATAATTTTGTTCGGAGAGTGAAAGAGGACGAGAGGCAAATGCGATGGTTTTCTCTCCTTCAGAATGTTTCTGTAAAAGTACCGCACCCAAACCAGTACCACTGGCATCTACCATCAACACAGATGTGCGCCTGATGTCAAAGGGAGCCAGAACTTTAGCCTCACACAATTCTTTTTTAATGGCATTGAAGCAATTAGTATGAGTTTCGTCCCATGCAAATTTCACTCCTTTTTTAAGTAAAAGTCTCAAGGTAAATGTTTTGTCTGAGAAGTTCCTCACAAATTTGGAGTAGAACTCTACGAGACCCATGAATGAACAGAGCTGGTCCTTGTCAGAAGGACATGGGGCTGATTGTATGGCTTCTAATAGATTTTTCTTTGGCTTGACACCTAGGGCTGAGATCTCGTAACCTAAATATTCTATGTGTTGAACCAGGAATGAACATTTCTCTTTACGTAGTGTCAAACCTGCATTATCTATTCTAAGCAACACAGAATTTAGTACTTGATTGTGCTCCGAGATGGTATCACCAAAGACCAGTATATCATCTTGGAAAAACACCGCTTTCTTAATACCTTTGAAGATCTCTGTTACCATACGCTGAAAAACACTAGCAGCAGAGATAAGACCAAAGGAAGCCTGGTGAATTGAAAAGTACCCTCTGTAGTTATGAACGCTGTCAAATGTTTTCAATCATCATAAAGGCGGATCTGATGATACGCGCTCTTCAAATCTAATTTCGAGAAGTACTTTGCACCTTGCAAGGTGGATACCAACTCACCGATATTTGGGAGGGAAATGTGTCTGCCACAACATTTTTGTTCAGGGATCTTAGATCCACACAGAATCTTATTTTGTGATCCGCCTTTTGCGTGATTACAACCGGAGAAACCCATGTGGAAGCCTCCACAGGCTCAATAATGCCTCCCTGTAACATTTCATTGATTACCATTTTAACTTCCTCTCTGACTGCAAGAGGAACTCTTCTCACCTTGTGTTGAATTGGGATAACATCATTCTTCAACTGAATTTTATGTACATACCCCTTCAATTCACCCAACTCGTCTCTAAAAACCCTGCTTGCATCGTGTAAAATCTCATCGAGAGAATGATCATCAACAACCATAACCTGGTTGGGTGCTCTGGGATTGACTATAATGTGCAAGTCATATTGGTGGATCCACCCAAGGATAGGTGGGCCATCAACCGAGACATAAACTTTGCCGTTAGTGGACCTATGCATAAAAGAGATGTCAGCCTCAAAGTAACCTAATAACTCTATATTTTCTCCCTGATACCCTGTAGGGGAAATATCGCTATCTTTAAGCTGCATATCACCCCACTCCTCCTTGAACATGGACTCAGGGATTATAGTATATCTTGAACCAGTATCCACCATCAGAGTTACAACATGACCATCAACAGTAAATTCAGCTTTCGGTCTCCTCTCTCTCTTTTCATTGCAGGTAAAGACATCCGGATCATCAATGACCAGGATTTTATCCCTATCTCTTTTAATTTCAATAGCACAATCTTCAATGACCGCTACTTTAGGCCTACCTTTGTTTCTACACATCCTTGAAAAATGACCCAACTTGCCACACTTTAGACATTCTTTGTTGTTTGCAAAACAAAATTTTGCATCAGAGGTATGTGTTTTACTACCACATCTTGAACAAAACTTAATAGGGAATTTGCCAGGGTTACTCCTCTTTTGAAAACTTTTCCCTTTAGACTTTACAATAGCTACTAATTCATCATCACCAGGTTCACACTCATACATGAGTTTCTCAGACACTTCAGAGATTTGCTGCTGTGAGCTACATTTTTGTATTTCTTTCATACATCTTTCTGATTCTTCGACCACCTTAGCCAAGTCTATGGCTAATTTTAAGGAGGGGTTTTTGGCCGCCCACAGCCTCTCTTGTATCTTTCGATTATTACACTGAACGATAAGCTGATCGCGAATCAGCTCATCTGCCATTGCACCAAAATTACATTTTACTGAAAGTTCACGTAAGCGTGCAACAAAATCATCAATGGATTCCTCGTTGCGTTGTTTGTGTGTGTAAAACTTAAATCTGTTCATGACTAAGTTTTCTTCTTTGGAAAACCTCACTTCAAGTCTCGGAACAGCTTCTTTGTACTCATCAGGTGTAGACAGGCCACTGGATTGCAACGCCTGGGGATGATACTTGAATACTCGTTGACCTTCCTTGCCCAAGGCACTTAATAGTAGTGCTTTTTTTCGCTTGGCGGAAAACTCTTGCCCATCAAGGGCATCTAGATAATTGTCAAACATGACAATCCAATCTTCCCATGAAATAGAAGGTGTGCCTGGTTCGCTGAGAAATTGTCTACTGCCACCTGTTGTGCCATGACTATTCAAACAGAATAAAAAAAAAAAATTGCACCAACTGTAGTGCGTGGTTAATGCTGGGCACAAGAGATGTATCCACCAAGATCCCAGCACTAACCTGAGGAGAACCGGATTTAACTTGGAGGATATGTCGCAGAAGCTTAAATAAATAATTTTGCAAGTAATAGGTGAGCGTGTCACCGTGAGACCAACACACTCGAACTTTCCACAAGAAGAAAAATGTCCTACAGAGCGTAAAACAGATGGTGAATGTAATCGCCGATCACTGTAACCATAGTTACCAGCTGACACAACGCTGGTGTAGCATTACACGGAAATAAACCTTTTTTTTAAAAATGGCGTCACGTTGCGGGATGACGTCAGCCCGTTACGCATCTGCGTGATGAACCATAGAGACGTGCTGCAGACGAGTGAGCTTGTTGCGTGGCAGCGATCGCGAAGTTGCGAAATGGAGCGCTGTGACAGATGCGCTGCTACCTGGCAACGTAGGGCCTGACGAGGAGTGGCGCATGCAGGGCAGGGAGCGCGAGGTGACTCACCGTTGAGCGGGTGACGTCAGGATTGCCTCCGTGATCTCCCAATTTCTTTAAACAATGTCTCTCCGTGGCGAGTCAATCAGGATGACGCGTTTACAGGATCGGTGGCGATGCGGTGCACGGTGGATTCTTTTCTTGGGGAGGTGTCGCTTGTCCGGAGGGGGGCGATGGAGCGATGGAAGAAAGCGCGCTCAGCCGAAAGTTTACTGTCTTGTCGGGTCAGCACTGGAACTCGTCGCCATAAATGAAGTAAATAACTGCAGAGACAACGCTGGGCTTCATTCCAAGTAAGTAGAAGATTTATTCTTCACAACGGACAAAGCAAACACCTCGCCAGCTGACCAGACCCCAACTGACCAGTCTGGAATGCAGCTTGGCATAAAGGGACACATTAGAACCTTACAGGTATTCTGGAAGGGAACTGGGAAAGGACACAAAGGAAGGGCCAGGTATCATTACCAAGTTGAAGGAAGAATACATTTACAACAGTGACACTTTCTTGCAGATAGAATCAAGCAATGAAGACGAGGGAAACATATAAATATCAGAAATTACACCCATCTGAGCAACAAGAAATGCAGAGCACCAGAAATGGAAGGGCACTAACCGACATGACACACAGGGCTGTCCAGGCTCTCCACGGGGCTGGCCCGACTGTAACCAAACTGAAACAGGATGTGAGAGAGGCCCCAGCACATGGATCTCAGCTGCCTCAGCCTGCTAATAAATTATGATAATTACTAAATATGATAGCTACTAGACTGATTCGGTCTGTGGACTCAGAGCAGGGCTGCAGCACTGGGCAAGGCTCAGGAGACTGAGAGGCTGCACATTCACATCACGGACTGACGAGCCTGTGTAGATCACACTGGATCACATTGGTAGTATAATTCTTCTTTATTAGCAATCTCGTACAGCTCGGTGAACAGGTAAGAAAGAGCACAAGTCCTGCTCTGCATCATCTGACCCTAACGTTCTCTTACATCATATAAATACTAAGAACATTCTTAACCATTCTAATTCTACATTCTACCTACCTACAAGAATATGACATACAATACACCCATTACTACACTTCCCCTCCCTGTAATAAAAATACAAATACATTTCTTGACTTACAAAAGGAAAAGAAACAGCTAAAGAACACATCCCTTCCCCTTATTAGCAAACTAAAAAAAATCATTTTGTGATATTCTAAAAGGAAGGAATAACACTGTGTAATGATAAATAAAGCAAAGGAAAAGAAGAGGAACAAGAAGAAAAAAGAAGAGAGACAAAAAAAACAACCTAGATTACTACGGGGCACATACATAGTCCTTCAATTCCTTAGGTTTTACTATGTTTCTGCCAAAAGTGCTAGTTCTTACTTCATTTAATTGAGTCATCCCAGTATTGTCACACACACACTCTTCCAACAATTTTTCTTTGCCTGAATCAGCATTGCTCTGCCAATCCTCTTGACCATCCTCCCTTCTTCCATCTAAACATTAATTGGTTTGTAAATCTTGACCCACGAGCTCCTTCCCATCCATGGAATCAACAGTTATCCACCAATGTTTGTCCCCACATTCAGCTTTATTTTCAATCCACTCCCTATTGCATTTTTCAATATTTTTAACAATTGCTAAGCAGCTCATATGACAAATACTACCATCATTTGATTCCACCCTATTTCTTTTTACTTTCACAACTTGCTTGGGAAGACTGAACCTGTTTTTTTCTTTAACAACCTTCCTGCTAGACTGTACATGTACTCACTGTCCAACTACCAATTTCACTTCCCGTACACCATGTTTATTGTCAAAATATTCCTTGTTCTTTTGCTGAGACCTCATGATGCACCTTCTTACCTTCTCTGCATCCCATTCAACACTTTTTCCTTTCCTCATCCAACCAGGATTAACCTTAGAATGCGGTCCCCAACCTCTCATAATGCCAAAAGGGCTCTTTCCAACAGAATCATGGGATGTCACTCTAACTCCACACCATTTTTTAAAATTCTGTTTGCAAATCCTTTCTACTTTGTGTAGCTAACTGCAATGTGCCCTTAATAACTCTGTTAACCCTCTCAACGGCACCATTCCCGCTGGGATGATAAAACGCGAAGAACTTATGACTGATGCCAGCAAATTCCATGAAATTCTTCATTTCTATAGATTTAAACTGAACACCATTGTCAGTGAGCAAAGACTTTGGAAAACCTTCTCGCAAAAATATTCCCTCCAAAAGTCTCATCACTGTACCAGTGTCCACTTTAACAACCACTTCCAATTCAAGCCATTTTGAAAATAAATCCATAAGCAATATGATATATCTCTGTGAACCATCACTCCATACCACTGGCCCCATAATATCCAAAGCTACATGTTCCCATGCCATGTCTGGACAATCTAAAGAACTTAAAGGAGGATTAAGTGTCTTCTGAGACTTATCTGCACTTTCACACTCCATGCAAGATCTAACAAAACGTTCTGTTTCAATGTCAATTTTAGGCCAGCAGTATATGGACTTGATGTTCCGTTTGGTACATGCTATACCAGCAAGGCTCTGGAGTCAAGCTAGCCTGGCTGATGTGGGGTGATGCCCCGAAACCTGTCCCAGGATGCTTGTTTCCAGTCCAGGGAGGACCTGGACTGGTAGTTCGGGCTGGACTGTTCCCATAGGGAACAGGGTCAAGACTGATTTGCATATGGCTGGGTCTGAACTGGAATGGCATGGGGAGCAAAAAAACAATGGATTTAGGCCCAGATCTTTGTACTGGGGTGAATGTTTGACATTGTGCAGCATTCTGTCCATCGATTGTTCTTTTTGCATTTGTCACCCCGAGTGGGACGGGTATGCCCAGACGTGGGTCCTGTGCTCTCCATGCCGCTTGAGTCAAGCTAGCCTGGCTGATGAAGGTTGATGCCCCGAAACCGGTCCCAGGATGCTTGTTTCCAGTCCAGGGAGAACCTGGCCTGGCAGTTCGGGCTGGACTGTTCCATGGGGAACAGGGTCAAGACTGATTTGCATATGGCTGGGTCTGAACTGGAATGGCATGGGGAGCAAATAAACAATGGATTTAGGCCCAGCTGTCTGTACTGGGGTGAATGTTTGACATTGTGCAGCATTCTGTCCATCAATTGTTCTTTTTGCATACCAGCATGCCCTTCATGACATAAAGAAATAATTGTATTTCTTAATTTATATGGAGGAATTATTTTTTCACCTCTTACAACAAACATACCTTCAATACCTAACTCATCTCTCACTTCCCAAAATGCTTTCATTTCTCCTAGACGTTCTGCTTCGACAAACTCCCCCCATCGATTCTCAGTCTTTCCTTTGACAGTCTCCAACACAACATCTTCTTTCTGTGCTTCTGTCCACTCCTCTTTTTGTAATCCTTTGCTTTCATTGCTAACAAATATTCCTGCCACACACACATCATTCCAAGGACTCATATCAATTTTCCCTAGAGGTAATGGCCTCCTGCTCAAGAAATCTTCGGTGATGTTTTTTTTTACTGGTACATACTGTACTTCATACATGAAGTCCTGTAATCATATGGAAAGTCTTGCAATTCTTGAAGATGCCCTGGACAAACCTTCAGTAGTTAACAACTTTGTTAATGGCTTCTGATCTGTTCTCACAAGGAACTTACTTCCCCACAAGAATTTTCGGAAGTGCTCAAGAGCCCATACAGATGCCAATGTTTCTCTTTCTATAACAGAGTATTTCTCCTCTGTGGGAGACCATGATCTTGATGCAAATGCTATGACATTCTCACCCCCATGATCATTCTTCTGAGTAAGCACACTTCCCAACCCCTTTCCACTGGCATCTGTGCTAACAAACATTGCCGCAGTAGGATTGAAGCCTTGTAAAGTAGGAGATTTACTTATACCCAATTTTATGTCTAAGAAAGCATCATGGCACTGCGTTGACCATTCAAACTTGCTTTTATTTTTTAGCAAGGTACGCATCTCATGAGTTTTTTCTGAAAATTTGTCAACAAATTTAGAATAGAATTCCGCTAAACCCCAAAATGAGCAGAGTTCATCTTTGTTTTTAGGCAAGGGAGCTTTGTTAATTGCTTCTACTACCTTCCCTTTGGCCTTAATTCCTTTATCACTAATTTCATGCCCTAAGTAAGTGACTTTCCTTTCTGCAAACCTACATTTACTAATTTCTGCAGGTAGTCCCCTCTTCTAAAGTTTGTTCAAAACTTTCCTCAAAATCTCATCATGATGCTTCCTGGTTTTCTTCATGATTAAAATATCGTCTTGAAAAAACACTACGTCTTTGATGTTACCAACCAGCTATGTCATATGCCTTTGAAAGACAGCTGCCACTGATGCCAAGCAAAGTGGCATGTGCTAGAATTGATAACACCCAAAAGGTGTGCAAAAAGTAGTTAGATGTTTAAATCTAAGACTACCTGATGATATGCAGAGGACAAATCTAAAGTAGAAAACCATTTAGCATCTCTGGTTAATAACAACATTTCATCAATACAAGGAAAAGGAAACTCCCCTCAAGTCAACACACAAGCGCACCTTGCCATTGGCACGTCTTGCAATGACCAATGGAGAAACCCATTCTGAGGCTTCCACTGGTTCAATTATGTGTGCTTTCAACAGTTTTTCCAATTCAGATTTCACATCATCCCTTACAATGAATGGAATGTTCCGTGCCTTATGGATCTTGGGAGTAGCATCATGTTTTAATCTAATTGCATGAGTGAACCCTTTCAATTTACCTACTTTTCCATTAAATACTGCTGGGAACTCCTCTAGAACCCATTTCTTGGCATTTTCTGCCTCACACGCTATAAGCATCTGTTCAGGACTATTTGGGTCTAAAATTATATTACATTTTCTTTGATCTTCCCACCCTACCACAGATGGTCCCACCTCGGCCATATACAACTTGCACAAAGCATGTCTACTTTTAAATCTGAAAACAAGTTGTCTTACTCCAACCCTGTCAATCTTTTCCCCCGTGTAACTCTCAGGATTAATATCTGACATCTCTAAATGATTCCCTTTTACAGTACTGAAATGTTGTAGCCAAACATTTTCAGGAATGATTGTGTAAGGGAAACCAGAATCAGCTGCTACTTGGAGTGACACTCCCCAAAAAGAGACCCAACACATAGGCTTACTTTCTCCTTCCCCAAAAACTTTTAAAACCACTTTTTTCTTTGCGTCATACTTAGCACTCACATCATCATTGCTGTCCTCAGAGGAAGACTCATCTTCATCACTTTCTTTAACACATGCCATCTTACCCTTCCATTTCTTTTTGTCTTTACGTTTGCATACTCTAGCAATATGTCCTATTAAACAACCTTCCATACATTTTGCAGATTTAGCTGGACGCTTGTCAAACCTAGCAGAATGTGCATTACTGCCACAATGATAACACGCATAATTAGGGTTTTTTGTATTACTAAGGCGATTGCCTTTCATTTCGTCCTTTTTTTCGTTGTGTTGACTTGAATTCTGTGTATATCTACTCTTCCCATCCGAAATCTTGTTGAGGGTATCTCCTCCATCTGTTTTTTCTTGTTCCAGGGTTACTTTAGCACAACGCTCTGATAACCCAGCCTTCTTAACAATAGCTATAATATCTTTCAAGTTGGATTCTCCTTCCATCCATAATCTATCCTGAATAGATTTATTCTTTGTATACATAATGGTTTAGTCCCTTACAAATTTGTCGTGAAGATTTCCAAATCTACATGTTACAGCCAATTTTCCCAATGACGAAACATAATCCGCAATAGACTCATGCTTTTCTTGTTTCCTTTGGAAAAAAGCATGCCGCATCACTGCTATACAAACCGTTGGTGAAAAGAGCTCATCCAAGTCCATTAACGCTAATTTAAATAAATCCAAATCCCCTGATCCGTCATGCTTCTGTATTTGTTTGTAAACTCGTAAACATTCAGGTCCTAGACAGTACATTAAAATTCTTTTCTTCCTCTCAGGTGAAAAAGATCCACTACAGTCTTCCAAATTTGCTGTATAATTTAAAAATATTCTCTCCATTCACTCCATTGTATAATTGGGTCCCCTGGTGATGACAAAAACTCCTTTGGTGAAATCAAATGCAAGGCTGAATCCCCACGTGGGGGTGTCTCTGTGGTAGACATATTGCACTGATCTCGCAAACTAGAGAATTTTAAAACAACAAATAATTGAAAGTAACTCTTTCAATGCATCCATGCCAAGAAACCTGAAGAAAGCACTCACAGGAAAACTGCAACATGAAAATAAATTTCATAGACGACAAGCTCGCTGATCCTCTAGTGTTGCTGCTGCGTCCGTAAAATTCAACGCTTCCAAGAAAACAAAATGGAGGCATGTCAGGGTTATGACCAAGCATGATGACCCGAACGAAGTTAGTGCTCTAGTTGTTTCAGCTGCATAAGTTGTAAAGCGCGTCTCTTACCGTCAGCGTCCGGAATGGAACGCTGGACTCCTTACGTGATGTTTGAGCCGATCCTTCACCCGGGATATTGTGTAGCAGTTGCAAACCCGCAACTTACGAACTGGTGCCCAACTGTCAAAGGTGCCGTAGCCACAAAGCACTCATTTTAGTCTAAAATCTTGGGTGCTTACCAGGCTGCATAGGGAGCAGTGAGTATCTCACCATGCCACACGAAGAGGTAATTCTCGGTTCACCAACACTGTGTTGAGTTCCAAAATGCAGTTTTCCAGTATAAACTTGCAAGAACTCCAAGAAATCCGTGGGTTCATGAGATTGCCCCCAATTGTCGCCAAATTCTGTAGTGATCACGCTGGATTAGATAGGTAGTATAATTCTTCTTTATTAGCAATTTCGAACAGCTCAATGAACAGGTAAGAGCACAAGTCCTGCTCTGCATCATCTGACCCCAACATTCTCTTACATCATATAAATACTAAGGAACATTCTTAACCATTCTAATTCTACATTCTACCTACCTACAAGAATATAACACACAATTACACCCATTACTAGAGCATGCTTCTTCTGCCCCTGCCAAGGCAGGCTGATGTGCACTTCTCCTTTAGTGGGTGGGGTACAGAAGAGTCATTGGGGTTGTCCAATCGGGCAGAATTCCAAAGATAATCGAAGTTCCCACATTTTTGTTTTATTCATTGTGACCTCCGAACTTACCAAATGGTATTCTGCACATTGAAGCATAACATTTAGCATTTTCTTGGGATGACACATATCAAAATGATGGGAATATCTTGCAGATTGTATGGACATTCTAGGTAGACCCCGTCCACAAGTGGTAAAAATGCTACATAACAGTAAACTTGTGGATACTTAATCAATGGAAACAAAGATGTTGCTCACTGACTTGCACTGGAATGCGGATATATTAAAAAGCAGAACAATTTGAGAAGTGTCAACACTATCATCTCCGGGTCCGGACCAGGAGAGTCTCAATGTAAATATTGAGAAGAAGTGATAAGGAGATGGGCACCAGCTTTATCATACACACCATGGGACATGCAAACCAACATCGCTACCCTTGTTGCATCAGTGCTGTGCAAGGGGCTTGGTGAAGTACACGCCCTAGGTGTGCAATATCCTAGGGCACTGAAGGGGCATGCCAGACCCCATCATGGAAAATCAGGGCTGTATATGGTAGTGGTGGTCACTTGGTCGGCCTGCCAGGCGTGGACTCCATGCTGGCTGCGGGCTAGACCTCGGGAGCAGAGATGCACTGCATTGCGGGCGGAAGGGACCTGGCGTCCACCCTTAGCTGCAGGATTGCCTTTGCTGTGCAGCCTGCTGACCTACATCCCATGGCACCGGAGCCTACAATGGCATCTCTGCTCCAATAAGCTTTGCCCAGAAAGCCAGAACCATGTAAAAAATACCAGAGCGCGCTGCCCAGCCGCGCCTCAGAGACAGAGTGTTGTAAGTACGTATTAATCACAAAGTACGTGTAAAGAACGGCTTTATTGTAAAAAGTACAACTCATGAAAATGGAGCCCACAACGAATGCATCCGCTGCCTCAACCATTCAGCCAGTATCCTCAACAGCCGCAGCAGTGCACACACGATCATGGAACTCAGGTAAAAAATAAACAGTTGAAACCTCTACATATAGAATACATACATAAAGGCACAACACACAATGACTGAGAGGCTGAGCCTGGCTGGCTGCACACAAAAGTAAATAACCAGTGGCAGGCACTTACTAGTAGCAAGCGCCATAAGTGGGCCAGCCAGCTGCGACAACTTTTCCCGTGCCTGCTGCGACAGTGCATGGGCCGCTGGCATTCCAGGAGAGGACTCAGACTCACACGTCATTCATGGCTGTGCACTGCCTCACAACAGTGCAGGCTCAACTAGGCACCAGACCGACCAGTCCATTACACTGCTGCTCTGTTTGAAATTGTACACTGCAGTGCCCCGCCCACGCGCCACGGGCGGCCAACCTATAGGAGTGTCTCCGCAGTAGCCATTGGGCAAAATCAGACTGACACTCATGACGTCAGTGCTGAATGCCGCGATGTTTGGTAAATGGGTTATAGTGTAGCCAGAGCGAGCTCAACTGAGCCAGCCCACAAGGCAGCCGCAAGCTGTGTGGATCACGCGCTACCACTACACAGTTACACAGTGGTGCTAATTAGAGCACTCCAGCTTGACAGCTGAGGAGGCGCTAGAAATGTGTGACTTTGCATTTCAGTGCGGTCGTGCGGACAATCACACTGAAATGTGTTAGTCTAACTCCTGATGCGTGGTACTTGGCAGGGCTGCAAGCTCAGCTACTGCAATAGCATTACGCAGTATTAAAGTGTAACAGTCATGCCCACTCTTTTCACTTATGCATTAACTCCCATGAGCCATGTGGGTTGTAATCTGAGCTGCTATGTCAGAAGTCTCATTTCCCTTCACCCACAAATGTATGACAATACAACTCATGCCTTTTCCACTGCCCACCTATAAACCCTAAAATAAACCTTGCCTCCCTTTACCACTGCCCACCCCTAAGCCCTAAAATGTCCTTTACCTCCCTTTTCCACTTCCCACCCCAAAACTTTATATTTGCCCTTTTCTACCTTTACCACTACCCAACCCTACACACTAAATGTACTCCTACCTTCCTTTACCACTGCCCTCCCCTAAACCTTAAAATTGCCATTACCCCCTTTATCACTGCCCACCCCAAAACCATAAAATTACCCTTACCTCCCATTACCATTACACAACCCTAAACCATAAAATTACTCTTACCTCCCTTTACCACTTCGTGCATAATATTAATTTTATTTAAAAAAAATACTTACCTGTCTGGTAAATGCACAAATACTTTTTTTTTTTTTCCAATTTTTCAAAAACCTTTATTAAACAGTAAGGCATGATACAGGTAACCACTCCATCAGGTAGCACAACAACTGTCACATTCACAGCTATAGTTGACATTGCTAGATAAATATCGAACAGCACATCAAAAAGGGAGATGTGGCTGTTACATCAGAGGAGGGTGTGGGTAGTCTGTCGGGCATCAGGGGGCAGTCTTGTCAGGGCTATCGTTGGCAATCTGGACGTCGGTGATGGGGGAATCTACAGTAGGATCGTCCGGGTTGGCCTGTTGGCGGAGATAGGAAATGAGAGGGCCCCATATATCTGCGGGTCTATTTGCCACAGGCATCAGGTCCCAGAATTCGCCAAGGAGTGTCTGGCAGTGGGCTGCGTCATCTAAACAGTGTCTTGCCTGCAGAGCCGGTTTACGGCCCCAATGAATTGCCACATGGCGCTTGGCGAGCACCAGTAGCATCGGAGTGAACTTGCGATTAGCGTCAGAGATGTCCTTAACATGGCCCAGGAGGCACAGTAGGGGGTCGGGGGCGATACGCTCTAGTGTGATATCGCTGATTACGGAGCACACTTCCCACCAGAAATCGGAGACCTTGGGGCATGACCAGGCCAGGTGCACAAAGCCCGCACCAGGAGCTGAGCAGCTCGTGCATCTGTCACTTTCCATCAGCCCCATCTTGTGCACCGTTACAGGGGTATGGTAGAGGCGATGTAGATATTTAAAATGAATGAGCCACAACCGATAGTTGGGGGAGAGGCGCTTGGTTTGGCTGCAGCAGTATTGCCATTGCGCAAGGGAGAGACCACCTTCCAGGTCCGCACCCCACACATTGCAGGCACGCTCCGTGTCTAAAGGGGAGGCCACCAGTGTGAGCGCGTATAACCTTGTGAACATTTTGCGCGGGGAAGTGGAGGAGTGGACGTGTTTGAGTGCAGCATTGGGCTGGGGAGCAAATGGGAAGGCAGGGTTATCACTTTTACATGTGGCCCTGATCTGGTAGTAGAGCAGCTTGTCAAGTGGAGCTGCGTTATCGGGAAGTGTGAAAAAGCTGTTATTGGGATAAATGTCAGCATTGGTGCGGATGCCCAAATCTGCGGCGCGGCGGGCCATGCCTGCTGTTTGCAGCGGGGGGGAATGAGGGGTTGCTGGCAAGTTGCATTGACGGCGCAAAAAGTGCTTTAGTGCGAGTGTATCTGCGTAGCCCATCCCAGGCCCAACGCAAGCATTCCACCGTGTCAACCTCGCCTCGGGGGATTTTGTGTGGTAAAAATAGTGCTGTCTGTAGTGGCCAGGTCCGCCTCGACCGCCACATGAGGCTGGAAAGGCGTTGGGTGAATCCAGAAATGAAGAAAACTGGCTTTGGCGCACAACACATAGAGTCTGAGATCAGGGGCCCCCATTCCGCCACTAACTAAGGGCAGCGTGAGGACGTCATAGGCGATATGGGGCTGGCGTCCTGCCCAAATCAATGTGATGATTTAGAGTGTAGTTTTCTGAAAAATTGTGATGTGAGGAATGGGGATGTTTAAAAATAGGTATAGGAATTTTGGGAGCACAATCATTTTTACAATGGCTATACGCCCAGCTAATGATAGGGGGAGTTTGTGCCACAAGTGTATCTTAGTTTCAAGCCAGTCCATTGCTTTGCCAAAGTTGGACCTCCATAACTCATCTATATCTCTGCTCAGCCAAATGCCCAGGTATTTGGTGGGGCCAGTCGCCCAAATGAATGGATAGTCTGTTGTGAATGATTTAGTGGCATCAGTGAGGGGGAAAAGAACAGATTTGCTCCAGTTGACCCGAACCCCGGATAGGCAGCCGAAATGGATAACCTCCCTGGTCATGGGCGCGAGATTCTCCTGAGGCTCACAGATATATATCGTGACGTCATCTGCGTGCATAGAGGTAACCAGGGCACGGGCTGAGAAGCCGATGCCCAGCTGGGTATGATGCTGTCGTAAGCGTGCTGCCAGAGGTTCCATTGCGATGGCGAATAACATGGGGGACAGGGGGCATCCCTGCCTAGTGCCCCTCGTAATGGCTATAGGGTTGGTAACCTGTCCGTTAACCTTGATACTGTTATGTCCCGTATAGAGGCCCTAATGTAGACCCGGTCATACATTCCCTAAAATGGACGTATTCATATTTGCCCTAATACGGTCATATTCGTACTTGCCCTATTATGGTCAAAGACGCATATGCCCTATTACGGTCATAACTGTACATGTCCTATTATAGTCATGATTCCTTATATAGGCATGATCTTTCACCTACATTGGTCCTCGCTAGTACACAACGAGCTCTGAGGGCTGAACGTTATCTAGCCTGTGGTTTTGAATACAGCAGGGTTTTTCCCAAACACAGGCCCACACTGTACTCATCAATTATGCATGACTCTCTAGGAATACACCACCTGCATAATATGTATGTACAAAGTTCACCCCTGACGTCTTCCTCAAGTCTAACAAAGCCCAATACAAACCATACGAAGCAACTAGAGTCACCAGGGTATAAATACACCACATCTTACCCCGGTAAGACAGAGGGAACCGAGACTTCCATGCTGACACACTGACCGGAGACGCTGAGGCTCCTGCATGCAGTTGCTCCAGCTGACAGCGGTCTAACACAGCCCTTGCGGGGTGTCCAACTCGAGACCAGGACGGGGTCCCACACTCTCTCTATTCAGGTATGGGGGTTCGACTAAATCCTAGAAGGATTCTTGGCTCTTAGGCTTTTAGACCTACACATATGCTAGGTACACTCAGGTACATCTAGTTAGGCATCGTAGGAGTACGCGCACTTTTCATAATGCTTTTTATACTCATGTATGTATTCATGATTATTGCAATATGGTAGAATTGTTCTATCCCTTTGCTTTTATCGTACTGCTGATAATATATCTCTGCTATTGTCTGCTGGTTGCTGCAGCACATATATTTTACACAAGAATAACAACTGTTCAATAAATACTTATTGAAACGCCCAGACTGTTTATTCTGTGTAACTCTCTGAGACAAACCGAATAAGTAAGCACGAATGACTGAGCGAAAAGTAGTACATTGTTTCCACGATTCTGAGGAATTAGGGTTGTCATGATCTAAGGTTGCCAGAAACTAATCTCTCCCCGATAAGAGGAGATTCTAGTGGCACTGTGAGCTAGCTAATGCAAATCCGGCTAACATACACGGTGGAGGTGCACAGAGCCAGTCAGTCACCAAGCCCACAGTTTATGTTATCCAAACGCGCAGGTCCTGCATGGGTACTATAGGAACTACACGACATGGCGCCGCCAACGTTGGTTGGGTACTTATTTAACAGTAGAATCTGAGTAGTTCAGTCGTGCTATTCTCAGAGAACCTACTCACAAAACCCCAGAGACGTCTGGAGTGGGTGGGCACAAACTCCGCCACAGCTGAGTAGTACGAGAATACTATTTATTGGCTGTTGGTTAATCAAGCTTGAAGGACATTTAGTTCCTAAAAATTGTGCATAACACCTTATCTTAGTTCCCCTTGGAATACTTCTTCTTCTAAACATGTCTGACAACGAGGTAAGGACAGACAGAGTTGAACTGAATTTTTCAGAAGAAGGAGAAGATCCTGAAAATGCAATACAGATTGCACCAAAATTCAGAAGGACAGTCACCCTAAGACTATTAGAAAATGGTTTACAAGCGGGGGCTGGCATGGTAGTTTTCGTGATTGAGGCACACGAATCAAACAAAACAGAGGTGTTCTATTCATGGGTTACATTCCCAGCAGCAAATGCCATAAGAAAGACATTTCACTACTATTTAAGAGGAGATGCACCACATGAATATGCCCCGTTTGAGGACATAGAGATTCCACTCACTTACCAGGAGCATTATTACTGGTTTAATGGCGCCCTACCCCACGTACGAGGAAGAGTAAGATTAGGCCCGCTCGGAGGAGACGGGGCCAGATGGCCAATACTAGCGGCTTACATACCGCATCCTGACATTGGAACAATGCCACAGCCAGAATTACTCGTACAACACAGAGATTTAATTAAAATCTACAGAAACCTGACACAATTTGTCATGAGGACTTTAACAATCCAACCTGCACCAGGTGCAGCAAATAGTACTCCAGTCCAGGGTACAGGAAATAAGATTACTCCTCAAACATTACACGCGGTAATGGTCAAAATGCCCGCAAAACGCGAACAAATCCCATTCTGGATAGCTCAGAAAATAACTCAGCTTGAGGCAGTATTCCCGAATACTACCACCTATGATAAACACAGAATTCTAACAATCTGCTTGCCCATGGGGATCACACCACAAGTAGAGGATTGCACCTCTTGGGGGTCAGTCTTTGCTGCCATATATATCAGAACACATGGTATCCCGTCCTTAGCAGTAGTGCCAGACGTATTGAGACAGATACAAAATGAGTACGGAGCAGAGCCTGCCCTAAACTTAGGGATGAAGTTACTAAACAACTTCGATCAGGTATCAGCCATAATACTAGCTAACATTAAAGGGGAAGCAGCTTCAGTGGCGATCCGCCAACGCCTAAGGGAGTTCAGTCCAGTGGATCAACAACACGAACTACCCAAAATAATTGAAACTGCATATGCAGAACTAGGCAGAGACAGTCTAGGTGGGAAAGCATTAAAACCACAACTAGTGGGCAGTTCTGAAAAGGACACTACAAAGCAGACACCTACTTCTTCTAAAAAGAAGTGGGAAAATAAAAAACAACAAAACTCTAAAGACAGCAGATCTCAATCCAGAGGTAGGTCTCCTCAACAGGAGCCCTCTGAAAGGAGGTATAACCTCAGAAATAGGGATAATATTAAAAAACCTGACAGGTATCAGGATACTGATACTCGTTCCTCTCGTTCCTTTCAGGGTTCATCAAAAAACTCCGAGAGGGAAGGACGGTCAGAGGAGCGTACAAAGTCCAGAGACACGCAACGCGCTGAGGACTACGCACCTAAAAAAGAAGATAAACAAAAACAGAAACCTCAGTTCAAAAAGAAGAAGGTAGCAGGTCTCAAGATCAGACATGCCCAGAATTCTGAGGACACAGCTTCTGAATGGGGAATGGGCTCTGACGATGCTAGACAGCGCGGCAGAAGTAACAATAGCTCGCCAGAACCTGAAGGAATTTCTGGTGACAGCGGAGTTGAGTGAGTATATCACGGTGGAAATACCTGATACTCGGGTAAGTGTCCCACATAAGTTACATGAGATAACACTCCGGATGGAGGGGACAAGCCCAGAAAAATTAAAGGTCTCTTTTGGAAAAGTCTGTCATCTGGTTATGACATTCTATTAGCAGAACAAGACTGGCCGCCAGCATTCGTCATGGAGTGCCCTAGGGGAGAAACGATAATTTTTCCAGCCTTTTCTGACCTCGTTCCCATACATTTAAAACATGCATATGCGCAGGAGTGGGCGGTTGCCCTAGCTCCAGCATTGTACAAAAATCATGTTGGTTGGGATGAGGATTCAACCCACCACGTGATCCCCTTAAAAGCTTCCCCAAATGCTCAAAGGCAATACCCTATAAAGCAGGAAGCTAAAAAACAAGTCAGGGAGATCCTAGATCAACTTGAATACCAGGGGGTGATAGAAAATTGCACTTCACCTATGAACAATCCTTTGTTCCCCGTAGCCAAACCTGACAACACATATCGTCTAGTCTTAGATTACAGACATTTAAACACTTGCACAACGACATTTGCAGTTCAAAATGCACACAGTGCCGCATTAATGAATAACATTGTGCGCAAAAAATACAAAACAACACTTGATATCTCAAATGGATCTTTCTGCCAAAATATAGCGCCTGAAAGCAGGTATCTGACCGCATTCAGTGCGTTAGGGTCCCAGCGACAATTTTGTCGACTAGCCCAAGGGTATAAAAATAGCCCCGGGGTATTTTCAGCAAGAGTAACAGAGTTACTCCAAAATTTGGATGAAGAAGCATTGTCCTATGTGGATGATATTTATCTGACGGACAATGACTTACCGAGGCACTTGACCAGGGTGAGCACCATTATTATAGGATTCGCCTCTGAGGGCTATAAATTTAATTTTAAAAATCAAAAATTGCCCACCTCAATGGCCTATTTTTAGGGTATGAGCTATCAAGTGAAGGAAAAAGCCTAGCAGCAAACTTTTTAGAAAAATGTGCACTGCTTCAACCTCCAAAATCATTAAAGAATTTACAATCAATTCTGGGATTCCTAAATTTTGGTCGCACATACATTTTGGATTACGCAGAACGAGTAAAACCTTTCTACGACTTAATCAAACCTGATTTTTCAATCAGACAATGGACACAGGAACATACAAATATCCTGCGTTCCCTACAGGAAGACATGATAGCTTCGAAACATTTACAGACATGCGTAAACGCACGCAACTTAGTGATCCGAGTAATAGCGGGTCAATGCGGGTACACTTATTTGACTTTCAATGAAGGCGAAACAGTACCAATCGCATACAAATCACACCTGTACACAAACGCAGAGATGCGTTTCACTTCAACAGAAAAAATCCTGACAGCAGTTCAGACCGCTGTAGCAAGAGAAAGAGCTCAGGCTCAGGGTAAACGCATAATTGTCGTGACCCCAGTACCAGCTTTAGAAGCTGTTACAAAAGCTAGCATTCCAAATGCGAAAGCCTTACATCCCAGATGGATACAATGGGCTAATTCTCTTACTGCAACGGATGTTGAATACAGATTTGATCCAAGTTTAAAAACACAAGCATTTCTGCAATACGAATAAGAATATCCTCTTCCAAATGAGATTTTGCCTCTAGATCAGTATGAATACATTATTTACACTGACGGATCTGCTCAACCGGCCATAGGGAGTAAGCAAGCTTACAGCGCGGCGTGTGCAATCGTTAAAGGTCGCATGCGCAATGGAAAGTTCCATCCAAGTTGCACTAAAACGCAATCTCTAGGAGACTGCACGGCTCAGTTAGCAGAGTTAAAAGCACTGATACTGGCACTGGTAAATACGGAACACGAATTCCCCACACTAATTGTGTGTGATTCCTTTTACTGTGTACAGTCGTGTGAAAAGCAGCGAGTCTCCTGAGATCCCCAATGCTGCCCGGCGCAAGGTCACCTTTAATCCACTTTGGATTCGCTATCTAAAATAACGAGGCAGGCGCTGGAAGCTGGAAGGCAAGAAAAAGGTTTATTACTCTTAGAGGAGACCACGTTAACTGCTGACACCAGGATGTCTTCAGGGAGGTGTTCTTCTGGCAATGCTTTTGGCTCTTCCTTTTATACAGGTTTTACACAATGTATTTGTTTCATTTATCATGGTTACAAGCTTGGAGTCTCCGCCCCGGGCAGGTTGTCACACAAGCCCGACATTGTTTCATCAGCATGGTTACACAAGCCCAACATTGTTTCATCAACATGGTTACACAAGCCAAACATTAACTCTCCTCCTGCCCAGGTCAAAAACAGACAATTTAATTGCAGCTGGACCTTGCTTCAGGGTCTAAACACAAGTGAGACCGGCCAGATCTAAGAGTCCGTCCTGTTGATAAAAACAGGTCCCATTGTTGGCAAAAACAAGTCTTGCTGTGTGCAGTGCAATAAACCATGCTTGCAAGAGTCTGTTTGGTATTTGTAACCTGTTTGTGCAGGGATGAGAGGAAAGACGAGTTTGAGGCAGCAGGTGATGTTGATGTTTGTCGTGGAAATAGTTTATAGCCCCCAGCACACATATCAGGTTTGGTCAGAGAGTCAGAAGGCTGCTAGAGGACAGGGTGAAATGAAGGTGACCAACAGAGTACAAAATGGCTGTGGTCAATCAGAATGACTGTAGTTTATGTGCACGTAGGAACTTTCATCAGACAAGATGGCGCAGAATGTTCATGATTGTCGTTTTGTTCTTAACAGTCGCCCCTTTGAACATAACTAGCCATCTCGTCGGTCTATTTCGATCTCCATAATGTCCTGTATTTCTTGTTCATACATTACTCTCATTTTTGTTAACTGAGTGTCCATATTCTTAGGGCGCAAGGCACTTATGCAAAGAGAACACAAAGGTGGTATACAGTGTACACCCAAACAGCAACCACATATTGCCAATACTGGGACCAAGAGAAGCATTGATATTTTCCAACCCCAGTCCTTCAAGATGCCCCAAAGCCAACTTCCAATTGTCCAAGTCTCTGATCCTTGATGAATTTCTGAAGACAGTCTGTGGAGATGTTCGATTGCTTCATAGACAGAGGGTGAATTATCAGGGATGTATATGCAGCAACTGGCACCAATGATGCGACATGCTCCTCCACGATCCGCTAGTACCACGTCCAGGACCATGCGGGTTTGTAGGGCCACCAGACGGACCGCTTGAAGCTCGGCAGTGTTGTTGGTGAGGATGCCAGCTGTGACGTTCAGGGCGGTTTCTACCGCTTGAGACAGATGTCTGATGGCTCGGCTGTTTGCCATCGGACCCATAGCGGGACGAGCCCTTTTGCTGCGTCAACGAACTGTGATGCGGCAGAGTCTGCTTGATCAGTGTCTTTAGAACGCTTTTCTCGATGATGCTCTGCAGGGGCTGTGTAGGTCGGTGGCAAAACAAAAGCGATGTAGCACGTGCCCCCAGTTTCTTGGGAGCCAGGTGTAGGCTTTGGTTCCACAGACAAAGTACATATTGGGTGATGTAACAAATGCTGGAGGGTTGGCAGTGTTCAAAGTCCTTACAATGTTACAAGTGCTGTGACCCACATTCTTAGTCCCACGGCCTTCAATGCATACAAGGCCAGAGACGTTCACCACAGATAGGGCCACAGTCAGTGTTACAGCAGTTCTTTTCTTCAGGTAGGAAAATGTGGCTCTGACAGGATTATTGAACACTTGTATTTCCACTCGTTCTTTGGAGGGGACATTCATTGGGAATGTCGTATTGGAGGTGTGAGGGCAAAAGGGAGCTGCTGTTCTTCCTGTTTGGTTTAGCCAGAACTCGTTGTAGAACTGAGTGATTGTCCCATCGGAAGTGGCATTGTCTTTGTAACTTTCTTGTAGGAGCATCATCCAGGCAAGGCAAGATCCATGAACAGAAAAGGGTGAAGGGATGAAAGGGATGGAATGTTCAGTGGCATGTGGTAGCAGCCCACAGACCCAACAGTTAGTGGCATTGGTGGCAAGATTGTGCTGGTGCAGCATCTGTACGAAAGAATTATTCCAGAATTCTTTGCGTCGTTCTCGGAGATGTGGCGGTAGTGATACCAGGTAGTGTTCTTTCTTTGTGATTGGTTGCATGGTTGGTGACAATGTTCTGTATGCAGGTGCATTCTCTTCAATGATCCAGAGTGTGACCATTAGTAGGAGGCAGGTGAGAAATGCAGCTACAAGTGCAATTGTCTTTGTACTGTGCAGTTCAAAAGTCTTGGTGTCTTTGCGGTGGCTTTGCAGGTGTTCCGTTTCTTCCATCATCTTCGAGGAGCTCACCAACTGTTAGGACCACAGACTTTTGTCTGGTGTTTTTCCTGGTAGCGTTGTTTGGCTGTGCTACCGATCTGAGACTCTGACTCAGTTAGTGGCCTGGTTGTTGGAGCTCCCCTTTTGTCGATCTTAGGTTGTACCCTTCCTTGGATGGCACCGTGGGGTCGGGAAATTCAGACAGTTGGAGGGTGTCTTCTTGTGGGTAGCAACTCAGAGCTGGTCGGTCTTTTGCGAGTACTTCCTCTTGCACCTCCACCTCTTCACAGGTTGCCAGCGTTGGAGGGACTTTCTTGCAGTGGTGGGCGTGCAGCCAATTTCTTTTTCCTTCCACTCGGAGGGCAGTTCGAGTGGTGATCAAGACTTGCCAGGGGCCCGTCCACCTGGGCTCCAGATTCTTCGTTCTTTGGAAGTTGCGAACTAGGATGAAGTCCCCAGGCTTTATCACATGTCCTGGGCCCCTGGATACATCAGGCAAGGCTTGCTGCACCTGTTGGTGGATAATTGTTAGCTCGTTTGTCAATTTAAGCAGATAGTCTGACATTAATATGTTCGGGACATCGTTAATGGAGGTGGGTCTTGGTGCCGCCCAAATGTTCATAGGCCTGCCGAAGACCACTTCATACGGGGTCAGTCTGTGTTTGGTCGGGGTGGAGCGCATTGATAGCAATGCCAATGGAAGGGCGTCGGGCCATTTCAACCCGGTTGTGGCAACTATTTTGGCTAGCTTTAGTTTCAATGTTGCATTGTGTCTCTCTACCAGGCCCGCTGATTGGGGGTGGAAGACGGCATGGAATTTTTGTTTTACCCCCAACCCTTTCAGTATGTTCTGTATCACTTCGGCTACGAAGTGTGGGCCGTTGTCGCTCCATAAAATTCTGCAAAGGCCGTACCGGGGAAGAATTCTTTCAACAATACTTTTGCAGTGGCTATGGCAGTATTGTCGCGGGTGGGATATGCCTCCACCCATTTGCTAAAAGCGCACACGACCACCAGGACATATTTTAGACCATGGCATCTCTCTAGTTGGATGTAATCCATTTGAAGGACTTCAAAGGGGTGATCAGGGACTCCAAACCCTCCCCGTGGTACTACTGTCCCTTTCCCTGGGTTGTGTTGTAGGCATACTATACACTGTTGTACTAGGCGCTTTGCAGATTCTGTTATCTTGACATTATGCCATACTCTTGTGATTAGTTCAATCATGGGGGTGGAGCCTATGTGTGCTGGTAAATGTGCCATGGTCAATATGGGGATGAGGTAGGCATTGGGTAACAGCCATTTATTTCCGTCTTTAGTTCTCCAGCAATCTTCCTCGTCTTTTAGTCCCACCTTTTCCCACTCGGTCAATTCGTCTTGTGTGCCTGTAGTCTGTATGTCCCTTACAGTGGTCCTAGCATCAGTCCATTGTTCAGCTTGTGACCTGGTCACATACATTCGTGTCATAGTTCTGTCTTCTGCCGTGGCTCGGGCAGTAACGTCTGCTAGCGCATTTCCCTGTCCAATGAGATCTGTCACTTTCCTATGTGCTTGGCATTTTATCACTGCTAGCTTTTGGGGAGGAGGACTGCTTCCGTCAAGGCGGAGACTAAATCTCCATGCAGGATGGGTGTACCGTGTGAAGTCAGGAACCCTCTTTCTTTCCATAGAATCCCGAAATGGTGAACCACCCCGAAGGCGTATTGGCTGTCGGTGTATATGTTAACTGTCGTGCCAGCTGCTAAAATACATGCTCGTGTGAGGGCAATGAGTTCTGCTGCCTGGGCGGAACGTTGGGCAATACGGGCTGTTTCTAGAATGGTTCGGGCTGTGGTGACAGCGTATGCAGCTGAGGTGGTGCCGTCGGGGAGTTTGATGCACGAACCATCCACCCATAGTTCTCCATCTGGCTCTAGAAAGGCGGTGTCTCTGAGGTCTACTTTACTTTTTGTTTGTTCATCGGTTAGTGTCACACAGTCGTGTAGTGGAGCCACGTTAGGATCGTTCTCGGGTAGGGGTAACAGCGTGGCTGGATTGAGGGTGGTGCATCGCTTTAGGGTAATGTGCGGTGCTAGCAGGGTCAACTCATATCCTGTCAGTCGGGCACTAGTCAAGTGTTGGGTTTTGGTCTGGTTCAGTAGTGTGTCGACTGCATGGGGTACTAAAACAGTGACTGGATTGGAGAGCACTATTCCTTCGCTCTGGCGTATTGATACTGCTGCAGCTGCCACAGCGCGCAGGCACGCTGGCAGTGCTCTGGCTACTGGATCGAGGGTGGCAGAAAAATATGCACAAGGGCGTTGTTTGTGTCCAATTGATTGTGTTAGGACAGACAATGCACATCCCTCCCTTTCGTGTGTGTAGAGGAAGAATGGTTTGGAGTAATCTGGGGTTCCTAGGACTGGTGCTGAGCAAAGGGTATTGAGTAGTTCTTTAAAGGCTGTCTGGCATTCGGGGTCCAGGGGAGAGGTGAGGGGATGTCCTTAGCTAGGAGGGAGAGAAGGGGTTTGACAATGAGGCTAAAGTTCGGTAACCACTGTCTGCAAAACGAGGTGAGGCCTATCAAAGAGCGGACTTGCTTCTGATTTTTGGGGACAGGGGTGCCTAGAATTGTCTGGATCCTGTCAGGCGTGAGTTTTCTCCCTTCTTTTGATAAAAGGTGACCCAAATAGGTCACTTGTGATTTACAGAACTGCAGTTTCTTTCGGGAGACCTTGTGACCATTCTCAGCAAGGAAATGGAGTAGTTTGATGGTGGCTGTGACGGCTATTGGTATGGTGTCTGCTGCTAGAAGGATGTCGTCTACATATTGTATTAGTGCCACTCCATCTGGCAATTGTATGGCGTCCAACTGTCTTTTAAGCGCCTGGCTATAGATACTTGGGCTCTCAGTGTACCCCTGAGGTGCTCTACAAAATCTATACGAACGGGAATTTAGGGTAAATCCAAAAAGATAGCGGCTGTCCTCGTGTATAGGTATGGAAAAGAAGGCGTTCTTGAGGTCGATCACAGTGAAGGTGGTGGCAGTGGAGGGATTAAAGTCAAAATTGTCGTGATGTCGGAAACTACTGGGTATTGTGGTACTACGATTTTGTTTACCTCCCGCAGGTCAATGATGAAGCGGTAGGCTTTCCTATCTCCCTCTCCCTGTCTCTTTACAATCGGTAGTATGGGACTGTTACAAATGTTGCTCACTACTTCCTCTACCACCCCTGCCTCTACCAAAGAGTGTATGATCTCTGTTAGTGCTTTCTCACCCTCTGGCGATATTTTTGTACTGCGGTACTTTCGGTAGGGTTGCGTCCTGTCGTATTGTTACGTGTACTGGGTCAATCATCATTCGTCCTACGTCTGAATCAGCCCTAGCCCATAAGTGTGATGGCAAAGTGTCCAGTAGGGATGTGTCAGTCTCAGAGATGGAAAACATGTGCTGAAAAGGGTTCTCTCTATGGCGTTGGGGGTTGTCATACAGGATGACACGCACTCCGTCTGGTGAGCATCTGATAGTCGCATGGAAGTGTTTCAAAAGGTCGAGGCCCATAATGGCGTCTGAGGTGTTAGATGAGAGGAGGAATGTCGTTTCGACGCCATTGCTGTCAAGATTAAAAGGGATGGGTCGGGACAAAGGGTTGGTGGAGGGCGTACCGTCAAATCCTATTGAGGTCACATGTGAGCCTGACAAGGGTGCCCTTGGAATCAGCCGTTTGGATAGTGCACTACGTGTTGCTCCTGTGTCTACCAAAAATGGTGACCTTGTGCCCAGGACCTCAGCGGTAACATAAGGGCCTTGCTGATCAACGCAGAGCTCGACTGGATCCCTTCCTTGCCCCTGGCTGTCCTATGCAAAGTCGTACGTATTGTCATAATCTGTCTGTTGGTACTGATTCTGTCTGGGATGGTCAAATGCGTTCATTCTTCCTGGCCTTTCCTCGCTTGCTTCACTCGCGTACCTTCTTCCACGTCCTCTTCCTCTCTGTCCACTTGCTATTTCCCTCGCCCCTCTGCCCCTAACAGCTCCTAACAAAGACGGGCATTGGGATTTCCAGTGTCCATATTTTTTGCAAAATGCACATTGATCCTGTCCTAGGTCTTGGCGTCCTACATATGATGTAGATGGATTGTTCCTAGGGGGCTGTACTCTAGGGGTATTCTGCTGGTTTCCTCCCCTATATTGCTCCCTTCCTGTATTCGCCCCCTGGAGTTGTGCTATCATTAGACAGAAACTACCAGGGTAGTGTTCCCTCAAGACCTCAATTTCTTTAAATGGCGGCTTCTCAAAGCTCGAAACTAGGGCATAACAAACACACTTCTCCACACAAAATGCTTATTTGTTATTACATCTTTTATTTAGTTTTTCTTTCTTATTTTTAAATTTCTTTCTTTTAAATTTTTCACATTTTATAAAAACATTTTAGAAAGTACGTGTATATATTCTTCAATTTACAACACAGGTCGGGGCCAGAGCAGATCCCGATTCCCACAACAAGAAAGGAGAGGGTACCATCAGATGGACCCACAACCTCCACAAATGTACATGAAGACCAGGAACCAACAGTATTGGAAATCCTGAATAGTGGAATAAGGTCTGACACTATACCCATCTTCAACCTATCCAAACATAATCTTAATCATGATGAGTCGGCAATCCTCAGTAAAGGGTTGTCCTTTGTGCCTAGTACCCACTGTGATAAATTTAGGCTCAATCAAGATATTTTTGCTTTCTTCAGAAAAATTCGTCTCAAACAATTCTTCTCACAGAGAGAGGGAATGGGAGATGATGACAATCTCTCTGGGTGCAAACCCAATTCTACCTTTACACCCACTCTTGAAATGGTAGGCCCAGAGATGGCCATTTTTGAAAAATCTGTACTTAATGAGATTGAGAAAATCACCAAATATACCTACAGCAGTAAACCAAATTTGTCTAGATCTGAGACAAATGCGTTGCTAAGACTACAAAACATACCTGACCTCACTATTAAACCTTGTGATAAGGGTGGAGGCATAGTCCTTCTGGACACGCCAAAATATGACGAGAAAATGAATCAGATGCTAGCAGTATTGGACCATTACAGACCCATTAGAACAGGGGTAGTGAGCAAACTGCAAGCCCAGATAAGCAATGTCATTAAAATAGCTCGTGAAGATCAGGTTATCTGTGACAAAGAGTATCAGTTTTTAAATAAATCTAACCCTGTGATGCCAGCCATGTATGGTGTGCCGAAAACCCACAAGCACATCAGTGACCCACCTTTGCGGCCTATAGTATCTTCCATCAATTCTTCTACAGAGCCCCTGTCCAAATATATTGACACATTTTTGTGTCCCCTTACTACCCAGTACCAGTCATATATTAGAGATACAGGGGATATTATTAGTAAATTAGAACATGCCCCTTATGACCCGGACTGTGAAATTCTGGTGACACTAGACATTGAGGCATTGTATACAAATATACCTCAACAACAGGCGATAGAGGCAGTAGCAACTCTTCTTGATAGAATGCCTGGAGAAAGGCCGGATGCTTTTATATTGGAATGTTTAGAGATCGTTCTAAAAAACAACTACTTCGATTTCAAAGGAAAGCTGTATCACCAAATCAAGGGGACCAGCATGGGGGCATCTTGTGCCCCGAGTGTGGCTAATATCTACATGGGTGAGTATGAACTTAAACACATTTTTAATGAAGTGGCCCCTTTTTACGAAAATGTGCATAGATGGCACAGGTTCATCGATGATATCTTTTTCATCTGGCGAGGCAATGAATCTACCCTCCTCATGTTTATTGATTGGCTCAATGCCAGTGATGATAACTTGAGATTCACTAGTCACCACAGTTCCAGGTCAGTGGAATTTCTGGATATAGTAATTATTGGTGAAGCAGGAGAAATCAAAGTAAACTTTTACCGTAAGCCCACAGCTAAGAACACGATTTTGACATATGACAGCTATCATCCCAACTGTCAGAGAGACTCCATCCCTTTTGGAGAATTTTTAAGGATAAGACGCAATTGTTCAACAATTGAAGACTATGATAAAAATGGTAACGAGCTGAGACATAGATTGCTACAGAGAGGATATCCTAAACGTCTTATCAGGATAGCCTACAAAAGAGCGCGCTATTACAACCGCGAGGCTCTTTTGGCAGGCAGTACCCGGCCCAAAAATGAAAACTTGGTCTGTGTCATCAACCACTCACCCTTGAATTTCAAAATTAAGAAAATTTTGGACAAGCACTGGCATATCCTCAACACTCATGAAGATGTAGACACCATACAAAAACCGACAGTAGCATATCGGAGAAACAGAAATCTTAAAGATAAATTGGTACACACCAGGGAGAGACAAAGTCTACAGGAACATCAAACTACCATCACAGGCCCACCAATTCTGGGTAACCACCGATGTGGTACCTGCGTGGCATGCGACACTGCGGTTGTTACGCAATTTTGGGAATACCGGGGAAAGAAGGGGAAACTGAAATACTTCACAAATTGTAGAAGCCATAACTTAGTCTACCTTATTCTCTGCCCATGTGACAAAGGATATGTGGGGGAAACAAGTCGTGAGTTTAGAACCCGATATTGTGAACATAGGTCAGCAATCAGAACCCGTAAAATTTCGGCCCCCATGGTCCAACACTGTATTGACCTCAATCACCATGAAAGTGAGTTACGTTGGCTTATCCTGGAAAATATTAAAGGTAGCCCTGGAAAAAATATTGATGAAGTAAGGAAACGCCGTGAAACTTATTGGATTTATACCCTCAACTCAGTGAGAGAGGGCCTAAACGAGGAGTTAGTTTGGCAAATAACTTAATGGTGCCAGGATCATCCACTGGGTCTTCCTTTCAGACCCAGGTGGACTTAGGCCCATGGTTAGATGCTGGTTGGCGAATAATCTAGAACAAACATATCACGGCACTCCTGGGTATACCCTTATTGTATTTCAACTAAGCGTGGAGGCCTGCTGTTGGGGACCAGTGGGAGATGCCATCTCACCAGGATGGGACTAACCTTTTGGGATAAGATAATAATATACATATTCTCAGTGTACCTCTCCCCTTGGCGGGATGGGGGTGAGTAGACATCCTGCCTATCTTTGGTAGTCCCTTGGATGCCACGCATATTCTGCACTGTACATCCCCCTCCCCTTTGTTCTTGGGCGGCAACGGGTAGGCATAAATTATGGACATTTCTGTGTCCTTCTTGGTAGCTAGAACATCATTTAACATTAGCGTGGGGTGCTCTCCTTTTTAGCTTTGAGCAGTGATTGAATGGCACTCTGTATGTGAATATAGTAAACTGCAGACCTCTTATCTCATGATGATGTTAAAGAAATATGCGCCAGACCGTTAGGATCCTATCAAGCTAACTGTGAACATACGTTTCGCTAATGGTCATATGTTGGCACTGGAGTATTGGGGTAATAATATCAGCTCCGTATTACCATATTGTCCCATTATATCTTATTCATATGGGTACCTTGATGCACACTACATCGCTTTTAGAGCCGGTTTTCAGAACATCATATGGGATATATCCCATTATTTTTGTTGTAATGGCAGGTTTAGGTGATTGCGAGCCGTGCCTTTTATTATTGCAACCCTTGTAACTCGCTCTAATAACATTAGCCAAGTAACGCTAGGGAACCCACCATACTGGCTCAGTAATTTTAACCAGTCCAACATGGCGCCGAGCAAGATAAACAACAGCATGACATTTTTCTCTTCCGGGTTCAAACGTCCCGGATATCACGTCATTCTTATTGGCGGACTATCGCGAGAGTGAGCCACGTTAACACCGTACTTAGAGTATATAACAGACTCAGCTGTAATATAGATCGTCTTTGGCTGACGATAGCAGGCGTTCGGCACGAGTACCATATGAGAGGTAAGTAATTTTGGGGGGGTGTCTGTCTATTTGTATGCCCTTGGGCACACGCTCTAGGTAGTGAGTTAATAGCATGGGCAGTTCACATCTTGGCGGGGAGGTTTTTCGGGATGGCTGCCAGGAACCAAGTACAGCGTTATTTATAACCATTAGAGAGCCCCGGTTTTTCTCGCTCCAGTTTTAGAGTTGGGATCCTGTGTTTCTAGGGAGAGGCATCTGTGTAGAGTATTGTTAACATTGGCATACAGCGGTGATAACCCTATGCGCATAGCTTAATATTGACCGGAGGGCAGATCAAGTATATATACACACAACTCGTTCCCCCGAGAGATGTTTAGTTTTTAGAACATGTACACTGTGGAGAAGGCACACCTGATTATTTCCCGGGCGGTATGCCGCATTATTTATTTTTCTTTTTTAGACTGCACCGAGGACCGTTTATAAGAAGCAGTGCATACTGAAAATAAATCTATACTCTCACTAAACAGCAAGCACTTAGAACCACTCGGACGCCGCTTGGCCACAAATAGGGCAAACCAAGCCATTCTGAGGCTCGTAATTAGAAAGGTATGTGATCCCGTTATATCAGTAGTCACTTATACCTTAACGTAGTTGTTGGTAGATTACAACTATTAAGATTATAATCTGAATTTTAGATCTAACATACGGTATTGTTTTCTCATAATACCCAGGTCTCCTGAGAGGACATTTAAATCCCTGTGTTGAACAATTCAAGCATCGTCTAACAGATAGTGGTGTGCACTTACAACAGGATTTCTAATATATTGTAGGACACTGAAATGCAAGGTAATTGTATTCTATGCTATGTATATAGGTCATGCTAATATACTAGTTAGAGCAATGGTATTAGTTCCAATTGCACGATGAACTGTATCCAACTTTTCTGCTTATCTATTACAGATACTTGATAGACCGTTTCTTAGAAGCTAGGCTCAAACCTGGTTGTGGCACCACTTACTGCCTTTTTGAAACCAACAGTATCCTTAGATAATACATCATGGATATTTATGACAGGTAATCATCATGCCTTATCATCTTAGGGTGATGAATCTTAGTGGTACTTAGGCGTTGTTGACTCAGGATATTATGTAAAGTAACATTGAATATAAAGGACTTGTAATATAGGCTTAAGGGATGCTCTCGCTCATCTCCTTTTCCCCATTAAACATGCATTACCAGCAGAAGTAGAATCACTAATTACACTCGATTTCTTGTAGTTTTTTTATTCTAACTTAACTCACTTGTAATTCACCAGATTTCTCTCTTTACACCTGGATAGGCATATTATTAATCTCATGTAATGGAGGACAAAGTTTTGAATGTGATAAATGCTTTGTAATGGCACATTTGCTTGTTATATTGTCTTGCTTTGGAGAAATGTAAGATATCTCCTAGGGTTTTCCATATTAGTAGCTAAAGTTTGTTCTTTCTTCTCCTCTTATTTTCACAGTACTTTTATTCCCCCTCCCTTCACCTGTTATAAAGTATTCAATAATAGGTCCTGATGAAGATGGTTCTGAAATCACTATACCATTGAAACGTACGTCGACCAGAGAGAGTGTGACACCCCAGCTACCAGCACAGCAACCGAGGGTTGATTTCATCACCCGGCTCTTCCATCTGTGCATGCAGTGTTGCTCTGGGGTGTATATATGTTGAATGCATTGAGTATAAGAGATATGATTGTGGAGTTGTGAGAGGTGTGTTTGTGTGTGTGGGGGTTGTTGAATTCTATTATAATTATTTCATTTTAGGTGATCTTATAAGTTTTGTAATATTGTGTATTTATTGAATAGTATTTTTTGATAAATGAAGAAAGTTACTGTGTTGTAAATTGAAGAATATATACACGTACTTTCTAAAATGTTTTTATAAAATGTGAAAAATTTAAAAGAAAGAAATTTAAAAATAAGAAAGAAAAACTAAATAAAAGATGTAATAACAAATAAGCATTTTGTGTGGGGAAGTGTGTTTGTTATGCCCTAGTTTCGAGCTTTGAGAAGCCGCCATTTAAAGAAATTGAGGTCTTGAGGGAACACTACCCTGGTAGTTTCTGTCTGATGTTTCTTTTCCCCCTGTTCCCTGACCTATCAAGTTAATTCTCTTAGGGGGTTGCCTTTCTAATTCTAGTTTCCAGTGGTTTTTCAATCACAGGCTGTGTTATTGGACTCGTCGCATTTGATGAGGTAAGCGAATGTGCCCGTATAAGCAGTGCTTTCTAATTAATACTTTGATTTTTCCCTCCCTATTCTTGGCTATAGTGGTGCATTCTTTTTGGTGTATGCATGTTTTCTGTGTCTAGGGGATTCTGTGGTTTTACTATCCTTTTACACTATTTCTTGCTTTTTTGCTTTCTGCACTCAGGTAGGTTATTGTAAGATTAGATTTAGTATTTCAGGTTGGTCGAGTGATTCCTGCAATTAGTAATCCCTACTTTATGAGACCCACCATGGAAGCCCTCCAAACCTTTGGCTTCACAGATGCAGATTTTACAGCACTCATTGGTGACACCATGAGTACAAATCAAAGAGTCACACTATCTAGTGCGGAAAATAATGAATGGATGACATTACTGAATCTAAGGAAAAAAGCCAAACGAATGGAGTCTCATGCTACATTCATGTTAGAATATCTCCGGGCTGGGGTGATTCCATCCGGTTTGAGGGTACGCAATGTGCCGGCCCTCTTTGTGGAATTACGTAAATTCTTAGAGAAATGGTCTCTTATAGGTAACAGATGTTCCAGAGATTGGATGATTCTGATTATAGAGACAGCTAGAGAGCTAGTAGCTGTCCTTAACCTAGAAATCCAAGCACTCGAAGACAAACTGAGAACAGGAATAGCAGTAGAAGAAGCAAAATTGAAATTGGAAAGTCTTAATGGTGAGTTGCATGACTTTGAAGAGTACTTGATTAAAAAAAAGACAGATAAGTTGAAGAAAGATATCAAATGGTTCACGCAAGAAAAGGTGTACCCATACCTAAAGTGCAACTACTATCAGGAGTGGCAGAATGAAGGTGAGGCACAGTCTTTTGGATACAATAGTAAGAGAAAAGTCCTTACATTCTCGGACACCAACTCATCAGATTCTGATGGAGATGCCCCTAACAACTATCAAGGACAATTCTCAGGACACAGACCTCAGAGGGGCAGAGGTAGAGATTACCAACCTCATTATCAAGCACCACTTCCTTTTTAGGGAGAGGTCGGGGCCAGAGCAGATCCCGATTCCCACAACAAGAAAGGAGAGGGTACCATCAGATGGACCCACAACCTCCACAAATGTACATGAAGACCAGGAACCAACAGTATTGGAAATCCTGAATAGTGGAATAAGGTCTGACACTATACCCATCTTCAACCTATCCAAACATAATCTTAATCATGATGAGTCGGCAATCCTCAGTAAAGGGTTGTCCTTTGTGCCTAGTACCCACTGTGATAAATTTAGGCTCAATCAAGATATTTTTGCTTTCTTCAGAAAAATTTGTCTCAAAAAATTCTTCTCACAGAGAGAGGGAATGGGAGATGATGACAATCTCTCTGGGTGCAAACCCAACTCTACCTTTACACCAACTCTTGAAATGGTAGGCCCAGAGATGGCCATTTTTGAAAAATCTGTACTTAATGAGATTCAGAAAATCACCAAATATACCTACAGCAGTAAACCAAATTTGTCTAGATATGAGACAAATGCGTTGCTAAGACTACAAAACATACCTGACCTCACTATTAAACCTTGTGATAAGGGTGGAGGCATAGTCCTTCTGGACACGCCAAAATATGACGAGAAAATGAATCAGATGCTAGCAGTATTGGACCATTACAGACCCATTAGAACAGGGGTAGTGAGCAAACTGCAAGCCCAGATAAGCAATGTCACTAAAATAGCTCGTGAAGATCAGGTTATCTGTGACAAAGAGTATCAGTTTTTAAATAAATCTAACCCTGTGATGCCAGCCATGTATGGTGTGCCGAAAACCCACAAGCACATCAGTGACCCACCTTTGCGGCCTATAGTATCTTCCATCAATTCTTCTACAGAGCCCCTGTCCAAATATATTGACACATTTTTGTGTCCCCTTACTACCCAGTACCAGTCATATATTAGAGACACAGGGGATATTATTAGTAAATTAGAACATGCCCCTTATGACCCGGACTGTGAAATTCTGGTGACACTAGACATTGAGGCATTGTATACAAATATACCTCAACAACAGGCGATAGAGGCAGTAGCAACTCTTCTTGATAGAATGCCCGGAGAAAGGCCGGATGCTTTTATATTGGAATGTTTAGAGATCGTTCTAAAAAACAACTACTTCGATTTGCAAAGGAAAGCTGTATCACCAAATCAAGGGGACCAGCATGGGGGCTTCTTGTGCCCTGAGTGTGGCTAATATCTACATGGGTGAGTATGAACTTAAACACATTTTTAATGAAGTGGCCCCTTTTTACGAAAATGTGCATAGATGGCACAGGTTCATCGATGACATCTTTTTCATCTGGCGTGGCAATGAATCTACCCTCCTAATGTTTATTGATTGGCTCAATGCCAGTGATGATAACTTGAGATTCACTAGTCACCACAGTTCCAGGTCAGTGGAATTTCTGGATATAGTAATTATTGGTGAAGCAGGAGAAATCAAAGTAAACTTTTACCGTAAGCCCACAGCTAAGAACACGATTTTGACATATGACAGCTATCACCCCAATTGTCAGAGAGACTCCATCCCTTTTGGAGAATTCTTAAGGATAAGACGCAATTGTTCAAAAATTGAAGACTATGATAAAAATGGTAACGAGCTGAGACATAGATTGCTACAGAGAGGATATCCTAAACGTCTTATAAGGATAGCCTACAAAAGAGCGCGCTATTACAACCGCGAGGCTCTTTTGGCAGGCAGTACCCGGCCCAAAAATGAAAACTTGGTCTGTGTCATCAACCACTCACCCTTGAATTTCAAAATTAAGAAAATTTTGGACAAGCACTGGCATATCCTCAACACTCATGAAGATGTAGACACCATACAAAAACCGACAGTAGCATATCGGAGAAACAGAAATCTTAAAGATAAATTGGTACACACAAGGGAGAGACAAAGTCTACAGGAACATCAAACTACCATCACAGGCCCACCAATTCTGGGTAACCACCGATGTGGTACCTGCGTGGCATGCGACACTGCGGTTGTTACGCAATTTTGGGAATACCGGGGAAAGAAGGGGAAACTGAAATACTTCACAAATTGTAGAAGCCATAATTTAGTCTACCTCATTCTCTGCCCATGTGACAAAGGATATGTGGGGGAAACAAGTCGTGAGTTCAGAACCCGATATTGTGAACATAGGTCAGCAATCAGAACTCGTAAAATTTCGGCCCCCATGGTCCAACACTGTATTGACCACAATCACCATGAAAGTGAGTTACGTTGGCTTATCCTGGAAAAAATTAAAGGTAGCCCTGGAAAAAATATTGATGAAGTAAGGAAACGCCGCGAAACTTATTGGATTTATACCCTCAACTCAGTGAGAGAGGGCCTAAACGAGGAGTTAGTTTGGCAAATAACTTAATGGTGCCAGGATCATCCACTGGGTCTTCCCCTTAGACCCAGGGGGACCTAGGCCCATGGCTAGATGTTGGTTGGCGAATAATCTAGAACAAACATATCACAGCACTCCTGGGTATACCCTTATTGTATTTCAACTAAGCGTGGAGGCCTGCTGTTGGGGACCAGTGGGAGATGCCTTCTCACTAGGATGGGACCAACCCTTTGGGATAAGATAATATAATATACATATTCTCAGTGTACCTCTCCCCTTGGTGGGATGGGGGCGAGTGGACATCCTGCCTATCTTTGGTAGTCCCTTGGATGCCACGCATATTCTGCACTGTACATCCCCCTCCCCCTTTGTTCTTGGCGGCAACGGGTAGGCATAAATTATGGACATTTCTGTGTCCTTCTTGGTAGCTAGAACATCATTTAACATTAGCGTGGGGTGCTCTCCTTTTTAGCTTTGAGCAGTGATTGAATGGCACTCTGTATGTGAATATAGTAAACTGCAGACCTCTTTCTCATGATGATGTTAAAGAAATATGCGCCAGACCGTTAGGATCCTATCAAGCTACTGTGAACATACGTTTCGCTAATGGTCATATGTTGGCACTGGAGTATTGGGGTAATAATATCAGCTCCGTATTACCATATTGTCCCATTATATCTTATTCATATGGGTACCTTGATGCACACTACATCGCTTTTAGAGCCGGTTTTCAGAACATCATATGGGATATATCCCATTATTTTTGTTGTAATGGCAGGTTTAGGTGATTGCGAGTAGTGCCTTTTATTATCGCATCCCTTGTAACTCGCTCTAATAACATTAGCCAAGTAACGCTAGGGAACCCACCATACTGGCTCAGTAATTTTAACCAGTCCAACATGGCGCCGAGCAAGATAAACAACAGCATGACATTTTTCTCTTCCGGGTTCAAACGTCCCGGATATCACGTCATTCTTATTGGCGGACTATCGCGAGAGTGAGCCGCGTTAACACCGTACTTAGAGTATATAACAGACTCAGCTGTAATATAGATCGTCTTTGGCTGACGATAGCAGGCGTTCGGCACGAGTACCATACGAGAGGTAAGTAATTTTGGGGGGGGTGTCTGTCTATTTGTATGCCCTTGGGCACACGCTCTAGGTAGTGAGTTAATAGCATGGGCAGTTCACATCTTTGCGGGGAGATTTTTCGGGATGGCTGCCAGGAACCAAGTACAGCGTTATTTATAACCATTAGAGAGCCCCGGTTTTTCTCGCTCCAGTTTTGAGTTGGGATCCTGTGTTTCAAGGAGAGGCATCTGTGTAGAGTATTGTTAACATTGGCATACAGCGGTGACAACCCTATGCGCATAGCTTAATATTGACCGGAGGGCAGATCAAGTATATATACACACAACTCGTTCCCCCGAGAGATGTTTAGTTTTTAGAACATGTATACTGTGGAGAAGGCACACCTGATTATTTCCCGGGCGGTATGCCGCATTATTTATTTTTCTTTTTTAGACTGCACCGAGGACCGTTTATAAGAAGCAGTGCATACTGAAAATAAATCTATTCTCTCATAAACAGCAAGCACTTAGAACCACTCGGACGCCGCTTGGCCACAAATAGGGCAAACCAAGCCATTCTGAGGCTCGTAATTAGAAAAGTATGTGATCCCGTTATATCAGTAGTCACTTATACCAACGAGTTGTTGGTAGATTACAACTATTAAGATTATAATCTGAATTTTAGATCTAACATACGGTATTGTTTTTTCATAATACCCAGGTCTCCTGAGAGGACATTTAAATCCCTGTGTTGAACAATTCAAGCATCGTCTAACAGATAGTGGTGTGCACTTACAACAGGATTTCTAATATATTGTAGGACACTGAAATGCAAGGTAATTGTATTCTATGCTATGTATATAGGTCATGCTAATATACTAGTTAGAGCAATGGTATTAGTTCCAATTGCACGATGAACTGTATCCAACTTTTCTACTTATCTATTACAGATACTTGATAGACCGGTTTTTAGAAGCTAGGCTCAAACCTGGGTGTGGCACCACTTACTGCCTTTTTTTAAACCAACAGTATCCTTAGATAATACGTCACGGATATTTATGACAGGTAATCATCATGCCTTATCATCTTAGGGTGATGAATCTTAGTGGTACTTAGGCGTTGTTGACTCAGGATATTATGTAAAGTAACATTGAATATAAAGGACTTGTAATATGGGCTTAAGGGATGCTCTCGCTCATCCCCTTTTCCCCATTAAACATGCATTACCAGCAGAAGTAGAATCACTAATTACACTCGATTTCTTGTAGTTTTTTTATTCTAACTTAACTCACTCGTAATTCACCAGATTTCTCTCTTTACGCCTGGATAGGCATATTATTAATCTCATGTAATGGAGGACAAAGTTTTGTTTGTGATAAATGCTTTGTAATGGCACATTTGCTTGTTATATTGTCTTGCTTTGGAGAAATGTAAGATATCTCCTAGGGTTTTCCATATTAGTAGCTAAAGTTTGTTCTTTCTTCTCCTCTTATTTTCACAGTACTTTTATTCCCCCTCCCTTCACCTGTTATAAAGTATTCAATAATAGGTCCTGATGAAGATGGTTCTGAAATCACTATACCATTGAAACGTACGTCGACCAGAGAGAGTGTGACACCCCAGCTACCAGCACAGCAACCGAGGGTTGATTTCATCACCCGGCTCTTCCATCTGTGCATGCAGTGTTGCTCTGGGGTGTATATATGTTGAATGCATTGAGTATAAGAGATATGATTGTGGAGTTGTGAGAGGTGTGTTTGTGTGTGTGGGGGGTTGTCGAATTCTATTATAATTATTTCATTTTAGGTGATCTTATAAGTTTTGTAATATTGTGTATTTATTGAATAGTATTTTTTGATAAATGAAGAAAGTTACTGTGTTGTAAATTGAAGAATATATACACGTACTTTCTAAAATGTTTTTATAAAATGTGAAAAATTTAAAAGAAAGAAATTTAAAAATAAGAAAGAAAAACTAAATAAAAGATGTAATAACAAATAAGCATTTTGTGTGGAGAAGTGTGTTTGTTATGCCCTAGTTTCGAGCTTTGAGAAGCCGCCATTTAAAGAAATTGAGGTCTTGAGGGAACACTACCCTGGTAGTTTCTGTCTGATGTTTCTTTTCCCCCTGTTCCCTGACCTATCAAGTTAATTCTCTTAGGGGGTTGCCTTTCTAATTCTAGTTGTGCTATCATTACCCTTTCCTTCAAGTCCTTCTTTTTCCTTTCTGTAGCCCTGTCATTTTCGTTTCTCTGATGCTCGTAGTACTGGGCCATTTGGAGAATGACCGTCGGTTTAGATGCTGCCCAACTACTTTCGCTGGCTTGTAGTTTCTGGGATACATCTGGCAGTAATCCTTTGACGTAGTTCTGCACAAATAAGTGGTGTCCGGTTGCGGTGGACATGTCTTGTCCACTGTAATCAGAGAACACAGTTTCAAATCTGGAGAAGTACGTCCTCTTGTGGTTTCTGGCGGCATGCGGTTACTATGGACTAGTCTATCTTTTTCTCTGGGATCAGCGTTTTCACTTTCTGCACTATTTTGTCAGGGAGGTCTAATATTGCTTTAACTGGTTTTTGACCAGGGTTCCGCTGTTTATCTAGTGTGTCGAGTTGTTCCCAGGTATGACCAAACAGTTCGGTATGGTCTACTTTCCTAACCTGTTTCCACACATCTGCTGGCAAACATAACCCGAAGAACAAGTCTATGTCGGCAAGTGTCATTATTGTTGATCCCAGAGCGGTACCTAGCTCGGTGTAAAAGGCGGTGGGGTTCTTTCGTAAATCCGGCAAAGATTTACGGAAGGTCAGGATGTCCTGTCTGTCCCATGGCTGATACACCCAATTGTAGACCACCCTTCCTCTAGCGTCTTGATGGTTTATATCGTCATTAGTCCCTTATCCTCTAGGAGGTATCCAGTAAGGGGCAGCTTCTTTTATTGGCATCATGCTATCTGTTTTTTTCCACTGGGGGTCCTGCTACCTTAGTTGTCCTGTCCCTATCTATCTGTCCTTGTTCTATGAGGTGACGCAATACTTCTAGTGTGGATGAAAATAGTTCTGCAACATCGTTGTCGCCTTCATCTCCGATGTCTACCTTCCTGTAGAGAGCCACTAATCGCTCGGGCCCTACGTCTTGGTACTTCTCTTCATATGCAGTAAGGGTGTGGTAACAGAGACGTACAATAAAGTATCGTTTGCGGTTTTCAACATAGGAGTTGCATATGTCAGTTACATGCTCTTCTGTCTCCTTCCTATCTATGAGGGATTTAACTACTTTATCAATGCCTGCTCGCTCATTTTTACTTAATCGCGGGACCCTGGGCGCTCCTTTTTCTTTTGATCCTACCTCTACTACTGTATCCTTTGATGAGGCATTTGGTGTGGGTGACTCGGTGGGAGCAGAGGCGGTGGAGACTGAGGCGATCGTGCCATCTCCGGCTATACTTTGGTGGTCCTGGCGTTGTACTATGGGATGAGTAGGGGCGTAAGGGGGTGACATGTATATCATTGGGGGACCTAACAATAAATCATCATCTACCCCCTGTTTTGCTGGTAACTCGGGGTAAAGAGTTAAGGGCGTTCTAACAGGGCATTGACCTGATATTTTTGAATCCTGTTCCTTTTTATCGATTTCCTTTTCTTTTAGTTCTTCTTCTAACTTTTTACAGGCTTGGTAAGCTGATTTTCGCGTTTCTTTATCTTGTCTAGCTTCGTCTCTTTTCTTTCGTTGAGCTGCCTCTTTTCGCCATAAACCAAAACTATCAAACATGGCTGGTCTAGCTTTCTTTTTGTGGAGAGCTAATTCTAACGTTTCTATTTTAGCGGGATCGAAGATCCCGTCAGTGGCCACTGATTTACCCGGTCCTTCCTAGTATACTTATGCCATAGTTTGCTATAAGCTACGGTGGCTAATCCATATTTCACGTACATGTCCTTGTTAGGGTGCCTTCCGGCGGTGCCGGATGACTGACCTCTAACAAACGGTCCGGTCCAAAACAATCAAACAATCTAGAGAAAACAGGCATGACGTATTTAGCGGTCAAAATGAATATCTCAATTAATGTTAGACAAAAGTCTGCACTACCTGTCCTTCGCTGTCTGCAAAGAGAGAATATTCCTATTCTACGTTGTTTGCAAGCAGGGAATGTCTCAAATAACTCAAAAAGGAATACTAGTATTTCTATCAATCAATCAATTTAAGTCATGTTTTCTCACGACCTTACCCGGACCGTATGGACAGTTCTTCGTATTCCCCTTCCAGCGCCTGGTTGTCCTCTTACTCCAACAATCAATGCGGCGTTCCTGTAAGGCCCCAGTCAGGACCGCAGGTCACTCGAGAGAGGTCCGTTCGGAACCGGTGAAGTTCAGTCGATTGGCAGCCAGACGAGGGTCTCTTTCAGGCAGGTGCACTCCAATCATTTAGTCGTTCACTCCGTCGTTAGGACCTCTCTACTGGACCCACGTGTCTCTGATGGGCCCCCGTTGGGTCGCCAATTTGTGAAAAGCAGCGAGTCTCCTGAGATCCCCAATGCTGCCCGGCGCAAGGTCACCTTTAATCCACTTTGGATTCGCTATCTAAAATAACGAGGCAGGCGCTGGAAGCTGGAAGGCAAGAAAAAGGTTTATTACTCTTAGAGGAGACCACGTCAACTGCTGACACCAGGATGTCTTCAGGGAGGTGTTCTACTGGCAATGCTTTTGGCTCTTCCTTTTATACAGGTTTTACACAATGTATTTGTTTCATTTATCATGGTTACAAGCTTGGAGTCTCCGCCCCGGGCAGGTTGTCACACAAGCCCGACATTGTTTCATCAGCATGGTTACACAAGCCCAACATTGTTTCATCAACATGGTTACACAAGCCCAACATTAACTCTCCTCCCGCCCAGGTCAAAAACAGACAATTTAATTGCAGCTGGACCTTGCTTCAGGGTCTAAACACAAGTGAGACCGGCCAGATCTAAGAGTCCGTTCTGTTGATAAAAACAGGTCCCATTGTTGGCAAAAACAAGTCTTGCTGTGTGCAGTGCAATAAACCATGCTTGCAAGAGTCTGTTTGGTATTTGTAACCTGTTTGTGCAGGGATGAGAGGAAAGACGAGTTTGAGGCAGCAGGTGATGTTGATGTTTGTCGTGGAAATAGTTTATAGCCCCCAGCACACATATCAGGTTTGGTCAGGGAGTCATAAGGCTGCTAGAGGACAGGGTGAAATGAAGGTGACCAACAGAGTACAAAATGGCTGTGGTCAATCAGAATGACTGTAGTTTATGTGCACGTAGGAACTTTCATCAGACAAGATGGCGCAGAATGTTCATGATTGTCGTTTTGTTCTTAACAGTCGTACAATGAATATTTACATCATTGGGAACACAACGGGTTTAAAGACGCAAAAGGTGGCACAATAAAGCATAAAATGCTATGGGAACAGGTAGTAGAGTTGAGAAACGAACTACCAAGGGCTTACGTGATACATACACTGAGTCATCAGTGTGATGGCGTTCACGTTGAAGGGAATTCATTGGCTGATGAAGCCACAAAGGGGGCTGTACACACAGCCGCCGTAGCTGCAGTTACTCGTTCAAAAACGAGAATAGACGGCGAGATTATGGTAGCTGTCAATGCTTCACGCAAAGGCAGCACAGCAGTACCAAAGAAATTTCCACTCAAGTACTCCTACAAGTTAGATGCACAAAACATTCCATATGCTCAGATTCCTGGAGTGGGGGATAGAGTAATACCAAATATGGATCGTAGGCAAGGCTTAATTGTGGCAGCACACGAAGGGAACGGTTCTGTACATAAGGGACTTAGGGAGACTGTTTCCTTGTTGAAACAACGTTACTGGTGGCCCGTGATGAGAAGGCAGATTAGAGACTATGTCTGGAACTGCGACATCTGCAAGCAGATGGAAGGGTCCACCGCAACACGTCCAGTACAGATACCATTGTTAGACAGCATTAGGTTGTCCGTTCGTGTACATCCAGCTCAAGTTTCCTCAAGGTCTGGCCTCAGCGCTCGGCTGACGCTCGAACTGTTATAAAAGATTTGCGAGTCTTTATCGGCACATACGCAGTTGCCGTGGCCCGGCGTTTAGCTCTCGGGCTTACAAAGAGGCCATGGAAGGAATGGGCGTAGCATTGCGGTACTCCTCTCCGTACCATCCTGAGGGAAATTCTGTTGTGGAGAGGAAAAACCGGGACTTAAAGCAATCTTTAACAACTAGGGTACTAGGCAAAGGCGGTAGATTGGTCGATCACCTTTATGGGATCCAACGAGCAATAAACAATCAGCCAAGAAGCTCTCTAGGGGGTGTCACTCCTTACGAGGTCCTATTTGGGACGAGAATGTGGGTACCTGATCTTGATTGTGAAGGCACAGTGGCGGATGAGAAACCATTTGATATCCATGATCGTTTGGCTGTTTTACAGGATCTAAATGAATCCAGGGCACAACAAAGCAACGTCCACTTAAAACAGACCGCTACTGAGGAAGTCAAGGCAGTAACGGCAAGACCTGTCTGGATCCCAAAAGTCGGGGATCTGGTCAGAGAAAAGATTGCAGACAAGAAAGAATTTGGGCCATCCTACAGAAAGCCTGTACCGGTCCTTGCAATCCAAGGCACAAGAACTGTACTTCTGCCGCCTTTTGCCGGGAAAAAGGAGAAAAGATTTGTCTCAATTGACTTAATCAAACCACACTATGCGGCCGATACTAAACAGTATGCCATGTGGACTCCACAGTAGCAGACGCCCTCCTCTTGCTACAATCCAAGAAGTCTAGACAGAACGACTCATCACGTTTGAAGAGCCACCTGTACGGAATGAAGGACTAAGCAACAATGCTATGGAACTCGTTCCACTTCAACAAGAAATTCATCCTCAAAATGAAAATCAACTTAACACCCAAGTTGTAATCAGACCGACTACAGACATCTACGTCAACATGCCTCGTCAAGAGCAAAATCCGATTTCAACAAGTCCCGATGCAATTCCAACAATTGATCGAACTGCTTCTGGCTATTTCATGAACTTTGATACGTTTTCACTGGATCCAAGCGAGCCGGAAACGACGCCAGCCAAAAAATCACTCAAACAGAAACTCATTGACTTTTTGAACTTTTTTAGAAAGACTTACCTGGTGTCACCTTGGATAGAACTATGGTATATCACTGGAATTCTATTTTTTCTTTTCTGGCTAGGTTTAATAATAACTTTTAGTATGCTTATTAATGGACAATATCTTCAGCAGAGCTCTACAGCCCAAAGAGTCAATTTGATTTTAAAACCACATCAGTCTTCACATCGTGAGCCAAGAGACTTGTCTTCAGTGAACATCACAGCAGTTCCTATACCGGACGGTATAGTATGGGACAAGATTGATTTTGATATATTCGGTCCGACTGAACTTTTAAAGCTTAAACATGTATTTAAAATTTCTTTAAGTGATATCATTACCTCCAGTACATTATCTGATGATTGGGACACTGAAACTGTAAATGCTATGATGTCTGATTTAGAAAAAACTGCTGCATTTCCGAACAATGAAATGTTAGAAGGTACTTCAGGCTATGATACATTGTACTGTTACCAACACTATGGTCATCATTTCTTGCACAAATCTACAACACCTAGAAATGTATTTGAATACCACCATTGGGAACACTGCCCAACACCTCCAAAAGGTAGTTCCCAAACTTTTGCACAGAAATTCACATACTTTTCAGGGTTCAACACATCTGACCCGAAGTCATTTTATTACAAAGTGTCAACAACATCAGCACAGAAAATTATGTTGACTAACACCAAACAGGTTTACTCTGCTTCCTTTATGGCCCAGTTGTCTACACAGGGTTTCAACCTATGGAAGGACACTATAGATTTAAAATCAATCTGGGGTTCGAGGGACTGGCAAGTCCAGGGAACAGAAGCGCTTTTTAGAGCATGCCTCATTCTACAGCAGATAATATTTCTGAATGAAACTGTGCAACAGACATCCTGTCTTGGAATAGCCAAGAACAAGGAAATGAACACACCTGGGTTTCCTACACCATCACAGATGGGTGGGGGGCAGAATTCAACTACATAAGGGGTAGGATTAGATGACATTCTCCAGTACAACAGATCAGATCCTGATTGGACGAAATGGCTGATTTGGCCCATTGGCACAAACACCTGTCAACAGAGATTTATGAATACAACCGAAGGGTTTAGTATCCATAGGCCAGATACACGCTATGTACAAAGACAACACCCAGGGGTAGTGACATCCTATAGTGTTGGGAAGTTGTGCCTTGATTGGCTAGAGACCTCAACACTCACAGAAGTGAAACATCACTTGACCTTACTCATACCTGATGTAGACCTTAGGGATTTTTTACTAGGCCCAAGGAAAACACGTCAGAAACGTTTCATATATGCCGGCATTTATGCCTATTATAATGAAAACTGGAAAATATCCCAACAGGAGGCCGCAGAAAGAATACGGGAAATAGACCGTATTAACCTAGAGAAGGCATTAGCTGTAGTGGATAATGGGTTAACAACTTCGACCTCCAGGATTTACTCCTTAGGCAACATTGTGTCTTCGGCAATCGACATATTAGAACAAGATCTGGCCTTGTTACAACACGTGCAATCTCAGCTACGTTCTATTATGATGCTAAGCTGGACGCTACAATCTTTGCGTGCAGCCTATGTGCCCTGGCGTTTTATAAACACCACGTCTCTGTTTTCAGAATACAATCTAACTGATAAACAGACAGAAATGGCACAAAGGGGAGCCAAATATACAATGCTGCGTATTGAGAAACTGGAAAGGTTACCATTTACTGTAGCCAAATTACCATCAACTGAATGGCTAATTCATGGCCAAATCACTCTGCCGGTCACTACGTTTCAGTTTCAATATTGCCTTGAGCAAAGGCAGGCAGGCACATATGAAAAACTGGGTAAGGGATACATTAAGGAAACTTGGGAGTTACCATATAGATATCGATGCCGGAATGGGGATCGAAAAGTGTATCTGAGTGGTACAAACTGCAAGAACGCTTTAAGCGGTTCTCTCATGTGTCAGGATATTTCTCTGCACGGAGCCTGTACTGGTTCGGTAGCGAATCTATCTTGTCACATGTCAGGGACCGCAGCGGCCATGATCACACCGGTTTTCCAGCTGCTCTCGAATGGGAGTTACGTGATGCTAAATGATCAAGGTTACTGTGAGATGCTTCCGGGCGTCGCCTTTCTGGTCACCGTTAACTCCAGGGTTACTTGCTGTATGCAAGTATTGTTTCCACCACTGAACACAGTCAGGGAGGCGCCGCTATGGCCTTCACTGAATGTTTCTTTCATACAATTTGATACTCTGAGCACACTGCAAGTCATGCTTTTACAGCAACCCGTGCCCTTAACCTCCGCTCGAAAAACCTATGAACTTCAAGTTGCAAGGACCTCGAGTGAGATACAGGTACTCATACGTACAAACTGCCCCATTCATTTCGCAGAAATGGTGGGTCGTATCTTCAATATGTCTGATACGAGCGGTATTGTACACCTATTTAAGACCATAGGGTCAGGACTGTTCAGCACCTTTCAGACAGTCCTTGGAGTAATCCCAAATTTTATACACTCCGTATTGGGAAGCGTATTTGGAGGACTCCCGCTTATCCTATTGCTGATTGCAGGGGTCCTATTTATAATACTACTGCTACGCAACGGACGGCCCAATTCCTGAGGGAATGGCGAACATGCTCCTGGAGCGGAAATACCGTGAACGCATGGTACAACTTCTGGGCATTTCTTGCCTGCGAGAACTCAATGCCTCCTGGTTTCTATCCTTTCGACCAGTCTGGGTAGACTGCATCTTACCTGTTCTTCGATGCCTGCTTTGCGGAGAAGAATGCACGTTGGATCTTTGTCTAACATTTCCATCAGATGCGCCTCCGGACACGGATGCAATGCTGGACCCCCAAAAGGCCCATGCTCTGCGTTGTCCCCAGCGTCTTCCGATTCTGATGAACGCATTCCTTGAGAATCCACAGGTGCCGTTTGCTCCTGCTGGGTTAGGTGACTCCTCCTCAGGCACCCAGGTAACAACTGCCGCACAAGCTGCCACAGCACCGACTGTTGGCAGTGCTACATACCATCTATGTGCGAATGACGTTCTCTGTGAGGCGTTGGATTTGTCATCTGCAGTAGCTCACACTGATAATGTTGTGCTTCCCAGCCAGGACACTTAATCTCAAATTGGCTCATCGCGTCCTGGGAAAGAATTCGGCTTCTCCACTCGTTTTCATAATAAACGAGCAAATTTGGAACATTTCCTAAATTGACACTTTCGCTTGAGAAAAGCATGGCCTTCTTCCGCTTTGAGGGAAGCAACTTAAATAGAGAAACAAAATAGACATTTTTTTTAGTGACAATTGGAAATAGCTGAATTGTAACATTTTTGATTTTTTTTTAACAATTTTGGAACCATGTTTTTACTTGCTTTTAAAAATGTTTTTAAATTGTCCAGATTTTAAGTATGGTCATTGTCATCCTGTTCAGAAGAGGAGTGGGTGTTATGTCCCGTATAGAGGCCCTAATGTAGACCCGGTCATACATGCCCTAAAATGGACGTATTCGTATTTGCCCTAATACGGTCATATTCGTACTTGCCCTATTATGGTCAAAGCTGCATATGCCCTATTACGGTCATAACTGTACATGTCCTATTATAGTCATGATTCCTTATATAGGCATGATCTTTCACCTACATTGGTCCTCGCTAGTATACAACGAGCTCTGAGGGCTGAACGTTATCTAGCCTGTGGTTTTTAATACAGCAGAGTTTTTCCCAAACACAGGCCCACACTGTACTCATCAATTATGCATGACTCTCTAGGAATACACCACCTGCATAATATGTATGTACAAAGTTCACCCCTGACGTCTTCCTCAAGTCTAACAAAGCCCAATACAAACCATACGAAGCAACTAGAGTCTCCAGGGTATAAATACACCACATCTTACCCCGGTAAGACAGAGGGAACCAGCACTTCCATGCTGACACACTGACCAGAGACGCTGAGGCTCCTGCATGCAGTCGCTCCAGCTGACAGCGGTCTAACACAGCCCTTGCGGGGTGTCCAACTCGAGACCAGGATGGGGTCCCACACTCTCTCTATTCAGGTATGGGGGTTCGACTAAATCCTAGAAGGATTCTTGGCTCTTAGGCTTTTAGACCTACACATATGCTAGGTACACTCAGGTACATCTAGTTAGGCATCGTAGGAGTACGTGCACTTTTCATAATGCTTTTTATACTCATGTATGTATTCATGATTATTACAATATGGTAGAACTGTTCTATCCCTTTGCTTTTATCGTACTGCTGATAATATATCTCTGCTATTGTCTGCTGGTTGCTGCAGCACATATATTTTACACTAGAATAACAACTGTTCAATAAATACTTATTGAAACGCCCAGACTGTTTATTCTGTGTAACTCTCTGAGACAAACCGAATAAGTAAGCACGAATGACTGAGCGAAAAGTAGTACATTGTTTCCACGATTCTGAGGAATTAGGGTTGTCATGATCTAAGGTTGCCAGAAACAAATCTTTCCCCGATAAGAGGAGATTCTAGTGGCACTGTGAGCTAGCTAATGCAAATCCGGCTAACATTCACGGTGGGGGTGCACAGAGCCAGTCAGTCACCAAGCCCACAGTTTATGTTATCCAAACGCGCAGGTCCTGCATGGGTACTACAGGAACTACACGACAATACGTGCCGTCGGGAGTGTATAGAGCAATTTAATCTTTTACACAAAGTTTAGACTGAAGCCCAAACGGGGAAGGAGATAGAAGAGAAAAGGCCACTCTAATGTATCAAAAGCCTTAGTGGCGTCCAAGAGGGCGGCCACTGCAGGCAAAGTGGGATTGATCTGATGAATAACAGAGAAGATGGTGCGCAGATTGTGCGAGGTAGCACGGCCCGGGATGAACCCCGACAGGTCAGGGTGAGCTATTAATGGCATGAGTGGGAGAAGACGGTTGGCCAGCAGTTTAGCATACATTTTGTTGTCAGTATTAATTAGCGATAAAGGGCGACAGGAATCGCAGCTCTCAGAGGATTTGTCCGGCTTCAGGAGGAGGGTAATCATGGCCTCGCGAAGAGATGGGGGAAATCTGCCCAATTCAAGAGATTCGTTGTACAGTTCAGCCAGGTGTGGGACGAGAAGAGGCGCATACTCTTTGTAAAATGCAGGGGTGAGCCCATCTGAGCCTGGAGCTTTATCTCCCGGGAGCCCAGATATGACTTTAGTGATTTTTTCAAGGGTAAATGGTTCGTCCAGGTATTCTCGGTGACCATTACCAAGCCATAGCAGCTCAATTGAGTCAAAATATTGATCAAGAGTCTCCCTGGGCGCAGCCGCCCCAGCAGTGTACAGTTGAGAGTAAAAAGCAGAAAGCCTAGCGATGATGTCTGTGGGGGAGGTAGTCCTTTCCGCGACCTCGTCGCACAGTGCCGTGATATAAGAAGATGCATGCGGCTGTCTGAGAAGATTTGCAAGGGTCTTGCCAGGGCGAGCGCCTTCACCACAGCGGCGAGCGCAGGCTTCTCTGCCTACGAATGTGACCTCTCTGTACGCCTCCTCATGGAATTCAGTGATCTTAGACCTAATGGAGGCAAGCGTAGCGGGGCTGGGATTTTGAGTTTGTTGGCGATCTAAGGCTTTGATATATTTGTCCAGGCGCTCGAGGGTACCTCTGATGGATCTTAACACCTCAGATTGTTTAGCAATGCATTCCCCCCGGATCACGACCATGAAGGCCTCCCAGAGGGTCGAGGGTGACCCGACAGAGCCAGCGTTGCGCTCAAAATAATCAGTGATGGCGCCACGGATGTCCTCACGGAAGGCAGCGTCGCGAAGCGAATTGGGAGGCAGGCGCCATGTGAACATGCGGTGGAGGGTGAGTGGGAATCGTAGAGATAGGCATACCGGGGCGTGATCAGATAGTGTGCGGGCCAAGTGGTCCACTGAGGTGGTCCAAGAGGCGACATCACGGGTAGTGAGCCATAAGTCTATGCAGAACCAGGATCCGCGCGAGCCGGATACACAAGTTCCTTTGCTCTCGCCAGGGTTTGCAGGCCGCCAGGCATCTAATTAGGCGTTATCTTCTAAAATTGAGTGGAGGATAGCGGTGGCCTGTGGGTGTTGAGTGCGGTCCCCCGAGTGGTCTAGTGTCTGCGAGGGTGCGATATTGAAGCCCCCCCATATCAAGGAGTGGGGACCTAGAGAGGATATGACTTGCCAGACATGGGTGAAAAAATTGGGGTCATCAGTGTTGGGGCCATAGAGCGCCGCTAGTATCAATGGCTGGTTATAGAGGGTGCAGGCGAGGATCACATAGCAACCCTCGGTTTCTATGAAGGAGTGGGTGCCATGCCAGGGGAGGCCCTTCCGGAAGAGGATGGTGACGCCACGCGCATAGTTAGAGTAGAAGGCAGTGTAAGGCTCTGCCCAGTGACGGGACTGTAGCCTAGATGAGGTGGCAGGGAGGAGGTGCGTCTCATGGAGGATACAAACTTCCACCCTATGTCTGATAAGCTGTGCGTGCATAAGACGTGTAACTACCAAAACCCCAGAGAAGATCTGGGGAAGGGAACAAGAGGCATCGGGTGCTAGGAGCAGGCAGCCTCCACCATATAATGTTCAGCACAACTGGGGCCGCTCCCAGTTAAGTGACCTAGGTGCTACAGTTTTTATTTCGTGAGTGCAGGCATCTCACAAAAAGTGAAGGACTGGTCTCACAAACCACCTGGTGTCATGCTTCATCATTGACCAGTCCTCGCCCTCTAAAAACTTGGTTTGATAGAGGGCGGGCATACACCTGACGACAGGGATGCACTTCTAAACTAAGTGGGGGCCCTTACAGACAAAAAGTGAGTTTAAAAGGCCATTATAGATGTCAAATTAATTTTAATATAACTGGCATCTATATGGTGATTAAAATAAGTGATCGGTGTGCTGGGGATTCTATTGTCCCCCAACCGTGGTCAGTGTGGTCGACATGTTTCTGCCAGTTGGCCCAATAGGGTCCATGGCATTCATCAGGACCTAAGAATATGAAGACGGGCTCCACTCTTACCAGACTATGGTGAGAGGGTTCCACTGTGTGGGGTGATCTAGATCACACTCCACTAGGATGCGGCTTGTGCGTATTAAAGCCCTAGATATGGGATCAGTTGCCCCATAGGAGGGTGAGGAAAGAAGACCATCATCGAGGAGGGGAGGAGTACACATGTAGGCGCAGACGTGGAGGACGCACCACGGAATACGTTTGACCAAAGTGGTCTTCTTTCCTAGTGGAGTGTGATCTACATCACCCCACACAGTGGAACCCTCTCACCATAGTCTGGTAAGAGTGGAGCCCGTCTTCATATTCTTAGGTCCTGATGAATGCCATGGACCCTATTGGGCCAACTGGCAGAAACATGTCGACCACACTGACCACGGTGGGGGGACAATAGAATCCCCAGCACACCGATCACTTATTTTAATCACCATATAGATGCCAGTTATATTAAAATTAATTTGACATCTATAATGGTCTTTAAACTCACTTTTTGTCTGTAAGGGCCCCACTTAGTTTAGAAGTGCATCCCTGTCGTCAGGTGTATGCCCGCCTCTATCAAACCAAGTTTTTAGAGGGCGAGGACTGGTCAATGATGAAGCATGACACCAGGTGGTGTGTGAGACCAGTCCTTCACTTTTGGTGAGATGCCTGCACTCACGAAATAAAAACTATAGCACCTAGGTCACTTAACTGGGAGCGGCCCCAGTTGTGCTGAACACGTGCATAAGACGTGCCTTACAATGGCCATTCAGACCCCTAATATTCCATGTCCAACAGATGGTGTCCGTCATATAGCAGTCAGGGGGAAGTTGATAGTGTAGCGTCTGTGATTCGTGGTAAAAGCATTGAGAACGAGCGTCACAAAGTACAGAGCATTGTGGAAAGCGTACATTCGGTAACATGCCAAGAACAATACAAGAAGAACAATAAAACGAACCCCCAGCAGGGGGTGCCCGTTATGAAACCCTGAGTGAGAAACCCAAGCCCTCCCCCCACCCACTCCAACCCCCCAAACAGGTTGAGCATCTGAACCACCCCCACCTGGGAATCCCAAACTTGGAGAACTTAATGCAGGAGTGGGAATCATCCCTGCAGGGTGCGTGGTCTCAGCCATTTACCCCTTGCCATGCAGGCAGGGTGGCCAACCATGGTGCAGCTCAGGGGCAGGCGACTGAAGGATAAGACATGCGACCGTGAGAGTACTTCTTTGTTGCAGGCAGGATGAGCTGGGTGTCTGAGATGTCCCATATTCCTATAAATATTGCTAGGCATGCAGTTTCTGCCCATTACTGGGCGCCTCAGGGTAGAGCGGTCGAAAGCAAATATATACAAGAAAATGCATAAAACATTACATCAGGAATGGTGCATAGAGTAAGTAGCGAGAGACATGCATAACTGTGAGACAGGGCCAGGCATGCGAGGTTCAGTCATTGTCACTTATGCGGCCATCTTTGGAGTTAATGCAGCGGTTTCGTGGTGGCGACTTCTGTGGCTGTTTAGCGAAAGTGAGAGCAGCCTTCGGGTCGCTAAAAAATCTTGGCTTGTCCCCAAAGTCGATACGTAGTTTTGAAGGGTAGAGTATGACGGGGAGGAAGTCCCTGCGGGCCGCCTGGACGGACAGGGTGAAGTCAGGGTAGAAGGACAGAACATTGCCCTGATGGTTGATCCCCCCCAACTCCCGGGCCCTGCGCAGGATGGAGTCCCGGTCACGATAGTTCAACAGGCGGGCGATGATAGGTCTCGCAGGGGCCCCAAGAGGGGGTCGTGGGCCATGTGACCCGTGCGCCCGTTCGACGATGAAGTGATCAGACAGGACTGGGCCAAAGAGGTCGCGGAGCAAGGATTCAATTTAATCCTCCATTTTTCCAGTCACGATGGACTCCGGCAGACCAACGACCCGAACGTTGTTCCTTCGGGAGCGCGCCTCCAGGTCCTCGTTTTTGGCACGTATGACTTCGAGGATCTTGTCCATTTTGAGGAGCTTCTGCACTCCTGCAGCTCCGGCATCTTCAGCGTCTGAGACCCTTGTTTCAAGCTGGACAAGGCGAGCGTCATGGGAGTCCACCCTCTGTTTGACCTGGTCGAGTCGGGACGTTAGGTGCTCTATTTTCGCGTTGATTGACTTTAGGCTGGATTGCATCTCAAGGAGGATGGTCCGAAGGCTGTCATCCTGTTCGCCAGAGAGGTCAGTCTGGGTGGATTGTTCGCCGGCATCAGGGGGGGTCTCGCCGCCTCTGCCCGCCCCGTAAAAGTGATCTTAGGTTGTCTGGTGTCCGTCTTCCCCATGGTGGCTCTGTTGGACAGTGGGAAGGATTTGAAGTTTGTAGGTTGTGCCAAAGATTGAGGTGGCCCCCGGGTCCAAAATGAATCGAGCAGAGCAAGGCTGCCCAAAAAAATGTAGCAGGGCAGCTCCAAAGAGGATCGCTGCAGGGCACAGGGAGGCCGCAGAAGTAGCACTGGGGGGGTCCAGAACCAGCTGCCAGGGGGTTTGGACTGTTAATTGGGCCAGGAAGGCCACAGGTGCAAGGCGATTGAGCTACAGGCTGTACTGTAATGGGCGCCTAAGCGACAAAGTGTGACCGGCCGCCACCAGTGTCTCCAGCGGAGTCGCAGCAGTGAGGGCAGATGTGGGCCAGCGAGGAGTCCAGCTGCCTGCCACAGTCCATCCCGCGGCGTGAGGCAGGCCACGAAGGGGGGAAGGCCCGCCGGTTGATGAGTGCGCAGGCCGGGGCAGCAGTCGGATGCAGGGAAGGAGCGGCCACAGCCTCGCGGGTCAGGAGGAATGTCAGGGCCCTCAGCGCATGACACCCAGCCGCAGGCGCCAACTAGGGGTGACAGGCCACCAAGGTCGGGGCTCCGCGGCCGCCTCGACACGCGCTGGTGGGATGCAGGAAAGTGGGCCGGCCGGCTAGCAGGGTGGGCCCCGGTGTGCGCCGCAACCTTACTTGATGTATCCTAGGGTCCCGGATCCGCTGCCTGCACCGCCGCTCAGTCCAGGCAGTGCCTCACAGGTGGGTGACCCGCAGCCGTGGGTACGATCGATGGGCCGCCTGAGGCCAGGCTAGGCACCAGGTACCAGAACAGCGGAGGCCTCCGGTCCGCCCCCAAGCCACGGCTCCTGCGCCAGCAGCAGGCCGGGGTCACCAAAGGGGGGCGCCGCAGTCACAGGCGCACGTCGGTCCCATAGGGCCCCCACACCAAGCCGGGCACGGGGATGAGCCAGGTAGACGTCCCCGGCAGCATCAACAGGGGGAGGCTCCGCCGAGCAGGCTGGGCTGACGCAGGCACCCAAGCGCCGATGGTGTCGCGGCGGCCGGTTGGGCCCACAATCCGGTAAATACACCAGTCGCTGTCTCTTCAGGGCCCCCCAGGGCCGCCGCGAGGGCACACAGTGTCAGGAGTCATCTCTGGGGGCCGGATGCCTCCCGCTGATGGCGGATTATGCCGGATTACTCGGCTCGCCCGGCAGAGCTCGCTCAGCGCGCAGCCATTTTGCCGCTGGCGAGACCACGCCCCCAAATGCACAAATACTTAACTGTGTTCTGCTTACTTGCCTGATAAAGGCTGCATGGTAAAGGCATTGCATGGTAATCACTTTGTTGCAAAGGATGTTTCTCTTCACCCACATGCCCCATGTGATCTCCATTGACATATATGACACTTAAGAGTCTTGTACATTCCAAGACTTTGCGATTCATTTTTACGTCTGCTATATTGGTAGAAATGTAATTGTTTGTTGCTCAATGTTTTAAGAAAATAAATTCTATATTTTCCTCCTTTTAATGTCACAATAAATGTGCATGGCTCTCTTAAAACTCAAAAAAGCAACAAGAGGGTGGTGTGGACTTCCCAGATTTTCCCAGTCTTCACAAAGTATTTTTACCTAAACAGTCTGTATACTGGATATGAAAAGTTCAGGACATTTGCCCTTGGCTATGAGTGGAACTTAATTCATTAATCCTTTTTCTGTTAAAAATTTCTATCTTTTGCACAAAAATCAAACATGTCCCATCTTTAATAACGTGTGTGAAAACTTAGCACCTTTAGTCAGTGGCGGCTCACATAGGGCGTGCTGCGGTGCGGTGGGCCGGGGCGGGGGAGGGGCAGGGGGGGGGGGTAGTAAACTCGGACATACCACGGAAAGGAGGAATGTAATAATTACTTTCCTCCGTTCCATCGTATGTCCGAGTTTACTACCCCCCCACCCTGCCCCTCCCCCGCCCCACCGCCCCGCAGCACGCCCTATGCGAGCCGCCACTGCCTTTAGTACTTTCTTATACTGAAGAAAATGATACCTTTTACGATTCACAATTCTGGCATAATAAACTGATCAAAGTTATTAATTAATCAATATACAAGCAAACCTGGAGAAATAAAGGTTTAATATGCACCTTGTATTCAATAAGCCATGCTTGTCTACAAACGTTGCTGGCCCATAGGTCTGGTAACTTGCAAATGGTCCCACAGTCCTGTGTTATTTGGCACGGGCTGACGTTTTTGGCACCTTGATCAAACGACAGTCTACAATCATTTTTGAATCAGCACGGGGCACTTTAATGATATTGCACATTTGTCTTTTAAGAAGCTGACACTAGTCGGGCTCTTTTTTGTGTCACTTGATAAGTCTTGACATCATGGCATTTCACATTTTGTATGTTATGCATGCTTTTATTTGTCCATAGGTCGGGCACTTGGCCCTGAAAGAAATCCTGACTTAAAACCTTGAAAGAAATGTTTGTTTATGTGGCACTTTAGTGAATGGTCTGACAGTGTGGCTCCTTGCACTCTCAAAGGTAAGCTTGATAACAATCGTTGTCGGATCGGCAAGTGACATCTTAGTATGTGTGCAGATTGCTCTCTGACAACTCTGCACTTTGAAACAAATGCTTGTTTACAATTGTTGTGGCATCTGCACGTGTAGCGAGTATGCACCTTTATCACTTATGCTGCTGGCCTTGTCAGACTCTGTCTTGAGTCATTTGATAAGCCTTGACTAATCGGCATTTTGCACTTTGAAATTATATCTGAAATGTCTGCCCCTGCTGTATTTTAAAATTTCATTGTGATGCATTGTTTTATGTGTTCCACCTTAGCATGATTGCAGTCTTGTGACTCATGCAGCTGGCCTTTGTTGGGCTCTGCTCTGAGTCCCTTGATATGCCTTGACTGCTTGGCACCTTGTACTTTGAATGTTATGCCTGCTGCCTATATCACATCTGAAATGTCTACTCCTGCTGTGTTTTAAACCTTCTGTGATGTATTGTTTTATTTCTCTTTAGACTAAACAGACCTTTGCTTTTATGTTGCCTGATTCTATTAAGAGACCCCAGGGTCCGTGATTTTATATTGGTGTATTTTATATTTCTGGCGCTCAGTTGGAATTGTAAAGATTTCAAGTAATCATACAATAAAGCGATACATTACATATGGATATGCCAAATATTTTCTGGAGATAATATAATCTAATTTTCACAAGTTAGAAGTTAGTTCAATTTTCCTATCTCATGTTATGTTATGTTATTAAGAACTTCTAAAGCACACATTCACCAAAGGTTTCATGGCACTGGGAGCACTAGAGGCAGGACAGGGAGATGGTGTACTCGTAGGCTTGTCTGAAGAGCTTCTAAATTGCTTGTAGGAGTCCTAAATTGCTTGTAGGAAGTGGCGCTCTTATGTTGGCTGGAAAAGAGTTCCAAATGCCGGGGGACAACACAGCAAAACTAGACCCCCTATCCCCCCTAGCCTGTTACTGTAGAATTTGGGCACCTATAGGAAATTGAGATGGGCTGATCTAAGGTTGCGCCTAGGGATGTAGTTCCGTATTCTAGAGAAGACAAAGAAGGGGCTTTTACTCTGTCGGATTTTGAAGATCATGCAGCCTGTTTTAAACAGTGTTCTTTGAGCAGTTGGAAGCCAGTGCAGTTTCTTTAATAGGGGTGTAGTATGACAATATCTAGGTTGTTGATAGACCAATCTCGCTGCATGATTCTGAGCCAGCTACAGTCTTTGACTCAGGCCCTTTGGGAGGCCAAGGTACAGGGCGTTAGCATAGTCAATGTGGGACATCACTAGTGCAAATACAATCTGGATGATGGCTTTAATTGAGAAAAAAATTCTGATTCTTTTTATTTTGTGAAGCTGAAAGAAGCAGGAAGAGATCACTTCTGAAATCTAAGGTTTCATTGACAGATCTTCATCAATAAGTATACCAAGGCTCTTGACCACATTTTTAGGAGTGGTGGGGGGAGCCCAACTCCCAGGGCTAAAAAGAAGGACTCCAGTAGTGCAATTTATTCTTAACCATCATCACCTCAGTTTTATCTGAGGTCAACTTTAGTTGGTGACTGTCCATTCAATCCCGAACAAAGACAATGGTGTTGTGAAAAATTGCTGTTGAGTCGGGACTATCCGTAAGGTTTAAAACTAGCCCCAAGTCATCAACATAGCTGTATATTTGTATTTTTCGCCTTTGTAGGGCGTTAACCAGCAGGCGAATACAGAAGGTAAAAAGAATGGGGGGTCGAGATGATCCCTGAGGCACTCCACAACTGAGCATAACCTTAGAGGCGCAGAAGGGGGAAATGCGAACTGATTTTGAGCGGCCCAATAGAAAGGACTTTATCCAATCCAGGGCGCAGACCCTCAGCCCGGCAGCCTGACACAGTCGAGAAGAATGTCATAATCCACTGTGTCGAAGGCCGCCGAGCCGAGAGATCCAGAAGGATTACCACCTGGGGCTGCCCTTTGTCTGCCTCCTCTCTCATGTCGTCTACTACGGAAAGAATTACAGATTCCGTGGAGTGAGAGAGCCGGAAACACGCTTGGTGAGAGTCGAGAAAGAGGAGCTTTCAATGAAAGAGGAAAGATGATAAGCGATGTGAGCTTCCAGGATCTTGGCTAGGTAGGGAATGAGGGAAATTGGGTGGTGATTCTTTAAAATAGAGGGGCCGTCTCCCACCTTTTTCAAGAGAGGCAGAACCACTGCTTCCTTAAAATTAATAGGGACGACACCCTGGCTCAGGGACAGGTTAAGAATAGCCATCGCTGATTCAAGGAAGCTTGAAAAAATGGCTTTTTGAATCAAGGGGGTGGTGTCGGGCAGACATCATTGGGAGAGCCAAATTTAACCTTCATTAAGAGCTTTGACAGATCAACTCCGGTGAATGAAGGGAAGACGTTGAGGTGGAGAGGATTTCTGTCTTCCAAAGGAGTGGGGCTGACGGGGGAGCTGGAGGAATACTGTCCTTAGTTGTTCTGATCTTTTCGATGAAGGAAAAATGTCATTCATCACATAGAGCTTGCCTGGGAGTCACCGGGACATTTAGACAGTCGAGGTTACACAATTCTGAGACTGTTTCAAAAATTACTTTAGTTTTGTTTTCAGAATTTAAAATCTTGTTAGAGAAATAGTTAGATTTGGCCTCCCAGATTAGTTTCTTATAAGATTTTAACTGCAAAGGGAATTTAGCCTTTTCTTCAGGGTCGTACGCTTTGGGCCATTTGCACTCTGGCTTGCGTAAAAGAAGTTTGGCTTCTTTAAGGTCGTTTGAAAACCATTTAAATGCCTCATGGTGACGAATCAGACTCGTCTTGCGCAGAGGAGCGTGGAAATCGCTTGCCTCTCTGAGCCAATTTGTCACTACCCCCTCAAGCTCCTCCAAGTCCTCACTCTGGCTGGGGAGGGAGAGTGCCAGGGAGTTACAGAGGGCGGTGAGATCTGCATGTTTTAAATTCCTGGACCATGTGCCAGAACACCGGGAGGGTTTTCTACATGGGGGTGGGGCGTCTAATCTAAATTTAATTAAATGATGGTGTGACCAACAGCAGAGAATAACTTGAAGATTGGAAATGTGGAGGTTCAACTGACAAATTTGATCTAGCATATGGCCCTTAACATGGGTGGCCATAGACACCCGTTGAGAGAAGTTCAGGCTAGTCAGCTTCTCAGTCAGATTAGATGATACGGGGGCCTCATTAGGTTCATTAATCCATAGATTAAAGCCTCCAACCAATAATATTTTTGCAAAATCAATGGCCAGATCCGATATTGCGTTGGTCAAAGCCGCCGTGAATTGCGGCATATGGCCTGGAGGTTTATACATAATAATACATATCAGGGTAAGAATGGGAGAGTCTAATTTAGTTACCATAGTTTCCACTAGAGAGAGGGGCAGAGAAGTACGTTTGGTGAATTTTAGTTCTTTATTTATGATTGCTGCGATTCCCCCTTCTTTTTTCCCTGAGGTCTATTCGCGTTCAAAATGTAGAAGTTCTCGGGCCTACATGTTTCCAATACCTGGACCATGTGCCAGGATACAGGGAGGGCTTTCTACATGGGGGAGCATCCAATCTGAATTTAATTAAATGATGGTCTGACCAACAGCATGGAATAACCTTAAGATTGGAAATGTGGAGGTTCAACGATCAAATTTGATCTACCATATGGCCCTTAACATGGGTGGCCATAGACACCTGAAGAGAGAAGTTCAGGCTAGACAGCTGCTCAGTCAAATTAGATGATACGGGGCTATCATTAGGGTCATTAACCCATAGATTAAAGTCTCCAAACAATATTATTTTTGCAAAGTCAATGGCCAGAGCTGATACTGCGTCGGTCAAAGCCGCCGGAAATTGCGGCATATGGCCTGGAGGTCTGTACAGAATAATAAATATCAGGGAAAGAATGGCAAAGTCTAATTTAATTACCCTAGTTTCTACTAGAGAGTGGGGCGGAGAAGTAAGTTTAGTAAATTTTAGTTGTTTATTTATGATTGCTGCGATTCCCACTCCTTTTTTTTCCTGAGGTCTATTCATGTTCAAAATGTCGAAGTTCTCAGGAAGAGCCGCTAATATATCAGGCGTAGAGTCCTTGGTTAACCAGGCTTCTATTAAAAATAGTATGTCAGTAGATTCAGACTCGAGAAGGTCTTATAGCTCGAGATGATGTTTGACCAAGGAATGTCTATTTAAATAGACAATGTTTAGATCTATGTTAGTTGGCATCTACGATGGGCGGATGTCTTGTCTTACCTGTCCACCAGGAAGTTGAGAAGGTGAAGGGTTTAATAGGCCAAAGCCATCCAATCTTTGTATCACAGACGCCTCCAAATGGAGGTTTTTAGCTTCCAGCGCTCTCAGAGCATTGGAGGAATAAGATAAAATTTGGGCAGGGTGACTGTCACCTGGACACAAACGGCTGCGGACGGGCGAAGACGGACTTGCCTTTTGTTGCTGTTGTGCTGCTACCATCAAGATAAGGGCCCGAAGCACTAACTGACTCCACCTATGCCGTCCCTGATTGGCTTTCCACCCACCTTAGCTAATGAAAAAGCCCCCCAGCGCATCTTAACAATGCGTGAAAAGAACCTAAGATATTTCGCCCACAATGCTAAAATATTGCCACTTTCAGGTTAAAACATTTAAAACATTTAAAAGCAGTTTGGATTTTGTGCAACAACGCAAAAATGGAAGTGCAGCTGCACTGCTGCCGTTATGTGCTGCGCGCCCGTGTTACTCCCATCAAGATAAGGGCCCAGAGCTCTAACTGACTCCGCCTATGCTGGCCCTGATTGACTCACCACCTCAGCCAATAAATATGCCCCCCCAGTGCATCTGAACAGCGCTCGTAAAGAACCCAAGAGTTCGCCCACAATGCTAAAATATTGCCACTAACATTACAAAAGAAGTTCCAAATACTTATTTATGCCATTTCTGATGCTTATTATATTCCTTTTTTCTGTATATGATAACAGCAAAAATCTGACTGATAAAATGTGTTGAATGGCTTGAAATAGAATTTGAGTGTCTTGCATATATACTTTAAAAAAAACAAAAAAACACGATAGACAAAATTCAGAGGTGGAGCTAAAGTGACAATGGGATTTTAACCCCTTCACTGCTAGGCCTCCCCCCCCCCCTCCCTGTCCTAAGCCTTTGTTTTGGGCTATTTGGGGTAGTTCGCGCTTAGGCCCCTGTAACTTTTTGACCACATAAGGTATCCATGCCAAATTTGTGTCCTTTTCTTCCAACATCATGAGGATTTTAAAGGTATCCAGGGTTTGTTGATTCCTCTGGAGGGGACCCAGAAATTAGCCAAAATACAGCTACATTTTGGATTTTTGGGAAAAATTGGAAAAAAAGTGCTGCAGATGGAAGCGTCTGTTTTTTCCCTGCAAATGGTATCAACAAAGGATTTGTGGGGCTGAAATCACCATCTACCCAGCTTTCAGGGACTGACAGACTTTTGTCAGAAAACCAACATTTTTTACAGTTTTGGCATTTGACTGGGACATAGCCGATTTTTGCTTTTTTTGTGCTTTCAACCTCCTTCCAGTTAATGGTAAAAATGGGTATGAAAGCAATAATGGATCCTGGAAAGCTATACATTTCTGAAAAGTAGACACAATTCGAAATTTAGCAAGGGGTCATTTGTGTAGATCCTTCAAGGTTTTCTTATAGAAACTAACAGTTGAAAATAGAAAAAATTGAAAATGAGTTGAAAAAAACAATCATTTGTGCCAACGTTTTCACCTGTAACTTCTTCTAAGTATGACAGATTTTTTAAAGCAATATACCGTTACATTTACTGGACCCTTCTGGTTGTGGGGATATATAGGACTTGTAGGTTCACCAAGAACCCGAGGAACCCAGAGCCAATAACTGAGCAGCATCTTGCAATGGCTTTTTATTGTGTACCGGGTATATAGCAATTCATTTGGGAAAATATAAATAGTGAAAAATCGGCATGAAAGACACTTATGTATTTCTGAAATGGGAACAAAATATATAGTTCAGAAACAGTAGCTATTTGCACATCTCCGAAATTGTGGGTACCCATACTAGCATGTGAATTATAGGACATTTTTCAAAGTGACTTCTTTTTTACACATTGTCTTACATTTGGAAGGCAGAAATGCATCGAAAGTCAATAGGTAATAGCAGTTGCTCTACAATTCTGTGTTTCCCTAAGTCTCCCGATAAAAATTGTACCTCACTTGTGTGGGTAGGCCTCGTGCCTGCGACAGGAAACGGCCCAAAACGCAACGTGGACACACCACATTTTTACAGTGAAAACTGACCCTTTTTTCCAAAGTGCCTAGCTATGGATTTTGAACCCTAGCTCTTCCGGCACCTAGGGAAACCTAGCAAACCTATACATTTTTGGAAACTAGACACCCATGGGAATCCAGGATGGGGAGACTTGTCTGGCTCTCACCAGGTTCTGTTACCCAGAATTCCTGGCAAACCTAAAACTTTGTCAAAAAAACACATTTTCCTCACATTTCTGTCATGGAAATTTCTAGAATCTGCGTGGATCCACAAAATTCCACCCACCCCGCATTCCCGAAAGTCTTCCAATAAAAATGGTACCTCACTTGTGTGGGTAGGTCTAGTGCCCGTGACAGGAAATGGCCCAAAACGCAAAGTGGACATACCACATTTTTACAGTGAAAACTGACCCTTTTTTTTGCAATGTGTCTAGCTGTAGGTTTTGAACCCTAGCTCTGCCGGCACCTAGGAAAATGTTAGACCTGGCACCATTGGCGCGGGTCTCCCTTCCATTTTTTGCCGTTGCCTCCTGTGTTTTTACTATGTTTTTGCTGGTCTAGATGCTTTGGGCACTTTGCCACTGCTATTCAGTGCCAAAGTGCAAGTGCTCCCTATTGTAAATTATTGTAATGGATTAGTGACTCCATGATTGGCTTATTTGATTTACTTGTCAGACCCTAGTACAGAGCACCATGTGTGCCCAGGGCCTGTAAATCAAATGCTGCTGGTGGGCTTGCAGCACTGATTGTGCCACCCACAGAAGCAGCTTGTAAAATATGTCTCAGGCCTGCCATTGCAGAGCCTGTGTGCAGTCTGGGACTGCCATGTCGACTTGGCAAGTGCACCCACCTGCCAGTCCCTAAACCTTCCCTTTTCTACATATTAGTCACCCCTAAGGTAGGCCCAAGGGCAGGGTGCATTGTATGTAAAAGGTAGGACATGCCCTGATGTGTGTAGCATGTCCTAACAGTGAATTACAGCCAATTTTGTTTTTCACTATTGCAAGGCTATCTGTTCCCATAGGCCAGAATGGGCAGTTTGATTATAACATCTTATAATCCTAACTGACCCTAGGAACAAGATAGGAAAATAAAGTTTAATATGCCTGAACTCAGAATGTTAAAATACATCTTTTAGTGTGGGTGATTTTTACATTCTGTGTTTGAAAATACCACTTTTAGAAAGTAGGTATTTTCTTGCCTAACCATCCAGCATGCCTCTGCTAGGTTTGTGTATTCTGTGTCTGGTTTGTGAGTGACAGGGGGCTGGAGAGGGCCTTGGCTCCAGCAGTCTGATGGGTCAGGGCTGGGCTGAATAGGACCTGCATTGAATAGAGAGTAGGGGAGGAGATTTCCTTTCACCAACCTGAGCCCTCATAGAATAGAGAGTAGGGGACGGAGATTTCCCTTTCACTGACCTGAGCCCTCATAGAATAGAGAGTAGGGGGAGGAGATTTCCTTTCAGCTACCTGGGCCAGGTCTGCTTTCAACAATGCTGTCTCCACCTCCTGCCAGGAAGCTGCACCAGGGAGGACATAACTGGTTTTGGCTGGGCACAGACACTCTCTGCCTTCAGAGAACACAGGATTTACTAGTATAAATATTGGGGCCCAGACCCCAGAACTTTAGATCACTTCTGGGAATCAAGACAGACCTTTGTCAAGGAGAGAAACCAAGGAAGCTGAAGGAGGAGACTGCCCCAGTGCTGGTTGCTGTCTGGGGTTGGCCTGCAGTGGTTACTCATTTCCAAGAAAAGGGAAAAGGAACTTTGTGTACTTTTCATCATCTTGAGGAAGATATCCAAGGGCTTGAAACTGAGCTTGCCTCCTGTCTGAAGTCACAGGGACACCAAGACTTCACCACCAGCTCCCCCCTGAATTTCCTTGCTGGGAATTCTACCTGCAGAGAGGTGCCTGCTGTTGTTCTGGGTACCTCTAGTGTCTGCATGTCGCTGAAAGCTGGAAGCGCGACGCAACGAGGAAGAAGCGTGACGCCGCCGCAGCAGTTGCCGTCGCATCGCCGAAGAAGCGTGTCGCCGCCGCAGCTGTTCGCCATAGCATCGCCGAAGAAGCGTGTCGCATCACCGGAGAAGCGTGCCGCCGCCACAGAGGTCGCCGTCACATCACCGGAGAAGCGTGTCACAGGGCCTGTCGCGGCTCCAAAGTTCATCGATTTCGCCGCACGGCCGTCGGGCGTGCATGCATCGCATCTACGTTATCGCCTCGCATCAAAGACGCCATTTTGTCGCATCGCACCGGATCGTCACATCGCATCGAGGCGACATCTTGTCGCATCGTCACCGGGCCGCAGTAAGAAACGACGCATCAACTCCCCACACAGTAAGGAAGCGACGCATCACCTCCCCTGCGCTGCAGTAGGGAACCGACGCATCCACTCCCCTGAGTGTAAGGAACGGCGCATCAACTTCCCTGCGACCCCTTTGTTTGCATTGCGTGACGCATCCCAGGTACTTTGAGAGTAAAGTGTCGCATTTACCATCTACAGTGAACTAAGCTATTTCTACCATTTTAAAGTCTTATTTTTGGATTACAGTATTGTGGATTTTTGTCGTTTGGTCTTGTGTTAAGTCTAGTAAAGATTACTTATTTTTCTAAACTGGTGTGGTGTCCATTTGTAGTGTTTTCACTGTATTACTGTATGTGTTCACAAATGCTTTACACACTGCCTCTGAGATAAGCCTGCCTGCTCGTGCCAAGCTACCAAGGGGGTGAGCAGGGGTTATTTAGGAGTGTAGCTCCCTTACCCTGACTAGAAGCAAGGGTCCCTTCTTGGTCAAAGGTACCTACCTCTGCCAACTAGAGACCCCCATTTCTAACATTGGTGGTCAGCGGTGAGGATTCTGGACTTGCATTTGTGATTCATATACAGTGATTGGTGTACACTACTAGTGAGTGCAGACCAATACGCGACCACATACATTTTTGGTAGAACTTTCTTTCTTGGGACTTCTATTTTTGTTGAGAACTGCCAATTTCCTTTCACCATGAGTAAAGCAGCATCCATTGCACCTGAAGATTTTGATTTTGAGGAAGAAAAGGTTGATGTTTACACTGTGCCACAGCTGATGACCATCTGTAAAAAGTTTAATATCTCTATGAAAAGCCTCTCCAGGAAGGAGGAATTCCAAAAGGCGCTGAGGGCCTGGTTGGAAGCTAGAAAAGCCACTGAGCATACTGAAGAGCCTGGAGAAGAGGCAGAGAATACAGTTGGGCAGCTAGATGGGCCATTGGGCCTGACCGGGGAGAAGGTACCTTCCAGGCCAGGTAGCAGTGTTTCTTCCAAGGGCCTGTCCCCAGTAGAGCTAGAGGACAGGGAAAGAGATAGGGTGCATCAGATGGAGCTAGCCAAGCTCAAACTGGGTGGGCAAATGGAGTTAGAAAATAAGAAGTTGGCCCTGGAGAAAAAAAGGATGCATTTAGAGCATGAGAGAATGTTGAGGGAATTGGAGCTCAAGGCTAAGAGCTTAGAAATTACTCCCTCTGGTAGCAGCGCACCATCCGTGCCTGTAGAAACAAGAGTGTTTATTCCCATAGAGGTGATTAAGGAGTTCCATAGGCATGAGGATATTGGGCAATGGTTTAAGGCCTATGAGGTAGCTATGACCTCCCACCGGGTCCCTGAGAAGGATTGGGGAGCGGGGTTGTGGGGGCGGTTCCTCAGTGATGGGCGGGATACCTTGTTAGATTTGCCCTCTGAGGATCAGAATTCCTATGTCCACTTGAAGGAAGCCTTAATGTCCAGGTATTGGTTAACCCCAGAGCTTTATAGACAAAGGTTTAGGAATTGTAAGAAACTGGAGTCCAGCACATGGGTAGAATATGTTTCTTTCTTTGGCAGAGCATTGGATGGTTGGGTGAAGGGTAGCAAAGTGAATGATTTTGAAGCGCTCTATAATTTGATTGCATGGGAGCACTTGTCCAATAATTGTTTTCCAGAGCTACGCCAGCACCTTATTGATAGCAAGCTGACTAACCCTAGGAAGCTTGCTGAGGAGGCGGACCGCTGGGTTAGTACCCGGGTCCACAAGGGTCATGTGGGAGACTTCGCCAAAGGTGGGCAGGGTCCCCAGCAGAAGAGTGGGGGGGACAAGGATAAACAGAGGGAGTTCCACAAAGGGCCCCAAAGTAATCCCCAAGGGAACCAAGGCAAGGGTTCCCAACCTCCCCCTGAGAAGAAATCAGGGGCCCGACAGATAAGCCTGTTCATAAGGGACCCCCGAAATGTTTTAAATGTGGTCTGGTGGGCCACCGCTTTTATGATTCTACATGTCCCCTGAAAGCAAATGCAGCACCCACTGGTGCACCGCCCCGGCAGATGGCTAGTGTAGGAGTTGGGTGCCCAAGGTGGGTGGGGTCCCGCAGAGATGTCCCTAGTCTCTTTAGGAGACAGTGATATGGTTCCTAGGACCCAGCTGCCTGATAACACTAAGAAGTACAGGCAGTGGGTGACCATCAATGGCCATAGGGTGGAGGCTCTGAGAGACACTGGAGCCAGTGTGACAGCTGTCAGTTGTCGGCTAGTGTCTGAAGAGCAGGTGATCCCCCATGCATTTTACCCTGTAGTTGCCGCTGACAACTCGGAGAGCCACTGTAAGGTGGCCCAGGTTCCCTTTGAGTGGGGGGGGTCTCAGGTACCTCCCAAGTAGCTGTGAGGCCAGCCATGCCTGTTGATTGTCTGTTAGGCAATGATCTAGAAAGCTCCCCTTGGGCTAAGGTGGAGCGAAGAGCTCATTTGGAGATGTTGGGTCTGCCTGAGTGGGCGTGTGTGACCACCTGGTCCATGGCAGCCAGTAAGGGTGTTCAAGAAGACCTGGAGCCTGAAAAAGTGGCCCAGGTGCCTGCCTTAAAGAGAAGAGGCAGGGGGCGCGGGAAACTGACCCCCGAAGTTCCCACGGTCCAGGAGGAGGCAGACCTTAAGGGGGATGCCCTGGAAACTACAGGGGAACAAGTAGCTGAACTGGGGGACCTGCCTGAGCTGACCCATTGGCAGCAGGAAGGAGGCCCCTCCATGGAAAAGTTCTGTGAGGAGCAGAAAAAGTGCCCTTCTCTTGTGGGTTTGCGGCAACAGGCCACAAACCAGGCAGCAGGTGATCAGTCTGGATCACATTGGATCTACTGGGAGAATGGTCTCCTGTATAGTGAGCCTAAGGTTACTGAGCCTGGGTCAGCCCATGTGCTGGTGGTACCCCAGTGCTTCAGAGCCTTCCTACTGGGTCTAGCTCATGATGTACCTTTAGCAGGACATTTGGGGCAAGACAAGACCTTTGAAAGGCTTGTCACCCACTTTTATTGGCCCCAAATGCGCAAGAGTTCAGATACTCATTGCAGGACCTGTCAGACTTGCCAGATAAGTGATAAGAGTGGGAGGAAGCAAAAGGCTCCTCTCCAGCCTTTCCCTGTGGTCACGACCCCCTTTGAAAGGGTGGGCATTGACATTGTGGGGCCTCTGGATCCCAAGACAGCCATGGGCAACAGGTTCATCCTGGTCTTGGTGGACCATGCCTCCCGGTACCCGGAAGCCATCCCTCTCCAGACTGTGACGGCCCCCGTGGTGGGACGTGCATTGATGGGGATTTTCTCCCGTGTGGGGTTCCCCAGAGAGGTGGTGTCAGACCGTGGTACCAACTTCATATCCAAGTATATGAAGTCCCTGTGGCAGGAGTGTGGTGTAACCTACAAGTTCACCACTGCTTACCACCGCCAAGGTAATGGGCTGGTTGAGAGATTCAACCGGACCCTCAAAGGTATGATTATGGGTCTTGAGGAACCTATGAGGCGTAAGTGGGACGTCCTCTTGCCATGCCTTCTCTTTGCTTACAGAGAGGTTCCACAGAAGTCCTTAGGGTTCAGTCCCTTTGAACTGCTGTATGGTCACCCTGTAAGAGGACCTCTGAGTTTGGTAAAAGAAGGCTGGGAGAAAGCTCCCAGGAAACCTCCCCAGGATGTATATAGCTACATGCTGGCCTTCAGAAACCAAACTAGGCGTTTCAGGCAACTCGGTCAGGCGAATCTGGAAGCCAGCCAGGAAGAGATGAAGCGGTGGTACGATCAGAATGCAACTCTGATCGAGCTTCAGCCTGGCCAGAAAGTGTGGGTCATGGCCCCCGTGGAGCCCTGTGCGCTCCACGATAAGTGGACCGGACCATTTGAGGTGGTGGAGCGCAAGAGCGATGTCACCTACTTGGTGGACTTGCGGTCTCCTAGGAACCCTTTGTGGGTCCTGCATGTCAACCGCCTGAAGCCCCACTTGGAGAGGTCCGAAGTGGGCATGCTCCTAGCGACAGATGATGGAATGGAGGAGGAGACTGAGCCTCTTCCTGACCTCCTGTCTGCGACAGAGCAAGATGGGTCAGTGGATGGTGTAAACCTCTCTTCCACCCTGACCCCTGAGCAGCAAGATGACTGTCGCCAACTGTTGGGACAGTTTCCTGATCTGTTCTCCCTGACTCCCAGTGTCACTGATTGGTGCATCCATGATGTGGACACTGGGGACAGTCCTCCTGTTAAGCACAAAACTTACAGAGTGACTGACAGGGTGAGAGCTTGCATCAAGGAGGAGGTCTTCAAGATGTTTGCGTTAGGGGTGATTGAGTCCTCTGACAGCCCTTGGGCCAGCCCAGTGGTCTTGGTCCCAAAGGCTGCCGCGCCTGGTGCCACACCCGAACTCCGGTTCTGTGTGTACTACCGAGGACTCAATTCAGTCACCAGGACTGACGCGCACCCCATCCCCAGAGCTGATGAGCTCATTGATCGGTTGGGGGCTGCCAGGTACCTCAGTACGTTTGATTTAACGTCTGGGTACTGGCAGATCGCCTTAACTGATGGGGCAAAAGAGAGGTCAGCATTCTCCACACCAGATGGGCACTACCAATTCCGGGTTATGCCCTTTGGGATTAAGAATGCCCCTGCCACCTTTCAAAGGTTGGTCAACCAGGTGTTGGCTGGACTGGAGGATTTCAGTGCCGCCTACCTGGATGACATTGCAGTGTTCAGCGCCAGTTGGAAAGAACATCTGCGCCACCTCTGGGAAGTGTTGATGGCGCTGCGGAAGGCAGGCCTCACGATCAAGGCGAGTAAGTGCCAGATCGGGCAGGGTTCTGTGGTGTACTTGGGACACCAGGTTGGGAGCGGCCAGGTGGCGCCCCTACAGCCCAAGATTGATACCATCCTGGCTTGGGAACCCCCCAAAACCCAGACAGAGGTGAGAGCCTTTTTAGGACTCACTGGGTACTACAGGAGGTTTGTCAAGGGGTATGGCAGCATCGTTACACCCTTGACTGAGCTGACTTCCAGGAAGCAGCCCAAGAAAGTGAACTGGACTAACACCTGTCAGAAAGCTTTTGATGCCCTGAAGACTGCCATGTGCACAGCACCCATGCTCCGGGCACCCAACTTCTCTAAAGAATTCATTGTTCAGACAGACGCTTCAGAGCATGGTGTGGGGGCTGTTCTTTCACAGATAAATGAGGAGGGCCTAGACCAACCCGTAGCCTTTATTAGTAGAAGGTTACTTCCACGGGAACAGAGGTGGAGTGCAATTGAGCGTGAGGCATTTGCTGTGGTCTGGGCACTGAAGAAGCTGAGACCATACTTGTTTGGGACTCACTTCCGGGTTCAGACAGACCACAGGCCCCTCAGATGGTTGATGCAGATGAGGGGTGAGAACCCAAAGCTTTTGAGGTGGTCCATTTCCCTACAGGGGATGGACTTCACGGTGGAACACCGCCCTGGTACAGAACACGCCAATGCTGATGGTCTGTCCAGATTTTTCCGCCTTAGTGAAGAGAACTCCCAAGAGGTAGGGTAGTTCTCCCCACATTTCAGCTGGAGGGGACACGTGTTAGACCTGGCACCATTGGCGTGGGTCTCCCTTCCATTTTTTGCTGTTGCCTCCTGTGTTTTTACTATGTTTTTGCTGGTCTAGATGCTTGGGCACTTTGCCACTGCTATTCAGTGCCAAAGTGCAAGTGTTCCCTATTGTAAATTATTGTAATGGATTAGTGACTCCATGATTGGCTTATTTGATTTACTTGTCAGACCCTAGTACAGTGCACCATGTGTGCCCAGTGCCTGTAAATCAAATGCTGCTGGTGGGCTTGCAGCACTGATTGTGCCACCCACAGAAGCAGCCTGTAAAATATGGCTCTGGCCTGCCATTGCAGAGCCTGTGTGCAGTCTGGGACTGCCATGTCGACTTGGCAAGTGCACCCACTTGCCAGTCCCTAAACCTTCCCTTTCTAGTCACCCCTAAGGTAGGCCCAAGGGCAGGGTGCATTGTATGTAAAAGGTAGGACATGCCCTGATGTGTGTAGCATGTCCTAATAGTGAATTACAGCCAATTTCGTTTTTCACTATTGCAAGGCTATCTATTCCCATAGGCCAGAATGGGCAGTTTGATTATAATATCTTATAATCCTAACTGACCCTAGGAACAAGATAGGAAAATAAAAATTAGTATGCCTGAACTCAGAATGTTGAAATACATCTTTTAGTGTGGGTGATTTTTACATTCTGTGTTTGAAAATACCACTTTTAGAAAGTAGGTATTTTCTTGCCTAACCATCCAGCATGCCTCTGCTAGGTTTGTGTATTCCGTGTCTGGTTTGTGAGTGACAGGGGGCTGGAGAGAGCCTTGGCTCTAGGAGTCTGATGGGTCAGGGCTGGGCTGAATAGGACCTGCATTGAATAGAGAGTAGAGGGAGGAGATTTCCTTTCACCAACCTGAGTCCTCATAGAATAGAGAGTAGGGGGCGGAGATGTCCTTTCACTGACCTGAGCCCTCATAGAATAGAGAGTAGGGGGAGGAGATTTCCTTTCAGCTACCTGGGCCAGGTCTGCTTTCAACAATGCTGTCTCCACCTCCTGCCAGGAAGCTGCACCAGGGAGGACATAACTGGTTTTGGCTGGGCACAGACACTCTCTGCCTTTGGAGAACAAAGGATTTACTAGTATAAATATTGGGGCCCAGACCCCAGAACTTTAGATCACTTCTGGGAATCAAGACGGACCTTTGTCAAGGAGAGAAACCAAGGAAGCTGAAGGAGGAGACTGCCCCAGTGCTGGTTGCTGTCTGGGGTTGGCCTGCAGTGGTTACTCATTTCCAAGAAAAGGGAAAAGGAACTTTGTGTACTTTTATCATCTTGAGGAAGATCTCCAAGGGCTTGAAACTGAGCTTGCCTCCTGTCTGAAGTCACAGGGACACCAAGACTTCACCACCAGCTCCCCCCTGAATTTCCATGCTGGGAATTCTACCTGCAGAGAGGTGCCTGCTGTTGTTCTGGGTACCTCTAGTGTCTGTGTGACGCTGGGAGCTGGAAGCGCGACGCAACGAGGAAGAAGCGTGACGACGCCACAGCAGTTGCCATCGCATCACCGAAGAAGCGTGTCGCATCACCGGAGAAGCGTGCCGCCGCCGCAGAGGTTGCCGTCGCATCACCGGAGAAGCATGTCGCAGGGCTTGTCGCGGCTCCAAAGTTCATCGATTTCGCCGCACGGCCGTTGGGCGTGCACGCATCGCATCTACGTTGTCGCATCGCATCAAAGACGCCATTTTGTCGCATCATCACCGGGCCGCAGTAAGAAATGACGCATCAACTCCCCACACAGTAAGGAAGCAACGCATCACCTCCCCTGCGCTGCAGTAAGGAACCAACGCATCCACTTCCCTGAGTGTAAGGAACGGCGCATCAACTTCCCTGCGACCCCTTTGTTTGCATTGCGTGACGCATCCCAGGTACTTTGAGAGTAAAGTGTCGCATTTACCATCTACATTGAACTAAGCTATTTCTACCATTTTAAAGTCTTATTTTTGGATTACAGTATTGTGGATTTTTGTTGTTTGGTCTTGTGTTAAGTCTAGTAAAGATTACTTATTTTTCTAAAACTGGTGTGGAGTCCATTTGTAGTGTTTTCACTGTATTACTGTATGTGTTCACAAATGCTTTACACACTGCCTCTGAGATAAGCCTGCCTGCTCGTGCCAAGCTACCAAGGGGGTGAGCAGGGGTTATTTAGGAGTGTAGCCCCCTTACCCTGACTAGAAGCAAGGGTCACTACTTGGTCAAAGGTACCTACCTCTGCCAACTAGAGACCCCCATTTCTAACAGGAAACATAGCAAACCTATACATTTTTGAAAACTAGACACCCATGGGAATCCAGGATGGGGTGACTTGTCTGGCTCTCACCAGGTTCTGTTACCCAGAACCCTTGCAAACCTCAAACTTTGTCCCAAAAAACAAATTTTCCTCACATTTCTGTGATGGAAAGTTCTGGAATCTGCATGGATCCACACAATTCCACCCACCCCGCATTTCCCAAAGTCTTCCAATAAAAATGGCGCCTCACTTGTGTGGGTAGGCCTAGTGCCTGCGACAGGAAATGGCTCAAAACGCAGCATGGACACACCACATTTTTACAGTGAAAACTGACCTTTTTTGCAAAGTGCCTAGCTGTTTAATTTGAACCCTAGCTCTGCTGGCACCTAGGGAAACCTAGCAAACCTATACATTTTTGAAAACTAGACACCCAGGGGAATCCAGGATGGGGTGATTTGTCTGTCCCTCACCAGGTTCTGTTACCCAGAACCCCTTGCAAACCTCAAACTTTGTAAAATAAAACAAATTTTCATCACATTTCTGTGATGGAAAGTTCTGTAATCCCCCAGGTCTGCAGATAAAAATGGTACCTCACTCGTGTGAGTGTCCAAAGTAACCACAATAGGCAAGGGCCCAAAACGTATTGAGGAGACTTTAAAATCACCTATCACAAAACGACCTGGTTTTGCAAGGGGGGTCACCTGGGTTTTTGGCCGCGGGCTGAGCGGCCATATAGGAAACCTACCAAACCCACTCATTTCTGAAAACTAGACACCCGGGGGAGTCCAGGGAGGTATGGCTTGCGTGGACCCCACAACATTTTCCTACCCAGAATCCCCTGCAAACCTCAAATTTAGCTGAAAAAAATCTATTTTTTCTAAAATTTCTGTGTGGGAAACTTGTGGGATCACCTGGCCCACACCAATTTCCTACCAACCAGCGTTCCCCCAGGTCTCCCGATAAAAATGGTACCTCACTCGTATGAGTGGCCCAAGTACCTACGACAGGTAAGGGCCCAAAACATATTGATGAGACTTCAAATTTACCTATCACAGAACGACCTGGTTTTGTAAGGGGGGCACCTAGGTTTTTGGCCCCGGGCTTGGCGGCCATCTAGGGAAACCTACCAAACCCACACATTTCTGAAAGCTAGGGATTAAGGGTATAGCACAGCGAATTCTGAGCGCTACATTTTAAAAAAAATACGTTTTTAGCCAATTCTGCATTGGACACCCACACAAGTGAGGTATCATTTTACTCGGGAGACTGAGGGGGACCCTATGGGGTAGGACATTTGTGCTGGCACGGTGATCCCACAAAAAAATGTGGAAAATGTGTTTTTCTCAGTTACATTTGAGGTTTGCAGGGGATTCTGGGTAGGAAAATGTTGGGGATCCACGCAAGGCATACCTCCCTCGACTCCCCCGAGTGTCTAGTTTTCAGAAATGTGTGGGTTTGGTAGGTTTCCCTAGATGGCCGCCGAGCCCGGGGCCAAAAACCCAAGTGCCCCCCTTGCAAAACCAGGTCATTCTGTGATAGGTAATTTTGAAGTCTCCTCAATCTGTTTTGGGCCCTTGCCTGTCACGGGTACTTGGGCCACTCACATGAGTGAGGTACCATTTTTATCGGGAGACCTGGGGGAACGCTGGGTGGTAGAAAATTTGTGTGAGCCCAGTGATCCCACAAGTTTCCCACACAGAAATTTGAGAAAAAATAGATTTTTTCAGCTAAATTTGAGATTTGCAGGGGATTCTGGGTAGGAAAACGTTGGGAGGGTCCACGCAAGGCATACCTCCCTGGACTCCCCCGGGTCTCTAGTTTTCAGAAATGTGTGGGTTTGGTAGGTTTCCCTAGATGGCCGCTGAGTCCGTGGCCAAAGACCCAGGTGACCCCCCCCATGCAAAACCAGGCCATTTTGTGATAGGTAATTTTAAAGTCTCCTCAATACGTTTTGGGCCCTTGCCTGTTGCGGGTACTTGGGCCACCCACACAAGCGAGGTACCATTTTTATCGGGAGACCTGGGGGAACGCTGGGTGGTAGGAAATTCGTGTCAGCCCAGTGATCCCACAACTTTCCCACACAGAACTTTGAGAAAAAAGTGATTTGTTTCAGCTAAATGTGAGGTTTGCAGGGGATTCTGGGTAGGAAAACATTGGGGGGTCCACACAAGCCATACCTCCCTGGACTCCCCTGGTGTCTAGTTTTCAGAAATGTGTAGGTTTGGTAGGTTTCCCTAGATGGCCGCTGAACCCGCGGCCAAAAACCCAGGTGACCCCCCCTTGCAAAACCAGGTCGTTTTGTGATTGGTAATTTTGATGTCTCCTCAATACGTTTTGGGCCCTTGCCTGTCGCGGGTACTTGGCCCACCCACGCGAGTGAGGTACCATTTTTATAAGGAGACCTGGGGGAACGCTGGGTGGTAGTAAATTTGTGTCAGCCCGGTGATCCCACAACTTTCTCACACAGAAATTTGAGAAAAAAGTGATTTTTTTCAGCTAAATTTGAGGTTTGCAGGGGATTCTGGGTAGAAAAACATAGGGGGGTCCACGCAAGCCGTACCTCGCTGGACTCCCCTGGGTGTCTAGTTTTCAGAAATGTGTGGGTTTGGTAGTTTCCCAAGATGGCCGCCGAGCCCGGGGCCAAAACCCCAGGTGACCCCCCCTGGCAAAACCAGGGTGTTTTGTGATAGGTAATTTTGATGTCTCCTCAATACGTTTTGGGCCCTTGTCTGTCGCGGGTACTTGGCCCACCCACGCGAGTGAGGTACCATTTCTATCGGGAGACCTGGGGGGAATGCTGGATGGTAGGAAAATGGTGGTTTTTCTGATACCAGAATAATATGACACAGTAATGCAAGAAAAATGCGTGACTATAGTCACATTTTTTATTTATTTATATAGCGCCTGAATCGACCCCCGAAGGGGTATCTCTGCGCTACGGACAGGGCTGCAGGAAAAGCTAATGAGGGGATCAGAATAGAATGGTCTTAAAAGGTGCTTCCTAAATTGGAGATGATCGGAGCATTGTCTCAGATGAATAGGGAGCTGATTCCAGTAGAGAGGGCCAAGGTGGGAGAAAGCCTTCCCACCCAGCCTAGCTTTCCTGACTCGAGGGACCACCAGAAGAGATTTGGTTCCTGAGCGGAGGGTCCTGGAAGGCGCATAGGGCGTGAATTTCTCAGCAAGATAAGAAGGACCGATATTGTGTAAGGCTTTGTGGACAGTGAAGCAGACTTTAAACTTTACCCGCTTACGCAATGGAGCTGATGGAGGAGAGGGAGGGAAGCGGTCTTGGGAGGGGCATTCAGGACCAGGCGCGCCGCGGTGTTCTGAACCACCTGCAATCTACATAGCGAGGACTCATTAGCTGAGACCAGGAGGACCTTGCAATAGTCCAGACGACTCAGTATAAGGGCCTGAGTCAAGGTTTTCCGAGTGGAATCAGGAAGCAGAGTGAAAACTCGGCGTAAAAGACCAAGCGTATGAAAGCAGGAGCCAGCTGTCTGAGCAGCGTGCTCCTTCAAAGTGAGAGCCTGGTCCAAGCGGATGCCCAGGTTCTTAACAAGGGACTTGGGGGCGGGGGGAGCACCAAGGACCACCGGCCACCATTCGGCAGTCCACAGCAAGGGGGCCTCGCCGAAAAGCATAATCTTAGTCTTCCCAACGTTAAATTGGAGAAAATTACATCTCATCCAATTGGAAATAGCCCTCATACCAGAGGAGAAAGCCGACTGAACAGATGGGGTGAATTTGCTGAAAGGAAATTGGAGCTGCGTATCGTCGGCGTATGAAATGGGAATGAAACCACAGGTCCTGAGGAGATTGGCCAAGGGAGCAACATAGATATTAAACAGGGTAGGGCTCAGACAAGAGCCCTGAGGTACTCCCTTGGTCAGTTCCATAGTCGCAGAACGGTACGGGCCGAGATTGATGGTCTGGGAACAGGAGGAAGAAAGCTCGTCATCCACTGAAGGGCAGTGTCTCTGAGTCCAATCTCCTCCAGTCTCCTGAGCAATATCTGATGAGAGACCGTGTCGAACGCGGCTGAAAGGTCCAACAGCACCAGAATCGTAGATTGGCCCCTGTCTAAGGTCATCCTGATGTTATCCGTGACCGCTAGCAGGGCAGATTCTGTGCTGTATTTGGGCCTAAAACCTGACTGGGAGGTATCCAGGCTGCCAGTAAGTTCGACATGGTCAGACAGATGTTTATTGATATGTTTTTCTAGTAACTTGCTCAGGAGAGGAAGTAGCAAGATGGGACGGAGATTGGAGAGATCTGCCAGGGGAGCTTTGGTGTTCTTGCGGACAGGCATAACCTGTGCTGCCTTCCATTCCAAAGGAAGACGACCCTCTCTCATGGAAAGATTGAGAAGAGACCCTATGGGTGAAGACAGTTGATGGGACAAGGAGGCAACGATTTTGGCCGGGATAATATCAAGGGGGGAGCCAGATTTTACCGTACAAAGTAATGCTTCCACATCTACCGAAGTCAGAGGAGGGAATCTCTCTAGCAGCTGAGTGTTTACATGTGCTGGCGGGTCGTATGCCATAGCAACCGGAGGCTGGCTCCCTGACGAGATAATCTTGTCATAGATAAGCTCGATTTTCTGTATAAAATGTTGTGCGATATCATTGCAGAGAGTTTGTGAGGGGGCCTCAAGATTATCACAGGCCTTGGGATTGGTGAAGAATTTAAGGATTTGGTAAACGGTTTTGGGAACATTCCCTGCCTGGGCTAGCTGAGATACGATGTAGGCTTTCCGTGCAGCCTTTATGCTTTTGTGATAGCAAGAGAGAGTGACCTTGAATCTGTCTTTATCCCTCTCATCATGGGTACTACGCCATCGCCTTTCCTGTTTTTTACACTGCCGTTTTTGAGCCCGGAGCTCAGGGAAAACCAAGCTGTCTGGGGACGCTTTGAGAAGGTGGGGAATGATTTCAGCGGCGCAAGCTGGTCAATGGCGCAGGTGACTGCGGAATTGTACTTAGCTAATCCATCCTCTATATTGTCCGGTCCAATGTCCCAAGGTGCCAGAAAGGAAGGTTGAAAACGCTCCGGAGAGATTTTCTTCCATTGTCTGCGAATACAGTGAGTGGCAGGGCGGGGTGCGTCCGCCTCCCTGGGACCCTGGATAAGAAATTCGATGGATGCATGATCTGACAACGTCAGCGGCTGGGGAGGTTCGCACAGAATACTGGAAGAATTGGTGAAAATAATGTCCAGTGTGTGACCCGCTATGTGCGTAGGACCCTCATTGAGCTTAACTAGGCCTAAGAGGGCCAGGTCTGCCAAAAGCGTCGACGCCTCGATGTTAGTAGTACATTCGCTATGAACATTAAAATTTCCCAACAATAAAAAATTATTGGTAGAAATCACATGGGGGGCTATTAATTCTGTAAGTTGGAGTGAGAAATCTGCCAAGGGGCCGGGGGGCCGATAGACTAAGGCCCCATTCCAACTGAGTTGCGAAAGAAGATCTATCCGGAAGACCAGAATTTCAATATTGGCATTGCATTGTTGCTCAAGTAAAGTAACTTTGATGCTGTCCTTATGTATTATAGCTATCCCGACCCCCACCTTTGGCTGTCTGTCCATTCTTATGATCCTATAGCCGTCAGGCAGGGCTAACGTGATAGCGGGAGTCGAGTGAGACTTGAGCCACGTTTCAGTCAAGAAACCTAAATCTGGGTTCTCGGAGGAGAGGAGGTCCCATACCTCGATTGTGTGTTTAGGTAGGGATCTCACATTACATAAGACACCTTTCCAACCCGATTTGGAATTGTTGGGTGGCCTCACTAAGCACTTGATGGGGGAGGTAGCATGCTTAGAGAGGGGAGGGCGTTTGCTATAGGGAGAGCACAGGGGTTCCCCGTAGGTGGAAGCAGCCTCTGTAGAAGTGCCTTGATTCCAGCAGGCCCGGCAGGAGAAAGGGCCCTCTAAAGTTGGCCAGGTCCCAGACCGGCAGGGGAGCGGTGGGTCTGTTCTCAGATCTAGTAGCTCCTTGCTAGAATAGGACAATAGAGGGGTCAGGCCCAGTCCGGAAGCAGGACGAGCAGGGTCCCTGGCTCCTGGCGACGTCAGGGCGCGGACGGGCGCAGACGGGCTTGCCTTTGGCACGCCTTCGGCGCGCGTCCGCTGTGCGTCTGGCGAAGCATCCGGTTTTATAGAGGGGGTTGAGGCCACTAGAACGCCAACCTCCCTCGCAACCGAAAGTCACCCAAGTCTCCCTCCACACAAATGAGTGAATCTCGCGATGGACCGGGGAGAGGCGACCTCAAAGGTGGAAGGTAAAAATTTAAAATGCCAGTGAAACAAGAGTAAATGTGCAGCAGGTGGGGTTAGCAATTTTTTAAAATGCCCGGAATTCAGGGAGTAAATATGTAGAATGTGCAAATAGGCGCAATGTAAAAACCATAAAAAATGATCTATTTGAGAAGAAGCGTCAGCTTTACCTGTGCGCTTCCGCTGCGCGTCTGGCGAAGCATCCGGTTTTATAGAGGGGGTTGAGGCCGCTAGAACGCCAACTTCCCTCGCAACGGGAAGTCACCCAAGTCTCCCTCCACACAAACGAGTGAATCTCGCGGTGGACCGGGGAGAGGCGACCTCAAAGGTAGAAGGTAAAAATTTAAAATTTAACATTTTGAGGTCTGCATGGCATTGTGAGTAAAAAAACTTATTGGGATCCATGAGAGGCACACCACCCAGCACTCCCCATTTCTTTTGGTTTACAGAAATATCTAAAGTTGGTAAATTTTCCCTAGAGACAGACTACACCTTAGCACAGAAAGACAGATGAGACAAATATGACTGACTATCCATCTGTTCCTCAAGTACACACACCTACTGGTTGGATTTGCACGAGGGTGAGTGAAAGGTTCAAAATGTATATTTTATTAACAAGAGATTTCACAAAAAGGAAATGCACTGTTAATAATTAAAAGGTTAAAAACCTGAACCAATGACTCACAGCTCGTGAGCTGTAAAGCCACGGCAAGGCACCAACCTCTTTAGAGGCCATTCACACACCTTTCATACTTGACACACACTTTCACACCACTAGCTGTGGCACAGCACATTACAACACTCACATCAACAGACAATGTGGAGACAATGTACACCCTGGCAGCCCTCCAGCTGTGGCCCCAGCACATTACAACACTCACATCAACAGACAATGTGGAGACAATGTACACCCTGGCAGAGAGAGAGAGAAAAGATAAATATTACTTTGAAACAAACAATTCGTTAAGCAATCACACCGGGTGGTGGTTGACATAGTGTGTGCAGTGGCGTTTAACTAGCAGAGTGTGTAATGACCAGCAGCAAGTACCTACTCACACACCGCCAGCCAAATGCCAGCTCACGCACACCGCCAGCCAAGCACCAGCCCACCCACACCGCCAGCCCACGCACACCGCCAGCCAAGCGCCAGCCCACGCACACCGCCAGCTGAGTGCCAGCCCACGCACACTGCCAGCCAAGCACCAGCCCACCCACATCGTCAGCCAATCGCAAGTTTACGCACACCGTCAGCCAAGCACCAGTCCACGCACACAGTCAGCCAAGCACCAGTCCACGCACACCGCCAGCCAAGCGCCACTCCACGCACACCGTCATCAATTTTTTTTTAACAAGAAAGAAAACACAAACCAATTGGAACTAGATACAAAACTATAATTACAAACAACAGCGGTAACAAAAGGCATCATTCTAATGCCAACCATGAAACTGAACAACAACTATATAAAACCATACAGACCAAGCAGTACACTATTAGACTCACGGTTGCTCCCAAAAACTCTTTTGAGTTTGATACAATCTCAAACATGCCCAGGATTAGAAGGACAATCAGCGCTGTGCATACGTCTCTCCTTCCGCATACCTCTTCGCAAACAGACTCTACATCTCTTACAGGGATTCGTTTTTTTGGGTGCGGGAGGAATTAAATCAGGAAAGTGGCGATCTTTCAATCTTGCCACATCCTCCACCAATCCAACTTTAGGAACACTGCCTGTTCCACTACAACAAGGCTGCTTATCACAGACTCCTGAAACTGAACAAAAGTCATCTTTGACTCAGGAGAACATTCCTTGAACACAATAAAAGCATTAAAAGTTGCTAAATTGAAGAGATGGATGGCCAACTTCTTATACCAAATTTAAGCCTAAAGGAACAGCAGTGTAAGGTTCCAACCTCTACTCTATCGACACCACCCATGTGTTTATTGTAGTCTACAATGCACACAGGTTTGCGCACTTCAGCAGCCTGACCCCAAACAGTCACAGGTGAAGTACTGTCATCATGGATGGTAGTCAGCATGTACACATCCCTCCTGTCCACACATTTCACAGCTAGCAGTTCTTCACTACGCAAGGCACTGCACTGTCCCCTCTGGAGCTTTTTGCAAACAAGCTCTTTTGGCTAACCTTTACAGTTAGAGCAGATTGTGCCACAAGCAAGAGTGTCCACTTTGAACAATTCCTTAAACAATTGCAAAGCAGTGTAGAAGTTATCAAGGTACAAATGGTGACCTTTGTTAAACAGTCCTCTAGCAAGTTCCCACACAATTTTCTCTGAAACTCCTAAAGTGGCCAGACAACCAGGGGGTCAATAGTGGAATCCCTACCAGTGTACACCCGGAAATTATAGACATATCCTGTCCTACTCTCAGACAACATATACATCTTAATTCCATAACGTGCCCTCTTGCATGGAATGTACTGCCTAAAAACCAAACGGCCCTTGAACAGGACCAAAGACTCATCAACAGCTATTTCTTTCCCTGGAGTATAGATCTCTGAAAATCGATCTACAAAGTGATCAAGCACAGGCCAAATCTTAAAAAGACGGTCACAGTCAGGGTGATCTCGTGGCAACGCCAAAGCATTATCAACAAAATGTAACATCCGAAGCAGAAGTAAATACCTATCACGACTCATAATTGCAGGAAATATGGCCGTTGCCATCAAGTGACTGGTAGACCAATATGAAGCCAGGGACGGCTTCCTTATCAAGCCCATCAAAAAAGTAAAACCCAAAAACTTCTTCATCTCATCCAGATTTGTGGGAGTCCATCGGGTAGCTCTAGAGCTGGGCCTAAGTCTGGCACTGTTGTCCCTCAAAAACTGTTCAGCATACAAATTAGCCTGCTCAATAATCTCAGCCATAAATACATCATCCATAAACAACTGAAAAGACTGTATAGGCAAAATAATTTCACAATTCACTCTACACCCTGCATCACCACTAAAGGCAGGCAACACCGGCTGCACCATGTTTGGATCAACCCAGAGTCCAGCACTTCCAGTAGGAAGGCTTGCAGACCCAGGCTGCAATCCCAATGCTTCTTACTGCACCATCGACACATGAGTGTCCTCCTATAAAACAGGCACTTCATCCGCACTGAGAGTAGCTTCATCCGCACTGAGAGTAGCTTCATCATCAGATGATTCCTCGTGGACAGAAAACTCACTGCCAGAATCTTGCACTCCCTCCTCTCCCTCAGACGCACTGTCAGTCTCATAATCATGGTCAGAGGAAGATTCAAAAAGCATACCAACCACCTGCTGAGCAGTAATACTACCACTAGCCATAATCCTTACTAATAAAGGTAACTTGTCAAACAAGTTAACAACAACAAACACTTTGTAAAATAAGTAATAAACAAAATGTGGCTATATCACAAAGACCAGTATACTCCAAAACTATACCACTCACTTGCCAGAAGCAGCTAGACTCACCACCACCTACTTTGCACAGGCAGGACCAACAATATCCCACTAAAAAAGAAAAAGAAAAGAAAATTACACATAAGACAGCGCAAAACACATCACAAAGTATTTCATGCTCAAAACACTAACTAAATATGTTGCCATTATGACACCACTTACAAAAAATACATTCATGCATTACAATAATACTCATTTGGAGAAAACACACCAAAAATGTTTTTCTTACCAAATAAATGCAACTACGAAAAACTGCAGAACAACCACTGCTGAAACCGCAAACAAGAATCAAAAGCTTTGCACTAGAATAAAAAGGAGAAATAAAGCATTACAATCACATATGCAAATAACGCACCAGTCCACACACAATCCACCAGCCAAGCTAAGGGGTAGGTGGGCCAAAAGCATAAGGCTGATCTGCCCCTAAGGGGGCAGAAACAGCCAAAATATTCATCCCCGTAAAAGGGGAGCAACCCTTGCCCAAGAGGCCACTTCCCAGCACCAACATTTAAAAAATCCTGGTGTCTAGTGGCTTCTGCCCCCCTTGGGGACAGATGGGCCTAAAAACATATGGCTGATCTGCCCCCAATGAAGGCAGAAATGGCCACAATAATCCCCCCATAAAGGGGAGCGACCCTTACCCAAGGGGCCGCTCCACAATAACATTTTTAAAAAACCCTGGTGTCTAGTGGCTTCTGGCCCCCTTGGGGACAGATGGGCCTGAAAACATATGATCAGTCTGCCCCAAAGGGGGCAGAAACGGCCACAATAATCACCCCATAAAGTGGAGCGACCCTTGCCCAAGGCGCTGCTCCCCAACATCCAAATTCCTGGTGGCCTAGTGGGCCATACAAAACTAAAAAAAATCAGCCGATCTGCCCCCCAGGGGGGAAGAAACGGCCAAAATAATGCTCCCCAAAGGGGAGCAACCCTTGCCCAAGAGGCTGCTCCCCGCAAACATATCCCTGGTGGTCTAGTGGGGCAGAATTGTAAAAAAATATGGCCCGATCTGCCCCTCAGGGGGGCAGAAACGGCCACAATAATGCCCCCCAAAGGGGAGCGACCCCTGCCCAAGGGGCCACTCCCCACAAATATATCCCTGGTGGTCTTGGTCTAGTGGGCACAATTAAAAAAAGTGGCCCGATCTGCCCCCCCCCAGGGGGGCAGAAAGAGCCAAAAACATTGCCCCCAATGGGGAGTGTCCCTTGCCTAAGGGGCCGCGTCCCCCAAACAGTCGATTAATAAAAAAAAAAAAAAAAACTCTGGTGTCTAGTGGGCATTCCTGCTGTACGATCTCACAATCGTGCAGCAGGAATACTCAAAAGAGTCATCGGAGGAAAGGAAAACCCTTTCCTTCCCCCCGATGCCTCGTTTGTTTAAATTCCCCTGTCCCCGAGGAGAAACTCACCTTCTCCTCCTTGGACGCGCTGGAAGCAAATGGCTTCCAGCGCGTCCGGTTTCATGTGATGACGTTGGCACGCGGGGCGCGCTGACATAATTAGATGACGTGGAGGGGGCGGGGGTCACCGGAAGGGCTTTCGCTGCCTTCCCCGGTGGGGGCAGCATTAAGTGCAGCCCACAGGGGGAGCGTCAGCGCTTCCCCCGTGGGTGGGTGCTAGGACAGCCGGGAGCCGTCCGACGCACACGCCCACCGTGACGTCGGACGGCTCCCGGCCATCCGACGCACGGAAAGGGTTAATACATCTTAGTCAATAACTTTATGGAATAAAATATGGATTAAGATTAGGAAATCTTCACATGCTGAAAACACTACTCAAACATTATTTTCTATATATAATATACTTTTATCATCTGCATTTATTTTGAATAAAATTAACCATAATCTTCCTAATTCTTGCTGGTATTAAAATGCTCGATTTGCTGATATAAAACATTTGATATTTACCTGTCATTTTGTGTTTGAATTTTGGCAAAACGTTCAGTATCAAAGTAACTTTATATTTCATTCGAATATTCAATTCAATTTTACACAAATATTAGTCTTTTTGAGGATTGGAAAGATATTTCTCAGAATGTTAATATAATTGATCTTTTATTAGCAATTGCTTTTCAACAAATTGCAAAATATTGGAAAAATTCCAGTGAATTATCCTTCCAAGTGTGGTGGTATGATGTATGTTACAATCACAGATTAAACAGAACATATGTTTCTCCTGTGTCACTGATATAAAAGAGATGCTCTCTGGACTACAAAATGTTTTTTCTTGCTAATTATGTATTAACACATAATTCGCACAAACCATTTATTGAATAAGTTATCAAGCTTCCTCAATGTTTATATTTGTCTACTTATTTTTGCATTATATAAATATTTGTCTATTATTAATAATATATTTGATAGTAGTATCAGACTGTTATTAAGTAGAATCTAAACGTATTGTATTATTTGTTATAATCAATTAATAAAATTAGTACCTTTAATGTAACGTACATACCTCCTGATCCTGTACCCCATCTACCCCTAATTAAAGCATGTTTCTGAAGTTATTCATATTTGTTAGGTATAATTGGACAGCATTTCTTTTATTAATGATCTTATGTATGGAAGCTTACAAAATTTCATAATAAAAATCTTTCTAAAACTGAATACAAATGTAATTGTGTAGTCCACCACTAATTCATTTTATATGAGGGCAGTACGGGCTCTGCAATGCAGGCAACAAGTATCTATTTTCAGGGTTGTGCATAACTTGCGTAATCCCACTTAGCGTAATCATGTGGAATCACCCAAAAGTTCTGCAAAAATACACAGAATTTGTATTTTCGTGCGCATTACATCAGAATAATTAAGCTGGTTAATCTGTTTGTGCTACAAAATAGCGCGAATAGCATGTTGTGGTGCACAAGCACATGACCATTTTGTTTTCTTAGGCCTCCTCCTGCCTAGAAAGTCCCATCCAAACCAAGCCACTCCATTCTGCTTCACCCGTCACCCTTTTTAAAAATATATTTACACTTTTTTATTAAATCCTATGCTCCTGTGTGTTTATTTTACATTTTTGTTCCCTGTTTAGTCTGTTTTTGTTTTACCCATCCCACGCAAGCTATGGCAGGGGAAGGCAGCATTGCAGAGTCCTGCAACTCCTGTGGCAAACAATGGGGTGAGGGGATGATGCCCGCCTTGGCTAAAGTGGGGGAAAGTTTGGCGCTGCATGGACAGCACTCTGGGATCTCACACACCCAGGAGTAAGTGACACACCGCTAAGCCGACATCATTGACTGGTAGCAGGACCTGCTAGACCAGCTGAGAGTCAAAGTTACAGGACTAAGTAAGTAATCTTTTGTAAAAATGTGTTTTTGTTTAAAATCTGTTTATTGAAAATAAATTTTTCAAAGAACAATAGTCATCACAATTAGCATAATACACTGGTGGAATCTTGCGATATTGACATTTTACAGCAATGGGAAGGGAGGTGGGAGTATGAGAAGGGATAGGGATCTGTCAGGTACCGTAGAGGGAGAAGCATAAAAATGTGTTTTAATATTCTATTTATTTCTTTTCTGGCAGCATTACATCACTTGTGAGTTTGTGCACATGTGTGAAAAACCCAATCAAAGTGGGCTTCTTCGCAGGAAGCATGGAAAGGGGTAAAGAAATGCTAACCATTTAGAAGTGGTATAACAAAAAACAAAGATGAAAGGAAGCTTGTGATTTGTTAACTAGAGCAGCATAAGTAAGAGCACATGGTGAGGGGTAGCCATTTTACCTGTTTGTTTACTGAGAGAGGGGGTGGTTTGCAGGAGTTCTGAGTGGAGATTTGGAATGAAAACAGATGTTACCATACACAGAAATAATATTGGGAGAGCAGCAACGAGCTTTTAGAGGTATGTTAATTAGGTTAGTATATAAAACTATATTTAGAGAGAGTGTATGTATACTGAAAGAAAGTGTGTACCTTCTAGACACTAGAAGGGGAATAGCAGGAATCTTAGATGAGAATATTAACTAAAAATAAAGTGAGCTGGAAAGGAGAAAGAGAAATTGGTATACTAAGAGAATCGTCATTTTATTAAGCCAATATGAATGAATGTGTTTGAAATTAGATTTGGGTGTTTGTGATAGTATGTAATTTGCACATGTTTAAAAAGTCAGGCAGACACTTTCATATCCAGTTACACTCCCACAAAAGCACTTATGTAGCCACCTCTGATATAGCCAGACAGTGACTGTAACACTCAGTCAGACAATCATAAAAGCATTCATAAACCCATTTACTCAGCTATACGTCCAAATTTGAGTACTAGTTCACCCTTAGGGCTTGGGAGGACATGCACAGAGTGCAATCAGCACCACAAGAAGGGTTTGAAGAGGACTACTCTAGCACTCTTGAAAAGGCAGAACCCTGATTGTTGTTGAGCTCAGAATCATGGCCCCAAAGGGTAGTGTGCAGTGGCGGCTGTTGCAGAACAGAAGTGGTGGGGCAGCATAGATTACTTACCTGCCGGCCGCAACCTCCGTCCTCTTCTGTTCCTGTCGACTCCCGGCAGCACACAGGCTCCCAGACTCCGGTAAGCCAATCACAACGCTGCTGTCATGCTGGTAATATTATTAGCATCATATCTGCAGCGTCGTGATTGGTCTGAGTAGTCTGGTTTGCCACTCAGACAGTGCCTTGGAGCCTGGGACTGTTCTCCGCCTAGCTGTCAACAGCCGGGTGGAGAAATGCTAAGTGCGCATATCAGTTTGACCATCCTAAGACGGCCGGCCAAACCGTCATGCACACTTATGGTGCCCACCACTTCTACTACCTGCTCCGTCATGATAGCTTAGCCCAGCCCCGTCCTGCCCTAGACTGCCTGAGTGCTGAAAAATAAAATCATGATAACATCGTTTTATTATCATTTTAATTTAGCTTTTTGCACTGCTGAGAGCAGTGGGGCAATGCTCCTCCGCTTTAATGGAGGAGCTGCCACTGGTAGTGGGTTTCAGAAGGAGGGAGAAGAGTGGAGAAATGAGTGGGTAAAGTCTCCAGAGGAGAGAGGGAATCCCCCAGAGAGAGACTTCTCTATTGGGTATGGTGCAGGAAGTACTGTCTCCTCCCAAACTCAGTCCCCTGAGGACCTCAAGGACAGACAGGATGAGTGGGAGCTGAGGCAGCAGCTAGCCCAGCTGGGTGCAGAGGGGAGAAAAGATGAGGCTAAGAGAGTCTTGGAGGATAAAAGGGTCTTGCTGGCTGTAGTGTTAAGGAAGTGCACTTGAAGGCCAAATAGCTCTTAGAGTCTAGCAAACAAGGTGCGAGCACCACTTGTGTGTCCAGTGCAGAAGAAAGAGTTAATATATTCAGAGACCTGGTGGCTGACTTTAAGGAGGGGTTTGATATAGACAGGTTATTTCTGTCATAAGAAGTAGCTGTAGTGATACAGAGGATTTCTTAGGAGGATTGTAGAGGTGCCTTTGGAGTCATATTCATGGTGATGGGAGGGACAACATAGTTGTTCTAGAGAAGGGGAAGAGGTTGAGGTATCCTACTGTAAAGGAGGTCCTTGTCTGTAACTATGAACTAACCGCAGAGGAGTGGAGCTTGAAATTCAGTGTTAGTCAGAAACAGTGTGACTAATACTGGGAGGATTTAGTGGGGTAGTTTTCAAATGTTTGTTAAAAGTACTGTTGTTTTTTAAGAAGGTGTTTTTAACAGTTTTAAACATTATCGTTCAAATAGGACTGAGAAGGAGCAACTTGAGGAACCTTTTCTTCAGACACTTATTGGAGTTCTTTTAGCTTGTTTATCTGATACAGTTCAATGGCATCCCCATAAACTCTTTTGAATGTAGTAGATGGATACTGTAATGGTCATATATTTCTTCCAATCTACTCCTATCCACTTTCTCAAATTGTCCACTTGTAGGCAACATTTCTTCCATCATGCAACTTCCATGTTAAAGAACATCTACATCTTTAAGTTTACATTTCTTTATTGATTTTCTGGAATAAAGTGAGACAAAGCAGGAAGGAAATCACATACAAATCTATAACCCTACTTACTGTAGGGGAGCATATGATGGTTAGCCAAAACAGTAGAACCCCAAACTCCCCTCTGCCCCCACAGGGACCCTCCCCCCACCTCCCGCCCCGTCATCCATCCCACCCATTATTTGTCAGGCAAGTTTATGGAAGTCACAGCTGCAGCTCACGGTGCCATCGGAGGGGGCTCCGCGAGCTTTAGAAGGCGTAGGTACTTGGGGCATGTTAGTTCTCGAAATTCAGAGGTAAGTAGTGATAAAAATGGTTTCCAGAGGTCTGGGAATGAGACTCCTTGATTGGAAAGAGAGAGAGAGATAAGTTTAATAGCCAGGATATACCATAGGCGATGGAGCCACCCCAGGTGCGTAGGAAGGTGTCCCGACCCCCAGTGAGACAGAATATTCTGAAGGGCAGTTCCTAGTGCCAGGCCTATCTGGCGGCCACTACGCGATTTAAGAGGGAATGTAAGGACGTTGGGCAATTCTAGGAGAGTGTAGACTGGGAAGCGGGGGAGCTGTGTATCAAAATGAGCATCGATATCATCGAGCACTTGGGTCCAGTAACTGGTGATTTTAGGGCAGTCCCATAGTAAATGTGTCAATGTGCCAGGGGAGCTGCAGTCGCGCCAGCATAAAGGGTCTTGAGCAGGGTTCCCTCTATGGCGTCTAGGGGGCGTGAGATACCAATAAGTGGCTATTTTGGTAGCTGTCTCTATGCTTGCCACATTGCACGCACGCAGCATTCTCATTGCGAAAGTGTGCGACCTAGTTCTGTCTCCCATCTCCTCTGGCCCATGGATTTATTAACTGCTGGGGCCAGTTGAAGAAGGCCGTATAATTCAGATATGAGGTGGGTGTCTGAGGATTTAGATAACAGCCACTTCTCAAATGGAGTGAGAAGGCGTTGCGCCTGGGGTCGAACCTCGGGATGCATCACCCAGTGTCTAATCTGATGATAACGATAACGTTCAGTTTCAGGGAGTACATGTTGTAGGTGGAAGTCCTCAAAGGTCACGAGGCCGGACTCGTCAAAGAAGTGCCCAATAGACCTACGACCCTCCTGAGTCCACTGGATAAAAGTCCCTAAGTCGAGACCTGGGGTGAATTCTGGGTTACCCACTATGGGGGTCAGCGGCGAGGGGAATGTTGTAAAGGCTCTTTTCCCAGCCACCCTGTCCCACACCATCAGAGGGGCCCGCATGACTGGTGAGAGGTGGGTCGGACTGGGGAGGAAGGGGATCTTCCACAGAGATTGTCCCGCTACCTCTCTGTCCATGAAAAGTCAGTGCTTCTCAGATTCGAGGAGTGACCACTCCACAAATGTCTTCAACTGTACCGCCCAGTAATACTCCCGCAGTAATAGTATCTTTGGTAATATGGTCATCTTTACTGCGACTATTCGGCCTAGCCAAGACATTGTGTCTGGTTTCGAGCTACGGAAGTCTGCTTGTATCTGGAGGAGTAATGTGGTATAATTCAGTGATATTGTGCATTGTGTGTTCGCGGTGAGTTGTAGCCCGAGGTAGGGTATTGCGAGCTGAGCCCATTGTATGGGATAAGCGCGTTGCAACTCCGCCAATGATGGGTTTGTAAGGGATATGTTAAGGGCTTGGGATTTGTGGATGTCGACCTTGAAGCCTGCCGCCTGGGAAAATTGGCCCAGCTCGGCCATCACATCGTCCGCATACAAGCTGAGCGTCTGTTCATCACACCCAAAACACCCCCAGCTATAAGAGGGTTGTCGCAAGTCCTTTTGGCCTTTGGCTCCATGTATAGAGCAAAGAGAAGGGGGAATAGTGGGCACCCCTGTCTCGTACCTCTCTGGATGGGGAAGAGGGTGGAAGTGTAGACATTTACTCGTACAGTTGCCAATGGCTTAGTGCAGCTACTCAAGACCCATTTTATGAATCTAACGGGAAGGCCGAAATGTTGCAAGGTCTCTTTTAGATAGGGCCAATGTACCCTGTCGAATGCTTTTTCTCCGTCGATAGACAGGAGCATGCGTTCGGTGTCAAAGTGTTGTGCTTTATCAATGATATGAAGTAGTCACTTTGTGTTATCAGCACATTGACAGTTGGGCACAAATCCGCCTGACCTGGGTCTATCAAGCCGGGGAGGAGAGGAGATAGTCGCAATGCTAGGATCCCAGTGAATACTTTTAGGTCTACGTTGAGGAGAGAGATTGGTCAAAAAGAGGCACACTGGCATCTGTCCTTACCGGGCTTAGGTATTACAACCACTGAATCTTCCAGCATAGATGGTGGGAGTGATGAAGAAGTCCCAACTGTGTTGTATACTCTGGTGAGGACAGGGGCCAAAATAGAGCAGAAGGTCTTATAAAAGGGGGAAGTGAACTCGTCAGGGCCTGGGGCTTTAAGCGATTTCTGTTTTGAGATGGCAAATATCACCTCCTCAATTCTGATAGGGGATTTGAGAGACTCGGCCTGGACTTGTGTTATTTTAGAGGTAACCGCTTCTTGAACATAACGGGCCGGGGCATCTGGGGGGAGGTATTGCGCCTCATATAGCTTCGCGTCGTATTGGCGAAATGTACCAGTGATCTGCTGATCTGTGGTCTGTTTCTCTCCCATCGGGGTCCCCACCGATGTGATCCCAGATGTTTGTCTCTGTATTCTAAGCCTATTGGTTAGTAGTCTCCCGGACCTGTCCCCCAAGGTGTAGAAGGTGTGGTGAAGTCTGAGCGCTGCCTACTCTTCCCTGTCCAGGTCTAGGCTAGACAGTTGGGCTCGTGCAGCCTCGAGCTGCCACTAGATATGGGGGGCGCCCTTCTGTTGATGTATGCGCTCTAGCTCCTGTACCTGTTGTGTCAGGAGGTCCCTCTTGTTTCTGTGGATTTTATTGTCTGAAGAGGCAATCGCAATAAATTCCCCTCTAATCACCGCCTTCTGGGTATCCCAAAGGATAGCTATGGGGGTCTCGAGAGTGTCATTTGCCGCTAAATAGTCTTGTGATGGAGGGCGGGTAAATGGGAGGGAAAGAGCCGATGTCACAGTGGAGTGGTCCGATAATGTGCAGGTTAGTATGTCTACTTGTTGGGTGTGGGATACAACACTCTGAGTGGCCAAGAAATAGTCAATTCTCACGCAGGCCTTATGGGAATGGCAGTAAAAAGTGTATTCTCAATCTGTAGGGCGCATGGCTCTCCAGATGTCTATTAACCCTGTTTCTTTTAGTGTCTGTAGCCCCTTCTCGGAAAGGGCCCCTGACTGGCCCTGGCATTGAGCTGATCTGTCTGGGGCATTATCAAAGGCCAGGTTTAGGTCGCCCCCCCAGTGATAGCATTCGATCAGATGATCTAGTAATCTCAGTCACTGACCGTGGCTGGGTAAGTCGCAGTTGCAATTTTAGAGAAGAAGGACCCTTCCCAGAGGACCCTGAAGAAACCCCGTAGAGGACAGAAGGTTGGAGAGCTACCCCACCCATTGATACCCTAGGAACCAGCATACCTACACCAGGGAAGCTGGGTGCATAGGTGTGAAGTGGCGTAGGAAACTGCTGTCGAACCCAATGGAGTGCTTCAGGAAGATGCCGCTTCTGAAGAAGGTGAAAGTGTCCGCTGGAATCCAAAGGTGAATTCAAGTTGAGAAGTACCTGCAAGCAGAGGGGACAGAGTCTATGCCACTCAGGAGTGACCAGGAGGCACGGAAGATGAATGCCCACTGATGTCGAGTGCTGCAGGAGAGAACACGGTGACCTCGGAGCTGCAGCTGTGAGGACCAGGTGAAGCTGTGGAAGACCAGGAGCTGTTCACGAGCTGTACCACGTCGGGTGTCTCGAGTTGAGGGGTGGGTGTCCGTCGGGACCACCAACAAGCCTTAGCAACTGCAAACAATGTAGAAAGCGAAGAAGGTGCAGTGTCCGGACCAGCAAGGTCCAGGTGACTCACCACAGGCAGGGGAGTCAGGGCAGACCGAGTATTCAGAGGAGCCCAAAGAATTCAAAGATGACCCTCAAGAGGACCCGCAGGCTGGTTTAAATTGTATTATAATGTGTTAAACAAATATAGTTGTAAACTTATAAATCTATTTATTATTAAGTTAATGTAAGGGTCACAGACACACCCATTCATGTACTCACACACATATACAGTCATTCACACAGGTACATAAATAGGGGAAATGGAGCCACATAAGACATTTTTACAGCAGCAAACATATGGCATTTAGCACAGTGAGTAATCATCCCACTCAAATATTCACAGGCTGCTGGTATTCTGAGGACTGCAGCTGATGAGTGTTCGCCCAAGGGTGCTCCAGTGGTGGAATATTCTGCTGCACTTAGTTTCCTGTACATGACTCAGCTGTATACCCTTTCATGAATCGGTTTTAAGTGCTTCCAATTGGAACTTATCTCATGTGAATACTTCTTGGTAGCTCTGCTGGGTAACTCTATGTCGCAAATATTACACTGCACATATTTAGCTTTTACCTTCATTTCCTCAGAAGGTAAAGTAAATCAGTTCCAAACATCACTTTCTTTTGTGGTGTTGTAGAGATATATATGCATGTGTTTGAAAAGACTGCGTAGAAAACTATATTTGTAAATAGTTAATAATGGTGAATAATAGTTAAATAAGTTGTGTTATGTTTATTTGTTTATTTGTAGTGAGTGCAATCCAGAGTATTCCTTAATTGTAATAAGATAGGGCCAGATTCACAGAATTAACTTAAGACAAAATCCTAAACTTACTACCATTTTGGTATTCACAGAAGGCACTTACTCATTTTGGTATTCACAGAAGGCACTTACTCATTTTGGTATTCACAGTAGGCACTTACTCATCAATGAGTAAGTGCCTTCTGTGAATACCAAAATGAGTAAGTGCCTTCTGTGAATACCAAAATGAGTAAGTGTCTTCTGTGAATACCAAAATGGTAGTAAGTTCAGGATTTTGTCTTAAGTTAGTTCTGTGAATCGGGCCCATAGTGTGCACATTTGTTTTTTTTTGCATAATCTTTAAGATTGTTTTTTCCCCACTGCTTTATGATGTCTTCTCAAAAAGTACATTGTTTGCAGTGTATGAGTAAAACAGCTGAGAACAGTTAAAAAGGGAAAATGAAATGCTTATTCATATTAATATAAAGCTTTACAGTATGAAAAATGTCTAGTTATTTGTTAGAATTATGTCTTTATGCATTGTTGAAACTGTGCTCTACTTTTGCAAATTTATTAATTTATAAAACAAATAAATATTTCTGATTTTTTCTTTTTATGCAGAACAATGGCACCATATATTTGGGGTAATGTACTTTACTAATTAGTTCTAGCACTGTTATTCCATAACTTTACATTTTGAGGATGTACACCCAAGGACAGATTGCTACAGTTACTAATACACCAAGGCACACATTAGTACAGCATCTCACACAACCAGCTACACACAGAGAGCGGTACTAAGAGACACTGGCTCACACTGATCGAGTCACTGACACACCTAGACACACATTGATGCATCACTAACACACCCAACTACACACTGATACAGCCACTGACACAGCCAGCCAAACACTAATGCATCCAATAACACACCCAGGCATAGTCTGACATATACACTGACACACTCAGGTACATAGCAATGCAGACGCTGACACACCCAGGCATACAACAATGCAGACACTAAGACAGTCAGGCAAATATTAATTCTTCGAATAACACAGCCAGGCATACACTGATGAATACAGTGACACACCCCGAGACATAGCAATACAGACACTGACACACTGAACCATATAGCAATGCAGACACTGACACAGCTAGCGGAACATTGGTAACACCCAATAACACACACAGGCATACACTTACACATACACTGACATACCAAGGGACATACCAGTGCAAACACTGACAAGCACAGAAATACAGCAATTCGGACATTGACACACCCAACTAAACAGTAATGCACACACTGATGCAGACACTGACACACTCAGGGACTTTTCAGTGCACACACTAACACACCCAGGCATACTGTAATGCAGCCACTGACACAGCCAGCCAAACATTAATGCATCCAATAACACACCCAGGCATACACTGACGCATACACTGACACACCCAGGGACATAGAAATTCAGACATTGACACACCCAGGCAAACATCAATTCAGACACTAACACAGCCAGACAAACATTAATGCATAAAATAACACACCCAGGCATACACTGACACATACACTGACACATCCAGGGACATACCGATGCAGACACTGGCAAACCCAGGCATACAGCCACGCAGACACTACCACACCCAGCCAAACAGTAATGCATCCAATAACACACTGAGGCACACACTAATGCATATGCTAACACACTGAGGCACATACTGATGCATACACTAACACACCCAGTGACTCACTAATGCATATACTAACACATACACTAACATAGCCAGGCATACACTGATACACCCACTGTCACACTGATACAGTCACTGACAGGAGTTGGTGATTCTAGCAAGAACCATTTTTTTCTAGAAAGTTTTTTAACAGTTTTTTAAATTTCTTTCATTTTTTATTTAACATAAAGTAAAAAAGGTGGTGAAAAGGGTAAAGATGGGGAAATGCAAAGAAGCAAAACTGGCTCCATTCATCAATAAACATTTTGTAGTCTTTGAATGCAAAAAAACCCAAACAACTAACAGTGATGCTACTTCACTGTATCCAAGAACACACCCACAGAAGACAGTTTTACAGTGACAAGCATGTGGCATTTCGTGCAGTGAGTAACCATGTCAGTTAATTCCTCACAGGCAGCTGGCATTGTAAGGAATGCAGCTGAAGATGATTCTCCCAAGGCTGCTGTAGAGGTCATCTGTCCTGTTGATGTTGAGCATGCTTTCTCTGGCATCATCTGGTTGTACATCCTCTCATGAATTGTTTTTAGGTGCCTCCACATAGAACTTGTGCAATGCGAATATTTCTTTACAGTGCCTCTGGAAAACTGATTGCCACAAATTGTGCACTTGATATATTTTGCTGATACCTTCTTTTTCCAGAAGGTATTGTGAAGTGCTTCCACACATCACTTTCTTTTCTGCAAGGTGGTGCGTCTTTTTCTTCATCCTCAAATGGTTGTGGATCCTCATCTTGGACGGACGGTGTAGCTTCAGCCATTGTCTAAAAGCACAGAACTGCTGCTACTCAATCCTTCTTCTAGAGACTTCACTGGAGAAGTAACTGTCTTTGGGAATGGTTTTCCATGTGGAAGGGTGAAGTCCTAATGTATCCAATCAGAAGGCAAGGTTTGGGTGTGTTATTGCGTGAAATAGTGGTTCTGGTGCATGAATACGCGAATCTGTGAAACTGATAAAATGTGTACATATTTGGGAAAACAGATATTAGATGGTTTATATATACCTGTAAATATGTTCACACCGATGTTATTAATGACAATGGAGGGGTGTACATATGTAAAGTAATTTGTAAGATTTTCATTGAATCCGCAAAACCAGAAACGCAGATTCTTTTCGGTCACGTGATCGGGATTAAAATCCATAGATTGGCAGACCGTCAGGGTTTTCAGAACTGTGAAGGTACCGTGCTACCCCAAAAATATATTTAAAAAAAATTATACAATTACTTTAAAACTTCTTTTACCTTACAATAAGTAGTTATATGATTTTTATATTTTTAAACCGGTAAAATGTTTATTTGCAAAATAAGAATATCTAGAGTATTTAAAAAAACATAATTAATAAAAAAATTAAAAAATACAAATAATTTGTAATAAATTTCGTTTTAAAAATAAACCCTACAAATTAACTAAAAAGGTAAACATTAGAAGGAGATACTATTTTACAAATGCAATTTGAGTAACCTTGCAAATTCACTGAGAAAGCGAAAGGTTACAGGGACATTATAGTTAGGAAATAATGTTACAAAACCTTAGAAATTCACTGAAAAAACAACGGTTAGAGTGATGTTATAGGTAGGAAGTAGAATTGAAAAAAGACACAGAAATTCACAGTAAAAATTAAAGGTTCCAGGGACGTTATAGTTAGGCTCACATTTCACTCGTACAAAACCATAGAAATTCAGCAGTTATATTTACCTGATCTAACTGTAACTTACGCCCCTGCAATGTACTGCTTATGACCTCACATATTACATCACTCATGACATGGTCAGTGACATCACTGATGACATCTCAAATTAGAGGTCTGAAAGTCAGTACAAAATAGCTCTGGATAATATGAAGCATCATTAATGCCATCACAAACACAACTCCTTTAGGTGTAGCAAGCATGTGTTATGTGCAACATTGACCAAAACCATACACTTCACAGGTAGCCTAGTTCACATTAACCATCAACCACAGATATAATGGAAACCCTTGTTGCACATGGTGTTCAATATGTGTACAACTGTATACTCAACGTCTGCTCCAAAATTAATGCCCTACTATGGACAACTTTTATCTGTATCAAACCTCTCACAGTCCCAGAACCTACATTGAGAAATGAAGTTGATATGAGTAAAAAAGTGGGTACTGTGAACAGTGTTCACTTGATGGAGAGTTTACTATGTACCACACTGTTTGTAGGCAGTGAAACTCTTATGAGAAATACACCACAGAGTAGTAAAAAGTATCTACTAAAAACAGTGTACACTCTATGCAACACTTGTGAAAAAAGACATTCTTCGCTTAAAATAATCTCTGGTCTGAAGGTGCTAAAGATCATACTACCTGCAGCGTTCATACTTGGGTGAAAACCTTACAGTTAGCCCTTCTTATAACGCAAAACAAGCACATGTACATAGATTAGTATGTTATGTAGAAATTGTCATGCTGAGACAATTCTGTCTAATAACTCAAGACTGCTTACAATACTAAGGACCTGATTTAGAACTCGGCGGGCAGGTTATTCAGTCACAATGGTGACGGATATCCCATCCGCCGAAATATAAATCCCATAGGATATAATTGGATTTATATTTCGGCGAATGGGATATCCGTCACCGTTGTGAAGGAGTAACCCTTCCGCCAAGATTTAAATCAGGCCCTTAGTATTATAAGCAGCCGATCTACCTTAGTGTCCGCTTTAATCACTAATACCCGCCTCCTTCTTTTATATTTCCCAGGTTTCTGCAGCTGACTTCCTCCTTTCTGTAGCTTTCTTCCCCTGCCTTTTTTAGTAACCTTTCCCTCATCCCTCTTTTACAAGCCTAGTCTTGTGTTAACAGAAGATTGTTAGTAATGTAGAGGAGCACATGCCTAAGTATTCACAACATGTAGGTTGACAGAAGGCTTTATCGAGCAAACTGTCCATAGTACAGGTACAGAGATGGTTATCATGGATCCCAACAGGATTTCATGTGATACAAGGTTCTATGATGGTAAGATACCACCATACATTCTTTCCATTCCCTTCCATCACTTAATTGTTATTCTTATCCTTTCTGAGCAATGTCCCAACATTACGAAAAAAAATATGATATAGTGTTGAATGGCTGACTACTTACGTGGTCCATTAAACCTTTCAAGGTGATACTTTATATAGTACGTGACTCAACATTAGTGAAATTTTGCTTATGTAACTTGTGCAAAATATTGTGATGGTTAAGGCAGGTATCTATATATATGCAATATGGTTTTGTCTATGACCAGAAGTACTCCAGGCTCCTGCGGAGGAGGGCAGAGATCAGCATCCTTTGGAGGAGGAAGGAATGGCAGCTGGGACAAGTGGTAAGCTGCTTTCCTTTCTCAATGACAACTACTGCATTTGTTAAGATATTCTTCCCTTTCTTCCAAACCCACTTAGCACTCCTTTTATAAATTATCCAGCATACAATGTTTCTGTCTCATCCTCCCTACCATTCAATTGTTAGAAGAAAAGGTGGGGTGCCCAGTGCACTTCCTGTCCCACCCAGCCCATAAATTGCAATCCCATATCGGCATGTGCCACATGTCTCCTACAGTTTCTGGCTAAGTGACTCCTTTCATGGCTTCATTACTGTTCCATCTTCTACTTCCCTTTAGCCATGCAACTACTATATGACACCCAACCAGTCCACAGACAAACATAGCTCAGGGCCTGCTGTTTAACGTACCTTACCCTACATTGTGACTTACTTTCCCCATAGCCATGGGAAAACGTTTTTGTGGAGCAATATTTTGGGCTGAGGGTGTAGTGTGGAATTCAGTCTGGAGTCATACTCAGGGTGGGACTCAGGATGGAGTAGGAAGAAAAAGAGCAGGGCCATTGGAATTTATGAGGACACGCAACTAGCTGTCCCAAAACAAACTGCCCCTCCAGGATGTCTCCATTAATGTTGCACGTTATAGTCAAGTACACTGTGCTGCATTAATTACTTGTGCCATATTCATCAATGACAATATATATTTATATTTGGCAGCTCATTCACTACTTAACACACGTTAAGCGTATGTTGCAGGATGTCACCACATGAAATAATTTTAACTTTTCATCCTTTTTAATAAAAATATCTATTTTTGATGATGGTGGTGATCATGGATTAATTCATACCACGCACTGTAGGAGGACGCATAATCTTTCACATGAGGTATCATGGTTGGGTGGAGCCACATTAGCGCAGGAGGATGTCAACTTTGACTGAGTGGGTGGTTGTTTAAGGCGCCATGAGGAGAGTTAGTCCTGCCGTGTGGAAATAGGTCATGTGGCCCCAGCGGATAACTTTGCAACAACTTTTTTTCTTTTAACCACGGGCTCCGGTTCTAATGGAGTACTGGCAGAACCCTGAGAGGCTAATGACCCTTCCATTCCATTGTTAGCCAAGTCCTGTTGGGCGGGGGGATTTGGTAGATGAACTGGAGACCTCACAATACCAGAACTTGTTGCAGCGTTGCTCGGAAGAGGGCTACCCAGACAAACCCTACTTTCGGGGCCACAGTCTAAAGACAGTCTAGGCTCTGGCAGCATGATCTCCTTTGAGATTATCCTCATGGCCCTTTCCAACATGCTGTCAATAGTTGTGGTAGAGCAGGGAATGTCAGCCGCACCCACTGAAGCACTGCCAGGCTTGCGTTTTCCAATGGTGGTAAGAAATAGCACTTAACAAGAAGACAGTCAATGGTGACTCAAGGGCAAAAGAAAGTGGGCCCAAACCAGTCTTGTCTGGCCGCGGATGGGCGCAGACGTGCCCGCTCTTGGCCTGGACACGCACCTGGGCACGTCTTGTGCATGTCCTGCGCTGCAGGATTGGGAGACACACTTTGTAGCGATGCAGCTGGTAGAACAAAGGTGAGCCCATTCAACAGGACCGCCTCCTGGGCCCTTTGCACTCTGGATGGTGAAGTGCAGAGAAGTGCAGCAAGAATCAGGAATCCAAAGCAGCCTGCTTGTCGTGTAGTCCCTATAAACCTATATAGGATCTGCACGTTTAGACAACGTAGACCGTGGGATTGGTGTCCAGACTAATTCCAGACACCCCCACCGGGTATGTTCGCCTGTATGCCAGCTAGCTCACAGTGCCACTGTAAACTCCTCTTACCAAGGAGAGAATAGTTCTTGGCAGCCATCGAACATGACAACTCTGTCCCATCAGCGATCGTGGAAACAGTACAGTACTTTTCGCTCAGTCACTCGTGCTCACTTTGTCTCAGAGAAATACACAGAATAAATGGTGGGGACGTTTTCAATAAGCATTTATTGAACCAGGGTCATTCTAGTGTAAAATAGGTGTGCTGAAACAACCATAAGAGAGAAACAGATATAAATGATTGTAAGCAGAGTGCAGAGTAAAAGGATGGTAGATTCCTAACATAGTGCTAGAACAATGCATACAGGCAGGCATAACAATACATGACAGTAATAAAGCGTACCCTACGATGCAACCCTAATTAGATGGACCTAAGTGTACCTAGCATGTATGTAGGTGTAGAGCCAAGAATCCCCCTAGGCTGAAGCCAACCCCATTACCTGAAGTGAGAGACTGTGGGACCCCGTCTTGGTCTCGAGATGGACACCCGCAAGGGATGTCAGACCACTACAAGCTGGAGTGTCTGCGTGCAGGAACCTCAGCATCTCGCGTCAATGTGTCAGCATGGAAGTCTTTTTCTTCTCTGTCTGCCCTGGCAAAGATATGGTGTATATATACCCAAAAGATACCCTCAGGGGATTCTACCTTGCTGTGTCATGTCGGCCGAGGATGACGGAAGGGATGACCCTTATACATAGTTATTATGCAGAAGATGGTAATCCTGCTGTGATTCTGCGAATCTTCATGAATAATTAATTATGCAGTGCTTAACTAGGTAAAAGGTCAATACCAAAACCCGTTTTGTAGTGTAATGGTACGGTAAATGTAGGTGAAAGGTTAGGAGAATACCCTGGCCTATATTGGGGTACCCAATGAAACATAACACCCACTCCTCATCCGACCGGACGGCATACCAAAAAGGGGATGCCCCTCTAATCAAGCATTTAAACATCATTAAAAAGGCTTTTAAAAATGTTTTAAATATTCTTAAAATCTCTAAAAAATAAACTCTAATAGTCCTTTAAAATATGTTCTTATATATTGTCTGAGCCACTGAGTACGTCTGAAAGCCATGTAGCTCAGTAATAGTGTAGAAAAGGAAAAACATTTTATTTAAAATTCCAATTTCGGTTGTTTTGGAAAAAGGCAGAATTCTTCCCAGCACACAGAGAGCCAAATGTTTATGTGTCCTGTGTGGGAGACGCAACATCACTGCTGCTTGCCTTCGCAGACGACGGTCCCTGTAACACCTCACAGATCAGGTCAATCGAGCAGAGATGATCTTCCTCAGTTCCCACAGCCGATGCTGGGGCAGGGTTTGTAGTATCCAAAGCCTGTGTGCCTCTGGTAGAGCCAGTATCCGATCCAACAGGAGCTGAAGCATCCCGTGGTGGCTCTAAGAATGCTGACAACAACATTGGAATACGCTGGGGACACTGCAGTGCGTGGGCCGTTAACGGGTCCAGCAATGCATCCACGTCCGGTGGTGCAACCGATGGAAGTGTTAGCCAAAGGTCCAACACGCATTCTTGTCCGCAGAATAGGCAGCGGAGAACAGGCAGAACACAGTCAATCCAGACTGGTGAAATTATATGAACCAAGACTCGCTTAGCTTCCGAAGTCGAGGTGTGCCAAGATGGAGTACCATGCGATCATGGTAACGTCGCTCCAAGAGCTTTTTTTCCATTTCCTTGGTGACTGGGACGTCCATTGCATAGCAGAAAAATTAAAATCAGAATTCCCGCTGTCAGTAGCAGGATCAGCGGCAGCCCTCCAAAAATGCCTCCCAATACGGAGTATATGAAAGCTGGGATAACTCCGAAGTCTGTCTGAAAGGTGCTTAAAAGTCCAGAACCTATGGTCTTAAATAGGTGTACTGTACACTTCGTATCAGACATGTTAAAGATACGTTGAACCATTTCTCCAAAATGGAAAGGGCAATTCGTTCATACCAGTACCTGTATCTCAGCGGAGCACCTTGCAACCTGGAGATCAAAAGTCTCTCGGGTTGAGGTTAAGGGCACATCTTTCTGTAAAAGCATGGCTTACATTCAGCTCAGAGTATCAAACCGTATAAAGGAAACATTCAATGAAGGACATAACGGCGCCTCCCTGACTGTCTGGGTCGGTGGAAACAATACTTGCATACAACAAGTAACCCTGGAACTTACAGTGACAAGAGATGCGATGCCGGGAAGCATCCCACAGCAACCTTGATCATTCAGCACTAAGTAACTCCCATTCGAGAGCAGCCTGAATACTGGATTAATCACAGCAGCTGGGGAACCTCTCAAATGACACGACAAGTTAGCTACTGAACCATTACAGGCCCCGTGAAGCATAATATCCTGGCAAATGAGAGATCCACTCAGAGAATTCTTGAAGTCTGTACCGCTGAGAAACACTTCAGTGCCCCTGTTCCTGCATCTAAATCTATACGGTAATTCCCAAGATTCATGGATGAATTCCCTACCCATTGCTTCAAACCTGCCTACTTGGTGTTGTTCTAGGCAATAATGATCTTGAAAGTTGTTACTGGTAATGTTATATGGCCATGAATTAACCATTCTGTGGACAGTGACTCTGCCACTGTAAAAGGTAATTTGTCTAACTTTTCAATGCACAGCATTGTATATTTGTCATCCCTCTGGGCTGTTGTTATCTGCTTTTCAGTCAAATTAAATGCAGAGAATAGAGACGTACTGTTGATATATTGCCAGGGCACATGGCCAGAGCGCAGGGATTGTAGCGTCCAGCTTAATAACAGAATAGAACGTAACTGTTATTGTCCGTGTTGTAAGATGGACAGATCCTGTTCCATTATATTTATAGCAGAAGATACAATGTTGCCCAATGAATAAATCCCGGATGTTAGTGTGGTCATGCCATTGTCAACCACAGCCAACGCCTTTTCCAAGTTAATTCTGTCAATTTCACGCAATCTCTCCACAGCTTCCTGTTGGGAGGTTTCCCAAATTTCATTATATGTGGCATATAAGAAGCGTTTCTGACGTGGCTTTTGGGGACCTAGTAAAAAATCCCTGAGATCCATGTCAACTGACAGTAGGGACAAGTGTTGTTTCACCTGAGACAGTGTTGAGGTTCTTAGCCAATCTAGGCATAACTTCCCAACAATGTATGATGTCACCACCCCAGATGTTCTCGTTGTACATAGCGTAAGTCAGGCCTATGGATACTAAACTCTTCGGTGGTACCCCTGAATCTTGACTGACACCTATTTGTGTCTCCCATACTAACCATCCCTTCCAATTGGGGTCTGTTGAATTGTATGAAATGCCCTGTGTGATGTCATCTAGTGTACCTTCACCATTTCCTGTGTAATTTTGCTAATCCTCGAAGTATCAACGCGAGGGTGTTCAAGTCCTTAATCTTGGCTAACCAAAGACAGGAAGTCTGTTGCACAGTGTTGTTCAGGAAAATAATTTGTTGTGGTATGAGGCATGCTCTAAATAGTGCCTCGGTTCCCTGAACCTGCCACTCCTTAGTCCCCCAGACTGATTTAATGCCTATAGTGTCTTTCCATAAGCCGAAACCCTGTTCAGACAGTTGGGCAATAAAGGATGCAGAATATATCTGTTTTGTGTTAGTGAGCATACTTTTCTTTGCAGAAAAAAGTGCAAGCATATAATAATATGAGCGTGGATCAGATGTATTGAATCCAGAAAAATAAGCAAACTTTTGTGCAAACGTTTGTGAACTACCTTTTGGTGGTGTTGGGCAATGTTCCCATTTGTGGAATGCGAAACATTACGTGGTGCACTCGTTTTATGCAACACATGATGACCATAGTGTTGATAACAGTACATTTAGTTGAAATCAGAAGAGTCATCAAACATTTCATTTGTTGAAAATGCTGCAGACATTTCTAAATCAGACAACATATTATTAACAGTATCAAAATCCCAATCGTCAGAGTATGTACTGGAGGTAATGATATCATTTAAAGAAATTTTAAATACATGTGATATTTTAAAACGTTCTGTGGGACCAAATACATCATATGAAACCCTGTCCCACACTATTCCGTCAGGAACTGGAACCGCTGTAATGTTCACATAGGACAGGTCTCTTTGTTCACGATGAGATGACGTATGAGGTTTCAGCATCAGGTTCACTTTTGATACTGCAGAGCATTCTGGGAGATAGTGTCCATTCACGATCAAGGAAAAGACAGTCATTAAACCTATCCAAAATAGTAGGAACAGTATTCCTGTTATTATCCAGAGCTGTAGCCATGGTGTGACTAAAAATGTAGAAATCATGAAGTTGTTTTTGCGGGAATCTGGAGCTAGCGGTGACTCAGTTTCACTTGGTTCCAGAGACAAAGTGTCAAAATTAATGAAGTAGCCAGATGCAGTTCGATCTCTCTTTGGTAGCTCAGCAGGTTTTGATGAACTGGCAGTTGTCTCTTGTAGAGGCATATTGATGTAGATGTTGGTGTTAGGTCGAATTGATATTTGCATTTCACTTGAATTTTGTTGTTCTGTTTCAATAGGCACAAGTTCCATTTCATTGTTGGAAACTCCATTACTTCGTATTGTAGACTCTTCGAATTCTATAAGTCTTTCTGTCTGAACTTCCTGTATGGTAGAGAGAGGAGAGTGGTGGCTACCCAGAAGCCCACGTGGCTTGCTATTCAGGATCGGCCACATAGTGTGGTTTGATCAGATCAATCGAGATGAATCTTTCTCTTTTGCCGGCAAGAGGTGGAAGAAGTACTGTTCTTGTTCCTTCGACAGCCAGGACAGGTACAGGCTTTCTGTAGAATGGCCCAAATTCTTTCTTGTCCACAATCTTTTCTCTGACCAGATCCCCGACTTTTGGGATCCAGGCAGGTCTTGCCATTACTGATTTGATTTCCCCAGTGGCGGTGCGTTTTACTTGCACGTTGCTTTGTAGTGCCTGGAATTCATTAAGATCCTGTAAAACAGCCAAACGTTTATCGATATCAAAAGGTTTTTCATCCACCCCTGTGCTTTCATAATCAAGATCAGGTACCCACATTCTCATCCCAAATAGGACCTCATAAGGGGTGACACCTCCTGGGGAACTTCTTGGCATATTATTTAGTGCCCTCTGGACCCCATATAGGTGATTGACCCAACTACCACCCGAACCTAATACTCTAGCTATTAAAGATTGCTTTTGGTCCCTGTTTTTCCTCTCCACGGCCGAATTTCCCTCGGGATGGTACGGAGAGGAGTACCGCAATGCAACACCCAGACTTCCCATGGATTCCTTGTAAGACCTAGAGCTTAACGCCGGGCCACGGTCAGAATGTAATGTGCCAACTGCGTATGTCCCTATGAAGACTCGCTAATCTTTTATAACAGTTCGAGCGTCAGCCGAGAGCTGAGGCCAAACCCACAGAAATCTAGAACATGAATCCACTGCCACCAAGATGTACTTGTAAGCCCCATCAGATCGTAAGGGTCCGCAGTGGTCCAAATAGACACAGGCGAGAGGTCTGCCTGACATCAATAATAGTGTTTGTGATGGGTGTGCTATGGTCAAACCCTTCATCTGCTGACAGATGTCGCACTTAAGTACAAATGCTTTCATCTGTTTGGTTAGACCTGGCCACCAATAGCATTGTTTTAGTAATGAAACCGTTGCAGTAACCCCTGTGTGTGCAGATCCCAGACCCTCGTGTGCAGCTAGGATTAAACCTAACCTGCGATCCATGTTTGGTATTACTCTATCCCGCACTTCTGGAATTTGAGCATACAGAATATTTTTTGCATCTAACTTGTAGGAGTACTTGAGTGGAAAACCTTTTGGTAAGGCTGTGCTGGTTTTGCGTGAAGCAATGACAGCTACCATTATCCGTCCGACTATTCTCGTGCTTGAACGAGTGATTGCAGCTACGGCAGCAGTTCGTACTGCCCCCTTTGCAGCTTCATCACCCAATGAATTCACTTCAACGTGAACGCCATCACGTTGATGACTCAGTGTGTGTATCAAGTGAGCTCTCGGCAAGTCTTTTTTCAACTCTGCCACCTTTTCCCAAAGCATTTTGTGCTTTATTGTGCAGCCTTTTGAGTCTTTAAACCCATTCTGAACCCGATAGTGAAGATATTCATTGAAAGACTGGACACAGTAAAACGAATCACATACTTTAAGTGTGGGGAATTCCCTATCCGTTTGTATTAGTGCCAGCAATAGGGCTTTTAATTCTGCCAGTTCTGCCGTGCAATCTCCTAGAGACTGCGTCTTCATTCTTCTAGGATGGAACTTTCCGTCCCGCAAACGACCCTTTACAATCGAACAAGCTGCGCTGTATTGTTGTTTACTTCCTATGGCAGGCTGAGCAGAACCGTCAGTGTAAATAATGTATTCATACTGATCTAGAGGCATTATTTCATGTGGGAGAGGATATTCTTGTTCATATTGCAGAAATGCTTGTGTTTTTAATGTAGAATTAAATTTGTATTCTACATCTGTTGCAGTGAGAGAATTAGCCTATTGTATCCATCTCGGATGTGAAGCTTTAGCGTTTGTAACGCTTCCTTTGTAACAGCCTCTAAGGCTGGTACCGGAGTTACGACTATTATTCGTTTCCCCTGAGCCAGTGCTCTTTCTCTCACTACAGCAGTCTGTACTGCTGTCAGAATTTTTCTCTATAGAAGCAAAACGCATTTCAGCATTTTGTGTACAAGTGTGATTTGTATGCTATGGGTACTGTTTTGCCTTCATTGAAGGTTAGGTAAGTATACCCTGATTGACCCGCGATTACACGGATCACCAGATTTGTAGTATTTACACGTGTGTGTAAGTGTTTTGAAGCTATCATGTCAGCTTGTAAGGAACGTAGGATATCCGTGTGTTCCTGTGTCCAATGTCTAATTGAAAAATCCGGTCTGATTAAATCGTAGAAAGGTTTTACTTTTTCTGCGTAATCCAAAATGCATGTTCTGCCAAAATTTAGGAATCTCAATATGGATTGTAAGTTTTTCAAGGATTTTGGAAGTTGGAGCAGCGCACACTTTTCTAAAAAGTTAGCTGCTAGGCTCTTTCTGTCAGGACTCACGGGAGGTTTCCTCCTTCTAACTGTATGCTGGCTACCATTTTCCCCCTACAAACTTACCAAAAGTCAGATAATCCCTCAAGCTGGAGTGCTTGTTGGCACCGATGGAACTCCAAGATGGCTGCCAACATGCACATACTGCGACAGCACACCACTGTTAGCAGTCTAGTCTTTTAGGCTTCATGACATCAGGTGAAGTGTGCTTCAACATTCCACTGTGCACTTCACTGAAGAAATAATTTGAAGAGCATCTGTTTTCCCAGCGTCGTGGAAGTCAGTTAGGGTAGTTGCGATAAAATCGGGGTTAGCTTCGTCGGAACTACATTCCCTCACTAATCAGGTTAGTGTTAAACTTGTAGCTAATATAAAACATTCTGTGAGAAAAGGTTATCGTGTCAGAGGTAAATTTCTATTTAAAGAGAAAAAGGAAACAAGTCAGAATATATTTTCCTTCGTTTGAAAACTGGAAATACATTTTTCAGTAATTGCTTTCCTTAGCTGAGAAGATTAAATAAAAAGCTTTTTTGAATCAGCTGTCTTTTTCAGCTGTTCCAGAATCTGTCAGACGCAGGCTGACCTTTCAACAAGCAGTGTCTTCTTAGACTGAAACTTGTTCACTCTTCTGAGAATTAATTAAAAGGATTAAAAGGTGAAGTCAGGGTCAAAAGCCCGGCATGTTTCTTTCTCATGCCATGTGTTAAAGAACTCCAGTAATGTTCTCCTCATGTATGGCAGAATACATTGTGCTTCCAGCAAACATTAAAACCAAAGGCCTGAATAAAAGGAACGCTTCCTTTTAACATTTAACCTAAGTTCTGAAGCATTGTTTAAAAAACTAATTAAAGACAGAAAACCAGTCATCCTACTACAGAAACCCCAGTTCAAGGCCCACTCCAGTCTCTTAACAGTGAGTTAATAGAAAGAAAGAGAAACCCAAATAATACATAAATTAGGAATACAGAAATAAATACTTACCTTATCTTTCTTACATTAAGGAATAGCAGGATCAAGTGCAGATTGTACCTGAGAACGAAAAGGAAAGAGATCTGAGTGAAGACTTCTCATACAACCTAGCAAACAATACATGAGAAGTAGAAGAGAAGTAAGCTTCAGTAAACATTCTGGTAAGATAAGTTATTTATACACCATAGAAAAACAGTAAGTTAAAAGGCACAGTAAATAAAGGTTTTTACATGTTAATGTTGCAGTCCAGTAAGAAGAAGAAGACGTAGCTGAACAGGCAGAATATTGGAGCAGTCTCTTCTCTGTCCCCAACCCCTTTTCCCCCTTAGAACTTACCTGCAATGGAATACTAGAAGACCTAGCAGGGTTGGTTCTGAGAAGGGTATTGGGACCTAGCGTCATTCTGCTCCTGTGTGGTTCAGACAGCAAAAGGGATTTAGACCCTGACAGAGTGAAGTGCCCACGTTGGTACAAGCACCTGAGCAGAATGGCAGAAGGACTTGATTTAAAAAAAAATTTGGGCGAGATTTTGAGTAATATACAAAGGGACTTGGAGGCAGTCAGAGAGGAAAATAAAATACTAAGACAGGAGATAATAACCTTTAAAACGGGAACACCAGCTTTGGGATCTAGGCCAAGCACCGCATCCTTTGAAACCCAGAGTCCTAACATCAGCACTTCATCTTTTGCCCCCACACAAGTAATCCACTCATTATCCCCAGTAATTCCTCTTGCCCCTCCAGAGCGATTTAATGGAGACCCGCAGAAAGCGCAATTTTTTTTGACCCAATGCTCTCTGCATTTTATGTGCCGTCCAACGATCTTCCCCGATGCTCAATCCCGAGTGGCGTTTATCTTGTCCTACCTTAGTGGGGACGCCGCCTCATGGTCCATGCCACTAGTAACCAAGGATGACCCAATTTTGTACAGTTTAGATGACTTCAAGAAGGAATTTCTCAGAATTTTTGATAGAAGAACAGCATCTCAAGCTTCAGACAACGAACTGTTGGAATTAAAGCAAGGAAACCGAGAACTCGTGTCTTACCTAGCCCAATTTAATAAACTAGTGGTCGAGACCAACTGGCCCGAGGATAAAAGAGCAGCAGTATTCTATAGAGGATTGCGAGAGGAATTGAAGGACGCTCTATCTCAAATCCCTAATCGACCCACCGATATCTCTGCCTTAGTAAGGTTGCTGGCAGCTGTTTTGGGCTGATGAGGATGCTACGGAAAATCATTCCCCTCCTTCCTATCTCCGCAAGGAAAGTGGTAGTCCAGTCCCTTATACTTTCTAGGCTCGACTATGCCAATGCCCTATACTTAGGAACATCTTGCTCCACGATTAAGAAATTACAAACTGTCCAAAATTGTGCGGCACGACAACTCATGAATATCCCCAGCCGACAGTCAGCAGGGGCCGCTCTGGCCGCCCTTCACTGGCTGCCTATCCAACAGAGAGTGCAGTTTAAGGCGCTCTGTATCACCACACAAGGTGCTGTTAGGCCCTAGCCCACCTATCACACGATCTCTCATGTCCTTTTATCATCCTGAGAGAACCCTGCGATCGTGTAATAAACGGCTGGTGGTTGTTCCTAGAATTAGGAAGGCCCGCACAGGGGGTCGCCTCTTTTCATATAATGCTGCTAGGCTTTGGAACTCCCTCCCCCTTGACATTCGGTGTGAAACTAACCATCTGGCCTTTCGGAAACGCATAAAAACCTTCTTGTTTCCATGACTGAGATGTAGACTATGAATTCGGCCTCTAGCGCTGGGATGCCTTTGGTAACCATGCGCTCTATAAATGCTTTACAATTACAATTAGTGGATTTAACCTTAGAGATCGATTATCGGCAAAGTGAGGGGAAAGGAGAACGGCGGAAGGAGCTTAGACCAAGTGTTCCTCGTTTTGACCGTGTCAAAACAGAATCCACACGGACAGTAGAGAGTTCTTCGGGAATTGAACCCATGCAAATCGGTGTAGTCAGAGGTCCACTCTCTAAAGAAGAAAAAGAAAAGAGAAGGCTGAACAAACTGTGCCTATATTGTGGAAGAAGTGGACATTTTGTCAAGAATTGCTTAAAAAGACCAAAGTTGCCTGCTAAGGAGAAGGAAAACTAGAGGCACCACAGGTAAGGGAGTTGGACCTGTGGATGCGAATGGAAAAACGACTCCAACAAATCACCAATTGGCAAACACACTACAAGTCTCCTCTCCCCATTTGGTTATGACTGTGACCTTAAGGTTTAGAGATGTGGTTTTGACAGGAATCATCGTCATGGTAGATTCTGGGGCAACAGGTAATTTCTCCGACCACAAATTCGCTAGCCTGATCGGTTTACAAGCTATCAAGAAGGAGAAAAGTGAGAAGGTCAGAGCGGTGGATGGTACGGATTTAACTTCAGGGCCCATAACCAGTCATACTGAATTGGTACACATGACTACTGTCGAAGGACACCAAGAGACCTTGCAATTTAATTTAATAGACGCCCCCAATTTCAACTGATTCTAGGTCTACCATGGCTAACGGAACACAACCCGTTAATTGATTGGGGAGCCCGAACTATTCAATTAAATTCAGACTACTGCACCAAAAATTGTTTCGACGACCAGACACATTCTTCTGTAATCTGCGCTGCCACCCAATTGTGTGAAGGTGGAGGTTCGGTATGTGCGATCCAAACTACCATGATACCAGATGAATACCAAGACTTTGCAGACGTCTTTGATGAGAAAAAGGCAGAGACGTTACCCCCCCACAGGCCCTATGACTGCAAAATTGATCTAGAACCAGGGGCTAATCTACCATGCAGCAGAGTTTACGCATTAACGGAGAAGGAAAACATCCATTTGAAGGAATACCTAGCTAAGAATCTGGAGAACGGATTTATCCGACCGTCGCAGTCCCCTGTCTCTTCCCCACTTTTTTTCGTGCCGAAAAAGGGGGAGATCTCAGGACTTGTATTGACTTTAGAGCGATTAACAGGATAACTGTGAAGAATCGTTATCCATTGCCTCTCATTTCGGTACTAATTGATCAAGTGAAGGAAGCAAAGATATACACTCGCCTAGACCTACGAGGAGCGTACCACTTGATTAGACTCCGGGAAGGCGACGAGTGGAAGACTGCGTTCAGGACCAAATTTGGCCTTTATGAGTATCTTGTGATGCCATATGGTCTCTGCTAACGCACCAGCGGCCTTCCAGTACTTTATCAATGATGTTTTAAGTGAATTCATTGACCGATGCGCTATAGTATACATAGATGACATCCTGATTTATTCCAACACGGTTGAAGAACATCACAACCAGGTCAGAGCAGTTTTACAACGTCTACGAGAGAACTCTCTATACGTTAAATTGGAGAAATGCCTCTTCAACACAGATACAGTAGAATTCCTAGGTTTTGTGTTATCACCTGCAGGAGTTCGAATGGATGAGCAAAAAGTGAAGGCGATAACAGACTGGAAATCTCCTACCAGTATCAAAGAGGTTCAAAGCTTTATCGGATTCTCAAATTTTTACAGACGATTCATTAATGGATTCTCCAATAAGATACTTCCGCTGACTCGTCTTCTGAAGAAAGGAGTTCCGTTCCAATGGTCAGAAGATGCAGAAGAAGCTTTTCAGTTGATGAAGGACAGTTTCACCACAGCACCGGTGCTGCTTCATGCAGATCCCTCTGAGCCTTTTTATTTGGAGACAGACGCATCGGACCTAGCCATCGGGGGAATACTTTCTCAGAGGCACAAGGACACGGGACAGTTACACCCGGTGGCATATCGGTCCCGCAAACTCAACCCTGCGGAATGCAACTATACGATTACAGAAAAAGAACTCTTGGCAATCAAAGATGCCTTCAAAGATTGGAGGCATTACTTAATGGGGGCAAAACACACTGTAACGGTGTTTACGGACCACCGCAACCTAAAATTTTGCGATCTGCTCGAACTCTCACACCACGTCAGCTGCGTTGGTCTCTTTACTTCGCGGACTTTGATTTTGTTATCACTTTTCGTCCCGGATCCAAGAATGGAAAGGCTGATGTCCTCTCTAGACTCGACACAGAAAATCAAACTTCAGTCATTGAAAACCAGCAAATCATACCTGATGGAAAATTCATTGGAACTATCTCCTTAGAACCTTTTGAACATCACGTTCGAAATTTGATGACCGACCTTGAAATGGAGAACTGGGCCACAGAAGATCCACAACGTTTCATTCGCAATGGCCTCCCCTATTTAGGTACCACCCTGTATTTACCCACCAAGGAGCTTTAGCTGAAGGCAATGCAGGAATGTCACGACAACCCTCTGGCTGGCCACAAAGGTGTTGTGAAAACCGAAGAATTACTCAAACGTCGTTTCTGGTGGCCATACATGTGCCGAGACGTCCGTCAATATGTGTTAGGCTGTGAAATTTGTGCACGGGGAAAATCGGACAGACAAGCTCCTAAAGGTCTCCTACAACCCATGCCAACCCCCCATATCCTTGGCACACAGTCTCCTTAGATTTGATTGTTGATCTACCTTCTTCCCATGGGTATGATACCATTCTTGTAGTTGTCGACACTTTTAGTAAGATGGCACATTATATACCCTTCAAAGGTACACCCACTGCTAAACAATTGTCCCAACTTTTCAATCAACATGTTATTCGCCTTCATGGGATTCCTAGGGTCCTCGTTTCAGACAGGGGCTCTCAGTTCCTATCACGATTTTGGAAGGCTTACATCAAAGGCCTTAATATTGACCATCGTTATTCCACCAGTTTTCACCCAGAAACTGATGGTCAGACTGAACGCATTAACCAAGACCTAGAACAACACCTCAGACTTTATTTGTTAGATGAGGAGGGTGACTGGCCTGACCACTTATGGACTGCGGAGTATGCTCACAATAATGCTCTAAATGTATCCACTGGCCACTCCCCTTTCTTTATAAACTCAGGCAGACATCCCAATTCTCATGCTAATTTTGATGATATTAATGTTCCTGCTGTTCAAGATATTGCCCGACAGTTAACTAAAATTCATCACTCAGTAACCCAGAATTTGTCGATCGCGAAGGATCGTTACAAACACTTCGCTGACCGAAAACGTAAAAAAGAACCTGAGCTTCATGTAGGAGACTTAGTCTGGTTGAGTACAAAAAATCTCAGACTCAAAGGTCCCCGTAAATTTCAGCCTCGTTTTATGGGTCCTTATCCAATTGAGAAGGTCATAAATCCAGTCACTTATCAACTATCTCTTCCTGGTTCTACCAAAATTCATCCAGTATTTCATGTTTCTCTCCTTAAACCAATTCAACCGGGGTTGCGTAGGGTTTCCCCTCCTGATCCTCTGATGGTTAATGGTGAGGCGGAGTACGAAGTTAAACAAATTTTGGATTCAAAACTCATCCGCAATGAAATTTTCTACCTCATTGATTGGCAAGGTTATGGACCTGATGAACGTTCCTGGGAAAAGAGTACTAATGTCCATGCCCCCCGTTTAATTAGAGCCTTTCATGCCAAATTCCCTGCCAAACCACGACCGGAGGAAACCCCGTTGGGAGGGGGTACTGTCAGGACTCACGGGAGGTTTCCTCCTTCTAACTGTATGCTGGCTACCATTTTCCCCCTACAAACTTACCAAAAGTCAGATAATCCCTCAAGCCGGAGTGCTTGTTGGCACCGATGGAACTCCAAGATGGCTGCCAACATGCACATACTGCGACAGCACACCACTGTTAGCAGTCTAGTCTTTTAGGCTTCATGACATCAGGTGAAGTGTGCTTCAACATTCCACTGTGCACTTCACTGAAGAAATAATTTGAAGAGCATCTGTTTTCCCAGCGTCGTGGAAGTCAGTTAGGGTAGTTGCGATAAAATCGGGGTTAGCTTCGTCGGAACTACATTCCCTCACTAATCAGGTTAGTGTTAAACTTGTAGCTAATATAAAACATTCTGTGAGAAAAGGTTATCGTGTCAGAGAGTAAATTTCTATTTAAAGAGAAAAAAGGAAACAAGTCAGAATATATTTTCCTTCGTTTGAAAACTGGAAATACATTTTTCAGTAATTGCTTTCCTTAGCTGAGAAGATTAAATAAAAAGCTTTTTTGAATCAGCTGTCTTTTTCAGCTGTTCCAGAATCTGTCAGACGCAGGCGTGACCTTTCAACACGCAGTGTCTTCTTAGACTGAAACTTGTTCACTCTTCTGAGAATTAATTAAAAGGATTAAAAGGTGAAGTCAGGGTCAAAAGCCCGGCATGTTTCTTTCTCATGCCATGTGTTAAAGAACTCCAGTAATGTTCTCCTCACGTATGGCAGAATAAATTGTGCTTCCAGCAAACATTAAAACCAAAGGCCTGAATAAAAGGAACGCTTCCTTTTAACATTTAACCTAAGTTCTGAAGCATTGTTTAAAAAACTAATTAAGGACAGAAAACCAGTCATCCTACTACAGAAACCCCAGTTCAAGGCCCACTCCAGTCTCTTAACAGTGAGTTAATAGAAAGAAAGAGAAACCCAAATAATACATAAATTAGGAATACAGAAATAAATACTTACCTTATCTTTCTTACATTAAGGAATAGCAGGATCAAGTGCAGATTGTACCTGAGAACGAAAAGGAAAGAGATCTGAGTGAAGACTTCTCATACAACCTAGCAAACAATACATGAGAAGTAGAAGAGAAGTAAGCTTCAGTAAACATTCTGGTAAGATAAGTTATTTATACACCATAGAAAAAACAGTAAGTTAAAAGGCACAGTAAATAAAGGTTTTTACATGTTAATGTTGCAGTCCAGTAAGAAGAAGAAGACGTAGCTGAACAGGCAGAATATTGGAGCAGTCTCTTCTCTGTCCCCAACCCCTTTTCCCCCTTAGAACTTACCTGCAATGGAATACTAGAAGACCTAGCAGGGTTGGTTCTGAGAAGGGTATTGGGACCTAGCGTCATTCTGCTCCTGTGTGGTTCAGACAGCAAAAGGGATTTAGACCCTGACACTTTCCTTCACTTGAAAGCTCATATCCCCAAAATAGGACATTGAGGTGGGCTATTTTTGATTTTTTAAAGTTGAATTTGTAGCCCTAAGAGGTGAACCCCAAAACTATGTTGCTCACCCTGGTCAAATGATCCTTCAAATCATCATCCGTTAGATAAATATCACCCACATAGGACAATGCCTCCTCATCCAAATTTTAAAGTAAATCAGTTACCCTAGCTGAGAACAACTCGGGGCTATTCTTATACCCTTGGGGGAGTCGACAGAATTGAAGCTGGGAACCGAACGCTGAGAATGCTGTAAAGTATCTGCTCTCAGGAGCTATATTTTGACAGAAAAATCCATTTGAGATATCTAGTGTTGTTTTGTATTTTTTCCGCACAATGTTATTCATTAATGCGGCACTGTGTGCATTCTGTACTGCAAATGTCTTTGTGCATGTGTTCAGATGTCTGTAGTCTAAGACTAGACGATATGAATTACCAGGTTTCATTACAGGAAACAAAGGATTATTCATTGAAGAGGTGCAAGTTTCTATTACACCTTGGTATTCAAGTTGATCTAAGATCTCCCTGACCTGTTTCTTCGCTTCTTGTTTAATAGGGTATTGTCTCTGTGGAGTCGGAGTAGTTTTTACTGGGATTACATGGTGAGGTGACCCAGCATCCTACCCTACATGGTTGCGATATAATGCTGGAGCAAGTGCTACCACCCACTCCTGCGCATATGTATGTTTTAAGTATATTGGAACGAGGTCGGAGAAGACCGGTAAAATTGGTAAAATTACCATTTCTCCTTTTGGGCACTCCATAACAATTTTAGGCGGCCAATCTTTCTCGGCCAAAAGGATGTCATAGCCAAAAGTCAGGTTCTCCCAAAAGACCTTTAATTTTCCTGGGTTTGTCCCCCTCCATTTGGAGTGTTATCTCACGTAACCGATGTGGGACACTTACCCTTTTATCAGGTGTTTCCACAGTGATGTGCTCATTGAACTCCGCTGTCACCAGAAATTCCATCAGGTTCCGGTGAGCTATTGTTACTTCTGCTGCGCTGTCTAGCATCGTCAGAGCCCATTCCCCGTTCAGAAGTTGAGTCCTCAGAATTCTGGGCATGTCTAACTTTAAGACCTGCTACCTTCTTCTTTTTAAATTGAGGTTTTGATTTTTGTTCATCTTCTTTTTTGATATTATAGTCCGAAGTACACTGTGTGTCTCTGGACTTTGCCCGTTCTTCTTGTCTGTGTTCTGACTGTCCTTCCCACTCTGAGTTTTTTGATGAACCCTGAAAGGAATGAGAGGAACGTGTATCAGTATCCTGATACCTGTCGGGTTTTTTAATGTTATCACGATTCCTAAGGTTGTATCTCCTTTCGGAGGGCTCCTGTTGAGGAGACCCACTCCTGGATTGTGATCTATTCTCTCTATTCTTTTGTTTTTTATTGTCCCATTTCTTCTTGGAAGAATCAGGTGCTTACTTGGAGTTATCCTTCTCAGGACTACCCATGAGTTGAGGTTTTGTTGCTCTAGCTCCCAAACTATCTCTACCTAATTCGGCATAGGTATCTTTGATAATTTTAGGTAATTCACGCTCCTGTTGTAAAGGAGTGAAATCCCTCAGGTGTTGGCGTATTGCCACTGCTGCTGCTTCCCCTTTTATGTTAGCTAATATAATAGTTGATACTTGGGTAAAATGTCCTAGCAATTTCATCCCTAAGTTCAGAGCAGGTTCTGCTCCATACTCATTCTGTATTTGTCTTAATACATCTGGTATTACTGTTATTGAAGGGATACAATGAGTTCTGGTATATATGGCAGCGAAAACTGTACCCCAGAGGTACAATCCTCTATCTAGGGAGCTATCCCCATCAGCAAGCAGATTGTCAGCATTCTGTGTTTTTCTTGAGGACTTGTGTGTGGAGATACTGCCTCTAGCTGTGTTATTTTCTGAGCTATCCAGAATGGCATTTGCTCACGTCTAGTGGGCATTTTACCCATAACTGCGTGTAGCGTTTGTGGGGTTATTTTAGTTGTAGATCTGATTCTGTACTGCTGGTGTAGTCCTTGTTTGCTGAAGTGTGAGTGTTCTCATAACGAACTGTGTCAGGTTTCTGTAAAGTTTTATGATTTCTTTATGTAGTAGACGTAAGTCTGTTACCGGCATTGTGTCAATGTCTAGATGCGGTGTGTAAGCCGCTAGGACCGGCCAAGTCGCTCCGTCTCTGCCGAGTGGATCGAGTCTTACTTTATCTCTGCTATGTGGGAGGGCACCTTTAAACCAGTTTATGTGCTCCTGGTAGGTGAGCGGAACTTCAATGTCCTCGTATGGACAGTATTCCTCTGGTGTTTCATCTTCCGTGTAAGAATGAAATGTATTTGTGCGTGCATCTGCTTGAGGGAATTTAACCCATGAATAGAATACCTCAGTTCTATATGATTCGTGTGCCTCAATCACGACTGTTACTGTCCCACCCCTAGTCTAGACTCCATTACCTAGACTCCATAGTCTGCTAATTTTAAAGTAAGGGCAGTTCTGACATTTTCCGAAATGTCTATTTCGCCTTCTTGTTCCCCTTCCCCCACTGCATTCGCACGTAATGCCGCAGTGTTTTCTTCTTCAGTCGTTGTTGAAAAAGTTTCAAGGAAACTGCCATAAGGTTTTATGCACAATAGGAACTATTTATCCTTCAAGCTTGAATAAACCTACAGCCAATACGTAGGATATGCCTACTCAGCTGCGGCAGATCTTCCCTTCCCACTCCAGACGTCTCTGGGTAAATGTGAGTAGGGGTCTCTGAGAAAAGCACGACTGAACTACTCAGATTTGACCGTTAAATAAGTACCAAACCAACTTTGATGGTGCCATGTCGTGTAGTCTCTATAAACCTATATAGGATCTGTGCGTTTAGACAATATAGACTGTGAGATTGGTGTCCATACTGATTCCAGATACCCTCACCGGGTATGTTCGCCTGTATACCAGCTAGCTCACAGTGCCACTATAAACTCCTCTTACCAAGGAGAGAATAGTTCTTGGCAAATATCAAACATGACAACTCTGTCCCATCAGGGATCGTTGAAACAGTACAGTACTTTTCGCTCAGTCACTCATGCTTACTTTGTATCAGAGAAATACACAGAATAAACGGTGGGGACGTTTTCAATAAGCATTTATTGAACTAGTATCATTCTAGTGTAAAATAGGTGTGCTGAAACAACCATAAGATAGAAACAGATATAAATGATTGTAAGCACCAACAGAGTAAAAGGATTGTAGATTCCTACTATAGTGCTAGAACAATGAATACAGGCAGGTATAAAAAATACATGACAGTAATAAAGCGTACTCCTACGATGCAACTCTAATTAGATGTACCTAAGTGTACCTAGCATGTATCTAGGTGTAGAGCCAAGAATCCCCCTAGGCTGAAGCCAACCCCATTACTTATTTATTTATTTATTTATTTATTTAGAAGTTTTATATAGCGCTGGCCTGACCCGAGGGTATCGGAGCGCTTTACAGAAGATACATTGCAAAGGTTGGCAACAAACAAAACAAAAGAACGAATACAATAACTTGCAGGACAATTGTTGATGGGTCTGCTTCGTAGTCATGGGACATCTGTATCGTAGTCTCGAGGACATGTTGTTGGAGCAGTGCGGGGTGTCTGGTATCTCGCTCCGAATGCTCCTATCGGCTCCCTAGGGAGCGGTTGAGGAACAGGAGTTTGAGTTGGCTTTTGAATTTAGGGAAAGAGGGAATGATTCTGATGTGAGGGGGAATGGAGTTCCAGATTTTGGGTGCGCTTCCGGCGAAGGAACGGGCCGCCGTTTTTAGTTTTCGAGTTTTAGGTGGGATGAGTAGGAGGGAGTTAGAGCTTCTGAGGTTCCTGGCCTGACCGGCTTTTTGAGTTTGGCCGCCAGGTATTCGGGTTTGCCGGTATGTAGGGCTTTATGAGTGAGGCAGGCTGTTCTGGAAGCTGATCCGCATTTCAACTGGGAGCCATTTAAGTTCTCTGAGTGCAGGGGAGATGTGGTCGAATTTCTTGATTCCGGTGACCATTCTGGCTGCCGCATTCAGAGTAGTTTTGAGGGGGCTAGGTGTGACTTTGCAATTCCTGAGAGGACTGCGTTCCCATAGTCCAGTCTTGATAGCACCAGAGTTTGAGTGGCCTGTTTGAGGTCACTGGGCGGAATGAAAGGTTTTATTTTGTTCAGTAGTTTGAGGTTGAGGAAGGCGCTCTTGGCCGAATTCTTGATGTGTCTGGTCATGCTTAGTTTCTGGTCTAGAGTGATACCTAGTGATTTAACAGAGTCAGCTAGGGTGAGATTCCCATTGAGCGCATCCACGGCCTTTAGCCATTCAACGATTTGAGGGTTCTCCTCCTTGTTTGAAATGAGAAGTATCTCAGTTTTGTCAGGGTTTAGTTTAAGGTGATTTGAAGACAGCCAGTGTTGGACATCTCTCAGTACGTCATTGAGTCTTTGAATGTCACTGAGGGAGGTGGTTTCCAGATAGATCTGAGTATCGTCTGCGTACAGATGAAAACGGATATTGGCTGCTTTGAGTAGTTTGGTGAGAGGTTCCATATAGATGAAGTGAGAGACTGTGGGACCCCGTCTTGGTCTCGAGATGGACACCCCGCAAGGGATGTCAGACCACTGAGAGCTGGAGTGTCTGTGTGCAGGAACCTTAACGTCTCGCGTCAGTGTGTCAGCATGGAAGTCTTTTTCTCCTCTGTCTGCCCTGGCAAAGACATGGTGTATATATACCCAAAAGGTACCCTCAGGGGATTCTACCTTGCTGTGTCATGTCGGCCGAGGATGACGGAAGGGATGACCCTTATACATAGTTATTATGCAGAGGATGGTAATCCTGCTGTGGTTCTGAGAATCTTTATGCATAATTAATTAGGCTAGTTTTCGGGGAAAACCACACAACATCTTATGCAGTGCTTAACTAGGTAAAAGGTCAATACCAAAACCCGATGTGTAGTGTAATGGTACGGTAAATGTAGGTGAAAGGGTAGGAGAATACTCAGGCCTATATAGGGATACCCTATGAAACATAACAGCTTTGGGGATGGTAAACAGAGGATAGTTATGTTTTATCCTAACATTGTCGTAACATATGTAAACATTGCATTAACAAAGTGTGTGCCGTTGTCAGATCTTATCCCTTCTGGAATTTCCCAGCTTGGAAACGCCACCTCATGAATCAGAAAAGTAGCAGCTGACTTAGCATCACACATGGTCCTGCTTCAATTCATCGGGAAAATGGACAAACTACAACTATAAGATACCGAAAGTTATTACACTTGTCTAGCATGTCTACAAAAACAATAAGGAGGGCTTTAAAAGGACCTTGTGGTTGTGGAATTGTAGAATTTATCACTTTCAATGTGGGATTGGGAGAAAATTGTTGGCAGACAGTACAACTGTGAAGGTACATGGTAAGCATGTCATGCAAATTGGGAACAAACCAGTCTTGTAGAATTTACGTGAGACAAATGATCTCTTGAGACATGAGCTGATAAATGCAACTGATCAAGAGCTATTATAAGTAAAGCCTGAGGCATCACTGGCTTACCTGTGGATATCTGTCTATATATTAGGTCATCCCCTGATTGGGAGCATCCTCTATCTTCCCATATCTGTTTCTCATGGGGTGGAGCAGCCTCCTGCAATTCTCGGAGGTGTAAACGCACTGTCTCAGCATAATGAGATGAGAAATTGGCTGTGCTAGGGTTAGATTCAGATTCAAGCGGCGAGGCAGTCTGAGCCACCAGAACAGGCACATGTTGTGAACCTGATTGCACAGGCAGGGTGTGCGCCCAGCTGCATCTTTAGCTGCCCAATCTGCTAGTGCATTACCTCGAGACACAACATCCTGTCCATTGTATGTGCTGTGGATTTCACATCTGTAACTGCCTGCGGTAACAAATGTACCTCTATTAGAACCTCTAGGAGATTCCTATGCATACTTCCGTCCGATCTGAGGAAACCTCTCCTATTCCATCTCATAATGCAGGAATGTACAGTGGTAGTCACATAAGCTGAATCTGAATAAATCGTGATGACGTTTTCTGCTCCTTGCTTAAGGGCCTCTATCAAGGCTATTAATTCTGCTGCTTGTGCAGAATAGTGTGCTGGTAGTGTTAACTGCTCTACTATGTGGAGTGTATCTAAAGAATCATGCTGTTCTGCTCTAACTACTGCTGTACCTTTGTGTCTTACTCCTGTATCCTGGTCAAAAGTTGAAGAACCATAAAAACAAATAGACAATGCTACCTGGTATAGGATCCTATGTTGCTTGACTAGATTCATTAGGAAGGTAAGTTGCAGAGTCTAATATAGGATTCACTGTATGACTTTGTCTACGGGCAAAGATGGTGTGTGAGTAGCTGCAGCGCGCCTACCATCTCCCTTGATGGATCGATGCTGCGACGAGCGGCTGCATGGTCTGAGACCGGTCACGGACAGCTGGTTGCTGGACGCCTTGCTACAGGCATAGTCTGTCTTCAAGAGACCCATGTAGAAGGTAATCAAAAAGATCTTATAAAATACCTAGGATATAGTATTGTAAGAGCTATGACCCAAGGTACCCGTACACGGGGGTAGCACTTTTAGCCCGTAATAAGGCTATACAGTTTCCCCTAGTCCAGGCAGATACATCTGGGCGCTGGGTTATTGCTAGGCTTCCCTAACTTTACAATATGCTCCCTTTATGGTAGCAATGTCTATGATCCCTCTTTATTAGTATGGCGGTCGAACGAATTATCGCACTGGCAATTACCTATAGTGATGTGTGGGAACTTTAATATTAACCTTGCTAGTGGTTGGGGACAGGGCAAACTATATGTCAGAAAGAAACCTAAAGTCTATCAAGCTATATGTAACCTTTGCCAGGTGCATGGTTTGAGCGATGCCTGGGCTAAAATGAGACCTCAAGAACATGGCTTCACATATTACTCTTCCCATCATCAGAAGCATGTGAGGCTGGATTATTTTTTTGTCTCACAGCTGATTAGACAGAAAAGCACAATCAAAAGTTTTCCCAGATATCTCTCAGATCACAATCCACTGGTATTGGAGATAGAGGGAGGGGGTGTTCAGGAAAAGCCCTCTTCTTGGACGTTTGAAAGAGCGTTGCAGGTAGATGAGGCCTATGTGGAACACGTGAGGGAGTTGATTTCGGAACTTATACATAGGAATCTAGGAACAGCATCTCTGGGTACAGTGTGGGATACGCTAAAGGCAGGGATACGGGGGGAAACAATTCAGTACTCTATTAGGAAAAATAAAATAGAAAAGGTGAGCCTTCAGTTTTTATAATTAAGCTTGGCCCAGGCTGAAAGTAAGCTAATTAACGCCCTGCAGCAGAAGGATGGCATAGAGGATGCTCGTCTAGATGTAGCATTTAATAAAGCAGCAATTGGGGAGAAATTACTGAGGAAGGCCATTGATAAAGCGGCAGTGCACCGAGAGGATATGTATGAGTGCAGTGAAAGGATTGGCCACCTACTCGCAGTTAGGACAAGGCAAGAAATCACACAGAGTGAAATTAAGGAAGTGCAGTACCCTCTGTTCGGCCTATTGTCGTATTCGAATGAAATTCGAGCTGCTTTTTGCAAATTTTACCGGGCTCTATATACAGAGGTTCAGGGGGGGGAGAGTCAGAGGGAAGAACGAATAGTGAAATATCTGGAGCAAGCTGCTGGGGTGTCTTTATCAGTAGAAGAGAGGGACCAGTTAGAACAACCATTGAGCTGGAATGAGATTGCTGTAGCCCTGTCTAGTTTACCGAAAGGGAAGGTGACCGGACCCGATCAGATCCCTACAGAATTTTACAAGGTTTTTCAGGAACAACTGAAAGAAATTATGACGACTATGTTTTTACAGATTGCAGAGGATATGAATCCACCAGCTCATGGGCTATGGTGAAGAGTATTGTCTTTCCCAAAAAAATAAACCTAGTGAGGAATTGGGATCCTATCGTCCAATAACCCTTATAAATGGGGATGTGAAAATCTATTCTAAAACCCTCGCCTCTCGTCTGTCACTGGTTATACACAAAGTCGTTTCCCCGAGACAACATGGCTTTATCCCTGGTACAGGCACCATAGAACACATTAGAAAGATCATTACGCTGTTTGATGTGAGGCAAGTATCAGGAGACCCTATGGCAGCAATCTTTTTAGAAGCTGAAAAAGCTTTTGATAGGGTCTCCTGGCAGTTTCTATGGGCCTCTATGCACTGGAAAGGGATAGGGGATCAGTTCATTGGCGCAGTGAAAGCCCTGTATAAAGAACCCGAGGCCAGAGTACTTGTAAATGGGGAACTGATGGAGGCTTTTAAAATAACGAGAGGTACCCGACTAGGGTGTCCCTGTTCACCACTGTTGTTTGCGATATACATAGACCCCTTTTTGAAATGTTTAGAGCTGGCAGCAGACATTACCCCACCATTTAAGTCGGAGCAAGCAGACAAGGTGTTGGCGTATGCCGACGACATTGCGCTAGTTACGTCACACCCTGAGAAGGCGATGAGAGCAATTGAAATGGAGGCCCAGAGATTTGTCTGGATATGCCCTGAATAGGGACAAAACACAAATAGTCACTAACGATTTTGCGTCGACTGTGGATAACAGAGTAGTTAAAAAAAAACATATCTGGGGGATGTGATAACTGCTGAAAACGATGAGGTAGTAAAGAAAAATTTAGAACCTTGTGCTGCAGAAATAAAAAAAAGCGCAAAAAAATGGATAATCTGCACTTCACATTAATTGGTAGAGTGAACATAGTCAAGATGGTATTTTTTCCAAAAATCTTGTATTTTTTAAGAGCAATCCCCCTTTTCTTTATAAATTCCTGGTTTAAAAAGTTCGAAAGCATATTTGCACAGTTCATTTGGGCGTATTCAAGACCTAGAAGATCGATTAAATACTTATTCCTACCCAGAGAGCGTGGCGGCTTGGCCCTATCGAACCTAAAATTATACTGGTGGGCGGCCTCTATAGTGCAATATGCAGCACTTCTGAATGTGGATCCTGGGACGGGATTAGTCAGTTATAGCTCCCCTTATGAACATGCAATTGGACATGATGTAAGAGGCTGTCTATGGTGTCAACTTGATTATCGATACTATAAAAAGGTGCGCTTTAAGACATTGCTTACGGCTTTTAAAGTATGGTCTTCTGTCCGGCGCTTGATAGGACTTGGGAAAATAAATTATTATACGCCCTTGTATCACAAAACAAAGACCTTTCTGTTATTTTTAATGATTGCTATTTTGATAAGTGGATAAAGGCAGGTGTAACGTATATAGGCTGCCTTTTCTCCTCAGGTGGTTTAATGTCATTTGAAGAACTGAGAACGAAATTTGATTTAACCAATAGAATTTTTTTTAAATATCTACAGGTTAGAGACTTTTTGCACAGGAAGGGAGGAGGGAAGGAGAATTTTGAGAGCTGTGAATTAGTGGACAGAATAAGGCAACCTGCGGCACCTAGGATCGGGTTGTTATATGAGCTGCTGACCGAATATATGAAAGACGATTTGGGAAAATGCTCAACCAAGTGGCAAGGGACGCTAGGGATTACAGACGCAGATTTTCAAAACGCCTTTTCAAGCACCTCATCGATTTTGATGCCTGTGAACCTCCAAGCACAGCTTTATAAAACATGCTTTGAGTTATACTACACTCCGTATCAGATTGCCAAGTGGGGGAGGGGAAAGTGGTGTACTGTCCGCAGTGTGCGGTATTTAAGGCAGATCTAATACAATGTTTGCCACTTGTAATGAGCTTGGTCCGCTTATTAGATAAATAGAGGAGTTCTTAAAGAAGAAGTTGTTACTCCAAGTGAATGTAACCCCCCGTTAATTATGCTGGGTATAACTAACCTGAAAAGAAAGGAAGGAGGGGCTTTTATTTGCATTGCAATGGCAGTATACAGAATATGTATAGTCTCAGCATGGCTGGATAACACCCCCCCACATTTCATCAATGGTTAGCACGCCTGCTGAGTACATACAATCTTGAGAAAGCTATATATAAACGGCAGAGGTATAAGGCCAAAAGAAAGGGACAGAAATTTGGCAATATTTTGTCAATTGGAGGAAACAATTTGAAGGGTAATTTTATACATGCTGCGAGAACAGTCTCTATTGCTTTGTATGGTAGCACTGAGAATTCCTTTCATAATGCCCAAAGTTATAGAGATTTCATGTATGCACTTTAAAAGCTTTGCACTTTATTAATAGGCTGTTAAAAGATATAACAATGTTATGCAAATGCACTTTATGGATGGTTGATGACTAAGTTATTGTAAGATGGGATTTGAAGGTCATTAGCCTTAACTGCACTTTGACAATTTGAAGTTGCTGCTATAGACTGTGTCTTAAGTTAATGGAACCATGAAATGAAATGTGTTTAAAGATTTTATATCGTATAAGGGAAATGCATTTTATTGATACTCCATGATATTGTATGAATAAGAAACCATAGGGGTATAATAAAACCCACATGGAATTTGTTTGGACAAACAGTGGGAAGGGTGGGGGGGTATGGGCACGGGGACTTATTAAAAAATGTGGGAGGGAGAGAGAAAATGCCCTGTTTTTCTTTTTCTCACTCAATAAAAATATTTTAAAAATTAAAGGATTCACTGTATGACACTTCACAACCTTCAAAGATGGCAGTGACAGTATCACCTCTGTGTAGTCAGAGTAGTCTTAGGGGCATATGTACAAGCCCCTATCGCCATCACAACGTCACTTTTATCGACCTTGTCGTGGCGATAGGGGCTTAGCCTTATTTACAAGGCAGTTTTAAGCCACTTAATGTGGCTTAACGCTGCCTTGTAAATAAGGCCTCCTTTCACGCTATGGTTAGCGTGAAAGGGGCGGGCAGTGGGTGTTGCGGTGGGCGTTCCACCGCAACACCTATTGATTTTGACGCTGCCCCCTATGTACAAGGGCAGCGTACATAGGAGGCAGTACCAAAATTAAGACCAGGTAAGCCTGGTCTTAAATTGGTGAAACGAGGAGAAATGCATTATTTCCCCTCGTTTTTGCTTTTTCCATGTGTGCTGGCTTGTGCAGCACACATAGAAAAAGCAAAATGTCATTGATTGATTATGTACAGGAAGGTCCCCCTTGCTGTACATAAACAATCTTTTTTTTTTTAAATGCCATTTTGTGACTTTCATGTGTGCTGCATTAAGCAGCACACATGAAAGTGACAAAATGGCACTTCAGGATTGTTTATGTGCAGGAAAGGACACCTTCCTACACATAAACAATCCTCCCCTGTACACAGAAACCCTTGCACTATGGTGCAAGGGTTCCTGCGTTGGCACTACACCGCCATCACAGGGGGAAACGCAAGGCTGCACCATATCGTTGTAAATATGGTGCAGCCTTGTGTTTCAGAAGTGGTGGAGTGAGGTGTTAAGCCATGACGGCTAACGCCTCACTCCGCCACTTCTATTGAACATATCCACCTTAGTCTTCTGATGATAGCAAACACTGCATGCTCTGCATAGAGCATTGAAGGTGCCCCCATAACAATAGGGGTGATAGTCTGCACTGCAAAAGCTTCAGTGGCAAGAGCTTGCTAGCAATGATAATTTCCTCTCATCACTGAAATCAACAGGCCACTAAAATATGCAATAGGTTTGTGTCCTAAAGGATATTTCTGCGCAAGGACGTCCGTCATCACTTGACCATTGCAATGGCAAAATGGATAAAACTCCTTAGTATAATCAGAAGTTCCCAAAACAGGAGCATTTGCTATCTCAGTGTTCAATTTCTGAAAGTCTCCCTCATCTCTGGTGTCCATGTTATCTCGTCATCAAACAGTTAACCATCCAGTAATTCCTTTACCATTTTACATAGCTCAATGAATATGACACATGCCCATAAAACAAAGTTATGGTCTCTGGATATCAGAGAGCCATAGGTTGGTTTTACCTGTAAGGCCTCTATTTGCAATGTTAACTCAGTTGAAGGCATCCAAGAATCTTGCCCTTGTCGCCGGAAAAGGAATTCTTTATGTAACTGGACCTCCTTTCCCAGTAACTCTGTTGTCTCTGCTCTGATTGTATACACTGCTGTGGTGAATGCCTCCACATCAGCAGGTCATACTCTGATTTGATTTCCAGTAGAGGAATCTACTGTTACTGCCATAATCCTGTAAGGTGAAATTCTAGGGGTAGAACAAACCATGGTACCATCAGACTTAAAATTAATGATCATATTTAACTTTGGCCATAAGATCTCTTCCTAATAAATTAGCTGGGACAGATGGAGAAAACAGAAACCAGCCATTAATGTATCTTCCACCTACTTCCATCACTACTGGTTTAGTAAATGGAACGCTCATTACTTCCCCAGAGAATTATCCTTGTGTGTCCATTGGCCTGTTAGAAATTGGAAGGCCTCCCTCTCTAATACAAGATTGAGTTGCTCTTGTATCTATGGGTAATACATACATTTTGTTATTGATAGTTACCGTCACAGTGGGTTCCCCATCTGGCCTGTGTGTCACTGACAATACTAGACACATGGAAATACTCTGTGGGCACCCTCATTGTGCACATCCTCCCACATAATTTGTCTGGAAAGGATTTACTCCTCTCACAATTACACCTCCCTGTCCACTTTGAGGTAGAGTCACCATTGGGGGTGCTTGATAACTTTGCTGTGGCAGCACTTGTTGTGCTTTAGACATTACTGATTGCTGTACATTTTGTGGTGGTGTTTGAGGCACACATACTATTTGTGGGTTTGACTGTGGCTATACTGCTGTATTCCCTGACTGATTGTAAACTCCTGTTCATTCATCTCTTAGTTCTGCAATCTCTGAAAAAATGTCCAAATCTGTGACAGTAATGACATACTTGATCCATCCTTTGGGGACTTATCCTGCCTCTTCCTATTCCTCCTCGTCCTCCTCTACTACTACCTTGTGCCCTTACTTTATCCTGCTGTTGTGGGTCCTGTTGTTGGGTGGTCCTTTGGACCGATCGACAGACATTGCTGTCATCTGAGTGGTGGCTACTAATACAGCTTCTTCCATTGCTCCTTTCGTTGCCTACCTTTGCTGCACTAACATGGCTGCTGCTTTCCCTGTCACTTCCTGCTTGTTTCTCTCTTTCTCCTGCTTTTTCTTACAAAAATGAATCATATGTCACTGTATTTCTGTCCAAGGCTTAGCTTCCAATGCCACTATGTTATCAAGATTATCCTGTACATCAGAGGGTAACCCTTTCTTTACTACGTTGTAAAATAACACAGTATTTCCTCCTATTATTTCCAAACATAACCTACTTCTTGAGTCCATTTTTCTTTCATTCTACTGAGAAACTGGGCAGGGTCCTCATTTGGCTGCATTGATTGAGCCATGAGGGACCCAATATCTGGCCTGTCGGGATACATTTTTGCTCAGCTAATCCCAAACTACTGTCTTAACTAAGCAAGCTAAATGGATATCCATCATATCTACTCCCAGTGAGGGTAACATTTCTCACTCCATCTTTCTGAAAAACAGTGTCAGTTTCATCTCCTATAAGAGTGCTAAGCAAACTCTTTTTGTCTCCTACTGCCAAGGGGATGCCTGCAGTTTGCTTTTCAAAAGCTCTAATCCATTTCCCTGCTCCCTCTGTAAGCAGCGGTAACAATTTCTTAAGAATCTCTTTGTCCATCTGTGGCCAAGGATCATAATGGGGTGCCCCAGGTCCTTTGTGTATCAAGGGCATCTGATATATGGGACTGGCAGAATGTTGGGGATTGTGCTGCTTGGCATATTTTTGCTACACACGCAAATATCTCTGCATGTAGGGATAACCCCAGTCTGGATCTCCCTCCCGATAAAGAATTCAGTACTTAGTATTTGCCATGTTACATGGACCAAAGGACCCTACTTGAGGCCATGGACTCATCTGTGGAGCTAACCCTTCAGTCCATGCTGCTAAATGATCCACATATTGCACAACACTGTGCCAAGTATTCTGTCCTTCAGCAACTATCTCACTAGGAGTGAGATCTGCGTTGTGCAAAATGATTGAACACTCATCTGCTGCATTGGCCTATCATGTAGTGTCAATCCTTCCATAGTATCGCAAGATCCCTATCCTGGGGTCTGGCTGGCCATGTGTTACCTGAAATCGCAACTGCTCAAGCTCTGTTGCTCAGGGTTTCTTAGCTTTAGAGAACATATCCTGCTCTCCTTCTATAGTGTCAATGTGATTAGGGAATCCCCTTGCACCCTTTGTGTGATGTGATCTAAATCGATAAGGAGTCTAACTTGAGTGCTAATATCATAGGTGGAGTGCCTAGCTTTTGGGCAGTTAAGTATTTCACCCATGTTATCTGAACGCCTATATATGGACTCTATTCTATTTGACACCCTCCCAAAACTTCCCTGAACTTGTCCTGAAAGGTTATCACAATATCTTTCTCTCCTCACTTGTCTCCCATTTCTCTTACCCTCACTTTGTGACAACCATTCCTGAACACTCTCTGGTGAAACTATTACGTTCCCTTTCTCCTTCTTCCACGGTGGTAGATTATCTTCAGTCCTATTTCTTTCTTGGGATACTGGCCTTCGAACCATACTAGCAGCCCTATCTACATATTCACTCCATCTAGAATCATCTGCACCCCTTCACTGTGGGGTAGACATTCGTTCTCTAACTACCCTTCCCATGGTGTCTCTTTTCTGTAATAAATGTGATGTAACTGATGAAACGTGACTGGTCATCACTGTGTCCTGGACTCTGCTCTTCATTTCTTTTTTTTTAAAACTGTTTTTATTTATATTTAGAGGAACAAAAAAGTAAAAGACAACAAAACAAGAAGCAACAGATATACCCCATACTTTCTTTGCGTATGAAATCAATCAAAATTGCAATTGGTGGGATCATGGAGTAAATAACATTGCACTTCACTATATCCAGGTCACTCCCCCGGTTCTCGCCCTCATGGTAACTATTACACCCCTCCCGCAAGGGATTCCTGTTCCAAGACTCCGGGCTCCACATCCACCCTTTCCCGTGAAATCAGTTGCATAATGTCTGTGTCCCCATCATCGAGCTCTAGCCCATAATATCGCAACCATGGTTGCCAAATCTTCCGAAATTTCTTGGGGCACCCCCTTGCCTGGTATACTGTCCTTTCTGCCCCCATGTACATATCCATGCCAGCCCTCCAGTCTTTCATAGTTGGGGGGGGTCTCTGCTCTTCATTTCTATCCTCCTGGTGAGAGGCTGAAACTATATGTAGGATGGACTGTGTTAACATGAAAACTGAGAGTCACCCACCTTTACTTGCTGTCTGGGAGTGCTCATATGTCTTGGCTTTGACATTTGTTGGGCGACATTAGGGAGTTCTTTTGGGGAATGTGAAGGGGTCTCAACTTCAGGGTTCTCATATCCCACTGCAACTTCTTTTAGCTGCATCAGTGGATATATATCAGGTCCCTTGACTCATAGGGTTATATGGAATTGGGGGAGCGAACAGGATACTAGGGGTATCAACTTTTCAGGAATCCTTAGACATCTCACAAAAGACTCGCCATAAAGCTAAGGTGGCTTCTGAGTTCTTTAGTTTGGCTCCTTCACATTTACTATTAAGACGCGTAACAATATGTTCTAATATTTTATCATCAAATGTCCCTTCCTTTGGCCAGGGATATGCATATTTCTGAGTGGTTTTAGTCCATTCTAAACAATATTTTTGAAATTTCCTCTGTCCATTTGGAAAGGTAATTTGTATATGCGGTGCAGGAGTTTCCATAATTTCTCGTATTTCTAATCTTACTATTTAACTTTTTATCTGTCTGGTCAATATTACTTTTTCTTTAAAAATATCACACTAGTCCTGATAAACAAGAAAGTCTGTCGATGCGTTCAAAACAATCATATATAAAACATTATGCATCACGGGGGCGTGGCCGAGCCGGCGACTACGATGGCCGTCTGACTCGAGAGCTCCGGGGCTATCGCGGACTAACTTCCGCCCGCCTGCACTGATATGCAGTGAAACGAGCCCCCGATGCGTTGCGGGAGGGCCCGGGGATGCGGACTATTGCCTGCCCCAACAATGACATCTTGGGGTGACTGGGAAGCTGAGAGCCGGCCGCTGCGTGTCTGAGCCCGACGCTGCCCTCGGAGTCCCCGAGTCGACAGGGGACTCGGGGGAGCCTGAGGGCGGGGCTCAGTGTGTACTGCGGCGCCGGGGAAATCCGTGTTTGCGCTGCTTTGCCGGCGGCTGGACTACCCACGGTGGGACCCCAGCGGACCTGTGGTTACCGTCATGACTGTCGCCCTGCGTGCGGCGCGGATGTGAGGCAGCTGGAAGACATCGGGAGCAGTGAATTCCAACGGAGCCCGGCTGCAGTGAGGGCACACGCTGCGCTGAGCTGGCTGTAACCCACAATTCCAGAGTGCAGTTTCCCCCTGTGATGCAATGAGTCACCCACAGTTGCAGCTCCCTGGTGCCTGGGTAACTCTCCCCCAATTTTTATGAGCCAAATAATCCACAACACCGGAGCGGCCTTGAATGCACAGGCGCACCATATTCACCTGCTAAAAGGCGGATTTACCCGTTATTGGCCTGACCGCATGGAACTGGTGGCATGTCCTGCGCGCACCGGTGTCATTAGCCAAGTGTGGTTGCGGCCTTCAAAATCCTTCACCAGGGCTTATCGCCCCCGGGCATTGTGACCTAGATGACTGCACTCTGGACCTGCCAACTGTGATTAAAGCCAATTGGCGATCATAAAACAGGTGCAACTTCTCCCCTTGGGCCCCTGCCCCGCCTCTAGGACTGCACAATGGGCCGCACAGACCCCAAACAACGACAACTGTCCTTTGACGGCGGAAAGACCCCCAGGCGGGACGAGACTAACGGCGCTACCGCTCCAGAGCAGAACCAGCTAGAAGGCGCGGCAGCCATTATGGCCGAACTCAAGGCGGGCTTTCAATCTATCGACGCCCGCTTAGACACTCTCACTAACCGCCTTGATGACATAAATGGTCGTCTGGAAGCACAAGACACCCGGACAGACAGAGCAGAACACCGAATCTCGGAGCTAGAAGACGCTCATCCTTCTATGCAGAAAAGACTAGACAGAGCTGAGGGCCTGCTGAAACAGCTAGCAACAAAAGCCGAGGATTTGGAGGCACGTTCGCGCAGGAACAACCTGCGTGTATCCGGAATTGCAGAATCGACTAACACGGGCCCCATGCCCAGATTCATCGAATCCCTCCTGGAAGATCTGTTTGGCAGGGAATCCTTCTCGGCCACATTTGCGGTGGAACGGGCACATCGGTCGCTGGGTCCCCACCTGGGACGGCCCCAAGGATCATTATCGCTAAACTCCTAAACTATAACGACCGCAACACTGCGCTCCGGCTGTCCAGAGAGCGAGGCTCGCTCTCATATCAGGGCTCAAATATTTCACTGTTCCCGGACTTCACCCCTCTAGTGCAAGACGCCCGCCGTAAATACACCGACGTGAAACGCATGCTTCAGAAAGCAAATGTTCGGTACACTATGTTGTATCCGGCTAGGCTCAGGGTACAGATAGGGACTAAATCACATGTCTTCGACACGCTAGATGCAGTTGCCAAGTTCTGGAAAAATCACCAGCAATAGCTACAGCGACAGGATAAAGAAGGTCATTCAAGCCCGGACTCTTGAACTGATATTCGATAAAGAGCCGCATTCCGGAACGATCAGCAGCACGGACTAATTTATGATGCTGGGCATGGTGCAACTGTGCGGTGATATACAAGTAGGTGTACTGGTGTCGAACTTGGGGTCCTCCATTTTTTTTTTCTTCGTATCAAGATGCTTGGTTCGGCACTTGAAGCCAGTCGCCAGGCGGGTTGGACACACTTTTGGCAATGACTATCCGGCAACATGATGGCTCCTGCGGAGCGTTGCTATCCCCCCCCCAGGATAAGTTCCTGCCTTTCCTCCCTCCCACTCCCCCTTTCCCGTCCTTCTTCCCCTCCCCTTTGTTCTCTGTATCCAAGTTGGGATTCACCGGGTGCTGCTTCTTTGTGTATCCGATAGGGGTGGTGGGGGGGAATTGAAATGGGCTGTTTGTTTTAGTTTGGCTTTTATTAGTTGTTTGCGTTATCAGGAGCGTATTACTCAGTACAGTATAGTTGGGTACAGCACGTGCATCTCACAGACTATTGATGATAGATGAGTACTAGGGATTTACACAGCAATAGTTTGCGCCTCAGATGCTTATCCTGGAATGTGCGGGGCCTTTCATGCCCCAAAAAGGGCAGACAGGTAACGGCTTACTTGGCGAGGCACTCCATTCAAGTCGCTTTCTTACAGGAAACACACTATGCACCATTACCAACCCACGGGTTCGCAGCGTCATGGGGACAGAATCGCTTTTTTTCCTGCTATAGTTCCTATTCTTGTGGGGTGTGCATCTTAATTCACCGCTCCCTTCCCTTTCAGACTTTATCAGTGGTGACGGACCCTGAGGGCAGGTTCCTCTTAGTTCATGGATTGCTCGGGGGTGTGCCAGTACTGTTAGTTAACATATATGCCCCAAACATCGATACACCTGATTTTTTTTCCACAATCTCTTCTCACATTGACAGGTTCAACACTGACACTATATTAATGGGTGGAGACTTCAACCTCACATTAGACCCCACCACTGACACCACTGGACCTGGTCGTGTCACGAAACCACACGCCACCAATGACCTCCTCTCCCTGCTGCGCACAGATCTGTTGGCAGACCCCTGGTGCATTAACTACCCGGGCTCCCAAAACTATTCCTTTTACTCCGCCCCACACAGCACTTGGTCTTGGATAGACCACTGGTATCTCACGCCACAGCTTCTCTTAGATGTACAGAAAGTTGAATACTTACCCCGCACTATCTCTGATCATGCCCCGGTCCTACTAGATGTTGGTTTCCCTACAATTCCCACGCAACGGCCTTTATGGCGATTCCCGGCTAATGCTTTACTGGACTCAGTGTTCCGCTCTAAAGTGGGAGATGCTATTACAGAATTTCTTCGAATTAAATAATGGCACTGTTGAATCACAGCTTGTACTTTGGGACGCTTTTAAGGCCTTTATCTGTGGGGTTTGCATCTCAAAGCAGGCGGGTGTGTTAAGCTCTATCCGTAACGAATTGGGAAAGATAGAGGGTAAACTAAAAGACATCGACTGTGCCTTACAGACTTCCCCGTCCTCGACATCTCTCCGCGATCGCTCCCAGTTAATGATCGAATTTAATGATGCGGCAGCCCGAGAGGTCAAATATACGGGAAAATATGCCAGGGCCTGGGTGTACGGTGAGGGGGAAAGACCCGGCAGAACACTCGCACAGCTACTTAGACCACAGTATCAATCGACGTTTGTGACCCAATTAGACACAGATGCAGGTGCATCGCTCACGAAGGGGTCGGATATTACTGCAGCCTTTCTAGATTACTACACCAAATTATACCAAACGCGATGCCCACCCTCGGGTCAGGCTCTGACGGATTATATACAAGAGATAGCTATGGTCTGGCTGGAGGAGGGACAGCGGGAGTTCCTAGCCTCCCCAATAGACACAGACGAAATCAAACAGGCAATCAAAGATCTGACTAGCAGTCGTGCCCCGGGCTCTGACGTGCTCTCTGGTGACTTTTATAAAGCCTATCAAAACGAACTCGCTCCTTATCTTTTGGAAGTCTACGACGAGGCCCTGCAGAGCGGATCGCTCTCCCCTACAATGCGCGAAGCCATTGTCACGCTACTGCTCAAACCGGATAAGCCCCCCCACAAATGTCAATCCTATAGGCCACTGTCCCTCCTTAATCATGATTATAAAATTCTTGCTAAGGTACTAGCTACCCGACTGGCTTTGCTGGTCAACACCGCCCTATGCCCTTTCCAGGCCGGGTTCATTCCGGGGAGGTCTACAACGCTTAATCTTCGCCCTTCTTCTCAGTGATAAATCAAATGGAACCTACTCTGCTGGCGGCAGCAGTAATGTTGGATGCTGAGAAGGCCTTTGACTCCCTGGAGTGGTCTTTTTTGTACGCTGTTATGCAGAAGTTGGGCATCCCAGTGGGCTTCTTAAATCTAGTCCGCTTATTATATTCCAACTCGGTTGCTCGACTAAAACTCAATGGCACAATTACATCCCAATTTCCTCTAACACGGGGCACCCGGCAGGGGTGCCCGCTGTCACCCCTGCTATTTATAATAGCTATGGACCCACTGGCTCGCCATATTCAAGAGCGACACTTACATCGCGGTCTGCAGTTGCATACAGGTCCACTCGTCGCATCATTCTACGCTGATGATGTGATGCTATTCGTACATAAACCGGCAGATAATCTGTCCCCGCTTTTACGAGAGGTGGTCCGCTTCGGAGTTCACTCGGGCTTGATCATCAACTGGACTAAGTCTGAAATATTCCCACTGACTCCTGCGACTGCCCCGAGTGCCCTAGAATTCCCCCTGAGTTGGTGTACTGAGCCACCTAAATATCTGGGCATCTATCTGCACTGTAGTGCCCCAGAGGTTGTCCGTCTAAATTACGGCCCCGCAATAGACCGGCTCGAGACATAAATCAATAAATGGACAAAACTCCCGCTTTCCATCGCGGGCAGGATTGCTATCATTAAAATGGTGGTACTACAGCGGTTTTTATATCTTATTTTAAATATCCCCATCCCTCTAACTCTGTCCTTCTTTAATACACTCCGATCCCTTTTGATACGACTGGTTTGGGCGGGTAAGCAGCCACGGGTGAACTGGGCTACGCTGACCATGCCATTTGAACGGCGAGGTTTCGGGGTCCCTGACTTCTATTTATATTATCTGGTGGCCCAAGTCCACTTTACGTATTACTGGTTTCACCCAGACACCTGGCTTCAATATCTTAAACCCGATGGCTCGCAGATATATCCCCGCTCCTTATCCACGCTGCTGCCCTTAGGCCTCCCACGCTGCCCTACAGAAATTCAAACAGTCCCCACGACTTGTTGGGCGTGGTCTAAACTTCGGAGGTATCTGTAGTACAAGTCCTTATACTCACCACACATACCTTTGGTTGACAATCCATTGATACCCCCCGCTACGGAGGCACTAACCAAACGGACATTGCAAGCACACAGACTTACAAAACTGGGAGACCTGTTTCACGACTCTAGGCCCTGCTCGACTGCTGAATTAGCCTCGCGTGGTACCGTGACATATATGGACAGCTTCCTACTTCACAGAACACGTAGTTCTTTGTTAAAGACCCTCCAGGAGGCCTTGATAGAACCGGTGAAATTTCCCCACCTCACGCTTCTCATAACCTCACCTGAAAGTGCTCACTTGGTGTCCCGCCTCTACCACTTATCGCTCTCCCTATGCCCACCTGTGGGTGCTAAAGCGCGCATGGCCTGGGAACGGGATTGCGGCATCACTATCACCGATGACATATGGCACTACTGCTGATCACAGACACGCTACATCTCTGGAAACTATAGGCATAAGCTGCTACATTTTAAATATCTACATAGGGCTTATGTCACTTCTAAACTGCTCGCTAAAATGAACTCCACAATATCCAACGCATGTGGGAGATGTGGTGCTCCAGAGGCTGATTTTTCGCACCTAGCGTGGCATTGCACGTCAGTGAACACATACTGGGGCGAAATATTCCGACAATTGTCCATTATGGTAGAACAGCCTATACCTCCCAGCCCGCTGACAGCCCTTTTGGGGAACGTTAAGCCATTGAAGAGAAGCGTTAGAAGATTCTCGGCAATGGCTCTATTGGTGGCTAAGCGTCAGGTGTCCTTACATTGGGGTGGAATGCAGACACCGTCGGTGCGGGCATGGATTCGAGATCTCACTTACTGCGATACCATGAACGACACATACGCCACACTTCTGCCTGTCACTTCCCGTGACATTTGGCAACCACTCAAAAGCTATCTACAAACTTACTCTATTGCCGACGACTGAAGCGGGTATTCCCACATGTGGGTGGTATGCCAATCGCACCAGGGCCAGGCAATAGCCACAGCTTTGTTGGACGCATAATATGCATAAATATCCTGAGTGCACAACAGTAAGAATATCATGATTGTATATTGAGATGTATGTGAGGGTACTTATTGTTAGAGTACTTTTCGTTTTAATCGCTGCTCCTTTGTAATTGTTTTTCTTTTTATGTTATATTGAATGTATGAGATTGTTATCTACCTGACATGACACTGTGCCTGGCCCGGCAATTTGCGAGCCACAGCCATGTTGAATTCTAACTTGGTTGTAATGTCTCTTTGAAAAATGCAATAAAAAAAAAATAAAAAAAAAATAAAGCATTATGCATCACAATAACATTATGCAACAACAACATCACTCTGTGGCCACACTGTCATTCACTCACGTGCAATCACCATCAACATTTTTAAAACACTTCAACTACTTCTAAATGTGAATCACTATTGTTCTACTCTACGTGGTAATTGCAGCCATTGGCCACTTCACTAAGCGCTACAAACCTGGTGCCTCATAGACCATGGAATGAATTCTGGACATTAGGCCCAGGTGGCAATTCGAGTGTTCAGATAGTACCTAGAGGTAAAGTTTAGCAACATCAGCCTTTCAGCTGTCCCTCTATGTCAAATATTGGAACACATATTGGGAACCCAACTTCAAATCACCCACATTGACCACTTCCAACTTTATAGTTGGATAAACATGTTAACTGACTAAATAGCGCCTTCAACCTAATATTGTGCAACACATGTACACAGTCTTGCATGTGATTCCCTTATCTCTCTTATATCCTTAGATCTACATCTATATTTACCATTGCTAAAAGAGACATGTCATACAATATTCACAAAAACATGGAACGTAGTCCGCATTGTCTTCACCTTAAAGTTGGCAATCCCCGAATCCTACCCATCCCCCATTAATAGGCAGAACTTTGGAGAACACAGTGTTTGCTCACCTTATCAAAGGTGTGCTAAGATCTATGCAACAGGGGCAGGCATTGCTCCGGTGGCAGGAGTCGGTTGAGGGCAAAAGGGACCCCTAGGCTGGCTCGTCAAATGTTGCAGGACAACTTTAAGCGATTTCTGTTTTGAGATGGCAAATATCACCTCCTCAATTCTGATAGGGGATTTGAGAGACTCGGCCTGGACTTGTGTTATTTTAGAGGTAACCGCTTCTTGAACATAACGGGCCGGGGCATCTGGGGGGAGGTATTGCGCCTCATATAGCTTCGCGTCGTATTGGCGAAATGTACCAGTGATCTGCTGATCTGTGGTCTGTTTCTCTCCCATCGGGGTCCCCACCGATGTGATCCCAGATGTTTGTCTCTGTATTCTAAGCCTATTGGTTAGTAGTCTCCCGGACCTGTCCCCCAAGGTGTAGAAGGTGTGGTGAAGTCTGAGCGCTGCCTACTCTTCCCTGTCCAGGTCTAGGCTAGACAGTTGGGCTCGTGCAGCCTCGAGCTGCCACTAGATATGGGGGGCGCCCTTCTGTTGATGTATGCGCTCTAGCTCCTGTACCTGTTGTGTCAGGAGGTCCCTCTTGTTTCTGTGGATTTTATTCCATGTCCAGATCATCAGAAGCCACCCGCTTGGAGAATATGAAGGAGTACTCTTTCTTTTCCTTGCAGGAGATTGTGAAGCTGACATAGCTGCCAAGGTTTCAGATTGTATGTGTGACATTTTCATAATTTCAGTGCAATTGTAAGTGACATTTCAATGACTATGAGTGACACTTTCTTGCAATCAAAATCATCTGGAGAGGTGAAGAAACAACCATCAACACTTTTCACAATTGGCTCAACACACGCAGTGAATACCTGAAATTCACATGTGAATATAGTAAAAACAAAGACAACAGTTCCTGTGCACACACAAAACAGTAAATACAGCATCAAGGTAAACGCTATTTCAGAAATGATGACAGTATGTTCTTGCTTGGGGTGTCGATTTATTAGGGTACCACTTCACAGGCCAGCCAACACGTGTTTCGTCATTGGGTGTGTAACCCTAGACTTCTTCAGGGCTCAGGTGGAGTAAAGCAGGTCTTCAGACCTCTCGGCTGGTGATACTTCCGACCCAGTGGGTCCTAATATTCAGTCTGATGCGTGAGTTTTCTTTTTCTCTTTTCCCAAAACTTCGGTAAATCTCATAAGTAAGGTAATAATGTCTACACTTCTGTCGCTGGTTCTGGCTGTGTATGCCAACACTTATCAGTATCAGTATGCCTCTTAGGCAAGACAAGAGTAACGCGGCGCCATCCGCCGTGTAAAGAGCTATGGCGAGTACGTCCTGAAGCTCCTCACACCGTCACCGTGTTCTGCCTAAGAGGCATACTGATACTGATAAGTGTTGGCATACACAGCCAGAACCAGCGACAGAAGTGTAGACATTATTACCTTACTTATGAGATTTACCGAAGTTTTGGGAAAAGAGAAAAAGAAAACTCACGCATCAGACTGAATATTAGGACCCACTGGGTCGGAAGTATCACCAGCCGAGAGGTCTGAAGACCTGCTTTACTCCACCTGAGCCCTGAAGAAGTCTAGGGTTACACACCCAATGACGAAACACGTGTTGGCTGGCCTGTGAAGTGGTACCCTAATAAATCGACACCCCAAGCAAGAACATACTGTCATCATTTCTGAAATAACGTTTACCTTGATGCTGTATTTACTGTTTTGTGTGTGCACAGGAACTGTTGTCATAGTAAGACGGACTTTTGTCCTCAATTGAGGGTTTTGGGGTTTTTTCCTCACTTGTTGCACCACAATATTCTTATTTCCTCCATTATACTCACGACACTAGGTTGGCGCCGTAACATACCCTGTGATAATTAACACCCCCTTTTCGTTCTATCATAGTAAAAACAAACTTGCTTTTCTGGATCTCTCAATCTATCCGTCAAGGGGCCACCTAGACACTGAACTGTATACCAAACCAATGGCCCGGAATGCCCTTCTTCACTATGGGAGCTACCACCCTAAATCACTCCGGGATAACCTCCCGTTTGGACAATTTTTGAGATTGCGACGCAATTGCTCCAGTATTGATAAGTACAAAGAACATGCTCAAACACTCAGAAACAATTTACTAGATCGACAGTACCCCAAGACACTGGTAAGAAGATCAGCAAAACGTGCACTCAATAACCATCGCGAGGCCTTACTCAATAACACATCTAGTAAACCACCACAAACCAGGCTCGTCTGCGTGAACACCTTTAGCACACTGTCCAAGACAGTGAAGAAGTCAATCTTGAGTAATTGGAGGATCCTCAACAAGGGCCAGCTCACACTACAGAAATCACTGTTTGCATTCAAAAGGAGCATGAACCTGCGAGACACTCTAGTACATACTAGACCCCTGCCTAAAACTAGACAAAAAACCAACACACTATGACAATTACCACCTATTCAGGGTCACTTTCCCTGCGGTTTATGTTTAGTATGCGCCCAAACACGCCCCACCAAATTTATAGACATTGGGACTGACAAACCTTGGCAATTGACACATCACACCAACTGTAATAGCGAACGGGTCATTTACCTCATAACCTGTCCTTGTGGTCTCAGGTATGTGGGAATGACCACACGCAAAATAAGCATACTGATACAAGAACATAAGAGCACCATCCGGTGCGCTAAACAGAATACCCGATTGACGAAACACTTCTTAGATTCACAACACCAGGCAGATTCTTTGACTTGGACGGACATTGACAAACCCAACTTTACTGCCACTACACCTAACCTCACACTCAAACTTCTGCGCATTGAACAGCGATGGGTGTTTAGGCTGGGCACGTCCAGGGTGGGACTCAATGATGAGATCCCTTGGCTGTCATTCTCATGACCACCACCCCACAGTCCTTAGGCTGCACACCGCACCCATCAGGTGCGTTATCTTGTTGAGGATGTACACCTAGCTTCTGAAGTACAGCTCATGGTTTTTTTATGATCCTCCTGTACTATTCAGTCTGCATTGGCCATTCATTTGACCACACTAGGAACTACATCTGTGTCACCATTGGCCCTCTTTGTACCCATTTAGGTCGTGTTGACGGCCATATACTTTTGCCTTTGACTGCTCACCTGCAGTCCATGTTCATATTTTGATCATCAATCACTGGTCGTACACTCCTGTTGTTGCTATTATACGGGCTTGAGATTGTCGGTCTCCACGGCATTCCATTCGCTGTACGAATATATTTAACAATTCTGTCATCATTTACAGCCTCCGCCCTTCTTGCACTTTCACGCATATAGTTTCACCACTGATCCAGCGGGTTACTAGCAACAAGCATTCATACACAAAATACTCACCTGGGCCCATTCATTCACACTAACTAATAAACACCGCTGGTGGGAATCAGTTGTACTCTTTATCAAACTCCCTGCTACCAATTACCTTTCCTGATTGAAGAGTAATGACTTACCAATGGACCTTTGATAATTGGGGATAAAAATGAGATCGTACAAATGCAATTTCATAAACCACCTGAAATAACCACTGACTCAGGAAGTTTTAAAATGTTTATCTAAATTATTTAGCAGAGTAATATACAAGCCACACGGCACTTAATCACATATCAAGGAGGAAATACACTATAATCTCACCTATTAATCACAATGACGGTCCCTCAGAAAAGAGAAGATAGAGACAGCAGTACAACTAAAGATTATGCATTTATAGTTACCTAAAGGTGTGAAAACCAAATGGCCAAGGAGTTGGAAGAGGGTCTCCAAGAAAGGATGAAGACCAAGACCTCCGGACCAGGTTCAAGATAGGAAAGGTGACCTCTCTATCAACGACGCCTGCGTCGTTCCCCTCTCTGACACTTCGTTCCTCCTCGATTCTTCCGTGTCTTCTTTCTAATGGAATCCACCGCCCCCACCTCAGGACCTCTCTGGACAGCGGTTCAGTCTGCAATCGATCAGCTCGTTGAGCACCCAAAGCCCGATCTAACTAATTAGCTAATTCTATATCTATTATACCCTTCTACACCCAGGTACCTCCCATTAATGTTTCAAAATTATGGGCCCACTCCTTCTGATTGGACAGGGACAGGGGGTTGATCCTCACACCATGACAATTTAGTTCAATTTCTTTAAGCCCATTGTTTTAAAATACCGCCCTCACAATTAATACATTTGCTTTATTTCCCACCCGTCTCACGACAAATTTAATATAAAGTGTATACAATTTGTTTCAATTGGTAGGACATTTCAGATGTACAGTGAAGGTGACCAGCGGGTCATGTCCTTGGACATCTTCCAAGTTGACTTCATCGCTTTGTCTTGTTAGTTTTCAGAGCGCATGCGCAGGTTCCATGGCTCTTGAGCTGCTGTTCAGTTAACCCAGGCCCAATTTACGAACTAATAGAAATCAAAGAAGAAACATATTAAAATCAAAAATAAATGGTTTCACTGTATACCCCCTACTTCTACTCTATTCCCATTTAATTATAAATCTATCCCGCATTAGTAGCGTTAGAATACCACATTATTAATTGCAGCAACGCGAAGGCTTTAGCATGTGAGAACATAAAGCAGCCATTTTAGCAAACACTGCGCAGAAGCAAAGATTCCCTCCAAGCAAAGAAAGACGTCATACCACGTGATATGTTTGACACATGCGCAGTTGAGTTCCCGCGCTTTAGCGGCCATTTTGGATTAGACAAGGATTACTTATTAGTTTTAAACACATAGGCAAGCATCTCTCGGATAAATGTAATGTTTGCACATTATTAATAATGACATTACAAGGTTTTAGTACAAATTAATTACTACTGTGAGAAGATTGCTTACAAGCAAGTCTCATTGTGAGTCCTTGCTCCATCAATCACATCTCTGATGGCGTTTCTGAGACATCAAAACTACCCACAACCAGATGCCAACTTCTAGCATATTTCGGTTACACTTTCACTTTTACATTTTCTATTTTTATCCTCTCCTTTCAGTTTCTTGTATATTTCACTTTTCATATCTTCTAATTCAATTTCATCAAATTTCCGTTTCTTGCCCTTTCCTGTCACTCTATATGTTTCGTTCTTTCTACAACATTTGCACCATATCATTATTGACACTACTATTATTGCTATCCGTACTAAGGGTACTAATATTTGACCTATAAGTCCTTTTCCTACATTAGTAAACCAGGTACCAATTGACGCAATGCTATTTGTCAATCTTTCCCATACACTATCAACTTCCAGTGGTTTCAGTTCATTCTCAAGTTTGGTTATATTCTTTATATATGTTCCGATTTCTGCACTTTTGTCAGGAATATACGTGCAACAATGTTTCGTTTTCAATAATTTACAGACTCCGCCCTCTTTTGCTAATTTTATATCAAGAGCAAGTCGATTTTGCATAACCATAGATCTAATCGCAACCATTTCCGCATTAATCATTAGAAATCCTCCAGCAGTATCCGTTGATAAACGATCAACCACTGTAGATAATTTACATATTCTCCTTGAGTTCAAAATTACTCCCACTGAAGGTATCAATGCACCAAATATATCCCCTACAATTTCTGAAAAACTAGCTCTTTTACTACGTTTTAATTCACTATTATTTTCATTGCTCCCAGTGTTTCTTTTCACGTGGTATACCTTTGGAAAAACTATTCCAAAATAACAACTTCCATACCACCGTGCAGGAAGCCTAAAGTAAGCCTTATTCCCACACACATAATAAATTCCTGGAAAAACTGAATCTGTTCCTCCTTTTAGTCCCCAACCTCCAAGAATTAAGAAATTATGTTCACATTCACTGGTACCAATGAAAATATTGTTATAATCAGTCTTTAACCTATGAAGACAAATTTTCCCTGTCTTTACAAAATCCAGAGCCATAGCAGCTTGAGCTCTGCCAGGTGTGTAAATACCCTCTTTCTCAGCCCAAGGTGGAAGATGAGCTTTATGCTCAGACGCTTTCTTTTGAAAATTATGTCTTCTATTCTCAACTAAGTTCAAAAATATATTTTCTTCTTCCCGTAATGAACATGTTAGATTGCTTCTATGTGCATGTGTTATGTCTATCGATTTCATTGTTAAGAAAAATTCTCCCATAAATTGTGCATCTTGACTACTAAGCACTGGATTCAGATTCTTTCGAATAGGAACCTCTGAAAATATCACATCTATATTTGAATAATAATACTGAAGTATCCCTGTTCTATAAAATAAACTAGTTAGTACACTACATGATATGCCATAAGTTAAAGGCAAATGATGATATGTTAAACCTTCTGCTACTGATTCAGGTAACTTCATACAGACATAACAGTCACTAACTTCCATTGTATCTACGTACTGAAACAATAATTTAGTGAAAACATTTAAATTAGTATCGTTATCTGTTACAACGTGATGATAATCCGGTTCATCCTCTGCTTCTAATTCTACTCTATCACTTTTCAAGTTATCTATCCTTCCCTTAGTATCGTTATTATTCTTTTTGTCCATTATCATAAGGTAAGGAATTGCTACAATCACAACTAACCACACTATGAGCACCACTACCAGACTACATATGCATATAGCACAGCATCTTTTACAACATTTTCGTTTCGGTCTCCCAGTAAGTAACTCTGTCGTCAGCCATTTTTGACAAAGAAGAATTTTCTTCTTTTCTTTTTTCTTTCAAGACTTTAATTTTTCAAGGAGGTTTTACTTCTTTTTCATAGGTCAGTTCTGCATTTGTTCCTTCGTCACCACTTTCACTTGACTCTGAACTCTCGTAGTCTTTGAGGATTATATAAGTCCAATCAGGCCCCTTAAACTTATTGTTCACAAGTTTCAATCTTTTGCTTTTTCGTTTTTCAGTCCCACTTGTTTGTCCAGATAAGCTTGTTACTTCATTTACTTGTTCTGGATCTTCACTTGTTGTTACTATGTGGTATTTCACTCTTTTAATGACACCAGGCCAATGATCACCTTTTCTGACTTTCTTTGTTTGCACTGTATCTTCACCTTCTGAGTCTTTTCCAAAATTTCTTTTATTTTCAAGGTGTGGCACAAATTGATTTTCCTCGATTTCAGTTTCTTCTTCTATCTGCTCTTGTTCAGGTCTTGTTGTTGTTTCTTCAGTTGCCTGAGTGTGAGTTTCTACTAACTGACCCTGTTCAGGATTTACGTCTTCGTGCTTGATGCTTTCTTGCTCGATGTTTTCTTGGTTTTCTTCTCCCTGAACGTGTTTTACTTGTTCTAACTGGTTCTGATCAGGGCTTATTGCACTTTGTACTTCTGCAGCCTGACCGCGTTCTTCTGAACCTGTCTGTCCCTGCTCAAATTCTGTTGTTTCGTTGTCAATTTGAGCCCAATTTCCTTTCCCTATCTGGGCCTGCTCAGGTTCTCTTATTGTTTCAGTCTCCCTATCCTGAGCTGCTTCTTCTTCGTCTATCTGGTCCTCACTAATTTCCTCTAATCTAGTTCGACTTCTTGTTTTGTTGTAAACTTCTGGTATATCAACCACTGGTATCCAGTCCTGACTTGTGCTCGGTTGTTCTTCTTCAGCTTCTCCCGAATCTATCACCTGGGATTCTTCAGCTGGCCAACCTTCAGCTTCCTCAGCTATTGATGCTGACTGAGGATCTTTTCCTTCAGGAGCTGGCACCCTTTTGGTGTGGCTTACATGAATCCAATTAGGTAATCCTGCGCATTTCACTGCTGTATTCGTAACCAATACAACCTGGCAAGGTTCGCCCCACCTGGGTGATAAACACGTTTCTCTGGTGTGATGCTTCACTACCACCGAGTCTCCGGGGTTCAGATCATGCTCTTGTTCAGGCTGCCTGGAAACTGCGTCTTCCCCAACCTGGTGAGAGACAGAACGCACGAGGTCAGCCAATGCCTTGCAATAATCTAGAACCATATCATCAGTTATGTTCAGCAGTTTATTTCCAGGTATATGGGCTTGTCTCATTGCTCTTCCCATGATGATTTCATGTGGACTCAATCCTGTATTTCTATCAGGAATGCTTCTGAGTCCCATTAAGACAAGAGACAATGTATCTGGCCAATCTAACGATGTAGATGCACACATTTTTGACAATCTTGATTTTATTGTGCCATTCATTTGTTCAACCACTCCAGAAGCCTCTGGGCGGTACGCACAGTGCAATTTTTGTTCAATTTTAAATGCTTCACAGATTATTCGAATTACATCATTATTGAAGTGACTTCCTCTATCTGATTCCAAAGTTACTGGGAAACCGAACCTAGGAATGAGTTCTCGTAGCAACAGTTTTGCTACTGTAATGCTGTCATTCCTTCTAGTAGGGTAAGCCTCCACCCACCTTGAAAACAGACACACTATGACAAGTACATATTTCAGTCCTTTACATGGTGGTAACTGAATGAAATCTAACTGCAATCTTACAAAGGGACCTTCAGCCTTTCCAATTTTTCCCAACCCAATTACTGTTCTCCCTCCTGGATTATTCATTTGGCAAGTTAAACACCTCTGGCAAAGACTCTCTGCTGCAGCCCTAAACTTTGGATTGTACCAACTTTGTCTGAAAAGTCTAATCATGGCATCTCTCCCTACATGTGTGTCTCCATGATACATTCTGGCCATTTGTGAAATCAAGCAGTCGGGCATGACTGGTCTGCCATCTGAATATACCCATACATCATCATCTGTTCTTCGGGTACACCCTATTTTTATCCAAACATCTCTTTCACTCTCCTCAGCATCATCTTGTAATCTTTTCACATCATTCCATGTTTCAGGTGTTGAACATAGCATAAGTTGGCAGCTGATTCCCATCCTTTCAACTTTTTTGTTTACTGTCAATCTGTTTCTGGCACAGTGTTGAGCAACTAGGTCTGCGTATCTGTTACCGGCTACCACCCAGTCATCTCCTGATTGGTGTGCGGCACATTTCACCACTGCCAATTCTTTTGGTGATTGTATTGCCTCCAATAATTCTTTTACAAACTGCCCATTTTTGATTGGGGATCCTGAAGAAGTCATGAAATCCCTCTGCATCCACAGTTGGCCAAAATCATGCACAACCCCGTACCCATATTGACTGTCCGTAAATATGGTTACCTTTAGATTTTTCCCAATTTTGGAGGCTTTGATTAAAGCAATTAATTCAGCTACTTGTGCAGATTTGACTCCTGGTAAATAGGATGCTTGACTATTCCAGAAAGTTCACATACAGCATAAGCTGCACTCAATTTGCCATCCGCATGCCTTAGGCATGAGCCGTCCACAAACAGCTCCCTGTCTGGGTTCTTTAGGGGCATTTCCTGTATATCAGGACGAGGTTTGGTACACAACTCTGTGACCTGTAAACAGCCATGTTCTGGATCATCCTTAACTTCTTCACAATATTGATCTGGCAATAATGTAGCAGGATTTACAACTGTGCACCTAGCTATGGTCACGTTTTCAGCTCCTAGAATTATTCGCTCATATTTTGTCATCCGACTAGGTGTGAGATGCTGAGTTCTAGTTCTTGTCAACAAGATCACAACTGCATGTGGGACAAACACTTTAACAGGATATCCCATTACTATTGACTCACTTTGTTCAATGCTCATACAGGTAGCAGCAACTGATTTTAAACAGCCTGGCAATGCTGCTGCCACTGGGTCCAATGTAGCAGAAAAATATGCTATAGGACGCCTGTCTAGTCCATGTCTTTGGGTTAGCACTGAAAGTGCACAATTTTCTCTTTTATAGCGAAACAGTGTGAATTCTTTTGTATAGTCAGGCATGCCCAGGGCAGGTGCCTCACACAAAGCATTTCTTAGTTTTACAAATGCACCAGCACTTTCATCATCCCATTCAACTGGGTCTTTTGCTTTCTTTTTAGTTAACTGAATTAAAGGCTTTGCTAGTAGTGAAAATCCTATAATCCATTGTCGGCAGTATCCTACTATTCCAAGAAACATTCTCACTTCTCTTTGTGTTACTGGCATTTTCATTTGCTTGATTAATTTTATTCTATCAGACGTTATTCTTCTTTTTCCCTTTTCAATTTGGTGTCCCAAATATTTAACTGCCGTTGTACAGAACTGTACCTTCTCAGGTGACACTTTGTGTCCTTCCTCAGCCAAATGGTTGAGTATTGCAATTGAATCTGCGACACAATCGTCATGAGTTCTTGACGCTACCAATAAGTTGTCTATGTACTGCACCAGGACAGAGATCCTGGGCAGTACTAGTTTTTCTAGACACTTTTTCATAATTTGATTAAAAATGGAGGGACTTTCTGTGTACCCTTGAGGAACACGGTTCCACACATAGACATGGTTTTCGAATTTAAACGAAAACAGATATTGGCTATCTGGATGCAATGGTATTGAGAAAAATGCTTGGCACAGATCAATCACGGTAAACCATTCTGCATCCCATGGTATCTGGTATAGGATCACTGCAGGATTTGGTACTATAGGACAACAAGGTACCACAATTTTATTAATTTTCCGCAAATCCTGAACGATCCAATATTTTCCACTAGGCTTTTTCAAACCCATAATTGGCGAACTACAAGGACTACTCAGAACTTCTTTCAGTATGCCTTGTTTCACCATTCTGCCAATTTCTTCAGTAACTCCTGCTTTTACTTCTGCACTCATTTTGTACTGTCTGGTATTTGGGAAAATTGCGCCTTCTTTTACAGTGATCTTTACTGGATCTATTTTTGCCATAAGTCCTACTTCTTTCCCAGTAAAATCCCATACCTTAGAGCTCACTGTATTCCTTAATTCTTCTGGTAATTCATCTTTGGTTATCAAGGAGAACATCTCATCTACTTCCGTACCTTGTTTGGCTATCATGAACTTATAAACATGATCTTCATCCGGGGTCTGTATTGCAACACCATCTGGTGTGCAAAAAATAGTGCAATTCATTTTGCACAGTAAATCCCTGCCCAGTAAATTTACTGGACTGAAATCACACACCACAAATTGGTGCATTTCTCGGAAATTTCCTATTCTTACTTCCATGGGCTCAGTAAGGGGTGTTTTGATCTTTTGATTTGCTACACCTACAACTTGGATAGCTTCTCCAGAGAGAGGGAGGTCTGGGATGTCTGCTGTTCTCACAGTAGAACGGGTAGCACCAGTGTCCAAAAGAAAAGTGATATCATTACCTTTTACTTTCCCTTCAACATATGGACCTGACTGATCTACCGGCAAGGATGCGCCAAGTACGCACTCCTTCTCCCCCTCTCCTAGGCACCGTCATTGATAATTATAGGGATTAAATTCATCCTGTAAAAGAAACTGTGAAGTTACATATTCATTCTTACCACTTCCTCCTTGATATCCGACGTCTGTACCGTGCTTTGCTCTGCTTACATTACCCTGTATAGGGGCAGGTGGCAACTGACACTGAGGATTTACACCCTGCTGTGAGTCATTCTGCGTCTGTGGATTTAAATTATGATTTGGGCCATTATTATTTTGAATCTTTTTACATTCGTTCTTCCAATGTCCCAACTTTCCGCATCCATGACAAGGAAATTTCTTTTTAGCCTCCTCTCTACTCATTCGTCCTCTCACTTTTCCACCATTCCCTGTGTCACCATTCGTTCCAGATTCTTTTCCCTGACTATCTGTTGGATTATCCAGATTAATTCCTTGTCGTTCAGCCATTTTCACTTGAGCCCACATCACCTTTTCTTGTAGTTTCTTGTGTCTGTCTTCAATATCATCTCCACAATATTTAGCATATTTCAAAATTTCGTCAATAGGTTTTCCCTGCCAACATAACATGTGTTGCTTAATCAACTGACAAATCTCTGGTTTTAGACCATAAACAAATCGATAGACAAACTGACTCATATTTTTGTCTCCAATATCTTCAAAACCACTGTACTGCTTAAACACCTGTAATAGACGTTCGTAGTAGGCGTGTACCGATTCATTTGCCTCTTGAGTAGTCCTGTCTATTTTCACCCAATCTGTTTCTTTTGGTGGTATTTTCCCTTTCAAATAAGTTATTACCTGGTGATACTTTTTCATCACATCATTTGATGGGGCACCTGTCTTTGAATCTCTAGGATACTCTTCACTAGGCCAGTCGATTATAATTTTACAATCTGTCCATAAATCGGCAGGTACCACTATGTCAAACAAACCATCCAAATCCTTTAACAATACCTTTGAAACTTTCACAAACCTCTCAACCTGCTTGTACCATTCAATTGGTTTTTCTCTCAACTTTGGAAAATCATTTGTAAATGACAAAATATCTTGCCTGCTCCATGGGACATGAACAAAACCTCCTCCTGGAACCTCCCACATCGGGTACAGCTGTTCTACTTTTCCTGTTTCTTTCAATAAATACTCAGAAGTCGTTCTACTGTATCGTGCCTCTTCCTTTTTCTTTGTCCATCTAGTTTTCCATTTATCCAGTTCTCCCCATTTCTGTAATACTGACATTAATTCTTTCACTTGTAATTTCCTACCAGATGTATTCATATTTTCTAAATCTTTGTCAGTAAAATCTGCTCTATATGGTTTCTGTAGTACTTTTGACTTTCTTATTTCAATTCCCATTTCTGAGGCCAAATCCGTTAACTTTTCATGGAATATCTTTACATTTCTTGTTATGCTCCTACATACGAACAATAGTTCTTCTTCACTGTAGGTATTTAAACGATCCACTCCTACATTGCCTGCTATCATTTCTTCTAACTCGACTTTTAATTTATAAATGTCCAAAATCTTTGGGGGTGAACTTTGTCTGTCTATTCCTTGTGCCCATCTTTCTAAATCTTCTGGGGTTACTACTGTTGCACTCTTAGTTCCTGACGATGTTATTATATTCACATCCTTTGAGCAACCAGGTGTGACTCTTCTGGGGGTGCTATTTACGGAATCTCGAATGGGTAAATCCATTAGTGAAATCATAGATTCACAATCGCTGATATGGTCATCAATTATTACAGCTTCATGTTTAGGAATGTCCACAGGTGTAGGCATAACTAGAGGTTTCGGACAATTTATTTTGTCACCATATAAAGGGACCACGGGACCAATGGTTACAGGCATGGTCAGGGAATCAGGATGTACATTCAACTGTGTTATTTTCTGTATCAATTCTGCTCTGTTTCTGTCTACAGCCTCTCTTTCCTTATCCTGAAGTACCCTATTAACTGGTGGATTATGCAGTACTTGAGGTACCAATGGTGTTCTCAAAATTGGTGCACTTGGGGAACATCCACCCAGCCCTTCTTGGTATGGTGGAGGATTCTTTAATATTTCTTCCATAAATTCATCTTCGGATTCTCCAAACCCTGTCATGTGTCTTGTCTTTTCTTTGCATTTGCTCCCTAATGTCTCATCTGCCATGAATACTGGATACAAACCCTCGGTAAGCATTGCTCTTCTCCACTGTTTCATCTGACTTTCTCTTGTCTCATTTTGGTGTCTAGGGAAAAATCCCCTATAACCCCTATTGCTTCTGGATCTATCACGTTCAAATGCCTCTGTTTCCCACTCTTCTAGGGCTTCGTATTGCGTTAATCTTGGTCTGGGTTCTAATTCATTCATTCTTATTCTTAAATTTTGAAGAATTCTCCCATTGAAAGTACCATTCTCTGGGAAAGCTAATATTCCGTCATCCTTGGTATATTCTATCCAATTTTCTAACCAGACGCAAGTATGATAACCCCTCTCCATCATCATGAATGAGGCGGGCGTTTTTGCTGGTGGAATGATAATTCCTTCCCTAGTTTTGATTGGCTTATCCTTCTTAAAATAGTTTTAAATCTTTTGTAAAAATGACATTTTTCTCTTTTCTCCATACATTTTGGGTAAATATCTGTTTATTGAATTATATTCGGCAAAACCTAGGTATCTCCTGTCTGGACGTGTTCCTATTAAAGTCGGATCGCGTTTCCACATATAATCTACACTGTCCACTATAATTTCGACTTCTATGCTGTCAACCAATCAAATTCCAGCTAACATTTACTTTGAGCCAATCCTAGCGCAGCTTTTCTATGACGTCTGTCTGACGACCCCTCCTTTACAAGCTCGTTCCACGCCCGCTGTGTCAACCAAACCCAGCGCGGCGTTTCTGACATCAGCTTTTACTCCAACAGCTGACCCTCCCTTTACAAAAATCGTACGCAAACTTTCAACGCTTCTTATTAAAATTCAGTAACAACATAAAACATTCGCAATCGTGCCAGTTTCTCTAAATTGGAAAAGATAGATTTCTCTCAGTTCTTAGTAAAACCCTTCTGTTTACTAATATACACTACGAGTAAAACCCTTCCGTTTACTCTTCATATAAGCTTCGGAAATACCTGCTACTCCTTCAATGTTACCCTTTCTAGGTGATATAACATCAAATTTTCACCAGCGTATTCCTTTGCTGTCACTCACACGCACAGAGTCCCTAACAAGTACTGATAGCCCTGCTTAACTTTTCAGTACTATTTCTGCCTGACAGATAACCTCACTGCAGTATGGCTTCCACTTACCATCCGCTATTCAAATTCCCCAGGGATTCTAGACAACATAAAACAAAACTTTAAACAAACGGATGTTAGTTCATAGAAATAAAATTCTCATTACCCAATTAACAAAGTAAAACCATCCTCTGATAGCCAGAAAACTGATCCAGCGGGTTACTAGCAACAAGCATTCATACACAAAATACTCACCTGGGCCCATTCATTCACGCTAACTAATAAACACCGCTGGTGGGAATCAGTTGTACTCTTTATCAAACTCCCTTCTACCAATTACCTTTCCTGATTGAAGAGTAATGACTTACCAATGGACCTTTGATAATTGGGGATAAAAATGAGATCATACAAATGCAATTTCATAAACCACCTGAAATAACCACTGACTCAGGAAGTTTTAAAATGTTTATCTAAATTATTTAGCAGAGTAATATACAAGCCACACGGCACTTAATCGCATATCAAGGAGGAAATACACTATAATCTCACCTATTAATCACAATGACGGTCCCTCAGAAAAGAGACAGCAGTACAACTAAAGATTACGCATTTATAGTTACCTAAAGGTGTGAAAACCAAACCCCTTGGCCAAGGAGTTGGAAGAGGGTCTCCAAGAAAGGATGAAGACCAAGACCTCCGGACCAGGTTCAAGATAGGAAAGGTGACCTCTCTATCAACGACGCCTGCGTCGTTCCCCTCTCTGACACTTCGTTCCTCCTCGATTCTTCCGTGTCTTCTTTCTAATGGAATCCGCCGCCCCCACCTCAGGACCTCTCTGGGCAGCGGTTCAGTCTGCAATCGATCAGCTCGTTGAGCACCCAAAGCCCGATCTAACTAATTAGCTAATTCTATATCTATTATACCCTTCTACACCCAGGTACCTCCCATTAATGTTTCAAAATTATGGGCCCACTCCTTCTGATTGGACAGGGACAGGGGGTTGATCCTCACACCATGACAATTTAGTTCAATTTCTTTAAGTCCATTGTTTTAAAATACCGCCCCTCACAATTAATACATTTGCTTTATTTCCCACCCGTCTCACGACAAATTTAATATAAAGTGTATACAATTTGTTTCAATTGGTAGGACATTTCAGATGTACAGTGAAGGTGACCAGCGGGTCATGTCCTTGGACATCTTCCAAGTTGACTTCATCGCTTTGTCTTGTTAGTTTTCAGAGCGCATGCGCAGGTTCCATGGCTCTTGAGCTGCTGTTCAGTTAACCCAGGCCCAATTTACGAACTAATAGAAATCAAAGAAGAAACATATTAAAATCAAAAATAAATGTTTTCACTGTATACCCCCTACTTCTACTCTATTCCCATTTAATTTATAAATCTATCCCGCATTAGTAGCGTTAGAATACCACATTATTAATTGCAGCAACGCGAAGGCTTTAGCATGTGAGAACATAAAGCAGCCATTTTAGCAAACACTGCGCAGAAGCAAAGATTCCCTCCAAGCAAAGAACGACGTCATACCACGTGATATGGTTGACACATGCGCAGTTGAGTTCCCACGCTTTAGCGGCCATTTTGGATTAGACAAGGATTACTTATTAGTTTTAAACACATAGGCAAGCGTCTCTCGGATAAATGTAATGTTTGCACATTATTAATAATGACATTACAAGGTTTTAGTACAAATTAATTACTACTGTGAAAAGATTGCTTACAAGCAAGTCTCATTGTGAGTCCTTGCTCCATCACCACGCTATGTTAAAGCGTCGGGATTCATCGAAACTATCATTCCCGAGATTCCTCGGGTTTTGACTACAACTCCCATGACCCCTCGCGGGCGGAAGTATAGTCATATTGACCCCCGGCGCCCGGTTTTGAGTCCATCCTGCCGGGAGGACAGACGCCGTGGACCACGCTGTTCACCACTTGCGGTGAGTTTTACGCTAGCTGCCACCATGCGCTCCTCCACACAGTTTGCTGCACACGCGATCACGGTGGCATTGGTTGTTAGAAGCACCGCCGTAGATCCCTTGCCTGCCTTCAAACACAGCCTCTAAAGCGCCCACCTTAGGAGCGTTTCCAGTAAGGGTGCTCCTACTTATTCTCTTTCAAATATAGCATCTCCGCCTTTATTAGGCTCTTTTGGCGTGCTTTTAAACGCGAGGCTCATAACTGTTTTAGTTATGCATTATACTCCAAGGTTATACCTCCAGGCCATTTACAGGGAGATCCCTTGATCCCCAAACTGGGCGATTGTTCTGAGTCCTGCGCCAGCGCTGTCACAATGCAAAGGTCTACTGTTTGGTTTTCTATGCTTACCAGTGTACAGTTGCACTGGCATTCACTAACACCATACATCTGTTCCTATGCCTCTTAAGCTCTGTTTTTGAAACTTTAAAACTTTTAACTTTTCTCTTACGCCATTACCTTTTTTATTCTCAGGTTGGTGTTTGTACCTATTACTAATAGAACCGGACAGATGTGGTAACATTATTAACCGAAATAGGTAAGTGCCACGCTATTGGTCTCGGGCAATAGATCTGCAGTGAGTGAAGCCTTGTCCAAATAGGGTTTGGCATATGATGGTCAGTATTGAGTTGTCACAGTTGGAGATACACATTATCTTTTGTTTGTTTCCACTACAGGTCCCATTGGTGGATTTGACTGAACACGGAAGCGTCTGGTTCAGTATTAAGACACCATTGTTTACGTATATGTTTTCTTATATGTTCTGTTCAAATTAGATTTGCACCACTTGCACTTTAATCACCTAGCAGTAATCTGCCACTTATGATCCTGATGAAAGCCTTGACACTTCTATAGGTCACCAAGGCTGAAACATGTCGATCTTATTAATGTAGCCACCTCAAATTTGGATAGGCTCATTACACAGCTTTCTGTTTTTAATCCTGCCACAGGGGAGCTGAATAAAGTTGTTGCTACCTCTGTAGGCTGTTTTAACTCACACACGTACACTCAGCACTGCACTTTTGTTTTCCCACACACTACGCTCACATAGGGTTTTTAGGAGAACTCATGTGCCCACTCTAATACATCCCTGAGCTCCCTCCTCGTAGAGAGGAGGTTGTAGCCCATGCCAGAAGTAGGTTCTGACGCGAGGAGGCACCCCTATGATGAAGCATGACACCATTGGTGTGTGAGGAGAGTTGTCCTTTAAAAGGGATATTCTCTCTATCTCTTTGAGTTATAGTATCTTTCCTGTTCACACCTACATCCGACTGACCTTCTGGACCCATGGGTTTCTTTTGTGTGTCCTAAGTTATTAGTGGGGAGTGTACCCACGCTGGTCCTTAAACCTCCTCTAGCCCCCCCCTCTTGGTGTGTGATATGGCAGGAGAAGAGCCTTGTACCCTGTTGCCTGAGGGGAGCATGGCTACCGGCACCCACGGCGCGGCCAGAGATAAGTGAGTACACAGACTCTGAGACCCTGTGTCTTCTCTAGGTACAAGAGGTGGGAGGGCCAAGCAGTGAGTACGTGTGAGACCGGGAGATGTAAGAGCAGGGAGGCTGCAGCGTAACTCGGCATCTCTCTGCAGCACTGGTGCCAGGCTCAGGCTGCGATCCACCCCCGGGGCAATCATTTCTGTTTGCAATGCCGCCCATCTTAGTTCAGGCTGACTGTCCCTGTGGTGAGTCCTGTCTGACAGTCCTGGCAGCCGCTGCATAAACCTTACTGGTCAGTGAGTGTGAGGGATGACTCCGATGACATCCACTGCACTGTCCCTCGGCCGGGCTCGGCAATATTGAATTCATCGCAGGCGGCGGGCATCATAAGCCCCACTGTCAGCATGGGTGGCCGGGCCGATGCGAGCAGACAGCAGCGCTGAGAGAGCCGAGTACTAGTGAGCCCCCACGGCACCGCCCTTCCTCTCAAACTTCCCTCTGCGCTCTAGCAGCAGGACGTTATGTCCTCCCGGTGCCACCAGCCAATTGTTTCAAACAACCTGACGGCCCAGCCCTAAAGTCAGATTGTCTGACTCTGAGCCGCAAGTCGATGCGGAATCATCACATTGAGATACATTGTAGCACTTGAGCCTGCCAGCGGCGCCTTAGCTCAGCGGGGAGCACGCTCACACCGCAGCCACAGGTGGCCCGCTGCCACCTGCCGCACACTCGGTTCCTTTCACAGCGCTTCGCAGTGACAGCTGACAGATCATATGCAAATATGCACGACAATGCATTTCAGTGTGGTGATGCGAAGCACCACACTGAAATTCGTTATTCTAATGCCTGATGCGTGGTACTTGGCAGGACTGAGCTGATAGGGGAACAGCAGTCTTCTAAACAATAACATTTTCAGCAAAAACCTCAACCTCCTGTTCTGCTCCTATGTCGAGAAGATCTGTTGCTAACTGCGGCTCCTGCTGTCCACTTTCCTGCAATCATTCAGTTATTCAGTCTATCACTGAAGTCACTGCAGTGCTAAGAGACAGGGCCTTAGGTTTTGTTGGTGGTGGTGCAGTTTATTCAGGAGTCTTAGCCTCTTTCTGCCCAGAGGAGGGTACAGCAGGTACATCACTTTTTCTAATAAAGGATGAGGGCTTAATGCAAGTGGCGGCAACCAGCTTCTTCTCCTCTCCGCTGGCCACTTTCTTGGGGAACCATTCTTTGGGGCCATCTTCTTAGCACTAGCAGTTAGCACCAAGCACTAGGAGCAGAAGCATTTAGAAGAGGAGGACTCAGGTGTCACTATCAGCTGATTCCTTCACACACTTCTATTCACATCAATACAGTGTCTGACAATTTCTGCAGCACGTGCAAGCAAAGCAACAAAAAGAAGTCAGTTAAACATGGGCAATCAGAAGAATCTAGCCAATGTATCACAAGTGAAGTCATTATCATCCTCATCATCTCAAATGCTTAATAATAGAGTACTCAGAACATGCATAAACTATTTTTTCACATGACAACATTACACAGAAAAGGAGAGTTTATGTCCCTCCAGAGCCATGGGACCCCTATAGGAGGCAGGGGGTGCAGGGACAAAATATAATAAATACATTAAATAATTGCTCGTGCCCCACCAGGGCCCATGTGGACTCTATGGGAAGCAGCCGGAGGCAGCAAACAAATGAATGAAAACAACACTGTATTACATTCAGTCACAAGCACAAATAAATATATCAGGAAAAAAGGAACAAAAATATCATAGGCCTCTTCTATCATTGTTCCTAAGAAATGGCTTTTAAAAGTGGAATAAAGGGATTGAAGCACACACGGGCTGCACAAAATGGTGGAAGCTAGCTCACTCACCACATGGCCACAGAACAGGGAGGCATGGAAGACACACACACTAACTGGCTCCACAAAATAGTGGCCATCACATGACCAGCAAAGAATGAGGTATAGAGAACAAAGACAAAATGGCCATTGTGATCACACACACACACACACACACAGACACACACACACACACACATACATGTACACACACTGGCTACACAAAATGACAACTGCTGTATGGCCAGCAAAGAAGAGGCATGGAGGTCAAAGAACATTTGGCAGCCTAAGACAAACACACACACACTGGCTACACAAAATGGGCACCTCCTCATGGTCAGCAAAGAAAGAGACATGGAGAACAAAGAAGAAAGTTGCCCTGTCCTGCCTGCACCATCTTTCACCCCTCAGAAGAGAATCATCATGTAGCATTGCAGGGAAAGGATTTCAAAGATAATATTAGCAACAGGCACGTGCAGACAAAAAATATAATAACCTAATTTTTGCATTTAATCAGCAGCCCTCCACAACCCCCTAAATGTTTTTTAAACGCATACAGCACAGCTGCAGTGAGAATGTGAAACATACATCAAAAATACACCCAAGGCCTTGTGCAGGGCAGAGACTACGCCCCAAACAGTAAATCAACATCACAGTAAAATGGCAAATAAACCAGTATAACATTCAAGCAACCCACACAAGAAAATGGAGAAAAAGTATATTTAACCCTAGGCCTCCACCATCAAAAAAGTGCAAACATTTCCCCTTAAAAAAAGTTAATCCGACATGCCTCCCCTTTTTCAGCCCCAGCCCCAGACCATCCACCAATAAAGATACAAAATGAAAACAAATCCCAAAAAGAACCAAAAAATTAAAGTGCATGCTCTCCTTCAAACAACAAACTTTTTCCAAAGTGCTGCATTGAACATACTTCATTTCTCCCTAAAGGTTAAGACTGGAATGGCATGGATACAGCAGAGATTGCAGACAAAGAGAGAGAGTGATGCTTTACCTCTAAAATCCAAATCCAAATCAAAAGTGACAAAGGGCTGGACAAAGCAGAGGGAGGAGGCTTCAGGACAGGAAGTTGCCATTGTATGTACAGTAGCCTCCCAGTCTATATACCACTTCTTTCCTGTTTAAAAAGAAAGTGCATTTCATGCTAAAAAAATACCCAAACAGTCTGTTCGGGTAAAATTTCAACTCGAAAACGCATTTCGAGTTGATTTTCCGGCCGCTCGTGTAAAATATCTACTCGAAATGCTGACCAGCGACCACAAGTGTTAAAGCACTGCTGTTCGCATTCAAAACTACTGCTGAATGTTTTGATCAGGTTCACCAAAAGAGGAACACGAGCGTTCGCACTCTTGCGTTGTTTCAGTGCTTCTTGTGGTTCGAATTTCCCCGAATAGGAGAATTGGTTGCACTACGTGGCGTCATGGCATTACAATCATCAATTCTGTATCACAAGAGTCACACACAATTACAAAATTATTTCAATTTCTCTGAAGTAATTACAATTACAACCAGGCCTAACATATTTCTCCTATATTCATTGTGCCTTTCCTGACAGCAGCTGTACCCAAATTCTTCACAGGAGTTGTACCAGGGGCAACTCTCTTCATATGAGGGATTCACTGAGACCTGCCCATGCCATTCCTCTAGTATTCCCCCAAACTCTGATTTTGTGTAGATGAGCATGCATGTGCACAAGATAATTTCTGCACACACAGTGCATTTTGCGTATCCTCCCATTTGCTTTATGAATGACTGCATATGCAAAATGTGATTTCCGCAGGCTCAGAAAAGAAATAATTAATTTGTGCTGCACACTTTTTTTTATTCTTTGCTTTGGTCATTTCCTCTTTTGAGAAATATAGCCATAGTCATAGCTAATCTTCTTTTTAATCTAATGTCTAAAATAAAAATGTACTGTAAGCATTCGATTTAATGCAAACATGAAAGAATGGGCTTCAAATAGAGAGTCATACATTACTTAAGCATTGTTACTAATCTATAGCATTTTTCAGTATAAATGGGCCTTGGTTGAAATTGCTTTATTGAGGCTCCAGTCATATGAAATTGTTAGTGCCCCTCTGCTCTCCTCTATTGTAACTGAGGGCCATTTTCTTCTTATATGCTCTCTAAACCGGCACATCAATGAATCATTCTAAGCCTTGGACAACAAGAATCTGCCATTAAATAATATAAGCGCAATAGAGTCTTTCCTGGGAGTGAAGAATAATGGCTTTCTCACTCATGCTCTGAAAGTTCAATAAAACATTGTTCACACTCGAGAAATCCGACAACAAATAGTGACATTCTATATGCAAAATATATATTTTTGAAACATACAACTGAAAAAAGTGCATTTATGCACTAATGTGCATTGTATTTGTTGCAGGTACTACCAGAAATGGTGAAATATATTCCTTAATTGGTGGCTTTGCATGTTATGATACATTGCGGATGAAAAGCCGTTAACCTGCCCTTTGTAAACGGTATGTATTTTTTACATGGTACGGTTCTCTGTTCAGTTGTTGACCTGTTTCTGTCCTGTCCTTTTGTGCCTAGAGGCATAGGGGCCTATTCACCAAAGCTTTATGGGTATGTAAAATAGTATTATTTTATGTTCTCACAAATGCTATTCATAACCTTTGGTCAGAAATCTACTCATATGTCTGCCTTATCTCTTATGTGCAGAGGACTCTGCATATGAATGCCTCCCCTTTTTTGTGAATGTTGGAGGGGCAAGGGAGGGTGGCTGAAAAAAGAGAAATATGAACCACTAAATGGGTGAAGTAAAGGAAAATCCGGGCGGTGTGGGGCAGAGGGAGGCATATGCAAAAACTAAAACACTCAGAAAAGAGTAAGCCACTTGCTATATATCAAAATTACACCCCATCTACTCCAGTAGTACTAATAACCAGGCTAAAATCTACAACAGCACGTCATGGAGTCAATTAAAAAGCACACATGACCACTTGCAGGTACTGTAAGGCACTTTCATAAAAATCAGTGGAGGCAAGCAATTACAGCACCACCACAACGGGAAATCAGGGGAAATAGGAAAATAAAGGGAAAATATTTTGTGTGTCTAAAAGGTGTTTACTTCTTTAAAAATGTAAAATCTTTTCTTGAAAAAAATTAAACAGACACACAACAGTAAACATAGCTACAGTTGGAGGAGAACACATATTACAACATGTCTTCATTCACATACAATACATCTTCTACTGCAAGAGGGGAGAGTAAGCAATCAGGACTGCACAACACCCATCAGCAAGTGAAAATCAATACAGCATCACAGACTGGCCACATAAGAATGCTGGCAAGAACGCAAACCATTTTCCATGATGTCTGTAAATACCTGTGCTTCCTTGGCCCTCATTTTGAGGAACAATTACTTGAGGAGGAGAGAGAGGATTTACAGATGAAGGTTTTTACGATGTACAAAGAAGCAGTAATTGCTAGATACAACTTCTCTCCCGTTGTCATCCTTGACATGATTGCAGACTGGGTGCAGGAGCTCATTTCACCCACAGCCCACTCCCAGGCCACCCCTACACATGTTACAATACTGGCTGCACTCCATTTCCTGGTTACTGGGTGTTGGACTTGGCCCTTTTTGCAGGGTCATCCCTGAACTTTTTGCCTTCCTCCTGGTATTTGTTCTGACCTGGTGTTGGTGGTTTTAGGACTCTGGGAACTTTGTCACTGCTGTCCAGTGGTAAAGTGCATGTGCTTGCTATGGTAAACATGGTAAGATTGGTCTACACTTGTTTGGCGTATTTAATTTACCTATCAGTCTCTTGTAAAGTGGCATCTCATATATCCGGGGCCAGTAAATTAAATGCTACTGGTGGGTTTGCAGGGCTGCTTGCGCCACCCACCAAAGTAGCCTTTCAAACCTGTTTCAGGCCTCTGCCATTGCAGGGCCTGCGCGAGCAGTTTACTGCCGCTGTGATGTGGCACATAATGTGGGTGCCACGTCTGTTACTCCCCTTTTACTACATATCAATCACCCCTAAGGTAAGCCCTAGCCAGCCCTATGGGCAGGGTGCAATGTAGGTAAAAGGTAGGACATGTGCCTTAACTGTGTGGCATGTCCTGGAAGTGACAAACAGCCATTTTGGTTTCTCACTACTGTGAGGCTGCCCTCTCATAGGAATGCATTGGGGATTCCCTGATATGTGTTTCAGTGGTAATTCCTGATCTGAGAGGGGTAGCGTGATCAAGTTTGGTATGTCTGGAATAGTGGTGATAAATGCTGCGTGGTGGTGTTCGCAGATTTATTATCACTATTTTAGAAATGCCACTTTTAGAAGTGGGCATTTCTGTGTGCTATGTGTCTTTGTGCCTGTTGACTGTCTGGCTCTGGATGACAGGGGCTGGGGAGGTGCAGTGGCTCCAGAGGGGCTGGGTGAGTCAGCACTAGGCTGAATAGGATTGATCTGCATTTGGAGTAGTGGGAGGAGTAGCACCTGACCCTGAATAGGACTGTGCCTGCCTTCCACAATGCTGGCTCCGCCTCCCTGTGGTGTGTCTGGGGCCAGAGCCTACACTGACAATGGGGACTGTTGTGCTCTTGTTAAGTGCCCCCCAGAACTGGTTTGGACTAGTTCCAGTGCCTGTGCCAGGGCAGAACAAAGACTTGAGCTGGTATAAGTATTGGGGCTGTGACCCCATGAACTGTGTGCTTACTGGGAGAGAGAGGACTGCAGGACGGCCAGAAGGAACTGCTGTGGGACCCAACTGCTGTCTCCTGGGGGTACCTACGTGCTGGCCTGCCTGTGCCCAGCTCTGCCCTATGGGACTGTGGACTTAGCGCCTTGTGAGCGCTACATTTCCATTGCCCCTTTGAGTGGGCTCCAGCTTCTCAGCGCCTCGTGAGCGCTTTTTATTTTTATTGCCTGAGCCCGAGGAGGGGGCTCCAACTTTGCACCCCAGAGGTGCGTAATGGGCACTTTTGAATTCATCCTGGAGCCCAAGAGGTGGGCTCAGCCTGCAGAGGTGCGGCGGGCATAGGGTGTGTTCGCAACGTGACAAGACCACCTTTGTCCGTGAAGGGATCGTGCTGGCAGCTTGGAAGCTACTGGGAGAGCCTAGGAGTTACGGAGATGTCGCTCGGCAGCCCACGAAACCGGAAGCCAGGCAAGGGTGAAAGGAAGTGTGGCCGCGCCTGGTTGTAGGCGGGGTCAAGTAAGACCATGTGCCTAGAAGTGAGACGGGGAGGAGAATACCAGGCTCTGTCCCTGTGCAGCGGAAAGTGAAGCCGCGGCGACTGCAGAAAGGCCCCAGGGGCTCCTGTGTTGCCGAGCAGCACCACGTCCTCGGGAGGCGGAGCCAAGTGGGACCGAGTCTTAGAAGGCTGGGCGGAGGAGACGAAGCCAACGGAGACTTCGCTCCGTGTCACGCCGCCGCTGTGCCGTGCTAAAGGAGCCAGTGCAGCCAGAGGGTGGTGGAGTGAGTGACCCTGCCGTGTTTGCTGACCCGGCCGGAGGAGGCAGGATGGAATAGCCCTGCACTCCATTGTGACAGGCAGCAATCCCGCCTGATTGCAGGCCGCTGCACTGGGTGACCCATCTTTTGTGTTCAGCAGTCCAGATGGAAGGGAAACCTCGACAGAGGCCCCGGTCCGGCTGAACAAATCGGAAGCACCAGGAAAATTGGTGCTGGGTCCTACGACCTGCTGGTTATTACCGCTTATACCCTGATGGGGGGAATGCGGGCAACACAGGCACCACGTGGGTGATTCCCGTATGAGGTGCAACACCTTTGGGGGGCAGCCCATGCCCCAAGGTTTTGGGACATTGTTTTGTCTAACAATACCAGGCTGCCCACGAGAGTGCCAGGAGGCGGCAGCTAGGTATATGTTGTGCCCTGATGTGGTGATAATATGTATCATATTGTGCAGCTTTATCCCTAAGGGGGGCATGATGTGTTTATGGAATGTGCGCTGCTGCTAGTGTTTAATATGGTGCACTGTTGCAGACGTTTAGGCATAATGTGCTATGCTAATGGTTAGGATGTATGCCTAATGTGTTTATGCTTAGGGTACTATTGCCAGTAGTTACTGGTTGTCTTCACTAATTGTGAGTTCTGATGGTTATGACAGCGTCCCGATTGGCCCTGAAGTGTATATAATCCCTGTAAAGTCATGCTAAGTGCCAGGTGGCACAGTGTATATATGTGATTGCGTTCTAATGTGTTTTATGAGTAATACAAAGGCTATTTTTACATAACCTTGTGTGGAGTTTCTTTTGTGGTATGCCTAGTGTGTCACTGCTGTGTGAGTGTGTTGCGCAAACGCTTTACACATTGCCTCTGGGATAAGCCTGACTGCTCTGCCAAGCTACCAAGGGGGCGAGCAGGTGTTATCTTCAGCGTGTAACTCCCTTGCCCGGACTAGAGTGGTGGTTTCTGCCTGGCTTAGGCGCATGCCCTAGCCAACCAGAAATCCCATTTCTAACACTGGGTCTTTACAGGATGTCACTGGGGACACTACTGGCGTCTCACAGACAAGCCAGTCACTATGCTTAAGACAGGTACTCAGATGCATCACCAACCAATTGTATACTTATTTACTCTCATGCCATAGTCAGTGACAGAAAAGCAATGGATGACAAGATAATTCTATGTCATTGCCACGTCTCTCGAATATTAGTTTCCACTGATTGCACCCATAAGACACATCAGTAACCCTGCCAGGGAAAACACAATTTTTAAAACAGACACAACTGGCCCTCGTACAATATGCAAGTGTCTGTGATGCCAGATGCTGCTTCCTTCCCTTGGTGCACACAAAACAGCTCCACTTCCATACAGTCTGCTCTTGCACATCAGTGGAATGCTTAGGATTTAGAAAGGTTTACCTAACTCACACTGGGATTGCATGTATATTTGTGTAATGGCATCACGAGCACAGTCACTCATAACTTGACCCCATCACAATAGACACACATAACACTAAAATTGAATGCATACATGTATAGAATGTCTGCTACATTCTCAAAATAATATCATAACAAACACACAGTTTCAACAGAGGTAAAATAGAGCATACACAAATATATGCAAGTAATTTTAATGTGCACATTTGGCATGCTCAAGTCGTGCTTCAGATGTATTGTCCATGCAGAAGGATGCCGCACTACTGCCCAGAAGTAGTATGCCTGCATGACTCGCAACGTTGCCATGTGATGTAGACCTGATCTATGGCCCATCCAGGTTCATGGGGTGGGACAGAGAACAGAGTTCAGGGTCTTGCAGATGCTAGACAGACTAGTGGCCTCGCGTTTTATCTGAGCTAATAGTTTGATTACTGCATCACAGTGGTTAGACAGTATTGAGTCACTAATGCACTATGTCATCATCCACATATACCATCATCCACATATACCATCTGGGGACACCACTTTGCACTGCTATGATGTCACAGCCGAAATTCCAGCTCTCAAGTTAATATGCATCACATAACACATCATTCACTTATCCATCCAACTATTCCATATTACAACTATATTAATAGTTCACACATACTTTTGACTTCCACTCAAATAATTACACTCACTTGTAGTGTTCCGACAGTAACACATGCAGGAGTACAGCCACACATCTTCATATTCACATGGTTCTACTAGTACATCTTAAAAAATTGTGACCTCAAAAAGTTATTTAGAGGTACCACTAGTGTGTCTTTTACAACCTTCGACATGATTTGTCTTTTATATTCTATGCATATCTAGGTAAGTTTTTCCACCTCCACTATATAAGTGAAGGACTACATAGTCAATGTAGAGCAACCACAATAAATAGGATATGGCATACAGGAAGAAGGCATAGGCCATTCCTGAGCCATCCAAGGACCACCACCCAATTCTCCTCCATTTTGCATCTCCCATTGGTCTACAAATCCCAAATAGCTGAGGACTGAGAAGAGAGAGCCTCCAGTTTCTCTCAGAAGGAGCTGCAGATCACCGGGGAAAGACTCCTCCGAAAATATCCTCAGCTTCAGCTTTACTGGGGATCTGAGACTCAGCTGAGAAATGCAGCTTGGAATGAATCTGGCAGGACATTGCCACATGCTGCATGGCACGGGTTCAGGCCCTAAGATCCAGGAAGTGCCACACTGGGAGCACCTCAGACACTAGGCAAAGTTGAAGTCATAGGTATTCTCATATGTAGTACCCTATGCTCTCCACCCTGCATAGGAATCTTCCAGGAACAGCATGGCTGACCCTCCACGCCCAGCTGGAGGCCCACGAGCAGCAGCAAGGTGATAAGTCTTACAATATAAAAAAGTAACATTTTATCTGTGGTTCAAAACTTTCATAGTGTTATGCCTCATATTTAAAATATTTTTGTATGTCAATTTTGTCAGTATTATATGTCGTTGTCTAAAATGTATAGTTGAATGATTGTTATAAATTACAATATTTGTAATTTATACTATCATTTAGAGTGTTTTAAGACTGTATTAAATATTTTTTAATCTGTTGTATAATATGTTTGCACACTGGAAATTCTTTTCATCTGTCTTTATGCAAAAAGTAACATTGTCATGGCCTTATTTATTCCAATGTATGACTTACTAATGTTAAATACACATAACACATATAGGTAATTCTATCAAGTCAGACATACATCATATTGACCATGTGAAAAACAAGTCTTTGAAATTTTTACAAAGTTACACCCAGAAAATGGTCACTATTATTTAAATATATATACAATGCACATGTAAGAAGTCACCTACCTGGATCCCAGGTGATTCCAATGGGGCGGTGACACTGGTTCCCGAATCCCCTCGAGACTTGCCCTTGGTGTACAGAACGAGACACTGCTCCAGTGACAAATCCCAGGGGGAAGCGGGTTGGGATGGAGAGAGCGTGTGGAGTTAAAAGATGCTTTGGTTCGTCTACTCAACAGTAACACTGCAGCAGGCATTCACACCAGTCTGATGAATGGTACCGGCAGATATGTTATTTATAAACAAACAAATAATAAGGCTTTAGTCTAGTATTAGCTATATCTTTTAAGGTATCACCTCACGAAAGCTTTTTATATCGCAACCAAGGAGGATACAGAGACCGAACTTAGTGCAAAGGGCTGATTTCCATATCAGCATCAAAAATTACATGGAATAGATCCGGTGGCTGACAGTAATGAGCATCGGTAAGACAAAGTATCCCAGATACTCCATGGACATTCTGCTCCAAGTGCGAAAATAAGCAAACATGGAGCTGCTCTGGTTGAGAAGCCTAAAAAATGAATGTTGGGGAACTCATAAAGGTCTTGAGTTGCACTCAAGAAGAACGTTGCAGTTCTTCTCCATTGGCACATTTGTTTTCCTTACATGCAACTTGAGGGTTTTCCTGAAAAGAATGTCGATATTTCACCAGGCTATATGCGTTATGACGAAATTGTGGCTTGGCTTCTGATGGCTAGAAGTCTAGTAGGTGAGAAAGGCTTCTTGCAGGCTCTCATAGAGGTTTGCTCTTCCAAATGGCGAGGCACATCCTACCATTTATCTCCTCTTGCACGTGCATGAGCTTAGATCCTATACATCTCTGAGAATATTCTGTTAAGCCACGGCCATAGAGTTTTCCTGGCTTATGGAGAGAGTACCGGCTGGAATGGAGGAGAGGGGAAGGAGGGGGATACGCAATGGCAAAACTCCCTGTCTGGGGCAATGTAATTGACTACTCGATCTCTGCCATCCTTTAACTTTGGATCTTGCCATCTTGGAGGTGCTTACTTCTCCAAACGCTGCACTTGCTGCATCCTTCCTAAGTGAATTAGAGACACTTTCACAAAGAAACCCAAAAATAATTCTAAGACAAGAGAGTGGCCAAGAAGCAATTGTCAACTAAAAGACCATAAAACAGCCATAGCTATTGGGAATTATTCAGAGTAATACTACAGCAGTCGCGGCTCCTGGAGGGAGTGCTGCGGGGCGGTGGGGCGGGGCGGGGGAGAGGCAGGGTGGGGGGTAGTAAACTCCGGCATACGGCCGGACAGAGTTAAGTACATAACTAAATAAATAAAACGAATTACATTGCGCGCACCGCATCGCCAATGGCAATGGCGATGCGGCGCGCGCAATGTAATTTGTTTTATTTATTTAGTTATGTACTTAACTCTGTCCGGCCGTATGCCGGAGTTTACTACCCCCCGCCCCGCCCCACCGCCCCGCAGCACTCCCTCCAGGCGCCGCGACTGTACTACAGATAGACAGCGGAAAAGGACAGTGGTCTAGAACAACATTAGACAAGTAATACATCAACAGCACAATACTAAGGACATGCCTACATAAGTCACCAGATGTGCTTTGAACTGTTTGATTGGCTCTCATGCCACAGGGGCGCTGACTGGCTCTCCGACAGTTTCGACTGGCTTCCCACATCAACCATTAATGGCTGCTCTCATCTGCTTGTCAGCCTTGTCAGAGCCTTGCATGCCTCCATTTCTCATTGCTTCTAGCCGAACTCTTGAAGAGAAATTTGAACACTCCATAGAACAAAATACAGGCCTGCTGTGCATGGTGTTGCCAGAGTGTTGTGCAGTTCGATACTGGCTCCATGCAATGAATCACCAGTGGTCTTGCTGGATACCTCCTGAAGGCAGGCCATACACACCTGGCTGGGGAAGGGAACTTTTTGTTTTGGAGGTGCTGATGAACAGAGCAGTAGCTTTCATGCACTGTGCTATTGAGAGTCTTCTAGCTGTTTTGGGAGTCGATTATCCCAAAACATTTAGAATCTTTGAGTTACCATACACACCAAAACTCATGTGGTTATAAATGTACATATATATATATATATGTGCATGTGTGTTTATGGAGCACAGATCTAGCTAGCACTGTAGCTACTGGTGCAAGTACACTCTAAGCAGGAGACAGAATAACCTGCTTGAAGCTGGTAACGATTACAGAATCATTAAGGTGCCCAAGGGCAGGATGTGACATTTCAAAACATCATATAATTTCAATATTGCGGTGAATAAAAAAAATGGGAATCAACAAATAAACATCTATGGTTATTAGTATAAACACAAATAACTAACTTTTCCCTTTCTCATCTGTTTAATGTTCAGTTGAAGGGTTGTACATTTACGCAGTGGAGTTACCATGTTTATGTGGTTATGAGCAAAAGCTCAGAATCAGTGACTGAATAAAACCGAGTGATTGTTGTAACTGAGAGTGAACAAACCTGAACACGATGCTCACAAGAACCACGCTATCAAGCAGTTAAACAGCTTCTATTTATTGATTTACTTGTTTGGGTCTGTGTTTATGTATTCAATTATTTATTTATGTGTATTTTTATTCACGGTGTTTTTGAAATGCACCCCAGGCAACCGTTCCAGCACGGTCAAGCTTTCCTTTTATCAGAACCAAAGCTTCCACAGTCTGCAGGAAAGAAACAATCACTTCCGCGGAGCTGTCGAGGCAGAGACAGATCCGCGAAATGCCAGCGCCCCGGAGGAGCTGTAATCCGTGGGATCAGGCTCGGCTTGTAGTGCCTGAAATTAATCCTTGTAAAAGTCCACAGCACTAACCCACATCCACTCTACCACTTATTAGCAAAGTCGGACGAGGGGCTCCTCTTCCCTGCTCTGCATAGGCCGATGAGCTCATTCTGCACGTGCTACGTATGGTTCACCAGCTGAGCTGTACAAAAGGCAGCATCAAGCTGTTGCCATAGTGACAGCCGAGCAGTCTGAACCGCTGGGGCACCGCAAAAAAAGACTCCGCCATCAATCTTCAGCCGAGCTCTGTAGGAAAGTGCATTTTTATTTTTAGATATAATATACCACTTTGGAATGCTGAGGCTTCTAGTAAGGGCTAAAAAAAGATAAAACAAACGGTTCAATAACAGTGTAATAAACTGGCCTTCAAGAAGCTGCTGCAAATGAAAGAGGCGTTTTTCCGACTAAACGAAATGGAGATAAGAGAACCCGTGCTTTTCATGTTTGTCTGTGACAGCGGGGGCGGCCTACAAAGGCTTTTTTACAGTGAGATGGCAGTCACTTTAAAATATTCCTTTGCGCACGTTTTTGCCTCTTATTTACCAATCCTAGTTTGCCGGCTTTTATTTTATTAGGTACAGTTTTTTCGGGATTTTTTTCTCATAAATATATTAATTTACAGGGCGGTGTTTAGATAGTGGCTTATGTTACACAATGCCTCATTGAATATTTAGGTACCTAAGTTACTGAGGAGTCTCTATTATATGGAATGTAGTTTATGGAATGTAATGATGAAGGGATTAGAACTCCAGAGTTGGTGCTGATCCGCTGGGGGCTCTTCCCACCTGTATCCTGTTGCTTTACTTTATTGACAATAAATCTCTATTGGAAATCTATCTGCTGCCAGGATCTTCATCTTGACAAATTCAGCTTTTTTATGAGGTACAGTTTGTTTTGGAATTTCTTCCATAAAAATATTAATAATATAGTATTCTCTTTTTTATTATGTTATTCACAACCTTTATGTTTCCAATTATTCTATACAAACCTAAAGTGTAACTATTATACAATATAAGTGTTCCTGTGTAATTTTAGAGGTCATGCCTACTAGACAGCTCAAGCTGTTCAGCTGCAAAACACCTAATGTGGGCATACCAATAATTTACAGGGGTTTACACATCACCCCGTTGCTTTCCACTGGTTGGCTTTGATGTCACTGTCATGTGCTATTCAGTGGGGTTTCTTGTCACAGTTTGTCCATCTCGAGTTCGTCTCTCCCCTTTAGCATAGCCTTTTTTTTTTACCTTCTATGTGATTGGCTGACTTCTCTCCCACGTGAATTCCCCCATATGCCCACTCCACTGCCCTTCATGTTTCCCCTCTCCTGTACTTCTCTCCCTACCCCTTCATACTCCGTGTTGTTCTTCCCCTGATGGGTTTCTCCCCTGCTCCTCCTCATGTTGCTTTCACATTTGTGTGCTTCTCTTTCTCGCATATGCTTCTCCCCCACGCTCTGTGTTCTTCTTTTCCCTGTGCTCTGTTCTCTTCTGTCTGTGTATGCTTCTCCCCATGCTCCTGTTTTGCACTCTCCCTCGAGTGATGCTTTTTGCCTCCTCTCCACCATTTACTCCTCCGTTAACCCCACCCACGCAGTCCTTTTTCTAAAAATGTGTGCTTAAAAATCTTAATTTTTTTAATTTACTGATCCAAGTGGCAGCCTCCATCTTCGATCTGTAAATAAAAACTAAAAACAAATGAGCCTGCATCATTTTGTTGGTACTTGCACACGTTCTGACAAATGCACACGCATACATCATCATACATGCATGTGCCAATGGAATGACCCTACTACTTTTTTCAATGTATTTCTTTTTTTACGATGCTGCACAACAACACGAAAAAGCCTGACTCTGTAGAGCATCACCAAAAGGCATTGATAAAGAAATAGGTTCCAGAGGTAAAACCTCTTGGCTTTGCCTATGCTTGTTTTATAAAGCCTTTAGTGTTGGAGGCCCTGGCATGTAGATGTTTGTAAATACAAATTCATAAAATCTGCATAGTTAAGACATGTTACTCGTGCCTCCTGGGTGTGATCATACACATTACCTCCCGTCCCTCCCTCGCCTTCCTTCAGCACAAGTGAGGCCCCGCCTTCCACCCAGACCTACCCCCAGCCCATAAAAACTCTGCCCGCCCCCACCTCCACCTGTTTTTTTCTGTCTCTCTAGTGAGACTTACCTTTCAGTTCCTCCCTGTGGCGGTGCAGGGGAGGCTTCGTTCTGGTTCTCTGCGACGGCGGAGCCCTCTGCAGCATTCTCCCGGTGGTGCTTCCTCTCCTCGTCTCCCTCATGGTATGGGGGCGGAGCGGTTGCTCGGGAAGCCGCGACGGTGTTCGGCGATCCTCCTGTGGCTGGGGCTGTGTTTCCGGGCCGGGCTTGCGAAGCAGCCTCTGCTCCCGGTACTGCACGCGTCGTGGAGGCCTGGTAGGAGGGCCTTGTGCCCTTTCTTTTATTTTTTCTGGTTTGATGTGGTTTCTGGCCTTTCTTTTTCTTGGTTGTCGGCTGGCTGGATTTTCCTCTTTATAGGGAGGTGCTGGTGGGTGGCTTCTCCGTTCTGCTGCAACTTTGGGTCGCAAGAGGTTGTTTAAACAGTACAACCTGGTGTCCTCTTCCTCCTCTTCCTCTTCCGAGGTTTCTCCCGTTCCCCCTCAACGCCCTGGGACCCAGGGCCTTTCCAGGGGTGATGTGCCTCTCCTGTCCAAGGATACCGTGCGGGCATGCTTGAGGCTGCTGTGACTAGGGCTCTGCAGGCTTGTCCGGTGCCTTCTGGTCCTTCTCGTCCTCGTGCTCTGGATCCTGTGGGCGATTTCTCCCCGTCGAATGGTGGGGGTCCCTCTACCTCCTCTGGCGCAAGTGTGTCTCCGGGGTTGGGATGTGGGTCGTTTGGCTCATGTACGAGATGATTTGGGGTTCCCTCCGTTCCAGCTGGGTGATGCCGGTGGGGCTCTTTTTCCTCAGTATGCTACGCCTTCCGGGTTGGGCGTGCCCTTTCCAGGCCCTGTGACAGATGTGGTGATGAGGGGATGGCGGGAGGTGGACTAGTTGCAGGTCCCTCGCTTCCTCCAGAACCTTTCCCTATTGGGAGGGGACAGCACTTTGGTGGACTCCGGCCTTATGTAGTCTTTTGCGGCTGGGAACTGGGCGCTGAGGGCCAGCCTTTTCTCTGCTTATTCTGCACAGTCTTTGGTGTGGGATTTTGAGATGTTGGCGGCGGCTGTTCGGGAGGGCTCTGTGTGTTCGGATCTTCTGGCTGCACTGGTGCAGCAGGCTGCGCTGTTGGCTGACATTTCCTCTGCCGTTATTCAATCGTCTGCTATGTCCACTGCGGCCTTGGTGGCTGCGCGTCGTTCCCTTTGGCTCCGGAACTGGAAGGCTGCTCCTGGGGAGTAGGCGGCTTTGTTGAAGTTGCCCTTTGATGGACGGGCTCTGTTTGGAGCCTTTTTGCCGGCCCTGCTTTCTATGGCTTTCAAGGAGCGGGCACATGCTTTGCCCTTTATGGGGGGTTCGGCTCTGTCTGGTGGGCCTTGGTCTAGGGCGTCTCGGTCTTCCCCAAAGCGTGATTCTCGTCACTCTTTCCGGCGGTGGCGTTTTCTGCCCCGTTTTTCTCCCGTACATGCTGCCTCCACACCTGCAGGCTCTGCCATGAATGGTACCTGACGGCTACTGTCTGGGCGATTCACTGCCGGTTGGAGGTCGTCTTCAGCATTTTCTTCCTCGTGGCAGCTGGACGTTTCGGTTGGCTGGGTCCTGTGCACTGTGGGTCATGGTTACGTGATCGACTTTTAGCGAGTTCCACCGGATACTGGGGTGCGGCTGACTCCGGTGCCGGTCTCCGGTCCTTGCTGAGTGGCTCTGCTGGACGGGGTGTCCAGTTTGCATGCCATGATGGGGGGCCTTCTGCCGGGTTCCTATCGAGGTAGTCGGTACCGGGACCTACTCCATTCTGTTCCTGGTGCAAAAGGTGTCGGGCGGTTTTCGACCAGTTCTGGATCTCCAGTGGGTCACCTCCTGGATCCGGACTGTTCACTTCCGTATGTTGTCCCTTCAGGCGCTCATCCCGCTGGTTCGTCCAGGCGAGTTTTTGGCGTCCGTGGATCTCCAGGACGCCTATCTCCACGTCCCTGTCGCCTCTTCTTCTCAGCGTTTCCTGCGGTTTGCTGTGGGGGTCGCCACTTTTCAGTTTTGCGTTCTTCCCTTCGGCTTTAAGTCCTCACCCAGGGTCTTCGCGAAGGTCCTGGCGCCCCTCATGGCTCTCCTTCATTCGGAAAGGGTATTCATTCCTCCTTCTTTGGCCGACCTGTTGCTGCATGCTGCCAAGGAGTCTCTTTTGCTCGCTCGGGTCGGTGGGGCCTTGGAGGTTCTTCAAGGTCAGGGCTTTTTGGTGCACTGGGGTATATCTTCTTTGGCCCCTTCTCGAGACATGGTGTTCATCGGGGCTCGTTTTCTGACTCTGGTCGGCACTGTTACTCTGTCTGACGAGCGCCTGGTCTCTCTTCAGTCGCAGGTTCTGGCCTTGATGTCCCGGGGAGCTCCTCTGGCGGTGCAGTGGCTGCGGGGGCAGGGGCATCTGGCTTCTGTGGTGTTTCTGGTTCCCTCGGCTCGTTTTCACCTCCTTCGCCTGGCCAGCTGGTTCCTGTTGTGTTGGTCCCCGGGATCTCGGAGTCTCTTGTCTCCGCTGCCCATGACTGTCCAGATGCGGCTGGAGCTCTCCTGGTGGCTCTGCCAGTGTCATCTTCTGGCAGGGATTTCCTTGGCTCCTCCGGCTCCTCTTGTGTTGACTTCGGATGCCTGCCAGTCCGGGTGGGGGGGGCTTGGCTGGGGTCGGGGCAGGTTCGGGGATCCTGGTCCCTGCTGGACTCCCGGAGGTCTTTGCACTGGCGGGAGTTGGAGGTGTTTTGGCTGGCCCTGGTTCCCTTTCGGGACTCTCTGCGGGGCCTTTGGGTGTTGGGTGATTTTTCCCTCCTTCCCTGTTTGTTCAACCCGTTGGTGGGTCGGTGGGGCCTCCCTGTGGAGGACCCGGAACGTGCCAAGGTGGGCCTGTTTTGTTCTCTGGGCCGGTGTCCTAGGGCTCTGGGAGTCGCCAGCTTGTCCTCTCCTTGGCCTCGGGGTCTTTTGTATGACTTCCCCCCTTTTCCGCTGCTCGGGCCTTTCTGGTTCGGGTCCGGAGGGGCCAGGTTCAGGTGGTGTTGGTTGCCCCCCGTTGGCCTCGGGCGAATTGGTTTCCTCTCCTGTCCGTGTTGTGTTGCGACCGGGAGTGGCTCCTTCCAGTGGTTCCATCTCCCTTGGTGTTTCCGGCCCATCCCCTGTGCTCCTTGCGGAGGTTACACCTGACGGCCTGGCGGTTGGTCGGCGGGGCTTAGCTGTTTTGGGGGGTCCCTGAGCCTCTGGCTGTTACTTTGCAGGCTTCTCGGATGTCCTCCACCCTTCTGTCCTATGCTACGCATTGGCGGGCCTTTTCGGCCTGGTGTGCTGGTGGAGGGGTTGATCCCACGTTGGCGGCCCTGTTTTTTTGTGTGATCCAGTTTCTTCCGGATGGGGCTCATCTGGGGTTGTCTGTGGCTTCCCTGCAGGTGCGATGGGCAGTCATTCAGGCTTTTCGGGGCTCCTGGGGTTATTTGAGGGATGACAAGGGCCTGTTGCCTCATTTTTTTCGGGGTCTGTTGAATTTATTTCCTCGCCCTGTCCGTTCCTTTCCTTCTTGGGATTTGCAGCTGGTGTTGGCTGTCCTTTCTGGTCCTCCCTTTGAGCCCCTTCCGGGTCTTGAGTTGAAGCTCTTGGCTTTTACAACTTGTTTTTTGGTGGCCATCACCTCGGCTAGGTGCTTGGGTGAGTTGGGGGCTTTGTCTTGCAAGTATCCCTTCTGCGTGTTCTTTTAGGATCAGGTGGTTTTGGTGCCGTTTCCGTCCTTTGTCCCTACGGTCAATTCGGCTTTTCATCTCTGTCAGGTGGTGATTTTGCCTTTGTACTGTCCTTCTCCTTCCTCGGCTGAGGAGTCTCAGTTGCACTGTCTGGATGTGCGACGTGCTTTGCTGTGATTCCTGCATGTTGTGGAGTCCTTCCGGGACGGGGATGCTTTGTTTGTTACTTTTGGTTCTGCTGTGTAAATTGTGACACCTTCGACGGCGACGTTGAGCCGTTGGATTCGGTCCACGGTTTTGCTTGCTTACATTATGCGTGGAGTGGATCCCCGGTTGGGGTTCAGGGCCGTTCTGCTCGCTGTATGGCTGCTACGGTTGCTGAGTTGCAGGGTACCTCTGTAGTGGCGATCTGTTGGGCTGCGACCTGGTCTTCCCCTTCTGCGTTTGTCCGTCACTATCGGTTTGCTGGTCTGGAGCGTTTGGCTACTGTTCTGGGCCACAGGGTCTTGTCCTCTATGAGGGACTAGAGATGTTGATCTGCTGTGTTTGGGGCACGTTATTTTATTTTGGTGTTCTTTATCACTCAGTTGTCCGTCTCTGTTTTCTTCTGCTTGCTATGTCCTCACTTGTGCTGAAGGAAGGCGCGGGAGGGACGGGAGGTAATGCGTCCATTACTATTGATAATGGCATTACTCCTAGTCCTACTCCCTTGCCTTCCTTCAAGGACCCTCCCTCCCTCCCGGTGCGGTACATCTGAGTGCTAGCTCGGCTTGTTTACGTACAGGTGGAGGTGGGGGCGGGCAGAGTTTTTATGGGCTGGGGGTAGGTCTGGGTGGGAGGCGGGGCCTCACTTGTGCTGAAGGAAGGCGAGGGAGTAGGACTAGGAGTAATGCCATTATCGATAGTAATGGACGCATAACAATGAATATTTGGAGGTAGTTACACGTCCTTTTCAACTGAACTGCTTCCAAAAATGTTAGGCTGTGTATGATATGCATGCGCAAAGCACATATAAACATACCTGTTTTCTTTTCAACCATAAATGATATACGTAGTCCATTTTGGATAGTGCTTTACATATGTAGATTCTGTTAAATGCCAAGTGTTGGCAGTTTCTATTATTTTAAGAGGAATGTCGTGACAATTCTCAACTGAACTGAAATTATTTTAATGGAAAGTGTAGACACTTATAAAGGGGTGCCATGCCCATGGATTAACTATTTCCCCAGCATCAATTGTTCATACAGTTGTCTTGTTTTCAGTTCCTTGGGAGAAAAGACTATGGTCTTCAAACATTTTGGAGCCAATTCACAAAGGTACATGTACATGTGAGTAAATCTACATGTATAAATTTACTCTTACACTTTGTAGTAAATGTACTACTTTTAGCTATTTACCATTTCCGAGTGTGCATTTACTACAAAGTGTAGACTTACATGCCTCCACCCTTGAAACAGCGGGTGGAGACAAATTTACAACTGTAAAGTTACTACTAGTAACCTTTTACTCATAGGTATAGTTCTGTCACTCCGGGGTGGAGATCTCCCTGTGGTAAAGTATAGGGAAGTTTTTTAAAGTTTATTTAAGCTTTTAAAAAATTAATACCAATATTTTTATGTTATGTAATAATGTAAGTTAATTTAATATATTTAGTTTCCATATAGAATAAAATAAAAAGCTACAGCACTGATAACTTAATTTTAAATTAAATATTTAAATTATTTAAATATAGTAAACTAAACACAAATTTAAAGCAATAATGGGTGCAAGCCTTTTTGTTAAAATATTTTATAAAAATATTTTGTTATTTCTATAGGTATATTAGGATGAAATTACATTTATATATATTTTTAAAAAGTCAAGACTTAAAAGTCAAAATAACTAGTTATTTTAACATTATTTCCTACGGGGGTCTAGTTCAAGTCACTAGTTCTATGCATGTAGTGGTGGATAGCTTTTAAACGGTCTAGACATAGTGAGCGTAAAATAAGTCTACACGTAGATTGTATGCAAAGGCGACACCACTTAGATTAGGGTGCACAGGAGTAGCACCAGTCTGACGAATCACACAGGATCTACTGGGGCACTACTCGCCCACAGAACCCTACTAGGACAGACCAGCACTGCATAGAATATGACAGTGCACGACATTGCACAAACGGAGTAAGTAACCTTTAAGAAACTAGAGGAACATTCTGATGAAAATGTAAATGTGGTCCTGGAAGGGCATAAATCCTTCAGTAGGGTGCACAGTAAAAATGAGAAGGTAATACATTAAAGCCGTCCTATAGAGGAATATCAAACACTTATGAGTTTGGTATATTATGTGACTCCATGACCAATTGGTAACATGTATAAACAAATCCAGCATTTAAGAGGAACCATTTTCTTGTATCCTCATCTTAAAGATGTCATTGACAACACCAAATGAATCAAGCACAGCAGACTGTGTCAAAGAAACAAAGTTATCTATAGAGTCGGTATATGAAGCGATGGACATCAGAATAGTGAGGATGTATACATACAACCAAAATTCCGAAGTCCAAAACAAGAACTAGTTATGATGTCTCAAAACGTAAATATTACAGGTGTGGTAAGAATAACCACCTTTGTAATAGTCCATTCTGGCCTTTTGCCAGTGTATGCAAGCAACAATAAACCAATCAAGCATATACCATTGAATGTGTAGGACAATAGGTAAAGACATTAGTGTTCCAATTGAAAGACTGTAATGATGATAGCTATCCCACTTACCTGCAATGTAATGTTTCTGTGATGGCACTAATGTAATACTTTTGACAGATTCCTGTTCCCTGTTCACAGTGCTAGAAAATAAAACCTTTCAAGAAAAATTTGGGGAGCAGAAGTATACCCTGGTGAGTGAGTGAGTGAGGTAGCACTTGTAAAGCGCCTGGTTACCCGAAGGCATCCCAGCGCTGAAAGGTACGCAGATACCCGATTCAAGACATGTCAGGGGAAAAGAAAGGTTTTTAGCTGCTTACGGAAGTTCATGTAGTTTAGTTGTGAACGAGTGTGGAGGGGGATGAGATTCCAAGTTTTAGCAACGTTATATGAAAAAAGGCGACCTCCACTTCTCATTCGTTTAATTTTTGGAACTGTCAACAGATGTTTACTTTCTGATCTTAAAGCTCTTTTGGGCTGGTAGGGATGGATCATTGCCCGAATCATCGGGGATCCTTTTCCGGAAAGTGCTTTATGTGCAATGCACATAGCCTTAAACTGAATCCTCTCCTGAATTGGAAGCCAATGCAGAGAAGCAAGAGCAGGTTTGGCTGAGAGCCATTTCGGGACATTTAGGAGCAACCGGGCTGCACAATTTGGAACTGTCTGTAATATTTTAGTTGTAGAAAGAGGGGCTCCTAAGTATAGAGAGTTAGCATAATCAAGCCGTGTCAGAATCAGTGCTTGTACTAGCAGCCTTCTAGCCATGAAAGGTAATAATGGAAGGATTTTCCTGATCATCCTCAAAAGGCCATAACAGGTGGCTGCTACTTTCCGATCCTGTTCCTTAAAATCCAGGTTAGAATCAAGCACGACTCCTAGGCTTTTTATGTGCTTTTTCGGGGCAGGAGGAGGGCCCAGACAGTTAGGCCAAAAGGAGTCTATATTGAGCGGAGCAGCGTTGCCAAGGAGCATGACCTCAGTTTTTGTCCCATTAAGCTTCAAATATGAGGTGTCCATCCATCTGGCCACTTTTTCTAGGCACGAAGTTAGGCCTGGTCCAGAATTGTCATTTTTATTCAGGGAGACGACCAACTGAGTGTCGTCCGCATAAGTGACAATCTGCACCCCAAATGGAGTGACTATATGCGCCAAGGAGCTCATGTAAACATTAAATAAGGTGGGACTTAATGCTGACCCCTGAGGAACTCCACATATGAGGGGCACTTGTTTGGACAGGGTTTCATCCTCAAAGACTGAGAAGACTCTGTTTTCTAAAAAAGACTGTAACCATTTAAGTGCCATTCCTGTCACTCCTACATCTTTGAGTCTACTAATCAACAGTGGGTGGTTGACTGTATCGAAGGCTGCGCTCAGGTCTAATAAAATAATTGCCGCGCAGCCTCCGTCGTCAATGATTTTTCTGGTTTCCTCCACTACCGACAGGAGTGCGGTCTCTGTACCCTGCTGTGATCTGAAACCTGTCTGTGAGGGATGAAGCAGGTTGTTTTTTTCCAGGAATCCCAAAAGGGATGAGTTCACATGCTTCTCAGCAATTTTACTTATGCCTGGCAACAAAGATATGGGTCGGTAGTTTGCCCAATCTTCCGGGTCCAGATTGTTTTTTTTTAACAGAGCCTTGACCATCGCCTGTTTCCACAGCGGAGGCACAGTTCCAGTAAAGGGAGGCATTAATCAGGTCTAATATGATTGGAGAGATAGTCTTACTAATCTTATTTAAAATGGTAGGCGGAGCTGGATCTATTGGAGAGCCAGATTTAAGATGATTCAAGATCTTTTTTAAGGAAGTTTGGTCCAATGGGGGGAATTCCTCCAACAGGTCCTGTTCCTTTATTGAATCAGTTGAGGGTACCATCTGTTGGTCACTTTCCAAAGGGAATGACGTATAGATGGTTTGTATTTTAGCAGAAAAAAATTCTGCTAACTGGTTACATCGGAGTTGAGGATTATCTACAGTCTGTGAGGGGGCTGGGGGGTGTCAAGAGTGATTTTGCGATATGGAAAATTTCGCGCGGAGAGTTTGCAGCCGATGTAATTCTGTCTTGATAATAACAGCTTTGCGCAGATTTTATTTCTGACTTATAGTGTTTTATGGCTTCTCTATATTTAACTTTGTTACCGAGTGAAAAGTCCTTTCTCCACTTTCTTTCCAATATTTTGCACTTTTGTTTAAGTTTCCGGAGACCAGGGGAATACCAAGGGTTTCTATTGATTCCTGTTTTTATATGTATCTCTTTTTTGGGAAGGATGGTATTGAGCGAGGACTCTAACCAACTATTAAATGTATCATTTGCGATAATGGGATTAGGGTGGAGTTTTGGTCTTGTAATCTCCAAATTGGTCTCCCATGATTCCCACGGAAGTTTTGACCAGGTACGGATGAGCTTTTTAGTTTCCCTCACAGGTGGACTCATTTCCCGCATAACCCAGGTAAATGGGAGCAGGAAGTGGTCAGACCATGGCAGTGGGATGAGTTGCGAGGTAACCAGAGTTTGAATGTTTGAAAAAATAGGGTCCAATAATTGGCTTTTGTTGTGTGTTGGGCCTAAGACTTTTTGCTTAAGCTGAAAGGCCGCTAACCCTCCATCCAGTAACCCAGGTGGAAAAATAAGGCATTCATTCCATATTAAGGAATAGTTAGGATGCACATCTCGTTTAAAGGATGCTCCACTACAGGAAAGGTGTACATGCAAAACTTGACTCCAGCCTATTTTGATTTAGATATAACCTGGATCCTAACAGTCAAGAAAACATGTCACTCTTGTAGAAAGATCACTTAGTGGGGAAGATATTTGCAAGGAATTTCCTGAACTTTTCCTAGGGCGCTAGGTCTACTCCACAAATTCACCATAACCTTTAATTAAATCTAATGTGGTACCAATCCTACATAAGACCCACACCATACCACACCTAATGAGGCAACCATTAAACAACAATACCCAAGTGGTCATAGAACCTATAGATTGCTCAGAATGCTTAGCTCCTTTAGTGGTTGCCAACAAAGCAGATGGTAAAGACATTGATCTCTGCTTGGGCCTAAAAGACTCAAATACCAACATCTGGGAGGATAGACATCCTGTCTCTAGAATTAATCTGTAATTAATTATATGATATGCATTTTGGAAAAAGGTAGTTGTTTTGTGATTTATGTATGGTTTACCATCAGGTCAAACTACATTCGGAGTCCAAGTCATTAACATCTTTTAGCAGTCCCTTTTGCGCACAAAGGTTCCACAGGATGCCACTTCAGTTAGCATCTGTGGCTGCAGTTTTTCTGAGAATTTTCCAAAACACTTTTTGAATAGTGTTTACAATGTTATGGGCTTCCAAGATGGTATGATGGTTTATGGAGCATCTTAGAATGAGAATGATATCACTTAAAGAGAAGTGTTATCCAAACTGAGAGAGGCAGGATTGACTATCAAGAGAGGGAAATGCCAAATTGGGATTAGCTCTGTCAATTATCTAGGACATGCCATATCTAAGGATGGGGTGAAAACAAAAGCCAATCGTGTAGAGGCGGTTAAGAATTCTCCACAGCTCGCGAAAAAAGAGGAATGGAAATCTTTCCTGGGTCTTGTAGAATATATCTCCAAGTTCAAAAAATATTAGTCATTCTAGTTAACACTTTAAAAACACTTTTGAAGAAGGGAGCCCTATACAATTGGGATATGGAGCGCCACAAAGTCTTTTATTTGAATAAGAATGTCATTGTCAGAGCCCCTTGACTAGGAAATCTTGACACTGACGCAAGCAAGAAGGAGCTTGCGGCCACATTCTGCCAAATTGTTGGATGAAGGTAAAGAACTGTGGCTTTTGCCTCATGGTCTTTGAGGAACTCAGAACATAACTATTCTGCTATAGAGAAGGAAGCTCTTGTCTACTTTTGGGTGATTTGACATTTTAGATTTTTTTCTCTGGGGTTTACAATGTACACTAAGGACTCCACACAAGCTACTTACATTTGTTTTCACTTATAAATGTGCAGAGTGTACCACCCCTAATATTGCTAAATGGATGTTAAGTTTTGAGAGGGATAACTTTTGAGTGAAGTATGTCACTTGTGCATGCATTCTAGCTGCCACATGCCATTGGAGAACTTTAAAAGCGATGATCAGTATGACATTGAGCCGGCTATGGTTGTCAGTTTTTCTGGTATTGTTAAGACTGAGTGGGATGAATGTATGGTGAAACGCAATATCTTAACGATGGTTAAGGAGAACATTTTTCATGAGTGACCTTCTAAATACAGGGAGTTACAGGAGGCTCTCAAATGTTTCTCTGGAAGGGGATAGAATATTTAGGGGAGACAAACTAGTACCACCCAAAGAGTCGTGGGGAAGGATTGCAGAGTTAATCCATGAAGGCCTTTTGAGCATATACCTTACCAAATGCAAAGACAGAGAACATCATTGGTTCCTACAATGGATCTGTGATTGAAAGACTGGCCAGGGACTGTGTCAGCTGTGCTTCTTGTGATAAGACCACAATATTGAGGAAGGCTCATTTATCCCCGTGATTGTGCCTAATACACCATGGGCCAAGTTAGCTCTAGATACTATTGGGCCCCTTAACCAGTACAATGTGAAAAGAGTGTGTATGTTGGTTTTGACCAATTCTCCAAATGCGAGGAACCGGGAGCTTTTTAAGCAGGTCCTGCACACGTACTCCCAACCGAGAACTAAGTATAATCGATCGGTGTGCAGTTCCTAAGTGTAAGTGGGAGTGTTCAGGTCTGTGAAAAAGTGCCCTCACACACCCCAAAGGATGTCATGCTTCATCATATGGGCCTGCTCCTCGTCGGGCCGGCGCCGCAATGCCCCGACGGGCACCCGCAAAGGGGCTCTTTGGCAGAGATCTTTTTGGTGAAGCCGTTTGGTGCATGTGGGTGTGTGGAATAAGTAGTGTAGTGAGTGCAAAGTGGTGTTAAAAAAGGTTCAGGGAGACCCTATTGCCTAAATTTTATTCCTAGGGCTCACTAACCTAACTAAAAACAATGAAGCCCTAACCGGGTGCAATGATCCTAAAGGGCATTTGTAGTGTTTAAGGTCGACTTCTTTCTTGCCTATGGTAGCCCCTAAAGGGTCTTGTGGCAATTCATCAGGACCGGTGGTTTCAGGAGATTATTGTAAATCTTACACTACTGCAATGCTGGTGCTCAGAGTACAAGGAATGCAATAGTTACCAGCTTTGCGAGTGAATATCTGGTCCAATTTACTTGGTATTGAGCGACCTGAAAGAAAAAGTTATGACAAAAACAACTTTAAAGTTCTGCGTGACAGAAAGACTCAGTGGCACGTAATGAGATTACGTGAAGTGGTCCCAGTATTGATCAAGTGATAGTGCACCATTCATTGATCATAAGGGGGTCTCGATTTGTGGCTAATTCCTGATGCAACAATGTGCCCTAATGAGAATGGCGAAGTAATCCCTGTGTGGAATATCGCCCTTAGTTTACGTGGGGTTCAGGAAATGTTGGCGTGACATGCTAATCGCGTTAGAAAAGCAGGAACTATTGCGGCGTGTGCTGCTCTCATGCGTGTTTCTGAAACGGGAAGAGAAACGTTCTTACGTTATCACAAGATGTTTGATCAATCCCTCTCTGTGGCGACGAACACGAGTCACCAAGACGAGACAAACTATAATGTGGCGTGACCAGCAAGTCACAGTCGAGAACAGATACTCTTGCACACCGATCGATTATACTTGGTTTTGACCAATTACCACTCCCACTGGATTGTGACCAGTATGGAGCAACATAAGTACCATGGCATTGATCCAGTTTTAACGGGATACATTCCATGTGGAAAGTGTCTCTAGAATCCTCGTAATGGGAAATAGTGTACAGTTTAGATCAGATGATATGAGAAAATATTTTATCGGACATGTCAGGGTGTCACATGAGAGCTGCCTTACGTTGTCCAAAAGCCAATTGGCTAGTAGAGAATGTAAAGAGGAGGATAAAGTAATGCATCCAGATGTTCTGTGTTACTTTGAACTCAATAACAAAAAAATCCATCCTGCAAATGTTGTGGTCCTACCACACCAGGCCCATCTTACTCACAGCTGCAGCCCCCTTTGAATCTCTAAAGGGGAACAACTGGGTGCAAAACTAGTTCCTGGGTTGTTTAATGGTGATGATTTAGTGTAGCTCAATAGAGAAGTGGTGATAGAATGAGTGTGAGGAAACAAAACCGAAATGTTGGCGATTGGGTGTTAGTAAAGAGACCAGAAAGGAAAAGCCAGTGTATTTTCTTAATCAATGCAGAACTCTCTTATCAGATGAAGTGTAGTGTCAATGGACAATGGGCAAATTTGGAGCATTGATAGACTTGCCAAGTGCCCTTCGGGGCTCATCTACAACCATGAACTATCTACTCAAGGTGACTCTCATCAGAGTAAAAATGACAAATCATCACAAAGCACCACAAATTGCACCCATCTTTGTGGCAGAAGGATTATATTATGAACTTATCTGCTTCTCCTTAGGAAGGGAGAGGGTGTTGTAAATACCTATCAATTTGTTATTGTCACTATTGGGATTTTCTCCCCAGTCTGCCCATCAATGCTTGCCTTTCGCTTATGGTGTAATCCTTCTCTGGTAATAGTTTATAATGTTGGCACAATGTACCTCATAGCCATTGTGAAGACAGCTCCGAGGCATATGGAATACATTTCTTGGTGTTCCTTGAATTTTATCAATAACCTTTGCTTTCTTCAGATTTAAAAGCTATTTATTATTGGTATTGTATCCTTTAAGAGCATTAAGACTTCTCAGTAAACTGACAAAGGTGTTATCGAACAATACAGAGTTGTCGGCATACTGAAGGACTATAATGAGACAGGAGCAAAACGTATGTCGAAATTAATTTATATTGCTCAATACCTTCCCCAAATACAAAGCTTAATAACTTAAAAATGTGGTGCCAAAAGGCACACCTAGTTTATACTAAGATTTGTAAACACCTTCCTCGGAAACTGTAGATTAACTTGATCGTAACCCATATATGGGTGTCAATTGAATCAATAGCTTTCAGTAGTGATTCTGGAATTCCCCAATTCATTAACTTGTGCCACAAAAGACCACTGTCCACCAAAGGCCTCCTTGAAGTCCAAAAAACAATCATATAAGGCAGACTTTTTGAGACCTTTTGAGGTGATGCCGAGCAGTTATAGTGGCCATTGCGCTGTAGCTCGTTCAGAAATCCGTCTAAAAAAAAAAAGGGTTTAGGTTTAATGAAAAAACCCATTCATCTAACACATTGAAAAAGACCAAGGCATACATGTTTGCTTGTATGTCTAGCAGAGCAATAAGTCTATACATGCTTGAGTCTGTGAGAGGTACCCTTTCTTAAATAGGGCACTGCTAGCACTTTTCATTGTGAAATTTTGGGGCCCATAAAGCCTTATGTGATGAATCGAAGACCGCAACTGAGGCCTGACAACAAATCAATACATTTATATAACATGGAGAACATTAGGCTCCACAAAGGAAGACTAAGAGTGGTTAATTTTACATACTTTACAAGTTTATTAAAGATTAATAAGTTTACAAAAGGCAAAATCATCAAATTAGTGTCAATCTGTTAGACTTGGCTTTTTCAGCGGATTCACCCCCAGACTTTTTGCTTTTGGCTCCTGTTTTTGACCTGGTTTTTGTTGGTTTTAGGACTGTTTCCATGATTCACTTATTTGATTTACAACTAAGTCCCTAGTACAGTGCACTGTGTGTGCCCAGGGCATGTAAATCAAATGCTACTAGTGGGCCTGCAGCACTGGTTGTGTGACCCACACAAGTAGTATCACACAAAGGTGTCTCAGACCTGCCACTGCAGTGTCTGCCCGCAGTTTTTAACTGCCATGTCACCTTGTCCTTCCCTCCCCTTTTCTTACATCTAAGTCAACCTAAGGTAGGCCCAAGGTAGCCCCATGCTCAGGATGCAGTGTATTTAAGAGGTAGGACATGTAGTGGTGTATTTGTTCATGTCCTAATAGTGAAATACTGTGTATTTTGTTTTCACTATTGAAAGGCTATCTCTCCCATTGGTTAGCATGGGAGCTGCTTGGTAACACTTTACCAAGGTAGCTTGCCAGTGGGAGCTGATAGAAAAATGGAGTTTAGTATGCCTGAACTCAGGATTTAAAAATACATCTTTTAGTAAAGATGATTTTTATATTATGTGTTTGAAAATACCACTTTTAGAAAGTGGGTATTTTCTTGTCTAACTGTCCTGTGTGCCTCTGCCTTTCGTGTATTCCCGGTCTGAGTTTAGAGGGACAGGAGCAGGGGATGTGCATTCACACTAGACAGACACAAAGGGGGTTGAGGTGTGTTCTACCTTTCCTGGGTGACTCATAGCCAGGCTGAATAGACATGGCTGCATAAGAGTAGTGGGAGGAGTTGTCACTTGAATGGACTGTGGCTGCCATTCACAAAGCTGTCTCCACCTCCTGTGGTGAACCAGGCCTGAGCCAGGATGAACTGGTTTATGTGTGCCAGAGGAACTTTGTTTGTACCAACTTTAAAGGAAACTGTGGTATAAATATTGGGGCCCTGACCCCAGAACTCCTGTTTTTGACCTGGTTTTTGTTGGTTTTAGGACTGTTTCCATGATTCACTTATTTGATTTACAACTAAGTCCCTATTACAGTGCACTGTGTGTGCCCAGGGCATGTAAATCAAATGCTACTAGTGGGCCTGCAGCACTGGTTGTGTGACCCACACAAGTAGTATCACACAAAGGTGTCTCAGACCTGCCACTGCAGTGTCTGCCCGCAGTTTTTAACTGCCATGTCACCTTGCCCTTCCCTCCCCTTTTCTTACATCTAAGTCAACCTAAGGTAGGCCCAAGGTAGCCCCATGCTCAGGATGCAGTGTATTTAAGAGGTAGGACATGTAGTGGTGTATTTGTTCATGTCCTAATAGTGAAATTCTGTGTATTTTGTTTTCACTATTGAAAGGCTATCTCTCCCATTGGTTAGCATGGGAGCTGCTTGGTAACACTTTACCAAGGTAGCTTGCCAGTGGGAGCTGATAGAAAAATGGAGTTTAGTATGCCTGAACTCAGGATTTAAAAATACATCTTTTAGTAAAGATGATTTTTATATTATGTGTTTGAAAATACCACTTTTAGAAAGTGGGTATTTTCTTGTCTAACTGTCCTGTGTGCCTCTGCCTTTCGTGTATTCCCGGTCTGAGTTTAGAGGGACAGGAGCAGGGGATGTGCATTCACACTAGACAGACACAAAGGGGGTTGAGGTGTGTTCTACCTTTCCTGGGTGACTCATAGCCAGGCTGAATAGACATGGCTGCATAAGAGTAGTGGGAGGAGTTGTCACTTGAATGGACTGTGGCTGCCATTCACAAAGCTGTCTCCACCTCCTGTGGTGAACCAGGCCTGAGCCAGGATGAACTGGTTTATGTGTGCCAGAGGAACTTTGTTTGTACCAACTTTAAAGGAAACTGTGGTATAAATATTGGGGCCCTGACCCCAGAACTTTGGATTACTGCTGGACTAAGGAACCTTCCAGGAAGAAGAGCTGGAAGAGTTGTGAGGAGAGACTACCACTTTCCTGTGTGCTTTGCTGGGTTGGCCTGCAGTTGCTGCTTCTGTCTTGGGCAGGGAAAGGACTGGACTGTGCTTTCTGCATCCTAAGTATCTCCATGGGCTTGATGTAGAGCTTACCTCCTGTTGGAAGTCTCAGGGAAATCAAAGACTTCAACATCTTCTGGGTACCGGCTTCTGGAAGTGGATGTTTCAGCTACCACAGAGGAGAAAAGGTAACCCACGTCGTCAACAACGCCGCTGCCCGCTCCATGACCTGAAGGCAGCATAGAGGTCACCGCCGCACTTTGCACCGCAACCCTGGTCTTATCGGCGTTGCCGTCCAACGCCGCCAACAAGCCGCTGCTTGCACCGTGCGTGACCTGTGGGCACTGCACTCTGCACCACCTTGCTTCACACCGCCGCCCTGATATCTCTGATGCCGCTGCCTGCACCGAAGCCCTGGTCTCACCAATGACACTGCTCCAAGCTGACATCGACGGTACTGCCTGCACTGTGGTTTAGGGGCACCGCTCGTAGGCTACTCGACGCACCACCCCGTCCCACACTGCAGTCTTAGCCCACTGACGTCAGGGCCATTGACTCCAGATCGTCAACTGATGCCACTACTTGCACCGTGACATGTGAGCACCGCAACGAGCACCGCCCCACTTCGCACCGCCGCTGGACAACCGTCACACAGTTGCTGCCTGCACCGCAACCTGAGGGCACCGCATGTTGCACCGCTCTGCTTCACACCACAGCCCCGATACCTGCCGACGCCAGAGCTCCTGACTTCAAACTCACAGAGTTCGACCTGCAACATGTGTGACTTCAAGGGCCTGACGACTCTTGCACCGATGTCCAGAACCAACGCCGCTCCTCCAGAGCTCACCGCAAGGTCCGACACCCTGCATCTCCAAAGGCAGTAGCAGCTTGTGGAGGGAGTGCCGCGGGGCGGTGGGGCGGGGCAGGGGAGGAGCACGGTGGGGGGTAGTAAACTACAGCATACGGCCGTACAGAGGTAGTAAACAAATAAATAAATAAAATGAATTTCATTGCGCGCGCTGCATTGCCAAATGCGATGCAGTGCGCGCAACGAAATTCGTTTTATTTATTTATTTGTTTACTTACCTCTGTTCGGCCGTATGCCGTAGTTTACTACCCCCACCCTGCTCCTCCCCCGCCCCATCCCACCACCCCGCGGCACTCCCTCCACAAGCCGCTACTGTCCAAAGGTACTGTTTTACAGGTCTCCCTGACACCATAGCTGGCCCACGACACCGTGACCGGACGGAACTGTTGGATTTGTTTGTTCACAATGCTGTGATAGCCCCGGATGGAGCTATGGACTTCAAGGAACTGTATATAAAGTCTATTTTTGCTTTATTCGTATTTTCATCACTGTATATCGGGTTTTTTTTTTACACATAAATATTGGATATTTTTCTAAAACTGGTGTGGTCTCAATTTGTAGTGTTTTCACTGTATTACTGCTGGTTATGTACAAATGCTTTACATACTGCCTCTGGGATAAGCCTGACTGCTCGTGCCAAGCTACCAAGGGGGTGAGCAGGGGTTATTCTAGACTTGTAATCCCCTTACCATGACTAGCGGGGTGGATTCAGCCTGGCTTAGGTGCATACTCTAGCCAACCAGAAAACCCATTTCTAACACAACCAATAATCAATATATGCATGCATTAGTCATTATGAAGTTCAAATCAATCAAAGTAATAAAAGTAAGGGACGGGCTAGCATGAAGTAAAATCAGTTCTCCCATAAAGAGAGGACCATACTTTGCTCTAAGTTGTCTCGAAAGTTGACAAAGCATGACTGAACTGTAACCTACTCTACACCAGCTAAAATCACACAATTCAAACATTCACTACACATACACATAGCTCCCATAAAATGATCCATTCAGGCTAGAAAGAATAGATACAGTCTTAAACTCATTAGTTTCTCAAGATCCTCCACAATTCAGGTTCTCTAAGAGCCCTTCAAACTTATATTCATTTTTAACAAATGAGATTCATTGGGCAAGCCTGTACCCTGCAGGTGTACTGTTGCAACCAATTCAGGCACTCTATGGTTTCACGTAAATGAAAATATTTCAAATAGGAAAGAAAGCTAAGGCACGTCACGTTTGTTAATTTAAACTTCAGCTTCGCCAAGAATTAAAATGCACACATCGCGAAGCAAGATGACAACCTACATCAGCCATTTTAAACACAGCCTTACATTAGCTTTGGTCACTTTGAATGTAAATAATTCACGGTCAATAGCATTTACGTGTTTACATGTTAATGTTGATAAAATGCAAAAATATTTAACATGAAAAAACCCTTTCAGGACAGAGAATTGATACCTACCAAGAATACATGGCAGAGGCTGTTTGAATACAATGTCTAAAAAGGTTAAGCTGCACTCACCAAAAATGGCAGTTTCTTTTATACAAACATGGAAGAAGTGCATTTGGACCTCGAGCCCAAAGAGGCCTATAGGTGGTAGTAATTGTCTTAATTTGGTCAAACAATAAGTGGAGATTAGGCCCAAGCTCCATTCTGCCGTGATATTGCTAGAAAGTATGAGAGTTGTCAACGTATGGCAATTGAATATGAAATTTCCATGTAAAGGTTTTATTTCCCTTTATAAACTAAATTGTTCACATTTAACAAAACCTCCTTGAATCCACAAATCTATAGGCTCTAGAGATATCTACCCATGTCAGTGTAATTAGGTCGAGCCCACGTGAGCATGAGCCAGCGCATGCACTCTCGCTTGTGAGACTTTTGTTTTCAATAAATGTCTTGGAGCCTGCCGATTGTTTACCATTTGTTGGCTTCAGTGTCACTCTAATTTGCACTGCCTCCTAATTGGCCAGTGCAGCCGAAGCGTCACTTCTGTTCCTTAATGTGGAGCTTGACCCAAGCACAGATTGATCCCACTTAATCAGTGCCCTTCGCTACTCGCGATGTGATGGAGGTACTATTTTTTTCGTTGCACCTCCCATTCCCCCTTTCTTCGTTGCCAATGCTTGTATTTTTTGCATTCACGCTACATCAATTTTTTTTTTCTGTTTTATTTTTGATGATTCTCAACTGCCGCCGCCCATCCAGCTTTGCCATTTCTTGGTTTTATTAACTTAATTGGCTCATTTGGTAAGATCAAAAAAGGTTGCTACAAGATCGTCTATCTTGGAATAAAGCTATGGAATATCCAATTATGAGAGATCTGTTAGAAAAAAAGTAAAGGTATAAAGGTATCAAAGTTTTTCCATTTTCTATATAATCTAGGCAAATACTTATTTTACATAATTGCAAATATTTGGATATTTTTATGTTAATATAAAAAAATATTCTGCATAAAACTGAAACGTATTAAAGAATATGGCTAGCAATAACAACACTATCGAGTTTACAGTGCTTGTGTAATTTAATACTTTGCTTTCAGTGGTTTCCAACAACTGAAATGCGAGAACAACACGAGATGCTCCTCTTTAAATCAGGACCTCCTTCGTTCTCATACTGCCGGCTTGGTTTATGTGCGGCTACATGCTAGCCCATTTTTAGGTCACATCCTACTAGACAGTGTAGCTATCTGGTTTGCTAAAGACATCTTGGAGACATTTAGAAAGTTGACCTAGGAATGCATTCCGCCTGTTGCTTACCATTGGCTTTGTGGTTCGTATCTCACATTTTCTGGCTTTCTATTTGCTGGCTTTATTTGCTTTAGGCTGTCCAGCTCGAGTTCATTCCTCCCATTGCCCAACTCTTGTTTACTGTATTCTTCCACGAACTCGCTTTCTGTAAACAAGCTTTTAAATCTTGTTCTTTTTTTGTCATATTTGCTGTGCATTCAAAGACAGAGGTCAAATATCAGGCTATGTCTTCCAGGGAGCTTGGTGTTTATTTTTCTTTCTCTGACTTTAGAGTGAGAGGATTAATGTGACAATCATGCTGGCTAGTGGGTTTCTGCTTGAGAAAGGCCATACAACCTCGCCACCCTCGGACTCAGACAGCTCGTGACTACACCCACCCACGCCGCCGGCCACACGCTAGACTCCATCTTTTCCGCAAGCCCACACGTCTCCTTCAACCACACCTCCGAACCCCACTGGACTGACCACCACTGCATCCACTTCACCTACAGGAAGCCCACCACGCACCACCGCACCGAACAAATGCCTCGCCGCTGCTGGAGCAGAGTCACCGAAGACCAGCTAACCACAACCCTCGCCCTGAGCCCACCCGCCGAACCCTCCGACCCCGACACCGCCGCCCGCAACCTCAGACAGTGGATCGACGACTGCGCCAACACCCTCGCCCGCTCAAGAATCCGCCCAACAGCCACACCAGCAAGAAAGCCACCTGGTTCACCGAAGACCTCCAGGCCTCCAAACGAACATGCCGAAAACTGGAGAAGATCTGGCTCCACGAACGGACAGCGGACAGCTACGCCGCCCACAAGAGCGCCACCCGCAGTCACCATCACCTCATCAGATCCGCCAAAAGGGCCTCACTCAAAGACCGCCTAGACAACAACGCACACAACAGCAAAGAGCTCTTCAACATCGTGAAGGAACTCTCCAACCCCAGCTCCAACACCAACGACATCCCGCCGTCGCGAGACCTGTGCGACTCACTGGCCACCTTCTTCCACCGCAAAATCGCCGACATCCACGACAGCTTCAACACCACGACCGCCCGGCAACCACCGAGACCACTGCCCTCACAACCACCAACCGCCTGCTCTCCTGGACCAACATCAACGACGAGGACACCAGCGAGATCATGAACACCATCCACTCCGGCTCACCGCTAGACCCCGTGCCCTCACCACGTCTTCAACAAAGCCAGTACAGCCATCGCGCCCCATCTCCGGAAAATAATCAACATCTCCTTCGAGACAGCAACCTTCCCGGAAAGCTGGAAGCACGCCGAGATCACCGCCTTACTCAAGAAACCCAAGGCAGACCCCAAGGACCTCAAGAACTTCCGACCCATCTCTCTGCTCCCGTTCCCCGCGAAGGTCACCGAGAAAATCGTCAACAAACAACTGACCCGCTACCTCGAGGAGAACAACATCCTGGACCCTTCCCAGTCCGGCTTCCGCAGCAACCACAGCACCGAAACCGCCCTCATCGCCGCCACCGATGACATCAGGACCCTGCTAGACAACGGAGAAACAGCAGCCCTCATCCTCCTGGACCTATCAGCCGCCTTCGACACGGTCTGCCACCACACACTACGAACACGCCTTCACGACGCCGGGATCCAAGAGAAGGCCCTGGACTGGACCACATCCTTCCTCTCCGGCAGAACACAAAGCGTCCGCCTCGCCCCCTTCCGATCCAAAGCCACCAAGATCACCTGCGGCGTACCCCAAGGCTCCTCCCTCAGCCCAACGCTGTTCAACATCTACATGGCACCCCTCGCCCACGTCGCCCGACAGCACAACCTCAACATCATCTCCTACGCCGACGACACCCAGCTGATCCTCTCCCTCACCAAAGACCCTCACACCGCCAAAGCCCACCTCCACGAAGGAATGAAGGCCATCGCCGAATGGATGAGTACCAGCCGCCTGAAGCTGAACTCGGACAAGACGGAGGTCCTCATCCTTGGTTCCAACCCTTCAGCATGGGACGACTCCTGGTGGCCGACATCACTGGGAACAGCCCCGACACCCACCGACCACGCACGCAACCTAGGGGTCATCCTCGACCCCACCCTCTCCATGACTAAGCAGGTCAACGCCGTTTCCTCATCCTGCTTCAACACCCTCCGAATGCTCCGCAGGATCTTCAAGTGGATCCCCACCGAAACAAGAAAAACAGTCACCCAGGCCCTCGTCACCAGCAGGCTGGACTACGGAAACGCCCTCTACGCAGGAACGACGGCTAAGCTCCTGAGACGGCTGCAACGCATCCAGAACGCCTCTGCACGTCTTATCCTCGACATCCCCCGACGCAGCCACATCACACCCCACCTGAGAGACCTGCACTGGCTCCCTGTCAACAAGAGGATAACCTTCAAGCTCCTCACCCACGCACACAAAGCACTCCACAACTCCGGACCAGCCAACCTCAACAGACGACTCAGCTTCTACACCCCCACCCGCCAGCTCCGCTCCACCAGCCTCGCCCTCGCCACAGTCCCCCGCATCCGGAAAACGACCGGCGGCGGCAGATCCTTCTCCCACCTCGCCGCCAAGACCTGGAACACCCTCCCCACCAACCTTCGGCAGACCCAAGACCTACTGGCCTTCAGAAGACTCCTCAAGACCTGGCTCTTCGATCAGTAGCAGCACCACCCCCCTCTTCCCCCAGCGCCTTGAGACCCTCGCGGGTATGTAGTGCGCTTTATAAGTGACATGATTGATTGATTGATTGATACATGTGTTCTTTTTTTTCTAGCACACAACAAAATGTAAATGTCTGTAAATGAACTGTGAGGATGATCAAATCAATACACTGGGTGATATTTCCACACATTATCGTTTGTGCCCTGTATACTTTTATCATTAAAACTGTATGTGAGTGCAAATGTAATGGTCATTTCAATTGAAGATGTGTAGTCTGTAATGGCAGTATGCTACCATACCATGCATACTGCACGTTACCCCACTCCATTCTACTCTGCATCACTCCATGCCCCTGCACTCTACTCAGTACCTCTCCACACTACGCCACTCCACTTCATACTGCATCACTGTACTCTTCTCTGCACCACTCCACTCTATTCCTCTCTGCTCTACACCACTCCACCCTACTCTATGCCAATGTACTCTACCCCACACTACTCTTCTATGCACCACTCTACTCTATGCCACCCTACTCTGCAACACTGCACTCTATGCCACTGCACTCTGCACCAATGCACTCTACGACACTTTACTCAAAACCAATGCACTCTATGCCAATCTACTCTGCACCAAATCCCTCTACACCACTACACCCTACGCCACTCTATTCTACTCTGTCACTGCACTCTATGCCCCTCTATTCTACTCTGCACCACTGTTCTCTACACCAATCTACTCTATGCCACTGCACTCTACTGTACACCAATGCACTCTATGCCACTCTACACCACTGCACTCTATAACACTCTACTCTACGGCACTGCACTCTCTGCCACTGAACTCTCTGCTACTGAACTCTATGCCACTCTACTCTGTGCCACTTTACTCTACACCACTCTACTCTGCACCACGCTACTCTTCCCTACTGCACTCTACTCTGCACCGCTCTATGTCACTCTTCTGCACTCTACGCCAATGCACTCTATGCCACTCTAATCCTTTGTTCACCACTGTACTCTGACACTGCTCTCTATGCCACTTCACTCTTTGCCTCTCTACTCTACTCTGCACCACTCTTCTCTATGCCAGTGCACTCTACCCCACTCTGCTATGCACCACTACACTCTTCACCACTGCTCTCTACACCACTCCATGCCACTCCACTCTGCAACACTGCACTCTAAGCCAATGCACTCTACGCCACTACTCTATGCCACTCCACTCTATCCTGCACCACCGCACTCTACGCCACTTCACTCTACTCTGAAACAATCTACGTTACACCACTGTACTCTATGCTTCTGCACTTTAGCCACTCTGCACCACTCCACTCTAAACCACTGCAATCAATGCTGCGCCACTCTACTTGATGCCACTCTACTCTATGCCACTGCGCTCTACGCCACTACTCTATGCCACTGCAATTTACCCTGCACTACTAAACTCTACCCTGCACCACTCCACTTAACTCTGAAACAATCAACTCTATGCCACTGCACTCTATACCACTGTTCTCTATGCCACTCTTCGCCATGTCACTCTACACCACTGCACTCTATGCTGTGCCACTCCATGCCACTGCATTCTACGCTATGCCACTTTACTCTAAACCACTGCACTCTACACCAATTCACTCTACACCACTTTATTCAAAACCCAATGCACCCTACACCACAGTACCTAATCCAACTACTTTGCACCACTGCACTTTACGCCACTATACTCTATAACTTTCTACTCAATGGCACTGTACTATACACCACTGCACACTATGTCACTCTACACCATTGCCCTCTACATCAGTGCACTCTTTGCCACTCTATTCTACTCTGCACCACTGTAATCTACGTCACTGCTCTTTGTACCACTCTACTCTGCACCACTCCATGCTACGGCACTGCACTCTATGACACGCTACTCTGCATTCCTGCACTCTACTTCACTGCACTCTATGCCACTCTATTGCACTCTACGCCACTACACTACTCCACCCTATACCAATGCAATCTACACCACTCTACTCTGATTTACTCTACTCTTATGCCCCTGCACCACTCCACTCTACTCTGCAACACTCCACTCTCTGTCACTTCTCTCTACATCACTCTACTCTGCAAAACTGCTCTCTCTGCCACTAAACTCTACGCCACTCTACTCTGCATCGCTCCACTTTATGCCATTGTATTATATACCAATCCACTCTAAGCCACTCTAATCTACTCTGCACCACTGCAGTCTACGACACTCTATTCTATATCACTGCACTCTATGCCACTTCACTCTACTCTGAAACAATCAACTCTATGCCACTGCAGTTTATACCACTCTATTCTACTCTGTGCCAATCAACTCTATGCCACTGCACACTACGCCACCCAATTTTATACCGCTACACTCTATGCCAGTGCACTCTACACCAATGCTCTCTACACCACTTTACTCAAAACCAATACACTCTACACCACTGCACTCTATACCAATCTACTCTGCTCCACTGCACTGTATGCCACAATACTCTACTCTACGACACTGCACTCTACGCCACTCTACATCATTGCACTCTCGCACTTAACTCTGCACCACTCTACACCACTGCACTCTACAACAATGCACTCTACACCACTCTACTCTGCACTACTTCACTCTATGACTCTGCAGCACTGCAATCTCTGCCACTGAACTCTATGCCACTCTATTCTATGCCACTCTACTCTGCGCTACTTTACTCTATGCCACTGCACTCTACTCTGCACCACTCTACTGCACTCTACGCCAATCCACTCCACACCCCTCTAATCTACTGTGCACAACTACACTCTATGACACTGCACTCTACACTACTCCAGTCTAGGCCACTTCACTCTGCACCACTCCACTCTGCAACATTGCACTCTATGCCAGTGCACTCTACGTCACTACTCTATACCACTCCATTCTACCCTGCTCCACTCCAATCTACCCAGCACCACTCCACTCTACACCACTTCACTCTAATCTGAAACAATCTTCTCTATGCCACCGCACTCTGCGCCACTCTACTCCACTCTGCGCCATTCTACTCCACTCTACACCACTCCACTCTACCCCACTGCAGTCAATGCTGTGCCACTCTACTCTACCCCACTATGCTCTATGCCACTGCGCTCTACCGTGCATCACTATACTCTACCCTTCACCACTCCTATCTACTCTGAAACAATCTACTATATGCCACTGTACTCTATGCCACTGCACTCTACGCCACTCTACTCCACTCTATGCCACTGCAGTCTACACTATACCACTGTACTCTAAACCACTGCGCTCTACGCCAATGCACTCTAGACCACTTTACTCAAAACCAGTGTACCCTACGCCACTGCACCTACACCAACTACTTTGCACCACTGCACTTTACGCCACTATGCAACATTCTACTCTGTGCCACTGCACTCTACACCACTGCATGCTATGTCAGTCTATAGCACTGCACTCTAAGTCACTGCACTCTACACCACTCCACGACACTCTATGCCACTCCACTCTACGACACTCTACTCAGTTTTGACACTGTGCTCCACTCTACAACACTCAGCTGTATGCCCTTCCACTCTGACACTCTACTGCCTCCACAACACTGTACGCTACTCCATGACACTCCACTTCACTCCTCTCGTCTCCATGCCACTCCACTCTACACCACTCCACGATACTCTATGCCACTCCACTCTACGATACGCTACTCAACTCTGACACTGTGCTCCACTTTATGCCACTCACCTGTATGCCCATCCACTCTATGCCACTCTACTGCCTCCACAACACTGTACACTACTTCATGACACTCCACTTCATTCCTCCACACCACTCCACAACACTCTATGCCACTCCACTCTACGACACTCTACTCAACTCTGGCACTGTTCTCCACTCTACGCCACTAAACTATATGCCCTTCCACTCTACGACACTCTACTTCCACTCTACTTCCACTCTACTGCCTCCACAACACTGTCCATGAAACTCCACTTCATTCCTCCTCGCCAATCCATTCTACACCACACCACGACACTCTATGCCGCTCCACTCTATGAGACTCTACTCAAATCTGACACTGTGCTGCACTCTACGCCGTTCAACTGTATGCCCTTCCACTCTATGAAATTCTACTGCCTCCACAACACTGTACGGTACTCCATGACACTCCACTTCATTCCTCCACGTCCACTCCACTCTATACCACTCCACGACACTCTATGCCATTCCACTCCATGACACTCTACTCAACTCTGACACTGTGCTGCACTCTACGCACCTCAAATGTATGCCCTTCCACTCTACGACACGCTACTGCCTCCACAACACTGTATGCTACTCTGACACTTCACTTCACTCTTCTCCACGCCACTCAACTCTACTGCACGCCACTCCCTGCTGCTCTGCGCCACTCCATAGCATTCCACTCTAATCCACTTTACCACACTCCACTCCACTCTCCTTTACCCTACTAACTTTTAGCCATGCTGAACAGCAGCGACTCTGGTGTACAACATTGCTAAAAGATATTGGCAAAGCCAATCGCTCTTGCATATGCGAGACCTATTGGCTTTGCCAATGTTTGTCTATGTTGCCAGCAGCATCTCTCCACTAGACCCTGTTTACTTCCTTTACCTCACTATCAGACTCTCTTCAGCATCTCGTCTAGCTGGCTCTCAGCTCCCATCCCTGCGCTGCGTGTATTGTTAGTAATGCTTGCTTGTAGTATTCTCCCAGGGTGCACTTACAGTGAAAGCACTGTGATATATATTTATTTACTTTTACAAGCGGTAGAACAAGTACATTTGAGCACTGACTGACCTGGTAAACTTTCTTTTCTTTCTTGATTTTTTTCCAAATGTTCCTTCGAGGCTCTCTCAGTCACACACTACTTGCCCCTTTATTATTCATATTCATGGAAACTAAGACGAAGTTCAAAAAAAGTTTCGGTATTTAACAGCTACTGGAAACAATCAGGGGCTCACATTCCCCAAGACTATTAGCATGCAGACAGTCATACCTGCACCTCAAGGTGTCCAGGTGCCTGTCAAAACCCGCACAGACATTTTATTCTTCAGCCTCGCGTAAAACGCTCACAAAGGAATGCATAGAACACTCTGTTAGCGAATGCCAACGTCACAAGCAGGGGCGGCTCCTCCATTAGGGCGGAGCAGTGTCGCCCCACTGCTTTCTCGCAGTGCGAGAAGCAGAAACATAAAATGGTATTTTAAATACCATTTTATATTTCTGCTTCTCACGCTGCGAGAAAGCAGAATGGTATGCCTGGTTGGGGGCGGGTGGGAGGGTATGCCTGGTTGGGGGTCGGGTGGGCGGGTTGGGGAGGAGTGGCTTGCCCACTGTTGTGGGCCCTGACTGTTTGGTCGGCCCTCTGGGGTCGACCAAACCAGTCATGCGCACTATACATTTTCTCTATGTAGGCTGCATGCAGCCTACATAGAGAAAATGGCCTCCATAAAGGCGCCCGGCTTGGCGCCGTCCGCACCAATAATATAAACTGCAGAAGTACTCCCACTCGACCTATATCTATTTAAACAATGGCTACAAAAGCTCACTGGGCAACCCTTTGCTGTATTGGTGCAGAAAGTACCACAATGTTTTATTCAATTACATTCTTTTTTATTAAATTCATTTTTTCAATTTTTTTCAAAAAAGTAAAAAGATTTTTTAAATATAATTGGAACATTTCTTTTGTCTTTTATGTACAGTAACACATTTTTTTATAATGTCAATCAAATTTTTATATTGATATACATTATGAACATGATTTGTACAAATCCCCATACTAAAATCAACCTCACATCACACCTGCCTCACATTCACATCACAGCCTTGCATGCCGTACTCACACATTCACACCTCACATGCATCCCACACCCAGCTTCAAAAGGTATACACAACTCAAAACATGGGGAGAACCCTTCATTTAGTGTCCTTGGTTGTGTTGCCAGCTGGGGATCCGTTAGGTCGACGTACGTTTCGGTGGGTAAAAACTATTTGCATCCACCTTCTTCAGGACCTCTCCTTATAGGTAAAATTTAAACTGGAGGGTGATGGGGAATATGTAAGCATAGGGGATAATTTGAGAGAACACGCCCATAATATGCTAATTTGTAGGGTGGGGGTAGCTACTACTCCTTCATTAGAAAAAAGAAACAAGCGATGAAAAAAGAAGAAGAGGGTGCAGTTCCTTCACCATGACACCCGGTGCATTTGAGAAATATTTGAAAAAGAAATAACTTTTTGAAGAGTGATGAAAGGGAGGAGAAAAAGGAAAAAAACTCACACACCTATTTAACTCACGGGGTTTAGATAAAGACATGGTTGGTGTGCGGCATGCTAAAAAAGGTGATAGATGGATTTACACCTTATATCCTCCTGCTCATGGTGAGATGTGGGAACCTCATGCTAGGTCCAAAATGTCTAGATAACGCATATATATCACTGACCTAGAGCAGTTAGACTTTAATTATGTTCATAAATATAGGCTGATTTGATGTATAAGCAAGCCCTTTCCGCCAAAGTGGGGACTTCGTCTTCCTGACAGTGGCTATCTGGTTTTCTGTCACCGCAACTGTAAGGGAGTCACAATATATATTTATATTCATTCTGTACCCCCTCTGTTCTTCTTATTATATAGACCCCTGTTGTATTAGGTAAGTATTATAGTTTTATTACCTTTTTTTGGATATTTTAGAAGATGTATGGAGTCTGGTAGCAATAAAGGTGAAATAATTCCAGAGGTTTTAATACGTACTGCCACACTGCAGCATGGCGGAGTATTTGCTCCTTTTAATGTTTGCTAGTCGGTATTGTTAAAATCAGTATCTTCAAAAGGAAGAAAAGATTGTGTGAGATTATACAATACATAATTAGGAATCACTTATCCCTAATTGACTATTTTAAAGGTAAGTTAACTCACTCCCATACACGGAAGTCATATTTGGGAGAAATCTAGACAGTGATTTTTGATTGTCTTCATAGGTCCTGCTTATATTAGTATTCAATACCCTCCTGATTCGGATGTACTCGGTAAGAATAACTCTGGGGTGCCTTCTCAAATAGCCAAAGACTGGCCCATTCGCCCAGTGCGAGATCTTTATTCGCTTTCCTATGGGCATATGTCAATTTGCACAGCAGTATGGCTCGCATTTGAATAAGGCAACTAAAATGTTCCACAAACCCTTTTCCTCCCCTCCCCTTTAAAAAGTACCCTCAACCTTATGACCTCACTTACCTCGATATAGATGTGTTAGTTTCCCGTCAGCGTATCTGGTAGATCCCGTCCTGCTATACACGTGGACAATAAGACGCAAATCTAACAGCCGTTAGAAATACGTGGCGTGCAACGCCCATGTGATCTAAGTAGGACGCTGTATCTGTTTCATGTCTAATAGTCGCACCATCTTGAGATTGCTACTTAGATTATTTTGTAAAGGTTTCAAATATGAGGGTAGTTTTAAGGTCAATCTACATGTTGTTATTATGTTTGCCTACTTGTCCATGCATAATTTAAACAAATGGAGGTGCACCAAACATAAGGAAAAGAGTCCAAATTATTTTCTTTCTTTTCGTCTTTTATTTCAAATTCAATACTGTTGCACAATGACAGCCAACGCGTTTCGTTCCTCAAAACACAAAGGTTCTTGGAACTTCATCAGGGCTCATTAGTAATAGAGAAATCTGTATATCTCGTACAGTATTTTGAAAACATTCAGATTCGTTTCCAGATAATGTATAATAACAGTCCTATCTGGTCATTCTTTTGTTCATAGTAATAAAAGTTGAATTTGAGTAATAATAGACGTTCATGAATAGGACCACCTTTAACATATAGTCACAATGGGATACACTTAATCCCCATATTCAACTTGTCCCGAAGATCACGGTTAGTTAGGATAGATATGAGGACCCCAATGTCAAAGCAGCAGAACAAGATTCCATGGACTTCATTGTGTACCCGCCTTATGTTCCTGCTCCTATCTATGTTAATTATGGCATCCCGATGTGATGCGTTGCCCTCCCTGTCGGGTGTGCTGTCCTCGTTTTGTCCGTTGCCACTCCTTATTTTACCTTATGTTCCCCTGTAAAGGTGGTCCCTTTCTTTGAAAATCCTAACTAACGCTGATCTTCGGGACAAGTTGAATATGGGGATTTTCGTAATGATTGTAGAATGAACATACAATAATTATAGATGTATGTTCATCGATAATAATGTAAGACTTTCTCTAGCAGACGGGGAGGTTTTTTTTTTAGTGAAATTAGCTGCATTCATTGGTTGAACGCTATTGATGCAGTGAATAAGGTGGGTGTACAGAAAATACGATGGTTTATGGGCACCATATTGAGATGGTTCCTTGTATCTACTAATGCTCATATTTAGCCTAATTGTAAATGTAACTTTGCGGCAGCATGCTTTAATCATGACATATGTAACCATCGGGTCCAAAGGGGTTTGTAGATAGTTCTTTTGACATTAACACAATACTTTGACAAGTATGCTATGTGAGGGGCTATGGGGGTACATGGCCTAGTTATAAATATGGCTGCACCATAATATGCTGTGCCGTCAAGTCCAAAAGAAAACTTGTAAGTGGTTATTGTGCCATTAATGCAATACATTATCTATTATAGTAGAATGGGCCCAGGGTATGTTTGAATCCTACCAGGAATGAACTGACCTTGAGATCATCCATATCATCACGTGTGTTGTCACTTCTGCCTACATACTGTATGTGTAAAAGCCGTTATTATCCTTTTGAACTTCTAGGTTATATCTCATGACTCACCATATGATGGTCATGGGTGGTGTACAAATCTCCACCAAGTCTCATGGCTTTTCAATAGATTTTGGTGAAATTAAGACATGGGTGCAGGGCCATTGTGGGTGCAGATAGTACAGTCAAATGCAGAAAGTGATGACTATACAATCTATGGGTACCAGGACACTGTGTCCGTTCACGTGATTTTCCAGACTATTTCCTCATTGAGTCCCTCCTTTACAGTATTGAGGGTAAAAATCCAGTATGTTTCTCTGCCTTTGCGTATATCCATCTCATTGCACCCTGGCTTATTTTTTACCTTTTTCAGGATCAGCCAGCGCATCAATAGCATTCAACCAATGAATGCAGCTAATTTCACTAAAAAAAAACTCCCCGTCTGTTAGAGAAAGTCTTAGATTATTATCGATGAACATACATCTATAATTATTGTATGTTCATTCTACAATTATTACGAATATTTTTCAGCGTATGCATATAGATCATTCGCTTCTCTGAATCAGTCCTTTTCATCTTGTAGACGATGCACTAGGATCTTAGTGTAATCAATATGCATAGACATGTAGGCAAACATAATACCAACATGTAGATTGACCCTAAAATTACCCTCATATTTGAAACCTTTACGAAATTATCTAAGTAAGTAGCAATCTCAAGATGGCGCGACTTTTAGACATGAAACAGATACAGCGTCCTACTTAGATCACGTGGGCGTTGCACGCCACGTATTTCTAACGGCTGTTAGATTTGCGTCTTATTGTCCGCGTGTATAGCAGGACGGGATCTACCAGATACGCTGAAGGGAAACTAACATATCTATATCGAGGTAAGTGAGGTCGTAAGGTTGAGGGTACTTTTTAAAGGGGAGGGGAGGTAAAGGGTTTGTGGAACATTTTATTTGCCTGATTCAAATGCGAGCCATACTGCTGTGCACATTGACATATGCCCATAGGAAAGCGAACAAAGATCTCGCACCGGGCGAATGGGCCGGTCTTTGGCTATTTGAGAAGGCACCCTAGAGTTATTCTTACCGAGTACATCCGAATCAGGAGGGTATTGAATACTAATATAAGCAGGACCTATGAAGACAACAAAATCACTGTCTAGATTTCTCCCAAATATGACTTCCGTGTATGGGAGAGTGTTAACTTACGTTTAAAATAGTCAATTAGGGATACATGATACCTAATTATGTATTGTATAATCTCATACAATCTTTTCTTCCTTTTGAAGATACTGATTTTAACAATACCGACTAGCAAAAATTAGAAGGAGCAAATACTCCGCCATGCTGCAGTGTGGCAGTACGTATTAAAACCTCTGGAATTATTTCACCTTTATTGCTACCAGACTCCATACATCTTCTAAAATATCCAAAAAAAGGTAATAAAACTATAATACTTACCATAATACAACAGGGGTCTATATAATAAGAAGAACAGAGGGGGTACAGAATGAATATAAATATATATTGTGACTCCCTTACAGTTGCGGTGACAGAAAACCAGATAGCCACTGTCAGGACGACAAAGTCCCCACTTTGGCGGAAAGGGCTTGCTTATACATCGAATCAGCCTATATTTATGAACATAATTACAGTCTAACTGCTCTAGGTCAGTGATATATATGCGTTATTCAGACATTTTGGACCTAGCATGAGGTTCCCACATCTCACCATGAGCAGGAGGATATAAGGTGTAAATCCATCTATCACTTTTTTAGCATGCTGCACACCAACCATGTCTTTATCTAAACCTGTGAGTTAAATAGGTGTGTGAGTTTTTTCCTTTTTCTCCTCCCTTTCATCACTCTTCAAAAAGTTATTTCTTTTTCAAATATTTCTCAAATGCACCGGGTGTCACGGTGAAGGAACTGCACCCTCTTCTACTTTTTTCATCGCTTGTTTCTTTTTTCTAATGAAGGAGTAGTAGCTACCCCCACCCTACAAATTAGCATATTATGGGCGTGTTCTCTCAAATTATCCCCTTTGCTTACAGATTCCCCATCAACCTCCGGTTTAAATTTTACCTATAAGGAGAGGTCCCGAAGAAGGTGGATGCAAATAGTTTTTACCCACCGAAACGTACGTCGACCTAACGGATCCCCAGCTGGCAACACAACCAAGGACACTAAATGAAGGGTTCTCCCCATGTTTTGAGTTGTGTATGCCTTTTGAAGCTGGGTGTGGGATGCATGTGAGGTGTGAATGTGTGAGTACGGCATGCAAGGCTGTGATGTGAATGTGAGGCAGGTGTGATGTGAGGTTGATTTTAGTATGGGGATTTGTACAAATCATGTTCATAATGTATATCAATGTAAAAAGTTGAATGACTTATATAAAAAAATGTGTTACTGTACATAAATGAGAAAAGAAATGTTCCAACTATATTTAAAAACCTTTTTGAAAAAAAAATGAATTTAATGAAAAAGAATGTAATTGAATAAAACATTGTTGTACTTTCTGCACCAATACAGCAAAGGGTTGCCCAGTGAGCTTTTGTAGCCATTGTTTAAATAGATATAGGTCGAGTGGGAGTACTTCTGCAGTTTATATTGTTGTCTTTTTCCCCCTTCTCCCAGACCTACAAATTATCTCTAGGGGGTACCTCTTTTCTATCGCCGTCCACACCAATCACAACGCTGCCAATGCAACGTTGTGATTGGCTAGGCGAGGGGAGGGAGGATGCCTGGTTCCTTTTTTCCTGAAGCAGCAGGAAAACGTGGGACCCGGCCAGCAGCGGAGGCGGCGCGGGACCCGGTGAGGTAAGTTTTTATTTTTATTTTTAAATTCATCCCCCCCTGCGCGAACCCCCTGCTCGAACCCCCGCACACCCCTCCACCTGCCCCCTCACCCGCGAGTCATGCGAGCCGCGACTGGTCACAAGTCTGGCGTGAAACTTCGGTTGTGCTAGCCCCACTGCATAATGTAAGGGAATAAGAAATAACACTCGTGTCCCTGCACCTCGAGGTGCAGTTTGCACACATTAAGAGCTGGTTGCTTATATTGTGCGCACATTGATCTAAATAATCTACGCGTCCGCGAGCGTCTGGGCATGGATTTCTTATTGGCTAACACAGCTGAGCATTTTAGAGGAGCAAGGAGGTAATTAACTCGACAAATATATGTCATGTTTAATTGTTTTTTTGTGGTTTTTTTGCATTTTGGTGCTTACGTTTTTGTTAACATTGTTTATTTTGCAAAGTTAAAAGAAAACTTCCAATGAACGGTAAAATCGCTATATGTACTGCACACGCACCTTTAAGGAAAATGTCACTGAAGAACCCGTCAAAGTTGTTTATGCTTGGGTAATTTGAACACGTTTGCTGTTGGCTTATGTAACTGTTGTGTTATTGTTTGATTAAATATGTGGTTCTTTGAAGTGTCAATCCATCATAGTTTATATTTTCTTTACAGGCGGCATACAGGAATGCTTCAGTGCCACCACTACTTTTTAGTGGAAAGTTGGTGTCCATAAATCTTATAGCCATCTGGTCTTCATTTCAGCTACTGATTATAAGACGCTTTGGTTGTACACCATCTCTCCCGCTCTAATAAATAATGCAACAATACTGGCCATATCATAACACGTTTTACTAAAACTTTACACAGCTAAAATAGGCTAAACCAATAGATCTCGCAGAGGCGAGACCTATTAGCTTTGCCAATGCTTGTTTGTCTTGGCTTCCCAGACTGATTTCTTGCACCCTATTTTTAATTTTACAATGTCACTCAATGCTGATGGAGCAATTGGGGGTTTCACTAATAACCTTCAGTTTCGTCTAATCTGGCATGTCATTAGCGTTAGAACAGCAGTATGCCAAGGAATGAGGAGAGAGGATGAGCAAAACTATTAGATTTTTGCCTTCCTCAACCAGTAAAATCACAAAAGCTACGAGAACTGTACCAAAATCTACATTGTGCTGAACCACACACTCTTTTTGTAATTTTTTTTATTTTATTTTGTTTTTATTGAGCGTGAATAGCAGACATGATAATCATGGTACATATAAAAGACAAACTTACATAATATCCAATCTCACATTTAAATAGAAAATAAATAGCGCAAATTCATATTCTTTTTTACATGATATAAGACCAGCATTCTATGTAGCACAACAAATATCTCCCAAAAATACAAATAGAGAAAAGAGAAGGTACATGAAATATTACTGCAGACTGACCTCAACTTAACAGTTAAGAAACAGGCACATTATGAATTAAAACCCTTCACTTTTCCTTATGCAAGAAATAGCCTGCTTTACATGTTATTGTTTGCCTGTGAAATCAAAACGTAGCCCTACTAAGTCAGCCTAAATCTATGAAGTGCCCCTACCCTTTTCGCATAAGCCTCTTCAAATTGGTAGGCCCGGTCCAACTTAAGAAGCCACTATCCCAATGTAGGCACCTTCTGAGATCTCCAATTTTGCAACACCAATAATCTGGCTACCGCTATGGCCGTGAAAACAAAATATTGCCTATATTTTGGTAACTGGTTAACTGCATAAGAAAAGCCAAATAAGGCCAACGATGTTGAGGGTAGGATTACCTTGGACATACAGTCACTGATAAACCTAAACACCTCCTCCAAGAAGTTTTGTAGTCTAGGACATGTGAAAAATATATGTGTCCAGTCGCCAGCCTCTGCCAAATTACATCTAAAACATTAGTTCGGGATTGATGAAAACCATTTATGTAGTCTGATGGGAGTATAATACACCAACCACCTTGAAAGAAAGGACATCCTTTTAAAGTTGGTCGCACTCAGAGCCCTATACCCGAACTCACACACCCGTTGCCATTCCTGGATATTAAACCAACAATTAGTTTCCTGAGCAATTTTAGGGAGCATTGTTTCGACAAGACTCTTATTCATATCCTGTCGCAGTAGTCGATACCAATTTCCAATACCAATTAGATTCAATTCAATGGCTGCTTTTAAAATTGTTCTTGCCCTCTCGTTAATTATTTTATAATTATTCTAGAGAAAGCATGTTATGTGCCTGAAACCTAACCAGAGATCACGGCTCTGGTGTTCAAATTGCGCTACAAAAGCTTCCCACGTTATCAAATTAGTACTGTTGTAGAGGTCACCTAGCTTGCGAAAGCTTAGCATGTTGTATGACTGCATTCCCTTTTGTGAGAGCTGAAGACCCCATAGCTCACAGTCTTGGAGGGAGGTATATGCATGGCATGTTGGGACGTTGTAAAATGTATTGAACCGCTGCATGCAATTTAGAAATATATTCACAACCTTATATCTTGTCTTTTTGGGTAATTTGAAGTGCGCAGGAATGCTGGTAGCTTAATTGCCCTTTCTATTAACATGAGACTAAATAAAAAATTATCGAAATTTGAGGAGGGCGCCGCTAGCTGAGTTATTAAACTAAGAAGCGCAGCTTGATAATAAGTAAATATATGATGTAGTGCAAGACCCCCTGCTCTACGTCCAATTATAAAATGGATAACTTAATCTGAGTTTTTCTTTTTGCCCATACGAACTCACGAATAACTTTATCCACTTCATTAAAATATGAGATTGGTATTTTTAGAGGGAGATTTAAAAACAGAAATATCAGCAAAGGAATAATCGGCCTTTTCCCTTTTTTTTTTTGTAAATGATTTTTATTGATTTTCGACAAAATTATATCCATAGCATCTGTATGACGACATAATCCAACATTGGCATTACAATGAAAATAACTTGAATGGCTTAGGCTGGATGCCAGGAGAATCCAATACAGTGAAAAAGAAAGTACACTTTGTTAACTGAGTCGCCTCACATTTCCATGGCAAGGTACATTTAGTAACAGTTACATGAGTTATAGGAACAAAAGACCGTCAATATTACCCAAATCAATTCCATCATATGTGAGTAACAAAGCGAAATAAAGAGAAAAAGAAGAACTAAAGGTCGATCTCTGCATGTAGGCACAGGCCAAAGTGTACATGTCGGTGGAGCATATCAGTGGGCATCACGTGTGTAGCTAAACTGGTGTGTTGGCCCGTCTGGTGTGGAATGAGTCGGGAAGAGAGCGGGGGGAGGAGGGGAGAGCCAGAGAAGGAGGGGGGGCGGAGGCTTAGCATATCCAGCAGCCAGGGATGTATATGGGTGCAATTCCAGAAAAGCTGAGAGAACTAAAGGCCCAGTGCTAGTGTCCGGGGCTAGGAGGGAGGGCGCGCCACAGCCAGATTGGCCTCGACTAGTGTCAGGTAGTTTTGCCATTGAATGGGGTTCAGTCGCGGGGGCGCTAACGCTCGCGCTGCATTCGCTAATTGATTCGTGTGTTCTGACACCAGTGCCCTACGAAGGTCAAGCAGCCACAAGTGTATATTGGGGCCCATTTGCGCCTTCCATGTCATGGCTATTTTACCTTTGGCGAGGCCCAGGGCTAGATCCAGAAAATTATTCAGGCCCTTACGAAAAGCGCTGTGTTTCGTGACACCCAATAGGAAATGGGTAGGCTGTGCCTCCACCTGGGCGTCAGCTGCCTCCGTGAGTATAGTGGCTACGTCAGTCCACTATGATTGAAAACTTGGCAGGTCCATACCATGTGTGTGAATGTGGCCCCTGGGTCTCGACACCTGGGGCATATATCAACGGTTGTTGGGTACATGTGCACCAGCCTATGAGGTGTGAGGCACGTATGATGCAAGTCATTGAATTGGGTGTACTGCAACCTGGCGTTGGTCGAAATAGTTTTTTGATGGCTAATGCATTGCGCCATTGTTTATCAATAATGGTGGTGGCCAGCTCGGTATCCCAGTACGCGCATAATGTTGTCAGTGCGGGTGTATCGTTCAATCTAAAAGAGGTGTAAATGGCCGTTACGGCGTGTCTACCCCGTCCATGCGTCAGCAGCGTTTTCAAAAGGTGCGATGTGGGGGGTTCGGTGCAAACATTATCCCATGTTTGTAGGAAGTAGCGTGTAAGTAGTGCGTGCAACATGAATGAGCACTGGGGTACCTCATAGGTGTCCACTAATTCCTCAAATGTTTGTAGCTGTGAGTCTACATACATGTCCCCCCATGTGTCCAATCCCCTTTCCTTCCAGGGCCCAAGTTTCATGCGAACGTGACAAGCGAACATGACAAGCGAACGTGCCCGGTAGTACCTCTAGTGGCAGGCCAGGGGCATATGGAGTGGCCCGACCCTTGGGCAGCACGTATCTGGACCAGCTACGTCTGGCCGTCATCATTAGGATGTTTCCTCAATGTTTCTGGGTCATAGTGGTAGTGCCCGACAACCACTCCAGTAGTATCGGGTGGTCCCAGGATATGGCCGCCGTGACCAGTTCGGTGAGGTTGCTCTTAGTCAGCCATCTCATTGGCCATTGCAGTTGTGCTGCGGCGTAGTAGCGCTCATAATTCGGGGCACCTAGGCTGCCATCCGACAGTGGCAGATATAATTTATGGAGGGCCACCTTGGCCCTTGAATTCCCCCTTATTAGGGAGACTAAAAAGGATTCCAGATCCTTACAGAGTTTCCGTGGCAGATGGTAGGGGAGTGTGTAGAAGAAGTACAAGAGACGCGGGAGGACCAGCATCTTGGAGATGGCCACCCGCCCAATGGGAGACAAAGGGAGGGCCAGCCAGAACGGGAGAGATGATCGGGCTCTGCTAATAGCGCGCCATAGGTTGCCGTCTATAGTGTCTGTCCCTGAGTGGTAGACCTGGACCCCCAAGTATTTGAAAGTGAACGCCCATTCCAGCAGCGTATTCGGTGCAGCCTGCCTCTGGGCTGGTGACATAGGTGTCATCAGGAACACCACCGATTTAGACCAATTGACTCATAGTCCTGAGACCCGTGGATGCTCATTCAGTAGGTCCATTATCATCTGCAGTACCTCAGTCCGGCCACGCAGGTAGATTAATGCACTGTCCGCATTCAGCGACACTATGTGCCACCGGCAGTCTACATGTAGGCCCACTCCGTTACCCGTTGTCGTAGCCTACATGCCAGTGGCTCCATGGCCAAGGCAAAAAGTATCGGCGACAGGGGGCATCCCTGGCGTGTGCCTCGTGCTATCGTAAAAAGTGAGGAGAAAGTGCGACCCGTCTTCACCTTGGCCTGTGGTTTATGATACCGCAACCGTATCCATCGTAGGAAGTTATGTTATGTTATTAAAATTTCTAAAGCGCGGCTGTTACCCTAAGGTGTCCTGGTGCTAAGTACTGCCTAATAGGTTCCCGCGAAGTGGGGCATCTATAATGTAAATAGCCAAGTTTTCAGCTCCCGTCTGAAGGAGACGAGCCCGGTTACATTTTCTGAGGTGAAAAGGCAGGCTGTTCCAAGCCTTAGCGGGCCGTTGCCGAACCCGGATAACACCGCCAACAAATAACTCCAGCTCAGTGTATCGAACGCCTTTTCGATGTCCAAGGATGCTTTCCAGGGCATCCCTGCTTTCCCTTTCGCCCATTCCATCAATGCAAATAGTCAACGCAAATTCAGGCCAGTGTTTCTACCTGGTATAAAACCATTCTGGTCCTTTTGGACCTGCCGCGACCAACCTATGCACCTGTAATTTCCAGAGAATCTTGTAGTCGACATTCAGCATCGACAAAGGGCGATATGAAGCCATTTGAAGGGGGCCTCGGCCCGGCAGGATCACTAGCGTCGCCTCTCTCAGAGTGAGCGGGAGTTCACCCTTCTCAAAGGCCTCGGTGTACATACTGGCCAACCGAGGGGTTAGCTGTTCGGAGTAGATGGAGTAAAACTCCGACGGCCAGCCATCTGTTCCCGGCGTTTTACCAGTTGCCAGCTGCCAGCTGCCCAATTGCCTCCGCAATCTCATCTACCGTGATGGGGTCTTCTAGGGAGTCATAATGCGCTGGCGTGATCTGTGGGAGTTGAATCCCCACAAGGAAGCTCTGTATAGAGGCAGGGTCATGGACGATGGGGGCCGCATTTAGCGCTCTGTAGTATTCATAAAAGGACTGATTAATTGCTTCCTGAGTGTTCACAATAGTCCCGGCGGAGGTGTGTATGACAGTAATGGGGGGTTGGGATGTGTCGGACTTCAGTAGCCACGCAAGCAGATTGCCCGCTTTGTCTCCCTCCTTATGTCTGCGTGCTAAGTATGTCTTATAGTCCAGCGCGCAGAGGTCGTAGAGTGCGTCCTTGTACGCCAGGCGGGCCTGGGCCAGAGAGGGGCCAACCTGGGGGTCAGTGGGTATGAGCTGTTCGCATCTCCGTATTTCCAGTTATGAGTCTGAAGCGCATCCGTCAGCGACTTTTGGGCGCCACACGTGGTTTTGATAGCATGTCCCCGAAGGACAGCATTAAAGGCGTCCCATTCCACCCCTACAGATGAAGCAGTACCAGTATTCATCAAGAAGTACAAGTCGATGGAGCGCAAAAGGGTGGTGCGATATGATGAGTCAGCGAGCGCGGCACACGGTAATCGCCAGTTCGAGATCCCAGGCCGTCTCGTACCCCAGGATAGTTGTAGCGGGCTATGATCTGAGTGCGCGCGCGTCAAATAGTCTGCCTGTAATATACTGTGTAGGGCGTTGTCCGAGCAGTATATAGCATCTATCCATGTGTATAGATTGTGTAGTGCCGAGTAGTGCGAACAGGTGCTTGTCAGAAGATGTTTGCTACGCCATGCATCGTGTACCTGCATGTTAGTTACCCACTCTTTCATGTGTTGTGCCAGTTTGATGGACAGCGCCCCTGGAAGGGGGGGCGCGCGTGGTCCAAACTAAGGTCTTGCACCTTGTTAAAGTCTCCGCCCCAGTACATGGGCACCGTGGAGTCCGTGAGCCAGGACGGCATGAGCGATTGCAGGAATGTGGATTGGTCTGAATTTGGGGCATATAGGGACACTAACGCCAGTGGATATCCATTCAGTAGGCCCTCCATGGTGACATAGCCTTGTGCGTCTACTCTAGAGTGTGTGACCTGTAGCGGGGTCCCTGGTGCCACTCAAATGAGTGCGCCCCTGGCGTATCCCGAATATGTGGTGCCCAGGATCGTACCGCTCCAGTGCTTACGGAGTGATGCAAGTGTTTGCGCGGTTAGGTGTGTTTCCTGCAATAATGCAAACCTGATTCCGTGGCTGCGCAAATATTGATACACTTTGTGACGCTTAGCAAATCCCGCCAAGCCCCTCACATTCCAGGTCAACAAGACGTAATCTCCAGCCACTATTTATCCAGAAGCGAGGAGGATGTCCGATATAGGACAGTCCTCATTTACACAGCCCCTCTTAAGTCTCACCCTGCTGCCCCCCATGTCCCACCCCAGATCGACACAAATAAGAGGATTCCCCAACGTCCCACCCCAGGTCGGTTTGCCAATGGGCAAATGGCCATTCGCACTGAAATGCAATTCAAAGAAGCAGAAAAATAACAGAAAACAGATATAAACAATATAGGTGCTATATCAGCTACTTATCACTTGCTGGAGGGGGCGCAGCAGGGCTAGGTGTCATTGCAGGTGTGCCGCCTCCCATGACTCGATCTGGCAACGTGCTTGTTTGCTCATAACGTGCAGTTCTTGCAGTGTGAGCCCCGGTGGGTTTCTGGAGTGTTCAGCCCAGTGCGTCTGCGGTCTGCGAGGTGAGGGCCAGTCCACTCCCGACAGAGCCTCAAGCTGTGAGGCGGTGAGGAGTAATGTTTGATCCATTGCCATGTCCGAGTCCAGTCTTTGGGAGGATGTGGGGCTACTTATGTGTTCCGCTGTTTTGATGGCCTGTGCACGTTCCTGGGCCAGCTGGGCTTTCGTTGGTTCGTTTCGCGCCCGGAGGTACCGGTTCCACCTCCGGGGGTTGTGCCTTGGGTTTCTCTGCTCTGGGCTTACCCATCTTGGTGATATCAGGATGCAGGGGCACAGGTATCGAATGCCGACAGTGTTGGAGGGTTTCGGGGCGGGAGAGTATGCGGCAAGTTCGTGGACCCCTAACGTTGTGTCTGGAGTCGCCGGGCCTCAATGCTAGCCCGCGTGGGAACAGCGCGCCACAGTCGATTCATGTGAAGATGTGGAATCGACATCTTCACTAAGGAGACTCGGCCTATTATAGTTAAAGGTAGAAGCGACCATCTTTCAAAAGGGTTTTTTATCCTATTAAGTGTTGTTACATAGTTTAAATGAAATAGTTGAGAGAAGTCGGCTGTAACGTCTAGGCCCAAATATCTCCGAGCTCCCCGTGAACATCAGATGCTCCCCAACCCTGCACACATTCAGGAAGGACCTCAAGACCTGGCTCTTCGACTGACCCGGAGCTGCCCCCTCCCCCCTAGCGCCTTGAGACCCTCGCGGGTGAGTAGTGCGCTTATAAACCCCTGATTGAATGATTGATTGAATATCTAATAGGTCTTAAAGGCAGAAATTTTAACCCTTCAGGAAGATTGGCTCCTAATGAGTTGAATAAAAGAAGCTCCGTTTTAGACTGATTGACCTTATAACCCCACAGCTCTGTGAACGTCTAGATTTCTCCAAGGGCCGATTGGATATTTGCCTTGCCTGGGTTCAAGTATGAGATCAAATCATCGGCTAACAACTTAATTTTTGCCATTGCTATTAGGGGAGCCCGAATTGATGTATTGGAACGAATCTTTATCGCCAGTGGCTCAATAAAAAGAGCAAATAGAAGGGGGGAAAGGGGGCAACCCTGCCTAGTCCCCCGCCTTATCACCACTCCTCCTGCCTGATCTGCATTTATAATTATTTGTGCGATTGCCCCCTTATAGATTCCTTCCAACATCTCAATCAGGCGGAGTGGAAAGCCAAACTTCGCTAAAATAAAAAAAGGGCCTTGCCAATCCACCAGATCTAATGCCTTTTCTGCATCCATCATTAAAATGGCTGCATTATCCTTCCTAGCTGAAAAATAGTCGATAGCTTGAATCAGAAAAAAGGTATTCGCAGACATCGATCTACCTGGCAGGAACCCTGTTTGGTCCGCATGTATCACCTGTTGTGCACAACCCGAGATCCTATTCGCCCAAATTTTCATGAAAAGCTTGTAATCTACATTTAATAGACTTCTTGGGTGGTAGGAGCTCGGGTCTTTAGGGTCCTTATCCTTCTTCAGGATCGAGATCACAACTGATTCCTTAAATCTGTCAGAGACAGGCAGTCCATCCATAATCTGATTATACAGGGGTACCAAAAAGGGAGAGAGTTCATCTAAAAACAGCTTGTAGACTTCAATCGGTATCCCATCGTTACTGCTTGCCTTGGCACTAGCCATTTCTTTTACAATTTCTCTTAGTTCTGTAGATGTAATTGGTTCATTCAGCGCCTTAAAATCCTCCTTAGAAATCGTGGGTAACTGGACTGCCATAAAATAATCTTAGCGGGCCTGAGTGCTGACTAGCTGGGTTTCCACATGGATCTTCCTAAAATGAGACACAAAAATTTGGGAAATTCTATCTTTATTATTAACCAGTGTTCGACTGAAAATGTGTCTGGCTGACTCCTTTTAGCATTATGCGAGTTAAGTTAGCATTTGCGGCACCATTTTGTATTCAGCCGCCATTTTGTGCCATGATCGAAATTAAGTTTCTGTCTCATACTGTCTGCCTCACCAGAAAACAGCCTCGATTGTTTCTTTATTATTCAAGGTTGAGTTTCGCTGCACTAATGAATAGCTTGTTCTGTTTTTGCATGCCTTTCCTTGTAGGTAGCCCTGCTCCCCCTCTCAGAGAGACGGGCACAGGCTGAGTAACCTTGAAGCTAAGATAGTGTGTTCCTGGTCCCAGGATGGTAGCTCATCCTTCTGTGCCTCCTTTGTTAACCTGCTCCAACTGGAAATTTCCATTCTGGGCGATTCCTGTTGGGTATTGGAAAATGTATAATATCTGATGTTATGTTGGTGGGGGTCAGTCCTTCGGCTGCTATCTAAGGAGGCTGATGCAAAAACAACAGTTGATGGACAGAATGCAGAACAATGTCATACATTCACCCCAGTACAGAGTTCTGGGCCTAAATCCATCGTTTTTTTGCTCACCATGCCATTCCAGTTTAAACCCAGCCATATGCAAATCAGTCTAGACCCTGTGCCTCATGGGAACAGTCCAGCCCGAACTGCCAAGCCAAGTCCTCCCTGGACTGGAAACAAGCATCCTAGGACCGGTTTCGGGGTTTCACCCCTCTTCAGCCAGGATAGCTTGATTCCAGTGGCATGGAGAGCACAGGACCCACATCTGGGCATACCCGTCCCACTCGCGGTGACAAATGCAAAAACAACAGTTGATGGACAGAATGCAGAACAATGTCATACATTCACCCCAGTACAGAGATCTGGGCCTAAATCCATCGTTTTTTTGCTCACCATGCCATTCCAGTTTGAACCCAGCCATATGCAAATCAGTCTTGACCCTGTGACTCATGGGAACAGTCCAGCCCGAACTGCCAAGCCAAGTCCTCCCTGGACTGGAAACAAGCATCCTAGGACCGGTTTCGGGGTTTCACCCCTCTTCAGCCAGGATAGCTTGATTCCAGTGGCATGGAGAGCACGGGACCCACGTCTGGGCATACCCGTCCCACTCGGGGTGACAAATGCAAAAACAACAGTTGATGGACAGAATGCAGAACAATGTCATACATTCACCCCAGTACAGAGATCTGGGCCTAAATCCATCGTTTTTTTGCTCACCATGCCATTCCAGTTTGAACCCAGCCATATGCAAATCAGTCTTGACCCTGTGCCTCATGGGAACAGTCCAGCCCGAACTGCCAAGCCAAGTCCTCCCTGGACTGGAAACAAGCATCCTTGGACTGGTTTTGGGGTTTCACCCCTCTTCAGCCAGGATAGCTTGATTCCAGTGGCATGGAGAGCACGGGACCCACGTCTGGGCATACCCGTCCCACTCGGGGTGACAAATGCAAAAACAACAGTTGATGGACAGAATGCAGAACAATGTCATACATTCACCCCAGTACAGAGATCTGGGCCTAAATCCATCGTTTTTTGCTCACCATGCCATTCCAGTTTGAACCCAGCCATATGCAAATCAGTCTTGACCCTGTGCCTCATGGGAACAGTCCAGCCCGAACTGCCAAGCCAAGTCCTCCCTGGACTGGAAACAAGCATCCTAGGACCGGTTTTGGGGTTTCACCCTCTTCAGCCAGGATAGCTTGATTCCAGTGGCATGGAGAGCACGGGACCCACGTCTGGGCATACCCGTCCCACTCGGGGTGACAAATGCAAAAACAACAGTTGATGGACAGAATGCAGAACAATGTCATACATTCACCCCAGTACAGAGATCTGGGCCTAAATCCATCGTTTTTTGCTCACCATGCCATTCCAGTTTGAACCCAGCCATATGCAAATCAGTCTTGACCCTGTGCCTCATGGGAACAGTCCAGCCCGAACTGCCAAGCCAAGTCCTCCCTGGACTGGAAACAAGCATCCTAGGACCGGTTTCGGGTTTCACCCCTCTTCAGCCAGGATAGCTTGATTCCAGTGGCATGGAGAGCACGGGACCCACGTCTGGGCATACCCGTCACACTCGGGTGACAAATGCAAAAACAACAGTTGATGGACAGAATGCAGAACAATGTCATACATTCACCCAGTACAGAGATCTGGGCCTAAATCCATCGTTTTTTTGCTCACCATGCCATTCCAGTTTGAACCCAGCCATATGCAAATCAGTCTTGACCCTGTGTCTCATGGGAACAGTCCAGCCCGAACTGCCAAGCCAAGTCCTCCCTGGACTGGAAACAAGCATCCTAGGACCGGTTTCGGGGTTTCACCCCTCTTCAGCCAGGATAGCTTGATTCCAGTGGCATGGAGAGCACGGGACCCACGTCTGGGCATACCCGTCCCACTCGGGTGACAAATGCAAAAACAACAGTTGATGGCCAGAATGCAGAACAATGTCATACATTCACCCCAGTACAGAGATCTGGGCCTAAATCCATCGTTTTTTTGCTCACCATGCCATTCCAATTTGAACCCAGCCATATGCAAATCAGTCTTGACCCTGTGCCTCATGGGAACAGTCCAGCCCGAACTGCCAAGCCAAGTCCTCCCTGGACTGGAAACAAGCATCCTAGGACCGGTTTCGGGGTTTCACCCTCTTCAGCCAGGATAGCTTGATTCCAGTGGCATGGAGAGCACGGGACCCACGTCTGGGCATACCCGTCCCACTCGGGGTGACAAATGCAAAAACAACAGTTGATGGACAGAATGCAGAACAATGTCATACATTCACCCCAGTACAGAGATCTGGGCCTAAATCCATCGTTTTTTGCTCACCATGCCATTCCAGTTTGAACCCAGCCATATGCAAATCAGTCTTGACCCTGTGCCTCATGGGAACAGTCCAGCCCAAACTGCCAAGCCAAGTCCTCCCTGGACTGGAAACAAGCATCCTAGGACCGGTTTCGGGTTTCACCCTCTTCAGCCAGGATAGCTTGATTCCAGTGGCATGGAGAGCACCGGACCCACGTCTGGGCATACCCGTCCCACTCGGGGTGACAAATGCAAAAACAACAGTTGATGGACAGAATGCAGAACAATGTCATACATTCACCCCAGTACAGAGATCTGGGCCTAAATCCATCGTTTTTTTGCTCACCATGCCATTCCAGTTTGAACCCAGCCATATGCAAATCAGTCTTGACCCTGTGCCTCATGGGAACAGTCCAGCCCGAACTGCCAAGCCAAGTCCTCCCTGGACTGGAAACAAGCATCCTAGGACCGGTTTCGGGGTTTCACCCCTCTTCAGCCAGGATAGCTTGATTCCAGTGGCATGGAGAGCACGGGACCCACGTCTGGGCATACCCGTCCCACTCGGGGTGACAAATGCAAAAACAACAGTTGATGGACAGAATGCAGAACAATGTCATACATTCACCCCAGTACAGAGATCTGGGCCTAAATCCATCGTTTTTACTCACCATGCCATTCCAGTTTGAACCCAGCCATATGCAAATCAGTCTTGACCCTGTGCCTCATGGGAACAGTCCAGCCCGAACTGCCAAGCCAAGTCCTCCCTGGACTGGAAACAAGCATCCTAGGACCGGTTTCGGGGTTTCACCCCTCTTCAGCCAGGATAGCTTGATTCCAGTGGCATGGAGAGCACGGGACCCACGTCTGGGCATACCCGTCACACTCAGGGTGACAAATGCAAAAACAACAGTTGATGGACAGAATGCAGAACAATGTCATACATTCACCCCAGTACAGAGATCTGGGCCTAAATCCATCGTTTTTTGCTCACCATGCCATTCCAGTTTGAACTCCAGCCATATGCAAATCAGTCTTGACCCTGTGCCTCATGGGAACAGTCCAGCCCGAACTGCCAAGCCAAGTCCTCCCTGGACTGGAAACAAGCATCCTAGGACCGGTTTCGGGTTTCACCCTCTTCAGCCAGAATAGCTTGATTCCAGTGGCATGGAGAGCACGGGACCCACGTCTGGGCATACCCGTCCCACTCGGGGTGACAAATGCAAAAACAACAGTTGATGGACAGAATGCAGAACAATGTCATACATTCACCCCAGTACAGAGATCTGGGCCTAAATCCATCGTTTTTTTGCTCACCATGCCATTCCAGTTTGAACCCAGCCATATGCAAATCAGTCTTGACCCTGTGCCTCATGGGAACAGTCCAGCCCGAACTGCCAAGCCAAGTCCTCCCTGGACTGGAAACAAGCATCCTAGGACCGGTTTCGGGGTTTCACCCCTCTTCAGCAAGGATAGCTTGATTCCAGTGGCATGGAGAGCACGGGACCCAGGTCTGGGCATACCCGTCCCACTCGGGGTGACAAATGCAAAAACAACAGTTGATGGACAGAATGCAGAACAATGTCATACATTCACCCCAGTACAGAGATCTGGGCCTAAATCCATCGTTTTTTTGCTCACCATGCCATTCCAGTTTGAAGCCAGCCATATGCAAATCAGTCTTGACCCTGTGCCTCATGGGAACAGTCCAGCCCGAACTGCCAAGCCAAGTCCTCCCTGGACTGGAAACAAGCATCCTTGGACTGGTTTTGGGGTTTCACCCCTCTTCAGCCAGGATAGCTTGATTCCAGTGGCATGGAGAGCACGGGACCCACGTCTGGGCATACCCGTCCCACTCGGGGTGACAAATGCAAAAACAACAGTTGATGGACAGAATGCAGAACAATGTCATACATTCACCCCAGTACAGAGATCTGGGCCTAAATCCATCGTTTTTTGCTCACCATGCCATTCCAGTTTGAACCCAGCCATATGCAAATCAGTCTTGACCCTGTGCCTCATGGGAACAGTCCAGCCCGAACTGCCAAGCCAAGTCCTCCCTGGACTGGAAACAAGCATCCTAGGACCGGTTTCGGGTTTCACCCTCTTCAGCCAGGATAGCTTGATTCCAGTGGCATGGAGAGCACGGGACCCACGTCTGGGCATACCCGTCCCACTCGGGTGACAAATGCAAAAACAACAGTTGATGGACAGAATGCAGAACAATGTCATACATTCACCCCAGTACAGAGATCTGGGCCTAAATCCATCGTTTTTTGCTCACCATGCCATTCCAGTTTGAACCCAGCCATATGCAAATCAGTCTTGACCCTCTGCCTCATGGGAACAGTCCAGCCCGAACTGCCAAGCCAAGTCCTCCCTGGACTGGAAACAAGCATCCTAGGACCGGTTTCGGGGTTTCACCCCTCTTCAGCCAGGATAGCTTGATTCCAGTGGCATGGAGAGCACGGGACTCACGTCTGGGCATACCCGTCCCACTCGGGGTAACAAATGCAAAAACAACAGTTGATGGCCAGAATTCAGAACAATGTCATACATTCACCCCAGTACAGAGATCTGGGCCTAAATCCATCGTTTTTTTGCTCACCATGCCATTCCAATTTGAACCCAGCCATATGCAAATCAGTCTTGACCCTGTGCCTCATGGGAACAGTCCAGCCCGAACTGCCAAGCCAAGTCCTCCCTGGACTGGAAACAAGCATCCTTGGACTGGTTTTGGGGTTTCACCCTCTTCAGCCAGGATAGCTTGATTCCAGTGGCATGGAGAGCACGGGACCCACGTCTGGGCATACCCGTCCCACTCGGGGAGACAAATGCAAAAACAACAGTTGATGGACAGAATGCAGAACAATGTCATACATTCACCCCAGTACAGAGATCTGGGCCTAAATCCATCGTTTTTTGCTCACCATGCCATTCCAGTTTGAAGCCAGCCATATGCAAATCAGTCTTGACCCTGTGCCTCATGGGAACAGTCCAGCCCGAACTGCCAAGCCAAGTCCTCCCTGGACTGGAAACAAGCATCCTAGGACCGGTTTGGGGTTTCACCCCTCTTCAGCCAGGATAGCTTGATTCCAGTGGCATGGAGAACACGGGACCCACGTCTGGGCATACCCGTCCCACTCGGGGTGACAAATGCAAAAACAACAGTTGATGGACAGAATGCAGAACAATGTCATACATTCACCCCAGTACAGAGATCTGGGCCTAAATCCATCGTTTTTTTGCTCACCATGCCATTCCAGTTTGAACCCAGCCATATGCAAATCAGTCTTGACCCTGTGCCTCATGGGAACAGTCCAGCCCGAACTGCCAAGCCAAGTCCTCCCTGGACTGGAAACAAGCATCCTAGGACCGGTTTCGGGGTTTCACCCCTCTTCAGCCAGGATAGCTTGATTCCAGTGGCATGGAGAGCACGGGACCCACGTCTGGGCATACCCGTCCCACTCGGGGTGACAAATGCAAAAACAACAGTTGATGGACAGAATGCAGAACAATGTCATACATTCACCCCAGTACAGAGATCTGGGCCTAAATCCATCGCTTTTTGCTCACCATGCCATTCCAGTTTGAACCCAGCCATATGCAAATCAGTCTTGACCCTGTGCCTCATGGGAACAGTCCAGCCCAAACTGCCAAGCTGAAGTCCTCCCTGGACTGGAAACAAGCATCCTAGGACCGGTTTCGGGTTTCACCCTCTTCAGCCAGGATAGCTTGATTCCAGTGGCATGGAGAGCACGGGACCCACGTCTGGGCATACCCGTCCCACTCGGGTGACAAATGCAAAAACAACAGTTGATGGACAGAATGCAGAACAATGTCATACATTCACCCCAGTACAGATCTCTGGGCCTAAATCCATCGTTTTTTGCTCACCATGCCATTCCAATTTGAACCCAGCCATATGCAAATCAGTCTTGACCCTGTGCCTCATGGGAACAGTCCAGCCCGAACTGCCAAGCCAAGTCCTCCCTGGACTGGAAACAAGCATCCTAGGACCGGTTTGGGGTTTCACCCTCTTCAGCCAGGATAGCTTGATTCCAGTGGCATGGAGAGCACGGGACCCACGTCTGGGCATACCCGTCCCACTCGGGTGACAAATGCAAAAACAACAGTTGATGGACAGAATGCAGAACAATGTCATACATTCACCCCAGTACAGAGATCTGGGCCTAAATCCATCGTTTTTTGCTCACCATGCCATTCCAGTTTGAACCCAGCCATATGCAAATCAGTCTTGACCCTGTGCCTCATGGGAACAGTCCAGCCCAAACTGCCAGGCCAAGTCCTCCCTGGACTGGAAACAAGCATCCTAGGACCGGTTTCGGGGTTTCACCCTCTTCAGCCAGGATAGCTTGATTCCAGTGGCATGGAGAGCACGGGACCCACGTCTGGGCATACCCGTCCCACTCGGGGTGACAAATGCAAAAACAACAGTTGATGGACAGAATGCAGAACAATGTCATACATTCACCCCAGTACAGAGATCTGGGCCTAAATCCATCGTTTTTGCTCACCATGCCATTCCAGTTTGAACCCAGCCATATGCAAATCAGTCTTGACCCTGTGCCTCATGGGAACAGTCCAGCCCGAACTGCCAAGCCAAGTCCTCCCTGGACTGGAAACAAGCATCCTAGGACCGGTTTCGGGTTTCACCCTCTTCAGCCAGGATAGCTTGATTCCAGTGGCATGGAGAGCACGGGACCCACGTCTGGGCATACCCGTCCCACTCGGGGTGACAAATGCAAAAACAACAGTTGATGGACAGAATGCAGAACAATGTCATACATTCACCCCAGTACAGAGATCTGGGCCTAAATCCATCGTTTTCTTACTCACCATGCCATTCCAGTTTGAACCCAGCCATATGCAAATCAGTCTTGACCCTGTGCCTCATGGGAACAGTCCAGCCCGAACTGCCAAGCCAAGTCATCCCTGGACTGGAAACAAGCATCCTAGGACCGGTTTCGGGGTTTCACCCCTCTTCAGCCAGGATAGCTTGATTACAGTGGCATGGAGAGCACGGGACCCACGTCTGGGCATACCCGTCACACTCAGGGTGACAAATGCAAAAACAACAGTTGATGGACAGAATGCAGAACAATGTCATACATTCACCCCAGTACAGAGATCTGGGCCTAAATCCATCGTTTTTGCTCACCATGCCATTCCAGTTTGAACCCATCCATATGCAAATCAGTCTTGACCCTGTGCCTCATGGGAACAGTCCAGCCCGAACTGCCAAGCCAAGTCCTCCCTGGACTGGAAACAAGCATCCTAGGACCGGTTTCGGGTTTCACCCCTCTTCAGCCAGGATAGCTTGATTCCAGTGGCATGGAGAGCACGGGACCCACGTCTGGGCATACCCGTCCCACTCGGGGTGACAAATGCAAAAACAACAGTTGATGGACAGAATGCAGAACAATGTCATACATTCACCCCAGTACAGAGATCTGGGCCTAAATCCATCGTTTTTTGCTCACCATGCCATTCCAGTTTGAACCCAGCCATATGCAAATCAGTCTTGACCCTGTGCCTCATGGGAACAGTCCAGCCCGAACTGCCAAGCCAAGTCCTCCCTGGACTGGAAACAAGCATCCTAGGACCGGTTTCGGGGGGCAGTTCGGGCTGGACTGTTCCCATGAGGCACAGGGTCAGACTGATTTGCATATGGCCATGTCTGAACTGGGGTGGTGGAGTGAGCTAAAGAATGATGATGGATTAAACCCAGATCAGTTGACTGGGGGTGAGTGTTGGATTTGCTCTAATGCTCCATCCATCATCCCCTTTGGTATCGCTTTGTTCGCCCTAAGTTGGCAGGGTATGCCCAGACGTGGGTCCCTTGCTCACTTTGCCACTGGATTCAAGATAGCCTGGCTGATGAGGGTTATGAACCCGAAACCGGTCCCAGGATGCTTGTTTCCGGGACAGGGAAGACATGGCTTGGCAGTTCGGGCTGGACTGTTCCCATGAGGCACAGGGTCAGACTGATTTGCATATGGCCATGTCTGAACTGGGGTAGAGGAGTGAGCTAAAGAATGATGATGGATTAAACCCAGATCAGTTGACTGGGGGTGAGTGTTTGATTTTCTCTAATGCTCCGTCCATCATCCCCTTTGGTATCGCTTTGTTCGCCCTAAGTTGGCAGGGTATGCCCAGACGTGGGTCCCTTGCTCACTTTGCCACTGGATTCAAGATAGGCTGGCTGATGAGGGTTATGAACCCGAAACCGGTCCCAGGATGCTTGTTTCCGGTCCAGGGAAGACATGGCTTGGCAGTTCGGGCTGGACTGTTCCCATGAGGCACAGGGTCAGACTGATTTGCATATGGCCATGTCTGAACTGGGGTGGTGGAGTGAGCTAAAGAATGATGATGGATTAAACCCAGATCAGTTGACTGGGGGTGAGTGTTTGATTTGCTCTAATGCTCCGTCCATCATCCCCTTTGGTATCGCTTTGTTCGCCCTAAGTTGGCAGGGTATGCCCAGACGTGGGTCCCTTGCTCACTTTGCCACTGGATTCAAGATAGCCTGGCTGATGAGGGTTATGAACCCGAAACCGGTCCCAGGATGCTTGTTTCCGGTCCAGGGAAGACATGGCTTGGCAGTTCGGGCTGGACTGTTCCCATGAGGCACAGGGTCAGACTGATTTGCATATGGCCATGTCTGAACAGGGGTGGTGGAGTGAGCTAAAGAATGATGATGGATTAAACCCAGATCAGTTGACTGGGGGTGAGTGTTTGATTTGCTCTAATGCTCCGTCCATCATCCCCTTTGGTATCGCTTTGTTCGCCCTAAGTTGGCAGGGTATGCCCAGACGTGGGTCCCTTGCTCACTTTGCCACTGGATTCAAGATAGCCTGGCTGATGAGGGTTATGAACCCGAAACCGGTCCCAGGATGCTTGTTTCCGGTCCAGGGAAGACATGGCTTGGCAGTTCGGGCTGGACTGTTCCCATGAGGCACAGGGTCAGACTGATTTGCATATGGCCATGTCTGAACTGGGGTGGTGGAGTGAGCTAAAGAATGATGATGGATTAAACCCAGATCAGTTGACTGGGGGTGAGTGTTTGATTTGCTCTAATGCTCCGTCCATCATCCCCTTTGGTATCGCTTTGTTCGCCCTAAGTTGGCAGGGTATGCCCAGACGTGGGTCTCTTGCTCACTTTGCCACTGGATTCAAGATAGCCTGGCTGATGAGGGTTATGAACCCGAAACCGGTCCCAGGATGCTTGTTTCCGGTCCAGGGAAGACATGGCTTGGCAGTTCTGGCTGGACTGTTCCCATGAGGCACAGGGTCAGACTGATTTGCATATGGCCATGTCTGAACTGGGGTGGTGGAGTGAGCTAAAGAATGATGATGGATTAAACCCAGATCAGTTGACTGGGGGTGAGTGTTTGATTTGCTCTAATGCTCCGTCCATCATCCCCTTTGGTATCGCTTTGTTCGCCCTAAGTTGGCAGGGTATGCCCAGACGTGGGTCCCTTGCTCACTTTGCCACTGGATTCAAGATAGCCTGGCTGATGAGGGTTATGAACCCGAAACCGGTCCCAGGATGCTTGTTTCCGGTCCAGGGAAGACATGGCTTGGCAGTTCGGGCTGGACTGTTCCCATGAGGCACAGGGTCAGACTGATTTGCATATGGCCATGTCTGAACTGGGGTGGTGGAGTGAGCTAAAGAATGATGATGGATTAAACCCAGATCAGTTGACTGGGGTGAGTGTTTGATTTGCTCTAATGCTCCGTCCATCATCCCCTTTGGTATCGCTTTGTTCGCCCTAAGTTGGCAGGGTATGCCCAGACGTGGGTCCCTTGCTCACTTTGCCACTGGATTCAAGATAGCCTGGCTGATGAGGGTTATGAACCCGAAACCGGTCCCAGGATGCTTGTTTCCGGTCCAGGCAAGACATGGCTTGGCAGTTCGGGCTGGACTGTTCCCATGAGGCACAGGGTCAGACTGATTTGCATATGGCCATGTCTGAACTGGGGTGGTGGAGTGAGCTAAAGAATGATGATGGATTAAACCCAGTTCAGTTGACTGGGGGTGAGTGTTTGATTTGCTCTAATGCTCCGTCCATCATCCCCTTTGGTATCGCTTTGTTCGCCCTAAGTTGGCAGGGTATGCCCAGACGTGGGTCCCTTGCTCACTTTGCCACTGGATTCAAGATAGCCTGGCTGATGAGGGTTATGAACCCGAAACCGGTCCCAGGATGCTTGTTTCCGGTCCAGGGAAGACATGGCTTGGCAGTTCGGGCTGGACTGTTCCCATGAGGCACAGGGTCAGACTGATTTGCATATGGCCATGTCTGAACAGGGGTGGTGAAGTGAGCTAAAGAATGATGATGGATTAAACCCAGATCAGTTGACTGGGGGTGAGTGTTTGATTTGCTCTAATGCTCCGTCCATCATCCCCTTTGGTATCGCTTTGTTCGCCCTAAGTTGGCAGGGTATGCCCAGACGTGGGTCCCTTGCTCACTTTGCCACTGGATTCAAGATAGCCTGGCTGATGAGGGTTATGAACCCGAAACCGGTCCCAGGATGCTTGTTTCCGGTCCAGGGAAGACATGGCTTGGCAGTTCGTGCTGGACTGTTCCCATGAGGCACAGGGTCAGACTGATTTGCATATGGCCATGTCTGAACTGGGGTGGTGGAGTGAGCTAAAGAATGATGATGGATTAAACCCAGATCAGTTGACTGGGGGTGAGTGTTTGATTTGCTCTAATGCTCCGTCCATCATCCCCTTTGGTATCGCTTTGTTCGCCCTAAGTTGGCAGGGTATGCCCAGACGTGGGTCCCTTGCTCACTTTGCCACTGGATTCAAGATAGCCTGGCTGATGAGAGTTATGAACCCGAAACCGGTCCCAGGATGCTTGTTTCCGGTCCAGGCAAGACATGGCTTGGCAGTTCGGGCTGGACTGTTCCCATGAGGCACAGGGTCAGACTGATTTGCATATGGCCATGTCTGAACTGGGGTGGTGGAGTGAGCTAAAGAATGATGATGGATTAAACCCAGATCAGTTGACTGGGGGTGAGTGTTTGATTTGCTCTAATGCTCCGTCCATCATCCCCTTTGGTATCGCTTTGTTCGCCCTAAGTTGGCAGGGTATGCCCAGACGTGGGTCCCTTGCTCACTTTGCCACTGGATTCAAGATAGCCTGGCTGATGAGGGTTATGAACCCGAAACCGGTCCCAGGATGCTTGTTTCCGGTCCAGGGAAGACATGGCTTGGCAGTTCGGGCTGGACTGTTCCCATGAGGCACAGGGTCAGACTGATTTGCATATGGCCATGTCTGAACAGGGGTGGTGGAGTGAGCTAAAGAATGATGATGGATTAAACCCAGATCAGTTGACTGGGGGTGAGTGTTTGATTTGCTCTAATGCTCCGTCCATCATCCCCTTTGGTATCGCTTTGTTCGCCCTAAGTTGGCAGGGTATGCCCAGACGTGGGTCCCTTGCTCACTTTGCCACTGGATTCAAGATAGCCTGGCTGATGAGGGTTATGAACCCGAAACCGGTCCCAGGATGCTTGTTTCCGGTCCAGGGAAGACATGGCTTGGCAGTTCGGGCTGGACTGTTCCCATGAGGCACAGGGTCAGACTGATTTGCATATGGCCATGTCTGAACAGGGGTGGTGGAGTGAGCTAAAGAATGATGATGGATTAAACCCAGATCAGTTGACTGGGGGTGAGTGTTTGATTTGCTCTAATGCTCCGTCCATCATCCCCTTTGGTATCGCTTTGTTCGCCCTAAGTTGGCAGGGTATGCCCAGACGTGGGTCCCTTGCTCACTTTGCCACTGGATTCAAGATAACCTGGCTGATGAGGGTTATGAACCCGAAACCGGTCCCAGGATGCTTGTTTCCGGTCCAGGGAAGACATGGCTTGGCAGTTCGGGCTGGACTGTTCCCATGAGGCACAGGGTCAGACTGATTTGCATATGGCCATGTCTGAACTGGGGTGGTGGAGTGAGCTAAAGAATGATGATGGATTAAACCCAGATCAGTTGACTGGGGGTGAGTGTTTGATTTGCTCTAATGCTCCGTCCATGATCCCCTTTGGTATCGCTTTGTTCGCCCTAAGTTGGCAGGGTATGCCCAGACGTGGGTCCCTTGCTCACTTTGCCACTGGATTCAAGATAGCCTGGCTGATGAGGGTTATGAACCCGAAACCGGTCCCAGGATGCTTGTTTCCGGTCCAGGGAAGACATGGCTTGGCAGTTCGGGCTGGACTGTTCCCATGAGGCACAGGGTCAGACTGATTTGCATATGGCCATGTCTGAACTGGGGTGGTGGAGTGAGCTAAAGAATGATGATGGATTAAACCCAGATCAGTTGACTGGGGGTGAGTGTTTGATTTGCTCTAATGCTCCGTCCATCATCCCCTTTGGTATCGCATTGTTCGCCCTAAGTTGGCAGGGTATGCCCAGACGTGGGTCCCTTGCTCACTTTGCCACAGGATTCAAGATAGCCTGGCTGATGAGGGTTATAAACCCGAAACCGGTCCCAGGATGCTTGTTTCCGGTCCAGGTAAGACATGGCTTGGCAGTTCGGGCTGGACTGTTCCCATGAGGCACAGGGTCAGACTGATTTGCATATGGCCATGTCTGAACTGGGGTGGTGGAGTGAGCTAAAGAATGATGATGGATTAAACCCAGATCAGTTGACTGGGGGTGAGTGTTTGATTTGCTCTAATGCTCCGTCCATCATCCCCTTTGGTATCGCTTTGTTCGCCCTAAGTTGGCAGGGTATGCCCAGACGTGGGTCCCTTGCTCACTTTGCCACTGGATTCAAGATAGCCTGGCTGATGAGGGTTATGAACCCGAAACCAGTCCCAGGATGCTTGTTTCCGGTCCAGGGAAGACATGGCTTGGCAGTTCGGGCTGGACTGTTCCCATGAGGCACAGGGTCAGACTGATTTGCATATGGGCCATGTCTGAACAGGGGTGGTGGAGTGAGCTAAAGAATGATGATGGATTAAACCCAGATCAGTTGACTGGGGGTGAGTGTTTGATTTGCTCTAATGCTCCGTCCATCATCCCCTTTGGTATCGCTTTGTTTGCCCTAAGTTGGCAGGGTATGCCCAGACGTGGGTCCCTTGCTCACTTTGCCACTGGATTCAAGATAGCCTGGCTGATGAGGGTTATGAACCCGAAACCGGTCCCAGGATGCTTGTTTCCGGTCCAGGGAAGACATGGCTTGGCAGTTCGGGCTGGACTTTTCCCATGAGGTACAGGGTCAGACTGATTTGCATATGGCCATGTCTGAACAGGGGTGGTGGAGTGAGCTAAAGAATGATGATGGATTAAACCCAGATCAGTTGACTGGGGGTGAGTGTTTGATTTGCTCTAATGCTCCGTCCATCATCCCCTTTGGTATCGCTTTGTTCGCCCTAAGTTGGCAGGGTATGCCCAGACGTGGGTCCCTTGCTCACTTTGCCACTGGATTCAAGATAGCCTGGCTGATGAGGGTTATGAACCCGAAACCGGTCCCAGGATGCTTGTTTCCGGTCCAGGGAAGACATGGCTTGGCAGTTCGGGCTGGACTGTTCCCATGAGGCACAGGGTCAGACTGATTTGCATATGGCCATGTCTGAACAGGGGTGGTGGAGTGAGCTAAAGAATGATGATGGATTAAACCCAGATCAGTTGACTGGGGGTGAGTGTTTGATTTGCTCTAATGCTCCGTCCATCATCCCCTTTGGTATCGCTTTGTTCGCCTCTAAATTGGCAGGGTATGCCCAGACGTGGGTCCCTTGCTCACTTTGCCACTGGATTCAAGATAGCCTGGCTGATGAGGGTTATGAACCCGAAACCGGTCCCAGGATGCTTGTTTCCGGTCCAGGGAAGACATGGCTTGGCAGTTCGGGCTGGACTGTTCCCATGAGGCACAGGGTCAGACTGATTTGCATATGGCCATGTCTGAACTGGGGTGGTGGAGTGAGCTAAAGAATGATGATGGATTAAACCCAGATCAGTTGACTGGGGGTGAGTGTTTGATTTGCTCTAATGCTCCGTCCATCATCCCCTTTGGTATCGCTTTGTTAGCCCTAAGTTGGCAGGGTATGCCCAGACGTGGGTCCCTTGCTCACTTTGCCACTGGATTCAAGATAGCCTGGCTGATGAGGGTTATGAACCCGAAACCGGTCCCAGGATGCTGGTTTCCGGTCCAGGGAAGACATGGCTTGGCAGTTCGGGCTGGACTGTTCCCATGAGGCACAGGGTCAGACTGATTTGCATATGGCCATGTCTGAACAGGGGTGGTGGAGTGAGCTAAAGAATGATGATGGATTAAACCCAGATCAGTTGACTGGGGGTGAGTGTTTGATTTGCTCTAATGCTCCGTCCATCATCCCCTTTGGTATCGCTTTGTTCGCCCTAAGTTGGCAGGGTATGCCCAGACATGGGTCCCTTGCTCACTTTGCCACTGGATTCAAGATAGCCTGGCTGATGAGGGTTATGAACCCGAAACCGGTCCCAGGATGCTTGTTTCCGGTCCAGGGAAGACATGGCTTGGCAGTTCGGGCTGGACTGTTCCCATGAGGCACAGGGTCAGACTGATTTGCATATGGCCATGTCTGAACAGGGGTGGTGGAGTGAGCTAAAGAATGATGATGGATTAAACCCAGATCAGTTGACTGGGGGTGAGTGTTTGATTTGCTCTAATGCTCCGTCCATCATCCCCTTTGGTATCGCTTTGTTCGCCCTAAGTTGGCAGGGTATGCCCAGACGTGGGTCCCTTGCTCACTTTGCCACTGGATTCAAGATAGCCTGGCTGATGAGGGTTATGAACCCGAAACCGGTCCCAGGATGCTTGTTTCCGGTCCAGGGAAGACATGGCTTGGCAGTTCTGGCTGGACTGTTCCCATGAGGCACAGGGTCAGACTGATTTGCATATGGCCATGTCTGAACTGGGGTGGTGGAGTGAGCTAAAGAATGATGATGGATTAAACCCAGATCAGTTGACTGGGGGTGAGTGTTTGATTTGCTCTAATGCTCCGTCCATCATCCCCTTTGGTATCGCTTTGTTCGCCCTAAGTTGGCAGGGTATGCCCAGACGTGGGTCCCTTGCTCACTTTGCCACTGGATTCAAGATAGCCTGGCTGATGAGGGTTATGAACCCGAAACCGGTCCCAGGATGCTTGTTTCCGGTCCAGGGAAGACATGGCTTGGCAGTTCGGGCTGGACTGTTCCCATGAGGCACAGGGTCAGACTGATTTGCATATGGCCATGTCTGAACTGGGGTGGTGGAGTGAGCTAAAGAATGATGATGGATTAAACCCAGATCAGTTGACTGGGGGTGAGTGTTTGATTTGCTCTAATGCTCCGTCCATCATCCCCTTTGGTATCGCTTTGTTCGCCCTAAGTTGGCAGGGTATGCCCAGACGTGGGTCCCTTGCTCACTTTGCCACTGGATTCAAGATAGCCTGGCTGATGAGGGTTATGAACCCGAAACCGGTCCCAGGATGCTTGTTTCCGGTCCAGGCAAGACATGGCTTGGCAGTTCGGGCTGGACTGTTCCCATGAGGCACAGGGTCAGACTGATTTGCATATGGCCATGTCTGAACTGGGGTGGTGGAGTGAGCTAAAGAATGATGATGGATTAAACCCAGATCAGTTGACTGGGGGTGAGTGTTTGATTTGCTCTAATGCTCCGTCCATCATCCCCTTTGGTATCACATCTAAGGAGGCTGGTCAGACTGGACTCCGCTCAAGCAAATACTAATAAAATAACTTTGGTTTGTATTCTCTACTGTCTGACCGACTCTTCATTTGTATGGAAGGCTGAGAGGTGGTCATGAGTGACCCGGGTGGCCCAAATCGGGTCACTTCCTTCAGTTGGTGCCCAAACAGGGACACCATCGGGTGAGTGACCCATCTTTGCCCGCAGACGGGTGAGGAGGACGGGGCCACGTCGGGTCGGACGGGCAGACTGGGGATCCCTGCACGAGAGAGTCTGGTACTCGCAACTGCCCCGTCTGTCTGACCGGGCGGTGCCTCGGCCAGCGGTCATCCCGGCTGGGGTCCTGAACGGCGAAACCCTTGGATATGACCATTTAGTCCGAAGAGTCCACAGTGGAGAATAACTTCGTTTGACCGGTGTGCACCAGGTGAGTTTGCTTTGGCCCATGGCGCCACTTTGGTTTGAGTTTGGTACGGTCTGAGGTTCGTTTTTGGACAAGCTCTTGAATTTGTTTGAGTTCTTTGTGAACATGGTATTGTTTTGATCCGGGTTAGGTGAGGTCTGCGGACTTATTTTGGTAAGACATTTGCAAATATCTGCTTGGCATCGATAGTGAAAATGTTTTCGTTTCAAGATGCCTTGTTTTAGTAGGTTATGTTGTATGAGTTGTCGTTGTTGTTCTACTGATGCTCGATTGGAGGAAAAACAGCCTGCGCCTCCGCAGGGCACCCCGAACTTTGACATATATGTCAAACATGGCCTTGGCCCTATTATGTTTAGTACATTATGGCACAAATATACGAGGGACAATGCTGAGTTACAGTGGCCATTAACAGGTACCTTTGATGTACAAAAACTGAATTTCCTGCAGGATAAATTGTTTGCAAAACGGAGTTGGCAGTCGATGTTTGATTCTCTCCAGGTATGGCAGAAGGAAGCTAAGCAGAGGTGAATGAAGGCAGAAAAAGAGGCCTGAAAAGGGAGAATGCAGACAGTGATGCAGAAAGCAGTAGCGTATGATAGAGAGAAAGTGGAAAAAGGCATAGAGTGTGCTGGTAGAAAGTTTCGATTGCAATGTGACAAGTCCTATGTTGCCCAAGAGGAAGGCGATGCATTTGTGGAGGAATTGTTAGACACCCGACCTCTGCCTCCATTTGCCCCGCAGAGAGTATACCCTGCTGTGCCACAGCCTCAGTCGCCTGTCTCTTCTGCCCCTGCTGTTTCTGTTTCTTCTGTTATTGACTCAGTTACTTCAACAGCTGCGCCTCCTGTCGATTCTGTGGCTTCGCCCTCTACGCCTGCTATGACTGCTGGCCTCTCTGCTATGCCTATCGTGTCCATGTCTTCTCTTTCTCCAGCCCTTACGCCCACAACACAGCCATTAACGACATTGGTGCCTACCCACTCGGTTACTACCCCTTCCCTCTTCCCTCACTCCCCGGCAGTACTAGGTAGTGGAACGCCTGTACGTGGACTGGGGGACTGGGGCTGGGCGACAGCTAGGGAGCGGTTGGGACGGATTTTAATATGATCTGATGTGGGGGAGGAAGAAAAAAGGGCAGTAGCGAATCAGGCCGCTCAGTGGGCTCGTCATCCAATCTATAGTACTGAAGATGTGTGGAGTGTGATGAGAGATTATGAGCCGTTTCTACAACAGCATGCCCTCAAGCACATGTCGGCTACATTGATTGGGTTGTGGGAACAGTGCTTTAATGCTATAGCGCCCCAGATTATGATATTAGAGATAATGTATATGTAGCTGGTATGGCACCTGAGGAGGTTTTCGGAAATGTTGCGACATTGGTAGCTTACCGAGGTAGGCTGTTTGAGCAGAGCCCGAAGACAGTGTCCCAGTTTCCGATGAGGGAAGTCCACCCCATATATCACCCTGAGGTGCCAGAGCTTCGAGATCAGCATGATGCTGTCATTAGACCAAAGGTAGAGGCCCGTTTCCAAGAACAGTGGGTTTATACCCCATGGAAGAGGAGTGAGTTGTTATCCCTTAAGGCTCAGTTACCTGACCCTAGGAAAAATCCCACTGCATACTATAAAGAATTGACAGAAGCTGCTTCATCGACAGTAATGACGCATGCGGATATTGAAATGTTCTTTGGTCTGCTGGTGCCCGTCGACATTTGGAGGCAGGTGCTCACGCAGGACCACGCTGTGGAATTGGGTGGTACATGGGACCAGATTAAAGCATGGAATAAGGAAAGGAAGCCTGGAGAGAAGCCAAAGGCTGAGATACTAGCTTTACCCGGTCGAATTATCACATATATACACTCCCTTATTCCTCCGAGAAGGGTAGATTGGGACAAGTTAGCGGCATGTCGCCAGAAGAAAGATGAAAGGGTGTCTGATTTTTCCACGCGGTTCGAGGGGGTGTTTTGGGATTTTAGTGGACAGGATTTGTCAGTGGAAGGGGGTGTCCGGTTGTTCGTCAATAGATTTGTTACAAACTTGCTCCCTGAGATTGCAGCTCGGTTGCAGGCTTCGGAGAGCACTTGGACGACATCCTCCCCTTCCGTTATATTGAGTATGGTGCAGTATTATGAGCACAGGGAGAACAAGGAGAAGGAGAAGGTGAAAAAGAAGCATAAGGAGTTGAAGACAAAGGTGTTGTTACAGCAGGCGTCTAAGGGCAATGGCAGGGGACGTGGTGCAGGTCCGGCCGGGCAGCTTCCCCGTACTAGCAGGAATGCTGCGACCTGTAGGGCCGAATCAGTGCGCGTATTGCAAAGAGGAGGGGCACTGGCGCAGCGAGTGTCCGGTGTTGTTGCAGAAAGTTGCGGCGCCCAGAGGACAAGGTTCTCATGGGCCGGGCCGTGGAGCAAGTGGTCAGGCTGGGGCTCGGGAGGATGGGACATCGCAGGGTCGCTTTGATCAGAATTACTTTGATGACCCTCGAGGGAAACAGTATTATCACGATGATTATGATCTGGACGAGGTGACAGGGATGACTCACAGCTAGGACAGCCAGGGACAGGGTGAGGGACCAGTTCAGATACCTGTGGATCAGCGCGGTCCTTATGTCACCACAGATTTGCAAGGCTCAGTTAAGAAATTCTTAGTGGACACAGGTGCAATGAATAGCTCTGTTTCTCATTCGCTGGTCCCCGGGGCAGCTCTGTCTGGCCAAAATAATGTTTCGGTAGGCTTTTCAGGTGTACCGGTTGTGAGCCCCATTTCCAAACCACTTGCCTTGACTATCGGTCCCTTTACTGTGGATTCGCAATTTTTATTGACATCCAATTGTGGAGAAAATTGAATGGGCTTAGATTTATTGAAGAAGTTGCATGCAGCAATTTTTTGTTCTCCGGATGGTGTTTAAATGACAATGGGACCAAATATGATTAGCCCTAAGCAGTGCCTGTCCAAAGATGCGTCCCTCCCTGCTGAGTTTCAAGTTGTGCCGCCCACTTTGTGGGCAACAGGTGACATGGATGTAGGATTACTGCAGATTCCCCCAGTTTTCATTAAGGTTAAAGATAACGCCATCTTGCCCCGTATTCCTCAGTACAAAATACCACAAGCGGGAGAGCGAGCTTTGTTGCGCATTATACAGGATCTGATTGAGTCGGGGGTGGTTGAGGAGACAGCATCGAATGTTTGTAACAGCCCTATTCTTCCTATTCTCAAGAAGACATCCACAGACTCTCCCGATTACAATGTCGATGTTTATCGTTTTGTGATTGATTTGCGCGCAGTTAACAAAATAGTGGTTCCTCAGTTCCCGGTGGTCCCTGACATTACTGCCCTTCTCACAATGATTCCTTCCTCTGCCAAATTCTTCTCTGTCATTGATTTGAAAAATGCGTTCTTGAGCATCCCAATTCATCCTGATAGCCGCCACCTGTTTGGTTTTACACTAGCGGGCAGAAGCTTTAGATTCTGCCGCGCTCCTCAGGGCTATACTGAAAGCCCTAGTATATATAGCCAAGCCTTGAAAGCCCAATTGGACTCCCTCACGCTTCCCTCAGGTAATGTATTGCTTCAGTATGTGGATGACATACTAATTACTTCTGACACTGAACAGGGATGCAAAGACAGTACGGTTAAGTTGTTGTTGCATTTGGCCCACTACGGACATAAAGTGTCCCTTTCTAAGTTTCAATATTGTCGACAGGAGGTCACCTACTTAGGTCACCTACTGTCGAAGGAGGGTAGGAGATTGACACCTGAGCGCATTAGCGCCATTGTTAAAATGCCCATCCCTAGAACTCAGAGGGATGTACGCGCCTTTATTGGCATCACTTCCTACTGTCGACATTGATCCCTAATTACTCATTACTAATAAAGTGTCTTCTAGCGCTAGCCACTAAAGACGTGCATGAGCCCCTGCCTTGGACGCATGAATGTCAGCAGGCTTTTGAGCAATTAAAAATTGCGCTTTGCTCTGCTCCTGTGCTTGGCACGCCTGATTACGCGAAGCCATTCGTTATGTTATGTTATAATACACTTATAACGCGCACAGATACTCAAGAGTGTCCCGGCGCGGGAAGTGACCTTAGCAGTGTGAAGCAGGGATTTAAATGGGCAGATTAAAAAGAAGGGTTTTTAATTGTCTTTTGAAGAGCCTAGGATCCTGAGTGTTCCGCAATTCCACAGGAAGGGAGTTCCATGCTAACGCTGCTTTAATGGAGAGGGAGTGACCCCCCAGACGCATCCTGCAAAAGCGGGGACCACCGCCCGTCGATGGGTGACTGAGCGCAGAGATCGACTGGGAGCATAAAAGGCAAAACGCTTCCTGAGGTACATCGGCCCTAGTCCATACAGGGCTCTGTGAGCCAGAGTGAGAGCTTTGAATTGCACTCTATGGATCACAGGGAGCCAATGCAGATCACGCAGATGCTGTCTAACGCTAGACCTTCTTGAGATGTTCAGCAGAAGTCTGGCGGCTGCATTCTGTATTATTTGTAGTTTTTTTATCAGGTAGCCTGGTATGCCAATGTACAGGGCATTGGCATAGTCAATGCGAGACAAAATAAGGGCGCGGGCGACCATTTCTTTCGATGACCTAGGTAACAGGCGGAAAAACTTTCTAAGTGATTTGAGAGTACCAAAACATACCCCCGCAAGTTTCTTAATTTGTGCGGAGAACCTGAGGTCCTCACCAAACCAGACCCCCAAGTTCTTCACTGGATTGCCCACTGAGTTGGGCCGAGGGTAGTCTGAAGGCCACAGGGTCTCTCTGAAAGAGGGAGGGAAAGATCCATACAGGAGGACCTCCGACTTGTCCTCGTTGCACTTCAGTTGAGCACGTGCGAGCCATTTGAAGACAGTCGAGAGGCATTTCTGGGCAACTTCCGAGGACAGGTCATCATCCTTCCAGGTAAAGAGGAGCTGGGTATCATCAGCATACGCTATGATCTTGGCTCCCAGCTCCTCCGCAAGATAGATCAGGGGTGTTATATAGATGTTAAAAAGTAAAGGGCTCAAAGTAGAGCCCTGTGGTACTCCTGTGGACATTTTCCTGGGAGCCGACGAAAAGGGTGGCATCCAGACTTGCTGGGTGCGATCATCTAAAAAGGATTTAAGCCAGTCCCAAGCAAGACCTGTAACGCCAATGTTCGAAAGTCGAGCAAGTAATTGTCTATGGGGCACCGTATCGAAGGCGGCAGAGAGGTCCAACAAAATCAGGGCCGCTCTGCCACCTGCATCCAGGCACTCCCTTATTGCCTCTGCCATTTCGACAAGCGCAGTCTCTGTACTATATGTAGCCCTAAATCCGGATTGGGCAGGGTGGAGAACGCCAGATGACTCGACACAGGCGTCTAGCTGTCTGAAGACAGCTTTTTCACACACCTTTGCCAACGCCGGTAAGAGAGAGATAGGGCGGTAGCTTGCAAGTTTGGTGGGATCTAGAATGGGCTTTTTCAGAAGTGGCAGCAATTTAGCCTGTTTCCAATTCAATGGGACAGTGGCAGTCTGTAAAGATAGATTAATAATAGTATTTACTTCAGGGTTGACCACCTCCGCAACCCCTGCTAGTACCCTCGCCAGACACGGATCTGTGGGAGAGCCCGACTTAAGTGATTTAAGGATAGCCAGTGAATCTGACATAGCAATGGGAGAAAAATTCTCCCGAGCGGGAGCTGCCGGGGTAGGAACTGTAATGTACGGGGAATGGGAAACTACCTGCCCAAGGGATCCCATCCCTAGGCTATCTTGGATGGTCTGTATTTTCTCAAAAAAGAAACATGACAGCTCCTCACACCATTGTGACGAAGCCGGCAGAGCAGTATGTTCGGCGCATGGTGATAGAAAGCTCTGGACAATGGAAAAGATTTCCTTGCAATTGTTGTTAGATTTAGCAATGCGCTCCCCATAAAAGCTGCTTTTCGCCTCCCCAATAGCTGCATAATAGTCTCTCTGAGCCTTTCGAAGGGCGATTTTGGCCAGGGGACAATACTCCAGTCTCCAGCAACGTTCAAGTTTTTTACAACCCTGCTTGAGATCTCTAAGTTTAACAGAGTACCAGGGTTTTGAGGGAGCATTTCTCGCTCGCCTATTAGAGAGGGGTATGGATACGGAATTAATACCTTGGGAGATCCAATTAACAAAGCCATCTAATGCTCCTTCTAGATTAGGGGTGACAGTCGGCCGTGAAGCTAGTAGAGCCCTAGAGAAAGCAGGGATATCTATCTTCCGTGATGGTCTGCCTTGGACCGTGGCTGTAGGGGGACGGGGCTTCGCAATAGTCCAAGAAAACTGGATCAGGTAATGATCTGACCAAGAGACCTGGAGAGGGTCCCTAATGGACAGAGGGAAGTTGGAGCAAACCAGGTCTAACGTATGACCCCTCTTATGGGAAGAGGACTTGATCCATTGGGACAATTGTGCTAAGTTGAACGAGTCCACTAATTCCCTAGAGTCATTTGCCTACGGGCAGTCTTAATGGATATTAAAGTCGCCCAGAAGTAAGAAATTCGAAAAGTGTAAGGCTCGGGAAACAATAACTTCATCCAGTGCTTTCAAAAATGCTCCGGGGGGGCCAGGGGGGCGATACACCAGTGTGCCGCCAAGCGTAAAATGTGGTGACAAAACGATGGTGAAATCAAGAGCCTCCCCATCAACTATGCCCAAAGTTTCCTCGCTGGAAAAAATCCAAGTGTCCCTATACACCACAGCAACCCCTCCTCCTCTGCCAGTTTTACGGTCAGCCCTCGCTATTTTGTATCCCCTAGGGATGGCTAACTCGACCACTGGGGCACAAAACTCATTAAGCCAAGTTTCAGTTATAAATAGCAGATCTAGCTGCTCATCAGAAAGAAGCTCATAGATGTCTGGGGCATGCTTGACCAGTGAGCGGGAATTGATGAGCGCGGCCCGAATACAGTCTCCACTCTCAATCCTGGGAGCCAAGGCAGCTGCGGGAGCCGGGACTAACAGCTCCGTTTGGAAACAGAATTTACATTTAGGGCACGTCCTAGTCAGATTTTGGAGTGCTACCCAATGGTCACCACAATTGCCCTTAGTATAATCAAGAGCCAGAAGTTCCTCCCGACTAAAGCACCTCCGACCGCCCTGCACCTCGGTCAGGTGGCGGGCAGCGTGGCTGGCGCTGGACGCTCCTGGGACGCGGACGGGCGCAGACGGGCTTGCCTTTGGCGCGCACGCTGCGCGCGTCCGCTGCGCGTCCGTTTCAGCATGCGCGTTAAATAGGTAATCCCTCCCCCAGCTAGACCGCTGACTCCAGCCCCACCGGGATCCAGAAGTACCCCCAAGATGGCGCACTGCCCTCCACTCAAACGGCGCTAATTGCCGCGGTGGACCGGGGCATGCAGAGCACACCTCCCAGACGAAAATCCGAGGTAGGTGCCGATTGAACAAGAGTTAAAAGTTAAATTAGGTACTTCAGTTTTAAAATTAGGTCACAATATAGGCCAGGCACGCATAAAACATTTAGCTTCAACAGGTAAATAAAAGTCATTAAAAGCGCTCACACACTGGCACGGTACACAAAACGGATCGAGCAGGTACTGCCACTCCCTGCCCTTACCGCAGCGCGCCCGTTTCAGCAGGCGCGTTAAATAGGGTAATCCCTCCCCCAGCTAGACCGCTGACTCCAGCCCCACCGGGATCCAGAAGTACCCCCAAGATGGCGCACTGCCCTCCACTCAAACGGCGCTAATTGCCGCGGTGGACCGGGGCATGCAGAGCACACCTCCCAGACGAAAATCCGAGGTAGGTGCCGATTGAACAAGAGTTAAAAGTTAAATTAGGTACTTCAGTTTTAAAATTAGGTCACAATATAGGCCAGGCACGCATAAAACATTTAGCTTCAACAGGTAAATAAAAGTCATTAAAAGCGCTCACACACTGGCACGGTACACAAAACGGATCGAGCAGGTACTGTCACTCCCTGCCCTTACCGCAGCGCGCCCGTTTCAGCAGGCGCGTTAAATAGGGTAATCCCTCCCCCAGCTAGACCGCTGACTCCAGCCCCACCGGGATCCAGAAGTACCCCCAAGATGGCGCACTGCCCTCCACTCAAACGGCGCTAATTGCCGCGGTGGACCGGGGCATGCAGAGCACACCTCCCAGACGAAAATCCGAGGTAGGTGCCGATTGAACAAGAGTTAAAAGTTAAATTAGGTACTTCAGTTTTAAAATTAGGTCACAATATAGGCCAGGCACGCATAAAACATTTAGCCTCAACAGGTAAATAAAAGTCATTAAAAGCGCTCACACACTGGCACGGTACACAAAACGGATCGAGCAGGTACTGCCACTCCCTGCCCTTACCGCCATTCGTGTTGTACGTACACGAGACAGCTGGTTGTGCGGTTTCTGTTTTAACACAGGCCTTTGGAGGTAAGCAACGGCCGTGTGCTTATTTTTCCGCTTTGCTTGACCCAGTCGCCAGAGCCCTCCCGAGCTGTCTAAGAGCGGTCCTGGCTGTGGCCATCTCTATAAGGCAATCGGCTGGGCTCGTACTTGATACTGACCTCACAGTTATGGTCCCCCATGCTGTGGATACCCTTTTGAATAAAACGAGGACAAAGCACCTTACGAGTGCACGTCTGACCAGTTATGAGCTAACTCTCTTTGCCCGCATATCACGATCAAAAGATGTGCCACTCTGAACCCTGCCATGTTACTACCCCTCCCTTCTGAGAGTGAAGAAATAGACATACATGATTGTCTGTTTCGGACGGAGGAGGAGACGGAGGGACGGGTAGACCTGACTGATGTTCCCTTATCTGACCCCCAAGGGGAACTATATGTCGATGGCTCTTGTTTTAAATTACCTGATGGCACTACCACCACAGCATATGCACTCACTACACTGCATACGGTAGTTGAGACATCACAAGTTCCTTATCAGTCCGCCTAGGCAGCTGAGTTAGTCGCCCTTATTAGAGCTTGTGAGTTGAGCAAGGGACTGGCTGTCAATATCTATACTGACAGCCAGTACGCCTTCGAGGTCGCCCATAATTTTGGGCCACTCTGGGCAGAGAGAGGGTTTCTCACATCCCATGGGACACGCATTAAGAATGGGCCCTTATACATAGGCTTTTGTTTGCCCTGACACTCCCACGAAATTGGCTATAGATAAGTGCAGTTCCCACAAGGCAATCACCGATGATGTGGGGAGGGGAAATGCACTTGCAGATCAGATAGCTAAGGAGACAGCTCGAACGAAGATGAAAAAGATGTTTGTAGCGGGTCCTGCCAGGTGGGTACCCGAGGCCACCATGTTTGAGGACACTCTGGACAATGTCAAGGAGATCCAGAGTGAGGCAATGATTGAGGAATTAGCAGTATGGCAGGAAAGTACGGCACATTTGGATGAGGATGGGTGCTGGACTGACAAGTCAGAAAAGCAGAGATGGATGTTACCGGATGCATATGTCCTTCCTGTGGTCACTATGGCGCACGGGCCAGCCCACATTAGTGCGAAGGGAATATGTAAGCTGTAATATTCCCAAGGTTGCTGCTCATCTAGTCAAGAACTATATGGTGTGCATGATGTATAATCCTGGAAAGGGCACCCCTGCACCCCCTGGTAATTTCGCACCGCCTTCTTCCCCTTTCGTGGTTCTTCAGATGGATTTCATCGAAATGGAACGAGTTAACAATCTGAAATATGTGTTGATGGTTGTTTGTGCATTCAGTAAATGGATTGAGGCTTACCCCACTAAAGAGAACACAGCCATGGTGACGGCGAAGGCACTCTTGAAAGAGTTCTTCCCGCGTTTTGGTTTGCCCCGTTTGATTTGGAGTGACAACGGAAGTCACTTCAACTCAAAAGTTATTCAGCTGGTGTGTGACGGTCTGCACATCAAGCAGAAATTTCATGCCACAAACCACCCCCAGTCAGCAGGCCTGGTTGAGAAGTACAATGGTACTCTCAAACTGAAATTGGCAAAGATCAAGGAGAGCACAGGATTGCAGTGGCCAGATGCTTTACCATTAGCTCTTTTGTCTACAAGAGCTACAGCTCACTCTAGGACAGGATTGTCACCGTATGAGGTCATGTTTGGCCGCCCGGCAAATGTCTGGGGCGTCCTGCGACCTCGACGATTCTCTGAGATAGAATACCCTTTACTTGTGGATTATTTATATGAGTTGACTAAAAGCTTGCGTTCTATTCACCAACAGATCCATGACACCTTGCCACCAGCTCCCGAGGGTCCAGGCCATGATATCTGGCCTGGGGACTACGTCCTGGTGAGAAATTTTCAGAGGAAAGGCAGTTTGGAGCCCCACTGGAAAGGGCCCATCCAGGTCCTCCTCGCACTTGCACGGCAGTGAAGGTGGAAGGTCGGAAGAACTGGGTCCACTCTAACCATCTAAAGAAGGTGCCTCTTCCGTTGCCCTATGACCGCTGGGTGTTCGATGGGATCGGTGACTCTGAAATGGAGCAGGTACCTCGTTTCGTTCCCTTCTCAGGTGCACGACTGACGTGGGCACCCACCGAGAAGGAGAGCAACGCAGTGTTGAACGAGGCGGTGCCACCTGAGATTAAGTCCATCCAGGAGCCCCAGCCTGTTGGCCCATGTGTGCTTGAGCCCCAGTCCATTGGTTCCTCTGAGTCTGAGCCTTTGTTTGCAGACCCCTCTGCCCCTGGAGTAGTTAGGGACAATCTGCGCCCCGACGGAAGAACAGTGCACCAAAGGAAAAGTCAGACTAGTAGAGATGGACTGCGAGGAAAAAGAATAGGGTGTACCTTGCCTGTGGTACCAACGGTAGTTTTGGGAAAGGGAGATTGGTGCATTGTTCAGACATTGGACAGGGTGAATTCGACGTGCCTCCCCAGAAAAGAGAAGGGGGGGGTACACTACCCTGAATGATGTGGGATTTCTTCAGAAAGGGATGCGATCGCGCAGCTCCACCAGAAAGTGCTCAACAGCACTACTGTAGATGAACAATAGGAGTCTACCAGCGAGACTCTGATGGACGCTGGGAACTTTGCCCCTTTCTTGCTTTATCATTGTTGGCTTCATTGCATGTCCTTTCCTCTGATCCAAAAATGTACCCATTTGGTCGCCCCATTATGGAGGAAGAACAGCCCTTTGCAGCCCCGCGTTTCGGGCAGAATGGGTCTGGTTAGTCTAGTTGGTCTATTAAGAGTAAAATTGTCTTCATAGTAATTATCCTGATATTTCTGATAACAGTACTTGGAATAATGTGGTTCCTTGAGGAGAAATATCCTGTGCACTCCTTGATCGGTACAACACCCGTTCCCCCTGAGCACATGTTTGTTACTTTAGCCCCTCGCAAAGTTGAGCACAGAAAAACATATGTAGATAATGTCTTCTTGCAGATGCTCCACCAGGTACACCATACTTCAAATGTTACTAATTGCTGGATTTGCGGCCTGCTCCCTTCTGTGACATATAAAAATGACGTATTACTGTCCCTGCCGTTTTCCTATCTGGGAAGCTGCGAAGCCTGGTTCCAACTGTTTACCATGGTGTATACTCATTTCCATGCTGATGCCATGAATATGACGTATGCTGATTATGATACTGTGTTAGAATACATACATGTACACCAAGGGTTTACTCCAGGAGAGCGAGGGGCCTCTGATGCATTGTCCCCAACAGCATGTTTGAATATATATGAAAACGAAAAAAATGTAACATGGCTTCGAAATGAAATGTTGGATTTTCAGGGATTCAATGTCACTGAATATTTTAGGTCTTTCCAGATGCGTAATATTACTCAGGAGGAAGCAATGCCAGTGCCAGTAGTTAACGCAACAGCTAGTTTTTGTGTTCAAGGTATTGGAAAGGTTCAAGTGGGACAGAGTAATTGCAACTATACCTATGTACTGAGCACAACAAATAGCCCACCTTTGCTTCCCTCCCATAATGTTTATTTCGTTTGTGGGTCCCAGGTTATGTGTGGCTTCCTAGGGGGTGGTCTGGCATATGTTACGTTTCCTTCCTCCTTCCCCCAGTGTATATAGCACCATCTAACTACCATAGAGATCAACGATTGCAGCGTAGGCATGTTCACCTATTAGAAGGGTTATTAACGCAGAAGATGTAGATCAGACAGATACCACTCTACAGCAGTTCACTGATGCTATGAAGGGTATGATTCCCTTCTGGGGCCCTATGTCCAGTAGTCTCAATATCCGTTGCCTCACCAGAGTAGTGGAAGGGGTCATTAATACTACGGCTGGAATTTTGACAAACATTACAGCTGAACTCCAAGCTACGAGACTCGTTGCTCTTCAGAACAGGATGGTGTTAGACGTCATCCTTGCTGATCGGGGTGGGGTCTGTCGCGTTATCGGCAGTAGCTGCTGTGTATACATACCAGACCACGCTCCGAATGTATACGCTGCGATACAGAAGTTGCACAGGCTTGCATCTGACATTAACCAAGAGAATGGTACTTGGACTCTTTCTGGTTGGCTGTGAGGTTTAATAGCATCTTGGGGTTGGAGGATCCTTATCTTTCTAGTAGTAATTGCTGGTGTCATTTTCACTTGTTGCTTATGCATCCATTGCCTTCCTGCCTGTTGTGCCTACTATATTGGAAAGTTAACACCTACACCAAAGGCCCCAGTACATGATGTTAAGTCTTCAACTATGATGATGCAAGCTGTCCACGATTTGATGTCCATCGACGAAGGTATCTTCGAGTATTGATAATGTGTAAACAAAAGGGCACCAGTAGTCTTCCGATGTGAGCACTCATTATTATCCTATGCATTAGACAAAATAGTTAGCAAATGCTAAAAGGAGGGTCTGTTAGACTGAAAATGTGTCTGGCTGACTTCTTTTAGCATTATGCAAGTTAAGTTAGCATTTGCGGCACCATTTTGTATTCAGCCGCCATTTTGTGCATTGATCGAAATTAAGCTTCTGTCTCATACTGTCTGCCTCAGCAGAAAACAGCCTCGATTGTTTCTTTATTATTTAAGGTTGAGCTTCGCTGCACTAATGAATAGCTCGTTCTGTTTTTGCATGCCTTTCCTTGTAGGTAGCCCTGCTCCCCCTCTCAGAGAGACGGGCATGGCTGAGTAACCTTGAAGCTAAGATAGTGTGTTCCTAGTCTCAGGATGGTAGCTCATCCTTCTGTGCCTCCTTTGTTAACCTGCTCCAACTGGAAATTTCCAGTCTGGGCGGGTCCTGTTGGATATTGGAAAATGTATAATATCTGATGTTATGTTGGTGGGGGTCAGTCCCTCGGCAGCTATTTAACGGGGCTGGTCAGACTGGACTCCGCTCAAGTGAATACTAATAAAATAACTTTGGTTTGTATTCTCTACTGTCTGACCATTTGTATGGAAGGCTGAGAGGTGGTCGTGAGTGACCCGGGTGGCCCAAATCGGGTCACTTCCTTCACCAGACTCGCAGTACTTGGGTCTCTTATTTGTAGGACTAATTGCCTACTCTGTTGCGTTTTTGTTGACCAGGCTAAAAATTTGCCTATGTGTTGGTTCTCTTCGTAAACTTTTTGTTGAGATGCTTTGCTACCAGAAATCTCCTCAAGAATAAAAAAGTTTTTTAATTGCTCTTTTGCCCTTAATAATTCCTGCTGGAGAACCTCTTCCTCAAAATCTCCTGGGGGCCTGTACATAAGATCTCCCCTAGCCCGATCCACAGCATTCTGAAGTCGTACAATCTTATGTTGCCTCAGTTTATAGAGATTCGCCCTGTATGCAATCACCCGTCCCCTAAAAGTTGCCTTAAAAGCTTCCCAGACCATAAAACCTGATGCTGTGTAGTATTTTCCTTATGAAACCATTATATAAATTCACGAGTTTCAGCAGTCCATATTGGGTCCGAGAGCAGTGCTTTATCAAAATACACCTGTTATTATTTTTTTTAGGGGTCGGTAAATGTACTACCAAGGAGACTAAAGAGTGATCTGAGAATGAGTTAGAAAAAATAACAGATTCCCCTCTTGCGAGATGATTACTTATCAAGAAAAAATCCAGTTGGGATGCTGTCTTAAATCTAGCTGAGTAGCACGTAAACTCAGTAAGGCCTGGGTGGTCAATCCGCCATGGATCTAATAAGGCGAAATCTTCTTTCATAATTTTTAATAATCTAGCTGTCTTTGGTTTTAATTGCTGTTTACCCTTATTGGATGTATCCTGGCCTAGATCCTGAATAAAATTGAAATCCCCACCCATGACTATAAAACCATGGGCGTTTATTAACAAATCATAAATCTGTTTCAAGGCCTTAGTATCATCAAAAATTGGCCCGTAGTAATTAAGCAACACAAGGGCTACCCCATTGACTGAGACCTCGATCCAGATCCATCTTGCTCCCCCATCCTGAATCACCTTTCCCAGCTCCCAGTCTAGCACCAAAGAGAGTAGGATACCCACCCCACGTACCGCAGTATGTGCCGAAGCAAAGTATGCATGAGCATACTTCTTGGGAAGTGCAAGGTTAGGGGATTGGACTTAAAATGTGTCTCTTGTAAGAAAATCACGTGGGGAAAAAGAACCCAGCCATTTTAACATTGCTCCTCTTTTCTGTGCATTTAAAAATCCATTCACATTACATGAAATTACCTTCAATGGTTGTGTCATTCTTCAAAATAAAACATGCCACCTTAACAGAAACATGAATATACTCTCTCCTACACCATACTTTAATTTGTACCGTCTCCAATATTGAGGTTAAATGTAACCCCTTTGTGACATAAAAACCGCTGTATATCCCTTAAACCTGGACTTGATTATGTTACCATTTTGTTTATTATCCAATACTTGCCCACTATACATCCGCCCATTTTTTTTATAATGCTTCACCCCCCATCCCCACCACCTCTTCCCTCCCCAAGCTATCTGCGGAGGGAGGTAGCCCTTCCCTCGCCTCCCCAGCCCCCCCCCCCCAAAAAAAAGGCGCCTTGACTTGGCACCTGATCGCATGTCCAACCCCGCCCCCTGCTCTGTGACGAATACCATATAATTATTTAACCCCGAGGTATCACCTGCATAAAGTGCTTTCATTATCGAAAAGTGCCTGTGCTTTAAATAGTGCAATATTGAAAGTAAGCACAGTGCATAAAGTGCCAAGTGCAATCTAGTACTCAGATACTGGATACTTATAGCAAGGAGAATAATACATATAACAAGAAACAGTAATAGCAGCTGTATCCAATACATCATCCCCCTGAAGGAGAACAAAGTGCAATGGAAAAAATACAAAAGAAAAGAAAATCCACCTCATTTCTTGCTTAAAGAGGAAAAGAGAAAAGTACAGATCATCTTTCAATATCTAATACCTCTTCTAGAGAAAGATTGCTGCGAGCTTTTCTCATTCCAACAAAGATAGTGCCATGTCCCCCTTCATAAGGGGAAGAAAAATAAAGTGCAATATTGAAAGTAAGCACCCTGCATAAGGTGCAACATGCACTCTAGTACTCAAATACTGGATACTTATACCAAGAGAGAATAATACATATAATGAAAAACAGAAATAACAACTGTATCCAATACATCACCCCCCTAGAGGAGAACAAAGTGCAATGGCAAAAATACACACAAGTAAAGTGGACATAGTGCCTGAGTGTCTAAAGTGCAACGAGGACAGGCCTCTTCCTCCTTTTCAGATTTCCATTACTGCAACGGTCTCTGTTCTGCTCAAGTACTCCTTCTTCCATTATTTTCCATTTGCTTGGACAATTTTTTGTAGCAGTTCTTGAGCTTCCTCAAGAGTGGAGCAGAGATGGAACCTTTCTTTCCATAGAACTTTCAGCTTGGACTGCTGGGCAATAGAGACCTGTGCTCCCGCACTCTTGAATTGACTCATCATGCCCACAAAGTCTTTCCGTCTACGTGCTGCCAATGCTGACATATGGGAAAGCACTCTCACTTTGGCTCCGTCGGGTAGAACAATTTGCCTCTTTTGGATCGCCTTAGTTAAAACAGCCTCCCTAATACGCTAGTCAGAGAAGTTCACAATCATCGTCCTGGGATACTTAGCCCCCGGAAGTTTCTGGGAGGTCCTCTGGTGCTTTCTGGTGCTTTCTCAAGTATATGATCTCTAATCATCAACTCTATATAAACCACTGGATTAGGCTGACCATTGAGGCGCTCACTATCCTCCAGAATCCTTGTAAAGCGCAGATTTGATCGTCTTGCATAATTCTCCATCTTGTTCATCCTTATCTGCGAGGCCTGAAGCTTTTTCTGGAGAGAAGCAATATCAGAGTCACATGAAAGGGAGTGGTCCTCAATGTGAGCTACACGTTGCTCGAATTCCTTAAATCGCTCTGGTATTTGCTGCACCATAGTCTCAATTTTATCTAATCTCTGATGTAGTAGAGAGAGCTCCTGGGCTTGCGAGGTTTTACAGTCACTTATTTCTCCCAAAATAGTCTCGAAGAGCTGTTGCATTTGGTGTGTCAAGACCAGTGGAGACTGGGCCATAGCGGTGCTCCCCCTGGCGCAGGCATTCCTGCTTCCAGCCCCCCGCTGACTAGACGAATCCAGCTCTTTGGCCCGGGTTTCATCAAAAGACTATGCGGTACTGTGGAAAAACTACACACTTATCAAAATGTTGATGCCCCCAAGAAACTGCTTCTTCCAGTCAAGCCAAAGACACCTTTACTACCGAGCTACAGTTCCATTTTAAGCATTTTAATTGGTCCAAACCTGTAATTTTCCCAAAAGACAATGAAGCTTCAGTTATTTCCCTCATTTTCCCCATTTCAAACACTTTGGGGAAATGAACACTCATCCTTTTTAAACCCTGTTTCAATATTGAATCCCCTCACACTCTCCTGTCTGCTAGTAAGTAATTCAAATGTGCAGTACTCTCAGAGGCGCCCCTGCAGTACCTTTGAAGTAGCACAAGTTAATACCGCCAAGTTACCTCATTTGCCATATGATATAATTGCGGTGACAAAAGTCCATTTCTCTCAGCTGGCTCATGGGTGTCAGCTTTATTAATCCAAGTTAAGAATGATTTGATTGGAACAGTGCATTTCATTCACTCTACAGAATAAACATTAGCAGAAAATTCTGCATAACGTTTGAAGCGGCTGGATGTGCTGCCCTTACAGCCTACTCTGGTCTCCTAAGTCACCTGAAAGGGACACTAGGTATTTTGGTAAACTTGTAATAAGAAAGGTGGAGGGGTATTTTTTAGTAAAATGCTAAATAACATAGTTAAAATATATGTGTAATATTAACATGCAGATTTAAAAGAACCTAAACGTGGTTAAAATTTGTAAATTGTAGGAAGTAGTTATACTTACTCGTATTAGGCCTCAAAAATGTTTAATGTATTTGTACAAAAAGGGGCAACCCAGTAACCCTGGGACCTGGGAAGTCTAGTAATAAAGCAAAACAGTGGTCCCTAAAGGGGAAGTGTGAACTTCTACTTCCTTGGAGAGAGTAATTTTGACCATCAAGAGATTGGTTCCATTTCTCAATTGGACAGTTTATATTTTTATTTTTAACAAATAGAAAAAATCTTTGCAGTTTTATACTTCAATCAATTTGTAAGTAAGAAGGTGATTCCAAACGGCACAACGATGCAGTTCAAGTGAAAATAATTAAATATGAAGTGCGTTGGTACTATAAATATATTTACATAAAATAGTGACTGATCCAGGATGCATAAGTGGTTGGTACACACTCTGAGAAAGAGTGAAATGCTCCCGAATCCAAATAAAAATAGTACACTATTATTGTGTCAAGTCAACGTTTCGACCCTAAGCATACAATTTAGACAGGTCATCATCAGGATGCAGGTTTGGGAAGCACCTGCCGAATGTATAGGATAAAGCGCTATTGAAGCATGGGATGCTTCTGAGTGAAACTGACGCATGGGACGACTCTGGAGTGGCTGTTATTGGAGCCCAATCTATATAATGTGGTACCCAATTAAAGCATGTATGCCGCTATGTGGGATTCCTGGTTGGAGCTGTGTGGTATGTGGGGAATGAATCTCCGTGGATGGTGTCTTCAGCTAGAGAATAGAACTAAGGCAACCTGTGGCAAATGGTTGCCTTTAGGCACTGTATTGTGATGTCATTGACTGTAGAACCTCCGTTGTGCTTTTGAATTGAATTTCAACAATAATTTCTCCAACCACAATTATTGCGAGGCTGCAATGTCGTTTGCTTTGAAAGAAAAAAAGCACAATGGTCCGCACATCTGACTTCTGTGCAGTGTGGTGTGCTGAAGCATGCAGAAAATGTTTAAGTGTTGGCCATTCAATGATCATATTTTTCATTAAATAAATGTTTCACATAACTTTGCAAAATGTTTCTACTTATACAAAGAAGGTTTGAAATACTTGTTTAGAATTTATCGTTTAGTAGAGTTATGAAGAACAATCACACACAAAATGCAGCATTTAAATTGAACTTGACCTCTTTTAACATACTTGCCTCACTTACTGCAGATGTTTCGGTTTCTATATAGCTCATTGTTAGCTAACATACAATTTGCTTTATTAGAAGGTTAGAGATGTGGGAAAAGAGGTCTTGAATGTGAAAAGGCCTCATGTGTAGTTTAGAGGGACAACAAAGTTGCACACTTAGAGATTACTGTCTGTAGACCAACAGTGTATTCGCATGAGAAGAAGACAAGTGATCCTGTTCCCAGGAGAGCCCTGAAAACTGATTGGACGAGAGGAGGAGATGATGCAACATGAAACGCAAAATCATTTTTGACTATTTATAATAGTATGTGTTCCTAGAGTTGACCAACGTTTTTTACCCAGACATTTTGCCCAAACCCTATTTCTGATTGTGCTTGCTACTGCACATTTGCTCTGCCTCATTTCCTTATTGCTTTGAAACTCTACTGAGTTCTGTGAACCTCTCTTTATGGGAAGTTCTACTTTGATCGATTATTGACTTTCAATTTTGAGCTTTATGCTTGATTTCACCCTCTTTCGAACTTGAACTCTTTATGGATTCTTTCTAACACCTTTTCCACCCCATTCTTAGAATAGGGATTCTTCCTTTATGGAACATGCTTAATGAATTTTGCTGAAACTTGGAATTAACCACTTTTATCACTTTCTGTAAATGACTGATTAATGAAACTAGTACAAATAAAGCTAATGATTTTGAATAAAGATGATTTACTAAGTGATGATGAACCAGGAACTGGCTGAGTTCATAACCACCCATGATCTACTGGACCCTTCACAAAATGAATTTTGCAGCAGTCACAGCACTGAGTTGGCAATGGTTGCCACTTCAGATTCAATACACTGCCCGGTGGATCAGGGAGATGCCGCTATTTTGGTAATGTTGGATCTGTGAGTGGCATTTGATATGATGTCCCCATCCCGCCTGGAGCAAAGACTGCACAAGGCAGGGGTGAGGTATACAGCTCTAGACCTTTTGGAGTCCTTTCTGATCAATAGGACTCAGATAGTCAGCTGCCGCAAGTTCAGGGCTGAACTGTCCCAGCTTCCCTGCGGGGTCCTACAGAGGTCCTCTCTCAGTCCTACCCTTTTTAACATGTATGTTCCCCCCCTAGCTAGACTGGTGAGGTCTTTTGGTTTTCAGGTGTTGTCCTATGCGGACAACATGCAAATCATTGTTTCTTTAGCTGATGATTTGCCTGGGATAGCTGACAATCTCAAACTCTGCATGTTCAGTGTTAGTACTTGGATAAAAGAAAGTTATCTGAAATTAAATTCTGACAAGACAGAGATCCTGGTCTTTGGGGCACAGCAATCAGTGTGGTCTGAAATCTTGTGGCCTGAGATGTCTGGCCCATTACCTACCCCAGTGGCTAAAAACATAGTAGTCATTCTTTATAACTCTCTCACCTTTGACACTCAGGTCAACAGAATTGTAAGCTCCATCTTTTACAGTATCAAACTCCTAATAAAAATTGGCGGAGCTCAGAGTAGCAGTGGTCATTGCTCTAATAACATCGCGTCTTGATTATTGCAATGCCTTCTATTTAAACATCTATATGTCCTCACTCAACAGACTGCAGGTCATTCAGAATGCGGCCTCTCGACTGGTTCTGAATATTCCCCAAAAACTCTCAGTGAGGGAAGGCATGCGCTCCCTTCACAGGCTTCCTGTTAGAAAGCATGTAACATTCATGGCACCCTGCATGGTATTTCTGGCTCTTCATCACCAAGGCATATACACAAAGGGAGCAAAGGGGGATTTAGAAGTCAGACCGCCCCCCACTCCATCAAATATAAACACTGCTAGGTCTGACCTCTATTGATCAGAAAATCTCATATTTTTTAAATCTACAGGGAGTTCTATCTGAAACTTTCAACTTCCCAAACCGGTCCAGCCTATTATCTGTGAACTGCTAATCCTTACTGTTCAACTTATGAAAGAATGTCAATAACCACATCACATACACATAACCAAGTGGTTTCAAACCATCACATAAATGTGTACAACAAAAAATGTGAACGAGGCCAGAAAGCACCTCACGTACGCAAACCCAAGGAGCTGCTGGATGGTACTCGCCAGTATGCCCAAAGTTATCATCATTGGTTGCTTTCGTGGCCTCAAAAAGAAAATGTGTGCTTAAAATTCCTCAGAGGTGAGAAATCAGACAAACAGTGAAACACAAAAAGAGTGTGTGACAGACAGCACTGAGAATGTATGGCTCACTCAGTGCCCACTGGTCCCCAACCGTGAAAAGAGAAAACGTATTCTCGCAATTAAAATGGGGTACCACTCACATACAAGACATCCTTTATTGAGTGTTGTGAGTGTCCTCAGGTTAAAAGAAAGGCATGTATATGGCCACTTTCACTCACAGAAGGCCAACATGTTTCGTTGCCGAACTTTTTAGGCAACTTCGTCAGGGCTGTCAGGGAAACCAGTCTTCACCTCGTTCCTTTATCACACCAAATCTGTGGTTATTGAATTAAAAAAGAAGAACGTGCCAATCATGAACAAACCCTATGTCCATCATACTTCTTAGACATCCTCTTTCAAAAAAGAGAAGAGAAGCCCCTCCACACAATCGTATATTTACCGAGTGGTTACTGTCGTCCCTCGTACCTGCAACCAACTTCAATAGAGGGTCCCGCGCCAAATGGTCGCGTTCCACCTTCCAAACTGCAATTGTCAGTCTCCACCTGTAATCACACGTACCCTGAGTGACTCTTATGCGACTGCATATCTACACATGCTCATGTTACATGTGTTCCCAGCATCGCCCTATACTCACTAACCCTTTCTTGATAGTGAACGACCTCGAAGAACCTATGACCAATATGAGGCCAAATACTCTCTCAGGTGTCTTGTAGATACCTATATATCATCCCCTCATTAACTATTCATCTTTTTACACAGCCCGAGTCCCGATATTTAAAGACTCATAAAGCCTTGTCAGCTGATAGCACGTTGTTCATTAGTGTCACCAAACCTAATCCCATGTGTACCTCAATACATCGTTAAACCCCTAGTTACAATAATCAAGACTACAGTACATTGTCCTACTGAGCCGAGCCCAATGGCGATATCACTGCCCTCAGCATGCGACACGTATATATCCAGGTGGGATTGCGTGGAATATAACTGCATTTCCAGTGAGCCCCTCGCATGGAATCTCCTTACCGCACTCCTTTGGTGCCCTCGGATTCACTCCTCCTTCCCGATCACCCGCTACAGATGCCAACGTTGTTTTTAATGGCGCCCGGGCCCGGAAACACGTGACACAGAAGCCGAGCCTCAGGAACATATTCCCAAATACAGCGTCACCAGTGTGGCGGCCATCTTAAAATTGTGCATTCTCACACTTGACTAAACATAACCACCCCGTTGAAACCCAGACCATTATTTTACGGGGCTTTAACCTATCTTTACAGCAATATTGATAACAATTTAAAAGACAGGGGAAAAAAAGTGGAATACTTAAATTTCAAAATTATATTAAAATAGGTCAGCCAATTTCACATGGTATAGCCAATTCACCAATATGCAAATATTGAATCAATGAGGTCCCTCAGTGCTGGGATTATTCTTCCAAAATCACAAATGGCCCTGCTGTTTGCCTATTTTATTCCATTCAATGGAATCATTCAGGCCCAAACGGTCCACTTTCTCGGTGAAAATCCATTTAGCCTCTTTTCTGTCCAAAATATCATCGATGTTGTGTTTCTCACCCTCCACCCTCTCCAACACTACCCATCTCAGATCCCTGAAGTCATGTTTTGATTCCCGGAAGTGTAGGACAAGGCGTGTAGTCAACTTTCCTGCTTTCAAAGTGCTCACGTGCTCTTGTATCCGCACCTTTACCTTACGCGATGTTAGGCCTATGTAATGCAACCCACACACACATGTAATCCTATAGATAACGTGTGTGGTGTTGCAATTACTGAACTTATTGAGGTACCATGTTTTACCACTCACAAGTTGGACACTTTTTGTCACTTCAGTTAGCCCACATACCGAACAGCCACCACACCGATAGTGTCCTGTCGGTAGGCCTGACTCCTTCTTCTGTTGGACCGGGCGTGTATGAACCAATTTATCTTTTAGATTAGGAGCCCTTCTAAAGGCAAATCTAGGGGGTGGCATTTTCTTCCCCCCGGTGTCCAACAACGACCAGTGTTTCCGTATTATCTGTCTAATTTTAGTAGACAAGGGGTCAAAAGTTGTTACTACGGGTAAACACTGGTCTCTTTGTTTGTCCGACCTTTCCAATAATGCTTCACGGGGTGTATTGAGAGCACGCTTCCGGGCTCTCTTCACCACTTTATTGGGATACCCTCTGTTCTTTAGTTTCAAAACTAGATCTTCAGATTGTTCCATGAATGCTCCCATCGAGGAGCAATTCCTGCGATATCTCAAAAACTGCCCCACAGGCAAATTATCACGAAGTGCTCTAGGGTGGAATGATCGATAGTGCAACAGAGAATTCCGATCAGTGGGCTTCTGATGAACGGCCGTCACTAATCCGTTACCCTCTGCTGTGATGTCTACATCCAGATATACAGCTGAGTCTTTACTGATGCTCCAAGTGAACCGTAAACATTCATCTTGTGCATTCAGCCATGATAAAAATTCAAGAAGCTGTTCCTCTGATCCAGTCCAGATACAGAGGACATCATCAGTGAACCTCTTCCAGAGAGAAATACTCTCCTGGAAGCGGTTAGAGGCGTGATAGACCACATTCTCCTCGAACTGGCCCACATAAATGCAGGCCAGACTCGGCGCGAATGTAGCCCCCATTGATGTTCCTGACACCTGGAGGTATAGCTGATCCTTATATGCAAAGAAATTTCTAGTAAGAGCTAGTTCTATGCATTGCAGTACAAATGATTGAGGGACATCGTAGAACCATTCTAATGCCCCAAGAGCACGCGCTGCTGCCACCAGCATGGCATCTAGGGGTATGCTGGTATATAAAGACTCAATGTCTATTGTTACCAGCAATTGTGTGGATGGATCATACTCCACTGCATTCAAGATGTTCAAGACATCAGTGGTGTCCTGCACAAATGATGGTTGCGTAATTACAGACTCCCTCAAGAAAAAGTCCGTAAACTGGGACAGTGGCTCCAATACTGATTGAATCCCCAACACAATCGGGCGGCCCGGCGGAGGACGCTGGGCTTTGTGGATCTTCGGCAAGATGTAAAACGCCGGCATTCTAGGTCTTACATTCACAAGGAAGTCAGCCTCCTTGTAAGTTATCCACTTTTTCTCCTTAGCGTCCGCCACCAGGGCCCCGATAGTCTCTTGAAGTTGGGTTGTCGGGTCACGTGCCAATGGTTGGTAGTTAGTCCGCACCTCAAGAAGCCTCAAGACTTCTTTCTCATAGTCCTGCGTATTGAGTACTACCACTGCAACCGCCTTTATCGGCTCTGCTTTATTGTTATTGACTTGTTATCCTGTAATGACTTTACCGCCATCCAATCAGTTCTACTCATATTGCTAGAGTGGGATGTATCTTGTAACTCTTCCAGAGCCTCAATATCATGAAATACTGCTGTTCGTAACACAGCCACCTCCGGACCTACTGATGCACTAGGAGGGACAGAATCGAGAAGGGCGATGAAGATTGGTGGCGAATACTGATGGTGCATGCACCTCTTGGATTCGCAAAGAACTTGTGAATCTTGATCTTTTCATTAATTCAAACAACTCCAATTCTTACATTTGAAAGTGTCATGCTTAGGTGTCGGGACAAACCCCAAGCCCTTATTCAAAACTCTAGACTCATCTTCAGAGAGTGAGTAATTGGAAAGATTAACCACACACTGTCGAGTGCACGGGTATGCCCTACTTGTTGTGCACTATTCACAAGGTTGATTACTGAGGTGTCCTGCCTCTGCTGCGCGTTATCCGGGGTGAGTATGCCTGCCATGTTTGTTGTGGGTTGGACCTCCCCCTGCCTCTTCCCCTCTGCGCACCTCCTCCCCTGTTGCCTGTCTGACCTTGGCCCAAAAAAGATCTTAAAAGTGCGCCTAGATCCTCGTTGGCTCTATTCTGTGGTGTGAACCTAACCCTGCTCTGATTAGATGTAGATGGTTGTTCACCCAAATCCTCCTCCTCACTGCTTGTGTTGTCAAATGTCCAATTATAGGGAGTTCTCCTTGCCTGTCTATGTCCCCCTGAAATTTCTGGGCCTGTTGCTGTTCTTGAACCTGATAATACTTATCCTCAACATATGGAAATGCCCACTCGTGTGAAAACCGGCCTAGATTCCGTTTAAGACGTTTAATTTTTTGGTTTACCATATATGTTTTATAGTCCGCCAAATCGCTTTGTATGTTTGAGATAGGTGTAGAAGATGCTTATATGGTTTTCTTGTCTGCTAAGATGTTTTGGTGTAGATCGTGAGGTACCGTCAACTACACAATTGAGATAGGGATTATAGTTAGGGCTCCCAATTTTATGGTATTTATTTTTTTGCCATTTCAGTCTGTATTTATCCATATTTATTTTTTGTTAATTTTATCTGTATTTATCCATATTTATTTTGGGTTTTGTGGAATAATTAAGCTGAAATTAGTATATTTCCACATTTATTTAACTGATAAATATGCACTCATGCTTGAATGTCTGCCATGTTTCAGTGCTGTGAACACCCGCTGGAGATAAATCAGTGTACTTATATGAAAATATGCAAATTTCAGTATCAACCTTGTGCATATCTACTGCTGTTAAAGCCCCTTTACTAAAATTCCTTTCTTTTCTAACCCTGTTATCTATCAATCCACACATCTATTGGCCTGGCGGTCATGGCAGACAGTATTTAGAATTACTCAAAAAGCAACCCAATTTCTGTTTTTATCCACATTTAAAAATAAATACAGACAAGAAAATGAATGTTTTCTGTCTGCATTTATCTGTGAAAATCAGTAAAAACAGAAAACAGGGAGCCTTAATTATAATGCTTGGCTGTGATTGTCCTAATATTGATTGATGTTGGCAGAACCTAACTGCGCAAAGGGTGAAGCTAGCATAATTTTCCAAATTCCGTGCACTGCAGAATAGTTCACTGTTGTGGATCTCTGCCAGGCTATCTTCTCAGTGGCATTGCATGAAGATTTCCAGTTCTTGTTTTCCTTCATTTTTCAACAGAGAGTTTTGGCATGGTGCAGAGTCCCACAAGGGTATACACAGAGTCCTTCCATTTTTAACCAGATCTTGAAAAAGAATCTAGAATCACTGCAGATGCCCTACAGTTCAGCTCTCGTGCAGTACATTGATGACTTTCTCGTGGCATCTGAAACACAATAAGCTTGTAAACAGCATACAATTGCATTATTGAATCACCTGGTCGTGAATAGACTCAAAGTGTCTCCATGTTAACTGCAATACTGTCAAAAAGAAGTTCAGTACTTGGGACATACCACTGAGAAAGGAGCAACGAAAGTGTCACCAGAAAGGGCGGAGGCAATTCTGCAAATGATGCCACCTCGAACACAGAGAGAAGTCAGGATGTTTTTGGAACTGGTTGGCTACTGCCGGCAGTGGATACCTAACTTTTCCTTAGTGGCTAATCCTTTACTGAGGCTAACACACACAGATATACTTAATCCGCTTCCATGGGACAACGTTTCCTTAAAGGCTTTCCTAGAGCTGAGAGAAAGTCTCTGCCATGCCATGGCACTAGGAATGCCTGATTACAGTAAGATGTTAATATTGTCTAGGAGTGAGAGGGAGGGCTGCGCTCTCTCAGTGCTAACTCAGATGCATGGAGTTGCTTGAAGACCTGTGGCTTATTTTTCGTCTACTCTTGACCCTGTAGCTGCAGGACAGCCCAGCTGTCTTAAAGCTGTCACAGCTGTTGGTGTCAGTATTGAAAGGAGTGAGAGCATATTGATGGAATTTATTTCCACTCTCATTCAGAGGTATGCCACTGTCCGGGCCTTTAGGTCATCCCACCAGATCTTGTTGGCTGTCCCCACCTTTAAACGAAAAAGACTTGGTGGATCCCGTTTTGTGGTATTGGCCCCCCACTTTTAGAACTCACTCCCTTTTAACATTAGATCTTCTACATGCTAGGTGACAATAAAAAATGTGGCAGTTCTCTCAGGCCTACGAATGAATGATCTAATGAGCAGCTGACCACCTCTCTTTATAAGCTCCATGAAACCGTGTGGTGTACGTGCGCTCTACAAATTCTTTTAACATAACATAACATAGTGATGGGACATCCTTTAACTGTTAAGGTCCCTCACTCTGTAGAATTATTTTTACCAGACCACAAACTCAGTATATGACCCACAGCAGGCTCACAAAATATGAGCAGCAAATATTGGCATCCGAAAATGTGACTTTAAAGAGGTGCCAAATTTTGAATCCTTTAACACTCCTGTCCATAAACGAAAATGTTTGTGATGAAGTTGAACTTGACTGTCTAGATGCCACAGATTTATGCACCAAGCCAAGGCCTGACATTGAAGATGAACCCCTGAATTAGCCTGATTATTTAATCTTTGTCGATGGCTCATGTCTGAAAAACAATAAAGGCACCCTGAGAGCAGCTTATGCTTACTGCACAATTAATGATGTTATGGAAACTTCATGACTTCAGCACAGGTTGCCTAACTAATTGCCCTTGCAAGAGCTTGCAGATTAACAGCCCAACTGAAAGTTACTATATTTACAGATACTCAGTATGGCTTAGGTGTGGTCCATGATTTTGGTCACTTATGATCACAAAGAGGTTTCATGACCTCCTCTGGAACACCTATTAGGAATGGGGAGCATGTGAGGAATTTATTCAAGGTGCTTTAGTTGCAAACAGAGGTTGCAGTAGTAAAATGTGCAGCTCATTGAAGTGGCAATGGTTACATTGCAGTTGAAAACAGATATGCTGATGAAGTTGCACAATATTGTGCACTAGTGGCCTGTACATTTAGCGAAGCTTACACAAGTGAATCTGAGGAGGACACTGTCTTTTCGATGTTGTTGTCAGCCACTGACATATGAGAAGAGCTCAAAAGAGTACAGGAAAATGTTTCAGAATCAGGACAGCATTGTTGGGTCAGAGCAGGCTGGTGAGAAAAATGCAAATGATATTTGGATGTTAGCTGATGGGAGATCAGTGTTGCCCAACAGTTTGTTGTTTCCTATGACACACCATTTCCATGGACACACACATTTAGGGAGAGATGCAATGGTGAGGCTATTCAGACAAAATTGGTTTAATCCCAGATTCAAGATGCTTGCAGCTGAATTGTGCCATTGTTGTACGACACGTGAACAAATGAATGTAGGCAAAAGGACACCCGTCACACTGAATCAAATAGGAAGATCAGGTGGTCCCTTCAACAGGATGCAAATAGACTTCATCGAGATGCCTGTTTGTAACGGGTTGAGACATATCTTGGTTATAGTGTGTATTTTCCCTCGAGGGAGGGAAGCCTACCCAACAAGGAGAAATGGCAGTCGCTCTGTAGCAAAATTGTTGTTCAGAGAATTAATATCCAAGTACGGAATGCTGGTTTCTCTGGAGTTAGAGCGTGGGACTCATTTCAATAATGAGGTCCTGAGGATGTTATCTGCAGAATTACAAATTGAGCAGAGATTGCCCTCTAGTGATTGACCTGAAGCTTCTGGAATCGTCGAACAGCTTAATGGCAACATAAAGTCTCGATTAGCAAAGGTTTGGGCTTCTACATCATTGACATGGCCAGATACTTTACCTCTGGTGTTAATGAGTATCTGAAGTATCCCTGACAGAAAGAGTGGGTTATCCCTTCATGTGATCTTGATAGGGCGTGCAATGAGACTGCCTGGTGTACCTGCAAATGCACTTGTGAGCATCACAGATGGCATGATGCTCGATTACTGCAAAGGATTGGCTGATGTGGTGCGTTCTGTTTCTCATCAGGTTAAAGCTGCCACACTAGATCGGCATCAAGAACAGTGCCATGACCTCAATCTAGGGGATTGGGTTGTGATCAAAATGCACGTTCAGAAGACTAGTCTAGAACCGAGATGGAAAGGCCCCTTTCAGGTGATTTTAATCAACAACACTGCTGCTAAGTGTGCAGGAGTACAAAAGTGGGTGCATGCCTCACACACTCAAAGAGTCGGAAATCCATAAGAAGAAATAGTGTTCTTTGAGCCTGAACAAAGAGCCCTGGTGACTGCATCACAGCAAGCTTAACGACTGCAAGGAGCAGTATCACAAAAATCACCACAACAAAGAGAAGCAAGGGCTATAGTTTTACAGACAGTCGCACGAAACCAAGTTCCTGTTATTTCGCAAAGTGGCATTGAAGTCTCTGACAAAGAAGAAGAAGAGACCAAACCTCAACTTGAGAAAGCAGTTGAGACACTATCATAACAAACAGAGGATCCGGGTGAAGGAGCAAGCGCTGAAACAAGAATAGTCAACCGCAATGCTGCGTGGCTGTAAAAACTATAGTCAAAGTGTTGTGTAGTCCCTATAAACCTATATAGGATCTGCGCGTTTAGACAACATACACTGTAGGATTGGTGTCCGGGCTGATTCTAGACACCCCCACCGGGTATGTTAGCCTGTGTACCAGCTAGCTCACAGTGCCACTAGAAACCCCTCTTACCAAGGAGAGAATAGTTCTTGGCAACTATCGAACATGACAACCCTGATCCCTCAAGATCGTGGAAACAGGGTGCTACTTTTCGTTCAGTCACTCGTGCTCACTTTGTCTCAGAGAGATACACAGAAAAAACGGTGGGGACGTTTTTCAATAAGCATTTATTGAACCAGCGTCATTCTAGTGTAAAACAGGTGTGTTGAAACAACCATTAGACAGTAACAGATATAAATGATTAAAAGCACTAACATAGTAAAAGGATGGTAGATTTCTACCATTGTGCTAAAACAATGAATACAGGCAAGTATATAAAATACATGACAGTAGAATGCTTACTCCTACGATGCGACCCTAACTAGATGTACCTAAGTGTACCTAGCATGTATGTAGGTATAAAAGCCAAGAATCCCTCTAGGATAAAGTCAACCCCATTACCTGAAGTGAGAGACTGTGGGACCCCGTCTTGGTCTCGAGATGGACACCCTGCAAGGGATGTCAGATCACTGCAAGCTGGAGTGTCTGCGTGCAGGAACCTCAGCGTCTCGAGTCACTGTGTCGGCATGGAAGTCCTTTTCTCCTCTGATTACCTCAGCAAGATATGGTGTGTATATACCCAAAGCGGTACCCCCTGGGGATATACCTTGCTGTGTCATGTAGGACTAGGATGACAGAAGGAATTACCCTTATACATAGTTATTATGCAGGAGATGGCAGGCCTGCTGCCCTGCTGTGATTCCAAGAATCCTCATGCATAATGAATGAAAACTCCGGGGCCGATTCACAGAACTAATCTGAGATAAAATCCTAAACTTACTACTTTTGGTATTCACAGAAGGCATTTAGTAGTAGTAAAGTTAGGACTCCTAACTTTACTACTACTAAGCTGAGATAAAATCCTAAACTTACTTCTTTTGGTATTCACAGAAGGCATTTAGTAGTAGTAAAGTTAGGTGTTAGCATATTTTTCTGTGCAGGTGTAGGTGCAGCCTTATAGTAATATGAGGTCGGGTCAGAAGTGTTAAACCCTGAAAAATATGAGAATTTCTGTCCAAACGTTTTTGAACTACCTTTTGGTGGTGTTGGGCAATGTTCCCATTGGTGGTATGTGAAAACATTACGAGGGATACTGGATTTGTGTAAAACGTTATGACCATAATGATGGTAACAGTATATGCTATCAAAATCAGATGTGTCCTCTAACATTTCATAGTTTGAGAAAGCAGCGGATTGTTCTAAATCAGACAACATATTATTTACAGTTTCAAAATCCCAATCATCAGAAAAAGTACTGGAGGTAATGATATAATTTAGAGAAAATTTAAATAAATGTGGAATCTTCAAAAGTTCAGTGGGATCAAATACATCATAATCAACTTTGTCCCAAACTATACCATCAGGAATTGGAACAGCTGTAATGTTCATGGAAAACAAGTCTCTTTGTTCACGATGAGATGATGTATGAGGTTTCTGGACCAAGTTCACATTTGATACTGCAGAGCATTCTGGGAGATATTTACATTCAATAGTAAGCAAAAGACAGTCAATAGGCCAATCCAGAACAGAAAAAACAATATTCCAGATATTATCCAGAGCTGGAGCCAAGGTGAAACTAAGTAAGTCTTTTTCAGAAAAGTGTAAAAATCATGAATTTGTTGCTTAAGGGAAACTGGAGCTGGCGTTGTGTCAGGTTCACTGGGATCAAGAGAGAAGGTATCAAAATCGATGAAGTAGCCAGATGCAGTTCGATCAATCTTTGGTAGCTCGGCACGTTGTGTAGAATCGGCAGGTGTTTCTTGTTGAGGTATATTGATGTAGACATCGGTGTTTGGCCGAATTGAAATTTGTCTTTCATTTGTTGTTTGAAGTTATGTTTCCAGAGGAACAAGTTCCATGTCATTGTTGGAAGTTCCATCATTTCGTATTGGTGACTCTTCAAATGTTATGAGTCTTTCTGTCTGTACTTCCTGTATGGTAGCGAGAGGAGAATGTCGGCTACCCAGGAGCCCACGAGGCCTACTATTCAGTATCAGCCACATAGTGTGGTTTGATCAGATCAATGGAGACAAATCTCTTTTCTTTTTTGCCGGCAAGAGGCGGAACAAGTACAGCCAGGACAGGTACAGGCTTTCTGTATGATGGCCCAAATTCTTTCTTGTCCTCGATCTTTTCTCTGACCAGATCCCCGACTTTGGAGATCCAGACAGGTCTTGCCGTGACTGATTTGACTTCCCCTGTGGCGGTGCGTTTTACTTGCACATTGCTTAGTAGTGCCCGGGATTCATTTAGATCCTGTAAAACAGCCAAACGTTTATTGATATCAAATGTTTTTTTTATCTGCCACTGTGCTTTCATAATCAAGATCACGTACCCACATTCTCGTCCCAAATAGGACCTCGTAAGGAGTGACACCCCCTAGAGAACTTCTTGGCATATTGTTGAGGGCTTGTTGTACCCCATATAAGTGATTGACCCAAGTACCACCCGAACCTAATACTCTTGCTGTTAAAGATTGCTTTAAGCCTCGGTTTTTACTCTCCACGAACGAATTTCCCTTGGGATGGTACGGAGAGGAGTACCGCAATGCTACACCCAAACCTTCCATGGCTTCCTTGTAAGCCCTAGAGCTAAACGAGGGCCACGGTCAGAATGTAATGTGCCATCTGCGTATGTCCCTATAAAGACTCGCAAATCTTTTATAAGAGTTCGAGCGTCAGCCGAGCGCTGAGGCCATACCCATAGGAATCTAGAGCATGAATCCACTGCCACCAAGATATACTTGTAAGCCCCATCTGAGTGTAAGGGGCCACAGTGGTCCAAATAGACACACGCGAGTTGTCTGTCTGATATTAGTAAAGGTGTCTGCGCTGGACGTGCCACAGTCGAACCCTTCATCTGCTGGCAGATGTCACATTTTAATACAAAATTCTTCATCTGTTTTGTTAAACCAGGCCACCAATAGCGTTGTTTCAGTAAAGAAACCGTGGCGGTATTCCCTGCGTGTGCAGAACCTAGACCCTCGTGTGCAGCTAGTATTAAGCCTAATCTGTGATCCATGTTCGGTATTACTCTATCCCCCACTCCTGGAATTTGAGCATACGGAATGTTATTTGCATCTAACTTGTAGGAGTATTTGATTGGAAAAACCGTTCGGTAAGGCTGGGCTGTTTTTGCGTGAAGCAATGACAGCTACCATTATCTGTCCGTCTATTCTCGTTTTCGAACGAGTGATTGCAGCTCCAGCAGTAGTACGTACTGCCCCCTTTGTGGCTTCATCGGCCAATGAATTACCTTTAACGTGAACGCCATCACGTTGATGACTCAGCGTGTGTATCACGTGAGCTCTTGGTAGTTCGTTTTTCAACTCAGCTTCCTGTTCCCATAGCATTTTATGCTTAATGGTGCACCTTTTGAGTCTTTAAACCCATTCTGACCCCAGTAGTGGAGATGTTCGTTGTATGATTGGACACAATAAAAAGAATCGCACACGATCAGTGTGGGGAATTCTCGATTTGTATTTATTAGTGCAAGTAATAGAGCTTTTAGTTCTGCCAGCTGAGCCGTGCAGTCTCCTAGAGACTGTGTCTTTGTATCGCTGGGATGGAACTTGCCATCCTGCATACGACCCTTCACAATCGCACATGCGGCACTGTATTGCTGTTTACTTCCTACTGCCGGCTGAGCAGATCCATCAGTGTAAATAATGTATTCATACTGATCTAGAGGCATTATTTCATTTGGGAGAGGATATTCTTGTTCATATTGCAGGAATGCTTGTGTTTTTAGCCTTGGGTCATATCTGTAGTCTACATCCTTTGCAGTGAGAGAATTAGCCCATTGTATCCATCTGGGATGTAAGGCTTTAGCATTAGGAACGATCGCCTTTGTTGCAGCCTCTAAGGCTGGTGCCGGAGTTACGACAATTATTCGTTTCCCCTAAGCCAGTGCTCTTTCTCTTACTATCGCGGTCTGTACTGCTGTCGGTATTTTTTCTGTAGAAGCAAAGCGCATTTCAGTGTTTGTGTACAAGTGTGATTTGTACGCTATGGGTACCATTTCACCTTCATTGAAGGTTAGGTAAGTGTGCCCAGATTGACCCGCTATAACGCAGAAAACCAGGTTGCGGACATTTACGCGTGTCTGCAAGTGTTTTGAAGCTATCATGTCAGGTTGGTGGGAACTAAGGATATCTGTGTGTTCCTGTGTCCAATGCCTAACTGAAAAATCAGGTCTAATTAAGTCGTAGAAAGGTTTTACTCTTTCTGCATAATCTAAAATGTATGTTCTGCAAAATTTAAAAATCCCAATATGGATTGTAAGTTCTTCAAAGATTTAGGAGGTAGGAGTAGCGCGCACTTTTCAAAAAAGTTAGCTGCAAGGCTTTTTCCTTCACTTGATAACTCGTATCCCAAAAATAGGACATTGAGGTGGGCTATTTTTGATTTTTTTAAATTAAATTTGTAGCCCTCAGCGGCGAACCCCAAAATTATGTTGCTCACCCTGGCCAAGGGATCCTTTAAATCATCATCCGTCAGATAAATATCATCTACATAGGACAATGCCTCTTCATCCAAATTCTGAAGTAATTCTGTTATCCTAGCGCTGAACAATCCGGGGCTATTCTTTTACCCTTGGGGGAGTCGACAAAATTGATGCTGCGAACCTAGCGCGGAGAATGCTGTTAAATATCTGCTTTCAGGCGCTATATTTTGGCAGAAGAATCCATTTGAGATATCTAGTGTTGTTTTGTATTTTTTCCCCACAATGTTATTCATTAATGCGGCACTGTGTGCATTATGTACTGCAAATGTTTTTGTGCATGTGTTCAGATGTCTGTAGTCCAAAACTAGACGGTATGAATTATCATGTTTCATTACGGGAAACAAAGGATTGTTCATGTAGGAGGTGCAAGTTTCAATTACACCTTGGTATTCAAGTTGATCTAAGATCTCCCTGACCTGTTTTTTCACTTCTTGTTTTATTGGGTACTGTCTCTGTGGAATTGGAGTAGTTTTTACTGGGATTACATGTTGTGGTGACTCAGCATCCCACTCAACATGGTTGCGATATAGGGCCGGAGCAAGGGCTACCGCCCACTCCTGTGCGTATGAGTGTTTTAAGTATATTGGAACGAGTTCGGAAAAGGACGGTAAAATTACTGTTTCTCCCTTTGGGCAATCCATAACAATTTCAGGCGGCCAATCTTTTTCAGCTAAAAGGATGTCATAGCCGTAAGTCAGGTTCTCCCAAAATAGACCTTAAACCTTTCTGGGTTTGTCTCCCTCCATTTGGAGTGTTATTTCATGTAACCTATGTGGGACACTTACCCTCGTACCAGGTGTTTCCACTGTGATGTGCTCATTCAACTCCGCTGTCACCAGGAATTCCATCAGGTTCTGGCGAGCTATTGTTACTTCTGCTGCGCTGACCAGCATCGTCAGAGCCCATTCCCCGTTCAGAAGTTGAGTCCTCAGAATTCTGGGCATGTCTTACTTTAAGACCTGCTACTTTCTTCTTTTTAAATTGAGGTTTAGATTTGCATGTCTCTGGACTTCGTACGCTCTTCTTGTCTGTGTTCTGACCGTCCTTCTCTCTTGGAGTTTCTTGGTGAACCCTGAAAGGAACGAGAGGTAATGTGTATCAGTATCCTGATACCTGTCAGGTTTTTTAATGTTATCTCTATTCCTAAGGTTGTATCTCCTTTCGGAGGGCTCCTGTTGAGGAGACCCACTCCTGGATAGAGATCTATTCTCTCTAAACTTTTGGTTTTTGTTGCTATTATCCCATTTCTTCTTGGAAGGATCAGGTGCTTGCTTGGTGTTCTCTTTTTCAGGACCACCCATGAGTTGAGGTTTTGTTGCTCTAGCTCCCAAACTATCTCTACCTAATTCAGCAAAGGTGTCTGTGATAATTTTAGGTAATTCACGTTCCTGTTGTAAAGGAGTGAAATCCCTCAGGCATTGGCGTATTGCCACTGCTGCTGCCTCCCCTTTTATATTTGCTAATATTATAGCTGATACCTGGGCAAAACGCAGCAGCCAGGCTTCTTCTTGGCATTGCTGCCAGAAGCAGCGTGAGACAACATCTGAGAGCGCTGCACTGGCTGCCCGTAGCTGAACGGTTTGAATTAAAATCCCTAGTAATAGCTCATCGCGCTCTTCATGCCCTGGGTCCAATGTATCTCCAAAAACGCTTCTCCTTTTACACTCCACCAAGACTACTCCGTTCTACGCACCAACTTCTGTCCACGGTTCCTCGGTTTAGATTGCAGAGGACGGGGGGCAGCTCACTTAGTGTGAAAGCCGCTCTGGCTTGGAACGCACTACTGTTTTCCCTCTGTAGCATTCAGGACTCCACTCTTTTAAAAAAAAATTGAAAACATTCCTCCTCAACTAAGCTGGCCGGTTTCCACCTCTCAAGGCTCGCGCCGGGTCACTCTTGTAGTATCTGTGCGCTGTATAAATGGAAATAACATAACATAACATAACATTTGATTGTGCATCTGCTTGTGGGAATTTAACCCATAAATAGAATACCTCTGTTCTATATGACTCGTGAGCCTCAATCACGAAGGTTACTGTCCCACCCCTAGCTGTGACTCCGTAGTCTGTTAGCTTTTGAGTAAGGGCATTTCTAACATTTTCTGAAATGCTAATTTCACCTTTCTCTTCTTCCCTAACTATAGCAGGCTGTGCTCGCATAGCGGCATTCTCTTCAGTCATTGTTGAGGGGAAAAATAGCTTTTCTCAAGGAAGAATTTCAAGGAAACTGAGATAAGGTTAATGCACAATAGGAACTGTTTGTCCTTCAAGCTAGAGAAACCTACAGCCAATACTTAGGATATGCCTACTCAGCTGTGGCGGATAGTTCCCTTCCCACTCCAGACATCCCTGGGGAAATGTGAGTAGGGGTCTCTGAGAATAGCATGACTGACCTACTCAGATTTGACCATTAAATAAGTACCAAACCAACGTTGGGCGCCATGTCGTGTAGTCCCTATAAACCTATACAGGATCTGCGTGTTTAGACAACATACACTGTAGGATTGGTGTCCGGACTGATTCTAGACACCCCCACCGGGTATGTTAGCCTGCGTACCAGCTAGCTCACAGTGCCACTAGAAACTCCTCTTACCAAGGAGAGAATAGTTCTTGGCAACTATCGAACTTGACAACCCTGATCCCTCATGATCATGGAAACAGTGTACTACTTTTCGCTCAGTCACTCGTGCTCACTTTGTCTCATAGAGATACACAGAATAAACGGTGGGGATGTTTTTCAATAAGCATTTATTGAACCAGCGTCATTCTAGTGTAAAATAGGTGTGTTGAAACAACCATTAGACAGTAACAGATATAAATGATTATAAGCACTAACAGAGTAAAAGGATGGTAGATTACTACCATCGTGCTAAAACTATGAATACAGTCAAGTATATAAAATACATGACAGTAGAATGCGTACTCCTATGGTGCGACCCTAACTAGATGAACCTAAGTGTACCTAGCATGTATGTAGGCGTAAAAGCCAAGAATTCCTCTAGGATAAAGTCAACCCCATTACCTGAATTGAGAGACTGTGGGGCCCTGTCCTGGTCTCGAGATGGACACCCTGCAAGGGATGTCAGACCACTGCGAGCTGGAGTGTCTGCGTGCAGGAACCTCAGCGTCTCGCGTCAGTGTGTCGGCATGGAAGTCCTTTTCTCCTCTGACTACCTCAGCAAGATATGGTGTATATATACCCAAAGTGGTACCCCCTGGGGATATACCTTGCTGTGTCATGTCGGACTAGGATGACGGAAGGAATGACCCTTATACATAGTTATTATGCAGGAGATGGTAGATCTGCTGTCCTGCTGTGATTCCAAGAATCCTCATGCATAATGAATGAGGCTTAAGCTTTTCGGAGAAAACCCCCTGTCAACTTTGGACATTATCGTAACTAGGTAAAAGGTCAGTACCAAGAACCGTTATGTAGTGTAATATCAGGGGAATGTAGGTGAAAGGTGCATTCATTACCTGAGCCGATATTGGGGTACTAATATGGACATAACAAAAGGAGACTGAGAACAGGTGTGTCAGTTGTTTGAATACCACAGACTATCGCTGAGGAGACAGAGTCAAGTAGTGCAAGTGACACAGAGGAAGATCAACAAAGACTGAGGAGATCAAAAAGAGCGAGAGTAACTTGTTGAAGGTATTCTGCAACTGAGTGGACTTACTATATAAATCAAGTGCTGAATGTATCAGTTAATGAATTGTGTGACATGAAATCTGAACTGTTTGAATCCCCATGACGTCACCCTAAAACAAAGAATTGGATTAAGCTGTTCGAAAAAATTACCGAAAAGAAAACAAAAGTTTGAAAAGACATTTGAGACAATATTGACTGAGAAAGTGCAAAAGACTCTAAGAAAATATTCTTTTTTTGTTTTAAGAAGATTTACCTAAGCCCAAGGCTGCAGTAGAAGAGTAGGGAATACATTTTAGAAGAACAAAACGTAGGGTTAAGGTTGTCTATACGAAGGTTTTTGATAATAAAGAGACGGTTTAAAAGAGACTGCTTAAAGAAATCAAGCTGCTTCAGAAATTGTTTGAGAAAATTCTGAACTGAACTGCTGACTTATTGCTGTATATTTTTACTTAAACGATCTGACTAGAGACAAAAATGTGTTGCCTTAGAAATAGATACAAGATTATTATGGATATTACCTTTGTGTACCAGTATAAGTGAATATAATATTAGTAGGGTTCTATTTCACACCAAATAAAGACATTAGGTCTACACATGCACCTACGACACTCAAACACACAACAGATGAGGAGCAATCGAAGGCATAATTTGAAAACTTCAAAAGAGAGGATTACTCAACTAACGTTTATTATAGATTAGTGGAAGAATACATACAGGCTATAAATGCAAAGGACTGCTATGTCTGCGCCCACCTACTGTCACCAGCCGCTGAAGAAGTTACTTATCACCACATACGATTGTCATACACAATCACTTTTAGAATTTTGCTTACATTAGTATATAGGCGAGAACACTTTGAATGTTTTTATTCAAACTATGACTTAGTGCTTTCTAGAGTACCGTTGCAACAAAGCATGAATTTACACCCACGAGCAAAAGAAATGGACACAGCTTGCTATTATTTTGGATTATCCAAGCCTATATATAGTGTTAAGGCTTATGAAAACAATTTAACCTGCTTAATGAGACCTTTAGAGAAGGTATTCACTATGACATTACAGGAAAGAAACACTAACATTTCGCATAGTAAGAATATGGAGGCAGATGGATGTTTTGAAATTTGTTTCAAGGAAAGAAGAAAAAGAGTTTAGGAAGAAAATGGTTTTCCTGAAAACTGAAATTAGATGGAAGACAAAAAGGGAAAATCTGTGTTTACAAAAGAAGAACACAAAGTAGAACAAGATATGTGATTATTGGAAGTTGTGAATACACATTTGAAATTATGGGATGTACATGGCAGATTTTACAGGGAGTTTATTTCGTTTGTAGACAAGATGCTTACTTCCAGTTACCTGCTGATTGGGAGGGTATTTGCTATTTAGCTATATTGTTTCCTAAGAAGTATCATGTATATACTATAGATGCTTTAACCATGACACCATCTCACAGGCACACACATAGTGCAGAATATGGAACTCAATTAGTGGGAGACATTTTGATGCAATCATACCACCGGTTGGAGTTATAATAAACAATGAAAAGAACAGAAAGCTTTCAACAATTGTCAACAAATTAGCAACCAGCACATCTGGAGTGTTATTAGTTGTGAACACAGAATTAGTAGCTATTAGATCTATGGTTTTCCAAAATTTCTTAGCATTAGACATTTTTCCTGCAGAAAGAGGAGGCGCCTTCAAGATGCTGAAAGTTCAGCCTTGCTGTTCTTATATCCCAGTCAAAGTAAGAAAATACAAGAATTGGCAAAGAACATTTCTGATTTAAAATCAGAACAAGAACATTTTGGAAAAGAAATTAAAAGATTTGGAAATGTATTTGCCACTGCAGGAGGAGGAAAGCTTTGTTTATGCCAATATTAATAATAGGGCTTTGCTTATGTTCCTTGTTTTCTTTATTCAAGTGTTTTAGATATTGCATTAACAAACAAAAGGGGAAATGAGTGAAAGACGAGAAAGAGAAATAGAATTAAAGGATCAAATTAATGAAGAATGCAGACTATCAAAACAATTTAAAAGTTTGAAAAGAAATAGAGAAGGCTTAACTGAAGATGAGAGTGTGCTCTAAACAGATTCACATGTGAAAGCGTGATGGGTAAGCTAACCATCAGAGGGGGAGACTGAAACAGTATTTTTCATAAAATGCAAAATAATATAGTTAAAATATATGTGTAACATTAACGTGCAGATTTAAAAGAACTGAAAAATGTGTTTAATATGTGTAAATTGCAGGAAGTAGTTATACTTATTCGTAATAGGCCTCAAAAATGTTTAAAGCAGCATTACGTAACAAGGACTTTGACAAGATGTGCTGAAGCATGCATAACTTGTTTAATTCTCGACCTTTCAATGATAATTTTTTTAATTAAATTAATGTCTCACATAACTCTGCAAAATGTTTCTACTTATACAGAGAAGGTTTGAAATACTTGTTTAGAATTTATTGTTTAGTAGAATTATGAAGAGCAATCACACACAAAAGTGCAGCACATAAACTGAACTTGTTTTCTTTTAACATACTTGTTTTACTTCCAAGGAATGATATTGGACTAATAATTCTCTCTCGTTACGGCAGATATTTCGATTTCTATATAGCTCATTGTCTGCTAACATACAGTTTGCTTTATTAGAAGGTTATAGATGCAGTATCATTCGTGGGAAAAGACGTCTTGAATGTGAAAAGGCCAAATGTGTAGTTTAGAGGGATAACTAAGTATTTGTGTGAGAAGAGGAGTGATCTTTTCTCAGGAGACCCCGGACAACTGATTGGATGAGAGGAGGAGAAGATGCAACATGATATGCAACATAATTTGCGACTGTTTATAATAGTATATGTTCCTAGAGTAGGCCAACGCTTTTTACCCAGACATTCTGCCCAGATCCTATTGCTGATCGTGGTTGCTACTGCTACCGCACATTAACTCTTCCCTATTTCCTTACTGCTTTCAGACTGTACTGAGTTTCATGAACCTCTCTGTATAGGAAGTTCTACTTAGATCGATTATTTACTTTTTGAATACAATTTTGAACTTTATGCTTGATCTCACTCTCTTTCGAACGTAAACTCTTTATGGGTTCTTTCTGACACCTTTTCTGCTCCATTCTGAGAATAGGGATTCTTCCTTTATGGAACACACTTAATGCATTTTATTGAAACTTTGAATTAACCACTTTTATCCATTTCTGTAAATGATTGATTATTGAAACTAATATGAATATAACTTAGGATTTTGAATAAAATGATTTGCACTAAATTTGAAAAATAAAACCCTTTAAAACTTAAATTAACTCTCATTTTTGATTGACTCAACTTAAGGTAGAGATTGTGGTTATTATTTATGGATGATTTTCTCCCGATCTTCTCAAATATAGCATACAAGGTCCACCGACCTATTGGAAGGAGAACAGCGAGGTTCAGCCCTGTGTGAGATGGTAAACTGAATTTATTTGAACTGATTCCTACTCCAGTAAAGGTTTCCATGAGTTACATTTCTTGAGAGCTCTCATGGTGGTCAAAGTCAGTGTAACTGTCTGTAGCCATCGAGCCTAAGAGTCTTATGGCACAGCGACAAAGCAATATTCGCACAAAGCACCAGTCAGCGTGCACAAATAAAACAGGCGCACATCTTTTCCAGAGCTGGACTCCAGTGATCATTCTCACTCAGCTACTGACTCCCCTCCAATTAGCTCTGCAGTGCCACATTGTAGCCTCTCTGTGGGAATAGTCCTTTGGGGATCACTGAGGTAAGACTTGTTGCATTAAAGTCCACTTGTGCATTCAGTAGCAGCCTGCAATATGCAGCTCAACTTCACACCACTCAAATGGGTATACATCTTTTTAGGGTGTGCATCTTTTCAAGAGCTGTCCTCCAATAAGCTTTCCCACTCAGCTCCTGACTACACCCCTTCAGTTAGTTTCACCTTCCTACACTCCAGCTACTCAGTGGAATTTACTTACAGGGATCAATGCAGCGAGAATTGTTTAATTAAGGTGCACTTGTGCACTCAAAAACAGCCTCTGATGTACAACTCGGCTATCAGCTATCTATCACTCTTTCATTCTCATAGATTTGATGGAGAAGGTTTAGAGTCAAATGTTGCTTGATCAGATTTATGGGTTGAGAAATGCTGTCACCCTGTAACACGTGCAATCAGAATGTTGCAAGGGACTCTGTACTACTGAACAAACATTTTATTCATATATCTTGAATCATAAATATTCAGTATTGCAGAATGTGTTTTGAATGACTTGAACATTGTGTATTACTGGGAACATAGGTCCAAGTGTGAGTAGTGGTATGTTGGGATTTCCTGATGTGTTATGTCCTACACGTCTTTCCAGTGCCCAAGCAAATGACGGCCGAGGGGGGAACTGCTTTCTATAGGTAATATTAGACACCATTCCTCCACTTTTTAGGCCTTGAACACAACTGCCACATGGGAATGCAGCTGACTTCACTGCTGGCTCCCATGTTTGAATGGCGGCGGTATACCAAAAAGAGCGGGTGGTGGCCAGCATCTACTTTCACCAGAACATCTACTTCTCTAATGAAATAGGATCCCAGGAATGGAATGGGGTATGGACCCTGCACAGAACACCATTCCATCCGCGTAGGCCAAGTTGTTTCCTACCTGTCACTATCCACTGCTTGTGGGAGGCAGGGGAAGGGTCTCATAATAATATGTTCAGAGTCTCCTGGAGAAACACTCCTCAGGCAACTAATATTTGATAAGAGAAAAGCTTAGTGCCAGCTTCATGCCAGTGCACATTCTTGGTCAACATTACAGCTTCATGCCAACATTACAGCTTCATGCCTGGCTTCTTATTCAATGTAATTCTTCAGTACACATTCCTGACCAGCATTACAGCTTAAACACATTGAATAAGAAGCCTGGCATGAAGCTGTAATGTTGGCATGAAGCTGTAATGTTGACCAGGAATGTGCTTAGGCATGAAGCTGTAATGCTGACCAGGAATGTGTACTGAAGAAATGTTACATTGAATAAGAAGCCTAATGTCTGAATAAATGACACTGGACATCTACATATAAACACGAACTCGTGATTTTGATCTTGGAGTGCTTGGAGCTAATCTTGAATATATTGAGGAGAAGACTCTTTGTTTTTTCCGGTTGAGGAAGACTTGGTGGCTCTCCCTCCTCCTTAAGCACCAATCATAATATTTGTATTTCTCTATGGACTGTTCTGGACCAGTTTTCAGTGTGCGCCATTTTCCCAGCCATCAATTATAATAGTAGAACTTGCTTATAGTGCCTCTGTGAAAGCAATTAAGGTGAAAGCTATGGCATCTATTGAATGACAGGGAATAAGCCTTTGCTCTGCCACCTTGTCTCTTCAGTTTTCCAGTTCTTTTATTGAAGCCCTTCCAAAGACTTCAACTTCAGCTTGGTGGTTGAGAGGTTGGGGCTCCCACTAATAGACTTGTCATGAGAATTGGTGATTGAAGTTGAGGCCTCTCATCTGCGGGTCAGCCTAAATTCTGTGGCCATCATTGGTCCTTGTTTAATGCGTAATGTGTCGAGAAAAGGGGGGGCGGTCATACTTTAGCTAGAGATTATTCCCTTATACTTCACTTGCTTCAAGTGGGGCTCCAGTTAGTTAGACCTTTTTCCTCTCTTCTTGTTAAATAGACACACATTCAGGCTTTTTGGAAAATCTGAAGTGGTAAGAGGGATATAGACTATTTGGTTGCCCATCATTTGACGAGTTCCTCTTGGATCCACCCTTATATCAAGTGTCCTTCTCTTGTCTGAGATCTTCTACTGGAATTGGGGCCTTCCAAGCTTCTCCTTTTGAACCCCTGAATTCCTGTTTTCTTCAGTTTCTATCCTTTAAGGTTTTAATCCTAGTTGCCATTACTTCAGCCCTAAGAAAATGTGAGTTGGGTTCTTTGGTTTACAGTGCCTCCTACCTCTGGGGCTTTTCAGATCGCTTGATTCTTCAGCATGGCTTGGGGTTTATTCTAAAAGGTCTGTTCATCTTTTCATTGCTATTAGGAAATTGAGCTTCCTGTTTTATTTTCAGATCGTACTAACCATACTGATTTTTAGCTACATTCCTTAAATGTTAACCATGCAGTGATTATTTTCTTTGCTCGTACCACAGCCTTTCTGCATTGTGGTTCTTTATTTACTACGTTTAGGTCTTCTAGATATTATCATAAACCTTCCATTTCAACTCTTAGTCACGAGCTGAGAGCTGTCATTTCCGTGACTGATGATCTCTCTAACCTCCCCTGTGTGGAAGGTCTGTCAGTCCGCTAGAGGCACAGTCGCCTGTTTGGCAGGAGCTATGGCTGCGTACTTGCAGTATATCTATGCTGCTGCTACCTGGGCATGTCCTTCCACTTTTAGTTCCCAATTTCAGCTGGAGGTGGATTCAGATGGGAAGGGGGCCCTTTGGCACAAGGGTACTGTATTTCATTGTGCTGGATGAAGATCAATATGGTTTTCTTCTGTTAATTAAAGTTTGCATGTGTATTGACTGTAGTGACCTGGGGAAGGGCACTAGGACCCTGCCAGAGACAGAGGGGTCAAAGGGGAACCGGACACCACATCCGGTCAGGGGTGTGGGGAGAGCAGTATCGACGGAGAGGGGAACAGAGACGGATGTGTGCAGCCGCCTCACAGCAAGAGTAATAAAGAAACATAACCCTACCGGTGTCTGGTGTATCTGTGGGTCCGGGGGACGCGACAACTGGCGACGAGGCGGGATCCTCATCTGGCGACCACCGCTGCGTGAGGGACCGACGACGACGTGTGCTGGAGAAGCTGAAGACGGAGCCAGGAGCCCACCCTGGTCCGCGCCGTGGAAAGAGATCAAACTGCCAGAGAAACGGAGCCAGGAGCCCACCCTGGTCCGCGCCGTGAAAAGACATCTGACCGCCAGAGAAGCGGTAAGAAACTGAAGTGCCCTGCTGCCCTGCAAGAGATCGTGCCTGCAGCCCAAAACAGCCGAGAGACGCGCGAAGTTCAAAGGAACTATCGCGAGAGCAGGGCGGCCATTTTAAAGACAGGCAGATTGGACCAATAAGGGGCGAGAAACAAGGAGCGGCCATTTTGGAAGGTCAGGCAAAGCTCAGAGGACAGAAACATCGCGAGACTATGGCGGCCATTTTGAAGTCAGGCAAAACAGGCCAATAGGAGCAAAGAACAGCGCGGCGGCCATTTTGGAGTCAGGCGGCAACTGAAAAGAATAGAAAAAGGCAGAAAAAGAAGAAAAAAAGACAAAAGAAAAGAAAAAAAACAACTGTGAAACGAAAGCAGAACACAGTGGAACCAAAGGGGAATAAAGAATAAAAAAAAAAAAAAAAAGGGGGAGAAAATGAGCGACAATGAGGAGAAGAAGAGCACGCAAGCCATTTTCCGCAGGCCCTTACCATTTAGCTTGTCGGAGCCGCAAGCAGGCATCAGGTGGGAAAGGTGGATCAGAAAATTTGAACGCTACATGAGCGCCACGGACGTCCCAGACAACAAACAACTGCACCTACTTCTGAATCTCGCTGGGGACGAAATAGAAGATCTACTGTTAACTTTCCCCGACGCTCAAACAGCCAACTACAAGGGAGTGATAAAGTGTCTCACACAGAAATTTGACCCTCAACGAAACGTCGATTTTGAGAGGTACACGTTCAACACTGCTTGCCAGCAAGGGAAGAGAGCCTAGATGATTTCGCGACGAGACTGAGGAAACTGGTCGCGTATTGCGAATTTGACAAATTCGACAATGAGCAAGCAATAAGATTGCGTATCATCGAAGGTTGTCAATCAGTGGAATTCCGAACACGCATCCTGAAGGAACCAACGACGCTGGAAAAGATACTTACAATGGCTCGCACGGAGGCACGGGCCACAGCGCAGGCCAAACAGATGGAGACGGGAAAGGAGAAGAGAGTGGCGTCCGCATATCGTGTCACTGGGAATTTCAAAAAGAAAGAGTTCCAGGCGCCAGTCCCAACAAAGCGCGACCAAACATGCTACCGATGTGGCCTCGAATTCCCACATGTTGGTGCCTGCCCAGCAATGGGCCAGAAGTGCAGGAAGTGCAATAGGGACAATCATTTTTCAAGCACGTGCATGACCAGACAGTTCAGAAGCGAGAGAGGCAGAACAATGAGACCAAGGATGACCAGCAACAGATATGCACGATACATGGAAACGGCAAATCGCAGTTCCTCTGACGAGTCCGACGAGACGGCAGCACCTGTGAGAGTAGAGAGACTATATCTAATGTCAGACACACCCAAGGAGGAGAAGACAACAGAGCACATTCATCTCGTGGAGAAGCAGCAAATAAAGAAAACGGCCACTGTCAACATTGATGTGGGGAACCACCAAGCAAAGTTCGTGCTTGACAGCGGAGCAACATGCAACATCATGTGCAGCTCGGAATACGAGAAAATGAAAGCGAAACCACCGCTGTCACCGTCGACCGTGGATGTGTTTACGTGGGGCTCCAGAAGACCAGTAGAAAACATGGGGAAGTTCATGGAAACTCTAACATACAAAGGCAAGTCTTACCAAGAAGAAGTACACGTGCTCAAGGGTGATATCCCAGCACCATGCCTGCTAAGCAACGTGACGGCACAGGTGATGGGGCTACTAGCAATGACATACCACATGTCAGAAACGGAGAACATTCTACAAGAATACCCAGCCATACTGAAGGGTCTCGGCAAGCTAAAAGGAAAACAGATAACATTACACATCAATGAGTCAATTAAGCCGGTGGCCCAACATCACAGACGAGTACCGATCCACCTACAACCACAAGTTGAGGAAGAGATAACCAGCTTACTGGCACAAGACATCATTGAACATGCTGAAGGGCCAACGCCGTGGGTATCACCGATTGTGGCAGTTCCAAAGAAGGACACCTCAAAGATCCGCATCTGTGTAGACATGAGGATCCCAAACACCGCAATCGCAAGGAACGTCACCCAGGGCCACACCTCAATGACATGATCAGCTGTCTCACTGGGGCCTGCCGATTCTCGAAGCTGGACCTGTGCAAAGGGTACCATCAATTAGAGCTGGATCACCAGTCCCGGTACATCACGACATTCTCCACACACCTGGGCCTGTTCAGATACAAGCGACTGAGTTTCGGAATATCATCGGCAGCAGAGATATTCCAGGAGACAATAAGGCAGGTGATAAGGCCGGTGCAGAACAGCCTCAACTATAGTGATGACATTCTGGTATTTGGCAAAACAGACAAAGAACATGATACCGCTCTGCGTCAAGTGTGTTCACAGCTGGAGCACGCGGGCCTGACGCTGAATGGAGACAAATGCGAGCTGGGGAGAGGGGAACTGGTGTTCTTCGGACACATCTTTTCCAAGCACGGGATGAGGCCAGACCCCAGCAAAGTAGAAACGCTGAAGAACGCAAAACCTCCAACGGATGTGGCAGAAGTGAGATCGTTTTTAGGACTTGCCAGCTACTGTGCGCGATACATACAGGATTTTGCCACAGTAAGCACACCGCTAAGAGAACTGACCAGACAAGGGCAGAAGTTCGTCTGGTCCCAGAAATGCGACAAGGCATTCGAGGACATCAGAAAAGCAGTGATGACTGTGGAACATCTCGCTTACTTTGACCCGCACCTGTGCACTGAACTGACTGTAGATGCTAGCCCGGTAGGACTAGGGGCAATACTAGCGCAACACCTACCAGGGAGAGACTCACCACGAAAAATAGTCGCGTATGCCAGCAAAAGCTTAACAGACATTGAGAAGGCATACTCGCAAACAGAAAAGGAAAGCCTAGCAGTGGTCTGGGCGTGTGAACACTACCACATGTTCATCTATGGGAAGCCATTCACCATCATAACTGACCACCAGGCACTGGTAACAATCTATGGCAGCCCGGCCGCCAAAATGCCACCCAGGATCGAGCGCTGGGGCATAAGGCTGATGGACTACGATTTCACGATTGTACACAAGCCAGGGAAGGAACACAACCCAGCAGACTACATGTCGAGACACCCGCTGCCGCAGGCACAGGCAATGACATCCATGGCAGAAGAGTACCTAAATTTCATACTGAAACAAAACACACCGGCACCTATAACAATAGCGGAGCTAGCAAAGGAGACCGGTAGGGTTATGTTTCTTTATTACTCTTGCTGTGAGGCGGCTGCACACATCCGTCTCTGTTCCCCTCTCCGTCGATACTGCTCTCCCCACACCCCTGACCGGATGTGGTGTCCGGTTCCCCTTTGACCCCTCTGTCTCTGGCAGGGTCCTAGTGCCCTTCCCCAGGTCACTACATCTCCCCCTTTGGTCACAAAGAAATGACGAGCACGTCAACCCGTGGATCGGGTGATGGTCATGGATACTAGCCTGTCAGCTGACGTGCCGGTGTGCTTTCGCCCGTTACATTTCCTCAATTAGTCTCTTGGGCCTCCTGCATGCTCTTCTTGAGCCGGTCGTGTTTTTAGACAGCACACACGTTTCCTTGGGTATATCTCACTCCATAGGGGCTGAGACAAGGAAGTGGATAAGGAGGTGATGCCTCAATGACTTACTCGTAATCCAAGTACTATGATTCCATCTTTCTCATTCCAGTCCTTACACAGAGAGAATTTATGGCTTCTTACTGGGTGGAAGAGGGGTGGGGCGCGTGGGTATGCTGTCAAGAATTGGTGATGCTGCTGCTCTGGATTCTGTATCTAGCAGGTGGAGGGGAGAGCCTCCTATACTGAGGCCCAGAGCTTTTTTTGTTTGATATGGCAGCGAGGTTCCTACTTTTCGTAAGGACTGGGACAATGAAGATGCCTTCTGGAGCAATGAGTTTATGGGTAAGGGTCAGCCACTCAGAACAAGAGCCAGTATGCAGCTAGATGCATGGCTCTGGCTCAGATCCAGGTCCTCATGGAGCCTTGAGCCCAAAACAGGCAGATTTTTTTATAGGAGGTGACATGGCTACAGCTTCCAACCACGTAACATGGGGAACCAGGTTTGATTCCTGGCCTCAACTCAGCATTCACTGGATACCCCCAAATTTGCCTGAGACATAAAAAAGTCTGACGCTTGTTAAACGTTCTTATGTTCTCTGACAAGTTTCGGACTATGTAAAACTGTCACAAATAAAACGTTGGTTCTGCCTTTCACCCACGCTCTAATCTCCACTTCCAAGAGTTAAGGACAAAGCATTCAACTTTGACGGCAGAGATACCCATCTGGTGGCTGAATTGCACAGCGTGAAACTGAAAAATCAGGGTACAATCCCTAGCTTCCCTGCTAAATCAAAATTATGTGATCTTAGGCAAATACTTTATTTCACCGATCCTCTTGTTCATTAACATGAGAACACCTTCAAATACGTGAGTTCAAGGTATGCGCTGTACAAAAACCTCTCGTTTTTTTATTTAATAGCCTATTATGTTGCTCTATCTAATAAGAATTTAGGCCACATACACGGTACACATGACAACTAATTTGTCTCTTAGTTCACTAATAGCATTGTCATCAGGGCGGAGGCATAATATTTCTCAGCTCATGTTTAAAAACTCTCACTTTTAATCAATACTTTATCTATATGCAGAGACATAATCTAATTTTTTAAGGAGAAACGCACCCCTCTGTTCAAGAAATACACTTTTTTTAAATTTCGAATGCACCTTATCTTATTTTAACATAGTGTCTGATTTACAAGGCTTTGATTGTGCATGGGCTCTTAAAGCCAGAGTCGACCCTTGTCTCAGCTCTCCCTATTAATTTGTTGGCTCATCCACCTCTACCAGTAAGTAATCAAGGCATTCATACTCATCAGCAACAAACAAATCCTACATTTCATCCACGTTCAGCTTTTACATGTTACATTTCCCCATGTACCACCCTCAAGGTTACCAGTCACCAAAACTAGTAAAGCATGGAGCCTAGAACCTGAAAAATATTACTTCACTGCAGATGAATGCAGTCATCGCATTTCTTTACTTGCACTTAAAGTCAGGCTAGACGTCTATCCAGATGACTAAGCTCCGAAGGACATGTCCCTCTGCATAGAATTTTCAACCTAATTTGTATTACTTAAACTGAAACAAGGCAAAACATTCAAGAATCTTAGCACTAGCCATTCAGTATGAAGGTCTGCATACATGCTGACACACAGAAGCTGTCGAGTCCTCCTTCTGAAAGCAGAGATTAGTTTGTAAAAATAGAAATGCAGGGGCCCAAAGTTTAACTCAGAAGCCCGCTGTATGTATGTCGGCGGGCCGAATACCAATGCTGCCTAGTCTTAATTCCACCTCATGCCTCTTTAATCCACCACCAGACATTCCTTACCCATTTACTTCACTCTTGCAGGTTCCAGCTTTCTCGCTTTGTCACGATTTTCAGTCTCTCTCTTTTCCTCCTTCGTTCCTCCTTGTGTGTTTTTCACTCTCCTGCTCTGAGCCAGCCTGATGAGGAAAAATATGGGCCGCCCTGAAAGTAGGCCCCACCTGTAACCACTGGATAAAATTAACCACTGGTGAGAGCTGAGGAGAGTGAACCCCGTGGGGATCTTTTTTTTTATCAAACCGTAAAGACTAAACAAAATTTGGAGCATATACTGAAAAAACTATGAAGAAATCCAAGTGTTTGAAACAAAATGGCTGCAATGGCTAGAATGCAATAGGTGGCAAACAGAAATAGACCTATGCTAAAGCATGTCTACTGAATGAAGGCTCCCACCTGAATGATTCTTGCTCAGCGCCTGAATCTGAGTGCAGCTGCCCCATTCCTTCTTTTTTTAAATCTGATTTCTTGGTAACTAGTGAAGGCCCTGGGGAAACGTCCCTGGGAGAAATGTGAGCACGAGATAACTGCAATATGTGCTTTATGCTTTTGGGCTCGATTTTCAAATATGTAAACGAATTGCATTCGCCCAATAACTTGGTAATTCTTTCCTCTTGATAGGCATTGGCATTGGGAGAGGCCACATGCTGTTGTTTCCATTCAAATGAGCATATTGTAGCACCCTTACAAAGACACTGGGCCCGTATTTTCGGCTTTGATAAATAGGAGTCATTCACCCCCTCCTGTCTCCACTGTCATTGGAAGGAGCTGGAGAATGGTGCCAGCAGACGGCAGGCATGTTTGCACGGGAGGACTGAGTCCACAGTCCAATGTCAAGGACTTCACTCTTATCCTTGTCAGCATGTAGGCCAAATTAAACATCTGTTTCATAGAGCGAGCCGTGATAAATGATCATTATTATCCTGTCTGATGAACAGAGCGTTCACCACCAGGCTCCTTCCAAACACACACGGCAGACCCGGCCACTGACAACAGAAGATGTGCAACAACCTGTCCTTTTAGTGGCCTTTAAAAAGACCAACATATACCAGGCCTTCTCCCCACGGAAAGAGCCACTTCCTAGAGAATCGCATGAATGAATGAATAAATGAATGAATAGAAATGCATAGACCACTGCTCTTACTCTAGAGTGGTTTTGTGCATTAGGGAATTGGAAGCAATTGCTTACATGTCTATTTAAATGGGAATCGAATTTTGTTACTCACTTGGAATCCGTTAACTGGAAGACAGCTCAGTGGGTCTTTGCTCCTGCTTTGAAATTTCTCTGTAGACGGCTTGCTTCAGGTATTTCACTGCTTTAAGTTCTGCCAACATCTTTAAAACGAGCACCACTGGTTTGGGTGAAAATATCATTCTTTATTTACAGCGCTGCAAAGCATCAAGAGTGCAGCAGCTAGCGCTACATAATGTCAGATTTTCATGTGAAATATGCCTTCGGGGAGGCCACAGGGCACTCTAACTAGGCATAGAAGTCTGAAATAACTCAGATGGAAGGTGCAGGAGAGGGGGGATTCTACTTTCTAATTAAGCAATGCCTGTGCCCCATATGTCACAGCTTTAATGCTCTATGACAAACTGAAGCACAACCAGGAGAACGATGGTATGTGCTTCACTCCTAATTTGCTGAGGTTTTACATGTGGCAGAAAAGATGCAAAACAATTTGTTCCAATTCTGTCTGGAGCTAACCTTTATAAAGTAGACTCCACGGCATCATATCCTTGCAAATTTACCTAGGTGAATCTATAATTTTTATTTGCATGGGCCTGAAGCAAGCACATTAAAACAACAAGCCATTACATCGTGGTGCTGCTGCAAACTTGTACAAGGTCTCGTTACTGGTCATATTTTATCTCATAATCCAAGTGAAAAGAAAGAGGCTTCATGAATATCCCTTGTCAGTTTCAAGCCCAGTTTCTTCATAAGGTGAAACTGTTGTCCCTCACAGTAAAGGTCACATCACATGTCTCTCACACCTGCTTTAATTCTCCTCTTGTTCTCAGTTTTTTATTAGTGTTTCTTCTGAAATGAAAAGACTGCGCGTGCCTTTCATTTTTCTTTATCCTAACTACTATGATACAACTTGGTTTCATTTCACATTTTCCAGCTGAGAGGGCACATTATTGTACATCATTCTCAGATTACACTCCAAACACAGTACATGCAACAAATCAAACTGCCGGGCCTCGGATCCATTTCCAATCCTTCCCAAATCGAATTTGCCTTTTTAATTTGTGCATTTTAGATAAATAAAATGCATTAGTTTATCACTCTTCACAGAGACCACTTTTTCAAACAAGCAGTGGAAAAGCCAACAGGGCTGGCATGCATTTTGCCCGAGAAAAATGTTTTTCAAAACCTTTAAAAAGCCGCTGCTGCAGTGAAAAAAGAAAAGATTGCTTTCTCTATACTATGCATCTCCGAGCTTCATGCTCCATGACTCAGTGTACTTTTGAAATGCAACGTAGTGCCTCATTGTTGGGCCACGAAAGTCCCTTGCATGGAAAACAGGCATGCACCCCTACCGTGAGTGCCTGACTGTATGAGAAACTGATATCCAGACATTTTTTTGGTCCTAGTGGCATGCTAATCTAGGGTGTGAGCAGAAGGTTAGGCCAGTTCCTGGACTACTGCCCATGTCCCAGGCTGGAACACAAAGTCAAAGAGGCAGAGTACCATATTTTGGGAACCTTTAGTAGGACCAGTGCTTCTTCTCTGTGTCAGAGAGAATGCAGTCAACCAAACTCGGTTGTGAACAGTTACGCTGTTTTGTGAGCCTTGCACTAAAATCCCATGTGCAGGTTAAGTGCATGTGCGGGCAGTGAATGTGTAGCACATATTTGGTATTAGTACTCTGTGTGTTGTTAGAGTCTGAGTACTGGGGCCATTGGGATCCATTTTGAATGCCCCTGATTTATCATGGCACAAGATGGCAGATGAGGAAAGCTTCCCCAGACAGTGAAAGTGTATTGCCTGCATTCTTGTGGCTGGAGGTTAGAGACCCAGACACTGAAGTGAGCGAGGATGGAGCCAGGGCTTCCCTTAGAAATTCGATGAGGCCCTTGTTAGGAAAAGACTGCTGATTAGTTCTTCCTTTGCGCTGCAATTTGGTAGATGGTAGGGATAAGGGTTGGGACTACAGTTTCTGTTGTTCAATGTGAGGACGTTTCGAAGCAGGGCCTGCTCGTTTGTATGTCTCTGATTGCTGCTTCATGAAGATTTTGATGATAGCCAGATACTGAGATGTCACAATTCTTTGTGCCCATGTTTTGAATACGCCTGCTTGGAGCTAGCCTTGCTACCTGCTGTGACAGCGACCACTTTGTTTGAAGGCTGTGTCTGAGGAACAGCCAGAAAGTGGAGTCTGTCTTTTCCTGCAGGAGGAGAGACTGCCCAGAAGGAGAAGCCCAGTATGTTTAGGTGTGGAAAGCACCCAGAGAAAGTGGACTGCCATAGAGAGCAAAGCCAGGAGTGACCTGTACTGTGAGAGGGTCCCCGGGTCTCTATGAGCAGTTCCTGTGTGAGCTGTGCCACAAATGCGTTACTTTGTAGTGTTCTTACATCACTTAGTGATGGAACATTCAGTGATGTGAGGATTTGGATTGTGTGGCAGCTGCCGGACAGTGAATCCATAAATGGCTGCCCTGGGGAGTTTGCCTAATAAACTTCAAGTGTCATGGAATTTGTGTATGTGCATTGCTTGGATTAATTCAACTGTGTCAACTGGCAATCCACTATAAGTCTGAAAGTCTGGTGCTTCTGATGTTGGTGGGAGGAGTTACGTTGCTGCCAACGTGAAAAGCTCTGAACATCTCAAAAGTTACAACTACCAAAGACACTCTATTGTGGGCGACTCGATCCGAAGGCTGAAATTTCCATCCCTCAGCACCTGTCTGCACCTAACCAACGAAGCTGCCACTGCTGAAGATGAGTGCTTCTTCCCAAGCTGAAACTTCAACTCCATCCAGAAATTACTGCTCCCAGTGCGTAATTTGTTAAAATGTAGGTACTAGGTCCTAAGGTACTTCATAGGAGTCCACTGCAACTGGCACCACCCTTAGCTCCTGCCACTGCTGCAGATTGCCAGTGCCAGCATTAGCTTTCTAACAACCACACTTTACAAGTGTGACATTTTAGGCATCAGCTCAATCAGTATAGATGACATGGATGTGCTAGCTTTATCATATTTTTAAAAGTAAGTTGATCTGTTTAATGTGCTTCTAGTGTGCTCTGCTAAAAAAAATAGGGTGGAGAGCACCACCATGTTGTAGACTGATTAATGAGTGTAGGTGTTTAGAAATAGGTGCCTGTGCAAAGCATCAACAAACACCAGCACACATTAAGCACTGCCTGTTCCAAAGCTAGGTGAAGTGAAGCTACCACTGCAAGGTCGGGTACATGAACTGCTTCGTTAGCAACACTAGAACTGCAATGCTAACTAGGAAGTAAAAGCAGGACTTAGCCTACAACCGGTACAAGTGACTAGAGCATGCAGATGAGTCTGCAGCATGGACTTATGACTTTTTGCCAAGTACACACAAAGGGTAAAAAGACAGTAAACTAAGGGGCATATTTACAACAGAATGGAGAAGCGTGGCGTTAAGCAAACATTGCTAACGCCACGCTTCTCCATTCTGAAAACGCAGGGATGCGCCATATTCACAAGAATGCAGCACACCCCTGTGTTTCCCCTAGTGCTGGCGCTGAGTTGAGCTGCCTAGCGGCAACGCAGGCACCCTTGCACCATAGTGCAAGGGTGTCTGCGTTGAGGGAAATGATTGTTTATGTGCAGGAAGGTCTCCATTCCTGCACATAAACAATCATTCATGGCGTTTTGCAACTTCTATTTATGCTGCTTAATGCAGCATACATAGAAGTTGCAAAACATCATTTTTTTTATTGTTTATGTGCAGGAGGGGTCACCTTCCTGTACATAAACAATCAACAGCAATTTGCTATTTCTATGTGTGCTGCACGAGGCAGCAAACATGGAAACAGCAAAAACGAGGAGAAATAAAGCATTTCTCCTTGTTTCGCCTGTCTTAATTTTGGCGCTGCCTCCTATTTACGATACCCTTGTAAATAGGGGACAGCGTCAAAATCAATGGGTGTTGCGGTGGAACGCCCACCGCAACACCCATTGCCCTCTCCTTTCACGCTAAGTACAGCGTGAAAGGGTGCCTTATTTACAAGGCAGCGTTAAGCCACGTTAAGTCGCTTAACGCTGCCTTGTAAATAAGGCAAAGCCCCTATCGCCACCACAACTTCCCTTTTAGTGACGTTGTGGTGGCGATAGGGGGTTTGTAAATATGCCCCTAAGTGACATATTTGATTAGTGGGGTATTTGAAGTAAGTTTCACCTGTGCCTAAGCAATAAATATGGCCACAGTATATTGGGGACTGTAGTCATTAGATAGCTCCTATAGAGGGGAGAGAATACCTGAATGGGGTGTAGAGCCTTACTGGATACCACAACTAAGATTACAACCCTGAAATTGTATTCCTATTGAACTGAGTAGTATTTAGTTTTGTTATGAGATGAAAATACTTTTTAACTAAAAGATAACCACTGTGCTTGACATTAAGCTATGTGTTTGTTGTTTGACTGTTGAGAACTGCGCTGTTGTCCTCCACCCTACCTCCCTGAGACCCTTGGACTGCTCACCCTTGCTCCACTGGGAGGTAAGTGAAAAATGTTTTGTACTTGTTCCAGTTTGCAGAGCATAGCAGGATGGACCGCAGGACACCAGTGGCAAATGACCTCAACCACCGCAGTTGGGGCCCAGTAGCCCTGGTCTGCCCTGTGGCTATCGAAACGGGGACCGGCACTCATGCATTGCAATGCAAGCACTTCATATGAAGTAGAGTGGTACAACAAACAGCCAATCGCATGCACCGTGAGAGAAATACTTCTCCTGTCGAAGCCTAACCCCCCCTAATGTACAGGCCCTGACTGAGAACACAAAGCAGCCCTGGCAATTTTATCGGACCGGCCCCGGGAAGTGGGAGGAGGGGGGAGGAAGTTGGATGAGGGTGCAAATGTGAAGCACTGCTGCTGAACTAAACCGGCCCCCAGCACTGCTGCTTTTGTTACTGGGGGCCGATATTGCAGCACTGCTTCAAAACCGGCCCCCAGTAACAAAACCGCCCCCCACCGCTCCAAAACCGGCCCCCACCCTTCCAGCCTCCCGGGGTAATGGCTGATGCCCGCTACGGCCAGCCCGGCCCTGCTCATGTATATTTTAAAGAATTGATAGCAATAGGTAAGCAGATAGCTGTGCTGTCAAGTCCCACCTAAAAATCTCCAGTTCTATTTAATTCTATATGTGGGATGAAATGTACAGCAACCTCTGAAGGGAACATGTTCTCACACAGCAGTTTTGTGTGTTATGTCTGTTGGATGGGCATTCTGCCCAGGTGTGGGTACAATGATCAAGGAAGGTGCCATGTCTCCCCATTCTGCCATCCAGCCGCAGAGCCAAGCCTATGTCCATTATTGTTTTCAGGGGCTCTGGGAGCTGCCCTCAGTGCCCCCCCCCAAGGTCACAAAAATCTAAAAGGTTTACTTGAAGAAAAAAATCATATTAAAAGGCAACTTTTGTAGCATCGGTAATTCTATTTTGACATAACAGCCCATGAAAAAAGACACCTGGGATGCAAACAGCCTTGAAGAAATTGGGGAAAACCAATCTTTACTATTTACTTACTTTATTTATGAAGACTGAATGTTAAACGGAAACATCATCTGCCTAGCCTACTTCTTAAAATAAGGTAACAAAGAATTTCATTAAAAATATAGCTTTCTTAAAATAACATAACCCAAGTTGGCGCGTTGGGCATTTCCTTATTCAGCTTTGAGGCCAGGGCACAGGCACTGTGTGCTCTTCTTGCCAGAGGATGCCTAAAATATTCAGTTATTTATTTGCAGCTTTATCACAGATTCTCCCCTCCAGCGACGACCTTGCATGCAAAGCGTGGCGCGTGCCAGGACTGACACACTGCTCCCGGAATGATAACATTCGTGCTTGTCATCTGTTCCACTCAGCTGAAATACTGAGATGTAGAGGGGAGAGACAAGGGGGGAGGGCAGGAGTCACGCAGTTCAGACGGAAACCTGTCCACATTGACATGCGTCTGTCTGTCACTGAGTGACAGGAAGAGGCGGACCTTCCGTGCAACTGAGAGGCAGCTCCCTCTTTACAAGGCGGCAAAGCAACAACAACATTTTTTTTTTACTGTTGTGAGCATTGCAAACAAATCAGTTTGCCAAAGCGAAATTTGACAAATGTTTTCTGCACTAAAGCCAGCCATGGAGGGTCATACGGGGACCTGGAAAGTGACCCCGAGCTAAGGCCAGCACTGACTATTATAACGAATACATTGAGCTGGGCAGATTCAGGGGCACTCAAAATACTATTACTAGGCACAGAAGATATTTCCCTGCTCTGTATCTCATGTGATAAAATTGCAAGTAAATTAAACATACAGCAGTAATGGTATATCAACGCAGTTATGCGACGCCTGGGATTTACATACTCGCTAATGGGTCTAGGGCTGAAATATGAACTCACACAGCTGCCTTGAGTAAATAAATAATGTTTTCTTGTGCCATTTTCCTCAATCTTTTTAAGTCTAGCTCGAGGCAGCTTTAGCTTGCGCCTGAGCTCATCTGATAGCAGAAGAATATAAAAAACAGCGAGATTACAGAGGGTTGCTTCCAGTATTAATCTGCCCAGTTATACATTTTGCATTTTTTTGTAATTGGTAAGTATGTATAATAGCAGTCTGTCTTCGCCCTCCACTGTCAATGCTAGTGCTCCCTCACAACCCCCACCCCTGAAAATTCCGCTCACGGCCATCCTTCACCAGTAAGGGTACAAGGTTGGTGTGCATGTCACCAACTGCTAAGGGCCAGCTCGACCTGGCACTAATCAAGGGGTAGCCGGACCAATAAAAACACACCAATAGCAGCATGCTTAGTACAATATACCAATCGCTAATTTCTAACCAAACCTGGCAGGGGCACAGCTCAGTTGCTGTAGCATTGCAGAAAAGAACGTCTTCCTGGCTCAAGGTGAGTGAATGAGGCGCTGCCCTTTTTGTGACCAGTGATCATATGTTACAGTCTCATATAAATTTTCAGGTAGCATGAAGTGGAGGTTCTCAAGCAGTAATAATATCAGTGTTTTTTAAACAAAGAGCACAGAATTGACATATTTTCTTTTACAAATTATTATAAGCATGTACTTTATAATTATATATATGTATATATTACCTACTGGCCAGACCCTCCAGGATATTGCGGCATGCATTTGTAAATTTAGCGGCAGAAAAATTGAAATTTAGCGGCATTATTGCAGCACTTTATTTTACTCGTAATCATTCCTTTTCAGTATTACATCAATGGAAACTATTTTAGCAGAGTATTCCACTTTCAAATAGGCATGTTTAAAGTGTCTGAGAGTATTTGTTTGCTTTGCTAAGTCCCAGAGTCAATTTTTCTCATGTTGCTGGCAGCCAATCAGAGAACCTGTGGGACTCTGACTTCCACAGGAGCGATATGGCCCAAGGGAAATAAATATCCCAGGGCCAATCATAACTCTCTACTTTTAAATTGGTGTGCCCGCAAGAGTCTAATACACTCTTGCAAACATAAATGCACCCCTGCTTGGTTCCGAAACAAGAAGAGAGGGGATGCATTGGTGTCCAATGCTGCGCCCCTCTTTCTGTCTACTCTTGCCCCAAAACAGGGCGCAGGCACCCCTACCTTGACCAGTGGCATTTACCCTTCCACTCTCCCGCCACCGACCCTGCTTACAAGCCTACACCATGGTTTGCTATAATTCGATTCTCTCCCGGCTGCACATGCACTTAAAACTGCGCAGTAAACAACAAGTTGCACACATGATTATCTGACTGACCCCCCCCTCGCCCCACCTTCTACCCACCACCACCCCCTCCTCCAGGACACAAGTCCTAAAAAAAAGAAGTGGGGGGACTAACCAAGTTAGGTAGTTTGCAAGTGACATCATGGCACGTGCCACCATAGCACATGACACCACGACGCATGGCATTGCACGTTTGATCACAGGAAGTGATCTCTCTGGAAGTGACATCAGATATTAAGATTATTTCTTCAGTGTGGGGTGTTGGTAGTCTAGGAAGTGATGGCGCCCTGCTGATTATGTGTGTAGTAGGCTAGGTTTCTAGTGCGTACGGTGCTGATAGGTAGGGGAAACACCCTATAACCCCTAAGTATGTAAAGGAAAGGATCCTCCACAAAACAATGAGCCAAAGTCCTATGCACACGTATAACAGTTCTTAATGAGAGTTCATAAAGTCATATGAGCAAAAAGATCATTAAAGTCCAAGTGGATCTGTTCTTTGTCTTTTATTCCATGTAACATCAAAAAGCAACCAGCCAACACGTGTTTCGTCACAGTGGTAAGTATCCTGCGACTTCTTCAGGGCTGTACTTCATATGTGTTGTTTCTCCTACGTCACTCCGCCGGTGATAATTCCAACCCGGCTGGTCAAATAGATAAAAGCATTGTGGCTCTGCCGTTGAATTAAGTGAGAAGTGTCATTGAAGGTACCTAAGTAATGGTAATCTTGTGGGCAGGTTGAAATAGTGTGTGTCCAAGGAAGCACCTAGGTAACAATGATCCAGCGTGGACCGCGCCGTAATGTCAAAGAAGGGTTAGATAGACCGCTTCGTACGTTCCTTGATCTGGAAATTAGATCAAGCCCATATTACAGGAACAATCTAAACAATCTAATGCCGAATAGAAACAGCATTACCCTTAAATATGGCAACATTGCAGGGCAAGACACTTACCCACAGCGAGTACGCTGAGGTCTGCGGCAGCAGGGTGCGTTCTCTGTTCCGGACGTGGACAGAGAAAACACCTGGAAGTGACTTTTTATATCGTCACTCATATAAACACAACGACTTGAGCGCGTGGCTCCCGAGGGCTGAGTTGACTATTTAAAACTTTATTAGTCAAATGCGAAACTGAGCCGTCCATATGTTAAGAGAACGGCGCTCTGAGTACTAAGTTTGAAGTGTTGTGGCAGCCCGCCCTGGTTGTTAACAGAACGTAGAGCTAATTGGGGTGTGTGTAGAGATGGGGGCATAAGGATTTTTGTTAAAAAAAAGGCTTAGTGCTCATGAGCAAATATTCTAGGTGCACAAACATCGCAATGGCAATTTATCGTGTGAGGCGTCAGAGAAATTTGTGACCCTATGCCGTGAGCATATTATGGCGGTTATGGTGTCTATACCGCAATCGTTGCCCTTGGGGTAAGAGGCATGACATCATAGTATGTTGGACATTGAAAGCCCTGTATACAAGGAAGAACCTCTCATGAGTACTGTGACATGCATAACAGAAACAAGAAGTAGTATGATTGTCTCTGAGAGACCAAAGACTGTGCCGAATATTGGTAAACCAGAGGTGTTGGAGGGCACGGTAAGAGGTCAAGCTGTATAGTAAATGCATTTTAGAAACAAGAGGATATATCATTGCCTATTGATTCTAATATCAGTAATACACTCGAGTAAATGTGCATGGCAAGGCCAGTGAGGCCCTAAGGGACACTACATGTATGTAGAGTGGTGACATATTCATAATTAAAATATAGATATTAATCGATTGATATTCCTAATTAATAATATAGATATTGATTATACATGAGGAAAGAACTGGAGAAGAAAAAAGAGAGAAAGCCGGGGCGCATATAGTTTCGCTCTCGTTGGTGGGTTTCTCAGAGTCACAGATCGTCCATTCTCCAGTTCCCAGTTCGGTTTACAGTTAGTTAGTGCACAATACAGGATCTCATCTTCCTGTTTTAATCCCCCAAAAAGTACTGCATTTCGGGGTCACTGTTGAGGCCTAGTTCAACCGTCCGGAGGCGCATGATCCATGTTGCCTCCGTGCGTCTAAGTTTCAGTTCTCTGTTACCACCTCGTGGACTTGGTTCCACATGGTCGATGCTGTAGAAGGTCAGTCGTTTCTGTGGGCCTTAAGACGGGCATGCAGTGGCATGTAGTGCCATGGGGTAGCTGGCATCTTGTTGGTGTAGTGCCCTCACATGTTCTCCTATCCTGTCTCTAAGTGGTTTGATGGTGCTGCCCACATACTGCCCTTTGCAAGCGCATTCTATGATGTACACTACGAACCTAGTGTTACAGTTGATGTTGAGTCTTATGGTGTATCGCCTTTTGTCATAACCAGTGAATTCTTTGGTATCATGTTTGGCCCATCTGCATATACCACACGAGCCACATCTGTAAAAGCCTATAGTTCGCGGGGTTAGCCATGAAGTGTCTCCAAGAGCCAGTGGAACTGTAGGGCTAAGTCGATTTCTGAGTGTCCTGCCTCTCCTGTAGGTGATCTGTGGTTGGGAGGCAATATGTTCATCGAGTGATCTATCCGCTCTCAGAATCCCCCAATGTTTGGTTAGGCTCTTTCTGAGATTATAGCTCATGTCGTTATAATCTGTTACCAGTCTAACTGGTTGATTGTGTTGTTGTGTGCGAGTTTTGTCCCTTAGTGTGTCTTCTCTTTGTATCCGTCTGATTCTATTCTCTGCCCTCCTGATTGTGTGTGTTGTGTATCCTCTTTTCATGAATCTAGACTTCATATCAATAAGGCATTTGTGGAACTCTATCTCTTCGCTGCAGTTTCTCCTGGCCTTCATGAACTCCCCATAGGGGATAGCTTGAATTTGGTGTGCCGGGAGTGAGCTGCCTGCATGTAGGATAGAGTTACATGATGTCTCTTTGCGGTAGAGTCGACTGTGTAATTTGTCATCTTTGATGTAGAGTTCCACATCTAGAAACTTAATATTGGACTTGCTTGATTCTTTAGTGAATTTCATATCAAAATTGTTGCTGTTCAGGTAGGTACAGAATTGTTCTAGTTTATCCTGGGTGCCGGACCAGAGTAAGAGGCAATCGTCAATGTAACGACCCCAGAAAATGATGCAGTCAATCCATGGTGACCCCTTTTGGCCCCAGATCCACTCTTCCTCCAAACTGCCCATGAATAAATTCGCAAAGGAGGGCGAAAATTTCGAGCCCATGGCCACACCTCTGGTCTGCTTGTACCATTGTTTTTCAAAAATGAAAAAGTTATTGTGTAGGATTAGGTCCATCATAGTAACAAGCATGTTGGTATGTTGCCATTGTGTTGCTCGCCTATTGTGTAAGACCTCACACATAGGTTTATCAGGTATATCATGAGTACATTTAAGCACATTATGAGATTTAACAAATTAGATTTTGCTTTGGGCTTGCTCCAAAAAAGGTGGTGCAATCCCAACGTAAAATCTGGGCCTCAACTAACAACATTTTTTTTTTCAAAGCCTTGCCACAAAGAAACTGGCAACAAGGAGTAGCATGGCAGTAAATCTCTTCTGCTTAATTGGTTGCAAAGTCTGCATTTTAAAATATTTTATGGGGTTAAGGCTTCTGCTACAGAGGTACCCAGTAAATCTCAGGGAATAATGATAATGGTGAGATAACTCTGGAGAATAAAGCATTTGCTGGAGAGGCCTGTCTTTTGTGTAGTCCCAGATTTGCATCAAAGTAGTATAGAAGGTTAATGTGTCTCCTGCAAAGCACATCACGTAACATGCAGATGAGAGTTTTTTATTTTATGTAGCTAGGTAGGTAAGTTACTGCTTTGAACACAGAGATCCTTTTGTTAATTGCAGTTCATAAACTGTAATCCTTCTAATATAGCACAATGAGCTGTGAAGGACATGTGGCTCCTACACCTTATAACCCTCACTAACTCATGTAACACATCTTGTACATTGATTTACACACTTACATGATTTATTATCAATGTCTAATGAGTATGTTATGTGAAGCACTCTGACACCCTGCATTGGGATGAGTAGCACTGTAAAAGAAATAAAATAGTACTTTTTAAATTGTTATTTTTGTAAATACTTGGACAGATCAACACATCTGACATTCTTACAGTGCATGCACTTACTTACATAAAGGGACTGAACAAAGTCAAAAGCATGCCTCTCTTAAGTACCTGTGAAGAGATAACAAGCTGTGTTCTTTTATTTCCCCTCCATTGTATTTACATTTAAGTTAGGTTCCAGGCCACGTCCAGTCAGGATACTTGATCAAAAGGAGCCACCTGATGGCCCCTTAACTTGGCCTTTATCTTCAACACAGCAGTTATAATTCTGTGTACTCAAGGCACTGGTTCACACAAGCATTTATGAGTAGAACTATATATTTTACATACTCCTACATGCCTTTGCAAATCTGCCCTGAATCGTACAAGTTAGTAAAAGTGCAGAGAGGGCCCAGTCCTTTCTGTTTGTATATATCTAGCCCCTGAATGTTGCCAGTTTATATGTTTTGGGGCCAATAAAAAAAAAGAAAGTAAGAGTGCGTAAATGAGTACTACAGGACTATTACTTTATGTTCTACAAAATGCCTGTGTGAATAGTCTCCAATATCTTTAAAAGGAGCAGGATCTGGGGCAGGGCAGCCAAACATAAGCATTGTGATGTATAAGACTATATTCAGTAAACCCAAAAACATACTCTCCACTTTTAAAGTACTTCTGCGCCATCACCAGTCCAAATAAAAGCCACAGCGCCTCCTAGCGCAGGCTACTAGTTCTTTCCTCTTCCAGCTAGAGTGAGCCCGGAGCTGGGGCTCTTTCCCGGAGCAGAGCCGTTCTAATTCGAGCAGTAATTACAGGAATGTAATGTTACTTTCCCTGCTAGGGAAGGTGTCTGCATGTCTGCAGCGTCCCGGCCGTGACAAAGATGCTTACAGCATTTATATTTTCCATGCTGCGGTGGGTTTGGAACATTTACACAAGCGTAGTACAGGGTAAATTTTAGTCCCAGCACAAATCTCTTGATCATTCCACCTTGAAATATGGGAAAACAACACTCCCAGTGTGGAAAGAGCAGCGCACTCCATAAACCCTCGGACGCAGGAGTGCACACAAGGCGCATTATAAGGGAAGCACTGTGCAGGCTTATTATTTTCTACTTTCAGAAATCTACATGTGTGGTTTTGGATAAAGGCCTTTTGGTGTGGAGCAGGAAGTGCTGTGATAAGTGGGGCCTGCACTTTGATGTTAAGAACGTAATGCAGGAATTGCCCTGCACGCATGGCTCGGCTCCTCTTGCAGGAGACAGGACTGCTTTCTGCCGCCCAGCCGCCCAGTCCTGATTTCGCGGGCACTTTTGTAAAAAGCGCGGCCTTTTTACAAAAGTGCCAATTTCCCGATTATTTTGTAAATCGCGAAATCCTGGAGGGTCTGACTGGCGGTCGCCAGTAGGTGGTTATAGTTAGGACCTAGGGGCTGATTAGGATGGCGGTCGGAAAACCTCCCCGACCGCCATGGTAGCGGGAAAAGACCGCCCGCATGGACGGCGACATAACCGCTGGTCGAATTACGATGGCCCGCGGTCGAAATCCGACCGCGGCGGTATGATCGTGGGCTTTAACATTGCGGCGGTTGCTGCTGCCCGCAGCACCGCCGCGATGTTGAAAGGAGCATGTCCTGCATTTCCCTGCACTGCATGGCAGGCACTGCACAGTGCCTGCCACCTGGTACAGGGAAATGTAGGGGGGGACCATGGGTACCCCCCCAGTGCACCCACACCCCCCCAACACATTGGGGGCCCGCAACAGGCCCCCGGAAGACAATCTCCGCCAGCCTTACCATGGCGGTTTGACCGCTGCGTAAAGGCTGGCTACCGCCGGCATCATAATTGTGCCGGCGGAGCCTGCTCGGCACGCCACCATTATCCCGGGCCTGCTCCGTCCGCCAGGCAGGAGTGCAAATGGCAACCGGCGGAAAAGCGGCGGTCGGAATTACCCACCGCCGCGGTCACCACCGCCATCCTAATCTGACCGGTGGTTTTCTGGGTTGCGATCGCGGGCGGATGTCCACCGCCGGCCCGGCGGTCACCACCGTCGGCCCGGCGGTGGACATCCGCCCGCCATCCTAATCAGCCCCCTAGTTTCCATAGGAAGAGCATTTTTTCATTTGGCAATAACTTTGGCGTCTTTTAACGAATCCTCACGAAATGTTCAAAACTAATTTGCCACTCACTTGAGCTGCTGTCTTGAAAATTTCGTGGTGATCCGTCAAGCGGGGGCAGAGAAAAAGGGGGGACCCAGAACGCGTTTCCCCATGTTAATTTCCATAGGAAACTTTAGACACGGCTAAAGCCCGAACTGCTGAATGAAATTACACCAAATTTGGCAGAAAGGTAGCTGTTGGTCCAGAAAGTGACTATTTGTTTAATGGTGTAAATCCGTTTGGTAGTTTTTAAAATATTAAGAACAATCCAAATTTGTATATCTAGGGGATGCGAAGGATCTCCCCAATTTTGTGCTAAGATCTGAATGGCTGCCAACACTTAAAACAAGGAAGTGTTGACAGCCATCTTGTGACTCAGTTGAATTGAGTCACAGAGAAAATATTAAAGATAAAAGAAAAAGGGGCAGGGTAGAAATGCTCTGACTCCCGTGGCCTCTTGGAGGTGGGGGGGGGGAGGGCACAGGGACCCTGCAGGGCCAAAAAAGCATTTTAAAAAACATTTTCAGCCGGGGTTGCACTGGATCCACAAATCCTGCCGAAAACTAAAAAGAATCGGAGCGCGGGCTACTGTGCTTTGTTTCTAATTGGCCCCTGAGTGGGCCAGGTTTCGGGGCATGTCCAAAATATGCAGGAGGGGGGCACATGGGAACCCCTCTTAGGAGTCCTAAAGTCCCGGGGACCACCACCTCCCCGGGCATTGTGAATAAATTATGTGGGGGTTGCCCTGGGCAACACCGGTGCCCTGGAGACTGCCACCTCCCCAGGACAAATGTTGTATTAATGCGGGGGAGCCGCGTGGCCCCCCACAGCCCTGGGAACCGCCACCTCCCCGGTGCTAAACATAATGTTAATTCGAGGGGGCTCTGTCTCCCACTGCAGCCCCGGGGACCGCCATCTCCCTGGGGCAAATGGTAAGAATAAAAGTGGGTGCGTGTGACCCCCACCACAGCCCCGGGGATGCCACTTCTCTGGTGCTGTGACCAGCAATGGAGGGGGGCACACGTCCCCAACTCCTGGAGCCATAGATGGCCCTGGGGACAGCCACCCCCCAGGGCCAGCCCCTGCTACCTCCCGAGGTGCCCACCCTTGGGAGGGATCTGTTTGCTATGGCTTGGTGGGAGCTTTACCGCTCCCGCCAAGGCATAGCAAACTGTGCTCACTTTCAGCAAGCAAGAGCATTGAAAATGCTCTCGCTTGATGAAAGCAAGCTAAATTGCTTTGACAGAGAGGGAGCTGCATGTTAACAGCTCCCTCCTTGTCAAAGCAATACCGGCTCCCGCAGGAGGCGGGGAGCCGGCAGGGAACGTGGGGGCCTTGAGGTTCCCCAGGCGGTCCCCAACATGAGAAAGTTGGTGCCCTGGGTGGGACCAGGACACCTACACTAGAGGCCGGGCCCTGGGGAATGGGGTCCCCGTGCCCGAAATTGGCCGGAGAGGGGGGTACTCGCCCCCCTCCCATAATTAATCAAAAAATAAAATAGGAAAAAACAGGCCAGGCCTCGGGGAATGGGGTCCCCAGGGCTGAAATCGGCCCAGGAAAGGGGGGCCACGCTGGCCCCCTCCCCTAATAATAACCTTTTTTTTTTTTTAAAGGGACTTGCAAGTCGTCAGACGCCCTCCCCCTTTTACCAACCCTCTGCAAACGCACCTCCTGGTGCTCTTCTGGTTGGGGGATGAAGTCCCCTTGGCACTAGATGGTCATTGGGGGCCAACAAGCCCTCTTGTTATCTCCAGTAAGTCCCATAGAGGGTGACTGCTGAGAGGACATCAGAGGCCACACCCCCTTTCTCCACCACTCTACAAACGCGCCTCCTGATGCACTTCTGGTTGGGCGATGAAGTCCCCCTGGCTCCAGAGGCTCCTTGGATCCAACAAGCCCTCCTGATACCTCCAGTAAGTCCCACAGAGTGTGATTGCTGAGAGGACGTCGGAGGCCACGCCCCCTTTCTCCACCACTCTGCAAACTCGCCTTCTGGTGCACCTCTGGTTGAGGGATGAAGTCCCTTTGGCTCCAGAGGGTCCTTGGGGGCCAACAAGCCCTCCCGTTACCTCCAATAAGTCCCACAGAGTGCGATTGCTGAAAGGATTTCAGAGGCCATGCCCCCTTTCTCCACCACTGTGCAAATGTGCCTCCTGGTGCACAGCTGGTTGGGAGATGAAGTCCCCTTGGCTCTATAGTGTCCTTAGGGGCCAACAAGCCTTCCTGTTACCTGCAGTAAGTCCAGCACAGTGAAATTGCTGAGATGTGTTCGGATGCCACGCCCCTTTCTCCACCACTCTGCTAATGCGCCTCATGGCACACTGCTGGTTGGGGGATGAAGTCCTTTTGCATGCTGAGGGTTCTTGGGGGGCCCAGAAGCCCTCCTGTTACCTCCACTAAGTCTGACATAGCAGGATTTCTGAGAGCTGGTCAGAGGCCCGCCCCCTTTCTCCACCACTCTGCCAGTGCGACTACTAGTTAAAAAACCATAGAAATTCACTTAAAAAACCAAAAGTTACAGGAACGTTATAGTTAGGAAATAGAGTTTGAAAAACTTTAGAAATTCACCTAAAAAGCCAAAGGTTACAGGGACGTTACAGTTAGGCTCAGATTTCACTCGTACAAAACCAGTGAAATTCGGCAGTTATAGCTCCCTGAGCTAACTATAACTTGCACCCCCACGATGCACTGCTTATTACCTCACATATTACATCACTCATGACATGGTCAGTGACATCAGTCATGACATCTCAAATGACATCACTGATGACATCATCCACAGAACCACTCACACACCCACTCACACCCCCGAACAACCTCTTGTACGCCCAATCACACACCCACACGACCACTCATACACCCATTCACAGACCCATACCACTACTCACACCTCCATAAAGTCACTCACACACTCACTCACTTATACAGCCACTCATACAGTCATTCACTCACCCATACAACCAGTCATACAACCAGTCACTCACCCATTCAGAAACTCACACATCCACTCACTTACACACCCACTCACTCACCCATACAGCCTCTGAACACAACCACTCACTCACCCATACAAGCACTCACACACCCACACAACCACTTACATACTCATTCACACATCCATACAAGCATTCACACATCCACTCACTCACCCATAGAGCCATTCATTCAGACACTTACTCTCCAATACAACCTCTCACACACCAACTCACTTAAGCAAACACACACTCAAAGAACCACTCATTCAACCACACAGCCACTTACACACACAGTCACTCACTCATACAGCCATTCAGACACCCACTCACCCACCCATACAGTCACTACACACCCACCTACCCACCTACACACCTATAGAGCCACTCACACTACTACTCACTCACCCATACAGCCATTGACACACCCACTCACTCACCAATACTGCTACTCACACAGCATCTCACTCACCACACAGCTACTAACACACCCACTTATACACCCATACATCCACTCACACACTCATACACATAAGGATACATACAGTCGCACAGCCACTCACATGATATATGTTAGAAGTAGTATCACTCAGTAGTAGTACACCTGGTATACTAATTTAACTTTTGAAGTAGGTTAGTATATATGTTTAACAACCATAAACTCTTAAAAACACTTACACTCACTTGATGATGTCATCAGTGATGTCACTGACCTTATCATGAGTGACGCAATATGTGAGGTATTAAGCAGTGCATTGCGGGGGCGTAAGTTATAGTTAGTTAGGTAACTATTACTGCCGAATTTCACTGGTTTTGTACTAGTGAAATTTGAGCCTAACTATAAAGTAGGGGTGGGCGGAATTTGCGTAGTCGCGTTACGCAAAGTTCCGCGAAATGGTAAAAAAGAGCTACGCAGAATTCCGCGAGCACGCGGAATTGCTTGTTCCGCCCATTCGCGATGTGTTTTTCCTGTTCGGGGATGCTGTTTGCGTGCTCGTGGGGAAATATCTCGCGAACTTGCCCATGCGGTCGCCAATTGGCGCGGCCATCTTGTTTCACTTGTCCCGCCTGCTCGCGATGCATGTTTCCTGTTCGAGAACGCAGATGTCCGATGGCGCGTCCGAATGACGTGTTCGCGATCGCACACTCTCGCAGGATCGCGCGGCCGGCTACCAAAATCTCGTGGTGCACGCGAACGGATAGGAAAACTCATCGGCGAACGCAGGGATCCCGGTAAGTCGCTCCCGCGCGAACACGAATTTTGAAAGCGCGAACAAGGAAAAAATTCCGCTACGCCGCGGATCGCGGAAGTTTCGGCAATTCCGCGTTCTCCGCGGAACACGAAATTGCCAAAATTCCGCAAATTCCGCGAGCGGAGCGGAATTTACCGCCCAGGCCTACTATAAAGTCCCAGTAACCTTTGTTTTTTTCAGTGAATTAATATATATATCCAATACGTGGTTGTCTTCCCTGATCCGTTACACAGCAGCACAAACTCCTCAGACACCGTCACTTGTAAGTTATATACTTTTTTCTTTTCTTTTTCAATTCGTTACCAGTCAAATGTTTCCAACAGGTAACAACAATTTTTAAAGTACAAATTAAACAGCAAACTGCATTAATCTCCCAGGCCGACGCATTTTGGCTACTGCCCTCTACAGGGCCTATTGTTACACCACAGTGACTCCTACTCCCACCTTATCTAATGTCCTTCTACTATTTTCATGCCCAGTTAACCACTTGTGCACTACCTTGATTCCTCTTGTGTCTCAATCTGACCTCCATTTTCCATAAAACTTTTTTTTTAAACACAAACTTTATTGAGTTTTTTCCTGTTTTTCAAACGTACATTCAAACAGATTATACCCACATCAATACTTGGATACACCCATGCAGTTCACATTTGCCAGTATTACAGTTTTCAGTTTGACATACAATTGCCAGTCGTATTTAACAGTGCATATAGTTGTATAGCATGATCTTTACACTTGGTATATTCATATCTCCTGCGTATTTTACGTACAGTAAATTAAATGAGCATTTCCTATCTTTTACATGCTCAATTCAACTACCCCGGAACCCTCCCCCCACCCACCCCGCAGTTAGCTAACTGGGCTGCACACTTGGTACTCACTCAACATATAGAATCACAATCTATTATAGCCTTTGCAACAGAAACCTGAGTAGGCAACACTTGACAGTATAACATATCACATTCCAGGTCCACACATTCATGGTATCCATTACCCAAGCACCACTGGCCCTGCATTGTACAGGATCTGCCTAGCAATATGCTGAAGCAGCATGAGTGCTCAGTGTCGATACCTATACCGTATCTAATATCTGGTCAGCTGACACCTGGGTGGACCCATCCCATACTTTAAAAGTTTCACACAGCATATCCCATGCCATTGCTATGGGTATCTTTCGCTGTCCACTCTGTTCTTCCCTGCGTATTGCCGCGCTTTCAGGTAGACTCCACTTCACTACTTCCTGCCTCCACGTTTCTATGCCTGGCGGCCTAGTTGCCTTCCATCTCCTAGTTATGTGTCTCTTTGCTAGAAGTAACGCCAGGTTAGCAAATCGCGCCTGCACCTTGTATCCCTTTGGTTGTGGATATATTCCCAGTATGCAGCATTTCGCCTCGTTCCAGGACTGTCCTCCAACCACATCTGTTAGGTTTTGCGCTATCTGCGCCCAGTAGTGGGCGAGTGCCGGACATGCCCATAACATGTGAACTAACCCTGCGTCTGCCTCTGCGCATCTCGGGCAATTCGATGTCATTACAGGGTACATCTTGTGCAGTCTATGTGGTGTTAGATATGCCCTCTGCATGATCAAGTATTGTATAAATTTAAATCGTGCATTACGTGACACTGCTTTCGGATAGGCAAGAAGCGTCTTCCAATCTTTATCAGTCAGCTCTGTTTCCATGTCAGCCTCCCACTTAGCCCGCAAATCCCCTAATGGGGAAGCTCGTGCGTCTCTGATGCCCGTATATAGCCATTTTGTCAAATGCCTACCATTGCCCATTAAATGTAGGATATGAACTAGTTCATTTGTAGTTGCTCTTGCCCATCCGGGGCCCACATCCCTAATTATTCCATAAAACGTTTAACCATTATTTCCTTAGTCCCCTTATTCCTCAGATCTTCTTATTTCTCAAGTTTACTAAAAATATATTCTGTCATACCAACGGTATACGATCCCATAATATAAAATGTGACCATATGCACTCTAATATTTATCAGGGTTCAATTCAGCGTTGTTATTCTTAATCTCTTACCATTCAATGCCTGTTACGCATTTTCACTAATCCCCATATCGCCCACATAACCCAATAAAGTGCTATCCTCAATTCCAAGTATTGCCCTTAAATTGCAATAAAATGCCATTTATAAAGTGCTAATACTTTAATTTGGGTTGGGAAGTTCTGAATCAAGTATGGAAATAACTCTTGTAAAGTGACTAGTGCTAAAGGGTCTAGATGGTCTGTCCTCCAATGTTACATGTTCTTCTTGCTGTCTATGATTATTTCATTTTTTTTAAATTGTTTTTACTCTTCTTCGTTCCAATTAATCTATTGCACATAACAATTTTATCTTTCATGAAGTGCTAATGCCATCCTATTAATAAGGTGTAGAATGTTTAAAACATTCCTTCCATTCATTGATTTTTATCGAATAAAGTCATTCACAAAGCAAAATAATTTACCCTCAATAAGGTGCGAGTGCTATTCCAAGGCAATCATTTAACCCGTTAGTTAATACTCTTAAAGAGTCTCCTTACTCGACTCACTAAAATTTCCAAGGATATTTTCTGGGACTTAAAATACATCTCCTTGCGTGGCTTGGACGGCAGCGGTAATGGCTGCCTAATCCCTTTGCTCGGCAACCGGAGGAGCGATTTCCTCAAAAATCCGGAGTTAAAGACAGCGAAAACCGGAATGAATACCAGCGCTGCCATCCTCTAACTCGGCGGCACAATTTGTGGCAAGGAGAGCTCACACTGATCGCTTGTACTGCGTGTGCTCCGGAGAGAGATGTGCGGGGGCCTGGCCGACTCGAAACCCACAAAATGGCGGCAGATGCAGTGACCGAGACAACAGAGGCGCAGTAAGGACTACAGATAAGACCTGCGCGACTATACCCCCATTGGTATGGCACTTCCTGACTCCTGTCTTTAAAGTTGGGTGCCCACTATTAGCGATGCTCTTCTGACTAGCTTAACTCGATCGTCACCCGATCAGCCTGCCTGCCTGTCTGCCTGACCCTGTAATGGAGCCTCGGGTTGAAATACAACCCGCGTCTCAACACCCTCGTACTGCTACATGAATAACCCCAAGTAATCCCTCACTCAGAGCAGCGCATTTGCAAAACCACTCTCGCTGATACCCCCACAAGCCCTGCAGTCCCCGCCTTTTATACACTCGGCGGAAACATTATAGGAAAAACAAAAGCCAGCTCCAAAATGGCGGCCTAGTGGACTCACTGAACTAGTGGACTGACGAAGTAGGTGGGAAGAAAGGGAGCGCGCGGTTGTGCTGCGGGCCTGCGAGCTACATATGCAGAAACGCGGATCGACCTTATGCAGACAGGGATACACGGGGGAGTAAGCACGAGGATGAAGTGGGGTGTGCTAGATATGGAATGCCCTGTGTAGCGCAGTGAAGCTCTGCGGAAGGCCGGTGAAGCGGAGATCAGGGATGACGATAAGATATTGGTAAAGCATCGTTGAGGGCCACGAAAGATACAAAGGATATGACGAATATGTAGCACAGATATGATGGCTGTTATGAGCTGCTGTGAGCTGATAGTGCGCTGATTGTGCGCTGATGAGAGCTGAGCTGACCTGAGAAGTGCTGCAACACCCATATTTGAACATTATGAGGATATGAAAGTCTGGTATGAAGCACTGATATGAGGCATTGACGAAGCTGATAAAACACTGACGAAGGCTGTCGTGCGCTGTTGTGCGCTGTTGTGAGCTGTTGAGAGCAGTTGACAGCTGAGAGCTGAGGTGAGCTGTTACATCCATATTTCCCGGTCATATAGTCTGGCTACAGGTTTCCTGCGGGCTGTGGTAGGCGCTACAACTCGATACATGCTACAGGCTACTTAATGCATAGATGAAGGTTGTCATGAGCTGAGGTGAGCTACGACACCAGGCTACAACACTGGCCACAGACTACCTCACCCAGGTCAACACGCCATACGCCATACGCTATATGCTACGCATCACAAGCCTATAGTCTGCTACTATAGTCTGCTTCTCTCTGCCCCACAAGCAAAGGTGGCTCCTACATATGATGTTTCTGCAAAAGGGGTAATTGTCGTCTATACAAAGGGTGTTCCAGAAGCGAATCTGACCAAAACGCAAGAGTCACTAAAGGAGCTAGAGGTGCCAGGTCGCTATACCTTATTCCCTATACCCCATACCCTACATGCTCTGCTAAAAAGAGATAGAGTCGCTACCATTGACCCCCTCAAAGGAAGGTGATATCCAAGCAGACTCCCACCGCTTCATACAGCTGGGCCACGCTGGGTCGCGCTCCACGTTACAAGATGGCTGACAAAGAATCCAGAGGTTCTTTTAAAAAATCAAGAGCAGAACCAACTATCTCAGACTCTCCAATCAAAGCAAAATCGGCTTTAAATAGTACAATGGACATGATATTAAAAAAACTGGCTGAAGTTCATGACCTGGCGAAATCAACGAAACAAAATACTGATTCCATGCAGCTGGAAATGACGGCCATCCGGGCAGACATGAACACAATGAACTCCAAAATCAACTCCAAAATCAACCACGCAGAACAAAGAATAAGCGACGTCGAAGATGGGGCCACCAAGGCCGGCAAAGAAATTAACCACCTCCAGTCCACCACAAGTGAACTCAGAAGACACATAGCTGAACTGGAAGACCGAAACAGAAGAGGCAATATACGAATTTTCGGTATTCCAGAGAATTCAGAGGATGATGCGGGATCCTGTGTGGCATTTCTGGAATCTTGGATACCCATGCTCACCGGAATAAATTTCCATCACGGATTAGAACTAGACAGAGCACATAGGATTCCAACCTTCAACACCCCGAGTAGGAAAGGGTCTCGTCCCATGATATGCAAACCACTACGCTATCAACATGCTGAGGCCATCCTAAACTTCGCCAGGAAAAACCACCAAATATCATGGGAAGGTCAGCGAATAATCTTCACACAAGACTATTCTAAGGAGACGGTAGACACAAGAAAGGGGTTCCTTCAACTGCGAGATAAGCTGAGACAAAAGAACATACAATTCTCCTTTGCAGGACCAACTAAGTTCAGAATCTATGAAAATGGTAAACCATACTTCTTCACTAATCCCAATGACCTGGCGCAGCATCTGGAAACAGCTCCGGCGCAAGACATGGAACTTTCCGCAGGGGCCTCCAACAAAAGAAAGACTTGATATCCTTTAAGATACCTAATGTAATTCACCCTGTTTCAGGCTCTTTCAGATTACACAAGTTTGATTGCAATGCATCATGTTTGATAGTCCGTTGCTGCACAGCATGTAGTCTGACACAAATGCTTTGTTGATTGATGTTATGATCCTCTAGCTACCTACTTGTTTTGCAGGTTAGCAAGTTATACATCTAATGTACTTACCAATAGTGGCCAACAATCCCTTTGGCCTTACAATAATTGCCGTAAGTTATCATTACCGTACAGAAACGTTATACCAGTAACCCAGTTAGTTTTACTCCAGATGAAACGTATTTCAGCCTAATACCCTCCAGGTTGCCGGCTAACGGACCTGCCGTCGCAGCTCCTACATCCAATTTTCTCAGGGAGGGGGGAGGGAGGGGGACGAGGGGAAGGGGAAGGGGAAGGGAGGAAGGGTTGAGGGGAAAAATACTTGGGGTTGTTTTCTTTTTGCTTCAGGTAAACTGCACTTTTTTCTTGTATCCTTTATCTTGTATTTTGTATTATGTTATCTTGTATTATGTTAACAAGACAGGCACACTCTACTCTCGGTACACAACCAGCGACATGACATATAAGGGCAATAAAAGTGAACACCATTATCAGGTGACCTCCTGGATGTATATAGTATACTACAATGCAGTTCCATTGAAAGATGCCACACTCCTATACCACAGGCCAATCCACTCCCACAGCGACAACTAGGTCTGCCGATGTCTCAAACTAAAAATATCGCAGAAGACCTTAATATAGTCTCCCTGAATGTCAAAGGGCTTAACCATCCAGTTAAACGTAAGAAAATCTTTGACTACCTGGCCAAGACTAAAGGTGACATCATTCTGCTTCAGGAAACGAAACTCACACGGGAGGACGTTGATTTTATTAAACACAACTGGATCTCACACATATCCTGTTCACCGGCTACACATAAGAAAAAAGGAGTCATTACACTTATAGCTAAGAAATCCAATATCACCACCGTCTCACACACTCACGATGAGGAAGGGAGAATGCTAGCCACACACCTGAAAAGAGGAGATGACTCCATCCATGTTCTCAACATATATGGCCCGAATTCCGATGAGCCCATCTTCTGGGAAAAAATTTCAAAGACAATTGAGAGCTTGCCTCAAGACGATCTCATCATAGTAGGCGGGGATTTCAATTTGCCCTTAGACCCACTTTTTGACCGTCAATCGAAATGCAAATATCAACCCCCACGCTCGCTCGAGGTTCTCAAATAAATCTGCTCCAGGTTTAATCTTAAAGACTCATGGCGCCTTCAGCACCCCGACACAAGAGACTATACGTTCTATTCGGCCCCACACAACTCCTATACAAGGATTGACTACATTCTAATATCAGGGGCATACACACATCTTATAGATCAAACGGATATAGCCCCCAGGCTAATATCAGACCATTCATGTATCAACACCAAATTAGCAGGCACTCACCCTATTCTTCCTCCTAAAAGGTGGCGATTTAACGATGAGGTACTCTCTGACCCAGCAGACAAAGAAACAATCGAATCGGCTATTCAGGACTATTTTAAACACAACGATCTCCCTGACACGGATACATTCACACTGTGAGACGCGTTAAAGGCGACCATTAGGGGAGTCATCATAGGTATAAAAGCGAGGATCAATAAAAAACTGAATCAGGAATTAGATGCACTAGAAAAAGAAATCAAACACCTAGAAGCCTCACATGCAGGAGGGTTAGATAACAAAGACACCCTAGATAAACTCGTTAAGAAAAAGTATGAATACAACAGGATTGTGAGTAAGAGAGCGGGAGTGTGGATCAACAAATTCAAGGCACTCAAACTCTGCGAGGGAAACAGAGCGGGCAAACTATTAGCCTCGTACCTCAAACACAAGCAGAGGCAGTATAATATAACCTCGATAAAAGACTCCAATAACAATATCCAAACGAAACAAAAGGAGATCCTGCGCGCATTCCATTCCTTTTATGAAGACTTATATAAAAGTAAAAACACTGTAAACCCAGAAGAATGCACCAGATACCTGGACTCACTAAGCCTACCAAGACTAACAGAGGCAGAGAAAACAGCGCTAGGGAAACCCATCTCTGATAAGGAATTAACCACCTCTATTAAATCACTTAAAGGCAATAAAGCCCCGGGCCCAGACGGCTTCTCAGCCTCCTTTTACAAGGCGTTTAGTGATTCACTCCAACCATCCCTACTAAAAGTATTCAATACCATAGCTAAAGAGGGTCGTATACCAGAATCAATGAGGGCAGCCAACATTACTGTCATACCGAAAGAAGGGAAAGACCCACTTTTACCAAAAAACTACAGGCCAATCTCATTGATCAATGTAGATTGTAAATTATATGCAAAAATCCTAGCCATGAGACTAAATGAGGTTCTACATAAATTAATCAGCAACTCCCAGGTGGGCTTCCTCAAATACCGAATGTCAAATGATAACACTAGGCTATTGTGCCACATACTGGAAAAGGCAAAAATAACATCTACCCCCTCTATAGCTATCACCCTCGACGCAGAGAAAGCGTTCGACAGGGTATCGTGGGCTTTTTTGAGACACTGCATGCAGTCTTTTAATCTAGGTGACTCTTATATCGACATGACTATGGCCATGTACTCAAACCCGACCGCATGTATAGCGATTAATGGAACACTCTCGGAGCCCCTTACGCTACAACAAGGTACCAGACAGGGTTGCCCCCTCTCCCCCTCACTATTTCTCTTAGCCCTAGAACCACTTATTCAAGACATTAAACGCAATAATGATATAAAAGGAGTAACTGCTGGGGACTCTCAGGTGAAACTTGCTGCATACGCGGATGACATTCTTATTGTCACAGAGGACCCGAGCTCATCTATCGAGGCCTTGATGCACACCATAGAGTCCTACTCAAACCACTCTGGGTACAAACTGAACCGTGACAAATCAGAAGTCAAACCCCTGAACATCCACTGCACCCGAGACATACTGGGGGGGTCGGGCCTTGCATGGCAGCCAGGCTTCATCAAATATCTAGGGATAGAATTCGGTAACAATACCTTAGAGTCACTTCAGCAAAACGAAACTATCACTTTAGGGAAAATCAAAAATCTTCTCGAGTCGTGGTCCCCAAGATTCATCACATGGTGGGGTAGGATTGAGACCATCAAAATGATGGTTACACCACTCGTGAATTACCTTATAACCATGCTTCCCCTCATACTGTCAGAGGACTTCCACCATAAGTTGGATATAATGCTCTCGAATTTCTTATGGAAAGGAAAAAGGGCCAGAATTGCTCTTAAAAACTCAGATTAGATAAATCTATGGGAGGGGTCAATCTAGCAGATTTCAAGCTATACCAGACAGCATTCCTTGCAAAACAGGGTTCATATTGGATCGTCCCACCAAAGGGGTATAGCCCAGTATGGCTGGAAATCGAAAAAGCGTTACTTAATAACAGAGCCCCAGCTACTATCCTAACCTCAAATTTCACCAACGTCACTTGCTCAAAATCCATATTTAAGAATACAAAATCTGCTTTATTGAAAGTGGACAAATTATTAGACACTAGCGTACGAAGATCTAATCTTGAGTCCCTTTGGGATAACCATAAAATCCTATACAAAGGAAACACACTATACAAAGAAACATGGATAAATAGGGGTATCTGCTTTCCATACCAACTCTTTGAGTCCGGATATCCCTTAACATTCAAAGAACTTCAGTCTACATATGACCTAGACCCCTTGGACTTTTATAACTTCTTAAAAATAAAGACAGCACTGTCAAAAGCTAAACTTCTACCTGTAACTCCATCATTACCACACTACATGGCAAAAATAAACAGAATGGGACATCAGGTCTCCTGGATATATAAACTGATCCGCCCAAAACAAACTGCCCTCAATAAGAAACTTATAGCCTTCTGGGACTCTCACTGCGTCTTTCCCGATCTCTGAGGCCGATTGGTCCCAAACTTGGACATCCGTCTCGAGGAATAAAATCTCACCGGTCATCTCTCAGACAAAATTCTGGCTGTTAAACAAAGCATACTGGACACCTGCCCGCTTACATAAACACAAGATTCGAGAGGACCCCAACTGCTGGAATTGCAATGAAGAAGTGGGCGACCTAGCCCATCTGCTACTATTCTGCAAATGTGTGAAACCCTTTTGGGACAGGGTATTTAACTTCATTTCTAATCTTTTCTCATGCTCCCTCAAAAAGAACTAGCTACGCTGACATTCGGCTTCCTCAGAGCAGAACTGGTAAATGACAATGATAGGACCCTTCTAGACCTACTTCTCACTGTGGCGGTTAAAGTTATACTAAACAATTGGAAAGACACTAAAAAGCCTCTTTCAAGTGCTGGCTAAATTGGGTTTCCAACCTGAGGGGTGCTGACAACATTACTCCCCAGAATACTCCATGGAAATCCCCTCTTAGACACATGTGGGATTGCCTAGATATATACTTCAAATCACATAAACCGCCATGAATCACACCCTTAACAGTTCGATCCATGTAATCTACTAACCCACCAAATGCGGTGTTCTCAATCTGGTTCTCAACATTGCACCCTGGAAGCTACACTTAAGGTCACTACATTCCCTAACCAAACAGAAATGCACCGAGAACTACACTCCGTTAAATTGTTTGATGTTCAAACAAAGTGAATCCGACACCTTGTGTTTACTACATTGTATGCCTGTCGCCTTACCCAGATTATTCTTATTTAGATGTTATTATTTAGTTTTTTTATGCTATCACTACTAGCTTACTTTCTAAAGTATCGTGATTCTATTGTTATAAATTGGATTCATTTGTTTTATGTCCCCCCCTTTTATTTTTTTTTATTTTTTAAGTTTTATGTATAGTGTAATGTGTATTATGCTCTTTCTGAAAACAACCAATAAAAATCTTGAAATTGAAAAAAAAAAAAAAAATACATCTCTTTCTTTAAGCATTTTTGTTCATATGAAAAATTAATTCAGCGGTAATCACGGGCACAGAGATTAATAACATTTCATATCAAGTTTCCCAACATATAGTGCTCATCCAAATTTCGACTCATCGTTGTAGTCTCCTGATATGGTGAAATGTCTTGATATATATATATTTACTCAAAAAAATAAAGGTTAACATAATATTACAGTTAAATGAAAATTTCAGTGACAACGTAACATTTTAAAGTACAAAACAATACTGAAATTCACCAGTTATAGTTATCTCAAGTAACTCTATCTCGTGCCCTATAGTAACTTATAACTTGCACTCCCGCCATGCACAGTCTTGTCATTAATATTGTAATTTCAGACGTTGCAATCATGTAATCAATGATGTTGTAGATCCTATCATGTGTAATTATAATATGTAGGGTAATTAGCAGTGCATAATAAGGGCGTGAGTTATATTTACATCAGGGCACAAGTTATAGTTACTTGAGATTACTATAACTGGGGAATTTCAGTGTTTTTTTTAGTTTAAAATGTTATGTTGACATTGAAATTTTCACCTAACTGTAACGTTACTTTAACCTTCGTTTTTTCAGTGAATTCCTAAGGTTTATTTAAATTTGAAGTAAAATATATTGACAATTCCAAACTATAACGGCACTTTAACCTTTGTTTTTTTCAGTGAATTTGTACGTTTTAAAAAAAAGAAAGTAATATTTTATTACCCTTTGTAAAGCCAATCCCACGCAGCGCATAGCCTTTGGCCTTAAGTGGCATGGTGTTGGCCGCAGGCCATGCATCCAATCCCCATGGACAGGCAAGCCCCCGCAGGGCACAGCCTGCAGGCCAGGCCGTGCTTCCAACCCCCACGGATAGGCAAGCCCCCGCAGCGCATGGCCTGGCCTGTAGCCAGTCCTTGCATCCAACCCCGTGGGCAGCCAAACCCCTGTGGCACATGGCCTTTGGCCTGCATGGTGTGGAGTTGATAGCAGGGCCTGACAGTAGGTGTCCAACCCTCCCTCGCAGGAAAGCAACCATACGTCACACATGGTCTTTGTCCATGTGCAGCATGGGGTTGGGAGCAAGCACTGGCCATACAAGGCCATTCACACAACCCCGTGCGAATGCTCTATAATCAAATGTATATTTTAGCAATTCACACAATGCAATGTTTGCTAACAGTTATTATTATAAACATGTTTAATACATTTTAATTTAAAATAAAATCAAAATGTCTGTGAGTCTTTCTTTTAACATAGTTTTTATGATTGTATTTTGTGGGCTGAAAAATGTTTACAAAAGACTCAGAAATATTTTTTCTTTTTTTTCTTACATGTCTCTAGGTCTTTCTTTTAACATTTTTCAGCCCACAAAACGCAATCATAAAAACAACCATAAGAGTGTCTTGCACTCCAGCTGAAGAGTATAGCGCTCCAGCTAAGAGTCTTTTTGAAAAATATGGTAAGTTCTCCTGGGATCATAGATTTAATGACTGAAGAGACTTACTTTTTAATGTTGCTGTGGGGTGCTTCCCCCCATAACATTAACCCCTGTCCCTTCAAGGGATATCACCAAGTTACAACATATGTAAATAGCCCTAGTAGGGCATTATGGGGTGCTTCTTCAAGGAACAGTGAATTATTAATGAGCAGCTTCTGCTGCTCGTTTATTATTCTATTTTTCTTATTTTTGTAATATTTTTGTGGGTGTCTTAATAACCACCCAGAACACTCACATGTTTAATTTCAGTTGGAAATTAGCTAAAAAGTATTTAGTGCCCAGCAGCCTCTTCCTGTCATTGGAAATACCCAATTTTTGGCAGGTGTACACTCCAATGGGGTTTAAGCCCTTGATACCCCAGTTTTGACGTAAGTTAAAGATGAAGTAGTAGTGTATTCCCTTTCAATAATAGATCATAGTTGCATTGGTTTTAATGTGACATTCCCTTTTATTTGAAGGTAAGTATATTTGATGTGCAATAAAGGTTTCGAAAACAGCCAACACATGTTTTGCCCCCTCAGGCTGATATGCCTGGAGCTTTCTCAAGGCTTTGAGATAAAGAAAGTAAGTCCCTTCACGTCTTCAGCCTGTTAGTAGTTTTGATTCTGCATACATCTATATCCGTGGGTTAAATCCCTCTCCAGTGTTAATGGCGAGGCCACGCCATTAATTTCAGTTGGGGCCTGTGGGGGGAGCCCCAGGACCCCCTGCATCCCCAGCCAACTCCCCAAATAGCATACATCGTGTGCGCCTGCTGGAGCTGGCATGTTTTTTATTAAGTGGGTGCCCCTGTGCCCACCAAAGGCACCCACAGTTCTGTTTTTGTTTGGGGGCCATGGGGTGAGCCCCAAGGCCCCAGTCGCCTCCCCTGCTGGGAGCCTGCCATTTTTCTATTTTAGGTGGGTGTGCCCCAGTGCCCACCCTGGTCACCCCCAATGAAGGGGTTATTGGAGGCCCTGGGACAGAGGCCCAAAGGCCCCTTCGGCCCCAGTCAGCTACTCAGCCAGCACGATACTGAGTGCTGGCAGGAGCGAGCACCTTTTCTTTGCTCCTGCCCATGCAGGAGCAGTATTTATTAACTGCTCCTGCAATTGAAGTTCCCTGCCTGGGAGAGTGCGGGCAGGGTAGTCCCGCATTCACCTGGGCAGGGAACCACTGTGTCCTGGGGGAGAGTTCTCCCGGTACACTGTATAGTATCGAACCCCAGGGGATGGGGTCTCTGGGGCTGATATTGGCTCGGGGAGGGGGCACACAGGCCCCTCCCTTTACAAAATACATTTAGCCATTGGGATAGGGTCCTCGGGCATGAACAGGCTCGGGGAGGGGTGGCTCACATCCCCTTCACTTAAAATGTATATCGGCCCTGGGAGATGGAGCCTGAGGATGCTCGGGAAGGGTGGCTGCACAGCCCCCTTTACTTTTATTATAATTTTGCCCCAGGGGATGAGGTCTTTGTGGCCTTGCTATGGTTTGGAGAGGGGTGCCGCGTGCCCCACTACCCTTTACTTGAAGCTCATCCTCGAGCAATGGGGTCCATGGGGTCTCCTGGAGGCTCAGGGTGGCTGGCGCCCCTCTCCCATAAATAAGCAAATGCACCGGCCTGGCCCACCCTGAGCAATATTTTTTTTTTTATGTGCTGGAGCCCGCACTTTTGAAAAATATTTTGCTTAAGATACCTGAATCCACCGCAATTTAGCATAGAAGATTTTTAAAAATGTGTTTTTGAGTCTGTGCACAATCATGGGATATCTTGTTAACAGCACTGGATGTATATTGTCTATAGACCCTGAAAATGTACATGTGTGTCCTTGTTCTGGATACATTGGAAGCAGTGATTAATAAAAACAAGCTTAAAAAAAAAAAAAAAAAAAAAAGCGTTTTTGGCACCAGGGCAGGTTTCTATGGTACCCCCTACTGTGTCTAGGGGGGCATGGTATCCTTACCCTACCCGGCACAAAAATAAACTGGTAGAAGTAGGTCTGTCAAAGAAGACCGCTGTGTATCCAGCCTTATCAGTGGCGTAGCTAGGCACTCTGCCGCCCGTGGCGGACCCTGCCTTTTGCCGCCGGGCTGAGGGCGGGTGGGGGCGGGGGGGGGTGCTGGCGATGATTTTTGCGACCGCCGCCGCCCCCTCCGCCCCCCCCCTTGCTACGCCAGTGAGCCTTATCACAAGCAAGATGGTGGCACGCACGTTTGGAACGCATGTATATGCTGGACTTTGCGCTCCATTGATGTCAGGAAAGATGTTGTGAGAGGCCGTTGGAATGGTTGCAGCGCACCACAAGTAAGGCTCATATATTTTTGACAACCATGTACAGCCTGTAATTAGAGAACATTTGGCACTTGTTGAGGGGGCTGCCTTTCATATAAATAACTGAAAAGTACATGCGGGCCAAAATTGATGTGGGCAGGATTCCAACGCCAGTCGGTCAATAAAGTTGCACGCCAAATGGTTCAAGTGTGTCAGAGGTCTTCGCCAATTTTGTAAAGAATTTCCACACATCGGTTTCCCTGAATCGTCTTTATTTGTTTAGTTGAGAATCTCCAGCACACAAGGAGGATGACAAAGCAAACATGAACAGCGAGTCTGCCTCTGACAGTTCTCTCAGCATTTAAGCTTAACTGCCCTTTTTTTCCACAACATTCCAGAATCCCCAGATGATTGCATCATAATGCAGGTGATGTTAACTCAGTATGGTGTCCTGTAAGAGACATCCTGCCACAGGTACACCAGACTACTTAACATTCCATCACAACAGTGCTGCTGGCTCCCTCACATCCATGGTGTAATTCAGAGGGAGGGAGCTAGGAGGCGGGGTCAGGTATTAGGAGAGGTGCTCTGGATGCGGATCCTCCAGAGGCTCGTAATGGAGATGATGATCGTGTTGTGCTGACCTCAGAGTGTTGGAGCTCAGTTTCAAGGTCTCCCACAGAGCCATGATCATCCTCCATGCAGTTAGGTTGGTGACAGTGGACACCAGCAGCACCCTACTTGTACCATTGCTCCATCATCTCTGTAGTGGTGATGTATTTGTCTGGTGTTACCTTATCCCTTTGTATACATGTCATTAGAATGCTGTATAGGTAATGTAGAATGTCTTGATTGGAATGTACGACGTGGAGTCTTCCTCGGTTCGGGGTTCGATGGGCTGAGGCAGTTGCTGATCGGACTTCGGGCTGAGGAGGCGCTCCTTGTCGTGGGTGAAGTACTTTGGAATAAACTACTTCTTATTTACCTTACCAAGTCTCATGCGTAATGACTAAGTGAATCATTACATTTGGCGACGATCGGGATTTTGTCGCTTCACCCACCGACCGACCGACCGACCGACCCACGCAGAGCTGTGAACTGTGAGACCTTCTGATTCCTGGACACACCTGAAACTGAATTGGCGTGCCCGGACGGACTTTGACTGTGTCGTCGGCACCTCTCCACCTGATTGCTGTGACTACTTAAGGCATTGCTGTGGTCGCGGAATTACGGTAGGATTAGACTGAGCAAGTGTTTGTGTGCGCACGACTGAGGCCCTTTCCTGTTACCGGAGAAGGATTGGTGGATTGGCCCTGCTGACTGTTGGAGACTGCGCTCTGAGAACTGAGTTCTTTGCGGCCTGAAAACTTTTACACGGTCGGATTCTCCCGGCCGGTTGTGATTCCCTAACCGCCACCATTATTTAAAAAAAAAAATCACGGAACACGAGTCATTACCTGCATTCTTCTGACTCCGACGCGCTGTTGGTTCTCGGCTCCCTCTGTGACGCGCTGCTGGTTCATGGCTTCTGTGACGTCCAGACGCTTGGCATTGCTGAAGGACGCTCTGCTGTTCTAGCGTGCCGTGAGCCTTCCGGAGCGAACGTCGGGGGAACGTGCCGCCATACTGGGATTGGCGTCTTGCTTCTGTGGCCTCATTTGCCAACCACGTTCTTTAACTTGAAGCGCGAGGAGTTTAGAAAGCGTTTTTCTTCAAGTTTGAACCGCTAAGCAAGTAAAGCTTGCACAGGATCACACTCTGAACATTCCTGTGTGCTAAAGAATAGTGTTCAGCATGCGTGTTGAAAATAAAAAAATTTAACTCTTCGGTGACACGCACACCTTAAATTTTTAAAAAGATCTTTTGTGAATAAGTGCACCTCCAGTACGGTATCAAGGAGTGTTTCGGTGATTCACTCACCAATTCAAACAGTTACAGGCTCTGTTAAAGTTGAGTGTTCGGTGATACACTCACCTCTATAATTCTACAGGGAGCAATTTTAATATGGCTTCAGCACGGAAGTCACTCAACCTCCTCCATTCTTGGACAAACCTGGTAAACCAGTTATGTTATGGGCAGAGTGGTTAGGATTATTTCAGAACCACCTAGTGGCTATTAATGCTTCTGAATATTCCCCTCCCGAAAATTTGCTTTATTGTTTGGCAGTTTAGGTCTAGCTGCCCAACGCATTTTTAAGAGTTTAACGCCGATTCCTCCTCCTTCTGGTCAATCAGGAGACGGCCAATGGGACGTCTATTTAGAAGCAATTGCCAGGTTAAAAAACAATTTGAGGAATCTCCTAATATTATGCTCGAAAGGCATAATTTTTATAAGCGTAAACAGAAGGAGGATGAAAAGGTCGAGGAATATGTTTCCGCCCTGAGAGTTTTGGCAATTTCATGTGATTTTGGTCCCCTGCTGGAGAATTACATAAGAGATCAGTTTGTATTTAATAGTTCTTCGTCTAAAATTAAGGAAAGAATCCTCAGTTGCAAAAATCCTCCACTCTCAGAGGTAATAGACCTGGCGTTAAGCATTGAAAGATCTGTAATTTCAACTAAGGCAATGCTGCCGGAATCAATTCCTAAGGTAAACATGGTTTCAGAAGAATATAACGAGGAGGGTTTGTATGCAATTGGTTCTAAAGATAAATCTTTGAAACCAATTCAATCTAAAGTGCAAAATTTCTGCTACAGATGTGGTTCTAAATTTCACATCGGCAATTTTAGAGGCTGCCCAGCTTTGAGTAAGCGCTGTTCTATATGTAAAAAGATCGGCCATTTTCAAAAAGTCTGTAGAAATCAAAAGAAGCCTGTGAAGATAAGCAGTGTCGATATGGATATGTGTTCAGAGTCACTTGACAATCTTTTATTGACTCTTGATTTGGAGGATGAGCCAATTCAAATTAAGGGTCCTTTGTGTGAGTCTACCATCAATGGAATTAATCTGGAAGTCATGGCAGACTCTGGTTCGCCTATTACCATCCTTCGAGACTCTACTTTTTATGAAAAATGGGGCGAAGGTATTAGTTTACTGGAAACAGATGTGAATCCCAAAGCCTTTGGTGAAAAGGATATTGAAATGTTGGGGTTTTTCATGGGCACCTTACAGGTTTTGGAAAGATTGATATGTACAAAAATTTATGTGGCAATTAAGGGAAAAAACATTGTGGGGTGGAAAGACCTGGCAAAAATGGGACTGTATTTAGTACCAGGGGATGAAAATCCCATAAGAGCAAGGGATTTGTCTATTTGCAATGTGGATGAACCAAAAATCGATCGCAAGGATCTGTTATACGAATTTAAAAATGTATTTAATGACAAAGTGGGCTCAGTAAAGGTGTAGAGCATAAGATTAGGTTATTACCTGGAGCGTCTCCTGTTGCACATAGAGTTCGCCCGGTGCCGTTAAGTGTCAGGGGGGAGTTAAAAAAAATGCTAGAAGATTTGTGTTCCCAAGGGATAATACAACCCACAGAGTCATCCCAATGGGTCGCTCCCATCGTCGTAGCTCGTAAGAAGACTGGCGAAATTAGGTTATGTGCGGATCTTAGGGGTTTAAATAAAAACATTAAAGTGGACTGCCACCCCCTTCCGAGAATCCATGAACTTTTGGCGAATTTGGGGGGGGCTAAATGGTTCTCGTTAATCGATTTAAAATCCGCATATCATCAAGTTCCTTTGTCCAAAGAATCCCAAGAGCTGACAACCTTTGTTACTCCGTTTGGGGCTTACAAGTTCCTGAGGCTTCCTTTCGGACTGGCATCGGCAGCCAGCGTGTTTCAAAGACTTATGGATACCTTATTTAAGGATTTGAAAGGGGTTCAGGCTTACTTGGACGATATTTTGATTTTTGCAAAAAGTCTGGAGGAACATAATGTGTTAGTGAAAAAGGTTCTGTCCTTATTAGGGGAACGAGGTATGACAGTCAGAGAGGATAAGTGCAGCTTTGGTGTGAATGAATTAGAGTATTTAGGCCACACAATATCAGAATCGGGAATTAAACCAAAATTTTCAGTGGTCAGGGCTTTAAAAGAAGCAAGGGCACCTTGTGATAAGGATTCTCTGCGGTCATTTTTGGGGCTTGCAGAGTATTATGCAAGATTTGTGGTCAATTACGCTCAAGTGGTGGAACCACTAAGAGCTTTATTAAAAAGGGTCAGAAATTTGTGTGGTCCAGAGAGTTGGATGAAACTTTTTCAAAAGTGAAGGAGCTGATTGTTTCAGCACAAGCCCTTCACGCCTTTCGAGATGACTGTACCTCAGTCATTTCTGTGGATGCAAGCATGAATGGTTTAGGGGCAGTGTTAAGCCAGGAAGTTAATGGTAAGGAGCAAACAGTAGCTTTTGCTTCAAGGTCACTTAGACAGTTTGAGCGGCACTATAGCACTATCGAACGTGAGGCTTTGGCTTGCGTTTGGGCTGCACAAAAATTTAAAATGTATATTTGGGGACGTAAATTTGTAATTTTTCAGATCACAAACCTCTTTCTTTTATTTTCAGCAAGGTGGCTGGTAATAATAATTTGTCACCAAGATTAACTAGACTAGTGTCTAAACTCCAGGAGTACAACTTTGAAATGAAACATATTTCCGGAGGGAGAAATTTTCGGGCAGATTGCCTTTCAAGGATGTTAATGGAAAAAGATGATGAGGATGATTTGATTGAAGAGGATGTCGAATGTGTGGCGGTGGTGGATGCTATTGATGAATGGAGTTTGACAATTTCAGAGAATGAATGGAAAGAGGCTAGCTTGAAAGATACAGTTCTGTCTAAAGCAATGGAATTTTCAACCAAAATCTGGCCAGAGGCAAGAAATTTGACTGGAGAATTGAGAAACTTTGCTCAAGTTGCAGATGAGCTGTCTGTAAAGGACCACATCCTTTTAAGGGGCGATAAATTTGTTCCTCCATCTGAACTAAGAAATACGATAGTGAAAATGGCTCATAAAGGTCATTTGGGGGTTACCAAAACTTGTATGAGAATTAAACTGCACTATTGGTGGCCTGGCATAGATGCACAGGTTAGGGCGGTGGTGAATAATTGTGAGGAGTGCTTGTTGTCTGACAAACACTGGAAAACTTCTTCTGCTCCACTACATCCCACTCAGTTTCCCGCTTCAGCATGGGAAAAAGTAGGATTGGATTTTTCAGGTCCTTATAATATTTTACCAGAAGGAATGAGGTACCTCATCTTAGCAATGGACTATTATTCAAAATGGATGTACTATAAATTTGTCGATGCGCCTGATTCAGACAATACCATTTTATTTAAAAAAAAAGTATTTTTGTTAGAAGGGGCTCCTCATGTTCTAGTAACAGACAATGGGACACATTTTGTATCAGAGAAAATGCATAAGTTTTTAGATTTACAAGACATTAAGCATTTTAAAGTAGCACTCTACTCTCCTTCTTCTAATGGGCTGGTGGAACGCGGTAACAAGATTATGAAGGAAGGGATCGAGACTGCTATTGCTTCAGGTCTTGATGTGGGAAAATTTCTCGAGGAAAAGGTGTGGAATTATAATACATCTCCTCATTGTACCACTGAAGTCACACCTTTCGAGCTATTAAGAGGTAGAAAAGCACACTCTACTTTATTTCCCTCTTGGTTAGACAAGAAAAGTATAAATGTTATAAAAGAAGGGTCTGACAGAGAAATGTTGGTAAACAAAGTTAAAGAGAAACAAGATCACATGAAGAAAAATTATGATAAAAAGAATTATTTAAGGAATTTGGAAATTTTAGTTGGTGACTGGGTAATGATTAAAAACCTTATAAGGTTTCAAAAGGGAGTTCTGTATTTTCAAATCCAGTTCAAGTTAGCAAAACCAGCAAAGGAGCTGCTTTTTGAATGAGAAAGGTTGGTGGAACAAAAGGCAATTGGTAAAAATGTCTCAAGAGCAAGCCAAGCTAGTTAGTTGTAGGAAAGACAATTTGGGTTCTGAAAGCTGCGGGTGGACACATTGGTTACAATCAGATGTGAAAACTGTACCTGTTTCCAGAAATGAAAATGTTGGTTCTGCCAGTGGTTCTCTCACTGCTTCATTTAGTCGTTGCGGCAGGTTGAGGAGAGCTCCTGCTAGATATAATGAGTTTATTGCATATTAAATTGTTTTTATGATAAAGGGGGAGGTGATGTAGTGGTGATGTATTTGTCTGGTGTTACCTTATCCCTTTGTATACATGTCATTAGAATGCTGTATAGGTAATGTAGAATGTCTTGATTGGAATGTACGACGTGGAGTCTTCCTCGGTTCGGGGTTCGATGGGCTGAGGCAGTTGCTGATCGGACTTCGGGCTGAGGAGGCGCTCCTTGTCGTGGGTGAAGTACTTTGGAATAAACTACTTCTTATTTACCTTATCAAGTCTCATGCGTAATGACTAAGTGAATCATTACAATCTCCCTGACTTCATTCGTCTCTTTTCATTGGAGCACAGTCATTCCCAGTTAAGGGTGATCTAGTCAAAATAGGGAGGCAGAGACCTGTGCACTGAGCAACAGGCACAACAGTCTCTCTCCTCCTGGACACAAGTCACCAGGGAGAATTGCATTTATTTCTGTTTGATTTCCCAATCCCAGCAATGACTGGTCTTCTCCTAATCCAGGCACTTCCCTTATCTCGCAATTGTTATAAATATAATCCGCACTCAATTAGCCATTCATATATTTCAAGGTGTAACTTTTCGTATGGCCTGTGATCTCATGGGTCTGTGTTAATGCTTTATTTATGTTAAAGAACTCCTTTTCTTGGCGTGGGGTGACACATTTCACAATGCCTTTTACTGAGTTTCCTTTATCTCCCAACAACTCTTCCCTCGTATCTGGTAGTCTATGATAGCCAGGCCAGTCACAAAGTGGGGCAGGTGAAACATTTTGGCCAGGCTTCTCACGGAATTACACTTTACTCTGTGTCACTTTGCTTTTAGTAGTGCTTGCTTGTGCAATGTTTGAGAATGGAAGTACGAGGTACCAGCTAATAGTCACTCAAGTTAATGCTATTGTTATTAACACTGTGATGTAAGACTAGGACTGAGTATGAGATCAGTGACGAAAGCAGACTCAAATCCATTCCAACTTCACACACGCCAGCTCGTCGCAGCAACTGTCTGATGACAGCACCATCATTCCAAACTGGAATGTGGAGTGCACACCATGGCAGTACGGCGCGAGCACCTATAAACACAACACACATCTTCCATCTTTATAAAAACAAAAAAATATATACAAATACTAAATAGGACTACATAGTAAAAATAAACTATAAAATCTTTAGGCAGACATTCAAAAGATGGGAGGCATCTGAACTGTGTCTCAGCAGAAGGTGCATTAACCCACATGACTACAGTTGCCAGACTGAAGTTGGCACAGGGTAGTAGAAGGAAGTATGGGCACCAGCTGCTGTGACAGGAAGCTTTTGTGGGCACAGTGCCAGGTGCTGTCCATACACAGTGCCATGCAGATCCACTTGTCAGTCTATTACATGTTCAGCAAACAAATATCTTGGGTAAGAGGCACACACAGCGCTCTGTGAGGTGGACTGTGAGGGGTCAGCACACAGCAGCCCTTGGTAAGTCGCAGTGGAATATTGGAACCCACGTGTGTCCCTACTGTGGTGTATATGTCCCTCCCTACCTAAACTGTGATCGATAGAAATCATGAGGTAGAGGAGCACAGTGACTGGGTGCTCTCTTCTGCTGCCTTTGTACAGAGTGTTAAAGTAACTGCATGACTATTAAAGTAACAGTGTGACATGATGTTATAGTCAAATCATCACCCTGACGCCAGTACTCCCTGACAGACTCACAGGCAACATCAATGCTTGGGCCATGGCTGCCCTTCGTCTTCTGGAATAGAAAGGAAAACCAGGAGCATTTTACTCAGAGACTGCCCTCAGGACCATCTTGTAAAAGTCCCTGCCCCCACTAATAAGTGCCCTGCCACCTATCATCAACCGAGCAAACACAAGGAGATGATGGACGGAGTGCTGAAACTTTTCAGACACTCACCCCCAGTCACAGATCTGGGTTGAATCCATCATCATTCTTTAGCTCACTTCGCCACCTCAGTTCAGACCCAGCTATATGCAAATCAGTCTTGACCCTGTGCCTCATGGGAACAGTCCAGCCCGAACTGCCAAGCCAGGTCTTCCCTGAACCGGAAACAAGCATCCTGGGACCGGTTTCTGGGTAACACCCTTCATCAGCCAGGCTAGCTTGAATCCAGTGGCAAAGTGAGCAAGGGACCCACGTCTGGGCATACCCTGCCAACATAGGGCGAACAAAGCAAACACAAGGAGATGATGGATGGAGTGCTGAACCTTTCAGACACTCACCCCCAGTCACAGAGCTGGGTTGAATCCATCATCATTCTTTAGCTCACTTCGCCACATAAGTTCAGACCCAGCTATATGCAAATAAGTCTTGACCCTGTGCCTCATGGGAACAGTCCAGCCCGAACTGCCAAGCCAGATCTTCCCTGAACCGGAAACAAGCATCTTGGGACCGGTTTCTGGGTAACACCCTTCATCAGCCAGGCTAGCTTGAATCCAGTGGCAAAGTGAGCAAGGGACCCACATCTGGGCATACCCTGCCAACTTAGGGCGAACAAAGCAAACAAAAGGAGATGATGGACGGAGTGCTGAAACTTTTCAGACACTCACCCCCAGTCACAGATCTGAGTTGAATCCATCATCATTCTTTAGCTCACTTTGCCACCTCAGTTCAGACCCAGCTATATGCAAATCAGTCTTGACCCTCTGCCTCATAGGAACAGTCCAGCCCGAACTGCCAAACCAGGTCTTCCCTGAACCGGAAACAAGCATCCTGGGACCGGTTTCGAGGTACAGCCTTCATCAGCCAGGCTAACTTGAATCCAATGGCAAAGTGAGCAAGGGACCCACGTCTGGGCATACCCTGCCAACTTAGGGCGAATCAGTCTTGACCCTGTGCCTCATGGGAACAGTCCAGCCCGAACTGCCAAGCCAAGTCTTCCTGGCTTGCATAGGCATGGTGAGCAAACAAATGATGGATTTAGGCCCAGATCTCTGTACTGGGGTGAATGTATGACATTGTTCTGCATTCTGTCCATCAATTGTTCTTTTTGCATTGGTCACCCCGAGTGGGACGGGTATGCCCAGACGTGGGTCCCGTGCTCTCCATGCCACTGGAGTCAAGCTATCCTGGCTGATGAGGGGTGAAACCCCGAAACCGGTCCTAGGATGCTTGTTTCCAGTCCAGGGAGGACCTGGCCTGGCAGTTCGTTCTGGACTGTTCCCATTGGGCGCAGGGTCAAGACTGATTTGCATATGGCTGGGTCCAAACTGGAAAGGCATGGTGAGCAAAAAAACGATGGATTTAGGCCCAGATCTCTGTACTGGGGGAATGTATGACATTGTTCTGCATTCTGTCCATCAATTGTTCTTTTTGCACCTACCATCAACCACCAAAACAATGCAACTGCTGCCCAGAACCTTATTTTCTTTTCTTTTTTTCAAAATATTTTTTATTGATAGCAAAGGAGACATTCAACAAACATAAATAAATTACAGTGTGGCCTTTCTAATACATGACTGATATATCACAAGCTGAAAGTAACATATTTAACCAGAATAGCAGGTAGGAAAATGAATAGTATGGAATTTAAGGAAAATCAGTCTGTGCTGTCACAGCCATTTGCCATTCTGTGCCAGATAGAATTACATTTTTTCAGTGAGCCTACGCCTCTAATTTTAGCCAATGCTTTCTCTCTTTCATAAATTTCCATTATGGTAGCCCACCATTCTACAGCACTACAGGGTCTCGGAGAGATCCAAACCCTTGATATGGCGAGTCGTGCAGCAACTAAAATGATAGCTGAAAGGGATCGCCGTGCAGGGTCAGGTTGTATCTTATGCCCAACATAATCTCCTGTGGAGTAAAAGAAAAATCCAACCCAAGACGGACTTTAGAATTATGTCTAACTTCCTGCCAAAATGTTGACAACAAAGGGCAAGTACCAAACATATGCACAATATGTGCTGCGTATATACCACATTTTGGGCAGTTAACCCTGTTGTTCCCCTGTCTTCCCACTTGCTGTCCCCAGCTGGCAATTTTTTCAGGGGTATAGTATAACATGCATATTGTCAGATACTGCTGTAATTTTAGGTTAATTTAACAGACAGCTCCCTCCATTGTAGAAAGTGCCTGAATAACCGTTGTGGGGGTAATATCTACCCCTAACACATTGCTCCATTTTGAGGCAAACTGAAGACATGGGTCGTCTCTGCTCTGACAAAGATTCTGATATGCCGTACAAATTGCATGTTTCCGAGGTCTATCATAGAGACAAGTCATTATGTCAAATGTCTCTACCTTTTTTACCCCCTGTTTTCTTAGAAAGAAGTCTCTAAATTGCAAATATTTATTGATGTGGTAGTGAAAAAGAAATTTGTAAATTTGGTATGTTCGAAAGCCATGACAATAATAAAGATGTCCCAGTCGATCAATCCCATGCTTAGCCCAGCTCCTTGAGACGCTAACATGAAAAATCTCCGGGAGGAGCGGGTTATCCCAAAGGGGAAATCCGTCATGAAATGTTGGTAAAGAGTATTTGGCCAAAATTTCATGCCAAATAGTAACCAAGTCCCTAAGAGTCTTGAAGCGAACCCTCTTTTAGTAATTCGGATCATTAATCCTATAAAGAAACCGTCGACTATCATGGCCTAGAACAAAGTGATGACTAAAATCTTGGCCCTCAATTGAAAGTAGACTATGCAATCGGCCCATGAACGTAGCCCAGTAATATAATTTAAAGTCAGGAAGGTAGAGACCGCCTTGATTGTATTCGAACTTTATACATTTTATTGCATGCTGTGCTCGTTTGTACCCTATATAAAGCTACTTATCGCGCCCTCCAATTTAAAAAAAAAAAAGAATTAGTGATTTGTAAAGGAATGGAACGAAATAGGTACAGGAACTTTGGTAAAATCGTCTATTATACTGATCGGTAATTTATGCCAGCTTCTCAGATTTTTATTGACATTTTGAAGCAGCAGATCATAATTCAGACTAAGTATACGTTCAATCTGAGAAGATATGCGGATCCCTAAGTAGGTGACAGCAGAGCATTCCCCCAAAATAGGCCTATCCGGTATAAAATTAAGGAGCACTTGTGTCTTGTTGGGGTTTAGCTTGTATCCGGAAAAAGAGCCGAATACACCTGCTTCTTGTATGATTGCTTCAACAGAAGCGGCAGGATCAGATGTAAAAATAGCAATGTCATCTGCATAAGCAGTGACCTTTAAATCAGAAGGCCCAGATCGCAATGGTAGTATATTTGTATTATTGAGTAGTGCACATAAAAAAGGTTTAATATATATTGCAAATAATAGTAGCGAGAGAGGGCAGCCCCGGCGAGTACCTCTATACATCCGGAATAATGTAGACTGGGAGCATGCATAAAGTAGCTTAGCCTGTGGCGTATGATATAAGGCACGTATCCATGTGCAAAATCGTCCATCCATACCAAATGATGAAAGAGTTTGCCATAAGCACCCTCAGACCACTCGATCCAAGGCCTTTTCGGCATTTAGGAGTATCATGCCCAGATTAGTAGGAGATTGTTTTGCAAAATCAAAAGCCATGATGGCAGTGTTAATATGTGCTGAAGTGTCTCTGCTTGAAATAAAGCCATGTTGTTGTCTAGAAACTAGTCCTGGCATCAGAGGAGCTAATCGGTTCGCCAGAACTTTCGCGTAGATTTTAGTATCTGCATTAATGAGGGATATCGGACGATACAAGCTACAGTCTTCAGGTGGCTTGCCCATTTTAAAAAAAAATTCAATATTTGTTATGTCCCACGATGGTGGTGCTATGCCAGTGTCACCTATTCCCTGTATAACCTCCACCAAAAGTGGGACTGTAATACTCTTAAACAACTTATAAAATTCAATTGGTATTGAGTCATCCCCCACTGCCTTGCCAGAAGGTAAAGAAGTCATGGCGAGTAAGATTTCATCTGGTAGAATATCTAGGCATAGCAGAGCAGACTCCTCTTCATGTAGACACAGTAGCTCAGCCTTCTTTAAGTATATAGAGAGATTTTCCGCGTCTATAAGATCTGGCTGAGCATAGAGATTTTTATCAAACTGAATAAATTGTTCGAGTATCAAATGTGAATCTGTATGGTGTGTGTTATCTGCCCCTCTAATAGCCTTAATTTGGATTTTAGCTTTATTATCAGCCAAGTAGTATGCTAGCACCCGCCCCACCTGTTCCCCATATTCATACTGGAGGGAGCGGTGCTTATTATAACAAGCAGCTACTTTTCCCCTTAGCTTCTCCCCTAGAGATAATCGTGCTTCTATTAGAGAGATATAGCTGTGTCTGATTTAAGTCATTTTGCCTAATAGCTACGGCATGACGATATTCTAAATTAGCTAATGCTGAACAGGCGGCCCTAATAGTATCTTCCCTAGTTTTATTTTGTTGTAGAACAAATTGTTGGGTGATGCCCCTTACAAACGCCTTCATTGAATCCCAAATGACACTCGGAGAAGCTGTATTACGATTAAATTGTATGAACTCTGCTAATAATTTCTGCATATGTAAGAAAAACTCATTACTTGTCAATAAATGACGTGGAAATGAAAAAGGGCTTCTAGGTTCAGTTACCGACTGTGATTGAAAAGAAAGCAATATGGGATTGTGTTCGGATGATATCTTTGGGCAGACTTCCATTGTAGCAGTCTGGACCCGGGCCGGGAAGGCGAAGCCGGACCAATGGGGGCCCGGGTAGAACGCCATCCGGAGGCGGGAGCCCGCCCCTGGCCTACATTAGCATGCCGGCTAGGACGGCGGGGGTCCAGGATTGGATTGGTCCCCGTAAACAAAGCAAGCCCCCCCCCCAATCAGGGGGTGAGGGAGGAAACGCAAGGGGGAGGATAAGAAGGGGCCAACGGCCCGAAGTAGACACATTCCCCCCCTCGCAGGAAGAAAGAAAGGAATGCCGACCGGAGAAGAACACGACTTCCAGAAGCGGACGATATCCCGGAGCGGACCCTCCACCTCGTCTTGTGGTGGCTCGAGGATCAGCGGTGTCCAGCAGGATGAAGAACGGCATCGGCGAGGGCGGCTTGAGCGGCAGGCTCGAGCCAAGACGTGGTGTTTCGCGCCTTTTTTCGAAAGGCAAACCAGCAACCAACAGTGAAGCATCGGGTCGGACCTTTCTTCCCCCGGTCATTGCAATGACCGGCTTGTTGTGCAGCTGGAGCAGCGCGAGCAGAGCCTCCACCCCTGCCCGCAGCAAAGAACAGAACACAGAGCGGCGAAAGACAGAAAAGGCGCCAGAGGGCGCGGGAGGTATGGGCACATGCAGCCAATACGGCGGTGCTCAGGGTAAACAGGAGCCACGGCCGGTGGGTTACGAGGACCAGCCTCACATCGCAAGGAAGGGTCGGCGCGGGCGGCGGGGCCCCTGGCGGAGGAGCGGGTAAGCGAGGCGAGTTTCGGGGCGGGATGCAGAAGCGTAAGGAGATGTACAGCCATTGATAGGCTAGCGAATTCAAAGCACATAGGCTATGCCCTAGTGGCAGATTAGTTAGGCGTGTCCAGGAAATTCGTTGCGGGGCGCATATCTCAAAGGTTTCCCAACCTCGGGGCGCAAAGAGGCAGCCGGCTTACGAGCGTGCGGGTGGGCAGGCCGCTCTCGCAACAGCGCGCGTTGTTTTAGTAACATTGCGAGCATGGGCACTTAAAACCTGTCTCAAAAAGAGCAGGAAAGAGGCACCACCATTCCACTCCCACTGAACTGGGAGAGGATGTGGTCTTACGGTTAGGCTGTCGAGCTGGAAAACCAAAGTGGGGAGCCTGGGGTTCGAATCCATATCCGGGGAAGGATCCTGGGCAAATCACTTAATCTCCCCGTGGAAGAAAATGAATGTGCCCCGATGTAAACGTAACGGGGACTCGGGTACAACGCCCCAATACCTTCGGGTCGAGTTCGCTATATAATTATACAAAAATGAAAGATGCAACTTGTCTTTAACCGAAAATAAAAACGAGACGCGCATGCCTTTAGCTGGACACACCAGTGCGGGAAGCCGTATCGGCAGGTGGGTGCAGCGGAGTTCCCACTGATGGTGGCCCTTGCCGGCAGAAGAGAAAGCAGCCACGAGATAAACGGGGTGCAGCCGAGGGCATAACCATGGTGGTAACTGAAAGCCAGGAGTTTTATGGTTATGATGGTTATGATGCCATTTGATAGAGCAGAATTTCTGACTGCTGTGACATTTAGGCCGGAAATGTGTCTAACGGGGTTGACATTTGGGTGTGGCAGAGTGCACTTCTTTAGTAGTATGTGGTGAGAGTCATGGCCTCGGGCGAGCACCGGAGAAGGATGACGTTTTAAGAACAATGTAAGGCAACAGTCCACGTGGATGCAAACCAGCATGTTGCATCGGGGTCAGGAACGGAATTGTGGATCTGTAAATATGTTCCCACAAAGAAAAGTGAAAAACATATACCTTAATGAGAGGCACGAACAAATCACCACAGTGCTGTGAGACCCATGCTTCCTAGGCATCCGTAGGCTTGCGCACCCGATTTCCGCTCGCCCAGCTGGGCTGGTGTAGTAACTACCAAATCAGCGGCAGGGACGATCACGGGTTAAACCCACCGCCGGCTTCAAAATAGTCCAGTCCAGGCGCTGCGTTAAGCGGCCGTAAACAAAAGGCAAAGGGCACGGTTACACAGCAGGCACTCAACGGATATATAGCGCGGTGTCCTCATTCATGCGCGCCATGCTAAGTAGACTGCCCGGCTCCACCGAATCCAGGGCCTAGGGAGAGTCCCACACAATGACCGGCATTACCCGAAGGTATGCAGGTTTGCCCGTCGCCCGATAAAACATGAGTACTCAAGCTGAGTGCGAGGAAACAAGTGTGACTAAGGCACCGTGAAGTCCCCCGGGCCAGACAAGGCACGTGCACACTGTCCTCCTCGTAGGGGCTACCCTCGGCCGATATGACATCATTCAAGGAGGTTTGATACAGTTTTGTTGGCTGGTGCGGTAAAAGGCGAAGCGCTCCCAAAGTGGACTTGGGTGCTCACTGTACACACAGCCAAGGTTGGATGTATATCGCTAAGTGTTGGATGTATTAGTTCCTTCCAGTATACAGGTACGCGTCGCAACCCCTGGCACAGGTAAAAAATGGAACTTGGCAGTTGGTGTTTTTATACAAGCACCCGAAGCGAAGTCCAGCACTAAAAATGTACAAGCCCAGCTAAACTAGCTCCTGACATAAAGATATAGCACTTGGACTCGACGTGTACACGCCAAAATCAAGTAGCCTCTTACTGTTTAAAAATGTACTCAAGGGGCTTGAAAAAGTACAGGCATGTTACACATACCCTTTTCGTGCTTACTTTGATGTACAGATAAGGCTAACATGGCTTCTTTGTGCTGGAACCGCCCGGGCCTAACACGTCTAAACTGCTCCTTGTCCAGGCTGGCATTGTCCACCCCATCCTTTGCCCAGCACTGCAGTGTTCGGGCCTTGGGTAGCACGGACATCAAGAACCCAGGCCAGTTTCTCTCGGGGTCGCATGTGCCATCCATATAACAAATAGAAAAATAAAGGGCATGGGGAAGTAATCTGAGGATCTGCATCGATAATTGCAGTAAAAAGCGGTTGAATAGTTGGACATTTCTGGTTCTGTGGCACGGCCGAGGAGACAAAGCCCAGGTCTGTAACTTTAAATGTATGTATGTTTTCTGTGGCACTATAGCAGCGCTCGTTGCGGCCATGCAGGTAGCCAATGTGCAGAGTAGCAGTGCTCTGGGCAGCTGTAGGTAGCCAGTGGGCAAAGTAGCAGTGCTCTTTGTGTACATGCTAATAGCCAATATGCACAGTAGAAGTGCTCTGGGTAGCCAGGTATCTCTAACCAATGTGCACTGTAACAGTGCCCTGTGTGGCTACCTAGGTATCCAATCCACAGTCCTAGAGTTCTAGGGCTGCTGCCCCTGGGCCGGCTAGCACAATGGCTCAGCGAGTTAATGGGCACTGGTGATGCCAGTGGTGACCTGGAGGTCACGAGTTGGATTCCTCCCAGGGCTGACTTGGCCTTTCTAAGCTAGTGAATATGTTACCGCCGAGCTGGGGAGAAAATAGCTAACCCTTGTACGGTTGATAGCAGGACTACACCTACGCGTTTCACAGAGCCAAGCAGGTGTCACCTCTGTCACAGGAGTCGCCTGCCACGTGTAGCTCAACGCTCACTGCTCTTGGCCCATCCAGTTCACCTTTGGCTCCTAATCGCGTCCAGCACTTCCTCTTCCGGGTCTTGATTTAACACTCACGAAACTAGTGCAACGACATTCCTAACAGCATGCTACAGACGAGACAAGTGCTATGGTCGGTAAATATTTAAACAATACTAATTACGGTGTAACTCTGATAACAGATGTCACGAGAAGGAGTAATTCGCCTAAACAGAGGTCAGCACAGAGCACACAGTGACAGGAATGATGGCCACAACCTTCATGGGGCATTATTTTACAATGTTTTCGGGGCAAGGGCAGAATCTTCTTTTGGGCAAAACACCCGGCCCAGGCAGTGCCTTACCGAGCTGGGTCTGCGTAACAAGCCGGCAACCCTTATGTTCCCCTGGCAGCTCATTTTGAGCGACCAGTAGGTGGTGAATTATCGTTAATTCTGCTTTTCAAACATTAGTCGGAAGGTTTACTGAGTGCATGGGTACAATGTAGTTGCTGACAAATGCCCACAAAAATTAGACTTTGATCACAAGGTGGGCGTGTGGCACGGTACTTGGTGGACTTTGCCAGCATGACAATCAGTGCATTGATGAAGGACATTTCAACCACTATGAGTGACACCTTTTTTAGGGGCAAAAGCAAACAGCAAGACAAGGGAAACATATGATTATCGGTAATAACACCCATTATGACCTTTTGGAGTTCATTAAAACTCTATCTTGCTCCCTCTCAGTATCGGCAGACTTCACTGCAAGTGACAGCATTCTGCCCCCCTTTTCACAAGGAGCATATCAGCACACAAAGTAGGTTGGTGACTCTAGCTTTCAAAATAAAATATAAAATCTCAGGTACCCTTTCCTGGCAGCATCGTTTAGTAACATGTTTTGATGCGTGCTGGTATTTCCCTGAAATGGGTATCAGTGGGAATTCAGTGCAGCCGATGGCAAGTAGATGATGGGAAACACAGTTAAACAAGCATTGGAAAAGCCAGTAGGTCCAAAAATGGGTGGTCAGTCTTTCATCCTGTCAACGCTTGACCTGTTTGGCATGGAGTTTGTAAAACCTTAGCGGGTGACAGACAGCAGCAAAAAAGCAAATGTTTTTGGTCTCAGAAGGCACACCCTACCACAGTAGTCCCTGGCACCGATCTGCAATATTCGCATCAAAGCAGAGAGCATGAGACATAGCGGCATTTTGCCAAACGTTGAAACAGGGTACACAATCTTATACTGGAACCACCGGCAGCAGGTAGTCAGAGCTTGCAACGCTACTTAGAGCGCTCACCCTAAGAAGAAAGGTTGTCCATTAACTAACCAGAAATACAAATAGGAACGGCATTAACAAAAGGACAAACGATTTACCTTAACTACAGACAGTGCTCGCACCCTAATCCGTAATATGGCACTGCAACTGACAGCCAAAGGGATGGTGCAGCAGGGGGGGGGGACCACATGTCCCAAGGATAAAATACACACAAAAGCTGTGCCCCTGACCACGAACAATGTATACTGGGCACCGTGCTATAGGAATTCCACACCCCGGAGATAAACAAATTCAGCCTAGACAGACCAGTCCCGCAGCGGTGGCGCAAGGGCGCGGGCTGGAGCATGCGCATGGCAAAAACAAAAGGAATTTCCTAGTCTTTCCTTATACCAACGCCGCAAACGGAGGAGCTGGGGTAGGAACCATGGGCCACCGCGGTACGTATGAGGCCTAGAGCAGAGGGGTTCCTCGCGAGGAAGAAGGCGAAGGGAGAGCGGGGGGAGCTCCCTCCGATCGAAAAACCGTAGGTAGCATGGCGGAACAAGCAAAAGGAAGCTAGTAGAAAGAGAAAAGTACTAGAAGGTAGATGGAAGGCTCTCACAGTGTCCTTGGGATGCCTCACGGCAGGGGCACTGAGGGAGCCAAGGGGCGGCGTGCCGCCATAAAAAGAATAAATGTGATGCTCCCGCAGGACCCTTGGGATGCCTCACGGCAGGGGTACCGAGGGAGAAGATGGCAAGGACTCAGCCTCAGGAAAGGGAGAGTAGATGCTCAAGTAAGGTCCTTGGGATGCCTTGGACGCCAGGGACCCCTGGGAGAAGGGAGGGCCCACAAAGGGTTACAGGGCGAGCGGGACTGCACTTGCAGCCCGGGCAGGTCCAGACGGACACCCTCCAAATCGGTAGCAAGCTGAAGCCTAGACCCGTGAATCGGAAGCCCAGAAAAAGGGGCCCCTCCCTCCCAGGAAATTGAGGAGGCTGGGTCCATAATGCAAGAGAAAGAATTGCAAGGAGCAATAGATGAAAAGATACAACATGGACATTAAATGAGGTGATGACCATGAACGTTTGATATGGATAACATTTTATGTAAAAAACTTTATGTGATGAATAAACTGCGACCTTTTCAGGCACCAAAGAAAGTTGTCAGTGGTGATTTTAAGGTAAAAACGCGCAGTTGGTGGTAACAGTGAAGGGAGCGGGACGACTTGCCGCCTGGAGGGGGTTTGAATTATAGCATCCCCAACCCAGGCCATGTCGATCGTAGTGTACTGTTTATGAGGGGTAAAGTAAAATGTATATCCCGGCTCATTTGGGTGTAAAGTTCTCCTTGTCTTTTAGGCTATATAGCCCAGCTAGCTCAAGAATAGATGCCCGTACTTTCAGCATTCTTGAAGTCGTTCGTCGACTAGTAGAGTCATTAGAGTAGTTCATGATGCAATTAAAATACCCTATAATTACTAGAGCCCCTTGCCAATCCAATAATTCCAAAATTAAAGAATCAAATACGTCGGGATCATCAGCATTAGGCCCACAAATAGTGATACATACATATTTCAGGCCCAAAATTTCAAGCTGGGCAACTACCCATCTGCCCTTGTGATCCGCTAAAACCCTTTGTGTTTTATATAAGGATTTGCTAGCTAATATAGCAGTTCCTCTAATAGAGATCCTTTGGGATGTACAAACGATTGTTTAAGTAACCCCCGATCCTTGTGAGCCAAGTGAGTTTCAGTTAAAAATACCATATGGGGTTTATACATATTTAGTTCCTCGCGAACAAGTTGGCGCTTACGGCCTGCGTTTAAGCCCGCACATTCCAACACAGACATCTAATTGGCCCCATACTAAGTCAAAGTTTTAGCAAACATAAATGATTTTCCTAAAACACACGTAGCTTTCACTATATAATCTTTACTAGTCCTATCAAAATCAACTATAATAGCTCCTACACTCTGACTTTCAGCTACGAAAGTTTTGCCACCAACAATAACATCCCCTTTGCTTTTTTCCACCGGTGATCCCCACCCAACACCCCCCTGAATCTACCCTGTGCCCATAGGAAGGAATCACCCCCCTCTGTGCTGTCGCTGGATGGACAGCCACTGAGAGACGGCCCACCCGGAGCGCCCCCGACTCAATGGATAAGTACTATGCCGTACAATAATTATGCAAATGCAGAGAAAAAAAATGCAAGACAAGCAAACAGAGGGCAAGAAAAGCAGTTTTAAGGAGATATTTTCCAATATCACTTTGCATGTTCTTACTTTTTATTCAGTACTTGGAATTTTCATAAGAAAAAACATAAGCGCCCCAGAATCCAAGATTCTGTTGGTAAAGTATTCTGGACTGCCTGACGGACACTGAATCACTGCAATACCATTAAAAAAATTAAAAAATGTTCTCCTTTTTATGCATTTATATAGCGCTTGCTACCCTTTGTCAAGGGTAGTAAGCGCTATATAAATCCAATTACACACAATAAGGGCCACTGGAATTATGCGACAGGGGAGGGCAAATTTTGAAGCAGGGATGAGTAAATTATGCAACAAAAAAAGGGAAATTATGCGGTGTATTGTGGCAAATTTTGTGACACTATTACTTAATTATTTTGACATTTTTACACTTATTAACACTATCTGAGCATTAGTTATATCTCATTAGTACTAGTATAACACAAAAATAAAGCAATAAGCAACAGATAGGTGACCAGTCAAGCTTTGCAAAGGATCTTCCACTGCCCAGTAACACGTGTTGCTGCATATTTAGTAACTTTTTGAACTGTTTGCGCTAGAAACATTTTTGTTGTTGTTAAAATCTGCAGATTATGCAACAGACGATGGATTATGTGGCAAATGCAGTAAATCTATAGTTAGGTGAAAAACGCCACAGCCAGACAATCACATAATTCCAGTAGCCCTGCATACAATATAATTTGTCATTTGTACCTTCTTTGCTTGTCAGGTTGGGAACAGGGAAGAGATCGCCATTCAAATGCAAAGGATGCCTCTGTCATACTAGCGTTAATGGGCAATCATTGTCTCTCCTTTAAATCAATGAGGAATGCTAAAGCACACAGCTGTGCACAGTGAAAGCCCCCACCATGGGTTCTGTGATCTAGCATTTTATGAATTACTGGTGGCCTCCACCCTTCCTTTGAAGACACTTTCCAGCAGCAGGAGAAGCTGAACATGTCTCTCTTTAAAAAAAGAAAATGTTTTCTTCAATGCCGGCTTCCAAAGCAGTGCCCTGCCCAGGCAAGGACCTGAGACAAGCACCCACGAAGCTGAACCCGGGCTACGGCACACAGCGGAGGGGGCTGAAGCCCTTTTAGCCCAATGGACGCCTGCCTGAGAGGCCACTTTCCTCATATCAGCTGAGTGCCACAATATGTCTGTCAGTTCAGACATCTTGTGACCCAAAGCACTGTAGACTCTCATTCCATAGTGGGGGTCTCTTTAACTCTTGGTACCATCATCTCCTGGTAAATGATGCCCATGGTGCAGATACACGACACTCCAGGTCTCCGCCTCAAATCCTTCACTCATCAGGTCGCCTTTTGCAGATTGTTTCAGCCCAATTGTTTTGTGACTATGTATCCTTCGTATTCCTGCAGAAATTCAGCATGGATATTTCAGACTTTCAAGGAATTTGATTGCTTAGTTATGTTTGCACAATGGAGTTCAGAGCTGCTGCATCCTTTCTCGCCACCAACTTGGCCACATCAAACATAAAAAAAATTGGCAAAGCCAATAGGTCTCGCCTATGCAAGAGCTGTTGACTTTGTCAATATGTTTCAGCCATGCTGTACACCAGTGTATCTGCTGTTCAGCAAAGTGGAGTAGAGTGGAGTGTTATGGGGTGGCTTGTTGTGGCGTAGAGTTGAGTTGAGTGGAGTGGAGTGAGGTACAGTGTCATGGAATGGCGTGGAGTGGTGTAGAGTGTTGTGAAGTGTCGTGGATGGTATAGAGTGTCGGGGAGTGGAAGGGCGTAGAGTGGAGTAGAGTTGAGTGGCATAGGATGGAGTAAAGTCTCGTAGAGTGGCGTGGCAAATAATGTTTTGCATAGAGTGGAGTAGAGTGTTGAAGAGTAAAGTGGTGTAGAGTTGAGTAGATTGGCATAGAGTGGAGTACAGTGTTGTAGAGTTGAGTGGCACAGAGTAGAGTGGAGTGGCATAGAATGTCATAGAGGAGAGTGGCATGGAGTGGAATGGCATAGAGTGGAGTAATAGAGTAAAATGGAGTAGTGTGACATAGAACAGAGTGGAGTACAGTGGCATGAAGTGGCCTACAGGGAGTTGCGTAAAGCGTCGTAGAGTTGAGTAGTGTTATAGAGTGGTATAGAGGGGAGTAGAGTTTAATAGAGTGGAGTATCGTAGAATGGAGTGTTGTAGAGTAGAGTGGCCTAGAGTGAAGTGATGTAAAGTACAGTGGTGCAGAGTAGATTGGCATAGAGTGCATTGGTTTTGAGTAGAATGATGTAGAGTGCATTGGCATAGAGTGCAGTGACGTAGAGCAGAGTGGCGTAGAGTAGAGTGATGCCAAAATAAGTGGCATATGGTGGAGTGGTGTAGGATAGAGTGGCGTGCTGCAGGGTAGAGTGCAGAGGTGTGGAGTAGAGTGGTGTAGAGTGCAGTGGTGCAGAATAGATTAGAGTGGTGAGGAGTGATGCAGAGTGTAGTGGTGTAGAGTATAGTGGCTTAGAGTGCATTGGTGTAGAGTAGCATAGAGTTTAGTGGTGCAGAGTAGAGTGCAGTGGAATTGAGTGCAGTGGCAAAGAGTAAGTGCAGAGTAGAGTGGTGTATTGTGGAGTGGTGCAGAATAGAGTTGCAGAGAGCAGTGGCATATAGTGCAGTGGTGCAGAGTAGAATAGAGTGGCGTAGAGTGCAGTGATGTAGAGTGCAATGTGGTATAGTGGCATAAAGTGTTGCAGAGTAGAGTATAATGTCGGAGAGTGCATTGGTGCAGAGTAGTTGGTATAAAGTCCAGTGGCATAAAGTCCATTGGTTTTGAGTAAAGTGGTGTTGAGTGCATTGGCATAGAGCGCAGTGGTGTAGAGTAGAGTGGTGCAGAGTAGAGTGGTGCAGTATAGATTGCAGTGGCATAGAGTGAAGTGGCATAGAGTGGAGTGGTGTAGAATGGCATAGATTGGAATGGCACAGAGTGGAGTAGAGTGGCATAGGCTGCAGTGGCATAGAGTGCAGTGGTGTAGAGTAGATTGGTTCAGAGTAGAGTGAAGTTGCATAGAGTGGATTGGTGTAAAATACAGTGTTGCAGAGAGCAGTTGCATAGAGTGCAGTGGTGCAGAGTAGAATAGAGTGCCCTAGAGTGCAGTGACAGAGCACAATGGTGTAGAGTGGCATAGAGTGTTGCAGAGTAGAGTATAACGGCATAGAGTGCAGTGGTGCATAGTACTTGGTGTAGAGACCAGTGGCATAAAGTGCATTGGTTTTTAGGAAAGTGGTGTTGAGTGTATTGATGTAGAGTGCAGTGGTTAAGAGTAGAGTAGCATAGAGTACAGTGGTGTAGATTAAAGTTGTGCAGAGTAGAGTGGTGAAGCATAGATTGCAATGGCATAGAGCACGGTGGCACAGAGTGAAGTGGCATAGAGTGGAGTGGCGTAGAGTGGAGTGGCACAGAGTGGAGTAGAGTGACAAACTGCAGTGGCGTAGAGTAGATTGGTTCAGAGTAGAGTGAAGTGGCTTAGAGTGGAGTGGTGTGGAATAGAGTGTTGCAAAGAGCAGTGGCATAGAGCGCAGTGGTGCAGAGAAGAACAGAGTGGTGTAGAGTGCAGTGACATAGGGCACAATTGTGTAGAATGAATGAATGATGTCATTTATAGAGCGCAGCTTTCACTCCGAGGAGCATCTTGGCGCTAAAGCGGGGGGGGCAGTGGTATGAAGGTAATAGGAACAGTCAGGAAATGATCAGATGAGTGATAACACTAGATTATCTGGGGCAGCAAAAATCCAGAATTTCAAAAGTTTCTTAAACATGGGCTCTGACTGTGAGAGTCTCAGCTGGGTGGGAAAACTATTCCAAGCTTTTGTTCCCAGGGCTGCCATTGACTTTCCCCCTCTGGACGTCAGATGAAAACAGGGAGGTGCTAGAAAATTTTCAGAGGATGATCTCAGTATCCATTGGCTAACATAAGGTTTGATTCTCTTCCTGAGGTATTTAGGTCCAATTGACCTGAAAGTTCTAAAGGTTATTACTAGCATCTTAAAAAGAATCCTTTTATGTATGGGCAGCAAATGGAGGGTTTTGAGTGCTGCTGATGCCGAAGACCCCCTTGGCAGTTTTAATACCAGACGGGCTGCTGCGTTTTTGACTATCTGTAGTTTTTTCAGAACTGCCTTCTTAGCTCCTGCGTATAAGCTGTTACAGTAATCCAGACGAGACAGGATTAAGGCAACTGCGACTGTCTTTCTAGCTGTAACTGGAAGTAGATCAAAACATTTTTGAGGGTTTTTATCATGTGGAAGCAAGTGCCAGCTACCGAGAGAGCTTGCTGGTGGAAGGACAACGAAGTATCAAATCTAATCCCCAAGTTCCTCACAGTGTCCACTGTGTTAGGAGGAGGTACCGTGTCAGTCGGCCACCACTGTTTGAGCATGAAGATGTTAGATTTCCCAAGCAGCATGATCTCTGTTTTTTGGCTATTGCATTTGAGATGGTTAGATTTCATCCAGCCAATGACAGCGGAGAGGCAGCGCTGAAAATTTTCCTCTACTGTGGTGAAATCTTTATCTAGAGTTAAGATTAGCTGAGTGTCATCAGCATACGAGATAGACTCGATGTCAAAAGATGCAATCAGGTTGAGCAGAGGTACCATATATATATTGAAGAGTGTTGGGCTCAGGACGGAGCCTTGTGGAACACCAGAGAGCAACTGTTTCTCCGTCGATTGGTAGTTGCCGAGGGTTACTATTTGTCTCCTGATCTCCAGAAATGATATTAGCCAGGCCAAGGCCTTGTGTGAGATGCCACTTATAGCTAACTGGTCTCCCAAGATGTCGTGGGAGACAGTGTCAAATGCGGCCGATAGATCCAACAGAATCAGCACTGCATTTTTCCCTTGATCTAGGGCAAATTTTAATGTTTCCGTAGTATGTAGCAGCGCTGACTCTGTTGAGTGTCCAGGCCTAAAACCCGATTGCCTGGGGTGTAAAATGTTAGCTTCCTGCAGAAAATCATTCCATTGCGTGTTTACTAGCTTCTCCATTATTTTGCTTAGACATGGTAGCAGGGAGATGGGTCTGAGATTTGAAAGGGTTATAGGGTCCGGTAATTGCTTTTTTTGAAGGGGCTTGACTGAGGTGATTTTCCAATTTGTGGGAACTGTTGCTTGGCTGAAGGAGGAGTTTATTATTTGCTTGATAAATAGGTTTATAATATCGATGAGTGCATGCAAAATTTTTGAGGGGCAGGGATCAAGAGGGGAACCCGATTTACATGAGAGGATAGCTTGACAGGACTGTTCAAGACTAATCTCCTTGAAACAGTTAAGCCTCTGTCTATTTTCTAAGTCAGCTCTTTCTGCATGCATGGTGTTAACTGACTTAAAAATAATTTTTATGTCTTTAACTTTTTTGTCAAAGTAATCGGCGATCTAATCACATAGGCTTTGTGACGGTGGAATTTCGTGCTGGAGCATTTTGGGGTGAGCAAAAGATTTTACAATTTTGAAGATCGTTTTCTGCTCAGATGCTGCCTGGCTAATTAGATTAGCGTAATAGACCTTCTTTTCTGATTTGATTTGCTGACGGTAGTTTTTGTAAGCTACTTTAAAGGGAGTGAGCTCTTCTGATTTGTAACTTCTCCTCCATTTACGTTCCAGTTTTCTACACTAGCCTTGTAGTTCTTTTAGCTGAGGGGTGAACCAGGGAGCAGAGGTTTTATTAGAAAACATTCTACTTGGTCGGGCAGGAGGCACTGAAATGTTAACGAGTGAGGTCATCCAGTCATTGAAGAAGTGAGTATCTAGCGAGGGGTCCCCTGTTAGGGTAGGTTTGCCTTGTTCTGCCATCGCATGCAGGTTGGGATTAGTTAGCATTTTGTTCCATTTTCACCTAGTTATGTGGCAGGTTTGACTAGAGTCTTTCACAGGTTGTGTAATGGAGCATCTGATCCTGAAAGGGAGGAACTTGTGGTAAGACCAAGTTATAATGACTGGAGGGTCTACTTTAAGACTGATGGAATTGGTACAGATTCCATTCAGGGTATGCCCTGAATGGAAGTGGAGTGGCATACCGTGCAGTGGTGTAGAGTGAAGTGGTGCAGAGTAGACTGGTATTGAGTTCAGTGGCAGAGAGTGCAGTCTTACGGAGTAGTAGGGTATTGAAGAGTGCTGTGGCGTAGAGTAGAGTGGTGCACAGTAGAGTGTTGCAGAGAGCAGTGGCATAGAGTGCAGTGGTGCAGAGAAGAACAGAGTGGTGTAGAGTGCAGTGACATAGGGCACAATTGTGTAGAGTGGCATAGCGTGCAGAGTAGAGTGGTATTGAGTTCAGTGGCAGAGAGTGCAGTCTTACGGAGTAGTAGAGTATTGTAGAGTGCTGTGGCGTAGAGTAGAGTGGTGCACAGTAGAGTGGTGCAGAGAGCAGTGGCCTAGAGTACAGTGGTGCAGAGTAGAATAGAGTGGTGTAGAGTGCAGTGACTTAGAGCACAGTGGTGTAGAGTGGCATAGAGTGCAGTGGCATAGAGTGCTGCAGAGTAGAGTATAATGGCTAGAGTGCAGTGGTGCACAGTAGTTGGTATAGAGTCCAGTGGTAGAAAGTGCGTTGGTTTTGAGTATAGTGGTGTGAGCGCATTGAAGTAGAGTGGAGTGGTTTAGAGTAGAGTGGCGTTGAGCACTGTGGCATACAGTAGAGTGGTGCAGAGTAGAGTGCAGTGGCATAATGTTCAGTGGCGTAGAGTGGACCGGCATAGAGTGGACTGGCATAGAGTGAAGTAGAGTGACATAGACTGCAGTGGCATAGAGTGCAGTGGCGCAGAGTAGATTGTTTCAGAGTAGAGTGAAGTGGCATATAGTGTAGTAGTGCAGTGTAGAGTGAAGTGGTATAGAGTAGTGGCATAAAGTGCAGTTGCGCAGAGTAGATTGGAGGACTCCACCACCACCAGGACCAACTTCCACAAATGCATGACCAGCGTCGCCATCTGAATGAGGAACAACTGACTGATGCTCAACAAAGCTAAAACCGAAGTACTAATCTTCGGGGACAACCGGGCCCAGCATCGATCCCGTCCATCCACACCAGAAACCTCAACATCATCCTGAACAGCAAGCTAATCATGAAATCCCAGGTCAACGCCATCTCCTCCTCCTGCTTCTTCATTCTGTGCATGCTGCACAAGATCTTCAAATTGCTTCCACAGACCTCAAGACGCACCGTCACTCAAGACCTCATCACCAGCAGACTAGACTACGGCAACGTTCTCTACTCAGGAATCGCAGCTCACCTCCTCCGTAGATTTCAGGTCATACGGATCATTACTTCAATGCTATGTCAAATGTTCTCGACTCTGCAGCCCCGAAGCTACTCAAAAGGATTCCTTGCAAACAATCCAAACCTTGGTTCAGTGGTGCCCTTAATGACGAACGTCGCAAACTGAGGCTCTCTGAGAGACGTTGGAGAAATGCCCCCTCCACCTCCAGTCTCAAACAGTTAAGGAAGATGAGAAGCTCTTATAACAAACTCATTCGCGTTGCTAAATCAGATCATTTCAGAGATCAGCTTGACAGCGCTAAAAACCGTCCCAGGAAACTGTTTGATATCATCAAACAGTTTGATATATTCAAACAACAGGCTAATCCTATTCCAGCAATCAAAACTGCTGGACCCAGTGAGGAGGACTTCTCAGCGCACTTTTCTAAAAAGTCTAGAAGTATTGAGCGGGAACTGCAACGTGCTGCTGCTAACCTGTTGTCTATGAGCTCCTCGGGTTTGCCTGTACCCACAGCAGTGTGTGCTCCGCTTTACCCCACAGAGTACACACCCCAAAACAATGCGTGCTGGAATACCTTCCGGCTTCCGGAATTGGAGGAGCTGTCACATTCCTTGGCTTCTCTGAAACCATCCAACCATTTCAAGGATCCACTCCCCGCCAAGTTGCTCAAAGACCTCAACGTGGCCGTTCTGCCTCTCTGGTCCAGGATCATCCAACAATCTCTCTTACAGGGGAGGATTCCCGACTGTCTTAAAATGGGGCAAGTCACACCCATCCCCAAGAAGCCCAATGCAGATCCCAATAACTTCCGGCCGATCACCAACATCATGTCTTTAGCGAAGCTGCTCGAGAAATGTGTTCACACACAGCTCTGTGACCACATCGAGAAATTTCAGCTCCTAGACCAACATCAATCAGGCTTTAGATCAGGTCATAGCACAGAAACAGCTCTAACTCACATTGTTGATGACGCCTTGAGAGCTCTTGACCAAGATACGCCCTGTCTTCTAATTCTTCAGGACTTGTCCTCTGCTTTTGACACTATCAAACATGATAACTTGATTAACCTTCTTCAATATAGGATGGGGCTATCTGGCCCTGTCCTAATTGTCCTAAATTGGTTCTCCTCTTTCCTGCATAACCGAACACAAAGAATCAAAGTCAACCAATCTTTGGCTGCCAGCACCTCGGTCTCTTTTGGGGTGCCTCAAGGTTCTGCACTCTCGCCCACGCTCTTCAACCTATGCATGGAACCTCTAACTGCCATTCTGAACGACTCTAAGGTTCCTCAAGGTTCTAAGGTGCCTCAAGGTTCTGCACTCTTGCCCACGCTCTTCAACCTATGCATGGAACCTCTAACTGCCATTCTGAACTACTCTAACATTCAGTACCACATGTACGCGGATGACACTCAACTGTATTTGAAGATCTCCTCTCCAGATGACATTAAAACTCTTAATGGAGCGCTTCAAAAAACTCAACAATAGCTAACACATAACTATCTGTTACTTAATTCCCTCAAAACTGAATTTCTTCTGAGTACCCCCCGCAACCACAAGGCCCCCACGCAAAACTGGATCAAAAAAATCTCTGCACTCAACTGCACCCCGCATATGGTGGACTCCGCTTGCTCTTTAGGTGTCACTCTGGACAAATTTCTAAACATGCAAGGTCACATCAGTGCAACCATTAAGAGTGCCAACCATCAGCTCAACACTCTTAGGAAAATCAAACCTTTCCTACCTCCCGAGGACATCCAGTCAGCAGTCCAATCCTTAGTTATCTCACGAGTAGAATACGGATTGGTGACCCTAGCTGGGCTTCCAAAATCTAGGTTAGCTCCGCTAAGAGCTACTCTGAACGCCTCGGCCAGACTAATAACAGGTGCCAGAAAGCATGATCATATTACACCTGACTTAATCCAGCTTAACTGGCTTCCCATTGAAGCAAGGATCCGCTTCAAGATAGCCTGTCTGACACATAAAGCTATACATTTCAATAGCCCCGTTTACCTGGCAAAAAAACTTGAGCTCTCCGGATCCAGGCGAAACTTAAGAAGCTCCAATACCCTACTACTGAAACCACCGAAATTCAACAAAAAAAGAACTTGCAATCGCACCTTCTCAGGGCTGGCTCCAAGAATTTGGAATGCCCTTCCAACGGAGATCAGAGCCAACCCCTTGACTGCTTCATTCAAAAAACATGTCAAATGGCTACTGTTGGAAGAACTTCATCAGCAATAGCCTCTATGTCATTTGCTAGACACTTACCTTTCGTGCTTGACAATCATTTTTACTTTGTGTGTTGAAATGTATGCTTGACAATTATTTTCACTTTGTGCTTGAAATATGTGCTTGACAATCATTTTTACTTGGGGTTTAAAACGTATTTCGTCGTTCTTTGAAAGTAACTCGATGAAGAAACTGCTCTGCCCCATCTAGGTGGGCTTTTACCTGTTTGATCACTTGCTACCTCTTCTTCCCCTAGCACCCTCATTTACTTTATGCCTCAGGCTCCTCTCATGTTGCTTTATTGTATTGTACTTATACTGTCTATGCACGTCAACGTCAGTTTTCCTCTTTGTACAGCGCTCTGATACCCGTCTGGGTCTTGTTCGCGCTTTATAAAACTTTTCAAATAATAAATAAATAAATAATACAGAACGCAGCCGCCAGATTCCACCTCCCTCGTTGAACCCACATCACCCCTCACCTCAAGGATCTCCATTGGCTCCCAATGCAGAAGAGATATCAGTTCAAGCTACTAATCCACGCATACAAAGCTCTCCACAACTGCGGTACTGCCTACATCAGCCATCGCCTGAACTTCCACCAGTCCAGCAGACACCTCCGCTCCACTTCCCTCACATTCCCTTTCACTTCCCCGCATCTACCGGTGAAGAAGTGGTGGATGCTTCTTCTCCTAAATCCAAGCAAAGACGTGCAATGACCTCCCTCTACACCTCCGTACCGACCAATCACTACTAGAGTTCCGAAAATCATTGAAGACCTTATCTTTGAATGAATCACTGGACCCCCGCCAGCGCCTGGATACCCTCACAGGTGACAAGCAGTGCTCTGGAAATCACACATACAGCTTTACTGATAAAAGTATCCAGCGCACCAACGATAATGTGTGAAAATGTCATAACCAAGTGTACTCATTTGCTTTGATCGTAATAAAATATTTGTTCCCACCACATTTCAGAATAACTAAAGAATGTGCTTCATTTGTGCTTTTCTAATTTCGATATATATTCTGAAATATCTGCACAGTTCACTTACAGACATTTAAGTTTTGGTGTGTGCCTGCGTTATTGTCAGATAAATCCTCTCATTTTGAAGTCAGACAAAGAAAAGCAAACACCCAAGCTCCTTGGAAGACAGAGCCTGACATTTGAATGCACAGAAAATGTGACAAGATAAGAACAAGATTTAAAGGGTTGTTTACAGAAATCGAGCACTGGTGCAAGAATACAGTAAAAAGGGTTGGGCAACGGAAGGGACAAACTCAAGCTAGACAGCGAGCCAGCGAATAGAAAGCAAGCAAATGTGAGTTACCAACCATAGCCAACGGTAAGCAATGAGCAGAATGCATTCCCATGGAAGCTTTCCGAATATCCCCAAGATGTCGCTAGCAAACCAGACAGCTGTCTGGTAGGCTTCGACCTAAAGAGTAACCATACAAAAGATGTTTTATCAAGCCTTGCTTTTAATGAAACACTTACTCTCTTTTGGTTCAGAGGAAGGAAGTAGGTGCTCTGATCTGCCTTGTTACTTGGGTTACATTATGGGGTTAGTTTATGGCAACTATATAGTGCCAGTGTATGGTGGTTGACAGAACATAAAGCGCGAGACTCTGCACAGCTTTTAACATAGTCCACCAGCCGACATCAGCTAACACCGGTGAAAGGAGGGGCCAGCCTCTATGTTTATTGACTCGCTGACTCTTTGAAGACTATACCAGCACAATGACAAATGATTATCAGCTGTAGTGGTGGTTTACTGAGAAATCATACAGGAACTGATTGCAGCATGGAAAGGAAAGACATACGGCTGCTTGGGCGCAAGAATCATTAATATAAGAAGCTGCATCGTGGAGGGTGAAATGCCAGGTGACTGCGGGTGCAGTAAATTATAGCATAAAATATAATTGTCACACTGTAGTAAAGCTTTTTGGACACGTTGAGCATCTTAAAAGACAGGCCTGTCGAAGTATGAGAATAGAATAAGCAATGTGTGAAATGGAATATATGAGAGTGGTTCGTCCCTATGGCAAATTAACTGTTTTCTAGATACAGATTTCGGTACTTTCTCATTTAAAGTATTGCATTCCAGTTTCCTAGTGCTATCAAGCAATGGCAAAGCTGATAGGTTTCGCCTAAGCGACCTAGTGGCTTTGCTAGTGCCTCTTGGCAATGCTGTGCAGCATGACTGAAAGAAAACACAAAAAATGGCACTATGATGTGGCCGATACTGATGGCCGCGCCATTTTGTAGGTGTGTGCATGCACACACACATTTTTTTATTTACCAATGCCATATGAGAATTACATTAAAAAAAATTAATTGAAGTAGCGTGAAAGTGCTTTTTTTAGGTAGAGGTGCTGGCAGCAATTTTCTACCTGGTCTCCAAAAAAAATACAATATTTAAAAATAGGGCTGTGGGGTGTTTGGGGCAATGAAGGAGAATATGGGGAAATGTTTGGGGGAATAAAACAAAAAGAAAGTCGGGCAGTAGAGGAGGTGACTAGCAGCACTCGAGTGAGTGAACAACATGGAGGGCAGGAAGAGAAGCACACGAGGAAGAGAGCAACAAGGAGGTGAGAGAAAAAGCACGAGTGAAAGAGCAACATGGAGTGTGGGGCAAGCAAAAGCACGAGAGAGAGAGCGAGCAGCACATGCGGGATAGAGCATCATTGAGTGCTAAGGTGGAGGTGAAGCACAAAAGGGACAGAGCTGGAAAACATGCATTCTCATAGAGTGCTTAACTAAAAAAAAGTAGTTCCCTAAAACTGAAGGATACAAGTCAATCCATCAAAATGATGGCAAAAATGGTATGCTTCAGGGGCGGGACAAACACAAGAAAGAGGATGAAGGCAAGCCAACAAATAAGAGGCAAGTAAATGAGAGTGACAATAAAAGCAAGCAATGGCTAAGCCCACTGTAAGTTCTTGCTAAGCCCACAATAGTTCTTTCAGGTTGCTCAATTCCACAGTGGTCCCTTCACCTTAAATCCGCAACACCAACAGCCTCTTGTAGCAACTCCATGACCCAACCCCTAACTTTACAGCGACCCCCAATACTTATGTGTGTCAGAACCACAACTGCTCTGATTGGTCAGATTTATCAGAAAATTGTATTTACATTTACACAGAGGCACGCTCACCTGCTGAATTCACACTGACATAGTTTTCGGGTTCTGGTGACCAAGTAGCAACAACAGAATCCTACAATTCACCACAGTGCCACTCCTAAAAAGGAGCACACACAAGGACTCAGACCCCAAGCAAGGTACACGCTTCATGGGATATGCAAGCATGTTACATCATGTAAAAATTGCTTTACCTCCTAACTAAATCAGCGTCTTCCTTTCAGCCCTGATACAGCTTGTCACTAAAACGTGTACTGGTTCCCACCAAATTTTATCTCTACATTGATTAGGTACACTCACAGTCAGGGTGTTCAAGTTTACTTAGGCTATAGTTTTATTTATTTATTTATTTAAGAAGTTTTATATAGCGCTGGCCGGACCCGGGGGTATCGGAGCGCTTTACAACAGTTTTTCGCAAGAGTTATATAGTAGAGCAGTCTTATGCATAAAGGTACGGAAGTCCAAGTGTGCTGTGCATTGTTGAGGTAGTACGTGAGTCCTGAAGTAACCTCATTGTATGCATTATTGAGGTAGTACGTGAGTCCTGAGGTAACCTCATTGTATGCACAAATTGTCTTGGAATGAGCTGAGGTAGGTCTTTGTGATACAAAGTCAGAGAGCAACTGAGTCGGGGTTAGCGTTAAGGTGGCGGCTATCCATTCGGGAGGGAGCGCTTGAGGAAGAGGGCTTTTATGTGTTTTTTTAATTTTGTGAAGGACGAGATAGTTCTGATATCTGCTGGGATGGAGTTCCAGATTTTGGGCGTGTTTCCGGCGAAGGACCTAGCAGCGGTTTTTTGTTTGCGTGTTTTCATAGGGATGAGAAGAAGGGTGTTGGAGCTCCTGAGGTTTCTTGTCTGACCGGCCCTCTTGAGTTTGGTGGCCAGATAGTCCGGTTTTCCTGTGTGTAGGGCTTTGTGCGTGAGGCAGGCAGTTCTGAAATTAGCACGCTGTTCGACTGGGAGCCATTTTAGTTCTCTTAGTGCTGGTGAAATGTGATCGTATTTCCTGATTCCAGTGACCATTCTGGCTGCTGCGTTGAAGGTTGTTTTGAGGGGAGCAAGGTGGGATTTTGTGGTGCCAGTTAGGGTTGCATTCCCATAGTCGAGTCTGGATAGCACCAGTGATTGGGTGGCTTCTTTGAGATCCTTGGTAGGGATGAATGGTTTAATTTTGTTGAGAAGCTTCAGGTTGAGGAAGGCACTCTTTGCGGAGTTTTTAATGTGATTGGCCATGTCAAGTTTTGGGTCTAGGGTGATTCCCAGTGATTTTACGGAGTTAGCCAGAGTGAGATTACCGTTGAGAGCATCCATAGCTTCAAGCCATTCTGCAATTTGAGGGTTCTCTTCTTTGTTGGAGATGAGGAGGATCTCCATTTTGTCTTGATTGAGTTTTAGGTGATTTTGAGACAGCTAATGTTGGATTTCTTTTAGAGTGTCATTGAGTCTGAGGATGTCATCTAGGGAGGAGGTTTCTAGATAGATCTGGGTGTCATCAGCATATAGGTGGAAGGGGATGTTGGCATTTTTAAGTATGGTGGTGAGGGGTTCCATGTATATGTTGAACAGTTGTGGTGAGAGCACTGAACCTTGGGGTACACCCCTGCTGACGGGGTGTAGGTCGGAGGTAAAGTTTTTGATTTTTATCCTTTGCGAATGGTTATGTAAGAAGGAGGAGAACCAGCGTAGGACCACCTCATCGGCACCTACCCTTTCTTGTAGGGCCTTGATGAGGAGTTGGTGATCAACCGTGTCAAAGGCTGCCGATAGGTCGAGGAGAATGAGTAGGCAGCATTGATCAGTATCGAGGGATTTGTGGATATCGTCTGTGATGCTGAGGATCGCAGTCTCGGTGCTATAGCCTTTTCTGAACCCCGATTGGTGGGGATCAAGAAGGTTGATGTTGTCCATGTGCTGAGTCAGTTGTGAGAGGACGCATTTTTCGAGGATTTTGGATTGGAGGGGGAGATTGGAGACGGGTCTGAAGTTATTCAGGTCCATGCAGTCAAGGCCTGTTTTTTTAGTAGTGGCGTTACTTGGCCAACTTTGAGGCATTCAGGTATGATGCCGGTTCTCAGAGAGCTGTTAATGATCCTGCACCAGAACGGGGCTATGGAGAGTTTTAGTTTTTTGGTCAATTGGGTGGGTATAGGGTCAAGGACGTGAGAGGCGGTTTGGAGGTGGAGATTAGCTTGAGGATCTCGGCTTCCGGGATGGGGTTGAAGGACTTCCATGTTTTCGTGGGGTTCAAGCACGTGCTTTCTATTGTAACTGGAGACAGGCTTTTGCAGGCGGAGTTGGTGTAGATGACTAGTGAGAGCTCAATCTTGGTGATTTTTTCTTCGAAGAAGTTGGTGAAGTTTTCGCACAATTCCTTGGAGGCCTGCATAGAGGATTCGGGGGCTTGGAGGTTTGTTGCTTGATGATTTTAAACAGTTCATTGGGTCTGTTTTTTGCGTTGTCCAGGGCGGAGCAGAAAAAGGTGGATTTTTCGCTGCAGATATGTTTTTTGTATTTTCTTCGAGCTGCTTTGAGTTGTTCGAGTAGGCTTGTGGAGGGGTTGCTTCTCCATAGTCTTTCTGTGGCTCTAAGTTGTCTCCTTTCGTTGTTAATGTCCGTGTTGAACCAGGATCTAGATGGGATGTTCCTGGTTTTTTTAGTTTCAGGGGGGCTACTTGGTCTAGAATGGATGTCAAGGTTGTGTTGTAATGGGCAGTGAGTTCTGTAGTGGATAGATCATCTGCGGAGGTAGTGAGGAGGGAGTTGACCTTTTCCTCCAGGTCAGTCATGTTGATCTGAGTGATGTTTCTGGTCCATTTGGGATGTTCTTGGGCGGGGGGATGGAGAGTGATTGGTTGAGTGAGGTGGAAGAGGATTAAGTGATGGTCTGACCAGTCCACGGGCAGGGTGTGGTTTATCGTAACTGTGTCGCGTTTGGCGATAATGGCATCTAGAATTGCTCCTTTTTTGTGAGTTTCCTCTGTGCAGTGTTGGGTAAGGTTGTTGTTGTGTAGCAGCTCATTCAGGTTCTGGATTAGCGGGTTGTTTTCTTCATTCCAGTGTAGGATGAGGTCGCCCAGGATTAAGTTATTCACATCTCGGAGTGAGCAGTGGGCAATCAGGTCAGACAGGTGTTCAGTGAAAGTGGTGGAATTGCCTGGGGGTGGTAGATAAGGTGGCAGATTAGTGTTTTGTTGTTGCTAGTGCAGATGTTGACGGTTAGGCATTCAAAGGTGTTGTAGTTGAAGGAGTCTGTTTCCGTCACGGAAATATTGTCTCTGTGGATGATTGCTATGGCCCCTCCTCTTTGGTCTTTTCTATCTTTGTTGGGGATTGTAAAGCCTGGGGGGACGAGAGTGTCCAGGAGTGGTAGGGATGAATCATTTAGCCAGGTTTCGGTGATGAATGCTATGTCTATGTCGTGAGTGAGGATGGATTCTGCTAGCTCTGTGGCACGTTTGGTGGCTGATCTGCAGTTTATGAGCATGCAGTTGGTGGGGGTCATCTCTGTTTTGGGTTTCTTCGTTCGGGGGGCCGTGGGGATGATAGTGCGGGTGGTCGGGGGTCTGGGGGATTTCAGAGGGGCTTGGTCTCTTCCTAGTCCGGTGATCACCTGGATTTTGGATTGGAGGGTGACAGTAATAGGATTGTCGTACGAGGAGGCGAGGTCTGCCGCTTCACTCTCAGACATTGCGTCTCTAGCTCTTTTGGGTCTCTGTGTCTGATTGGAGAGGGGGATAGAGATCCATCTCTGGTGGGGAGCCTTGGACGGCCTTAGTTGTGTATGGGTGGGGAAGGGGCAGGTACGCAGAGGCTGATGGGGCACGGCGAGGTTAGCTAGGATTTCGCTAAAGCCCTGGATTATAGTTGCTATCTGGGTTTCCAGCAGGGAGAGTCGCTGCTCAGTCTCTGATTCGTTGAGGTACCGGGACTGGTCCTGTGCGGGTGTGTTGGGCCTAGGGGGAGAGAGTCTCCGGGTGTTGGGTAGCCTAGTTGTGGTTGTGTTGTCTGTGTGGGGTCTGGGGGGAGAGAGTCTCAGGGTGTTGGATAGCCTTGTTGTGGTTGTGTTGTCCGTGTCTGGTCTAGGCAGGGCCGTGAGTGCAGGGTGGCGGGGTCGTGCTGGGGTGTTGGTGTTTTATTGCATATGGGTTTGGGGAGGTGGTTGGCAGTCAGAGCTTGAGTGTTCAAGTTGTTCAAAGTGGATTGAGGTGGGTGGAGGGCAGGTGGCGGGTGGGGGTGAGAGCTGGAGGGGGGAAGTAGAGGGGTCATGTTCTCCCTGGGGGTGGTGAGGGTGATGTCGCGTGGTGAAGGGCGTGTGTGGTTACTAGGGAGTACCGGAAAGGAGGGTGAGTTCTGATGGCGGGTCCGGTTCTTCGGGGGGAGGAGTAGGGGCGGGAAGGGGAGGAGTGCGTGAGAGGGGGCATTCCGGAGAGATGGGAAGAGGGCGTCAAAGGACTCTATATTGTCATTGTTGGCTTGTATCAGGACTGTGACGTTGGAGTAGATGGTCACAGTGGTATTTCCAGTACGCCTTGGGCGGTTTGGAAGTGATAGTGTCAGTTTGCAGCTATGTGAAGTGTTAGTTGTTTTGGAAATGTTGAGCTGCGATCTGAGGATGGAGTTCCATATTTCGTGTCTTTCAGTGTGGAAAATTAGATCCATTTTTACCTGTCCTTTGGAGGAGCAGTGGTAGATGTCTGCGAATAGTGATTCGGGATGTTGTCTGATCAGTTTTTGCTTAAAGTTCTTTTTCGCTTTGGGTGAGAGGTTAGGCGGGAAACTGATCGAGAAGGAGTTCGGGCCGTGCGGTATTAAGTGGTTCGCAGAAGAGGGGATGGTGTGGGCTGACGTGGCGGAAGGCATTGTGTGTGGGTGGGACGGGGGGCAGGCTCCGTAAGGGAAGGTGGGAAAGTGTTTCCAGAGCTGTCCTAGGAGGGTAGTATGAGAGTGATTGCATAGATTTGCGTTGTTATTCTTGGGCCAGTTAATGAGACCAGACTCGGGGGGGCTGGTGGATTGAGGCGCGGGCGGTGGAGATTGCTGGGGTCACCACTGTGAGTAGAAAGTCCAAAAATTGCTTATGTGGGGAGTTAGTTGGTGTAAGCTATGTGCCTTGGGCGGCCATCTTAGGGTCAAGCACATTGGGAGGGGGCTGGTATGATGGTGTGGTCGAAGGGTCAAGGTGAGGCAAGATTCTGGAGGAGAGGAAACTATTCTGAGACTTAGTGACTCACCGGGAGAGGATTAGGGCAAGTTATGGCCCCGGGTGACCCTCTTAAGGTCAGGCGCAATTTAGTGGTGGTCTCGGGTATGCTCGGGCTTTCTGCACTCTACCTATTGGGGTGGTTCTCAAAGGTGCGGCAGAGGTCAAGAGCGTTGTGGTCACAGCTATAGTAGGAGTTTGTGACTCACCGGTGGAGCTTTTGTTGTCTGGGTGGGTTCAGAGCCCCGGGCAACCATCTTGCTTGTGAGGTGCAGCGCCTGGGGTGTGGGGAGGTCGGTCTCGACGTGCGGTGAGGGGTCGCGTTAGACCTGATTATTTCAGGGTCAGGCAGTGATCAGCGTAGGCTCACATCCGTGGGGAGAATTCGCCACTCAGTGGTGGAGGTTTTTGATTGTCAGGTCGGGGTTCGATGCCCTGGGCGGCCATCTTGTGGTTGGCACCGGAGAGGCACAGCACCTCGGGAGAGGAGAGGTCGGTCTCAGCATGCAGGGGGGGTCGCGCTACATCCGGAACAGGTCTGGCTGTCTTCAAAAGGTTCTTCGGCGTAGTTGGGTTAGAAGTAGAGCGTTTTTTTGGAGCCGATTTGTGGCCATGGCGGCCATCTTAGAGTCAGGCACAGGCGAGTGATAGGGAATGTTGCCAGCTCGAAGTCTCTATTGGCAGGGGGGTCGGGCCCCACTTGGAACGGGTCAGAGGCTGTCCCGCGGGGGTTCTGAGTAGCTCATTAAAGTACTCACTTGGTAGATCAACAGTAGAGCGATTCCGGTTGTTATAGTTATTACTAGAGCTCTAATTCAAGTTGCATATTTGTATTTCAGTCGAAACTGGGGAGAGGAGTTGGCCTAACGGCTAGGGCGGTCGACCTCGAATCTGGGGAACCGGGTTGGAGTCTCGGCAATGACGCTGAACATCCTGTGATTCTGGGCAAATCACTTAATCTCCCCGTGCCTAACAAAAAAAAAGAAAATGAATGTGTCCTCATGTAACGCAACTGGTGCTATGTAAAGCGCTCTGATACCCGATACCTTTGGGTCAAGTTCGCGCTATATAAAACTTCGCAAAAAAAAAAACTGTCACGTGGTTACACTAGGCCCGGTTAAGAAACGCCATTTTCTCATGCTCACATTCTTAAGTTGCCTGCTCTGTGTAAACACACTGACATTTGACACACATTTATTTGCGTGCACTTGCAGGATAATATACTCCGAACTCAGTTTTGCTTACACTACCACTTTGCAGGCACTCTATCAAAGCACCTTAAACATTCTGTACCAGGGCTAAGTTCATCACGCAAGATGTTGTCATTTGTTTTGGCCACACAGTGACAGAGCAATCACAATAGAATAAACAGTAGTGGCCTGACTGGGACTTCAGCATGGTAATATGGGTGATGTTATTATATATATGACATAAAGTCTTTGTTTAGACAGAGGAGCATTTCGCTGGCACAGAGAGGTCGGTCCATGTCAGAATTCCAGCTCAGCTGATTCCAGTTTACCTCATATGAGGGATGCTTTCCAGCTCTACACCAAGCCAGGCGGCTTGATGACACTCACCTACAGTTAGATCACCCTATAGGGATTTGGTGGATTCATTCACCCTAGACATGATAGGTTAGGGTGCACTAGGTAGGAGTACAATACATTACTGTACTTGTATGCAAGCATATATTCTCTGTAATAAGCAAAACGGTTGAACTGTTTATCTTTTTCACAATTCTCACATTATTCTGTTTCCTTCTATTGATTATTGCAGCGCAAGTATTTTACTCAAGAATCACAATGCTTTAATAAACACTGAGACGCCTTACTGTGTATCTCTTTGGGTATGCATAAGTAACTAAGCAAAAGGGTTCTAGATCTGTTACTACGATTTCCTTGTGGAGTCAGGGTTGACATTCTTAGGTTGCACATCCATTTTTTACCCTGCAGGGTTAAGGGTACAGATGGTGCACCGTGAGCTAGCAGGACTTCGGCCAACATATTCGAACGGTGTGCGTCAAATCAGTCTCGCACAGTGCTGATGGTTATGTTGTCCAACAAATGCACAGTTTTACTTGGGAAAGTATAAGCCATAGGACACAACTTCATGAAACAGTCCACCTTAAAAACATTCCTCGAGGCTCTCAAGGTACGTTCTTCACATACTGGGTGACCATAATTAAATTGGCTTGACCATTAAACCACTGGCACAATTTTTATTTCCTTCACATGAGAATATATTTTGTGCCCACCACAGGGCCATTCTGTGTATAGCCATTGTGAATAAAGCCCCTTTTTCTTACTATAAAAAAACCTACTATCCCCTTCCCTGAGACTGTGACATAACATCCTACTAACTCAAACCTTCCTTCCCCTCCAGGTCTATGACAGCAAGTCCCCATCCCGAGGAGACCTTGTGATTGAAAATGTTTGAAATGCTGTCCTTGGCAACCTGGTGTAATCATTATTGTTTATGCAAGCATCTGATACGACAAGGAAAGGATGAAAACAAGAAAACATGCAGCCACTTAAACATGGTTGCGGTATGCTAGCAATAAAACATTTTATTAAAAAATTATATAATAATAATGGGGAAAATATAGGTGCTTCCTAGTAGGCAGATGAACTTAGAACAGGTACAGAAATCTTTTTAAGTTGTAATGCACATGATAGGAACACGTGATTCTTACTGGTGATAAAAAAAAGGTATGATGTGGCTTTGAATTACTGTAAACTGAAGAACTAGTTTTCACACTCACAGATGATTAAAAAATCACAAAAAGGATAAAGAAAACAAAGAAAACAAATTGGCAAACTAAAGTATTGGCCTACTAGCACTGGCACTGAAGTGCACCAATTTTTAGGGAGATGTGTACATTTTATCAGAAAATATATGGAAGAGATTCAGTGGCTAAAGTGGGCTGACCCATTTCCAAATGCCGTATGCTGTGGTGAGCGGAAGCAAGATGAGAGTGACAGTTGAAGAAACCAATGGATGAAGAGGGCTGACTCAAGGCCCCTCTATCTATTTTTATATGTTTGTATTTATAGTTTTTTTTTCTTTATGTGCGGCTGGCGTAACAACTAAAGCTGTATCTGAGGGTAGGCCTAAAAACACAGACCATACTCCACAGCTGCTGCCTCTTCTGATGTTGTCCTCACTTCATTCCTGCTTGGGGTAAGCACATTTTTATATCATTGTAGTAACTAATTTATACAGTAATTACCATGCTCCCTACCTCCCTCCACCACAACCCTTCATTTAAATCTCCGCATTAAAACAAATCTACAATATGACCTTCTTTCCACCCGTTCTTTTACAGACCCACTCTGTCAATTATTAATAAGTCCCATTTTCCGCTGGATTGGTTTTTCTAATGACAATCAGGCTAGGAAATTACTGTTTCTCTCAATAGGTATATGCAATATTTCGCCAATCTTTTGGTTCTTATACTAATTCACAACCATAATGTTTTCCAGATATCTTTCTGCTACGTCGGTGGATGTTAATTAACTAAAAATATTATTTTCTTCACCTTTTCCGATTCCAAATGGGTTCTCTGAGCTGCATTGTTTTGTCGAAATATACTATTAATATCTAATATTAGCTGCCCTCCTCTTGCTTTTAGTTGTCAACGACGGCGCACCAGAATCCACACACATCTTTTGTTCCATGTTTATGTACCGTGCTGTGCCAATTTTAAACCTTAAAATCCACATTAAAAATCTAAAGACTTACATGTGCATCTTGGTCTTAGATTTTTTCTGATCCCGGCGATGACGTCTAGAAAGCTAACAATGAGCTCTCATTTTTTCAAATCATTTTTCATAGTCTGACACATCTTATGTGTATGTATCTTCAGGCCTCTATAAATGCTCTTCTGGCCTTGGGGCGCGCTCTTTCACCCTCTCTTCCAGCTACCTTCGTCTGTGCACCAGCACGGCGCATAACATATCGAAATAAACCAGTTTGAACTGTTTCCCATCTCATCATGTCCTTTAGTCGTGACCTCCCAGCGTACATGTGCCCCCACTGATCCTCACAGGCATCCTTAAAAGGATACTCACACAGTTCTCGCAGGTGCATGCATGCGTTTCAAGCAGTAAATACCGTCGTAACATTGCTAGCCAGTCTTCCCCTTTCTTTTTATTTATTTGCTCATTTATTTATTTATTCATGTACTTTGCTTTTGGAGCACTGATCAAGCCCTAGGCAGCAGTTAAACACTGTAGGTAACAAAATGAACTCACTGAAGACACACGGAGCATCTCAGTGGAGAGAGACACATGGTTGAAGAAACTCAGTTTGAGTGATCCCGACTTCTGCTAAGCTTTTTTGCAAGTGCTTAATTTGAGCCGGTGGTTTCCGATGCTCAGTACCGGAGCTTTTCATGAGCACCAGTGAGCAACAGTTATATGTTTTAATATAAATATGAATAATATTTGTTTATTCGGGGGAGATTAAGGGCCATATGTATGAAGCCAATTTGCGATCGCAAACGCCGAAATTCGCAGAATTTCGGCGTTTGCGATCGCAAATTAGCAGTGTGCAATGTATCACACTGAAACCCCTCGCAAAATAAGGAATCGCAAATTTTGCGATTCCCTATTTTACGATTGCATTTAAGGAATTGCTAATTGCGATTCCTTAAATGCAATGTAAGAAGCACAAAAAAGTGCAATTTGGGCTTAAGGAATCGCAAATTACCACCAACTTCAAGTTGGTGGTAACTTACGATTTCACTTAAAAATGCACTTTTTTGCATTTTTCAAAGTGCCATGTGGCGCACATACATGCCCTTAGGGCATGTATGTGTGCCACATGTGCACACATGCACATTTCAGGGTGCAACAGGGTGTCCTTTTGACACCCTGGCACCCTTGAAATTGCATTCTCAATTTGCGATTCTCTAATTGCTAATCGCAAATTGAGAATGTCTTCCCATTTATTCCTATGGGCCTCTAGGCCCATAGGAATGAATGGGAGGAATTCTTAATTGCGAATCGCAATTTGCGATTCGCAATTAAGGAATATGAAGGATTCGCAAAATTTATTGCAAATCCTACATACATCTCGTTTTGCGATTCTCAAATAGCGATTCTCTAAAATTCGCTATTTGAGAATCGCAAAACCAAACTTTCATACATATGGCCCTAAGTGATTTGTCTAGAATCACAGGATGTGGAGCCGCCAAAACGCGAACCTGGTTTTGCAGCTCCGAAGTCGGCAGCTCTGGGCATTACTTCACATTCTCTCCCTATTTTCATGGTTAGTAGTTGGTTCTGTCTTAGGCGGCGGTGCAAGCTGCCTCCTGACGAGTGCCCCAGCACTTATTTTTTCACAAATTAACCACTGCTTTTCGGGTATGTTGTGGAACTAGTGCTGGTAGAGAGAGATGAACAGAACTATGAGTGGGCGCTATGCTGTCAGTTTTTCTCTGGCCCGTGCTTATGCCAGCAGCAGCACAGAGGGTGATAGTTCAAGGGAGGAGGTCTGGTTAGAATCAGCCGGAGGAGCTGTTCCCATTATCAATGTGCGTAGTGTGAGAGCTCATTCAGTTGATGTCAAGCACAACTATCTCAGTCAGATCGTTTTTGAATGAGGGGTATTTTACATTCGTAAGAATGAACAAACATGCCTCAAAAATTTAAAGCCAATGGACTTTGCAGGTGATGGATCGCATTGGTGCTCTGTTATTTGTAGGGGTGCATTATAATCACGGCACCCGCATATATTCCTTCGTTGTGTTAACATTTGACCATTAGAAAGTGTTCAGTAATAACACGTGAAAGTGTAAACGGTAGGAAAAGTGTTGTGCTATGTAAAGAGACAACGTAGTATTCATACTCTAATGTTGCGATCCATAGTATTTGATGTCATTTACCTAACAAAATTGCTTCTGTGTGATGTGACGCTTGTGATTTAAACGTGCACCATATTAAAGTTGCACATAGAAGTGATTAATTGCATTTAACGTGTAGGATTTCATAAGCTGATTGTAATAGAAATGCATTGCTGTGCTTTTGTAATGTAATGATGAAAAAGGCCTAAATGAAATGTTCACCTATGTTATGTGTGTATCTGAAAGGCCTATGTATTTCACTCTTATGTTGCCCGATTTCTGTAGGCCCGAAATGTATTTTCCCTGGGGGCTCAGAAACAGGACTGTTAGAAATTTCATGTGCATGTTTAATTTGTTCTGTTCTCACATTTCTGTTGCAGGTGGAGAAAGTCGTCTTTGTTAGTTAGAATAACGTCTTTTGTTTAGGAGAGTTAAGCTCGGGAGGATGTGATACAAATGTGCACAGATCACTAATAATTGGGAGCGGTGTTCTTTCTCACTGAGGGAGGCCTGGGAACCAAGGTCATCGAGCCAGGAGCTGGGAGCACCGACATCGCGTGGAAAATCACCTATGAGAAGTGTTCAGCGGGATGAGGTGATCAGTGGGCGTGTTCTGCGTTTTTGTGTTTTGTATGAGGGATAGTGTCCCGGGGTGGAGTCAGGAGAAGGAGTGAGGAGAGCCGACGGGGAGAGAAGGAGCATCTTAGAATGAGCTCTGTAGCTTTGACTACTAGACCCATACTACATGAGTGTACTTCTTAGGAAGACTTCACGTGCTGACACCTTTTTCCTGGTTTTGCCTGGGGAATGCTAAGTAGGGATGTCATGGTTGTGTAGGGACAGACTACTGTTTTTCATTCATACACCACAGATGAAAACCGAACTTAACGTGGGGGCAATCATTGCCTGTGTTCTGCTTCTGGAGATCGTCATTCTCTTTATGATCCATCGCATAAAGCTAGCCCGTAGGTTTGGATTTGTATTAGTTCCCATGTACTTTTATAACCTCGTAATGAGGTGCTTGTACATCCGGTTGTTTTTGGCTTTGTAATAAACCCACTAACTTGGAATTCGGAGTCTGCAGTTCTTTAGAGTCATGTTCTTATAGATTTTAAAGTTGTCTTGATGATTTATTTCTCCCCTCTACACTTCTCAGCAGGTAACAAAAGGTCAGTTGACCCGTAGTTCCAAAGTAAATTTGAAGGGAGGAACTCAACCTCATCACACGATATGTGACTGGGCGCTAGAAGGCTGCCAGCTTCATGTCTGACAGCACAAATTCTGTTTTTGTTCGGTTTAGTCAAAGCACACTGCTAACACACAAGGCTGAACGAGGCTGGCTCTGAGATGGCGCTGGTGACACAGTGCGTGTTGTCAGCGATGTCTGGTATAGCTAAAAGTGTGTGCAAGGGTTGCATTACTAAGTGGAATATGATGAGCCAGAGAGTGAAGCAAAGAAGAATTGTACAGTCACGCAAGGAGAAGTCTCAATATCTTTATTTGTATGTTAGTGGCAACGAGGGAGGGAGGAGAATACATTTCTACTTTAAATTGCAACGAAGGAGGGATTACACTGCAACACCAACTTTATTAGTAAGTTATCAGGTGAGAAGACCTCCTTTACTAAATTCTCTATTCGTTATCACAATGTCAGTATGAGAAATGTAGGGGAAATAGCATATTAGACAAAAATAAATATGTTTTTCAATAAACAATAAGTGAAAAATAATAACACCATTGATCTTTCAAGGGAAAAATCTTGATGATGCTAAACATATTTTTTGTTATCAGCTTTTATTGTGTTACAGGGAGCCACAGGAAAGTAGTGGAATGTATGTCTTACCCAGATATTTGGAAAACATTTCTTTTCAAATCCAAAGATAACAGGAGGACCCGAATGAAAGTTTGGGAAACAGACTGTCCAACAAAGCTTTTTATAAAATAAACAAAGTACACACAACTTAAAATAATATGTACCAATGCCTTCTCATGAATTCAGTTAAACCAAAGCCGTCATCCAAATTTACTTAAAGTAAAGTTTATAGAGAAAAAAAACCTAATTTAACGGTATAAGTTAATGATCATTTGTAAATTGTCCTCTCTCAAATGCTCATAAGTAAGCATAAACGCATAAATGCTATTCTCATTTTTGTGGTATCACTGTCAAGGCATAGAATGAGAAATATGTTTCTTTGTTATAAATCATACTTTGTTATCCCAGGCAGAGTTAAGGATTTTGTACCTTTTATTTTCTAGAAAGTCTGTAATATCTGCATTAATCTATCCTTCTTAGTCTCACTTGTATGGACTGCGATCCTCCCAAGCATGTATGAATCATCATATATTCAAAGAATCTTGGAAATATTTAGACAACTGTGTCCATTTGACTCTTATCTCCATCTTTAATACACAAATGTTTCAGAGATCCGTTTCACAGATCTTTTCTTGACTTTTAATATGAGCTTTCATTTCCCCCTTATCCCTTTATGTTGATTGTTTGTATAGCACTTTAAGACACCCTATTGTTGCCTCAAACAGCCGAGGAGGGCTGGAAGGAAGAAAAAGAAAGCACTGGCAAAGTCAAGAGGTCTGGTGTTGACCTCTAGCTTTTTGGCTTTGTCATTGCCTGTTTTGTTTTGTCATATTTTTGCAAATCCTCATTGTTAGGGAAGCTGCTGGGCGCTTGCTGATATAAAGAAAGTAATTGGCTAAAGGCAAACTTTGTTTCTGGCCTCAAAAAGCAGACATTTGTATAGTAGTTCTTGGCACCGATGAGAACCGCTTGGTGTGTGGATGTGCTCTTTGTGAAAGAGCAGCATGCCCTCACTTACAATTACGTTAGCTAAGGGCTGAAGTGGGCTGACCCTTTGTTCCTTGCTGCTTGCTGTGGAGAATAGAAGAAAAATGTGAATGAGACAGCAACAGACCAATGGATGAAGAGTTTAAGAAATTGGATTATTTGGGATGGGTGACTTTTCACCTGAAGGAATAATCACAACTCCTATTAGGGTGAACCCTCAAAGTCACTAAATTGACCTGAGCTCTATGCCTTGCTAGCTAAGGCACATAGCACACAGGATTCCCTTAGGGCAAGGTGTAAAGTATTTATGCAAAACAGTAATAAAGACAGAACACCGAACAATAAAATGACACCAAAACAGCAAAAATCCAAAAGGGGAATTTGAGATACACATTTTTAAAGTTTTAGTAGAATTAGTGCCAAAAAGGGCAAAGGGCTAATGATGGTCTATGGAAGTGGTAGACCAGGACCTAGGCATGATTTGAGGCAGATTACAATAGAACCATGGTCGGATAGAACAAGTGGATTGGTCCCAGTGAAAAGTCAAAACGTTTTTAAAATTTCAAAAAGGTTTCCAAACTTTTTTCTGGTGCTCCAACAAAGACAGGAGTAGACTTCTAAGGTCCCCATGACCTCAGAAGAAGGCTCTCAAGTTGTCAGGCAGGTCAACAGCAAAGTCCAGTCCACGTCTAGTTGCCACTGACCAGCTGGGCATTTTAGGGAAAAGGCTTCTTGAAGATTGCTATATTTCTGTAGCCACACAGGAGGTCAGCCAACTGACCCTTGGAGTTCACTTTTTTGTCCTGAGTACAAGAAGAGCAGGTCCAGTCCTCTCCTGTTCTACAGCAGATCCAGAAAGTATCCTCAGGATGGTACCTTGGCATGCCACATACATGGCTAAAGTATACAAAAAAGTGATGACTGTAATGCTTGAATTATTCACAGCCTCTGGTAATTACTCAGGGCTGCATCCAAGTCCATCATTATTTTGCACACCATGCCACCTCAGTTTGGACCCAGCTAGTCTTGACCTTGCTCCAATGGGAACAGTCCAGCCTGAACTGCCAGGCCAGGTCCTCCTAGATCCGGAGCACAAGCAACCTAGTACCGTTTTTTCCCTAGTTAGGGCTCATCTCTCGGGTATAGCTTGGTTCTAGTGACCCAGTGCACATAGGACCCACTTTGGGCATACCTGTCCCACTTAGGGCGATATACTAATGAAAAAGAATTATGAACGGAATGCTTGAATTAATGTCAGCTACTGGTAATTATCAGGCTGCATCCCAGTCCAATGCTATTTTGTGCACCATGCAACCTCAGTTTGGGCCCAGCTATATGCAAACCAGTCATGACCTGCTCCAATGGGAACAGTCCAGTCCGAACTGCCAGTCCAGGTCCTCCTCGAACCAGAACAGAACAGAAGCAACCTAGGACTGGTCTCACCCCAGTTAGGATTCATCAGCCAGTTATACCTTGTTTCTAGTGACACAGTGTGCACAAGACCTAAGTCTGAGCATACCCATCCCACTTAGTATACAAAAAAGTGATGTATGGAATACTTGAATTAATCACAGCTATTGGTAATTACTCAGGTCTGTATCCCAGTCCGTTATTTTGCACACCTTGCCACCTCAGTTTGGTCCCAGCCATATGCAAATCAGTCTTGACCCTGCTCCAATGGGAACAGTCCAGCCTGAACTGCCTCCACAGTCCCAACCTAAATAGTCTGCTAAGCTCAGAGGATTCAATCTTGACCACTCAGGGCAACCTATCAATCATAGTGACCTACTGTGTGGTTCCTTGGAGGAACCTCACGCCTAATTCAGCTCAAGTTAGTCTGGGAGTTGGAAGAGGCTAATGCTAATTAGCCTTCTGAAAGCTTAGGTAGATAAAGGGTAACTTCCTAAAAGTTACATTTGCAATATAGTCAATAAAAATTCAACATTACCATTAGATTTGATTGTTATTAAATATAAATATAAGTTTTTCAATGGCTTCTCTAACTAGTACAGGTCCAAAGTTATAGATTAAAGTGTATAATCTATACTTTGACTTTTCTATGTGGTAGTTACAGCCTGACCAGTGACAATGTTGTTTTGGGCCTAGAAACTGGGAGGGATCATGCCACTTTTAATGTCACACAGGTTCAACTCTAAAATATTATGCAACCCACTTTGTGGGCAGCAAGGTGTACCTAGGAGTCACTTATTCAATATTTTAAATCAGGTTTCCCTACCTGTTAAAAGGACAGTTCCGACAGGTCTGTGCACAGGGGTTCAAGTTGCAGCCATCAGGCTACACATTATAGGCCTGAATCCATGTTTTCACTGCCACTGTACTGGGCTGCCCCATAGCTGCTACAGTCCACAAGTGGTATTTAACTTTCCAAGCCATGCGTGTATTTCCCCACCATATACTATGGCCTTAAAGGAAAGCTAAATGTTACAATCAGGATTAAGCCAATTTAACCATATTTAAAGGGGGCGCACAGGCACTTCACTCCTGTTGACCAAGGGTAACAGTGTGCAGAGTTCCAAGTCCAGCAAATAATAGGGTCCAGAAAATGGTGAACAACTTGGAGTAACTGCGAGGAACTGCGAGGAAAAGGTGGATTTTCTGCACTAAGTATGCATATGTATGTATGTATGTATATTATATATAGATATACATCTATATATATATATATATATATATATATATATATATATATATATATATATATATATCCATATATATATCTCTCTGTATATGTACATAGGGATATATATATGGATATATATTATATACATATATATATAATTTTAGTAAAACCGAAAGGACTTGGCTAATGGCAGACCTAAAGAGAGCATGTCCATATCGCTAGCAGGACACCAGATGAATTAATGGTGTGTTGTGGATAGCTGGCTCTAGGTGTATCCAGCAAGTAGAGATGGAAGAAGGAAGAGTGTGAACAGCATCTGTCGGGAAAAGGAGGAGTAGAAATTGGGATGGGGATTGAGGAATGAGTGTAGATTATGAGAGGAATTAGGGCTTGAGTTAGAGATCAATGGACACAGTTCAAGTGATATCTGGACAGATTACCCAAATTCTCAGGAGACCAGTGAAATATTGATCCCGAAGCACATGCCAAGAGACTATAAGAGACTATAAGAGTACATCCATTAGTCAGTCCTTTTCAGTAAGATTCCATAGTGCAAGAATTTTAATTGGGAACAAGATAAAGAAAGTCCAGCCAACTCGAAGTTTACAATTCACTGATTACACTTTGACAATTCCACAGATCTTGATTGTACAATTCCCATGATGCTCTGGCAGCTGACCTGTGTTTCGTCTTTATGCAACATTTTCAAGGGTTGAATATATATTTGTAATACAATAAGTAGAATTGGGGAGAGGCTAGAGCGGTCGACCTCGGGCCTGGGGAACCGGGTTCGAGTCTCGGCAACGATGCTCAACATCCTGTGATTCTGGGCAAATCACTTAATCTCCCCGTGCCTAACAAAAAAAAATGAATGTGTTCATCTGCAACGAAATTGGTGCTCATGTAAAGCGCTCTGATACCCGATGTCTCGAGTCTAGTTCGCGCTATATAAAACTCAAAAAAATAAAAATAAATAGATTACGATCTTCTCGTGTTGCCTTCATGATCTTACATTTTTATATTCTGCATCATGTTAGTATTTTTTACTCAGCTAGAGCGTCCAGTTTGTGTTACCCAACAATATCTTCAGCTGCTTTATGCACCAGTATATTCACCCCAGTGTACCATAGAAACATAAAAAGAGAGTTATGTTGAGTTCTTCTTTGTACCAAAGATTCCACTCACTAGAATGTACTTTACTGTTTATGTTCCCATTCATTTTCTTAAGAATGCTATGAAAGCTAGTGATGGAATTACCAGATGGTTTGATATGCTTTTGGTTGATCACTTGAGTTATGTCCTATACCATCTATGTTGCATAGGCTTCATGAGCTAATTCTAATGTCCCATTCATGCTCATGTGATCTTCCTCTGTTGCTTCTATTAACACTGCTACTGCCACCATAGTTCATTCCCGCTTCTTTGTGATGTCCATGGAGCCTACTGAAAGAGAAGCAATCCACTGACCTTCCAGTGGACTGCTCCCTTCGCTGCACAGCTCCACTTGGTAGCTGCTGCTGCCCCTGTCGCTGCTGCTGACCCTCTAGTCAGGAGTTCGAGGCCCTCCTCCACCCACAGGCTCCTGCCTGCACCTCATCCCTGGTGGCCTAGTGGTAGAGCGTCATTGCTCTGCTGTTGACTGCCCTTCTGTCTCTCTTTTTCTGCTTTTCTCTGCCACTTTTTCTTTTTCTCCTGCCCTTTTTACTTTACTTTCCTTTTCCTGTGTTGTTTGCTTATTCGTTGCCCTTGCCGCTGTGAACCCCCGCAGCCCGCCCCCTCCAGTGACCATTCCCGCTCCCCACAATTCCCGCCTCCCAGCTGTCCAGCCCCCTGCAGCACTACTTAATGACAGCAGCTGCGCAGTGAAAGTGCAGTCCACTGACCTTCTAGTGGACTGCTCCCTTCGCTGCACAGCTCCACCTGGTAGCTGCTGCTGCCCCTGTCGCTGCTGCTAACCCTCTGGTCAGGAGATCGAGGCCCTCCTCCACCCACAGGCTCCTGCCTCCACCTCATCCCTGGTGGTCTAGTGGTTGAGCGTCACTGCTCTGCTGCTTGACTGCCCTTGTGTCTCTCTTTTTCTGCTTTTCTCTGCCTCTTTTTCTTTTTCTCCTGCTTCTGCCTTTTTACATTTCTTTCCTTTTCCTGTTTTTTTTGCTTCTTCGTCGCTCTTGTCGCTGCGATCCCCCATGGCCCTGCCCCCCTCCAGTGACCCTTCCCGCTCACAGTGCTTCCCACCTCCCAGATGTCCAGCCCCCCTCTACTTAATGGCAGCCGCTGCGCGGCTCTGCCGCTTGCACGCCGAACGTGGGCCAAAGGCAAGCCCGTCTGCGCCTGGATCGCACCCAGCGCCAGGGACCCTGGTTCTCGGACCTTCCACCGCTACAACTCCAGCACCCTCCTCGCCCTCAACTCAGGACGCCGTGCTGCCTGCCACCTCGCGTCGCCGAAGGAGACCCAAGGACCCTTCTCCTGCCGGAACTGCAACCACACCTTCACCCACGCCAACATGCCAACTCCTCTCACCGCCCAGTCGACCAACAGCGCACCGACAGGCTCAACTGCAACCTCGTCAACACGTGCTCCCTCCACAAACATGCCACAGACATCTGGGACTTCCTCGACTCTGCCTCTCCTGACATCGACTTCTCAGCACCTTCTTTCACCACAAGATCAGGCAGATCTACGACAGCTTTGAAACCCAAGACCCTGCCACAATACCCACCACAGCCACTTGCAACCACACCGCACCCCAACAGATCGTGCTCAACTGGACACCGTTCACCACAGACGACATACTCAAGACCATGAAGATTATCCACTCCGGAGCCCCATCGGATCCTTGCCCGTATCACTTCTTCCATAGAGCAGCCGCCTCCATCGCCCCAGAGCTTCACTGCACCACCAACTGCTCCATCGAAACCACCACCTTCCCCGATGACTGGAAACATGCTGACATCAAACCCCTGCTGAAGAAGCTGTCCACCAACCCGACAGACCTCAAGAACATCAGACCCATCTCCCTCTCCTTCCCAGTCAAGGTCATCGAACAGGCCATCAATGCTCTGCTCTCCGAGTTCATCGAAGAGAACCACGTCCTGGACACCTCCCAATCCGGCTTCCGAAGCACCCACAGCACCAAGCCTGCAATCCTCATCGCCACCGACAACATCCACTCCCTCCTCAACCGGGCGAAAATACAGCCCTCAACCTACTGGACCTCTCAGCCGCCTTTGACACCGTCTCCCACCGCACCCTAATCACGAGACTCCACGACGCTGGCATCAGCGACAAGGCCCTGGACTGGATCCACTCCTTCCTTACCGGCCGAACACAGCGAGTCAGACTACCCCCGTTGCTCTCAGAACCTACAGAGATCAGCTGCAGAGTGCCCCAGGGCTACTACCTGAGCCCCACCCTCTTCAACGTCTACATGGCCCCGCTCACGGCCATCATCAGAAACCACGGACTCAACATTGTCTCCTACTCCGACGACACCCAGCTGATCCTCTCCCTCACCAACAAACCCACAGCCACCAGAATCAACTTTCATAGCAGAATGAAGGCCTTTGCCATCTGGATGAAAGACAGCTGCCTGAAGCTCAACTCGAACAAGACCGAAGTACTTCTCCTGGGCCCGCCCCCTCAGCCTGGGATGACTCCTGGTGGCCCACCACACTAGGGTTCCCACCCCTACGGACCACGCACACTACCTCGGCTCATACTGGACTCCTTGCTTACAATGAACTGCTAAATCAATGCAGTATCCTCATCCTCCTTCCACACGCTCCACCTGCTTCAAAAGACATTCAGATGGATCCCCACAGAATCCAGAAAGATGGTCACCCACGTACTCATCACCAGCAGACTAGACTACGGCAACACACTCGATGCCGGTGTCACCCAGAAACAGCTCAGAAAACTAAACTGCGGAACGTCCAAAATGCTGCAGCTAGACTGGCCCTCGACATCCGCCGCTGCAGCCACATAACACAACACCTTTAACAACTCCACTGGCTCCCAATCAACAAGACAATCACCTTCAAACTCCTCACACATGCCTACAAAGCTCTCCACGACTCAGGACCAGCATATCTGAACCACCGCCTCGCATTCCACATACCCGCCAGACAACTTCGCTCCGCTCAACTTGCCCTGGCCACCGTCCCACGGATTCACAAGACCAGAACCGGAGGAAGATCCTTCCCCTACCTCACTGCCAAGACCTGGAACACCCTGCCCCTCTACCTCAGGCAATCCCCGTCGCTGACCCAATTCAGAAAGGACCTCAAGATCTGGCTCTTCGATTGAACCTCCACGCCCAGATGGAGCAGCAGCCCCCCCAGCACCTTTAGACCCTCACGGGTGAGTAGCCGCGCTATACAAACTCCTGATTGATTGATTGATCCACTGGGTGCAGCATAACACCACTAAATGCCAAAGCAATCCACACCCAACTCACCATTTAGGCCTAAACCATATATGGTTTTATAGAAGGTCACTGAAAACACTGACACATCCACACGGGTTGACTGTAACTGAACCTTCTTATGAGATACTTCTAGTCTGCCATGTGCTGCTTCACCTGCCTCCAGTCAGTAGCCCAGCTGAACAGAAGAGATGCTACTGCTCCACAGTATACTTAGTAAGTCGACATGAAATGCTTATTAATCTGCCAGTGTTGCAAAGCCTGTAACCACTGCCTGCTTTCCTCTCCTTTCCTAAGGCCTTCTCAGTACATACAGAGCTCACAACCTTAGCTCACAGCTTCAGGGAGGGCAGTGCCCCTCTACAGACATCCTAATATCATTTAGAAAAATAGAAACACACACAGGAAAGGAATCTAGAGGGGAGTGCCAGTGTAATGTCTACTGTGATGCTTGCTAGGACACCCTGGCCTCATTTGCTGGTGTGTGCCATCTTCATGGCATACACCAGCAAATGAGGATAGCCATTTAATGCATTAATCATCATCTAACTGCAATCTTAACACACAAACATATCATTGTTTCAATCTTTGAATCCACCACCCTATTGGCTATTTGATCCATCAGGGACCAGAACGTCTCACTCCCCTCCTTAAAGAAATTTGCGCTCTGGCTCCAACTTTTTACTTTCAGCGCTTAAGGTCCAGCCCACAACTATTGGAGGATAATCATTTAGAGTTTGTGGCCCCAGATTGTGGAACTCCACCTCACTCTGCTTTAAGCTGATAGAGAATCACTCGCTGTCCATGGAAAAGGTCAAGACTTAGGCATTCAACCAGGAAGGGCTTTAACCCAGAGCCATTTACGTAGCCCTATTGCTGGTATTCTGTGCAAAGCTCCTAGAGACCCCTGGGGATGAATACCTGTGCTCAAGAGATATGTTTTTACTGCCACAGAGGTCACCGCCAAGAGTCTGTGCATTGTGAAAGACAATCAACTGCCCATGATCGTCCAGATCAAGGCAGTCACAGTGAAGTGTTTTGGCCTACTGAAATCCATGAGGACGGTTACTCCTCTTCTGTCACCCAAAGCTCCTATTGCAGCAGTAATTGTGTCCCACACGGAGAATGCAAATTCCCTATATTTTGATTTCCCTGCAACTTCTTTACACAAACTACAAATCATTAAAAATGCAGCAGCAAGGATAATCTGTAAACTCCATGGACATGCGCATAGCTCACCTGACTTAATGAAGCTTCTCTGGCTCCCCATCAACCAGAAAGCTCTTTTTAAAACGGCGTATATAATTTACAGATTCATTCATGCCCAGGCTCCAGCCTGTGTAGCAAACAGAATTAAGACATATCATATTCGAGCTCTCAGATCCTCTCTTGTCAACCAGTTTAGGATCCCTTGCTTCAGATGACAGAGAGCAGAGGGCAGGAGCCTCCCAGTCCTGGCCCCCATCTTGCAAACTCTCTCCCTTCCTTGGTCAGGCTGGAACCTAACTTCCCGAGGTTCAGGAAGCTTTCGAAGGCCTGGCTGTTCAAGCGAGCTTTTGATTAGCCTGAGCCATGTCTCCTTTCTCTCCAGCGTGTCACAGTGCCAAGAAACCCTTGGTTATACATGTGCTCCAAAGTATTCATAACATACCATAACATGTTTTTGGATAGCTTGCTATTGTGTTATGTCATGTGTGAGCTCGTATTGCCCGAGTCTCATATCATGAACTTTAGGTTTTCTAGGTGGACTCTTCTACTGGTAAAGGATAACCAAAACATTTGTTTCTTTTTGGAATATTAGTGTCTCTCTCCAAACCATAGTACTTTCTTTCCACCAGTGCGTGTGCACTCACCTAGCACTGCACTCCCCCTACATCGCAATACTCCGTTCACATGACTTTTCGCTTTGCTTTACTTTATTATGGATCATCAAATCCGATAATGTTGCATTACTGACTGCAGACCTGGGCAATTTATTAATCCAATAATTTATTTCGTTATTGAATATTTTCTAAAGCGTGAACTACCCTCGAGGGCATTTCAGCACTTTGCAAAGGACATTGTGGAAATTGAACCCAACCGGTTCTTAAACAGAATGTGCATTTAATAGCTGGCGATAATAAGGCCCGAGCTTAGCTCAGGCTGAATGCCCGGCTTTCACTCGGCTCTTGTCCCAAGGGCACTGGCGAGCCAAAATAGAGCTGTGCAGCATCCCAAACATTGCTGTTTTCCCTCCCGACTTCAGCTTTTTCAGCATGAATACTGCTAAACACGGGACAGAAAAGCACATATAAAAAATCTGAAAGGGCGCGTTCCTGCTTGAACGTTTTTCAGGAGTTCAAAAGTCTGGAGCACTGGAGAGCCCCTTCTGTGGGACGTCTGAGGCCTCTTTTCATAATATATGTAACTGCTTTCATTGACTTAACTGTTACATTGGGGGAAATGTCTTAAGTAATGGGAAGCCCGTGGTGTTAAAAGAAAAATAGAGTGAATGCCTAGTCTTAATTTTGTACTTTTTCTAGAAAGATATTGTCTGCCACTTTGACTTAAAAGGCTATATTTTTTTATTTTAAAAGGGGTCGTAATTTAGCTTCTCAAAGAATTAAAAAAAGGCATTATCTTCTTGTGTTAAATGGAAGTCAGTAGGAGATATCCATTCAGGTCCCAATTCACAAAGAGCCTCCGCACTCGTGTCGGTGGCTCCGCAATCGTGGCAGGATCTCTGCACTAGAGGCGGGATCGCCACAATGAAAAGCTGCACTGCAGAGACACGCTACGAGTGCAGAGATCCCGCCATGACTGCGGAGCCTCCACCACGTGTGTGGTGCCTCTTTGTAGGCAGAACTCACGGAGCTACACTCCGTGGAAGTCTGCGGAGTTACATAAAAACTCTTAGAGATTTGCTACAATTTGGCACCAGTAGCACAAGCAGCGCTGAAAAATCAGTGTGAATGCCCCCTTGCGGTGCGCAAGAGCGCACGGCCATTTGAGCTGATTTTGCTGCAGCTCGACTAGAAAATTTACTGGAGTGGCAGCAAATCTACTCGAGAAGCAGCCCTCTAACTGCGACCACCCGCGTTAGAAACTCGCACTAAGGGATGGCTAAATCTCGCTCGCGCTCACCAGTGTGCAATTCTGGAGGCTTGCAGGCAAAAATTCTGCCAAGCGGCGTTTGGCAGAATTTGGATGCAAGAATAATGGGGAGTCGCCAAATTCTGACAACTCCACAGGCAGAATGAAACATTCCAGCAATCCATGGTAAGCAGTAAACCTGGGTTTAAATTCTGACTTGCCTGCTTGACTAAATGGTGTGATCCTATGCAGATCACTTACACTTATGCGGGCATATTTACAACAGAATGATGAAGCGTGGCGTTAAGCAAAAATTGCTAACGCCACGCTTCGCCATTATGAATACACAGGGATGCGCTGTATTCACAAGCATGCAGCACACACCTGCGTTTCCCCTAGCGCTGGTGCTAAATTAAGCTGCTTAGCGCCAACGCAGACACCCTTGCACTATAGTGCAAGGGTGTCTGCGTTGTGTATGCGCAGGAAGGTGTCTCTTCCTGCACATAAACAATCCAGAATGCCGATTTGAAACTCCTATGTGTGCTGCATTGTGCAGCACACTAGAAGTTGCAAATCACCATTTGTTTAATGATTGTTTATGTGCTGGAAGGTACAACTTCCTGCACATAGACAATCATTCATGCCGATTTGCTGTTTCTATGTGTGCTGCACACATAAAAACAGCAAAAACTGCCAGGTCTGGTGGGTTAGTGGACTAATGCATCCACTGCAGAGGCCTGTGTTTGACCTCATGGTCATGGGTTCAAATCCCAGCGGGTCTACTCAGCCTCTCATCCTTTCTGAGGTCAATAAAATGAGTACCACTGAGTTGGGTAACAATAAACTTCTGTTATTCAGCTCTAAGATGCCCCTTTGGAGGTGAACCTGAGCTTTACAAATACACATTATGTTAAAAACTAGGAGAAATCAACCATTTTTCCTCGTTTCACCATGTTAAGACCAGGTTTTCACTGGTCTTAATTTTGACGCTGCCTCCAATTTACGCCACCCTTGTAAATAGGGGGCAGCGTCAAAATCAATGGGTGTTGCGGCGGAACACCCACCGCAGCCCCCATTGCCCACCCCTTTCACGCTAAATGTAGCGCGAAAGGGGGCCTTATTTACAAGGCGGTGGTAAGCCACACTAAGTGGCTTAACGCTGCCTTGCAAATAAGGCAAATGGATTATCACCACAGGAACGTCGCAAAAAGTGATGTTCCTGTGGCAATAGTGTCTTATCTTTTTGAATTATTCCATTGTCAATTAAAGAAATTGGGTTGTTGGTTGACTGGGGTGTAAACCCTGGTCAAGCAGCAACCACAATCATTGTCGGTGAGGCACAAGCCAACCCTAAATTAACCTGTGCTCAACCCTCTGGTAGCTTGGTACAGAACAGTCAGGCTTAACTTAGAGGCAATGTGTAAAGTATTTGTCCAACACTTCAAACAGTAATAAAGTGTAAACACCACACAAAAAGGATCCCACACAAAGTTAGAGAAATAGAATTTCTATAATAAATAAAACAACCAAAACAACAAAAATCCAATCAGTGGAACCTGAGATATGCAATTTTAAAGATTTTGGTGAAAATAGCACATAAAAGCACAAAGCACCAATTGTGGATATCTGATTGCAATGGACCGGGACAAAGCCACAAGTTCAGGTTGACCATGATGGAGCGTGGCCGGCTACAGGGACCCAGATAGGCTCGCTTAACAGAATACCTTGAATTCGGGTTTGCGAAGCCTTGTGAGGATCCGCATGGAAGATGCACTGCGCAGCCGAAGCGATGCGTCGATCCTGGGATGTGGCAAGGCTGCAATGCTAGGGCCTGCATCATTGTTGAGGTTTCGGTCAATGGGGCTTGCGATGAGAAGTCCGATGTCGAGGATGTGGCAGCAGTCGGAGATGCATCGGTTCTGAGAAGCTGTGAGCCTGAAATGTGGAGTCTGTCATCGCTTTCAAGGCTGCCGTCAACAAGGGATGCAAGGGCCTGCGCTGAGCATGCGTTGAGCAGCGGCAGTTCCGATGGGCACTGCACTTCCTCTGCATCGCAACACTCCTTTCACATGCCTTTTCGCTTTGCTTTAATCTATTATGGATCATCAAATACGATAATGTTGCATTACTGACTGCAGACCTGGGCAATTTAATAATCCAACAATTTATTTCGTTATTGAATATTTTCTAAAGCGTGAACTACCCTTGAGGGCATTTCAGCACTTTGCAAAGGACATTGTGGAAATTGAACCCATTCAGTTCTTAAAAAGAATGTGCATTTAATAGGTGGCGATAATAAGGCACCAGGCTTTCACTCGGCTCTTGTCCCAAGGGCACTGGCGAGCCAAAATAGAGCTGTGCAGCATCCCAAACATTGCTGTTCTCCCTCCCGACTTCAGCTTTCTCAACATGAATACTGCTAAACACGGGACAGAAAAGCACATATAATAAATCTGAAAGAGCGCGTTCCTGCTTGAACATTTTTCGGCAGTACAAATGTCTTGAGCACTGGAGAGCCACTTCTATGGGATGTCTGAGGCCTCTTTTCATAATATATATGTAACTGCTATCATACTGTTACATCAGGAGTAATTGTAAAGATGATGAAAACGCCGATAAGATCAAGGAATAGATTTTATTTATAAGTACAATAAAAACCCACTGGTGAGGAAAAATAGAGCACACCTCTTCCAGCCAGCTCCGCACCGTTTAACTCAAACACCCAACATTCCAATAATACATCACCTAGTAACAGAATGGTGACCTAACTATAATTCCAAACAATGGCATACTTAATATTCCAAGCAACATGTCTTTTTGTTTTGTTTTTTAAACTACAAATGCGCAAAGGCATGTTTACAAATTATAAGCAGTGTAACATGAAAGATAAGAAAATAAAAAGAATAACACATTTCTGAATAGAAGCAAGACAAGAGGAACAAGGAAAAAACCCAAATATTATTACTCTAAAATGTAATCCTCTAACTTCTTCGGTATTTTAACAACTCTTTTTGTTAGAACAGAAGAGCCATCCTTTTAAAACACAGATTACTCCGACCAGAAGAACTGATGGACGCAGAGCCATCCCTTTCAAACACAGATTCCTCCCGACCAGAAGAATTGATGGACACATCTTGCTTTGAAGAAACAATTGTTTCATGGTGATTCACATCTGAATTGGCCAACCCTGGAACAGGCAACTCCAGACTCTGTCCTAGCTGCCGCTTTTCCGAAACATCACTCAACACACCCTTTTCCAAAGCACAATCAAAAATGAATCATCAGAATCTAAAACTTTGAAAAAAAAATTTTGACCAGGTTTTAAGACCACTATAGAACTTTTGTTCCACCAACCTCTTTTATGTAGAAGCACTGCACTACCTGACACCTTAACAGCTTGAACCGGTGCAGAAAACTTAGAAGTGCCCTTGCGTTGTAACACAGGTTAGGTGATATGAACCCAATCACCTTCAAAAATCAACTTGGATTTGGTTCCATGTGATGGAGTGAGGTTTGCAAAAATACATCCTCATGAAATTAAGTAACCCCATAATAATGTATTTACTGCATGAATTAACCAACCCTGAATACACACATTTACACATGGGGCAAACGCATTTTACCTAATATACTAAACCATGATGGCATGAGCACGTATTAACTGTTTGCACTTTGAAAAATCGTACTAATGCATGTTTATGCTATGTTGTACATTGCACATTTGCAGGTGGTGCACAAATAACGAAAAAGTTGCTTTAAATTAATAGCGTTCGCTAGGAATTAATTAATACAGGGTATTAGTATGGTGGGAGGTAAACATAATGGGTTTTATTTCATGAATTAATATTCCTTTGTGTTTATTTACTTTAGTACAAGATTGGGCCTGCATGAAAATGGCCTCTTGTCCGAACCAGCATGTGGTTGTCTTGGTCTGTACGGAAGACGCATGCGCCAAATGTTTTGCCTGCTTACAAACTGCAGAGTGCACCAGCTGATGTAATCCGTGTGAAGGCCATGTTGACCTGTGTCCTATTGTTTACTTGCCAAGACGCGACAGCGACTGTGGGAACTGCCATCGCTACGTGCAATTTGAATGTGAAGCGGATGTCATAATACGAGAATGTTGCAAAATGTATAACTATTGATATTAGTAGTATACGAATGTATTTATCCTTAATACTTCCTTTGTTAAAACCGGTATGGGATGGATTTGTGGGGAGAACTGGATGAGGAGACCCTAACATGATTCGTGACAACCAATCACAGGCCGAGTTTCTACTGACACTGCAACATTGTAAGATAGTGAGCTAGGCATTAGGGTATACTTGATATCCCAATTAGGGGTGTGTCAGAGCATCTCGAGAGAGAACGCAGAGAACATCTAGAACAGTGAGAGGGAAGCGCACCAAGACACAGAAAGCGGACCAGCACAGAGTCAGAGAGCACCTTAGGTACGAGAACGTTGCGGGAGTGCTTGGGAGGAGACTGCGTCCGAGGAGGACAAGATCAAAGGTAGATAGAATTGGGAGATTATCTTTTTGTCTGCCAGCTTTATTGCAAGACTTAGCTGCATCTGTCCTGTTAACTTTGTCCTCTGAGCCTATCTCTGGGGACCCCTTGCCACAACCTCGGCCAAGGAAGTGGTTTTTCTGATTCTTTGGTGGGTATCACCCTCCTTAAATGCTTTAAATTTGCAATATATTTCTGCAAAGTGTTTATGCTGTACCTTCTCTTCCCCATTTCCTACACACGCTTTGATGTCGTTGCAAATGATTCATTTTGATTACATTGCTTGATAATTTGTTCTCTTATTTGTGATCTTGTGTGGGCACTGACAAACTGAATTAGGAGCATTTAAGTTCAATAAGATAAAATTATTAACCGAATAAACGACTCTGTGGTTATTTGGTTAAAGTATTAAACTGTTTAGTTAATCATAGTCACCATCAACTCGTCAACTAATGGTCCATCAACCAAAAGAGGACAGTTGAAATTAAGAATAGCTGGGAATATATAACGTTATTAATGTGAAGTATAGTATAATACATAACAAACTGATAAATGAAATCCCCTAAATCCAGCGCCCGTCTTCAGGGATCATTTATGGGTAATGTGTGATGGACCCCGTTGTTTGGTAAGTGGTTTATGTGTGAAGAGATTATTCCTGGTCCCTGGATCATGAATTAGGGGTTGCGCTGGATCCGTTTTTCTGGTAGCAGAATGATGGTTATTATTGATTAGTTTGGTGATTTATTGATTATTGATGATTGATTATATGTTAACATTCTATGTAAAGTGAGTTAGTGTCGTGTGTCTATGTAGTTTTTTGGAACACAGGTACAGAAAGGTATCTGGGAAGCCGGCAGTAAAAGTTAGCCTGAAATAAGGCAGAAGAAAAGTGTGAGAAGTGAAATCAAACGGGAATAGGTGCATTGTCTGTTTAATTAGTGATAACATCCATGTATTATCTTAGGGACTATTTAGCATGTATGTAGAAAAGGAGTGAGATAGTGAAGGGTCCACCTGTGAAACTTTGGCCTTATCCCCAGAAGAGTAGCAAGACCTCCTTTCCAACAAAAGGCCCTCTTGTGAAACTTTGGCCTTATCCCTAAAGAAGTAACAGGTCCTCCCCTAGCTTGGATGAAGGGAAGGATAGCGGAATTGTTATACTTGCCCGTATTGAAAGGAACATTCTTTAAAGTGAAAAACTATCTCTTTATTTAGTAAACGGACAATGTGGTATTGTTTTATGTTGTGACTAATAAGTTATTGTAAAGAAAAAGAACTTAGAAAAGTGCATATAATTTTTGTAAAGGGAGGGTCAGCAATAAGAGGAGAGGCTGACGTCACAAAAAGCCGCGCTGGCATTGGTCAGGCTGCGGAGGTAAGATAAGCTCAGATTGGCTGGTTGGTGTGAGCCGCGCTGGTATTGGACAGAATAGCAGAGACATAGGAAGCTCCGATTGGAAGAGTTGCTTAGGGGGAGCAAAGGAATTTGATTGGTGAATTAAAGCAGATTGTGTTGACAAAGAGAGCGATGTAGTGCAGGAAGTAGAAGCAGAATTGGCAATAAAAACCAAAGAGTTAGTTGAGAAATTAAATCAGATGAATATGAAGATAGATGCAATAACTTTGCCAGTAACTATAGGTCCAGCAATACCTGTATTTGAAAATAGACTTATCCATGAACCTTCCTTGACTATCCCACTAAATTCTGCAGTAACATCAGTTAGCAGTAGAATTAACACTGAAAGTGTTCAAATTGAACAGCCGACTACCGCCACTAGGTTAACACCTCCAACTAATTTAACAGTAAATGAAACACTTAGAGGAGTGATGCAGTTACAACCAAAAAGAATAGAGCTGGAGGAAATCTCCAGAAGTGAAGTTTCAATAGGTCCAATAACTGAAGAGTTAGATGACTGGGTGAAAGGGTTACAAATGAGAAAAACACAGCCACAACCTATAGATGTATGTAAGTTGAGAGTAGATCTGGAAGAAATGATCCTTGGGACCATAAGTCCAGATAGGCTAAAGACTTATCAGGATGATGAATTGATGAATTGATGTATCTCTGTAAGAGTATTACTTGGAAAGCGAGAAATCTACATGAGAGGTTACTAGAAGCTGCAGATGAATTAGGAGTAGACATGGGGAGATCAAAAGTGTTGCAGAAGACATATAGAGTGGATTTTACTGAAAAGGATATAGAAAATATGAATACATCTGGTAGACGATTGCAGATAAAAGAGTTAATGGTTGTGTTGAGAAAATGGGGAGACGTGGAGAGATGGAAGGGTAGATGGATGAGGAAGAAAGAAGAAACAGCTGCAAAGGAAATATATTTACATCCAGTAAGAGAAGCAGAAAATGTAGCTCTTGAATGTCCCATGAGAGAAGTTCCAGGAGGAGGTTACCTGCATGTTCCGTGGTCTAGACAGGATATATTGTCTTTTACAAATGAGTTTCCCAGGTTGAGAGAAAGCCAGTGGAATGGTACAAACAAGTTGAAAGGTTTGTGAAAGTCTCGAAAGTGTTGCTGAAAGATTTAGATGGATTATTTGAAATTGCTGTCCCTGCAGATTTATGGACTGAATGTAAGATTACAGTAGATTGGCCAAAAGAGGAATATCCCAGAGATCCTAAAACAGGAGCACCTTCTGATGAGGTGATGAAAAAGTACAATCAGGTGATTACTTTTTTGAAAAGTAAAATTTCCCCTAAGGAAACTGATTGGGTACAAATAGATAGAACCACACAAGAGCCAAAAGAGTCTGTGCATGCATATTATGGGAGATTGTTACAGGTTTTTAAGGAGTATAGTGGTTTTGAGAATATTGGAGACAGGGATATGGATCATTTTGTGTATAGATTTGTGTACGGATTGAGACCTGAGATTAGTCAGATGATACAGCAACACATGTTGTGTTGGCAGGCCAAGACAATTGATGAGATCCTAAGCTATGCAAAATATTGCAGCGATGACATTGAGTCTCGCCATCGCAAATTAAAAGAAAAAATTATGTGGGCGCAAGTAAAGGTAGCAGAGCAGCAGGAAGCCCAGTTGAATTCTCAGCCCACAACCAAAATGGGAGGAGTTAGTCAGAATGCTCAAAGACCCGGTAGAGGTAGGGGACAAATGAGCAGGGAAGAGGCGAAAAAGAAATTTCCTTGTTATGCGTGCGGAAAGTATGGACACTGGAAGAATGAGTGTAGATCAGTGCAGAGGACTAATGGAGGAAATCAAATTTTAACCCCACAGGTGCAGAATGAGGTAGGTGTGCAACAGCCACCGCAGCAGCAGGTAGTTACTACCCAGTATCAGGTCCCGCAACCACCTTTGCCACACAATGTAAATGCTCAAAGATACAGTGCGGATACAGGGTTCCACAGAGGAGACCAGGTTGGTAAAAATACTAACAGGAATGTGATTTCCCAATTTTGGATGCAATGTGATGGAAGTGACGTTGAGTCGAATCAATGACGCTGCCTGAGGGGGAGGAAGAGTGCGTGCTTGGCGCTACTCTAGAGGTAGATCAGTCAGGTCCATTTGTTGACGGAAAAGTGGAAGGTAATGATATCACCTTTCTTGTGGACACTGGTGCTACCCGTTCTACTGTGAGAGCAGCAGAAATTCCAAACCTACCCCTCTCGGGAGAAACTATCCAAGTAGTAGGAGTCTCAAATAAACAGATTAATACTCCAGATACTAAACCAATTGAAGTGCATATTGGTCCATTTAAAGACATGCATCGGTTCGTAGTGTGTGACTCGAGTCCAGTAAATTTGTTAGGGAGAGACTTGTTGTGCAAGATGAACTGCACTATTTACTGCACACCGGATGGTATTGCATTCCAGACACCTGATGAGGATGTCGCTTTTAAAATGGTGCTAGCAAAGCAAGGGACAGAAGTGAATGAGTTATTTTCGCTTCTTACAGATAAAAGTGTGCCTGAAGAATTGATGAAGGTAGTGAATTCAGAGGTGTGGGATTTCACAGGACAAGAGATTGGGTTAATGAGAAAAGTAGACCCGATTAAAATTACAGTGAAAGACGGTGCTAACTATCCAAATACACCACAGTATAAAATGAAGCCAGAAGTAATAGCAGGAATAGCTCCTGTAATTGATCACATGATTGACCAAGGAATTTTAAAAGAAATAATGAGCAGTCCTTGTAATTCACCTATTATGGGACTGAAAAAGTCAAACGGAACCTATAGAATAGTACAAGATTTGAGAAAGGTGAATAAAATTGTTGTGCCTTGATGCCCAGTTGTGCCAAACCCACCAGTGGTTCTCTATCAAATCCCACATGATGCGGAATGGTATACTGTGATTGATTTGTGTCATGCATTCTTTTCGATCCCCTTGCATCCGGATAGCCAGTATTTATTTGCTTTCCGGTTTGTAGACCGTGTTTTGGCATGGTGCCGAGTTCCTCAAGGGTATACTGAGAGTCCTTCAATTTTTAACCAGATCTTGAAAAAGTGTCTGGAAGATTTGAAAATGTCTGGAGGGTCAGTTCTGGTTCAGTATATTGATGACCTACTGGTGGCATCAAAGACTCGAGAAGCCTGTATTGCAGACACTATTGCTTTACTGAACCATTTGGCTGAAGGTGGACTTAAAGTGTCCCCTGCAAAATTACAATTCTGTCAGCGAGAAGTCCAATACTTAGGTTCACAAGATTGAGAAGGGAGTCAGAAAGGTAACATCAGAGCGTATTCGTGTGATCAAAGACATGAAACCACCCACAACTCAAAGAGAAGTGTGAATGTTCTTGGGAGTGGTTGGATATTGTAGACAGTGGGTCAGTGGTTTTTCACTGATGGCAAAACCTCTACAGAGGCTGACAAGGAATGATGTGACAGACCCAATTAAATTGGATGAAGAGAGCATGGAAGCTTTTGTTAAATTGAAAGACAGTCTATGTCAGGCACCTGCATTGGGGATGCCTGATTATTCAAAAGATTTTGCATTATATTGCAGCGAAAGAGATGGGTGTGCGCTTGCAGTTTTAACTCAGAGACATGGAAAGGCGAAACAACCTGTGGCATATTTTTCTGCTACTTTAGATTCAGTAGCTGCCGCATTACCTGGATGTTTGAAAGCAGTAGTTGCTACATGTGTGAGTCTGGAACAGAGTGAAGGGATCATAATGGGTCATCCTGTGAGAGTGTATGTGCCACATTCAGTTGAGATCCTTTTAACAAGAACATGGACTCAGCTCCTCACCTATAGTCAGCTGACTAGGTATGAGAGAGTGATTCTGGGTGCAGAAAATGTGACAATAGTGAGATGTACAACTGTGAATCCTTCCACTTTATTGCCAGATGCTTGGGAGGAAGAAGTGAGGGATGAAGCAGAACATGATTGTTTGAATGTGACTGAATTTTGCACCAAGCCCCGTCCTGATATTAAGGATGTTCCTCTTGAAGAATCTGATTGTGTGTTGGTTGTTGATGGTTCATGCTTACGAACTGAAACAGGTGTGTTGAATTCTGCCTATGCCGTCTGTACTGTAGCGGCAATCCTGGAAGCATCCTGTCTAAAAGGGGTAAAATCTGCACAAGTCGCCGAATTGGTGGCTCTAATTCCAGCCTGTAAATTGGGAAAAAGTCAGAAGGTGACTATAATTACCGATAGCCAATATGGCTTTGGCATTGTGCATGACTTTGGAGAACTATGGATGCAGAGGGGATTTCTGACCTCTTCGGGGTCCCCCATCAGGAATAGTCAGTATGTAAAGGAATTGCTTGAAGCATTACAATTGCCAAAACGAATTGCAGTGGTCAAATGTGCCGCACATACGTCAGGAGATGATTATGTGACTCAAGGTAACATATTTGCTGACCAAGTAGCACAATATTGTGCAAAGACTCAGACTTCCATAAATCGGGGAAAAACAAAAGAAAATACGGTTTGTCAACTTATGTTTACTAACACCATTGAAACATGGGATGAAGTGAGACAATTGCAGGAAGAGGCAGGTGAAGAGGAGAAACAGGAATGGGAAAAGGCAGGATGTAGGAGACGAGCAGATGATGATGTATGGGTGTACATTGATGGGAGACCAGTCATGCCAGATAGTTTACTTTCTCATATGGCAAGGATGTATCATGGGATGACACACATCGGCCGAGATGCTATGGTCAGATCATTCAAACAAACGTGGTTTAATACCAAGTTCAGGGCTATTGCAGAGAGTCTCTGCCAAAGATGCCGACGTGTCAACAGCAAAACCCAGGAAGAGAAACAATAGTTAGTCTGGAAACAATTGGGAGAGCAGTAGGTCCTTTTACCAGACTACAACTCGATTTTATTGAATTGCCCCCGTGTAATAAGCTCAAGTATGTGTTAGTAATTGTGTGTTTGTTTTCCTGTTGGGTGGAAGCCTATCCCACAAGGAGGAATGATAGTTTGACAGTAGCAAAACTTCTGTTGAGGGAATACATTCCTAGATATGGTTTTCCAGTCACTATGGAAACAGATAGAGGAACACACTTTACTAGTGAAACTATCAAACTGATTTGTGAGGCATTGAGCATTCAACCAAAACTTCATTGTGCCTATCGTCCAGAGGCTTCTGGAATAGTAGAGCAGATAAATGGCACAATCAAGAACAGGTTAGGCAAAGTGTGTAAATCCACAGCACTGAATTGGCCTGACGCTTTACCCCTAGTTTTGATGAGTCTCAGAAGCATTCCTGACAAAAAGACAGGATTGAGTCCATATGAGATCTTGATGGGAAGAGCAATGAGGCAAGCATTTATACCTGCCAACAAATTGATAAATATATCTGATGATCTCATCCTTGACTATTGCAAAGGATTGGCTGATGTGTTTCATCAGGTTGGAGCAGACGCGACCACCACCCAGCAGACTCAAGCCCATGACCTGAGCCCTGGTGAGTGGGTTCACGTGAAAAGGCATAGAAGAAAAACTTGCCTAGAGCCCCGCTGGGAAGGACCATATCAGGTCATATTGGTGACGACTACAGCAGTAAAGTGTGCTGGTTTACCAAATTGGATCCACGCCAGTCATACTCAGCGAGTCCCAAGTCCACTTGAAAACCGAGTAGAGCGGCATCTGGAGATCTCAAGTCCGAGCTCGGAATCAGAAGCCTCTAGTGAGGCTAGAGCAATAGACTTTGAAACCGGTGAGCTTAAACCAAAAGACTCTGAAGAGCGGTTTGATGATGAATTGCTTAGCAGAAGTCAAGTAGGGTGGGCACCAGCTACTGGGACTGAGGAAACTGCTGTTGAACAAGAAGGAAGAAAAATTTTAGTTGAAGAGGGAAACGGTAGAAAGGAGATAGGTGAAAGAAATACAGAAGAAGAAAAAGAAAATTAAGAAGAAAGCAAACTCAGAGTAGGTGCAAAGAAACGAAGGTACGAATTGAACAAAGAAGAAGAAGAAGTACAACCAAAGAGGGCAAAGAAAGACGACCATTGGCCAAGCGGAGTTAAAAGACTGAAATACAGGGTGGTGAAAGGAAGACCCGAGAATAGGCCAGAACAGATAAATGAAGTTTCAAGTCAGATAGAACAGGGAAAGTCGGATGACGAATCAGTGCTGCGACCAAAGAGAGTGAGAAAACCAAACAAAAAGTTCAAGTCACCTGACTGGATCTACATAGTGTTGGAGGAGATTGAAGAAGAAGATTTAAACAAAGAAAGAAACAGCACTGACAACAAGCAAGAAGAAAAGAGTGATCTAAATCCACCTTAAGAGACTGTAAACAAACAAAGGTGCCACGTTGTTGACTGAAGAAATTTCTGAAGATCCAGAAGACGTCCTGAAAAAAATTGGATTAGTTAAAATAAAAGAAGGGGTAAAGAGGAATCACACTACATTTTTTTGAGTTTTAGAAATATTTGAAATAGATTTTTAGGAAATCCATTAGAACTTTATTAAGATGGCAGATATACAAGTAACAAGACCCAGATGCAGTTTTATGCATAGGTGTTATAAAGCTTGTTTTTGTCTATTTTCTATACTGATAGTGTTTTGGGTGATATTAACAATAGTAATACCTTTACATCTGATAAAAGAAGATACACCTCGTCCGAACAATTTGACAAGTCCAAAAGTAGACACTGATATTAAGTAAACTCCTATTACTCACCTGAATCAGATAGATGCTAGTAGTTTGCATTACGATAGATCAGTTGCTAATTTTTCCCTGAATGTTTTCACTAAGTTACTCTATGAGTATGTGGAAACAATGGATGTGAGTGACTGTTATGTGTGTATACAGTTACCATTGTCTGTTTCAGAAGGTGTAACCTACCATCACCTTCCTTTGACCTATGGTGTAACTTGTAGTGTCTTATCAAGTTTGTTGTATAGAACAGGTAAACTGGATTACTATTATTCCAATGTAGATACAATCTTTTCTAAAGTCCCTGTAATACCTGAGTTAAATAAGTTAGCACCTGCACATGTCATGGGAGATTTTTTCCTGACAACAAAGCCTTTGGATATAGAATAGGCTAATAAAAATAATTTAACATGTAGATTGAAGAAGGAAGAGAAGATCTTTTTGGAGATGGTGGAAGAGAGAAGGGCTATGTTTCAGAGAAAAGCTATTGAAGAAAATTTACAGACACCACCTTGGGTTTTCAGAAAAGGCAATTATGACAAAGGCGAGACTTATGCTGCAATGGCCCTGGATTGGTCTTAGAAGGGAAAATTATGCTTACGTAGGGAAAAGACTAACTACAACAATTACTTCATTGGTTCCAGTGAATGTGAAGATACCTATAAAATTATTGGTGGTTGGGGATTAAAGGGAGGAACTGACCCTGTCCTGCCAGGTATATATTATGTCTGTGGGAGGAAAGCCTATTATCGGCTACCAGATCACTGGTATGGAACTTGTTATCTTGGGATTGTCTTTCCAAAAGTCTACCATGTAGACAAAAGTACAAATGGAATCCATGAAGAAAAACAAGGACTAACACGTGTAAATAGAAAAAGTTTTTCAGAAATTGTAGGTGATATATTCGGAGCATTGATACCTGGAGTTGGAGTTACACTGAATGTATAACAAATTCGACAATTGTCCACAGTGGTTGATCGTTTATCAACGGATATTGCTGGAGGATTCCTGATTATTGACACTGAAATGATTGCTATGAGATCTATGGTTATGCAAAATCGACTTGCCCTTGATATATTATTGGCAAAAGAGGGTGTAGTCTGTGGAATTCTGAAGGTTTAACATTGTTGCACTTACATTCCAGATAAAAGTAAGAATCTGAAAGGATACATTCAGAATATCACAGAGTTGCATAAGGAAGTAACACAACTAGAGGTTGACGGTGTCTGGGAGAGACTAAGTAAAAGTTTCTCTGCTATAAGCAATTGGTTTTCTTCTATAGGTAGTTCCTTAGTAGGAAAAATAATAGTACCAATAGTTTGTGTAGCTGTTATGATATTCACAATAAGAATGACTTATGTTTGTGTGAAGAAAAGACGCAAAGAAAGGAAAGAAAGAAAATTAAGTAAGGAACATAAAGAAAGGAAAAGAGAGATAGATGAGATAGAATTGGAAGATTTTAAAGAAAAATTGTACGTAAAATGTAAGGAGCAAGGGCAAGAAGACAAAATAACAGCTTTATATAACTTGGTAAACCGTATGTTTAGGGATTTTATGATGGTAAACCATCAAAGGGGGGATTGATGGAGTGAGGTTTGCAAAAATACATCCTCATGAAATTATGTAACCCCATAATAATGTATTTACTGCATGGATTAACCAACCCTGAATACACACATTCACACATGGGGCAAACGCATTTTACCTAATATACTAAACCATGATGGCATGAGCACATATTAACTGTTTGCACTTTGAAAAATCGTACTAATGCATGTTTATGCTATGTTGTACATTGCACATTTGCATGTTGTGCACAAATAACGAAAAAGTTGCTTTAAATTAATAGCGTTCGCTAGGAATTAATTAATACAGGGTATTAGTATGGTGGGAGGTAAACATAATGGGTTTTATTTCATGAATTAATATTACTTTGTGTTTATTTACTTTAGTACGAGATTGGGCCTGCATGAAAATGGCCTCTTGTCCGAACCAGCATGTGGTTGTCTTGGTCTGTATGGAAGACGCATGCGCCAAATGTTTTGCCTGCTTACGAACTGCAGAGTGCACCAGCTGATGTAATCCGTGTGAAGGCCATGGTGACCTGTGTCCTATTGTTTACGTGCCAAGACGCGACAGCGACTGTGGGAACTGCCATCGCTATGTGCAATTTGAATGTGAAGCGGATGTCATAATACGAGAATGTTGCAAAATGTATAACTATTGATATTAGTAGTATACAAATGTATTTATCCTTAATACTTCCTTTGTTAAAACCAGTATGGGATGGATTTGCGGGGAGAACTGGATGAGGAGACCCTAACATGATTCGTGACAACCAATCACAGGCCGAGTTTCTACTGACACTGCAACATTGTAAGATAGTGAGCTAGGCATTAGGGTATAATTGATATCCCAATTAGGGGTGTGTCAGAGCATCGAGAGAGAGAACGCAGAGAACATCTAGAACATCGAGAGGGAAGTGCACCAAGACAGAGAGAGTGGACCAGCACAGAGTCAGAGAGCACCTTAGGTACGAGAACGTTGCGGGAGTGCTTGGGAGGAGACTGCGTCCGAGGAGGACTAGATCAAAGGTAGATAGAATTGGGAGATTATCTTTTTGTATGCCAGCTTTATTGCAAGACTTAGCTGCATCTGTCCTGTTAACTTTGTCCTCTGAGCCTATCTCTGGGGACCCCTTGCCACAACCTCGGCCAAGGAAGTGGTTTTCCTGATTCTTTGGTGGGTATCACCCTCCTTAAATGCTTTAAATTGGCAATATATTTCTGCAAAGGATTTATGCTGTACCTTCACTTCCCCATTTCCTACGCACACTTTGATGTCGATGCAAATGATTCATTTTGATTACATTGCTTGATAATTTGTTCTCTTATTTGTGATCTTGGTGTGCACTGACAATCTGAATTATGAGCCTTTAATTTCAATAAGATAAAATTATTAACCGAATAAACGACTCTGTGGTTATTTGGTTAAAGTATTAAACTGTTTAGTTAATCATAGTCACCATCAACTCGTCAACTAATGGTCCATCGACCAAAAGAGGACAGTTGAAATTAAGAATAGCTAGGAATATATAACGTTATTAATGTGAAGTATAGTATAGTACATAACAAACTGATAAATTAAACCCCCTAACTCCAGCGCCCTTCTTCAGGGATCATTTATGGGTAATGTGTGATGGGCCCCATTGTTTGGTAAGTGGTTTATGTGTGAAGAGATTATTCCTGGTCCCTGGATCATGAATTAGGGGTTGCGCTGGATCACATGCAATTCATCATGATATTTTTTGTCTTTCAGTTGAGCATCACTCAATTTCTCTCTGACTTTTCCCACAATAACCTCATAATTCTTGTGAATACTGGGACTAAAATCAGGAGATAAAAAGGTATGACTTTTCCTCTCATCAGAAAATAAGGAGATTCTCCAGTCACCGAATGAGGTGTGGTGTGATAACTCCACAGTGTTTCTTTTAGATAGCTAAACACATCCCTTTTACTTTCAAGAGCAGCCTGTATACCTTCTCTAATGAACCTGTTTGTCCTTTCCACCTGACCATTGGCTTTGGGACAATATAGAGGAGCTCTTTCAGCACGAATACCACACTTCTTGAGAAATTGCAACATCTTGGATGACACAAACTGACTCCATTGTCAGACATTAGTAACTTGGGAAAACCTTCAGTTTGGAAAACCCCTTCCAAAATGTAATAACTTCATCTGTGTTAGGATTTTCCACAAAAGCATGATAAATCCATTTAGAGAAATTGTCAATAAGCACTATCAAGAATCTGTGTTGTCTGCCTAGTACCTCATAAGGTCCTAAAAAATCAATAGATACTTTCTCCCAGGGTCTTCGTGGACCAATCTGTAAATTAACAGGTTCACAAGACACTTTCCAATGTTTGTCTGACTGCACACACACTGCACAAGCATCCACAAACCTGTCCACATTCGCATACATTCCCGGCCACCAATAATATTGCTTAAGTAACCTTTCAGTGCCAGATACACCAGGATGACCATAATGAGCCAACTCAATAAGTTTATTCCTAAGACCCACAGGAGGAACAAACAGATCATGTCTTACAAGTATGTCATTTTCAATACTAAACTCACTAGACATCTGAGCATTACTTTGAAGCCCTGAATCCAGATTTTTACTGGGTGGCCAACCCTTAATAACATATTGTTTGACTCTAGCCAACAGTTCATCTTCTTTAGAGAATTGTATCCAGTCAATTTTTGAAATCTTGCCACTACCATTGTGTAATACATCCACCAGGGCAACTACACATTCATGCTGATCAACAACAGTTTCCTCACTAACAATTTTTAGATGGCAACTTGATAAACAATCGGCAATAACATTTTTCCCACCAGAAATATGCTGTATCTCAAAATTGAATTCTTGTAGCCTGACAATGAGTCGTATAAGCCTGGAAGAAGCCTTACCTGACCTCACACCATCCATCATGTAGACTAACGGCTTATGATCAGTGACCAAAACAAAAGGTTTCCCCCACAAAAAGTTCTTAAATTTCTCCACAGCCCAAACACAAGAGAACGCTTAATATTCAATAGTGCTGTAATGTAGTTCTGCTCCTCCTAATGCTGTGGATATAAAGGAGGTCACTCTTTCTCTGCCAGTTACAAACACAAGAGAACGCTTAATATTCAATAGTGCTGTAATGTAGTTCTGCTCCTCCTAATGCTGTGGATATAAAGGAGGTCACTCTTTCTCTGCCAGTTACAAACTGACTAGATACTGCTCCAAAACCTATAGAACTGGCATCAACCGTCACAAAAGACTTACGACTAGGATCAAAAGTTTTGAGAGTAGGGGCTTGCGAGATAAGTATGTTGACCTTCTCAAAAGCTTCATCATGTCTTTTGTCCAATAAAAGCTACTCATTTCCTCAGGAGTTGTCTTAAAGGCTCCACAACAATGGCATAACCTTGTACAAACCTTGCGTAATATTGTCCAAGCCCCAAGAAAGACCTCAAAGAATCCTTATCATAAGGTTTGATCGCATTGTTCAATGCACTGACTAAGTCTGCTTTTGGGGAAATGCCGTTACTTGAAATTCTATGTCCTAAATAGTCAATTTCTTTAACAAAAACTTGCACTTTTCTCTACTAACTGTCATACCTCAGGTTTCCAAAAATGTATCATGTTCCTCATAGAATTTTGCAAAGATGAGGATATCATCCTAAAAAACATGTACCCCCATTAGGTCCTGAAACAACACATCCACAAGCTTCTGAAAAACACTGGCCGCTGAAGCTAGCCCCAACGGCATCCTCAAAAGTCTATACACCCCAAAAGGAGTAACAAAAGCTGTCAAATCTCTCGAAACATCATCTAACATCATTTGATGATATGCTGACTTGAGGTCGATAAATATTTAGCATCACTGACAGCCACCAGTAACTCTTGTATTTTAGGTAGAGAATGACTGTCAATAACAATATTTTTATTCAATGACCTCAAGTCCACACACAACTGTAAATCTCCATTTTTCTTAAGTGCGATAACAATTGCCGAAACCCATTCGGAACTGTCAGTGGGTTCAATAATGCTCTTTGCACACAAGATATCAAAGTGTGCTTTAAGCTTTCGACGGACCACTAATGGTACCATGCGTACCTTGTGTTGAATGGATATGGCACCCTTTTTCAGCTTGATGTGATGAGAAAAACCCTTCACCTGGCCCACTTTATCAGTAAGCACAGCATTGTGCTTAGCTATGATGTCATCTATCCTTGGATTCTGAACTTCAATTGGTTCACAGAAATATCTCATAACACGATGGGACAATTAGTGCCAGGGCACAGCATTACCCCCAGTTTGCCTAAACCATACCAGCCCACAATGTTTTTTCCATTAACTGCAACATAAATTTTAGTTAATATGTTACGCCTTTGAAATTCTAAATTGTCTACAAAATATCCCAACATTTCGATGTCAAAATGACCAAATGCCTTAGGATTGACATCCGTTCTCTTCAAATGCACATGTTCCCACTTTTCCTTAAAGGTAACATCAGATACAATGGTGATAGGGGATCCCGAGTCTGCCATTACCTCCAACCTAACTTCCCCAATATGTACCTCTCCTAACGGTGCTTTATATCCCACACCTACCACATTCAAATCAAAACATACTTCTGGATCATACAACGTGAGAATTAAATTCTCCAACTTGTCATTCACCTCATAACTGCATTAATGCATACATTTGTCCCACTCTTCATACCACTGCACACACTCTGCAAAAGTCCACATTTATTACATTTGTTGCATTTTCTTCTAGCAGCCGGACACAATCTGTACTGTTGGCAAGATGTAATTTGGATCCACATCTGTAACAACTATGCTTGCTAGATTTGATTCCATTAGGTTTAACATTTTTCTTCCCCATTTTGCACATACAGTACTTTGATATTAATGTCTTCCGAACTTAAAACCTTGGATGACTGAATAGATCTCTCTATCCCTTCTAACACTTCAGCTAATGTGGGATTACGACAGACCAACAATCTTTCCTGGATTTTCTTGGACTCACAATTAAACACAAATTGGTCTCTTATGCAAATATCCACATTGGAACCGAACTCACAATTGGCTGCAAGTATTCTCAGTGCTGCTACATATTCTTCAACTGATTCTTCCCCAAATTGCTTCCTTTTATGGAAAACATGCCGCTCTATCATCACATTTGGTTCGTCAGTAAATTGTTTTTCTAATCTTGCAGCAGCTTCCTTAAATATATTCCAACTATCACCTTGATCTGCCGGTGCTGTTATGGATGGTAGGTTTTCAAAGATTTCAATTGCCACAGACCCTAAATAGGTGAATAATAACGCCTTCTTCCTTTCAGCACAAAACTTTTTGCCATCAATAGCAATCAAGTAGTTTTCAAAAGTATTGTACCATTTCTTCAGAATTAGTACCGGTTTCCCCGGCACTGGCAGAAATATAGATGGTTGGTTACCAGATGAAGATAGAGTATAATTCACGAGATAAAAGAAATGAAAAATATGCAAAGCGTAACCAATTACCGAGCTAAAAACTGCAGAGTACAATAAAAATTTAATTACGAAAACAAAAGTAAGAAAAAAATATATATAAGATGTGTGTATCACCGATTAAAAATGTAGATACACCAAGAGAAGAATTGCAAACCAGAAACACAGAATATTTAGGCTGATCCAAGTGTGCGGATCACCGACATATGGCACACAGAATGAACCTCCAATGAAATGGATGCACTCGAAATGATCAAAGTGTGTGAATCACTGACACAGATACGCACGCTGAAATGAGTGTGCGCATCACTGTAACAACTTGAAGAAAGGATTATCCTTAAATACTTAAATGCTGATGCAGAATAATTAGTGTGTGTATCACTGATACACTTCACAATGCGACAAGTACAAATGCCAAAAGACGGGCAGAGTTAAAGAAAATTTCAATTAGGCCCGATCTAATATGGCCGTCACATCGTGCGCTGTGAGCGTGATGATCTTTGCAGCTGATCGGCCTTGCTGATCCAACACATGACGAATGACGCAGGATAATAGAGTATACCGTAACATGTGCTCCATCCGTAACAGTTCTTCAAAACTGGAGCGCTGAAATTCAGAAATAAATGATACTATACATTACCAACGCTCGTCTCCATTGTAAAGATGATGAAAACGCTGATAAGATAAAGAAATAGGTTTTATTTATAAGTACAATAAAAACCCACTGGTGAGGAACAACAGAGCACGTCCTCTTCCAGCCAGCTCTGCACCGTTTAACTCAAACACCCAACATTCCAATAATACACCACCTAGTAACAGAATGGTGACCTAACTATAATTCCAAACAATGGCATACTTACCATTCCATGCAACAGAAATCTCTTAAGTAATGGGAAGCCGGTAATGTTAAAATAAAAATAGAGTGAATGCCTAGTCTTAATTTTGTACTTTTTCTAGAAAGACATTGTGTGCCACTTTGACTTCAGTCAGTCAGTCATAATCACTTAATTCACTTAATATTCAGTTAATTAAAACCATAAACGTATGCTACAAAAATCTTATAGAATCAACAATAAAACTTATGAAAACATGCCCTGTGCACACACATAAAGTTAAACAACACAAAGTAGACGTTGTTTGCAAATGATGACAGGAGAAACGTTCTTCCAATATTCATTTACTGAAGTGTAGAATCATATGCCAGCCAACACGTGTTTCATCAATGGGTGTGTAACCCTTGACTTCCTCAGGGCTGGAATTACATAAACATGGCTATTGTCACAAAGGATTCACATGGAATGGCAAAGTCAAATTAACATACGTATACTTAAGTGGACATGACTAGTACTGTCAATCAGACGTTCATTAGGTGGGAATGGGTGCCATATCTCCCAGACGGATAAAGGATGGATCAGGAATTACGTGACATCCAAAGGTGTCATGCATGACAGTCAAACGTGAGTATGTCCTAATGCTAACAAGCATAAAAATTGTGCAGTCAAACGGCAAGTGTCCAATTGATGTATCAATAAGTTTTCGAACCTCGGTATATTAATGTGAGTGGTGTAGCGGTAGAGTCCGTCTAAAAGTAGTGTTGGTGACCAGCAAAGCAGGTGTGTGGTGAAGAGGTTTAAAACGGATATAATTTGTCCCAGCGTGCTTACAGTGAACCGGTGACTCAGAACGTGTTGTAAAAACATGAAATATCATGGTTAACATTTAATGCCTACCTCAAGCGAAATATGGTAGGACTTTGGACCTGTGGGTAAAATAGTAGCACTGTAAGGCTAAACTCATCGCACCTATATTTCTTTCAATGCTACTCTTTGGCGAGTAAAACAAGAATAACTATCATTGGTTCACATCTCACCTTATGACTGGTGATAATTCCGACCCAGCGGGTCCTATCTGTTAGTCCAAACCGACGAGATCACTCCTTAATTAGTAGGCAATCTGTATAAAAAAGTTTTAAAAAACCTTCAATCAGAAGTGTACCTATTCTAAAAGTACACTTATGTAGCGGTTCCCATAGAGTTAACATGGCTTACCTTAAAAATTCAGGTGTTTGTCGGCGTACATGTGTATTCCTCGGTGTATTAATATTAATAGGAGTTCTTCTTGTGCTCGGTGATCCTTATTCTATCTTCTGATTCTACCAGTTCGAATCCTTCTTATGAATATGCGGTGTCAATTACCGCAACCCAACTACAAACGAAGTTATAAATAAATGAAGAGGACGTCACCCAATTGACCTTATTATATGCAAAAGTCACCAATCTAAACAAAACCTACAGCAAAACACTGTATTCCATATCGTACCGCTTACCTTAAGGCGAGTGCACCCGTGGCTAGTACTCCGGCACCGAGTAAACCGGAGGACAGGGAATCGAAAACCGGAAGCAGTTTTAAGCTTCCGGGTTACCGCCGAGACTAGACCGCTAACCCCCTAGTGCTTAGATAGAGTGTCAAATGAAAAGATTGTACGGCGCATGTGTATTCTCCGCCCTGGCCAACTTCGTGTAAGGTGGAAATCATTAATAAAGAAAACAGCAAAGCTATAAAAGTGGTATGGGAATCAAAGGCACCTACATTCTGAATAATAGATAATTCCTTAGTCATCCGTACTCTGCGATAAAACAAAAGTAAACATAAGCTTAATACACTGCACATTGATGCTAAATAAGACAAGCATCAATGATTATGTAGGAGTTTTTCTCCAAAAATCAGGCAGACGAGGCTGAGAGGTATAAATCATGAATATGTACATATTAATACATCAAAAAACCCCAGCTCCATGCGTAATGCATATAAAGGCGTACAAGAGAGAGCGTTATGGCTTTACATTAGAGTAATGTGAACAGTAACATGATAACCCGAAAGTTAGAACAAAGACGGTTGCAATGCCTTATGTATTCTGAATTGCATACTCCAAGGTCTAAATCATGAATATGTACATATTAATACATCAAAAGACCCCAGCTCCATGCGTAATGCATTTAAAGGCGTACAAGAGAGAGCGTTATGGCATTACATTAGAGAAATGTAAACAGTAACATAATAACCCGAAAGTTAGAACAAAGACAATTGCAATGCCTTATGTATTATGAATTGCATACTCATAATTTTTCAAACGGTATCATAATAGCATAATTCAGTTATATGTGGGAGAGGTAGGGATCACAAAGGTGTAAAATATCGATCTTCTTGTGTCAAATGTCCAATGCACAAGTGGTGAGTGTTAACCAAAAGATTTAAAAAAAAAAAAAAATATTCTCAATCACAGTTTACTAGCCAATCCGGGTAGTATGAACACATAAAGCACGAAGCATAGAAACATACATTATAAACCCAACAGATCCTGACAGGTAGTTAATCGATTGCTAATCTCCTAAGAAATAGTGCATTTCCCGATCACTATTAAAACCCTGTTCATAGGTTCTGAGACGCATGATCCAAATTGCTTCAGACCGACTTAGGCGCAGTTCTCGGTTCCCTCCCCTTGGACTTACTGTGGTGATGTCAATCCCATAAAAAAGGAAACTCTTATGTGCACCTTGAGAGGGACACTCCCAAATGTGTGTGGCCATGGGATATCTAGGATCTTGATGTTTGAGAGCTCTGACGTGTTCGCCAATCCTCTCTCTTAGTGTCCTTATTGTGCTACCCACATATCTTCCACCACATTTGCACTCGAGGACGTAAACCACGTAATTGGTATTGCAATTGATATTATATCTAATATCATATGTTCTGTCAGGACCAGCAAAGCTACTCTTGCGATCAGCGGCCCACCTGCAAATCCCACATGAGCCGCATTTGTAAAAGCCCAGGGTGCGTAAATGAAGCCATGACTCTTTGATGATTGGTCTTGGATAACTTGGACTGAGTCTAGTTCTGAGCGTCCTACCCCTTCTGTAGGTAATTTATGGATACCTATTAATGTGTTGTACTAATGTTGTATCTGTAGTCAGTAGTTTCCAGTGTTTATTCAAACTCCTGGACAATGCCCCACTTAAGTCATTAAAATCTGTAATTAGTCTCACTATGTTAGTGTCTGTCCTGCGGATCTTATCACGTATGGTATCTTCTCGACAGGTGTTTCTAATTCTGGTGGCAGCTTTGGTTAAATTCACATGTGTGTAACCTCTATTCTTGAACCTCGCTTTCATGGCTGACAGACAATTTTCAAAGTCATGATCACTACTACAGTTGCGCCTAGCTCTAGTGAACTCACCATATGGAATCGCACGAATCTGATGGGGTGGGTGTGCACTATGAGCATGGAGAATAGAATTGCATGCGGTATCCTTGCGAAAAATGCGCGTCTGTATGATATTGTTACTGATAAAAATTTCTATGTCCAGAAAGGTAATGTTCAAGTTGCTTTTATAATGTGTGAAGCGCATGTCGTAGGTGTTGGAGCTTAAGTAGGCACAGAAGTCGTCTAATTTATCTTGTGGTCCTGCCCATATCAAAAGACAGTCGTCGATGTATCGACCCCAGAATAAAATTGAATCATTAAAGCGACTGCCTTTTTCACCCCAAATCCAGTCCTCTTCTAGGCGTCCCATGAAAAGATTCGCAAAACTTGGAGAAAATTTCGAACCCATGGCTACACCTCTTTTCTGTCTATACCAGTCTTTCTCGAACAGGAAAACATTGTTGCTGAGAATCAGGTCAATCATTGTAAGTAACATTTCAGTGTGTTCCCATTGTGAGGCCGGTCTCTTGTTTAAAAAATGCGAAATTGCTTTCATGCCTAAGTCGGGTTTGATGCTAGTGTACAGCGAGATCACGTCTAGGGTCACCAGGGTCATGCTATCTTCCCAAGTAAAATCAGATAACATGTTAAGTATATGCTTGGTGTCTCGTATATAGGACGGCAGATTTTGGACTAGGGGTCTAAGAAAGAGATCTACATATTCCGCTAGACGTTCTGTAGGGCCTCCTATCCCTGATACTATTGGTCTTCCTGGGGGGAAAAATAAATGCTTATGAACCTTTGGAAGTGTGTAAAGGCATGGGTAATGTGGTCGGTGAATCTTCATGTAGGTATGTTCCTCATCGCTAATAAGGCCTGCATCATGCCAGATCATGAGGTTTCTATTAATCACAATAGTTAAAGGGCCAATAGGATTATATGTGAGAAGTTCATAACATTCTATATCCTGTAATTGTGTTAATACCTCATTGTTGTAGTCCTCCCTGTTCATAACGACCACATTCCCCCCTTTGTCAGCCTCTCTAATGATTATTCCGGGATCATTGGATAATGTCTTAAGAGCATATCTTTCTCCTGGACCGAGGTTATCCCGATGTTGAATCTTTTTCTTCAGTCTGTTACTCTCAAATTTGTCTAAATCTTCTAGTACCAGTTTGTGAAAAATGTCTATAGTGTTGCCACTAGTTAGAATAGGTGTCCATCTAGATTTGTTTTTCAAGCCACTGTCAATACTGAGATCTGTTTGTACATCTAACTCCCTTAATAGGGAGTCCATGTGAAGTGGTGTTTCTTCAGTTTCTGTCAGGGATAGGAGTAAATGAGTATCGTGTACATCTTGGATGCTTAACACATCAGAAAGCTGAGCCAGTAGGAATATTCACAGTATTTTTATTAGGTATTACATTACCACTGAAAACTTCTTCAATTTCAGGTTCCTGACAAATTTGAACAGATCTATTTTTGTATTGCATAGGTCTCCTCATCTTTGGGGGTTAAAACTTAGGCCTTTTCCAAGAAGAGATGTCATATCATGGTTAAGTGTAAGTGAGGATAAGTTAATCACCTCTACCCCTTTCTCAGTATTGGGCATCAGTTCTTGTTGTTGCCTGATCTCAGTTTGTTTCTGTAATCTGTTTTTCCCTGCTCTCTTTCCTCTACGGGTCTTACGTCTGTGTTTGTACGTCTGGGTTGTGTCCTGTTTCCCTTCCGTATCCTCTGGACTTCTTGTAAAAAAGTAGAAGAAACTGCCTGTCTTCTATCTGTAGATGTACTAGCGTTGTCAGCTTCACTGTCACTAGATAATGGAGCATTGAGAGACGTTGCACTGGACGAAACAGAAATTATTTCTTGTCTATTTTTGCCTCCAGCTTCGTTGCCTGACTGAAACCACTGATCATACTTTTTAGTGAACGTGAAAATCCTTCCCTCTTTATAATCATACTCATCACGTTTTAACTTTCTGGCCTTTCTCTCCTTGATGTCATTCTGATGTCTAGCCAGAATCTCATTAAGTATGACATAATTCTTCTCTGTGCCCTCTTTTAGATCTAAATCTCTTATCTCCTTCTCAAGATCCACAATCTCTGCCTGAAGTTTCGAAACCTTTCTGTCTGAATTCTCTATGAGTATGCGCATTAGTGTCTGCGAGTTAGTCGTAAGTGCCTCTTCCCATTCTTTTAACAGATCCTCTTCCAAGTCATCATAGGTTGGGAAGATCTGAGATCTTAGACCCCTTTGTATTCTGTTCAGGCGTACATACTGTTTAAGCGTAGCTCCATCCCACCACTTTGTGTTTAAAAAACCCCCCCTTTTCAGTAACAATAAAACTTATACAAAATTCATTCAGGATATTCTTATACACCATAAAATATCAAAATAGAATCATCCCCATCTTTATAATATTAAAAATGAACCTTGTGCCAATTTCTTTAGAAATTAATCTAATGCACAAAAAACATCCAGATAAACAATCATTTCATTACAGTTATAAAAGAGCTAAAATATATCAAATCGTAAGGTCCCTTCTTTTCCTTTCCTTGACCACCGCAACTAAAAAACCTAAAAATATTAAAACTTTCCCATGTATTATTCAACATCTGTAGATATACTAACACAGGCCTTACCTTCATAAAGCCTTTACCCTTTAGGATAGGTACTAAAAAATGTTTGCGAATATGAAGATAATGGTCACAGAACATAGTAAAGTGCAAAGTGTCTTGTGTAGAAAAATTATCACAGGAGCAGGTGCCCAGATCTTTCACCTTTCGCCACCCCCGGGGTTCTGCCAATAAAAGATGCAAGTAGTTAAATCTAAATCTTGTTAAAAGAAAGCGGTGGTAGGGCTTTGTTATTTCATTTAAATAGGGTTCTATCACTGGGTTTGTTTTCAGGAGTAAGTAGGCTTGTACTGTTGGTTTCATTAACTCTCTGGCCTCTCTTTCTATTTTCATCATACACAAGAAGTGTTTATTGACCCACAACAAATCCTTCTTCAACAGCTTGTTTGGAAAATCAAATAACTCGGGCGCCCTAATTTCTTTGTTAAATTCTTAACATAACCTAGCCAAGAAATACTACGTACTCTATTCAGGAATAAACAATCCCGGTCAATCTCACGATTCAGCTCTAATTCTGGGTTAGTCCAGATCATTATCCATCTCAGTAGCGGTGCGACTCCAATCAGATCTGACACAAAACCAATACCTAATTCTTGATGAATGATATAGGAAGGAGTTGATTGTGGGACTGAAAGCAAATTTCTCAAACAAGTTTTCTCTACTATTTGAAGTTCCTTAGCCTCCTTATATCCCCAAATTTCAGACCCATAATTAGAGATAGCAATACATTTGGCTCTGTATATGTTTAACATGGCTTGAACCGGCTTGGCCCCTAACCTACATGCAAAATCAAGAACCGCTACTGTTGATCTTGCCATAGCGTTTCTTTTTGCTTTCTTTTGCGGTGCCCATATGCCCCTTTCATCAAACAATACCCCTAGATACAAAAATGTTGTCACCCTTGATATTTCATTTCCTTCACAGAGATACGTTTTAGGTGTTTTGGGTCTAAAGCCCATAATCATTGTGTGAGATTTAGAAAAATTAACACTTAAATCCAACGATCTCATAAAATCTGCAAAGAAACGTAGGAGACACTGGAGCCCAACCACTGTTCGTGCCAATAAAACTGCATCATCTGCATATAAGAGCGCATGAATGAACTGGTCACCCACTCGAGGGATATCTTTACAGACTGTACACAAGAACGAGTCTAGATTATTGATGTATAAAGAGTAAGGGGAGCTAGAATGCATCCCTGTCTGACTCTTCTTGGAATATGAATACACTGCGTATGGTTACCCCTTTGATCGTATCTCACCGTAGCAGAGAGGTCCCTATGTGAATCAAACAAAAAATTAACAATGTTCCGGTCCATTCCTATTTCAAGTAATAAAGCCCATAATTTGGATCTGTTTACTCGGTCAAAAGCCGAGCACAGATCCATAAAGGCCAGGTGTAGTGTAACTTTCTTGGCAATGGTGTATTTCCCAGCTAACAAATGTAAATTTAGGCACTGATCCGTGGTACCCCTGCCTTTCATGAAACCATACTGCAGGTTTGATAGTACGTAGGGTGACTTAAAATTATTACAAAGGAAGGTTTGGGTCTAGCAAAAGTTTTACTTTGCCAGGTCGACATGGCAATTTAAACGTGCACACACACAGGCTTCAATGACAGGACTAAGACATGTTTAAAGTGCTACTTAAGTGGGTGGAACAATCAGTGCTGCAGGCCCTCTACTAGCATTTAATCTACAGGCCCTGGGCATGGGTAGTGACACTTTACTAGAGACTTACAAGTAAATTAAATATATCTATTGTGTATAAGCCAATCTAACATGTTTTAAGGAGAAAGCACAAGCCCTTTAGCACTGATTAGCAGTGATAAAGTGTGCAGAGTGCTAAAGCCAGCAAAAGTGATGTCAGCAAAACAGGAGATCTGAAGGTAAAAAATTAGGGGGAAAACCATGCCAAGGGTGCAAGAGACTATGGTCAGTAAACAAGCAGTAATATAAAAGAGTTGGACTTGCTGAGTTATTTGGAGTTATTGCACCTCACTCAAATTACTCAAATTATGTGCCTGGGTCACAGCTGAGGGTACATGAGCAGGATAAGAAATAATAACTAGTGCTATTAACTGAACCCAATGTCAGTAATTCTATTAACACGTGAATTTGTAAGCACACACACCTCAAGCCTCCTATTCCTTCCACTTACCATCATTCTCCAGCAGTTCCTGTTATGCACCCTGCCAGAACTAGGCTGGGGCAAAATTTGAATTATGCTGGCAATTCATGTAATTTTGGGAAATTCACATTGTTACTTGAAATTCCATCAGTAATTACGCTGCCAGTCAAGGGAAAATTATAGTGTGGGAGTGCAAGAAGAACAATGCAAACAACCAGAGCGTCTGTTTGCGGCAATTATGTTTTTTTTAATTCGGTGTAATTGTGTGTAATTTCAAATCATTTTCCCAAAATTTCTCTTAATTATGTGAAAGCAAATAATGCACATTTTGCACACCCCTAGGCAGAAGTTGAAGTCATCTGTGTTCTGACAAATATTCAAGGAAAAGTCAATTCTGTAGCATTAGCATTTATGGACCTCAGTGCTATCCAAATTCTGTTCCACATTGCATATGTTGTAGGTGTGTCATGAATGAAGACCATAACTAAAGTCTAAGTGCATCACATGATTCATCTATCTTTATGTTTTTCTTGGTGACCCAGTCAAAGGACGTAATCACCCTACTTCATCTCATAGAGTGCTCAAGCACATAGGCCCCACATAGAAAAAGTTTGGTCACCACCGCCCATTAAAACACTTGTAGTGACTTATGTTTGTGATGGGGAGAAAGATCTAAGAAATATAATTTGGTGTAAATTTGTAAACTTTTTCTGGGACATTTGTGTGCTTAATGTGTGACATATTGCATCGCATTGGAGGGCTATAACTTTTTTTAATCAGCCTTAATAATCAGAATGTCTGGGTGGCAGCACTTGCTTCAGCAAAGATATGAGCAGTGTCAATAATCACACCCCCGATAACTACTCATTCAGATACCACCAATCACATTAGATGAGAAATTAAATGTTTACAACATTAGCCTAACATTTGCTATGAATAATGAAACTCTCATCATTTTACTAAAGCCTCTCATGATCACACACTTCCAGAAATAAGCACAACATTTGATACGACTATAAAGTTTGCATTTAGTTTTCCCAAAAAGTGTGTGGAAGCTGTTATCGACCATTTCCAGAGCACCAGACTCTCAGGACAACTCTTATTACATAGGTTTACCATCCTGTTAGAAATGGGGTCTCTAGTAGGCAGCGGTTTGCACCCTGTCCAAGTAGAGAACGTCACTCTAGTCAGGGTAAGTTGCACCTTCAGAATAATAACCCATGCTCACCCCCTTGGGAGCTTGGCAAGAGCAGTCAGGCTTGTCTCAGAGACAATGTCTAAAGTATTGGAACACACACACAGTAACAGTGAAAACACCACAAAAGGACTCCACACCAGTTCAGAAAAATAGTCAATATTTATTTGATTAAAACAAGACCAAAACGATGAAAATCCAACAGACACAACTCAAGAAATGAATTTTCAAAGTTAAATAAAGTTATAGTTCTTAGAAATCAATGGTTGCACTTGACCAGGACAAAGTACCTTAGAAGCATCAAAAATCAAAGACAATGCATGGCGCAGGAGAGGAGAAGCATCAAAAAAGCAGGTGATGCGTCGGTTCCTTACTGCTATGCATGTTGGTGGCACGTTGGTGCTTGGGGACAGTGCGTTGTGCACAGGAGGTGAAGCGTCCCTGTAGACAGTGATGCATCGGGTTGGTTCCTCACTGCAGTGAGTTGTCAATGATGAAAGGGGCGCTCAAGGACGATGTGTCATCGAAAGTCAAGCTGCGCTGCTTTGATTCGAAGGTGTAGAAGCAGGCGTTGCGTCAGAGTTGGAGCAGTGCATCATGGACTTCGGTGATGCGGTGCTTGAGACTCACGCAGCGACGGTTCTTCGGAGATGCTGCGGGAAAAATCAGGGCCTTTATTGAAAGCTGCGGTTGTTACGTTGAGTGGGGACCACGCATCGATGCAGACAGGGGCCATGAGTCAAGTTTTTCGACGAGGTGCCGGTTCCGAAATAAGCCTTAGAGTCGATGCTTTGTTTTTTTTTTCCTCTTCAGCACCAGAACTCACTTCCAAGGGCCCAGGAACTGGATTTGACACCACTTGGCAGAGAAGGGCTCTCAGCAGAGGAGCCCAGGTGCTTGGCAGATGAAGTCTTTGATGGCTCTAACAGGAGGCAAGCTCAAGTCAAGCACTTCGAGAACCTTAGAAAGCAGGATGTAGAAAGCAAAGTTTAGTCCTTTCATTCCCAGGACAGAAGCAGCAAACAGCAGGCCAACACAGCAAAGGAAATAGCAAAGTGGCAGTCCTTCGTGACAACAACACAGCTCTTCTTCCTGCAAGAATTTCCTCAATCCAGAAGTGTTCTGAGTATATGTTGTCAGAGGTCCAGTACTTATACCCATTTTAGCCTTTGAAGTAGGCAAACTTTAAAGAAAGGTCTTTGTAGTGCACAAGACCCTGCCCTCCCCTGCTCTGGCTCCAGACACATCAGAAGGGGGCGGAGACGCCTTTGTGTGGGGACAGGCACAGCCCTATTCAGGTGTTAAAGTCAACTCCTCCCCCCACTCTAGCTCAGGAAGGGCCATCAGCCGGGTGATATGCAATCAGGATATGCAGGGCACATCTCAGCTCCCTTCGTGCAACTGTCTAGAGTAAATGCACAAGCAGCCCAACTGTCACCCTGACCCAAACATGTATTCAGAGACAGGCAAAGGCACAGAGAGGTTAAAGTAAGAAAATGCCAGCTTTCTAAAAGTGCAAAAAGAACAATTGGTGGGCAGAATGCTGAACAATGTCATGCATTCACCCCAGCCCTAAATCCACCTTTTTTTTGCTCACCATGCCATTCCAGTTTAGATCCAGCCATATGTAAATCAGTCTTGACCCCAAGCCCGAACTGCTAGGCCAGGTGCTCTCTGGACTGGAAACATATTTTTTGTAGCATCCTAGGACCGGTTTCAGGGTATCACCCCTCATCAGCCAGGCTAGCTTGACTCCAGTGACATGGAAAACACGGACCCACGTCTGGGCATACCCGTCCCACTCGGGGTAAAAATGCAGAAAGAACAATTGATGGACAGAATGCTGAACAATGTCATGCATTCATCCCAGTACAGAGATCTGGGCCTAAATTCATCGTTTTTTTGCTCACCATGCCATTCCAGTTTAGACCCAGCCATATGCAAATCAGTATTGACCCTGTTCCCCATGGGAACAGCCCAGCCCGAACTGCCAGGCCAGGTCCTCCCTGGAAACCGGTCCCAGGATGCTTGTTTCCGGTCCAGGGAGGACCTGGCTTGGCAGTTCAGGCTGGACTTTTCCCATGAGGCACAGGGTCAAGACTGATTTGCATATGGCTGGGTCTAAACTGGGGTGGGATGGTGAGCAAAAGAACGATGGATTTAACCCAGATCTAATGACTTGGGGGTGAATGTTTGATTTGCTCTGCATTCCGCCCATCATCTGTGTGTCTTTAGCTTTCTAAAAGTGGCATTTTCAGACCTGCAATTTAAAAACCAACTTGACTAAAAGATGTATTTTTAAATTCTGAGTCCAGAAACACCAACTTCCAATTTTCTATCAGCTCCCAATTGGAAGATACACTTGTAAGATGTTACAAGGCAGCTCCAATGCTAACCTATGGGAGAGATTGGCCTTGCTGTAGTGAAACACGAAGTTGGCAGTATTCACTACCAGGACATGTAAAACACAACAGTACATGTCCTACCTTTTAAATTCACTGCACCCTGCCCATGGGGCTACCTTGGGCCTACCTTAGAGATGCCTTACATGTAACAAAAGGGATTGTTTGGGCCTGGCAAGTGGGTGCACTTGCCAGGTCGAAATGGCAGTTTACAACTGCACACAAAGACACTGCAGTTGCAGGTATGAGACATGTTTACAGGGCTACTCATGGGGGTGGCACAATCAGTGCTGCAGGCCCACTAGTAGCATTTGACTAACAGGCCCTCGGCACACCTTGTGCACTGTACTAGGGACTTACTAGTAAATCAAATAGGCCACTCATGGAGAAACCAAATACCATTACATTTTAAACAGAGAGCACTTGCACTTTGGCACTGGTCAGCAGTGGTAAAGTGCCCAGAGTCCTACAGCCAGCGAAAACGAAATCCAGCACACAGTCAAAAACAGGAGGTTAGGGACAAAAAGACAGGGGAAACCATGCCAAAAGATGCCAGGTCTAACACATCCCCTTCGATGGTAAAGTATCAAACACGAATAATCTGATTTTTTTTCACAGGGGCAGACTTCCACAGTGTTGGACTTGGCCCTTTTTGGCAGGTTCACCCCTAAACTTTTTGCCTTGTATGTTAGTAGTTTTAAGTCTCTGGGCACTTTAGCACTGTGGTCCAGTGTAAAGTGCGTGCGCGCTGTGTGCGTGTGTGGTGAGACTGGCCTGCCCTCCCGTAGGAATGCATTGAGGATGAGTGTGTCCGTGGTAATTCCTGGTATGAGGGGAGTGCAGGGGCGAGTTTAGTATGTGCGAACTCGTGAGAATAAATGCTGCGCAATGGTGTGCGCAGATTTATTGTGACTGGTGTGGAAATGCCACTTTTAGAAGTTGGCATTTATGTGTGCTCTGTGTCTGCCTGCCTGATGTGAATTGCATGTCTGGCTTGTGAGTGACAGGGGCTGGGAGGTGTGTGTGGCTCCAGGAGGGGTAGGGTGAGTCAGTGCAGGGCTGAATAGGGCGATCTGCATCTAGATGGGAGGGATGAGTTGCACCTGGGACCTGAATAGGACTGTGCCTTCCCTCCACAATGCTGGCTCCGCCCCCTGTGGTGCGTCTAATCCCTGAGCCCCCACCTGACAAAGGAGAGAGGAGCTGAGCAAAACAAAGTGCTCCAAAGCTCCCCCAAACCAGTTGCGTCTGGTTTTTCCCCAGCCCTGTGCTGTGACACAAAGGGAAAAGGGTGTATAAAAGAAGGGGCTGTGACCCCATGTAAATGTTCAGTGATTGTTCTTGGACTTGATTCTGCCGGGGCATGCTGCTGCTGGGGGCCCAGGGGGGGGCTGCCAGGAGGGCTTGCCTCCCTGGGCCCTGCCTTGCCCCTTGATGACCGAAGGACTTTCTGGTTGGGACCCTGTTTCTTTCCTTATCCCCCAGGTCCTTTGTGCCCCATGCGCCCTGTGAGCGCTTTTATTTTCATTCTTCCAGTGGGAGGAATGTGGGGGCTTTGCAGCACTGAGCTGCCCTTCATTGAGAGGGTAATCCCCGGTGTAGGGATTCCCTCGTGCTTCATGATCGAGCGGGAGCCCACCCCGCTGATCTATGCCTGTTTTATCGAGCGGGTGCCCACCCCGCTTATTTTTATATTTTACTGGCGGGTGCCCTCCCCGCTTAGGCTTTTATCTTCATAGCAGGAGCCCACCCTGCTTTATATTTTAATTAAGAGGGTGCCTCCCCCTCATTGCGCAGGAGAAATGAAGTCACCGCCGCGGCCCAAATGACTTCATTTATATTGTTCTCAGCTGCACCGCACCAGCGCGGTCAGCTGCAACGTTTGGCGCACCTTTGTTAAAAAGGCACGGTGAGTGCCAGGCCTTATTACTTCACAGTTGCCCAGCAAGTAGTGGGCAGCTGCAACGTTTAGGCCATCTTTCCTGTGGGGGCATTTGTGCTTGAGACAGGAGTGAGATGCACTCCTCTGCCCCAGTCCTTTCACAGCTGCCCAGCAAGTAGTGGGCAGCTGCAACGTTTAGGCCTGCGCAAATTGCGCACTCCTTGACTTTCGCTGCTTTGGCAGCGCGCCTGACTCTTGGACATAGGGCATTTGAGCCCCTTTTGAGATGGCCAGTTGGCCAGGGGAACTGTTAGGATTATAGGGCGCCAGGCCCTAAAGGTGATTTATCCCTCTAATATGGTTTTTACTAGGAGGTTATGTGCTAATGTGATTTAGGTGCTAGGAAATGTAATTCATGTAGTATGTTTTACGCACCCTGTGTTATACCTCTAAATGTGGTCTTTTATGATTATGGGGTTGTATTGCATAATGTGTTTATGCTGGTGAGGTTGGCGCAGAATGTAATTTGCGCCTGATGTGATACTGTGCATAATGTAGTTTATGTTACAGGCTGATGCTAAGTACAGTGATTATCAGTGTTTACTGGTTGTACGGTTATGATCTGCTTTACTTTTACTGAGTTCGCTTTGTGCTGGTCCTGACAGTGGCCCAGTTGGCCCTGTCAGGTGTAAATAATCCCTTGTAAATATGACCTAGTGCCAGGTGGCACGATGTATATTATGTGAGTACTATTCTAATGTGTTTTCTGATAATACAAAGGCTATTTTTATATATAACCTTGTGTGGAGTTCCTTCTTGTGGTGTGCCTGGTATGTTGTTGCTGTGTGCGTGCGCAAACGCTTTACACATTGCCTCCGGGATAAGCCTGACTGCTCGTGCCAAGCTACCAAGGGAGTGAGCAGGGGTTATCTTTGGCGTGTAACTCCCTCGCCCTGACTAGAGTGGTGGTCTCTGCCTGGCTTTGGCGCAAGCCTTAGCCAACCAGAGATCCCATTTCTAACATTGGTTGTCAGCGGTGGGGATTAGGACTTGCGTTTGCGCAGTACCACAGCAACAACTGGCTGCACTACAAAACTCTGCATTTTAGATAGTCACATGGAAAGGGATTATTGTTTCTGAGTTTGTTTTAAGTGTCATTTCTTTTGAAATGTGTTTCTTGTGCACTATGAGTTGGGTGTCCTGCCAAGGACAGAAACCAGAGAATCTGGAGGAGAGACTTCCCTTGAGCCATTGCGCTAGTTCTTGGGTTGGCCTACAGAGGGGACTTAATTGGTATGGAGTCACTAGCTCGGGAGGGTAGATTATCCCCTAAGTGCAGTGTGAGTTTTCTGGATTCCAGTGGTGGCAGCGAAGTGTGTGTCCAGTGCATGAAGTCCCCGTCCCGTTCAGAGTATGGTACCTGGTGCTCAGTAAGAGGGGTGCAGGTTGAGATTCAGGGACAGTAAGGAACTGTCTCACCGGTCTGGGGGGTGTGTGTGGATGAGTGATGTGCTGCTGGACGCTGGGGTGAGTTCTCTGAAATAAGGAGCTTGCTGAATAATTGAGTGTGAGTTCTCTGAAATAAGGAACTTGCATGGGGGAGTAACCTTGAGGGATGGTGCAGGTGTCTCCTAACCCGCGTGGCGGAGATGGTTCAAATGAACCCAACTAGGAACCGTTATAGTGAGGAGGTTGGGAACCTAGTCTGTCCTGTTGGACTGTTCTGTATGGGGGACCTCCCTGTGGTAGAGGATCTGAAGAAGCATTGGGGAGTGAGTCCAATAAGAGTGGCTCGGGTATCTTCCGGTCCTGTGTGGTGGAAGAGGTTCAGTGTAGCCCAGCTAGGTCCCAGTGTAGCGGGAGGGGTGTAAGGGCTCACGTCCTGTCTCAGAGGAGGAGTGAGTGTGCCCGAAACCCAGTCCCAGGGCCTGGATGGTTTCTTCAGGGAACACCAGGTTGGGGGCCTAGGCTGTACTTGTAGGCCATTTGAGGAGGATCTTCTAGTCTCTAGAGGACGTGGAGCGTCTGTAACCAGAGCTCCAGCAGTCCTGGTGCTAGGCAGCACCGCTCCTAAGTGGAGGGTGCAGAAGTCCTGATTGAGGGGTGAGAGGGGGAGAGGTTCCCCAGTGGAAAAACCAGTGGGTCCAGAAGGGGCCATGGGGACACCACTTCTGCCCGGGGTTTGTGCCCGGCAGACTCTCACACGACACATTAGTTATGTTTCACCTCGGGGGCATGCGTGCTCCCCGGAAGTCCTGGTTCGCCAGGCATCTGACCAAAGGGTAGCGTCCTGGGTTGGGGAGCCAGGTTCAGGTGTTTGCCTGTCCTGGACAGCAGGGCGGCTGTAATCAGTGTCCTGGCCGGTTTGCCTTCTAGGGGTACCCCTGTGAACACAGGTGGGGCCCATCTTAAAGGAAAGGGACCCTGTGTTTTCCAGAAGGGGTGGTGCAGGCCTAGCCGGGATCTTTAGGGTCCCTGGCTGAGTGTGGTAGTACTACCCTGAGAGCAGGTGGGGCCCATCTTAAGTGAAGGGACCCTGCTCTACAGTGGGAGGGTGCAGAACTCTGGAAGGGGGTTCAGAGGGAGGGAGTCCTCGCCTCTGACCCCGGTGCAGCCGGTGAATTTATGTCCCAGGTGGTAGACCAGTGACGGAGAAAGGTCCTGAACTGGTGGGAGAGTTGTTCTGGTAGGTGCTTCTCCTGGGAGAGCGCGAAACATTAGAAGTAGAGGTAGGATGAGGAGATGCTTCACCCGTGACCTCTGGTCAGCCTGAGGGTGCGGACCCTAGGTTGAAGGATCAGTGGTAGTTTGGAACTACACTGAGAGGGAGAGTGGAGAATGGCTATTGGATGCCAGGGGTTTCTGCCCCCCACTCTGTGGATTGGCAAGGACCAATGGCCTAGGGCCTGGTCCTGGCCGTGGACAACTAAGGAGTACCGGTGGGGTAGCCTAGTTGGTCCTGAGTTTTTTTTCAGAGGGAACCACATGGGTTCCAAGTGGCGTAGAACCGGAGGGTGTTCCTGCAGTGCGGGCCCGCGTCCGTGTTCTATCGCCCCAAGCAGGGAAGCCCATCACAGTGGTGATTGGTCTGCCCTGCGTTTTGGCTGGAAGGGGGTTGTGTTGGACTTGGCCCTTTTTGGCAGTTCACCCCTAAACTTTTTGCCTTGTATGTTAGTAGTTTTAAGTCTCTGGGCACTTTAGCACTGTGGTCCAGTGTAAAGTGCGTGCGCGCTGTGTGCGTGTGTGGTGAGACTGGCCTGCCCTCCCATAGGAATGCATTGAGGATGAGTGTGTCCGTGGTAATTCCTGGTATGAGGGGGAGTGCAGGGGCGAGTTTAGTATGTGCGACCTCGTGAGAATAAATGCTGCGCAATGGTGTGCGCAGATTTATTGTGACTGGTGTGGAAATGCCACTTTTAGAAGTTGGCATTTTTGTGTGCTCTGTGTCTGCCTGCCTGATGTGAATTGCATGTCTGGCTTGTGAGTGACAGGGGCTGGGAGGTGTGTGTGGCTCCAGGAGGGGCAGGGTGAGTCAGCGCAGGGCTGAATAGGGAGATCAGCATCTAGATGGGAGGGAGGAGTTGCACCTGGGACCTGAATAGGACTGTGCCTTCCCTCCACAATGCTGGCTCCGCCCCCTGTGGTGCATCTAATCCCTGAGCCCCCACCCGACAAAGGAGAGAGGAGCTGAGCAAAACAAAGTGCTCCAAAGCTCCCCCAAACCAGTTGCGTCTGGTTTTTCCCCAGCCCTGTGCTGTGACACAAAGGGAAAAGGGTGTATAAAAGAAGGGGCTGTGACCCCATGTAAATGTTCAGTGATTGTTCTTGGACTTGATTCTGCCGGGGCGTGCTGCTGCTGGGGGCCCAGGGGGGGGCTGCCAGGAGGGCTTGCCTCCCTGGGCCCTGCCTTGCCCCTTGATGACCGAAGGACTTTTGGTTGGGACCCTGTTTCTTTCCTTATCCCCCAGGTCCTTTGTGACCCTAGCGCCCTGTGAGCGCTTTTATTTTCATTCTTCCAGTGGGAGGAATGTGGGGGCTTTGCAGCACTGAGCTGCCCTTCATTGAGAGGGGAATCCCCGGTGTAGGGATTCCCCCGTGCTTCATGATCGAGCGGGAGCCCACCCCGCTGATCTATGCCTGTTTTATCGAGCGGGTGCCCACCCCGCTTAGGCTTTTATCTTCATAGCAGGAGCCCACCCTGCTTTATATTGTAATTAAGAGGGTGCCTACCCCTCATTGCGCAGGAGAAATGAAGTCACCGCCGCGGCCCGAGTGCAGAGGGAAATCTCCGGGCCGCTGCCAAGCGCGACCCGGAAGTCAGGCGGCCCTGCCTGGTCGTGGGCGGGGCCTTCTACTGGCAGCCGGAAGTCTGCGCGGGGCTCCCGTGAGCTTGGGAGAGCCCCGCACCACCGAGAAAAAGAAGTCCCGGGTCCCAGGAGGGGGCCCGGGTGAAGTCCACAGAGAATCCAGGCGGGAGCCCACCCCGCGCGGGACATTGTGAGGAGAGGAGACCCGAAGAGACCGGACGAAGCCTCCCAGCGAGGGAGCAGAGCAGGAAGTCCGGTGAGTGGAGCCTGGTGGGGAGGGGGGTGTGTGTCGAGGCACGCTATCGGTGCCTGCCCCCGTAGTTGCTCCCCCGAGGCACAGAGGTGCCAGAGCCTCCTTGAGTCTTCACAGCGGTACCGCCATGGCGGACCGCTGCACCGATGGGGCATATTTGTTTTTAGGGACCCAGTGGGGGTCCCAAGGGCCAGTGGCGCCCGTACCTTCTTCCAATTTGGCCATTCTTACAGCTGCCCCGCCTGCTAGAGGGCAGCTGTACCAAGGGGGCATGTGTTGTTAGAGAGTCCCAGAGAGGGGCTCAGACGGTGCGTATAGTGCCAGTGCCAGGCCTGCACCGATGGGGCAATTTTATGTAAAGAAGGCCCAGCGGGGCTGAGGAGGCACAGATGTGCCAGGGCCCCTTTATATTGTTCTCAGCTGCACCGCACCAGCGCGGCCAGCTGCAACGTTTGGCGCACCTTGTTAAAAGGCACGGTGAGTGCCAGGCCTTATTACTTCACAGTTGCCCAGCAAGTAGTGGGCAGCTGCAACGTTTAGGCCATCTTTCCTGTGGGGGCATTTGTGCTTGAGACAGGAGTGAGATGCACTCCTCTGCCCCAGTCCTTTCACAGCTGCCCAGCAAGTAGTGGGCAGCTGCAACGTTTAGGCCTGCGCAGATTGCGCACCCTTGACTTTCGCTGCTTTGGCAGCGCGCCCTGACTCTTGGACATAGGGCATTTGAGCCCCTTTTTGAGATGGCCAGTTGGCCAGGGGAACTGTTAGGATTATAGGGCGCCAGGCCCTAAAGGTGATTTATGCCTCTAATATGGTTTTTACTAGGAGGTTATGTGCTAATGTGATTTAGGTGCTAGGAAATGTAATTCATGTAGTATGTTTTACGCACCCTGTGTTATACCTCTAAATGTGGTCTTTTATGATTATGGGGTTGTATTGCATAATGTGTTTATGCTGGTGAGGTTGGCGCAGAATGTAATTCGCGCCTGATGTGATACTGTGCATAATGTAGTTTATGTTACAGGCTGATGCTAAGTACAGTGATTACCAGTGTTTACTGGTTGTACGGTTATGATCTGCTTTACTTTTACTGAGTTCGCTTTGTGCTGGTCCTGACAGTGGCCCAGTTGGCCCTGTCAGGTGTAAATAATCCCTTGTAAATATGACCTAGTGCCAGGTGGCACAATGTATATTATGTGAGTACTATTCTAATGTGTTTTCTGATAATACAAAGGCTATTTTTATATATAACCTTGTGTGGAGTTCCTTCTTGTGGTGTGCCTGGTATGTTGTTGCTGTGTGCGTGCGCAAACGCTTTACACATTGCCTCCGGGATAAGCCTGACTGCTCGTGCCAAGCTACCAAGGGGGTGAGCAGGGGTTATCTTTGGCGTGTAACTCCCTCGCCCTGACTAGAGTGGTGGTCTCTGCCTGGCTTTGGCGCAAGCCTTAGCCAACCAGAGATCCCATTTCTAACATTGGTTGTCAGCGGTGGGGATTAGGACTTGCGTTTGCGCAGTACCACAGCAACAACTGGCTGCACTACAAAACTCTGCATTTTAGATAGTCACATGGAAAGGGATTATTGTTTCTGAGTTTGTTTTAAGTGTCATTTCTTTTTGAAATGTGTTTCTTGTGCACTATGAGTTGGGTGTCCTGCCAAGGACAGAAACCAGAGAATCTGGAGGAGAGACTTCCTTGAGCCATTGCGCTAGTTCTTGGGTTGGCCTACAGAGGGGACTTAATTGGTATGGAGTCACTAGCTCGGGAGGGTAGATTATCCCCTAAGTGCAGTGTGAGTTTTCTGGATTCCAGTGGTGGCAGCGAAGTGTGTGTCCAGTGCATGAAGTCCCCGTCCCGTTCAGAGTATGGTACCTGGTGCTCAGTAAGAGGGGTGCAGGTTGAGATTCAGGGACAGTAAGGAACTGTCTCACCGGTCTGGGGGGGGGGTGTGTGTGGATGAGTGATGTGCTGCTGGACGCTGGGGTGAGTTCTCTGAAATAAGGAGCTTGCTGAATAATTGAGTGTGAGTTCTCTGAAATAAGGAACTTGCATGGGGGAGTAACCTTGAGGGATGGTGCAGGTGTCTCCTAACCCGCGTGGCGGAGATGGTTCAAATGAACCCAACTAGGAACCGTTATAGTGAGGAGGTTGGGAACCTAGTCTGTCCTGTTGGACTGTTCTGTATGGGGGACCTCCCTGTGGTAGAGGATCTGAAGAAGCATTGGGGAGTGAGTCCAATAAGAGTGGCTCGGGTATCTTCCGGTCCTGTGTGGTGGAAGAGGTTCAGTGTAGCCCAGCTAGGTCCCAGTGTAGCGGGAGGGGTGTAAGGGCTCACGTCCTGTCTCAGAGGAGGAGTGAGTGTGCCCGAAACCCAGTCCCAGGGCCTGGATGGTTTCTTCAGGGAACACCAGGTTGGGGGCCTAGGCTGTACTTGTAGGCCATTTGGAGGAGGATCTTCTAGTCTCTAGAGGACGTGGAGCGTCTGTAACCAGAGCTCCAGCAGTCCTGGTGTTAGGCAGCACCGCTCCTAAGTGGAGGGTGCAGAAGTCCTGATTGAGGGGTGAGAGGGGGAGAGGTTCCCCAGTGGAAAACCAGTGGGTCCAGAAGGGGCCATGGGGACACCACTTCTGCCCGGGGTTTGTGCCCGGCAGACTCTCACACGACACATTAGTTATGTTTCACCCTCGGGGGGCATGCGTGCTCCCCGGAAGTCCTGGTTCGCCAGGCATCTGACCAAAGGGTAGCGTCCCTGGGTTGGGGAGCCAGGTTCAGGTGTTTGCCTGTCCTGGACAGCAGGGCGGCTGTAATCAGTGTCCTGGCCGGTTTGCCTTCTAGGGGTACCCCTGTGAACACAGGTGGGGCCCATCTTAAAGGAAAGGGACCCTGTGTTTTCCAGAAGGGGTGGTGCAGGCCTAGCCGGGATCTTTAGGGTCCCTGGCTGAGTGTGGTAGTACTACCCTGAGAGCAGGTGGGGCCCATCTTAAGTGAAGGGACCCTGCTCTACAGTGGGAGGGTGCAGAACTCTGGAAGGGGGTTCAGAGGGAGGGAGTCTCGCCTCTGACCCCGGTGCAGCCGGTGAATTTATGTCCCAGGTGGTAGACCAGTGACGGAGAAAGGTCCTGAACTGGTGGGAGAGTTGTTCTGGTAGGTGCTTCTCCTGGGAGAGCGCGAAACATTAGAAGTAGAGGTAGGATGAGGAGATGCTTCACCCGTGACCTCTGGTCAGCCTGAGGGTGCGGACCCTAGGTTGAAGGATCAGTGGTAGTTTGGAACTACACTGAGAGGGAGAGTGGAGAATGGCTATTGGATGCCAGGGGTTTCTGCCCCCACTCTGTGGATTGGCAAGGACCAATGGCCTAGGGCCTGGTCCTGGCCGTGGACAACTAAGGAGTACCGGTGGGGTAGCCTAGTTGGTCCTGAGTTTTTTCAGAGGGAACCACATGGGTTCCAAGTGGCGTAGAACCGGAGGGTGTTCCTGCAGTGCGGGCCCGCGTCCGTGTTCTATCGCCTCAAGCAGGGAAGCCCATCACAGTGGTGATTGGTCTGCCCTGCGTTTTGGCTGGAAGGGGTTGTGTTGGACTTGGCCCTTTTGGCAGTTCACCCCTAAACTTTTGCCTTGTATGTTAGTAGTTTTAAGTCTCTGGGCACTTTAGCACTGTGGTCCAGTGTAAAGTGCGTGCGCGCTATGTGCGTGTGTGGTGAGACTGGCCTGCCCTCCCATAGGAATGCATTGAGGATGAGTGTGTCCGTGGTAATTCCTGGTATGAGGGGAGTGCAGGGGCGAGTTTAGTATGTGCGAACTCGTGAGAATAAATGCTGCGCAATGGTGTGCGCAGATTTATTGTGACTGGTGTGGAAATGCCACTTTTAGAAGTTGGCATTTTTGTGTGCTCTGTGTCTGCCTGCCTGATGTGAATTGCATGTCTGGCTTGTGAGTGACAGGGGCTGGGAGGTGTGTGTGGCTCCAGGAGGGGCAGGGTGAGTCAGCGCAGGGCTGAATAGGGAGATCAGCATCTAGATGGGAGGGAGGAGTTGCACCTGGGACCTGAATAGGACTGTGCCTTCCCTCCACAATGCTGGCTCCGCCCCCTGTGGTGCATCTAATCCCTGAGCCCCCACCCGACAAAGGAGAGAGGAGCTGAGGAAACAAAGTGCTCCAAAGCTCCCCCAAACCAGTTGCGTCTGGTTTTTCCCCAGCCCTGTGCTGTGACACAAAGGGAAAAGGGTGTATAAAAGAAGGGGCTGTGACCCCATGTAAATGTTCAGTGATTGTTCTTGGACTTGATTCTGCCGGGCGTGCTGCTGCTGGGGGCCCAGGGGGGCTGCCAGGAGGGCTTGCCTCCCTGGGCCCTGCCTTGCCCCTTGATGACCGAAGGACTTTTGGTTGGGACCCTGTTTCTTTCCTTATCCCCCAGGTCCTTTGTGACCCTAGCGCCCTGTGAGCGCTTTTATTTTCATTCTTCCAGTGGGAGGAATGTGGGGCTCTGCAGCACTGAGCTGCCCTTCATTGAGAGAGGAATCCCCGGTGTAGGGATTCCCCCGTGCTTCATGATCGAGCGGGAGCCCACCCCGCTGATCTATGCCTGTTTTATCGAGCGGGTGCCCACCCCGCTTAGGCTTTTATCTTCATAGCAGGAGCCCACCCTGCTTTATATTGTAATTAAGAGGGTGCCTACCCCTCATTGCGCAGGAGAAATGAAGTCACCGCCGCGGCCCGAGTGCAGAGGGAAATCTCCGGGCCGCTGCCAAGCGTGACCCGGAAGTCAGGCGGCCCTGCCTGGTCGTGGGCGGGGCCTTCTACTGGCAGCCGGAAGTCTGCGCGGGCTCCCGTGAGCTTGGGAGAGCCCCGCACCGCCGAGAAAAAGAAGTCCCGGGTCCCAGGAGGGGGCCCGGGTGAAGTCCACAGAGAATCCAGGCGGGAGCCCACCCCGCGCGGGACATTGTGAGGAGAGGAGACCCGAAGAGACCGGACGAAGCCTCCCCAGCGAGGGAGCAGAGCAGGAAGTCCGGTGAGTGGAGCCTGGTGGGGAGGGGGGTGTGTGTCGAGGCACGCTATCGGTGCCTGCCCCCGTAGTTGCTCCCCCGAGGCACAGAGGTGCCAGAGCCTCCTTGAGTCTTCACAGCGGTACCGCCATGGCGGACCGCTGCACCGATGGGGCATATTTGTTTTTAGGGACCCAGTGGGGGTCCCAAGGGCCAGTGGCGCCCGTACCTTCTTCCAATTTGGCCATTCTTACAGCTGCCCCGCCTGCTAGAGGGCAGCTGTACCAAGGGGGCATGTGTTGTTAGAGAGTCCCAGAGAGGGGCTCAGACGGTGCGTATAGTGCCAGTGCCAGGCCTGCACCGATGGGGCAATTTTATGTAAGAAGCCCAGCGGGGCTGAGGAGGCACAGATGTGCCAGGGCCCCTTTATATTGTTCTCAGCTGCACCGCACCAGCGCGGCCAGCTGCAACATTTGGCGCACCTTGTTAAAAGGCACGGTGAGTGCCAGGCCTTATTACTTCACAGTTGCCCAGCAAGTAGTGGGCAGCTGCAACGTTTAGGCCATCTTTCCTGTGGGGGCATTTGTGCTTGAGACAGGAGTGAGATGCACTCCTCTGCCCCAGTCCTTTCACAGCTGCCCAGCAAGTAGTGGGCAGCTGCAATGCGTTAGGCTTGCGCAGATTGCGCACCCTTGACTTTCGCTGCTTTGGCAGCGCGCCTGACTCTTGGACATAGGGCATTTGAGCCCCTTTTGAGATGGCCAGTTGGCCAGGGAACTGTTAGGATTATAGGGCGCCAGGCCCTAAAGGTGATTTATGCCTCTAATATGGTTTTTACTAGGAGGTTATGTGCTAATGTGATTTAGGTGCTAGGAAATGTAATTCATGTAGTATGTTTTACGCACCCTGTGTTATACCTCTAAATGTGGTCTTTTATGATTATGGGGTTGTATTGCATAATGTGTTTATGCTGAGTGAGGTTGGCGCAGAATGTAATTCGCGCCTGATGTGATACTGTGCATAATGTAGTTTATGTTACAGGCTGATGCTAAGTACAGTGATTACCAGTGTTTACTGGTTGTACGGTTATGATCTGCTTTACTTTTACTGAGTTCGCTTAGTGCTGGTCCTGACAGTGGCCCAGTTGGCCCTGTCAGGTGTAAATAATCCCTTGTAAATATGACCTAGTGCCAGGTGGCACAATGTATATTATGTGAGTACTATTCTAATGTGTTTTCTGATAATACAAAGGCTATTTTTATATATAACCTTGTGTGGAGTTCCTTCTTGTGGTGTGCCTGGTATGTTGTTGCTGTGTGCGTGCGCAAACGCTTTACACATTGCCTCCGGGATAAGCCTGACTGCTCGTGCCAAGCTACCAAGGGGGTGAGCAGGGGTTATCTTTGGCGTGTAACTCCTCGCCCTGACTAGAGTGGTGGTCTCTGCCTGGCTTTGGCGCAAGCCTTAGCCAACCAGAGATCCCATTTCTAACATTGGTTGTCAGCGGTGGGGATTAGGACTTGCGTTTGCGCAGTACCACAGCAACAACTGGCTGCACTACAAAACTCTGCATTTTAGATAGTCACATGGAAAGGGATTATTGTTTCTGAGTTTGTTTTAAGTGTCATTTCTTTTTGAAATGTGTTTCTTGTGCACTATGAGTTGGGTGTCCTGCCAAGGACAGAAACCAGAGAATCTGGAGGAGAGACTTCCCTTGAGCCATTGCGCTAGTTCTTGGGTTGGCCTACAGAGGGGACTTAATTGGTATGGAGTCACTAGCTCGGGAGGGTAGATTATCCCTAAGTGCAGTGTGAGTTTTCTGGATTCCAGTGGTGGCAGCGAAGTGTGTGTCCAGTGCATGAAGTCCCCGTCCCGTTCAGAGTATGGTACCTGGTGCTCAGTAAGAGGGGTGCAGGTTGAGATTCAGGGACAGTAAGGAACTGTCTCACCGGTCTGGGGGTGTGTGTGGATGAGTGATGTGCTGCTGGACGCTGGGGTGAGTTCTCTGAAATAAGGAGCTTGCTGAATAATTGAGTGTGAGTTCTCTGAAATAAGGAACTTGCATGGGGGAGTAACCTTGAGGGATGGTGCAGGTGTCTCCTAACCCGCGTGGCGGAGATGGTTCAAATGAACCCAACTAGGAACCGTTATAGTGAGGAGGTTGGGAACCTAGTCTGTCCTGTTGGACTGTTCTGTATGGGGACCTCCCTGTGGTAGAGGATCTGAAGAAGCATTGGGGAGTGAGTCCAATAAGAGTGGCTCGGGTATCTTCCGGTCCTGTGTGGTGGAAGAGGTTCAGTGTAGCCCAGCTAGGTCCCAGTGTAGCGGGAGGGGTGTAAGGGCTCACGTCCTGTCTCAGAGGAGGAGTGAGTGTGCCCGAAACCCAGTCCCAGGGCCTGGATGGTTTCTTCAGGGAACACCAGGTTGGGGGCCTAGGCTGTACTTGTAGGCCATTTGAGGAGGATCTTCTAGTCTCTAGAGGACGTGGAGCGTCTGTAACCAGAGCTCCAGCAGTCCTGGTGCTAGGCAGCACCGCTCCTAAGTGGAGGGTGCAGAAGTCCTGATTGAGGGGTGAGAGGGGAGAGGTTCCCCAGTGGAAAACCAGTGGGTCCAGAAGGGGCCATGGGGACACCACTTCTGCCCGGGGTTTGTGCCCGGCAGACTCTCACACGACACATTAGTTATGTTTCACCCTCGGGGGGGCATGCGTGCTCCCCCGGAAGTCCTGGTTCGCCAGGCATCTGACCAAAGGGTAGCGTCCCTGGGTTGGGGAGCCAGGTTCAGGTGTTTGCCTGTCCTGGACAGCAGGGCGGCTGTAATCAGTGTCCTGGCCGGTTTGCCTTCTAGGGGTACCCCTGTGAACACAGGTGGGGCCCATCTTAAAGGAAAGGGACCCTGTGTTTCCCAGAAGGGGTGGTGCAGGCCTAGCCGGGATCTTTAGGGTCCCTGGCTGAGTGTGGTAGTACTACCCTGAGAGCAGGTGGGGCCCATCTTAAGTGAAGGGACCCTGCTCTACAGTGGGAGGGTGCAGAACTCTGGAAGGGGTTCAGAGGGAGGGAGTCCTCGCCTCTGACCCCGGTGCAGCCGGTGAATTTATGTCCCAGGTGGTAGACCAGTGACGGAGAAAGGTCCTGAACTGGTGGGAGAGTTGTTCTGGTAGGTGCTTCTCCTGGGAGAGCGCGAAACATTAGAAGTAGAGGTAGGATGAGGAGATGCTTCACCCGTGACCTCTGGTCAGCCTGAGGGTGCGGACCCTAGGTTGAAGGATCAGTGGTAGTTTGGAACTACACTGAGAGGGAGAGTGGAGAATGGCTATTGGATGCCAGGGGTTTCTGCCCCCACTCTGTGGATTGGCAAGGACCAATGGCCTAGGGCCTGGTCCTGGCCGTGGACAACTAAGGAGTACCGGTGGGGTAGCCTAGTTGGTCCTGAGTTTTTTCAGAGGGAACCACATGGGTTCCAAGTGGCGTAGAACCGGAGGGTGTTCCTGCAGTGCGGGCCCGCGTCCGTGTTCTATCGCCCCAAGCAGGGAAGCCCATCACAGTGGTGATTGGTCTGCCCTGCGTTTTGGCTGGAAGGGGTTGTGTTGGACTTGGCCCTTTTGGCAGTTCACCCCTAAACTTTTTGCCTTGTATGTTAGTAGTTTTAAGTCTCTGGGCACTTTAGCACTGTGGTCCAGTGTAAAGTGCGTGCGCGCTGTGTGCGTGTGTGGTGAGACTGGCCTGCCCTCCCATAGGAATGCATTGAGGATGAGTGTGTCCGTGGTAATTCCTGGTATGAGGGGAGTGCAGGGGCGAGTTTAGTATGTGCGAACTCGTGAGAATAAATGCTGCGCAATGGTGTGCGCAGATTTATTGTGACTGGTGTGGAAATGCCACTTTAGAAGTTGGCATTTTTGTGTGCTCTGTGTCTGCCTGCCTGATGTGAATTGCATGTCTGGCTTGTGAGTGACAGGGGCTGGGAGGTGTGTGTGGCTCCAGGAGGGGCAGGGTGAGTCAGCGCAGGGCTGAATAGGGAGATCAGCATCTAGATGGGAGGGAGGAGTTGCACCTGGGACCTGAATAGGACTGTGCCTTCCCTCCACAATGCTGGCTCCGCCCCCTGTGGTGCATCTAATCCCTGAGCCCCCACCCGACAAAGGAGAGAGGAGCTGAGGAAACAAAGTGCTCCAAAGCTCCCCCAAACCAGTTGCGTCTGGTTTTTCCCCAGCCCTGTGCTGTGACACAAAGGGAAAAGGGTGTATAAAAGAAGGGGCTGTGACCCCATGTAAATGTTCAGTGATTGTTCTTGGACTTGATTCTGCCGGGGCGTGCTGCTGCTGGGGGCCCAGGGGGGGGCTGCCAGGAGGGCTTGCCTCCCTGGGCCCTGCCTTGCCCCTTGATGACCGAAGGACTTTTGGTTGGGACCCTGTTTCTTTCCTTATCCCCCAGGTCCTTTGTGACCCTAGCGCCCTGTGAGCGCTTTTATTTTCATTCTTCCAGTGGGAGGAATGTGGGGCTTTGCAGCACTGAGCTGCCCTTCATTGAGAGGGAATCCCCGGTGTAGGGATTCCCCGTGCTTCATGATCGAGCGGAGCCCACCCCGCTGATCTATGCCTGTTTTATCGAGCGGGTGCCCACCCCGCTTAGGCTTTATCTTCATAGCAGGAGCCCACCCTGCTTTATATTGTAATTAAGAGGGTGCCTACCCCTCATTGCGCAGGAGAAATGAAGTCACCGCCGCGGCCCGAGTGCAGAGGGAAATCTCCGGGCCGCTGCCAAGCGTGACCCGGAAGTCAGGCGGCCCTGCCTGGTCGTGGGCGGGGCCTTCTACTGGCAGCCGGAAGTCTGCGCGGGGCTCCCGTGAGCTTGGGAGAGCCCCGCACCGCCGAGAAAAAGAAGTCCCGGGTCCCAGGAGGGGGCCCGGGTGAAGTCCACAGAGAATCCAGGCGGGAGCCCACCCCGCGCGGGACATTGTGAGGAGAGGAGACCCGAAGAGACCGGACGAAGCCTCCCCAGCGAGGGAGCAGAGCAGGAAGTCCGGTGAGTGGAGCCTGGTGGGGAGGGGGGTGTGTGTCGAGGCACGCTATCGGTGCCTGCCCCCGTAGTTGCTCCCCCGAGGCACAGAGGTGCCAGAGCCTCCTTGAGTCTTCACAGCGGTACCGCCATGGCGGACCGCTGCACCGATGGGGCATATTTGTTTTTAGGGACCCAGTGGGGTCCCAAGGGCCAGTGGCGCCCGTACCTTCTTCCAATTTGGCCATTCTTACAGCTGCCCCGCCTGCTAGAGGGCAGCTGTACCAAGGGGGCATGTGTTGTTAGAGAGTCCCAGAGAGGGGCTCAGACGGTGCGTATAGTGCCAGTGCCAGGCCTGCACCGATGGGGCAATTTTATGTAAAGAAGCCCAGCGGGGCTGAGGAGGCACAGATGTGCCAGGGCCCCTTTATATTGTTCTCAGCTGCACCGCACCAGCGCGGCCAGCTGCAACATTTGGCGCACCTTTGTTAAAAAGGCACGGTGAGTGCCAGGCCTTATTACTTCACAGTTGCCCAGCAAGTAGTGGGCAGCTGCAACGTTTAGGCCATCTTTCCTGTGGGGGCATTTGTGCTTGAGACAGGAGTGAGATGCACTCCTCTGCCCCAGTCCTTTCACAGCTGCCCAGCAAGTAGTGGGCAGCTGCAACGTTTAGGCCTGCGCAGATTGCGCACCCTTGACTTTCGCTGCTTTGGCAGCGCGCCTGACTCTTGGACATAGGGCATTTGAGCCCCTTTTGAGATGGCCAGTTGGCCAGGGAACTGTTAGGATTATAGGGCGCCAGGCCCTAAAGGTGATTTATGCCTCTAATATGGTTTTTACTAGGAGGTTATGTGCTAATGTGATTTAGGTGCTAGGAAATGTAATTCATGTAGTATGTTTTACGCACCCTGTGTTATACCTCTAAATGTGGTCTTTTATGATTATGGGGTTGTATTGCATAATGTGTTTATGCTGGTGAGGTTGGCGCAGAATGTAATTCGCGCCTGATGTGATACTGTGCATAATGTAGTTTATGTTACAGGCTGATGCTAAGTACAGTGATTACCAGTGTTTACTGGTTGTACGGTTATGATCTGCTTTACTTTTACTGAGTTCGCTTTAGTGCTGGTCCTGACAGTGGCCCAGTTGGCCCTGTCAGGTGTAAATAATCCCTTGTAAATATGACCTAGTGCCAGGTGGCACAATGTATATTATGTGAGTACTATTCTAATGTGTTTTCTGATAATACAAAGGCTATTTTTATATATAACCTTGTGTGGAGTTCCTTCTTGTGGTGTGCCTGGTATGTTGTTGCTGTGTGCGTGCGCAAACGCTTTACACATTGCCTCCGGGATAAGCCTGACTGCTCGTGCCAAGCTACCAAGGGGGTGAGCAGGGGTTATCTTTGGCGTGTAACTCCCTCGCCCTGACTAGAGTGGTGGTCTCTGCCTGGCTTTGGCGCAAGCCTTAGCCAACCAGAGATCCCATTTCTAACACACAGGATTTAACAAATTATTATCTTTCCATCACATTCCACAACCATTAAATAATGATATGCATCTAAACAGATTTTAATAATTTGAGGAAATCATATTGAGACAAAATCTGATATGCTGCCTCTTTACTTTGTATTGTTGATACTTTGTATTCTGGGGATACCTCCACCTAGTTAATTAAGCTTAGATCAATGCGGACGCTTCTTTAATATGCATTCTATTGGATTTACCAGCCTTTTTAATGTTCTTAAAATATTACCGAGTAGGGAGCATCTTAGAGTTTTCCCTCTCTTCTGGTGAATGATCAGTCCTGGTCTTGGATGGCGACACGTGCACCTACCCCCAGAGAATCATCTAATACATTGTTTACACTGCCCCACAGAAGAGTAATAGCACCTCTAATAAATGTATCAGCGCAGTTATTGTGCTTACATTTTTGGCAATGTTTATTGTGACATTTGCCTTTCTCCGAGATAAGGACTGCTCCACAGGGGAAGGAATGGTGTTATAAGAGTCCTGCAGAAATGTGGCTGTGACTGCAATCCTTCTGCCGGAACTGTCATTGCCCCTCGTATTATTTATTGTATTGGTGTTTTAAAGAGCTAGTACCGGGCCCAAGAGGGTTCAAGGCCCCCAACATAGGACGGAGAATCTCAGTAACAAAGTCGAGATATTGCCGGCTGTGAACATTGCCCATGAGCAGCATTAATAGGGCTGCAATTCTTACCCATGGACAGGGATATTTGTCTGTAAACGTTGCCCTAAAAAGGTGTTATGTGGCTGTAATACTTGCCACAGAGTAGGCGTCATTGGCCTGTAGATGTGCAATCATGCCTTTAAACATTGCCATACGTCACAGCTCAAATGCGTTAAGTTACATAGAACAGTTGTGTGCCTGAGATACTTGTCTCCGAGCATCGATTTGTGTCTTGCCCAAAGCAGAGTTCTGTTGCCATTGGATGCTGACATTTTGGCACATCTCTGCTTCCAATTATGTGTTCCTCTAAATAGATAGGGATCTAAATGCCTCTGCTCTGCCTCTCTTCTGGTTCCCTTATTTAGCCTATTCCTGGGAGCCTTCTTTTGGTCTTCTGTCCCCTCAGCCCTTTGTTCTTATTTGGGGGGAGGGGAGGGTGGGTGTTTCATGCACCTTGCTCTCCCTGCTGAGCTTGGTGCTTTGCACCTGGGCCCTGTCACTGCTTGGGTAGAGTGTCTGCCCTTCATCTTTCCCTTTGTTTCTAGGGTTTGGTGTTGGCTTGAGACTGTCCCTGGTGCCTTGTTAAGATTGGCAGGATCTCCTGTGGTTGCCTTAGTGGCTTCTAGCTGCTACACACTGATGTGCAAGTTTTATTCGGTTGTGCCTGCGTCACGTATTGTTTCTGACTTTTTGGCTGGGGCATGCCATGGTTTGTGGTTCCCCCAGTGTGGTCCTTTGCTTTTGCTGTGCTCTCCTGCTCTGTCTCCTCTGCTGGAATCTGGTGGAGGGGATGCATGAGGTGGTGGCCGTGCCCATCCCTTGATCTTACTTTTTGGGTTTTGCCTTCTGACTTTCCACCTGTTAGTTGTGTCCCTGGTGGGCCCCCTGGAGGGATGGTGCATGGTGGTCACACTGTGGTGTTCTCTTACCTGGCTGAGTGGCCTCTCTGGGTTCCAGGTCAGTGGTCCTGGCATAGTGTGGAGTTGTTGGGATAATCGAGGTTGCTGATGCTTGATAGATTATCTGCTGCTTGCCACTGGACTCCCAACTGGTATCCTCTACTTCCTGCTTGGTTTTGACTTGGTGCTTACTGTTGGCTTCTATGGGGTGGCATGCCACCGTGGTTGGCCTAGGTGGGTGCTCCTGATGGGAGTTCTCTTCTTAGGCATTTTCAGCAAGGCTTTCATCCTGGCTCGTTGTTCTTCAGGGATTAATTGGCCTGTCTCTTTGTGCCTTTGTGACACCATGGTGTTTGGCCTCTTTGGCTGTCCGGTTTTGTTCCACCATGCTCTGTGCTGCTTGGTTTGTTGCTTTGTGGCTGCTGCTTCTGCTTTGTCACTGCCTCAGTGTTCGTTGTAGCAATACAACAGGGTTGGACTGGGACATGATATTGGTCAGGGTACGACCATAAACGTGGCCCCTTTTAAAGAATCAGATAGCTACAAAAGTGACCTACATTTGCAAATAGGGGCAGTTTTGAACTTGTAAAGACATGCAGCATAGGTGTTTTGAAAGGTATGGGAGACTGCATGCATTTGTGCTTGCCGCAGGCAATGTTTGTAGTCATATCTGAGGAATCAATAGTAAAAACCAGCCCATCAGATCATAAAGCAGGCTAACAAACAGCAAAAAAACTGGTCTAGACACTGACCTGTCAGGTCAGCCCTTCTGACAGTGCCAGATTGCCCTATAGTCCATTCCGACCCTGGTGTATGTTGGTTCCTGACATTAGGATCTGGTTGCTTCCCTCTGTTCTTTCTGGTTCCGTTTCACTGATTCTGCTTTGCTCTTTTTTTGTTGCTGTGAGGTTTCATGTGCTTTGTATCATGTTGTGGGCTTGCTGCAATGGTTTATCCTAATATTGCAATGGCTGGTACAAAGATGGTTTGAAGAGGCAATGCTCTGATTACTTACTGGTATTCTTAATTATTCCAATTAACTTTCCTCATTCCAGTGCTCCTGACCCTTCCTCCCTTCCTAGTGCTTGTGGATAATAGTGAGGCGGAAGAACCTGACCCGGCGGAGGGGAGGAAATAGTTTATTTGTGTTAGCTAGATCATGTGGTCTCTATAGGGATGGGCAAACCTCACACTGTAAGTACTGCGGAAAGGGAGGGTGTAATGAAAATTACGGTTAATTAATCAATGTATTTCTGAAGTTGTGTAATAAATCTACAGCACTGATAAAGTGAAGACAAATAATCCTGTACATATAGCAGATAGACTAACAACACAATTGCAGTGGCGGCTGCTACTTGGAAGCAGCAGTTGGGCGGGGTGGGGGAGACGGGGCGGGGAGGTATAGGGTTAAAAAAAAAAAATCACATACCTCCCGGCCGGCCGCCTCTCCTGCGTCCTCTTCCTGGCTTCTTGGGGGAAACAGGAAGCAGGAAGCACCAGAGCTCCCACGCTCCCCGCCAGTCACGGTCGGCATTAATCGCGGGTGGGGGGAGCGCAGGGAAATGGGGGAGTTAATTTAATAATTTTTAAAAAAACGTACCTGTCCCCCGGCCGGGTCCCGCCTTTTCTCGGCTCCTGCTCTCCTGCCTGTGGCAGGAACAGGAAGCAGGCAGCCTCCCTCCCCTCCCCTAAGCAAATCACAACGCTGCAATGGCAGCGTTGTAATTGGTAGGGACCCCGCCCAGCCAAGGGCTTACGGGGAGGCCATTTTCTCCATGTAGGTTGAATTGCAGCCTGCATGGAGAAAGGGCAGAGTGCGCACGACTGGTTTGGGCGGCCCCAGAGGGCCAACCAAACAGCCATTGCGCCCTCAGGAGTGGGCACACCACTCCTCCCCTGCTCGCAAAGCAGCCCCGCCCATCCGCCCGCCCGCAACCAAACCCTTCTGCTTTCTAGCAGTGCGAGAAGCAGAAACATAAAATAGTAGTTATTACCATTTTATGTTTCTGCTTCTCGCACTGCGAGAAAGCAGTGGGGCGACGCTCTTCCGCCCTAGTGGAGGAGCCACCCCTGCTCCCCGCAGCCAATCACAACGCTGCAATGCAGCGTTATGATTGGTCTGAGCGCCGCCAGAGGCTGGAGGGGTGGGCATGTTCTCCATGCAGGCTGTAATGCAGCCTGCATGGAGAACATGCTATGTGTGCACGACTGTTTGGCCAGCCCGAGAGGGCCGGCCAATCACTCCTACTCACATAGGAAGTGCAAACCACTCCTCCCCCTGCTCTGACAGTAGCCCCGCTCTACAAAGACGCTGCAACGGGAAAAAATAAAATGATAATAACTTCAAGTTATTATCATTTTATTTTGCATAAAGCAGAGGGGCGATTGAAAAGATTACTAAAAAGATTTCACAAACAGCATATAATAATAGCAGATTGAAAATCACATGGTTTTCTTTAATGAAGCCGTGCAGTGGAAGTGGTTCGGCGCGATTGAGCGCGCGGCAGTCACGCTCCATAACGTACGTGTATAGCTGTACCTCCTTACGACAAATTTGAAAACAAATTCAGAAGCATTGCCCGATTGTTGGACAATCGATGGTACACGGTGTGAACTCTGGGACCTCTGCAAGGTGAAGTCCAATAATGCGGATTTCTAATAGGTGACTCCATCTTCGTACAGCCGACAGGCCAATGCATATTACAGTGAACGTCCCTACCGGAACTACATGCTTCCTTTAACTTCACACATCGTTTGCACCACTAGCGGCTCGGCGCAGCCATCGCCATTTCTCCACCGAGTCAATTCTCTCATCTAATTCGGAGGGGGTAGTTTTCCATTAAGAAGGCCTGGGAAATCAATGCTTGCTGAGCATGTTTTAGAACGTGTGCCCCGCTGTATCTCCGACGGAAAAGGAGCCTGCGAGGTAAATCTTATTGACCATTCTGTACTTTTGAAGGCCTCCCATCTCCAAGGAGCCAGCTCATGGACTGCTAACCACAGTTCTGTAAATGTGAATTTTTCATTCTTAAATCAATTTACTCTGTGGCTTAGTAATGCATCCGAATCTGTGTTTGATTTCATGGCCACGGTTTAAATCCTGGCAGTTCCTCCCAGCCTTTCATCCTTCTGAGGTCGACAAATTACTAGTTGGGTAACAATAAAACATCTGTTTTTTCAGACCCAGGAGTGAATATGTTTCTTATTGAAAGGTGGGAGTTGGAAAGGAAAACCTCCTAAACCTGGAGGTGCAGGTGAAGAGATCTCTCCACATGGAAAAATATTCATGCAAACAAAAAAAGTTAGCATCTGTAAATTCACTTTTTCTGAGCATTCACACACGTATGCATATACACCATGCACACTTACATGGTTTACAAGCATGTAACTGCGTGTACAGGTAAGTATTCCTGAAAGGCTATGACTGACTTAGTTTCCCAGGAGTTCTCCTGGAAATCTAAAAGATTTTTTTTTTAATGTGGAAATCTGTTTCAAATTTAGGTGTAAATCTATGGGTGTAGATTTTTGATTGTTTTGTGAATATTTTGTGACTGTGCCTCAGAGTATTAATATGCTCTAAATTAGAGCACATGCAAACGATTTTCATGGGTGCATTTGAAACAAAGAGGAGTCTTATTCTAAGCATCATCCTAGCCAGCGACCAAAGGCAGCGCATGTATTCGCAAACACAAAGCAACTTGAGATAAAACAATGGCACAAGATCCATTTTCAGCTATAGCATGCATGAAAGAGGAACAATAAACCTTGAGACCAGAGTCCGTATCATATCAAGTGAGCACTGCAAGTGCTAATTTAAGACACAAGGGTGGATCCCAAAACATTTTTTACTATCGCTAATTTGTGTCCTTAATGCTAAATTAAGGGAGTGAATAGGATTCTGGAGGTGGTAAAGTGTAACAAGGCCACATGTATACATTTGTTGTGCATTTTGTTGTGGTGGTTATGTGTCCTTTTGTTTTTTGCACTGCAGTTTGTTTATACTGCAATATTCCAGTATGAATTTGTTGTGTTGTATTGTGTTTGTTGTGTTGTGTTCTGATTGTTTTGTTGTGAAGCAATCATAATTATGTTGTTATGTTACTTTGTGTATATAATTGTATTATGTTCTCCTGTTTACTTCAGATATTTAGATATACTGACACATGCTGCTACATTCGAACATTTTTGGGCTGACTAGTTTTTTGCATAGTTGAAGAGTTGGAGTAGTGGTTTTTTACGACTATAGAGAGTGGTCAATAATTGCTTGTCACAGTAACATTTGTTCAAGGCAAGTGCAGCTTAAGGCTGGGAATGTTTCTGCATTGGACATATTTAAAGTAAACAACAGAACATAACACAATAACATACACAAGCAACATAACTGCACAATAAAAACATAACCCCACAACAACACAATAATAACAGAATACAACACAACAACCAGAGTAATAATGCAGCACAAAAACACCACAACACAAAAAAGACCACCACATTAACAGTAGATCAATATTGGCTAAATTGGGTCTGTTTTCAGTTTTTCCCCCCATTTTCTCCAATTGAGACTGTGTGAACTTACTGAGATTGGATTGTGACTATCTGAGCCTTTTAGTTGTTCTGTCCTGGGACTTTACCTTACTACTGTGCCCCAAAACTAAGCACTAATTGTTACACCTGGCATCTTTGGCGTTATTTCCCCTGTCTTTTTGCTTCTGACCATTTTTTGACTGTGTGCTGCATTTAGTTTTTGCTGGTTTTAGGACTCTGAACACTTTACCACAGCTGACCAGTGCAAAAGCGCATGTGCTCCATGTGTAAATTGTATAGGTTAATGGTTTATCCATGTTTGACATATTTGATTTACTAGTACGTCCCTAGTAAAGTGCACCAGGTGTGCCCAGGGCCCTGTATATCAAATGCTGCTAGTGGGCCTGCAGCACTAGTTGTGCCACCCACATGAGTATCCCTGCAAACATGTCTCAGACGTACCACTGCAGTGCCTGTGTGTGCAGTTTTAAACTGCCATTTCGACCTGGCAAGTGCACCCACTTGCCAGGCCCAAACCTCTTTTATTGCATGTAAGTCATCCCTAAGGTCGGCCCCAGGTAGTCCCATGGACAGGGTGCAGTGTATTTAAAAGGTGGGACATGTACTGGTGTGTTTTACAGGTCCTAATAGTGAAATACTGCTAACTTCATTCTCACCCATAGGGTAACATGGGGATTGCCTTGAAATATATTTTAATTGTAATTTCCCATTGCAAACAGATAGAGGTTTGGAGTTTGGAGGTCTCTGAACTCACAGTTTAATAGTACATCTTTTGGTGAAGTTTGTTTTTAAATTGCATATTTGAAAATGCCACTTTTTGAAAGTGGGCATTTTTTTGTTTAACCATTCTGAGCCTCTGCTGGTCTGTAGAATCCACATCTGAGATAGGATGATAGTTGGGATCGTGTGAATTCACTCTAGGCAGTCATGGGGTGTGCTTTGCATATCCTGGTGGGCCATCACCAGGTTGATAGGCCTTCCTGAGCTAGAGTGGTGGGAGGAGTTTTCAATGACACCTGAATAGGGCTGTGCCTGTCCTCACACAAAGCTGTCTCCACCCACGTAGTTTGTCTGTAGCCAGGTCAGAGTCTTGTGCACTACAAAGACTTTCCTTTGAGGTTTGCCCACTTAAAAGGAAGAAAGGAGTATAAGTATTGGACCTCTGATACTCTAAAATCAGAACACTTCTGGACTATGGACATTCTGCCAGGAAGAAATTCTGGAGGCTGTAGGAGTGACTGACACTCTGCCTGTTGCTTTGTTGTGCTGGCCTGCTGCTTGCTGATTCTGTCCTGGGAGTGAAACAACTGGACTCTGCTTCCAAGGTTCTCCAAGGGCTTGGGTGTGCTTGCCTCCTGTTAAGAAGTCTCAGGGCCATCAGACGTACCCTACCCGTGCCTGGGCCCTTGTGCTGAAAGTCCTGACTTGTCAAGTGGTTCCAAATCCAGTCCCTGGGCTCTTGGAAGTGGAATCTGGTGAACTGAGAATCCACACATTGACTTCCAGTGTCTGTTTTTATTGACGCATCGCTGAAAACCTCGACGCATCACCGCTGACAGCACCAAAACTGTTATTTGGCCATTAGGGTCATTGTAGACATTGCTAAGTTAGCATGAACTCTGCTACCATGATGCTGCTTTTGCGCACGTTACTACATGACTTTATTTTGCAAGACTCTGTGCCTTTCACATGAGAACTGTCTGCTTTCTGCGTTCTCTGCCTGTTCCTGGAGTTTAGTCTGAACACGATGTGCAAGGTCGATAAACAATGCCCCTTGTTATTCTGTTCTGGACAGTCCCTAGCACCTAGACAAAACATGCTTACACAGCTGCGCTGCTGGAAACTTGTGCTTTGATATTACGGGGATGCATGTTGTTCAAAAACACACTTGGAGAGGGACCTTTCCAGGGAGAAGAGCTATGCTGTTCCTATGATGTAGAAATACCATCTAGGCACTAAGGTATGGGATCTTCCTTTATATAATAAAACGTATTCTTACCAAGGGGAGGGTGGTTAGGCCTTATAGTCCTTAATCCACTGTCTGTATACGATGACATCCCCCTTTATAATCTATGGAATTGTAACAATGCTAACTGTTTTAGGTTTATGCATTTTGCTGCTGGTAGTGGCTCGTATACTGCATTATAGAGCACAATAGTTAAAATAAACATTTTGAACTATAACAGTGACTCTGACAATTCTTATTGTGGACAAGTACGAGTGAGCGAAAGGGTGTGACTTGCTACCGCGATTCCTGAGAGAGTCGGGAGTTTTGTGTTCTGGGTTGTCTAATCATTTGTAGCTTCATTATTATGTAGGAGAACGAATGAGACACTATAGCTAGTCGGTTTTGGGATTTTGGGTACTAAGGTGGTAGGAAGGTTCAGCCCCTATACACGAGGTCCTGTTTTCCTGCGCATAGTTCTGTGTATGTGCAGAATCCCCGCAACATGGCGCCGCCAACGTTTGGTCTGGTACTTATCTGCGAGTCTCCTGAGTAGTGCTTGTGTGTGCTTGTACACAATCCCCTCACATCTGTTTCTGGAGACAGTTGTGACGGTGTAGCCTCCTATATGATAAAGTTATAGGTTTTTGAAGCTTGAATTCTAAAAGGTCTTTGTCTTTCTCTAACCCAGTGTTACGCTGCCACAAGTAGGTTGTTTCATATTTTCTTCCATTATGACAGTCACCATAGTACCTCCGAACCGCGCTCCTGTCACTGCTTATTTGACTCAGTACAGAGTCCCCATGGTGGTACGGATCTTATTTTTGTTGTTGAGACGGATGCAGCGCACCTCTTTGAGTTATTTTATTCTTGGGTAACCTTCCCAACAGCGGATGGCACAGATAATTTCTTTCACGAGTATACTGCCACCGCGATACAGTGGGATTATCAACCTTATCGATCTCTTGAAGTTCCGTTAACAGCTTGACAACACACTATATGGTTTAATGGCGCCCTTCCTCACCCTATGACAGCGGTTCGTTTAAGCCCCTTATCGATTGATGGGGCCACGTGGCCCGTTTTGGCTGGGTATACCCGACACCCAAATTATCTTAAAGCTACAGTCGCAGAGCTACGCATATTGCATACTTCGTTAATACGTGTGCACAGAGCTGTTATACAGTTAATGTCGCGCAACATGCAGGTGAGACCACCTGGAGTTGCTGCTCAACCACCGGGACCCAGTGTTGTAGTTATCAGTCCTATCATGATTAATTCAGTGATGGGCAAGCGTCCGCAAAATCAGGACGAGCTTCCTTATTGGCTTGCTGAAAAAATTGGGCAACTCGAAGCTGTTTTTCCAAATACCACACCTGTGGAGAAACACAGGATTCTGACCATGAGTTTACCTAAAGGCCTTGTTCCTGAGTTGGCTGATTGTAACACTTGTGGTAGAGTGTTTGCAGCGGTGTATTCGATGTGTTTTGGCACTCCCTCAATGACCGTTCTCCCTTCCGTGATAAAACGTGTTCAAGATGAACATGGGGCCGAGGCGGCCCTGGAGTTGGGAATGAGACTGTTGGGGGTGTTCGATATTGTTTGCAATATGATCCTTGCTAATGTGACGGGTGAAGCTGTAAGCTTACAAGTGGCACACCGCTTGGAGGCTGTTGCTGACGCAGATAAACAGTGCGAATTGCTGAAGATTATTGCTAAAGCTTATAAAACCTTAGGGCGCAATAGTCTGGGAATAAAGCCTTTTACTCAAACTCAACAAAAGGCCCAGACTGACAAGGATGGGCGCCCGTTCTTTCCTAAAAATAACTGGAGAAATAAGAAACAGGGGCAGCAACAACAGAAGCAAGGTTCGCTGGTTCACCGACACCAGATTCTTCTGAGCGAACTTATGATTTGCGTGACCACGCGAAAATTAAGACTCCTGATAGATTTCAAGTCCCTGATCAGCGCTCTCCTCGTTCTTTACAGGACACATCGGACTCTCAAGTCGGTGGAGGGGAACGCCAGGATCGCGGCAAAGGTCCGACCACGCAACAGGGACGAGATTAACCTCAACAGTTTGACATAAATGCCAAACAAGAGGGATGGCCTAGTTTTCGACCCCCTTATCAAAAGAAGAAGGTTGTCGCTTTAACTGCGAAGTATGCCTCAGATGGTGAGAACGCTACTCCTAGACTGGACAAGGGCAGTGACTCTGCTCGACAGCGTGGCGGAGGTTACCATAGTGCGGGAGGCACTGCGTCCCTGTCTGAAGGCGAGAGCAACTAATACATTTATTACAGTAGAAACAGCAGATACTCGAGTTACACCCCCTGATAGACTTTATGAAATAGTCTTACAAATTGAAGGTGATATACAACGTACAATTACAGCGGTTTTTTGGGAAAATCTCACCTCCTCCTATGACATTTTATTGGCAGAGGCAGATTGGCCTCCACCATTTGTTCTGGCCACTTCTCGTGGGGAGGACGTGATACTTCCGAGTTTTTTCACGTTACGTCCCTGAGGAAGCTAAACAGGCTTACGCATCAGAGTGGGCATTGGCCCTTGCCCCAGCGGCGTACCGTAATCAGGTGGCCTGGGATAGAGATTCACCGGCACATGAGATACCATTACGGTCTATACCACAGCCGCAATATCCAATCAGACATTCTGACGCAGTTGGAATATTAAGGAGTAATTGAATCCTGTGTATCACCGATGAATAATCCTCTTTTTCCGGTATCAAATCCTGACGGTTCATATCGCATTGTATTAGATTATCGAAATTTGAATAGTCATTGTCGTACCTTTGCGGAACAGAACACACCCAGCTCTGTGCTAGTGAACAGCCTTATTCGTAAAAAATACAAAACTACCCCGGATATATCCAATGGTTTCTACAGTCATAACTTGGCTCCTGAGAGCCATGACTTGACAGCATTTACCGCCGTCGGAAATCAGAAAAAATTTACGCACTTGCCTATGGGGTATAAGAACAGCCCCGGGGCTTTTGCTGCACGTGTTGTGTCTTTGTTGCACAGCATAGATCCAGATGCGTTCTCGTACGTGAATGATATTTATCTGATGGACGATGAACTGATACTGCATCTTGTCTGAGTCGACCGCATCATTCTATCGTTTGCTGACTATGGATACAAATTCAATTTTGCAAAATCACACATCGCTCATTTTGCGGTGCTCTTTTTGGGCTACGAGCTCAATAATGAAGGTAGGGGGTTAGCCCCCCACTTTCTGGAGAAATGTGCACAATTGCAACCTCCATCTACACTGAAGAAACTTCAGTCTTTGCTGGGATTTTTGAATTTCGGGAGGACTTACATCCCCGATTATGCCCAGCGTATCAAACCGCTGTATGCGTTGATACAACCAACATATTCTGCTGCCAGCTGGCTTCCGGAACATACCTCTATTCTGCCATCTTTGCAATCAGATCTGCTTGCGACTAACTTCTTGTTGACGCGTGATAATTCAACGAACCTGGTGATACGTATACTGCCCGGGACGGTGGGTTTCACTTACTTGACGTTCAATGAGGGAGACACAGTACCTATTGCATACAAATCACATTTGTACACAGCTGCTGAGATGCTGTTTTCAAATGTTGAAAAGATTTTGACTGCGGTCCAAATGGCGATTCTAAAAGAACGCTCACGGGCGCAGGGGAAACGCATTCTCATGGTTTCGCCTATCCCTGCTTTAGAAGCAGTGACTAAGGCAAGTGTACCAAACTCTAAAGCTTTACATCCCCGTTGGATACAATGGGCTACTTCTTTGACATGGGCTGATGTCACGTTTATTTTCGATCCTGCTCTTCAGACACATGAGTTTTTACAGTATGAACATGTTCCTCCTCCTCCGTTGTCGTTGCTTCCTTTGCATGAGTACAAATGTATCATTTATACCGATGGCTCAGCTCAACCGGCCATCGGGTCCAAACATGCTTATTCAGTGGCTTGCGCTATTGTGGCTGGTTCAATGGTAAATGGAGAATTTAAGTCTTCAATAGTGCATACACAGGCACTTGGGGACTGTACAGCGCAATTGGCGGAGCTGCGTGCTCTAGTTCTAGCTCTCGAGTTTGCTGATCCTAATGTGAATACTCTTATTGTGTGCGATTCTTACTACTGTGTCCAGTCTTTTAATGACAGCTTATTCTTTTGGTCTCAGAATGAATATCGAGACTCTAAAGGCAGCGCAATAAAGCATAAAACGCTTTGGGTCCGAGTGGCGGAGCTTAAAGAACGTCTGCCACTCACACAAGTTATACATACTCTTGGCCATCAGCGTGTGGGAGCACATGCTGTTGGTAATTCTTTGGCTGACGAGGCAGCCAAATCTGCAGTAGCCACGTGTTCCGTTTCAGCAGTTACAAGGTCCATGACTAAGATAGATAATGACATTTTGGAAGCTATAACTGCTACCAAGGATGGAACTGCTTACTCCGCAGGGCTTCTCCTTCAAAGTTATCTTATCATTTATCTCCTGAACAAGTTCTTTATGCTAAAATACCGTCAGTTGGGGATCGGCTGATTCCCAACATGGACCGCAGACTTGCCTTGATCATGGCAGCACATGAAGGCATTGCTTCTGCGCATGCCTAAGTGTCTGCGACTGTCTCTATTTTACAGCAACGTTATTGGTGGCGTGGTTTATAGAAACAAACCCGTAATTATGTACTTTCTTGTGACATTTGTCAGCAAATCAAACCGTCTACAGTTACACGACCACCACAAACACAGCTATGTATTTCCAATTAGCCATTTGGCTGTGTATATCTTGATCACTGCAGCCCATTGACTTCATATATTTTTGTTGCAGTTGATTCGTGCACTAGATTCCTATGGGTTTGGCCACAACGCAGCGCTGACGCTCGAAATATCATTTGAGATTTGCTTGTCTTTGTCAGGATGTTTGCCTGTGGCACCTTCCATTCTGACCAAGTTCCAGCGTTCGCCTATAAGGCGTACAAGGACGCGATGAAGTCGATGGGGGTGCTGGTGCAGTTTTCGTCTCCATACAGGCCTGAGGGCAATTCTATAGTGGAACGAATGAACCATGACTTAAAGCAATCTTTGACAGCTAGGGTCTTAGGTACTGGCAGGAACTGGCTGGCCCACTTGTATGGAGTTCAATGTGCACTCAATAATCTCCCTAGAAGATCTCTGGGTGGGCGGACCCCATACGAAATGCTCTTTGGCATTAAAGTGTTTGTGCCAGACCTTGATGGTCTAGACGTTGTGGCGGCTGCCACAACCTTTGACGTAGATAACCATTCTACTATGTTACAGGACCTACAAAAGACCTGTGACAGCTATGCAACTGAACATTTGCCCTCTTCCAATGACACAGCAATGCTGTTTCTGGTCGCCGGCTGGCTTCCTAAGATTGGAGATCTGGTACGCGAAAAGCTGGAGAACAAAAAATTATTTGGTCCCTCTTATCTTGCACCGGTCCCAGTACTTGGATTGAAGGGTGCTCATACAGTAATTCTGCCACCTTTGCCTGGTCGCAAAGAAAACAGATACATTTCAGTAGACAATGTCAAACTACACCATCTGGCTGATTCTAAATAGTGTAACTCCTGCAGTTTCATGCAACGCTATCTCTTTGAATCCGGTGCATTCAGCCTCTTCGACTAATCCCTGTGTTGTTGAGGGTGAGATGGAAACTACTATTGACCTTTTGCCTCTTCTGCCTCCATCCTCTTCCAACGCAGAAGTCGAGTATACTTATCCTGCGGATGAGTCCCACATTGAAGTCCCGAACAGTCCTCTACAACATCAAGCTGATGCTGCGCTACCACCGTTAATGAACATGGGAGCAAGCGGTTATTTTGGGGACCGTACGAGCTTCTCTTATGACTCTTCCTCCTCGTCTTCCACTTTGGCACTTCCACCGACAAAAACAAGTATTTTCATCTCTTGTGTCAAAAAGACTTATCTGGTTCCACCCTGGACCTACATCTGTTTGATACTTATCCTGATTTTCCTCTTCATGTCAATTGGATTTGTAACAGTATTCTTCTTGTTCATTAATGGTCATTATTTGCCAGATTGCTCTGCTGTAAAGTTGGTTGATGGAATTCTGGCTCCCCATACATCATCCCACATAATGAAACGTGATCAAACCCTTCTGAACATTTCGGCTTTCCCGGTTGCAGATGGCATCGTTTGGGATAAAGTAGCATTCGAAATTCACAGCCCGACGGAAGTCCTCAAGATACCATACGTGTTTCGCGTTTCCTTAGGAGATGTGGTAACACAGGACATACATTCCGATGATTGGGATGTACAAGCAGTACATTCGTTGTTTTCTGATTTAAAGTATTATGCTGCCTTTGATGCCGCAGATTTATATTTAAATTCTGCCAATTATGCTGAGTTATTCTGTTATCAACATTATGGCCATCATTTCTTACACAAAACAAACACGTTATGACCTGTTTTTAATTACACACAGTGGGAACATTGTCCAACACCCTTACAGGGGAGTTCTAAAACACTTAGAAATAAGTTCACCTATTTCACCGATTATAACACGTCCAATCCAGGATCCTTTTTCTTTAAATTGCCATTGTCATCTCAATCTAAATTTATTCTTACACACACGAAATTAATATATTCAAATTCGTTTAGGACTGATTTGGCCTTACAGGGTTATGATCACTGGAAAGATGCCATTGATGTGAAATCGCTTTGGGGCACTAAGGCTTGGCAGGTTCAGGGAACTGAAGCTGTGCATCGAGCATGCCTAATTCCAACTCAAATATTGCTTTTGAATGACACAGTGCACCAAACCACCTGTTTTGGCTTGGCTACGGCCCAGAATCTGAATATTCCCTCCATTCCGTCATTGACGGAGTATGATAAGGGGCGTAAACACACAGATTATACCATCGATGTATTACAAGCACTGTTTCGAAATGACACTTTCAATGTCTCTGATGTTGACCAGTCAGGATGGTTATTGTGGCAAACCAATTCAAATGCATGTCAACTGCATTTTTATAATGCAACGCCTGGTTTCATACAGACTAGACCAGATCCTCGTTACCCACATTCACATTCGGTCACCACATATTCGGTGGGAAAATTGTGCCAACAATGGTTGGAACACTCCACTTTGTCGTCAGTAAAACAACACCTGTCACTCTTGTCGAGCGAAATCAATTTGGCTGAATTTATCTTAGGCCCTAGGATTCCTAGAACAAAGAGGTTTATCTATGCAGCTTACAATGAAGTATGGAAACTTTCGCAGATTGAAGCAGTGCTCTGTCTGCGCCAAATTGACAAAGCAAATTTAGAAAAAGTCCTTGCAGTAGTCGACAATAGTATCAATACACTGTCTTCACACATTTACACCTTGGATAATATTGTTTCATCTGTTGTTGATATTGTTCAAAGTGATGTATCTGTGTTATATCATGGTCAAAATCAATTACGATCTGTAATGCAATTTGCTTGGACGTTACAAACTATAAAAATGGGAAAAGTACCATGGGATTCTTTGAATGCCTCTGCTTTGTTCTTTCCATTTAATCTAATTGATAAACAGAGGTTTATGTCCATGAAAGACGCTACATACACACTGTTACACATTGAGCAATTAGAACACTTGCCATTTTCTATGGCGGAGACAGATTCAGCTGTATGGGTAAATCATGGGGTTATCTCTCTCCCATTTTCGCTGTTTCAGTTTAAATCTTGCATGAAACATTTCCCAATTGGCCGCTTTGAACCCCTGGGTAGTACGTTTCTCCATGAATTATGGTCCCTACCTTTCACCTACAGATGTCAACGGGATGATAAGGAAGTTTTCCTAACAGGGGAGGACTGAGATTCCACAGTAGGACATTTCCTAGTTTGTAAACACGTTAAATTGCACGGCGCTTGTAATGTGTCCGCACCTAATCTTGCATGTTTTTTGAAAGGAACTCCCGTCCCAGCAATAATTCCTGCTTTCACATTGCTTTCTAATGGCAGTTATCTTATTTAGAATAACCACGACTGCTGTGGTTTACGTGCAGGAATCCCGTATATAGTAACAGTTTCACAACGTGTTACTTGTTGTAGCAATGTGCTTTTTCCGCCCCGCATGGGAAAGTAGATAGTTCCATTTGGTCCTTCATTCCGACTTTGAAAACAGATTTCAACAAATTAAGCAGACTCAAAGCTCTATTGTTTCAACAAGAAGTGGCTCTCACTTCGGCTCGAGAGACCTTCAAATTGCAGGTGGCTAGAACATCTAGTGAGATTCAGTCACTTCTGAACACGAATCTCCCACTGCATTTTGGGGAACTGATACATCAAATATTTAATGCGTCTGACACAGAAGGCCTTGCTAATTTTTTTAAGCTTGTGGGATCCTGCCTTGTGACTTCTTTTCAGACGATATTTGGAGTAATACCGGCCTTTATTCATTCTATTTTTTCCAGCGTCTTTGGAAGATTACTATTAATCCCAGCACTGGCGGGTGGTGTCCTGGTTCTTCTGCTCCTGTTACACAATGGCTGCCCAGCATGTGGTAATGCACAGACCCAGCCAATTGCAACTGTACCGTGACCGAATGCAACAACTTTTTGGATGCTTGCTATTAGCGACGCTTAGCGTAAGTTATGGACTAACTTTTCACTTTGACTACTTCACTTGCGTGCAACCTGTGTTCTACTGTCAGCGGTGCCCTTTCTATTGGGCTTTGGATTTATGCTTCTCCAATACGTCATGTTCAGACCCGGATTATGACCAGTCGATGGGTGCCTTAGTGGCCCATGAGCAGGCCTGTTCTCGGGATGGCCGTATGGCACGTGCGGCTGCACTTGGAGTCTTGGCCGAGTGGAATATCTGTGCGGCTGCGCAGAACCTCTTGCGACGGAATTTCATCGAATATCACGCAAGTTGCCCGGATATGCTCTTGGAAGCATCGGATTATGAGGAGCACGTCTGTTCCTTCGGCCTACTTGATTGAATGGCATCCCTTTTTTCTACTAACGATAGGGATGGCCTTTTGGAACGAATTGCATTCTTAAGTTCACGTACTTTGATGGATTTGCCACCTCCTTCTTAATCACGTTTTCCGTGAAACGACAAAATTTTAAACGATATACAAAATCTTTTTTTTCAATTTTCTTTTCCAATTTGTTTTTTTTCAAGCGCTTCTGGACTCTGCTTAGCTTTGAACTCTGTTTGGGTCTTTGGTCTATATACTATGAACTTACCAAGGGCAGGGTGTTATATGGCCGTTAGGGTCATTGTCGACATTGCTAAGTTAGCATGAGCTCTGCTGCCATGATGCTGCTTTTGCGCACGTTACTACATGACTTTATTTTGCAAGACTCTGTTTGTGCCTTTCACATGAGAACTGTCTGCTTTCTGCGTTCTCTGCCTGTTCCTGGAGTTTAGTCTGAACACGATGTGCAAGGCCAATAAACAATGCCCCTTGTTATTCTGTTCTGGTCAGTCCCTAGCACCTAGACAAAACATGCTAACACAGCTGCGCTGCTGGAAACTCGTGATTTGATATTACGGGGAGGCATGTTGTTCAAAAACACACTTGGAGAGGGACCTTTCCAGGGAGAAGAGCTATGCTGTTCCTATGATGAAGAAATACCATCTAGGCACTAAGGTATGGAGTCTGCTGACAAAGCCCAGAGATCTTCCTTTATATAATAAAACTTCTTACCAAGGGGAGGGTGGTTAGGCCATATAGTCCTTTATCCACTGTTTGTATACGATGACATCCCCCTTTATAATCTATGGAATTATAACAATGCTAACTGTTTTAGGTTTATGCATTTTGCTGCTGGTAGTGGCTCGTATACTGCATTATAGAGCACGATAGTTAAAATAAACATTTTGAACTATAACAGTGACTCTGACAATTCTTATTGTTGTCAAGTACGAGTGAGTGAGCGAAAGGGTGTGTCTTGCTACCGCGATTCCTGAGAGAGTTGGGAGTGTTGTGTTCTGGGTTGTCTAATCATTTGTAGCTTCATTATTATGTAGGAGAACGAATGAGACACTATAGCTTGTCGGTTTTGGGATTTTGGGCACTAAGGTGGTAGGAAGGTTCAGCCCCTATACACCGAGGTCCTGTTTTCCTGCGCATTCTTCTGTGTATGTGCAGAATCCCCGCAACAGAACGTGGTTCCCCATTTGCGCATCAACCACGGCTTTCACCGCAGACCCCAGCTTTCTGACACAGTGCATCAGAAGAACCGCAGCAGCGTGAGTTTCGACCACCGCATCACTGTAGTCCATTACATACCGCTCCAACTCCAACGCAGAGCCTGCATCATCGCTGTGGAATCGACACAGCGTGTCTGGATTTTTGGCGCATTGTCCCTGGGCGCCGATTTCTTCATCAACGTTGCCCAGCAGTAAGGAATAGAGGCCGCGTGTCCGTAGATCTACGCATCACCTCCCCTTCCAGTAAGAAACCGACGCATCACTTCCACTGGCAGGAACCGACGCATCACCTTCGCTGCGTAGCAGTAAGGAATCAACGCATCACCTCCCCTGGCAGTAAGGAACCGATGCATCACTCCCCCTGGGAGTAAGGAATCGACACATCACTTTGTATTTCCAGTGCCTCACCTTCCCTGTTTTCATCTTTGAATTTTGACGCACCCCAGGTACTTTGTGCTAAAAGTGACGCATCCATAGATTCCTATGGACAACATTTACTTAACCTTTGAAAAGTGATATCTTTACTTGTGTATGTTGGATTTTTATCATTGTGGTCTTATTTATAGATAAAGATTGGCTATGTTTCTAAACTGGTGTGGACTCCTTTTGTAGTGTTTTCACTGTGTTATTGTGTGTGTATGTACAAATACTTTACACATTGCCTCTGAGATAAGTCTGACTGATCATGCCAAGCTACCAAGGGGGTGAGCAGGGGTTATCTTAGCTGTGTGACTCCTTTACCCATGACTAGAGTGAGGGTCCCTACTTGGTGTGACTCCTTTACCCATGACTAGAGTGAGGGTCCCTACTTGGACAGGGTGCAAACCACTTCCAACTAGAGACCCCATTTCTAACACCAAGTACAACCCTTTAGCCCTTGACCTTCAAGGTAGCAAAGTCGAGCAGTCCAAGGCTTACGCAGGGAGGCATTGAGGGATTAGACGCTTAGCACTCAGTAGAACATCCGTTATCAATGAATAAATTGGTGTCCAGTCAATGTTTTTACTTATAAGAGAAAAGATACCTTACTTATCTTGCACAATACAATATTACACATAATCATCAGAGGACACTTCAGTTGGTATACTTATAGCTTATAATTATGGTGCTTTGGTAGACAGCCTAGGCTACTCCTCTAGGACAGGTGTCAAGTGGTAGCTCAAAACAGGGCAGACATTATCCCTTCAAGAAGAGTTCAATTGTGGTGGAGGTCATGGGACGCTCCTGTGTGCCCAGTTGACCCCTTCCCATGAGTTGTATAAGGAATGTCCCCTGGGTTGTGGAATTCTTTTTTTTTTTTATAATCAATTTTATTGGCATTTTGAGGAAAAAACAGCAGCAACAACATAGACGTAGCACCATTCAGACATGAAAAATACTGCAATAAAGTTACAAGAGATTTCCCCAATCTGTTCGTATGGAATCTGCTTCCACTCAAACGGCGGACAATCAAACCAGAGGTCCCAGCCATTTGCCCCATATACGTTTATGCTTAGTTGGGCACCCTCTTGCTTCGTAGATGGCTCATTCTTGGGTGGCGCACCAATCTACGCCTCTGCGCCATTTAGCTAAGGAGGGAGGCGCCGAGTCCTTCCAGGCAGCTGCTATATCTCTCTTGGCTACGAGAACGGCGGTCCCTAGGATTAGCTTGTCAGCCCCTCCATCACTCCCAGGAGAAGGGCACGGGGACTGAGGGGAACCTCCCATCCCAGCACCTCACTCAACTCAGACACAATGGAAGCCCAGTATTTGGTGAGGATGTCGCAAGACCAAACCATGTGATAGAAGTCAGCTGCGTCTGCTTTGCAGCGCGGGCAATGTGGGGCCGGCAAGAAGCCTGCCCTGTGGAGTCGCACTGGGGTAAGATAGGCACAGTGGAAATAGTAGATCTGAATGAATCGGAGCTTAGCGGAGATTGTGACGTCCTGGGAGCCATCAGGGCGTCCCGCCAGTCCTCCTCCTCAAGAGGGCCAAGCTACCGATCCCATCGGGCCCTGAGAGGCTGTATTGTTGATGAGGTGTTGTTAACCAGGGAGCGGTAAATTTGGGATACCCCCCCTCTTCCTAAACTCCCCATAAGGATTTTGGCCTCTAAGGGGCTAAACTCGGGGATGGTTGTGTGATCAGGGACATGAAAGGTCAGGGCGTGTCGCAGTTGGAGATATTGAAAGAATTGGGTGGAGTGCAAGGAGTATGTCTTTTGAAGGTCTTGGAAGGAGGACAGGTGTTCCCCCTTCCATATGTATCCCAAGCAGGTCACGCCAATCAGGTCCCATTTATGGAACCCTGGCAAAGTCACAACCTCCCGTAGCCATGTGCCATGCCATAGTGGTGTTTGTAGTGAGAGTTTAGTGTCCCATTGGATGTGTCGCAGCGCGGAACGCCATGCCAAGAGGACTGTGCGGGTAATCGCTGGTAGGGTGCGTGGGATTGGGGCCCCATAGAGCATGGCCTGAACGCGGGTGAATCCGAGGCTCTCTAGCTCCAGTCGATAGGTGGGGTCTGACCACCCTCCATTAAACCAGTCAGGGATCACTAAAAGGCGCGTGGCCAGGTAGTACAGGAATGGGTTTGTCATTCTCATCCCCCTGTCATATGTGGGCCGTTGACACGTTGTGAGAGCCAGCATTCTCGCCCGCCCCATAGGAAGGATGTGATTGGACCATCTAGTTCGCGGAACCAGCCGCAAGGGAGATGGAGTGGAATGTTTTGAATGATGTATAGAAGACGGGGGAGAACCATCATCTTAAAAAGGGAGACTCTGCCTAGGGGATTCAACAGGAGGGTCTGCCAGCGACGGAGGTCCTCTTTCACGCGCTTGAGGAGTGGAGTGAGATTAAGGGACCAGATCAGTTCGGGAAGGAGTGCCAGCCAGATCCCGAGGTATTTGAATGAGAGCCTACATAAGGGAATGGTTGCCTGCCAGTCCACACACTCCCTTGAAGCATGGAGAGGTACCACCGTAGATTTGGCTGGGTTGAGATGCAGCCCTGATGCCCTCTCAAACAGGTGGAGGATGTTGAGAGATCTCGATCCAGACCGGGCCGGGTCTGACAGATAGAGGAGGACGTCGTCGTCATAGAGGGCGATCCGGTCCTCATGAGATTCCTGCCAACGCCAGCCCTGGATGTGGCCATCATTGTGGATACCCATTATATATAATGGGGTAACCCAAAGGAAAAGTCCACGGACCTGGGTATTGATTGGTATAGAAAAACAGTTGGTCCTAGACCAATTAGGGCATACAATTGAATTGTTATATATTCTTAATTTAAAAACACATCATGAATATATGTCCTTAGCATCTAGTCATATAGTTAGAACACTTTTCAGTACGAGAAACATGCACATTCTCAATAGATACAACGGCACTCAATTGAATTGGAAGTCAGAGGAACTGTTTTATTCACAGGTTGTCCTCATATTCTCCTCATATGAACAAATCATCATATTCAACGCAAAAGGGGTTGCTCCAGAAACAGGGGGAGAGGGAGAAGAAGGTGTGCTCATGTGTGGGACAGATACAGTAGAATAGAAGGGGTTCAGAATCACATATAAAGTAGAGTTAATTGCACTGATTTTGACAACATAAGAACTGGCTATATATTTTACAGTCAGGCCAGTTTCTTGTCAGGGCCTACCCCTTACGGGTTGTTCCAAATATTGTTCATATTCCTTTCAAAATGGTGCACAGAGAAACATCATCTGTGAAACGGATGGGGTAGGAATGGCTGGGGGTCGCGTAACTAGTTAGCATGGAGGATTCTCGTTCGTTATCGGAATTAACCAGACAAATCGCTCCACCAACTAAGAACGGCCATGCACCACCACCCACATTGCGGATACGACACGCCAAAGGTTCAATCACGAGAGCGAACAGGAGAGGGGAAAGCAGACATCCCTGGCAGGTCCCCCTCTCGATCGGAAAGGCATTCGACAGTGCGCCATTTATGAGGACTCTGGCTAACGGAGTAGAGTAATGGACCTTCACCATCCCTTGGTAGGAGGGCCCGAATCCTGCTCTCTCCAATACATCCCTAATGTAGCACCAGTTCACCATATCAAAGGCCTTTTCAAAATCGAGTAGGACCAGGGCCAGGCATGGCGACAGGCGACTGCGATGGGCGAGGGCTATTTGTACACGTCTGAGACAGTGCCTCGTACTACGGCATGGCATGAAGCCACACTGGTCGGGATAGATGAGGGTGTGGAGCACCTGTTTCATACGGATGGCGAGGATGGTTGCATAGATTTTGACCTCCGTGTTGATAAGTGAAATTGAACGTTACTGAGCACAGGAGGATGGCAGAGGATGTACCTTCGGTATGAACACAACGGTGGCACTGTCTGTGAGTGATGGGAAGGCAACCCTTTCTACAGTCTCCTCAAAGAGGGCGTGGAGTTTCGGTATCAATGTCTCACGAAAAGCTGCATAATATTCCGCAGGAAGCCCATCTGGGCCGGGAGTCTTATGGGCGGCTAGAGAGGAGATAGCGTTCCCGATTTCCTCAGGCGTGATGGGTTTGTCTAAGCTAGCACTTTCAGCTTGGGAGAGCTGCGGAAGGGGGGTATCCTGCAGAAAGGAGGAGCTATTCTGTGGGTTATGTGAGAGATCCGCTGAATACAGCTCTTTGTAGTAGGCCGCAAAAGCCTGTGCAATTGCCACAGGGGTGCGAGAGATTTGGCCTTGTGCATCACAAAACTCAGACACAATCCGGTTGGCCATGGGATGGGTGGTGAGCCAATGGAGTAATTTGCCATTTTTGTCTCCCCATCCATAGACCCTGGCCGCAGAGGCCCTCCAGATCAGTTTGGCAGATTCAAGGGAGATATTTTTGATCTCCTCACGTACGAGTTGTAGCTGACGGTGTTCCGCTTCTCCCTTCCTGACCCCCAATGAGCGCTCCAAGCGGAGGGCTTGGGCCTCGAGCTGGGAGAGTCAGCAGTCCTGGACCTGCCGTTTGTGTTTGAGGAACCCTTTCGCGTACCCCCGGATCGTGGCTTTACCCGCCTCCCACAATGTACCCTGTAGATGCACTGTAACCTCATTTGTGCGAAATATGTGGTGAGTTCTTCCCCGAGTTTCTTCTTATACTCTGAATCCTGGAGAAACCAGGCGTTTAGATGCCACATGGGTGGCCGCGCTCCCGAGGGGCCCCCCACCCGCAAGAGGGGCGGGGAGTGGTCCGACACTCTGCGCACCAATATTTGAATGTCGGATACAGCTCGACAGTCTGGGGCAGGCATAAAAAGGAGGTCTATACGGGAGTTAGTGTGGTGTGCAGCTGAAGTGTGTGTGTACTGCGGTGTCTGAGGGTGCCAAGTGCGCCAGACGTCGCAGAGGCCCAATGTGGAGGCCCAGTCGTTGAGGAGTTTACTTCCCCTGTTCCTATGGGATGTGGAGGCACCCGTGGCATCAATACTGGGATCAGGGACGGCGTTAAAATCCCCCCCAATTATGGTCAGGCCTTGAGGAAGGGCAGATAGTGTCCCAAGTGCGTCTCAGAGGGTGAGTTCTAAAGTCGCCAGGGGCGCATATAGTTACATAAGATTGATAACGGAGTCCCCAAGAGTACCCGTAAGAGTAGTGAACCGGCCTTGTGAATCCGTGAGCACTTGGGTCAGTGAGAAAGGGAAGGAGCGTCGCAGGAGGACTGCCGTCCCGCGTGAACCCCTAGAGAATTCGGAGTGCCAAACTCTATCGAATCCCTGACTCGCCAGAAAGGGACAGTAATTTTCCATCAAATGCGTTTCTTGTAACAGTATGAAGTCAGGATTGACCCTTCGGGCGTATCTTAATACCTCAGTGCGTTTAATTTTATCTAGGAGGTCGTTGACATTCCATGAAAGGACCGTCAGGGGTTCACCCCCAGTGTATGGATTGGGCATCGTGGCAGTGTGGTGAAGAGTGGATCCAGCAGGTGGAGCCGCTAGGGTGGATTAAGTCCATGGGCTCTGGTAAAGGCCGGACGCAATTGGGGTCATCGTAGGGATCAGCCTAGGAAAGGTCCCGGGTGCAGTGCAAGGTGCCGTCACAACCTAGAATAACACAACTTAGTGCTGAGAAAACAGTCCCAGCCGAAACCCCCCACCAACCCCCCACCCCATACTTCCCAAAATGAAGCATCTGTTGTCCCATTAACAAGCCTGAAAATAGAAACAATTGACCAGTCAGTCAATGGTGGGGCTAGGCTAACTGATGAGTCCCTCAATGTGCAAGGATACCAGTTCCTCTAACTGAAATTTACATCTTGGCGGTGCTGAAGTTCAGATGCGGGGCTGCGTGATAGGTCAGTATCCATAGAGCTGGGTCTCGGGGAGTCACTGGGATCCCGGGTTGTGGAATTCTTAGCCCACAAAGCTCCCTCTCACTGTTGATCTTGCATAGTACATTTCTATCTGACTTGGCTTTTGGCATTCAGGCTCATTAGTCGAGACCACTGAAAGAAGTCACAATGGCAATCACGCAGCCGTATTTCAGTCCTTTATGTTTCACCTACTCTGCCACTCTAGACAAATGACTTCCTTATGCAAATCAGTATAGACCCTGCTCCTCATGGGAAAAGTCAGTCCCAAACTGCCAAGCGAAGCCCCCTCTGTAAGACCACACGCAACTCTAGATCGGTTTTGCCCTAGTTGTGGCTCATTGTAGTGCAGCTTGAGTTTTGTGGGGCAGTGTGCACAGGACCCACATTCGGGGATAGACATCGCATTTAGGGCATAAACTGCAACAACAACAAGGTGATGGATGGAATGCTTGAATTCCTCTTAGCTAATGGCGATCGCTTGGGCCGTCTTTCAGTCCATCATTTAAAGACCATTGTGCCACTCTAGACCAAGGCCCCCCTTATGCAAATCACTAACGACCTTACTCCTTATGGGAACAGTTCATCCCTGAACTGCCATGCATGCCAAGACATGGGTCTCGTGCTCACTTTGCCACTGGAACTAAACTTCACTCAACTAAAAAGCTCCAACAAGGGCAAACCCGGACTTTTGGTTGCTTGTGTTCTGGTTCAGAGAGGACCTGGCTTAGCAGTCCGGACTGAACTATTTCTGTTGGAGCAGGATCAAGACTGATTTGCTTATGACTAGGTGTAAAATAAAGTGGCATGGTGGACAAAAGAATGATGGACAGGGATGCGGCCCATGTAATTGTCAGTGGCTGAGATTAATTCAAGCATCACTTTTTTGTTAACTGCAGCTCTTTCCTTCAAATTAGGCCCCAAGGCAGCTTCTCCTGACAGTGTTGTAGAACTCCCCAGGTTTCCAGGAATCTCCCAAAAGGGATGTGGTGGTTAATACCCCAACTCCTGTGCACTAAAGAATTTCTCGAACACAACTGTGGAGGGGCCCTGGATAATGGAACAGTAATCCTTTCACATTGGCTGAAAGTTTCTGTCCCACGTTTATACTAAGGTTTGTGAATTCTAACAGCCTAGCTCCAGGATAGGTTTCGGGTAGTTCCTGCATTTTTCATATTTATCATAGACTGGTTGTTAGACTTGGCACCATTGGCGTGGGTTTCCCTTCCATTTTTTTGCTGTTGCCTCTTATGTTTTGCTGGTTTTAGATGCTTTTGGGCACTGTGCCACTGCTGTTCAGTGCCACAGTGCAAGTGCTCCCTACTGTAAATTGTGTTATGGATTAGTGACTCCATGATTGGATGATTGGTTTACTTGTCAGTCCCTAGTACAGTGCACTGAGTGTGCCCAGGGCTTGTAAATCCAATGCCGCTGGTGGGCTTGCAGCACTGGTTGTGCCACCCACAGAAGCGGCTTGTAAAATATGTCTCAGGCCTGCCATTGCAGAGCCTGTGTGCAGTCTGTGACTGCCATGTCGACTTGGCCAGTGCACCCACTTGCCAGTCCCTAAACCTTCCCTTATCTTCATATCAGACACCCCTAAGGTAGGCCCAAGGGCAGGGTGCATTGTAAGTATAAGGTAGGACATGCCCTGGTGTGTGTGGCATGTCCTGATAGTGAATTACAGCCATTTTCGTTTTTCACTATTGCAAGGCTACCTGCTCCCCATAGGCCAGAATGGGCAGACTGACTATTACACTTTATAGTCAGAACTGACCCAGGGAACATGGTAGAAAAACGAATTTAGTATGCCTGAACTCAGAATGATAAAATACATCTTTTAGTGAAGTTGGTTTTAACATTCTGTGTTTGAAAATACCACTTTTAGAAAGTGGGTATTTTCTTGCCTAAACTTCCAAGCCTGCCTCTGCTAGGTTGTGTATTCCTTGTCTGGAGATTGAGTGACAGGGGCTGGGGGTGGCTACAGGAGACAGGGTGAGTCAGCACAGGGCTGAATAGGAAGGTCTGCATCCAGAGTGGAGGGAGGAGTTGCACCTGGGTCTGAATAGGGCTGTGCCTGCCTTCCACAATGCTGGCTCCACCTCCTGCCGGGCGTCTGATGGCTCTGCCCCTCACTCACAAAGGAAAGAAGGAGTCAGAAAAACAAAGTGCTCCAGGACTGACCAGAACTGGTTTTGGACTAGGCAGAGGCCTCTCTGCCTTCAGAGAACAAAGGAAAACTGTGTATAAAAGGGGACCCAGACCCCTAGGAAATTAGATCACTTCTGGGAAATCAAGAAACCTGTTGCCAAGGAGAAGAACCGGAGAAGCTGAAGGAGGAGTACTGCCCCTGTGCTGTTTTGCTGATTGGGGTTGGCCTGCAGTGGTTGCTTTCTGCCAAGGACAGGAGAAAAGACTTTGCTGTGCTTTGTCATCTTGAAGAAGGGAATCTCCAAGGGCTTGAACTGAGCTTGCCTCCTGCCTGAAGTCACAGGGACACAAAGACTTCACCCCTTCTGTTTGCCTGCATCTGGAACTGCTGTTTTAGCTGCTAACAGAGGGAAATTGCAACACCGACGCCGGCGAGCGACGCCGTAACCTGCACCGAAGCCGTGGGCACCGCTCGTGAAGAGCACGACGCACCGCCCCGACTTGCACCGTAGGCCCGACGCCTGCCGACGCCGTGCGACATCGACTCCGAAGCCGTCATCGAGGCCGCTGCCTGCACCGGAGCCGAGGACACCGCTCGTGACGCTCACGACGCACCGTCCCGACTCGCACCGCAGCCCCGACTTCACCGACGCCAGGGCTTCATCATCGCGGAGCCGATCCTCGACGTGGGTGACCCCGAATCCATCGACGCCGCACCATCGTAAGGAACCGACGCCTCGCCGCCATCCGTGACGTCACCTCCCCGACACAGTAAGGAACCGACGCCTCACCTCCCTGCGCTGCAGTAAGGAACCGAGACATCACCTCCCCTGGGGTCGTAAGGAACCGACGCCGCCGGCGCCAACGAAGCATCACCTCCCCGACGCCGTGCACCGTCTTTGTTTTCATCGAATTCCAGGTACTGTTCTTTGGGGGTCTGCTCGACTCCGGGCCCGACGCCGCGCACCTCGCGGTCGGCGCCGTACTTTGGGATTTCCACCGGTCACGACGTCGTGATAACTCCAAGTGGAGTTATTTGTTGCTACAAGCTTTATTTGATTGACTATCCTATTTTTGACGATAACGTGAACTGTCTCTATCATTTTAAGTCTATTTTTGAGTACTGTATTGTGGATTTTTGCTATTGGGTCTTGTGATACGTCTATATAAAGAATACTTATTTTTTATACTACAACCTGTGTGGTGTCCATCTGTAGTGTTTTCACTGTATTACTGTATGTGTTCACAAATGCTTTACACACTGCCTCTGAGATAAGCCTGTCTGCTCGTGCCAAGCTACCAGGGGGTGAGCAGGGGTTATTTTAGGAGTGTTTCCCCTTATCCTGACTAGAAGCAAGGGTCCCTATTTGGACAAAGGTGCAAACCATTGCCAACTAGAGACCCCCAGTTCTAACATTGGTGGTCAGCGGTGAGGATTTGGACTTGCATTTGTGATTCATATACAGTGATTGGTGTACACTACTAGTGAGTGCAGACCAATACGCGACCACATACATTTTGATAGGACTTTTTTCCTTGGAACCTTTATTTTTGTTGAGAACTGCCAATTTTCACCATGAGCAAAAAAGGATCCATTGCACCTGCAGATATTGAATTTGAAGAAGATAGGGTTGATACCTACACTGTGCCAGAACTCAAAGCTGTTTGCAAAAAGTTTAAAATCTCTATGAGAGGCCTCACCAGGAAGGAGGAGTTTCACAAGGCGCTAAGGGCCTGGTTGGAAGCACGGAATGCCAGTGGGCAGTCCGAGGAGCCTGTGGAGGAGGCAGAGAATTTAGATGGGCAGCTTGAGGGGCCATTGGGCTTACCTGGGAGGGGAGTGCCTTCCAGGGAGGGCAGCAGTGTTTCTCAAAAGGGCCTGTCTCCAGAGGAGCTGGAGGACAGGGACAAAAGCAGGATGCATGAAATGGAAATGGCCAAACTGAAACAGGGAAGCCATGATAGCCTTGAGCATAAGAAATTGGAGTTAGAAAGTAAGAGGTTGGCCATGGAAGAAAAGAAGATGCTTTTAGAGCATGAGAGAGTGGTGAGGGAGCTAGAGCTAAAGGCTAGGAGCCTAGAAATCACTCCCTCTGGTGGCAGCACACCTCCAGTGCCTGTAGAAAGTAGAGTGTACATCCCCAAGGAGGTTATTAAGGATTTCATGAAGGGGGAGGACATTGGGCAATGGTTTAAAGCTTATGAGATCGCCATGACATCACACCGGGTCCCTGAGAAGGATTGGGGAGCGGGGTTGTGGGGCCGCTTTGCAGGTGAGGGAAGGGAAACCTTGCTAGCCTTGCCCACAGTGGATCAGATGTCCTATGCCCACCTGAAGGAAGCTTTAGTGGCAAGGTATGGGTTAACTCCAGAGCTTTATAGACAGAAGTTTAGGAACTGCAAAAAGCTGGAGCCTAGTACCTGGGTGGAGTATGTGTCTTATTTTTGCAGAGCATTGGATGGATGGGTGAAGGGTAGCAAAGTAAATGACTTGCAGGAGTTCTATGATTTAATTGCATGGGAGCACTTGTCCAGTAGTTGTTTTCCAGAGCTACGCCAGCACCTTGTTGACAGTAAGCTGACTAATCCTAGGAAGCTTGCTGAGGAGGCGGACCGCTGGGTCAGTACCCGGGTCCACAAGGGTCTTGTGGGAGACTCCGCCAAAGGTGGGCAGGGTCCCCAGCAGAAGAGTGGGGGGACAAGGGTAAACAGAAGGAGTTCCAAAAAGGGCCCCAAAGTAAACCCCAAGGGAACCAAGGTAAGGGTTCCCAGCCTCCCACTGAGAAAAGACCATGGGTCCCAACAGATAAGTCTGTTCAGAAGGGGCCCAAAGCATGTTTTAGTTGTGGTCAGGTGGGTCACTTTGTAGGAAGTCCCAAGTGCCCCAATACTGTGACCACTGCACCCACTGGTGCACCACCCCGGCAGATGGCTAGTGTAGCCCTGGGGGAGGAGTTGGGTGCCCAAGGTGGGTGGGGTCCCGCAGAGATGTCCCTGGTCTCTTTAGGAGACAGTGAGGTGGTCCCTAGGACCCAGCTGCCTGATAACACTAAGAAATACAGGCAGTGGGTGACCATCAATGGCCATAGGGTGGAGGCTCTGAGAGACACCGGGGCCAGTGTGACAGCTGTCAGTTGTCGGCTGGTGTCTGAGGAGCAGGTGGTCCCCAACGTATTCTACCCTGTAGTTGCCGCTGACAACTCAGAGAGCCACTGCAAGGTGGCCCAGGTTCCCTTTGAGTGGGGGGGTCTCAGGTAGCCTTCAAGTAGCTGTGAGGCCAGCCATGCCTGTTGACTGTCTGCTAGGCAATGATTTGGAGAGCTCCCCTTGGGCGAAGGTGGAGCGGAGGTCTCATTTGGAGATGTTGGGTCTGCCAGAGTGGGCGTGTGTGACCACTCGGTCAATGGCAGCCGGTAAGGGTATTCAAGAGGACCTGGAGCCTGGAAGAAGGGCCCAGGTGCCTGCCTTAAAGAGAGGAGGCAGGGGGCGCGGGAAACCGGCCCCCGAAGTTCCCACGGTCCAGGAGGAGGCAGACCTTGAGGGGGATGCCCTGGAACCTACAGGGGAACAAGTGGCTGAACTGGGGGACCTGCCTGAGCTGACCCATTGGCAGCAGGAAGGAGGCCCCTCCAGGGAAGAGTTCTGCGAGGAGCAGAAGAAGTGCCCTTCTCTTGAGGGCTTGCGGCAACAGGCTGCAAGCCAGGCAGCAGGTGATCAGTCTGGATCACACTGGATCTACTGGGAGAATGGTCTCCTGTATAGTGAGCCTAAGGTTGCTGAGCCTGGGTCAGCCCGTGTGCTGGTGGTACCCCAGCGCTTCAGAGCCTTCCTACTGGGTCTGGCTCATGATGTGCCTTTAGCAGGACATTTGGGGCAAGACAAGACCTTTCAAAGGCTTGTCACCCACTTTCATTGGCCCCAAATGCGCAAGAGTTCAGATACTCATTGCAGGACCTGTCAGACTTGCCAGGCAAGTGGTAAGAGTGGGAGGAAGCACAAGGCTCCTCTCCAACCTTTCCCTGTTGTCAGCACCCCCTTTGAGAGGGTGGGTATTGACATTGTGGGGCCTCTGGATCCCAAGACAGCCATGGGCAACAGGTTCATCCTGGTCTTGGTGGACCATGCCACCCGGTACCCGGAAGCCATCCCTCTTCGGACAGTGACGGCCCCCGTGGTGGGACGTGCACTGATGGGGATTTTCTCCCGTGTGGGGTTCCCCAAGGAGGTGGTGTCTGACCGTGGTACCAACTTCATTTCCAAGTATATGAAGTCCCTGTGGCAGGAGTGTGGTGTAACCTATAAGTTCACCACTCCTTACCACCCCCAAGGTAATGGGCTGGTTGAGAGATTCAACCGGACCCTTAAGGGCATGATTATGGGTCTGGAAGAACCCATGAGGCGTAAGTGGGACGTCCTCTTGCCATGCCTGCTCTTTGCTTACAGAGAGGTGCCCCAGAAGTCCTTAGGGTTCAGTCCCTTTGAACTGCTGTACGGCCATCCTGTAAGAGGACCTCTGAGTCTGGTCAAGGAAGGCTGGGAGGAAGCTCCCAGGAAAACTCCCCAGGATGTATTTAGTTACATGCTGGCCTTCAGAAACCAGACTCGGCGTTTCAGACAACTCGCTGAGGCGAATCTGGAAGCCAGCCAGGAAGAGATGAAACGTTGGCATGATCAGAATGCCACTCTGATCGAGTTTCAGCCTGGACAAAAGGTGTGGGTCATGGCCCCAGTGGAGCCCTGTGCGCTCCAGGATAAGTGGACCGGACCATTTGAGGTGGTGGAGCGCAAGAGTGAAGTCACCTACTTGGTGGACTTGCAGTCTCCCAGGAACCCCTTGCGGGTCCTGCATGTGAACCGCCTGAAGCCCCACTTTGAGAGGTCTGAAGTGGGCATGCTCTTAGCAACAGATGCTGGGATGGAAGAGGAGACTGAACCTCTTCCTGACCTCCTGTATGCAAAAGAGCAAGATGGGTCAGTGGATGGTGTGAACCTCTCTCCCACCCTGACCCCGGAGCAGCAGAATGACTGTCGCCAACTGTTGGGGCAGTTTTCTGATCTGTTCTCCCTGGCTCCCAGTATCACTGAATGGTGCATCCATGATGTGGACACTGGGGACAGTCCTCCTGTGAAGCACAAAACTTACAGAGTGACTGACAGGGTGAGAGCTTGCATCAAGGAGGAGGTCTCCAAGATGTTTGCCTTAGGGGTGATTGAGTCCTCTAACAGCCCTTGGGCCAGCCCAGTGGTCTTGGTCCCAAAGGCTGCCGCGCCTGGTGCCACACCCGAACTCCGGTTCTGTGTGGACTACCGAGGACTCAATTCAGTCACCAGGACTGACGCGCACCCCATCCCCAGAGCTGATGAGCTCATTGATCGGTTAGGGGCTGCCCGGTACCTCAGCACGTTTGATCTAACGTCTGGATACTGGCAGATCGCCTTAACTGATGGGGCCAAAGAGAGGTCAGCATTCTCCACACCAGATGGGCACTACCAATTCCGGGTGATGCCCTTTGGGATGAAGAATGCCCCTGCCACCTTTCAGAGGTTGGTCAACCAGGTGTTGGCTGGGCTGGAGGATTTCAGTGCCGCCTACCTGGATGACATTGCAGTGTTCAGCGCCACGTGGGAGGAACATCTGCACCACCTCTGGGAAGTGTTGAAGGCGCTGCGGAGGGCAGGCCTCACGATCAAGGCGAGTAAGTGCCAGATCGGGCAGGGTTCTGTGGTGTACTTGGGACACCAGGTTGGGAGCGGCCAGGTGGCGCCCTACAACCCAAGATAGATACCATCCTGGCTTGGGAACCCCCAAAACCCAGACAGAGGTGAGAGCCTTCTTAGGACTCACCGGGTATTACAGGAGGTTTGTCAAGGGGTATGGCAACATTGTTGCACCCTTGACTGAGCTGACTTCCAGGAAGCAGCCCAGGAAAGTGAACTGGACTGATGCCTGCCAAAAGGCTTTTGATGCCCTGAAATCTGCCATGTGCACGGCGCCCGTGCTTCAGGCGCCCAACTTCTCAAGGGAATTCATTGTGCAGACAGATGCTTCAGAGCATGGTGTTGGGGCTGTGCTTTCACAGATGAATGAGGAGGGCCTAGACCAACCTGTAGCCTTTATTAGTAGGAGGTTACTCCCACGGGAACAGAGGTGGAGTGCGATTGAACGTGAGGCATTTGCTGTGGTCTGGGCACTGAAGAAGTTGAGACCATACTTGTTTGGGACTCACTTCCGGGTTCAGACAGACCACAGGCCCCTCAGATGGTTAATGCAGATGAGGGGTGAGAACCCAAAACTGTTGAGGTGGTCCATTTCCCTACAGGGGATGGACTTCACGGTGGAACACCGCCCTGGTACAGAACACGCCAATGCTGATGGTCTGTCCAGATTTTTCCGCCTTAGTGATGAGAACTCCCAGGAGGAAGGGTAGTTCTCCCCACATTTCAGCTGGAGGGGACACGTGTTAGACTTGGCACCATTGGCGTGGGTTTCCCTTCCATTTTTTTGCTGTTGCCTCTTATGTTTTGCTGGTTTTAGATGCTTTTGGGCACTGTGCCACTGCTGTTCAGTGCCACAGTGCAAGTGCTCCCTACTGTAAATTGTGTTATGGATTAGTGACTCCATGATTGGATGATTGGTTTACTTGTCAGTCCCTAGTACAGTGCACTGAGTGTGCCCAGGGCTTGTAAATCCAATGCCGCTGGTGGGCTTGCAGCACTGGTTGTGCCACCCACAGAAGCGGCTTGTAAAATATGTCTCAGGCCTGCCATTGCAGAGCCTGTGTGCAGTCTGTGACTGCCATGTCGACTTGGCCAGTGCACCCACTTGCCAGTCCCTAAACCTTCCCTTATCTTCATATCAGACACCCCTAAGGTAGGCCCAAGGGCAGGGTGCATTGTAAGTATAAGGTAGGACATGCCCTGGTGTGTGTGGCATGTCCTGATAGTGAATTACAGCCATTTTCGTTTTTCACTATTGCAAGGCTACCTGCTCCCCATAGGCCAGAATGGGCAGACTGACTATTACACTTTATAGTCAGAACTGACCCAGGGAACATGGTAGAAAAACGAATTTAGTATGCCTGAACTCAGAATGATAAAATACATCTTTTAGTGAAGTTGGTTTTAACATTCTGTGTTTGAAAATACCACTTTTAGAAAGTGGGTATTTTCTTGCCTAAACTTCCAAGCCTGCCTCTGCTAGGTTGTGTATTCCTTGTCTGGAGATTGAGTGACAGGGGCTGGGGGTGGCTACAGGAGACAGGGTGAGTCAGCACAGGGCTGAATAGGAAGGTCTGCATCCAGAGTGGAGGGAGGAGTTGCACCTGGGTCTGAATAGGGCTGTGCCTGCCTTCCACAATGCTGGCTCCACCTCCTGCCGGGCGTCTGATGGCTCTGCCCCTCACTCACAAAGGAAAGAAGGAGTCAGAAAAACAAAGTGCTCCAGGACTGACCAGAACTGGTTTTGGACTAGGCAGAGGCCTCTCTGCCTTCAGAGAACAAAGGAAAACTGTGTATAAAAAGGGGACCCAGACCCCTAGGAAATTAGATCACTTCTGGGAAATCAAGAAACCTGTTGCCAAGGAGAAGAACCGGAGAAGCTGAAGGAGGAGTACTGCCCCTGTGCTGTTTTGCTGATTGGGGTTGGCCTGCAGTGGTTGCTTTCTGCCAAGGACAGGAGAAAAGACTTTGCTGTGCTTTGTCATCTTGAAGAAGGGAATCTCCAAGGGCTTGAACTGAGCTTGCCTCCTGCCTGAAGTCACAGGGACACAGACTTCACCCCTTCTGTTTGCCTGCATCTGGAACTGCTGTTTTAGCTGCTAACAGAGGGAAATTGCAACACCGACGCCGGCGAGCGACGCCGTAACCTGCACCGAAGCCGTGGGCACCGCTCGTGAAGAGCACGACGCACCGCCCCGACTTGCACCGTAGGCCCGACGCCTGCCGACGCCGTGCGACATCGACTCCGAAGCCGTCATCGAGGCCCCTGCCTGCACCGGAGCCGAGGACACCGCTCGTGACGCTCACGACGCACCGTCCCGACTCGCACCGCAGCCCCGACTTCACCGACGCCAGGGCTTCATCATCGCGGAGCCGATCCTCGACGTGGGTGACCCCGAATCCATCGACGCCGCACCATCGTAAGGAACCGACGCCTCGCCGCCATCCGTGACGTCACCTCCCCGACACAGTAAGGAACCGACGCCTCACCTCCCTGCGCTGCAGTAAGGAACCGAGACATCACCTCCCCTGGGGTCGTAAGGAACCGACGCCGCCGGCGCCAACGAAGCATCACCTCCCGACGCCGTGCACCGTCTTTGTTTTCATCGAATTTCAGGTACTGTTCTTTGGGGGTCTGCTCGACTCCGGGCCCGACGCCGCGCACCTCGCGGTCGGCGCCGTACTTTGGGATTTCCACCGGTCACGACGTCGTGATAACTCCAAGTGGAGTTATTTGTTGCTACAAGCTTTATTTGATTGACTATCCTATTTTTGACGATAACGTGAACTGTCTCTATCATTTTAAGTCTATTTTTGAGTACTGTATTGTGGATTTTTGCTATTGGGTCTTGTGATACGTCTATATAAAGAATACTTATTTTTTATACTACAACCTGTGTGGTGTCCATCTGTAGTGTTTTCACTGTATTACTGTATGTGTTCACAAATGCTTTACACACTGCCTCTGAGATAAGCCTGTCTGCTCGTGCCAAGCTACCAGGGGGTGAGCAGGGGTTATTTTAGGAGTGTTTCCCCCTTATCCTGACTAGAAGCAAGGGTCCCTATTTGGACAAAGGTGCAAACCATTGCCAACTAGAGACCCCCAGTTCTAACACTGGTCCAGCCTCATTCTTTGTGTTTACATGTCATCAGGAAGGTAGGGTGGAGTTGGGAGCCTTATGCGAGGGGAGACTCAAAACTAAAGCACAAACGAGGTAGAGGTTGCCCCACTTAACCGGGTAACCAAGAAAGACAGAAATGTACTGTGCAAGTGCAACACTGAGAGGGAGCTTTGATGTTTTAAGAATTTTTCACAACTCATGGAACTTTCCCTATACTTCAAGAGATCATCTCCCTACTCTCCCCCACAATATAGAGTTTGGCCCACTGCGAATGAACTTAGCAATATCCTGGATGAGCCCTGCAAGTCATATTGCTTTCTGGTGTTGTCTCTAGCCTTCAAATACTTGGGTTTCAAGAAATCACTATGGATTCTTCTGTAGTAACAACCACATGTAACGTGCACTTCAAGTACAATCTCTAGACACAGAAGTTATACATGTATGTACACAGTATCCATGTCCTACATAAATGGAGCAATGTGTATGGTTGCAGGAGTCAGGCAGACCAATTAAAAAAGTACAGGAGGAGGCAATAGACAACTCTCTGTGGCAGGAGAGGTAAAAAGCTGTCCTGCCACTACAACCTGTCGCTGTCACCAGCCGGTGAGCTGATGGTTGACATGCTGAGCAAAAGATGGGTGCACAGGGTCTGCCCCCTCTAGATCAGAGGGTTCTGCTTTAGGTTGCATTTCCTGTTATGTAAATCCCTCAGTGCACTGGCATGAATGTTGCGTATGAGGAGGTGAAAAATTCAAAAGCCTCCTGAACTTGCTAAGGTGAACTATAGCCACTGGAATTATGTGATTGTGCTGCCGCTGCAATTTTTGCATAATTATGCATTTGCTGCATTTGCCACATAAAAAGAACTTTTTGTTTCTAGTTCAAACGGTTCAAAAGTTACTAAAAATGCAGTGACAGGGGTTGCCGCGCAATGGAAGGCCCATTGCAAAGGTTGCCTTGTCACCTTTCTGTAGCTTATTGTAGTGTTTGGTTTTTAAACTATTAGTAATGATGCCGCATAATTTGCCTTTTCTTGCTGAATAATTTACTCAGCCCTGCCACATAATTTGGCCCTCCCTTGCCGCATAATTCCAGTGGCCCTCACTATAGGCAGGGACATATGCTTTCTCTCCATAGCCAGGCAGGGGACCATTTCCTTCCCAGCAGAGACATATCGTTCAACTTTCTTAGCAAGGTGTAATTGAAAGTGGCCATTTAAGGACAAAAGCACATATCACTATCACACTGGATTATGCCAAGACTCTTTTTAGATGCTGCTGGCATATTAAATTGTTTAACCCTCAAATTTCTGATGCAGCCATACAAATGGTCTTTGGTGTCAGGAATTTAAATTTGATTTCTAAGGCTTGCAAGAATTTCATTAGATGCCTTTATGAAACAGAGAAGTCCTGCTTTTTTTCTAAGCATCTTCCTCCTGACTCCCATGTTGTCTGATTGAATAAATATACCCATCTGCAATACGATTAAACTTCTTATCATGTGGCTATGGATGCTTTAGACTCTTTAGTGCAAGTTCTACTGGATGGGTGACCACAGATTTGTAATTCAAGCCCCTACACTGTAGAATGCATCCTTTTCAATGTCAGAGAACTCTCTGAACATTCTGACATTATGAAGGGCTCTACACATATTTCCGTTTCACTGTACCGGAGTCGGTCAACAATTTTCCTTTAGGATTCTGAGCTTTGCAAAACCATAAGTAATTCAGGGCCAAATGCACCTGATAGAGCAGGGTTTTTTGGATCTCAATTTCTTAGTAAAAGAATCAAAGAGAATCCATCATTAGTCGTGTAGACCTTCGATTGTCGATTTGAAGTGTAAGAAAGGAACTAGCATCAGCAATACATTTCAAGTACAGTGAAACCAAGATGGTGTCCAAACGTAAGGGTTTTATTAACAATTTAGTTAAGGTTACAAGTTAAATCAATTTGCAAAATTGAAGAAAATATATTGCAAGAGCACACATTTAAATGATCATGAAATCTGAGTTTGTGTATTATAAGGAAAAAGATGCAAAATAGAATTGCATACAGCAAGCAAAATATCAACCAAGCAGGTTCCATGAAGGAACTTCCGTATTCGAAATATAGTACTGAAAGTGGCAAGGGGAAATTCTATGAAGAAGGGGTTAGCACCAGATGAACCAAGTTTAAGGTTCAAGGGACAAAGTCTGCATGCTCAAGCATGAAGCTCAACAGTCTGGACAGGAGAAATCAGCAGAATCGAGAAGAAGTCTTCTCTCAGCAAAGTTGGGACAGTGTTTGCTCTGCTATTCTAAAGAACATCATCCCCTTTGGTATCGCTTTGTTCGCCCTAAGTTGGCAGGGTATGCCCAGACGTGGGTCCCTTGCTCACTTTGCCACTGGATTCAAGCTAGCCTGGCTGATGACGGCTGAATAGCCAGAAACCGGTCCCAGGATGCTTGTTTCCGGTCCAGGGAAGACATGGCTTGGCAGTTCGGGCTGGACTGTTCCCATGAGGCACAGGGTCAGACTGATTTGCATATGGCCATGTCTGAACTGGGGTGGTGGAGTGAGCTAAAGAATGTTGATGGATTAAACCCAGATCAGTTGACTGGGGGTGAGTGTTTGATTAGCTCAAACGCTCCGTCCATCATCCCCTTTGGTATCGCTTTGTTCGCCCTAAGTTGGCAGGGTATGCTCAGACGTGGGTCCCTTGCTCACTTTGCCACTGGATTCAAGCTAGCCTGGCTGATGACGGCTGAATAGCCAGAAACCGGTCCCAGGATGCTTGTTTCCGGTCCAGGGAAGACATGGCTTGGCAGTTCGGGCTGGACTGTTCCCATGAGGCACAGGGTCAGACTGATTTGCATATGGCCATGTCTGAACTGGGATGGTGGAGTGAGCTAAAGAATGTTGATGGATTAAACCCAGATCAGTTGACTGGGGGTGAGTGTTTGATTAGCTCAAACGCCCTGTCCATCATCCCCTTTGGTATCGCTTCATTCTAAAGAACACAGCATGAAAGAAGATTCTAGAAGGCTTCTCCATATCAGTTTCTACCAAGCAAACCAATCCAAAGACAATTTTCTTTGGGAGTAGGTAGACTCCCTAATTTACCATCTCTCAACAAAGGAGCAATCATTTGAGCGACCTTAGATGTAACATCAGTCCTGTCTGCCTGGTACAGGAGGATCTCTCCCACCATCTCAGTCTCCATGTGCGAGGCCAACTTCTAATTAAGGTTCAGTCTAATACAATAAACAATGAGTGTATTCTAACTTAATGAGGAACTTGATGAGACACCTGCAAAGAAGAGAAAAAACAAGGCACTTGCAATGTAATTTATACAATGAATTCATGTTACTCAGGCTTAGTTACAAGTTAGGCTAACTTAGCCTTACAAATAGATTCCAAACATGTACAGTTAACATGAGTACATTTGTTGTGATTACATTTTGAATATATGTGTGGCCTTTACTAAAATGCACATAACCACCCACTAATAATTAATGAATGCAATCCACACACATTAATATAATTATTGTATAACGTGTATATAACGCACAAGTGCACAGGGCACTAAACTTTTACTGGTTCACCCCAGCACTGAGATCTGTAATCAAGATTCTGAGAATGACACATTTATTGCATAAATATCAGCCCCAATGTTAACTAGTTTGCATTCAAATACTGATTACATTTTCATGTAATTTATGTGAAAGAAACATTTTAAAGCTGTATAGTATACATAAGCATGCCAACAATACATATTTGAATGTAACTTTAAACATTGCTCTGTATTGTGTTACACCACGGGCCGCATTGCAGCCCACGTCCTGCCCGACAGCTTCCCTCGTGGCCAGCTCTGTGCAGTAGGATGCACTGATTCTTTACCTGTGGGGTTATGGCTGTGCTGGCAGGCCACCGCAAGCATTCAGGGGTATGTCTTCATGGTGGTTGGTCCACCGCTGCAATTTTCGGCGCTCCTCTCCCTGGGGGTCATGTTGGAAGCCACCATAGTTCTCCTTCCCAGAATTCCTGAGAAGGAATTTTCTAGCCTTCAATCCATCATGGTGGCTTATTTATTCATTACTGAATTGCTATCCCAATCCAATATGACAGCATTATTTTCTGATGTAATTTCCTGTCCTGTGGGTATATAAGGAGCGGAATTCCTTTCCTCTTTGCGTTGCAACACTTCTTTGCTCCTGTAGGTGTGTTTCCATGCTCCTGTTGATCCTCATTCCTGTGGATATTTCCAGTCTGGCAGCTCTTGTTTTCCTGCTGAGTTCGACCTCACTTCTGTTGGGGCTTTCACTCCTGTTGGAGGTCCATTTTTTGACTAGTGCCTCCGGTGGTGCACCTATGTCTAGTTCCAGTCTGCTGGGTCCTTTGGTCTCCGCCCTCGCCATCTGGGAGCCTACCATCATCATCTGAGATTTTTTCCCTTTGCAATTTTCCTCCTAGAGGCTCCTTCTGGAAGGCACTATCTGCTTAGGCATTCAAAGTGTTGGCGGCATCGTAGCTACAGGAAAGGGTCGCCCTTACCTGAGACGGACCAAGACTTTGGCTCAAAGATCTTCACTTTGTCCTAAGCCATTGGCCAGAAGTTCTCAACCCAGGAGTCCTGACAGTATTGCATATTTTTCTTAAAAAGAGACATGACATCAGTTCAATTAACACAAGTCCAAGTCTTATGATCTGAAACATACTGATGAAGCATTAACCAGCATTGAACTAACAAAGGGAGTGTAACAAATTGGATTATTGGTTGAAGAGGGTGAGAACCCACTTCAAACAATAATCACAATCCTTGTCATGGTGAACCACAAAAGTCACAAAATACACCTGTGCTTAACCCTCTGGTAGCTTGGCACAAAAGCAGTCAGGCTTAACTTGGATAGGATAGGATAGGATAGGATAGGATATAAGCTTATAAAGCGCTCGATTGCCGAGGCGTCTTGGTGCTGGGGTGTATGAAAGGGAATAGGGCCTGAGCTACTGCAATGTGGAGGCAATGTGTTACGTATTTATGCAGCACTCAAATGGTAATAAAGTAAAAAAACTATTTAGAAAAATAGAGTAAACTTTAATAAATACCATGAGACCACAATGACAAAAATCCATCCAGTAGAACCTGAGTTATGAGTTTTTAATGTTTTAGGCAAAATTTGTGTTAAATGGTATGAAGCACCAACTTCAAGTATCTGGTTTTGCCGGACCGAGACAAAGTGACAAAAGGCTGACCTTTTTACCTTTTTGCCTCTGTCAAGCATTGTTGGATCTTGTGAGGCTTTCAGTCGGAAGCTAAGTGACATGGCGGGGCTCTGCTTCGTCATGCTGTGTTGGATCTAATGGGGCTTTAATCAGGCTACTGTGTGTCTCTGAGGAGCTCTATGTAGCTCTGCCCAGGACTCAGTGATGCCTTCTCTGAGGAACTGTGTGGTGCAGCTCTGCTGGGCTCTGCGTTGTGCTGCACTGGTTCTGATAATTTTCCAGTCGGGAGCTGTGCAGCTCTGTGACGCACTGCTTCGTTTGGCGTCGAGTCCGGTAAAGCCTTCATTTAGGAGCTGTAGGCTCTGCGTTGAATCCTGTGAAACTTCAGTTAAGCAGGAAGAAGTACAGTTGGGTCTGGTTAGCTGAAAAGCAGGAAAAGTCTTTGGAAGCTTGTTGTGTCCCTGTACCTCCAAGATGAAGTCATCCAACTAATCCCTGGAGCCATTTCTGAGATCCTGGGTTCAAGGCAAGCAGTTCCAGACTTCCTTCAGGATTCAGACAGCAGGGCAGTTCTTCTTCTGATCTTCACAGGTCCAGGCGTGATCTGATTTCAGTTTCTGGAATGCCACTTTTATGCCCTGTGCCAGCCTGTGGGTGGGGGACACCCCCCTTTGTCTCACCCTAACTAGTTCTGGCCAGGTCTTCCCTTTTCTCTGGGTTTGGCTCCAGCCTAGCTAGCGAAACAAAGGGCAGGCATTCCCAGGTACGAGCTGCATCTGCCAGTGACAGGGTATACTTCTGATGTCAGGTAGGGTTGGGTGCAGCCAAAGGCTGCTTTTTGAATTGCAATCAGGCTCAGCTCCTTCCCATCCATATTGTCAGGAGTTCCCTCAGCTCATCAGACGCAGGGCCTTTGTCCACTGTCTGGGAGAAATACACATCACACCACAGGAGAGCCATTAACATTCAGGTGACCCTGGGCACTGCCAAAAACAGGGCCGGCTCTAAGGCGGTGCGACTGTTGCAACCGCAGGGGTGCTGACTTCGGGTGGGGGCATCATGTTTGAAGTATATTATGGTTTTAAAAGCTCCTGCTGACTGGTTCCTGTCTCCAGCAATTTTCAGGCAACAATAAAAATGTCAAGATAACTCCTGTGATTAATGTTCATCCTAGAGAGAGATCAGAGGTTTGTCTAGTGGAAGCTTTAACTCCTGTAAGGTAGCGCAGTAGGTTAATATGCCTGCTGCAAAGAAAGTGTACCATTCACATCACAAAGTGCATATAATGTAAATAGGTCAGTGGGTTACTGCTTTTGTCTGAGAGATCCTTTGTTACTTGCAGTTTATAAGTTATAATCCTCAGATAGAACAGTGAGCTATTAACTTTCATCAAAGAGCTGCATTGAAACTGCAAGGTATAGATTAGAGCATTATGATTTTTTTCCCAGTCTTTCCTTATCCTAATGTTGGAAAAATATTTCGTTTGGATAGAAATCAATTCTGATTAAAGAGAACCCCCAACCTTGGCGTTCCGTTTTAAATTCTTAGTTTGTGCTTCTCCAGACCAAGCACTCTTGAAGTATTCTGCCTACCAGCATGGAAGACATGTGACTTGTACACCTTGTTGTGCTCCGTCTTATGTAACCTTTTCTATACACTGATTTACAAACCTATGATTGATTGTCTGTGTGTAGTGTGTGATGTAAAGTGCTCTGGCACCCTACACTGGTATGAGCAGGCGGCGGCGCTATAAAACTAATTAAAAGCATCTGAGAGGGAGCCGTTATGGAAACATGAGGGCCAATGTTAAAGTGTGGTAGTGCAGGAATCCGGGTGCCACCAGCGCTAAAGCCAGCCCTGGCCTAAAGGCACATTTGGGTTAGGCATGAAAATCCAAACTTTCTAAACTTGGCATTTGCAAAATAGTAATAATTAAATATACATGCCCTTCTTTTTAAAAACCATGCATCCTGCCTTATGAGCATTTAGGGGCTTCCCGAGGATTGACTTATAAGTATTAAAAAGGAAGGGTTAGGCCTGGCAAGAGGTTCATTTTGCCAGGTCAAAAGGGCAGCTTTTAACTGCAGTGCAGGCTTCAGTGGCAGGTCTAAAGCATGTTTTGCAGAGCTGCTTTAGTAGGTGGCACAATTGGTGCTGCAGCCCACTTGTAGCATTTAATGTACAGGCCCTGTGTACATTTAGCAGCATATACTGGGGACTTATAAGTAACTTAAATGTACCAATCAGCTGTATTTCACCATGTTTCCAATGTTACCATGTGTAAAAGGGAGAGCACAAGCACTTTCCAACTGGTCAACAGGAGAAAAGTGTATGGAGTCTTAAGGCCAACAAAAAGAGGTTCAGCAAAAATGGGGTGATGAAGGCAAATATCTGGAGGAATACCACACTAACGATAGTCATTTGCAACAGGAAGAGAATATGCGATATATGTGGTAAACAAGTGAGATAAAGGAAAGGGAAGCAGGCACCAGCACAGGTCAATGATGCGCATGATTGTATGGTTTCTGAAGGGATAACGCATGGGATGCTAAAGGAGAATGGTGAAGGGCACGGCTTCCTTTGGTGAAAGCAAAACATGCATTCAAAGAAAGGGGACCGGCATGTTGGATTTTTCACTGTGGTCAAAGTCATACAATGCCGTGGGGGTCTATCACATAAAATCGTTTCTCCATGTAAATTATGAAATGTGACTTAAGGTCCCACAAACCTTCTTATAGCAATGTTTGGGTGTTAGAGCCCACAATATGCTACTTATGGCATCACCCTTACACACCCTCTCTATGTTGTTGGTCATCTGTAAATTCGTGTGAATCTTACCCGTTATACCCTTAATCTTATTGCATGTGGAGTCGATGGAGTCTAGGGGTTCATCCCCGTTTTCCAATGATGCGCCTGTGATACATAATGTCCACTTCATACCGACCACGTCATCCGTTATACATTTCATTTTGCTGCAGATGTAGGATGTCACTATATTTAAATACTCAGGAAAGGGGAATGATCAACCACAGGTGAATGGGTACCAGGGTCAGGATCACTGGGTTCCTGCCTAATCTCCATTAGCAGAACAGGTACACAGGAGGCCTGTGTTTAAACCTGACCCCAGTCCCTTTGCAATGATTATTAGAATGAAGTGCAAGAAAGTACATCTTTTCTATGTCATTTTACTTGCGTAATTTGTACCGGAAATTATTGATTGTTTAATTTGTACGAGAAATCGCTGGGTTGAATCAAATGTAATCAAATTTAGTAGTAAAGGTTCCCGTTTGACTGGGTGATACTGATAAAAATATGGGGGACAATTCACAAAAAAAAGTAGTACATCTCGTAGATTGACATCTTTGTCCGAATGTAGAAAAATTCCAAGAATCCACATAGAAAGCTGCGGACTCCTGGAAAGTCATGTGATTTTCCAATTGGGATACCATTCTCGCTGTATCGAGTTCTCTGTTGCAGAGAACTTTGCAAAGGAGGAATTCGATCCCGTTAAAATTCACATTTGTTAAAAATAGTTTCCTCTGTTAGAAAAATATTTCGTTTGTGAGAAAAATATTTTTTCCCATGGAGAAACCTCTTCCTTTAGAAACACACCAAATCAAGTGAAATTTCATTTCCCTTTTCAACCTGAAAAGGGTTTTTATCGCAGTGCTGTGTTCGAGTAAAAACTCGACCCTTTTCAGGTTGAAAATTGGAATGCTAGTACTTTGTGAATGCCGGCAAACATAAGTGTGTTTTGACATGTACAAAATTCCTTGGCTAACCACAGTGCTTAATTTGTAAAATATTAAGTGCCAGGGCTTCTAACCAGGAGGCCACTGCAGCTTGCACCACCCATCGCCCTTGTCATTGCTGCCAAAACAACTACTAACCATCTCTCTCGCATGTAAATGCGACAGTTCAGATTATTTCAGGTCCCCAAAGCTAAAGGAATGGCTGGGGAGGCAGGTATTAGCAATTTTAATGTATATTGTAGTCTTAAACTACCGTTGTTCTGCTCATCTCTAAATTAGATGAGCAGCGCCACCATGTGGTGGACTGTTCTAAGTATGGTGTTGACTATTAGGTGCCGGTGCTGAGCACCGGAAACCAATTAAGTGCCGGTGCTGAGCACCAGAAAGCACCGGCTCAAATTAAGCACTGCTAACCACATTTTGGAAGCTCAGAAATACCCACATTCTCACCCCTTGAGTGAGATTTGTGGGTGCGGCGAATTCTGCACTTGTAGTAGAATCTCGCTTTTTTTTTGTGAGAGGTGTTTATTAGTTAAACTCTGTTGTAAATGTACGCCTATAACCAGATTAAAAACATTGTGAATGGGCCTCATAGCATCTTCCGCTTACTTAATCAAAACAGTTTATCTATCTACGTTTTACGGGGAAAACCTATGTTATTGCCGGATAACTGCTTTTTTTCATCACGGGATTCAAGCACATTGTATAATTTCTAATGGACATACCTACCTGCTACCTCTGTAATAGCCGAAATAAGGTGAGTGGTGCCTGTTATCGAGAATCAAATCTCTGACATACTTATTAGATTATGGCAAAATTATTAATTTTGAATCTAGTTCCAGCCTATGACACTAAAGTGACTCAAGAGGAATTACCCCTTAGCTAGTCATAGACTTGTTCTATATTCAAAGCCACTACTACAGAGAAATTCCTTCTCACATGAAGAGGAATACAAGCATGGTATTGTTAACCAACTATATTTAAGTAAACACTCTGGCTCTCCATTTTCTTTCCTCAAGGTCTTCTTCTCAGGCTCTCTCCTCTATCACTAGTACAGTAATATATCTATTCTTCAAATAACAGTGCATGTGAATACCTGCGAGAAATGTCATGTTAGCAGAAATTGAAAGCAGTATTTTATGCAACACGTTAAACAGGCCTACTCAAGACAATTCAACATATTAACTCAATGGTGCACATTTAATATGCGCATACACATTTAAAGACAAATTAATATAAACCTTCGATACATTTGATTCATATTACATGTGGCATACAGTAAAATCTTAAATGTATACATACGTCTAGGAACTACATTTTAACGCCATATATGTAGCATTAGAGTACACATTACCTAAATCTGTTGTCGTTTCTAGAGTAATCACACTCTACATATGTGAGGAAGGGTTCTATCCAATCATCTAAACAGTAAATGTAATTTAATGTATGAAGGCACACATCATGTAAGTCAAATTAATTTCTATAGTGAGTACATGTCTACTATGTAAGGATGGTTTATTCAACAAGAGTTCAAAGAATATATTATTTGGTATGGTTAAGACACACAATATAAGTAAGTTCACTAATCCTACAGTGACTGCGCTTTAAAAATAATGTCAAGTGCAACACTTATTTTAATATCGCTAGACCACACGAGCAACATGTGCTAAATACACATTCTTGTCATGTATCTGTTATGAAATTGTGACCTGTAAAGGATGGGTAAAATTGTGCTGCACCGATCCCCCTCTAATGGCAAATTAAGCCATCACATCAATGTCTTATCAGATGGACAAATCCCAATCTGGTTGTCTTCATTATCTTTCTTCTGGAATCCTCGAAAAATTTCATGTCATCATAGTATTTGCTCTGTCTATCTTCTAATTCTACATCTGCTCTTTTTCTCTTCACTGCCTTTCTCACTTGTGCACATTTGAATCCTTTATAGATTACAAACAGGAATAATCCTCAAATAGCAATTATCACTAAGGGGTTCAAGATGCTTCCAATAATTCCACTACCTAGGTTTACAAACCATCTGCCTATAGCAGAAAATACATTCCCTATTGCTTCCCAAGTCCCTGTTGCTGTTAACCCTTTCAAATCCTTCTTTAAGTCAGTAATGTTCTTTTTGTATTTCTTAAAATCCTTACTTTCATCTGGAATGTAAGTTCAACATTGTTGAACTTTCATCATCCGGCAGACTCCGCCTGCTATTGTGAAAAGGACTTCTAATGCAGTAGATTCTGCAAAACCATTGATCTTATGGCAACCATATCAGTATCTATAACTAAAACTCCTTCAGCTGTACTGGTGGATTACTTATGAACTACAGTAGTAAGCTTTCTAATCTTGTGTGAGCTGAGTATCACTCCTACAGATGGTATCAGAGCACCAAAAATGTCTCCTACAAATTCACTGGCGCTAGCACCTCTTTTGGTTCTCACATGTTGTTCCCCTGTTGGATCATCAAGCTGTCACACATGATACATCTTAGGAAAAACTATCCCCGTATTACATTTTCCATACCATCTCTTGGGTAACCTGTGAAATGCATTTTCCCACAAATGTAATAAACTCCAGGGAAAACAGGATCTGCTCCATCTAAGTATAATCCCCAATTTCCTCGAATTTCAAAAGTATGATCACATTCACTATTACCTGCAAAATTTGTGTCAGTTGGGGATTTCCCTAATGAATATGCATAATTTTCCTTTATGTTGCCAATCTAAAGCTAATGCTGCCATATTTACCACTAATCTATGTTCACTTTCATCTTTAGCCCATTGTGGTACTTTTGAATGATTCATTGTTTTAGCCAATATGTCTCTTCGTCTGTCTTCAACAGAATCTATAAACCTTTTTTCCACACCTGTTAAGGAACAAATTAAGTTATGCCTATGTGCATAAGCAGTGTCTAATGTCATGGTGGGTCTAAAGGAATGTCCCATTATCTCAGTGTTTTTAGCATCAGGCTGTCGATTCAAGTGCTTCAGCACTGGAACTTCTGAAAAAACTAAGTCATGATTCGAGTAATAGTAGTGAAAATGACCCTGTCCATAGAATAAGCTTAGCAATAAGCTACAGGCAACTCCATATGTCAAGGGGAGATGATGCTATGTAATCCCCTAGCAACTGATGCAGGCAATTGCATGCACGGTACATCAAACAAGTGGTCCAACTGACTCACAAATTTGAAGGAAAAACAACATAAATCAAGCAACCCCACAATTAGCTTAAAAAACCAGGAAAACCTTGGTTATCAAAAACACTTTATATTTGTGAGTTAATCATAAGTTGCATATTCACATGGTTGCTTCACAAAAGAAAGGGTGAATAAGGTGCTCGAGGTAGTGCTCGTGAGGGGATGGGGTGTGATGCTAAAAAACATTCCAATATTTACAATAGTAACAGCTACCTGTCTAACAATAAATCAAGGGACTAACTCAACAACCCAAGTAATGAGATGCTATTAATGCATGATAAGTTCTCCGTTTCTGTGCTGACAGGAAATGTACAGGCCATTATGTACACGAAGTCGACATTTCTACCCCTAGGTCTGGAGGAAGGTAGTTTATTCCTTACAACGGGGTCTTCATCAGGACCAGTGAAGGAGCAACCTCATCATTGACACTGCCCGATCGACAGTGAAACAGTAGGTAGTGGGGCTAGGTAGCTCCCAGCGTAAGAAAATATGAGACACCGCAGATACAGCTTGATATAGTAGAGAATCTTCTCAAAAATCAATCAAGTAGGGTCTTTGAATTTAAGGCCATGCACTTCAATGTATTCAAAAGTTGTGCAGAATGAATCCGCATAATTCTTAACAAGGTAGGTCAGTCAACCCGAGTGTCTCACATGGGGGCAATTGCATGCAAACGTAGCAAACCCTAGCATCCATTGTGTCAACATACTCATGAAGCAATTTTGAATAGACATTCAATGAATAATCTCCTCCAGAAGCATCTACATGTAAGTCTTTCTCATCTATTGCAGGTAAATTATTGTCAGTAGGAAGTGGTGTTTGAGGGGCACGTGCAGACCAAAGCTCATCTACTTGTGAAGGATGGGGTAGACTCAAAATTACAAGTAAAGCAATTAATACTTATGTCACAGCAAGAAATATTCCAACATATAAGCATCTACGTCTACTAGTTTTTGGGTTAGGCTCCATGAGTTCTCTGATAACAGACCGTTTAAATTGAAGATTACAGTACAGTCTTTCAATTAGTTTCCACTTGCGCAAATAGCAAAGCAAAGTTCAAATGTCCTTTCCTAGTAAAGTATGTAAAATGATCTGTGTGAGACTTCCTTAGGCCTACTCCGTGTTCTTCTAAGGGACAACCTTATGACCCTTCAGCAGACTTGGACCTTGGTACTCTTCTTTGTAGTTTAGGCAAATCTATTAAGTTCTTTCTCTAATAAATGCTCAGTTCAAACTCAAGACAATTTAAAGAATTAACTCAATGGTGCTCATTTAATATACATGTACACATTTAAACACAAATGAATATAAACCTTGGGTGCATTTGAATGTTCTGGTTTTTATCACAGAAACATGGTTGCACGAGTGCTCTGGATCGGACCTTAATTTAGTAGGTCCCCCAGTGTATAGATTAATGCATGCAGATTGATCTGAAAAAAAGAGGAAGGATTGCCAACATACATAAAGAAAATATTAAAGTTACTCTGATAAAGGCCCGAGAATTCACTTTGGCTGAAGTTATGCATATGACTATCAGCTCTTTTTTTATTAAAAATCTTACATTACATTACTTTTCACAAATATATAGACCTCCCGGCTCTTCTCTTAATTTTAGTTCATCTTTAATGGAGTGCCCTACACCCTTCATTTTACAAGCATCTCAGTTTCTTTTTTTTGATGACTTTAGCATCCTTATTGATGATCGACATTGAATAGACTTCCTTGACTTTCTGGAAGCAAGTACAGTGCCACTCTATACCTTAATAAGTTAATGACTGGTCCAATGCTATAGACATAGCTCCATATTTATCATGATATCATACAGCACATCACAGCTGCGCTGCGTGATAGTGAAAGGGCAGGAATGCACCGTACTTAACATTGTACAACACATTCCTGCCTTTTCCCAGTGCTGGCGCACAATGTGCTGCCTAGCGCCAATGCAGGCATTCTTGTACCATGGTGCAAGGGTTTCTGCATTGTTAGCAGGATTGTTTTTGTACAGGAAAGAGCACCTTCCGCACAAAAAACATCTTTCTATGTATGCTGCACATAGAAAGAGGAAAAAACGAGGAGAAACAAACACATTTCTCCTCGTTACGCCTCACCTTGGGAGGCGTAGCAGTTTTGGTGCATTCCCAGGTCTAACACATATGGGAATGTGTCAACATCTATTAGTTTTGCATGGGAACACCCGTGCACTATCCATGGAACGCCTCCCTGGCGCAGAGCAATGCAACGCAGCGATTTGCGCTGTGCTACGTTATTCTGCATTTATCAAGCTACTCAGGGCCACGCAAGGTGGCCTTGCGTAGCTTGATAAATCGCATCTCAAGGGTTGCGTAGCTTCTGCACCCTGTTACGTGGTGCAAAAGTAACGCAACCCTTGATAAATATGGCCCTTACTTTTTACTTCCCCTGAGTGGATTAATGTTTACTCCATCCAACCCCTTGCATGGATCGATCATGTCACCCTGCTTTTTCTCTCGGAACTTTGCTATCAGTAAGATATTGAAACTACTGACGATTCCACTGTGGAGCAGATTAATTAATAACCTGCTGGTGCAGGGATCACCACTTCGCCACGGGTTCTTTAACAAGGAAGGAGGAATCGACACTGGAGCGAAGTCAAACCATAGGTTATTTATTAAGCATTCATGAATGGGTCTCCATCCGACAAGTACCATCAAGATACCCAAGGAGGGAACACACTGAACGATGGTTACATGAGTTTTTATAGTGAACATCATAGACAAGGAACGCCCAGAGGTAAATAGAGCTTTGGGAAGAACATACAAATGAGACAATCGGTAAGAATCAACAACCTTGGTGCCTTGTGTAACTGTCGCGTCCTGAAGCTGCACAACAAGATAGGCTATCTGAGCAAACTCTATCTAAGGCTTTACCATTGTGTAACAAACACACGAAACCCAGTGCAGACATCAGCTGTTCTTTTGTGCTGACTTTGCATGTTTACGCAGCCTACAATGTCTCAATCTAGATTATTTACCAATGTTGATGCAGGTGCGGTATCAAGGATAGAGCCAGGCTGAAAACAGGACAGGGGTGAAAATGGATGAAGCACAGCTTTAATTAAAAAACAAGAGATTCAGATTTTACATTTTCACAGTCCTTCCTTTTCAGCTGTGCTGAATCTATTCTAAGGGGTACATGTATTAATCGTGTACCTTAATATTCATTAATTCATGAATTTCAGTGTGCATAATCATTTCTCTATTTAATTCATGAACATTGATTGGGGTGGGTTTAATACTACTGCAAACATTTATACAAGTGGTGCATATCATAGGGGCACATTGAATACAACAGTAGCAAGTTAGAAAGATGGCTCCTATGATTACTATTCCCATTAATAATTTCCAACCCCAAGTGGAGATAAGTCCCTGTAAACATTCAGACCAGGACCAGGTTCCTTGGTCTTGATGTATTTCTGCAGCTATATTATGTAATTTGGAAATGGTGTTATAGACAGAAGGGGCGTGGTCAGGTTTGAACACGCAGCAGCTACTACCTATGATGCGGCATGCTCCACCACGATCAGCGAGTACTACATCAAGCTCCATTCTATTTTGAAGAGTTACAATTCTTGTAATCTGGAGCTCTTCGGTAATGTTTCCTAGAGCCATTGCTGTCTGATTAGTTACTGCTTCTACTACTCAGGTCAGGCGTCTAATTTTTCTACTGTTTAGGGCTGCACCAACGAAGAAAAAGAGTCCCAAATTGAAATCTACATATTGCTGCAAGGCTGTATCGGTCTGATCTACTTCATCATTATTTATGGTCTGTTTGAATCTATTTAAAGAGATGTCATTAAATAATTTCAAGTTTTTGTGATAAGATGCAGGTGCTAAAAACACAGGAGGAAGTAAGAAAGACACATAACAGATGCCAGACCAACTGACTGGTAGATGATAGTAACCCTTGTTTCCACAGATAAAGTAAGTGTTATGGGAAGATAGAAAGGTGCTATTGTTCATTCCAGTGATATTTAAAACAGTGGTACAGTCACTTTTTCCCACGGGAATACTTCCAATACTGCTCACACAAAGTTCTGCTCGGGCTCTGGTTACAGCGATAACAGGAGGCCCATTACCCTTGGCTGTTCGAGTGTTGAGGAAGACATATCTGGTGGAGGAATTCCCTCTGCGATACTCCTCCATTTCCCATACAGTTCCTTTGGCTTGGGGATCTCCTTCCTCATCGGGGTAGCATACCGTATTTAACTGGGCATTGAGTCTTCCTACATCAGCAAAAACTTTGTGACTTATTTCAGAGGCCCACAATAATGCAAACCAGGCTCTACAGGAACCATTATGTGAGAATGGCAAGGGGATAAAAAGCGTTCCTCTTTTCTTCTGATGAGCTGGCATCATTCCACACACCCAGCAGTTGGTATTGTTTGTAGCATCGTGGGTATGATGTAGCATTTGTATGAAAGTGTTATTGAGGTAGGACATGCAGTGTTTTTGTTCATGGTAGGGAAGAGTATAGTACACATGTTCTGTGGGGACAGGAGTAGTAGCGAGCAATAGGGTTCCGGCCGGAATCACTTTCTCCATTGTCCAAAATACTGCTGCCAAGATTATCAAGAGTATAATCAAAATCACCATACACAGCGGCTTGTCTTTGTTTCGCATCTGCAACTTAGATCCCAATTTCTGCATTTCTCCTCAGTATCAATACAACCACAGGTTGGAGAGAGATCCAGGAACCACTGAACACGTATCACAATCCCCTCTGAACCTAGTTCAGCTGATTCTGTGATCCTACCGTGTCACAGCCGAACCGTTCCACTAATTGAAATCGGTCCTCCGGTATCTCTATCTGCTCCTTCCCTTCCTTGGTCGTAAATCGTACCTTGTTGCTGAAGGCGTAGTTTGATCAGGAAACAAAGTATCTTCATTCAGAGGAGCGACACTTTTCTGAGTCTGTAAGATATCTTTCAGATCGCTTCTGCCTTCTGGCTGGAGAACAGTTGCTGGGATTCGCTTGCAGTGCCCTGCATTAATCCAGTGGCGTCTGTTGGTGACACAAACAGCAGTTTGAGTTGCAAGCAGGATCTGTTCTGGATTCTTCCAGCGAGGCTCCAAGTTTTTAGAACGCTGGAAATTTTTTATAAGGACATATTCTCCAGGTTGAAGACCATGGGCCGGACCCTCTGACTTGTCTGGAATAGCTTCATGCACCTGCCGATGAATCAGAGACAGTTTTTCAGTCAAGTTTTTAAGATAATCACTCAAAACAGGGTACTGTATTTCTTTTATCATATTTGGCCTTGGGGGTCCCCATACATTCATAGGCCTACCAAAGACTATCTCATAGGGAGAAAGTCCAATCTTACTATGTGGGATGGAACGAACAGATAATAAGGCTAAAGGCAAGGCATCTGGCCAATTATGGCCCGTTGTTGCCTGTATTTTCGCTAGTTTTAACTTTAACGTGGCATTGTACCTTTCTACCAAACCCGCTGCCTGAGGATAATTAGCAGCATGAAACTTCTGCTTTACCCCTAAACCCTTCATTAGGTACTCTATTATCTGGCCAGTAAAGTGGGGGCCATTGTCGCTCCATAGGACTCTACAAACCCCAAAACGGGGGAAGAACTCCTTTAACAAGATTTTGGCTGTTGTCAAGGCTGTGTTGTCTTTGGTGGGATAGGCTTCTACCCACTTCCTAAAGGAACAAACCACAACTAGTACATATTTTAAATTGTTGCAGCGTTCTAGTTGAATATAATCCATTTGGAGTGCTTCAAAGGGAACCTGAGGTGGAGAAAATCCACCAGTAGGGGTTGATACTCCCTTCCCAGGATTGTGCTGTAAGCAGATCATACAATTTTTGACCAAATGCTCAGCCGTTTTCCGAATGAGCGGACTATCCCAGACTGGATCTAATTGGGAAATGATGTTTTTGGCACTAACGTGAGCAGGTCCATGAGCCATAGTCACAAAAGGCAATACATAGGCATAGGGCAATTTCCATTTTAACATATCTTTTGACCTCCAACATCCCTCATCATCTAACTCTCCTTCCTTTTGCCATTCTGCCCTTTCCTGTTCAGTGGCTGACTGCTGTATGTCCTTAATCTCTGTATACATGTTCTCCCATCTTTCAGCTTGGGATCGTAACACATACATTTTACTTGCGAGTGCACTTGCGGTCTCTCGTGCAACTTCGTCAACAAAAGCATTTCCTTGTCCCACCTTGTCTGTAACTTTCTTGTGGGCACTACATTTGATAATGGCTACACTCTTTGGCAATGTTAAGGCAGTAAGAAGACTATTTACCAATTCACCATGTTGTATTTTAGAACCATGGGAGGTTAGGAATCCCCGTTCCTTCCAAAGCTTGCCAAAATTGTGTGCCACACCGAATGCATACTGACTATCTGGATAAATATTCACTCTTAATCCTTCACTAAGTTCACAAGCCCTCAAAAGCGCAACAAGTTCAGCTGCTTGGGCAGATTTTTGTGGGATACGGGCTGTTTCTACCACAGTCTGTAAGGTGGTAATGGCATAGGATGCTGAAGTGGTGCCATCAGGTAGTCTTAAACAAGAACCGTCCACCCATAATTCTCCCTCAGGGTCTAACAAAGGGGTATCCATTAGATCTATTCTTCCCTTAGTCTGTTCTTCTGTGAGAAAAATACAGTCGTGCAAATCATGAGCTTGTTCAGCTGGCAAAGGTAACAATGTAGCTGGGTTCAATGTCAAGCATCTCTTAAGTGTGATATGAGGTGCCAAAAGCGTAAGTTCATATCCTGTGAGTCTAGCGCTAGTCAAGTGTTGTGTCTTGGTCTGATTCAGGAGTGCATCTACAGAATGTGGTACCATAACCATAAGCTTGTTGCTCAACACTGTCCCCTCAGATTGGCGTATAGAAATCGCTGTGGCGGCAACCGCTCTGAAACAACCTGGGAGTCCTCTGGCTACTGGGTCTAATACAGCTGAGAAATAAGCACATGGACGATGCTTATTACCATATGGTTGTGTCAAAACTGACAATGCACATCCTTCTCTCTTGTGTACATATAGTATGAAAGGCTTTGTATAGTCTGGAGTGCCTAACACTGGAGCAGAACAATGGGATGCACGGAGCTGCTGATATGCTTCCTGACATTCAGATGTCCATGGTAGAGGAGAGGGAGTGTCTTTAGTAACAAGGGACAAAAGAGGTTTGATAATTAGTGAGAAGTTGGGGATCCACTGTCTACAGTAGGAAGTAATACCAATAAGTGCCCTGACTTCTTTTTGAGTACTTGGAATAGGAATTTTTAGGATAGTTTGAATCCTGTCTTTGGTCAGAGTGCGGCCTTCCTTAGACAAGAGGTAACCTAAATAAGTGACCTCAGACTGACAATATTGTAGCTTATTCTTAGAGACCTTATGTCCCTTAACAGCAAGATGATGCAATAGGGAGTGTCGAGGAGTGGGAAAACATGGCGGCCGGCGAGTAGCAGGTCGCAGGTGGGCTCCCGGAACGTCCGTGCAATTTGTAATGTAATACAAGACCGGAGACTTGAGCTGGCGTGCCGTTTTGAAAAGGAGAGATGAGACGGAGTGCCTCATAAAGAGATATTCGTCTTACCTGACTGATTTCGTTTGATCCCGCTATCTGGATTTCCCTGCGGCTTAGTTTTAGGCTCTCGCTGGTTTTTGTGTGGCTGACCTCAGGGTGAGAGAGAAGGTGGAGAGGCGGCTCCGTGTGCAAGGAGGTGCTTTCCTCCAGCCAATACGGCGCCGGAGCAGGTTTGGCGCAGGGCGGCCCTGGAGCTCCACAGAGGGAGAGGAGCCGCGGCAAAAATTTCCTTCCGGGGGGCCGGAGGTGAAGCCTTGCGTAGTGCAGAAGACAGTGTAGAGGTCAGTGGTGCCTGCACAAGGGGACGCGACGCTCTGGGTGAAGGCTGCGAATGGAGGAGTGCAAGGGGTGCACTCGGTGAAGTAAAGGATATCATGCTGCCCCGACCAAGCTGCATAAAGAAGGAGATTAAAGGAGGTAGGGGGAAGGGGGCTTTGGGAGGCGTGCCGGCAAGTGGGTTAGCAGAAGCAAAGACTAGGTATGCCTTGTGGAGCATAGTAGAAACGCAGGTAAAGGGCGACAGTAGGGAAGAAGGTGAAGTTCAAAGGGGTAGAGAGACTTCCCGAAAACCAGATAGGAGGCGAAGGGGTGAGGAAGGGAGGAAGGAGGAGGTCGGGGAGTGTGGGGAGTGTGAGGAGGGTGAGAAAGCTGATAAGAGGGAAAAAGCAGGGGTTTGGGAAACCCCCTTTACGATAGTGAAGAAATCGACATCCCCCTCCCAATACAAAACATAAGAAAACTTCACAAGAGCACATACAAAAGAAGAAATTGCAGGCTCTTAAAGTTAAAATCACTCCCTCTCTTAAAACCTACTTCAGAGTTCTACCAAAAGTATTGATTTTGGGTGAAGATAAGATGACAGGGTCTAAGAGCGAGGCCGAGAGGCAGTTAACATTTCTTGAAGAGTCCCCAGTCTGCCCAGTCTGCCCAGAGGGGATAGGTCATGAAGCAGGAGGGCCGCAGGGAAACACTGACCAAGAAAAAAAATCTGAACAGATGTTAAGTCACCCGACCAAGGAAGATCTGTCAGTGGGTGCACTCCTAGCAGCACTATCGGAGGAAATTAAGAACAGATTTGAGATATCTGAGTCTAACCAGCTAGAGATAAGAAAGGCTTGCGAATTAATGGAAAAAAAGATTGATGACCTTAGTGGTAGAACATCAACCCTAGAGAAGGAGGTCATAGAGCTCAGAGATATAGTGCAGACAAATCGTGCTGAGATTGACAAACTAAAGGCTGCTGAAAAGGAGGGTCTGGACAGAGTGGAAAGGTTGGAAAACTTTCAAAGACAAAATAACTTGAAGATCTTGAAGGTGCCTGAAGGTAGAGAGGGGGATGATATCAAATCTTATGTTGTAAAGCTGATTAAGAATAAATGACAGCTGGAAGAATCAGAAGAGGAAATAGCAAGAGACTTACAGCGAGTTCACAGAGATCCTTTTAGACTCAACGCAAATAGACCAAAACCCAGGAAAATCCTATTAAACTTTCTGACTTATTCATTAAAAGAGAAAATTCTTTCAAAAGCCCTGGGGATGAGATCTATTGAGGTGGATGGAGTCAGGTATGAGATAAGATCGGATGTCTCTGCTACCACCTCTAATAGGCAATGGGAGATGGGGCAAAGGATCGATAGTCTGAAATGTTTGGGTGCGTCAGTTCAGTTAAGATTCCCCGCTTATTTAAAGGTTATGCTAAATAATAAGATGCATATCTTCCATTCTGTAGAAAAACTAGATGAATTCATTAAAAGTCTCCAATCAGGGAGTTAGGCCTTTTTATTGACGGGTTTTTAAGTATTTCTATTCGTATAGCTAAATCCATGTGTATATACTAATGTTGAGCAAGGTCTTTAATAAGTAATATTTTCTATCCTATTTTTTTTTTGTTTTTTTTGTTTTTTTCTACACACGGTCGTTCTAAGGAGGGAACACCCATATGGCTATGAGCCATGTAGTAGTTGGGGTGGGTTTTCCAGAAGGGGGGAGGTATGAGGGGAGCACAGGGTGGGGAGCAGTGGGAAAAAATGAAAAAAAAAAACTCAGACGCCTCTAAAACGTTGTTCTTTTTCATCAGAGTTGATAAGTTTTGCCCTTTCTTTTCCTCTCTGACCCTTGTGTGGAATCTTTTTTATCTCCAAGATTGATGGGTGAAAAGAGAAGGGAAGTAATAAAAATCCTTTCTTGGAATGTGAATGGTCTTAGGGTACGAGGGAGGAGGGACAAAATCTTACAATATCTAAAAGACTGCCCGGCCCAGATTTTGATATTACAGGAGACACATCTACCAGAAAAGGAGGGCGTAGATCTTTTTAGGCGCCAAAGATGGGTCTCCCAAGTAGCTTGTACATCTCACTTAGCTGTAACAAAAGGCGTTGCCATTGTAGCAAAGAAAGGTTCGCAGGTGGTTTTTGAGGCCCATACTTCGGATAAAACTGGAAGATGGTTAGTAGTCAGGGCAAAGGTTTCAGGTTATGCTTTTACCTTAGTAGGATACTATGGTCCTAATCAGGATGATGTTACCCCCTTAGGGGATTTATTAGCGGAATTAGTGGATGCTTCAGGTCCAATCATTATGGCGGGTGATTTTAATGCAGTTTTAGATTACAACTTAGACAGGACTTCACGCTGTAGAGCCCGTGTTAATCCAAAAATGTCAATGCTCATTAAACAAATTATGATTCAGTTGGGCCTTTGTGATGTTTGGAGGCAGAAGGCGGGACAAAGAAAGGGTTTCACTTTCTATAACCAAAAATATAGACACCAGTCTAGGATAGACTACTTTCTTACTGATAGCAATCTGACCAAATGGATTGACAAGATTGAACATGTGGGTATTCATTTGTCTGATAACTCGGCAGTAATCCTACATTTAAAACTATATGATAAAACCTCCAATCTAGATGGAGTCTAGACCGCACTATCTTACAGGATGAGGAGGTGATAGCGATACTGGCCAGAGAAACAGAAGAGTTTTTCAGTTTAATCAAGGGTCAGCCTCACGTGGTATTATCTGGGATACCTATAAAGCCTTTCTTAGAGGTAGATTAGGGACAATAGCGGCGGGAAGAAGGCGAGGCTACTATGAGGAGGTGTCAGAAGCAGAGAAACAGCTTCGGATTTTAGAGAAGGATCTGACTGACCCTACGATAGATGAAGATGTCCGGGTGAACTTATTGCAAAAATTGCAGGCGGTAAAAGCTAGCCTGGCTACAATATTGCATGAAAGAGTGAGAAAAAAATGGGACGCAAGTAAGTTGGCCCATTTTGAATATAGTGAAGGCTGCAGTAAACTGGTGGCCTGGAAGGCAAAAAAAGAGCAGGTGAAGAACAGAATTGACCAGGTCAAATGTGATAATACAGATGTTCTTACTCGGGATGAGGAGGAGATTGAGCAGGCCTTCCATAAATATTACAGTAGGGTGTATCAGGAAGATCAAAATCCCTCTCAGGATGAAATTGGAGCTTGGTTAGAACAGAATTCAAGAAAGTTTCTTAATGATGAAAAGAACAGGCTTCTGAACCAGGAAATTAAGGAAGGGGAGATTGATTTAGTATTAAGACAAGGAAAGAAAGGGAAAGCTCCAGGCCCTGATGGGCTACCCCTTGAAGTTTATAAAGTCTTGGCTAATACATTAAAACCCATACTTTTAGAAATCTTTAATGATTTTTTTATTAATGGGGCAGAAATGCCAGCCTCATGGACTGAGGCGAATATTTCTCTAATTTTGAAACCTGGCAAATGTCCGACTAACTGTGATTCGTATCGGCCGATATCTTTATTAAATTGTGATTATAAGATCTTTGCTAAGGTACTGGCCGATAGATTGAACAGCTCCATAGCAGAGTTGATCCATCCAGACCAAAAAGGTTTTATTCGTGGAAGTTTCTTAAAGGAGCTAATTTTTTCTTTGATAGGAGCAATAGATCTTGCTTCTACCTATGGGCTGCCTCTTGCGGTCATAGCTTTGGATGCTACTAAAGCTTTTGACCGGGTTAATTGGGCATTTTTGCAGGCGGTGGTAAAAGCAGCCAACCTGGGTCAGAATTTTTGTAGAGTATTGGAAGCAATATATAGCTCACCAAAAGCCAGACTATTGATCAATGGTTCTTTGACGGCCCCGGTTTTTATTGGTAGAGGCACAAGGCAGGGGTGTCCTTTATCACCACTCTTGTTTAATCTATATATAAAGCCCCTGGCCAGCAAAATAAGGGAGTAGGAAATTAGGTTTATATGCAGATGACATCCTTATCTATACAACCAATCTCCAAAACACCCTAAGTCGGATCTTGGTATTAACGGCTGATTTCGGGAAAGAATCGGGATACGACATAAATAAAAGCAAGACCGAAATTATGACTTGGAATTTAGACCCAGGTGAACTTGTTGAAAAAGGAGTAATGAGATATCTGGGGGTTATGATCCCACAGGATATTTCTAAACTCACAAAAATAAATCTGGAAAAAGCAAAAAAAGAGATTATTAGGCTTTTAAAAATTTGTTCACACCTCCAACTCACTTTGCTGGGTCGAGTTAATTTAATAAAAATGATGATCCTCCCTAAGCTAACTTTCCTGTTTGACACTATACCTCTTCCCTTTGAAAGTGAAATGCTTAGAAAACTGCAAGGCCAAATTAGCAGTTTTATTTGGGCGAGCAGAGGCCCAAGAATAGCTTGGAAGAAATTAAGAAGGAGGGTGGAGAAAGGCAGCTTAGCTTTGCCAGACCTACTTTTTTATTCTTGGGCTTTTTTATTAAAGAACGGGAAAATGCTACTAAACATACCCACAATATCTGAAATTGGGAGACTGCTGGGAGTCATGGCAAGTCAGGAGTCAGGAGGCTGCCAAGGTTTTATGTTTAAATATGCAGACCCCAAATACTTCAAGAAAGTTAGGCTGAAGATCCTGAGGGGCCTGGCTGAAACATGGTATAGGGTCAGAAAAGTGCTTAAAATATCATATTATAGTTCTATGGCCCCTATCTGGGATTCACAAGGCTCACCGGAATCGGCGAAAGATGCTTTGGCCAGACCATTGAGAGAGGCAGGTCTAACAAACTGGAATCATATTATAATTGATGCGCAACTAATTAGCTGGGAGACGTGCAACCTCCTGTGCTGTCAACAAATATCGAGATTTAAATATTTACAAATGCAGAGTTGGTTTCATGACTCACGTCTGAGGATAGGAAGTACAAATGATTTGGAGGACAGACTTCTGGATGAGACATCTAATAAAAAAGAGTTGGCGACGATCTACTGGCTACTGGTTGAGTTGGAAGACGGAGATTTTACATTACCCGCGGAATTATGGGGACGATGCTTGCCGGATTCTTCGTTGGAAAATAAGTGGCAAGTATCAATGTCTATGCTTTTTAAAATTGTAAAACCTGCGCACCTTAGGAGAAATCACCTTTTCTCCATCCAGAGAGCATACTGGTCGCCACAGAGGCTGTCAAAGTTCGGGAGAGGAGGTGACGTGGCTTGCCCAAAGTGCGGTAGCCTGAAAGAAGACGACGTGCACATGTTTGTAGACTGCCCTGAGATCCAGGTTTTCTGGTCTGACGTGAGTAAGGCTCTGTCCTCTATGTTGGGGTCTGACATTAAGGTAAGCGCTTCTCGATTATTTTTGGCTGTGAAGACTCACTTGCCGGCTATACAGAGGAAAAGTCAAGGCTGTTTTTTTACTCTATGTTATTAGCACGTAGAGAAATTTGTAAGCAGTGGATATCGGTTTCCCTCCCAGGTTTTCTGATTGGCTGTCTTCTATTAAGTATGTGGCCAGTTTGGATATGAAGGTTTTTAAAAAGCATAATTTTTGGTCTCCTGTTTTCGAGTGGTGTGAGCAACAAACGAATGATGATATCCAATGATTAAGCCCCATCTGCCTAGTACGGCTGGTTGTTTTAAATCTCCTTTCTTGCTTCCCAATTTGTGCTTCGGCTCACGAGGGATGGCAGAGGAGTCATAGCAATGGAGTCGAGGCTGTAAGACTAAGCTTCATTTGCCCTGGGTGGATACAACTCTGAAGCAGGTGTCCTCTTTCTCCTCTCCCTCTGCTTCCAGCACAAACGTACAGAAGGGCATGATACTCTTCTTTTCACTGGTGCAAGTGGAATGGGGTTTTCCTTTTTCCCCCATTTTCTTGAAGAGGCAAATGAGGATAAAAAATAAATTAAAAAAAGATGATGCAATAGAGAGAGAGTGGCTTCTTTACAATGCTCAACTGTGTCTGCGGCTAGCAGAATGTCATCGACATATTGCACAAGTGTAACTCCTCGTGGCAAAAGAAGTTCATCCAACTGTCGTTTAAGTGCCTGACTATAAATGCTAGGACTTTCTGTATATCCTTGTGGAGCCCTACAAAATCTGAATGAGCGGCCCCGTAATGAAAATCCAAAAAGATATCGGCTCTCTTCATGTATAGGAATAGAGAAAAAGGCATTTTTGAGGTCGATAACAGAAAACACAGTGGCTTTAGGTGGGATTAATGTGAACAAAGTCGTAATATCAGAGACGACAGGATATTGAGGAATCACGATTTTGTTGACTTCTCTTAAGTCAATCACAAATCGATAAATCTTATCTCCTGTTCCATCGCCCGTTTTAAAATGGGGAGAATGGGACTATTGCATACATTAGAGGAAACTTCCTCAACAACTCCTGTACGTATCATGTCATCAATGATAGATATCAGTGCATCCTCACCTTCTTTTGATATTTTATATTGCGGGACCCTTGGTAAGGAAGCACCCTCCCGAACCTGTATGTATACTGGGGAAATGTCCATTCTTCCCACATCTGTGTCAGCAGTAGCCCAAACACATGAAAGGACAGAATCAAGGTCCGAACATAAAGAAAAATTGTATTGTTTAGGCAATGTCTTTTTCCCAAAAATAACACGTACTCCAGATGGGGAACAATGTATAGTAGCATGTAAGTATTTCAAAAGATCAAGTCCCATCAGATTATCTGGAGCATGTGGGGGAAGCAAAAAGGGGGCTGTAGTGATGAAATTCTCAACCTGTAAAGGTAATTTTTGGGACATAGGGCTAGGAGTTGGTGTTCCATCAAACCCTATTGATGTAATTACTTGGCCAGACAAGGGTGTCCCCGGGACCAGTTTCTGAGATCTCGCACTACGTGTCGCCCCTGTATCCACTAAAAATTTCTGATCCTGCCCAAGTATGGTGGCTGTTATATAGGGTCCTGACTGGTCTACAGGTATCTCAACTGGTCCTCCTTGTCCTACGCTGTCCTAGGCAAAATGTGTTCCCACAGTTTCCTCTGATTCCCAATCCTCCATCGAATATTGATTATTTCTTTGGTCAAAATAATTTCCTGACCTATTTCTCTCTGGAACTTGAACCTGCTGTGGCTGCTGTCGGGGAGCTAAAGTCCCTCGGCTACCATTCACTTGTCCTCTTCCTCTCCCACCAGCAGCTAAAACAGGACATTCTGAACGCCAATGTCCTTTCTCCTTGCAGTAAGCACATTGATCTAGCCCTAGTGCAGTTTGTCTACGCGGTGGCCCTACTGAAGGTGCTTGTGTATAATTCTGACCATAATTTTGGCCACGGCCCCGACCTTGGGGTCCATAGGCCTGAACCATCATTACTTTCGTTTTCAATTCTTTTAATTTTCCTTCTTTCCGTTCTTGCTCAATGGTCACCTGATTCTGATAATACTGAGCCATATCTAATATAGCTTTCGGGGTTACTGAAGCCCATGTGCCCTCTGAATTCTTTAAACAAACAGATATTTCTGGGAGTAAATTTCCCACAAATCGATCTACGAATAAATGTGCACCCGTAGGTGTAGACGTATCTTGCCCACTAAAATCGTGGAACACTTCCTCAAAGCGAGTAAAGAAATCAGGGACGGCCTCTCCCTGCTTTTGTTTACAAGCAGTAAGGAGTGCCCAGTCTATTTTCCTAGCTGGAACCATCGTTTTTATATAAGTAAGTATGTTACCAGGAAGATCCAGTATAAGCGGACTAGGTTTCTGACCAGGTTTAATATCCCTATCAGCTGCTATTATGGCAGCCCAATCTCCTCCCAAATCAACTGCATGATCCTGTTTCCGGGTAAGTCGCCACATATCTGGGGGCAGGATCATACCAAACAACATATCAATATCTGCTAAGGTCATGATACAAGAATCAATGGCTGCCTGTACATCATCATAAAATCCTCTAGGATTTTTCCGTATGTCTGGTAAGGAGGCTTTTAAAGTGAGTACATCCGTCCTTTTCCAGGGCGTATATATCCAATTATACAAAAAATGGGCTCTAGCATTAGCACTATTTGGGTCATCATCGTTTGCATTCCCTCTTCCAGGAATGAACTGTGGTGCAGCTTCCCTCATAGGTCTTATTCGGGGAGAGGAAGTGAGTTCATCACGATATCCAATTATTGTTACTATGGCAGTGTTAATTCTGCTTACAGGGAAGGCTCCTATCTGACACTGTCTATTAATAGCTCTAACATCATCTGGGCCATTTCGTCCTGTAATCATCTCCCATTGAACCATAAGTTGATGAGAAAGCTTATTTATAAGACAAAGAAGCTCGCCCTCAGAGAAATCTTGTATCTGATCTATCATTTCTCCTACCTCCATTTCTAAATCACTCAACCAATTTAATACCATCAACCTTATCGCATCCTGACGTGATTGGGATACAGTAGAACGAAGAACTCGAGGGGTCAGGACAGATGCAGGAAGTACGGGATCATTAGTCATTTCAGGTGCAGTGGCCTGAGGTGGAGGCGCAGAGGCCTGGGATGGGGGCGCAGTGGCCTGGGTTGGAGGGGGTAAGGAATGTACCGGTACTGGTTGGAAAATAGGGAGCTGGACAACCGCGGGCAAAGGAGGTGGAACCGGGGGTACAGGGGGAACAACATTTGGTGGTCCTGGGGGAAGTTCAGGTGTTAAAGGTACATATGGGGGTGGGAGTCGTTCTATCAACAACCCATCAATATCTGAATCCACATCTTCTTGGTGGACCTGAACTGCTACAGTTGGTCTAACTATATATTCCTTAGATGTTAATAATCTATGCTCTCTATCTAAACATTCCTTTTTCTCTTGAACTTCCTTATCCTTCAATTCCTTATACTTCTGATACTCTGTCTTCCTTTCCTGTTTCCTTTGTACCTTCTCTGCCTTGAGCTGCCGCTCCTTCACTTCTTTCCTCCACATACGCAGACTGTCAAACATGGCCGGCCTAACTTTCTTCAAAAACAATCGATTCTCTAAATACTCGAGTTTGTGAGGGTCCATCGTTCCCTCTAATGGCCATTGTAACTGGGGATCCCCTTTTGTATATTTGTTCCACAATGCATTATACATGATAAGACAAATACCATATTTGATGTACATCTCAAAATTCGGCGTACCTTCTGGTGGCGCCGGCTGACTTGCTTCCAAAATGCTCTGCTTATCGCAGCAGCAACAACAAAACTTCCAAAGCGTACTAAGTACAGGCATGCTATATAAGATATAGAAAAACTTATAAACAGAGAGAAATAAAAAACATTCTCACATTTACCTGTAAGAAAAAATGTTTAGTCAAAACAAAATAGCAAGTCTCAAAACAAAGCTTAGGTTTCAAAATACCAAACAGATCCTAGGTTTCAAAATTCCAAGCAGATTCCGAACGGATTACCAAACAAATACCAAGTCAAGACAAATACCAAGTCAAGCAAAGATCAAACAGATCCTAACCAAATGAACAAATGAACCGGTTCAATACAGATTTACCTCATGCGTAGTCTTCGACTCCCACCTGTCGATCCTCCCTGTTCCAAAGAAAATCACCGACCGAAGGCCCCAGTCAAGGCCAGCAGTCGCCAGGAAGATCAGAGTCGGAGAGCTGAAAAATCACCTTGGACCATGAGCAACACTAGTCTCTTCAGGTGGGGCGCCCCTCAGCAAAGTTCGTCTCACTGACACGATCTCCTCCCCCGGTCCGACTGCAAGCCTTTGATGGGGCCCCGCATTCGGGCGCCAATTTGTGGAGCAGATTAATTAATAACCTGCTGGTGCAGGGATCACCACTTCGCCACAGGTTCTTTAACAAGGAAGGAGGAATCGACACTGGAGCGAAGTCAAACCATAGGTTATTTATTAAGCATTCATGAATGGGTCTCCATCCGACAAGTACCATCAAGATACCCAAGGAGGGAACACACTGAACAATGGTTACATGAGTTTTTATAGTGAACATCATAGACAAGGAACGCCCAGAGGTAAATAGAGCTTTGGGAAGAACATACAAATGAGACAATCGGTAAGAATCAACAACCTTGGTGCCTTGTGTAACTGTCGCGTCCTGAAGCTGCACAACAAGATAGGCTATCTGAGCAAACTTTATCTAAGGCTTTACCATTGTTTAACAAACACACGAAACCCAGTGCAGACATCAGCTGTTCTTTTGTGCTGACTTTGCATGTTTACGCAGCCTACAATGTCTCAATCTAGATTCTTTACCAATGTTGATGCAGGTGCGGTGTCAAGGATAGAGCCACGCTGAAAACAGGACAGGGGTGAAAATGGATGAAGCACAGCTTTAATTAAAAAACGAGAGATTCAGATTTTACATTTTCACACCACCATTAATAGAGTCTGGTTCAGAATCTCTCGTCTCTAGCTGACAAAGGCTAACATTGTCCAATAACTTTAACAAAGGATATGAATAATGGTGATCATGACTTTATTGATTGACTGACTACTGCTCTTATTATTGTAGTCTCATCAAAGTCACCCATCAATAGGTGATCTTGACTAAACATGCCATTGTAGAACATGCAATTATTAAATCTAAAGAATATTTTAAAGAAAGCAGAATTCACTTAAAGAAAGGCATTGTCAGAAGATGCAAAAATATGTGTAAAACTTATTTTGAATACCTACGAAGCAGCCATAACAAACTCCAGTGAAACATTATCAATGAAAAGGAGCATACAATTATATAATCACTTTGGTTCAAGTAACCATATTTCATATGATTTTATATCCACATTCATTTGTTGTTAATGTTCAATCAAATTCTTCTGGAGTCTTGTAAGTCGGTTTTAGAAGAATTTGATTGAACATTAACAACAAACGAATGTGGATATAAAATCATATGAAATATGGTTAATTGAGCCAAAGTGATTATAAAATTGTATGCTCCTTTTCATTGATGTTGGTTGGCATTTGATCGTTCAGTGACTGCAGGGCAGGTGGGGTCACGTAAAGTTGAGCATAGGTTGAATATACTGCAATATAATTTTACACTAGTGCAACATTATATGCCCACACTGTCATTGCTGTATATTCCGGCGAAACATTCTTTGCATATTTTGGAAGCCAAAAATCCCTCATCAGAGATCTTTGTCAGAAACGTCTCCAGTCCACATTGTATCCAGACCCCCATTCAGGCCTTAAAAGATCTCTGTGACAACTTATCTGGATATTTGTTTCACAATAGTGAAATTATTAAAGTGTTCTTTGCCAGTCAAACAGCCACCATCTGGACCCTCTGGGCTGGGAGGGGACCACTTTCAAACAAATTAGACTGATTCTGGATAAATGAAATCCACTGATAAAGCATTCTGTTACCTTAAAAAGGAGTCCTTATGGTTAGAACTGGAAATATCCCTCAAGGTAATCATATGGAAAAAAGCTAGGCCTTCAGTTTTTTTCCGAAATAGTCGATGATTGGAAGAAAATTGAATGCTCATGAGGAGCTTTTTCATTTCCAGTATTCAGTAGCTGATAAGCAAAGCAAAGACCACAAATTGTCAACATTGGATGTTAAGGAAAAGCAAAAGATTTAATAATGGCCAGTGGGGTTATGTACAAATTAAAGTCAGTTTAAGTGACTGTCCTTGTGGAAACCCACAAGGTAAAGCTATAAAAGAACAACAGTCAGGAGAGACATGGTTGGTATACACCTATCCACGATAAAAGAATAAAGCCAAAACAGAACAGCACTGCAAAGACCGACTTTAACCAAGCAGTCAATCTAGACTTTGTGCGAGACTGTGTCAAATGTAGCACTCAAGTTTAAAAGAGTAAACACAACTCGACCTCCTTGATCTAATAACACACTGAGGCCTGCTGTAACTACAAGACAAGCTGTTCCAGTTCCAGGAAGTGGACAAAATCCTGATTGAACTTTGTCAAGCAAGTTGTGATTCTCTATAAACAAAGACAAATGGTGATTAACTCCCTTTTCCAAGATGTTAGTAGTTACAGGAAAAAGAGAGATGGGATGAAAGTTACTCAAAACCTTAGGATCCTCAGAATGTTTTTCAAGACGTGAGGGCACCAAAGCCTGCTTCTATTCTAGAGGAACTACTGAAGCCTACACAGAAGTATTGCACAGAGCTGCAATAACAGGAGAAACATTATCAAGCACTTTATGGTAAACAGGTGGTGGGCATCAACCCATATGGGAGCCTGATTTAACAGTCAAATCTAGAAGGTTGGTGTTTTCAGGAGAAGGAGGACTAAACTTTGTAAGAGAACTTATATTATTAGCCATTGGATGACTTAAGATTAAAAGTAGATCAATTTTATCTGAAGGAAGGCAGATAGCTAGTCACAAAGTCCTTGAGAAGGTATCACTGTGGTACAAAATGCCTCACACTAAGGCAAGGTCATTAACTATTGTGAAATAGATGAATAAGTTAAGGGCGGATTCAATCTTTGAGGCATAATATGTCGAGCAAGCTGTTCTTAGTTGAGCTATATACCCTTTAAGAGCTCGTATTTATACTTAGATTTTGCACTCTTGATATAGTCCATTATAATCTGTTCTCCAAAGTTTTTCCAGTGCTTTGTACTAGCATTTGCCTGATGCAAGTGTATCTGTGTACCATGGAGTGACTCTACACAATGCAATCTCGCCAAGGAAAAGCTCAGTTGAGCTGCGGTATCGAGAATCGGTATTGATATCATTGCCTTTAATTATCATAGAGGTGTGTGGTCAACACAGCACCAACCTCGAAACCATGAATTTAGGCCATGACTTAGAGGATGCTAGGGTGTAAAATTAAAAGGAAGCGTAATCGAATTGGTCCAGGAATAACTGAAACGTAGAGGGTGCCTGGGAGGAAGATTAAAAGGCTGCCCACTCAAATTGGTCCTTGAGTAAGTGAGTGGGGTGCCATTGTGATCTTTCCAGATATACTGAACAGGGAACAATACAGACCGACACTTTTATGAAGAGAAAACAGGATTGAGTAGATAGCACATTGAATAGTAGGCAATTATACAAATTGCTCAAGTCCAAGGGATGACAGAAAATTGAGCAGGGTAGCGCAACTTTGGTTTAGAAGCCACATTTATTCAGATGTTAAGCTCACGTAACACTGTAAAATTAACAAGGCACACAACATAGGAAGAGCTAAAACCGGTGGAGCCAGGGGTGGAGACTAGGCCCAGGGGGCAATAAACAAGAGAACCAGCAAAAGATGTTTGGTTAATCTATATGAAAGAGGAGCGTTTCAGGGAAAGGCACTGGTTCATGATCAGTATATTTAAAAACAACTACTGGTGCAGCATAACATCAACACCCTCCATTTGCAGAAATCACCAGATCATTGTCTAGTAACAACCATGACTTGGATGAGTGCTAACAAATCTTGTTATTTGGAAGTCCCCACAATGGTCCAGTTCATGATGGCCCCATCAGTGGGCCTTTCACCTGTGCCAGTCACAGTGGTTTGGAACAGGGGTATTGTTTCGACTCCTATCTGTCTTTTCAGCAGTAAATAAGTAAACTTGCAGCTATGAGTTCTATGTACCTTTTCACAAGGAAGAAAATTCTTCCTTTACTTCCATTACATAGGGCCTATTACAAGTTCCCGAGGTTTAGATGTGGAGATTCTAGAATCTCTGCGCCTAAACCCGTAGATTATAAATTATCTCCCCATGAATAGGCGATTCCACATGGATCAGGGAATACCGAGTCTAATTGCACGTTTTGCTCCCTTCCAGGAAAATAAAGGCCCAAATCTGATCCTGTGCTTTTACTGATGACTGACTGTTAAATTACCTATACCAAAATTGACACTGCTCCAGAGCGTTTTGTTGGTCTTTTTTGTGCTATTATGGAGGGGGATATTCTTGAACATCCCCCAAACTCTCTTAGGTATGTGAAGGGCATCACAGGGAACATCGGGCCAGATGTACGATGCGCAAAATAGCACCTCGCAAATTGCGAGTCTTTTGCAACTCGCAATTTGCGAGGCGCTATTTTGCATGTACAACAGTGTGTTTAACACTGTTTGCGATTCCCAATGGGGTCGCAAATTGCGAGGCTCATGACTATTAATGAGCCTCTCGCAATTTGCGAGCCCATTGGGAATGGCAGGCCCTTCCAGGTATGGTGGCCTGCTGGGCTCAGCAGACCATCATGTCTGGGACTGCTTTTAAATAAAGCAGTTTTTTTTTTTTGAATGCAGCCCGTTTTCCTTAAAGGAAAACGGGATGCATTTAAAAAAAAAAAATGAAACGTTTTCGTTTAATTTTTTAAGGGCAGGTAGTGGTCCCCGGGACCACTGCCTGTCATTAAAAAATATTTTCAGAGCCTGTCACAAAGGGGAAGGGGTCCCCAGGGGACCCCTTCCCATTTGCAACTCCATTACCACCCTCTTGAAGAGGGTGGTAATTTGCGAGTGTTTTGCGACCGCAATTGCGGTCGCAAAACATTCGTACATGGGTTGTAGAGTCGCTATTTGGAAGGGAACGCCCCTTCCAAATAGCGAGTCTCTAAACACTTTTTTGCGAGTTGCAATTCATTTGCGAATCGCAAAATTGTGTTAGTACATGGCCATTCCAATTTTAGCATGCGCAAACGGGTCGCTAACCCGTTTGCGCATGCTAAAATTGGTCGTACATCTGGCCCATCAGGTTCAGAGATCAGGAAACATGACACGAAAGCAACTGGAGACATTAATGTCCAAAGCCCTGGTATGGGCCATGTGTGTGGAATATTAGACCTCTCTGCCATATTTATTATGCACTTGTGTGGACTGACTTTATTAAATCCCTCTGGTTTTGGACATTGCCACTTGGTGAACTGAAATACTGCTCACCTGTTTAAGAATATTATTCTATGAGGTGCCTCCCATGTAAAGCTGTATATTGAATGTAACTGCACCACTGGTGGGTAATCAGCGTAAGTGAGTGCACCTGGTACATGGTGCTGAGCCAAAGTGTCTTTATTCAAATTTCTGCTTAAAGTCTCAGTCTAACTTCTCATGCGAAGGTCAGAAGATGGAGACAGAACAATTTTTTGTTGGAAGATAGCACGATTCTGACAGTAGTGAGTAGTTAGTGCAGAAATGTTTTGGAATAAGAATGTAGAATCAGTGAAGGAATTTACAACAGTGTGGGATTTGGTCAAGCATTTATAAGGGGCACCATTATTAGTTATGATACAGGTAAAAAGAAACGCACTGGACAGAGTTTTGATGCAGATATTCACTGTTGATATCTTCGGTCTAGCCCTCCAGGCACTGTTCACTTTATATGTGATTTTCTAATTTACTACTATTTTTGCTACCTACAGGAAAAGTTCTAACATATGGCTCTATTGTTTCTTGAGATTATGCAATGTTGGAATTTTGATATTTCTGTACAGATTTCCTGTTGCCGGATGGTTTAAACCCTCAATAAATAATAAAAACGTTTAAAAAACAAAATGATACAGGTAAAAAGACAGCATACTTGCAAGTGAAAGGTAATAAGCCGAAACTTCTTGCAAGACACGCTACCTCAGATGATAATGCCAAGTTTGTTCAGCTACTGTATCTAAAAACTTGTTTTGAAGAAAATGACATGGGGTGCTAGTCAAAAACTTAAATTAGGTAGTAAACATTATTATTATTATTATCAATATCAGTATTATTATTATATAGTTTTGTAAAGCGCATAGCTACTCTAACGGGGTTTCCAAGTGCTAAGCTAATTCAGGTAGACAACAGAAACTTAAAGATAAAACAGAGATAGTTAGAAAAGCAAGGTCTTTAAAAGTTTTAGAAAAACACAAAAGGACTTTCAGCATCTCATAGAGGCAGGTAATGAATTCCATTATGTGGGACCCAGGTAGGGAAAAGACTGACACCCTGTTGGGCTCTCATAACTCTGCAGACTGTAGAAAGGTTGCAATTCCTTTATCGAAGGGAACGGCTGGGATGGTATGGTGGCACCAACGTTCTGAGGTAGAGTGGGCCCGAGTTTCGACAGGGCCTAAAGCATATAGCACAAAGCTTTGAAATGAACTTGCTTTTCAACCGTGAGCCAATGAAGATCTTGTAGAAGGTTCGAGGCAGAGGAGTACTTAGGAAGATGGAACAGCAACCTGGAAGCCGCATTCTGGACTACCTTAAGGTGCCTGAGTGAGGCCTTAGAGGCCTCTAGATAAAGAATGTTGCCATAGTCCAACCTATTGATGATTAATGCTTGTATTACCATTCTTTGAGCAGAAACAGGCAGTAGCCAAAGAATGTTTCTTAAACATCTTAAAACACCGAAGCAGGTGAAGGCTACCTTAGTGATTTGATGATTCATCAGGAGTTTATCATCCAGCCAAAACTCTAAGTTCTTAATGACTGAAACAAGGGCAGTACCAAGAGCGTCAGGCAAGAAGGGAGGAACCCAAAGATGAGGTTGCTTATCCACCACAGAATTTCAGACTTATCTCTATTTAATTTGAGAGAGTTGTTACTCATCCAAGCAGCTATTTTCATGAGACAGGTGTTAAGAGTATCAGAGCTGCGATCTAATATAGCGTTAGAGCCCGCCAAAGTGGGCTCTACCGGCTATTAAAGGAAGGCCCGCTCCAGCATTAAAGGCCTGAGCCAAAGGCGAGAGCCTTTAACAAGGGAGTTGGCCTTTAATGGCCGATAGAGCCCACTATGTAGGGCTCTAAGGCTATTAGAACATTCCGCACCTAGAGGGCAGATTGTTCTAATTAGTCAAAACAAACGTCTTAATTCCCCTCGGGCTCTGAGAGGCCTTTGTTCACAACAGCTGTGAACAAAGTCAAACAATGGAATGTTGGAGCTCCAGGCTTCCACCAGCCATTAGAAGCCTGAGCACTCCATTGTTTTCAATGGAGCTCCGAACATTCCAATGTTCTAATTTGGGAGAGAGAGAGAGAGAGACAATAATCTGGGTGTCATCCACATAGCAGAACAGAGTGAGCCCACAACTTTCCTCTACGTCAGCCAAGGGTTGTACATAATTGTTAAATAGGGTCAGGATGAGAGCCAAACCCTGTGGTACACCTGAAGACAGAGGATAGGAATTGGAAGTATGAGTTCTGGTAGAGACCAGGAAGGAGCGGTATTGTAAAAATGAACTTAAGCAAATTAGGGCCAGATCTTGGATGCCCACTACCCCCCTCTGCAGCAGAACACATAGACCTCTCCGCGCTATGAACTACCTCTCCTCCTCTGACCTTATTGACTTATGCAAATCTTACCTACCCAACCCCTTGATTACTGATCATACCATCCCTTATTCCAGCATCCCAGTGATTTTGGGAACTAGCAGAATCCCCTCCTCTCCCATCTCCCCTAGACCCCCAGCTCAACTTACCACCATACACTCTTGCTCTCCCACCAAAGTCAACCCCAAGCCCCTCTCCTGCATGCTTGTTAACTGCCGCTCGGCTGTCCGACATGTGACTGAAATATCTGAATCCATACTCAGTGAAACTATCAACATTGCCTTCCTTACAGAAACCTGGCTTAATGACCACTCGACTGCCATCCTTGACTTTCTCACCCCCCCCCCCCGGTTACTCTATCATTAGGAAAGATAGACCGGACAGAATAGGTGGCGGTTTAGCTATAATCTATAAAAACGAACTTCAACTCACCGGTGTTAAAAACATGGACCACCTAACCTTTGAATACCTTGGCGCCGAACTCAAGGTGCAGGGTTCTTCCACAATTCGTCTACATAACATCTATCACCCTCCGGGTGAACCTCTCCCCTTCGCTGAGGAACTTTCCGACCTTCTTTCACAATCCTCACTTTCCAACTCGAAAAATCTCTTCCTAGGTGATTTTACCATCCACTGGAACAATGTTGCTGACCCCACAGTCAGCCACCTCATTAATCTTCTTGAGATCAATGACCTTGTTCAACTATGTCACTCTCCCACCCATACCAAAGGGGCCACTCTCGATGCCATCATTTCCAACAATGACTTGGCCTCCCTTTCCAACATCCTCCCCATTGACTGGTCTGACCATCACCTCATTTTGTTCAAGATCGAATCCACTCCCTTCCTCCCCCCAACGAAAAATTACACACCCATGAAATGGACCAGAAATCTTAGTCAAATCCCTCCTGATGAACTTGAATCTAAACTACAAGCACAACTTCTTCGCATCCCTCTCTCCCAAGATGCCAATGAGATCACTGAGCTTTTCAATAAGACAGTCAATGATGTCTTAGACCTTCTAGCCCCTCCCAAACTAAAAAAACAAAGAACCATTCCATCCAAATCTTGGTTTAACTCAGATCTCAACAACGAAAGACGCTCACTTAGACTGACTGAAAGAACATGGAGACAACACCCCTCCCCTTCCCATCTAGCCCGCCTCCGAGCCGCTAGATCTACTTACAAGAAACACATTTTCAATGAAAAGGCTACCTTCTTCCGAACACAACTCGATCGTGCCAAAAACAGACCCAGAGAACTGTTTAATATAGTTCGAAATCAAACTTCTTCAGCCCCCCTTATGCAAACGGCCTCAACCGACAGATATGAAGAAATTGCCAACTTCTTCGCGAATAAAATCGGCAAAATTGATCAATCCTTCCATCTAACTCAGGTCCCACCCAATCCCCCATTTGCCGCTGACTTGACCTCAGACGTTCCTCCCTTGTTGACTCGACCTCCTTACTCTCCCGCTCACCTTCACGTTGCTACCCCTCCTGAACCCAGCCTTCCCTTCTTACAACTGAAAAACTATGCATCCTGGCTTAATTTCCACCCTGTGACTGAGCTCGAAGACTTAAAATATCATTGCCAAACTTAAGCCGACCTCACACACCAAAGACCCTCTCCCCTCTAACCTTGTCCAAGACCTAAACCACATTATTGCCCCTTATTGGACCACTATCATTAACACCTCCCTTTCCACAGGCTGTGTCCCGGTCTCCCTTCAACTCAGACAAATCACGTTCATTCCTAAAAACCTCACTGCTGACCCTAATGACCTGAACAATCTCCGCCCTATCTCTAACCTCCCACTTCTTTCCAAAGCCCTTGAAAAATGTGTTCTACTACAATTAGGTAATCACATTAACAATTTCAATTTACTTGACTCCTTACAATCCGGCTTCAGAAAAGGCTGTAGCACTGAAACCGCCATGCTTAACATAGTTGATGGCATCCATTGTTCCCTCGACAATGGTGAGTCCTGTCTACTCATTCTCCTCGACCTCTCTGCTGCCTTTGATACAGTCAACCACAATTCCCTACTTAACTCGCTCAAGACTCGCTTTGGCCTTAACGGTCTGGTCTTCGAATGATTCGCTTTGTATCTCCAACACAGAACACAACAAATCAAAATCAATGACTGCCTCTCAAACCCCTCTCCTGTTTCCCTAGGTGTCCCTCAAGGCTCTATTCTCTCCCCCGCTCTCTTTAACCTCTTTATGGAACCCCTTACCCTCATTCTGAAACAAGCTGGAATCAATTATCACCTCTATGCCGATGACACCCAACTTTACTATAAAATTAGGTCCCACTCTGATGTACTTCATCTAAACAATACACTGAGCAAGATCCAATCCTGGTTCTACTCCAATCATCTCAAACTAAACCCCCAAAAAACTGAAGTCATCCTCTTCTCTCCAAAAAACAACAGGCTCCCCATCAAATCCTGGATCTCAGACCTTAATGTCCTCAACTGTTCGCTCTCTTTATCTAATTCAGTGAAATCACTTGGTATGACCATTGACAAAAACCTAACTCTTAACGACCACATAAAAAACTCAGCTAAAGGAGCTCTCTTCACCCTCCGCCATTTGAAGAAAATCAAACCCTTCAATCCACCTGAAGACTTCAAATGGGTTGTCCAATCTCTAGTACTCTCGAAAATTGACTATGGTAACGCTAACCTCACAGGAACCCCTAAAGTACACCTAGCCCCCCTCAGATCGGTGCTCCACTTAGCGACCAGGCTAATCACTGACTATAAACGTTTTGACCACATCTCCCCAGCCCTTAAGGCCCTTAACTGGCTGCCCGTGGAAGGTAGATCCTCTTACAAGACAGCATGCATTACGCATAAAGCTCTCCACCAAAATACCCCGTTGTACCTCACAAACAAACTCAAAAAAGCGGGCTGCTCCAGACCGATGATGAGCACTAACGCTCTACTCCTCATCCCCCCCTTGTCAAAAAAGAAACCACACAATCACACTCCTTCTCCGGAAATGCACCGAACATCTGGAATGCTCTCCCCAAGGCTTTGCGATGTAACCCCTCCTACCTCAGCTTTAAAAAAGACCTCAAACAATACCTTCTCAGCAAGTATTGGGGTCCTTAACCTGGCCTCTGATCCTACCCGCTGCTTCCCCCGTCTTGATCCTACTTTACCTCACTCCTATCTCTCACCCCTTCCTCCTTTTATCTTTCCCCTGTTCACTCTCTCCCTACCCCCCTTCTCTCCACTCTCCCCCATCTCCTACCCTTTCCCCCTCCTCCAAAAATCTCTCTCTGTCTACTTTTCCTCCTCTTCCTCAATTTGGTTCTTCCCTCCTACTCTCTTCTAATTATGCTTCACCCGCATCCCAGCCCAGAATCTTGTTTCTCCCACCTTCACTCTTTACGTAACCTTACCTGCGATTGTTGTTACTATGTATAATAGCCCTCCGTGAGCGCCTTTTTCATGTATATTTCTCTTTGCCCATTCTGTTTAATTAATTTTGTTTTATTTTACCTGTCTGAATGCTCTGCTATTGAACAACTGTTATTTGTCCTGTAATTCCTTTTTGTGCTCATGTAAAGCGCTCTGATACCTCGGGTCGAGCCAGCGCTATATAAAACCTTTCAAATAAAAATAAATAAAAATCCAGTCTTTTGGAGAAGTAGCAGGTGTGAAACAGTGTTGAACTCAGCACCAAGATCTAGTAGAATCAAAGCAGTGGTGCCACAATCTGTTCGGTGACTCCAAGCAGAGTGGACTTGGTGTTGTAGCCAGCCATGAATGCAGATTGAGAGGGGTGGAGAAGACCATTTCTACAAAAACTGAAACTTTTGTTTAACATGTTGACGTAACAACGCCCACAAAATCCAAGATGTATCAAAGTAGGTTTGATTGAGATGAGCTAGACACCACCAAGTTAGCCTCCCAGCCAGCTCCCATTCTCCAACTGGCACACAGTAGAATACCGCCTGCTGGAGACTGCGAACATTCCTGCCATGAAGACAGGCCATGCATTTAAAGGTAAACATTACTACAACAGATCCCCCTCACATAATAAATGAAGAAAAAGAAAACAAAAATGTACATAAACTTATGACCTAAAAGCCACCTCCATTACAAAGAGAAAAAAACATCTATAATGAAGAAAACATGCATGAAAAACATTTCCCAAAATGAACACATGAAATGCTTTACAGAAACATAGAAATACTGTAACCACAGCATTAACTTAGAAACTGAAACAAACAGGCACATTCCTTTGTCTCACAGAAAACTTGACTGGGGGAACACTGTCAAGAATATTCCTCCCGTAGGAATCATTTGGAATGTTCCTAGCACCCCCTTGTGTCCTTGCACCTGGTAGCCACTCAGGGTTCAGTTTAGAAATGGCTGCCCTCCCATGTAAGAATGTGACTTAAGTGTTACACATTTGATAGCACAACGATGTGCCCACCACGTGTCTCTGAGCACCCCTTTGAGTGGCGTTCTGAGCTCCATAGCCCTCTGCACGCAGGTCTTCACGACTATTCATGCGCTCTGCAAACCATTGGCCTGCGGTGCATAAAGAGCTGTTTTCTGATTAATTCTTCCATAATTGGTTAAAAGTTCCTGCATCTCACGTGAGATGATCTGTACCCCATTATCCGTAACTAAGTACTTGGGCACCCCTTTTCTTGCAAACTCATCCTTGAGAAACTCTAGAACTGTCCTTGTGTTCACCGTGCTCACACACCTGGTAGACAACCATTTTGATGTGAAAGCTACCAATAATATCACAAATTGGCAGCAATTCGAACGGGCCCATTATTATCCAGACCTAAGGTGGTCCATGGTTTCTCAGGTGTGGCTACTGGCGGTAAGTGAACAGAATTAGTGTCGCACGACTTGTCACTGGTAGAACACAAATGGCAGTCTTTGACTATTTCGTCCACTGATCCATTCAAGGCCACCAGCATCTCTCCCTGATGCGAGCCGTGCGAGCCTAGATGCCCCTCATGACCCAAGTTTATTATTTTGAACCTCATTCCTGTGGCAGAAATAACTCTCCCACCTCTCATGAGGTCATCTTGGTGCAATGTGAGCTCATCCCTCACCGACCAAAATGGTCTGAGATCCAAATCTAATCCCTTATAATCAGGCCAACCTTGTACTACATATGACTTGACGGTTGGAAACAACACATCCTCTTCACTTTTTTTTATCCGATTCCTCTTTATATTCGCAGGCTCCTTGACTCAGCTCACATAACCTGAGTCACCAATAATCACCTCCTCTTTGCTCTCTACTGGTAAACGTCATAGGCAATTGGCTGCCTTATTAGCCAACCCCAGAAGATACTGTACTTGGATTTTATATTCTTCCAAACCCTCACTCCAGCGTTTTAATCTGGGAGACGACCTTTCACCAAGGTTGCAAGAAAAAACTTGCTCAAGCGGCCGGTGATAAGTCCTTACCAGGAAAGGAATGCCCTCGGATGGAATTTAAAATGCCTTACTGCCCACACTATTGCCAGGGCCTCCCTTTCAATGCACAAATAGTGTTCTCCACTTTCCTGAGTGCCCGAGAGGCAAATGCGACCACTTTTACTTCATCATCCTCCACTTGGGTGAGTACAGCACACAACTCTTTAAGACTTGCATCAGTGGTGAGCACTGTTTTCTTCCATCAAAATGGCCTAAGGTAGGCATCTTACTGATCTGCAACTTAACATCCCTGAATGCTGCATCACATGCATCAGACCACATAAACAAGGTTCCATTTTTAAGGAGCAACCTAATGGGCTCAACCACGCTTGCAAATCCTCTTACAAACTTGGAATAGAACTCAGCGAGTCCTAAAAATGAACTTACCTAATCTTTATCATTCGGAGTGGGGGCATTTACAATACTGTACGCCAACTCCAAATTGGGTTGGATGCCCTCCCCCGATATGACATGGCCAAGATAGGTGACAGACTTTACACCAATTCTACATTTTAGTTTTTCACTGTGAGACCTTTCTCTGCCAACCTCTTTAACATTTTCCTCAAAATGTCATGATGTTCACATCCATCTTTACCATATGTCAGAATATTATCCTGAAAAAAAGTTTCTTAGGTAGATCCCCAAGAATCATCTTCATAATTCTCTGAAAACAGGCTGCTGTCAAAGCCAATCCGAACAGCATTCTCACAAACAGATAAGCACCTATGGGAGTTACAAAAGAGGTCAGATGCCTTGAACTCTGGTGTAGTTGCACCTGCTGGTATGCCTAGCAGAGGTCGAGTACACTAAATATTCTTCCCCCCTCGAACATGGTAGTAGATTTTGCAATATTGACGATCCACCCAGATCCATCTATTTAGTCCCTTTAAGACCACACACATGCTAATAGACTTCCCACCATGCTTGGGTGCCAATACCACGGGCGCTAACCATTCTGATGTTTCGAGCTCTTCAAACACTTTCATGTTCAACAACCAGTTTAACTTTAGGCTTAAAGGTTCTATCAGCATGTTAGGGACCTTGGGCACCATGTGTACACAAGGCTTAGCATCTTTTCTCAATACTATCCGATGCTCGAAGTCCTTGAGGAGCCCCAATTTGTCATTAAATACCTCCGTAAACTCTTCAAAGAAATTCTCACACTTCCAGAATTGTCAATAAGATCACCTGATCACGTGCATTGTGTGCACTAGGATTTAAAATGATCCCTAAGTCTCTCTGATGCCTCCAACCCAAGAGGTTGTCTCCCCGTTTAGCTATGTAAATTTTCCCAATGGTCTCTCTATTTATGAACTCAATTCTTTTCACTACATACCCCAACACATCAATATGTGAGCCCTCATAACTAACTTGGTTGATATCAGGAGGGAGTAATTCTTCTTTGGGGAATGTTTCATCCCACACTTTATTTCCAATAATAGTAAACGGGGATCCAGAATCCGCTAGAAGCAAAAATTGTTTACCTCCAATGTTCACATCACATTCCGGCATAATCCCCACTCCAGCATCCATCTCCATATCATTGCCCTTCACATTAAAGACCACAGTCCACAGACCCTCTGTCACACTTTCTACACTCTCCACCATACAGACTCTCCCAGAGGAATAGCAAACTCTTGCATTATGTCCCTTAAGGCCACACTTGCGACACTTTGAGATTCTAGCGTAGCAATTCGGACTACTGGAAATGTGACCAAAACCACTGCATCTATACCATTTGAATTTGGTCATTTCTGTCAAACTTTTAACTTTTTCTCCACGAGCCACTTTGAAAATGTTTCTTTCCGCATCCTGTTGTAAATTCCTGTCAGTTAACTCATGTATGCTGCTCGGCATGGGGGTATTGTCAGATAGTACCACATGGCTTTTCATTTCCTTTACCCAACCAGATGTGCTTTCCACAACCTTAACTATGGCAATAGCCTCCTTAAGTGAAAAAGTTCTGGACAGTAACTTCCTTTGAACCCTGCTACTTTTGGTGCATCTCACTAATTGGTCCCTCACTGGGAATCTGTCAGTTTTCCAAACTCACACATACGTGCCAAAGTTTTCAGAGAAGCAATATAATTGGCAACTTTCTCATTTGGTACCTAAGCCCTTGTAAAAAATGTATGCCTTTCTAAAACAACATTAATCTATGGACCAAAATGCTGTTCAAGCATTGTCATTGACATTTTGAATGTGTCAGAGGGCTCTCCATCACCATCACCAATGGGCAATTCATCAATACTCTCATATATGTTGCGACCCTCAATCCCAAGATTATGTAACAAAATCGCTTGTTTCCTGTGAGCAGAGAATTTTTCGACACCAATTGCCACTAAATAAGAATCAAAAAGCTTCCTCCATCTTTTCCATGGAAGCAAAGGCTCTCCTTTTCTGACAAGAAAGCTGGAGATTGGGGCATGTTGCTGACACCGCTCACCTTATTAAGGTAAAGGAAAAACCTTCACTGCTGATTCTTGAGCCAACATACTTGAGCAAATGTCAAACGGTGTCAGCCTTCATAGTAAACACCAGGGTCTTTAATCCAAGTAAACTATGCGCAGGTTCTTGGGGAATTGGTGGTGTGCACTTGTCCCCAATCAAGCTTGTCGCTCGTCACCAGTGTTGTAAGGACACAACGCCCACAAAGCAGGTTTTATTGAGATGAGCTAGTCAGCCTCCTAGCCAGCTCCCAGTCTCCAACTGGCACACAATAAAGTACACCAGCTGGAGACTGTGAACATTCCTGGCATGAGGACAGGCCATATATTTAAAGGTAAACATAACTACAACACATGCCTTTCTCCAATTTTTCTAAATAGCAGTAAAAGCGAAATTGGTCTGTAGTTAGACCAGTTGACTAGATTGAGATTCAGCTTCTTCATTAGGGGAATGTGCATTGCATGTTTCCAGGATTTGGGAACTAGTCCATCAGAGAGAGCGATGAATTCAAAAGATTAATCATTATGTATAAAATCTGAGGGCACCATTTGCTAAAATAAACTGAGGGAGGGGATCCAGAGGAGAGCCGATTTTAATGGTATTTAGTAGGGTAGTATATATCGGTAAATCAATAGGCGATGAAGTGCTCAAACGGCAGGAAGGACAAGAGCAGAGAATAGTTACTTTGGTGCAAAGACAGAATCTTGAGTACAAAATATCGAGTTGCACAAATATCGAGTTGTTAATATCGTGGGTCAGAAATATCGACAGCAAGAATATCGTGGTCAAGAATATCGACTTAAGATAAGTAATATCGATTTTAAAAATATCGAAGTGTTTAATATCATTTGCAAAAATATAGTTGTTAAACATATAGGGGCCGATTCCGATCTCGGCCGGTAGGGCTCCGAATCGGATTCGGCTTTACCGGATCCGATTCGGAGCCCTATTTCCCGACCGATTCGTACGCGCGTCCGGGCGAGCGAGTACGATGCGTATTCGCCGACCGACTCGTCCGGGCGTCCCGACCGCTCCGACCGACTCGATCCCGGGTCGAACCGCACCGACCGACTCGCTCGGACCCGACTCGCACCGCGCAATGGAGACGTTCCCCGGCCGGGTAAGTACGATGCGTGCCGCGAGCAGTCCGACCGAGCCGCGCACTCCGGCTCGAAAGAGCTGTCGGAGCCGTACTTTGGGGGTCCGTGTCGGACCCCCTGTATGCCTAGCCGCGGAGTCGCACACAGGGGGGACCCATGGGTCCCCTACCTGTGCGTGTACGGCGCGAATCGCTTCGCCGCGTACACGCTGTAGGGGCGCACTTGTCCGACTCCGCACCCATTGAGTCAATGTGAGCCCGCGTATGCGTTGTACGACAGTCTCCCATTGACTTCAATGGGAGTCCGACCGACTCGAGTCCGATGGCATACGTGCGCATCGTACTCGTTCGGTCGGACTGCTAGGGTCCGATTCGGTCGGAAATCTCTCCGAATCCGGCTCGGTTGGAGAGATTTCCGGCCCGAATCGGAATCGGCCCCATAGTTTTTATTATTATGTATTTTAGTATATATTTTATATACATGTGATGTATGTTTTTTTGTATTAGAATTGTTTGTATTTTTAACACGTGTGTTAAATTTTTAGTAGTTATAAAAAAAAATTATTTGAATTTTGCGCTTTTAGCTCCCCAGCAGGTTGTGGGTTTATAGGTGAATAGGGTGGGAAGTAATTTAATTATATATAATGTTTTTGTTTTTTAATTTTGCGTTTTTAGTTCCGTAGCGGGTTTTGGGTTTATAGGGGAATAGGGTGGGAAGTAATTTAATTATGTTAAATGTATTGATTAATTTTTATTTACTAATATTTGTTTAATTGAGATGTTATAGTGTTAAATGTGTAAAGTAATGTATTATTAATTAATTAATAAATGGTTGTTAATTAATTTACATAATTGATTGGTAATTATTTATGGTAATTAATTTTAGGTGTGTGTTGTGGTGTTTATGGGTGTAAAGGGTGGGAAGTAATTTGTTTTTAATTTATTAATTAATAATTGGTTTTTAATTAATTTTAATTAATTAATTGGTTATTAATTTTGGTAATTTTGTAATTAATCTTAGGTGTGTGCTGTGGTGTTTATAGGTGTAAAGGGTAGGAAGTAATTTATTTTTAATTTATGAATTAATAATTGGTTGTTAATTAATTTTAATTAATTAATTTGTAATAGATTTTGGTAATTGTGTAATTAATTTTAGGTGTGTGTTGTGGTTTTTATTGGTGTAAAGGGTGGGAAGGGTGGTAAATAATTTATTTTTAGTTGATGCATTAATAATTGGTTGTTAATTAATTTTAATAAATTAATTGGTAATTAATTATGGTAATTGTGTAATTAATTTTAGGTGTGTGTTGTGGTGTTTATAGGAGTAAAGAGTGGGAAGTAAGTTGTGTTTAATTAATTATATATAGTTGTTAATTAATTTAATTATTTGATATTTATTTTGGTAATTGTTTTTTTGTGTGTTGTTTTTACCTTTAAAGGGGTAAAGGGTGGGTATAACATTTTTTAAATTATTTAATTATTAGTTGTTAATAGTAATAGTTTTTAATTTTAAAATAAGTTTTAATCGTGTTTTATTATTTGATAGTTTAATTTAGATGTGTGTTGTGGATATTATAGTGTTAAAGTGTGTGTAGTCAATTAATGTTTATTATTTATTTGTATTAATAATATTTTTTTAATTCATTATTAACTATGTTAACTATGTAAATAAATGTAATAAAAAATGTTGAAGTGTTTTGTTATTGGTGTAGTGTTATAGGGTAGGAAATAAAATAAATGCATTTATGTTTTAATTAATTTTTTTGTTTGTAAATATTTTCTAGTTTAAAATAATTATTTGTTGTAAATGTATTTATTATTTTATTTTATATAATATTTGTAGGTTTTTGTTATGTGTAATTAGTATTATGATATGTGTTATTTTTATATGTTTAATATATATATATTTTTTAATTTTGTTTATTACATTTTCTTTTACATTTTTTTAATATATATATTTTTTTCTAAATGTTTGAGTGTGAATAGTATTTTTTTTTCTACGCTATCCAACACTTTCCCTACTGTTGCATTCACTGGAGTGGGAATAGTAATTTTTACCCCTCCGCTATCCAGCACTTTCCCTACTGTTGCACTCACTGGAGCTGGAATAGTAATTTTTACCTCTCCACTATCCAACACTTTCCCTACTGTTGCACTCACTGGAGTGGGAATAAAGATTTTTACCCCTCCGCTATCCAACACTTATCCTACTGTTGCATTCAGTGGAGTGGGAATACTAATTTTTACCCCTCAGCTATCCAACATTTTCCCTACTGTTGCACTCTTTGGAGGGGGAATAGTAGTTTTTGCCCCTCCGCTATCCAACATTTTCCCTACTGTTGCTCTCACTGGAGTGGGAATACTAAATTTTGCCCCTCTGCTATCCAACACTTTCCCTACTTTTGCACTCCATGGAGTTGGAATAGTAGTTTTTACCCCTCCGCTATCCAGCACTTTGCCTACTGTTGTACTCACTGGAGTGGGAATAGTAATTTTTACCTCTCCGCTATCCAACACTTATCCTACTGTTGCACACATTGGCGTGGGAATAGTAATTTTTACCCCTCTGCTATCCAATACTTTCCTTACTGTTGCACTCACTGGAGTGGGAATAGTAATTTTTACCCCTCCGCTATCCAACACTTTCCCTACTGTTGCACTGTTTGAAGTGGGAATAGTAATTTTTACCCCTCCGTTATCCAACACTTTCCCTACTGTTGCTCTTACTGGAGTGGGAATAGTAATTTTTACCCCTCCGCTATCCAACACTTTCCCTACTGTTGCACTCACTGGAGTGGGAAAAGTAATTTTTTCCCCTCCGCTATCCAACACTTTCCCTACTGTTGCTCTCACTGGAGTGGGAATAGTAATTTGTACCCCTCCGCTATCCAACACTTTCCCTACTGTTGCACTTTTTGGAGTGGGAATATTAATTTTTACCCCTCCGCTATCCAACACTTTCCCTACTGTTGCACTCACTGGAGTTGGAATAGTAAATTTAATTATTTTGCTATCCAACACTTTTCCTACTGTTGCACTGATTGTATTGGGCAATTCAAGTTAAAATATTTATTCATAGTTTAATGTTTTAATTTATTCTAGAATGTTTTTTTATATATTTTAAATTATTTATATATATATATATATATATATATATCCCAAGAAATTCACTCCAAACAGGGATGAAGCGGCACACCAATTTCGTTACGAGTGATTTATTTGCAAAAAAACACAACGCGTTTCAGCCGGCACGGCCTTTGTCAAGTTACCCAAGCCGCTCCAGGCACGCCATTATGTGCTTGTGATGTCATAAAGGACATAGAAGAGCTACTGCAGCATGAACTTGTAGTTCCTTCAATTTAGATCAACACATCTTATCTCATGTGACAATCAAAATTAAACTTAAAATTAAGCAAATTCAAAAATAGAGAAAAAATAAATAACCATATGATACATTGTTTTTACTAGTTGCAGATAAACTAATGCATATGAATAATATAAGTTATAACCCGATTATCTTTAAAGAAAAATCCACCTTCGTGAGGTCTCTTGGAATTTTGTGGCTTCCTGCCGCCACTGCTGGCACCGACATGTAAAGGCAGGCACACGGCGTTCTCTGGCGGATACTTGGAATCTTTATATATATATATATATATATATATATATATATATATATATATATATATATATATATATATATATATATATATATATATATATATTATTTTTATATAATTTAAAAGTTTTAAAATAAATTAAAGTAAATATATATGTATAAATTATTATGTTTGTGTGTTTTTTTTTTTAAATTAATATTTTGTAAAAATGTATATTAAATTTAATGTATTTTGTTAAAATTAATAATATTTAATATATTTAATATATATTATTCTATTTTATATATATATTTAAATCGATATTTTTCACATCGATATTTTTGATTCAATATTTTTGTTCTTACCTCTTTAATTATAGGAGTCAATATTTTTGTTGTCTATATTTTTTACTCGATGTTTTTTACATTGATGTTGTGTCAGTGAACCAGCTACTTTTTCTGCTTGCAACTGAGAACCTGTTGTACACCTGCAGGAATTCTCAAAGGGATTCCTGGCATGCATAAACCCATTTACATGTGCCGAGAACTCCCCATAAATGCAGAGTTCTCTGCACCTGTAAATCTGACTCAGGGGGTATGAAAATGTGCATTCCAAGGTGTGGTTAGCCTAGGACATTGAGAACACGCACAAACCTGGACATTATGGGAATTCACAAACTCTTCTTATGACACTTTTCACCCTGAAAAAGGTCAGAATTTTACTCCAGCAAAGGGCTGACTAAAACCCTTTCCAGAGTTGGATGAAGATGGATCACTCCCAGATTTGTTGGGATGTACGAGAAGGTGTTTCTCCACAGGTAAAAATATTTTCCTTATAGAGAAACATTTCTTTGCATTTGCTCAGGGGATCCTAATTCCCCTGAGCAGAGTTTTTCCCTATGGAGAACTTCACACAGCAGGAATAGGATCCTGATGGGAATGTGGCATGACATTCCAGCAATCGTCATGGAATCTTGCGCCTGTCACAACATTCTATATGGATTCCTTGGAATTATTGTAAATCCCAGAAAGAAGTACATCTACCCTCGCATGTAGGTGTAAATCTGTGAGTTGCTATTTGCTGCTTTCATTGTGAATTGGGTCCACATGGCCTAGGAAGCTACGTTTGTGCCTTTTTGTACCAAGCAATTATATCTGGGGTTTTGGGAAAACATATTACTGGCATACAAGTCAAGGAAACTGGAAGAATCTAGAAGTATTGCTCAATTAAAAATGTGCAAGTGGAAATTAAAAGTGATTATAAAGAAATAAATTAGATTTTCAAGTTTTATGAATGAAGCACTACAAGTGACTTTGTTTTTGTAAAGATATTGATCACTCTTCTTTTTTTGCTTAAGCAGTATAAATAACAATGTGTTGGCACATTCAAAACAGAAAATGAAAACGGTAGCAGTGATAACAGTGGTAAAATTAGAACTTTTGGACATAGAGAAAGATCTCTTAACGAAATGAGTGGAGGCTTCTGTGGGATTCCCATTTTAGTTAAGGGTATGTTTTCAGAGAGTAGGTATTAGCTGGGGTAAATGGTGGTCCACCACAAGTAATAATGTTACTATTCTTATTAGGTCCAGTAAAGGTTTCAGTAGTTTAAAGCTGAGCTCAACCCCTGATAGAAGAAATGTATGAAGCATTTAAAAGTATCAAAACAGTTAAAAAAATTAAAAACATAGCACAATAAAAATCCCACTTAAATTTATATAAATAGAAAATACTATAATGAACAAAGTGACACCAAAGTGAAAGAAATCCAATAAAGGGTTTTAGCGATATGAATTTTTAAAGTGTTAAATAAAAATAGAGCCAAAAAGCGCAAAGCGCCAATTGTGGAGAACTGGCTGGGCTAGACCGAGACAATGGTAAGGTTTGACCACAATGGAACGCGGGTTGCATACAATGCCCATGTGGGTCCAGGTCAAAGAGTTACCGTTGGATTTAGAAACTTTTCTGGAGAAAAGGTAGTTGTCAACAAGTCCTTGAATCATTTTTCAAGCTGCTCATAAATGGGAACTTATGCATTATAAAGTGTTAGAATGTAATCCAGTGCTTTCCTATGGTACTTATAAGCATTAAAAATGAAGGTTTAGGCCTGTCAAAAGGTTTTTTTGCCAGGTCGAATTGGCAATATTAAAACTGCACATCCAGTCTGCAGGGGCAGGCCTGGATGCATGCTTTGCATTGTCACTTCAGTTGTGGCACACTATGTACTGCAGTTCATTAGTTACATTTAACTTACAAGCCCTAGGTATATGTTTGTACCATATACTAGCAAAGTATAGGTAAGTTAACTATGTCAATCAGGAGTATAGCCAAGTTGGAACATGGTCAAGACTGATTTGCATATGGCTGGGTCTGAACTGAGGTGGCGAAGTGAGCAAAAGAACGATGATGGATTCAACCGACGTCTAATAGTGACTGGGGTGAGTGTCTGAAAAGTGTCAGCGCTCCGTCCATCTTCCTATTGTGTTTGCTTTGTATAACCAAGTTCAACATATTTGAGGGATCAGAGCACGTGCACTGGGGCCTGGGCAGCAGTACCCAGAGTTTAAAAAAAAACATCCGAATCAGGTAAGATAAATGGGGGTGGCCATATAAAAAGACATATGCCCTAATGACAAGAACTTCCTTTTTTCATGAACAGATGTGGCAAGGAAGTTCCCACAGTATGAAAGGAAAGGAGTGTTGATTTCTTTATTTGTTAAGATGATTTGTGGTATGAGTGTCGGCTAGGAATGGGGTGTTCTTAAGCCAGAGATACTGGGTAGTATTCTGTCTGGGTGAGTGGTCACAGGAGCTGTGCTGAGATTGGTGTATTTATCTTATACTGTCTTAGTCTCTCTGCTATCCTCTCTCCCCCTTCGCTCTCCTAGAGCAGCTAAGTAAGACAATTAGATGTTTTGGGTGTGAAGTCTTTCATATTGCATTATAGTAACGTTGGCAGTTGTAATGTGTTTTGGCATCCACTCAGATGGATTATAGCTGAGTATCCGCTGCAGCAAATTCTGTGGTTATGCTATCATATGCATTCTGCTTATGCAAACCGTTTTACTTTGTGGTGCCATTGCCTAATGAAAACTACTGAAACCTAAAAAACTGAGAACCAGCCAGGTTTGGTTGATTACCCAACCGAGTTCCATTCAAGCTTTGGTTCAGTTCTAATGCCAGAACTGTGTTGGGTCTAAAATGTTACAATAGTTAATAGGGTAAAAGCTGGGTGAATATAATAACCTCTTAAAATGGCATTGCACAAGTCAGAGTCAGGCACTTATGTGAAGTCAATAATAAAGAAAATTACTCCTTGAGCATCCTGCAACTCGGGTCTATAACATTATTTGATTGTGGGGTGGATGGAGTCAGAGGTATTCATAGGCCATTCAGAAATGCAGACATCAAGAAACCAGCAATTATGTGGCATTAAAGGAGCAAGAATGCAAGGGGCCAAAACGAATGTTCCTGGACTGAAACAGAAGCGTCAGTAATTCAGTAATTCTGGGATAGAAGCACCTCTCTATGGGGCATATTCTCAAGGACTCATCGCCGATTTATCGGCACTTTATCGCTGCAAAAGTGGCGATAGATTTATCGCCCTATTCTCAAGCTGGTGCAAACTGCCGATATCGCCAGTTTTCCAGCGATAGCTGCCGCAAAAAACATCGCCACGGATTAGTGCGACAACTAACGCTAATGATATGCAGAGAAGGCGTTCCCGTGCAAAAACACACGAAAACACCACTTCGCGATTTTCACAACGACCAGTCAGATCTGCGATGCGAACCAAGAACAGGCGATAAGGCGCATTAGCAGCAGGGATTTAACACCTGCCTTTTACTGGGGTTAAGCAGGACGACCAACTGCAGTAGAAAGGGAGCCCAGCCCAGAGCCACATCTGAAGACCAACAGATGCCATGGAGACACTTATCATGCAGCTCGGAGACCCAAGAGGGCCACAACACCCACGGCCACCACCCCCAGGACCCCCCCTCAACCACCCCCACTGGACTACCACCGAGGCAGCGTAGGACAAGACAGCGGACCGTCCGAAAACGGCATGGCCCCTCAGCCACACAAGTGCAGAATGTGGGGAGAGGCGGGAACCAAGTATGTGTGAAGGAGGCAACTCACCCATGAAGAAGAATGTACACAATGCCAAGTGTGGCGGTGATGTACTGGACAGACCACAGAATGCAGAGCACAGACATGTCCATGTGGACATACACTGCTGGTGTGTGTAGTGTTGTGGACAGTCACCTCAGGCAGTGGAGAAGACCTTGGACATGTAGCTCTGCCGGCCCCCCCCTGTAAGCGTATGCGCAGTGGGATGGGCCGGCGTATGCCACTCCAGCAGAGGAGTGCTGATAAAAAGGCCGGGGCCCTGGGCGTGGTTCTCTTCTGTGATGGGCAACGCGTCTGCCAGGGCGGCGCACCTCACCCTGCCACGAGTCCGCCGCCGTGACCTCCAGACTCCGCGACACAGGTCCCCAGCGCATCCAGTGGCACAGCAACACGGAGTCATGTGTGTGCCAGATACTGCCTTAGTCCTACACTGCCGTCAGCAGGCCCCACAATTCAAATTGTGCCACATTTCTGTTAATGGAGGAAACCACTAGTCAACAGACATTGCCCCCAGTGCGGCCCGCCCGGATGACGCATCATCATTGGCCGCACACCCGCTGAGCGCTCCAGGTGCCACCAACTCAGTGCACCACAAGTCATCATTATGTGGCTGTGGGCCCTTTCTGACCGCTGCCTCCGGCCTACATTGCGGTTAGCAGGTCCCCCAAGTCAAACGACGCATCATCGTTGGCTGTGCACCTGCTGAGCGCTCCAGGTGCCACTGACCCTGTGCAACACAAGCCTGCGACACGTGGCAATATTGAGGCAGAATTCAGTAGGCAAAAAACATTGCACCCAGTGCGGCCCGCATGGACGGCGCATCGTCGTTGGCTGTGCACCTGCTGAGCGCTCCAGGTGCCACTGACCCTGTGCAACACAAGCCGACGACACGTGGCAATATTGAGGCAGAATTCAGTAGGCGTAAAACATTGCACCCAGTGCGGCCCGTACGGACGGCGCATCGTCGTTGGCTGTGCACCTGCTGAGCGCTCCAGGAGCCACTGACCCTGTGCAACACAAGCCGACGACACGTGGATGTGGGCCCTTGCTGACCGCTGCCTCCGGCCTACACTGCGGTCAGCAGGGCTCGCTAATCAAATTGAGTCTTGATTCATTTATGGCAGAGTCCAGTAGGCCACAGACATTGCTACCAGGGCGGGACGCCCTGACGACGCATCAGCGCAGGCCGCACACCCGCCGAGCGCTCTAGGTGCCACTAACTCAGTGCACCACAAGTCATCGTCACGTGGCTGTGTGCCCTTTCTGACCGCTGCCTTCGGCCTACACTGCGGTCAGCAGGGCTCGCAAACCAAATCCAATCCTGACATGCAAGGACACGCCATCATCGCTGGGACCACCTCCAACCAACAACTGCCAGAGTCAGAGGAGTGTCACAGCCAGGCCATCTAAGTTGCTCACACCTGTCTTGGATGCCATCATCAGCTTGATCCCCTGCTCAGCTCTTCAGGTGCCACTAACTCAGTGCACCACAACACATGGACCCTTCATGATTGAGTTTTGTGCTGTGGACAGCGGACGCAAAAATGTCACCTCAGGCAGTGGGGAAGACCTGGGACGATGATGATGAAGATGAGGCAGGTGTACCACACCCCACTGCAGCTGCAGCAGGAATATCCCGAAGGGACAAATCATTAACAATTCCTTCACATGAGCACGCTCAGCTCTGGTGCCCCTACCTCAGTGCACTGCAAGTCATGGACCCTTTATGATTGAATCTGTGTGTGTGATCCGATGATCACTGTTCTAGTTGTTGCCAGCACCAACCACTCCCTGAGGGCTGACTTACACCCACCCCACACCCATCCAGCACAGGCGTCACTGGACATGTGACCCTGGTAATAAAAAGGGGCCGGGCGCACGTGCCCGTAGCCAGTTCCACTATCTATCTAAGTGTGTCCGTGTGGTCATTATGTATGCATGATGGGCCAGGGCCCTACCACATTACATTGTGCTGTGGACAGCGGACGCAATCATGCCACCTCAGGCAGTGGGGAAGACCGTGGACATGTAGCTGTGCCGTCCACCCCTGTAAGTGTAAGCGGAGTGGGCTGGGCCGGCGTACGCCAAGCCAGCGTAGGGGTGTGAAGGATTTGCCCGGGGCTCTGGGCGTGGTTCAGTTCTGGCCTGGACAAGGAAGTAACTAATGCGTGTGTCTCTGTTGTAGTGTCGGCGCCACCCAGTCCGCAATCGATAATGTTGCAATGTAGCATGCACCCGGAGGGCGGGCTCGCACGAACGGGGAAATGAAGGAGCGCAAGACCACTCGGGTCTTGGCTCATACATGCCAAGTGTTGTGTGTATCTGTATTGCCGCAGCATGAGCCACATGCCTACCCTTAACCGCAGCGCGAGTTCAGCCAGGCATGAACTCTACGTCTGTGTCCGCCCTATCCTTCCCACAGGCCTACACTCACGTGGCTGCCCACCTCCAACGGCCAACATCACAGTGTCATTGTCAGGCTTGTGGACATGCGCAGACAGGCATGACAATGGTGTGTCGTAGGAGTGCCAGTGATGCAACCGCGCAGCGCAGACAAGTAAATAGGCTCGGGGGAGGGAGGAGCAGCTGTGAAGCAACGTAACACACAGTGATGCCGCTCATTTGCCACATGCAAGACATGTCAAACATGAATCCCAAAGTCGCACACATCCCACCCCACCCCCAACAAGCCACTTCACAGTACCTGAATGCAAGCAGATGAGAAACTAACATTAGGGATGAATGCTCCTTTGTCTGTGCTATCAGGCGGAAGCACATCTGCACCTCCGACTTCGGAATTACATGTGCCCGGCACCCCCTGACAGATACTATAGCAGCTGATGACGACTCCCACACTACGCACAGCCCGACGAGAGACCAACGTATACACACCCCACACACAGAAGTCCTTGCTCAAACTTATCTTGCATGGAATGGCCTTCACACTTACTCCCACATTAACCCAGGCGTACAACCGTTGCACACTAAAACAACTCATTGCTCCGAGCTGTGGCATTTCATCCACAGAACTGGCGCAGGTCAGAACGGTGCCGCTTCAACCAGAGCCACTAACGCAATGGCAGACCATCACGGACACTTGCACAACCCCTGTCAGGTGGAACTGTACCGTACACGTATGCTGCATTTACTGGAGGCACTGCCATTGGTTGTGCTGCGGATCAGTTACCGGCTGAGCTTCCGCCTTGCCAACGTCACCTGCGTGCAGCCTGTGTTGCATTGTTGCTCATGCATATTCGAGTGGCCCATGGATGTCTGCCTATCCAACAGGACGGTAGCCGAACTGGATTTCGACATGTGTGTGCACCCCCTGTTGGCCCACGACCATGAGTGTCACTGTGACACCCATCTATGGGATGCCTGGATACTTGGCATTCATGCTGGCAGCTGGACCTAGGAGACTGCAGAACTCCTCATGTGCAGTGAGCAAATTGAGCCGCTCCCCTATTGGGCTGTAGTGCTAATTGGTGAGAGGGGGTGGACGCAGCACATCTGTCCGGACCTGCTAATGGTTAGCCTCGCCGTCCTGTTCTATGAAGTCGACGACGACCTCATGTTGGAAATAATTGCCTACGAGGCTGCACTAGCTTTCATGGACGTGTAACTACGTACCTGCAGACATGACAGTTTGGGACGCATTGCACATGTCCCGACAACTTGTTGGAACTTGGGGTTCTGGTCACATCTCCCACGGCGACAGTGGACATGTCTGCATTCGCCTGGACTCCGAATACATGAGCGGACAACAACGCGTGTTAACACACACTTGTGAAAGGTGAGGCACTACCCCGGAGTGGACAGCGGCGCTTGGCAACGTTCCACGTTCTGACATACTGCTGCATTGGTCTGCATGTTGTGGCACTTATCTTGGCCATACTGAGACGCATATGCTAATAAAGTCTACGGACCTTCACTTGTATTCAACTGTGATGAGTGTTGATTTGTATGACAATGTGTGTCTCACTGCCTATCTGGGTCACGGCCATACATGCATTACTACACCATCAGGGATGTGGGGTTGTACTAGTACATCATCATCTCACAGTTTCCAGCTATGCCACATGCGAATGGCCATTTTCCACACAAATGCGGCGGCAGTTGTGTCCTCTGTTCTGTTGTGCTGGTGTTGCTGTTTGTTCAACATTGTTGTAAATGTTGCGGTGCTCTGTATCTTATGTGTGTGTGCTGCATTGTAGGTGAGTTGCCCCTTCAGCTCTGATTTGGCTGGCCCTTATCCCTTTCAGGCGGTGTGGCTTTCACTTCTGTGCTTATGCAGTGCTGTAATGTTGCAGACTTGGGTAACTTGGGCTCTTGGTTGGTGTTGTGACTCTTGGCCATGGTTTGTCCGCAGATGTGCTCTACTTAATTGTGCATGTGTGCCATTGTGCCCATCTCCCCCCGTCCCCCAAGTCCCTGGTGGTTACTCACCCTGTTGCTGTTGTGTCGGGTCATGTTGAGCAGTGTCCGGTCCCCCGACTCCTGCCACCGTCTCCACACTGATGACTGCGGTCACCATTTCCTCCATCTCATCCAGCTCCTCCTGTGGTGCTGGTCTCCCACCTCAAGTCTGCATTGCTGCCTTCTGGTTGTCTGCGAGTTTCTGCTTGGTCTTGCGCTTCACATCATTCCAGCGCCTCTTGAGCTCGTCCATTGTCCTCCTCAGCGCTCCGACTGCATTCGCCTTGTCCAGGATGGACTGCCATATTGTATTTTTTGTTGCCAATGACACAGTGGAGGTGACGTACAGTTGTTGATGGTGTTCTATCACCTCCGTGATCAGGATCCTGTTTTCCTGCGGTCTGAGGTCTGATCCTTCTTCTCCTTGCCGTTCCCTGACCCCGAGGTCCCAGGCTGGTCCTCCGTGGGGCTTGTGGGGTTCTGGTTGTCCTCTGTGCTTGCTCCGGCTACCTCCATGGTGCTTCACAGTTGTTTGTGTTTTGTTTGTGTTTTGTGTTGCCGCTTTTATTGTGCTTTTTGCAGCCTGACTTGTGGGACTTGCAGGCCTGGCGCTGCTTTTCGCTGGATTTTTTATCGCGGTTGGGCCCATCGCAACTTTTTTCGCGTTCGGGTTTGGATTTTCATCGCCGTCCCGGTAGTGTTATCGCAGACATTTGCCGCGTTATCGGGGTACTATCGCATGTTACTGCCGTGTTGTGAATGCCACCTTAACACCGGGTTATTTTCCCGCGATAGACGGCGATATGTAAACTTGCTTTAACCTATTTTGGCGATGTTTATCGCACGTTCTTGAGAATATCCTCCTATATTGCTTACCGAAGGTAACTGGCCACAGCTCTATCACAGCCGAAGTAATTCAACGCTTGAGTTTTTATCCACATTAACATCCTCTAAAGGGTGTCCTTTCGTATTTTTCTTCTTGCTGTCAATTACATGGCCAACCTGGAAGTCAATAACCGAGTCAGCAAATGACAAAGGCAGTTCATAGATTTTTTAAGGTGCAGCCTTTTTTATCCATTTTTAAATTTTTTATTTATTTTTATTTGTAAAGTTTTGTATAGCGCGAACATGACCCTAGAGGGTATCAGAGTGCTTCACATTATAGGGTAGATAGGATACAGTTGTGAGACAAAACATTTGTTACGTATATGGGAATAGCATGCTAAAACTGGAGTTCATGATTGCACATCAGTGTAGTGGTCATTCAGGGCATCGGAAAAGTGGGCAGGTAAAGTAAGCAATAGAACCTAATTTATGCCCTCCAGTGACATGAAAGCTGTAGACTGTCACAATCTAGTTCATTCTTCTTTCTTCAGTGTATTCCACCCTACATGCAGCTCATCTGATCCTTCTCTGCCAGCCCATGCCCTCCATTTCATAGCTTATCACAGATGCGGTGAATTCTCACCACCAATCGGGCTAAGCCTCTTCTGAGATTCCATCCATAGGAGGTTCTGCTGGACTTTTAACTGGAGGGCTTTGAGCATCCGAGGCCGCTTCTTTATAACCCGGAGTCATCTCTCACGTTGTGTTTGAGCCCTCATTACATTTTACTGACTGCAATGGAAATCAATGAGTGTGAGTAATTTCTCAGTTTTCAAAATTAGTATTCTGCTTTAAAGACTCCATACGGTTGTCTGGTAGGCTCTTGGCATGCGATTTCAAAGCATCACAAACCTTTGACATGGAGTGAAAGGAAGCAGCATAGATACCTGTGATTATAAGATGAGAAAAGCTGCACACATCGACGCTGCAGCTGGAAATATTTGGGAGCAGGTGAAATGTCTGATGTTAGGTCAAGCCATAAGCGCACAGAGCAGACTGATAAATATCTGCACCTGGGAAGGGTGAGAATGCTTGAACTGCTTTCCAAAAATTAGATTAGTCTTGAGTGGAAAATCAGGGAGCACAAAGGTGATGGGTGAAATGCCTTAATTAATCTCAGCGACTGGTAATCACTCTGGGCCATATCCAAGTCCACTGATTTTAGCTCGTTTGTGCCATTATAGATCTGCCCCTGCCATATGCAACTCATGCTTCTCCGCTCCCCAACAAGACGGCGAAGCAAGGCAAGGCAGGCGAGGCGACCCCTGGATAAGATCTCAGCCTTGTGGGACCTCAGCAGTGTCATGAGGCAGGCGAGGCACCCCTGGATGAGATCTCAGCCTTGTGGGACCTCAGCAGTGTCATGAGACAGGCGAGGCACCCCTGGATGGGATCTCAGCCTTGTTGGACCGCAGCAGGGCCATGAGGCAGGCTTGGCGCTCCTGGATGGGATCTCAGCCTTGTTAGACTGCAGCAGAGCGATGAGGCAGGCAAGGCGACCCCTGGATGAGATCTCAGCCTTGTGGGACCTCAGCAGTTCCATGTGGCAGGCTAGGCGCCCCTGAATGGGATCTCAGCCTTATTGGACCTCAGCAGTGCCATGAGGCAGGCGAGGTGCCCCTGGATGGGATCTCAGCCTTGTGGGACCTCAGCAGTGCCATGAGGCAGGCAAGGTGCCCCTGGATGGGATCTCAGCCTTGTTGGACCCCAGCAGAGCAATGAGGCAGGCAAGGCGACCCCTGGATGGGATCTCAGCTTTGTGGGACCTCAGCAGTGCCATGAGGCAGACTAGGCGCCCCTGAATGGCATCTCAGTCTTGTTGAACCTCAGCAGTGCCATGAGGCAGGCGAGGCACACCTGGATGGGATCTCAGCCATGTTGGACCTCAGCAGTGCCATGAGGCAGGCTAGGCACCCCTGAATGGGATCTCAGCCTTGTTGGACCCCAGCAGTGCCATGAGGCAGACTAGGTGCCCTTGGATGGGATCTCAGCCTTGTTGGACCACAGCAGAGCGATGAGATAGGCAAACCAACCCCTGGATGGGATCTCAGCCTTTTTGGACCTCTGCAGAGCGATGAGGCAGGTGAGGCGACCCCTGGATGGGACCTCATCCTTTTTGGACCTCAGCAGGGCCGTGAGGCAGGCTAGGCGCCCCTAGATGGGATCTCAGCCTTATTGGACCTCAGCAGTTCCATGAGGCAGGCTAGGTGCCCCTGGATGGGATCTCAGCCTTGTTGGACCTCAGCAGAGCGATGAGGCAGGTGAGGCGACCCCTGGATGGGATCTCGGCCTTGTGGGACCTCAGCAGTGCCATGAGGCAGGCTAGGCGGCCCTAAATGGGATCTCAGCCTTGTGGGACCTCAGCTGTGCCATGAGGCAGGCTAGGCGGCCCTGAATTAGATCTCAGCCTTGTGGGACCTCAGCAGTGTCATGAGGCAGGCTAGGCGCCCCTGGATGGGATCTCAGCCTTGTTGGACCTCAGCAGGGCCATGAGGCAGGTGAGGCGCCCCTGGATGGGATCTCAGCCTTGTGGGACCTCAGCAGAGCGATGAGGCAGGCGAGGCGACCCCTGGATGGGATCTCAGCCTTATTGGACCTCAGCAGTGCCATGAGGCAAGCTAGGCGCCCCTGGATGGGATCTCAGCCTTATTGGACCTCAGCAGTGCCATGAGGCAGGCGAGGTGCCCCTGGATGGGATCTCAGCCTTGTGGGACCTCAGCAGTGCCATGAGGCAGGCTGGGTGCCCCTGGATGGGATCTCAGCCTTATTGGACCTCAGCAGAGCGATGAGGCAGGCGAGGTGACCCCTGGATGGGATCTCAGACTTGTGGGACCTCAGCAGTGCCATGAGGCAGGCTAGGCGCCCCTGAATGGGATCTCAGCCTTATTGGACCTCAGCAGTGCCATGAGGCAGGCGAGGTCCCCTGGATGGGATCTCAGCCTTGTGGGACCTCAGCAGTGCCATGAGGCAGACTAGGTGCCCCTGGATGGGATCTCAGCCTTGTGGGACCTCAGCAGTGCCATGAGGCAGGCGAGGTGCCCCTGGATGGGATCTCAGCCTTGTGGGACCTCAGCAGTGCCATGAGGCAGACTAGGCGGCCCTGAATGGGATCTCAGACTTATTGGACCTCAGCAGTGCCATGAGGCAGGCGAGGTGCCCCTGGATGGGATCTCAGCCATGTTGGACCTCAGCAGTGCCATGAGGCAGACTAGGCGGCCCTGAATGGGATCTCAGACTTATTGGACCTCAGCAGTGCCATGAGGCAGGCGAGGTGCCCCTGGATGGGATCTCAGCCTTGTGGGACCTCAGCAGTGCCATGAGGCAGGCGAGGTGCCCCTGGATGGGATCTCAGCCTTGTGGGACCTCAGCAGTGCCATGAGGCAGGCTTGGTGCCCCTGGATGGGATCTCAGCCTTGTGGGACCCCAGCAGTGTCATGAGGCAGGTGAGGCGCCCCTGGTTGTGATCTCAGCCATGTTGGACCTCAGCAGTGCCATGAGGCAGGCGAGGCGCCCCTGGATGTGATCGCAGCCTTATTGGACCTCAGCAGTGCCATGAGGCAGGCGAGGTGCCCCTGGATGGGATCTCAGCCTTGTGGGACCTCAGCAGTGCCATGAGGCAGGCTAGGTGCCCCTGGATGGGATCTCAGCCTTGTTGGACCTCAGCAGAGCGATGAGGCAGGCGAGGCGACCCCTGGATGGGATCTCAGCCTTGTGGGACCTCAGCAGTGCCATGAGGCAGGCTAGGTGGCCCTAAATTGGATCTCAGCCTTGTGGGACCTCAGCAGTGCCATGAGGCAGGCTAGGCGGCCCTGAATGGGATCTCAGCCTTGTGGGACCCCAGCAGTGTCATGAGGCAGGCTAGGCGCCCCTGGATGGGATCTCAGCCTTGTTGGACCTCAGCAGGGCCATGAGGCAGTCGAGGCGCCACTGGATGGGATCTCAGCCTTGTGGGACCTCAGCAGAGCAATGAGGCATGCGAGGCAACCCCTGGATAGGATCTCAGCCTTATTGGACCTCAGCAGTGCCATGAGGCAGGCTAAGCGCACCTGGATGGGATCTCAGCCTTATTGAACCTCAGCAGTGCCATGAGGCAGGCTAGGTGCCCCTGGATGGGATCTCAGCCTTGTTTGACCCCAGCAGAGCGATGAGGCAGGCGAGGCGACCCCTGGATGGGATCTCAGTTTTGTGGGACCTCAGCAGTGCCATGAGGCAGGCTAGGCGCCCCTGAATGGCATCTCAGTTTTGTTGGACCTCAGCAGTGCCATGAAGAAGGCGAGGCACACCTGGATGGGATCTCAGCCATGTTGGACCTCAGCAGTGCCATGAAGCAGGCTAGGCACCCCTGAATGGGATCTCAGCCTTGTTGGATGCCAGCAGTGCCATGAGGCAGGCTAGGTGCCCCTGGATGGGATCTCAGCCTTGTTGGACCACAGCAGAGCGATGAGGTAGGCGAACCAACCCCTGGATGGGATCTCAGCCTTGTTGGACCTCAGCAGAGCGATGAGGCAGGCGAGGCGACCCCTGGATGGGATCTCATCCTTGTTGGACCTCAGCAGGGCCATGAGGCAGGCTAGGCGCCCCTAGATGGGATCTCAGCCTTATTGGACCTCAGCAGTGCCATGAGGCAGGCTAGGTGCCCCTGGATGGGATCTCAGCCTTGTTGGACCTCAGCAGAGCGATGAGGCAGGCGAGGCGACCCCTGGATGGGATCTCAGCCTTGTGGGACCTCAGCAGTGCCATGAGGCAGGTGAGGCGCCCCTGAATAGGATCTCAGCCTTGTTGGACCTCAGCAGTGCCATGAGGCAGGTGAAGCGCCCCTGGATGTGATCTCAGCCATGTTGGACCTCAGCAGTGCCATGAGGCAGGCTAGGTGCCCCTGGATGGGGTCTCAGCCTTGTGGGACCCCAGCAGTGTCATGAGGCAGGTGAGGCGCCCCTGGATGTGATCTCAGCCATGTTGGACCTCAGCAGTGCCATGAGGCAGGCGAGGCACCCCTGGATGTGATCTCAGCCTTATTGGACCTCAGCAGTGCCATGAGGCAGACTAGGCGGCCCTGAATGAGATCTCAGACTTGTGGGACCTCAGCAGTGCCATGAGGCAGGCTAGGTGCCCCTGGATGGGATCTCAGCCTTGTGGGACCTCAGCAGTGCCATGAGGCAGGCTAGGTGCCCCTGGATGGGGTCTCAGCCTTGTGGGACCCCAGCAGTGTCATGAGGCAGGTGAGGCGCCCCTGGATGTGATCTCAGCCATGTTGGACCTCAGCAGTGCCATGAGGCAGGCGAGGCACCCCTGGATGTGATCTCAGCCTTATTGGACCTCAGCAGTGCCATGAGGCAGGCTAGGGGGCCCTGAATTGGATCTCAGCCTTGTGGGACCCCAGCAGTGTCATGAGGCAGGCTAGGCGCCCCTGGATGGGATCTCAGCCTTGTTGGACCCCAGCAGTACCATGAGGCAGGCTAGGTGCCCTGGATGGGATCTCAGCCTTGTTGGACCCCAGCAGAGCGATGAGGCAGGCGAGGCGACCCCTGGATGGGATCTCAGCCTTGTTGGACCCCAGCAGTGCCATGAGACTTGAGCCCTATGACACAGCATGCTCAAGGCCACATGTGAGCACGCAGCAGGTAGACAGCACAAAATGTGATAAGGGGGATACTTGAATTAATCTCAGCGCTTTTCTCTTCGAAATAAGCATTATGCAGAGGTGGCATTTTGTTTACGTTATTGGACCACACCCGCCCACCTCACCTTGGGAATGGCTTTAATTTGACTATTAAAAGGATACACATTTATCACAAAGCAAATACATCTCCCCAGCTGGATAGGCAACGTTCTTCTGTTTAGTTGGCACTGGCAGTCTACCAGAACCAAGGTAATCTTGCAATGTTATCCTTGTTTTCATCAGCTGAACACATTTTTTATATCTGCATATTGTTGCCAATATAAATCACATTCATCTGGAGCACTAAGGTACTGCTAGAATTGGTAAATGTTTACTGTAAAAGTATCTTAAGATATTGTGCCAACACAATGGTACTTGCTTCTATGAAAAACACAGTGCACTCCATACATTATGTGTGAGATGCCAGACTTTCACATGCACAAGGTCATCGTTAATATCAGCATGCCTCGGCCGTGTAACACCCACTTTAGAGCAAGTCTTTCTTCTTTCCCAACAGGCTCAAAAATGACAAATTCTTCCTGTTTGAGGCCTACCGAAACCCAACGACCAATTAGAATGTAAGGCGGGCTATACGTTTAGGAAGGAGGTATCTCCCTGGGTTATTGTGTCTGAAGCGGAGATCTGTGTGATGTGAAAAGGGCAGGTGGCACGCGCACACACACGCACACACACTTGCAGGTACAGTGAGCTATGGCTTCGTGACTAGCTTATAACAACAGCATGTTACCATGGCAGCCAAACTTTGCTTACATTTCCAGTTAAGCAAGTGCAGCTGCCGAGCCAATACGGATGCGGCATTTTCGTATTAGATTCCCAACAAGCTTAAAACCGAATGTAACACAATTGAATCACTAATCGTTAATTCGGTTTGTGTTTAGAATATTACATATTCTGTGTTTTGGATGGAAACTAGGCCCCAGATTTTCTCACATGCTGAATGTTTTGCTCTCTGATGGCAAGTACTTTGCATTTGCGCGCGTTTACTTTGTTTGTTGATTCAATCCGGGCGAGTTTATGAGGGTCAGGCTTCACTGCAAGGATGTTAATTGTCTTTTGTTGTTCTCAATGCTCAAATTTGAAGTTTCTGGACCCGATTGATTAGACGGAGCACAGTTCTACATCAGCACCCAGGGCACGAGGCTCTCGTCCAATCGGCGCTCACATATTCCAAAATTATGTTTCTTTTCCATCTTACATACATACTAATATATATATATATATCTATATATATATATCTCTATATAAATATATATATATATATATATATATATATATCCCAATTTGAAAAAACAACCCTATGTTTGGGTTTAACATTTTGTCCCACAGAATTGTTTAACTATGCTAACACTCGCATAGACATTTTTAAATTTATTAAAAAAATTAAGTTGAAAAAGTGGCATATTTTAAAGAACAGCAGACCACAGTCGAAAATTTTACCAACTTCTGACAATTCAACACAACCTTTTCTTACAGTGGGCGAAGCTAGTACATTACAAACTTTACTAGACCTAGAACACTCATCATGGGCAAATACTGAGGAACCATCAGTGCATGATCTGTCGGATATTGTTACAGACAAAGCAGCATGTACCACATTCAAACCACGGTCTGTATTTTATCCGAATTTGCCCCATGATTCCATTGATACCTTTCATGATGTCGTTACCAAGGAATTGATCAAACAGAAACATAGTTTGGGCAACAATAATGCTATAAGTTACAATCTGTCACGTAAACAACGGAACATTATTGTGTCACTGTCGAAAGATACGAGTATGGTAATACGTCCTTCCGACAAAGGTGGAAACATAGTTTTGTGGGACAAACAATTGTATATTAATGAGGCAAAAAAAACAGCTTAATGATGAAAGGTTTTATTGTACATGTAATACAGCCACTTATAATGCAAGTATAACAACCACATGGGAAAAACTCTCTGGATGGCAGGAGTCGGGCATTATTACATGGCATGAATACTGTTTTTTGAAAAGGGACTATCCAAAGTTGCCAATACTATATCTTCTCCCGAAGATTCATAAACACTCCACCATCCCCCCAGGGAGGCCCATAGTATCCTCTCTAGGCAATGTATTTGAAAATATCTCAAAATATGTTGACCACTTCTTAAAAGAACGTTATCGAATTACCATCTTATGTAAAAGATACGAAAGACTTCCTTAACAAAATTGAGGGTCTTGTGTGGGAAGAGAACTACTCCTCATTACCCTGGACGTGAACTCATTGTATACCATCATTGATCACGTCCAGGGTATTGAAGCATGCATGCACTTTTTAAGTACAAAAACATCATGTACTTGGAACATACATGCATGTTAGCTGACATGATGATGTTATGCCTCACTAATAATATTTTTATGTTTGATGGGGTGTTGTATAAGCAGGTGCGAGGCACGGCGATGGGTACGTGCTTCGCACCGAGCTTTGCGAACCTATTCCTGGGCAAATGGGAAGAAGAAATTCACTCTGATATCTCGCTTGCAAGTGATTTCAAGTCAGTAGCTGTGTGGCTCAGATACATTGATGATTTGTTCATAGTATGGAGAGGCAGTGAAACTGAAGCCATAGCCTTTATTGACAGATTGAATAACAACAATTATAACATTGTTCTGACACACAATATTAGTAAGAACTGTGTAGAATTCTTGGATACTAAAATTGAAGTCATAGAAGGTAATCTTGTCACCAGCTTGTACCGAAAAGAAACTGCCGGTAACAGCCTCCTCCATGCCCTCAGTAGCCAACCAGAGGTCCTGAAATGGAGCATTTCATATGGGGAGCTACTGAGGGCAAAAAGGAACTGCAGTATTGAGGAAAAATACATGCATGAACAAAACATCATGCTCGGGAGGTTCAGAGAACGGGGTTATCCCCAATGGGTCCTGAATAAAGCACTTGAAAAAATAAGTAATGTTAGCAGATAAAAATCGCTTGAACATACAGAGAGAAACAGCATAACTGAAACAAACACCAGAGTTATTACCACTTACAATAGTCAGTCCAAGAAAATACGGAAAATTCTTGCAGATAATTGGAATATTCTTCAAACGGACACTATTATAGGTCCCAATATAGGTGACAGACCTTTGATCACTTATAGAAAAGGCAGAAGCCTGAGAGATATCCTTGTTAAAGGGGATATCACGGAAATAAAGAAAAGTAATTTCCATAATCTCAAAGGTTTCTTCCCATGTGGACATTGTAGAGCGTGCAAATTCAGTCATTCAGTGAAGGAGTTCACTATTCTTGGACGTGATAAAAAATGGAAAATAAACCAATTCCTTACCTGCAGTAGTAATTTTACCATCTACGTCTTAGAATGCCCCTGCAAACGGAGGTATGTAGGGAGTACCACCTTTATGGTGAAGAAAAGAATCATGGAACACCTTAGAGCCATCACAAACACTGATGTACACTACCCAATCGCCAGACATTTCCAGGAGTGCCATCAGTCTAACAGTTCGCTTCTCAGATTTTTTGCAATTGAACAGATAATTCTGGGCAATAGAGGTGGCAACAGGGAATTGGCTCTTAGGAAGAAAGAATCCAAATGGATATTAGAATTAGAAACTAAATTCCCTGGGGGCCATAATCTGGATGATGAGTTAGCCACACACCTTCATGTTGATTAATTTGAGAATTCGGTTTCTCATAGTACTGCTTTCTATGATACACGTTTCATTGAAAAGAAACTTTGGTTTTAATTGTATAATTTGTATGAAACTGTACTTATCATGTTTTCTATCTTTTTTCTTCTTCTTCACAGGAGGAAAGGAAGGGACCCACCACATTGCATGGTCACTTCACGGGTTCCCTACCCTTTTCTTCCCCGGGCTCGGGTGAACACCGAATCAAGATAAGAGACTTTTAAAATTTGATACTATTGTTACATTCCTTATTAGTTTTCCTTTGCACTTTCTCACTGTGGTATATATTGGACAGAGACAATAAATAGTGGTCACTTAGCGAGTCAATACAACTCTTATTGAGTTTTCAAGCTTAATCTACTATACTTAGTAGTTACAGCATAGTTCACTTACCCTAATAAGAACCTACCTTCATACGTTCCACAGATATTAATCTCAATACAGGATAGTGGCTTCCAAAGATGATGTCATGTAACATTGCCACTACGGCATTCAGATACCTCAACTCTGTTAAGCCACTTGTGCGAATCCAATTTGTACACATGTATTATAATTACTGAATGGAGAGATGTAATTTACAGGCACTAGTCCGTATACATGACAGTAATAAATATAAGCACGTGATGAAGCCTTATGGCGATACGAAGATTTATAGTTCACAGTGCCACAAGCTAGTATAGTAATTTATGCACTTGTGTGACATTAAGTACTTTCTTATATTATATAATAATGTCACATTGAGGGATGTGGTTCTTAGGCACTAGTCCGTATGCACTACTGCAATCAATGTACGTGATGAAGTGCTGTTACCAAGCCTTAGTACACAATTTCACTAGCCATCATAGTACTTTACGCCACTAGTGCGATATCAAAGCTTGATATTCTATCTTCTTAACTATATGTAAATTTGATGTACTTTAAGAATCAGTCAGTCAAAAATACTTTTATTGATTCGTTAAAAATCATAAAAGGATGGCAAACCATCATAAAACACTATACTTTAAATGAGCATTTTTTTTAAAAACATAAAAGAGAAAAAAGGCCTTAGGGTCATGACCACAATTAAAAAACTAACGAATATTACAATACATTTAGAAATGTCAGCCAGCAGATTATTTATTGGCTGCTTGGCATGTATCAGTTTTTTCCAGTTCCTTTGCTGCTATTTTCCAGAATTTTATGGCGCTACAAGACAGGGGAATCGAAAACCCTCCAAGACACCTGATGACTGCGGCTCTACATGTTCTTATCTGTTCATTCCTTAAAATGTCCCGAAGAATGGATTTACGGGTTTTCAGTAAAAAAGGACAAGTACATAGTAGGTGTAGTAGTGACTCCTCCCCTTGACCACAGAGGCGACATTCCTTAGATGGCCATGTATGTTTCCATGTTGGGGTCAAATCCTTTGAGGGGAATGATCCCATTCGTAGCAACATCAAGTAGTGCTTTTTATGGTGGGAGAAATGTTCGATCAGATACTGTTGTGGCTTCAGCCTCTGGTAGGCCTGTATCACCGCCCAGGCATGATGTTTTTTTGCAAAAATCATTTTATCAGTTATTAAAGAGATCCGCTTGTTTGCAGTATTCACTACGCTTTTAAATCCAACATACGTTACTGGTGTTAACCAGGCCTCCTCTAGCTGTAATGCCGACAAAGATTCCTTCAGGATTATCGTGATTGAATTAGCTTGTCTTCCTTGATTTTCAATCTCAACCCAACAACGGTGGGCTAGAGTGTTATCTTCTGCCTCCCTCATCCTCCAATAATACTTTACTAAGGCACCTTGTCTGGCCATAATCTGATTTTTTAGTCCAAATTCTAAACGAATTTGTTCCTGTGAAGTGTGTAGCGGTATTAAAAACAGTCTTTTGAAAAATATAGATTGTGCTGTATTTAATATTGTAGCATCTTTAGTATTCAGGAGTTCTGAGCCATACGAGATGGAAGGTAGAAATTTTGCGGCGATCACTTTTAGCAGATGACCGGTAGAGCAACCTATGAGTTTTTTTCTCAGGATTTTGAAGGCAAATAACAGTTGTTTAGCTTTCGTGCGTCCTTGTTCCACGTGTTGCTTAAGGTTGAGCTTGCAGTCTAACAGGAAGCCTAGATATTTATAGGAAGCAACCCGGGCCAGCGATTGGTCGCCCAATTTCCAGGAAAAGGTGTGCCTTTTCAATCATTTATTATGTTTTGAAAAACACATTACTTTTGTCTTTTGATGATTGATCGTGAGGTGGTTCAAGGTAGTATAGGCTCCTAATCCCATGATCAATTTCTGCAGGCCCACCAGAGTTCGTGCTAGCAACACAATGTCATGTGCATATTGGAGGCACGGTGTCGGTATTTTGCCCAATTTTGGGGTGTCAGTTGGAATTGACTGAAGGCACTTATCGAGATCAGAGGTGTAAATGTTAAACAGACAAGGCGCTAAAACGCATCCTTGTTTTAGCCCGTTTAATGTTGGAATCTTACCGGTTACGCTGGACCCATCTCCTTTCTTGATTTGGACCCACGTGTGAGAATACAGATTGATAATAGCGTCCAGAAGTCTAGGCGGGACCCCCCAGGCTTGCATTTTTGCCCATAGAGTGGCTCTTGGAACTTTATCGAAAGCCTCTTTGAGGTCTACGAAGCAGGCGTACAGAGGCCTTGATTTTGCAAAAGCTTGGTTGGCTAGAAGGGTAACCGCAGAGATGTTCGTAAGGGTGCCCATCCCAGCCCGGAAACCAGTTTGCGTATGTGGTATTAGGTTTATTCGACTGACCCAAGCCTCTAACTCTACCAGGAGATTAGATGCGTAAATTTTCGCCTCCACATCTATCGGCGCAATCAACCTGTAGTTGGAGGGATCCGAGCGGGAACCCGACTTATAGATTGGATTAAGGATGCTTCCTCTCCAGGACTCAGGGATCAGCATGTCGGCTATAGCTTTGGAAAAAAGAGGAGTCAAGACTTGAGACCAAAATGGGGGGTCATGCCGAAACAGGGCATTTGGTAATCCGTTCGGACCTGGGGCTCCCTCAGATTTTAAATTTTTTATAATTTTTAGGACTTGAATGTCTGAAAATGACACAAAATCTTCGGGGGATTCATGGTTCGTGATTTCGTTGACTTTACCTCGACCTCCAGCCTCCTTCCCTGTTAATAATCTGCTATTTGGGGCCAATAGGGGTGGAGTTTCGTTAAATAAAAGTTCGATGTGAGCTCTCCATGTGGCCTCCAATATATCCGAATTATGATGTCGGTTCCGGCCATTAGTTAGTTGGTTGATTTGTTCCCAGAAGAGCTTGGAGTCCCCTAATTTACAAGCATAAAGAAGTTTCGCCCAAATATGTTCTTGGTACACTTTTTTGGTAAATTTTATGTCCTTTTTCAACTTTTTTCTTGTTTTGAAATTAAGAGCAGGAGTTCCTGGTGGCCTTCTGGTCCCTGGGATCGTAGTTGTCTGAGGTACTTATTTAGTTGTTGTTTTTGTTTCCTCAGGCTATTGGTAAACCAGACTGCCCCTTTTAGGCTTCCTGCTTTGTGGGCGTGGGCATGCTTGGAAAATTTCTTGTTAATTTCATAAATAAAAGACTCCCAAGCTTTTATGGTCAGTGTTTCAGAGTTGGATCTTTCCAAAAGACTGGTGTATGTACTTGTAATGTCCTCGATGTTATCCTTATTCCAGCGAAGGCGTTTTAGATTATAACATTGTGTTAAAGATGATAGCGCCTTTGCTTTCTCTGAAGTTGCAAAGGATTTTAATAGGATAAAGGATTGCGGTTGATGGTCACTTTCCGCCCTGTCTTTTATTTGGAAGTTCGTGATATACGGGAGAAGGTCGTAATCCGTAAAAGTGTAATCAATGGTAGATCGTGTTTTTTGAGTAACCCTGGTGTATGCTGCGGGCTGATCGGTCGAGCCTTGACCATTGAGTACACACATTGAAAGATCTCTCAAGCGGGCTGCACATTTCTTACCAGATGTGTCCTGTCGATTAAGGGCTGGGGTGGCCTCTGTTTTGCCCTTACTCCTGGCATATTGTAGATTCATATTGAAGTCGCCCGACAGGATAATTTTAGCATCTGGATAGGCGAGTTTTAATGTTGTTAATGAGGTAATTAATTGTTCAGTTCTTAACCTCTTTTCTTTGGATGCGGGTTGAATATAGATGTTAAGTATAAGCAGGGTATAGGACACTGAGACGTCTATTTTGACGCACAACAACCAAGAACAATCTAAATCTATAATAGAAGCGTGCCATGGGATTTCTGTTGAAATGAAGGTAGAGAGGCCCCCTTTTGCTCTTCCATATTTTTTGGCTCTCTTAGCCGGGTTCAAGAATTCTTTGAAACCAGTTATTAGGGATGGAGTTATCTGCCAGGATTCTTGAAAAAGGAGAATGTTGTATTGTGTGATAAAGTCCATGAAATCAGGGTCTTCTAATTTTGAGTGAAGGCCATGCACGTTCCAGGAACAGATGTTACAACCTTGATGTACATGTGGGGCTATTGGTAAGGTTGTTCATGCCGTTCCCAAGGGTGTGCCTTCTGTGTTCGAGTCCCAAGGACCCGAAAACTTACTGACTTCAGAATGATCAAAGGTGATGGTAATTTTCCTGGCCGGGTAATCTTTATCCCTTATTTGGCTATGATGATCCGGGCCTTTTGCCCCTTTTAAAAGACTCGCAATATAAAGAGGTGGTTGTAGTGGACTAGGATAACGAGGGGGATTATCTTTTAACTCAATTCCCCATTTGGCGAACGAGTCCTTCTGCTGCCAGATCTGTTCGGTGAACGTATTGTTGATAAATGTGGCTGTTGTAAATTCTTGACCAATGAGACTCGGGTTTTGATTAAACTCGATACTTTCAATATCATTGGTATTTATATGGCTTAGAGGTGGAAGAGCTTTTAAATAATTTAAGCAAAACACTTCTGTTAAGAATGTCATGCGTTCCCCTTGAAACGTATTGTGGATTAAAGACCAATTTGTTGTTAACTGGAGAATCGTGCTGCGATTCAATGTCTGAGGTCCTTTCCATTTCTTTTTTCACCACCGTGGGCTCTCGGGAGATATGGGGTAAATCTCGAGGTTCTAGAGTATTTTTTTGTGGGTGGATTTCACCTCCCCTATTTATTTCCGGCACTCGGCTTACGTCTGTGCCAATTTCCTCAGCCAGGATAGGCACACCCTGGGTTGTTTTCCTTATTGCCAACTTGGAGCTCCTCGCTGTTAATTGTGTAGCCTGAGTTTTTGAAATATGTTTTTCCGTCCCAGCTACAGGTTTGAATAAACTGTATATTTTTTCTGGCGGAGGTGGCTCCCTTATATTATGGTTTGAAGTGTTGGGCGTGACGGGTGGATTAAGGAATGAGATCGGTCGCTCCTTAAGGATTACTACTTCCATGCTGTTTTGGGTTACGTTGTTTTCTTGATGAATTCCATTTTGAACTGATGTTGCCAGGGATGAGTCTTGTACCCGGCTTGTTTGTTTGCGCTTTCTGGATTTTCTCAATCGTTTTCGCTCCCGCTTTGATAAAAGCTTAGGTACTTTTGAATGCCTTTCTAGAGACTGGTTGCATTGATCTTGAAATGAGAGGTCCTGGTCGCCTAAATTATCGAGAACACTTGATGGATTGAGTGTAAATGATGTTAACTTGGAGGTTAACTCTGTTTCGCTGCTTTTTGCCCCACTAAGGGATTAGGACATTCCGAATCTGTTTCTTTGAGGCTGCATGTTCTCTCTCTACTGTTGTTACTTTTTCTTTCTCTATTACTGTTACAGGCATGGTTAAAACTCCCTTGTTGTACCCAATAATTCAGTAAGGATGGTTGGAACAGACGCTAGTTTATCGATTATTCGGGTACAGTGACAATGGCACATTTGAAAAGCTGTTTCCCGATCTCGCTGCACCTTCAGGATCATCTCATTAAAGCTATGAAGCTTTTGTTCGACCCCTGAACATGAATTGCAAGAATATTTAAGAGGTCTACTTGAGTGTCCAATTTGTCTGCATGGAGAATCATTGCTCTGCCAATTGTGTCCATTGTGCCTAGCAAGTGGGGCCAGACTGGAGACGTTGATGAAAGTGAGCTGGCACGGTGGTCCCGATGGGGCGGTTGCCCTGGGGATGGCTCGCTCAAGCAACCTGAGAACCTGTTGAGTGGTGCCTTGTTTTGAAAAGATGGTGTCTGCGAGACTAATCCTGAGTGATTTAGTTGACATATCGGCGCATCATTTGGTTTATCCTGACAAAAGTGCTCTGCTATTTCCGGCATGTGGAAGGGTGAATCAGGATGGACTTGGATGTCGGGGTTTGAGTTGGCTACCCCCTGACTGGTGGGGGAGTGGGCCCCCGGCGATGGATCTAGTACACCCAAGGGACTCGAAGTGGTTGTATTGTACTGATGTACTGGGTTACTTTCAATGTGATAATCATGAACACTGTGGCCGTTATGACCACTGTGTCCAGGTCGAGATTGTTGTTGTTGTGACTGGTAAGGCAAATCCGGGTAAGACGAGTGGTGGTGTAATACCTCAGTTACCTGGGAATTTTTTCTTTGATGGATCTCCGAAGGGCAGAACATTTTGGGAGTTAGTAGTTGGGGGCATTGAATTTCCTGATTTTTATCGCCCGTGATACCCAATCCCGTGTGCCAGAGATCTTTGTTTTCTTTCCATACAACCTCACTATTGGTTGTACTTATACTTGTACTTCTGTCCCCTAGTGAGGACATGTTGGCATCATTAGCTTTATCATTGTTGATTAAATTGATAGGGTTAGTAGCTTTCATAACATAACGACTCCGGTTTCCCTCCGTTGTTTTAATAGCAACCTTTAAGAAGTCTGTTATCAGTGCCCGTTTGCTGCTATTCGGGCAAGAGTTGTGCCTATTGAGGGCCGTACGGGTTGCCGTACGGGTTGCCTTCTTACTTCCGACACACTTGGCTTGTGGGGCGGCCTCTGCGGCCTCTGCGGAGGTTTTTTCTGTAGTTTCCGAGATGTTCGCCATGGTAGATGATACATCTATTATTGGTCCGTGCTCGTGCCGTACTTCTGTTGCTTCTGTTGCTTCTATACCCTCTATGTTTAGCGTGCCAGGATTTACCGGGGACTTACCAGAAGGATTATGCATTTGGGCTATGATATTGATCAAGTCTCCTTCCTTATCCTCGTCTTTATCCTCATCTTTTCCGTTTTTAGCTGGGGCTTGCAAGTGTTTGTCTTTTTTGTCACCTCCTCTTATTTTCCCTGATCGCATTTCTGGATTTTTACCAAGATTATTGGAGCCCACACTCTTTCCGACGCTCTTTCCGGACTGTAGCGTTTACCAGCCACTGTGTTGTTCAAACAGATCGCTAAGTCCGGGGCAATGGGCACTAAACGTTTGTGTATCTGCACGTCAGGCTGAAATTTGCTTGAAGGTCATTGTACAATTAGAATCTTTAAGTAGTTTAGTAGTTAAGTGGTTATTTTTGTTAGAATGAAGCCTTCGGGGAAAGGCACAGTTGAATTATCTCTCCCAGAGGCGTGGAGTTAGTTATTTTTCTTTCTCTTTCTCTTTCTCTTTCCAACAGCGTAGCTATGGAGCAGCTGAAGGGCAAATTTGGGCAAGTTTGGGGGGGGGCAAGCGGGGAGAGTGGGAGGCACGCCGATCACCGGGTCTTAATCAGGCCGTTCACACTCGCTGCGGCTTCCCACTTACCGCTTGCCACTTTATTGATGCCACGATAGTGCCGCCTGTTGCGGGGACTCGCTCCTGGCGGTGGTCTCTCCGAACGGCCCTGGAGCAAGACTGAGCCCACTGAAGCCCGCTGTTGCTGTTGTTTGGAAGCACCACGACGTCCTCCGTTGCAGAGCTGGGGGTTGAAACACTCGTCTACAGCCGCGCTCCCGCCTCACCGGCTTTCCATAAATTAATGGGTAGGTAAATTTCCCCGCGCCCCCCACGCCCCCGCTGTGTGTGAAATATGGGGGGGCCGCAAGCAAGGGGGGTCGCAAGCTAGGAGCAGGGGACTGAAGTCTGGAGCAGCCGGCGTCCTCCTCGCGTCTCCTCGCGTCTCCCTCACGCGCCTACTCGATCAGCGCGAAAACTCGGAACTGGATTCTCAGTGCTTGCTTTAAGAATCAATTGCCATGCATTTAGTAAGGGTGGCGAATTTGCACGAATAATTTGCATGTTACAAAATGGCCGACATATTGGATTCGAAGTGAGAGTTGCACTTGTAGTCCTTTGTCCATTGTTATGTTAATTTATGCACGCTCGAGTTGCCACACTTTTCGTGTGATCAAGACATTCAGTTGTCGAAACGCGTAACGAGCAATAAAGAGCATCCTGCTTTGCACTTAAAACTTTGAGAGTGCGTTTATTTGTGGAATTGTTGGAGTATTATACCCGGTTTTGGGCTTACCGGCATCACGCACCACCTGACTACAGGCTTGTTCCCGAAATGACCCTTCTTCTTGGTTTTGGAATTGACTGAGGGATCGTGAGCCGGCCGCTGACTCCAGTTTGGGAGCGCAGACACTAAAGGATTTCCAAGGATCCCTGCTATTCAGAGGTAAGCTTGGCCCCGGTTGTCGTTCCTCGGGGGGGGGGAGTGCTCGGGCACTTGTGCTCGGGCGGGCTCCCTCACGGGTGCGGCGGTTAGGGTTTAAGGACTTGCGTCTCTGATTTTTCTGCAGTGGATCGGGGAGAGAAAGGGATCGAGCTAAGAATCCGGCACTGACCGTTATACAGAGACTGCAATACAGCCTAAGAACTTCTGCGGAGGCATTTAACGGGATAGTACCATTACCAAATTGCATCTCTAGTAAACACTCTCCCCATATCCTTGTGACACGCATTTAGCACAGCGGCATCAGGAACCACCAATTAAAGACGGGAAGTCAAGCGAAAGCACTGAAGCTCTAGTGGGGACAAGAAATACGGAGGCTACAATGCCGAGTGGTCCCCAAGAAGATGTGCATCCATTACATAGAAACCAGTAATAGCAACATGGAGGAAGAGAACGAAAGACGTATGGCAGCGCAATCACTCTTTGCACGTGCACCTGGTAAAGGGCGATCAATAGCAATACCATCAGCTAAAGAAAAAGACAATGTATTGAACATTCAACTTAAAAAATATGAGAAACTCAAAAAACAAGAAACCTCAAAATGGTGGGAGGCCATCTCCCTCCAGGACTATGTGGATAGACAAATGATCCCACGAGGTCTTAGAATATATATAACTCCCTCAAATGAATCTCCCAACCCGCGCATGTTAGACGAGTGGGCGGAAAATTCAGCCATGAGCTCAAAGAACATGCTGAGTATACTCATAAAATATGCATGGGAAGACAGGGATAAAATACTCAAAGAAATAATGGAGATCGAAGATGATCTAAAGAAAAACGATGATCAACAAAATATTAAAAAATTCAAAGATGAGTTGAAAGGAAGATTGACAAAACATGAGGAGGAAATAAAACTTCGAAAACAGAGGAAGTTACATAGAGACTGTTTAGACTACGAGAATGGGCGCATTCTCACTTATAGTCATAAATATGATCATTTGTATAATCAAACAACTACATATGAGGACCCAACTGGTACAAATGAAAATGCACCAATGCAAAAAGACACCAGTGATTCTGATACTGATGCCTCAGTACATACAGCTAGCACATCATCTGAAGTTGAATTAATAACTTGTCAGGCAACTTTTTTAGACGAGTTCCGAGTGATGAAGAAGAGTCGACAATCAGGAAAAATAACCCCTACACCAACTCCACCAACTCGGGGACGAGGAAGATGCCGAGGGAGAGGGAGAGGAAGAGGCAGGGGCGCAGCAAACAAAGGCGACTCAAGCGAAAACATAGATCAAAAAAATACAGAGCCTATGGGAACCAGAAGAAGAGGCTCCAGGAAAACACAACAATGTTTGTGGACACAAAAATGGTAAATAAAACTATTGTAAACCTCTCATCATGCACATTGTCCCAATTTGAAAAAACAACCCTATGTTTGGGTTTAACATTTTGTCCCACAGAATTGTTTAACTATGCTAACACTCGCATAACCATTTTTAAATTTATAAGAAAAATTAAGTTGAAAAAGTGGCATATTTTAAAGAACAGCAGACCACAGTCGGAAATTTTACCAACTTCTGACAATTCAACACAACCTTTTATTACAGTGGGCGATGCTAGTACATTACAAACTTTACTAGACCTAGAACACTCATCATGGGCAAATACTGAGGAACCATCGGTGCATGATCTGTCGGATATTGCTACAGACAAAGCAGCATGTACCACATTCAAACCACGGTCTGTATTTTATCCGAATTTTCCCCATGATTCCATTGATACCTTTCATGACGTCGTTACCAAGGAATTGATCAAACAGAAACATAGTTTGGGCAACAATAATGCTATAAGTTACAATCTGTCACGTAAACAACGGAACATTATTGTGTCACTGTCGAAAGATACGAGTATGGTAATACGTCCTTCCGACAAAGGTGGAAACATAGTTTTGTGGGACAAACAATTGTATATTAATGAGGCAAAAAACAGCTTAATGATGAAAGGTTTTATTCTACATGTAATACAGCCACTTATAATGCAAGTATAACAACCACATGGGAAAAACTCTCTGGATGGCAGGAGTCGGGCATTATTACATGGCATGAATACTGTTTTTTGAAAAGGGACTATCCAAAGTTGCCAATACTATATCTTCTCCCGAAGATTCATAAACACCCCACCATCCCCCCAGGGAGGCCCATAGTATCCTCTGTAGGCAATGTATTTGAAAATATCTCAAAATATGTTGACCACTTCTTAAAAGAACGTTATCGAATTACCATCTTATGTAAAAGATACGAAAGACTTCCTTAACAAAATTGAGGGTCTTGTGTGGGAAGAGAACTACTCCCTCATTACCCTGGACGTGAACTCATTGTATACCATCATTGATCACGTCCAGGGTATTGAAGCATGCATGCACTTTTTAAGTACAAAAAACATCATGTACTTGGAACATACATGCATGTTAGCTGACATGATGATGTTATGCCTCACTAATAATATTTTTATGTTTGATGGGGTGTTGTATAAGCAGGTGCGAGGCACGGCGATGGGTACGTGCTTCGCACCGAGCTTTGCGAACCTATTCCTGGGCAAATGGGAAGAAGAAATTCACTCTGATATCTCGCTTGCAAGTGATTTCAAGTCAGTAGCTGTGTGGCTCCGATACATTGATGATTTGTTCATAGTATGGAGAGGCAGTGAAACTGAAGCCATAGCCTTTATTGACAGATTGAATAACAACAAGTATAACATTGTTCTGACACACAATATTAGTAAAAACTGTGTAGAATTCTTGGATACTTAAATTGAAGTCATAGAAGGTAATCTTGTCACCAGCTTGTACCGAAAAGAAACTGCCGGTAACAGCCTCCTCCATGCCCTCAGTAGCCACCCAGAGGCCCTGAAATGGACCATTCCATATGGGGAGCTACTAAGGGCAAAAAGGAACTGCAGTACTGAGGAAAAATACGTGCAGGAACAAAACATCATGCTCGCGAGGTTCAGAGAACGGGGTTATCCCCAATGGGTCCTCAATAAAGCACTTGAAAAAATATGTAATGTTAGCAGAGAAAAATCGCTTGAACATACAGAGAGAAACAGCATAACTGAAACAAACACCAGAGTTATTACCACTTACAATAGTCAGTCCAAGAAAATACGGAAAATTCTTGCAGATAATTGGAATATTCTACAAACTGACACTATTATAGGTCCCAATATAGGTGACAGACCTTTGATCACTTATAGAAAAGGCAGAAGCCTGAGAGATATCCTTGTTAAAGGGGATATCACGGAAATAAAGAAAAGTAATTTCCATAATCTCAAAGGTTTCTTCCCATGTGGACATTGTAGAGCGTGCAAATTCAGTCATTCAGTGAAGGAGTTCACTATTCCTGGACGTGATAAAAAATGGAAAATAAACCAATTCCTTAACTGCAGTGGTAATTTTACCATCTACGTTTTAGAATGCCCCTGCAAACGGAGGTATGTAGGGAGTACCACCTTTATGGTGAAGAAAAGAATCATGGAATACCTTAGAGCCATCACAAACACTGATGTACACTACCCAATCGCCAGACATTTCCAGTAGTGCCATCAGTCTAACAGTTCGCTTCTCAGATTTTTTGCAATTGAACAGATAATTCTGGGCAATAGAGGTGGCAACAGGGAATTGGCTCTTAGGAAGAAAGAATCCAAATGGATATTAGAATTAGAAACTAAATTCCCTGGGGCCATAATCTGGATGATGAGTTAGCCACACACCTTCATGTTGATTAATTAGAGAATTCGGTTTCTCATAGTAATGCTTTCTATGATACACGTTTCATTGAAAAAAACTTTGGTTTTAATTGTATAATTTGTATGAAACTGTACTTATCATGTTTTCTATCTTTTTATTCTTCTTCACAGGAGGAAAGGAAGGGACCCACCACATTGCATGGTCACTTCACGGGTTCCCTACCCTTTTCTTCCCCGGGCTCGGGTGAACACCGAATCAAGATAAGAGACTTTTAAAATTTGATACTATTGTTACATTCCTTATTAGTTTTCCTTTGCACTTTCTCACTGTGGTATATATTGGACAGAGACAATAAATAGTGGTCACTTGGCGAGTCAATACAACTCTTATTGAGTTTCCAAGCTTATCTACTATACTTAGGGGCCGATTCCGATGTCGGCCGGAAGGGCACCGAACGATGGTCGGAGCCCTTCCGACCAACTCGGAAGCTGCCGCTCGGATTCCTTTCCGACCGAGCCATTCCGATGGGCTCGGTCGGAAAAGAATCCGACTTCGGATTTCCGGATGGCTCACGACGGGTTCGGAGAGCCCGTCAGCCATCCGGAAATCTCTCTGTACTCCCCGGCTGCCTCTTTGCGACCGAGGGAGTACGATGGCAGCTGTTCACTGCCTTTTCGTGCCGGTCTTTCTGGCACGAAAAGGCAGTCGGTCACTGTCTTTGGGGGCCCCCAGTGGGACCCCCATGGGTGCAAGGTCGCCGAATGGCGGCCTGGAGACACCTATGGTGCCCCTCTGTTGAACCCTGCACCCGGTGGCAGGCACCTTGGGGTGCCGGCCACAGGGTGCAGGGTTGAACTGCACCCCTGCTTTCTCCAATGCCAGCATGCATTCCGTCCGGAATGCATGCTCCCATTGTGGGAGATACGATTGCGACCGAACAGGGTTCAGTCGCATCGTACTGCCTGGGCCGTAACCGACGACAGAAGGTCGTTCGGTTACGGCTCCGGACCGATGTCGGACGGACAAGAGTCCGTCCGACATTGGAATCGGCCCCATAGTAGTTACAGCATAGTTCACTTACCCTAAAAAGAACCTACCTTCATACGTCGCACAGATATTAATCTCAATACAGGATAGTGGCTTCCAAAGATGATGTCATGTAACATTGCCACTACGGCATTCAGATACCTCAACTCTGTTAAGCCACTTGTGCGAATCCAATTTGTACACATGTATTATAATTACTGAATGGAGAGATGTCATTTACAGGCACTAGTCCGTATACATGACAGTAATAAATATAAGCACGTGATGAAGCCTTATGGCGATACGAAGATTTCTAGTTCACAGTGCCACGAGCTAGTATAGTAATTTATGCACTTGTGTGACATTAAGCACTTTCTTATATTATCTAATAATGTCACATTGAGGGATGTGGTTCTTCGGCACTAGTCCGTATGCACTACAGCAATCAATGTACGTGATGAAGTGCTGTTACCAAGCCTTAGTACACAATTTCACTAGCCATCATAGTACTTTACGCCACTAGTGCGATATCAAAGCTTGATATTCTATCTTCTTAAATATATGTAAATTTGATGTACTTTAAGAATCAATTGCCATGCATTTAGCAAGGGTGGCGAATTTGCACGAATAATTTGCATGTTACAAAATGGCCGACACATTGGATTCGAAGTGAGAGTCGCACTTGTAGTCCTTTGTCCATTGTTATGTTAATTTATGCACGCTCGAGTTGCCACACTTTTCGTGTGATCAAGACATTCAGTTGTCGAAACGCGTAACGAGCAATAAAGAGCATCCTGCTTTGCACTTAAAACTTTGAGAGTGCGTTTATTTGTGGAATTGTTGGAGTATTATAGCCGGTTTTGGGCTTACCGGCATCACTCACCACCTGACTATGGGCTTGTTCCCGAAATGACCCTTCTTCTTGGTTTTGGGATATATATATATATATATATATATATATATATATATATATATATATATATATATATATATATATATATATATATATATATATATATATTGGGTAGTAAAGTCTCCTCTATCACAGATTGTCGTTTTGCAACGTGTTGCTACAAAGCACAGACATCCACCAGTTCTTCAGAACAGCCAGTGGTACCTTGCTCTAGTCTGCAGGATTGAGCATTTATTTATTTATTTGCAGAGTTTTATATAGCGCTGGCCAGACCCGGAGGTATCAGAGCGCTTTACATGAGGATCAGCGGGTGACAGGATACGAAAATTACATCAGTTGCAGTTACAGTTGCAATTACAAGTATAGGCTTAGGAGAAAACATGAGATTACACAATAGTTAGAAATGCTTTTAACTCTTGAAAGGGGACACATAGACAACGACCACAAGATCAAAATATGTCCTGCAAATACATGATGGTTTCATCAGGGGCTGCAAATCGTGCTGGGATAGAAAACGCACACAACTATCACACGAACACGTGATCTATCCATCGAGCATGCGGCTGGTTTCTTACTAGCGCATCTTCGACTAGAGTGTGCTGTTGGTTGGGCTCAGCCTTTGCATAGTAGAGCACGGGAAGTGACATAGACACTGTGTTTGAAGAAAGTTAACAAACATAGGTTTTATGGAAACGACTCATGCATTTGAAGACAAATGGAACAGACATGTTTACCTATCAAAATCAAACTAGCTAGTATGTGGGACAATGAAAAAGATGAATAATAAGAACCACATTCATAAACGTTCCATATAAAAAAAATGCAATATAAGAACACAATACAAAATAGTATAAAATACAGAATAAAATACTAAAAAAACTTCTATATAACAGCACACACATCTTCTGCACAACTGTACTATATCCCTCTACCTTAGCAAACCTTTAAAAAACATTAAAAAGTGACTTACCAGTTCCAATGAACTGCAGCACCAAACCGTGACTTCTTTCTTCCAAAAAAGACCCTAAATAACAACAATAGAGTACAAAATATAGGTAGAGGTTGAAAAAAAACGCCTAATAAAAGTGAAAAAAGCACTATCTCCCCAGAGAAAAAAATGGGGAAAATACTAACAATATTATAAAAGGTTTACATTTAAAAAATATATTATACAATTTTAAACATGTAAAACAATGTTTTAAAAAATATTACCAAAATTGTAAAGTATATATTAAATTATACTATAACATATATAAAATTATCTACTATTTACTAATAATTATAGTAAATAACACTTACAAAATGTATAAAAAGTGTTAAAACAATATGCAAAAAATATGTACATTATTTAAAAAAAAAAAAATTATATTATGTTAAAAGTAATAAAGACTATTGTTTGTATTTGTTTTCGAACTTTAAAAAAATTATGTAATATATTTACATGACAAATTACTACTATTTTCTTTAGCAAATGTATTTAACCACAAAAATAATGCAAAAAATGCTATTGTTTAAAAATAAAAAATTTAAAATATATGTGTGATTTATTTTACTATACATAATAATATATAAATAATAAAAGCACAAAAATAAAATGTATATTCACATACCAATACAAGGAAACCTTACAAGCTATTTTAAACTTGAAGTATAGCACCAACTATTCCCACTTCACTACAAACAGACAAGGGAAATGTGTTCAACACTAAAGAGGGGAATGTTTACTATTCCCACTACACTACAAACTTAGGGCCAAATTATGAGTTTGAGAGTCAGTGGATCCCCGTACCCATGGTCCGAACGCAGTGAGCTCGGCGGTCCGACCACCATATGACGAGTTGTGCGGAATGCATTTGAAAAGACTGCGGCTGAACCGCCAACACCACCAGCACAGGACAGACCGTGGGTCACGGCCGGGAAAAGCAGCTGCCATAGGGCGGTACAGGGGAGTTACACCGCCGTCTGTATTACAAATTGAAATTTCCATGAGCTGACTGCGGTGGTGAGACTGCCAGCTTTAAGTCGGCGGAAACGAAGGATTTGGGGTGCATACTCACCCCTTTCTTGTTCTTTAGGTCAGAGTTTGTCGTGGATCATGCTCTTCAGGTCCCCTCTTCACAACAGCATCTTCACCTGAGGATTATGACCCTGTATGCGGCGATATACAGGTGAGTCCTTTTTGTACCATGTACCCATTGCCTAGACTGCCCACATATGGGCCTGACTCCGGCAAAGGGTAGGTGGTATTTTTCCACATGTATCATGCATATGTGTGCATGCGACACATATGCAGTGAAAATGCTCACACAGGCATCGATACATATGGAAAACGAATCACCACTGCTGCAAAATCTCTGCAGCTACACTGTGGACACCATGGTCAACTCGTAATACAGCGGTCGGAAGACCGCTGGTGCTGCTGTCTCCTGGCGGTCGCGGTGTTCGGGCAGTCAGACCGCCAAACTCGTAATAAGGCCTTAAGTCACAGAAAGTGTTGAACACTAAAGGGGTTACATTTACTATTCCCACTCCACTACAAACAAATTCAGGGAAGGTACAGCAAGTCCTATGCACACGCAAATGAGTAAACAGACAAAGTCTAGTACATAATATTGGTAACGAAAGAAAACAATGATGTCCTGTTGGGAATGTTCGTTTTAATTGTCGAGTTCCATAGCAAGCCAGCCAACACGTGTTTCGTCAATATGGGTCATAACCCTTGACTTCTTCAGGGCTGGGAACAATATAGAGAAATCACTGTATTAAATTTTTTTTCCTCAGGTGGGAAACAGTACATAACACACCCTCAAGTGTGTATACCATGATAACTGAACAGTGGTGTAAGGGAGCACCCAATTCCAAATTTTAGAAGTAAAGTGGAGCCAAATATGAACCTCAACGTTCTAGTGGTGACATTGTGAATAGTTACACAGTACAAGTGAAGAGAGACCTAAGGTGAAGTGTGTAGCATCTGCACTACCCGTAGTACGTGATTCTAAGTCATTGCACGCTAACGTAAATATCACCCTTGCCCAAGTGTAAACACAGCCAGAGTGAGGCCCGCACTACACTCTGAAGACATGTATCAAGCCTACCTGATAAGGCAAGCTGTTGTCTAGACCTAAAATGAAAAATGAAAAGAAGGGAAGGCGCACTAAGTCCATATCAATTACTGGCCACAAAAAACACTAAGATTCAAGACTACAAACTGAACCAAGTGGTAGGCACTACAATGTGGGCTCACCTTGAAACCGGTGATAATTCCGACCCGGTAGGTCATAAGTGTTCAAAGGACTGGTCTCAGTATGACACCATTTCTTCCTGTAGAGTGAGTCTGTGGAATAACAGCTCATATGAATGAGACAGTCAATAACCATACAGTAGACATAGCCCTGTAACTTAGGACTGCTAGCACAATAGTGTTACCATTAAAACAAATTACCGTACTACTTTTGAAATAAGACTACAAGAGTGGTTTAGATATCCAAAGTGCATCGGGTATCTGATTACCGATCCCCCTAAATCCCTTACCTAAATCCAAGGTATCTGTCACACAAATTAATGCGGAAAAGAACCCGAGTGCGGGACTTGAAGTCACGTTCCCAGGAGGTTTCAGCCACTGTATGGCACTTCCAAACGAGTAATTATGGCATAAATGGCCGACGACAAATCTACAAAAGGGCTAGAGAGAGATAATCTCCAGTTACAATTGGCAATATCGCCACTCACTCTCCGGTCAACGACTGATACAATCACTGGTGTATCAAACGTAAAACGTCTTACCCGTAGCGTGTGCGCTCGTAGTATCCCTGTTTCCGGGATCGCGTTCCAACCGGATATGGTTGGATCTGTGACCCGGAAGCGTATTAAGTACCAAATCTCCAGACGCAAAAGAACTAGACCGCCGACCAAAAGCCCAGCGTAATCCGGGATCGGAAAGCTTCGTATATGAAGCGTGATGAAAGCCTCACCGTAACATGCAGTGCGTGCTTTATTTTTGAGGTTCGCAGGTTGGATTAAAATTTGTGGGCTCGGATAACACCCCAAAATTTGCCATTAAAAAGGAACCGAAGGTAAAGCGAGGTAAACACAAGGGTATACATAATTAAGTACACACGGAGGTATACAGCAAAATAATGGATGCAGGTAGTACATGGTGCATGGCATTTTTAAATCTAACTGAGTTAAGCACTCTATAGTATCAGTGATCCTAACTCAATTAGATTGTGTAGAGTGTAAATCCGCCAAACTCAATATAAATTATACATACAGGTAAATGTACCAACACGTCCCGAAATTGGGGGTGTTACAGGGATGAAGACATTGTCCTACAGTCTTCTGTAGGTTGTGACACAGTACAGGCCACACACAGGTTGATATGTACAGAACATTTGGAAAAACATACATAATAGACTTCATATACATCAGAGGTGCAGTAGCATCAACTAATTTCGAAGGACATAGTAGGAGAAAGAAATTATTCAGCGAGAAGTCGTGTTATGTACAGAAAATTGGAAAAAACAAACAAAAGAGACTTCATATACGTCAGAGGTGCAGTAGCATCGACTAATTTCGAAGGACATAGTAGGAGAAAGAAATTATTCAGCGAGAAGTCGTGTTATGCTGGTGCAGTTAAGGCCTAACCATTGATTGGTCAACCAAACACTATTATACACAAATGTTACAACCATATACCGTATTACTGACATGTAACATACATGGGAATAGATATATAGGGCAATTGTAAGATAAACAGATTTATTCACAAGTCCAGCTGGTAACGCATCTTGTTGTAAGGTTAATTGCACGTGCTAATGAGGCTCTAAATTACCACAGCATTAGATCTCATGCGGTTGAGTGTATACAGCGCCCCTATTCAGTTGCCTAGGAAATAGTGCATTTCCCGGTCGCTGTTGAGTCCTAGTTCAAAAGATCTGAGGCGCATTATCCAAGTGGCCTCAGCACGTCGGAGTCGCAGTTCCCTGTTCCCTCCCCGGGCGCTTGGTTCTATTGTGTCGATACCATAGAAGGCAAACTGTTTGTGCGGACCCTGGGAGGGACAGTCCCATACGTGAAGTGCCATTGGGTACCTGGGGTCCTGTTGTTTCACAGCACGGGCGTGTTCCCCAACTCTTTCTCTCAGGGGTCTGATGGAGCTTCCCACATATTTACGTCCGCAGATGCACTCAAGCACATAGACTGCAAACTTCGTGTTGCAATTAATGTTACATCTAATGTCATACATTTTGTTTGGACCAGAGAAATCTTTTTTGTGGTTGGATGCCCACCTACAGACACCACATGAGCCACATTTGTGAAATCCCCAAGTGCGTGGTGTTAGCCAAGTGTCCTTGTTTAGGGTTTCAGGATATGAAGGACTAAGCCTAGTCCTTAGTGTTCTCCCCTTTCTAAATGTAATTTGTGGCTGTGTGTTAATATGTACAGCTAAGGAGACAACAGGACCCCAGGTACCCAATGGCACTTCACGTATGGGACTGTCCCTCCCAGGGTCCGCACAAACAGTTTGTCTTCTGTGGTATCGACACAATAGAACCAATCGCCCGGGGAGGGAACAGGGAACTGCGACTCCGACGTGCTGAGGCCACTTGGATAATGCGCCTCAGATCTTTTGAACTAGGACTCAACAGCGACCAGGAAATGCACTATTTCCTAGGCAACTGAATAGGGGCGCTCTACACACTCAACCGCATGAGATCTAATGCTGTGGTAATTTAGAGCCTCATTAGCAGGTGTAATTAACCTTACAACAAGATGCGTTACCAGCTGGATTTGTGAATGAATCTGTTTATCTTACAATTGCCCTATATATCTATTCCCATGTATGTTACATGTCAGTAATATGGTATATGGTTGTAACATTTGTGTATAATAGTGTTTGGTTGACCAATCAATGGTTAGGCCTTAACTGCACCAGCATAACACGACTTCTCGCTGAATAATTTCTTTCTCCTACTATGTCCTTCGAAATGAGTCGATGCTACTGCACCTCTGACGTATATGAAGTCTATTATGTATGTTTTTCCAAATTTTCTGTACATATCAACCTGTGTGTGGCCTGTGCTGTGTCACAACCTACAGAAGACTGTAGGACAATGTCTGCATCCCTGTAACGCCCCCCAATTTCGGGACGTGTTGGTTCATTTACCTGTATGTATAATTTATATTGAGTTTGGCGGATTTACACTCTACACAATCTAACTGAGTTAGGATCACTGATACTATACAGTGCTTAACTCAGTTAGATTTACAAATGCCATACACCATGTACTACCTGCATCCATTATTTTACTGTATACCTCCGTGTGTACTTAATTATGTATACCCTTGTGTTTACCTCGCTTTGCCTTCGTTTCCTTTTAATGGCAAATTTTGGGGTGTTATCCGAGCCCACAAATTTTAATCCAACCTGTGAACCTCAAAAATAACGCACGCACTGCATGTTACGGTGAGGCTTTCATCACGCTTCATATACGAAGCTTTCCGATCCCGGATTACGCTGCGCCATTGGTCGGCGGTCTAGTTCTTTTGCGTCTGGAGATTTGGTACTTAATACGCTTCCGGGTCACAGTTCCAACCATATCCGGTTGGAACGCGATCCCGGAGACAGGGATACTACGAGCGCACATGCTACGGGTAAGATGTTTTACGTTTGATACACCAGTGATTGTATTAGTCATTGACCGGAGAGTGAGTGGCGATATTGCCAATTGTAACTGGAGATTATCTCTCTCTCGCCCTGTTGTAGACTTGTCGTCGGCCATTTATGCCATAATTACTCGTTTGGAAGTGCCATACAGTGGTTGAAACCTCCTGGGAGCGTGACTTCAAGACTCGCACTCGGGTTCTTTTCCGCATTAATTTGTGTGACAGATACCTTGGATTTAGGTAAGGGATTTAGGGGGATCGGTATTCAGATACCCGATGCACTTTGGATATCTAAACCACTCTGGTAGTCTTATTTCAAAAGTAGTACGGTAATTTGTTTTAATGGTAACACTATTGTGCTAGCAGTCCTAAGTTAAAGGGCTATGTCTACTGTATGGTTATTGACTGTCTCATTCATATGAGCTGTTATTCCACAGACTCACTCTACAGGAAGAGATGGTGTCATACTGAGACCAGTCCTTTGAACACTTATGACCTACCGGGTCGGAATTATCACCGGTTTCAAGGTGAGCTCACATTGTAGTGCCTACCACTTGGTTCAGTTTGTAGTCTTGAATCTTAGTGTTTTTTGTGGCCAGTAATTGATATGGACTTAGTGTGCCTTCATTTCTTTTAATTTTTCATTTTGGGTCTAGACAACAGCTTGCCTTATCAGGTAGGCTTGATACATGTCTTCAGAGTGTAGTGCGGCCTCACTCTGGCTGTGTTCACAATTGGGCAAGGGTGATATTTACGTTAGCGTGCAATCACTTAGAATCACGTACTACGGGTAGTGCGGATGCTACACACTTCACCTTAGGTCTCTCTTCACTTGCACTGTGTAACTATTCACAATGTCACCACTAGAACGTTGAGGTTCATATTTGGCTCCACTTTTACTTCTAAAATTTGGAATTGGGTGCTCCCTTACACCACCGTTCAGTTATCATGGTATACACACTTGAGGGGTGTAGTGTACTGTTTCCCACCTGAGGAAACATTTTTAATTCAGTGAGATTAAGTCCTGGGCACACAACAATTCGTGTAGAAACCAAGGTATAGTTCAATTAAACGGATTTTGAAAGAATGTCAATGTTCATCAAAGGTGAATACTACTTATTCTTTAATTATTCAAACATGAGCAAGAGAAAAAATCAGCCAACACGTGTTTTGTCGCTAATGGGATTGCTCCTGCGACTTCCTCAGGGCTGAATGAGAACGTGAAAATTCATATTACTCACTCCGCCGGTGATAATTCCAACCCGGCTGTTCCAGGTGCACGTCACTTGTTAAGTGACCAGGTAGTGATCGGTACGATTATGAGGAATACCACATATAATGGTGATCCTGACAGTGGTGTGCCGCGATAAAATTCAGGACGGAGGGTATCCATATTCCCAGTTTATTAAATCTGCAGCGGGTGCGCTGCGGTATCTCGCGGCCACAATTCTGCAGAAACCGGTTCCGGGTGTGGAATTATCACTGGTGGAGCGAGTAATATGAATTTTCACGTTCTCATTCAGCCCTGAGGAAGTCGCAGGAGCAATCCCATTAGCGACGAAACACGTGTTAATCTGATAATTTTTTAATAGTACTATATTCAGAAAATATTTTTTAATAACAAAATTATAATTTTTGTAAATAAAAAATGTAATTTGTTTTTCAATCTTTAAAATTCCTAAAACTTTTAAATTCTTTTTTATACATTTTCAAATTTCTAATTTGACAAAAAATATTTCATACTTATACATAAAAATAATAAATTGTTTTAAACATTTTGAATGTTAAAATATTTTTATTAAAAATCAATATTTATTTAATTTATTCTTATACATTTAACCAATACATTTCTTAAAATGACACACTTAATAAAATTATTTTGTTGAATGTTTTGTTTTCAATAATACAAAATGTTTCACACAAAAATATTATTTTACTTATTAATAAAAATATTATTAAATAATTTTTAAAAATCTCCTCACCCTTATCCCCTATAAACCCAACACCCTGCTACTAAAAACATATTTATACATATCAAAAACAGCATTAAACATTTTTAATTATAAAGTAAACATATTTATAAATAAAACATATTTAAACATTATATAACATTAAAATAAATAAGAACCATATTTATAAAAAGTACAATATATAACACACTATTTACCACTAAAAAGCAATATTATAACCAATGATATAAACTATATTGATATTATTTAAATCAATATTTCAAACAACACTTAAAATTATATTTTTGACAATGATATTCATGCCAACGATATTAATTCATCACGATATTTATGTTACACAATATTTTTGATTTGATATTTTGTTCAATTAACCCTGCTTATACCATGACTCCTTCGGTTAATCCGTCAACTGCTAGTCATGTGGTCCAACCTCCTCAAATAGCTATTTTAGTATCGGAACCCTAGAATATTCCTGGATTTCTATACACATGATGGATGTTGGAATTCTGGTACCCAAACCAATTACTTAGCAAATGTTTGTACTCATGGTTTTATATGTATACAGAAAGTGTCAGTAATTTTGTTTTATGTGTATCTTGACAATCACTTTAGTATATTTGGAGCTAGAAATATTAGTAATTATACGTGTTAATTTTGCTCTGTATGGCTAGCACTGTTGCGATGAATATACTCAGAGTTACATTATGAACATAGTCTAATTATATGTGTTATCTTTGCTCTGTATAGCCAGTACTTTTCCAATCTATTTAATGAAATTTAGATTACCTGTATGACCTACCATTATTACATAACCTGTTTACTTTGGGTGCTTGCTCACTCTCTTACCTGGCCTCTTTAACTCTCTATCCTTGCTCCCATACTTGGAACTTTACTCCTTGTTTTTCTCTGTACTTTCTGAGATATTCTGTGCGCGGGTGATAGTGCCTATAATGTGATTACGGGTTGCACGGATGATGTGCTCTTTCTAAGGCTTTAAGGCTTTAAAATTGTGTTTTATTGATCAAATGTCAATCCACATATATTTTTTTGTGTGGAATGAGCCAATCTATTGTTAGTCGCTGGAGCTGGGTATCTAGTGATACGCTACTCATTATCTCCGGTATCAGACAGATAGTTTACCATGATTCTGGAGCTGCTTAGATGTATGCGGGATATAAATATAAATCTCTTAAGGATCGGAGATTATGTGTACTTACATGTAGCAACATGGGAATACGATTTTCGTTATACTTTGCCCCTTTTTTAATATAGCTTGGATGTCTTTTATAAAGTTATTCCCCTATACGACTTTCTCTTTATGGTTTTAACTACATTACAAGATGGCCTCTATGAAGTTGGTTCGTGTCATGTGACTTGTTCTAGCCGGTACTTATGTGATGGCAAAGATGGCGCCCAAGGTGAACTCTGTGACATGCTGTGTGGAGTACTCTCCGACAGGTCGCCTGTATACTCGCGAGTCAGACAGACTGGTAAGAACTATTTGCACATAGCCTTTTATTAGTGGTCTAGCGGATACTGTGGACTTTGTGACTATGGATCGTTAATAAGTCTGTATAGTTGTGTGTCGGGGAAACCGGGTATGGGGATGCTAATGTTGCACAAACTAGATCTGCGGCAGGATAACTTATGACCGGATACCTATGGGCATTTTTCTATGTTGCCCGGGGTGGTTTACGTGCCGACCATAACTTGTGCTTTTTGAGACCCTTTTGGTAACTAACTTGATATGGACATATCTTTATACTTTTTATATGTACATGGTTTAACAGGGCGTTATCTGGGAATTGAAACCGTTACCTTGCCGACCAACATACTGCTTACAGTTGGTATAGATACTGATGAACATTGCAGGTTACTGCTCCTGTATATTCTTGTTTCTGTTGTCTTTGCTACATTTCTGACTTTCACACAGTTGGTGTTCAGTATCCATTTTAATAGGGGTGCACTATCAGATTCTTTATTTGAGATGTTGGATGATTTGTCTCCTGGGACCATGTGTGAGCGGAACATGCTTTGTGGTGAATTGTATTCGTGAATGATTTATTACTATATTCTGGCGGCACTACATTGGTAGAATGATGAGAATAACTGTGTATCTGTTCTTGGACTATAATCTGTGATAATATATATTTTTATACAGGAAAGGACTGGTGACTTTAATTTGTTTGGCATTCCTGGTGTCACGATTCACTCCCTGTGCTCTCGTTCCCACCACCAGGGTCCAAATTGTGGGGCTTTCCAGTATTCGAATATGCTTCCAGACACTCCCCTGTATGCATATCGTGACTTCCAGGCATTTGGACATCATTTAGGAATTGACATCCATTCCCAATCCATGCCGGGTTTTGTGGAAGCCAGTCTGCTCATGCTGGAAACTCCATTACCTATAATCCCCTGCTCACTGCTTTGTCTCCACCCCTGCAGGCCAAGGATGGGTGGAGGAATTCAGCTCACCTGTGGCTGGCTGCTGCTAGCCTGCTCACACCTGATGCGCATGAGTACTGTGAGCTCTTTTAAGCCCCAGCTCCCTTCAGCCCAGTGTTGATCATTGTAGCTGTTTTCTGGTGAGACCGATCCTTGATTCCTGAGCTATAGTTAATCCTTGTTCCTTGATTCCTGAGCTATAGCTATTCCTTGTGCCTGAATTAGCACTGCCTGCGGTGTTACCTTGTTTCCTGAGCTATAGTTATTCTTTGCTCCTGTTCCTGGGCTTCAGCTATTTCTTGTTCCGGATTTGCACTGCTTGCAGTGCTCTCTTGCCTCCTTGTTTCCTGAGCTGTAGCTATTTCCTGTTTCCTTGAACCAGTACTGCCTGCAGTGCTACCTTGACTCCTGAAGCTTTAGTAATTCCCTGTTCCTGAACTAGCACTGCCTGCAGTGCTACCTTGACTCCTGAAGCTTTAGTAATTCCCTGTTCCTGAACCAGCACTGCCTGCAGTGCTACCTTGACTCCTGAGGCTTTAGTAATTTCCCTGTTCCTGAACCAGCACTGCCTTGACTCCTGAAGCTTTAGTAATTCCCTGTTCCTGAACCAGCACTGCCTGCAGTGCTACCTTGACTCCTGAAGCTTTAGTAATTCCCTGTTCCTGAACTACCACTGCCTGCAGTGCTACCTTGACTCCTGAAGCTTTAGTAATTCCCTGTTCCTGAACTAGCACTGCCTGCAGTGCTACCTTGACTCCTGAAGCTTTAGTAATTCCCTGTTCCTGAACCAGCACTGCCTGCAGTGCTACCTTGACTCCTGAGCCTTAGCTCAATTCTTGTTCCTGCCCCAGCACTGCCTTCTATGCTACTTTGTTTTCTTGATTCCTGAACCTGCACTATTCTAGTATACCCATGTAGCCTCCTCTTCTGTATATCCTTTTCCAGTCCATGCCTTTCTTCCCATTTCCCTGGGTCCAGTTCCCAGTTTGCTCTCTTTCTATTCCTGTTGTCTTGCTTCTAATTACCTTGTATGTTTGTTACTTGCTTTCTGCCAAGTGTGTCCTGTGATTTCCTTCCTTTCCTATTAAGCACTCCTCCTTGCTAGCTCCTTGTCTATTGTGCTTGTGTTTAGTTCTACCCCTTTGCTGTTACTGCCTTGCGTGTTCCTGTTTGATCGCCAGGATCCGTGGGCACAGCTGACTACCTAGGTGGTGTTTCTTGTTCACTGTGAGTATTGTCTTTGAGTTACAGTTATAACATCACCATAGGTATAAGCTCCACAGACCCTGCCTTTGCATACATATCCTATATGTGGGTATTTTCAGTCAGTATCTGTAACAGCAATTGTGGGTGAGGAACTTACTGAGCTTCAGTCTTACCGTGTGGAGCTCCTGAGTGCTTTACCCCACATTCCCTTTATTGTTAATGTTGTATTATATATATGTCTTGCACGTCCGTCCTGGGTGTAGTTAGTCTGAATACTAAATTGCCTTGCGAGTGCCCTTCCTTTCTGAGTCTTAGCCATCTTGTACAGGCTTGCCCTCTGGATCCCTTTTTCTCCTCTGACTCCTTGTGTGATCCTGGGCAGCGCTGTACTACTCTTTCTGTGCACGGTACGTTTTCTACCCAGTCCCCAGTCCTTGCTCAAGTCCCTGACTGTGTTCCCGACATAGTCCCGGAGAGCCCCTGACAACTGGCCTCTTCTGAAACAGACTCTGTACAGCACAAACTTGGAGGTTAAAAATGAAAAATGAATCCCCGTATATATATATATATATATACTTTTTATTTTTTGCCTCTTCTCTTTTCCACTCTTGCCTTCTTTCTCTCCTCCTCCTTTTGTGTATTGCACTTAGGGGTTTTTGTTTTAAAATAGGGTGCACTGATGGTCGTAGACTGATCTAGTGTATGGAAACATTTTATATCACTCTAGATACTCTCTGCATGTTACTATATTCTGAGGTTCTCTTGTTAGCACTCCATGCTATGGTGATATTTTTGCACAATGTGCTTGCTTGTGGAGAAGACTATTCTAGGTCTGGTGTAACTCCCTCACACCTTCTTGTATTCACGAACACCTTTCTGGTGGGGAATGTTGTGTCCTTATGTAATAAACTGGTAGTTCTCATATTGGTTATTTATGATTTTACATTACAGCCCTGAGGAAGTCAAAGGCTAAGTTGCCATATGATGAAACACGTGTTGGCTGTTTTTGTGGTGTTATACAGGAATGCCTGTCCTTGTACCTACATTTGAAGAACTACTGGATGAAAATGGAATAAAAAAATCTTGAATCTCTTACACGTTTGGAATTTGTTGACTGACATTCTTAGTGCTCAGGACTTTCCTTTGTTCATAACTCCTCAAATAGCACTGGCTCCTCCGAAGCGGTATTATGGGGATACAAAAAAATAAAATTACACTTCCTCTGTAAGCCAGCAGCCTTTCCTGATGAGCAGTCCAAAAAGGCCTTTGTACTAGCCTACGTGGGTGGCAATGCTGCCACCTGGTCCATTCCCTTGATAGAAAAGAACGTTCCTAGAATATACAATTTCTGAACATTCTGCACTGAGATGCCGAAATCCTTTGCTTTTTGACAGAAAATCCCATACCGTATCCTTAGACAAGGAACTACTTACCTTGAAACAAGGTTCACAAGATTTACTCGCATACATTATCACCTTTAATAGGTTACTGAATTACCTGGTGAACTTCTTATCACTCTTGATGGGTTCGGAGACTAAAGGTGAAGGCAAACTGTAGTCTTGAGTTGTGACATTACGAGACTTCAAGTAGATTTCATTGAGATGCCAGTTTGCAATGCCTTTAAATACATTCTCGTGATTGTCTGCTTGCTCTCTAAATGGGCTGAGGCATACCCCACTCGAAGACCGGAGAGTATGACAGTTGCCAAGCTTTTTTAAGGGAATTAATCATGCGTTTTGGCCTGCCAACTTGTATTGATGCAGACAGTGGCTCCCATTTTAAAAAAGAGTTTTTGAAATTCATTTGCACAGCTTTCCAAATTGGTCACAGGTTCCATTGTAGTTATTGTCTTCAATCATCTGGCATAGTGGAGAGGATGAATGGGACCATTAATATTATGCTGGCTGAAGTGTGTGCCTTCACTAGTTTGAAATGGACAAATGCTCTTCTCCATGTCCTGATGAACACTGCAATTACTCCAGGTAAAATGTCTTGTCTCTCGCTCCATGAAGTGCTAATGGGCAGATCAATCAGATTGGCCTACACTCCTTCAGCTTCACTTGTTTTAATGACTAATGACTAGGGGTGCGCGTTTTTTAAAATTCCGCCGGCGAAATTGGAGGAAATTAGTAATTCCGCTTTACACTTGTAACGCGGAATTACTAATAAATTCTGCCGCTCCGCCGGCGGAATTATTCAGCACTAGTCTGTTGTTGGTCTTTCAAGGGATGTCATTTGGCCGTCATGTTAGTACTTTCAGGTCGTATGACAACCAATCCTATGGCTTAACATGCTCTACAGGTCTTGGGGGGGGTTCTCTGTGAGTACGAGGCACTGCTAAAATTTTAATTGACTTAGGATTGGAGCATTGATGGCACCTCAGCTCAGTCTAGTTGTATCACAGAGAATACTGAAGTGTTGATTGGTTGTGGAGTACGCACTCATCTTTATGTGAGCTTTCCTCAGAAGTTCCTACAGCTTGCGGGTCGGTGTTGGCCAGTGATCGTATCCTCTCTCTGCAGCAAGCTTTCTTCAAAAAGTCTGCAAATCCATGACAAAACCGTGTGAACGCTCTGCAGTTCCACAACTATGGCATCGGTAATGCAGAGTGTTCCGGAGTAGGAATGGTAGGCTTTCGTGTACATGATATTGATTTATTAGTAACAAGGAATGAGAGGGGTCGAAAGTTGTTGCTCACCTGAGCTTTGGTCAGCTGTAGTATCCGCTTTGCTCTGGGTATCCACTATCCACTAAATACCACATGCCTTGTGCCTGGGTGTCGCACCTTCCTCTTTCTCACTCCCCTGTCTGAAATGCCTTTTTAACAGGAGTACGGTATGTTAAGCGAGCTTCCCGCTAGACTGAAATCATCTATCTGTGAAAGGCCGGCTGTGCTTCTTAACTTGGCCCTCACAACAACCACGGCCAATGCTATACACACATCGGCGAAAGATCAAGTCTTACGAAGTCTAAAGGCCTTATTATGAGTTTGGCGGTCCGAACGCCTGAGAACAACGTTTGTGTCGTCTATGACACCGCTGCGCCAGAGATCTACCGCCTGCCGTATTACGAGTTGTGCTGTCAGAAACGCCGATCGCGGCCACTGCGGTCTACCCGGCGGGACTGCAGAGGTCTGCAATGTCGGCAGTGCATCCACCGGCACTGCCAGGTCCACTGTCCACCCGCTGAGTGTATTGCGACCACACAGTCATACTCGTGGTCAACCAGCGGTGATCAACAAACAGCAGTTACCCAACGCTGGTTGACCGCCATGGTAAGTGCCAAAAAACACAACACAACAGTGACCATTGGATGAATTTAAAAACTACACACCTGATGTGCTTTGGCAAGTGGACATGCCTGCAAATCATTCTATAAAACACACCCCATCCCTGACCAGCATCCTTTGCTTCCAAACTGCAGACCACAAGACAGCCACCAGCGTTTTCTGCATTTATAGAAAAGGGCCCCCTTTTTTCATCTTCTCATTTAGCACTCTCCACCACCTGTAATTTCTGTTTTGCACCTTTTTTTTTTACCTCTATCACTTGTTTGTTTTTCATTCATATAATAAATCACATTTTTTTTTCTTCGTCATGCCTAGGGAAAAAACACAAGCTTCACTGAGCAAGAGTTGACAGTCATGGTGGATGAAATCATTAGAGTAGAGCTGCACATTTATGGAGCCCAAGTCCAGCAGACTCCTCTCAGTAGGAAAAATGAAATGTAGGACAGGATAGTCAACAGACTGAATGCTGTTGGTACCAGCCTGCGCATACAGGGCGACATAAGGAAGACGTGGAACAACCTCAGGCTGAGGGTACGTACCAAGTACAACAGTCACCACCTGGAGGTTCAGAGGACTGGCAGTGAGCCTCCCAGCGCACCATTACAACTCTTGCCCTGAGAGGAGAAGGTCTTGGCCATCCTGCATACTGAGGGAATGACAGGAATAGGAGGGGGAGTTGACTCTGGTAGGTTATACTACAATAACTGCCACAATATTACAATGTCCTGTTTACTCTCAACTCTGCTGTTGCTATTGTGTTCTCTATCTACTTTCCTAACATGCAATACTCAAAGTATTTGAGATGTTGGTTTGTCTATGGTAATGTGTATTGCTGCATATAAGAGTACATGTATCTAACTCTAGGACATGCCACATGTTGCATTGTTGACTGTAAGTGCATTACCATCAAAATATCAAACCGACCCATGATATGTGTTAAAATGTGAATGTATGGTCCATCCCAAATGCATGTTGCCAACAGCTATGGTATACTAACCGTTCGTCACATGTTGGTAAAGTGAGATTTAAGTCACTACAACTACAGTGAGGCGTTGTGATTGTAACTCTGACCAAGATGCTACACTCCTTTTGCCCCTTCTCACTTGTCTGTCATGATACAACTGATGTTCACTTATCATGCAGCTTACCATTTGACAAGTGTTGGTAAGTAGAGATAGAAAAACTACCACTACTACCATGATGCCCTGCCACTCAAACTCTAACCAAGATGCTAGACTGCTTTTGCCCCTTCTCTCTTGTCTGACATGTCACTATTGATCTTCACTAGTCAATCAGGTTACCATTTGTCAAGTGTTGGTAAAGTGACATAGAACTGACTACAACTACCAAGAGGCCTTGTGACTGTAACTCTGACCAAGCTGCTACACTCCTTTTGCCACTTCTAACTTATCTACCATGTTACAATTGGACTGTGCAATGTACAGACAATGCTCCACTCAGATATACGTCTGAATACTTTGCTTGATGGTGTCCTGGACCATCAACTTAAACTATTGATAGCATGAGTGACACCATAACAAACAATTACCCCTAATATATATCAGCCATGAAGGAAACTCAGCTGATTAGCAGTGCCAGGTGACCCCTTGACTCTGCACGTCTCACATGATGAACAATGCTAAATATACAACCAAGCTGGGTGTTTGCCTGTATTAGACACAACTAGGCTTTGGAATGGACAAATACACATGGTATGACTACATTGTGTTTGTAGCAGTGTTTTGGAGCTATCATGTCTATCCCTAAAGCCAAAATGCCACATATCAGCACATCTAATGAGCTGATGAAATCTACTACCTCTATTAAATGCCAACAAATGTCTAGTAACCAACTTCACCTCCACGCAAATAGATGACAATATTAATCTCTATCTATTTTGTTCCATTCTAGGTCCTCATTTACTTTGACACAAACAACGTGGATGTAAATACCTCACTTCCACCATTAACAATGTTCTCTATCTCTCAACAGGTCAATCGACCACTGTTCCTGCACAGAGGTTGAAAACCGAACAGAGTTCCTCTCCACCCCAGGACCAAGCCCTCAGTGATTACAATGCACCTGAAGAAGTGGACGTGGATGATGGTCCTGGCCCATCTGGTCAGCCTGGGCAGACGCCAACAGTGGGGCTCACTGTGCCCACTACAGCACCTCCCAGCACTGTCGCAAATTCACAGTCAACCACTGCCCCCCAAGCAATACACCTAGCACAGTCAATCCCATCCTGTGCCCCATCAAGTCCTGGATTCTGAGATGGCTAACACCACACCAGTCATGGAGGAACCAGGACGCAGTGGGAGGGTGCAGTCTGTGCTAAGGGCACAGGGTTGTGGGGGTAGGCGTAGTGGGAGGGTTACTGTGGGCCTGCAATGTGAGCGCACTGATGCCACGGACACCCAGGCTGCCATCACCCAAGTTCTGGGAGTCTACCAGGACTCCCAAAGTGTCATGGGCCAGGTATTGGCCGAAATCTGGGAAATGAAGGAGCTACAGAAGGACACAAACCGGGAGGTTGCTGCCATCGACAGTGAGGTGGCCGGCGTCCACACCAAGGTGGTCGGCATCCACACTGAGGTGGCCGGCATCCGCACCAAGGTGGCCTCCCTGGTTGGGGTGCTGCTGGACATTAACACCACCCTCTGCAGGGCTTTTCCACCTGCATCTACCCCTTCCCGTGGTCCAAGTATATCCACACCATCAACATCTGCCACAGCCACAGGAAGGGAAGCCCTGTCAGAGGACGACATGCCTGCACACGCCCCTGTCTCAGCAACTCCAGATTCCCCCTCTGGCAAAAAGAGGGGATGTCCACATAAAAACCCAGGAGCTCAGGATGGCAAGACACCCACCACCAGTAAGAGACCTCGACCCTAATGTCCTCCTGTGTGTGCTACACATTCACATTGTTGGACTATTCCTGCCACTTTTCCATATCTGATGGGAGGAGTACGTTGGACGTTGGACTCCTGGTCATTTGGACTCTACTACAATGATTTAATCCACCATGACTAAGGACTTCACTTTTTGTTTGCACTGTTGAATTTTAAGTTGATTTCTTTATCTTATCCTTGTTCACTTCATTAGAATCACATGTCACCAAAGCATTGTCTCCTGTTGTAATTTTCACATATAAAAATGTGAATGTACTACCAGGTGAACTTTGCAATGTCAAAACTAGGGACTTCTGGAATCATGGATATGTTGTATGTAAACAATGTGCAACTCAGGATCCATGTCACAACAACACATACATCCAAGTGTCTGGGCTGAGAACATCTTTAATCCATTGTTCAAATCATAGACTGACATGTTGTCAGACATATAACAAATAAGATATGACTAAGTTATCCTGGGTCAGTGATCACATAATCACTTGCAGACTTTCACAACATGGAAGGAGGAGATACATCTGACAATATCCCACACAATAGGCAACAATAATTTAGGTCTTCATCATCAGCTGGAGCCATAGTGCCTACCTCACAAAAGGAATCCGACATCAAATAAAGAAATAAACAGACACATGTCAGTGCAACTGTTTCTGAACACAGGGTCATTTCAATCCAGTGTTGCTTGCATCTGGTGAAATGTCACAAACAAATGCCAGTGATGTGTTACAAGCACTTCGGCCTACAATGAGAAGACACATCAACAGCTACATCCAGTTCATACACAATGAGGAATTAGCCAATGTGAAGGCAGGATAGCATGAATTGGGCACAGCACAACATTGTGTTGGAGCAGATGATGCCACACCTATTGCATTAGGACCAACGCACCGAAAGGAACAAGTCCAATGGAAGCCAGGTAACTTCCATTCTATCGCTGCGCAAGCTGTCTTGGTACCAGCTTTGTGCACCCACACTCTGTGACAAACATTTCCAGGACCAATCCATGTCTACTTCATACGTCTGAACAGCGTCATATACCTGCTAATGTCACAACTCTGAAATGTCCTAATGAAGATGACATGGTGAAGGTACGTAAAGCATACCAACACAGAGAGATTAACTAAGCAAACATACATATGACTCACATCACATTATCAACTTCTAGAGAACACAGTCCAAAACTTTTATAGCCGAACAAATCTACACTTGCAATACAAACACCCTACTCAGATATTTCCAGAGCCATATATTCCTAGCATGTAGCATCAACATCCTCCTTACAACATCACTACAAGAGTTGCAAGAATAGTCAGTCATCACATCTCACATCATAATTACACTCAGGAGAAGTCGTTCTGGATGAGATCCTGAAGCAAGTCAGCCTCTTCCTCTTCACCACTATCATCATCTTCATTTGGAATTTCAGGGCCCCCACCTGGTGGGTCTTCATGGCCTGCAGCCTCTGTGATGTAAGGGATGTTCCGTCGCAGGGCAATGTTGTGAAGGATGCAGCAGGCCACGGTGATCTTACACATCTTCAGTCATGGCCCGTGCAGGTAGAGCGGTGGGGTGGTGGGGCCGGGTGGGGGGTATTTCGGCAGACGACAATGAGGGAAAATTCATTATTTATTTAATTTTCCCTCGTCATCATCCATCGAAATCCCACCTCACCCCGCCCCACAGCCCCACCGCTCTTACCTGCATTGGCCGTGGCTGCACATCTTCCCGGATGAGTAGAGGAGGGCTCCCCCAGTCTTCTCCAGACATCTAAATCTGGCTTTCAGCAGTCCAAAAGCCTGCTTCACTGGCCGCCATGTTCTTTCATAGGCCTCATTGAAGCAGACTTCCCCTGGCGCTATAGGATTCCTCAGCTGTGCCAACAACCATGGCCGGTTGGGATACGCGGAATCTCCAAGAAGGAAGATAGACAAAAGGGCAACAGTTAGTTACACACTTTCAGATCATACTACCTGACATTTCCCACACAACGTTAGAACAGATTACACTTACCTACAAGCCAGGCCCTCTCTGGTAGTAGTTGTGACATCAGCTGAGGTATGGTGCTGTTCCGCAGTATGAAGGCATCATGTGCAGATCCTGGGAACCGGGCACAGATGTTTAAAATGTACAAATCCGGTAAGCAGACAACTTCCATGTTTATAGAATGGAAGTGCTTCTAGTTCGGGTAGACTTGCTCCCTGTTGCGGGGGAGGTACTAAGGAAATATGGGTGCCATCAATAGATCCAATTACATGTGGGATGTGACCAGAAGCATAGAAATCCACCTTCACAGTGGCTAGATCCTCACGTCTGGGGAACTGGATGTAGCTGCCCACTTGTCTCAAAAGCATTGTTAGCACCTCTTTGAGGACCCGACTGAACATAGGTTGTGACAGGGGCGGCTCCTCTACGTGGGCGGAGGAGCGTCGACCCACTGCTTTCTCGCAGTGCGAGAAGCAGAAACTTAAAATGGTATAAATACCATTTTATGTTTCTGCTTCTCGCACTGCGAGAAAGCAGAGGAAGGGTTTGGTTGGGGGCGGGTGGGTGGGTCGGGGAGGAGTGGCTAGCCCAATGTTATGGGCGCTGACTGTTTGGTCGGCCCCAGGGCCGACCAAACCAGTCATGAGCACTCTCCCGTTTTCTACATGTAGGCTGCATGCAGCCTGCATGGAGAAAACGGCCTCCCCATAGACGCCTGTAGGGACGGCGTCCTAGCCAATCACAATGCTGCCATTGCAGTGTTGTGATTGGCTTAGGGGAGGAGAGGGAGGGTGCCTGCTTCTGCTTCCTGTGAGCAGAGAGAGAGCAGGAGACACGACGCGGGACCGGAGGTCAAGGTAAGTTTTATTTTTTTTAAATTTTATAAAATTATCCCCCCTCTCCCCGCGTGACCCCTGTGAAAGCCAACCCCACCCCTCCCAAAGTCCCAAAAACCCATCCCACACCCAAACCCATCCCTTCCACTTCCCACTCCATCCCTGAAAAACAGCCTCCCCACCCCCGTACCCAGCCTAAAAAAGAAAAAAACCATGAAAAAAACCTACTAAACCCAGCCCCAAAGCCCCCAAACCCAAAAGCCCCCTCCCAAGGACAAACCCACCCCTACATAAACTTCTGCCCCCCTTACCAAGTATCATCTTCAAGGTGCCTACTATGCCCAATGGATGCCCCTTTGTGAGGAGGTTCCCTGGCAGTGTCAATAAGGGCAAGTTTGGTGGTGCAGCATTGTGCTGTGGCACATGGACAATGAATGGACTGGCCATTGGCCTTTGTTTCATTTTTGGATTGCTTCAAATCCATTAATTAAAAACGATCACAGTTTTGATGACATTAGTCCTGCCATTACTTTCCTATTTATTTGATGTTATTGTATATTTAGTGATGTGTGAGTACAGCTGTGTTTGTTTGATCTCTGATTGCTGATCCAGTTGACGTAGTTAGTATGATATGACCTTGGAGCCAGTTCTGGAGTTAGACAGGACAAGGGAAAATGATGGATGGATGTCTATGTGGGTTGACATCCTGATTGGGCAGACATTGCATTGGTTGGCATTGGGTGTCATAGGGGAGAGGTAGGGCGCAGCTGCCAGAGTGTCTGTCTCTGAAGCGCAGGGATCACGTTTCGATCCCCGCTGCCAGTGGCAGCTCACCATCATGTGACTCTGGGCAATAGCTCATTTAATCTCCCCGATGGCCCCCAGCACCTTGAAATCTTAAGGGATGATATGTTTGCGCTTTACAAAATATGGATTATTGGCATGTTATGTGGTAAGTATTTCAGCTGGTCCTGGCCACTGTCAACGTCATTTGGGTTGCACTTCTCCCTATGATGTAGGTTTGATATGTGTTTGATGTGTTGAAGTTAAATATTTGTGTATCCATGCATGGAGGGTGTCAACTTGTCATACCTTTGTGGAGTTCTGCATGGACATGTGTCCATTTTACAGTGTGGACCTTATAGCTACTTCATCTAAATGTGTGCCACATGCGGTTAGTGCTGTGTTTGCTTTCATAAGATGCACTTACCCACTGCCTACACATGCATGACAGTTGGTTATACTATTGGTTATCCTTGATATACTTCAGTTCTCAGGTCCAGTGCACATGGAGTATGTCAGGCATGTGCAAAATGTACTGTGCCCCAGGGCGCCAGCCTTTGAGGGTTCCCCCAATAGAGGCATAGCTATCCTGCAGAGAGTGTTTCCATTATTCCTTTACAATGGTTCTCACACTGATTCTATACAATCCCATTGACTGACATTGCCTTTTCATGTGGGTGATGTGTGTGAGTCCAATCCAGAGTTGTTGCAGAGAAGGTGTGTTTCAATTTTATTGATACATCCACACAGTATCTTTGACATTAAAATAGGACCTGGGATGTGTGCAATTTGAGTGTGTCACATTCACTATAGCATCTTGGTTGGAGTTGCAGTGACAGGGCGTCATGGTAGTAGTGGTAGAATTTCAATGTCACTTTAGTAACACTTAATAATAATAATAATAATAATGATAGTGATATTTGTAAAGCGCAAACAGCTACCTCTAACAGAGGTGTCCCGGCACTGTGCGGAAGTCAGGTATGTAGAAAGGAACCTAGCATCTAGCCTTGACAGAAGAGCCAAGTCTTCAAGTTCTTCCTGAACTCGGGTTCAGAGTCCAGCATGCGTAAATGCAGTGGCAGTGAATTCCATAGCATGGCTGTCCTAACTGTGAAGGACCTTCCTCCCTTTCTGGCTTTTGCAAAACGAGGGACGCAGAGTAGGAGCTGGGAATTGGATCTCAACGCTCGGGAAGATTGGTATGGGCGAAGCTTATTTCTGAGGTATCTTGGTCCTTTGTTGTGCATGGCCCAAAATGCTAGGGTCAGGGACTTGAATTCAATACGTTTTGCTACCGGGAGACAATGAAGGAGCCTGATGTGTGGGGAGATGTGATGGCGGAAAGGCACTCTTCGAATGAGTCTTGCAGCCGCATTCTGAATCATCTGCAGTCTGTGAATCAAGTACCTGGGTAGACCCAGGTACAGACTGTAGGCATAGTCCAGCTGAGATGTCACCGTAGCATGAACTACTGTCCTGCGGCTATCCTCCGGCAAGAGGTGCAAGAATTTCTTTAGGGTTTTCAATTTTCCAAAACAGACCGATGAGACATGGCGGATATGAGTTTCAAAGGATAAGTCTGAGTCCCACCTAACGCCCAGGTTCCTAGCCGTCTTTACAGGAATTGGCGGAGTATCCAGCTCAGCAGGCCACCAAAGTCCTGTAGGTAGGGAAGAGGGCTGACCAAAGAACAGGTACTTAGTCTTGTCTGCATTTAATTTCAGTTTGTTGTTATTCATCCAGCTGGCGATGTCCTTCAGGCACCCCATTAATCTAGCAAACTAGTCCTTCGAATGATCCTTAAAAGGGAACACCAGCTGGGTGTCGTCTGCATACGACACAGCCTTCACATCCCAGGTGGCAATGAGATTGAAGAGTGGTACCAGGTAGGTGTTAAAAAGTAGGGGGCTTAGTGCCGAGCCCTGTGGTACACCACACCTCAAAGGCTTGGGCGATGATTGATGTGGTAGGAGAAACACACTTTGAGAGCGGTCCTGTAGATAGGACTGGATCCGAGCAAGTACTGTGCCCCGTAATCCAAACTGTTTGAGTCTGTTTAGCAGAATGGAGTGTGCAACCGTGTCGAAGGCTGCTGACAGATCCAACAGGATCAGCATAGCAGATGCTCCAGCGTCCACTGACATTCTTACTGACTCCGCCACCTCCACCAATTTTTCTAGCATCTTAGCGGGTGCCGGTAACAATGAAATTGGTCAGTAATTACCGAGCTCCGTGGGATCGGCGTTTGATTTTTTCAGGAGAGGCAGTAGGAATGCCTGTTTCCAGACATCAGGGAAGATGCCAGAGGATAGTGACGCATTCCAGACATGATTCATCACTGGGTTGATCCAGTGAGCTAGTAATCTGAAAATCTTGGGTGGACAAGGATCCGCGGGGGAGCCCGACTTGCTGTCAGGAACCTAGGTGCTAAACTACACAAACGCCAATTTGTGGGGGCAATAACTGGTTGTAGACTAAAGACTAGAATTGAAGTCCCAAATTCCCTTGGGAATCGTTATGGCCAGTCCTGGCCAGCATTGGTTAATGCACGTTCCCTTAAGATGGCTGGAAGCGCAATGGTTAGCGCTCCAGTCTTTTCACAGTAAGCGCGAGGTCTGAAGCACAGCTGAGGCTCGCGCTCACCCTCAGCTGTGCGCACTTCACCGAGGCCACTACTGAAGTAACAGCTCTTGGCGTTTCGTCCGCGTTCCCTTCAAAGTGAGAGTAGTTTAGAGAATTTGTTTTGTGACCGTCGGTAGCCTTATTTCCGCTACGTGACGGGTTTTCAAGGAGTTCCAAGAAAGAAAGAGTTACGAGCTGTCAGAGTCCGGCAGTTCAATTCTTGACTTCGTTCTTGTGTAGAAAAGACGCGTCGAGCCTGTTTCCTGACACGCAAGTACAGCTCTGAGAGCCAATTCAAAAAATATATATATAAACTCAGTACCAGTTGTTTATTTGTCTTGATATTTAGTTTCAATTGCTGAAACCCAAATAGCCTGCTTACTTTCCATGCTCTGAGAGTTATTTAGAAAGGCAATAATCTAGTGAGTTTTCTGAGTAGTTAATTAGAAATAAAAGAGAAAGGAAACTTACCAGTGTCTATATTTCTGTCGAGTAAAACAGCTTCAGAGATTCCACCTGCATATAAGAGAAAGGAAAGGTTAATAGTTCAAATTACAATATAAGATAGAAAAGCATAATAGTAATTAAACTGTACATTAGTTACTCTAGTGTTTACTTCCCAACAGGATAGTCTCGCTATTACAACTCGTTAAAGAGCACATCATAAAAACTCCAGTAACAAGAAGAGAGGCTATAGCCCAGTCTCTAGGGGGGTATGTAACAATTGGTATTGGATAATATACAGTAATAGTTAACCCTAGTAAAGATCTTAGTAATGTTTGTCATTTGTTTTACTGTGTCTAATCTCAAAACAGCGCAAGAAGCAACTTAGAGTAGCAGCTGATAGACAACATCAGTATAGAAGACGAGACTGTCTCTTCTCTGTCCCTTCCCCCTTTCCCCCCCGGGAGTTCCTGCATTCTCCATAGGAAGAACCTCTGTGGGAGCGTGGAGGGAAACTCAGAGAGGCATAGGGAACTTGCAACGTTCTGCTCCTGTGAAGTACCTGGGAAACTTCAAGTAAGACTCTTGACATTGTGAAGTGCCCACAAATTTTTTACTCACCTGAGCAGAATGGCTGAGGGGTTAGACCTAAAGAATTTGGGCAGATTTAGAAGCAATTCAGAAGGAGTTGATAGTGGTCAGAGAGGAAAACAGAAGCTTAAGACAAGACCTTTTAGCCTCTAGAAGAGAAACTACTGACTTAACGGCTAAAATGGATGGTTACTTTTCAGCAGTTTTGCAGCCTTATCGCAGGATTCGCAGGCTACTAGCTCCACCCCTATTTCCCACCCCAGAACTACCACTCAGGTGGTGCACTCCTTGTCCCCAGTTATTCCACTAGCCCCCCCAGAACGCTTTAGTGGAGACCCACAAAAGGCCCAAGTTTTTCTTACTCAATGCTTCCTCCATTTTATGTGCCGTCCGCCATTTTCCCTGATGCACAATCCCGGGTGGCCTTCATCCTATCGTATTTAAGTGGTGACGCAGCAGCCTGGTCCTTACCCTTGGTCTCTAAAGACTCTGCCATCCTGTATGATTTTGAAGAGTTCAAGAAGGAGTTCTTGAGAATATTTGACCAAAGGAAGGTAGCCCAAGCTACAGATAATGAGCTACTCGAATTGAGGCAAGGGAACAAGGAACTAGTGGCATACTTAGCTCAATTCAATAAACTTATTGTAGAAACTGACTGGCCAGAAAATAAAAGAGCTGTGTTGTTCTACAGGGGCCTGAAAGATGAACTCAAGGATGCCCTGTCTCAAATACCCATTAGACCAACGGAAGTTTCCGCTCTGATCGACTTGGTCTTAGAACTGGACTACCGGCAGACGGAGAGGAGAGGAGAAAAAAGAAGAGAGTTTCGCTCAAGTGTTCCTAGGTTTGATCGGATGAGGTCAGAAGTTGCCAAAACTGTGGAAGGCAATCAAACTGTAGAAACCATGCAAATCGGAGCTGTTCGTGGTCCTCTTACAAAAGAAGAGAAGGAAAAAAGAAGATTGAACAATCTTTGTATGTATTGTGGTACCAGCGGGCATTTTGTCAAGGTTTGTCCGAAGAAACCGAAGACTCCGATGAAGGAAAACTTGCAGCACCACCAGTAGGAGGGGTTGGACTGGTGGATGCTAGAGAAATCACAACCCCGGCACACATCAGTTAGCAAACACATTACAATCTGCAGCGCCGCATTTGACCCTCCCGGTCACTCTAAATTACAGAACTATTGTCCAAACTGACATTCCGGTGATGATAGACTCCAGAGCTACCGGAAATTTTTGTGATCTGAAGTTCGCTTTGAAGATCGGGTTGCAGGCCATTCGAAAAAGTAGAAGTGAAGCCGTGAGAGCAGTGGACGGAACAAATCTTTCTTCTGGCCCCATAGTCAGTCGTACGGAAAAGGTGGAACTTGTTTTACCTGACGGGCACTGGGAGTTCTTGCAGTTCAATTTAATCGACGCACCACAATTCCAGCTCATCCTTGGTCTCCCTTGGTTGACGGAGCATAATCCTCAGATTGATTGGGAGAAGCGGTCCATAAAGATGAACTCGGATTACTGTAAGGAGTCCTGTTTTCAGGGAGTGGATGAAGTGAAGGAGTCTAGTCTGGCTGCCAGCTTGTGTGAAAGTGGAGCTTCCGTGTGTGTCATCCGTACAGAAGAAATTCCGGAAATGTATCAGGATTACAAGGATGTGTTTAGCGAGGTTGAGGCAGAAAAGCTTCCCCCACATCGACCCTATGACTGCAAGATAGAGCTGGAACCAGGGGCGAACCTTCTGTGCAGTAGAATCTATGCTTTGACGGAGAAGGAGGATACATTTTTGAGAGAATGTATCCAAACCTATCTAAAGAATGGTTTCATTAGACCATCGCAGTCCCCAGTCTCGTCACCGTTGTTCTTTGTATCAAAGAAGGAAGAAGGCGATCTAAGAATCTGTATTGATTACCGTGCCTTAAATCGGATAACGATTAAGAACAGATACCCATTGCCCCTAATCTCTGTGCTCCTGGATCAAGTAAAAGGAGCTCAAATCTATATGAAATTAGATCTTCGAGGGGCATATCACCTTGTCTGGATCAGAGAGGGTGACGAATGGAAGACCGCTTTCAGGACCAAGTTCGGTCTATATGAATATCAGGTGATGCCCTACGGACTTTGCAATGCGCCAGCAGCTTTCCAGTATTTCATTAATGACGTGTTAAATCAATATATAGACAAGTGTGTCATCGTCTATATTGATGATATTTTAATTTACTCTGCGTCGAAAGAAGAACACCAAGAGCATGTCAAGGGAATTTTGGAAAGGCTGCGTGAAAACTGTCTATATGTCAAGCTACAAAAGTGTGCATTCAATGTTCGTTCTGTGGATTTCCTAGGATTTGTCCTGTCTCCTGAGGGAATCACAATGGATATGCACAAAATTAAGGCAGTGTTGTATTGGCCATCTCCAACCTCAGTAAAGGAAATACAACGATTTATTGGCTTCGCCAATTTTTACAGAAGATTCATCCAGGACTTTTCTCAAAAGGTGATTCCAATTACTCGTTTATTGCGTAAGAGTGTTCCTTTTTTCTGGTCGAAGGAAGCTGAAGCCGCCTTCCAGTCCTTAAAAGAAAGTTTTACTTCGGCACCCATTCTTCTTCACGCCGATCCTTCGGAGCCTTTTTATTTGGAAACGGATGCTTCAGATCAAGCGATCGGAGGAGTTCTGTCGCAAAGACATAAGGAGACTGGTCAACTACATCCAGTTGCTTATCACTCCACGAAGCTCCTACCAGCTGAAATCAACTATACCATCACCGAAAAGGAGCTGCTAGCTATTAAAGACACTTTCAAAGAATGGAGGCATTACCTAATGGGGGCCAGGCATACAGTGACTGTATATACTGACCACAAAAACCTGCAATTCTGACGATCGGCAAGAACTCTGACACCACGTCAGCTTAGATGGTCTCTGTATTTTGCAGATTACAATTTCGTGATCACCTACTGACATGGAAACAAGAACGGTAAGGCGGATGCCTTGTCCAGGATGGATACGGAAGGACAAAGGGCTGTAATAGAAGACCAAAAGATCATTCCTGAATCAAAGATAGTAGGAACTATTACTCATGAGACACTGGAGAAGAAAGTTAGAGATTCCCTTTTCTCCGGAAGAGCTTCAGCAATGGGCCTTGTCTGACCCGTCTCGAGAAATTCGAAAAGACCTACCCTATCATGGAGGGGCCCTGTTCATACCTACCTTGGAATTGCAAGAACAAGTTCTGCATGACTGGCATGATCACCCCATGGCAGGTCACAAAGGAATAAACAAAACAGAAGAGTTGATAAAGAGACAATTTTGGTGGCCCAATATGTCGAAGGATATCAAGCAATATGTTTTGGGTTGTGGAGTTTGTGCACAGGGAAAATCCACACGGCAGTCACCACAGGGGTTACTACAACCTATGCCTACGCCCCCTTATCCCTGGCACACAGTGACCATGGATCTAATTGTAGACCTGCCCTCCAGCCGGGGCTACAATACGATCCTGGTTTTTGTTGACGCCTTTACCAAAATGGCTCACTTTGTTCCTTTGCAAGACATTCCCAGTGCTAAGGACTTAGCTACACAGTTCAGTTTGCATGTAGTGAGATTACACGGAATCCCCAAGGTCCTCATTTCTGATCGAGGTACTCAATTCCTGTCGCATTGCCTCAGGTAATGGCGCTTGACTTGCTTTACCCATAAAGTTTTATCGTGCTGCTCTCCGCCCCTTACCCCAGGGCCAGCACACGGATTCCCATGCAGTGTATCTGGCCCTCAGAAATGGCAGGGGTGGCGAGATCCCCTGGATTAGCAGTTGGAGGGCCGCCAGAATGGCATTCAGCTGTTTTAAAAGTGGACAGCAGCCAAAGACACTCACAAATTGGAGTCAAAAGTCACTTGCAGCTTCTTGTGTGGTGAGCAGAAAGGACCACGTGTAGCAAACAGTCTTTTACTTCAGTTTTTGACTATTTATACACTTTCCGCATATGTAAATCACGGGGCAGATTGAAGTAATTCCCGATGAATGTCACTATTGTCCAACTTTTCCTGACCTCAGTAGAATGAAATGATGAGTCGGCTTCAGAACAGTATGAAGGAACACCATCAGCTGGGATATTTTACAGCTACAGAAGTAATCACACAACACCAAGTTCTCTAGTGTGACATTGAGAAACATTATTTCACCAATTGAGCTTTCTCGAAACTCCCCGCCTTCCCCTTGAGGCCATCACATACCACCACTTCTGACATCAAACATGTTAATTTAGGGATGGGCAGAATTCAGCGGAATCTCACACAGTTTTTATGTAACTCAGCAGAATTCTGAGGAGTAAAACTCTGTGAATTAAGCCCACCCCTACTAATGACATTGTTTTTAGATTACTACAAAGATCTGGCTGATATGGTGAACTCTGTTTCTCATTAGGTGAGTTTGGCAACAGCATTGACAAAAGAAACTCAGTGTCATGCACCGAATCCAGGCGACTGGGTTCTCATCTAGAACCCTGACCACAAAAATTGTTTGGAAGAGTGCTGAAGAGGCCATTCCAGGTCATACATGTGACTAAAACTGCTGTGAATTATGCTGGAGACCCTCAGTGGGTCCTCGCCACTCACACAAGAAGAGTGAAGGGGACGAGTGAAAAAGTAGTGACACAACCACTGAATCACAGAGTCAAGCTCATGTTTGGGGAATGGATCCAGAGGGGAGTGCAAATTTTGAGACTGGTGTAGTTGGTGAAGCTTCTGATGAAAGTGACGATCCTGGTGAAGGTACTAGTAGCAGTGTTCAGTTTCAATTCAGGGGTCAGTGTGAAGAGCTGTATCAAAGTTATGTGCAGCAGCAAAAATAAATAGTCTCTGATTCGTCTAGTGAAAAACTCCAGTTGAAAATTCAAGTCTCAAACACTCTCAGAGGAAGAGAGCAGTTCACAGTGAGCTGAGTTGCTGATGCTGATTAAAGCTGAAGTCCATCGGTGAGTGGAGAAGATTCAACAGTAGTAATACGTGAAGGTGCAAGAGTTGAGACACCAAAAGCAGTAAAGAGAACATGCAAAGAAAGCACTGGCAGAATGAGAGACTAAAGCAAATCAAAGAAGAACCTGAAGTAATTGAAATCGATTCAGTGAAAGTGAAACGCCAGTTGTTAAAAGACCAGAAACAAAGAGAATTTCAAACAGAAAGTATGCTTAATCTGAATGGGCATATCTAGCATCTGTGTCTGAAGAAGAAGAAGTATAGTCAGATACAGAGATGTGTAGTGCAATAAGCTATTGTAAATTTATTTTCGGAAATGAGCTGGAAGAAGAAGAACAACCTTGAACTCTGAAAAGTTTAAAAGTGCTAAAATCAGTCCTGAATATTGCAAAAGAATCCTGATTAAGAAAAGGCTTTGAGAGTCTGGACTGTGTAAACTAAGGGGGACTATTAAAAAACGTTTGGAAACTATTTTGATTTTTGAAAAAAAGAAGAAAAGAATAAAGCTTTATTATTGCTTTGAAAGAAAGATTTCCTGATTTTTTGAAGTTGTCATGTTTCCTTTTTGTTTTGATCTTAATAGAAATGGCATATAGTCAGTGCTGCAAAGTTGATGGCTTAATTTTCTAAATGACCCTAGTAGTTTCAGTTGGTTTCTTCTTATGCCTCATTTCTCTGTTGGCATATGTCTCCACAGAAGTTGAATTAACTACAGTACAGAATGGTGTTGGGTTTACTACATTGACAAATAGGAACATTTTAGTTTGTGGATTTCATAATAATATCTATACTAAAATGTTGGGTGAGTATGTGGATATTATGGGGGTCGAGAATTGTTTTTTGTGTACTTTTCTACCCTCTTCTGCAGGCGAAGGTGCAACATAGCTACATCTGCTGATGTCCTACTCACTGTCTTGTAATGAGTTTGTTAGTATATTTATTAAAAATGAGTTTCCATCACCTTATATGTCAGAATTCAGGGTCTCGCTGGAAAAGCTTCCTGTATCTGAGGATGCAAAGAATGGGTTAATATATGGTGATTTTCAGAACACAGTCGCCCAAGTTAACCGAAATACTAACAAAACTAAAAACAAGTATGTGTGTCAGTTTGTTAGGGAATGCAATGAGAGAAGAGTGAAGATTGTGAGAGATTGGAAAGATGAGAAGAACATAAGAGAGCAAATTAAGGCTGAAGGAGAATTTAATTGTCAAATTTGAATCCAAGATTGAGAATGCAGCATGAGAGAAAGGGTGAGTTATGTATGGTGCATTGTGAACCTACAGGAGTTAGGGCAATTGAGTATGTAGGTGAAAGTGAATATAAAAAGAGTGATGCTATCAGTGGTGATTTCCTGGTTGGTGTAAAAACTATTCTGATAAGGATTTATTATGTGTGTGGTAAAACTACTTATTTCAACCTGCCATGTAATTGGGTGGGTTTGTGCTATCTTTCCTAGGGTTTATCATGTGAGTGGGGTAGATGATCCTGTTGGTTTGAAGATAATAAAATGTGGTTTTGTGTAGATAGCATTATATATATATTAAGTGCTATGATTCCATCTATAGGTGTGACTATGAATGATCTGAAGATTAGATAGTTGTCTCTGCTTACGGACTGGCTTGTTTCTAACACTGATTATCTCTGAGTTAGTCGCTATGCATGCAATGATTATGCAAAACCGCTTAGTGTTGACATCCTTCTTGTGAAGGAAGGCTGTGTTTGTAGGGTTTTGAAGTTTAGGGGAGCCACGCCTTCATACCTAATAACCGTAGGGTACTAATGCATATGTGTCAAATATAACTAATATTTCTTGTAAAGTCCACGTTTTAAAAGAGAATGGCTCGTGGGAAACAGTAGGTTCCTGGGTTAGTGAGATAAGCAAGGTTGGTGAATGGTTTGATAGTTTGGGAAGGGGTATTTTTAGGTTTTTATTAATCTCTGTAATAATTGTATTGATTTGTGAGATTATCCAATTTCTCTGAGTGTTTATTTCTGAAATGCAGGTGTAAGGATAAAAGAAAATCGTCAAAGAGAAAGTAGCAAGAATATGAAATGGAGGATGTCAGAGATCGTGTTTACAACTAGCTGAAATTAATGGAAGAATCAAAAGGAAAGATGCAGAAAGTGATACAGACTGTGTTGTAACTACTGACTAATTAGATTAATTGTGTTTTTTGTGTGATTATAGCATAATCAGAGGTGGAATATTGTTAAGGATTTGTATGCATTATTAACATCGTCCAAAATGTGGTTTCTACACTCAATTACACATGTACACACTAATATAGTATTTTTGTTTTTTTTAATACGTTTCCTACGATGTATATATGTGTATGTTCCTGGCCCTTGTTAACTCGGCCTCAATTAGGGCTTAACAGCCATCTTTTTCAAAATGAATGTCACCCTCGTCTTCCCCCTGGACATTTCACTGTTGGTTATTTCTGCAGCATGTAGTCAAGCAGAATTATATGTCTTTATTTCCATTTCCATCGTTCATGCTGTTTTTGATTAATCTTCCCTGGTACAGTTATAAAACTGTATCTGTTTCCGAGGTCCTTTTGTTAGCTCACTGTACCCTATTCATTCATAATAGTTTGCTGTTGTTCATGTATCTAGTTCGTTCGACCATCTCCAGATGGCATAAGCATAGAATGGGCAGAAAAATTATTCATGTAGTGGGATAGTGCTTAGGTGTTAAGGCAATATGATGCTGACTAGAGTTGTGCTATGATTTGCTGAGAATGTAACCTTTTCCATCACAACATAGTGATTCTGCAGTTTTACTGATTTCATATGTACAAATAATGTATAAAAACCCTCGATTTTGATTTTGGGGTGAGCAAGAAGACTAACCTGAAGATGTGGATGCTGCTAGGAATTCTATCTATTTCCTCTTGATTTTGTTGTCCATTTGGGACTTGTGGTTTTGCACTTCTCTGTAATGATCAATTTGCTTGGAGCCTTCATGGCATTGACTTGTACCACATTTCTTTTGTTTTTTGTAATAAACCATTTAACTATTCCTCAGTTATTGATTTAGGCCCTTTATTTAATTGACTGTATTTTTGACTATTCAGAAGTCTTGAAGATGCTTTATCTCAGGGGTACATTGCCTCATGAAACTGAAGTTTAACACTGTCTCTGATTTATCGAATTGTAGGCGTTCTGTGGAGGTAAATGTTTGAGGTGTAAAAATTGCACAGTCCCCTGTGCCCACAATAGCAAGGTTTCATTACTGTTGGTTAAATACCTACTTGGGATTGGTTAAGCAAGTTTTGTGTTTTGGGTTAGCATTAATCCTGGTTGGAAGTGTAGTGTACCAGGAGTTTTTAAAGTGATCTGGAGAAAGGCCTGTTGTTTTAGAAGTCTAGAGGGTCTAACATGGGTGTTCTCAGCAAAGGGTTTACCTGTCCATTTCTGAAGTAACGAGTTACTATGTGCATATGAAGTGATATTTTGAAAAGAATTGTTTAGAAATAAAAAAAATTGTGTATAGCTGAAGTTTTGCTTTTTTTCAGACCTGGATAGCTGATATTTTGGACATCAGCGTAGTGAATAATTGCCAAACAGTTTTTGACTGCCTGTTCTAAAACCTTGTAACTCTTTGCTTATTTTGTCATCGTTGGCTGTTTTGTCAGTGAGCCATAAGTGGACTCAAATTGCGTAGGCTGTGTAAAATTCAGTTACCACATATTGGTTGCAAACATAGCTTAATAGCTGACACAGGAAGCAAAACTGAATTAGTGAGCTGAGAGGAAGCTGTGTCACACTCCAGATAAAGCTGTGAAGTTTAGCGGGAGAAGTTAATCTGTGTTTGCAGTTGGTATATTAAATTTGACACTATTGAAGTGAGGTATTATTGTGTCTTTAAAGATAAGGCATAGTTGCATATTGTTCTTTGTTCAAATTCCACACATGTAAGATGTACACATCTACATCTTTTATAGGGTAACATGCCAGCACCTGTAAAAGTGCCATTTTGAAAGTGAGACTGCAAGCTTTAAACCTGATCAGTATCAACCGCTTAGCTCCAATATTAGCAAGGAGATTGTCAAGAAAACCATTCCCACAATACATGCTTAATAGAGGACAATCAGAATCATTAAGGAACATTCACTTTGATGTTATATGTTACAAAGTGTCCTTTATATGGTTGCCATATTCCTCTATTTAAGAAAAACAGTTTTTCCGGCAGGGCTCCCTTGCAGTTCACTAGTAATCAATTATTTTCACGCCATATCTCATACAATGAAAGGTATGATACATTCTCATATCTGAGGCTTTTCTGTAACAGAAGGGGTCCTGAGCTCCAGCCAGTACTGTTTGATTGCAATCTGTTAGTGAGCTTAGTGGTGTGTTTAAAATGTAGGTGCACAGACTGTGATTAAAAAAATGCAGATTTGTTTTATAAATAGCTCCAGATCCCTACATGGAGTTACTTCATTTGTGTGTCATTTGAATTATTAAATTGTTCACTTTTTAACTAAATTCAAAATGAAGCTCTAACTTATTTCTTTTATCACATGCAATTTTCTCTGATGTAGGCCTTGCTGGTTGGATAATCTTGGGATTCCTCAAAGAAACCTGTTTTACTTTTAGGTGCCAGATTGGTTTGGCTGTGTAGAAGCTCAACCACAGCCCATGGCCTGGGTGAGTATACTGCAATCACTGATGGTCAAATATTATGAAGATGATATCCTTATAAGAAGAAGCTCCATATTAAATACAATAAAAGCATACCCCATACAAAGGGTTTTACAGTATGCCATATTAGAGTCGCCTTCTCCTCAAATACCCAAACTGGAGCCCCTCTGCAGCAACCATATAATCACACATCTAATCTTTTACAGAACATTCATAGAGTAAGGCTTAGATAGCCACAATAAAATCAAATGCACTTCCTTCCTCAGACCATTAGGCAACATGGACGCAGCAACCGTTCAAGTTGTAAATAGTACACTACAGGCCAAAGATAATGGTGACCCATCTGCAGCATTTAATATTTCTGACAGATCTTACTACCTGAAAAATAGCGTGCAGATTGGTCAGAGGGGCTGTTCCTCAGCTGAGTACTTCCCCAATGGAAAGCCACATTCTCAAGGGTTTCATCCTCAAGGCAGTTATTTACATTCTTTATACAAAACCCTGGGACTCCTGTTAGCAGGCTCTATTGTCTCTTTGTTTTGGAAAAGATCTGCTGTTCAAGCAACACCTTATCAACATGTCCCAGAGCATCCTAGGGATCATGCCGAGTAGGTTTGGTCTGTGGAGTAGGCCTGTAGCAGCATGGCACTGGGGAAGACACCACAGCAGTGGCGATTATGGTGACTGGGGTGTAACTGGAGTTTGGACAGTAGTTTGTGCCACGTGGGTTAATTTACATTTTTGGTGACAGTCCCTTGCCAGGATGGCAACCTTAATAGGAATGTCCATTAATCTCTCCTTCACAGTCCCAAACCAAGATGGTGACCAAAGGAAATCAGTAATCGCTATGCTTCAAGGTCGCACTACTCAGAGATAGTTCAAAGAGAGGACTCCCCTGAAGTACAACATTTTGAATTGGTGCATTTACCCATCTTCATGTAATATGACACCATTGATTGTGTTCTAGGACTTTTTTGATATTTCAGTTTTTTTTACATTATCTGTTTTCATGTCCATTTCTGCTCCTCTGGTTTTTTGTTCCAACTATTTCACCCTTCCTGCCATCCAGCTGGGAATTCACCAGGAATGGCCAGTTTCAGCAGTCCTGTACACTGAAAATCCTGAGTGCCTCTCTAACACCTTCCAGGTACAACACCAATTATTTGTTGTATATTATCTTTGGTAAAAGCTCTTATGGTACAAGGCCTGGTGTGTTCCATCCCAGCTAACTGTGTGTAATTTGCCCTTGCCCTATTCCCCTGTTTTCCCAGTCAGACATTTCAATGATAGTTTTCTACATTAACTACATAGGGCCTGATTGCGATCTTGGTGGATGGGATACTGCGTCACAAACATTACAGATATCACGTCCGCCATATTACAAGTTCCATAGGATATAATGGAATTGTAATTTGGCGGACGGGATATCTGTCACGTTTGTGATGGAGTAACCCTCACCGCCAAGATCGTAATCAGGCCCATAGTGTCTTGAGTAGTTGCGAGGCTTGACACTTGTCTGCATGTGCATCTCATCATCATGCTAGATTCTGGCACTTGCATGCACATATAAGGAATATGTTATTTCACATGTATTAGAGGAGGGTTAGTCCATGTGAAATTTACTTCTCAAAATTACTAGTATGGAGAACCTATTCTGCGTGAAAGGGCAGTAAACCATGATTGGAACTAATAATTGCACAATATTTCTTTTATTCAGAAAACACCCAGAAATCCTAAGCTGGAGTGTATGACTCTTTTCATTATTCAGCGTTTGTGATGCTTTGTAAAAAATTGACATCACTCAAGAACATTTGGTTGTACTGACTCCGATTCAACCGTTCAGGTACTTCACAGAGCACGCTGATGCTACTCCAACTCTCCACCATCACATCATTATTGTTTGTACACGAACATTCAAATGCACACAGCGTTCTCCTCATACCTCTACTGGGTCCAACGGATTGATTGGCATAGTGATACTGCAGAACAGTGCAGCCCTTGACGCTATGCTCTATGGTTCATTAATCCATTCTACCTTGGGTCTGTCGTTGTTTATTTCCTGCATTAAACAGCCAGTAAATGCTAATTGTAATTTTATTTTTTGTTGTGAACAAATATCACAAGTTTGAAACAGTTATATTTTTTATTAACTAATTAATACAAATCGTTCTATTTTTTATTTTTAGCTACAAAAAAGCAGCCTCTTATCAAACCTGTTGAAAGAAAAAGAAGTCCCTCCTGATACTCTCTTACAAACTCTAGAACCAAAGTTAATCATCACATGTTCATTCTGATATTTCACTTAAAAACCAAGATTACCCAGGTTGCTAACTTTTGTTAACCCAAGTGCTGCTTTCCTCAAATTACTTTTTTTAATTCTATATTTGTTTGATAGGATGCTGTTTCTATCTCCATGTACAGAGTCTAAGATTAACTTACTCCTAAGAATGATGGGCCCAGCACTGCATTGAAATGCCCAAAAAAGTAGCTAATCAAACTATAGGCTGGAGGTGTTCCCCTATCAACTGCCACTCAGCATGTTCGAGTCCCCCAACAATTGTTTGAAATTGCCTGTTTTCAAAAATATATGAGAGCAACCCTTCTGACAAAAGGGACAGGGTTTAAATACTTTGCAACAGTAATGAATCCCTCTTGTGTATCACATACTTGGTAACATACCCATCATTTCTATTATTCCACAGGAAACATTCATACACAATTTTCCACTCATCGATCCATACAGTGAGACCTGTTTGATGCAAAAATATCTGTCCTTTATAATAATACTATTCTTAATATCAGTCGCGGCTCCTGGAGGGAGTGCTGCGGGGCGGTGGGGTGGGGGCGGGGCAGTGTGGGGGGTAGTAAACTACAGCATACGGCCGAACGGAGTTAAGTACATAAATAAATAAATAAATAAAACGAATTACATTGCGCGCGCTGCAACGCCAAATGGCGATGCGGCGCGCGCAATGTAATTTGTTTTATTTATTTATTTATGTACTTAACTCCGTTCGGCCGTATGCCGGAGTTTACTACCCCCCGCCCTGCCCCTCCCCCGCCCCGCCCCACCGCTCCGCAGCACTCCCTCCAAGAGCCACGACTGCTTAATATAAAAATGTCACAATACAATAGTATCTCATCAGCAATCTAAAATTTCATCACATTGAATACTATCAAGAACAATTCTCAATCTAAAAATCATCATATCCTATCAAGATCAGCTCTTTTAATGTGTGTCTCCTCTTTCAGAACTTTTCTGTATCAATATATTAACCAAATTTCATTAGGTCAAAATATGTCATTACTTATTGTTCCATGAATATATCTAAAAACTGTATCACACTAAATTCATAAATGAATTTAGTGTGATACTGTTTTTAGATATATTCATGGAACAATAATAAAAAGAATTATAAAAATTGTATGATTATAATAAAGGACAGATATTTTTGCATCAAACATGTCTCATTGTATGGATGAATGAGTGGAAAATTGGTGTATGAATGTTTCCCGTGGAAGAAGAGAATTGATGGGTATGTTACCACATACGTGATACACAAGAGGGATTCATTACTGTTGCAAAGTATTTAAACCCTGACCCTTTTGTCAGAAGGGTTGCTCTCATATATTTTTGAAAAATACCGGACAGTGAGGGGGAGATGGGTGTCGGTTTCGCGAGCAATGCCATTATTGAGCGAATTTGAAGCAGGGAGAATAATTGAAAAGTTTGGAATGCAGAGAAGATCTCTGTAGAAGAGTAAAAGAGCCTGATGATTGGAACTGAAGCAGACAAAGAAGAGGTAGCATAGTATGAGAACAAACCTGGCTCAACAGAGTGAATTTGGCAGAGTGTGACCGAGGAGGATGGGCAGGGTAGGAGGGGGATTTAAGAAGGCATAAGGAGGAACAAGACTCTGTTCATGAGACGTTTCTTTCAGGAAGAGGAGACAATAAACTTGCTAATGAGTAGGACTGGTTGGTGTGAGGCAAGGAGGTGAGAGTCAGAAGATGAGTGTTTCCAATAGACACCTTGTAAGTGGCTGCAGTGAAGTGATGTGATAGGATGCCAATTCCATTAATTTAAGGATGATTATGAGGGCATGGAGGTCTTCCTTGCAGGTTGAAAATCTAACATCCAGATTACACATATCTGCAGAGTTCACATTAACCAAACACGCTGTATCACTGGCAAAGAATTTAAAACAAAATGTACACTTTGCAGATCTCTCTGTTGTCCTACAGTCTCTGGTTGCTTGGATCTCCGTCTCCAGTCACTCCATGCTAATCCCGTCTCCTGATGATCACTCTTGATGTCCATAATGAGTGCTTGGCACACATGCAGCTGTACCCCCTCAAGTACATTTTGTTACTGCTGTGACTGAGCAGTATCTGAATGTGTTGGAGGGAGCGTTTTAGGGGGCTTGGGGGGGGCTAGGAGGCACCCTTGCCAGCTGTTCAAGGGAGTGATTTAGGGACAAAAGGGCAGCTTAACTTGAGGCAGGGTGCGCAGGAACGCTCATACTAAAATGAAGGAAACAGATGTGTGAGCCATGGAAACCAAGCCAAAAGGTTCAACAGATTTATTTAGAAGGCGCAGCTTCAAGAAAAAGGCATTTAAAATACAGAATACAAAATATAGTGACCTCGCATTCATAGAGAGTCTTACCAGACAGAAGGCATTATTACATAATTCTCAATAGGACTCAGAAGGCATTGAAACCGTTTGAAGAGAGACACTTCAGAAAACCTCAAAGACACATTTATAAATGAACTATGAAAAACATCATTTAAATCAAGGAAAATGTTCTCAGAATGCAAAACACATTTGATCCAAAATGCAGAGAATACTCACGTTTAAACCTAAAAGAAAGCAGCCTTGCAAATGTAATATAAGCATTAAATTCTCAATAAGAAAACACCAATTTAGAGACAAAATAGCATATACAGCAATTATATTGGCAAGTTAAATTGTATCTTAATAAAACAAAAAACAAGAGCTCTTGGGGAAAACCCACACCCGCCTGCCATCCTACCAACAGACGGGTGGGGCAGTCCGACGAGAACTCCGTGGACTCGTCTTTTATACCTTTTAGTGCTGGGAACTGAAGCAGAAGTGCTTATTCTAATGTCAGCCCTACCTACGTCACTTATAGCCACAGTTCGCACATTTATCAGACGTGTCGTGCTTCTTCAGTTAAATGCGGAACATAGACTAGGTGTAAGGTTATGTTCTCAGACCAAGCGCTCGTCGTAAATTGCATAGGGCAAGCAGAAAATATGTAATGTAAGGAATAAAATATATAGCAATGTCCTGGTTGCCACATTCATCACCCCGGCCTGACGTCTTTGTGGTGGGAAGTTCTCTATTCTCATGTTCAGACCCAGGATGTGGTGTGCTATTTGTCGACAGGACAGAGGAAGGGACAGTGAACTTTGAGACACACGGGTAGGGTGGGGGCTATCCAGTCAGGAGCAGAAGAGCCTCGCAGAGAGAAGCTGGCTGAGATTTTTAGTCAGACAGGCTTAGAGCCTGCTGTTCAGAAAAATGGCAGAACTCTGGTCAATTTAACAAAAGGCCTGCAGAAAGACCGCAGGGCCTACCTAGGGGTTCATACTGACTGAGTGACTAGGATGGCCCAGGGCATTTGTTATATGGTAAAACCAGACCCTCAGGTCAATTTAACACGGCCTACAAATTAGGCTGGCAGGGCCTATGTAAGGGGTTCATACTTCAGGTGTGGGCCGAACAGGCCTGGGGGGGTCTTATATGATAAAAATGGACCCTGCCTCATTCCCTCCTCTTGTTCATTCTTTGAACAAAATCCTTAAAGCAGACCTTTCAGGCTTTTCAGGTATTTGGTAATGGTAGCGGGCTGCATTTAGTGTAGTCCTACTATTGTTACTTCTACAACTTCTGTAAGTGCTAAGTTATTCACATTCCCTGTTCTATCCTTGCTCTCCCTTTGCCAATTATGCTTTTCTCAGGAGGTGCAACTCCTACGGACATGGTGTGCTGACTGAAGAGCATATTGTACATTAGGACACAACCCACGTATTTAGAGACAGGTATGACATTGTAACACATGCTGTTTTCTGTGTCGGTAGGCCGGTGTGTGCAAACATAATATCCTGCCCTGTCAACTGTCCCCCTGTCCCGTCTTTATCAATGGCTATTTATTCAATTTGGTACAATTTCTCTGTTTCATTTAAGCAGTATCTCAGGTATAACACTGTGATCACAATACACTATAAGGAGCTTAGTCATTATAGCAATGGGGGTCAATGCTGCTAGTAGCACTCATGGTCATTTTCTCTAATTGTTCTGAAAGTTTTGAGCAAGTCTTTAGGCATTGTTCCAATCGTTGGTACGTGTGGCTAGTGTGACTAGTTGGAAGAATGTCTTATCTTCTGCTGTACTTTTACTCTTTTCAAAAAAGTCTGCTGTGGAATAATGTAGAGCCTCAGAGATAATACCTGTAAACAGAAAAGGTAACCGTTGGTGCCTGTCTTCAAGTAATTCGAGAGGTTACAAGCACTTCTATTACTTAGGCACATTCAATATGAAGAAAACAAAGTGTTGAGGAAGGTAAAGATGTCTCGTTGTCACAGGTTGTAGACTGAGGGGTTGGGGCATTGATGTTACCAGACGCTCTTAGTTGATGTATTGTTGGGGCCCGCTTACACACTCTTCCTTTCTCTGCTGTGCAGCACTTGCAACCCTTCAGGACAAGCTTGGGATACCATTCCCACTTGGTGGTTTCCGTGGAACACATGTAATTTCTGTGTGGCTCCTTGCCCCTTGCACAACCCCTCAATCACATGTGAGATGAACGCCGGTCCATTGTCAGAAGCCAAAAGCATAGGTACTCAAAAGTGCGGTATGAACTCTTTCAGGAGGCATTTGGCAATAGTTTGTGCATTGCTGTTCTTGGATTGGCATGCCTCAGTTCATTTGCCGATCATGCACACAATAACCAACACGTACTTGTAGTCTGAGTAGGGGGCATGCTGATGAAGACCACTTAATGTGGGGAATGAAATGGCCTGGGGCAGTGGAAATACAGCATTAGGAAAACAGTCTGATCTTCCCATCACGTCCTACAAGTGATGAACCATGAAAAAGACGGGCCATGGGAGCAAGCATTATCGTTGGTAAACATATCTTTCCATTTGGGCCTAACCGTATTCCTTTTCTTTTTGCATACATCCTCCCCTGTTCCCTTCTTCCTTTTCTTCCACCCAGCCCTTTCAATAATATACTTAGGGTCATAATACATCATCCTTTATCTTCATATTATGATATCATGTGTAGTAGAAGCAATCTGAACCATTGTGTACTCACAACCAGTTAATGCTATTCCTTTTTGTGCATCTGCATCAATAAATTCTTTACCAATTGATACAAAGTCCTTGGAGGAGGTGTGTGCAACACATTCTACAATTGAAACTTTGGTAGCAACATGTCTTGCAATCGTTGAGCTATTAATGGTGCACGCTGCATTTGTTGGCCAGCTGAGGTAAGGAGGGAACTCCAAATGGAGGAAAGAACCTAAAAATTATATTGGCGTCCCTGTACAAGACTTTAAAAAGAAATTCATTTATCTCTAGAAGCAAAAGAAGAATTAAAACATTGTACTATAGCTTGTCCCAACAGCAAACACAGATGAAAATCTCTGTCACAGTAACACCTTTAGGAATCAAAACAGTCATAGTTGTCAAACTGTGCCCAGGGATGTGGAATTCCTATAGACCCACGCCCAGGACATATTGTTTGAGGTCAAGGGCAACAAGTTTTCATGCGTATTTTGTCCTTGGGACAAGTAGGCCCAACCCCCTACAGCACAAACCCTTTGGCTGCCAGTCCACAGTACCACATCATGGCTCAGGGAAAGGCATAGTCTGCAATAAAGGTAATATTTGTATCCATGTGCTAATGCTGTTCAAACTTGTATTTATTGTCCATTAATGCAAAGGCTTTATTATTAGGGTGAGCGCTCTAAGTAAATGTTGTAAGCTCAGACTGCACTACTGACAGTGGTTAGAGTATAAAAATGTGTAAACACTTTTTCAATATTTAGCAATGTGAGGCTATGTATACTGCTCTCAGAATGCTCTCCCATTAGATGCAAATATTTGCAGAAGCTTGAAAGCAAGACTGATAATTCTTTGCTTTCAAAATAAAAAGAAAATGCAAAAACAGTTCCCTAAGCTACTGGAATATGGTAGGTACCATTTCTTTGCAACATAAAAATAAACAAGCATTGGCAAAAAGCAAAAATTGTTTTGATCTAAAAAAATCACACATTGCACAGTAGTTCCTGGCACTGAATAAAGCAACTGTGTGTCGATATGCTCCTTGTGAGAGAACAGAATGAAGTCACTCACAGGGAAGCTAGCCAAGAGAGAGAGGGAGAGAGACAACATTTCATTAAACATAAAAGGTAATTGTTAACGCCAGACCTAATTAGGGACCCAACTATTAAATAAAGTGCACCCATGTCCTTGGATTATGTGCAGATATACAACTTTTGTGAATTCACAAGACTACAGAAGTAGGCCAAGAAATAGTACTCCTAGAAAATATTTGTGAACTGCATTTAAGCATGAGCAAACATGCAGGTGTACATTTGTTCAAGCGAAAAAACCCGAAGCCCCAGTATGTAGATCTGTGGAAATGTGGCCACATAAGGGAATTGTTAGCATTCAAAGCCTACTATGGAAGGGGCCCTAGCATAATCAGAGAGGCTATTTCAGAGCTCTTATATAATGAATATTGCTGCCATAATTTGTTGCTGCATTACATGGCACAAAAGGGACAAGTGTATTTTGTTACAGAACAAGTAATTTTAAGAAGCATCCAGGCCCATGAACAAGTAGATATTTCGTTAAATTCCACATCTCTTTGCGCCAATCCTTTATACCTTGAAACCTGTTTTCAAACACCCTGAAAGATTGCACCTATATATTAAAAGACATATTTAAATCTGTACACATTGTATCCTTGAGACATTACAATATGAAGCACTGTTATTCAATGCACACTATCCTTCTGTATTGGCATATACTCATTACTAATGATCAATACATAAACATAATATAAACACAACATTACTACTTTTCCTATTACTCCTATCCTTTGTAGTCCCTGGTGAATGCACTGCATTAGAATGCATTTTAGCACATTCCACCTTACAATTTAATTTGTTTTACAACACTATTCTCTCCAACTCTGAAGAACCTAGGAATGAAAAACATTAAAATACATACACATTATTTCGTTTAGATACACATATTAAAACAGCACTTCTCCTTGCGCCATTCAAATAGTCAAAACCCTTCAAGAATGCAATATACCTAGGGCCATTCTATATATACATGTGCTTGTGAAGATGGCGGTGTTCCTGTTGCAGCTGATCACCGTCTTCTTCCTCTTTGGACAGTCAACGGAAACACAATAAAATCTGTGTTCCAGGACTGATAGGTCGGAGCTCAGGGATGATGGGGCCCTTCTTCTTCCACCTGAATGCTTCAGAAGACAGAAACTTCGTAGTGCGTGTTAACTTATGCAAATATATGTCTTTTTTCATAATTTGAATGTCACTGTTAGGTGTAGTTGATGTGACATACATATATTAATTGTTCAGTGAGGAGGATATGGGGCATTAGGTGGCTGTCAGAACATTGTAATATTTACTGAAAAATATATGCAACCACCTCTAAAGGCTGCAACTGTACTTTTAAAAGGCCTCTTTAAATCCACACCTATTATTCTGACAACATTGTAATACTGAGCATTGCTTACTCCATGCATACCGTCCTTTAACATTGAAATTGGTGAGGTGGCTACCTGTGGTAATCTATTCCTACGAATCTCTGGTTGTTTCATATTTTGAAGGCTGCACACAGCTGTGCATATCCAAAAACGTATTCCTTACCTCCTCTCACATAGACACATACATATTCCGTCACTAAACTGCACAATCGTGAAACCTGAAACACTCTTTACACCGTTTTTTTTTTTTTAAATCTCGGCTACCCCGTTACCAAATTGTGTGATTCCACGCACCTTATCTCTCTTGTTCACTTCCACAGACCAACTATTCTTACACATACATATCTTTCATCTAAATCTTATGTCCGTTTCCAACCACAGGAAGTCCCTTTCCTGCCTGGCTCAACGCCCAAAATCTGTGGTCGGCCAGGAATGCCACTTCTGAAGGCAGCCCAAGAAAAAATCTATTAACCCTTCAGCACCACTTAATATCTAAAAACATGCGCTGTCTTTAATTGTAATATGCAAAATATATATAACTTATTGTAAAATAACATGGCTTACTTGTAAAGCGTACGTTCACTCAGAATGGTATTTTGACGCTAAACAGCAGATCTCCATTGTTCCCCAACTCAATGGTACTCATTTCATCCACCTCAGAATGATGAAGGGCTGATCAGACCCCGCAGCATTTGACGTGTGACCATGAAGTCAAACCATGCATTCCACTCCATCATTTTATCTCCCCCCTTGTGCACAAGAAATCGGAAGAGATCAGTCTTAACTTGCTACTTCCAATCTTCTGTCTAATGTTCACCATCTGCTCTGCCATTTACGTTACTCTAAGTCTAGTGTCACTAACTTCCTTTACCACGATACACACTTTCAAAATCTTTTCTATTACCTAACTCCGTGTTTTGTAGCTGTACTTCCTGGATTGGAGCTTGCATTCGGGCTACTGCTTGTGCCTGGAGGGGTAGCACTTTTTACTGCTTGCTCTATCGTTAAATTGGACGCAGGTAGGAGTAAATTATTCTGTACTTAGTTGCTCAGTACTGCAATATTTGGTGTAATCTTCAGTGTGAATCTAGCTGACCTGGTCGGCCTTTGCATTCTGTGCATTGAAATATGGATGCGTAAAGATATTCATCAGGTCTATAATGAGAAATTCTTTTATGAATTATAATTGGTCATCTAAATAGAGAGATATTCATGTGCATTTGAAACTGGAAGTATTTTCTTTTCTGCCAGGAAACTATATTACTTATATTGATGGCATTTTTAGTCTTTTAACATTGTGGGCCACAGAACATTGTATGTACTATGTTAAGCTTATGATCCAAAAATTTCAAAGGGAATAGCTCCATTTTACCTGGTAGTACATTTTCTATCATTGGGCTCTGGGCGGTAAGGGATGACAGCCCTTGACCTCACCTTATTATGTCACTTTTTCTTTTGTGTGGCTTGTCTATCATTTGACGCTGGGCCAAGTCTAGGGCGTAATAGCAACCAGAAAATGTAAAAAAGGTTGCTGTGTGTTGCGGCGAGAAATGCATGCGAAAGCCTTCCTCCCCATCTTTTTACCACTTGACTGAACATTCAAGTGGGAGGAACCATTACTAAGCGTCCAAGCACGCCTGAAAGGTGAGGTGTGAAGCTTGAGGTGTGACTGTCAAGGAACTGAATGTACTTCATTCAGGGTATAAGGAGTTAACATAGGGGAGCCTATTTAAAACGTGCTAAAAAGATATAACTAAGAGTCGTGAAGGCAGTTACTTGGAAGCTAGACACAGTATTCACTGGATGCACCGCGCACCAGTTGAGTGGTCTCTAATTGAACCTGTCTCAGTTAAAAGTGGGTGTGCTTGGCACGTACCCAGATGTTCCTGCTAATCACCTCTCACTGCAGTGCACAAGAGAGAGAAGTACTCCTATATATAAGATCTCGCTAAACAGTAGTGAAAACCTGTGGTAACACTGTGAGAGAAAGAGATGAGAATGGCCCATAAGCCAGATAAGAGAGGGAGAGACGCAAAATGCAGACCGAGAGAAGGAAATAGAGTATGGCTATTAGAGTACACTGCATGCAACTAAGAAAGGCGGAGAACAAAGGACACTTTTTTACAATGAAGAGAAAGAGGTTTGAAAGGCGGTGGCTGACACTGTTAATCTCAATGCGATAAGATGCCTCCCATTCCTTGCAGAAATAAACGTTCAAACAATACAATTTACACCAAATAGGTAATCAAAATTCAAAACAGTTGTGAGCTGCCAGACGCAGTCCCATACACACGTATTTGCGGCACAAAGTGGGTGACGCCAGACACAACCTCCCATCGCAAAGTACAGACTTCAAAATATAAATGTGAAGAAGTATTTCAACAATTCGGTGTATGTTGTTGTGCATTACATTGTCAGTTATCTGAAAGTGACTTGTGCTAATTAAATGTGGTGCTGCGCCACATGGGTCAGGGGGTATTGGCTGATCCTGGGGAACGTAATTCTACAAGTGGTAATGCAGATACTTCTTACTTCAGTTGTTGGAGTGAAGGTGACTCCTAGAATTACCCAAAATGTGCACTTACTTCTTCCTAGCGGGGTCTGTAGCGCTGGTGGGGGGGGCTGGTGTATTACTACAGACCACAGCATCAATAACTAGCGGGGAGGCTGTAAGGCTATTGTCAGGTGTTTTACAGACCACAGCAACACCCTACCTAGCGGGCCTTTACCCTTTAATGACTGAGTTGGTGTAAGGCCAGTCAACTTAAAATTGACAAATGTGCTCATACAAACAATATATGCATATATAATAAAAAGGAATCTAACAGGACAATCAATATGCACCTAAATATTATAGTCTCACTAATGGATCAGCCACTGCACCAGGCAGTGGCCTCCAATGATCACAAAATGTTTTGCTGCAACACTTAGTCAATGCAAAAAGAACAAAACCCTATATATATATACATAGGAAAACACTAGCGAATAACACAAAGTCCTAAAGGTGCATAGCAATTAATGAACATTTTGTACATGTACTTTAAAAAGAAAAAACAATGCATATGCTTTAATGCTTGGAACTCTTAAACAACAATTGTGTATTTCTGGCCATTTGAGGGCGATAAAAGCGCTTTCTACCTTACTGCTTCACAAAAAAAGGAAAACACAGAAAAATGCTTATAACCAGCGAAAATACAATATCTAATACATCCCGGGGAAACCACCTTCTTCCTTTTCACACAAGAGGAAATCGTAAATCTGTTAGCTAGACAGCTACGGTATTCGTCTTCTTTCTCAGGACTATTGACTGAGAGCAATCCTCCCGTCCCTGCTAATTCTTGCAACTGGACAGAGGAATTCCATATATATTTATTTATAAAACCATACAACTGAACACTGAAAGATGCCAGACGCAATCTTCCCTGCCCTGTCAACCCTTAGACAGGCTCTCAGAGAGGCACGAAAAATAAAAAACCCCACTCATAACAATGATAAAACAAAATAATCACTGGAAGATGCTAGACGCAATCCTCCCTACCTCGTCAATCCTAGACGGAGACTCCTCTCTGGCGCTCAGAGAGGCACAGTAACAACGTATGTCTTTTTATAAAAAGAAAAACATATAATTCAAACAACTTCCTAATGTCACCCTTTGGCTTTAGAGTTCACCACGCACACGTCTCTTCAGTTTGGGAATGTTCTTTTAATAAGCGAGACCAGTTAGACAGGACAACTTGAAACAAGGAACACAGATGTCCCACGGTCGCCCTTACCCACTGCTCCCAGAAAGACAGCACATCAGGCAGCAAAAATAACTTACCCGAGTGCTGCTCTCTGTGGTTCAGTCAGGAAAGAGGCACGAAGGGTGGTCTGCGTCCGGGGTCCCAGTGGTCTCCTGTCAGCTGGCACTGCTGATCCGAGTCACGGCACCAAGATGTTGGAGGGTGCGTTTTAGGGGGCTTGGGGGGGGCTAGGAGGCACCCTTGCCAGCTGTTCAAGGGAGTGATTTAGGGACAAAAGGGCAGCTTAACTTGAGGCAGGGTGCGCAGGAACGCTCATACTAAAATGAAGGAAACAGATGTGTGAGCCATGGAAACCAAGCCAAAAGGTTCAACAGATTTATTTAGAAGGCGCAGCTTCAAGAAAAAGGCATTTAAAATACAGAATACAAAATATAGTGACCTCGCATTCATAGAGAGTCTTACCAGACAGAAGGCATTATTACATAATTCTCAATAGGACTCAGAAGGCATTGAAACCGTTTGAAGAGAGACACTTCAGAAAACCTCAAAGACACATTTATAAATGAACTATGAAAAACATCATTTAAATCAAGGAAAATGTTCTCAGAATGCAAAACACATTTGATCCAAAATGCAGAGAATACTCACGTTTAAACCTAAAAGAAAGCAGCCTTGCAAATGTAATATAAGCATTAAATTCTCAATAAGAAAACACCAATTTAGAGACAAAATAGCATATACAGCAATTATATTGGCAAGTTAAATTGTATCTTAATAAAACAAAAAACAAGAGCTCTTGGGGAAAACCCACACCCGCCTGCCATCCTACCAACAGACGGGTGGGGTAGTCCGACGAGAACTCCGTGGACTCGTCTTTTATACCTTTTAGTGCTGGGAACTGAAGCAGAAGTGCTTATTCTAACGTCAGCCCTACCTACGTCACTTATAGCCACAGTTCGCACATTTATCAGACGTGTCGTGCTTCTTCAGTTAAATGCGGAACATAGACTAGGTGTAAGGTTATGTTCTCAGACCAAGCGCTCGTCGTAAATTGCATAGGGCAAGCAGAAAATATGTAATGTAAGGAATAAAATATATAGCAATGTCCTGGTTGCCACATTCATCACCCCGGCCTGACGTCTTTGTGGTGGGAAGTTCTCTATTCTCATGTTCAGACCCAGGATGTGGTGTGCTATTTGTCGACAGGACAGAGGAAGGGACAGTGAACTTTGAGACACACGGGTAGGGTGGGGGCTATCCAGTCAGGAGCAGAAGAGCCTCGCAGAGAGAAGCTGGCTGAGATTTTTAGTCAGACAGGCTTAGAGCCTGCTGTTCAGAAAAATGGCAGAACTCTGGTCAATTTAACAAAAGGCCTGCAGAAAGACCGCAGGGCCTACCTAGGGGTTCATACTGACTGAGTGACTAGGATGGCCCAGGGCATTTGTTATATGGTAAAACCAGACCCTCAGGTCAATTTAACACGGCCTACAAATTAGGCTGGCAGGGCCTATGTAAGGGGTTCATACTTCAGGTGTGGGCCGAACAGGCCTGGGGGGGTCTTATATGATAAAAATGGACCCTGCCTCAAATGCTTCAAGACTCTGTTGCAGCTCTTGCTTGTAAAGTCTGGCTTGTCACTTCTCTGCCCTCCGTTTTGCTTCTCCCACCGCTCTGAAAAAAAAATGCTTTGTGCTATTCATTTACTGATCACATTCAGATAGGTAAATACAAAATACAAAAAATGCTCTCATCATTTTGTATGCCACCCACAGCGAAATAGCGGCTTTTTGGGAGTTATGGGTGGGGGGGCGGTCTGCTGTAGCCCAGCCGCGGCCCTCGCAGGTAAGAGCGGTGGGGCCGGGTGAGGGGGGGGGGATTTCGACAGACGACAACGAGGAAAAATTAATTATTTATATTTTTTTCCCTCGTCAACGTCTGTCAAAATCCCCCCCACCCGTCCCCACCGCTCTTACCTTCATGGGCCGCGGCTGCTCTAGCCATGCTGCACAGCATCAGGGATGTTGACCAGAATTGCTAAAAACCATTTTCAGAGACAATTGGTGCTGAGGCCGAGAGCTAATGGCTTTGCCGATGCATCATTTATTTCTTATGTGAATAGCGAAATCATCAATGACGTTTCAAAATCGGACATATATTCAGTTGAACATTCATTTTACGAAGCAATGTATCCATTGTATAATCATCATAAGTTATGAGTTTGCAAGAAACCTTTTAGATCATATTGGCCCATCAAACCAAGCCAGTGCCTGTCATTATCTGACCTACAATTGTTTCCTCGTTTAAAGATACATTTCCTCCCAAAATATAATGTACCCCATCAGATCGATAGTTCTCTCAGAGATCAAGGAAAACCTTTACAAGATGTAAGGCTCAGACGTGCAAGTGGATTCTTACAAATACGTCATTTATTTAATAATGTGTAATTTTCATTGCTACTTAAGGAGGAGACGGGCCAGATTCTGGTGTTGTGGTTGCACTGAAGCAGGATGTGTTAAATTATTTTTCCAACCAACTAATTGCTTTGTTTTATTTCCTCTCAGAGTCCTTGACTTCAGATGTGCTTCATTCATTCTAATTGATTTGATTAATGCTGCAAACAGGTTTTTCCTATTTTTCACACATATAATTAGAACAACAACAGCATCAATGAACCTTTACACTTGTAATCAGTTCTCTTCATTACCTCAGTGAAATACAGGCTGATCAGAAGGGGAGCTTTGTTTCTTATTCTAAGTGCCCAACGTGTTACCAAGGTAACAACTTCTATTCATATAATGCTTGGCATGAGGAAACTGGTCTGAAGTTAACAAGTGTTTTTATTCCTTACCCCTCCACTTAAATTGAGATTTTTAATAATGGTGTCAAATGTTGCATTCTTCTTTCTGTACAAAGTTGATTTTGTACACTAAAAGGCTAAAGCTCAATTTTGACGGTGTTAAAGTTCATTCATATTGCTTACAAGTTTTTAATGAATATATTTCAATTAACAATCGCTTTGTTAGTATTTAACTATTTGCAAATATTTGTAGTTGTTGACATAATGTTTCAATTGTAACAAAAATGTCCCTGGTTTTATCATATTTTTTGTTAAGAAGTCAGAAACTTCAGAGCGATAGAGACTAGAAATAGGCTTTGAAACTTCAACATTCTTTCTGGCAGAAGTGATATTTGAGCATTTTTTTTCTGAGAGAAGACATGTGGACTTAATTATAAGACATGTTCATTGAGAACTCTACCACTTCTCTCCACAACAGTCATAAAGATAAAAATACATGCTTTTCCACATCATGTCCAACGAGAACCTGCTGTGACCATTAGCCTGCAACCCATAACAGTTAGCAATTTTGTTATTTTTCCTTCTTTCTGCTGCCATTCCACTAGAAAAATGCATTATGGGCCTCATTTACAAGAAAATGCTGCAGCGCGCACCGCAAGCCCTTTGGCCGCGCCACGCTGCGGCTCTTTCAAAGCACAGGGATGCATCGTACTTACAATATGATGCATCCTTGTGTGTTCCCCTGCGCTGGCGCACAATCAGCTGCCATGTGCCACGCAGGCACCCTTGCGCCATGTGCAAGGGTGCCTGCGTTCCATGGAGATTGTTTCTGTGCAGGAAGGGGTACCTTCCTGCACAAAAACACTAACAAAAACAATAAAAAGAGGTGAGTTCCTAAGAAGAAAAAACAAGGAGAAGTGTAAACATTTCTCCTCGTTGTGCCTTGCTGCGCCACCCGTGGGGTGGCATAGCATTCTGACGCATTTCCAGGCTTACAAATTCTCGTAAATCTGGAAATGCTGCAGAATACATGAGTGTTGCGTAGGAACACCCACAGCAACACCTATGTCACGCTCCTTTCACACAAAGTGTTGCGTGAGAAGGGGCCATTTTTACAAGGACAGGAAAAGGCACGCAGGATGGCTTTACGTGTCCTTATAAATATCGGTCAGGAGGTTGTGCCAGTGGTGCGTTACAAAAGTGACGCATCGGTGGTGCAAGGGGCTTGTAAATAAGCCCCTATATCTTTTGCTCAAGTTCAAGTTTTTTAAAAGATTTGGATTTCCAAAGAGGTCCAAAATCATTTAGCAAGTCAAGTACACTTCAATACAAGTTGTAAAAAACGTAACCATTTTTAACCAAATCATTTAATTTCCCGGAGAAATAGCAGTTGACGAGCTGGCGAGCAAACATTATAGTTTAAAAACAAAGGCCTTAGGAAAGTGCAGTGCAAGACAGGTAAAGATTACATGATTATGATCTTATAAATCAATATTACATAAATCAGAAAGTCTGTCTGGTTGGTACCGATATCTGCCTGTTAAACACTTCAGAGGTAATATGCTTATTCTTAGTAACAAAAAGAGACGACCAACGCCATGATCAAGATTTCAGGTTAAATACTTTTGGGGAATGTTCAAAGAACGCGGGGCCATAATTGGAGCAAACTTTCCTTTCTTTGTTAAACAAAAATCAATATGCATCAATATGCATCTTTGGACTACGATTGCCTGGGAGATGTTTCTGGTATCTATTGCATGGGAGAGACAATTATAATTGGAAGATTCGAAAATGTCTCTTTTTGTTTCTCATGTCGGAAGGGGTGTGACATTACAACATAAAGGGTTTTGTTCGTTGTGCAAGTTGCCCATCTCTCCACTGTCCCCTTATTTGTCTCCTCTTTTCTTTGTCTTTCAGCTCTCTATTTCCTTCACTGTCCCACCCATGTTTTATCCTCTTTGTGGCATTCTCCTAATTTCTTGTTCAATTGCATACCTCTATTTCTGTCTTTAATACCTTCGACTACCAAACCTGCCATTTTAGTACTCAGTCAAATGCAAGCAGGTTTTAAACGTCTAGATAAAATTCTTGGCAGCAAGTTGTCTCATGCAACAGACGCCCCCCACCCCGCCCCCCGTACTCCGGTTCATACCCTGGGACAGGGCCATATGGGACTAATCTCTCGCTCTGCTGCTTTTGGATGTTTCTGCTCAATTGCATCTATAGGGTGGTTGTCAATGCAATGAACTATCTCTGTTTTTATTTGCTCTCACACTTTTCCCAGGTTGGCTGTATAGTCTTCCCTATCACAGTTTCTTAATCGTGTGTTCTGCTCAAAGACTGGTCTTGCATAACAGTATGGCCCTGAGGCTCAGTGGATCATAATCTGAGCTCAGCACTGGACTTCAGTCTTCTGGTTCTAAAGGGTCTGGACGTATCCTGCTACAACAAACTCCATCACTGTTCATCGAAAGGATGACATGTGGAGGCCGTGGCAGAGAGGTACAGCTAGTAGCCATAGCTAGTCACAGCGTATATTGGTCCAGATTCAATCTCTGCATGGCTGCTACAGGGCAGGGTCTGTTTGTGGGATGCAGCGAAGGAGTGTGGGTATGGGAAATTAGATGGGACAGTGCCACGCTTAGCATGCCCGCGCTGCAAGGTTGATAATGGTGCTGCAGATGAGAGTACCTGCAAGTAGCTGAAACTGCTTTGTGTTGACCGAAGGGCAGTCTGCAAAGTGGGTGGGAAATTACATGAATAGATCATAGAATGGCCCACAGTCTATAGGGGCACTTTATCCCAAAGAAGTCAGTTTTACTGCACTGTGCAGGGATTAGGGAGAGAAGGTCAATGATAGTAAAAGACTAATAAAATTAAGGAAAAGAGAGAGATGGAAAGAAATGTGAGTGAAACAGATTAAACATGAAACATTCTGACCTAAAGAAGACATAAGGGGTGACCCAGTATTTCTGGGAACGTCCGTATTCAAGTAATGTATACCGTTCTCTCAGAAGAAGTTTCGAAAAACCACTTAATAGCAAGCAAGGTTAAGCCTAACCATCAAAAAACTTTTGAATAAATCAAAACTATTAAGATAATTCCATTAAGCAAAGTTCATATGGTTTTATTCACTTAATTTGATATTAGAAGACCAAGTATGTGCTCTATGTGATGGTGCAGTGCTAGTCATTAGTGCAGTGGCAGCTAGTGACATTTGAAAGTGGTGAGGCGTATGGGCAGACAACCAATTTTGACTGATTGATTAGATTGCCTTTGAGATACCCTGTCAGGAACAGTGCATCATCCGTGGTCCTCAGTGAGGGGCTCCGGGCTGCAGAGGGGTTTGAGGGGAGACGAGGAGACAGGCGAGTTAACCATTTGTCCTGTCAGGCACTGTACATCCTCGGGGGCCCTCGGAGTGTGGCTGGGCCTGGTGGGGGTGACATGAGAGAGCCGGGCTAACCATTGGCCCTGTCAGGCACTGTACATCCGCTGGGGTCCGCGGTGAGGGATGGGGACTGGCAGCGGAGCTCCGAGATGCATCAGAAGTGGCGTTAATTATTAACCTGGGAGCATTCACCCTCCCAACACCACACACATTAGATGTCCAGCGGCCTGTCCTAACTCTGAGGACGATAGCACCCAGTGATTGTCTCTGGGCCTTTCATACCGGTACGACTGGTTCTGATGGGCCCTGTGGTTTCATTTAACGTCAAGGCACTTTCTCATCAGGCTTCGCAGGGCGTCCTTGCTGAGATGAGTATCAGCTGCTCACAGCCTCGGCAGGGCGGATTCAGCATTTCATCCGGACTGAGGAAAGGAGCCCCATTGTTTTGGTAACAGTATGTATTATCAAGACGCCTAGTGATAGTTCAGCTTCTACAGCGTCCCATATACACAGTTGTTATTTGTATTATTGTTGATAAATTACTGATATTATCTTGTTAATGTTAGTAGTAGTAATATTCTTTTGCAGTTTTATATAGTGCAAACTGGACCCGAATATACTGGAGAACTTTACATGAGCACCAGTTACATTACACATGGAAACATTTTATTTTAGTTGTTTTTTTTAGGCACAGGGGGATTAAGTGAGTTGCTCAGAATCACAAGGTGTTGAGCCAACGCAGAGACTAAAACCTGATTTCCCAATTCCAAAGTCAGCAGAACTTGGCGGAATGCTGCATCCTCTCCCCCTTGATATAAATTAACTTTCATAAATAAAGAAACAGTATCTACACGTTTAAACAAAGTTGATGGTATCCAACTCTTGAGCAAAGTAAAGCTTCACTTAAAAGAAGCCCATGTATTTTGTTGGATATCATCAACTTTACCTAATAATATTTCTTTTCAGCCTTGATAAAGTCTTCGGATGAAACACGTGTCGGTTGCTTGCTTGTATTGAAGACAACATCAACAACAGAGAGTACAATTGTTTGTGCAAAGAATAAAACATATATATACTTTGAGTCTGAAAGAAGAAGATTATTGTGTTGGATTATATTCTATTACAGTGGACTGCTTTTGTGTTCTTCTGTATTTTGTTTAATGTCTATTGCCAACCAGGGGCTCCTGGTTATTGGCTACTATACCCTAGGCGGCAGGGTTTCCATACCATGTAAGCACCAGTTCATTTTTGAGCTTGCGACTCGGATTGAGCTTCTCTAATTTATCTATGCAGCTAGTTGATGTGCCGGGTTGCTTTGGCATAGCCACCACTGTTTTGTTCATGATTGTCATTGTGCTTGGAACAGAACTAGAAATGTTTCAAATTGAAATACATGTGTTGTGCACTCCACCTTACATATACATTTGAAACCAGTGCTTAATTTCAAAATTTGTTAAAAAATGAATGCCGATGCCCAAAGCTCTGCTCTGGCGGTGCTATTAAAAATCAGCGGACCGAATGCCAAGGCTGCGTAGTCTAGAATTTATCTCAGGCCTCTTTAATCCACTGCTGCCTCTTTATCTCACTCTTGCTAGTCGCTCCTTTCTCCCTTTATGCCATTTATTCCGTCTTTCTTTTCTCCTTTATTTCCTGTTTGTGTGTGTTATCCTTCTCTTGCTCGCAGTCAGTATCTAATGAGGGAAAATAAGTGACGGGCCCCAAATATTTGTGCGGGCGGTCCCCACCATCAGCCACTGGCTCAAATGAATCACTGTTTGAAACTCATATCTTCAACTAATCCATAGATTTCACTACTTACTGAAAAACAGGCCGGAATGTCCAACCTCTTTTCAATGGATGTTTAAGTCCTGAATGCCCCTGACCACACTTATCAATGATATCTAGTTTCTATATTTCAGTGACCATATGTTTCACCACTGTTTGATAGAATTGTAATAAAGTGGTGACGTTTTTGATTTTCCAGTCTAACTCGGTACCAACAGGCTATTATTTCTAAATTAATTCTAGTCTTTACCTGCCAAAGCTAATTTTGCCAATAGTTACATCTTGAAAAAAAGCAACCCTTTAGAGACTTTCACCCAATTTCCAACTATGGTAAAATAACTGAGTAAGTAAAAGTTCTGCTGCAGGGGTCTTTTTTGACATGTCAATCACAGTTTCCTTTCGTGTCACAGCAGATTCGATCCTTCACCATACTGGTGTTGACAAACGGAGTAATAATCACGTGACAAATAGTTTCACTGGCTATTGCTGAGTTAGATGTAGGAGAAATTTTGGATTAAATCATCTACAGAGTGATGGTTGTATTATCATTAATTGAATGATTAGGCCTACAAGAAGCTGACCACTGGTTCCAAACAGAAGAGTCAGAACATCTTGACAACTGTGTTAATCAGTTCGGCACGGCAGAATTCCAAAACTACACAGAAGTTTAATGCTAACAAACTTGTAAATACAAGAACATTTCCAACCGAAAGAATTAAGGAAGGAAGTGTGACATATCTTCTAAAAATCTGCATAATAATCTTTCCCACAAACCTTTACTTCATCCTCACAACATTTCCCCATGGTCAATTTGAGAGAAATAGACATGCACATCATTTTTTGAATCTCCTCATTTTAATTCCTCTTCATTGTACGATGAAGCATTCCAAACAAATTTGTAAACGTGTATGCCTCTACTGCTATTCCAAACTTTCTCAAACGTATTACTGCCTCGTTGATGGAAGGAGTTTCCCCCAAATTTATGAAAACCTTACCCATGTATACCTCTTCCCAAAATACTCAGTAATGACTACTCTAACATTAAAAAGCCCAGACTGTTTGGGAAACTCACCATTTTGGGGTGACTAACGTGCTTAACAAGGTGCGGTTGAGGCTTTGCAAATCATTGAGAGGGGTGAGCAGGGCTCACTATGTCACTCAGATTGCATCTAGATTTGAGACTGGGGATCACAATACCATGCTTAGCACTTTTTCATTGCAAAACAGAGTAGATGGTGTTGATTTTGACAGGCTTTCTTTGTTTCCATCGAGACGATCTCGGTTTGAAAATAAAGACTTATTCAGCTTTCCTACCCTAACCAATAACATGGAGTTTCTCTAGGTTCCTATCTCAGCGTTGCAGTTTATTGTATCTACATGGACACTTAGGTTGAGTTCTGACAGGTCATAAAATGCATATCTCTCAGTTTGTAAATGACACTCAGCTGTAGTTGAATGTATCATCCGGTGCTGCCATTGGTAAACTGAAGTCTTTCCTGGACGTCTTCAAGGATTGGATGGACAGATTATCCCAGATGTAACCCTTCCACAAGGCAATTCCTCCTCTTCTAATTGGTTGAATGCTCTTTACCAGTGAAATCCTAACAAACACAATTTTTCGCCTCCTTGGATCTCATCCAGTTTTGTCTCATCGACCAACTCTCTTGGCTTCAATTTCAAAACACCATTTACTCTCAAATTCCCTAATACCAAATATTTTTGTACTACCAGCTCCACATTATTCAGCAAATAAACCCATTGAGGAAACCAGAAGACCCGCACACTGGTGCAAGATCTTGTTATTTCCAACATCAGTCCTTGTTAATGTAACTATGTCTAACTTGCTACACGTATTTCTACATTTAAGTGCAGGACTTATGCAGCAGGGTGAGTCTGTGAGTTAATGTTTGAAGTAGACATTGGCTGGGATCTGCAAGTCAGGAGTTAGAATTATGACCTGGCCAATTTGTCCGTCCATCCTTCCAAAGTCAGTAAATTAAATACGATTACATTGGGTAATAGTAACACATTTTACTTGCAGTGGTTCAATAACCAAGAACGGCTACATAAAGCTTGATTTGAAAAAGAAACATTATGATTATTATTACTCGTAGCTAAATCTTTAACCAAATTACACTAACTCATCATGGCTTTCCATTGACCCCACTAGAATCACTTATCATATTGTACTGCATGTATAACCTCAAACTCACACGAACCTGTTATGGTGTGGTGTGAGTCTTATAGATGGCTTATATTCCAGGAGCTATCTCAGTGCTGAGAACATCAAAAATCGTTTAGGCAACAGATCATATACAACAACTAGGCTAAGATGGAACCTAACAGCTAGTGACACAGATTTGTTTTTAGCATTTTACTAAAAATGTGAAATGCTACTTTTTTGCAAATATTTGTTAATGTAGATTTGAGCGCTTCACGTATCTATACAATGAATGACCATTGTTTTACATTATACATGTTAACGGACATTACCATCAGCCTATGTGAAATGCTACTGATGACAAATAGGAGCAAATAGGGGTCTTTCCTTGTGAAACCTGAAGAAGGACATAGAACAAGAATGACAAGGCAGACAGCTGATAACAGGAAAAAGGATTTGTTAGTCTATCATGATTTCTATTTTCCACACTTTTATCTCAAGTTTGTGTTAATCATTGTAAGGATAAAAGACCTCAAATTCTTGGGAAAGCTGTTACACCATTTGTAAGCAAGTGGGTTATTAGTTGGGAAGTATGTGGATCCTTCACAAATAATGAGCAGACAACCTTGTATCTACTGAGAACCAAGCGCCCTGTGTAGAACTTGCCTGTCTCAGGGCAGCGAGGCATGGCAGTCCAAAGCCTACTCATGGGAGATGGTGTGTAAGGTCGGAATGGCCTGTAGGACAATCAGGCAGTGCACGACAGCTGGTCTGACAGGTCAGTGTATGGGCTGTTTTTTTGACTGTTTGTGAGCCTGTTTTATGGTCTGCTGGGCCAGTTTTTACTGTGATTTGCCTGATATTAAACCAAACATTGCCTGCAGCAAGCTAAAATCCACGCAGTCTTCCATACCTTGGAAAACACTTACACAGCGTGGCTTCACAAGTTCAAAACTGCCCTAATTTGCAAACATGGGTCACTTCTGTGATCACTTTTTTAGCTTTCTAATTCATTAATTTGGGCCACTTTTATTTTGGTGTCTCAGCCTATTTTCTGTCCCAGTCTGACCTTGGTGGTGTGGGCTAGTACCCCAGTTATGCAACAAACACCACCCAATAAATTATCCAGTCGGTGCTTTTACTTATGAAAAGGAAAAGCACTTTATTACACACACACCACTCAATACTACACATTAATTTACAAATATATACATGATGGAATGTGGAAATACCAATCTTGACATGCTCCTAACAGTTTACATCCCTAGTGAATTCTGAACCCTATAACCACAATTCACCCATATATACAAGAAACAATACAATGGGGTGTATTTATCAAAAATGGCAGGCCTACTGGTTTTGTCAGGAAGTCATCACATTAATATAAGCAGAAATGTGTCATAATAAACCAATGCACAACCATTAAAATCCAATTATATCACAATTCAAAGCGTTTGTTAAAATGTAGCAGGTTTATCGCTGTGATTCATTATTGTCAGTAGAGATCAAAGCGTGGTCTTCTTACCACACCACCCCACCACACCAAATAAATCATATCAAATTAATCATATCATGTCCACCTTGCCCTCTAATGAGAGTCTGGGTCCACCAATTTCTGAGCTCCGCAGCGCGCATCTTGGGGACTATCTAAGCAATTGCACTGATTATCACAACTGAGATTCATACTTCAATATCAAAGACATGTGTTTGGTTGCGGCCAAGAAAGGACATAATACACCCAAGAGAGCAAATTAAAAACAAATATAATTAAATAAATTTGCTCCATCTCAAGTAAACTCAGATTTTGTAGTAACTTGCTAAGAAATTGTGGTATAACACTATATCGAGATCGGTACTATTGAAGGACAATTAAAGTGCACCCAATATATCTCCTATCACTGCATCAACAATGTAAACAGTTTTACCTTTGCATCTTTTACTTAACCCTATTAACTATTACATGTTCCCACTATATTTTGTTTGTGATGCACTGCTTGGATAGATGTAGTGAATTCAATGTAAATGCCATGCGGTATAATGCATGCAATATAATGGGGTTGATCATAAAGAAAGTAAACATTTCTATAGCTATTCCCCGACCACAGACTCTGTTCCAGAGTTCTTTCCTTGTGCCATGATTTAGGCAACACAAGTCACACCCCGCACGTGCCCAGGGCTGGCCTATGTCTTATGCATTAGGAACACTAGTGAGACACCTCAGCCGTAAGGCATGTCATGGCGTAAAAATGACCCTCATATTTTGTGACACTGAATCTCAATCAGAGGCCGTTCTGAGCGCAGGCGGAGCGGACATTAACCTCATCACTTCCAGTTTGTAAGATTATTGAGCAGCTGATAGATCGGGTCACTTACTGTACCTCTGGGCCGAGAGCAGATTGAGTAGAGGTGTAAATAAAAGGTGGCAGTGACATGACCGCTCTATTGACCCCCAGAGCGCGCATGGCCACTCGTAAAAGGGCCCATAATCACCCGCGCGCCCGGCCTGCTCCTGACAATTACTGCAGCAGAAAACAAATACACGTGTCCGACTCGCAACTTATTGCAGCTCGCAAGCATGTAATTAGAACGTAATCACAGAAATAATTAAAGATATTAATAAAACACTGTCCCACTACGTGGAGCTTCTGAAGTCATTTTTATGCAACATAAAAATGAAAACGTGCCTGTAATTCAATTATTCCACACTGGCACGTATAAATGCAATCATGTGCAGGCAAACGCTTTATTATGACAAGAATGTAACCTCTCAGCACTTTTATTTTATAGTAATATTTATGTAACCTTGGTGTACAAACGAGAAATTGCTTTTCATTCAAAGAAGAATTTCTGATCTCAATTTCATGAAATACAACAAGCAGATGTACCTTCTATGGCAAAGAAGCAATACACCTGCACAATGCATAGTTCTTTATGGGCCTGTTTTATGGTCAGGTGAGCCGGCTTTTAGGTTTCAACTCGAAGCACATATGCTGCTCTTCAAGACATTTTGGGCCCCATGCATCAAACCAAAAACCGGTCGCAAACGGACAGATTCGCAGAATCTGCCCCTTTGCGACCGGTATTTTTGCATTTGGGATGCATCATTCCAAATGCAAAAATCGCAACTTAAGGAATCGCTAAAATTGCGATTACTTAAATACTTAAATTGCAATTGCATTTAAGGAATCGCAAATTGCAATTCCTTAAATGCAATGCATTAAGCAAAAAATTATTGCCGTTTCACTATTAGGAATCGCAAATTACCATCAAACTAAAGTTGATGGTAATTTGCGATTGCTTTGAAAAATGCACTAAAGTGCATTTTTCAAAGTCACATTTACACACACACATGCCCTTGGGGCATGTGTGTGCCCAACATGTGGAAAAGGGGAATTTCAGGGGTGCAACAGGGTATCCTTTTGGAACCCTTGCATCTTGAAATTGCATGCACAATTTACGCAGTACCTATGGAGTACTCGCAAATTGCGCATGCAATTTCCATTGATTCCTATGGGCCTCTAGGACCATAGGAATGAATGGGAATCAATTCCTAATTGCGACTCGCACTTGCGAGTCGCAATTAAGGAATTTTAAGGAATCGCATTTTTTTTGCGATTTCTACATGCATTACATTTTGCGATTTCTAAATAGCGAATCGGTAAAATTCGCTATTTAGAAATCGCAAAATGCGGGCTTGATGCATGTGCGCCTTTGTTTATATACAGCAGTCGCGGCTCCTGGAGGGAGCTGCGGGCGCTGGGGTGGAGGGGTAGGTGGGGGTAGTAACTCGGCATATGGCTAAACGGACGTAAGTACATAAATAAATAAAACGAATACATTGCGCGCGCCGCATCGGGCGATGCGGCGCGCGCAATGTAATTCGCTTTATTTTATTTTTTATGTACTTACCTCCGTTTGGCCGTATGCCAAAGTTTACTACCCCCCACCCTGCCCCTCCCCCGCCCCACCGCCCCGCAGCACTCCCTCCAGGAGCCGCGACTGATATACAGTGGTCTTACAGCCCACCCATGCTTACCATTTGTTAGCTTCAGCGTCACTCTAGTTTCCTTCGTTCCCGTTCATCTGGGCATGCCTGCATCATGTCCTATTCTTGTGTCTGGCCCTCCCCTGGAGCACGGCCCACGTACTTGTGTCCTTACACTGCTTCCGTTTTTGGAGCTGCTTTCTTTTAGTTCAATCACTCGATATCAGTGCTTGTGTTTTTAGTCCGTCTCTCATATCCCCGTCCATGTAGCTTCTATTTCACTCCCACCCACCCCCTTCCATGTTGCTTCTTTCCTTCCCACCCCCGTACCCAACAATGTAAGCAAATAAGCTCATCTATGTCAGCAAAAATGTGCTGGTCCTTGAACTGTAAAGTGTGATTGTGATTCTGTGTGACTTCCAAATAAACGCTGCAACATTATTTCTTGCCTCCAAATATCATTTGCAGAGTAAAACATTGTTTTTGCAGAGTTCTCCTAATTTGTCCAAAGTACAGTCTCACCAGTGCAGTGTCTCTGTGAAACATTTACAGAACCCGTGAGAGTGGCTTCCTTTAGAGATTAAGGATCCCGTCTAACTTGAACTGAGGCTCTGACGTAGGCCTTTGACTGCATTCCTCTAGGACACTGCACTCTACAATGCACCACTACACTCTACGCAACTGCACAACATTGCAATTTATGGCAATCTACTCTTCCCTGCACCGCTGCAATATATGCCACTGCACTCTACACCGCACCATGCCACTGCACTCAACCATGCACCACTCTACTCTACCACTGCACTCTATGCTGCCCTACTCTGCACCATTCTACTCTACACTACTGCACTCTACACCACTCTACTCTATGCCACTGCACTCTATGCCACTCTACTCTACAGCACTCCACTCTGCACCATTCTACTCTATGCCACTGCACTTTATGCCACTCTACTCTACAGCACTCCACTCTGCACCATTCTACTCTATGCCACTGCACTTTATGCCACTCTACTCTGCACCATTCCACTCTACAACACTGCACTCTTTGCCAGTCTACTCTACACGACTCTACACCCTTGCACTCTGCACCAATCCACTCTACTCCACTGCACGCCACTGCACTCTACTGTACGCAACTCTACACCACTGCACCGTACACCACTCCACTGTACGCCACTGTACTCTATGCACCTGCACTCTATGCCACTCTACTTCACTCTACTCTAGGTCACTGCACTCTACTCTGCACAACTCCATTCTGTGCCACTCCACTATATGCTGTGCCACTGAACTCTACACCAATACACTCTACCCCACTGCCCTTTATGCCTCTGTACTCTACGCCACTCTACTGTACACCACTGCACTCTACGCCACTCTACTCTACTCCACTGCACTATGCCACTGCATTCTACGCCACACTTTTGTGGTGCTGAAAGTACAGTAAATTACCATCTCATTGCACAATGGCAAAAGCACGAAGTTGTTGTTTATTTTACAATGTCCCGTTCACAATTCAAAGGACACTAAAAGCAACTAGGGCGGAGTATTTTCACACCAGTCAATGAGAATTATAAACCTGAAAGCATAGCATCAGAGAGACCTTTGATCACATAGTTTGGACTCGGTTATATTTGGTATGTGCTGGGGGCTTTGACGCTGTGTTTTGCTTCTATTGTCACTTCATATTTGTGCGAACTTGAGCTTTATTTTCAGTTCTGTTACTATGCCCACAGACTCACGCCTGCAAACTCACGCGTGTGTGACTATAAAGCCACTGTGTAACTGAGCAAAAAATGTTGCTACGGTACAAACAGTTGTACTGCTGTACACATTTCGGATACTGGATTACACGCTTGCATGCATTTTTGTTACCATGCACAGAAGTATTGAAGTACACACTTGTTTTACCTCATGCTCTAAGTTTTGTCAACACAGTTGGGTAACTGGGTGTACCTACTATCTAGTGTACTCACTTTTATCACTTGTTATATGTTTGCCTTACTGTGCACCAAACTGCTACTGCATATTCACTTGTATCGCTGCACACAACTGATTTTATTAATCCACATTATTGTTGCTGCAACGAAAATTGTGATTGTATGCATTCGTGTTACTGCATAGAGTCGTGTTGCTTTGCAGACAATTGCGTGATTAAACAGAATTCCTATAATATACCGTATATCTTCCATCAAAGCGATAAAAGCACTAGTTGATTCAGAATGAGGAATTCCAAGTTGTCGCAGAATATAACTGGAGGGGGCCTTACTTCAGCCATGAATGCACAACAGTCTGGAGTCACAGCTTTGTGTATTTAGGTGAAACTTATATGTGAAGTGGAAATCCTCTGACTCAGAATTGGTGGACACTTATGTTTGCAGATCGGATTTATGAATGTGGGCAGTCCACAAGTATAGGGGATTGGGCCCCGGTGGATTGTTCATCGTGCATGATGCCCAGACATGGGCTCTGTGCTTGCTGGGTCAGAGGACTCACACTGCACCACATTGATAAAGCCCTGTGAAGCCAAACCAGGACTGGAGTTGATTGCATTCCTGTCTACAAGGAACCTAGAATGGCAGTTCGGGATGGACTGTTCTCATTGGACAAAAGCCAAGGATCCAAGAGCCGGTCTTACACAGTATAGTGTGCAAAAAACCAATGGGCTGGGTATGCACACCAGAGTGATTGATAGTGGCTGAGACTTTTGTAAGCATTCACCCATCACCTCTGAGTTTCAGTATGCCATGCTAAGAGTGATGGGAATGGCCAGACATGGGACCCTTGCTCACTATGTCACTGAACCCATGAAGTACAATGAGGCTGAAACATGTCTGCGGTTGCTTGTGTTTTGGGGAGAAGGGGGCAGTTGGTCCGGCAGGTCTGGTTGGATTGCTTGATTGAAGCAGTGCCAAGTCGGAATAGCATACAGCTGGTCCCTGTCTCGAATGGCATACTAGGTAAAAACAATGGACAGAAATGCATCCCAAGTGATTACCAGTGGCTGAGATTAATTCAATCATTGTACTGAACATTTTACTCTTTCTGTAAGTCTCACAGTGGCGGTCTCTCCCTGAGGGCGTCGGGGCTCCGCCCTCGTTACCAACAGTGGCGGTGGCATGCTCAAATTCAAAACCCGTTTGGTTTTATTAATACACAGTAAATAATAGTAAAAACCAGTACTGGTAAAAAGTTAAACTAAAGTCAGTCCGACTCTGAGTTTGTGGCGGCTGGCTGACTGAGGCTACTCACGTGACTCTCCCCTGCCATGCATGCTCCCCCTTGCGGTCCCAAACAGCCAAACTCTCAAAGAAGCCTAAGTGTTTGCCGGGCGACAACATCACAGCCCTGAAGGCTGTGATGTCATCAGCTCGGCAAAGACCTAACTTCAGGGCCCAGTCTCCACTCCCTGATGGCGTGGAGGCAAAGTTAGCCCCGGGCGTTTTATGTCCATGCCCGGTATCGCTAACCCTCCACGTCAATCAGAGAGTGGAGAGCTTTCCCAACACATTACAGGGCGTGGTGGGACCCACCCTGTGACGAGTTGGGAAAGGGGTGTGGCTGTGGCAGGCGGGAAGCGAGGATTCAAGTCTGCGCAGACTCGACCCTTCCCGTGCGTGTCCTACAGTCTGGAATATTCTGGAAGGAAGGAGGATCCAGTCGGAGTGCCAGGAGACTGCACTGCAGTAATAGTTGTTGGCTGCCTGGATTGATTGTCACGACACGGCCCTGCCCAGGTAAGGCCCAGGCGGGCATTTTTTGAAGTTATTTCCAGTGTGGACAATACAATAGTAGATGGGCTGGCGATGCCATATGTGTTCCTACGGTGGTACTGGTACATTGCTTTTACGTAGGCCCCAATCCTGCATGATTATTGCCTTAACCAGCTTTGTGTGAGCCCTTTGAGCCTGGTCTGACTTCGTGCATGACTTGTTATATTTTATTTGCGAAGGCTCAAAAAATCTGCTTTTTTCATTTGTGCAATGGCGCCGAGTTCATGGTCAAGGAATAGCGTGGACTGGTGTTACCAAATTGTGGCATTATATTCTCTCTGAGTTTTTCTATACCAGAACGACATAATGTGTAATTAGCAAAGTATAATATTACGTTTATCTGTGTGGGTATTGTTATGGTGTTAAGTGTGTGTGATCACAAGGCTTTTTGGTGAAGGACTCTTCACTATACACCGGACCTACACGGCTGGCTGGAGTCCTGTTTAATTATAACTGGAAAGTTGGAGCATACTGCAGACGCCATTTAGAATGCTTGGTCGGTGAGTGTCACCACGCTACTTATAATGAATAAATATTTATTTATGTTCAATTACTTAAAATCATTATATATGCGAATCTAAAAATCAACATTCCATATATACATCGTGCTAAAATGTTTTAATAAATTACATTAAAAAGATTTAATTGTAGACATTTTAAAATATTATACAGTGCAATCACCCATGTGGCTCTGGCCAGGATTCTCACTAGTATTCTCAGGTTTCAGCCTGTAGACTGTGCGTTTGACAATGCAGTTTGTAAAGCGTCAGTGTATTTCCCCAGCCTAGCAAGGGTCTGTGGAGTGTTGATGAAGAAACACAAGTCCGAAACTTCTCAGTAGTGTCTATGGCCATTGTCTCGACTGGGGTTAGCAGGCGACGTCGGTGATTGGCTAAGCAGGGGCAGCAACACAGCAGATGAAACCAGGACTCGTGATGGTAATGTCATAGCCTGCATGAGGTTAGCTCATCCCCTCGAACCCAGGTTGGACTGAAGTCCACAATGGGTAGCGTGAGGAGCCTCATGAAAGTAATTTTCTTTTGTGCCTGAACTGAAAATGATTGCTTTAAATGGGGCTGAGGTTTTCCCTGAATATATGAGGCATCCAAAACTATAAAGCTAGACCTGTGACGGAGCCTTTCTGTATCCCATACAAATGAGGCTTTCGTGACCTGGTTGTTCACTGCTTTTTCCATACTGAGAGCTGTGTGTCCTGATTAGGCAGGTCGGTGATCTCAATCTTCAGGAGGCTTACAGCCGTGTGCCAGGGAGAGCCTTCCTCTTCAAAAAATTGTTTTGAGGTGTGCTTTTAGAGTGGGCGCAGGAGCTACTTTGAACCTACATTGATTTGCTAGTCTCTGCATGCAATACGCTTGTGCATTACTCCGTTCAACGCTGAATAGATTGCTTGTAAACTGAACAGTGCTGAATACACAATACAGTATTCTCTCGGCGAGGTGTATAATGTTGGGTGATTTTTGCAATTGTATATTGTCCTTTAAAAAGCACCTGCACCGCGTTCCTGGCCTCCAGCAATTATCGGGCATCAATTAAAATGTCAAAAAAACTGAGGGGATTAATGTATTCCTGGAAAGAGATGGATGTTTGTCTAGTGGAAGTTTTGACTCATCCAAAGGTAGCGCAGTGGGTTTAAATGACTGCTGCTAAGAATGTGTACCATGCAGATAAAGGTCATGTAATGTAAATAGGTCAGTGGGTTTCTGCTTCTGTAACAGAGCTCCTTTTGTTACTTGTCGTTTGTAAGTCTAAATCGTAATATAGAACATTGTGCTATTAACTGCCATCAAACAGCTGTGTGTATACTGCAAGCATTATGTTAGAGCGATATGTTTTTTGCCCAGTCTTTCATTATCCTAATCTTGCCAAAAGGGTTCAGTTCAGCTGGGTAGAAAACAATTCTTGTTAATAAAGAAAACCCCTAACAATGGTGTTACATTTTAAATTCAGAATTTGTGCTTTTCCAGAATATGGACTCTTAAACTATGTTGCCTACCAGTATCACTAACATGTCACTCCAAGACTACACCGTGTAGTCCTGTCTGATGTAACATTTCCTATACGCTGATTTAAACACCTATGATTGTCTCTTGTGCAATGTGTGATCAGTAGACTGATCCAACGTATTTATGCAACATTATTAAAATTAATTGTGGTTTATTGCAATTTAGAATGGTTTATTCATGAGGCCTTGGAACTGATGATAGTTTGAGGGGAGGCAGTAGCCTGTTTCTGTTTAGCACAGTGGCTTCCGAAAGTCTTAAAAATGCACCATTTCCCCACTCATTTTTCAAAATTTTCTCGGGGGGAAAACCCCCGAACCATCCTTAGGTCGTTCAGGCTCGCTCGCTACGCTCGCTCACCGCGGTGTGCTCCACCACTAATTTTACGCCTCACCACTTTCAAATGTCACCAGCCGCCACTGAAGTCTCATTCTCTTATCCTGTCAAAGAAGTAGTGATCATCCCCCTTTTTAAAATGTATATGAGAGATGTGGGTCTGGGAGTTTCTATCAAGTTTCAGGACCTCTCTAATTGCCCTAAATTATGAAGTCGATTTGGATTTTCCACTTGCAAAAGCACTTGCAAAAAATGTGGGTGCCTAAAATATGGAACAGGTTTGCACTGCTGTGTATTAGGAGCTCATTTTGAGTACTGCGATTGATAAGCTTTGAGCATTTTAACTTTATTACATATGCATTGCTATGTCGTATTATAAAGCGCCACATTGCATATAAGCTACTTCAGAGCGCTAGCAGACACCACACAGACTAAAGAGAGGAAAGAGGGCAAGGGATTTAGAGTCTAGCTGCATGCGAGGTTTGGAGAACTGATTCTAGGCCCTCCATTCTTCAGTTAATCCACTTGACCAGGAAGGTACCATGTTGAAGGCTCATCTTAATATCTCTGTTTTCAAGAACTTCTTGAATTGAATACTATGCACAAGGATACTTTTCTGTGGGTCTTCGCCAGGCAAGGAAGTGTCTAGGGTCTCAGTGAAGTACTTTGCGCCCAGGGAAAATGGAACAGTTTTGATATTAGGAGACTCTATTTTTTCCCCCATTTGTATGCCTTGCTTTATTCCTGTAATCTATTTTTCTTTATCACTTATTTATCACAAATCATGGATTTGATCCTTGCTTAGTTATTTAATAATATGCAGATGACATGTTATTGTATGTGTATTTTTCGGTAGATAGAATAACAGAAACAAAAATATCGTGAGACAAAATATTCTGTGGAGAATATAGAGGACAAAAATATTGTGAAGGTAAGTGTCTATTGGTAAGCAAAGTTTTACTATATATAAAACTCCACATACATGTACTTTGATGATAAATATATCTTCAAGGTACGTAGATGTGGAGTTAAGAATAGTAAATCTATACTTACCTATTTGCACTTACTTTCTTGATATTTTTTGTCCTTAATATTTTTGACACGATTTTCTGTCCACACAATATTTTTGTTTCCGCTATTCTATCAATGATCCATATTTTTCTCGGGGTACCAGATGCATTTGGTGTGGCCTTCTCCCTATGGATCCAGTGTATGTAGATTTCCTGATGGCAAAGAAATTCAGATGAGATGAGGAGCAGGCAGAAATGGACACTGATACGGGCACCAAGGCAAGAAGGAAGCAAATAAAGAAGTGGCAGAGCCTGGCAGAGGAAGAGAAAAGGAGGAAAGCACAGATACAAAGGAGAGGAGCGCAGACTGAGATGGAGAGTGGACTGTCAAGAAGAGTGACTGCCCGGTGCTCTTAAACTGCCCCTTCAGAGTGCACTTTTACCAAATATTCTAGCATTAGGAAAATCATTTGCCCAGTTCAAGAATATTATTGTGAACAGTATTTGTTTAGTCAGTTTTGTCCATGGTTGTCACTTGAGGTTAACCAGCAGAACTCAAAGAAGCATAAAGTGGGACAAGATATGTTTTCTGCCATATAATTAATTTCTTTCTCCCTCCTTCTTGGCAGTATGGATGCAAGATGTCAAAGTTTATCAATATAAACGTCAAGGTCATGGTGTTGCTTTCATGCTTTTCTTGATAAGCATATAAACTTGAAAGACTGCTCTCTTTCTTTAGCATGCTTGTGCAGACAAGACACGTGATCTGGAGGCCAGGCTTCTGGCCGGATGCTGCTTCAAGTCTTTCAAGTCCGGCCCCCCTTCTATCATCTTCTAATGCCAGAAGCACTAGACCCTTCGCTCCTTGTATGCCAGTCTCCAGGACCGGACTGGGAACCCAAAGCAGCCCTGGCGATTTTGTAGGACCGGCCTCAGTGAGGTGGGGGGCTAGTGTGAAGCGCTGCTGCTTTTGTTACTGGGGGCCAATATTGCAGCACCGCTCCAAAACTGGTCCCCAGTAACAAAAAAGTCCCCCACTGCTGCAAATCCGGACCCCACCCTTCAAGTCTTCCGGCAAAATGCCCGATGCCCGCTACAGCCAGTCTGGCCCTGCCAGTATCCTATAATTTCAGATAGGTGATGGACACTGCAATTGTTTGGAATTTGAATGAGGTTGAATTTTGTTGGTTCCCGTGAACCAGCGGTGGGGGTTGCAAAATCTTCTATTACCACTAGAGGGAGACAGGAGTGCTCAGAGTGGGTTCACCCCCTTCCACTTTCTTTATGTACCTAATCATTGTTGAGGGAGTCCACTGAAGGGCCACTTCTTCGTCTTTTATTGCATATATAATAAAGTCAAGTTTAACATCAGACAAGATCCCTTCATCACATTTGTAAATTCATCCTTTTTCTAAGATGTAAGTGGAAACACAGTGGGTCTAGCTGGTAATTTTGAATAAGATTAATTCATTATATTCACAATGATACACCAAAGCAATGTTCATAAATTAACAATGGCTCACTAAATCACATTCTAATATCTTTGATTGTTGCCATCTTATGATCATAAAAATAATCTTAATAAAGTCAGGTTTGCACAGATGTTCAAAATGTGCACCTGCAAAGTCCTTCAGTTGTACCTTGCATAGTGCTATGAATCATGCACAGTTAGTAAATAAGTATCTAATGCATTTATTTCAGGCCTTCCTCCAGGGATGTAGCTATCAATAGTGCAGTAAGTACTGCGGCGCCGGGCCCATGGTGTGAGGGGCCCACGTCAGGGCCCATTTGCCCCAATTAGTGCATGCTTTGACTACCAAATCAGGGGGCCCGGGGTTCAATTTCCTTGCTTTCATGAGGACAGGTGGCAACCTTGCTCTGCCTAACTGTAACTTATGCCCAGAGAAACCTCTGTGAATCTGACGCTCCAATGGCAGCCTAGCGCGCATCCTTCGGCTTCAGTGTTCATTAAAAGCATTTCACATTCCTGGGCTGCTTTCTTTAGTATCCACAAGAGGTGTAGAAGCATTCTCTTCCAGGTGTGCAACCAGCTTCTCCTAACGTTCACCATAATTACGTTCTCTATTAAAACGAAAATCAATTTAGTAGCAAAATCGGTGCACCATGCTAATTATGCAGCATGCATATAAATTAGGCCAGGTTTTGCTGGAAACTCTAGCGTGCCTGAGCCGCTATTAGTGATGCAGAATAATTATCAACAGCCCTCAGTAAGCCTCTCTCAAAAAAAAAAAGATCTCATTATTAAATATGATCACAGATCTGCACTTCAAAGTCAAAGCTGCTCCCTCGCGCGCCTCGGAGATGCATAATCCGGCACGCACCAGTTGTGCTGGTCTCAAAAAGTTTAATGATAATTATACTCTGTGCTAGAAGGACTTCTTTGGCCTCCATTTTCCCTCAGCACCACCACCGCAGACTGCACAAGAACCCGAGACGACCCAGACATAAAGTTAAGCGCATTACCCGCTGCAATGAAAAGGAACACCCTGTTTCCAATGAAACCTCGAGGCCTGGAAATCATTTTCATGTCAAACGTTAAAAATATAGAAGAATATATTCGATAAAAAGTATTTTTTCTTAATTAACAAGAAAAATGGGAAGAAAAATATTGCAGCAAAAAAAGAAAAATGACATTGCCACGTCCTCTCTTCCTTGTCAGTCGTTGTTTATGAAAGTGAAATAATGTCTGGGAAATAGGCTAGTCTGTTAAACGTATATCCGCGCGCTGTTCTTCCCATGAGGACATTTACACTTGGCCACACACCCAGAAACCATGTTCATCTGTTTGTCTGCGATCCAGAGGCCTTTCCATCAAGTCAGCAGGGGTTTCGCACATTTGGCTGGTCCAGTCTTTACACCCGGCAACACTTTGCATGGTAGGACTTGTAGCTTGTCTAGTCCCTGTGTAAATGTGGATCTCGGTCTTCTGGATGGGATACGACTGGTTAGTACTATGGCAGCCTCTTTTCAGGTTTTGAAAAGCTCTGGCTTTCCTTTTTGGGCTTGCTAAGCTGCAGCCATGTGTAGCAGGCCTTAGATTTACCATTACAGCTGTGAAGAGGCCAGGGGCTTGCCATGCACGTTGGGACCTCACCCACCTCCACCTCTCTTACGCTCCGCCCAGGAAATATGGGTCCACTTTGGAAAGATGGGGCGGGTGGGGAAGGGGTATGCCAAATCTCCTCTCCACTTCTACAGAATGTCTTAAGGCCAGGGCTGGAGCTAGGCACGGGCAATGTGGGCAGCTGGCCAGGGCCCCACACTCAGCCCACCAATATGGGGCCCCAGCCCAGTATGCCACCGCCAGGCCACAGCACATCGGTCATCTTGTGCCCCCTGCTCATCTAATTGAGAACAAGGTGTCTCGTTGCAATTGTTCCCACAGGAAGGGGGCCTTCTCCCCCGGCCACGTTGCTATTGTGTAGGGAGGTGAGGCCCAGGGGAGAGGGGGCCCCACCTCGAGTCCCAGTTGCAAGGAGACACATTCTCCACCTTTCTCCTGCAATCAAGCCCTGCTTCCCATACAGTGGCACTGCAGGGCGCACACTGTCCCGCAGTTTAGTGCCCCAGTAGTTTTAACCCTTTCCGTGATAAGCAGCTCTCACACCTTGAGCCCTTCATGAGCTGTAAAAGAGGTGCTTCTAGGTGGCTGAGAGGGAGGAGCTGCAGCAAAGGAGAGGTCTGCAGGAAGCAGCTTCTGGGGCAGGACCATCTATTGAAATGCAACAGCCATGAATGGGGCACGGTATATGCAAATTAGATAGCTTCTGCCCAGGGCCCCAAAGATCCTAGAACCGTCCCTGGTTAAGGCATTAGTCAAAACACAAGAACTTTGCTCAACTCCCCCTCCCATCCCTCCTATACCCTCTCAATCTTGCAATCTTAGTTGGTTTGTGAAAATCTGCACCAGCTCCTTTGAAATGAATTCTTCATTCCCAAACTCTCACTTGTCAAAAATCACTGCTCCCTGCTGACTCCTTGGATGTCCTCATCTCCTTCAGGATTGAATGCCTGCCTAATGCCTTCAATTTTTCTCAACTCGCGTACCACTATACTAATTCACCACTAATCCTTTATGGGTTCCGGAGTAGCGTGCTACTCGCCAATAAAGCGCTTCAACACCCCATCAGGGTTACAAGCGCTATATAAATGCAAACCTTTTCCCTTTTCTACCCCCCCCCCAACCCTTCTCATTCCAAATAACTGACTAACATATCCACCACTCAAATTACTTTCATATTTCACTATACTAATTTTCAACACTAATCCTTTTATGGGTTCTGGAGTAGCGTGCTACTCGCCAGAAAAGCGCTTCAACACCCCTTCAGGGGTAACAAGCGATATATGAATGCAAACCTTTCTCCCCCTTCTATCCCTCCGCTATCCTTCTCACTCCAAATAACTGACTAATATCCACCACTCAAATTACTTTCATATTTCACCATACTAATTCACCACTAATCCTTTATGGGTTTCCGGAGTAGCGTGCTACTTGCTGAAAAAAGCGCTTCAACACCCCATCAGGGGTAACAAGCGCTATATAAATACAAACCTTTTTTCCTCTTCTATCCTTCCACTATCCTTCTGAATCCAAATAACTGACTAACCTATCCACCACTTTAATTACTTTCATATTTCACTATACTAATTCAACACTAATCCTTTATGGGTCCCGGAGTAGCGTGCTACTCGCCGAAAAAGCGCTTCGACGCCTCGTCAGGGGTAGTAAGCGCTATATAAATGCAATTACAATACAATACAATACCTTGAGGGTACACTCACATATGCAGCCGCATGGAAAATCCAAAATTCAACAAATTATAGACAAAGTCGAGTTCTCTCCTCCATTGAGTTTCCCTTCTGGCCGCTATGCACGTAGCACTCTGGCACTCTGTGAAGGCTGCCTCTCCAAAGCTCACCTGCTTTCTCAAGTTAACTCTTAATATTGTGCTATGGATCTTCTCTAATATGTTGTCATTTTCTTGTCAGGCCTAAGGAGCAAATCCCTGCACTTGTGGACCAGGTCCATGCTACACAAATACAACTAATAATTACATGCAGGTAAATAAGGCTGTATCTAAAAGAAAGACACCGTCCACTCAGACAAAGTGCTATAGAAGTGACCACACAAGAAGAATATAAAGTGACACCCTGCAAACAGCTCAACCACTTCATGAGTTATCCCAATACAGTTGCAGTAGTAAACTAATTCCAGATGTCTGCAGGCATCTGCACTCTCAAATATGGACTGCATTGGCCAGCACAAGTCACACACATGTGCAGTGTGAATGTTCAGTTAATCAGTCAACCACCAGTTAAGCATGCTGGTAATGGAAATCTTCAAGAAAGCTGTGAAACAAACATCTTGAGCATAGGCCTTGATGGTTTTTCTCTTTGCCAGTAAAACGTTGTGCAGCCTATTCTGCCTGTAAAAGAGCACAAAGGCAATGTATAAATCTGTGAATACCAGAAATGACCAAAAGCAGTACTTTGCACACACAGAAGTGTTCATGCGCAATCAAGCTCTAATAATATAAATATATGCTATTTGCTCATTCAAATTCAAATTTGCACTAGCCCTGATCAAATTGTATTTGTATGTCCTGACTAAAGGCGCACAGTCACACATGCAATACAATCATTAGGCCAGAACACACAAACCTGTACATGAAAGAAAGATAATACACCCCAACAGTTTCAAGTCAGGAAGTGATGTGCGGTAGCATAAATTTAACTACACCTGCCATTGTCGCCATCATCATCAACAGCTATATTATTAGCAGTTGAATAGTGTTAGAACCTGTTTTTGCATTCACACCATATAGGTCCTATAATGAGATGGCAAAGATCAGAACAGAGAGATCTCTACCAGCTCTTAAAAGGAAGTAGTGTTTTCTGGCATGGGGCTGAAAGACGTTCATCTAGCACACCACACCATGTCTTGTTGAATGTAGGTGTTTATCATCATAGGAGTCAGTGTGAGAATCTTAACCTGCTGCCTTGTCTCAGCCATCTGTCAATTCACCTTTTGAGGGCAAGGAACATATGCTCTATGCAAAAACAATTGCAATTATCTAGGCCACAGCATTCTGTAGACTCTGCAGATTTCAAATATGTCTTGTTGGTGTCTGCATCAACACACTACTCAAATGTGTCGCAAATAAACATTATTACTGTAGGCGCTCATTGTATTTATACTAGAAATAGCCATCTCCTATATAGTAATGAGGCAGATTCACGAGAACAAGAATTAATTCGGCTGCTTTTCTATGGACATACCAAGCTGCAAGATTTCATTCAATACATTCACCACTTCGCACATCTATCTGTATCTATTACGTTTTTAAAGTTTTGGACATTACTGTTTAGAAACAAAGAGTTTAATCTCCACCTTGATTCAATTTAGCGCAACAAACAAAGTCCCATCCACATCTGGATACTGGCAAATATCAGTTAGACAATCTGCTGTCCTGCTTTGAAAGAGCCTTTACATGACTAGGCCTCATCATAGAATTTCTGGTTTTCAGGATCTAGCCACAACAAGACAAAATGGGCTAAACCTAGAAAAGGATCCTGCAAGTCACATCTGGTATGAAATGCCTAAATACTGATTTCCAACCATGTGTTGCAAACAAGACCTTGTCTCTCTCAGTCCCACCCCTACTACCTCTTTCATTGGCTAAGGCACTGTAACAAGAAGCAATGATTGATCAAGGATGACACATGAGCGTGGCAGATGATCTGTGATCCAGAATGTCAAATATAGTATTGAAAGCATCTAGATGTGCAGTGTCAGGGCCCCTCTTGGACTGAAACCTTCATTGCCAGTCACACAAACTATATTATTTCCTACAAACAGTTTCTTATTGCTGGAAGTAGTGTCTTGCTACACTTACTCAGAGGTTTTAATTCAAAATAATTCTTCTACTAAGGATATTGCAAAAGTCCAGGCTTCTAAAGCCACAAGTGTAGGTAATTGGCTAGTTTGATTCTCCAATTCCAAAGGCAGGCAAAACATTGGTGCACTTCTAAAGGTCTACACAGCCCAGATCCTTGGTATTTAACTTTATGCCTTCGAATGCTATAGAAATTCAGATGATCATATTTTATCACAAGTAGAAAACCCACTTTGGAAACACTACTTGATGATTAGGAAAGCCTCCCCTGTTGAAGCTTTAAGGTTAGAGCTTTGACATGGTTGACAAATTATACCGGGTTAAAGTCAAATAATACGGACATGGTTTTCATTAAGAACAAATGAAGCATTATCTTTAAAGCGTCATTTTACGATGAATTATCTAAATCGCATTCTAAACACTGTAAAAAAAACGCTGCTCGTGATTTATTAATCAATCTTGATGCATTTGACCTACTAAATCTGCTTTTTATCACACTGTAAAAAACGCTGCTAGTGATGTATTTATCAATCTTGATGCATTTGATTATGCAATACCCATGACTATATCTAGAAAATGTTTAAAATAAGCTGGCAAAGATCAAAAGTCGCTTACATGATTTTAACCACTGTCAGAAGACTTGGATTGCTTTGTAAGTATTGCCCAATCTTTGGATGCAGTTTTAACTCAGAGCTAACTTAGACGTGTAGGTCTGTCGTTTTCATTTCAATTTTAAGACGGAAGCTTTACACATATCTGACAAACTGTGGTTCCATTTTTCATAGCCTTCGCCAAGGAAATGCAATCTCTGTTCCTGTCCAATTCAGGATTTGGTGCGTGCACTATTATTTTGCCTGTGTTTATCCCCTGAGCAAATGCGCTATATAACTCTTATGATGGATACACGTGGGATTGCAACCTGGTAAGGAGCAAAACCTTTGTTTTATCTACCTGACATATTTAAACTTTGCTATTAATTGTACAATTTTTAAAGTCAAATTTAACTATTTAAGATTGTATTCTAAATTCTGTGGATTATACAGTTTTGTTATAAATACCTATAAACAGATTTAGCTTTATATTTATTGCTTTCATCTTAAGTTCCTATGACATTTGGGGGCACCTGAATGCCTGGTCTAAAGATGGCTGCCCTTGGATGATGCTTTTGGTACCGGGACCAACATACAACACCATCCTCACTACTACAGGCATAATTCATGGCCCAAACAAAATTCAATACTAGCTGGTGCAGGAAAGAAGTGAAGGGGCAGGAAAAATAAAATTTAACACATTTGCCAACTGACAAAGTCATCCAGCTGGCCCTGAGGGACCTGGAGGTGGCAGCTGCCCGAGGTCCCACGTTTCGGCCTATCTAACGTGGGTGTGCTGGATGGCAGGAGCTGCGATAAAGCCGGCCGTGAACTAGGGCCGGAGGCACAGCGACTGGACTCGAAGGTGAGTCACTAGTGCTGAGACTCACGCCCCACCACCCGCATACCTCTGATGGAGTGAAAGGCACAAGATAGAGGCAGATGAGGCATACAAGCCACTGGCCTGGAGGTCTGCTTGGGCTGAGTGGCCTTGAGAACCATCGACATGGGGCCGGGTTGGTTCCCAAGCGATCGTCGATGCAGGATGGAAGCAGTGCAACACCAGTAAAAGCTTGCCTGAGGGGATGACAAATTGCACTTAAAGTGGCGAGGTCTGCTCGAGCTCCCCAGCATCTCCCTAATGTCAGGGGTGGCCGGGCCTGTGCTCACTGTGAGCTCACTGTGTGCTGTAGGCCAGGAAGTGTAGCCTAGATACTATTGATGGTGGGCCAGAGGCCGGACGGAGGATCGCAGGGGAATATACTGGCCTGCGTGGCTCTTTTAGCGGTGCGCCAGGGGTTGCCGACTCCAGAAGATCGTTGCGACTGATGAGATAGTTTGCACAGGAGGACTTAGGTCCTAGTTTTGTCCAGCAGATCCTGGCCATTTCAGTGCCTCTTCTGGACGCTGACACAACTCAGATAGTGATCTGACCTGCCCTCCCACAGCACAACTGTTTGTGGTGATCAAGTGGCGATCCTAAAGCAGGGACTGCTACTACAGACTATCACTGGCATGTGCAAAGGGGGTCACAGCAGGCCAAGCTGGACTTCAAGGACATCTTCTGATGAGGTTGATGCCCAGTGGGAGGCCTCAGGGGAGATGGATGATTTAAACGTAAAAACACTCCTGCTTCATATGAGACAAATCCTCACTTCCATAGACAGTAAACTTGATATGCTCACTACAAGGGTGGATAAAGCCACTGCCAAGCTTGACAAGCAGTAAAAATTAATATCCACTGCCGAAACATGAATTTTGACTCTGAAGATGATGCTACCAACAACAATGAAAAGTGGCTGGATATGACGAAAGGGTTAAATGTCATCAAAGCCAAGAATGAGGACCTGGAGGCCAGATCTAAACAAAACAATTTGCACTTGGTGGGCATACTTGAATCCACTGACTCTTGCATCATGCTGGACTGTGTGGAGGCACTGTTAAAATCTCTGTTTGGGCCAGACAATTTTTCTGTGCTCTTTGCGTTGGAACAGGCGCACCACTCGCTGCGCACCAACATTTGACAGGAGCCCCCAGAGCCCCACTATATTCAGATTACTGAACCTCAGAGACCATGATACAGTGATCCGTCTGGAAAAATAGAGATGGATGTGCCTTCATGTGTCAGGGTCTGCTTCTCCATTACCAGACTTTACCCTCGCTGTGCAGGAGTTGCAGCGCAAATATCTACCAATGAAATGTAAACTTTGACAAGCTACCTTCCAATATGGAAAGCTATACTCTGCATGCCTGGAAATAACTCACTGAAATAAACCACATGTGTTTCAGACACCTAAGGCTGCAGCACCATTTGTCAAGCAGGTCGTCGCAACACAGGGTGAAAGCTCATCCACGGGACCCAAACACTCTGGATGGTGGACTAAGTGAAGAGGAGTAAGGCCCTGACCATCTTGTCACTGGCAATCAACTAAACTATAATTCACTATTGGTTGTTTACTGTGATGTTTCATCCTGGCAGATACTTCCAAAAGTAGCAGCTGGATCGCAGACGCTTTTGTTCTCCCTTGGGGTAAACCCCTTTGGTATTAAGAAACAGTTCATTGACTTCTTAATTTAGTTAATGGCGTTTTGACGTAAACTGTGAGGGGAAATTGGGTGGGGATGCATTAGATGGTTGGGGCTGGTAGAGGCATGGCCCTTCAAGTAGCTCTATGTGGTCAGTGACACTTAGGGACAATCCAACATTATTCAGGTCTTCATACATGGCAAACGTATCACACTGATAAACATCTATGGCCCTAACTCAAACGACCAAGGGTTCAGCCAGCAGGTATGGCAAAAACACACCGAGGCATCATTCCAAAGAGTACTTTGGTTCGGGGACTTCAACCTGGTCATTGATAGTGGCAAGAACTGTTCCAATGCAGAAGCCTGTGCTCAGTGAGCGGCGGCAGTGGAGTTTAAAATATAATGGAGACTAATGGGTTGATCGATTTGTGGTGGCAGAGGCACCCCTCACTATTGGCGCTTACACATATCTCCATCGCGCATGACTCCTGGGCTAGGTTGGATTACTAGATGGGCATGCAGGACATGTGAAACAAAAAAGAGGACCCCCTGCTATAAATAAAGGTTCCGAGGGCAGGGAAAATAACTACATTGTACAAGAAACTTCAGCAACCTCATTCATTCTTCTGTAAATTCATTCAAAGTTTCGTGGCTCAGAGAAAATGGTTCTTCTGTCTTGTGGTTTGTGGCCTCCTGGGCCTGCCTTGCTGCGTTGTCTTAGGCCTGGCTGCCATGATGCTTTTCTTTGCACACGTTACTCTGAGCCGTTGTTCTATCGACCTCTGCTCTTGCCGAGTTATTTTAGCACTGTCTGCATTCTCTGCCTTTCACCTTTTCTCCTGTTCACTTTGGGCTCAGTCTGCACAACATGTACAAGGTCGAATAACAACGTTTCCTTGTTCTTGCTGATTTGGCCAGTCCCTCGCACCCTAGACATAACATTATGTACAGCTGCCATGGAGTAATTTGTGTGCTTTTAATATTGCGGTTGACCCGCTCTAGACACACTTGGAGACAACCTTTCCAGAGAGAAGAGCTGTGATTGTCTGCTGATGTAGTTTTGCATCTAGAGACTGAGGTATGGGGGTTCGCTAGTCAAAGCCCAGAGGTCTTCTATTTTTATAATAAACTAGCTTCCAGCACGGGGAGGGTGGTAATGTTAGTTAGACATATATCCACTACTTTATGAGATGCTTTCCCTGTTTGTATTCTATGGTGTTGTAACTATGCTGATTATATTATTCTTATGCATTATGCTTATAGTACTGACACGTGTACTGTATCTTAGAGCACGTAAGTTGAAATAAACATTTTAACCTATACTGTGTCTCTTCTTACGCACGTTGTGGACAGGTATGAGTGAGTGACGAAAGAGTGTTCTTGTCTCTGCGAGTCCTGAGATAGAGATACCGTGTTCTGGGTTGTCTAATCATTAGTACATTGTTGCTAATGGGACGCTAAGGCTAGTTGGGTTGGGGTTTTAGGTGCTACTGTTTATAGTTGACTCAGCACTATATTCCGAGGTCCTATCATCCTGTGCATAGCTCTGTATGTGCAGAAACCCTAAGACATGGCGCGACCGACGAAGGGGCTTATCTGCGAGACGCTTGAGTAGTACTTGTGCTTGTCCACAACTCCCCTCACAGACGCTTCCGGAAGCGTGTGTGACGGTGATACCTCCTATATTGACATTTTTGTAGGTTCTTTCAAGCTTGAAATTATTAAAAGGTTTTTTTAATCAATACCCTATTTGTGCTGCCTCTTGTTAGGTTGTCGAACATCCCCGATCGTAATGGCGGGTGTAAACATAGCGGCACATAGCCGCGGGGCGCTCCGAGATCAATTACGGGTGTATGGAGTGCCAGACACGGGGGTCGAACTGATCTTTGTGGTTCAAGCCGATCCGGCTTTCCACTTTGAGGTGTTCTACTCTTGGGTCACCTTTCCAGCGGTGGATGGGACAGACAATTTGTTCCATGAATATGAACCCACCGTTGTTCCTGCTGTCTATAGACCTTATACTAAACTTGAAGTACCGCTCACGGCTTGGCAGCACCGTGTTTGGTTTGATGGCGCCCTCCCCCAACCGGTTACCACGGTTCGTTTAGGCTCCTTATCTATTGATGGGGCCACTTGGCCTGTTTTGGTCGGTTACACCCCACATCCGCAATATATGACGATACCAGTCGCGGACCTGCGCAATATGTATTCGGCTTTGGTGCGAGTGCATCGAGCCTTAGTGCAATATGTTACAGGCAATATCCAGGGAGCCCCACCTGGAGTTGCAGGCCATCCAGCTGGTGCAGGCGGAATGACCATAAGTCCTGTCATGGTGAATTCGGTGATGGGCAAGCGCCCACAAAATAAGGATGATTTTCCTTATTGGCTTGCAGAGAAATTTGACCAGCTGGAGGCAGTTTTTCCAAACACTACACCGGTGGGTAAACATCGAATTCTTACGATTAGTTTGCCAAAAGACTTAACCCCCGAATTGACAGCATGTGACAACTGGGGTAGGGTATTTGCAGCAGTTTATTCGAAGTGTTTCGGCACTTCTTCTATGACGGTTCTCCCCTCTGTTATTAAAAAAGTACAAGATGAACATGGCCCTGAGGCGGCTGTGGAATTAGGGATGAGACTGGTGGGAGTGTTTGAAGTAGTAGCTGAGTTGATCCTTACGAATGTCAAGGGCGATGCAGTGAACTTTCAAGTAGCTAATGCTTTGGCTTTAGTCCCAGAATTGGACAAGGCTCGCGAATTACCGAAAATTATTACCCAGGCTTACAAAACTATTGGCAGAAATAGCCTGGGCAATAAGCCTTTTGCAAAACAGCAAACACAATCGCAACAACAACAACAGCCTAAATATCAATCTGAGAAAGATGAGAGACCAGTCTTTATTAAAAAGAGCTGGAGGTTGAAAAAACAGGGAAAGCAACAAAAGAAGCCGGGGTCGAGAGGCGCATCCCCGGTTTCAGTCTCTTCTGAACGCACTTATGATTTACGCGATAGGGCGAGAATTAAATCTCCGGATAGGTTTCAGATCCCTGATACGCGTTCTCCTCGTTCTTCACAGGCACAGACAACTTCACAGGCCGGTGGAGGAGATCGCCAGGATAGAGGAAGGGGTCGAGAGGCTCCACATGGACGAGACCAACCTCGACAACAGGTCAGAGGGAAAGCAGAAGAATTTCAACGTTCTTGCCCACAGTTTCAGAAGAAGAAGGTTGCCGCTGTAACAGCAAAATATGCCACAGACGGTGAGAACGAGACTCCTGAATTGGACGTGGGCAGTGATCCTCCCAGACAGCGCCGCGGAAGTTACCATAGTGCGGGAGGCGCTACGTCCTCATATGGAGGCGACAGCAACTGAAACATTCATTACTGTTGAGACAGCTGACACCAGAGTGGCACCCCCTGATAGACTTTTTAATATTGTCATTCAAGTCGAAGGTGATATACAGCGTGTAATTAAAGGGATTTTTTGGGAGAATCTGACCTCTTCATATGACATTTTGTTAGCGGAGGTGGATTGGCCACCTCCATTCGTTCTTGCTGCGCGTAAAGGGGAGGAGGTAATCCTTCCGAGCTTTTCTCGACATGTCCCAAAGGACAAAGCGGAGGCTCTGGCAGCTGAGTGGGCTGTGTCCCTGGCTCCTGCGTTATACCGCAACCACGTGGGTTGGGACGAAGACTCTCCCCCCCATGTAATACCTTTGAGGTCCCTACCGCAGCCGCAACCCCAATATCCCATTAAACGGGACGCCAAAGGTCCTGTTTCTGAAATTCTGACTCAGTTGGAATATCAGGGAGTAATTGAAACATGCGTATCACCTATGAACAATCCCCTTTTTGCGGTTTCTAAACCCGATGGATCGTACCGCTTAGTTTTGGATTACCGGCATCTGAACTCTCATTGTCGGACCTTTGCGGTGCAAAACACCCACAGTTCTGCGCTTGTAGACAGTCTTGTTCGTAAAAAATATAAAACGACACTTGACCTCTCAAATGGATTCTACACGCACAACTTAGCCCCGGAGAGTGGCCAATGGAGCGCTTTTACCTCCGGTGGTAAATTATTCAAATTCAGGCGTTTTCCTATGGGCTACAAGAATAGTCCAGGCGTATTCGCCGCTCGTGTTGTCTCTTTGTTAGACGGCATTGATCCAGACGCATGTTCGTACGTCGATGACATTTATCTGACAGACGTACTAATTGTTCCCGCATCTCACACGAGTAGACCGCATTATTCTAGAATTTGCGGTTCAAGGTTACAAGTTTAACTTTGCCAAGTCTCATATTGCTGAATTTACCATTTTGTTCTTGGGCTACGAGCTCAACAATGAAGGTAAGGGCTTAGCCCCCACTTCCTAGAAAAATGTGCACTTTTGTGCCCTCCTACTAATCTGAAAAACTTCAGTCCTTGCTGGGTTTTCTGAACTTCGGGCGTACTTATATTCCCGAATACGCCCAGCGTATCAAGCCACTGTATGCCTTGATACAACCTACCTTTTCGAAGTCTTGCTGGCTTCCGGAGCATTCCTCCATTCTGCAGTCTTTGCAGACAGACCTTCTTGAGTCTAAATACCTTTTGACGCGTGATAACCACACCAACCTGGTGATTAGAATAATTCCGGGGGCAGTGGGTTTCACGTACTTAACCTTTAACGAAGGTGACACAGTACCCATCGCATACAAGTCACATCTCTACACTTCCGCAGAAATGCGCTTTTCATCTGTGGAGAAGGTTCTAACTGCAGTGCAGATGGCGATTCTAAAGGAGCGCGCACTGGCACAGGAAAAACGCATTCTGGTGGTAACACCATATCCAGCCCTAGAGGCAGTGACGAAGGCAAGTGTACCGAACTCTAAAGCTTTGCACCCCCGTTGGATTCAATGGGCAACCTCTTTGACGTCTCCGGATGTCACTTTCATTTTCGATTCTTCTCTTCAGACTCAGGAGTTTTTACAGTATGAATTCGTTCATCCTCCTCCTCTGTCTTTACTGCCGCTTGAGGATTACGACTGTGTGATCTACACCGATGGTTCGGCACAACCGGCCACGGGGTCCGAGCATGCTTATTCAGCCGCATGTGCTATCGTTGCAGGTACTTTTGTGAACGGAAAGTTCAAATCCACTGTAGTGCACACTCAGGCACTCGGGGACAGTACTGCACAATTGGCCGAGCTGCGCGCATTAGTGCTTGCCCTTGAGTTCGTAAATCCTGATGTGACCACTCTCATTGTGTGCGATTCTTACTACTGTGTTCAATCTTACAATGACAATCTGTTCTTTTGGTCGCAAAACGACTATAGAGACGCTAAAGGCAGCACAATCAAGCATAAAATGCTTTGGGTTCGGGTGGCAGAATTGCAACAACGTCTGCCACTCACACAGGTGGTTCACACCCTAGGCCATCAGCGGGTGGGCGCACACGCTGTTGGTAACAGTTTGGCAGATGAAGCTGCCAAATCAGCAGTAGTCACGTGTTCAGTAGCAGCAGTTACTAGATCCATGTCTAGAATTGACACCGATATTTTGGCAGCTATTGCTGCAACAAAGGAGGGTACTAATTACCCTAGGGGTTTTCCTTCCAAATATTCTTATCAGTTAGGTCCCGAACAGGCTCCTTATGTAACAATATCCGACGTTGGTGATCGGCTGATCCCCAACGCGGACCGCAGGCTTTCCTTGATAACGGCAGCACACAAAGGCATGGCTTCGGCTCATGCTGGAGTGTCTGCGACCGTTTCCATCTTGCAGCAGCGTTACTGGTGGCGTGGTTTATACAAAAACACCCGTACATATGTGCTTTCTTGTGACGTTTGTCAACAGATTAAGCCGTCCACGGTTACACGACCACCACAGACCTCGCTCTGCATTTCTAACAGACCCTTTGGGTGTGTTTACCTGGATCACTGCGGTCCATTTTCTTCAGACACTGCCTATAAATATATCTTAGTGGCAGTGGACTCGTGCACACGTTTCATCTGGGTCTGGCCACAACGGAGTGCTGACGCTCGAAATGTCATCAGGGATTTGTGTGTCTTTGTGGGAATTTTCGCATGCGGCACCTTCCATTCTGACCAAGGTCCGGCATTTGCCTCTAAGGCTTACAAGGACGCAATGGGTTCACTGGGAGTGCGGGTGAAATTTTCGTCTCCGTATAGGCCTGAGGGCAACTCAATCGTTGAACGAATGAACCGTGACTTAAAGCAATCCTTGACAGCTAGAGTCTTAGGTACTGGCAGGAACTGGCTGGCCCACTTGTATACCGTACAGCGTGCACTTAATAATCTCCCTAGAAGACCTCTGGGTGGGCGGGCCCCATACGAAATGCTCTTTGGCATAAGAATGTTTGTGCCTGACCTTGATGGTCTAGACATGGCGGCGCAAACCGCCAAGTTTGATGTAGATAACCATTCTACTATGTTACAGGACTTACAAGAAGCCCGAGACAAACTTGCAATCGCACATTTACCTTCAGCCACAGACCCTGCTCTGAAGATTCCGGTTGCCGGCTGGCTTCCGAAGATTGGCGACCTGGTTCGAGAGAAGGTGGAGAACAAAAAAGAATTTGGCCCCTCTTATCGTGCACAGGTTCCAGTCCTGGGCTTGAAGGGAACACGCACAGTCATCTTACCACCACTTCCTGGTCGCAAGGAGAACAGATACATCTCAGTGGAAAATGTCAAGCTACAACATCTGGCCGATCCTGAATAGTGTTACACCAGCGGTCTCTTGTCCTGCCATTTACCGGACATGTGTTCGAGGACCTCCTGCCCGAACGGTCACTGATGTTACAATTGAGATGGTTGATTTGCCTGAAAGTATACTCGAACCCCCTGTCTCCCCCTGCATTGACGAGAACGAGTATACCTATCCCGATACCGAATCGGTGGCGCACCTACCTACAACGCCACTGAGCCCAACTCGTTATTCCTTTGACTCGGATGCTGCCTCATCAATTGTCCTGTCCAAGTTCAGTATTTTTGTATCCTGGTTTAGAGACAATTTTTTGATTCCCCCCTGGACATACATATGGATGGTGCTTTTCTTGATTTTTTTATTCATGTCCATTGGCTTTGTCACAGTGTTTTTTCTACTCATCAATGGTCACTATTTACCTGAACGCTCTGCTGTGAACAGTGTTGCTGGAACTTTGGCTCCACATTCCTCATCTCACATCATGAAGCGTGACCGCACATTTGTGAACATTTCAGCTTTTCCAGTTGCTGATGGCATCGTATGGGATGCGGTAAATTTTCAAATACATGGACCGACAGAAATTATTAATGTACCTAATGTCCTTCGGGTTTCAATGGGTGATGTAGTAAAAAGTAATATTCATTCTGACGATTGGGATGTGCATGCCGTTGAAGCATTGTTTGCTGATTTCAAATATTATGCTTCCTTTAATGCTGAGGATTTGTATATGAATTCTGCAAATTACGCCGATTTGTATTGCTACCAGCATTGGGGTAACCATTTTATACATAAACCAAGCGCACTACGTGATTCTTTCGCCTACACCCAATGGGAATATTGCCCAAACCCTTTACCGAGTAGCTCCCAGACTCTTAGAAATAAATTTACATATTTCACTGATTTTAATAGATCGAACCCTGGGTCCTATTATTTCAAACTGCACGCCCCATCCACTCAGAAAATCATGTTGACCCACACCAAATTGTTATATTCGGGTTCCTTTTTGAACGCCTTGGCTGTGGGTGGTTATGAGTACTGGAAGGACACTGTGGATTTGAAATCAATCTGGGGATCAAAGCCTTGGCAGGTGCAAGGCACGGAAGCCTTGCACCGTGCATGCCTTATCCCGGCCCAAATTATGTTTCTGAATGTTTCCATCTACCAGACTACGTGTTGGGGTTTGGCTACAACCAAACAACTAAACGCACCATCGATTCCATCCCTGTCTTCCACTCCCAACAACAGCTTGCTCTTTAATATGACCCTTGCGGCTTTGCAGGTCTTGTTTGAGAACAATTCGTTTAATGTTTCTACGCTTGTTCAGTCACCTTGGTTGGCGTGGCCCATATCATCTAATGCGTGCCAACTGCGTTTTCACGACACAGTCCCTGGCTATAAACAGGACAGGCCCGATCCTAGGTTTTCTGACTCCCGTACTGTCACAACATATTCTGTTGGTAAATTATGTAAACAGTGGTTGCAGCATTCTTCCCTAGACTCTGTTAAACAACATTTGTCCCTCCTATCAGGCACTATTGATCTGTCCGACTTTATATTGGGACCTCGTGGTCCACGACCAAAGAGATTCATCTATGAAGCTTATAATGAACTCTGGAAGCTGTCGCAAATGGAAGCTGCTTCCCGTCTACGGGAAATAGACCAAGCAAATTTGGAAAAGGTGCTTGCTGTTGTTGACAATAGTATTAACACCCTGTCTTCCCGTATTTACACATTAGAGAATATTGTGTCCTCTGTTGTTGATATTGTACAAGATGATGTGTCTGTGTTGTATCATGGTCAGAATCAGTTACGTTCAGTTATGCAGTTTGCGTGGACTTTGCAAACACTTAAATTAGGTAAAGTTCCTTGGCATTTTTTGAACACTACGGCCTTATTTCTGCCTTTTAATTTAACTGACAAACAGCAGTTCATGTCCATGAAAGATGCAGCTTACACTCTGTTACATATCGAGAAAAGTGGAGCCCTTACCATTCTCTGTGGCGGAATTAGATTCTGCTGTGTGGCTAGTTCATGGGGTTATCGCTTTGCCTTTTTCCTTGTTTGAATTTAGTTCGTGCATGAAACATTATCCTGTGGGCCGTTTCCAGCCTTTGGGTAGTGCCTTCCTACATGAACTTTGGTCCCTGCCTTTCATGTACAAATGCCTTAGAGACGGGAAGGAAGTTTTTCTCACGGGGGAGTCTTGCGATTCAACTGTGGGTCATTCCCTTATTTGTAAACATGTTAAACTGCACGGGGCTTGTAACGTTTCTGCTCCGAATCTTGCTTGTGTGTTGAAGGGTATTCCCGCTCCTGCTATTTCTCCTACCTTTACTTTGCTTACAAATGGTAGCTATTTGCTTTTAAATAACGAAGACTGCTGTGGCATGCAGGCCGGCATACCCTATATTGTCACAGTTTCGCACAGGGTTGTCTGTTGCAAGAATGTGCTTTTTCCTCCCCCTCACGGCATCATAGATAATTCTATTTGGCCTTCCATTCCTACCGTGGAGGCAGATTTCAATAAACTGAGCAGAATAAAGGCACTATTATTGAACCAGGAGGTTATGCTCACATCCGCAAGGGAGACATTCATTCTCCAGGTGGCAAGTACCCACAGTGAAATACAGGCCCTCTTGAACACAAACCTCCCACAGCATTTCGGGGAATTGATACACCGTATTTTTAACGCGTCTAACACTGAAGGTCTGGTGCATTTTTTTAAAGTGGTGGGGTCTGGCCTTGTGTCCACTTTCCAGACTATTTTTGGTGTGATACCGGCGTTTATTCATTCGATTGTTTCCAGCGTCTTTGGTGGCTTCCCATTGATCCTCGCTTTGGCGGCTGGTGTCCTGCTGTTGGTCTGTTTCCTGCACAATGGCTGCGCCCAGATGGGCCCTTCTCGATCCCGAACGCCTCCAGCTGCTCCGTGAGCGCATCCTGGCTGGTTTCGGAGTACTGCCACTGGCGACACTGAGTGTGTCCTATACCCTTTCTTTTCGCTTTGCATATTTCACTTGCGTGCAACCTGTGATGACTTGCATCCGCTGTCCTTTCACCTGGACCATGGATTATTGCCTCTCCAATACGTCGTTGTCTGTTCCGGATTTTGTTCAGTTGGTGGGTCCCTTAGAGGCCCATGAACAGGACTGTTCCGTTGCGGGCTGCATAACGCGTGTGGCTGCACTGGGGATTTTGGTGCAATGGGATATCTGGGCGGCTGCTCAGAATCTCCTACAACACAGTTATATTGAATATCACGCAAGCTGTCCCGCATTGCTTTTGGATGCTCCGTCTTCTGAGGAACATTCCTGCTCGTTTGATCTGTTGGACTGGGTGGCGTCTATGTTTTCTGACACTTCCAATGATGTCCTCTTGGATGCTATAGCGTTTTTCTGCACTTACACGCTTCTGGATTGACGTGGCCTGCCTCGCTGGCTCTCATTTTTTTTGGGACACTTTTCTTTTTTGTCCCTCTCTCCCGTTGGTTGTCCCTCCTGGGGACTCTGTACCCTACAGACGTTTCTGTTCTGCTCGGTCATTTGAACTCTGTCTTCGTCCTTTGTCTTGCACGATGGACTGTCCAGGGGAGGGTGTCTTGTGGTTTGTGGCCTCCTGGGCCTGCCTTGCTGCGTTGTCTTAGGCCTGGCTGCCATGATGCTTTTCTTTGCACACGTTACTCTGAGCCGTTGTTCTATCGACCTCTGCTCTTGCCGAGTTATTTTAGCACTGTCTGCATTCTCTGCCTTTCACTTTTTCTCCTGTTCACTTTGGGCTCAGTCTGCACAACATGTACAAGGTCGAATAACAACGTTTCCTTGTTCTTGCTGATTTGGCCAGTCCCTCGCACCTAGACATAACATTATGTACAGCTGCCATGGAGTAATTTGTGTGCTTTTAATATTGCGGTTGACCCGCTCTAGACACACTTGGAGACAACCTTTCCAGAGAGAAGAGCTGTGATTGTCTGCTGATGTAGTTTTGCATCTAGAGACTGAGGTATGGGGGTTCGCTAGTCAAAGCCCAGAGGTCTTCTATTTTTATAATAAACTAGCTTCCAGCACGGGGAGGGTGGTAATGTTAGTTAGACATATATCCACTACTTTATGAGATGCTTTCCCCGTTTGTATTCTATGGTGTTGTAACTATGCTGATTATATTATTCTTATGCGTTATGCTTATAGTACTGACACGTGTACTGTATCTTAGAGCACGTAAGTTGAAATAAACATTTTAACCTATACTGTGTCTCTTCTTACGCACGTTGTGGACAGGTATGAGTGAGTGACGAAAGAGTGTTCTTGTCTCTGCGAGTCCTGAGATAGAGATACCGTGTTCTGGGTTGTCTAATCATTAGTACATTGTTGCTAATGGGACGCTAAGGCTAGTTGGGTTGGGGTTTTAGGTGCTACTGTTTATAGTTGGCTCACCACTATATTCCGAGGTCCTATCATCCTGTGCATAGCTCTGTATGTGCAGAAACCCTAAGACACTTCTTTGTATCAAAATATTTACTGACAATCAACATTAGGGAGATTCATACTAATTTTCTCATGTAGGATAATAATGTCTCCTAAATCAATGCTAAACATTACTATACAGCTTAAAATATAATTTCAACATACAGCATTCACACCACTCATACCATCCTTCATATTATCATATTCAAATACACATGCACGTTCTCAAATCTTGTGATGCCTAACAGAATGTGGAAATGTTAGGTCTTGGAAGTACCAACACCATTGGTTGTACATTCTTATTCAATGTTTGGTAACACAATTTTTAGTATCAGAATTGATCTATTCCGTCTGTATAGTCTACAGTATATTGAATTTCAATTGTAGCTCGTAGATATTCTGTCCAAGTGTCTTCTGTTCTTAATCTTTCAATTTAATCTGTCTACACTCGTTTCGGTGACACAGCGCCTTCATCAAGAAAGCCACCTCCAAATCTTTGTCCTGTAGGTATCCTGCAATCATATTGTACATTCTACTGAGCCAAATTACCAAAGAAAATATGAATGTAAATTGAAAACACTGGACCAAGTCAGAACCTGAGCCATGAAACTTTGCATGAATTCATGGAAGACTGAATGAGGTTGCCGGGGTTTCTTCTACAATGTAGCATACAGGACATGTGCGCATGGACAAAAGGAATTGAACACCGCCCACGCACATACTCAGAACCTCTTTCAAGTTAAGTTATTGGTAGATATGTGGACAACTAAGCACCACACGGTTACCTGGCACCTGTCCCCCACTGCATTGCTTGGCACCGCGTCCAGTGGAGCAATACATACTGAAATAATAATCTACTTCCACCGAATGAAAATTTGATTAGCTCAGTGGGCACCATTTGGAAGCATTTAAGGCCTATATGTGCGGGATATGTATAGCCAAACAACATGGGGTTCATAAGACACTGAGCACGAGATTGGACAGACTAGAAACAGAGATTAAGAAGCTGGAAGGTTGGAGGGCCCCAGTCGACAATTTTTAGATGCACCAATTACTCTAGATGAAATTACTGCTGCAGTCTCTGGATTTCTTACATGTAAAGCCCCCAGGAGTGATGGTTTTACATCTGAATTTTACAAAAGCTACTCTAACCAACTAGCCCCTGGCTCTTGCGAGTGTACAATGAGGCATTCATGCTCCCCGTTCATTCAGAGAAGCTGTCCTTGTGGCACTGCTGGAGCCAGGTAAACCTCCCTTGCAGTGTGAATCATACGTGCCATTATCTCTCATCAATTCCGATGCAAAAATACATGACTGCAAATCAAATCCTCCTATTGCCGGACATGGTCCTCCCAGACCAAGCAGGATTCATTCCTGGTCGGTCAACATCACATAACGTATAAACCTTATTCGCCCTAATACAACTAACCAGATCTAAATTCTATGGCAGTCTTTCTGGATGCCACAAAGGCATTTGACTCCTTTGGGTGGGGTTTCCTATTTACAGTCCTGGTCAGAATGGACTTGCTGGATAGATTCATTGCATGGATTAGGCTGTTATAGGCCCAACCAATAGCCAGAGTCCAACAGTCTGCGCTTGGATTCGATACATTCATGCCAACATTTTAAAAGAGGAAAGTAGGAAATTAAAAAATAATAATCGAAGACTGTATTTCTCCCATTGACTTCTATTGAAGCAGAGGCGATTTCAGGTGAGAGACAGTCAAAATAAAGCCATTTTCTCCTTCTAAAATCAGAAGTCTCCCTCTTGAATTGGGTCTATTGGCATGTATGGGATACCACTGGAGAAAGGCAGGGCCGGCTTTAGGTTGGTGCAACCGGTGCAGCCACACCTGGCGCTGAGCTCAGGGGCTGCTTATTTAGAAATAACCTATGGGTTTAAAAGTACCTTCTGCAGAGTTCCTTGTGTGTTCAGCAGTTTTCAGGCAACAGTAAAATGTCAAGATCACTCTGGTCATTAATGTTTCTGCTGGAGAGGGACCAGTGTTTTGTCTAGAAAAAGTTTTAACTCATCATAAAGTAGCGCAGAGGGTTATTATGCCTGCTGCAAAGAACGTGTACCATGCAGGTCACAGAACTGTATTTTATATGGATAGCTCAGTGGGTTACTGCTTTTGTCCCAGCTATCCTTTTGTTACTTGCAGCTCATAAGTTACAATCCTAATACAGCACAGTGTACACTGTAATTGTAATTGCATTTATATAGCGCTTACTACCCCTGACGAGGCGTCGAAGTGCTTTTCGGCAAGTACCACGCCACTCCGGAACCCAAAAGGATAAGTAGTGGATTAGTATATGGAAATATGAGTTAATTTGAGCAGTGGACATGTGAGTTTGTTAGTTGTATTGAATAGGATAATGGAGGGACAGAGGAGGGAAGAGTCTAGAAAGTGTCATTTGGGAGATCATAGTAGTAAAATGAGGTTTGGGATGAGTAAAGGAGAGATGTAGGAGAGAAGAGTCTCTAGAAAGGGATTAGGGAGATCATAATAGTAAAATGACATTTGGTATGAGTCAAAGGAGGGATGCATGAGGGAAGAATTTAGAAAGGGTTGTTTGAGAGATCACAGTAGTGATAAATGAGGTTTTGGTGAGCCAGTAGGGATAGAGATCATCAACTCACAAACTAATCTAATCTACCATTATTTTGTAAGACCCTAAACAGCCATCATTTCAAATTGCACCTAGCATTCTAGATGCTCCAATGCTTGGAAATATTGTTCTCCACTTGATCACATTCAATGGTTAGTATTAGTGTACTGTTCCATTTGTTACTTCTGAATTGTTCTGTTGCAGCTAGGCATGCACTATATAAAAACGTGTAATAAATAAATAAGTAATTCAAATGCATTTTATGGGTACCTATGTGCTTTCTAATCTTATGTGTCTATAATTTACGCATTGTAGGGAATATTCTTTGCTGATAATATTTTACAAAAAACTTTGTCCACATTCCCTCATTCTACTTCTGGAAAAGGATGATTTACATGCACTTTTCCCACTCTCTACACCACATACAAAGGGTGCAGCAAAGATCAATTACAAGAAAAAGGATCCTAAAACCAGAAACAAAGACGACACCATTGTACTTCGCTGAAGTCTAAGAATTTTCCCTCTCCAGAAAGCCCTAAATCGACTTAACACCCACCCCTTCTAAATTCTTTTATGCTATGACTACTTCCTCTCTTATGTCACCCTCACATACTCACCAGATCTACATCTGTAAAGTTTTTATTTTTAAAAGCAAAGGAGCTGTGCTGTTCGAATACAATAAATAAAATTGAAAAAGGAAGATTCGTTATTTCAAGTTGGCATTCCTCTTTTACATGAGTACCAGTTACATTACACAGTCATATGCAAGGTTTTTGAGGTATGGGAAGATTAAGGGGCAGATGTACGACCGATTTTTGCGGTCGCAAAGGGGAATTTGGCCCCTTTGCGACCGCAAAAAACGTCTGGTCAATGTACTAACCCTATTTTGCGAGTCGCTAACTCATTAGCAACTCGCAAAATATGGTTAGCGACTCGCTATTAGGAAGGGACGTGCCAAGGGCGACCCTTCCTAATAGCGAGTGCAATTGCCATGTACCATTGTTTTGCAACCACATTTGTGGTCGCAAAACAGTCGCAGTTTACCACCCTTGTCAAAAGGGTGATAAGCCACTCGCAAACGGGAAGGGGTCCCCAGGGGACCCCTTTCCCTTTGTGAATGGGTTTGCAAATATTTTTTAAGAGCAGGCAGTGGTCCCAGGGACCACTGCCTGCCCTTAAAAAATGAAAATGAAAAGTTTCGTTTTTTTGTTTTAAATGCATCCCGTTTTCATTTAAGGAAAACGGGCTGCATTTAAAAAAAAACTGCTTTATTAAAAAAGCAGTCACAGACATGGTGGTCTGCTGACCCCAGCAGGCCACCATCCCTGGGAGTGCTAGCCATTCCCAATGGGGTCGCAAACTGAGACAGCCTCATTAATATTCATGAGGCATGCAATTTGCGACCCCATTGGGAATCACAAACAGTGTCTGAGACACTGTTGTACATTAAGTTTAGCGAGTCACAAATTGCGAGTTGCAATTTTGCGCAATTTGCGACTCGCTAAACTTAATGGTTGTACATCTGGCCCTAAATGTTTTGCCCAAAATCAAAGACTGTTGTTGCGCCCACCCCAGGACTCGATCCTGGTTTCCCTGCAGTTCCAAAGCTGCCTTGGCCGTAACACCACATCGATGTCTCCCCAATTACTATGAAAATACCTTGCCTGCAGCAAACCAAAAATAAACTTGAGCAATACATTTGAAAACAAACTAAAAAAAGAAAATACTAACATTTATGCATTCTTTTAATTTTCCCAGTGTATTTTACATCACGTCAGCTATTTTTAACATCAGAGCCCTTTAACGCAGCAGCTTCAAATAAACTGAGTTACAAGAATCACATAATCGGGCACAACATAACTTTTTACCAGTACATTTCAGAAAGCAGAGCTAGCCTTTGCTTCAAAACGCACAAATGAACAGCTTTTCTTTATTAGGGACATTTTACTTCTATGATAGGAACCTCGCAGGGGGCGTCGCATAGCACTAAATAGCAGCAGTCAAATAAGACACCTTCTAGCCAGCAAAGCTTGCTATTCCATAGCTTGAAGAACCAAACTTAACTGAAAAAAGAAACTACCAGTTGAAGTTCATGGTGTAGGATACCAATAAAATAAATGGCTTAAGGGGGTCTCTTAAACTGGGTCAATTTGTATTATAGGCCCTGAGCTGATACCCAACCCACATATTATTCACATTGTACATATTAATGAATCATTCAATACTCCCTATTTCTTGACAGTGCAACCCTATCTGGTCAGTGCTCTATGAGAAACAACACATACACAATAACAGGCAAGAGGCATATGTAGTGTAGAGCAAAGGTTATAGCTGGTGCGGGACAGGACCGGACTGGCCGTAGCGGGCACCGGGCGTTTCCCCGGTGGGCCGCCAGGGTGGGGGCCGGTTTTAGGCCCCTGGGGGGCCGTTTTTGTTATTGGGGGCCGGCAATATCGGCCCCCTGTAACAAAATCGGCCAAAACAGGCCCCAGCAAACCGCTCGGTCGCACCCCCCACCTCCCCCCCAGGGGGGTCGGCCGAGCAGTTTGCCAGGGCCGGTTTCAGTTCCCAGTCCGGCCCTGGTGCAGGAAGATATACATGTGGTTTTGAAACAGCCTTCATTCCCCCCACTGCACAAACAATGATTTCTCTCACGTGTGTTGTTAGAGGGGTTATCAAGGTCACAGAGCTGACTGAAACCTTTTTGGGCAAATTGCAGGCTGGTAGATAAATCGTAAAGTGATTGTGTTGATCTGGTCAATACTAGATTTGTAAAGAACTTATACAAGAGTTTAGTAGGTTCAGACACATTCTTTAAGTTATTTTCACCATCAGCAATTATGCCCAGTGGCGTAGCTAGCCGTACTGCCACCTGGGGCGGCCCCTAAGTTTGCCGCCCGGGTGCAGGTAAGAGCGGGGGATGATTAGGCTGATGGCTGACTTGTTCTCGGAAGGGGGGTGGCAGCCGATGGACGACTTGTTCTTGGGGCCCCCCCCCAGCTATGCCACTGATTATGCCCAGATTAACTGCGAAATAATATCCTAGACTTCTCTGCCATAAACTACCAATGATCTGACAATGATCCACACCAGTGTCAAAACTATGAGAGAGACCCCACACACCAAGGGAACAGGGTTCCACAAAACTAAAATGGGTATAGCTCCCCTAGGTATACTTCTCACATCAGACTCTCACACTCAGCATGCAATTGAAGTACCTCATATACTGCAACTAAATACCACTGAGGTTTAGAAATATATATATGGCTTTAATCTTGTCATGTACACAGAATACAATGATTTCACATTTAAAATTTCATACAAATAATCACACATTAAAAAAATACAACATATATATATATATATATATGTGTGTATATATATGTATACATGTATACATATATATACACACACACACCCACACATTGTGCATGGAAAGTTCCGGGCGATCCGTCAAGCAGAGGCTGAGAAAAAGGGGAGTAAAAAAAAGTGTGTTTCCCATGTTAATTTCCCTAGGAGCTTTAGACACCTGCAGCCTGAACCACTGGACAGAATTATACCAGATTTGGCAGAAAAGTAGCTTTTGGTTAGCAGATTATGATTTTTGTTATTTGGTGTAAATCCGTTCAGTTGTTGAGAAATTTAAGGAAATCCAATATGTATATCTGCGATCGCGGTTAATTTCCGAATAATAATGAGCTCATGCGGAGAACTGCAGAGCTCTGATTGGCTGCAAACACTTCAACCAGAAAGTGCTGGCAGCCATCTTGGAACTCAGTTTTAGCTGAGTCCCCCAAAAAAGTGGAAAAAGAAAAAAGGGGTCAGAGAAGGAATACCCTGACCCCCAAGCCTTGGTCTTGGGGCCCCAGAGGGATGCTAGCTGGGCAAAAAAGCATTTAAAAAAAAAAAAAAAAATGTTATTACGAAATTCGCAGCAAAAACATAAAAAACAAACAACGCTTGTTTTCAAAAGGGGCCCCGGGTAGGCCAGGTCACAGGGACATTTTATTAAAAAAAAGGAGGGGAGGCACATGGGGCCCTCCTCCTGAGACTCCTTGTGCCCCAGCGACCACCACCTTCCGGGGCTTTTATTAATACAAAAAGGAGGGGGGCATACAGGCCCCCTCCTGAGGCTTTATAAGCCCCAGGGACCACTGCCTCCTCGTGGCTAAACAAACATTGATGGGGGAGCTGCGTGGACCCCCCCCAAGAACAGGGACCTCCCTTGGGCTAAATAATGCAATGGGGGGGGGCTTATGTTAATATGGAGCGGGGGCCGTGAGGACCCCTCGCAACCCGGGGACCACCACCTCCTCAGTGCTTCCTATTTTTTCTTAAGAAGGAGGGGGGCCGTTCTCGGCTCCAGGGAGCACCATCTCCCAGGGGCGGCTTGCGTAAATAGAAGGAGGGGGGTTCACAAGGCCCTCCACCTGGACCCATATATTGGCCCTAGGGACCACCACTCCACAGGACCGGCAGGGCCAGCTCCTGCTATGTCCCGGGGTGCCCACCCATGGGAAATAGCTGTTTGCTTTTGCTTGGTGGGAGCTGACAGCTCCCGCCAAGCAAAAGCAAACACTCTGGTTCCAGCAGGCGCGACCTGTCAAAGGGCTCCCACCCGCTGGAAGCGGAGCTTTCATCTCTTTCCCTGCCCGCAGACATGCAGCAGGGAAAGAAATTAAATGATTGCTCCTGCACAGAGGAAGCTGCCTTTCCAGCAGCTCCCTCCATGCAGCAGCAGAGCTGACTCCCGCAGGAGGCAGGGAGCCGGCTGGGACCGCGGGGCCATGAGGCTCCCCCCACCGTCCCCAACGTGCACACTGGGTACCCTGGTTGTGACTAGGGCATCCAGAGACACATGACTGGACCCAGGGGGATGGGGTACCCAGGGCCGAAATCGGCCCAGGGAGAGGGGCTGCATGGCCCCCATCCGTTTAAGGCCAGGCCCCGAGGGATGGGGTCCCCAGAGTCTAAATCGGCCCAGAGAGGGGAACCACGCAGACCTCCTCCCTCAATTGTTTATAGCTGAGCCCCGGGGGTCGGGGTCCCTGGGACTGAAATCGGCCCAGGGAGAGGGGCGGCGTGGTCCCCCTCACCTATTGAATTATGGCCAGACCCCAGGTGATGGGGTCCCCGGGGCTAAAATTGGGCTGGGGTGGGGACTGCATGGCCCCCATCCCCATTCAGTTAAGGCTGGGCCCCAAAGGATGGGGTCCCCAAGGCCGAAATCGGCCCAGGAAGGGGGGGCTGCTTGGACCCCCTCCCCATTCAAATGTGGCCAGGCCGCAGGGCATGGGGTCCCCAGGGGAGAAATAGGCATAGGGAGGGGGACCGCACGCCCCTCCTCCCCCATTCAATTATGGCAGGTCCCGGGGGATGGAGTCTCCGGGGCCAAAATCGGCCGGGGAGGGGGGCCGCGTAGCCACTCACACACCCACTCACAGACACACTTACCAACTCACAGACCCACACAGACACTCACACACCCACCTAGCAACCCCTGGTACTCATCTGTAGGCTCCCTGTGAGACAATCTCTACTAGTAAAAAAAAATAAACTAAAAGAAAAGTGTGAAAATTAAAAACAATTAAAATAAACATAAAAGGGAATCCGCCCTTGTAACAATAACGCTCGAGGCAACCAGGAACTAAACACAGGAGCCAGGCACCTCCCAAAAGATGGCAGAGGAGTCTGTCTACAAGGAACATAAATCTTTGTGACAAGGTCAGTTACCGCTGTGAATCAGTTTCCACACACATAGCTCATTATATCAACATTTATGGCTCTGAACCCCAATTTTCACTGCATGCCAAGCCACTTGAGTCACTATGGACACCAACCTCACACTCAAGTACCACATTGCCAAAAAATAAAGATGGCCTGATACCAATTTTCTGTTCCAAAGAAAGTGAAACCATTTCTTCCAGAAAGCAAATTCAGAAGTGCTGTTTAGGCCCTTATACTCTTACATCTAAATTGTGGTAACGTTCCCCTCCATGGCCTCCCACACCTCATATTTTTACCCCCTTAACAGCATCCTAAATCCTGCAGCACGTCTCATCAGGCCTGAAGAAATATAACCACATTACCCCCATTCTGGTGAAACTCTGTTGGTCCCCCTTTGCGGCCCGCACCCTTTACAAAACCAGTTGCAACATTTGCAAAGCAATCACAACCAGCACCCGCTTATCTTGCAGACAAGCTCATCAGATCTGATGACTCTTGGGACTCCTGCAGCCAGGACACCATCAGACTGGAGACTAAGAAGTGTAAAAAAGTAAAAACATGGTAGCAGGTCTTTTCCATCTTTGCACCCAGGATCTGGAACAACATCCTTATATCCACAGGACTGCCCAACACTGCTCCAATGTACAAAAGATCTGCAATCACATCACTTAAAAAAAACATATCACCATGTACACTTCTGCTCCCAGAACCCAGCTATCTCTCCTATCAATCGTATGCTTGAATTTGACTCTGTACAGTGCTCCCCTGCTTTTAGGCTGGGTGCACTCTATATAAATAGCAGATACATAAATACACGCATATATGCATACATACATGCACAATATGAATGACAGCCCACATGCATGCCAGATCTGAAATAGAATTGTATGTTGGTTTTGTACAAAGCTTACCCAAAAATGCTGCTTTACCAAACCCCTGTATATGTGCCTTGGGATAATCCACTAATATATCTCTTACAGAGTACAGTGTTGGCTCAATGCCATTGTTCAAAGACTACCAACTACTAACTAATAGGTTGTGTATAATTTGAAAATGTCTAGACCCTTATTTGTGTTCCAAAGAAGTGTTGAATATACAAAATCACTAACGGGTCTTTTATGTGACAAAATATGAGCCACTCAGGCACTGTACTCTTGACCATTTGCTGACCGAGGGTAAGAGAAATGCTGGCAAGATGGCTCATTGTGTTAAATGCTCACTGCTAATATATGTGGTGATCTGGGGGTGAAGACTTTGGGGCACATGCATCAAAATTCTAAATTGCAAATACCTAATTGCGAATTCCTGAGAATCGCAATTAGGTAATCGCAATTTACAATGCATGAAACTCAAAGAGTTTCAGATTGCGATTCCTAGGGGGTCGCAAATCGCTCTACCTCATTAATATTAATAAGGTAGATCGCAATTTACGACCCCCCAGGAAACGCAAAAATCAAGGGGATGGTGGCCTGCTGAGGTCAGCAGACCACCATGTCCATTATTGCTTTTAAATAAAGCAATCTTTTTTTGTAAAGCACCCCGTTTTCCTTAAAGGAAAACGAGATGCTTTACAAAAAGTAAAATGAAAAGTTTTCTTTTAATTTTTTAGGACAGGCAGTGGTCCGTGGGACCACTGCCTGCTCTTAAAAATGCTTTCACAACCATTCACAAAGGGGAAGGGGTCCCTTGGGGTCCCCTTCCCATTTGTGAACGGGTTACCACCTACTTGAAGTAGGTGGTAATATGCGATTGTTTTGCGACCGCATTCACGGTCACAAAACATTCATGCATACCATTAGGATTCGGTATTTGGAAGGGACGCCCTAAACACGCCCCTTCCAAATACCGAATCGCAAACCCATTTTGCGATTCGGTAACAGGTTACCGAATCGCAAATTGGGGTTTGCTGCATCTGAAAAGCATTTTTTGCGTTCGGGCGAATCGTCCAGTTTGCGAAGGAAAAAATGCTTGATGCATATGCCCCTAAATTCTTTAGCAAGGCCAACTGAGCCTTCCGCCCCACTGACATGCTCAAAATGAGTATCAATACATTTGATAATAGTAACACAGCTACTACAAAAGACAGATGTGCGGAATGAAGAGGTACCTGAAAAACAAGTTGTTATATCTATTTTTGGGAAATATCATAACTTCCTTCTGAGGTCATGCCTGTTGGGACCATAAGACAGGAGATTTCAGACACCGTTGGGGGCGGACACCTCCAGAACCTTCTCCTACTTCAAAGTGGGCACCAGGTATAAATATTGGACCTCGGACCCAACTCTTCAGTACGCCTCTGGACCTGTAGAAGACTCAGAAGGTCTGCTGTCCTTCTCTGCAAGAAGGACTGCTACTCTGCTTCCCTGCTGCCCAAGAGTGAAGGACTGGACCTGCATCTTGAACCCAGAACCAACACAGAGACTCCAAGGGCTAGGTGGCTGGCATCCTAATCAGAGACTCAAAGACAGAAAAAGCCCCAACCACCTTGAACCCAGCCCCTGGACTCTGTCTGCTGTGAGTCCTCCCCCTAAGAGGTGTCACCCCAGTTCTGGACCCTTGGAAGTATGTCTGAAGGTGCTCTGCCAGCTCAGCTTGGTCCTGTGGGCAGACTCAGCTCAGTGAGATGCATTTCTTCGCAGCTCCACTTGGAACCGCTGTAGTGCGATGCATCCTCAAGACCTCGCATCACAGTCCCCTTTGAACTGCCGCTGTGCGATGCATCCTCGATGCAGGCCTTCACGTTGCAAGCCCCTTGTCGACGGCATCCTTGAGGATGACACAGGACTCTGCATTGCAGCCCCACCGCTTCTTCAAAACGGCCACTGAGTGACACATCCTCGACGCAGGCCTTCGCATTGCAAGCCTTTCATCAATGGCATCTTCGACGACAACACAGGACTCTGCAATGCAGCCCCACAGCTTCTTCGGAACCGCTGCTGTGCTACGCATCGTTGACGAGGGATCTTGCAATACTCCACAATACAGGATTTAAGGTACTTTGTTCAGCAGGCCTAACCAGGTCCCTTTATCAGGCTCGCACTCCAACACGGTCGGTCTCAACTTGTCCTAGTCCAGTGCAACCAGATAACCACAGTTGGCGCTTTGTGCTTCTAAGCACTATTTTCACTTAAAAAGTTAAAATTACATATCTCTGATTCTACTTATTGGATTTTTGTTGTTTTGTTCTCAAATACTTTCTTAAATTTTGCTCTATTTTTATATTTTGGTGTGTGATTTTTATTGTGTTGTACTTTCACCTTATAACTATTTCAATGCCATATATACTTTACGCATTGCCTCTAAGTTAAGCCAGACTGCTTTTGTGTCAAGCTACCAGAGGGTTGAGCACAGGTTGATTTGGGATTTGCTTGTGTTTCACCCTGACAAGGATATTGTAGTTGCTGGTTGAGTAGGGTTTCACCCCCTCAACGAGTAACCCAATTTCGAACAGTATTTACATATAAGAACAATATATGGATTTTCATTAGAAATGAAGCTCTAGGAAGCGGGTAATGCTTTTTGAGCAGGTAAGCCTCCAGCCTGGTCCGCTGGCAAGTCGTCCGCCAGGGTCTAAATCACACTCTTTGTCCCTAAAATGCAGTGAAAAGACTATTGCACAGACAAATGTAAGCCCCTCTGCCCCAAAACTAACTCTAAGCATCTTCTGGCAATACATATTTACATGAAACGCCATGTTAAAAATACCAATCTAGCTAAGTTGAATTTGAAGGGGATGGGGGGGGTGAGTTCAAAGGGGCCCCTTGGGCCTTCTCCTGTGGGGATTAGAATCAACTGATCCCATATCCAATTCTAGGGGTTTAATGGTTTTATTGTGTACCCATAACACTTGTGGCTGGCACACATCGTCATGAATCGTGCATTGGTCCACAAACAAGAAGTGCACAGTATGTGACACCATGCAGGCCCAAAAAACACAGCTTGATAGTACTTTCTTTAATATGGCCTTAAATCTCATGCTGCCACCTAAACTATATTTCGCGCGAGAAGAACTTTCATTAAATCCCACAACAGAATTAAACTGACCAGAGACTGACTAATCAGTGTATATCACATGCATTTCCTGCTGCAATCAGGGTATCTGGAAATGGTGAGGCAGATTTAGAGTTACCAGCCAAACTCCGTCCACCTACATGATTTTGAGGCTGGGAGGAGGCGGCGATCATGCTAAACCGCTGGCAGTATTCCTGCACCCGGTCACAGCTCTCCATGCTGCAACAGGCTGCACATGATTTAAAGTATAGCAGGAAGAGAGTCAGGAAGACAAGAGACAGCTGTCGATCCCTCCAGCAACCATCTGAGAGTAGACCATCTTCTTCTTGTCCCTAGGCTTGAAGGAATCTTGACAATTGCCCCGACCTGCCTTTCATGGATGCTCATCAGGTCAGGAGAAGCCATGGGATTCCCCGAGGCCTCGAGAGATGGCCACATATGCCCAAAAGAACCAAATATCAGCATAGTGGTAGCTTTACTTATATCCGGATGTTGACTATCAACCCACCACGTCATATTCAGGAAGTATAGCCAACAGTTAACGCCACTCAAGTTTAAATAGTTTCAAATATGCATTGTTAGAGTGCTGGGGTAATAGAAATGTTCATTTTGTTAATAAATGTAGCATTACTGTGTTATTGTGCATATGTTAGAAACTGTATTCTAACATATTAGCACAAACAGAATGAACAGTTGGTAAAATCTCAGCGGGTCAGTACACCTGTTGCAAAGATCTCTGGGTAACCCTCTGAACAAAATTTTTAATCCCAATGGTAGACCAGAAATTTAATTTTTTTAAAGCTGATTTAACTGCTAGGTTAAATAATATTAACATATGAGCTTAGTCCCAAGGGACCGTTCAGTTAAAGCTCTTTTTTCCAACACTGTTCATTAGTAAAGGTGATAATTATGAAAGTATGTTATATTGTTAGATCACAATGTTAGGTAATTACCTGTGGAGAACAGAACCGCAGACTAATGTTTATTTCGTTAACGAAGCAAATGAGACTGTCCAGATGGTACAATGAAGAGATCATTTGATATAAACAACATTTGTTTAATAGACCACCAACTAAATGCATGTCTTTACTGTTCATATTAATTAGTTTAATTCAATTAAATGGCTTGCAGGAGAGGTTTCTGTAATGAAGCCATTTGTTCTTGTGGGTCCGATTCAAGGCCTCTGGAACACCTCTTACTCATTATGGTTTTGAGGGTCAGGTCACAAGATGTGGGAAGTTCTTGAAGTATGTATGTATTGGTATTTAATTAGTGCGAACATTGCCAGAAAGCAACAGAGTACTGTATATTACATAGGGGATTGGGAATTCCAATAGTCATACATCAGTACATTAAATGCTTATTTCTCCCAGATGGGTGCTAAAAACATCTGTACGCGCTTTGTGCAGAGTGCAGTAGATTTGATGTGCCACATACTGTCTGCATTTCCTGCGGTTTAGTGGTACGTGACCAAATCCAAAAGTCCGCTGCTCATAACATCTTTAACTGCGACAAAATAACACTGTCATTGGTTTTCATTGGACATGAATTCCTAATTATTGCCTCATTACGCCATTATATTAAAGCCACACATAGTCATTTAAAATCTTTCTAAATGAGGTGCGACTATGTTTCCCAAAACATACACCAGCCTTCTGCTAACTCAACCAGTCAGAGAAAGTGGCACTCTATAGGCCGTTCCCCTCTCAGTAGGAGTAAATCTTTCCTGCTTTTAGTATGGCAACTGAGAAGACCCACATCGCTCTGAATTCAGATTCTAAAGTTGGATTCACCAGACTAAAAGGCCTTTGTCTCATTTAAGAAGAAAACACTTCCCCAGTTTCAGAAGCATAGGCCTGATACTGCCTGCATGAGAAAGGCAAGACCCAGGAGGAATGCAATCTTCCTACTGCATAAGGAAAATACTGAATGTGGTCTGTCTGAACATGTTCATCTGATCTCTGCTAGGGTGAAGATTATGGGTAAATTGTAAGGAGAGTGGTTTCTTGAGAGCCTCAGCATAAAACGTCACATGACTTTCCTCGTTATCAATGTGCCTTTATCTCAGCTCAAAGTTCTTGGTAGTTTAGGACCCTTGATCACCTCTCCCCTCCGTGGTTGTGGATTGAAACATCCTTAATGCACCCCCTTGCCGCAATCGTCATTGCTAACCATCAAGCATGCCACCAAGTTACATAGAGCCCACTCTCAACCTATTTTTCTTGACACAATCGCAGCTTTGCTACAAGTAAATAATACGCCTTTGGCGCAGTTCGCGGACTTCTGCAAAGCTATGCGGAACTCTGCGAAGTGCAAAAAAAACTCCGCCACGCTACGCGGAGCTCCATGAGCGGCAGAGTGCGTTAGATAAAATGCTGTTCGCTGTGATTTTCAGTCCCGGGTGTTTGCCTGCACTGTGCAATCATCGCGAACTGCACCATGCACAGCGCAAGAGGACGCTGCTTCCTTTCGGCCGCTTGAGTAGATTTTTTACTCAAGCGGCAGCTTTCTCAACGCGAACAGACGGTTTCTCAATGGGAGCGGTCGCGAGCATGCGCGACCACTCGCAATGAGAAATCCGACCGCCCGCGTTGAGAAATCTTGCCGGGAGGTTGATTTTCCACGCTCGCGCTTGCCAACTTGACGTTGACAATCGCGAATGAGGAAAAATCTCACCAGGAGGTGGATTTTCCTCGCTCGTGCTCGCCAACTTGACGTTGATAAGCGCGAGCAAGGAAAAAAACTCCGCTCCGCTATGAGGAGTGGAGTTTTTTGGAACTCTGCGAGCGAGTGCGGAAAACTATGCAAACTCTGGAAGCGGAGTTCACCGCCCAGGGTTAGTAAATAAGCGCTTCTGTAATCATATGTCAGGTTCACTCCCAACATCCTTGTAGCACAATCACAAAATTAAGTTAGATGGGAAAACGCTATAATGGGATTTATGGGCCCTCAAAGGTATTAACACAGTTGGTGACTTAGGGTCCCCTTCTAATCCTATTCCTTTCTACATTGCGTGCCACTCATAACCTCCCTGACATAGAATTTTATAACTTTTTAAGAGTTAAAGGAGTCCTACGGAAAATTCTCGCTCTCACTCTCCTGACCTTCCCTCCTTACTGGGTAGTTTTGGAGACTAGTACACTCTGGCTCAAGTTTATACAAATTCTTAGAATTACCTAAGACCTCCCTTTCTTAAAGAAATGGCAACCTCTCTTCCTGCCTTCTCATTCAACTTACATTACGGGCGAGATTTGCAGTAGAATTTGGTAATCTACTTTCAGGGCAAAAATCACCCTGGCAGTGGCTCAATCCAGATTTTGGTCTATACATAAGACATATTGGACCCCTTCTAGACTCCATAAATTAGGCCTTATTGCGTGCAGCACTTGCTGGTGCTGTGGGGAGGAGAGGGGGACCCTGGAACACTTTTTTTACATGTAAACTAACTTATCCCTTCTGGATCAGGCTACAAAACACAATACGTTGTACATTCATGATCCTGTTTACAATCGATTTCCTTACGATAACCATAGGACTAATGGCCCACACACATCCTTTAGCATTGCCTGCAAATGATATGCTATTACTAGATTTGTTGATTTCACAGGGTGCAAAAATTGTTTTATCAGAGTGGACGTCAACTTTAGAAATCCCGGTTAATAAATGGCGGAATATGTTATGTGTTACCAGGAGTGCTGATCATTTGATGTATAAAAAACTACATATCACGACTAGCGATTGATGCTTATGGGATTCTTTTGATGTCTATCTGCAGAAATCTAAACCATCCTAATGGTCCTCCCATACAATTCCTATGTACAGTCTGATTACTTGGAAAACTCTGTCATCTTCACTGTACATTTGCCGACGGACTTGCCACCCCAGCTACACCTGACCATTGCCCCCACACCCACCTATCGTATTTTTTTTTCTTCTTTGTTTCTTTCCTTTTGTCTCTGTTTTTATTTGTTACACAGGGCACCTATTACTAAGATTAGCTTGCCTACCTTTAGGAGTCTTCATTTAATGCCCCTCTCAAGATTGTTTTTATGATTTCTCATATGATTGTATTCACTCATTTTTTGGGGGAGGGGGGAGTTTTATATAGCGCGAACTAGACCGGAAGGTATCAGAGCGCTTTACATGAGCACCAGTTGTGTTACAGATGGACACATTCATTTTTGTTAGGCTCGGGGAGATTAAGTGATTTGCCCAGAGTCACAGGATGTTAAGCGTCTCTACCGAGGCTCGAACCCGGTTCCCCCGCTTCCCATAACCGTTAGGCCACATCCTCTCCCCACTCACTCATTCAGATTATATGTTATGGATTTACATATTACCATTATCTTTTATGTTTGCTATGTCTTCTGTAATTCTTTGCTTTTGTTGTCAACTTTACAAGAATTAAACTGTGTATTTTTTTGTTTTACTCAAACTTTAATAAAATTGCTTGAAATAAATCATGTCACATGAGTGAGTGAGAAGACAAGTGAAGTAATCACACTGAGGCAGGTAAGTGTGAGAACATCAGGTTTAATGACTGTCCGTCTCCACAGCTTCCAGGGACAACTCACAACCGTCCCTTCAAATTCAAACCATAACATTCCATCACCATGACAGTGACATAATAGGTTCTAATGAGCACATGAACAGAGAGAGAATAATACATACTTTAGTGAGACTGCTACAACATCTCCTCTCTTTCCATAAAGCAAAAGAAAAACAAAAAACAGAAAAAAAACAAGCATAACAGAAAAGGAGACACAATGATAAAAAAATAGAGAATAAAACAAGGAATGCAATAATAAATAATGGACTATAAACCTGTAATAATTTATAGGTCTAAACGTTTAGGTGGAACAATTCTCCTTCCACTCTTGCGAGGAGTAACGTACTCCATTGACAGCTTAGGAGGGAGAGAAAGTTGCAAAGGACCTTGTTGAACCTGAGCTGGATCACTACCAGACTCTAGACCCAACTGCAACACAACCCTCCAAGGAAGTTTATAGATTCTTGACAAATTCCACCAACTCCTCCCATTGACCCTCACAGCAAAGCGTGAAGTAGCATCCACTTTAACAGGAGGACCATATTTAGACAAACCTTTTGCCACATTGACAGGAGATTTAATTCTCACCCAATCTCCTGTCAATCCACCCACATCAGGTACAACAGGATGAGCAGGTGTCCTTATTTCAGTTTGAGAATTTCTAGACAAGGACCGTGAACCCCATTTCTTCATCCAAGCAGGGCACATATGAAAAGAAGACTCCCTTCCACGGAGCAGCACAAAAGGGCTAGAACCCGTGATAGGACTGGGAGTAGTGCGATGCGCCCACAACATACTTTGAACTGCTTCCTTGAAGTTAATCTTAGAAGAAACAGCCCACTGAACACACTCAACTAAGATGCGATTTGTGCGCTCAATGAAACCATTGGCCTGTGGGTGATATAGAGCGACACGACGATGTGAGATTCCAGATTGACTTAAAAACAATGACATCTCCTTGGAGGTAAATTGCACCCCATTGTCAGATACAATCTCTTTAGGGAAACCCTCTCTGGCAAAAAGACATTGAAGAAATTTGATAACTTCTTTTGTGTTGGGATCAGGCATGAATTGAACCTCCCACCACTTACTAAAATAATCCGCAACAACCAAAGCAAATTTGCATTTATTGGGTAAGACATTAAAAGGACCCACAAAATCTATGGCTAACTTCAACCAAGGGACATTAGGTATATCAACCTCTTGTAAAGGAGGAACAGCGACCTTGATAACTTTGTCACTGGTACAACACGTAACACATCCCTCTACAACATCATTGGCTTGGCGATCCATAGAAGATAACCAGTAGACACATCGGATCCTTCTTTTGGTGCTAGTTTGTCCAAGATGACCCGCATGACCAAAATCGATGATGCGAGCCATCAAAGATTCAGGAGGAATACATTTATCCCCACGCATAACCATTTCACCACCCTCCAAAGTAAGCTCATCAGCAATCTTGGCAAAAGGTTGGAGCTCACTATCCAAATGCTTTTCTTTGGGCCAACCTGACACAATGACATTTTTTACTTTCTTGAGTACAGAATCTGACTCCATAGCAGAGAACCACTCACGCTCAGTGAAACAACCCTGACTGCAAACATCCACAGCAGCGATCAGACATTCTTCATCCGCATCATCATCACAAAGTTCGTGTTTCTTCAAAGGTAAAGGTGATCTCGAGAGAAAATCAGCCCTTGTGTTTTTCCCCCCAGGAATGTGCGCAACCTCAAAATCATATTGCAACAATTTAGAACTTAGTCTAGCAATTCTTGGAGTGTGGTCCTTGACAATGTTACCATTAAGTATGGGGATGAGAGGTTTATGATCGGTCAATAATCTGAATGTTTTGCCCCAAAGAAAACATTAGAATCTTTCAACTGCCCAACAACATGCCAGCAACTCTCGCTCAATTACAGAATCATTTTTTTCACTTGGACGTAATGCACGGGAGGCAAACCCGATGGTGTGTTCCTTCCCCTGCTTAAACTGAGAAATCATACCTCCCAATCCATCCAAACTGGCATCCACAGATACAGTACACTGGAAATGTGGGTAAAAAGGTGTAAGTATTTTGCAAGATCCTAATTCTTGCTTAATGTGTGTGAACTCATCCTCACAAAAATTATCCCAAATAAATGTGGCTTTTCTCTTCAGCAAACTTCGCATGTGTACAGTTTTCGCTGCAAAATTAGAAAGAAACTTTGTGTAGAATTCACATACACCCAAAAACGAGGAGATTTGTTCTTTTGAAGAAGGACGCGGAGCATTCACAATGGCCTCAATGAGACCTTCCCTAGGTACAATACCATCACCCGAAATGCAATGACCCAAGTACTCAATAGTTTCCACCCCAAAAACACATTTGAGTTTGTTGGCAACAATCCCTTTCTCTTGTAATCTCTCCAAAACAATTGCAAGATTTTTGTCGTGAGATTCCCTGCACCTTCCTGCATCCAAAATATCATCCTGGAAAACCACAGTGTCAGAGACACCCTCCAAAACTTTCTCCATAACACGTTGGAACACTGAGGCTGCCGAAGCTAGCCCAAAAGGCTTCCTTCTGAACTGAAAGGTCCCAGCAGGAGACACAAATGCAATCAAATGTTTGCACTCCGGATCCAATTCCACCTGGTGGTAGGCAGAGGCAAGATCTATTTTTGAAAAAGATTTAGCACCCTCAAACTTGGACAGAATATCATCAATAAGAGGGAGAGGATGGGAGTCCACCCAGATCTCCTTGTTAAGACTGCGTAAATCAATGCATACCCTAAGACTGCCATTCTTTTTACGGGCCACCACCAAGGGAGACAACCAAAGGGAAGACTCAATTGGTTCGATGACACCCGATTCACACATCCTTTTAAGCTCACTAGACAAATCATCCCTGATACTAAAAGGAACTTGTGCTTAACCGGAATGGCCTGCTCCTTAACTTTAATGAAATGTCCAAAACCTCTGACACATCCCAAGCTATCAGCAAAAACACTTGGGAATTTGCTAGACCATGTATCCAAACCCTCACCATGAGGGATGTCACCGACCACCGAGACTTGTTCAGTGGTACCGGGTCTAAGCGTCATGCCAAACAAACCCTGATGATACCAACCAAGAATGTTAAGACCTTTCTTTGCCACGTAGACCTTCCCATTGATATGTCTGTCTTTGAAAACAAGACTAGTTTAGAAAAATCCCTTCAAATCAATTTTCTTTCCCTCATACGAAACAGGACTCCTGTCTGGTGGATTGAGAGATTTATCCCCCCACACACTCTCAAACAATTCTTCAGTAAGCATAGTCATGCGCGCTCCAGAATCCACCAATAAGTGTAAGGGTTTTCCATCAACCACAACCTCTACAACAAGATCAACACAATTTTCCGAATCATCTCGAACAACCACAACAACGTCAGTCAAGGAACTCACAATTTCACTCTCTGGATCATCTTTATCCTCCACAGAGTAAACAACATTGACATTACCCCTAGAACTACACACTTTTGCAAAATGTCCTTGTCTACCACATTTCCGACAAGAAGCATTCCTAGTGGGACAAATACGAGAATTTGGAAAATGAGAGGGAAATCCACATTTTGTACAAGTATTTTTAGAAAAACTGCCTCTTTTCTCAGGTTTAAAAGAAGTGTACCTACCCCCTTTTTGCTCGCTGTGTAATTTGTCCTTATCTAATTGAGACTTATCTCCTTGATCTTTACGCTCCTTCACTACACCCACCATGCTTTTTTCAAGCTTAAGCTCTTTCAAGGCTTTTTGAGACAATTCAATACTTTTGACAATGGTAATAATTTCTTCTAGAGAGGGATTCTTTAAGGTTAACAATTTTTCTTGAACCTTCTTATCTTTACAATGAACTACAATTTGATCACGAATAAGTTGAGATGAAAAATGTTCAAATTCACACTCAGAAGCAAGAATGCGTAACGCCGCAACATACGATACAATGCTTTCATCAACGTCTTGTACTCTTGTAAAAAAACTTGTGTCGGGCTACCACCAGACTACTTTCCACATCAAATTGCTTTTCCAACATTTTGACTGCTTGATCAAATTCATTCAACTCCTCTTCACCTTCAACAACATCGAGAGGAGGTAAATGTTCTAGGACAGCTTGAACCTCAAAACCTAAATTGTGCTCTAAGATGAATCTTTTCCTCTCAGCACTAAATCTAGTACCCCCCATGGCACCTAAATACTTCTCAAAAGCCCTATACCATATTTTCCACCGGATTGGCGGATCACCTAGAAGCTGTAAAAAAGGAGGGGGGGGGGTTGTACATTTTGCATCTTATCACAATGTTAACCACTACAACAACAAAACAAACAACAAATTTCAAGTCGTTAACCTAATCCTGTAAAGAGAAAAGGGTTAAAACACTGCTGCACACATTATACAGAATGGAAATGGTGATATAGACTATATTGTAATCTCCTCCTAGAAGACTAATCTCGTTTTAGTATGATAATAAATAACCAGCGCTACGAAATTGCAATTTAAAAATAAACTAGTAGCAACAAACAGTGTTATGACTTGTAATTCATTCGAAAGATTGACTCGTGTGCTTGATATAGGAAAACTGCAAAGCGTTCTGACACAGTCAAAGGATAAAACACACTAGCGGAAGTAAAAATCGAAATCCACACTCAGCGCGTCTGAGCCAGTAAAAGGATAAATCACACTGGCAGATAAAGAAATAGAAATCCAACCTCAGCGCGTATACAGTTTGCTCACTGATTACAACTTGAAGTTCAAAAGGACGTAATGGTGATATTGCTTATATTGTAACATCCTCCGCAACAGTATGTAACTGACAGAATGCCTATGTGCCTCCGTGCACAGCCTGCTTTCCACTCTCCATCCAAAGTTCCACTGTGCGCGGAACCGAAACTGACGGCGTACGTCACAGCACTCGAAAATTCCAATGCGCGTAGAGCCGTAGCTGACGGCGTGCGTCACAGCACACAAGTTCTAAGACGTCATCAGAAAGGATACAGCATCGGCGATGAGCAGATCGTCACGGAGACGTGTGGGATCCTCACGCAGCACGCAGACTCCAGCGATCACCGGCACACCGCAACAGTTAGTCACTCACCGGGAAAGCGGCGTGTTCCCAAAGAACCAGCGCAGGAACCACATGGACAGAATCTCTGACAGACAGGAATGTCCAGCCAATGATTTCTGCAAAGTTTTGTCAATGTCAAAACCCTCAGCAAACACGGGCAACCAACAGCTTGGGCAGAGATCTGGAAAACTAAGCCGAGACACGATGTCCCATCGGCAAATATGTGCCACACTGCCAATGGTGCCAGCAGTTCTAGAAGAGACTCGGAGTAAACAGCTCCAAAAGGGTCAAAGTGAAACGCAGGACACTCCAGGAGCACACAGCTACAGCCACATCCGTGGGTGGAGACACGAACAGTCGTCCAACTCGTCGCCAAATTTGAAGTAATCACACTGAGGCAGGTCAGTGTGAGAACATCAGGTTTAATGACCGTCCATCTCCACAGCTTCCAGGGACAACTCACAACCGTCCCTTCAAGTTCAAACCATAACATTCCATCACCATGACAGTGACATATTAGGTTCTAATGAGCACATGAACAGAGAGAGAATAATACATACTTTAGTGAGACTGCTACAACAAGGTAATTCCCTCCATGTCTCATCAAGTTATGCCAGTCTGGAGCAGAGCTGCATTAAGTAAGGCTAGCAGGTATGGCCCTCCACACAGACTCTGATCATGTCACGCAAGGGCATGGGTGTCTGGATGCACAGATCTAAGGTGAGACAGAGCCTCTTGATGGCAGCATCCTTCCAGTGATTCAGATAGCCTTCTTCCAAAAGGCAGCTTAGGGACATGACATGAAGAATGCTGGCTCATGAGTGTCCCATCCACATTGCCCATGTACATGGGGCACGTGGATATGATGCATTTCATTTGCATATTTGCATATACCGTCTCTACTTGGCATTCATCTTTGCATGTCCTCAAAGTTTCGAAAAGCTGCAATTGGCGCCTTCCTGATGCAGGCTGCAGTATCTTAGGCCATTATTAGAGTTCTCTCGAGTCGGACAAGGGTGCTTAGTGTGGCAGGCTGCAGTCCTCTAGTCAATTACTTGAGGTCCCTGGAGTCAGATACAAGTGCTTTCTGTAGCAGCTCCCATTTTGGGACGTTGGAATTGTTGAGGATGACAACATTTCCAGATTTGAGTAAGGAGTGCATGTCTCCGTGGGAATCCAGCATCCAGTATTGCTTAAGACGAGGGGTACTCCAGATCAATACATATTACAACAAAAATAATATACGTTTCCATCAACCTCAGTTGGGAGTAAACGTGAGGAGTAAGAGTCAGTTGAAGTTTCTGTTCCCGAGACTCACCAATAGTCCTTTACACTCACTTATTCAGCATGCGGAAAGAAGAGTCCCACAGCACACGATTTGCGGGTAAGTGTTGATGGACCTGATCAGCCTTCTCAGTTCCAGAAAAGACTAGAGAAGCTCAGCAACAGCAGAGTGGACTTCAGCATTGGTGGCTAATGACCTCATGGCCATTCATAGCTGCATATGCGCTGCCCCTTCTCTGACACATGACTAGGGCAATAACACTTCCGCCTAGAACCCTGGAAATAAACCCATCAGTGCGTTTCCTAAGTGAGCCCGAGACCACCCTCTGCTCCTGCAGCCCCCTTTCAGGTGTGCAGCTCTGATAAGCTTGCCCGACACTTCGCCAAAAGGCAAAGGCGAATGCACACGCAGATACTTCTACAGCGAGGACGCAGCAGCCAAGGGCATCTTGGACATGCAGAACAACCTGCTGCGACTGAGCTTTGTGGACCCTGGGCTGTGTGGTGGGTCAAAGGCCAGAGTTGAATTGAGGGTCATGGCGGAGAAAATGTCTGCATCATGCACTGCCTGCATCGACCCTGAGGCTCTCTCACCCCAGGGGCTTAGCCAGTGCTGCTGAAAGGGGTGCACAGCAGGGTCTGGGTGAACTCTAGCCACTGGAGTGACTCTGCTGCCTACTGCTGGTGCTCCTCAGGGGCGTAACAAAGGCCCCAGCAGCCCCCGCGGTGTGGGGGGGCAGGCTTACCCATACTGGAGGGGGCCCCCTCAGCCCCAAATGATGTGAGCATGAGGGGCCCCTTCAGAACATCTTGCAGGGGGGCCCTCTGATGTTTTGTTACGCCACTGGTGCTCCTGGCCACCTCACTGTGACTCTCTGCTACAGCACCTGAACAACAAGGCATCAACAACACCAGGACTCATTTAAAACATCGGCACACACATCTGGGAGGGTGGTGACATCAACTTGGCAATGAGGCAGCATGGGGCATGCGGTCAGAACGGCTGGTGACGTGAGATCTGCAGGCACATGAAGAAGAAATAAAGAAATGCATGTTCAGGCATGCACACATATGTTATTTGGATTGTGATGGGTCTGGCGCGCCTTGGACCAACACATGGGTGCCATTCCCAAAAATCTCAACGTTATTAGTAGACCCTTCCACTCACACACAAAAACACATCAGCTGTATGGGTTTTATGGCCGCAGCTGTTTTTAATCTTATTGACGCATGTTAATTGAAAGGAGAAACAACAATGATTGATCATCATAATCTAAAAACTTATCTTGAGGAGCGTGGACATAAAACAGCTTTGCACAGTTATTTTTCACACGTAGCACATCCAGATAATCCACCCCTCCCCAGGGGAGTGGGCGCTGCTTTAAATGCAGATGATTATCCTCAGAGGATGTTAGACTCCGCCCCTGCACCTTCTGGCACGGCTTGGAGTCAGAAACCCTCCTCCCTAATACACTATACAATATATTTTCCAGGAGTCGGCACATGTACTGTTGACCTCCTTCCTAGTTGGTGCCACCAAGATGACAAGCTGGTACCACCACAGCCACCCAGTGACTCCTGACAGCTGTGTGGGCACCACCAATAAGGACCAGTCAGTTGTGGCCCCCTACAACTTTGAAATCACATCTATTGTAGTCTATTTACAGCAGGTATCCAACGCCACCTCTTTTGGGGGAATGCTGCAGCTAATATTAATGCATACATATCTGTATCTACTTGTTTAAGAGTCTATTTACAACATGTGTATACAAAATAATACACATCATGTTGAAAAAACATGCAGCTCCACTAAAGTTTTAGAGCCTTGCTTCTAAAGCATGCCCTCCTGTCATATAGGCCCCAGAGTTAACGCTCTCCTAACTCATAAAGGGTAAAAAAAACTCCCTGACACCAATACTTATAGGAAACAAGGAGGGAAGAGAAATTCACTAATGGTGAAGAGAAATGATAATTTGGAATTCAACTTGTTCCTTCTGGCTCGGGTAACAGCTGAATTATTTGGTGTGGAAGACCTGCAACAAAACCTGGTTGGTCCAAACAGTATGCATTCTACTTAGCATAGACATGAACATGCCACAGGATCTACCCAACTGCCTATAGCTGACCCTAGCATTCCTAAGAAAAGCAGCGCTAGCAGTGATAAGCAAGCCCCAAAAATCTCCCCTTCTGTCCACAGCTTATACCCTTAGGGCAAGATCCATCCATGGGCATGAGCAGCCTGAGACAGCTCCTGTGGCAACTGAAAGCTCATCTCATTGTTGATTGAATCTGAGCACTTTTTCCTGACAAGCTTCACTACCGACCCATGCCAGAGGATTTCTGGTGCTATGTGTGCTGCGGGGGCCGGATGTATCATTTGTATGAGTTAGAATGTCATTGTCCCATCTTCATGATTTGGTACATCAATCCTAAAGAATGGGTACTACTGGGACCCAATCTTCACTTCATCAGCATGGCCTTCCAGATCTCACTGGGCTGGTAAACTGCAAGAGTCTTTGTGAACCAGGGGGCCTTTCACACCGCCCCATGAATCTGCAGAAATTCCCTAGTTGCTACCACTGGGAACCAGGGATATCTACCCTTGCAAAATGACCCAATCTTCCCTAACTGTCTGTCTTGTCTTATCCTCCACCCAACAGTTCTTGACCTGAATTACCATCCTCGTTCCTCTTGGCCTCCACCATCTCACTGACCTGTAAAGCCCCATAAAAAGCCATTCTGTATGCACAAGTAAAAAGCTTCTGCTCCCCAAATTAACTAGAGATCTCTGATAACACCCCCAACATACTTTTAAACATTGGAATAGAGATGCCCTCATTCCTGCCCTTCACAGTACTTTTGCACTTTTCCCATCTCAGCATTATCCTTTGAGCTATAAACCCCACTATGATTTTGGTTTTGCTCTTGCCCTAGCCAGTAATGTTAAATTTGCCAGCCTGGTGGCCACCCATGTCCTCGCTTTTCGTTTCTGGAAACTCCAAACAAATTGCATATGCTTTCTGATGTAACCAATGGCTGGTGCAACTACACTCCCTATACCAGTCCCTAAACGTCTCCACCAACACTTCATACTTACCTAGTGTTTGTGTGATTTAAAAGCCAAGCTGTTTCACATGGGAGCTCAAAACTCCATAGATCTTGCTGGGATGGGGCCCTTCCCCTCTTCTGCCTCTGGTCTCAGCATTCTGAACCCGTCCATGTAAAAACGAGACAAATCATCAGCAATAGCATTTTTGCATCCTTGCACAGACTTTACCCTGAAGTTAATATCAAAGCGTAAACATTTCAGTATCAAAGCCCTTAGCAGGCACAGACTATATCAACTACCCGAATAGCTTTGTAGCTAGCTGTGTAACAGACCAGCTGTCTGAGCGCAAAATGCCCAGATTTCTACTCCCACCAAAATAGGAAATAGCTTCAGGAAGATAATGTTGGTACTGAGACAGCTTTCCACTCATCATTCCGGCCACCTAATGGTACTAAACATCCTGCCCAGAAGGCTCCAAAGCTAGTGTTCCCTGCTGCATCTTTGTCAAATGTCAGCATCCTGCTAGGCATTGCTTACCCCTGCAACATGGAAACTCCATTGAAATCCTCCAAGAACTCCATCCAAATGTCTTAGCCCCACCTGACTCCTTTGCTGAGTCTTTGAAGTTTGAAGGACTCTTCGGCCTTGCCATGTCCTGTGCCTGCCATCTGGAGATAGGTCTTCCAAGTGGATAGCCTTAACTTCAAATGTATCTGCTTCACCAGAGATTGGATTCGCTCAATATCACCTTTTTTCAGCTTTCAGCAACAGTGCTTCTCCATTTCATCCAGCCTCACATTTTTTTTCTTGTTGCCTTCCACCCGCTTCTCAATCATAGCTTCTATCTTTGCCTCCTTCACCTCAACGCCTACTACTGGTGGCTTCATCTCAACTCTTCTCTCTTTGCTAGCTATCCTCTAGCACTTCCTCTGTGCGCCCCCCCCCCCATTTGCTGCCACAGCTCATGATTGGTAAAAGTCAGTGGTTAGAGAGATCCCAAATGCCCTTCTCCTGCCTCAGCCCCTTCTGGCGCTCTGTCGAAAAAGCCCTTCAAGATTCGAGGTGAGGAACCGTGGGAGTAGGGTAGAGTAGTGCCCCTTCCTTTCACCCCTCTCTACAATGCCTTTCCTGCCCTCACCTTACTGCCCTCTTTGCTAGCTACAGCAGTGAGGGGATGACATTGCCTCTCTTCCCCTATCCACAACCCCCCGTTCTACAGATTTAAAGAATCTGTGGGTCCACTGGGGCACCAGGGTGTTTAGCACGGCCAACTCAACCTCCCCTTGAGGTCTGTGATAGTGGAAATGCTGTGCCCCCCAGGAGCGGCTTTTTATGTGCGCTCCAACTGCATTAATTGCCCTGTGCATCACCTTAAAAGCTCACACCACGTGCCTGGCGCTGTTGCCACCCCAGGGTAGAATGCAACCCAACCCCCTTCAGTGCCTATACTGTGCTGGAAAGGGTGGGCAAATGCAGCACTGACACAAGCACCCAATAAGGTCATGCACCGCCACACGTTAGCGCCCATGTGTCATCTTGAAATGGGCAGTACAGCAGGAATGCCAGCCCCTCATCCACACAACGGTGCCCCTGTTAGTAATCTTCACCCAGAGGAAGTATTCCATGACACTATAGAAAACAAGCATTGGCAAAGCCAATAGGTCTCGCCTATGCAAGAGCTATTGGCTTTGCCAATGCATCATAGCCATGTTGTTCAAGCGTAGCTGCTATTCAACATGGCTAAAGGTTAGTGGCATAAAGGAGAGTAGTGTGGAGTGGTGTGTCATAGAGTAGAGTGGCAAAGACTGGAGTAGAGTGGCGAAGAGTGGAGAAAAGTGTTAGGGTGTGGAGTGTCATGAAGTGTCATGGACTGAAGTGTCTTGGAGGGGAGTGTCGTGGAGTGGAGTGCCGTGGAGTAGAATGTCGTGGAGGGGAGAGAGTGGTAGAGTGGAGTGGGGTAGAGAAGAGCAGAGTGGTGTAGAGTGGAACAGAGTGGCCTAGAATGGAGTGGTGTAGAGTGGCGTACAGTGGAGTGGAGTAGAGGGGAGTAAAGTTTAGTACAGTGTTGTAGAGTGGAGTGTCATCATAGAGTGAGTAAAGTGTTGTAGAGTGGTGTGGCGTACAGTGGAGTGCCATGGGGTGGAGTCATGCAGAGTGGCGTAGAATGGAGTAAAGTGTCATAGCGTGAGGTGGCATAGAGTGGAGTGGCATAGAGTGGAGTAAAGTGCCATGGCGTGTTGTACAGTGGGCTAGAGTGGCATAGAGTGTTATAGAGTGGAGTGTCGTAGAATGTAGTGATGTAGTGTAAAGTGGCGTGGAGTGTCATATAATAGAGTGTCATATAGAGTGGAGTAGAGTGGCCCTGAGTGAAGTGCAGTGTGGTGGAGTGAAATGGAGTGGAGTGTCGTAGACTGGAGTAGAGTGTCATAGAGTAGAGTTTCGTAGAGTGGAGTTTCGTAGAGTGGAGTGTCATAGAGTAGAGTGTTGTAGAGTGGAATGGAGTGTCGTAGAGTGAAGTGTCAAAGAGTGCAGTGTCATAGAGTGGAGTGGCTTAGAGTGGAGAATGCATGGTGTGTTAGCGCACTGCCATTTCAGACAAACACACTTTCAATTGAAATGACCATTACATTTGCACATACGGTTTTACTGTTAAAACTACACAGGGCACAAACAATAATGTGTGGAAATGGCATCACATAGTGTACTGATTTGTTTTGATCATTTGTTTCCACCACACTTCAGAATTACAAAAATGTGCTTTATTTGTCCTTTCCTAATTCAGATATATTCAGAAATATATGCACAGTTCATTTACAGAAATGAAAATGTTGTTGTGTGCTAGAAAAAAACTTTCCTTTCCCAGCACCCAGCAAGATTATCACATAAATCTTCTCACTTTGAAGTCAGTGAAAGAAAAGTTAACACAAAGCACCCTGGAAGACAGAGCCTGACATTTGACCTCTGTCTTTGAATGCACAGCAAATGTGACACTATAAGAACAAGATTTAAAGGCCTGTTTACAAAAATAGAGCACTAGATGAAAAATTCAAGGATGGTGAACAGGCTATGCTCCACAGGAGGGATAAAGACATGCTGGACAGCCTAAAACAAATAAAGCAGGCAAATAGAAAGACAGAAAATGTGAGTTACAAACCACCAAGCCAATGGTAAGCAATGGGTTGAATGCATTCCCAGGGAAGGTTTCAGAATGCCAAAAAAAGTCTTTTCACAACCAGGCTTCGAGCTAAACAGGTAATGGAACCTACTAGGCATATGTTTTATACCTAGAACCGAAAGGTGGGCTCTTTCTGTGATTCGTGGCTCACGGATACAGTCCATACGGTTTCTTTGGGTGAGTCCCACAATGAAGAGTAGGCGAGGATGAGGAGCGAGTGAGATGTAAAAGACTATTTAAAGCCCTATCATGAAAATGTAATGGTAACAGTAATAGGACAATATAATCTTTCATGAAATGCCATGGGCTTGAAGGGTAAATCCTGAAAATTAGATGAAAGTCAGTGACTGACCCAAAGTTCACTCACTCTGTGTACTTCAGATATTGTATATTTTTTTAAACTACACATTACATTAGGTCTCTCAAACAGCTGAAGCTGTCTGCAGCGAAACAACATATAAAAAAACTATAAGCGAGGAATTTTATCAGGCCTCATTTTAAAGTAAACAATCTGAACAACTTGGTTCTGTAAACAGAGGATGGCAGCGTTCCTTGCGTCACACAGCAAAGACAACAATTGAAAATGACTATTTAAGTTAGTCACCAAGTAGGCACTAAATGGAAATGTTCTACATGCTAGGAATTTGCTAAATGAAATGAATTCGGGCCTACACTCAACAATGACATTTTACTTTATAGCCAGTAAAAACAGTTTTTGTTGTGGTAGGCAGGTCTCGTTTGGCACACAAAACAGAAGAGCGCAAAACGGCAAGAGAAGTGGGCCAAACAGAAAATGCTATCTGTATTACACTTTAAAGTGCACTCAATCAATTTGACCAAATAAATGATGTGATGTGAAGAACAGAAGAAAGGAGAGTATTGTCTGGATCACTCATTCTCGCCTATGCTTCCGCAAAACTCTATAGAAGCGATTTTTCTAAATCTTTGTCCTGCAGCATCGATCGTCTCCACTGTTTCTACCACTCAGCTGGGCTGCGTCCTCCCCCAGCCTTTAAGTCCTCAGTTGCTGTAATCTGTGTTTCTGCTGTGCTGCAGAGGAGTCTGCTGCCTTCGTAGCCTTCAATATATGGAGAAGTAAAATATTTATGGGACTGGGTACCCAATAGTTTTCTTTATCATGAAAAATGCTGACCCATCTCGTTTGTTCTTACTTCAATGCCCAACCACCAGAAAATAATTGTGTTAACTTGAAAATGCATTGCTTTTCGAATTGCCCATAACATATCCTTATCTTCGGAAACACCTTTGCCTTTCCTAATAGCAGCCAAATACACGACAGAATCATTTTAAAATGGGGACAACTAAGCTTCATGGGGACTTAGCTTCTCTTTCTCAACTGATTGATGCATTTAGAAAATTTGTCAGTGTACCTGTAGAAGGCTAATTCCATACAGCAAAATGGCTTCTAATAGGTGCCTTTCAATGTGCTTTATTTAATGCTTGATATTTGTGTTTCTGTATGTTGGACACAAAAAAAATTTGAAATAGGAAAAAATTATCATGAGAAAAACACTTTAAATGGAAATCATTAAAATATGAAATAAAATATTTAAGCACATATCCAAATTCCAGGAGACGGGGGGCCTGATTTAGAGTTTGGCGGTGGGTACTCTGACACAAACATATATCTTATCTGCCTTAGTAAAAGTGCCATAGGCTATAATGCACTTGTAATAAGGGAGACAGGATATCTGTCATGTTTATTAGGGAGTAACCTATCCAAGAACGCTAAATCAGGTCCTAGATTTTGTTCACCGCATAAGCCTCATTCCGAGTGTCCCAATATTTTGGGTGGTGATACTGATTACAGTATATAACACCACCACAGGATGTAGTATTTAGTAGTTGTGGTTTTATCCAGCCATTCTTGTATCCGCAGGATAGAATGAGGTATAATATGCAGTTTTGTAATTTTCATATCCACTTGCCTCTTGTTTTGCCTGTTCTCAAACATTTTTATTTGGACAAAGTTTGCCAGATCTTTTCCTGCTAAAATGTGTCCAGGCAAAATCGCATTCTGTGGCAAATACTGCAAAACTTTGAACCCTGATTTAAGACTAGTTTACACCCGAATCAAGATTCCTAGTACCCTCGAAGCAAGTGACATATTGCCCCTTATCAAATGCTCTATCATTGCATCACAAGAGTTTTTGCATGTCAACAAAGTTTACTGGAATTCTAATTTTGTTGGCAGTCAGTTCCCCCAAATTTTACTATGTCTGAGTTAGAATAACACAATACATACTACATAACTCAATTTAGCATTTTATTTAAAAATTGACACACTTAGTTTAAAAAGAGAGAACATATAATAAAAGGAATCTAGATATTAACAAAAGATCCAAAAGTGTTTAACATTTGAATATATTAATTATGAAATCATCAAGAATGTATTCTTTAAAGTAAAAGAAAAGGCAAATTATAAAACATTTTTTAGAAAATGTGTGTGTTCATGCTTAGAGATGGATTCATGAACGCAGGTGTTCAGGATTTCTAAATGTTTTTTCTGGCGACATAATGAAGTATAAATACATTTATGTCAAACACTAGGGTTCTTAATAACCTTGTATGGTGGATTATAGAATGCCACTTAGTACAAGAGCTTGGATCATACGTTTTCTCATTGTCTTGCAACACTTGTATAGCATCCAAAATGCAGTAAGGATGAGACTTTGGTTATCTCTGCCTCACTGTGTGACATAGACAGGAATTTTAAAACAAACTGTTCTGAAAAATATCAGTATGTTCAGATTTAGCAGGAAATTGGTGGAACAGCTTAATTTTGGTTCCACTCTTACACGTCACTTATTTACGTTGATTAGTGCAGATTGGCAATTGTTTTATTTCGTGTGGTCTAACATTCTAATAAACAATGGGATTTTGAATGGTTTTTTGAAATACTCCATGATAAAACCTTGATAGAATCTTTTAACATGTGCATACTAATGTTGAAGATGTTAGTAGAAATGTAGTTCTCGTTCATAGTTAAACAAATGATTTAAGATGTAACTCACCATCATATGTAGTCATGATTTTATTCCACCTGATATTTCATATATGTACTAATTGTGAATGTTCGTGCACCTATATTCAAAATGTCAAGTACATTTTAACTGCTGTGCTAACTTAGTTTAATTACAGGCCTCAAGTTTCTCGGATTCCATGTTTAACTTTCATGAGAGAATTGTTTTGCTTGCATGTTCTCTCCTCTCCAGGTGCAGATACAAGGCTTTGTTAGTTAGTAAAAGACATTGTTTATTGTAATGATAGTAAGGTTTGGGAGGAAGCTTTTGGCAAGAAGAAGATACGCTAACGAAGTGGGAAAGGAGTTCTCATGGTGGAGAGGGGATGCACAAGGTCGATCGAACGTGCCGAATTGAAAGTGTGGGAGAAGAGCTGGATGTTGATAATTTTTACCAAGAAAGATGGAAACGTACTGGGAATGATGATGCTGGTTACCTTGAACACTTTGTGGGATAATAGAACTTGTATTGTTAGCTAGAAAGCAGAGACCCTTAGTATTTCACGAGGTGCAGACCTCTTATACTATTCCTCTCATTGTGAGCCTTCATCCTATACTCTTTAAACTGGGAGTACATATACAAAAGATTCCATTATGCTGACACCTGTTCCTTGCTTCCCATAATTGATTAGGGTTTTATCGAAGTTAGTATAGAGTAGGATGTTAGTTTGTATCGAGGATACTAATGAATAGGCAAGAGGATTGAATTCTGCAAATAAATCTTCAGATTCTTTTTCTCATTTTCTGTATCGCCACCACAGAGTTTTTTGGTGTGCATTCTATTGTTTAGACTGAATTTCATCAGAAGATTTGGACTTATTCTGGTCATTTTATATTTTTATAATATGCTTTTCAGACTAATCTATATTAGCTTGTTTCTGAGTTTGTAATAAAACCCTTTAACTCCATCTAATAGTCATAGCTTTATTGCATAACTACCTTTGCTAATGTGCTATAGAAACTGAAGTAGGTTAACTCCCTCTTACCTATCAGACAATTAATAAAAGGTCCATGACTGAGTTGAAGGAAATCAATGAGTTTGAAGCTTTAGCTTAGCTATTAGATATGATAGGGTGAGTGTAGTAAATGCTGAGGCTTTTGTAGTAAATAATCTTCTTTATTTATGGTTCAGGTGCATAGTGAAGTGGAGCGGTGCTCTTAGTAAGATCCTAGGCAAGAGTGACCCCACATTCTAACATTCTCCCTTATATACACATTCCAAGTGATGTCAACCTATTCCATACATGAATATTCCACATTAACCAAGAATGCATGTTACTACACATCCCCTTTCCTAATAAAAACAAATGAGAAAACAAACAAATAAAAGTTACAGAGGTCTACTGAGGACAGAAACGTCTTAAAAATAAAGAGTGACTATTTACACACAAAATCATGTAAAGCTTTAGGAGTAACAATACGTCTTCCATACCTCGTGGAGACAGGTATACAATCTTGTTTGCACACTTGTTCAGACTCGCTAGAAGTAGTCGGAATGTCATGAACGGCAGGTTCATGCACACCTTTTGAAACTGGGTCAATGTTTGAGTCACTAGGTGTAACTCCTTGTTCTTGTTCCACATCCAAACCAGGAACAACATGTGAAGTATTTGGTGTAATATCACGTTCAGTCGCCAACTCTGAACCGCTGCTAGGGCATAACCACCAGTAATCATCACCCATTCCCCGTTCTTTGGAAACTTTGTCAAACGAAGAATGTGGTTGTCGAGCGACTGCAACGCGACTCATGTGATGGACACTGCCATCATCCAACATTATAGTATTACGCATGACTTTGGAGATAGTTCTTGGTTCGGAAAAACGAGGTTGTAACTTTCCAACCATCTTTGCACTTTTGATTCTTACCAATTGACCAGTTTTCAAGGTTACATTCTTGGTACCATGTTTAGTGTCAAAATATGCTTTGTTTTTGTTTTGAGAATTAGAAATGCAATCTCTGACTTTCGTGCTGTCCCAAACATATTTTCTACTCCTGCCCATCCAACTGGGATTGATTTTACAGTAAGGAAACCTCCCTCTCATAAGACCAAAGGGACTCTCACCACACGTGTCATGAACAGTGATCCTATACGACCACACAAGTTTGTCTAGTTCAACATCCCAATTTTTCCTCTCTTTGTTAGCTAGTTGTAAAACACCTTTTATAACTCTGTTGACTCTTTCTACTACAGAATTGCCCCTGGGATGATAGAGGGCAGCAAATCTTTGTTTTATACCTGTAGTCTGCATGAACATTTTCATGTCATCAGATTTGAATTGCACACCGTTGTCGGTCAGAATAGAAGCAGGTAAGCCTTCTCTAATAAAACATTCATCCAGAAATCGAATTACAGCTGAAGTGTTAATGTGTTCTACGACCTTAACTTCAATCCACCTTGAAAATAGGTCGACTAACACTAAAACATATTTACATAAACCATCCTGCCAGGTTATCGGTCCCATAATGTCCAAAGCCAAATCTTCCCAAGGTAATTTGGGACACCCTAAAGAAGACATAGGTGGGTTGAGTGTCTTCTGACTTTTGTCAGCACATTCACAACTCACACACTCACGTACTAGTCGTTCAATCTCCAAATCCACCTTGGGCCACCAATACAATGCTTTAATATTTTTCTTCGTTCTTGAAACTCCTGGATGACCATCGTGTCCAATATTGATGATTTTCTGTCGCATTCCTTTGGGAGGAATGATTCTTTCACCACGACACACAAACTCTCCATCAATACTTAATTCATCTCTCACCTCCTAGAATGCTCTAATTTGGGGATCAGCTTTACATTCATTGGACCAACCATTAGAAATGTTGTCTTCCACAACCTTGAGTAATTCATCTTTTGCAGCTTCTTGTTCCCATTCATCCACATGATTCGGCGAAAATTCCAGCAACGCAAAAATCATTCCACATACTATGATCAACCTCTCTAAGCGGTAAGGACATTCTGCTCAGAAAATCAGCGATGACGTTTTTGACTCCAGGTACATACTGCACCTCATATACAAAATCTTGGAGCCTCATAGACAACCTGGCTATCCTGGCTGAGGCTCTGCACAAACCTTCTGTAGTGAGTAGCTTCGTCAAAGGCTTGTGATCTGAACGGAGAATAAACTTTTTGCCCCAAATAAACTTCCTAAAGTGCTCTATCGCCCATACACACGCCAAAGTTTCTCGTTCGATTACTGAGTACTTCTCCTCACAAGGTGACAGAGAACGTGAAGCAAATGCTATCACGACCTCTACACCCTGTTCTGTTAATTGTGAGAGAACGCCTCCCAGGCCTGTGCCACTTGCATCAGTGGTAACAAAGGTATCGGCAACCGGGTCAAAACCTTGTAAAGTAGGTGCATTGGTGATGGCAGTTTTTATATCTTGAAATGCACTCTGGCAACCAGCACTCCAAACAAATGGGGTTTTGTTTTTCATTAATTGACACATTTCATACGTTTTCGGTGAAAATTGATTGACAAACTTAGAGTAAAACTCAGCTAAACCCAGAAAAGACCTGAGTTCATCCTTGGACTTAGGTGCAGGAGAATTAACAATGGCATCAACTAATTTAGCTTTGGGTTTGATTCCTGCATCACAGATCTCATGCCCTAAGTATGTAACTTTTGTTTCAGCAAATTTACATTTGCTCCCTTCCGCAACCAAACCATTGACCTCTAAGATCTTAAGAACTTCCCTTAATGTTGAATCATGATGAGACTTACTCTTCCCCATCACCAAAATATCATCTTGAAAGAAGATGACCTCAGGAATATGACTAAACAAATTAGACATCAACCTTTGGAAAACCGCTGCCGCTGATGCTAATCCAAACGGTATGCGTTTAAATCTAAAACAACCAAAGGGAGTGCAAAATGTGGTCAAATGTCTGCTTTCAGGGTCTAGGACCACCTGATGATATGCGGAAGATAGATCTAATGTAGAGAACCATTTGGCGTTACGTGTAAGAGACAACATCTCATCAATTCTAGGGAGGGGAAATTGATCCACTAGAATGTTGTTATTTAAGTATCTCAAATCAACACATAAACGGGCCTTTCCATTGGCCTTGCGGGCTACGACCAATGGAGAAACCCATTCAGCCGCTTCAACAGTTTCAATTACATTGTTTTCTAGCAATTTGTCTAATTCAAGTTTAACTTCATTTCTAACAATAAACGGTATGTTGCGTGCTTCGTGTATTTTTGGAACGGCACCTTTCTTCAAAAGAATTCTATGAGTGAATCCTTTAAGCTCGCCCATTTGACCAGAAAAAACAGTGGAAAACTCTTCTAGTACCCATTTTTTTGTGTTTTCACTGTCACAAGAAATAAGAACCTGCTCCTTGCTATTAGGATCAAGGATGATATTCAGATTCTTCTGATCCTTCCAACCTAGAACTGACGGTCCTTCTTTAGAGACATATAATTTACCTGTAGAGTGTCTACCTTTGAACCGAAAAACTAGTACTCTGAAACCAAGGATATCAATCCTTTCTCCTGTGTAGCTTTCAGGTGCAATATCACTAGATTCCAACCCACTACCAATACAGGAAATGAACAACTCCTCCCAAACCTGTTTGGAAATGATTGTGTAAGGAGAACCTGAATCAGCAGCTAACTGAACGAGAACACCACCTAAGGAAACTTGACAAATGGGTTTAGAGGAACATGAATCAGAAATATTCAGTACAACATTTTTTTTTGTTGAAATGTGTTTGTATCTCATCATCTCCAGACGTAGAGTCACTGTAATGTTCAGTATCTTGAACACATGCTACTTTAAAATTATATTTTTTGTAGGTTTTCCTTCTGCAAGCCTTAGCAAAGTGACCAACAATGCCACACTCAAGACATTTTGAAGATCTTGCTGGACACCTGTCAAAGTTAGCAGAATGAAAACGACTACCACATCTGTAACACACAAGATTTCCCATTTTTTTGGTTCAAATTTCTCTTTTTTTTCCTTCTATTTTAAGATCTCTGTTGCCCTTGTGACTCAATTTTCCTTCAGAGATCTTATTTACAACTTCAACATCCTTCTTATCATGAGATAACGTAGCTTTAGCACATCGTTCTGATAATTCAGCTTTCTTAACCATGGCAATAATGTCTTTAAGGTTACCTTCGCCTTCCACCCATAACTTATCCTGCAAGTTCTTATTTTTTGTATACATGACAATTTGATCCCTGACCAATTCGTCATGTAACTGAGCAAACTTACACCTGCTAGCAATTTTTATTAAAGAAGAAACGTTTCTTCAATACTCTCGTGTTTTTCTTGCTTCCTCTGAAAGAAACTATGTCTAGTTACAGCTATGCATACCGTAGGAGAAAAATGATCATCTAAATCTAAGATTGCAGCTTTAAACACATCAATGTCTCCCCCAGCCCTTTCATGCTTTTGTAGTTCATTGTAAACCCGCAAGCCTTCGGGACCTAGACAATACATGAGTACTCTTTTTTTCTTTCTGGAGAAAAAGTTCCGCTAGAATCCTCCATGTTTGCAATGTAATTTAAAAAGTACTCCTTCCAGTCTAACCACGCCACTGGTGGTTCTCCTGGTACCGCTAAAAATTCTCTCGGGTATTAATGTGCATGGTAGATGCAGCAGCCACAAGGTCACCTGATGTTGTACTAGTGCCAATTGTTGTAGACATGACTTGGATATAATAAAATGTCAACCGTAAAACAAAAGCACATGTTGAATAATTAGTTGAAAGTTACAAGTACGATGCTCCTTAGTAGAAAACTGACGAATAAATAGTAAAAGTTAAAGTGTACATATGTTCCAAATGGTGGCTCAAAGTATAACACTTCCACGATGAATATGGCTTGCTCAGTACCCTTATGACAGCGCACAGTTAGTAAAGAAATGTACTAATGGAAAATACCCTTTTTCCTTGAAGAATGGAAGCTCACTGCAATGCTGGTGACATCGCAACTCCAGAGTGAAATTGATCGCTGATGCACTGTTACTATGGTAACTGGTGTTTCCAAAATGGCCGCTGTGCATGACCCCAAAGCGCGCTGAAGTCAGCTGACCCTGCGTGAGTAGCGTCAGTGCGCAAACGTCGACGTCGTCACAAACACATCGGGACCATGAAGATCGAATGCAAGAGCGTGCCGAGTGCGGGGTTTGAAATAAAGACAGAATGGCGGAGCGCGCTGACCACGGGCTATGAAAATAAATCAGTTGGTCAACTGTAAGTAAGGCCTGCCGGCGCGGCGCAACACTTACTAATATTGACGGTCGGACAATTCCTCGTAGGTCACGAAGTCTGCTGAATAAATCTTGACGTTAGCGCGTGATTTCGCCTCCGTTTTCTTTCTTTTCTTCTCTTTGTTTTCTCCCCGTTCTGAAGTATCGTCCAGTAAAACTTGCCTCCGTGAATAGCAGCACTCTTCACACGTGAAAAGGTTGTGCCCAGCTCGTCGCCAAAATTGTAGTAAATGCTAAGGCTTTTGTATTAAATAATATTCTTTATTTAAAGTTCAGGTGCATAGTGAAGTGGAGCGGTGCTCTTAGTAAGATCCTAGGCAAGAGTGACCCCACATTCTAACATTCTCCCTTATATACACATTCCAAGTGATGTCAACCTATTCCATACATAAATATTCCACATTAACCAAGAATGCATGTTACTACAGTGAGCTCTGTCTGAAGGTATCAACAGATAGACCTACTGCTTGCAGATAAAAACGAAACTATTGGCACAAAATGTCATCTTGACAAGTGCATATTGCTGCAATATTGCCAGCTCAGCAATAAAATCCATAGGATAACATCTCAGTGTTATGGTTTTATGATGAGCATGCTGTATGGAACATGCAAGAGAAAAAGCTACAGATCTTTAACCCTTTAAACGTTGCTATTGACTATTTCTGGGCCCCTTCAAGGTATGGAAAAGGTAGACCCTTTAACTTCTTCATTACATGCCACTTTTCACTTCCTCCTACTGCAGTGGACAGTTTCATTGTCTTGGCATTTTCTGTATTAAATAACCTCAAAGCTTGGGCTGAAATTCAAGTAAGCCAAATATATCACCAATCGTTCTCAATCTAATTCACTGTTCATATATTTTAAAACATTCTTTACATTTGGCAAGCAATGAATTATTTTCTGAAATGGAACAACTTTTTCCATTCTACCTGCAGCCGCGGTCCATGCAGGTAAAAGCGGTGGGGTGGTGGGGCCGTGTAAGGGGGGATTTCGAGGGACGATGCAGAGGGGAAATTAAATAAATTATTAATTTTCCCTTGGCATTGTCCCTCGAAATCCCCCCTTACACTGCCCCACCACTCCATCGCTGTTACCTGCATGGACCGCGGCTGTCTACATGCAGCACAGCTGTCTCTGGCGCGAGCTGCACCTTTTCTTGTCTGTGAGCACAGGTTTGTGCTGCGGCCAGAAAAGGGCTGCAGCACCAGCCGCATTGGAAAAATGGATGTTTGCAAACATCCATGCCCTGTGTGGTGCCTATGGATGTCTTAGCGGAGGCTGCGGAGGCTGCGAAGGGACGGGGCCCTGGTAGGGGCCCCCAAAGTCAGTTTCCGACAGCCTCTCAATGGCAGTCGGACCGCCATTGAAAGGCTGTATGAAAGGGACATCATAATCCCTATAGCGAGGCACCTCCCTATTTTAGGGTATTACATTTCGATGGTCGCACAGGCTCCTTGAGCCCATCGGTAGCGTCAGTCGGTCCCTCGGCCCGCTGCCTCCGATCGCCATGCATTATAATGCAGCTGTTGGACTGCTGCACCAGATGTCGGTTGGACCGCCCATGAACGAGAAGAACTCATAATGCCAGATATATTGTTGGCAGTCGTCACAGGTACTTTAGCATTAACATCATGATTGCACACCTCCATGTTTGATTGCAAGCAGGTTTGCCAATCTGAATCACTGTCTATGAATCTCCTACATTTAATAATAGCTTGTGCAGGGGAAATCTGGATCAGTTGCCTTCTATTCCACCAACCTTTACCTTCCCATAAGATAGAACCTTTTGTAACTCTCACAACTTGCACTGGTAGAGAAAATTTCAAATCACATTATTAACTTCTCTTGGATTTCTAACTGTAACCCAATCTCCTATGCTCAAATCTTTGTTATAGACATGATGTTTCAGATAAAAGTGCACCTTCATCTCAATTTGTTTTAATGCAACTGACCATGAAATACACCCAGCAGACTGTGCATTCTTATCTCTCTCCATTTTATCTTCTAACCAACTAGTGAACAAATCTGTATGGCCTTTGCTTCCTCTCAATAAAGTAAATAGAACTTCACCTGTAGTACTAAGGGGATTGATGCTATAACTCCACAATTTGTTTTTCAAAAATCTGCCTACATCCTGCCCAGGAGTTACTACAGTTTGTATTCCTTCTTTCATAATCCTGTTAGCTCTCTCCACTAAACCATTTGAACTGGGCAAATACAAAGAAACCTTGTGATGTTTTATGTCATGATGCTTAAAGAACAAATTTATACTCTCAGACACCAGGTGAGTACCATTATCAGTAACAATCTCCTTAGGCGAGCCTTCCAATTTAAAAACTTTCTCCAAAAACATTATGGTAGCATTGATAGAGGGGGATTCAGTAAACTCACAATTAGATAGCTCATCTCAGATGGAAGTCAAAAAAATGGACCGGAAAAATCCAAACCCAGCTTTTTCCATGGCACTGCAGGAAATGGGACTGGTTATAATGGTGTCTCCTTAACTTTCCGAAGTTTGTCTGTCTGAAATTAAACAATCAGGACACTTATCTATCAACTTTTTAACATTAGTATCTAGAGATGGCCACCAATAAAATTGCTTCAGTTTCTTAACGGTCTTGGAAATACCCAGGTGTTCTTGATGAGCCAATTCAACTAACTCATGCCTTAAACTCTCAGGTGGAACAAATACTTCTCCACGCATGATCGTTCCATTAACCTTTGACAACTAACAAATGACATCTTACCACAAACCTCTGTCACAGATCCCAATACATACAGATCACTGCGAAACCAAAGCAGCCAAATCCATCACATACTTGATGATCTGCACCTAAATGCAAACTGATGCATCCAGATAGAGCCTATAACAGAGGACCACAGAGATACATTCACCTTTACATGCCCATAGACAAACATGCCGTAAGAAACATAAATAGATTATAATACATATAGTGAGGCACCAAAAAATCATAAACGCGTTTCTATGAAAACAAAACAAGGTCAATTTTCATTAACAAATAGGTGATGCACCACCTGCTGTTTTACAAAATGAGTGAACACAAACACATGCCATTAAAATACATGTTCCTTCTCTAACCAAAATCAAATATGCCTTGCACCTTGACTCTCAGAAGACAGGGGAAATAAGTACCTAAGTCAACCTACCCAACTAACACTGTGTCATTACAATGGTGACACAGAAACATTTCAACCTGTCAGACACAGCATGCATATTCACTGGGATCATATTAGGAATTTTTCGGACAACCACGTACTTCCTAACTAAAGTCTAACTCCTTGTGACCTTGAAGGAAATTGGTAACCCTTGCGGAGAGAGTGCTATACAAATGTTGCTTCTCACTCATTCACCAATGTCTTCTGGCCAACGAATCAGAACCAAAAAGAATACTGTTATAGCATGAGCAACTGAAACTCCTAGGCAATGTCAATAAAGCAAACAGTATACACAGTGTCTATAACATTAAGAAAACCAAGGAAGACAGAGTTGTTACTATTTTAATAATTTCTTCTCATATTGTCTAAACAAATGATATTTATACAAAACATTTACTCTTTTCCGAAGTCATCATCGGCAGCCATCCTCAGCCTGGTCCTACCTGGAGCCTCCTTTTATCAGACAAGTCCTTTACTGTGCATGCCTATTGAGCTGCATATTTGGAACACTATCGCATATCTAGCGCTTGTTCCAGTTTCTTCGTTGAATCTCTTCCATCGCAAGAGGCTTTCCAGAATACCATATTACTGATTTTAACATTTAGCGGGACCAGGTTGCTTTTCAAATATACCTACACGAGGCTTGTTTGATAATCAGACATCCGACTTTTTCGTGAAATCGTTGATTTTAATATTAATAAGACATCGTTCACATTCAGTGCACCGCATTTTTATCAGATAATTGTGTGGCTTTCCTGAAGAAGGCGTTGTATACGCCGAAAAGCGCGTCGAGTTAATAAAGATATTGCCACTTTTTAACCCTTTATTTATAAGTGATGTGTTACATATTGTGTTTCTTTTTTTAAATGTTTTGTATAAATATCATTTGTTTAGACAATATGAGAAGAAATTATTAAAATGGTAACAACTTTGAACATATTATTTCTGTCTTCCTTGGTTTTCTTAATGTTATAGACACAGAGGGGCCGATTCCGATTCCGGCCGGAAATCTCTCCGACCGAGCCGGACCCGGAGAGAATTCCGACCGAATCGGACCCTAGCAGTCCGACCGGACGAGTACGATGCATTCGCATGCTATCGGACTCGATTCGGTCGGACTCCCATTGAAGTCAATGGGAGCCGGTCGTACAACGCGTACGCGGGCTCCCATTGACTCAATGGGTGCGAGGCGAACAAGGGCGCCCCTACAGCGGGTACGCGTCCATGCGCATCGCGGCATACATGCACAGGTAGGGGGACCCATGGGTCCCCCTGTGTGCGACACGCGCGCCTACGCGTACAGGGGGGTCCGACGCGGACCCCCAAAGTCCGGCTCCGACAGCTTTTTCGAGCCAGACGGCTCGAGTCGGTCAGATTGCTCGCGGCGCGCATCGTACATACCCGGCCGGGAAACGTCTCCATAGCGCGGTGCGAGTCGTGTCCATGCGAGTCGGTCGGAGCGTGTTGAAGCCGCGTTCGAGTCGGTCGGCGATTTCGCGGGTGCTTGCATCGTACTCGCTCGGCCGGACCCGCGTACGATTCGGTCGGGAAACAGGGCTCCGAATCGGATCCGGTGAATCCGAATCCGATTCGGAGCACTACCGGCCGAGATCGGAATCGGCCCCAGAGTATACTGTTTGCTTTATTGACATTGCCTAGGAGTTTTTGTTACTATCATTTAAGTCCCTGTCCTAGGAATTGAACTATCCATTGTTCAGGGGGTCCTTGTTTTTTCTCATTTATAGCATGAGCAACTACCATACAATATATGCTCTGACGTGCCTGGTGGTGGTATAGGATGCTTCCTGGGAAATAAAATGCGGGTGCCCTCTGTTGGTGTTAGCACAGATACCACAAAACAATCAATATTCTATAACGTCTAAGCTCTTACAATTAAGAGATGTCCCAGTTTAAGAGTTTGAGTACTCCTTACCCACTGACATATTATTGTGAGTGGAGGGTTGAGAAGAATTTTCAAAGATATCATGCTTTTATCAAAGCATCCTGCCCAGCAAATCAGAAAGGTGGGGGTCTAAGGCTCACTGATTGATTTTTTATGATTTGTAAAGTCATGGAATTTCTATTTTATCTTACTGTTGTCTAGTCTGTTCTGATGTTCCCTTGTTGACATGAAACGATGAAGACAAAGTGCGAGCACACGAGCACTGGTTGAATCCTTTAAGTTGGCAGTGAAGAAACTCCAGCCACAGTTAGACAGACACTCCTTTCTCTTCCCATTCACAACCAGCTTCAACTCTCATCAAATTAGAAGAATACATTTTAAATAGGAATCAGAATGGTATAGTACAATATATATCATATACAAGAATATAAGCAATACCACACATGTATAAACATATTATACATTAGCAGTAAAAGTCAAAAACACATAGGTGGTATCCAGAGTCCCTTTGCAATGTGCACATCTGAGGCCTTATTTTAAAAAGTGCCCTGGGTGTGCAACAGGCATGTGGTTGTTTGCACTCCTCAGGCACTTTTGCATTACAAAAAGGGCCGCAGGTGATTGTGTGGGCCCATCTGTAATTTGTATTGCGTTGATTCAAAATATGCACTGGTACCATCATGAGAAGACAATGCTTTATTTGCATATGAGAGGCAAGTGCAGAGGCAAAGAAGTTGTTTGGAGGTGCACCTTAAATTACTGCCACCTTATTAGGCCCTAGGGACCCTAACCCCCAGGGCCATATTTTTTTCAAAGAGGAGCCTGTTTTGGCCCGGGGACTCCATCCCCCAGGGCCTGCATTTAATATAGGTGGGTATGTTAGATTCTACGGGGGGAGCCCCAAGGCCCCCGCAGCCCCTGCCAGCTCTTCGTATGCTGCAAGAGCTGACATTACACCCGCCCGTAGGGAGCAGCTATTAATGTTGTTTCTTCCGGGCAGGAGCAATCCATTAATTTGTTTCCCTGCCCATATCGGTGCAATCTCAAGTCTTCTTCCAGCTGGCAGGAGTATCCCCCGGCTGGGAGCAGACTATGGGGCCGATTCCGATTCGGGCCGGAAATCTCTCCGACCGAGCCGGACCCGGAGAGATTTCCGACCGAATCGGACCCTAGCAGCCCGACCGAACGAGTACGATGCGCACGTATGCCATCGGACTCGATTCAGTCGGACTCCCATTGAAGTCAATGGGAGCCTGTCGTACAACTCGTACGCGGGCTCCCATTGACTCATGGGCCAATCAGAGCGCTCTAGTTATAAAATAGCGCTCCCGCTAGACTCTCTCGAGCATCTTGAGGACCCAACCATCTAGATATACAATTATTTTTGAACCGTAATTTTTCAAAAATGACTGAACGGATCTATCTTAATCACAAAAAGCACAATCTGTGGACCAAGATCTAGCTTTCTGCCAAATTTGGTGTAATTCCGTTTAGAGGTTTTTGTGGTAGTGCTTCTCAAAGAAGCCTATGGGAAATGCAGGGGGAATTTGCATTTTGAGACCCCCCCACTTTTGTCTTGGCCCCCACTTGAGGGAATTATTCCAAAACTTTCCATGCACAAATAGGCAAAAAAGAGCCATTTTTGGAAAGCTTTGTGGAGATTCGTCAATCAGTGGCAAAGTTATTAACAACACGAAAACTCATTTCTTATGGAAACGCTGACCTAACTATAACTACCCAGTGGCGACTGCCTCGGGTAATATAAAATATTATTATTAAATATATATAAAGGTGGCTAAAAGAAGAAAAACCTGATAGGTGAAAGGAGGGCTTATATATATATATAAAATGTAAATTTGTGAATGCGACAAGTTCCATTGGTGTTGCGTGGGAACACCCATAGCAATACCCATGGAATGCCCCTTTCACGCAGAGTTATGCGTAAAGGGAAACCTATTTACAAAGCCATGAAAAGTCACGCAGGGTGACTTTAAACGGCCTTGAAAATATGGAGAAGACCATTGCGCTGCCAGTATGTCAATAAAAGTGACGCACCAGGGGCGCAATAGGCTTGTAAATAAGCCCCTGGGTTTTTATCCTCTGGTACCGCTAGAAATGGGAGTCCAGTGGGAACACTAGTGTCACCATACAGGTCCTATCGAGGAATCCCTACCTTTCATCACTGATTGGTTTTTTAAAAAAATCGTTTTTTCTGTGTATTGTCTGTGGGAGAATCTATTTGTGGTCTTGAAGAAGGTGGTAAAAATCATAGAAATCCACTGAAACTCGTTGACGAGGTAAAAAAAAAGACTGGATCAGTTAACATATCTGATATGATGACTGATGATCTCTAGTTCAAGTATCATGTATAATGCTGACAGAGCAGTAATATGCAATAGACCATTACTGTTGTCTTATTTTGTTTTTCCAATTATTGCCTTTGCTTGTATGATTTATGGATTTCTGTTTACTTATGTTGCGCCGTAATTTGGAAACATTGAGTGTTTTTTTTACTGAGATATTTTAACAAGTGGGAATCGTCTTTTCATTGCAAAGTGATTTAAGTTTCTTTTTATTGTAACAATGGATATGCATTTTTTGAAGCATGATTATTAATACAATCTTGTAAAAGCTCAAACAAATCTTATTGTAACCTAGTGTCTTTTCTATTCTGCAGTGTAACTGAGGTTTGGATATATATAGTATATGAGCGACAAGTTCTGGTTGGGTTTGATTGAATGGTGTGATATTCATGGTACGGTATCTCCTAAGGGGAAATCTTACTTTTAAGGTAGTGTCTTATATAACAGAGTATATTAACTGGGGGGGAGGGCGGCGTAGAGGGAGTTGCTTAGAGTGCCTTAGAGTGCAGTACAGTTCACTATAGAGAACTATAAAGTACAGTAGAGTGTTGCACAGTGGCACTGAGAGGAGTACATTGCTATACAGTACAGTGCTATACAGTGGAGTATAGTGTGGTACAATGGAGGGACGTAGACTGTTATTGACTGGAGTATAGTGTTGTTGAGCGGAGCACAGGGGAGTGGCATGGAGTGGCATAGAATTGAATAGTGTACAGTGGAGTGAAGTGGAGTAGAGTGGAGTGGTGAACAGTGCAATAGCGTAGAGTGGAGTAGAATGGTGTGGCATAGAGTGGAATGTCAGAGTGGAGTGGGGTAGAGTAGAGTTACATACAGTGGAAGAGCGTAGAGTGCAGTGTCAGAGTAGAGTGGCAGACAGTGAAGTGTCAAGGACTGCAGTTGTGTAGAGTGTAGTGGAGTACAGTGGAATAGCGTTCGGTGGAGTGCTGTAGAGTGGAGTGGTATAGAGGGTAGTGGGATAGAGTGGAGTGGAGTGTTGTATACTGGAATAGCATAAAGTAGAGCGGGGTACAGGGGAGTGGTGTAGATTTGAGTGGCATGGAGTGGTGTAGATTGGAGTGGTATACAGTGGAATAGCATACAGTGGAGTGGCATACAGTGGAATAGGGTAGGCTATAGCAACATAAACTGAAATAGTGTACAGTGTAGTAGCGTAGGGTGCAGTGGTGTGCAGTAGAGTGCCGTAGAGTGGAGTGGTGTAGACTGGAGTAGCATACAGTAGAGTGGCATAGAGTTGAGTAGCATAGGTTGCAGTGGGGTTTAGTGGAGTAGCGTACAATGGAATAGCGTACAGTAGAGTGGGGAAGAGTGCAGATGAGGTCGTAGTGTCGAATAGGGTAGAGTTGAGTGGCAAGAATGTAGTTGAGTAAAGTAGAATAGCATATAGTGGAGTGGCGTAGCGTGTCATGGGGTACAGTGGAGTGGCATGGAGTGGAGTAGCGTAGAGTGGAGTGGTGTACAATAGAATAGCATACAGTGGTGTGGCGAAGAGTCGAGTGGCATAGAGTATAGTGTGGTAGAGTTTAGAGTGGTAGAGTGTAATACTGTACAGTGGACTAGTATAGAGTGCAGTGGCGTAGAGTGGAGTGGCTTACAGTGGAGTGTGGTACAGTGTAGTGGCATACAGTACTATATTGTATAGTGTAATGTTATGTTATTTGGTTCTTGGTATAGCGCACAACTCGGGCTGAAGGGACATCTCGGCCCTGTGACAGGCAGGTAGATGAAACAAACAGAAGCAATATTAGAACAACCAGGTTTTGAGGTGTTTTTTGAAACCGGTCAGACTGGTACATGCACAGATGAACAGGGGGAGTCTGTTCAGTGGTACGGTCTGAGGTAAGAGGAGGCTCAGCCACTATGTTTAGCTGTGCGGATGCATCGTGGACGAAGATGAAGTTGATTCGTAGATCTTAGATTCCTGTTCGGGAGGTACATAGTGAATCTATCCTGTAAATATTTTCGACCTGAGCCTGACAAAGATTTGTAGGTCAGGCAGAGCAGTTTAAACAGAGCTCTCTTTCGGATGGGCAGCCAAAGTAGGGCTCTAAGCATAGGCGCTGATTGTGTCCATGGTGGCAAGTTTTTGATCATGTGGGCAGCGGTGTTTTGCACAACCTGCATTTTGTATAGAAGGGATTCGTTTGAGGCAAGGGTTAAGGCATTTCTATAGTCAAGGTGGCTGATGATTAAGGCCTGGGTGAATGTCTTCTGTGAGCTCAAAGGAAACCGCCGGAAGATTGTACCAAGCATATGGAGGTGATATGGTCTTTCATAGACAGTTTATCGTCTAAGAGTAGAGCCAGGGTACTGTGGGGAGGCCAAGTTCCACTGGCCACCAGTCATCCGCCCAGAAGAAGAGTGGCGTAGATTGGAGTGGCGTAGAGTGCAGTACTGAGAGTGGAGTTGCGTTCAGTTGAATAGCGTAGAGTGGAGTAGAGCAGAGTGGACTATTGTGTAGTGCAGTGGAATAGATTGTAATGGCGTGGAGTGGCATAGAATGGAATGACAGAGTGGACTAGTTTAGAGTTGAGATCGGTAGAGTAGAGTGGCATAAAGTGCAGTAGCGTAGAGGGGAGTGGCATACAGTGGAATATGGTATATTAGAGTGGCAGAGATTGGAGTAGCATAGAGTGGAATAGCATAGAGTGGAGTGACGTACAGTGGAGTTGTGTACAGTGGATTAGTGTTGAGTGGATTGACATACACTGTAGTGCCATACAGTGCAGTGGTGCAGACTAGAGTGTCATAGAGTTGAGCAGTATACAGTAGAATAGCATACAGTGTAGTGGTGTACAGTGCAGTGGCGTACAGTGAAATAGGGTACAGTGGAGTGGCATACAGTGGAGTGTTTTTGAGTGGACTGGCATAGAGTGAAGTGAGATACAATGTAGCGGCATACAGTGGGGTGGAGTGGCATGAAGTGGAGTGGTGTGCAGTGGAGTAGCATACAGTGGAGTAGCGTACATTGGAGTTGGACACTCCCCTCTGGAGTGACATAGAATGGAGTGAGGTAGAGTAGAATAGAGTAGAGTGGATTATAGTGGACTAGCATACAGTAGAGTGGCGTAGAGTGGAGTGAGTTACAGTGTAGTGGCATATAGTGGAATAGAATAGATTAGGGTGGTGTAGAGTGGAGAGGCTTACATTGTAGTGGCATAGAGTGGTGTGTTGTAGAGTGGAGTGGGGTAGGGGGTAGCCTGTAGTGGCATACAGTGTAATTAGTGTACTATGGAGTGTTGTAGAATGGAGTGACGTACAGTGGAATAGCGTAGAGTATAGTAGTGGAGAGTAGAGTGGCATAGAGTGGAGTTGCAGACAGTGGAGTGGTGTAGAGGGGAATGACGTTGAGTGTTACTGGTGTACAGTACAGTGATATAGAGAGGTTTGGCATATAGTAGAATAGTGTAGAGTAGAGTGGTGCAGAGTGGAGTGTCGTTCAGTGGAAGTAGGGTAGCATAGAGTGTAGTGGCGTACAGTGGAGTGGAGTGGCAGAGAAAGGAGTGATGTACAGTGTAATATCATACAGTGGATTGTCAATGGCATATAGTGGAGTGATGTACAGCGCAGTGGTGTAAAGTGCAGTGGCTACAGAGGAACAGCGTACAGTGCAGTGGTGTACAGTGGAGTGGCATAGAGTGGAATACCATAGAGAGAGTGCACTGTCATACAGTGAGGTTGCATATAGTGGAATAGTGTACATGGAGTAGCGTACAGTGGATGGGCATACAATGTAGTGGTGTACAGTGGCGTGTCATAAAATGGAGTGGCCTAGGGTGAAATAGCACACAGTGTAGTGGTGTAGAGTGGCATAGAGTGGAGTGCAGTAGAGCAGAATGGTGTACAGTGGATTAGTGTAGAGTGGAGTGGTCTATAATAGAGTGACAGAGAGTGGAGTAGCGTAGAGTGTAATAGCGTAGAGTAGAGTGGCGTAGAGTGGAAGGGCGTAGAGTGGAAGGGCATAGAGTGGAGGGCGCACAGTGGAGTGTGGTATTGAAAAAGACGTTGCGTGTAAGTGTGTTAATAGATGTAGATGTAAAATGGCAGGAAAATAAATTATTTGTTGTAATTTTTGGCAGTATGTGTGAACAGTGTAAGTAGTATTAAAATTTATAATTTTGAAAATAGTGAGGGCCTTATTCCAATGTCAGTTGGAGGAGCATCTGACCAACACCATAGTGGGATGGAATCCGTCCGACTATTAGTCGGAAGTTCCACCCACAGTACTAGGAAGCGACCGCCCTATGGGCGGTTGGAAACATCAATTTTTCTAATGCAGCTTGTGTGGCGGCTAGAAAAAGGCCGCAGCACAAGATGCAATAGAAAAATAGATGATTTCAAACATCCATGCACCTTGTGCCAGGTACCATGCGGTGCCTGCCACACGGTGCATAGATGTTTGGGTGGGCACCACAGGTGCCCCCAGGCCCTATAGCGGAGGCCCAAGGGTGACAGGGTCCCTGCTAGGTGCCCCCAAAATCCCTTTCCATCTGCCTTTCTATGGCAGTCGGACCTCCATAGAAAGGCAGACAGAAAGGGACATCATAATCCCTACAGCGGTGCCTGAGCAAGCACCGCCCCTATTGTAGGGATTACGGTCCCACCGCTGCCCCGACGGGCTCAAGAACAGCAGTGGTCGGTCCCTCCCTCAGATGTCTCCACCTGTCAGATCGTAATCCGGCAGTCGGACCACTTCAAAGGATGTCGGTGACCCTGCCACCGACGGCCTGTCTTGGCGGGCTCACCGACATTGGAATGAGGGCCCTAGTTATTTGTTGTGCTGTGGTATACTACAGTAAGTTTGCAGTATACCACGGTACATGCGCATGATAAGGCAGTATGTGTTAGGTTAATGGCTGTGTTAACCAAACGTAAAAGAAAGCCATGTAGTTTTCAGCACATTTTGGCTCCGTTCTGCTGTGTTCTGGGTTAGGGTCTTAGATCTAGGTAAGAATTAGGTTTTATTGTTGTTCCCTACCTAATACCACTTTATCAAAGTGTTAATAGGTAGAAAATGTTTTTATAATGTTCTGTATATTTAAAGAGCAGTTTAGGGAGAACTGCACAAAATGTAAAATATTTTTTTAAGTAGAGCAGTAATATGCAAGTATTACAGCGGTACTATTTGTAAAGATTTAAATATGTTAAAAATAGAAAATACACTGTAGTACCCTATATTTGTCGGGTACTATAGTGTATTTGTAATTTAAAAAATACATATATATATTTTTGTTGCTTGAGGCAGTACCACAGTACTCAGTACATTTTTTTTTAAATATATAGAAACTTGGAAATATTAAATCTAACATTTACCTACATCTCAGGGTGAACTGCAGATCACAGGCAAAGTGTACCTAAAAGCAACATGGCTGCCTTTAACTTTTGTGAAGGCAGTCATTAGCCAAACACATAATCACTTGTTCCTGCTATATACCGTGGTACTTCCACAAAATACTGCAAAAATACAGCGACAACAGATATCACTAAGTTAAAATGCCTTGTAACTTAGGGGCTCATTACGATGGCGGAACGATCGCCACCGCCGGGCCGGCGGTGGTGATCGTTCCGCCATCACATTGAGATTTACCCACCACCATATTTGGATGGCGGTGAGTATCGTGGCGGACGCAAAGTCCGTCCGCCGCTTTTCCGCCGGTGGCAATCGCACCAATTGCCTGGCGGGCAGAGCAGGGCCACTAATATGGTGGCGGTGCCTAGCAGGCACTGTCTGCCATATTAGGATGTGTGTGGCCAGGCGCCTTTCCATGGCGGCGATGCCGCCATGGAAAGGCTGGCGGGGTTTGGGTTTGGGGGCCCGTTGCGGGCCCCCCTTGTTTGGGGGAGGGGGGTGTCGCTGCACTGGGGCAGTTCCATGCACCAAGTGGCAGGCACCGCGTGGTGCTTGCCACGGTGCAGGGAAATGCGGTGCAAGCACTTTCAACATTGCGGACGGTGCTGCAGCCAGCAGCACCGCCCGCAATGTTGAAAGCCTAGGATGCGCCCGCCAGTATGGCGGGCGCATCCTAATTGCAGTGGTGGGACCGCCGCATGTCTGGCGGGCGGTCCCAATCACCGCTATGGTGGCGGGCGGACCAAGTCCGCCCGCCATCGTAATCAGCCCCTTACTTACTCTACTTACCTGTTGTACCTAAAAGGGTCATCTGAACACCATAATGTCTAATTCTGCTACAGGAGGAGATTCCTGGCTAATGTATACATTGTGTGATTATTCTATGCAATAAAATCTGTTTAAAAAAAAAAAAAGTCTAATCCTGCTAAATTTAATGTAAATCCGTTCAGCTGTTTTCGCGGTACGCGAGATAGAAAAGTCTATGAAAAATGTACTCATTGAAAAACGCAGTTTGGAACCCCCCTTTTATCTTTGCACCCCGTTGACCAATATCCATGAAACTTTTCAACCTCTGCTAATGTAGAAAAATCAATAGGTCAGGAAAGTTTTATGGGGATTCGTTAAGTTTTTGCTCGAGATATTTTTCTCGGATCACTGACAGAATATCGACCACCACAATATCGACTTACACAAATATCTGGACATAAATATCGTTGTCAAAAATATCAACCTCCTATCTTTATAATGGTAAGTACAAAAATATCGATGTACAAAATATTGTTTTTTTATATGTATAAAAAATATTGTAAAATAAATTAAATAATAATAAATGTAACTTTAAAAAATTATTTAGATTTATTTGTAAATTTGTAACAATTATAAGTAATAAATGTAATTTTAAAAAAATTAAACATACATATATAAAATGTAATATATATATATTTACTTAAAACAATTAATAAATAATAATTTTAATTAATTTTAAAATGTTATAAATATATTAAGAATTATGAATATATATATATATATATACATACACCTGTAACATAAAAATTAATAAAAAATATATATTATAAATTAAAATATTAAAATATTTAATATTTTTTAAACCTACATTTTGCACTACATTGAGTGCAACAGTAGGGAAAGTGTTGGATAGCGAAGGGTTAAAATTTACTATTCCAACTCCAGCGAGTGCAACAGTAGGGAAAGTGTTGGATAGCGGAGAGGTAAAAATTAGTATTCCCACTCCAGTGAATGCAATAGTAGAGAAAGTGTTGGATAGCGGAGGGGAATAATTTACTATTCCCACTCCAACGAGTGCAACAGTAGGCAAAGGGTTGGATAGCGGAGGGGAAAAACTTACTATTCCCACTCCAGCGAGTGCAACAGTAGGGAAAATGTTGGCTAGCGGAGGGGAAAAAATTACTATTCCCACTCCTGCAAGAGCAACAGTAGAGAAAGTGTTGGAGAGTGGAGGGGTAAAAATTACTATTCCTACTCCAATGAGTGCAACAGTAGGGAATATGTTGGATAGCGGAGGAGTAAAACTTACTATTCCCACTCCAGCTAGTGCAACAGTAGGGAAAGTGTTGGATAGCGGAGGGGATAAAATTACTATTCCCACTCCAGCAAGTGCAACAGTAGGGAAAGTGTTGGATAGCGGAGGGGAAAAAATTACTATTCCCACTCCAGTGAGTGCAACAGTAGGGAAAGTGTTGGATAGCGGAGGGGATAAAATTACTATTCCCACTCCAGTGAATGCAATAGTAGGGAAAGTGTTGGATAGCGGAGTGGTATAAATTACTATTCCCACTCCTGCGAATGCAGGAGTAGGAAAAGTGTTGGATAGCGGAAGGGTAAAAATTACTATTCCCACTGAAGAAAATTCAAATTTAAAAACAAACAAAATATCAACTACAATACAAAAAATAATAAAAAAACAAAAAACAAAACATATAAAAATATAAAGAATTCCAAAACATGGAAACATATTATAATGTTAAAAAAATCTAAAGATTACATACAAAGATTAATTTTTGAAAATTTAAAAATAATTTACAAACAAATAAACAATTTGTAATAGAAATTATTTATAATCAAAAACATTAATTATTACATAAATGTAATATTTTTTTTCCTACCCTATAACACCACACAATTTACAACACACATCTAAATTTTTAAAAAGTGTACCTCCATAATTAACACAATTAATTATCAATTAAACAAATATTATTAATTAAAAAAACATTAAAACAGATAAAAAGTAATGTACTAACCAAACGTTGCCCCTATAGAACCAAAATACACAAACAAAATAAATAAAAACAATTACCAAAAATATTTATCAAGTAATAAATGAATATTAATGATCAAGTATTGATTAATTAATTTAAACTAAATTACTTTCCACCCTCTACCCCAATAAACACCACAACACACACCTAAAAATAATTACACAATTTCCATAACTAATTTTACATTAATAAATTAATATCAATTAACCACAAATCATTAATTAATTAAAAAAATGTACTTCCCACCATTTACCACTATAAACCCCACAACTCACACATCAAAATAATTACAAAATTGCCATATTTAAATTTTAATTAATTAATTACCATTAATTAACAAATAATTAATTAATTAAAAATAAATTACCTCCCACCCTAAACCCCACCACACATTTCTAAAAACCTGACACAATTAACATAATTAATTAACAATTAATTAATAACAATTACAAAGAAAATTATAAATAATTAATAATAAATTAATTCCCACAATTAACACTATAAAATAAAATTAAATAAATATTCTATAAAAAATATTAATAAATGTATTAAAATTAAATTACTTCCCACCCTACTCCCCTATCAACCCACAACCCGCTCCTAAAAAAATGACACAATTAACATAATTACCAATTAATTAATAATAATTAACAACCAATTAAAAATAATTAATAATAAATTAATTCCCACAATTAACAGTATAAAATATGAAATAATAAAAATTAATTAATAATGAATAATATTTAATTTATTATAATTACATTACTTCCCACCCTATTCCCCTATAAACCCACAACCCGCTACGGAACTAAAACGCAAAATGTCATTAAAATAAAATTAATAACTACTAAAAATGTAACACATATATTAAAAAACAAAAGCAATACTTAGACAAAAAAATAGAGCACATACATTTAAAATACATAAACTAACTAAAAAAACGTTATTTTTAACAACTATGGGGTCCATTACGATGACTGGCGGATGCACCTCCGCGATGCTGGTGGTGGGATAAAACGCTGTTTTCCGCCCGTGAGCCTCGGTGCCCCCGTCCGCCATATTACAATGGCCAAACACAGCCCATTGTCCGACCGCCGAGGTGCAACTCGCACCGCAATCAAAACGCACCCGCGGCAGAGACAACCAATCCAGAGCCACCGCCGTACGGAATGACGTCCCTCCCGCCGTACAAATTAGGATGCGCAAAACAGTCAGGCCCACCGCAGCGGAGAAACCGGCCATTCTGAGCATACGGAAGCACCACAGCGGAGCGCGAAATCGATAACCGGAGCCGAACGCCATGGACCCGGCACTACACGTCTTCTCGGCGCTGTACATGATCCACCTACAGCAAGCCATGGACCGTCGCGGACGCCGACGCAGGTACGCCATCACACAACTCCGCTAACAAACACAACCCACAAATCCATGTCCGATGTAAGGTGCCTGCCCCCACCAGACACCCTTGTGGGGACAGGAACACAACCACAGGTGTAGCCACACATGTCCCACCTGCCACTAGTCCACCCCTCCACACCCAGGCCACCATGTCCGCGATCCTCAAATAATGCCCAGTTCACGTGACCGCAGCGGTGAATCCGCGATTAAAAATGCACACAATGTAGTAGCCTGGGTCAGCGCAAGGCAGGGGCAGTGCCCAAAGTACACAGGGCAACACCTCCACACTCCACACACTAGGCCCACCCACAACATGAAGGGACATGCCATGTGATCTCCCTGTGCCCCCACATGCCCAAAGAGCAGCCAGGTGAACACACACACTGCACCACACAACAAACAACTAGGGAGACAGCCTCATCAGGTGTGGCTGCAGAGTAACACACAGCGTAGAAGCACTGGGCCAGGGGAACACACACACTACAACAACACCACACTCATGGCAAGTAAACTGAGTCCAAGCACTAATTAAACACACACAGATAATGAACAAACACTCCAATGGACACACAGCCTGTCAAGTCACACAGACATACCCCACACTGACACACAGCAACAAACACAGACCACATGCCAACAGCAATGTAGGACAACAAATAGGAAACCCAAAGTGAGGTGCACACAAATGGAATGGCAAGGAGCCGAACACCAAGAATGTGTATATCACATGCAAGGGAAGGAACACATTACATCCACCCCAGCCAAAAAATCCACACATGGCAGTCACAGTGAGTGAAGTCAAACCACAGTCACCTCACTGCAACAACTCAGGGAGACAGCAAGGCAACCCATGAATAGGCACAGGGATGAAAGGAAGGGTATGAAGTCCAAACCTGATCAGCCACACATCTGAATCAAAATACATCACAGGAGTATGTCAGCAGCACAACACACAGGGCCCATTGCAACACTCCATGACAGTCAAACACAAGTATGAACCTTCACACAACCCCCACACCCATCACACCTGCAGCACACAATACCAGTGACAAACACACAGAAGCTTGCCAATAATATCCAGTCAAGACACTGACAATCAAACTCACCCCCTGGGTGGTATGCACAAACATCACACACACACACAGGTATGGCAGTACCACTGTACGCACAAAAAACAACAGTCAAACACTGAACAGAATCAAAACACACACACAGAACTACTACAACAACAGACAAGACCTGTGCAGCTAAACAGTGCAAATTCTATGGGAGCACAGACACAACAGGAGTACACAACCACATAAGTCATGAAAAACGCACAGACAACATACCACAACACGTATAAGAAGTGCATCCACTAAAAACAATAATGGAGAACAAAAGGCAGAAATGGGCCTACAATGACACATAGACACACATACCACAACACCCATCCACTCAAAATGGTGTCACAGTGTACCACATGTCTGCACATGCACAACCATGACCATAGACACATCAAATGTGAGAGGAGAAAACACCAAGGACGCACATAAAACAAGCACGGCAACCACAATAGACCTCAGACCATGTGACAGACACACAAGTAAGGCACACAGCACAATGGCAACACACCTGAATCAAACCCAACAACAACACACACTGACAGGAAAATAGAACACCACACACAGAGCAACTGTCAACTGCATGACACAACACAACACAAACACTGCACACAGCAACATCAGTCACAACACATGCACAGGCAAAGATATCAACATGCTACAACAGCCAAACATCAGGGGGTGCACAACAGGCAAGGACAAGGCAACATCAACTCACAGCACTGCATGCACACCAAGCAGTGTGTGCACAACACACATACCAGTTACAAACAGAGATGAGTGACACACCATGAACACACACAACAACAATCTAAACATCACACAGACAACAACACACCCAGGAAGTCAATCAGTCCACAGCAAACACACATACTACCAAGCCAACACACACAGATGCAGAAGTCTGGGACACAAAAGTTGAAACAACATGATCAGAGGAAACAAGACATTGGCAATGTTGAAGTGGAATATAGAGCATGTGTCACAGTAAACAATACCCACACAGTAACCCTTTATTTAGCAGGACACTGACAGGGCAGACAACAGGAGTAAATTTCTTCTTTTTATTTACATTTCACACAGTCATGCCGCAAAAGTCAGACAAGAGCAAGGCCAGTGGCCAGTTCAAAGTGCAGGTGAGGTACATGAGAAGCTGCACAGGCAAGGGGCAAACAGCAGTGAACAGCAAGGCCAGTGGCCAGGACACAGTGCAAGTGAGGCACATGAGATCCTGCACGGGCAAGGGGCAAACAGCAGTGAACAGCAAGGCCAGTGGCCAGTTCAAAGTGCAGGTGAGGTACATGAGAAGCTGCACAGGCAAGGGGCAAACAGCAGTGAACAGCAAGGCCTGTGGCCAGGACACAGTGCAGGTGAGGTACATGAGATCCTGCACGGGCAAGGGGCAAACAGCAGTGAACAGCAAGGCCAGTGGCCAGTCCAAAGTGCAGGTGAGGTACATGAGATCCTGCACAGGCAAGGGGCAAACAGCAGTGAACAGCAAGGCCAGTGGCCAGTCCAAAGTGCAGGTGAGGTACATGAGAAGCTGCACAGGCAAGGGGCAAACAGCAGTGAACAGCAAGGCCAGTGGCCAGGACACAGTGCAAGTGAGGCACCTGAGATCCTGCACAGGCAAGGGGCAAACAGCAGTGAACAGCAAGGCCAGTGGCCAGGACACAGTGCAGGTGAGGTACATGAGAAGCTGCACAGGCAAGGGGCAAACAGCAGTGAACAGCAAGGCCAGTGGCCAGTTCAAAGTGCAGGTGAGGTACATGAGAAGCTGCACAGGCAAGGGGCAAACAGCAGTGAACAGCAAGGCTAGTGGCCAGGACACAGTGCAGGTAAGGTACATGAGATCCTGCATGGGCAAGGGGCAAACAGCAGTGAACAGCAAGGCCAGTGGCCAGTCCAAAATGCAGGTGAGGTACATGAGATCCAGCACTGTAAATGTGTGGTACAGTACTCTGCCATGGTCAGCAACACACTCAGGGTGTCACAAATGGGCAGTCCACGGCACCACTGTGGGAGAGATGTGTATGAGGGGGACTAACACTCAGACTTGGCTGGCAGTATGACTGCGAGGTGGCTGTCTGTCGGGGCCAGTTGGGGTACTGGCTCGGGGAGAGAAAGGCCCAGCTGGGGTAGAGCCATCAGTGTTCTGGGAAGCCTGAGGGCCGCCAAGTCCAGGTGTGGTAGAGCCAGCAGTGGTTTTTGAAGCCTCAGGGCTGCTAGGTCCAGGTGGGGTGGTGGCACGTGGGAGTGGACTCATGCCTGCACGAGAACCAGTGTGTGTGGGTGAAGTTTGAGGGGTGCCCTTCCGCTTCTTGGGGATTTGATATGGCTTCCCTGTCCTGGGATTAAGGCCAAGTGGGGTGTATACAACAGGCACACTGGTCACAAAAGCTGGATCAGCTGCAGATGCTGGTCCCCCTCTGGGGACGTGCTGGATCCTTTGGGACGCTTGCCCCCGGATTGCTTCTGCCCCTGCATCACCTGTTTACCAGGTGTCCCCCCTACAGTGGCCTCCTTACCCTGCTTCACAGGGCTCTGGATGGGAGTAGATGTTGTGGGTGAACTAGCCTTGGAGCCCTTCTTACGTGTACCCTTAGCAGGCACCTGTTTGTCACTGGGCACGGAAACTGTGTGCCTGTCTCTGCGAGACACTTTTGGGACAGGTGAGTCCTTGGCTGGGGATGCCTCTGAGGCATGTGAGCCAGAGGCCTGCTTTTTCCCATCCTTGCCCTGGGTGTGGCCTGAAGGGCTTTTGCCCCTGCGCTCTGATGTGGCTTTACCTTTATGTGGGGATGGTGTCTGCGGCCTGGACTGCTTGGGCTGCTGATGCTGTGTGCTGTGGGTGACGTATCTGTCCCTTGACATCTGGGGTGTGTGCTCACCATCATCAGATGTGTCCACTGTCAGGGTGGTGGGCCTAGGGACTGGAGCTGGACCATGGGGTTGGGCAAGTTGAATGGCTGCTGTCACTGCAGAGGCCAGAGACTGTACAGTCCGGTGTAGCCCTCCCACGTCGGAATGCACGCCCTCCATGAAAGCCACCACCTGTGCCAATTTTTTGTCATGGTCCAGGAAGGCATTGGGGAGAGCTGTCTGACCCACACACAGCTGGTGCAAAAGGTCCACAGACTCCGCACTGATGGCAGCAGGGGGGGGCAGGGGCAGCGGTGCCTGGGATGAAGGACACTTTTCCCTTCCTCGTGGTGCGAACACGGGCAGCAAAAGTGTGAGTAGCAGGGAGGGTGGGCACTGAACGCTGTGTGGTGGACGAGGAGGCAGAGTCCCGGTTTCCTTTGGACAAAACCATAGATGCATCACCGCCGTCGTCAGATGACGCAGAGGTCTGCGTTTCTGGCAGGGACTCCTCTAGATGACTACGGTCCCCCTCTGATGCGCTGGTGACATCCGTGTCACTATGCAGGTGAGCATCACCTGTGCCTGATGCCTCACCACTGGTGTCCGTCCCGTGTCCTTCCGTTCCCATGTGAGATGCTGCATGAGAGAGAGAGAGAGGATAAGTACATCTGCATCAAGTCAACAAATATCTGCAAGTGAAGCATCACTAATGATGGACAATGATCCATGTTGGACAACAACATGGGCAGTAACATTGTGCAACCTCAATACAAACATCTAAATTACCGTGGAATGATGCAAAATTGTACAGAATCCACCCATGTGATGGACACACAGCCATTTAGCCTGTTGGAGGCTACGTCTAACAACACACACATATCCCTCTGTGCACACCTAGGGCCCTGAAGGGTTCAAAGATCCTACTCACAACATGTTGCCAACGTCACAACATGATCCAGCAGAAGTCACCAACACAGACACAGACCCCAACATAACCACACACAATGTCCATGGGCACATGCCATCCACCATGTCGTATCTTGGGGCACAACTACAGTTGCACATCGGTGTCAGATGTTTAGCCATCACTAATCTGACGTCAGGCAATGCACACATTGATGATGGCACACTCAGATCATGCACTCTGCTAGACCCTGACATGTGATGTCCATGACGACACCAATGAAGATGGTACCAGAAGCCCAAAACTACAAATGTGAAGTCAAGTCCCATTACACCAATTACATGGGAAGGTACATGTAGGGGGATTGTATGACAACTGCACCCCACACCGCGGCCACTTACACACCATTGCATCACACTAGCAACATCACAGCCCTGCACTGGCCCAGGCCTGGAGCACATGCTGGCAAACAACAACCAGAGTCACACTCACAGAATACTCACCACCAGCTTGCTGCTGATGCACCTTCAGACGTGCATCCAGGTCAGGCTGCGTCACTGCTAAAATGCGTGCCATTAGTGGTGTCATGCTGCGCCGCGCCAACCTGCCGGATCGAGGGATCAGCCCCAGTGTCATCTCGGCCACGTTCCTGCTTAGCCATGCGATGTCATCCCACCTCTTGTGACAGTGGGAGCGCCGTCGTTTGGAGACACCCAGTGCACGCACCTTTGATGCAATGGCCCTCCACACGGCCTTGCGCTGGTTGACTTTTAGCTGCAGACATGGGAGACAAGAGGGGGCAACATTCAGTGTAACCAACCACCATTCCCCAGTGCAGGACCATGACACTGACTCATCCCAAATTCTGCCATTACGTCAGCGGCGACAATACATCTGCTAATTGCAAATCATCAACATTAATGCATGCAGGTATGAGGGTGGACACAGTACATGCCCATCTCCTGGCCATGCAGGACGCCAGCAGAGAGCTAAATGTGTATGCTGACCACATCTAATGCAATATTCTGGGAATAACAAGACATGCATGACATCACTACATATGTGACTGGGAATACTCACTGTGCCCAACACTGCGCAGCCCACAAAGCACTTGCCCTGCAACTGCCACACTGTGTCATTGATGTCACATTGAGGGACATGACCTCACGAACGCAGACCCTCATCACAAGCCCTGTTGTGTGCAATCTACATCTCTGTAATGGCTCATTGATGGAGACTCAAGAGGAAAAGCACATATGTGACACTCTGTACATTCAGTGTTGTGTCACTGTCAGATTGGGCAGTGAATGTGCAGGCCATTTGGGGTCACACAGAGGTCCAACGTGGGGCAGCTCATCCCTTACATGGAGTGACGATTTGGAAACACAAACAGTGCCAACACATGCGAGTATGTGCACATGCTGGTGGGGACGGAAGAGTCCGGGCACAATAATGTTTGAATGTACCGTGTCATAGGTGAATGACCAACAAGAGTGTCACCCTGGGGGATTCAGGTCCTGAGTATGGCGCTGAACAAGAGATGAGGCACATATAGAGGTCTAAACAATGGCCTCACTACCCTCTGGACAGCAACACTAGTTAAGGCCACAGATGGGCCTGTGAAGGACATCAGGGACACATACAGACATGCAGACTGGCAATCACTATCCTGACTCGTGAAATGAAAAGGTGCAGCCTCACTGTATGTCTGACAAGACATCATACTTCCCTCACATCTGAATGTGCAGGCAGGGAAACTTGTTGAATAGGCCAAACACACCTTCCCCCTGGAAACAGCATGCTAGGCAGTGCATGACCCACCCTCACACTCCCACGCACATACTGCAGCAGATCAACTTCATGTGTCCCCCACCCTGCACTCTCACTCACACTCTGAGTTACTCACCACGACATTAGGCGCACCAAAGAGCCTTGGATACTGGTTGAGCACCTCGTCCACCAGGAGCTCCAGTTCCTCAGTGGTGAAGGCAGTGGCACGGACCTTCTCAGTCCTCGCCATCACTGTGGGCAGGAGACAGCAGCAGCGGCTGTTGGTGGTGAGGGGTCTCAGGCAGCGGAGCACGCCTACCGCGATTTTCAAAGTTGCATCAGGCAACCGCGATTGCGCTTCCCATTGGCTGGAAGGGCATGCTCCATGGCGGTGACACACCGCAGGGGACAGGCGTGCGGTACCGCGGTGGTGCATCTTACGAGTGCAGCCAATGACCGGCCCCGCGGTGGCGGAGCACGCCTACCGCGATATTCAAAGTTGCATCAGGCAACCGCGATTGCGCTTCCCATTGGCTGGATGGGCATGCTCCATGGCGGGGACACACCGCAGGGGACAGGCGTGCGGTACCGCGGTGGTGCATCTTACAAGTGCAGCCAATGACCGGCCCCGCGGTGGCGGAGCATGCCTACCGCGATTTTCAAAGTTGCATCAGGCAACCGCGATTGCGCTTCCCATTGGCTGGATGGACATGCTCCATGGCGGTGACACACAGCTGGTGCCAGGCGGTAGTTCCCGCTATTCCTGAGCCATGCATTGCCATGAGTGACCGGGATCTGGGTGGCAGAGCATGCCATCCGCCATTAGCCATGTGTATATGCCTAGCAATCCTGCCATGGTGTCTCGGGCCATGGCGGTGACACACCGCTGGTGCCAGGCGGTAGTTCCCGCTATTCCTGAGCCATGCATTGCCATGAGTGACTGGGATCTGGGTGGCGGAGCATGCCATCCGCCATTAGCCATGTGTATATGCCTAGCAATCCTGCCATGGTGTCTCGGGCCATGGCGGTGACACACCGCTGGTGCCAGGCGGTAGCTACGGTGAGGGTGCAGCATTACATTGTTGACTATGGGCGTGATGGTGTTCTTAGAGCACGTTCAATGCAGCAATGGACACATCGTGTAGTGTCAATGTCATGGGTCATATCTGTACTTCGAACAGTGGTCACTTTCAATTAAACATGGAACTTGATTCAATTGAAATGAGCTATAGTTCGTAATGAGAGCCTAAACTTCATATCTAACACCAAATGCAACACTGAAAGGACTAATGGGGCACATTACGCCTACACAATTTCATATCTGACCCAAACATTTTGCCCAAAGTTCATGTCTCTCACCCCATTGCCACCCAAATTTCGTATCTGAGCCAAATTTTTACACACATATTCATATTTCACACAATATGTCGCTACACAGTACATGATTGTACATAGATTTCAGCATTGTCTCCATTACTCACCACATATGTCACACTGTAGTCTGTTTGGTATCACCTATTTCAGCATTCATGTAAGGTTATTGTTCGCTGTAGCAAAACCAAGAGTATATGTCCACATGGACATGTGTGTGCTATACACACTGAAGCTTGTAACATACATCACTGGCACACTTTGAAATATGTGCCTCCTTATTCATTTGACCTGTCTGTATGCAATCAATCAATCAATTTGCTTTATTTCGATTAAATCAATCATAAAAGCCATTTGCCGCAAGTTACAGTAACCAATGTAAACAAAGATAATTGTATTCATTAACATTCCCAAAATCAAAATAACAATTCATGGGTTGACAGCACTGTACACATTTTACAATAGACAAAATATCTAAAATACAATAAAAAGCTAAAACTTTTGATCTTAAAACTAATAAAATCTTTGTTTAAAAAAAAAAAATATATATATATAAGATCATGTTGGTCATATTAAATCCTTACCTAAACTCTATTATACTTCTTAAATTTCTTACTATATACTTAATTGGGTAAGGTCCCTGAGAGGGGATATGTCATCCTCAGTACTACCCAGGGGCCTGGTCAACTATGTCTGTATGCATTTGGGTATGTTTTGTCACCATATATGCAAAATGTCATCAGCATTACTTGTGTCATTGTGTAGGATATGTGATCATGTTGGTCTGCCGGTCATATGTGAATTTGTCACATGTATTTTCCACAGCTGTAAGTATGTTGATATTGGATTTTATGTGTGTGGTGTGTTACGTTGGTACTCACCAAGGACAGGTGCATTGACCTTGTCCACATGAAGATTGTTGGCTTGGTGAGGGACTGTAGCCAAATGTGGTGCTGGTGCTCACTGACTGGTAAGTTTGACATGGCATCTGTGACCAGTAGAAGGTGACCCACAATTGGCCTGGACAGTTCAGCATTGCGTGTGCTTTCATGTGCAGTAAGTGTGTGCAGTTTTTGCAGGGTGCACAATTAAGACACGTGTGCAGTGATATTAAACTGACACGTGTGGATAAGCCTGCTATGGTGTGGTAGCCTTTCGGGGCACAAGCTGGTCCTGCGCTGTGTGGGTGAACTGATGGTGCTGTTGACTCAAGCTAATGATGGCATCCAAGACAGGTGAGATATACCTTGATAGGGCTGGCTGTGGCACCCATCTAACTCAGACTTTTGTTGTTCTAATGGTACCAGAGGCCAACAAGTGATGCACAGCCAGCATCTTTGTCTGCAGAGGAATGTTGAGAGTCCGCTTTGTTGTTCCTGACAGGCTGTGTGGTATGTGGCTCAGGATGCTTTAGATAGTAGTCCTTTTGTACCTGTGTCGTGCGATGACATCCCCTGTTGTTATGTGCATGAGGCTGTTGTGTCTTCGGTATTTACTCAGTATGTTCTTGCGCTGACTTTTAGGTTTAGTGGTGTGGCTTTGTCCGGGTGGTGGTGTTGGTTGTTTCTGTGTCACTGTTGTGTGTCCAAGCAGCTGGAGTATTAGCTCCATGGCAAATGTATTACTTTAGTTGTGTGTCTGGGCAGTGCTAGCTTCACACTGCATGTCATAGTGCAACTTTAGTGCAGATTGACGTTTGTCTACAGTCCTTTTGGATCACGTACCTTATCCACTTTTTGTGTGCCACATTGACAATCTGTGTGCTTGCTGATGATATTGTGCAGTTGTGTTGTTGTGTCTTTATTCACGTCAAGACTGCATATGCATATGCTGTTCATTATTAGTCATTGACTGACTTTGAATTGTGTGTAACAGCATGTATGGCATGTCTACTGATGACAGTGGATATTGGCACAGGCTTGTGAATATGTCTGTGAGTGTCTCTAGACTTGTGTGGATTAGCATTGGCTCACATTCCATGCTGAGTCCTTCAGAAGTGGACAAATTGTGTAGTTCATTTGTCCCATGTCATGATTGCACAAGAATGTGTGGCACGTACAGCATACATTTGGAAGCCAGCAGTGTTTCTGTTTCACACATGTCCTGTATCATTTTCTGTCCGGGCTGTTTGCACCAGATTTCTAAAGGTGACTATTACCATTCACAGACACAGTTTCCATGTTTGTTGTTCTCACTGTGGTAATACTGAAGAAGTGTAGTACAATGTATTCTCTATGTGTCACAACTATTGACTTGCACTGTATGGTGCATTGTGATGCCAGTCAATGTTTGCGCTGTGTGAATCAGAAGCTACGGAGTTGTGCACATCTCATGGTCTGTTGCAATGACGTGTCCCCTTTCATCTCACCTAGGAGGCGACCTAATGTGTATCGTCCTGTCACCCTGCTGGCTAACATTGAGGATGATGACGTGATACGCAGATTCCGTCTGGACCGCACGAACATCCAAGACCTGTGTGCCATGTTGGATCCTCACCTGTGGGCTGGCAGGACATAACCAACAGCATCTACAATTGAAACAAAGGTGATGGCGGCACTGCATTTCCTGGCTAGTGGGTCATTCCAGGAGACAGAGGGCATTGCAGGGGGGATGTCTCAGCCCACCTTCAGCATGGTGCTAAGGGAGTTCCTGTTGGCCATGATGTAATACAAGGACCAATACATCAGTTTTCCAAGGCGTGCGGCTTTGGCGGATGTAAAGGCAGATTTTTATGCCCTTGGCCACATCCCGAATGTTGTAGGTGCTATTGACTGCACACATGTTGGCCTGGTTCCACCACAGGCACGGGAACACATCTATCGGAATCGCAAACATTCCCATTCCATCAATGTGCAGGTGGTGTGCCAGGCCGATATGATCATATCGCATGTATGTGCCAAGTTTCCGGGCTCCGCACATGATTCATATATCATGCACAACAGCATTGTGCCCCAGCTGATGGCCAATCTACTTCCGGAGCGGGCATGGATTGTGGGTGAGTAGGCAGAGTCAAGTTGTGTGCTGTGTGTGCCATGCTGTCCTCTGCCACAGTTGTATTACTGAATCGTTATGTTTATTTCATACCTAGGTGACTCTGCATATCCCAACAGACCGTGGTTGCTGAGTTCACTATGCAATCCTAGGACACCGTCTGACTTCCGCCACAACAATGCCCATGGTAGAACACGTCGGGTGGTGGAGCGAACCTTTGGTCTCCTAAAATCGAGATTTCGCTGCCTGGACCGGACCGGAGGGGCACTCATGTACTCACCCAAGAAGGTGTGTCAGATAGTGGTAGCATGCTGCATGCTGCACAACTTGGCCTTACGGAAAGGAATACCCATGATCCTGGACGATGATGACCAGCCAGGGCCCCCCCCTGCGATCCCACAAATGTCCAGTGATGAGGATAGTGGTGATTAGGAAGGTGTCGACCAGCATCAGCAGCTCATCAACCGCTACTTCACTTGAAGGTGGGTGACAATGTACAACTGGTTCATTGTCTGTTGATGTAGTTGTTTGGGTGGAGGTCTATGTGATCTTTGTGAGTGCATCCTGTTGTTGACTCAGTGCTGGCTGCCTATGTGTTGGATACAGGGTATATAGGAACTGCTACAGTATGTCTCTGTTGGTACTGTTGCACATTGTTATGTGTGCATATTGTTGTACAGTGAGGACATGTGTTGTGTGATGGCTGTGATGCCACCACCTGACTAGTGACTTTTGTTCTGTTGTCTTTTGCTAGGTCCCTTCTGCCTCCCCTTGCCTACAGAGGATCCATGCTCCTGTGACATTGTAACCATGGTAAACATTGCACATACTGTGATAAACATGGAGCAGACTCAACCACCTTTTTGCGTTTTTGTAGTTTATTTGCAATGGGTATCTGTGAGAGGGAAGTGGATATTTACATAAGTGTGAATGGTGAATCAATGAGTTGGCAGTCATGGTAGATGAGACAATCGGGTAGGCACCACATTGCTGTGGTGACACAGTCAAACAGACGGATGGCAGTGTGGGTGAGGACAGTGTACAGAGTCAATGGTTGGGTGAAGAGTGTTGACATCATGGCTGGCTCTTTGACTGGCGTTTGGCCGGTGCTTTGCCACGGATGAGTCCCAAGTTCTTCTTTGGACGGCCCCTTCTTCTCTTGGCAGGGGGGGCATCGTCTACTGGGCCAGTGGGGTCTGAGGAGTCACCCCTCTCCGTGCACGCAGGGGTGGATGATGAACTGTCATCCTGCGTGGCAACAGGGGGAGGTGGAGGTGTGGTCTGTGGCACTAGCCTCTCCCTCTGTACCACCACTAACTGGCCCATGAGGTCCATGATTTGTCCCATACGGTTGTCCATGGACCTCAGCAGACGTTGGAGCTCCAGGGCATCTTCGTGGGCCTGGCCCATTTGTGCCTGGGTGCGTTCATAGGCACCCACAACTCTGGTGATGTTAGCCAGGGCATCGGTCACAGTGTCCGGTGTTGTTGGAGTCACACTTGTCCTCCCACCTGCCCTGCTATCACTGACCTGTTGCCTCACCACTCTGGCCACATGCGTGCCCTCCACAGTTGTTGGTGTGGGCTGGGCATCCTCTGTGGCTGGGCGAATGTTGCAGGCAATGGTGGTAGTGGTGGTGGTGGTGGCGGTGGTGGTGGCACAGGTCGTTCCAGCAGGGGTCAGCGTTGTTGCTGTTGCTGATGGTGGGGGGGCAGTGGTGTCATGTGACCGGTAACGCCCTGGCACACCAGATGGGCCGGCTTGGAGCTCCTCATCCAAAGAATCCAGGGACTCCGCATCCGAGTGTCCATGTTCCGGGGTGGAGACTGGCTCTGCAAGTTGAGGTTGTTGTCCTCTGCAGTCAGTTGTTGGTCACCTGTGGAACAGAGGGTACATGGTCATTGACTTACACCCATATGGCTTGCTGTGTTTGATGTCTCTTATTTACATGTTATGCAACACACAGTTACGTATTTCATGAGTTGAATGTCTGCACAGTGTTGTTCGTCATGACATGATGTGGAGGTACATACATCTTGTTCCATGGTGTGCCATGCCCAAATTGACACTCTTTGTATGGAACTGATGAGTTGTCATCTGACAACTGGCTGCCATGCAACTTGATGTGATGCATCGAGGATGATTACTCTTCCCGACAGATGTTACATATGCACATGTAGTAGACATTGTCACATTGTTATCTCATGCATACCTTTGTAATGTTCTGGTCTTGTATTTATTTGCTGGACAGACCATGCCTTTTTATAGTTACTATGGTCCTTCATGCTCAGCACCCATGGAATTTGCACATAGCATTCTGTGCAGGGCATATTTGGTCCCTGATTTGCTTACACATGGGTTTAGTTGAGTCACAGTTCTATTTCTGTCACAGTTACATACGCATCGCTGTCTGCATTCTATCAACTGGTATGTAATTGGGGTGTATTTTGTTGTGATGTGTGGCATTGTGTTGGCATTAGCTCAATGCTTTCGTGGAGGAATGGTGGGGTGCATGCACTGGCTGCTTACCTGTACAGTTGGCATCTTTTGGGTGGGAGGGAGTGCTCCTTCCTGCTGAGGGATGGGGCAGGGTGTGCCTGGTGGGAGTTGTAGTGCAGGCCTCCCTATTCCAGACACTCCTCCCTGTAAAGATGGCTACCTACCTGTTAGGTGAGGGTGTAGCACAGAATGACTGCCACATGGTTGTGGGTGTGGGGAGTAGTCCATCCTGCTTAGCTGTGGGACAAGGGGGCCTGGTGGGAGTTGCGGGGCAGGCCTCCCACACCCAAAAAGCCCTCCCTGTAAAGATGGCTATCTACCTGTTAGGTGAGGGTGAAGAACACAATGGCTGCCACATGGTTGTGGGTGTGGGGAGTAGTCCATCCTGCTCAGCTGTGGGACAAGGGGTCCTGGTGGGAGTTGTAGTGCTGGCCTCCCTATTCCAAACACTGCTCCCTGTAAAGATGGTTACCTACCTGTTAGGTGAGGGTGTAGCACACAATGACTGCCACATGGTTGTGGGTGTGGGGAGTAGTCCATCCTGCTCAGCTGTGGGACAAGGGGGCCTGGTGGGAGTTGTAGTGCTGGCCTCCCTATTCCAACCACTGCTCCCTGTAAAGATGGCTACCTACCTGTTAGGTGAGGGTGTAGCACACAATGACTGCCACATGGTTGTGGGTGTGGGGAGCAGTCCATCCTGCTTTGCTGTGGGACAGGGGGCCTGGTGGGAGTTGTAGTGCTGGCCTCCCTATTCCAAACACTCCTTCCTGTAAAGATGGATACCTACCTGTTAGGTGAGGGTGTAGCACACAATGACTGCCACATGGTTGTGGGTGTGGGGAGTAGTCCATCCTGCTCAGTTGTGGGACAAGGGGGCCTGGTGGGAGTTGTAGTGCTGGCCTCCCTATTCCAAACACTCCTCCCTGTAAAGATGGCTACCTACCTGTTAGGTGAGGGTGTAGCACACAATGACTGCCACATGGTTGTGGGTGTGGGGAGTAGTCCATCCTGCTCAGCTGTGGGACAGGGGGCCTGGTAGGAGTTGTAGTGCTGGCCTCCCTATTCCAAACACTCCTCCCTGTAAAGATGGCTACCTACCTGTTAGGTGAGGGTGTAGCACACAATGACAGCCACATGGTTGTGGGTGTGGGGAGAAGTCCATCCTGCTCAGCTGTGGGACAAGGGGGCCTGGTGGGAGTTGTAGTGCTGGCCTCCCTATTCCAAACACTCCTCCCTGTAAAGATGGCTACCTACCTGTTAGGTGAGGGTATAGCACACAATGACTGCCACATGGTTGTGGGTGTGGGGAGTAGTCCATCCTGCTCAGCTGTGGGACAAGGGGGCCTGGTGGGAGTTGTAGTGCTGGCCTCCCTATTCCAAACACTGCTCCCTGTAAAGATGGTTACCTACCTGTTAGGTGAGGGTGGAGCACACAATGACTGCCACATGGTTGTGGGGAGTAGTCCATCCTGCTCAGCTGTGGGACAGGGGGCCTGGTGGGAGTTGTAGTGCTGGCCTCCCTATTCCAAACACTCCTCCCTGTAAAGATGGCTACCTACCTGTTAGGTGAGGGTGTAGCACACAATGACTGCCACATGGTTGTGGGTGTGGGGAGTAGTCCATCCTGCTCAGCTGTGGGACAAGGGGGCCTGGTGGGAGTTGTAGTGCTGGCCTCCCTATTCCAAACACTGCTCCCTGTAAAGATGGTTACCTACCTGTTAGGTGAGGGTGTAGCACACAATGACTGCCACATGGTTGTGGGTGTGGGGAGTAGTCCATCCTGCTCAGCTGTGGGACAGGGGGCCTGGTGGGAGTTGTAGTGCTGGCCTCCCTATTCCAAGCACTCCTCCCTGTAAAGATGGCTACCTACCTGTTACGTGAGGGTGTAGCACACAATGACTGTCACATGGTTGTGGGTGTGGGGAGTAGTCCATCCTGCTCAGCTGTGGGACAAGGGGGCCTGGTGGGAGTTGTAGTGCTGGCCTCCCTATTCCAAACACTCCTCCCTGTAAAGATGGCTACCTACCTGTTAGGTGAGGGTGAAGGACACAATGGCTGCCACATGGTTGTGGGGAGTAGTCCATCCTGCTCAGCTGTGGGACAAGGGGGCCTGGTGGGAGTTGTAGTGCTGGCCTCCCTATTCCAAACACTGCTCCCTGTAAAGATGGCTACCTACCTGTTAGGTGAGGGTGTAGCACACAATGACTGCCACATGGTTGTGGGTGTGGGGAGTAGTCCATCCTGCTCAGCTGTGGGACAGGGGGCCTGGTGGGAGTTGTAGTGCTGGCCTCCCTATTCCAAACACTCCTCCCTGTAAAGATGGCTACCTACCTGTTAGGTGAGGGTGTAGCACACAATGACTGCCACATGGTTGTGGGTGTGGGGAGTAGTCCATCCTGCTCAGCTATGGGACAGGGGGCCTGGTGGGAGTTGTAGTGTTGGCCTCCCTATTCCAAACACTCCTCCCTGTAAAGATGGCTACCTTCCTGTTACGTGAGGGTGTAGCCCACAATGACTGCCACATGGTTGTGGGTGTGGGGAGTAGTCCATCCTGCTCAGCTGTGGAACAAGGGGGCCTGGTGGGAGTTGCGGGGCAGGCCTCCCACACCCAAACAGCCCTCCCTGTAAAGATGGCTACTTAACTGTTAGGTGAGGGTGAAGAACACAATGGCTGCCACATGGTTGTGGGTGAGGGGAGTAGTCCATCCTGCTCAGCTGTGGGACAAGGGGGCCTGGTAGGAGTTGTAGTGCTGGCCTCCCTATTCCAAACACTGCTCCCTGTAAAGATGGCTACCTACCTGTTAGGTGAGGGTATAGCACACAATGACTGCCACATGGTTGTGGGTGTGGGGAGTAGTCCATCCTGCTCATCTGTGGGACAGGGGGCCTGGTGGGAGTTGTAGTGCTGGCCTTCCTATTCCAAACACTCCTCCCTGGAAAGATGGCTACCTACCTGTTAGGTGAGGGTGTAGCACACAATGACTGCCACATGGTTGTGGGTGTGGGGAGTAGTCCATCCTACTCAGCTGTGGGACAGGGGGCCTGGTGGGAGTTGTAGTGCTGGCCTCCCTATTCCAAACACTCCTCCCTGTAAAGATGGATACCTACCTGTTAGGTGAGGGTGAAGGACACAATGGCTGCCACATGGTTGTGGGTGTGGGGAGTAGTCCATCCTGCTCAGCTGTGGGACAAGGGGGCCTGGTGGGAGTTGTAGTGTTGGACTCCCTATTCCAAACACTGCTCCCTGTAAAGATGGCTACCTACCTGTTAGGTGAGGGTGTAGCACACAATGACTGCCACATGGTTGTGGGTGTGGGGAGTAGTCCATCCTGCTCAGCAGTGGGACAGGGGGCCTGGTGGGAGTTGTAGTGCTGGCCTCCCTATTCCAAACACTCCTCCCTGTAAAGATGGCTACCTACCTGTTAGGTGAGGGTGTAGCACACAATGACTGCCACATGGTTGTGGGTATGGGGAGTAGTCCATCCTGCTCAGCTGTGGGACAGGGGGCCTGGTGGGAGTTGTAGTGCTGGCCTCCCTATTCCAAACACTCCTCCTTGTAAAGATGGCTACCTACCTGTTAGGTGAGGGTGTAGCACACAATGACCTCCACATGGTTGTGGGTGTGGGGAGTAGTCCATCCTGCTCAGCTATGGGATAGGGGGCCTGGTGGGAGTTGTAGTGTTGGCCTCCCTATTCCAAACACTGCTCCCTGTAAAGATGGCTACCTACCTGTTAGGTGAGGGTGTAGCACACAATGACTGCCACATGGTTGTGGGTGTGGGGAGTAGTCCATCCTGCTCAGCTGTGGGACAGGGGGCCTGGTGGGAGTTGTAGTGCTGGCCTCCCTATTCCAAACACTCCTCCCTGTAAAGATGGCTACCTACCTGTTAGGTGAGGGTGTAGCACACAATGACTGCCACATGGTTGTGGGTGTGGGGAGTAGTCCATCCTGCTCAGCTGTGGGACAAGGGGGCCTGGTGGGAGTTGTAGTGCTGGCCTCCCTATTCGAAACACTGCTCCCTGTAAAGATGGCTACCTACCTGTTAGGTGAGGGTGTAGCACACAATGACTGCCACATGGTTGTGGGTATGGGGAGTAGTCCATCCTGCTCAGCTGTGGGACAAGGGGGCCTGGTGGGAGTTGTAGTGCTGGCCTCCCTATTCCAAACACTGCTCCCTGTAAAGATGGCTACCTACCTGTTAGGCGAGGGTGTAGCACACAATGACTGCCACATGGTTGTGGGTATGGGGAGTAGTCCATCCTGCTCAGCTGTGGGACAGGTGGCCTGGTGGGAGTTGTAGTGCTGGCCTCCCTATTCCAAACACTCCTCCCTATAAAGATGGCTACCTACCTGTTAGGTGAGGGTGTAGCACACAATGACTGCCACATGGGTGTGGGGAGTAGTCCATCCTGCTCAGCTGTGGGACAAGGGGGCCTGGTGGGAGTTGTAGTGCTGGCCTCCCTATTCCAAACACTGCTCCCTGTAAAGATGGCTACCTACCTGTTAGGTGAGGGTGTAGCACACAATGACTGCCACATGGTTGTGGGTGTGGGGAGTAGTCCATTCTGCTCAGCTGTGGGACAGGGGACCTGGTGGGAGTTGTAGTGCTGGCCTCCCTATTCCAAACACTCCTCCCTGTAAAGATGGCTACCTACCTGTTAGGTGAGGGTATAGCACACAATGACTGCCACATGGTTGTGGGTGTGGGGAGTAGTCCATCCTGCTCAGCTGTGGGACAAGGGGGCCTGGTGGGAGTTGCAGGGCAGGCCTCCCACACCCAAACAGCCCTCCCTGTAAAGATGGCTACCTACCTGTTAGGTGAGGGTGAAGAACACAATGGCTGCCACATGGTTGTGGGTGTGGGGAGTAGTCCATCCTGCTCAGCTGTGGGACAAGGGGGCCTGGTGGGAGTTGTAGTGCTGGCCTCCCTATTCCAAACACTCCTCCCTGTAAAGATGGCTACCTACCTGTTAGGTGAGGGTGAAGGACACAATGGCTGCCACATGGTTGTGGGGAGTAGTCCATCCTGCTCAGCTTTGGGACAAGGGGTCCTGGTGGGAATTGTAGTGCTGGCCTCCCTATTCCAAACACTGCTCCCTGTAAAGATGGCTACCTACCTGTTAGGTGAGGGTGAAGAACACAATAGCTGAGACATGCTTCTGAGTGGGAGGGAGTGCTCCATCCTGCTCAGGGATGGGGCAGGGTGTGCCTGTAGTGAGTTGTAGTGCTGTTTGCCTGGACACATACAACACAGTAGATGTGGTCTACCTTTGTGATGTTTGAGGTGGGGTGGATGTAAAATCAGTGTGACCTGTGTATGTTTTTGGGGTGCAGATGTGTGTACTTGTGCCTCAGCGATGTATCTTTGTAGTTGTGCAAGACAGTACATGGCAGTTTCATGGTATACATTAGTTGGTACTTACCAGCCTCCACTCCCCCGGGTATTCCTTCAAGACTCTCTGGATGCAGTATGGCAAGCACCTTCGCCTCCCACGCAGTGAAGGGTTTTGGTGGGATGGGAGGGCCTCCACCAGTCGCATCAGCCAGCTCACGGTTCTTGGCCCTCCTCTTCTTGACAACACTCTTCAGGTCATGCCACCGCCTCATGATTTCTTTCTTGTTGCGGGGCACATTCCCTACTGCATTGACCCTGCCCACTATCCTTGCCCACATGTTTGTTCTTGTGGCTAATGGTGTCTGTTGAACCATGCTGCCAAAGAGTTGTGGTTCTACTCTGATTATCGCATCTACCATTATTGTCAACTCAGTGTCAGTGAATTTTGGCATTTTCTGTGGTGCCATGGTGTGTGATGTGCTGATGTTTTGGGGTGCAGTTGTGAGGGTGGTGTATGTGGTGTGTGTGTGTGTTGTTGTGCTGGTGAGATGTGTGGTGTTTTGCCTATCCAATGTGCTGCAGGCTTTGGTTCCTTCAGGGCTGGAGTAGTGCAAAGGATTGTGGTCAGGGAAGGGGCTGGTTTTATGCTCAGCTATGTGGGTGTGTCAAGATGGTGTAATGCAGTCAGGTGTGCTGTGTGGGTTGTCCTGTGGTTTGTATAATTGAATTTGCCATGGGGGGGTGTCATTGGGAGGTTTCTGGTTATTTTGGGGGCAGGGCTAGTTGCCTGTGTGCTTTTGCTGGCCTTATTTTTATTTTTTTTACTTGGCCGCCATTTTTTTTGAGGAGCATCCGCAGCGATGGCTGTGCTGCAGGGCTTCCGCCGTATCTCACATTCATTACTGTTGGCGACCGCGGCGGACGGAAACAGCGGAACGTACCGCTGTGACATCGGGGATATCATAATATCATTGGCGGTCACTCCGCGTGTCTGGAGGCGTGTTGATGTGTTTCCGCTATGTTACCGACCGTCGTGGTTGAATTTTCACTTTCTCTGCCCTCTACGGGCGGTTTTTCGATGCCTCCTCTGCCGCGGATGGAATGTTTCGGCGGTTGATCATAATAGGGTCGGCGGGGTTTCCGCGGTACCTGCGGACGGTGATTTTCCGCAACCATGGCGGTCGGAGTTTTTTCCGCCAGTCATCGTAATGACCCTCTATATTTTTGCAAACGATATTAATGACTTTGATATTTTTGAAAACGATATTTCTTACCTTAAACTCGATATTCTTGACCACGATATTCTTGCTGTCGATATTTCTGTGTCTCGATATTTCCAACTCAATATTAGTGCAAGTCGACATTTCCAACTCGATATTCTGTCTCTATACCATTTTTCTCTTCCACAGCAAATGCTGTAACTTTCCAGAATCCATCTGTTAATTAGTGAATAGGCATTTGTTATGTATTAAGCAACTGATAGTGAGGTTTTTACCGGGAGGAGAGGAGATGCCAGGAAGCATGACTCATGGTAAGAACTGTCTGAACTGCGGGATGTGAACGAAGTATCTTCTCAAGGACTTGGTTCTGTAGTCTACTGCGAAGACCTAAGAAACGTGGGAGTTTACCTACTCCCAGGGTTTGTTGAAATCTGATTGGAAACTGAAGACAGGGAATGTGTCAATTGTTTCAACTTCAGGTACAGAATAGCTCAGCACATACCTAAAAGTCAAAATATGATAACAAGTAATGCAGTACAATATCCAGATTAATGATTATCATGCATGAAATAATCTCCCAAAAGAATAGATTGAGTCTTCCAATTATTTGAAAAAATATCCTTCTATTATTCCTTTATATGGTACTTCTTCATCAGACTTCGTTCATTTAAAACACACAATACAAAATTCATAGCCTTATTCCTTTATATGGTACTTCTTCATCAGACTGCGTTCATTTAAAAACACAATACAAAATTCATAGCAAAGTAGAAGTGCTGAGAAAATAATTGTTTAACCATTTTGAAATTCATGTTTGTTTAACAAATTTCAAGTTTCGTGCCTTGGATAAATTATTTCCAGAGCCATGTTTGGAGCTGGGCACCATGAGGTGTGCCAGACCTGGGTGAATGCTGGGGGCATACAGAGGCATGGACAAATGTGCCCAAAAAACAAACAAAAAAACAGATTTAAGGTGTAAAAATCATGGTTTTTTAGTAAAATGACACTTCAGCTGCCACCACGAGTTCACAAAAAATGGAAAAATACTGAAAAAAATCCCAATGTAAAATAAAATTCTAAAAAAACAGGGCACTCTCCACAAAGATTATGGGCAGCGGGGATTGACCGAAAGTGCGCGTAGAAGGTATTGGCCACCTAAGGCGGGTTGAGTAAAGGACGAATATTGACTAGGCCTGGGTGGTGAACTTCGCTCTGTTCGCGGAGTTTTCTGCACTCCGCAGAGCTCGCGGAGTGCAGAAAACTCCGCTTCGCGATGTGCAGTGGAGTTTTTTCCCCGCTCTGTAAGTTCGCGAGCGCGAGCTGCTGCTCGGGTAGAATTTCTACCCGAGCGGCAGGAATACCAGCACAAACTGCAGTTCGCACTGCACTCCGCCATTCGCGGAACTTCACAGAGTTTTTTTGTAACTTCGCAGAGTTCTGCGTAGCAACACTCTGCGAACTACGCCCAGGCCTAATTATTGACCCAATGCAGTGGGTTGAACACAAGGCCTGAAATAAAGAAAATGGTATCCACAGTCAAATAAAAATAATGGGAACAATAAGGGTATAATTTCACCCTTTTATATGCACACAAACACAAATACCCTGTTGTGCAGCAGTGTGTGTGACATGTAGGTCACTTCAGAGCACTGGTGTTTGCCATCGTCTGTATGTTGTGAGACAGGTTCCATTCAGGAAAATGAGGCTCTCAGTCCAAAATTCTTCAGTCATAACTCCAGTTTTTGTGGGGTTCTGTTGTAAGTGAGCTAGACCAGTTTGGGATTAAGGCCTTCAGCAAAGCGCATGCCATTCGCTTCTGTCCTTACATTAGGAGTCATTGTATTCTATTGTTTCTACCATGAGATCTCAGTGTCTTGACATCCATGCTCCATCTGTTTGAGGACTTGTTGGGTGATTAGATATCTGTGTGCTGAGAAAAAGGTTCACCTTTGGCATATATTGGCCTGTAGGTATCCAGGCTCTATGCCCGAAAAAGCCTTAAATATGGTGCAGAGAACTTCAGAATTGAGGCTTGCATCTATCAGAAGCCATTCACGCGCTTCCAGAGCTGGCTTTATATGGTCACATTTACGTGAGTGAGGGTAAATTCATGCAGATTTTTAAGTTTCGATTGGAGTCCTATGGAAATTATGTTGCAATAGTCTAAACGCGCCAATTTATATGGACTTGATACAAACACAGGATGCGATTATATGACTTTATTAACAGTGAACCTCAAATGCTTCAAAATTCTTTGTATTATCCACAGGAATACAATTGTTTTTGTAAGGGGAGCAACTCCCCTTTCATTTAGTTTCTGGCAGCAGAACAGCCATGACTAACCCTCCTGGGTTTCACCGACCTAAATAAAATACACTCCTTTGACCTGATTTCGCCGCCAGATGTTTTTCCTGTTCCTCCATTTTGTCTGAAACATTGGACTAAGGTCTGTCGATGAATGTTCGTTCACAGGGCACTACATTTTTCTTTAATTGAGAATGTCTATAATTGGAATTCCCGAAAATATGCACCAAATAACAGTTTTCATGTGTGCTTATCATTTTCCTCTGCACCCTGTCTCTGTAACATCAGTAATGTTACTGTGCTAACACATCTTTTATCTGGGAATTTGCCACTAAGCCTGTGAACATTTGCGCACTTGAACCGCATCCCTTTTCTTTCCTCACTTTTCTCTGTCTACCATCGGTCCTGCTCGCTGACTTCTTCTGAATACAATTTGTCACATGTGCCCTTCTGTGGTCTCAGGGGGTTACTACACCGACTTTATTAACAGAGTACAGGAACCCTTCACTTCTCCCCTTCAGCTTGACTATTTGCGAATTAAAAATAAGTGAATTATGTTTGTGTAAATAATGTATTCCCAGAAGTGCTCCCTCTAAGAGCTCTTCACAAAGAGATTTTTAACCCACGTATATCAGTCAGTGACAGCAGGTCATAGAAAGCATTATCAATGCCAATAGGTTTGGCTTACGAAAGTGCCTTTTGTGTCATTGATAGGTTTAGGAACTCAATAAGTTATCATACATGCACTCTGTCACTCATCTTTGTACTCATGCATCCATTCACTGACTCATTCTTGCATTCACGGTCTGACACAACCGCAATAAAACACACACAAGCTCAACAACATATACAAGATCAATTAGCAGCAGGTGTCCATCTTGCAGAGCTACTGTATAAGATCTATAGTTTTAAAGTTCCAGCATAGCATCCACATTAAGAATCTACATGTTGGACATCTTGGAATGGTAAAATAATGATACACTATTGACTAGAGTGTTCTGTGATGGTCTCCTGGTTTAGAGAAAGTGACCACATGGGATGTGGCGCACTACAGATGAACTGACTGGCAAGCAAATGACATGTTAGCACTTCATGAAGAGCTGTAGTAACCTCATAAGACACATTAAAATAAAAAGATGAAAAGCAAATAAATGAAAAGGGAACTATAAAAGAGGAAAAGTGAAAACTAAAGAACTGGCCAACCAGCCCTGACATTGAAGTGCACTAATTTTCAAGATGATGTGCACATGGGATCAGATAATTTCATCATTCGCAGGGTAAGAGAGCCAATGATGTGGACTGAACCACTACCCATCCAGTACACTGTCATGGATGAAAGCAGAGTGTAAATGACACTCAGACAGACCAATGGCAGAACAGTGATGACCCAAAGGCCCTTTAAGTATTTAACATATGGAACCCAAAGGGGTAATACATGGGAAGGATATGCCCGAGTATTTTAATGACTCTAATTTTGGTGGAAATGAACCCGTTCCATGCTGTGGACTGCCTTTGGCCGTCTGACGTCACAGTGGGCGTGTGCGGAGGACGGCTGGGGGCTGTCCGAACCCCGCCCACTCATTAATTGTCCAGCACCGCGGCGGAATTCGCGCCGCGGTCAAGGTGTTAATGCCCCGGACTCCTAGTGCCCTCACAGCTTGAAGGGTCTACAGTGGCAACAAGAGCCCCGCAGCTATAGTTACTGAGGAAAGGGTCTCCCACGATACACCTCTGAGGACCAGATCATCCTCCAGTGCCTTATCTGTAGGTTTCAATATGGCAAATTTTTTATCAGCCAATAAGACACTAGATCAAGTAGGAGGGGGGCATATAGCGAAACCGGGATAAATGGAGCCTAGTAGGCCTGCCCCAGGGAACTGTAAAAAACTAAGACTACTTTCATGGAACCTTGCTGGCTTGGGCTCTAAGCTGGGGAATCATGATTGGGGATCATATATTAACACTTTTGATATTTGTCTTTTCCAAGAAACGTGGTACAGTCGGGAAATTAGCCACCCGGCTTTGCTACGTATTGTGTTAATGCCAGGTCCCATGGGCAGGGAAGACCTTGGGGGGCCTAATGATGTGGATAGGGTCACATGTGGGTGCATAGTGTTGGGGACTGAAACAGTAACCGAAGATATCCTATGTGTAACCATTAAACTCCCCAATCGATGTCCAGCCAATATTTACAAGATTTACTTAAGACCTTCTGCTACGCGGCAGGAATCTATCACCATTGATGCGTTAGTTACACACATACCAGGACTCCACCCAGATAATTTAAAAATAGTGGGGGGTGATTTTAATTGCCAGTTTGAACCGCTAGACATGGTTAATCACCATTCCCTCCTGGAGGAAGACAGGATTTGGTTAATCCCTGCTACCACTATTCCCCCAATTAAGAAATGGTCTCCCTTGGCAGTACAACTAAATGGCCTAGCTCTGAATTGCAGTATCCAAGCGTGCAATGGAAGAACAAAACCCAAAAGAGCGGGGAAGCACACCTTTAATAGAATAGGAAGTACCAGCCTAATTGATTATATTCTTTTAGATGTTAAGATTTGGCCATTCTTAGCAGACATGGCTGTGGTGCATAGGCACGACAGTGACCATAATGCACTCGAGGTGGACTTGGATCTTCCTACTGCCCAAACCCACAAATCTCTGTCCCAGCCACTGGACGGTAGGTGTGGCTTACTCACAACAAACGCAGAACCCATTGGACCCCCGTTGTCAGGTCTTTGACATCCATATATACTAAGGTGGGTCCTGCTCTGGAGATATTTTGCAGTCTTAATTTAGTGTCAAATGATTAGAGAGTGTTACAAAAGGTTGAAGATGTACATAATTTCCTCTTCAATAGCCTAAAGATGGACTTCTTTAGAGAAGCTAGCAGCCAAGGAGTAGTGTACCATCCTGGTTCAACAATGTAGATTGGCCAAATGAGCTCTGATTAACTCCATCAAGAGCAACAGGAGGGCAGAGATTCAAGAAAAGAGAGCTGCATACAAGAATGTACTTACAATGGAAAAAAGGGAATGGGACAGTCAAAATTGGGGACTCCTTTTAGCAGCTGCAAGGGAAATAACCAAACCCTTTTCCTGAACTTAATTGCTATGGGGAATAAGGAAGGGACATCTAAAATTGAAAATAATGTTGCCGCTGAGGCCTTGATAGCCCACTTTACTAACCTAAATAAAAAAAAAAGCCAGAAGAGAGCATACTCTCAGTATCTCCAGTCATTTCTGTTCACAACGTACCAGGGAGGGACCCAGGAGGATTTTCCCCGATAACGTGTTCGGAGGTAGAAAAGGCCATCAGGAAGATAGCCTCTCGTAAAGCCTCCATCATTAATAAGGTTTCTGGAGATTTGTTTAATTAGAAATAGACATTTGCACACCCTTTGCCATTTTAAATAGAGCAAGTATCACCAAAACGTGGGCATGGGGCGAGATTCTTCCAATTTATAAGAAGGGGAGTCCGCTGGATCCATCTAATTACAGGCCTATCAGTTTCATAGACACCTCTCAAAATCTGTTTAGCAAAGTTATACTCAGCAGGCTTCAGTGTTGGCTTGAAGAAACGGACATACTTTGCCGCCGTCAAGTGGGCAAGTGTTGATGAGGTCTTTAGACTGTAGATGATATATTGGAAGACCATTAGTATTGAGAAGGGAATGCTTTATGCCATTTTGGTTGACCTCAGAGCAGCGGTTGATTTGGTCCTCAGAACCCTACTGTGGAAATGTCTAGCTGAAATAGGCATACCAGCTTACCTGTGCAGTATAACTGAGAGACTGCATTAGAACAATTATGCACAAGTAAGATGTGGTAAGCTTGGTGAAGTAACCAAACACCTTCCTGTAAAGCACGGCATAAGACAGGGGTGGGTATTGGCCCCTTCCCTTTTTACCCTGTTTTTAAATGATCTAGTTGATTTTTTAAATAGTTGTGACAATGATGCCCCTCGACTGGGAAGCATGAGGGTTCCAGCTCTCATGTTCATCGATTATACGCTTTTGCTGTCAAAATCACCAATGCGGCTATAGAAATAACTGGACCTTTTTAGTAGATTCTGTGTGATGAGGGCACTAGAAATAACATCAATAAAACAGAGTTTATGGACTTTAACCCTTGTCCTACCACACGCCCAAACCCCACATTAGACGTTGTCCCCTTAGAACAAGTACACTTTTTTTTTATTATTTGGGAATTACCTTAGACGAAAAGTTGGACTGGACCCACAATGCTGTAAAAAGGAGATTAAAACTGGAACAACAAAGTCGGGGGCTGTTGAAGCTACATAAGGGGTCCCACTGCAGATTTGCATCACCAGTCGTTCAACTTTACACATATCAAGCACTCGCTGTTGCCCTTTACGATGCAGAGCTTTGGGGACATAAAAACTTAAAGCCATTGATAATGGTAGAAAACAGGTTTATGAGGCAACTCTTGTGTTTACTGGTCAGCAACCCCTAGTACCATTGAGTCTAGACTTGAGCCTCAGACCAATCTCCAATCAGCTTGAACTCCGTCGGCTAATTTTTGGATTCGCCTTTGGGTTACTCCCTAACTTTTGCTTTATCGGAGCGGGCTGGAGGAAATTGTTAGATCCTCGATTGTGAGAAAATTCCCCTGGGTTAAATTTGTCAAAGACTCCCTACTGGGGATGGACTTAGCAAATCTTTGGCATAATCCTGCGGGTTGTTGTACCTTAATTATGGCAAAGGAGTTCAAAAATCAATTTAAAAATTATAAATATGACATTTTTTAATGCAAGCACAAGGCACTTTATCTCCTTTTTAATGGCAAAGGATAACTACCAGGTTGAACATTTTTGTGAGGACATAGAACCTAATTTAGCCCAAAAAAACATATGTCCAATTTAGACATGGAAATCTCCCCTACATGGTTTTATATCAAAATGGCTAGGACCATTAAATAATACGGTCCAGGAGTGGCCGATGTATGGTTATAAGGAGGATGTTCCCCGCCTGTTCTATTTTTTGTCCAGCATACAGAGGGGTGAGAGCAAAATGGCTGATTCCTATTTGCAGGACACTTGGTACAACAAGGAATGAGGAAGCCTACAGGATCCTTCAAACCGATACGACACACACTTTTGGTATTTGCTGTATCTAGATATTTGTTTCATGTTTGGCTGATAAAGAACAGAGAGACTACTGAACTTAACCACAATATGCTGTCTAATTGAATTTTATACATCTTGTCGCTACTTTTTATCCAGCAGTAGTTCTAACCCGTGGCTTTATTTTACATATGGAGCATGATAGGGTCATTTGGTGTTTGTAGAGCACGTATTTCTATTTGTATCTTAATGAGCAGGTGCTATCTTTACCTTTATAACTGATGCTAATTTTAACCTATTTTAACTAACTATTGTATTTTTTGAACTGTGCATCTCTTTTATGGTATATTTCCGAAATAAAGAGTATTATGATAATGATGCATTTTTTAATATTTTGTTTATTACAAGATCCTGTCAGACAGCTAAGGAGAATTTTTACAGTGCAATTCTTCTCTCCCTAGGGTTTGTCAGAGGGGGTAACCAACACCAAAGTCCTTGACAACAAAGGTAAATACACTTCATGTAACAAAATACTTATCTGCAAGCTTTAATACAGTTATGTTATGTTATAGAAAATTTCTAAAGCTCACATACAATATGCACACCTTTCAATAATTTTCAAAAGATTCCATGTGAATTTAGTCATGAAGTTTTATTTCTTTTCAACATGATGCTATTCTTTCCATAGTATTTGTTTTTGCAAAATTATTCATTGAATTGTGCCCAATGCATTTCGGGCTTAACCCTTCGTCAGGGGACTTAATCTCTGAAAACATAAAATAAAACACTCTTAATGGTACAGGATAAACTTATATTCGATGTTACAATTAGTCAACTTAGTGTGAAAAACATGAAATAAGTGTATAGCCTGAGGGCACAGGAAGATAGATAAAAATAAAGTACCTTTGCCTCATTTATAAACACTATTCGTGAGTTTCACTCTTTATTAAATGCTAGGCAGTCTTCTTTTGTTCTACCGCACGTGAGCACTTTTTTAATGACGTTGTGTTGCCCAGCCATTATCACCTTAAGTTTGTATCGGAGTTCACATGGTCTTTCACCATCTTATAACTCACGAATAGTGTTTATAAATGAGGCAAAGGTACTTTATTTTTATCTATCTTCCTGTGCCCTCAGGCTATACACTTATTTCATGTTTTTCACACTAAGTTGACTAATTGTAACATCGAATATAAGTTTATCCTGTACCATTAAGAATGTTTTATTTTATGTTTTCAGAGATTAAGTCCCCTGACGAAGGGTTAAGCCCGAAATGCATTGGGCACAATTCAATGAATAATTTTGCAAAAACAAATACTATGGAAAGAATAGTATCATGTTGAAAAGAAATAAAACTTTATGACTAAATTCACATGGAATCTTTTGAAAATTATTGAAAGGTGTGCATATTGGAGACGCTACTCCTACGGGAGATAGCGCTTGTTCTTACTTTGTGTCGACCCCATACTCAGTGGGGTTCACCAATAAGCACCCATATAACTTTTTGACCTTTGATGTATACAAAGGAGTGCGAATGTCCACAGCCCATTTGGATTAATCATTAAAGCTCACATACACCATCAGGTCTCTTGGCGCTGGTTTTTTGAAATCACCAGTTTAGAAAGTCCGTGTCTAACTGTAAGCTTGGGTAAAAAGCCAGGTCTTCAGCTTTTTTCTAAAACACGTGTGGTCTGTTTCTACAGAAAAATTACAGTGAAATACCAATCCACCCTCAATGCCTAATGACTTTAACATATGCTTTTCACTATCGATATTTCAAGCCTACTGCATTTATCATAGCTTTTCGTAATAAACAGATCGAACCTATGCTATCAGAAATATTTTCCTGGTGAACCAATTAGGCCTTTAGTTGTTATCACTGGCTTGTCACCATAACCGACCTAGGCTTCCCGTACTGAGCTTAAACCTTTCCACAAGGAAAACCATCAGGCACACACTCATAAAATTACCCGTATACAAAATTCAGTTAGCAAAGCAATATACTCTCTCTCTTAAGTCCTAACAAAGATTCTGATTGTGCAAATCCTCTGTACCTATGTTTGTTAGAGGGGGTTTACACTTAGACTTTGATGTGACAATGCTGTAAAGAAACACATTAACCCTGATGAAGTTCTCTCGAGGATGAAACCCTGTTTCTTTGATGTATTGAAGAATAATGAAGAGAATTGTTTTGAGACTTCATACCATGGCTCACGTGTTATTTTGATATTGGAGAAGAGTTCATTGATATTGACACCATTGAACTATGTGTACTTCATGAAAGGAGGAGAGAAGAAACAAACTCTACAATACAATTGTTGGATTCTTGAGGCACTTCCTTTTGTGTGTTTTTTATGGTTTAATGTATTTATGGTTTTGGAGTAGTTTGACCATTAGAGGGTGAGTACAGACCACTATTACCTTGTGTAACTAGCAACTGTGCAACTGTCTTTAGCCAGAAATACTCTTGCTTTGAGATTATTTGTGTTTGAAATTGTGGTTGCCAAGGTAAAATACTCTCTCTCCTAAACAGTAGTATTATAATGCATATTTCCTATCCCCATGGTTTATTGGAGTGGGTCACCAACACTAAAACCTCTGCCTACTACGATAATCTCTTGAAATACCAAGTAGCAAAATACCTACTTACACGCTTTAGCAGCCTAATAACAATACATCCTTAAAAGCCTTTTGTGAACAAAAACTGGCAACCATTATGCATACAGTTATAAAACTACAAATTTGAACAGAAACGCAGCTTGCAAAACAATAGAGGTAGAGGATGTAGCCTTACGGCTAGAGCGGTCGACGTCGAAGCTGGGGAAACCAGATTCGAGTCTCGGCAACGACGCTCAACATCCTGTGATTCTGGGCACATCACTTAATCTCCCCGTGCCTAACAAAAATGAATGTGTTAGGAAACTGGTGCTATGTAAAGCACTCTGATACCCGATACCTTCGGGTCTAGTTTGCGCTATATAAAACTAAAAAAAAAAATAAAAAAATATATATATATATATATATATATATATATATATATATATATATATAATATAGAACCCCTCCCAAAAGGGCATAACAAGAATCATCACATTGAAAACCCCCAGGGTTTGTCAGGGTGGGTGGCCAATGCCAAAACCCTTGCCTACTATAGTAATCTGTGAGATTATGTGTAAGAAAATACCTGTCTATAGCCTGTAACACAATGTGATAAAAACCAATGGTTAAAGACTTATTAGTTTTAGCAAATGCTTTTCACAATTAATAAGCTAAACCAACTGGCTTTGCCATAACATTTCGTAATAAGCATATCAGACCTATGGCATCGGACATAATTTATCCCAGTGCATCATTCAGGCCCACAGAATGTCAGCATAACCAACTCAGGCCTGCAGTTTTGAGCGTAAGCTTTCCCACAAGACTGCCATCAGACACACAGTCATAAAATTAGAAAGGTATAGAAAATTACAGTTAAGCAAAATACTCTCTCTCCAAAGAGGGCCTAACAAGGATTCTCGCAGAACAAACAATCTATATCCACGGCTTGTCACACCAAAAACCCTGCCTCCTATGGTAATCTGTGAGATTACATGTAAAGGAATATCTTTCTGTAGGCTTTAATACAGACTGCTAACAATACACACTTAAGTGCCTTTTGGCTTCAACATATGCTTTTCACAATAAATAAACCAGGCCAAGTGCTTTCTCATGATATTTCATAATAATCACATTAGATATATACTCGTGATCATTAGCTTGCCCCCAAACCAACTCAGTACTACTGTACCAAGTATAAGCTTTCCCACAAGCCAAAAAGTGCAATACATGCTTTCATTGGAAGCACACAAATTCTGCCCAATCAAATCCTGTACTCAAGGGACCAACATGTGAGTACAGCCTAAGTCCCTCTCAGTAGTACTCTGAAAGGTCTTTTTTGTTGATCACATAAGGCACGGGTACTCATAGTATGGCCCGCGGGCCGCCAGCGGCCCGGCAAGCCTTCCTTGGCAGCCCGCCGACCTTGCAGACATCGTACCTGTGTTTTTTTGTTTTTTTTACAGTGTGTCAGCAAACACAGACTCTGCTCTATGGGGGCCGGGCGATTCCAGCAATAGTCCAAGTGGAGCTGCAGGGGCGCTAAGAAGAGGTGAAATACAACAAAGCCTCGTTATCATGCAAATGGTCTTTTAAAGACCTGTGAAGTACTCGGGTGCGGCTGTGTGTGTGCCCGGGAAGCTGTCTCAGCCTGGGCTGTCACACACGCGGGGTGAGGTGACAGAGAATGATAGAGGACAGCAGGGTGTGAGAGCCGGGTGAGGTGACGGAGGGCAGCAGGGAGTGAGAGCCGGGTGAGGTGACGGAGGGCAGCAGGGAGTGAGAGCCGGGTGAGATGGCAGAGGGTTACAGAGGGCAGCAGGGAGTGAGAGACGGGTGAGATGGCAGAGGGTTACAGAGGGCAGCAGGGAGTGAGAGCCGGGTGAGGTGACGGAGGGCAGCAGGGAGTGAGAGCCGGATGAGGTGACGGAGGGCAGCAGGGAGTGAGAGCCGGGTGAGATGGCAGAGGGCGACAGAGGGCAGCAGGGAGTGAGAGCCGGGTGAGGTGACAGAGGGTTGCAGGGAGTGAGAGCCGGGTGAGGTGATAGAGGGCAGCAGGGAGTGAGAGCCGGGTGAGGTGACAGAGGGTTGCAGGGAGTGAGAGCCGGGTGAGGTGACAGAGGGTTGCAGGGAGTGAGAGCCGGGTGAGGTGACAGAGGGCAGGGAGTGAGAGCCGGGTGAGGTGACAGAGGGCAGGGAGTGAGAGCCGGGTGAGGTGACGGAGGGTGACAGAGGGCAGGGAGTGAGAGCCGGGTGAGGTGACAGAGGGCAGCAGGGAGTGAGAGCCGGGTGAGATGGCAGGAGGGTGACAGAGGGCAGCAGGGAGTGAGAGCCGGGTGAGGTGACGGAGGGCAGCAGGGAGTGAGAGCCGGGTGAGATGGCAGAGGGTGACGGAGGGCAGCAGGAGTGAGAGCCGGATGAGGTGACAGAGGGTTGCAGGGAGTGAGAGCCGGGTAAGGTGACAGAGGGTTGCAGGGAGTGAGAGCCGGGTGAGGTGACAGAGGGCAGTAGGGAGTGAGAGCCGGGTGAGGTGACAGAGGGCAGCAGGGAGTGAGAGCCGGGTAAGGTGACAGAGGGTGACAGAGGGCAGGGAGTGAGAGCCGGGTGAGGTGACAGAGGGCAGGGAGTGAGAGCCGGGTGAGGTGACATAGGGCAGCAGGGAGTGAGAGCCGGGTGAGGTGACGGAGGGCAGCAGGGAGTGAGAGCCGGGTAAGGTGACAGAGGGTGACAGAGGGCAGGGAGTGAGAGCCGGGTGAGGTGACGGAGGGCAGCAGGGAGTGAGAGCCGGGTGAGATGGCAGAGGGTGACAGAGGGCAGCAGCGAGTGAGAGCCGGGTGAGGTGACGGAGGGCAGCAGGGAGTGAGAGCCGGGTGAGATGGCAGAGGGTGACGGAGGGCAGCAGGGAGTGAGAGTCGGATGAGGTGACAGAGGGTTGCAGGAAGTGAGAGCCGGGTAAGGTGACAGAGGGTTGCAGGGAGTGAGAGCCGGGTGAGGTGACAGAGGGCAGCAGGGAGTGAGAGCCGGGTGAGGTGACGGAGGGCAGCAGGGAGTGAGAGCCGGGGGCAGCAGGGAGTGAGAGCCGGGTGAGGTGAGCGGAGGGCAGCAGGGAGTGAGAGCCGGGTAAGGTGACAGAGGGCAGGGAGTGAGAGCCGGGTGAGGTGACGGAGGGCAGCAGGGAGTGAGAGCCGGGTGAGATGGCAGAGGGTGACAGAGGGCAGCAGGGAGTGAGAGCCGGGTGAGGTGTGCGTTAAGAGCCTGTGATGTGATGTTTCCTGCCAGCCTGTAGTCAGAGAGTTGAGCCAAGGCCAGGGAGCTCAGGCCTGGGAGGGAGACAGAGAGAGAGGGAGACAGAGAGAGAGGGAGACAGAGGGAGGGAGACAGAGGGAGACAGAGAGAGAGGGAGACAGAGGGAGGGAGACAGAGGGAGACAGAGAGAGGGAGACAGAGAGAGGGAAACAGAGAGAGACGGAGAGAGAGACAGAGAGAGAGAGACAGAGGGAGAGACAGAGGGAGGGAGACCGAGAGAGACAGAGGGAGACAGAGGGAGGGAGACAGACAGAGGGAGGAGGGTGACAGGCAGAGGGAGGAGGGAGACAGAGGGAGGGAGAGAGAGGGAGGGAGAGAGATGGAGGGAGAAGATGGAGGGAGACAGATGGAGGGAGACAGATGGAGGGAGACAGATGGAGGGAGACAGATGGAGGGAGACAGGGAGGGAGACAGAGGGAGGGAGACAGAGGGAGGGAGACAGAGGGAGGGAGACAGATGGAGGGAGACAGGGAGGGAGACAGGGAGGGAGACAGGGAGGGAGACAGAGGGAGGGAGACAGAGGGAGGGAGGGATGGAGGGAGGGAGGGAGAGAGGGAGGGATGGAGGGAGAGACTGAGGGAGGGAGGGAGATAGGGAGGGAGAGAGAGAGAGAGGGAGAGAGAGGGAGGGAGGGAGACAGAGAGGGAGGGAGGGAGACAGAGAGAGCGGGAGGGAGACAGAGAGGGAGACAAACAGAGAGGGAGACAGACAGAGAGGGAGACAGAGAGAGAGGGAAACAGAGAGGGAGACAGAGAGAGAGGGAGACACAGAGAGAGGGAGACAGAGAGAGAGGGAGACAGAGAGAGAGGGAGACGGAGAGAGAGGGAGACAGACAGAGAGAGGGAGACAGACAGAGAGGGAGACAGACAGAGAGGGAGACAGAGAGAGAGAGGGAGACAGAGAGAGAGGGAGACAGAGAGAGAGGGAGACAGAGAGAGAGAGACAGAGGGAGAGACAGAGGGAGAGACAGAGGGAGGGAGACAGAGGGAGGGAGACAGAGAGAGGGAGACAGAGGGAGGGAGACAGAGAGAGGGAGACAGAGAGAGACAGAGAGGGAGAGAGAGGGAGGGAAAGAGAGGGAGGGAGAGGGAGGGAGACAGAGGGCGACAGAGAGAGGGAGGGAGACAGAGAGAGGGAGGGAGACAGAGAGAGAGGGAGACAGAGAGAGAGGGAGACAGAGAGAGACAGAGGGAGAGACAGAGGGAGAGACAGACGGAGGGAGACAGAGAGAGGGAGACAGAGAGAGGGAGGGAGACAGAGAGAGAGAGAGGGAGACAGAGAGAGGGAGGGAGACAGAGAGAGGGAGGGAGACAGAGAGAGAGAGAGGGAGACAGAGAGAAAGGGGGAGGGAGAGAGAGAGAGAGGGTGAGAGAGAGGGAGACAGAGAGAGAGGGAGACAGACAGAGAGGGAGACAGAGAGAGAGGGAGACAGAGAGAGGGAGACATAGAGACAGAGAGAGGTAGACAGAGGGAGACAGAGAGACAGAGGGAGAGACAGAGGGAGGGAGACCAAGAGAGAGGGAGACAGAGAGGGAGGGAGACCGAGAGAGACAGACAGAGGGAGGCAGACAGAGGGAGACTGAGAGGGAGACAGAGAGGGAGAGGGAGGGAGACAGAGGGAGGGAGACAGAGGGAGGGAGACAGAGAGGGAGACAGAGGGAGGGAGACAGAGGGAGACAGAGAGGGAGACAGAGGGCGACAGACAGAGGGAGACAGAGGGAGGGAGACAGAGGGAGGGAGACAGACAGAGGGAGACAGACAGAGGGAGGAGGGCGACAGGCAGAGGGAGGAGGGAGACAGATGGAGGGAGACAGATGGAGGGAGACAGAGACAGATGGAGGGAGACAGAGGGAGGGAGACAGGGAGGGAGACAGAGGGAGGGAGACAGAGAGAGAGAGGGAGGGAGAGAGAGAGAGAGAGAGAGAGAGAGAGATAGAGAGAGGGAGGGAGAGAGAGAGGGAGGGAGACAGAGAGAGGGAGACAGAGAGAGGGAGACAGAGAGAGGGAGGGAGAGAGAGAGAGATGTGTATGCCGGGTCCGGTGGCTCAGTGGACGAAGGCGTCCGCTGCAGGGGGCTGTGTTCCACCTCATGGTCACAGTTTTGTTTTTCTCTAGCCCCGCCCCCTCCCCAATGACCCCACCCCACCGGTGCGGCCCTCAGCCACAAACCACGCTGTAAATTTGGCCCCCGAGAGAAAGTTTGTGAGTACCCCTGACATAAGGTCAATCGACATTTAAACTGTCAAACCAGACCTAAGAATCTATGTAGTTTAGTGTATCCCTAAGGTCGTCTGCACTCTGAAGTCTAAAGTTAATGATGGAAAGGGAGGGTGCTGGGACTGCAATACACTCCTCATGACCACCCTCCTTTTATCTGTACTACTGCCAGAGAAAAACATACACTGTAAATTATCAAATTATCTAAGACTTTAATACCATTATAATAAATGGTATTCTGTAATAGCTGTATAAACAGTAATCTCTAATTTCTTCGTAATCAGTGACTTGTGATGCACCAAGTCGCTGATTATAAAGAAAAGGCATCCAAACTTGACTGCTATAAGTTATTACATTCGAGTTCTGATATCCCAATGCCTGCTCCCAGCAGCAGAGGTGAAAGCTAGATCAGGTCATGGAACATAATTGAAGCAGCTGTTTAGAGCAACAAACATAACATTGCTTTTCTTTCTTCTGCTCTTTTTTAATAACTTACAGTGACAAGCAGAGAGAATATGTTTATTTTTTGCAAAACTCACCATACACTGCTCCCCCGGTGTGCACCTCTCTCCCAATCGGCGTCCACGAGCAGGAAAGGGAAGGACTTCCTTCCTGCTCAGTAAACACCAATACAACCAATCCTGAAGCTGCTCTCAAGCTGACAGCACCTCCAGGATTGGTGGGATCAGCCGCTCATTTTGAAGCTGGGTGCCTGTGCCAGCAATTCCCTGCCTGTTTCACAGCCGAGGGATTGCTGAGTGCACACTGCGTATGTGGGCCTGGCCGTAGCAATAGAGCTGGTCAACCCGACATGCACACTGCAGGGGCAGCTGGAATCCTGCAAGTTCAGGATTCAGCCCCGCCCCCTGCCCTCGCACTGCGGCGTTTAAGTAAAATGCCATTTTACTTATTCGTCTGTGCCTGCCGTGCTCGCAGCAGGTGGGGCGACGCTCCTCCGCTCAAACAAAGGAGCCGGCCCTGGTTTTGATGGGTTTCATTTTGCATTGGAGGTTGTTAGAGTGTGTTTTTTTACCAAACAGGAACCGACATTTACTGTGTTATCTGAAATAGCAAACACACTCTGAGAAGCAGGAATCGAGTCGGGAGTGGCACTTTATTCAAGCATGTAAGTAACAAGCGTCAAAGACCTGTCATTAATCAAGAATAAAAACACCCAATCTAGCAAATATTAAATCACAGCAATTCAGAGAGAGAGATTGAATAGCAAAATGCAATGAGACAGTATAACCTTATCTAATAATAAAATTAATTCATAAATCAATCAGCTAGCTGGGAGCACCTCTTCGTGAAAGGCACTGTACGAGGTGATTAACTAGTTGTTCAGTGGACAGCCCTTTTATACAGTTGAAATGAGGAACTGGTGACCGCAGACTCAAAATATTAGCAGGTGCTTGACCGCAGAACATAACAAAAGCTGGACATTTTATAGAAAACAATTTGTGTTGTTGCAGGGATTCTGCACATATACAGAGCTATGCACAGGAAAATAGGACCTCAGTGTATAGTGGTGTACCAACCATGCACCTTAGTACCCACAATCCCAATCCGACTAGCTTTAGCGTCTCATTCGTTCTCCGTACTACAGCGAAGCTACCAATGATTAGAATTCCCAGAACACGGACTCTCTCAGGAATCGCGGGAGCAAGAACACTCTTTCATTACTCACTCATACTTGTCCACAACGTGCGTAATAAGAGACACAGTATAGTTTAAAATGTTTATTTCAACTATCGTGCTCTAAGATAAAGTACACATGCCAGTACTATCAGCATAATGCATAACGATAAAATAATAAGCACTTCTCCAAGAAATGGGGTGCTAAGCCCCTACCTTCATTGTTGAGCTCATAGCCCAAAAACAAAACAGTGAATTCTGCGATGTGAGATTTGGCAAAATTAAATTTGTATCCCAAGACCGCAAATTCAAGAATAATGCGGTCCACACGGGAAAGATGCAGCCATAATTCGTCGCCAGTCAGATAGATATCGTTGACGTACGAATACGCATCTGGGTCTATGCTGTCCAACAAAGAGACAACACGGGCGGCGAAGACTCCCGGGCTGTTCATGTAGCCCATGGGCAAACGCTGAAATTTAAAATGTTTTCCACCGGAAGTGAAAGCGCTCCATTGGCTGCACTCCGGGGACAAATTGTGCGTGTAAAATCCATTGGAAAGGTCAAGTGTCGTTTTATATTTTTTGCGAACAAGACTGTCTACGAGCGCAGAACTGTGGGTATTCTGTACCGCAAAGGTCCGACAATGAGAGTTCAAGTGTCGGTAATCCAAAACTAAACGGTACGACCCATCGGGTTTAGAAACCGCAAAAAGGGGATTATTCATTGGTGATACGCATGTTTCAATTACTCCTTGATATTCTAACTGAGTCAGAATGTCGGAAACGGGACCTTTAGCTTCCTGCCGGAGGGGATATTGGGGTTGTGGCTGTGGCAGAGACCGCAAGGGTATATCATGGGGGGGAGAATCCTCATCCCAGCCCACGTGGTTAAGGTATAGCGCCGGAGCCAGGGCCCCAGCCCATTCAGCTGTGAGAGCCTCCGCTTTGTCCTTGGGGACATGAGGAGAAAAGCTCGGAAGGATGACCTCCTCCCCTCTACGAGCAGCAAGTACGAATGGGGGCGGCCAATCCGCCTCCGCCAACAAAATGTCGTAAGAAGAGGTCAGATTTTCCCCAAAAATTCCTTTAATAACACGCTCAATGTCACCTTCAATTTGAATGACAATATTAAATAGTCTGTCAGGGGGTGCCACTCGGGTGTCAGCTGTCTCGGCAGTAATGAAAGTATCAGTTGCTGTCGCCTCCACATGAGGACGCAGTGCCTCCCGCACTATGGTAACTTCCGCGGTACTGTCTAGCAGCGTCACTGCCCACGTCCAATTCAGGAGTCTTGTTCTCACTGTCTGTGGCATACCTCGCGGTTAATGCTGCAACTTTTTTCTTCTGAAACTGTGGGCGAGAACGTGGAAATTCTTCTGGTTTCCCTCGGCCTGGTTGTCGAGGTTGGTCCCGTCCCTGTGGGGCCTCACGACTCCTGCCTCTATCATGGCGATCTCCTCCACCAGTCTGGGAGGTCGATGGTGCCTGTGAAGAACGAGGAGAACGCGGGTCAGGGACCTGAAATCTATCTGGAGATTTAATTCTCGCTCTGTCGCGCAAATCATAAGTGCGTTCAGAAGATACGGAAACCGGGGATGCAGCACGCGACCCTGGTTTTGATTGTTGCTTACCCTGTTTCTTCAACTTCCAGTTCTTTTTAGAAAAGAACGGTTTCTCTTCTTTCTCAGACTGAGTTTTTGGTTGTGGGTGTGATTGAGTTTGCGTTTTAGCAAAAGGCTTAACCCCCAAACTATTGCGGCCAATGGTTTTATAAGCCTGTGCAATAATTTTCGGTAATTCGCGTGGCTTGTCCGGCTCCGGGACCATAGCCAAAGCATTAGCAACTTGAAAGTTGATTGCATCACCCTTGACGTTCGCAAGGATTAGATCAGCCACCACATCGAACACGCCCACCAGTCTCATCCCCAATTCCACAGCCGCCTCAGGGCCATGTTCATCCTGCACCCATTTAATTACAGAGGGGAGAACCGTCATGGAAGGAGTGCCGAAACACTTCGCATACACTGCTGCGAATACCTTGCCCCAGTTGTTGCATTCTGTCAACTCGGGAATTAAGTCTTTCGGCAAGCTAATCGTCAAAATCCTGTGTTTGTCCACAGGAGAAGTATTCGGAAAAACAGCCTCCAGCTGGTCAAATTTTTCTGCAAGCCAATAAGGCAAATCATCCTTATTCTGCGGGTGCTTGCCCATCACCGAATTAACCATGACGGGACTTATGGTTACACTGCCCGGTCCAGCTGGATGCGCCGCAACTCCAGGAGGGGCCCCCTGGACGTTGCCTGTAACATATTGTACCAAGGCTCTGTGCACGCGGATTAAAGACGTATGCATCACGCGCAGTTCATCAACCGGAACTGCTAAATGCCGTGGATGTGGGGTATACCCGGCCAAGACTGGCCAAGTGGCCCCCTCAATTGATAAGGGGCCTAAACGAACCGGGGTGACTGGATGTGGGAGGGCGCCATTAAACCAAATACGGTGTTGCCATGCCGTAAGTGGCACTTCAAGAGCCTGATAAGGCCGATAAGCATTGGGTAGGGCAGTGGGAGCGTAAACATGAAACAAATTGTCAGCTCCTTCCAGAAAACACCTTTTAATAACTTCAAGCTTGAAAGAACCTATAAAAACATCAATATAGGAGGTATCACCCTCACATACGTTTCCGGAAGCGTAAGCGAAGGTTATTGTGGACAAGCACAAGCACTACTCAAGCGTCTCGCAGATAAGAAGCCCACCATGGTGGCGCCATGTTGCGGGGATTCTGCACATATACAGAGCTATGCACAGGAAAATAGGACCTCGGTGTATAGTGGTGTACCAACCATGCACCTTAGTACCCACAATCCCAATCCGACTAGCTTTAGCGTCTCATTCGTTCTCCGTACTACAGCGAAGCTACCAATGATTAGACATCCCAGAACACGGACTCTCTCAGGAATCGTGGGAGCAAGAACACTCTTTCATTACTCACTCATACTTGTCCACAACGTGCGTAATAAGAGACACAGTATAGTTTAAAATGTTTATTTCAACTATCGTGCTCTAAGATAAAGTACACGTGCCAGTACTATCAGCATAATGCATAACGATAAAATAATAAGCATGGTTACAATTCCATAGAAGACAAACGGGGACAGCATTTTATAAAGACAGTGGATATAGGGCTAAATTGCCTTACCACCCTCCCCGTGCTAGTAACTAGTTTATTATAAAAATAGAAGACCTCTGGGCTTTGTCAGGCGGACCCCCATACCTCAATATCTAGATGCAAGGTTTACATCATCAGACAAGCACAGCTCTTCTCCCTGGAAAGGTTTTTCTCCAAGTCCCACCAACAGGGAGATTACAATATTAAAAGCACACGAATTTCTCCAATGCAGCTGTATTTCGTGTTATGTCTATGTGCGAGGGGCTGACCAGATCAGCAATAACAAGGGATGTTGTTTTTCGACCTTGTACATGGTGTGCAGAAGAAACCCACAGGGAACATGAGAAAAGGTGAAAGGCAAAAAGGCAGACAGTTCTAATATAGCCGGGCACAAGCAGAGTCTGGAAAAACAAAGTCACAGAGTAACATGTGCAAAAAAGGCATCATGGCAGCCAGGCCTAAGCTAACTTAGCAATGTAGACAATGAGGCCACAATCCACACTACAGTGTCACGTCTTGGAAAATTAAGGAAGCAGAAGTGACAGAAAGGAACAAGAGTTTATCTAAAGGTCACAGGCTATTTTGAGCCATGTCACTGTCTTAGTTTCCAAATCTAACAAAATATCAGGTGAGAAGTCTACTCTTAGCCCATCTTGTTCTTCTAGATGACAGAGGCTTCCTGTTTATCTCCTCTTGATCTCAATGTACAGTAAGATGTGCATACAGAGGACTAGGGCTCGGGGACTTGTTTATCAGAAAGGCAGTGGCCTAAGGTTATTGGCCTTCACAGGAGAGATACATCTGAGGTTACAGAAGGGCATGGGGCTTACTGCCTCTGTAGACGCTCAAGGCAGTGTGGACAATTTAGCACAACCCTGTCTATGGGCTGCCGGGGACATTTGAGACTCTCGTGCTTCATATGTGGAGAGACTGAGCCTGGGGCTCTATATGGTAAAACTGGACCCTGCTTCATTTCCCTCCTCTTGTTCATTCTTTAACAAAACTCTTACAGCATACTTTGCAGGCCCTCCTCCCAGTTGAGGTAACCAAGGGGTATCATTCACATAGGAGCATTGGCCCTCTTGCTGTTTCCCTAACTACTTACTCGTCTTCAGGTATGTCAACAAGGGATGATTAGAGTGTATGTGATGGTGAATCTGAATTTAAATCTTCTCTTAGTTGGTAGTTACTGGTGGTGAGTTGGGGGCAGTTAACCTGGAACTGGGTAATGGCAGTGGGCTGCAGTGATTGTGGTCCAGGCCTTGTGAGCTCTACAACTTCTAGGAGTGCTGAATCATCTCTATTCCTTGTTCTACCCTTCTTGTTGTACATAGGCCTTCTGAATCTCACTGTTCCTGCATAGTTCATACCTACTAATTTATTACCAGTGGTCTTAGCACAATGACAGAACACCTGTACAGCGCAACAGAGGATCAACAGCACACCGAAAACTGTTAGCAACATTTTTAGATTGGGAGACAGCCACGAAGGCATCCAGTTAAAGTTCAACCAATCAGTGGCTGTTTCTGCTATGACACCTCCTTCAGCAATCATTTTCTTTTCTATGCTGTCAAAGTCCTCGATGGCCTTGGTGATGGTATCATTCTGTTACTCGTTGGCAGGCACGAATGTGCAGCACAAACTCCTGATCCTGCGGCATACCCCTCTTCCATGGCTGTTGGCATGTCTAAAACATAACGATGTTGCATTACCATCAGTCTCAAGGCACGCATTTCCTCCCTTATAGTGTTCAGTCCGCCCTTAGTACTGATGATGGCCCGCATGAACTCGTTGCGCGTTTCTTGAAGCCAGCGTGTATTCGCCTTTATCTGGAACTTTGGAATGATGCTCCCAAAAAGGAGTTGGGCGTTGTTGAGTAGGCAGAACTCCTGGGGTATGTCTTTGAAGGCTGTCTGCCCAAAGTACTCAGTATACCGCTGATGTCGGTGGAGCAAGGTAACAGACCCAGTCATTGAGTGGGCATGGAAATGGGAGATGTTGGCTGCAGGGGCGACCCTGATATCGCTCCGATGTATCCATGCTTTTCTTTCCGAGATGCGGACAGCTGTTGGCAAGGTGTCTGTGACTTTAAAAGGTCCTTCAAACTACTGGTCCTTCCACTGGTGAGCAAACTTGTGGATAAAGAGCTGTGTTCGGGAGGGATGAGTGGGAGCTCAGGATCGATGGGGTCCTTCTCTTTTCGCATGGATATCTGAGTAGAAAGAAACTGCGCAGCGTGTGTTAATTCACACAGATACTCATACATTTTAGCTTTCACAATTTCAGAAGAACTTTCAGTATCCGTTTTGGGTCTAGTTGCTGGGACCAACACATTTATTGATCGTCTGGTGACAAGCTGATGGGGAGTTGGGTGGTGGTCTGATTGTGGCACTTATCATGCTTATTTTATTTTTAAGCTTAAGCAGATCGTTCAGGCGTTCACAGACACCATTGCTTTGTGGGTGGTATGCTGATTTGTGTTTAATCCCAAAAGTGGTGTTAAGATAGGAAAAAATGGCGTTAGAAAAATGGCTGCAGTTGTTTGACTGGCATTACAGTGGACACATGGTGTAGCTGATCTAATGCTACATGTAGTTGGGCCTGTGGACTGACAGGTCTTCCTGTTACAGATAAAATATGAGGGATCTAGTTGTACTCCCCTCTCTTTTTTTCTGTGGTGTGAAATGTCTCTCATGAGGGAGAAATAGCCCCTGATAAAAAAACAATGCAAAATCATATGAGAGAAACCATTTATAGTCAATCATTTACATCATCCCCCCCTTTTATGCACACCTGTTCCACCCGTCGTACCAAATGTGTGGTCTACTCCTCACCAAACATTCCCTGTCTATGACCTGTGGCTAGCTGTGAAATCAGTAGTTGAGTAATTGTGCGGGCACAATATTCAGAAATTTAAAACACATATGCACCAGTGGAACTCCTAACCAGGCATGATGAAGTGAAAACATGATCATTGAGCGTAGGCATGAAAGCATCTTGAGAACAGAAGACCTAGGACACTGCATAGGGAGAAGAAGGAAAGAACCCAAAAATAATATTGTCTGCAGTGTGCAAAACCTCGAAACATCAATGAGCTCCGGAAGCAAAAGAAGAACCAAAACCTTGTACTATAATTGCTCCCAACAGCAAGGCACATATAAGAATCTCCATCACAGTAACACATTTGGGAATCAAAAACTCATAGTGGTCAAACTGCAAAATATTCGAGCCACCCCTAAAGTCTGCACCAGCAGTCTAAAAGGGCATTTCTAAATCTGCACACTTATTTTGAAAATATTACAATACTAAGCATAGCTACTCAATGCATATTGTCCTTCTACACTGAAATACACCTTACATTACCACTCATTATCCATTCTTTGTAGTCCCTAGCGAATGCACTGCATCAAAGTGCATTTTAGAGCATCCTGCATACAATATATATTTTTAGAAGAATATTATCTGCAAGCCTGATGACCCTAGAAAAGAAAACATTAATATGCCTACACATAATTACATACATATACTAGTCAATATTCCTAGTACTATTCTATATATGCTTGGTTCTGTGTGTGTAATTCTGGAATAATGCAAATCTAATGAAAAGTACCCTATTGTTCCAAAGGCATTTTCATTGTCACTGGGACGTGTGTGGAGGAAGTCGGTGTGGTTGGTGTGGTCCGTGGTAAGCTATTCCTCCGGACCTCTGGTGGTTCATCGTTGTACCCTGTGCCGCTGTACCATGTATCGTATACTGCACAGAACTCTACATATCCCACAACTATTCCCTCCCTCCTGCCACACAGCTGCACTCATTGTGCCCCTGTGTTAAGCAGGCCTCTTATGTGTCACAATTTAAAACAACAGTGAATTAATAAAGGGATGTCCCCATCACGTCCCTTGGACAAGATCCTGACCTGCCGTAGTTTGCCACCCTTCGTGGTCATAGTCTGCAAAATGTGTCGCTGTAGGACATATATAACAAAAAATATATGTGTGTGTGTGTGTGTGTGTGTGTGCGTGTGTGTATATATATATATATTTTTTTAACTGACTTTCTTTCAAGCATTGGTGATGCCGGTGGTATTTCATGCAGTGACATAGGGCCATATGTATGAACACATTTTCCCATAGACACAGAATGGGTAAAACCCTTTGATACATCTGGCCCATAATCCCTTATTTGACTTTCCTACTGCTGCCACAAACCCACAAGTTCCTTCACCATCACATTTCTTACGTACTGTAGCTTGTCACTTATTCTGGCACTTGTCAAAGATCGCAAAGTGGATCCTTTAATCTAGTTGTAGAGAGGTCTAATTTGCACACCTGGAACAAGGGAAGTCTGTGAGCAAAGTCCTGGCGTGCTGCGCAAGCAGGCTGAATGCTCTACCCACAGAACCAGCCAACACCAAACCCAGCACAGTGCCTTGAATTGATCCCAGGCAAAGAGGTGGTCGGGCAGGAGGGTGTCTGTGGTACAGTGGGCATAGGGGAGCGAAGCATATGTATATAGCCAGTGGCTGAATTGCACAATGTGAAACCAGAAAACCTGTATTCAATCCCGGCTTCCCCATTTTACCAAATTGTGTGATCCTAGGCAATGTACTTCTCTTTTTCTCCTTTTCTAGCTTAACTCTTAGTTCAATGTAGGCATTTCTGTCAAAGTGGGGAAGAGAATCAGTGTCACCGCATTCATGCATTAAAACTATTCCTTAAAACAATTCCTTAAAACAAGAATAATATTTCTCAATGCAATGGCATAATCTGTTGAAAGGGGCATCAGCTGATGACAAACACACCATGAAACAAAACATGAAACAGACATGTACGAAAAACAAACATCTCCTCTCCTGCGGCCTTGCCCGTGAAAATAAAAATGTTAGAAAACAAACTTTTGCACCAAAACTTATTAAAGTACAAATATACATAATTACACTTCTCTTCATCTATCATTTATGAACCTTATACAAACTACAAATTCTAAGAGAATTCAATCCTTTTTTATTAATATACATGTAAGTATTTGCATTCCTTTCCATTCTCCGCTATGAAGAATATGTGTTTAAACTGACAATACTAACTATATTTTTCTGTTCTGTTCGTAACAGCAGGAAACTTATTGCATTATGGGGTTTTGGTCTGGGCTCAATGCCCAGATTATGTGGAGCCAGGAGCGTTAATACTAAGGCTACCCAAAAAAATAATCTTTTAACCCTTCAACACCTCGTAATATCAAAAAGACTTGCTGGACAGAACATTGCTCAGTGACTGTCGTCTGACTATCCCAGTGTACGGAATTATCAGGAGTGCCAGGTATCTCAGGAGATGTTAATACTTGTATTTGTAACCGAAATAAGTAGCCATTAAGTTCTTGAATAAACTTCCTAAATGTCCGTACTTGGGCTATGACCTGTCTAAGATTACACATTATTTGTGCTGAATTCCAATTGTACATTTTGCTAGCATTAATATAGAGCCTATTCTGAGGTGCATTATGTATCATGCATGTTGTGGTCTCCCATGCTAACCCCACACAATACGCCTGATCTTTTACAGTATTGCTCATAAAGGCCATAGAATAGGCATGAGTCATCTGCCTCGCAATCACATGCAAGGCGTAGTAGTTCTATTAGCTGGTGTTGTGAACCTAGGCATTGGGGCCAGTCAGGCATTACCAACTTGCGGGTCTGTGAGCTTGTCTAACAACATTGTAGATGCAATTGTATCTGTTGCTGTGGGCAAATGTATTGGACCTGTATTTTGATGCGTATTCTAGTCCTGCCTATTGTCCCTATTCTCATCCAGAATTTTCATTAAACCATATTTGTATGTACGCCATTGTCGCACTTTAGCAACCATTTCCAAGATGATACTACTAAGTGTAGGGGCCGTTGGCGTGCAAAGGGGATATGAGTCATCGAATCTTTAGGGCCAGAAAATTTTATATGTTATCCAAGATGAAATGGGTGTAGTTCGTGTGCATTCCATTCCACCAATTTGTCTCCCCTCTTGTCTCCCGAGTTCTGTGCACTTGAAATCGGGAGAGAAGAACAGGCTTGTTTTGCTAATTCCTCCCTTCTGTCTATTGTTCACCATCTGTTCCGATACTTCGGTTGCTCTCAGCGCAGTGTCACTCACTTCCTTGTTCGTGAGCCGCCGTTTCAAAATCTCTCTTGTATTAGCTAACTGTGTGTGTTCTGTGGCGGAAGCAGAGGCAGAGCATCAAAGATCTTTGTATTCTACTGATGTCGTTTTCATTCCCTACTGTATGGATGGGCAATCGCACTCGTTTTTGTAATCTCCGTTGAATGATGGTAAATAGGTAAATGGTGCAAGAAGGTAAATCCTCCTGAGTGTGAGGATGAATAATATCCAAGATTGAAAGCGCGATCCTCAAAGTTGAGGGGCGTCCCCCACTTGCACTCAAAGCACTGTATTCAAATAACCACTGTCTTTGTCAATAAAGTTTGTTTCACAATTAAATTTATTTGTTCTATTTCAATGATATTTATAATTGAAAGTTCATAATTCCTTCATTATGATCATTGATTTCTTATGTCATTTTTCATTTTTATATTTGTATGTACAACAGCCCAATGCATTTCGGGCAATAGCCCTTCTTCAGGGGCATATTCACTGTTAGAATAGAGAAAACGTCAGGTCAGCATAACATTCAATGTCATGTGCGAATACAAAAATCAAATTTGAATGTGGTGTACAAGCTACTTATACCCGGTAATGTATACCATAACAGCGTGTATTACTAATATGCTAATAAGCTCATAATGTGATTGTCATAATTTCAAAAAAATGATAACATTGATTTCTTATGAGGGCATGCTTAATAGTCAAAGTTAATAACCAATCACGTGAATACATTGGAATTGTTAAAATCCAAAATCACCAGTCACACTATCCTATGTACAATAGATGTGAAGTCCCTTTATACTTCTATTCCCCATGATCTGGGAATGGCAGCTGTAGAATCCTTTCTCATCAATAGTGACAAAGAAGAAGCATTGAAAGTGTTTCTTATGGAATTACTACATTTCACGCTCTACCATAGTTACTTCAAATGGCAAGACACTTATTACATCCAAGCATCGGGAACTTCTATGGGCAATTGTGCCGCACCAACGTATGCGAATTTGTTTATGCATCGTTTCGAATTGGATCACGTTCTAAATAAGGAACCTTGGAAGAAACATCTCATTACATACAAGAGGTTCATCGACGACATTTTTATATTGTGAGCAGGATCTGAGTTAGAACTGGTAGAAGCCATTGCCAACCTCAATAAAGTTGATGAAAGGATTGAATTCACATCCACCATAAGTACTCACTAGATAACATTCCTGGATACATGCATCACGAACATCAATGGACAACTAACCACAGGAATATATACAAAACCAAAGGACAGAAATAACCTGTTACACTTCCATTCATTCCACCAACCATCACTCAAGAAACATCTTCCATACTCTCAATTATTACGGTTAAAAAGAATTTCATCTAACAACGATCTATTCAATGACAGTCAAAAAACTTGTATTAAAAAATTCAGAGACTGAGGTTACCCAGAATCAATATTACAGGAAGCAATAAATAAGGCCAAAAATATAACCAGAGAAAATTTACTACAGTCCAAAAAAGTGAGCAAAGAAGAGAACAGGATTGTATTTGTGTCTAAATTTTCAACACACAGTCACCTCATCAAAAAAACCATCTTAAAATATTGGCCGATGTTAAAAACGGAACCTGATTTTAAAGACATTTTGAGATACAACCCAGATTTGCTTATCAAAGAACTCGAAATTTGAAACAGATCTTAAAATATACTGGAGATACCAAAAAGAAATCTATAAAGGCACGGTACCATGCTACAATTGCGGAAGTTGCAATGCCATAATTAAAGGCAATACCATCAGACACCCACAGCAAGGAACATTGATTAAACTCAAGGTTAACGCCACATGCAACAGTGAAAACCTAATATACATGCTAAAATGTCCATGCAGTCTCGTGTACGTCGGAAAAACAGAACGCAAAATTAGAATACGTTTAAACGAACACAAAAGCCACAAACGCACCAGGAATATCAAATCCCCAGTGGCTGCACATTTTAATAGCACACAACACAACATCAGTCAATTACGTTTTTGTGTCTTGGAACAAATTCCTGTAATCAGTGGACGTGACAACACCAAATATCTCTTACAAAGAGAAGTACATTGGATTAATCTCCTAGACTCAGTGAACCCTAAGGGACTTAATGAAAGGATGGATTTTAGTTGCTTTTTGTAAATCATGTATCTTGTACAAATCATGTTTCAAATTAATCCGTTGTAATATATTGCTTTATCATGAAGTAGTAAGCGATACATCAACAGAGGGTATTGCCATTTGTGTTATTGTGAACACTTTATCTATGTGGAAACTGTGTTGGATTAACTCATCTGATTCACGCGCTTTAACTTACTAATGTAGCAAATCACACTCACATTCATTTAGTTAAACCTTTCGTAACATTGTCAATTTTTTTTTTGACGATATTATTTGTCATTTCTCACCGGCAATGAGACACATCCTTTTCATTCTGACATCGGTCTATAGGGTACATCTTTTGGCTCTTTTTTATTATTTAGGTTCGTACCTTAGGTAAAACACTTTTTTCAGTTCACTCGCCAACATACAGGGCATAAACTTCAAACTTTTCAATGTCTGTTGTAGTCCACTGAAGAAACGCTTTTCCACGTTAGACGATCGTCATAAGCGCTCGTGTTTGATCTCGGGTAGTCAGGTAATAAACATATCATGGAAAATCATATTTATGATAACTTTACATTTTGTATTTTCTTAAGACAGAAATTCTCTTTCAATTTTTTCCCTTAGTCTCGATAACCCGCATTAGTAAATCTTTCATGTCTATGACTAGTTAGGTACAGAACTGATTTCATTGGCTTACGTACACCGTCGAACTTTTAAACTTTAAACCGCCAAACCAGGTTACACTAGTTGAACAAACCACGCGAATGCCTACATCCGCCCGCACGCCGGTAAGATATCATGCCTTAGACCTAGCTATCTTACACATTTCATGTTACAGTGTTTTGCACCGTTCACTCGTGTTAACTTTACGTTTCTTCAATGCAGTGAACTGCACGAAGTTAAATTGTTATCATCCACGAAGCTAAACCGGGTAAGAACACATTCTCCTTAGCTTTCATCCTTTACTGTCAGGGCATTTCTCGAGCACTGTCTCCTCTTATAATGATTTTCATTTTTTGTACAGCGATTCACGTTTTATTGCACTGAAACTTTATTCCATACGCGTGCCGATTCATGTAAGCATCTCTTGAATTTATTTATGCGACTGTTCGCGTGGCACATTGCTTTACCTGGGGTCACAATTCGGTTATAAACAGCACGCATTTCTGGCATGTTTCAAGCTACACTGAGGGTATTGGTGTCTATCTTCCGACAATATCAATGCGCCATTACTCTGAAACACGGGTTCATTGTAACACTCAACTGAATGGATTTCTAAACGTGATTGGTTATTAACTTTGACTATTAAGCATGCCCTCATAAGAATTCAATGTTATCATTTTTTCGAAATTATGACAATCACATTATGAGCTTATTAGCATATTAGTAATACACGCTGGTATGGTATACATTACCGGGTATAAGTAGCTTGTAAACCACATTCAAATTTGATTTTTGTATTCGCACATGACATTGAATGTTATGCTGACCTGACGTTTTCTCTATTCTAACAGTGAATATGTCCCTGAAGAAGGGCTATTGCCCGAAATGCATTGGGCTGTTGTACATACAAATATAAAAATGAACAAGCATTTGCAATGCAATAGGTCTCGCATTATTAAAGTTTTAGCTATTGGCATTGCTAATAATAATGCAACACCAATAGCTCAAACATTCAGTTTGCATTGCAAATGCTTGTTCTAAAACTGCTACTGAATTTGTCAGTATGTCAGAACCAATCTTTTCTAAAGTGTTCTGAGAAGACTTAGTCCTTCGTCGCGTTACATGAAAGCCAATAAATTAAACCCGTTCTATTAAATCAAAGCATAGTGTTGTGGAAGCAAAAGCCAAAGGGGGCGTCATCGAGGTAAAGAAGCACTGAATATGCATTGACACTGATCTTTCTCCACCACATATTAAATTTTGTCAGCAACAGATCTAAATATTAAGAGGACATGAAACTAGACCATGCTGAATTTTTATTATATGATTGTAATCTTGTATAGATACCATCTCCTGGGCTACTTGTAACTCACATCATTTCCTGTTTTCATCACGCTTATGCTACTGCATGGCTTTAGCTCATGATTGTTGGTTCTAGCAAAAAGTCTCATGGACTTTCATGAGGAAAGGTACACAAGATCATTTATTCTGGCAAACAGATGTTTAAAATGGTTATCTCACAATGAAGAGCATGGTGAAAGTCACTATTTGTCCTGTGGACAGCCTCCTCGTGTAGCATGCATTAAAATGTGCATTTCCTGTGATAATTACATACTCTATGTGAGCAAAAAATACACCCACCCCAGATGAAACCTGTATCAGACCTTAGAAAAAGCCCCAAAACAGCCCATACACTGTCCTGTCAGAGCCGCCCTTCCCCCATCGCCAGACTGCCCAATAGGCCAGCCCAACCCTGAAGACACCGAAGCGGGCAGAAAGGGGCAATACAGGCCCTGTGGTGGGGTGAAGGGTCACGGGAAACGCAGAAAGGAGTGGTACACAAGGGTAGTGGACGCGGTGACCGCATACAGACCTCGTGGACGACGAGGGCTGGGACCGGCTGAAGGGGCCGAATACATGCCGTGTGTACGGAAGACTGATACAGGCCTTGTGGAGGTGTGAACGCCCAGGGTCACCGGGTGAGGCAGAGAGGCCTCGCAGGCAGAGATGTTTTAATGCATGGGCGAAGTGGGCTCTGGCCCAGGGCCCCAGTCATCCAGGGATCCCCTGATAGAGCCAGCTTTGTTCTGCAGAGTCTTGCCCTGATGACCATGCATCATTCTTAAACAGCTTGTTTTAAATACTTTTTCGCCTTTAACTAATGTCTAATGTGAGTGAGTTTATTACTGACATTTTTCAGAGAAATGTAGCGTTTATGTTGCATGCAACATCCATAAAAAAGTTTCCTTTAGTTCAAAACAGGACCTCACATATGAGAAATGGCAGGGTGTCACAGATTATTTGCAGTGATATTAGTGAGCTGCTGCTGTGTTAAAATATTGAAACACAAGTAACTGTCCCCGAATATTAGATGGAGCAATGGTTGAATGCCCCCTGCTATGTTTGTAACTTTGCCAAAGAGGGCATGGAAGATCTGAAATTGGATTAAATTCAAAACAGGGGCCTCCAAATACATTCGGTCCAAGCCCCCAAAACCCTTAAGATGTCCCTGCTCGCAGGGTCACCATGCGAGGCAAAAAGATCCGGCATACAAGCATTGTGGACGTTGGTGAATGGGAGGGACAGGCAAAGGTGCCCGGATACAGGCCTTGTGGAAGTGTGAGGGACAAGTAGTGCCACGGTGAGGCAGAAAGGAGTGGCATAGTCACCATGAGAGGCAGAAAGTCCTCGCAGGGTCACCAGGGAGGGCAGAAAGGACCCGCATACAAGCATTGTGGGCGTCGGTGACTGGGACAGGCAGATGAGTCCGGTTAACGAACTCATTGGCATAAGGCTGACCCTGACAAGCACTAGGTGCCCGCAAACAGGTCTTGTGGGCATCTGGGTGACTGGCACAGGCAAGAGGTCGGACACAGGCCTAGCGGGTCAGAGGCACTAGGAAAGATAGAAGGTGCCCGAGTTCATTGAGGGGCATTGGGGTGGTGTCCGAACTACGGCTGGGGCAGTGTGGGATGCCAAGTATCAGCAGTGAGGCCAGTGGGCTCTGCAGAACATGGGACATTCATGACAGCGTGCATTGTTTGCAGGTTTATAATCAAACTCAACCTCAAACTCAACCCAGCGCAACCCAGCGCAAAGGTATCGGGGCACCTTACACGAGCAGCAGCCACATTACACAAGGTCACGGTATTTTTTAGGCACAGTGAGATTAAGTGAGTTGTCCAAAATCACAGGATGTGAAGCCGACGCGGAGACTCGAACCTGGCTCCCAGTTCCAAAGTCGGCAGCTCTTACCCTAACGCCACTTCTTAACCCTTCATAACGCAAATATTAGTGTCCTAAGAAGGCAGGTAGTTGATATGAATCTTTCTTGAAACATTCTCAAAATACTCTCGAACATTAATTCAAAGCATTTTGATGCCTCGTCAGGGGTAGGAAGCGCTATATAAATGCAATTACAATTAATTTCCAATCTTTATATAGCACCCTCATGATGCCTTACAGTCATTACAAAAATTCAGATAGGCCACAATGCAACATGGCGTTGGTAATTTTGGGTAAAGAAATTAATGGTTCCATTTTAAGATAGACCTGGACCTACTTTTCTACATATCGCCAACACGTGGTAGTGGAACTGAGGTAGGATGAGACAATCACTTAAACAAGCATTGGCATAGCCAATAGGTCTCGCTTTTGGGCCCTTATAAGTGTTTAGGCAGAGCTATTGACTTTGCCAATGTGTTTGATTGCTGCAAAAGTAAAGAAATAGAAAAAAACATCTATTTCTTTACTTTTGCAGCTAATCCGCTACACGACGCTTTACTTTTAACATGGTTAAAGGTAAAGCGCTGGTGCCGTGCTTATAGCAAAAGTAAGGAAATAGATGTTTTTTCTATTTTTTACTTTTGCAGCAATCGTGACACCCGGCGCTTTACCTAAACCATGTTAAAAGTAAACGCGCTTGCACGCGATTGAGCAAAAGTAAAGAAATAGAAAAAACATCTATTTCTTTACTTTTGCTACATCACGGCACCCGCGCTTTACTTTTAATTTTAAAAGTAAAGCACGGGTGCCGCGATTATGCGAAACTGAAAGAAATAAAAAGTGACGCGGCCGCGAAGTCAAACTAAACAAGCACGCGAGTGGTGCGCGCGCGCTTGCGAGCAGCAGGCGTGACCACACGCTCGTGCACCATGGCCTTTTGCTTGCGCGTAACCGCAGGGAAAAGGCCATGACGCACGAGCGTCTGGTCAGCTTTTCAAACTCCCTAACTATAAGTCTCGCAGAGCAGCGCTTGCGCGCTACTCGAGGCTCGACCTAAAAACACCACATATCAGTAACAGCAATTTGCCAAGAACAATCTCCAAACACAAGACCTCTGCCAATGACATGTCTCATGCTACACAAGGGGCATTATAGAAACAGTCATCCCAGGCTATTGAGACTGAACAAAACAAAATCAGTTATTGTCCAACATGTCAAACAATTAGGAGCAACTGTCCAGCAAAACAAAATAGCATGGAATTTGAACTATTAAAATGACTATTTGACCAGTTCAATGGAAACTCTATAAACATAGAGAAATATTTGCGTAACAAAACTCTGAAATACCAAGTAGGAGTGCATCCTAATCAAAATTGATGAAGGCACACGTATTCCACTATTCCAGTGTAAAACACTGTACACCCAAAAAACGATAACCCAAAAACAAATCGTGCGTTTGATTTGATTCCTTATGATGGAGCCAAGCATCCAACGCCTAATGAGTTAGGGTGTTGCTGGGAGGCTGTGGCCTCCACATCCTGACTGGATCCGGCAAAGCTTGGATGTGGCCAAACCAGTGTGGAAATACTAACCGGGGACAGCAACCATCACAAGTATCTTAAACTTAAATATACCATTATATGCAGGCCCTTTTGGGCCTATGCCTATGAGGTTCGCCATTCTGCTTACAACACAAATTCCCCCCAGTCTTTGGCTCTCCGGGGGATTACAGTATGACAAAGGTGCAGCTGACTCATAGCATCGATTACACAACAACTGTGATCCTGGCTTTTGTTGCTGTTAAGTAACTGTGCGGCTTTAACTACTATGGATGCATTAAAGCATCTCAGATGGAGGCATTCGCAGATCCTTATACTTATTTAGGAGTAGGTCCCACTACGACTCCTGCGCAGTCCTCACACACATTCTACCTTAGCCTAAACACAATGTCAGCCACAATGTAACATAACCGTGCCGCCTATCTAACACGGACAGGTGGACATGACCATTTAAATGGTGCCTGCAGCTCATCAAAACACGCACACAGGAGGGCCAAGGGTACTGTACTCCCTCAATATATACAGAGGTCCCGGCAAACTGTGCCCCTTACCAACAGAAAGTAACACATACATCATCATCATAATGCAAGTGCTACCTATCCACCAACATATACACACAGAAATATGTGTGTGTGTGTGTGTGAATATATACATATATGTTTGTATAAATATATACATATATATGAATGCTCACAGTGCTGTCTGAAATTCACAGCACCTTACACACACTACTCTTCGTCAGCATGCACAAAACATATACCAGCAGTACTGATCGCCAACATACACAGAGAGCACCATGCTAAATTACCAGGAGGAGGGCAATGCCAACAGTGCCCCTTAGGAACACATACAAACAACATCACACAGTGTTGCTCACCAGCACCGACAGACAGCACTGGGAGCAGTACTCTCGCCAACACACACACGACATACTGTAAGCGTGGCCGCTTTTAATGCACAGGGACTCATGCCTCTCATCAACATATACAGCACAATAAAAAAGTTTCCCTTTCCAGCATAGACAGTGCAGCGCCACCCCACACACCCACCCCGCAAAGCAAATAGTTTCTCTCAATTCCTACACAGGATCACACAGAAAGTGGTTCTAAATCACACACAAACACCTTCATGCCATCTAGTCACAAAAACATGTAAAACTTGTTAAATATTATACAGTAATTATAAGAAAAATGTTATAACCGCCGCTCCACCTGTTATAATTGCTGCAAACGTCGTACCGATGTGTGATCCACATAAGAACTGAGCCTCCAGCATGCACGTACATCAACACACTTGTATTTTATGTGTAAGTATATGCATCGGTGTACTGGTATGGTGTACTGGTATACACCCATCTCTATGTGCTGACTGATTCGCACGTTACCATTTAACGTAGCGCTGCCACGTCTCTGCCCCCAATTTAAACATATTTAACAGTACTTTCGCCAAAAAGGTGGCAATGGTCCTTTCGCGCTGGGGTGCACAGCGTTTGCAGTGTGTATACTCACAGAGTGCTTCTCCTGCTGGCCCGGTAGTCCATGGTTTGCAGGAAACGCAAGGGGTTTCATACTGAAGAAGCATGCACGGGGCTGGATTTACACATCATGCAGCGACCCTTTGCCCATTTCTAGTCAAAAGCATTGTGGTAAATAAACAGAGGCAAGAGAAAGAGGCGAAGGTGAGGCGGGCTGCTGCTGGCGAAGCGCGGAGAAAACCTCACACTGGCACGGCAGAAAAGCAATCCAAACAGGGGCTCCAGTCTCCATTTTCAGCAGGCTCCTCACCTGGGCATCACCGGCGGCAGGAAGGCGCGGCGGAGCCCGGTGCAGCCAGCATTCCTCCGGGAGGACGAGAGCATCGCCGACAGCGAGGGATGGCAAGGCGAGGAGGAGACAGGGAGCCTCAGCTAAAATGGCTCTAAATTTTCATAAACATGTATTGCTCCCGAAATGCTAGACTTTTAAACCAGTGGTGCGCGCGCACCACAGAGGAGCGGGGGGAGGGAGAGCGGCAGCGGCAGCGAGACGAACGCGCGCTGCTGCGCGGGCTGGCCACCGACGGGAATGGGCGTAGCGAAGGCGGGACATGCGCCCGCCTTTGCCCAATTGCGTGCTGGATTTTGTAAAAAAAAACAAGCGAAAGCCAATGGCAGCCGCGGAAAGCAAAACCACACGCACGAGCGTGTGGTTAGCTTTTTAAAGCCCTTTCTAGAGGTCTCGCGCTGCGCGAGCAGGGCTACGCACTGCAACGCTAGGCGCGAGACCTAAAAATGACATAAGAAATCAATGATCATAATGAAGGAATTATGAACTTTCAATTATAAATATCATTGAAATAGAACAAATAAATTGAATTGTGAAACAAACTTTATTGACAAAGACAGTGGTTATTTGAATACAGTGCTTTGAGTGCAAGTGGGGGACGCCCCTCAACTTTGAGGATTGCGCTTTCAATCTTGGTTTTCATTCCCTAGCCATCTAGGTGTTGGAAGTCTCTGTCTATTTCATGTAATGCGTCCTGCCCTGAAGGCGTCATGGGAGGGGGTGAGACAATATAGTCAATAAAGTGTTCTGGGTAGGTGCATACTAACTCTGAATCGGTCAATGACTCCTCTCCTATTCCTGTGGTTGAGCCCTTGTGTCTGCTGAGTTGTACCCCTGATATCCTGGTTGTTCTACAGTGTTGTCGGAGTGATATGTAGGTGTAGTTTGTGTGTCTGAGGATGTGCTGTCTGAGTGGTGAGCTTCCTCTACGGATCCCCCCAAGTAGTAGGATCCTGTAGGAGAAGTCCACCAATTTTGGGAACCGGTTGGGGAAACAGGGGAATACTGGGAGTCTTCAGCAGTTGAGGAATCCACTGAGCTATTTGGCCAAACTAGGTCTGGGCAGGAAGAGTCTGGCAAAACTGGACTTGCACTGGGGTGTGTGTGGTTAGCGCAATACACTGGGAGTCCTGTCAATCTGAGGAATGACACACTCACCACTCGAGTTGTCAAATATGTCTACTCCTAGGATGTCCCAGGCAGTTGACAGAATATCACTTCCATGTGCGGTAATTGGTGCTAGCGTGGCTGTTTGACTGTTGAAGAAGGCAACAGGTCTGTTGTGCAATATGTGCTTAATTACTTCCATCCTCTCTCTACCCTCCTCATTACTCATAAGAAAGTGCCATTTTAGTGCAGTGTACCTGCCTTAATTTATAGTGAATTTATTATAGAGAAGCGAGTTTGGCTGTCTAGGTGTGATTGGCTGAATTTAGAAGCAGCATTTATTTTGCCTATTTATGTAAAAAGGAGCTTTATTTTATTCACAGTCTAACATTCCTGTTTAATGTTTGCCTAGAGGGCTTTTTTGAAAGGAAATGGGTATTTAGGCTAATGGCTGAAACCTTCTGATATTTTAATATTTAGGCTGTTTATCAAAGGCTTAGTGGGCAAGATGACAGAGGGTATTTTGCCTTTGTTCACAGTATTATTTACTTGTAAAAGTAAGATTCATAAATCACTTTAACAGTGGACATGCAAGACAATAGGATACACACACACATACACACACTGGCAGGGTGGAGTACTCCAATATTCACACACAATATGTACACATTTTACAGGCCTGCATTATATTCTCGCTAATAATATTCACATAATTTATACACTTTTCACATTCCTGGATTATATCTCGCTAATATAAACCAAAAAACATGAGTGCAAACAGCACAACACTATGTCCTTGGGCAAGACACCAATCGTACAAGGAAACACAATACAGTCACTTGAAAACACGGAGACAGAAAAATCATGAGCTGCCCCCAAGAGAAAGAAAACAGCTTATTTAAAGGGGGCAAGTTATTTGAAAAACAGCAATTATTGCCAACCTACGCAATGGTGATTATTTTCAGAGACAGAATGAACGAAAGAATTCATACGTTCTGAGGAATCAGGAAATAGCAATAAATAACTTTCTCTTGATTTTTAAGAGAACAGGAAACCACAATAAGCCTTGCTTTGCACAGGCAAGGGAAGCTTTCGAAACTGAAGCACTTCCTCTTATTTGACTACGAAGACAGAAACGATGCAAGATAGTACGAAATGCGACAAGCTAATGGGCACGCCCCTTTCCCTGTGTCGGCAGTCAAACAGGTGAAAAACATCGGTATTTTAACCCTTTACATCCATAAAAGCTGAGTGACACAATGCTGTGCCTTCCCCGTTCCTGTCACCATAAAATGGATAGGTGAAAACCTCAGGGGATCTAACCCTAAGGACCTGCAAAAGCTGAGTGACACAAAGCTGTGCCTTCCCTTTCCTGTCACCATATAATGGACAGGTTAAAACCTCAGGGGTTCTATCCCTTAGGACCTGCAAATGCTGAGTGACACAATACTGTGCCTTCCCTTTCTGGTCACCATATAATGGACAGGTAATTGTACACCTGCAAAAGCTTAGTGGCACAATGCTATGTGCCTTTCCTTCCCTGTCACCCTATATTGAATAGGAAATTGTACACCTACAAAAGCTTAGTGGCACAATGCTATGTGCCTTTCCTTCCCTGTCACCCTATATTGGATAGGTAATTGCACACCTGCAGAAGCTTAGTGGCACAATGATATGTGCCTTTCCTTCCCTGTCACCCTATATTGGACAGGTAATTGTACACCTTCAAAAGCTTAGTGGCACAATGCTATGTGCCTTTCCTTCCCTGTCACCCTATATTGGACAGGTAATTGTACACCCACAAAAGCTTGAGTGGCACAATATCGCATGCCCTCATTTTCCTGTCTTCAACTAGTTAGACAGGCGATCCCTGTCTTTGTACACAGGCGATTTGAAGAAAAATACAAAGATACTGAATGGCTAAGTTCAATATTGCATGAGAAACCCAAAAACCACAAGCCACAAACCTTGAGGTAACACAAGTCCTACAACAAGACCTGGCTCAGTGCCTGCTTGTGTGTGTTTGAAAGAGGGAATTCGGACGTGGCAAGGTGACAGTCTATAACAGGACGGGGGGACCGGGACAGGAGTATGACACCCAGAGGCCAATCGAACCCGAGACCCAGACTCCACACTGGGGCAAAACAAAGAGGAAAACAAAAAGCTCTTTGACTTACCCGTGTGTGTCCGGTGGTTCAGGCAGGAAGAGCTGGCAAGGGACAGACCCCGCCCGCAGCCGCAAGGGAAGCGCCGTTCTCTAGAGACTGAAGATCTTTATACACGTCCCATCATTGGTCGCTAAATGTTGGAGTGTGTTTTGTTTTACCAAACAGGAACCAAAAGTTACTGTGTTTTCTGAAATAACAAAATACACTCTGAGAAGCAGAAATCGAGTCAGGAGTGGCAAACAAGTTAGTAACAAGTGTCAAAGACACGCCATTAATCAAGAATAAAAACACGCCATCTAGCAAATATGAAATCACGGCAATTCAGAGACAGAGAGATTGAATAGCAAAATGCAATGAGACAGTATAACCTTATCTAATAAAGAAATAAATTAATAAATCAATCAGCTAGCTGGGAGTACCTCTTCATGAAAGACACTGTACGAGGTGATCAACGAGTTGGTCAGTGGTCAGTCCTTTTATACAGCTGAAATGAGGAACTGGTGACCGCAGACTCGAAACATTAGCAGGTGTTTGACCCACAGAACATAACAAAACCTGGACATTTTATCGAAAACAATTTGCGTCACTTCTTGGAAAATTAAGAAAGCAGAATTGGCAGAAAGGTACAAGAGTTTATCAAAAGGTCACAGGTTATTTTGAGCCATGTTGCTGTCTTAGTTTCAAACCTAGCAAACCATTAGGTGAAAAGTTGCAGTTAGCCCCCACCTTTACTCTTAGCCCATCTTGTTCTTCTAGATCATAGATGCTTCCTGTTTATCTCTTCATGTTCTCAATGTACAGTAAGATGTGCACGCATAGGACAGGGGCTCGGGGACTTGTTTATCAGAAAGGCAGTGACCTGAGGTTATTGGCCTTCACAGGAGAGATACATCTGAGGTTACAGGAGGGCATGGGGCTTACTGCCTCTGTAGATGCTCAAGGCAGTTTGGACGATTTAGCATAACCCTGTCTATGGACTGGCAGGGACATTTGAGACTCTCACGCTTCAGATGTGGACAGAATGGACCTGGGGCATTATATGGTAAAACTGGACCCTGCTTCAAGGTTTTATTGTTATTCTTCATGTTTGCAAACATGCTCACTCTTTCATATGGTAGAGCTTTGCACCAAGTTTTTAAGTGGTTTGTGGGAAAGGTGATGGTGTGACCATTTATTGTATTGGACAAAGTACCCCCTGGCATACATGATATGGATAGTCCAAGTCACGTTGGAGTTCCATGACCTTATAAAGGATAGTTATATATGGTTATGGAACTCCTGTGTGACTTGCAATATCCTTATAATGTAGGTCAGGGGTACTTTATCCCTAATATACTGTCATGTGTCTGTCTAAAAGTTCAAGCCCAGGCAGGCATACTGCGGCTGGCTCATTCAGCAGGATACATTAAATAATCACAGCTGCTTCTTGGGAAAGCACTTTTTTTCTGGGAAAGCACACAACTTCTGCCCAATCAAAACATGTACTCATGGCTGCCAACATGTGGGTGTAGTCAAAGACCCTCTCTTTAGTACTCTTGAAAGTTTTTTTTTGTGTTTGATCACATTACGTCTGGGTACAGCTGCGCTGTCAAGGCAGACCCTACAAGAATGTCCATCATAGATAAACCAGGAGCACATGATCTGAAGTCAGAACACGGCTCTGTGGATTGTGAATGTGCATGTCTCCTGTTGCAAATTACATCACGTCCTCTTTACAAGTTTACAGATGATCTTTGATAGAACACTAAACTGGCTTACCTCATCGGAGGCTTTTCATCAAGTGTAAGTGTTTAGCGCTGTAAAAACATTAGCTTCTGGAAATTGAATCTTGGGGCTGGGATACATCACCCTCTAAAATGGAACAGTCTTGTTCAGTGTCCTCAATGGATTAAGACTACATGTATGGCATTATGGGAAGCAGTAATGGGCAAACTAAGATACACAAACAGAACTATGCTTGAAGACAAAATGTTGTGCTTCTTTGAACAGCTTGCACAGGATTTATTTTGAGAAACCTCTTAGCCAATTTCCCTTTCTTTGAATACATTTTGCTCAGTTGTCCATGCTGTTCATAAAGCTATAGCCTGAAACGAAAAAAAATACTTATAATTCTAGCATATAAAAATGTTAATGTTAGCAAGCCACTAGAGTGATTCATTTCACTTTGCTCCATAAGTGATGTGGTAAAATTACATCATAATGCATTTGGCCAATATCACCAGAAAAAGCTGGTGGTAAATGGAAGGGTAAACGGTGTAAAACAATGTAGTAATGGATTTACTGCACATCGAGCCCAATTTCTAACTGCAAACTGCTAATTATCTGTTTTCAGCTACTGCTTTAGCGCGTGACTCTCAACTACCCACCTAGTAAGGGGGAGGGGTTGCTAATTTGCACGAACCAGGGAGACAATTCAAGGCAGCAGCTACAACATACCCTTTGCTCACGCTAGTCCTGGAGTCATAACTTTGCTACACTACCTGAATTTTTTCTCTTTTTAGCCCGATATCAAACAGGCTGCACCTGTTCTACCGCAGATGGCAAGCAATCAAAAGACCATGCGTGGACGTGAAGGAGCCTGGGTCTTCAAACACGTGTCACGGAGTGATTCTGGGAAATCAGCCAGAGCACGTGTACCACGTCCGAGCACTGCTTGTGCCACAAGGCGGATGGCTGACGTTTCTTGCTTTCTTGAGCTTCGTATCGCCATGGAATCTTGTGAAAACCCTCCTTTTTCCCTTGCATTTCTTTGTTAACTCTCCCTTTTCCTCCTTGCATTAGTTTGTCTAGTGGCACTCCCCAGGGCCGGCTTTACCGCTGGGGGTGACCAGTGCAGCAATCTTTATTCGCGCCCCCCACCCCCCAAAAAAAATACCTCCTTCTCCACGAAATTCCCCCACGACCATGCTCCACCAGTGCCCCTCTTTTCTCCGTAGGCCCTCTCTTGCATGCATTTCATTTGTTTTATTCTGCATCGCATACCAGTGTAGAGTGTCAGAGCACTTTACATCACACACATATTATGCAGAACCAATGAAACTAATGTCTGTAAAAAAAAAAGTCTATAGGAAATGTCACATAAAACAATGAGGATTACAAGGTGTAGGAGTCACATGTTACCGTTGCTAGTAGGCAGTATATTTTAAGAGTCTTCTGTTTGGAGCAGCACAAACTCAGGATTTAAATCGTACCACAGTGGTTGGCTTTACTAATAAGAATGTATTTCTACCCAAAAGAACATAATGTTAGTAACGTTAGGATAATGAAAGACTGGGGGAAAAACAATGTTCTAACCTATACCATACAGTTTCCATGCAGTTCTTTAATGACAGTTCATAGCCCACTGTGTTATATTGGGGTTGTACCTTATGAACTGCAAGTAAGAAAAGGATCTCTGTGAGAAAAGCAGTAGCCCACTGACTTGTCCACATAAAATACAGTCTGATTTGTGTGGTGCATATTCTTTGCAGCAGGCATATTAACCCTTTGCGCTACTTTATCATGAGTCAAAACTGCCACTAGACAAAGCTCCAATCTCTCTCCTACACGAACATTAATCACTAGAGTTATCTTGACATTTTCAGTGTTGCCTGAAAACTGCTGGACACTAAAGGAACTCTGAGCAGGTGCTTTTTAAATACTGTTATTTCTAAACACGGCGCCCCTGAGGTCAGTGTCAGGTGTGGCTGCACTAGTCCCACCGCCCTAGGGCTGGCCCTGGCATTCCCTTTTCCCCCCTGTATTACCTAGTCAGCACTCTCTTTCCCTTCCTGCATTATTTTGGCGGCACTCCCTTTCCTCCCTGTATTATATTGTATGATGGCACTCCATTTTCTTTCCTGAATTACTTTGAATGGTGGCACTCCCTTTTCCTCCCTGCATTGCATGTCAAGTGGCGGTCCCTTTTCCACTCTGAATTACTTAGGTAGCACTCCCCTTTCCCTCCTGCATTACCCTGGACAGTGGCAAGCCCCTTGCTTCCCTGAATTACTTTGTAGGGTGGCACTCTCTTATCCTACCTGCATTACTTTGTATGATGGGACTCTTTTTTCCTCCCAGTATTACTTTGTATGGTGGCATTTCATTTTCTTGTTTGCATTACTTTGGTGCCAACTCTCTTTTCCTCCCTGCATTACTTTGTCTGGTGATGGTCCCTTTTCCACCCTGCATTACGTAGGTAGCACCCCCTTTTCCTTCCTGCCTTACCTTGTACGGTGAACAAAGCAAACACAAGGAGATGATGGACGGAACGCTGACATTTTTCAGACACTCACCCCCAGTCACAGATCTGGGCTGAATCCATCATTGTTCTTTAGCTCACTTCGCCACCCGAGTTCAGACACAGTCATATGCAAATCAGTCTTGACCCTGTGCCTCATGGGAACAGTCCAGCCCGAACTACCAAGCCAGATCTTCCCTGGACCGGAAACAAGCATCCTGGGTCCGATTTTGGGGTAACACCCCTCATCAGCCAGGCTAGCTTGAATCCAGTGGCAAAGCGAGCAAGGGACCTTGTACGGTGGCACTCCCTTTTCCTCCCTGCAGTACTTTGTATGGTGGAGCTCCCTTTTCCTCCCTGCTTTACTTTGTCTGGTGGATCTATAATTAGATGGAGGGATGCAGATGTGGAAGAGGTGTGGTGCAGCGGCCAGGGTTCCTGACTCCGGACCACGGGGTTCGCGGTTCGTTCCCCGGTGCCGGAGGCAGGTTAGCCCAGCACCATGTGACTCTGGGCAATAGCTCGCTTAATCTTCCCTAGGGCCGCCAGCGCCGGGACACCTCTCCGGAGGTAGCTGTGCGCTTTACAAATGCTGGTATTTCATTTCATTTCATTTCAGTGACAATCCACCTGCAATGGAGGGAATGAAGGCTGTTTCAAAACCCCATGTATATCTTTGATTGTACTGCAACATCTCCGCACCAGCTATAACCTTTGCTCTACACTACATATGCCTCTTCCCTGTTATTTTGTACGTTTTGTTTTTCATACAGCGCTGACCAGATAGGGTTGTAGTATTGTAAGTCATGAAAAAGGGAGTATTGAATGATTTGTTAATATCTACAATGTGGGTGAGGGATTGTTAGTCTTCAGTTCCTTTCTGAACTTCAATAGTGGAGTATACTGAGCTTGATATGCAGACACTCATCACAGGGCTTAGGTGCCTACGATAAAAGGCTTTTGACCTGATTTAGAATTTAGCGAACAGGGTACTGTGTCAAAAGTGGGATGGAAAACTCTTTGTCTGTGTGCCCTTTTTGGCAGTACCCCCTTTGCCTGCACAAAAGTAAAGCTTACTCCGGCAGCCTGAAGGAGTGCTGGTCATTGCAGTAAGAGCATCACTCCTCCCACCAGCAGCACCCTATTTAGGGCTGACAATCCGAAGTCCTTTTTTTCTGCCTGTCACCTTTAGGGAAAACCTGACAGTGACTAACAGAAATGAGATAAGAAAAAGTAAATTTTTGTTCATAGCTGCAGATTATACAGCAGAATGTGCAATATGTTGAAAGTGTGGTAAATCTATAGCTTCAAGATTTGCTTCTGGAGTGATAAATGGAATATCTTCCTTATTTGACATTTTAATGCACGTTTAACATTCCTTCTTCTTTGGTCTTCACAAATAATATAGGGTCAAATAAGGAAATTGGAAGTCGCTTAACTCGTTGTATCTTTAGTGACTGAGATATTTGCTATGTTTAATCATTCAAATTGCATTTATTACCTCATGTCCCATTTTCTTAACGGTCACTGCTTCGTGACAAAATAGGACAAATAGCTCTTTTCCATCCGATAGATAAATTCAATTTTTGGTTGGTCACACACCATGGTGGAAAAACTTTAGAATGGGAAACGACAAATCAACTGACAGAACATTTTGCATATCTGAATGATGGGATGTAATCAGTTCAACTTCTTAAGCAGAGTATAATTGGAGAACACTTGTAAAATGCATGCAGGAGAATTATCCCAATGTATACCCTAATCCCTGATCCCTCTGACAAGAATTCCCCTACCCCAAACAATTCATCACATCATCACATTCCTTCCAGCTAACTCTCTAAACACAACCCTCTAGTCCTGGGCTTCTAATTGGAATTTATATATTATATATATATATATATATATATATATATATATATATATATATATATATATATATATACACATCACGCAGTTCCGTTGCTTCTAGGATGCCTACACATACGGACACGGACCACTCTCTTGGTGCTTTTAAATTCGGTTTATTGCATCGTCGCCATTACACGTTTCGGCTCGAACGAGCCTTGATCACATGACATGGCATAGTGGTTTCAGCTTTACTTTTAAAGTGACAAGTGCAGAGTGTGGCGTACCACGTGAAAATAGCAACCATAGACATAGAAGAGTTAATCCTGATGAATGCCTTTTAGCTTAATTTGGGAATAATCACAGTACAATTAATGTTAATAAAAATATCGATAATACATAAGACTTGGCAGTTGCGACACAAGATATATAACTATTAAAATAATACGTTATTTAAAACACATTGCATGTTGTTATCTTATCGCAAAGAACATTTTTTTGCCTACAGTGTCAAACCATGCATTATCCTAAATTGCTTACATGAGTATAATCCTCATGAATTCACGTCTGGTAATTTCTTGTGTAATACAATTGCATTGTGGATATCATGTTGTCCTTGACTGCAATCTTGACTCTATATGTACTGTGTTTGTACGTCCATATCTTGTCTTGGTTGCCAGTGTATAAGAAAGTGCTCTAGTGCGGTAATAAAGTGCTTAAAGTGTCTATGTGCAACGTGCATATTGCAAATATCACATATTGTCTAATCTCCGTTACTCCAATCTTCCTCTCACCCTATTAATGGGGTGTATCTTGTCAATTAACATTCCGGTCAAGTAATCTAGGAACAAACGGGGGGGGGAAATATACAGAAAGAGTCTCCCTATTATATCAATTAAGGTATAAATACCGACTTGGGTTCTCTGAGGTCATTTTTTTCTGATTTTACTTGTCGTTGTTAACGGTTTCTTGATTTTATGTGCAAACTCCAGCTAATAAATACAAAATTCTACAATATGTATACATCTCATTGCATTATAAATACAACTTAAAATTGTAAAATATTAAACATACAAATATTGGATAAGATCATAAATATCATAAAATCCTTATAAAATACTTTTATAAACAGGTGTATAGGTCCTCTGTTATGTTTAATCCCCCAGGTTGCTTTCTTTGAATCCATTTCCAATATGTAGCATGTCTCCAATTTTCTAAGTTTGCTTTCTCTATCTCCTCCTCGTCTACTGGGGGAGACCGCATCAATAACATAGTAGTTAAGTTTCTGGCTACTGGAGTTGTGATGATCCCTAAAGTGACGTGCCACTGGATACGTGTTGTCTTGATTAGTTATTGCTCACATATGTTGGAGCACTCTTTTATGTACTTGGAGCTTGGTGCTCCCTATATACTGCAAACCACAAGGGCAGAGTAACACGTAAATAGCATAATCTGTTTTGCACATCAACAATTTTGTGACTTTGTGTTCCTTCTCACTAAAAGGGGTACGGTAAGTAGTTTTATTTATACCACGTTGGCATGCTTTGCAGGTTTTGCACTTGTAAAAACCTTTGTGCTTCTGCAACCAACTGGTTCCTTCTATAGTTTCTGGGCTTGTTTTTACCAGACTGTATATACATATACATATATATTTCTTTTTTCACTGAAAAAAACAAAGATAGTGATGTCATTTGAGATGTCAAGAGTGATGTCATTTGAGATGGCATCAGTGATGTCATGAGTTATGTCGCTGACCATGTCATGAGTGAGGTTATAAGCAGTGCATTGCGGGTCTGTAAGTTATATGCTGAATTTCTCTGGTTTTGTATGAGTCAGATGTCTGCCTAACTATAACGTCCCAGTAACCTTTGTTTTTTAGTGAATATATATGCATCAGAGTTGCCCTAATTGTGGTCATGATAACAGTGTCTCATTTGTTTTTTTCTTGCCCCATTTATAGCAGACCTAGGTCGAAATGGTTAGTTCCTATTTGCAGGAGTTTGGGTACCAGAAACCATATGGAGGCTTTTAGGATTCTCCATACTAACCATGCCCCTCGTTTGGTTTTTGTGGTATCGAGATTTTTAATGATCTCTTGGTTTTTAAGAGGCCACAATATCTTTGTATAAAACGACTTGGCTAGTTTATTCCATACAGGCATCACTAAATTATGTGTATGAAAAAACTCAAAATGACTAGTATATAGTACGAATTTTCGCGGGAATTTGGTGTTTTATATTATGACTTGTAAATGATGTAATACATTTTTTTGATAAGATTATATACGTTTGATATTTTAATTAATGTTTTTAACACTTGATTCATTGCAAATGTTTTTTCTATTTCAATTCAAGGATGCATTTCTTTTATGGTATTATAAAAACCGAAATAATAATAGTAATTATGAATTGAATATATGCAGCTTCTTCTTGTTGAAAGAAAAAAAATGTATATATAGTTTTTTTTCTTTCAACAAGAAGAAGCTGCAGTACGGAGTGGATTTTGCGACAGTTTATTCACTGCTCACACGGACACAAAGTGAACGCATTTTGACTATAACGTCTTTATCACAGCTTTATTTAATGTATGTGTCTTTATTTGATATTAATTAAAACCATTAAAATTTTATATCAAAACCCACACATTTAATATATCATGGAAAATATTTACATAAAAGCTTAGAGAAAATGTTAAAACCATTAAAAGCTTAAAAGGATAAGGGCATGAAAGATGCTCAATAGTAGGAATACTTAGAGAATATTATGAAGAGTCATAAGTGAGCTGCGATTGGGAGTCTCCCTGGGTTCGTCTGTATATATATCCCAGTGGCAGTCGTGGCTGTGTAGTTCGAGTTAGGACAAAGAGTCCATAGCAAAAGCATTTCTTTTGTTTGCTAATCACTTTGGCACCATTTCACGAATCTTCAGGAAACATTCCGAAAAATAGTTCACCCACCTCTTCTCCATCCTGGAAAGTTTCTGGGTGGTTCAAGTGGGGGCCGTGAAAAAGGGGTGGTCCCAAAACGCATTTTCCCTATTAATTATTTCATAGAGGATTAGACATAGCTACAGCCAAAATGGCTTAATGGAATTACAACAATTTGGTCCCGAAAGCTTTCTTTTTGTGATTTAGTGTAAATCTGTTCAGGAGTAGTTTGTGAGAAATTAAGGTTTAAAATGTATGTATAAATCTCTCCGCCGAGGATCTGCAGAGCTGACAGATCTGTAGACAAGAACTGATTGGCTTTCTGTCAAGAAAGATGTGGCAGCAGCCATCTTAGGACTCAGGGACTCAGTCCCCTGTCCTCCAAAAAAGTTTTTTAAAAAACATAGAGGGGGCAGGGTAGAGATACTTTGCTCCCTTGGGCATGGTGAGGGGGCAAAAAACAATTCAATTGTTTTTAAATGCCTGGCTCTCACCACTGTGGTGGATGGGAAGCCGGCAGGAATCACAGGGGTCCTCGGGCTTCCCAGTGCCCCCCCAACATTTAGCTGCATCAATTGTTACATCACATAGCCGTGCATGCCCAACCCCATGCCGTGCAGGGCAAAAGACTGTGCAGAGCGGGTTTTGGGCACAGAGCCTAGACGGAGGTCAGGCCCAACTCCAGACCGCGCATGGCGATGGACATCTTACTTTACTTAAAAAATAAGAAGCAAATTCACTGAAAACACCAAAGGTTAAAATGATGTTATAGTTAGGAATTGTAATATTACATTACTTTACATTAAAAACAACTTAGAAATTCACTAAAAAAAACAAAGTTTAAAGGGAGGTTATTGTTAGGGTTAAAATTTCAGTAATAACATGCCATTTTAAACCACTGAAATTCACCAGTTATAGTTATCTAAAGTAACTATAACTTGTGACCTAAAGTAACTAAAACTCACTCTTTCGCCATGCATAATGCTGTTATCAATGATGCCATTTCAGATCTTGCAGTGATGTTATCAATGATGTCATAGAACATGTCATGAATGATGTAATATGTGAGCTAATTAGCAGTGGGTGGCCAGGGGGCTCTGCACTCCAGCTGATTAGCATACAGCTCCAACTTGGAGTGCTTTAAAAGATGTGGGAAGCTGTCCTGGGGTCATGGAATCAATGACCTTGGAGACTTACTGTGTTTTTTAAATTATTGCTGGTTGCTGCTGCACTCCCTGCAGCCCCTTACAATCTATATTTAAAAAAAGGTTTGTGGTGCCTCTGCCCCTTTGAAGGGCACCACCAGGAAAATATTGTTGAAAAATGCCCTAGGGCATTATGGAAAACTCTTTCAACGGATCAATCAATAATAAATGAGCAGCTCCTGCCGCTCATTTATTATTCTTTTTCCCTTTTTTTGTTAATTTTTCAAAGTACATGTCCCAGTGCCCACCTGGGCACCCACATCACCTAAATTGTTGGGGGCTGCGAGGGAGCCCCAGCCAGCTACCCATCAGCACCCGTATTGGGTGCTGGTGGGAGCCACCATTTTGGTGCCCCAGTGGCCATCCAGGGCATCCACAGAATCTTTAATTGTTGGAAGCAGAAGGGGGAGCCCTAAGCCACCTTGTGCCTCTCCAGCCACCTATGGCCTTTTAAAAATCTTTTCTTGTATGTGGGTGTCCCATGCCTACACAGAGCACCCACAATCCAGGCTTTATTGGGGGCTACCAGAGGAATCCCCAAGGCCCCCGCAGCCTAGCCGCTCCCCAGCAAGCACCTATTGTGTTGCTGGCAGATCCAGCACTATTCTCCTTTGCTCTCGCCCAAGCGGAAGCAGTTGATTTCACTGCTCCCACCTGGTAAGAGCACAGTTGCGTTTTCTGTCTGGGAATGTGCAGGCAGGTTATGGGATGGGATCCTCATGGCCGATCTAGGCTCAGACAGAGGGGGGGTGCAATGCCCCCACTCCTAATAATGTTAATGACCTGGGGGATGAGGTCCCTGGGGCTTCCTAGAGGCTGTGGGAGAGGTGCTGCGCACCCCCACCCATAATAATTTTAACAGCCCAGTGTATGGGGTCCCCGGGACACCACTTAGATCAGCCCTGGGGCATGGGCTCCCCATGGGAGATCAAGGCTACGGAGGGGGGCCAGATGCTAATAATGTTAATGGCCCCAGGAATGGGGTCCCTGGGCCCTTCTAGAGGCTCATGGAGGGAGGCCGTATGCCTCCTTCGCTTTAAATAAAATACTGTGACCCCCTGTGCCCTGGCACACCCCAGGAGCTTATTTCTAAAAAGTTTGGAGACCGCAATTTATTTTAATCAGAGCCACATGTCCACAGATTCTGTGCAGATCCACGGAAAAAAATGACTGTTTTTGGCCCCATGGGGGTTCCTCCCCTCTAGCAGGCCTAGGGGGCAGGGTACCTCTAACATGCCCACTATATATATTTTTTTTACCTTTTTCAGGACAGAGGACTAAGGGGGTGATTACGATGGCGGACGGACTTCAGTCCGTCCGCCATCGTGTCGGGGAGTGGGACCGCCTGCCATGCATGCGGGGGTCCTGCACACCAAATTAGGATGCGACCGCCACCATGGCGGTCGCATCTTGCAATTTAACAGTGCGGCAGGTGCTGCTGACTGAATCGTCGTTCGATGGCGGAGGGATCGCCACCACACGGCTGTCGGTGGCGGTCCTTCCGCCATCATAATGAGCCCCTAAGTCCTGACTCCTAAAATGGCTGCCATCACATATCTGTTGATGTGGTGGCAGCCAATCAGATCTTATCTCTAGATCCGTCAGTTCAGTGGATATTCAGCAGCATGAAAAGTTATGTTTTTTGTAACCTTAATTTCTCACACACTACTGAACATAATTACACCAAATTGCAAAAAGCATGCTTTCCGGAACAAGAGCTCACTTTTTGCCAAATTTAGTGTAATCCTGTCCAGTGGTTTTTGGGGTATTACTGTTCAATTTTCTTTTGGAAAAATGAATGGGAAAAATACATTTTGGGCCCCCTCCATTTTTCTTGGGCCCCCACTTGATGGATCATCCCAAAACGTTTCAGGGAGGAGCTGAGGTGAATAAGACTTTTTTTGGAAAGTTTCATGAAGATTTGTCAAACGATGCCAAGGTTATAAGCAAACCAAAAGATGCTTTCCTATGGAAACCTGGTCCTAACTATAACTACCTAGCGGCGACTGCCACATATCTATATATCTATCTGTATCTATCTATCTATCTATCTATCTATCTATCTATCTATATATATATGTATATATATATATAAAAAAACACAGAGGCAATCGCCAATGTGCAGTTATCGAGTTAGGAAGGGCATTTTTTTGTTTCTTTAATAACTTTTCCATCGTTTCATGAGTCTGCATGAAACTTTGGAAAAAAGAGTTCATCCACCTCAACTCTTTCATGGAAGGTTTTGTGCTGATTTATTAAGCAGGTGCCATGGGTGCCACAGTACCAGCACCTGGTATGTGTGGTAGAGCATATAACTATGAGAGAGCATGGCCTGGAGGCTAGAACTTTGAATTCCTGGTATGGCCATGTGGCACGGTTTGATTCTTACCTTATTTTCCTTATGTTTCATTACTAACATAATGGCATATAACATTGGTTCATCCCACTTCTTGTCATGAAAGACCTGGCAATTAATCCAATGGAGGTGCTATAGCTTGTATTTGAGTCTGATGCAAGTATTTTTCCATAGGTACCGCTCATCTAGGTTGGATCTTTGAGTCTAAGAGTGTCGTAGCTAAAGTGGAAGCTTTGGGTACTGGGCCTTCCCATTCTTCAACACGCGGACTTGATAAATATAACCTTTCTTATGCTTTTCAGATAACTCAATTTGATAGTTAACTTCACTGATTATTTTTCAGATCTTGCAAGGTCCTGCCCTTTTGGCTAACATTTTATTTTCGCTAGAAGACAATAACCAGAAACCCCAGTCATTAGGTTCAAACACTCTTAGCTTGATATTACAGTCATAATAGTGTTATTGGGCTTTAGTCATTATCTTAATTATCAGAGTGATTTCAAATTAAGTGATCTTATAAGTGACATACATATTCTTATAACCGTTTTCCTGTGTCATATTGATTCGCCCACTGTCCCTAATTCATATCTAGAAGGGTGCTAGACTTCCTACCAAATAACAATTTAAAAGGTGACTAACTTATGGAAGATTAAACCTTACATTTTATAGCAAGTCACACTAAATGTAGGTTACAATGCCAATTCTTTCCTCCTTCATCCAATATTTATTTTAGGACACTCTTTATTTTGGAGTTATACGACCCTTCTAATCCATCCACTTGTAGAGATTATAGACTGAGGCTTTTAATTTGCAGATTCCTTGTTGATTACATATTTGATGCATAAAGTTGGGGAAAAAAGGAGCTCCTGGGTCTGTCGGTATTTCAGTTGGGGTGCCAGTACAAGAGAACATTCAGTCATAGCATTGGCTGTCTCAGTAGTAGTATTTCACGGAGCCACTGCTTCAGGGTAATGTGTTGTGTAATCTATAATAAGAAGGAAATGATAATCCCAAGTGGAGAAAATTAATGGACCCAAGAACTCAACCCTAGTCATTGCAAGAGTGCATCAATAATAGGTAGGTTTTGATGTAGGGCTTTAGAAACATGACCAGGACTGTCCACATCTGTGGTGGTGGGTGACTCCTGGTGGGTTTAGGAAAACCACAAGTCTTTGTCTTCATCGTCCTCCTCCATGTAGTCTGCGTCTACCGTTTTGCTGTAACCAGCAGCAAACATTCTGCCTCTTTCCACTGCACTTTTGTCCTTCTTGGTATTCTAGTGACCATTGTCTTCTTTGCCTTTTCTATCATCCTTGTGACAATTGGTGCATTTACTGCCCTTGGCATCTTTGTGGCCATCAGAATTCTTGGCCCTCTTGGTCTTCCCTGAGGTTCTCCTCCCCATATCCTTGTGGGTGTTTTCCAAACCTCCATTTCTCTCCTCCCCCCAGTTCATGTAGCTATTTTGTTTGCAGGTAGAAACACTCTCTATGCCTCCTGCACCTGGATCGTGATGTCTGGGTAGAGCAATATCTCTGTGCCAGAATAATGCAGTGTCTGTCGGTCTCTGGCCTTCTGCAGTGCAGCATCACGGTCCCTGTAGTTCAGCAGGTGGGCTATTATTTGTTGAGGTTGTGCTATCAGTCTAGGTGCCAGGGAGCTGTGGGCACCCACCACTGTGAAGACCGAGGAGAAGGTATCACGGCCCAAGGTCTCAATTAGCAGCTGCGCCACAAGCTTTTCCATGTTCTCAGTGGGTGTAGACTCAGAGACGCCCGTGATGCAGATATTGTTGAGTCTGGAGGGTGCCTCTAAGTCCTAGTGTTTTTGCCTGAATGGCTGTGAGTGTCTTTTCCATCTTGGCTTAAGCCATTTTCATGGTAGCTGCTTCATCCTCAGCCTCCGACACACAGCGTTTCACCATGTCTAGCCTGGTTGCATGTTTGTCCAACCTTTGAGACATCCAGTCCATTCTGTAAGTGAGGACATCTATCTTCCCATCAATAGTTTTCAGGCTTTGCCGCATTTCTTTAAGTAAGGATCACAGGTCTTTGCTCTCCTCTGCTGCCAGTGGAGAGTCTTTTCACTGTTCCTGGGGTCCTTCATCTTCTCTCAGATAAGCGGCCTTTCTGTGTTCGAACAAGAGCTTTTCCTGTGTTTTTGTCTGATTTCCCCATAGGGTGTACATTTCGTTAGTCTGACCTGAAACCTACAGAATGCGCTCAGTCAAGGTGCCGGCCATGGGTTGTGCAAGGGGCCTAGCTGCATACTCCGGGATGGTCAGGAATGCCCAGTATACCCATTGGTTGAGTGCACAGCAGTGGTCAATCCCCAGCAGTGTTTAAGGATCATAGCAGCTCTCTGTTGGGCCCATGTTTCGGCCCTATGCGGCCTCTGCTGGCAGCAGGGGTAGTGTGTGGTATTGTAGAATGTTTGGTGCCTTATGCCTCGCATTATGGGTCAGGCTTTCAGTCGCCTGCCCTTGTGGGGCCACGACCAACCACTCCGCCCAAGGGGCCTCAGTAGCGCTCTAATTGCCCCCTCCAGAGCTCACCTACTATGGAGTGCATCTGCTGCCCGGCAGTTGCCACTGAGTGTCCCATTTTGCCTTCAGCAGGGTGCCAGCATCTTGGGTTTAGTGATGCAACACGCCGGGCACTATCTTGTGAGCGCCAAGCTCACCATGCTCCCTTTCAATACAGACCTCCCAGGTCCCTCGTCGCAGCCAGTTTTGGTTGCAGCTGTGTCCCTCCGCCATAGGCAGTCATTGTCTCAACTAGAAGCCCGCTGATCGCTGTGTCACAGCGTTGAAAAATACGGCCAGAGGAGCCACCCCATTAGGGAGCAATATCTGAACCAGATAAGCTCCGCCCCACCTCCCCCTGTCCTCCTCTTCTGATCAACTCATTCTCCTTTTATAGTCCTTCCTCTCTCATTTATGTCTATCAATGCTTCCCTCTCTAACTTTTGTTTTATCTTACCAGATCCCGCCTCGTGGTGGTTTCAATTCCCATTCATCACCATCCTGACGAAATTAAAGTAAGAATTTAACCTTGTCACAGGCCAACAAAGCCTTTTTATCCTTCTACAATTGATACAGTTAGTACCATTAAAATAGGCAATAACAACATATTAATTGCAGGACTATGAAGCAAAAACACTAAAGCAGCGACCATTAGATAAAAACATACTACTATTATCATTGGGCCACCTTTGTGTGCAAAGTAAAATTTTACCACATCTCCCAGCTCACTGAATTGAGCCTTTAAGGAGGAATTTATCTCCTCCAGGGCTGGCAAACGAAAGTCAGATCATTTTTAGGCACAAGAGGTATAAAGCTAAATAGAAACATCCATCATCAATGATCATAGACCATAGCATTGATAACATAAAAAAAATAGTGGATAAAGATGTTCAAATAAATGTATTCAGCTCATGCTCCTGTTATGTGGTTCACCAGCTTTGTCATTCCTTCAACACTCGTGTTCATCACAAATATATGAAAAATGAAATGCATACTAAGGGTGCGACTTATAAGAAATATTTGCAAGCTTTGCAAAGTGAGGAGCCTGAAGATTAAGAATGGCGGTGGGGTAGATTCAACAGATTCTTCAAAGGAGCATGAAGTTTTGTGACGGCCGCAATTAGATGGTCAGACCAAGGAGGGAGGAGGGACTAGTGCTTCTTTTCGGCAGCCCCCATTACCTCCACTGAACTCCCCATTTGGCACAGACCCAGAACCCCCACCTTTCCCACCAATCACACTCTCCAGCAAGGAGCTGCAGGTTTTGAACAATCAGGCCCTGAGTTGAACCCAGCTTTGCTGGACAGATCATCAACCCCTTGGTCAGCACTTGCATTGTCTTTTGAGGCCCTCTCTGGCACCTTCCAGAACATCTTACCTGGTAATGCGATCACAGCTGCCGGCTGCAAGGACCTACTAATCCAGAATGTCCCAACCAGGGGACATCCTGTAGTATAAAGCTAACAGGAACATTATTCCTATCATACCCAAACCCCCTGAAACCCCTCACACCAAATCAGTTACCTCAGCTGCATGCTCCACAACTGTAGATCTTGCAATGAAGCACAAGCTGGACATTTCAGACACCATTAAACACTACACCCTAAATTTCTTAATTCTTACTGAGACCTTTTTCAATGACACATCCCGCAATACTTATGATCTACTTCCTCCAAATTACTCCATCATCAGAAAGGACCAGGTAGGCAGAGTCGGGTGAGGTATCAGAGCCACCTTCGGAGAGTAACTGCAGTGCAGACAGATAATCAATGGCTCTTCTTCATCATTCCAAAGCCTCACTCTGGATTTATGCTCTCAACAGAATTCCCCTTTCAGAATAAATGCAATCTACCACCCATCAGGTGATGACACAGCCTTTGTCGAAAAATGCATCAACATCATAAATGACCAAACAACACAAAGTAACAGAGACATCTTCCTGTAAGACTTAAATCTTCACTGCAGCACCACAGAAGACTCTGCAGTGAACTACTTCACCTGCACTCTCTCAGGCAATGATCTGATCCTACACAACCTAAAACCAACACACAAAAAAGGTTTCACACTAGAACGACTTATCCCCAAAGAAGACCTGCTCTTAGTGAATGAACCCATACTGGTAGGCTGGTCCAGTCATTTCCTTGTTCCCTATACCTTATGACTCTCTGTGACAATGAACCAACTGAAAATTACCCTGTTTTGAGACACCAGGAACATGGGCATCAGTATACTTAGTAGCACTGCTCAGAATGTACTACCGCCCATTGGCCACATAACAGATGCCATTGACTTGACCTCCCACAGTCTGAAATGTCTCTCTGATCTGCTTGATAATGTAGTTCCACACCAAAGCAAAATTAAATGACCTAAGCCATCAGCCCCATGGATCAACAGGGCCTTATATGAGGAAAGAAAAGCTTTAAGCATTCTAGAGAAGAAATGGAGACAGTCGCCCTTTGCCACTAACCTCAAATGTCTCCGAAATTCAAGGTCCCTCTATAAAAGACATATCTTTTGCAAGAAATACAATCATTTTCGAACCCTCCCGAACTCAGCCAAGAAACGACCAAACCAACTCTTCAATCTGGTCAACACCTCCAACAGCCCCTCCCTTTTCTCCAAATTTGATGACCCAGCAGCGAAAGCAGAAGAGTTTCTACAGTTCTTTGACTTCAAAGTAAAACTGCTTCTAAGTCAAGATGTCCACGCTTTTTCTCCCCTGGTGTCCATATTCAAAGATACTTGGGAAATATTTAACATCATTATGGAGGAAGACTTACTCTAAATCATCGTGAACACCAAACTCTCAAACTACTTTGTGGACCCAATTCCGGGTAACATTGCCAAATACCTTAATACTCACATTTTCCCCTTCTGGACAAAATTGGTGAATCTCTCCCTCAGGTAAGGAACATTTCCTGACTGCCTCAAAACTGGACAAGTCACCCCTTTCCTCAAAAAACTCTCAGCAGAGACTAATGACGTCAACAACTATCACCCGATCTCCAACCTGCCTTTCCTCATAAAATCATTGAAAGGTGTGCAGTGGAGCAACTCTCCCAACACATCAAAAATAACCTCCTAGATGACTACAAATCCAGTTTTAACCAGGGCGACAGCACAGAAACAGCTTCACTACAGGTGGTCGATGATGCACTTCGAATCCTACACCAGTGGTGGCCGGCACAGATCTGGGGTGGCAGGGCGGGGGGCTCGGGGTAAAGAGATGTAAAAAAAATAAAAATAGGCTTACCTCCTCGCCGCTGGTCTCCCGCGTCATCTCTCCTGAGTCTGCAGACCAGGAAACAGCCAGGCTCCCCTGAGCCAATCACAACGCTGCAATGCAGCATTGTGATTGGTCTGAATGCCGTAATTCGGCACTCAGACGGGGACTGGGGGCTTGGGCATGTTCTCCATCCAGGCTGTAATGCAGCCTGGGTGGAGAACATGCTAAGTGAGCATGACTGTTTGGTCGGCCCGAGACTGGGGGCAAAAGCGTCATGCGCACTTCAGTGTGCCCAACACACTTCCCCTGGCCTGCTCTGTGAGCAGAGCAGCCCGCCCCCATGCTGCCGCAGCAGGAAGGAACAAATAAAATGATAACATCGGTATTATCATTTTATTTTTCCTTTCCTTCACTGCTGCCATGCAGTGGGGCGATGCTCCTCCGCCTTAGTGGAGGAGCCACCACTGTTCTACACGCCAGCAGCTCCTGCCTCCTGATTCTTCTCGACCTATCATCAGCCTTTGACACAGTCAACCACCAAACCACCACACGCTCCTAGACATGGTCAAAAATCGAACAGACATTGATGGCGTGACCCCTAAATGGTTTGAATCATTCCCCATGGGCAGATCTCACAGCACAAAAATTGATGACTGTTTCTCAACACCAATGGAAGTTGAATAACGGGTCCTCCAAGCGCCTCTCCTTGTCCCGACCCTATGCAACCAGTACCTTGAGCCATTTAGAGTCCTACTAAAGAAAGCAGGGATTTTCTATTATTAACATGCAGATGAGACACAACTATATCTAAAGGTCTCCTTGCCAAACAACCTCTCCATCATTTTAGACTGTTCAAAACTGGAAACTGAAACCTTCAAGAACTGAAGTCCTGCTCATCTTCCCTTCAAAATCAATACTTCTGTTACAATCCTGGATGGACACACTCAGCATCCTCAACAGTAAACCCACCATCGTTGACAGTACCAAATCCCTAGTGGTCATCCTTGATAGGAAGCTCAACTTGCATTCTCAAATCAGCACCATGTCTTCTCTGGGGAATCCATCACTACATTCCAGAGCAACATCTGAAATCTCTTGCTCATACATTGATGCTCTCCTATAGCTATACCTATATATATATATATTTTGATTTTTTTACAACTGCAACAATCACCCCCAGAGGGGCATCTCAGCGCTAAAGTTTCAATTCAAATACCATAAATCCGAACCAAGGAAAGGGTCAGATTATGTCTGAGAGAAAAGCCAGGTTTTAAGACGCTTTCTAAAGATGGTTTCATTTTCAGCTTGTTTCACCGAGACGGGAACTGATTCCACGCCTTAGCACTAAGCACTGAAAAGGATCTCCCTTCTCTAGTCTTCAGCCTGAACCTCGGAAATGCTAGAAGCTTGGCATTAGCCGATCTCAAAGCAAATGGGGGGTGCATAGAATGTAAACCTCTCTAAGATCAATTTTGGCCCAGTCCGATGGCTGGCTCTAAAAATTATTGTTAAGGATTTAAACAGTATCCACTTTTCCACTGGAAGCCAGTGGAGTTCACTACACCATTTAGTTGTGGAAGTCCTATGAGGGAGTTTTAGTACAAGTTGAATTGTGGTGTTTTGTACAGCCTGGAGTTACTTAATCAGATACTTAGCTATTTCGAGGTAAGGGCTGTTGCAGTAGTCGATCCTCGAGGTTATCAAAGCATAAGCTACTATTTTCCTAACTTCTAGAAGGAGAAATTCAAAGAGCCTTCTAAGAGCTTTGAGCAAGGAAAAGCATGTTCCTGCAACAGCGACAACTTGGTGATAAAAAGATAGATCTGTATCAAATTTAACTCCCAAAATTCTGAATCAACTATTATAACTCTCTCATGACTGGTCTCCCAAAAACACATCTCGCTCATTGATCCTGCACTTGGCAGCAAGTTTTGTCTACAAGGCCAAAAACAATGCTGGTCTCTCTCTTTCTGCTGGTTGCACATTGAAGCCAGGGCTATTTACAAGAGTACCTGCAACACCCATAACGTCCTACGCACATCCACTTCCTTTACCTGGTGGACAAACTCAAGCTTTCAGGAAGTGATTGACCATCGCGAAATGCAGATGAATTGCTGCTAGAACCCCCCTCCTTTAAAAGGAACGACTCCTGGCACAATCCTTCTCAGGTAGCCCAACCATAATTTGGAACTCACTACCTCCCAAGCTATGCACTATCACCTCGCTGGCGGCCTTCAAAATGGAACTTTAAGCCTTCATTCTTCAACAATATTTTAGACATCGCAGCTAATCCTCTCCACTGAGAACATGTTAACTCACCTCTTGGCACAGGACTACACTACTTCTACCTCACAATTATACTTTTTGTACAACACATTTTCTTTTTTCTGTATTGATTCACCATTTTGTAATTCTAGACCTTATGTAATGTTTGGTAATTTCTGAACCCTCAGTAACTATCCATGTAAGGACATACATCTACTGGAAAGCGCTCTAGCACCTTTAGGTGATGTCTGTGCTATATAAAACTGCATAAATAAATCAATAAAATAGTCATCTGGGAGGCAGGACTGATGTTCAACTATTTCTTCAGCAAACAGGGTGAAGTCGGTAATCTTAGCGCACTTGGTAGTATGAGATTTTCTGATTTCAAAATATTATGTTCTGTCAATATTATTTACTGAATACTGGCTGAATGTTCTTATCCCGGGGAGGGTCACCTTAAATGTGTAATGATTTTGGAAATTCTTAATATTGTGCTCTAGAAAGAACAATATTTTCATACAACTTCAAACGGGTGGTTTTCGAAAGTGATTCGGCTGACATAAAAGGCGCTTGCATTTACTACAAATGACATGAAGGTTCCTAAGATAAGCCTAGAAAGAAAGTAAATCTTGACATAAAAAGAGGTCCTGTAATAAGAAAAAGGCTCTGATATTTTCGTACACCAGTATTATTTACGCTAATATTTTCCACCAATTCTATTGAATAATTTTATTTCATTTTGGGTGGGACCTCGCTGCAAGCCAGTGAGGGGGCACAGTGATTGTTGCTGGAAAGACAAATAGAACTCCTGCACCTTCCTAGACTTGCTAACTTGATTTTAAGGGAACCCCATTAATTAGGAGGATTGATCCTAATGCTACTGATCCAGCGCTCAGGGATCAATAAATTTGCAAATAAACAAGGCCCAATTACATTACCCAACAAAGTCCCTTCACACTGGGTTCAGTGTAAATGCAAAGTTCAGACCTAACTTACCAATCTCAAACCGAACCTGCATTACTCATAGAAAAATAATGTAACAATGGCATCTTTTTATAGTTGAATAGTTGATGGCAATAATTAATAACACTCTCTAAATAAAGACGAACACAGAGTGTATATTTATAATGTTTTATCTAAATAATGTGAATTAAATGCTCATCAAGTACCATTACACATACAAACCACGAGACATCACTGAATAAACAATTAGCAAAGAGAAATGACAAATCACATCACATCGACAGTGCATTGAAGGAGTGGAAAGGCGAAGAGAGAAAAGTTTCAGAGACAAAATACATTTGCAAATGATTATGCAAATTCAAGTTTCTATCTATACTAACCCAGAAGGAAACAGGAAATCTGCTCTCTGGCCAGGGGAGCAGCAGGGCCCCTCAAGAAGATTTGTAAGGGCAAAGTCTAAGTCAGGAATCAGGAATAGGAAGAAACAGGTAGGCCTCTACAGCAAAACCGACGACAGCGACGATCACACCTAACGCCATCAGCATCGCAAGAAGACACCATTCAACCCCTCCCACCAAGGCACCTCAATTATACCCTAAAACCCAAATGTCCAACCCACACTTGTTTCAAATGTAAGTAAATTCTACATTTTGATTGGTTAAGGAAGGGGGTGTACTGTCACACCACACTCGGCATGTCCATTTTACTCAATGTTCTATTGTTTTGTTTTTTCAACATCACAACTACATCATCTCAGGAAATACAAGTATACAATATCAGACTTCAGTTTCCTTCTCTCTCCGCAAATGTGTCAAGTTCTGTTACTTCTTGTACCACTCGTGTGCTTCCAGAGGAAACGTTCATCAGTTGTTGCTTGTTTTTCGTCTTCACGTTTAACTTTTGGCAGGCACACATAAATTCGACAGGTCGCTCGCCTTTGCCTTCCCTCTACATTATCTTTTGCTTTTTCAGTTAATAATTCTTTATTTTGCTTCACCCATACTTATACGGAAAATAAAACAAATATAATTACTCATTTTGAAATGCGTTTCTTTACGCACCCTCCCGAATGCTGCATCTAACCATGCGCAACCCAGGTTAAAGTTTTCCCTACAAACGTTAATAACGTGCACAAAAAGCAGCATTAGTCTCTTTATTTTCATTAGTCAAGCATTTGCGGCCTAGTTCAGTGCTTTAGTATGCGCTTGCACAGTACTATTTTCCCTCATGTTAGTTATTAAAACCACACGTTTTTCACTGCACACTATTAGAAAAATTAGAAAATGTTACTAGGGGTTTCAATCCGAGCAGGTTATATATTTTTTTAAAACCCTGCTCCATCAATCCCCCCTTTGATGGCGTCTTTGAGCCATCACCAAATACCCACCAATTCAATTTGTCACTTAAAAAGCTGTGGTTCTCTCACGTTTTATCATTATTCCATCTAGATCCCTCATCATTTCATAATAGTTTCCTCCTCTATCCTCTAGTTCTATTTCTTCTCTCTTTCTTTTTCTTGTTCTTCGTTTATTATCAGATGTCTCTTTCTTGCATTTGCAACATTTATAAATCAAGAAAATCATTAATATCACTGTAGCCACTGCAATAATAGATGTTAATATTCTCCCTAATAGACTATTCCCAAATGTAGAAAACCAATTTCCCACAGAGGAAAAACTCTTACCATGTTTCTCCCAAGCACCATCAACCTTCAATTTGGATAAATCTTGATGAAGATTTGTAATATTCTTAATATACCCCTCAAGATTTTTACTCTTGTCAGGGATATAAGTACAACATTGTTGTACTTTCAACATATTACAGACTCCACCCTCTTTAGCCAATAATACATCAAGGGCAAGTCGATTCTGCAAAACCATAGATCTAATTGCAACCAATATCAGTATCGACCATTAAAAACCCACCAGCAGTGTCTGTTGATAAACGATCAACCACTGTGGACAATTTTCTAATTTTGTGCGAATTTAGTATAACTCCAACTGAAGGTATCAATGCTCCAAAAACATCTCCTATAATTTCTGAAAAAGTCGCTCTCTTTTTACGTATTAGTCCATTCTTTATTTCATTGATTCTATGTTTCTCATCCATGTGATACATTTTTGGAAATACTATTGCTAAATAACAACACCCGTACCAATGTGCAGGTAACCTATAGTAGGCATTTTTACCACACACATAATAGATTCCCAGAAAGACAGGATCAGTTCCTCCTTTCAATCCCCATCCTCCCGTAACTAGAAAAGTATGATCACATTCACTAGAACCAATGAAATAATTATTATACTCAGTCTTTTGTCTAAGTAAACAAAGCTTCCCTCTATGATACCAGTCTAGGGTCATGGCAGTGTAAGTCTCGCCCTTCTTGTAATCTCCCTCTCTGAAAGCCCATGGAGGTACATGAGACTTTTGCTCAGCAGCCTTTCTCTGAAACTCTTGTCTTCTATCTTCAACCATGTTAATGAATTCTATTTCTTCAAATCGTAATCTACAAGTTAGGTTATGTCTATGTGCATATACTGTATCTATTGTTTGTGTAGAATGAAAAAATGGTCCCATATATTCCGCTTTCTAGCACTATTTATTTTAATCATATTCCTTCTAATAGGAATTTCTGAGAATACTAAATCCATGTTAGAGTAGAAATATTGGAGACTTCCCCTCTCGTAGAACAAACTCGTTACGACACTACAAGACACACCATATGTTAAAGGTAGGTGATGATATGTCACTCCCTCTGAGACAGACGACGGTAATTGCATGCACACATAACAATCTCTCGCATCCATTACGTCAACATACTCATACAATAATTTGGTAAAGACATTTAACGAAAAATCATTAATCGATTTATCATGATGATAGATACTGTCATCTTTCATCTTTTCCATTTTAGTATGTGTCTTCCTCTAAACCTTTAGTATCTACTTTTTCACTCATCACACCATTAGTATTAGTATCATTCTTTTGATTAGTTACCATTAAGACAGGCACAATGACAATTAGTGTTAACCATACTATTATTAGTAAAAATATACTAAATAAGCAAGCATTAATACATTTACGTTTAAAACTATGATTTTGATGTACAGTCTCTGCTGTATTTGCCATTTCCAATTAAATTTGTACTAACTCTAAAAAAATTAAAAAAAACTCAAAAATCTAACTTAGAATAAAAAATATCCCAAAAATCTAATCTATAAAAATATCTATCCAAAAATAATATCTATCCAAAGTAGTGTATCCTCACACTAATGGCTTTTCTTCTTTACCCCTCTTTTTCTTTTTTCTTAATTTTTTTGTTTTTATATCTTCTTTTTCTTCTTCTTCAAATCTTTTGAATGATTCAGAATAATTTTCTCAAAATTGTTGCACCTTAATTTTCACAGTCCTTTTAAGGTGGTTCAAAACTGTCTCCTTCACCCTGCTCTGTACCAGTGTTTTCTTTGATCTGATCTGTGATCTCAGTTTCTTCCAACACCACATATGTCCATTCTGGTGCTATGTATTTCTTATTTGGAACCCTCACTCTTTTTGTTTTACGAATTGATTCTTCTTCAGACTCACTTTGCTCAGTCTGATCTGAAACTTCAGTTATTGTGTCAGGTGATCTTTTTTCAGAGTGTATTTCAGTCTTTTCACTCCTTCTGGCCACACATCACCTTTTCTTGCTTTCTTTGCTTGCACAGCTTCCGTTACTTCGTCCTCAAGTTCGCAAGTTCTTTTATTCAGTCCTTTTCTCTGTTGTACTTGCTCTTGATTCACTTTCTCTTTTTCTTTCTCAACAGCAGTCTTTTGAGACCCAGTAGCTGGTGCCCACTATATTCGACTTGTTCCTTGTTCAACTTCAGAATCTGTAACTTCAGACTCTACAACTTCATTTTCTCCACTTTCTGCCTCTTCTTGTCTTTCAAGTGGACTTGGGACTCTTCTCGTGTGACTTGCATGAATCCAATTTGGTAAGCCACTACACTTTACTGCTGTTGTTGTCACCAGTATCACCTGGTAAGTGCTGTGCCATCTAGGTTCCAAACACAATTTTCTCACGTGTTTCTTCACCAGGACCCATTCTCCTGGACTTAGATCATGTGCTTGTTCTTGCTGAGTTGTAGTTGCAATTTCTCCAACCTGATGAGACACAGAACGCACTACATCAGCCAATCCTTTGCAATAATCGAGCACCAGATCATCAGTAATATTCATCAGTTGATTTGCTGGTACAATCGGCTGTCTCATTGCTCTCCCCATTATTATTTCGTGTGGGGATAATCCAGTCTTTTTATCAGGAATACTTCTCAGACTCATCAATACCAAGGGTAAAGCATCTGGCCATTTCAGTGCTGTGGATGCACAGACTTTTGACAGTCTTGATTTGATAGTGCCATTAATTTGCTCGACCACTCCTGATGCTTCTGGTCGATAGGCACAATGTAGCTTTTGTTCAATTTGTAATGCTGCACAAATCATCCGAATTATTTCATTATTAAAATGAGTTCCTCTATCTGTTTCTAAAGAGACTGGAAATCTAAATCTAGGAATTATCTCTCTTAACAGCAATTTAGCAACAGTCAAGCTATCGTTCCTTCTTGTTGGATATGCTTCCACCCAATGAGAAAACAGACAAACAACAACTAACACATATTTTAGTCCATTACAAGGAAGGAATTCAATAAAATCTGCCTGCAACCTTGTAAAAGGTCCTGCAGCTTTCCCAATTCTGCCCCAACTAACAACTGTCTTTCTACCTGGATTTTGCTGCTGGCACACTGTATATCTTTGGCATAGACTCTCTGCAATGTCCCTGAACTTTGGGTTATTCCATGACTGTTTAAAGAGTCTAATCATAGCATCTCTCCCAACATGTGTTAAATCATGGTACATTATTGGCATCTGGAAAGTAAACAGTCTGGCATTACTGGTCTTTCGTCTACATACACCCATACTTCATCATCAGATCTCTTTTTACATCCTGATTTGATCCAAATTTCTTTTTCCTCATCACTAGCTTCTTCCTGCAACTGTTTAATTTCATCCCATGTTTCTATTGTGGAGAACATCAAGTGACAATTTGTATTATTATTCTCCTTTCCTCTGTTTATTAAAATTGAATTTTGTGCATAGAAATGAGCCACTTGGTCTGCGTATCTGTTCCCATTGGTCACATAATCATTTCCTGACTTATGTGCTGAACATTTAACCACTGCAAACTTTTTAGGCAATTGTAATGCATTCAGTAAATCTTTTACATGTTTACTATTTCTTATTGGTGATCCTGAAGAAGTCAGAAATCCACGTTGCATCCACAATTGACCCAAATCGTGCACCACCCCAAAACCATATTGACTATCAGTGAATATGGTTACTCTCAAATTTTTGCCAATTATGCACACTCTAGTCAGTGCAATCAATTCAGAAATTTGTGCTGAATTTATCCCTCTTAGACAGGATGCTTCAAGGACCATAGCCACTGTACACACAGCATACGAAGCACTCAATACACCCTTTTCATCTCTCAGGCAAGATACATCCACAAACATCACACAATCTGACTCTTCTAGTGGTGTATCTTTTATGTCAGTTCTTGGTTTTGTACACAACTCTGTCACATCCAAACAATCATGATCTGCTTCGTCTCTCACTTCTTCACAACTTGAACTCGGCAACAAAGTTGCTGGATTCAATGTTGTACATCTTGTTACTGTCACACTCTCAGGACCCAGAATCACTCTCTCGTATTTAGTCAAACGACTGTACGTCATATACTGTGTTCGTGTGCGAGTTAATAGGATCTCAACAGAGTGTGGCACATATACTTTCACTGGATGTCCCATAACAATTGACTCACTCTGCTAAAGACTCACATAAGTAGCAGCCACTGCTTTCAAACAACCTGGTAATGCTGCAGCCACTTGGTCCAAAGTAGCAGAAAAATATGCCACTGGTCGACGTGCCATTCCATGTGTTTGTGTCAGAACTGAAAGTGCACACCCATCCCTCCCGCAAAAGAACAATGCAAAATCTTTCGTATAGTCTGGCATTCCCAATGCAGGTGCTCGACAAAGACTATCTCGCAGCTCAATGAATGCTTTCATGCTTTCTTCATCCAATTCAATCGGATCAGTCACATCTTTGTGAGTCAACCTCTGTAGAGGTTTGGCAATCAGTGAAAATCCACTAATCCATTGCCTACAATATCCTACCATGCCCAAAAACATTCGAACTTCTTTCTGTGTTTTGGGAGGTTCCATTTGCAAAATCAGATTAATTCGATCCTGTAACACTCTCCTAACTCCCTTTTCAATTTTTTGTCCCAAATATTGAACTTCTTTCTGACAAAATTGTAATTTTGCTGGTGACACTTTATGCCCACCTTCTGCCAAATGATTCAGTAGAGCAATTGTATCTGTCACACATGCCTCTCGTGTTTTTGATGCCACCAGTAGGTCATCAATATGCTGCACTAACACTGAATTTTCTGGCATAACCAATGACTCTAGACATTTTTAAAAAATCTGATTAAAAATTGAAGGACTCTCTGTATACCCTTGAGGAACTCGGCACCATGCCAAAACACGGTCTCCAAACCGGAAAGCAAATAAATATTGGCTATCCGGATGTAAAGGTATCGAGAAAAATGCTTGACACAAATCAATCACTGTATACCATTCTGCATCACAAGGAATTTGGTAAAGAATCACTGGTGGGTTTGGCACTATTGGACAGCAAGGTACCACAATTTTATTGATTTTTCGCAAATCTTGCACTATTCTGTATTTTCCACTTGGTTTCTTAATTCCCATAATAGGTGAATTGCAAGGACTAAATATTTCTTTCAGAATGCCTTGTTCAATCATTTGCTCTATTACAGGAATAACTCCTGCTATAGTCTCAGGACTCATCTTATATGGTGATGTTTTTGGAAACTCTGCGCCTTGTTTTACTGTAATTTGAATAGGGTCAACACCTTTCATCAGTCCAATTTCTTTTCCTGTAAAATCCCACACATCTGTTCTCACTGTGTCTCTGAACTCACCGGGCAAATCCTCAAATGTGAGCAATGAATATAGATGATTCACTTCTGTCCCTTGCTTTGCTAACATCATTTTAAAAGCAACATCTTCATCTGGTGTCTGAAAAGCAATACCATCCGGTGTACAATAGATGGTACAATTCATCTTGCAAAGTAAATCCCTACCTAAAAGATTCACTGGACTCGTGCCACATACCACAAAACGATGCATATCTCTGAATTCTCCAATATATACCTCCATTGGTTTGGTCACTGGAATTCTAATATATTTATTTGAAACTCCTACAACTTGGATTGTTTCTCCCGAGAGGGGTAGGTTTGGAATTTCTGCTGCTCTTACAGTAGAAAGGGTAGCACCAGTGTCCACAAGGAATGTAATATTATTACCTTCCACTTTCCCATCAACAAAAGGACCTGATTGATCTACCACTAGAGATGCGCCAAGCACGCACTCTTCCTCCCCCCTCAGGCACCATCATTGAGATGAATCTGTATCACTCTCAGGACACTGCAACCAATATTGTTGTACATTTTGATTCTTACCAACTTGTTCACTCAAGTGAAATCTAGCATTTGCACTGTATCTCTGTACTTGAGCATTCACATTATTTGGCATAGGAGCTTGAGGTACTTGTATTTGTTGAACCTGTGGTGTAACTACCTGTTGCAGCTGTTGTTGATTCACAACCGCTTCATTCTGCATCTGCGGATTGAAATTTTGAATCATTCCATTATTTCCTAGCAAGAACTTACACTCTTGCCCTAACTTTCCGCACACATGACAAGGATATTTCTTTTTAATTTCTTCTCTATTATTCTTACCTCTACCTTTTCCACCATTTAATACACCATTAATTTTAGGTACCTGACCATTTTGAAAATTCTGATTCTGTCCTTTCATTTGAAAATCTGTTTGAGAACCATTGACATAATTCCCATCTTTCTGTTGTGCTACTTTTACTTGTGCCCACATCATCTTCTCTTTTAATTTCTTATGCCTCGACTCAATATCATCACTAAAATACTTAGCACATCTCAAAATCTCATCCACTGTCTTACTCTGCCAACAAATCAAATGTTGCTGAATCATATTACTAATCTCAGGCTTCAATCCAAATACAAACCTATACACAAAATGTCCCCATATCTTTGTCAGTTATACTTTCAAAGCCACTATACTGTTTAAACACCTGTAAAAGCCTCTCATAATATGCATGTACTGATTCTTTTGACTCCTGTGTTGTCCTATCAATTTTAACCCAATTTGTTTCTTTTGGAGAAATTTTACCTTTCAGGTAAGTAAATACCTGATTATATTTTTTCATCACCTCTTCTGAAGGTGCCCCTGTTTTAACATCTCTAGGATATTCTTCTTTTGGCCAATCAACTGCAATTTTACACTCAATCCATAAATCAGCTGGAACTGCAATGGCAAATAAGCCATCCAAATCTTTCAACAAGACCTTTGAAACTTTTACAAACCTCTCTACCTGTTTGTACCACTCGACAGGCTTTTCTCTTAATCTGGGGCAATCATTAGTAAAAGACAATATATCCTGTCTTGACCAAGGAATGTGAACATATCCACCACCTGGAACTTCTCTCATCGGATATATCATTTCAACTTGCTCTGCTTCTCTTAATGGAAGTAAAGAAGATGCATTCACATTTTTACTAGCAATCATTTCTTTCTTCTTTTTCGCCCATCTACCTTTCCATCGTTCCACATCACCCCATCTCTTCAAAGTATTAATCAACTCATTTATTTGCAATCGTTTACCAGATGTATTCAAACTCTCTAAATCCTTTTCAGTAAAGTCCAATCTATATGTTTTCTGCAAAGCTTTAGATTTCCCAATATCCACTCCATATTCTTGTGCAACCTCTACCAATTTGTCATGTAAATTCTTCGCTCTCCATGTAGTATTTTTACACAAAAATAGCAACTCTTCATCCTGATATTTACTCAATCTCTCTGGACTTATTGCACCATTAATCATTTCTTCCAGATCTACTCTCAATTTACCTCTATCTATACTCAATTTAGACTTATTAGTTTCTATTCCTCTTATCCAATCATCTAACTCCTCCGGTGAAGGTCCCACTGAACCCCCTGATACTGGAGTCATTTCTCTCACATTCTGCACTAGTTTCCTAGGATCTATCTGCACACTTCTTTTTGGTGTTTCAATCACCTTTTCATTTATTGGAAGATCAATCAATGAAGCACTCCTCTCAACTGGTTCCGATCCACTAGCATTCCTGACACTATTCATAGGAATTGTCAATGTATGTACTCTCGAAATATTTTGACCCACACTGTACAATGGAACTATAGGTCCAATTGTTATTGGTACTGACAATGCTTCTGCATTTAAACTCAACTGACTAATTTTCTGAGTCAACTCCTCTCTTGTTCTGTTTAACATGTCAATCTCTTTTTCCTGTAACTCTCGAGTACCTAATGAAGACCAACCCTGGGCGTAGCGGGCGTAGTGCCTCTACGCGTATTTCCACGGAGTTTAAAAAAAACTCTGTGGAAATACGCTACGCTCCCTCCCCCCTCCCAAAGCCTTTAAAAATGTAAAAAAGAAGCCACTTACCTGTTGTCTGCCACTTCCCCTGCCTGGCCGCTCCCCGTCCTGCTCCTCGATCCTCGCGACCCCTTCTGTAATTAAAAAAAACACTACATTGCACGTCTGACGCGCGTGCAGAAGGGGTCACGAGGACCGAGGAGCAGGACGGAGAGCGGCCAGGCAGGGGAGGCGGCAGACACCAGGTAAGTGCCTTCTTTTACATTTTTAAAGACTTTAGGAGGCGGGAGGGAGCAGCTAACTCCGCTCCACCACGGAGGCAGAGTTTTTTGCCTACTCCGTGTTCGCCACGGAGGGCGGAGTAGGCAAATCTCCGCAAACTCCGTTGGCGGAGCAGAGTTACCTGCCCAGGGTTAATGAAGACTGTGAAGCTACCGGAACATTTGTAACGTGTGAAACTTGTGGGACTTGTGGAACTTCTATTTTCAATTAACGGTGCACTCGGAGAAATCCCATCCGGGCTCTCCTGATATGGTGGAGGTCTTTTTAATAGCATCTCATCTAATAATTCATCATCGATTTCATTTGGATCAATATTTAATTCTGAAGTCTCTACATTATTCTTTTTCTCTTTACATTTTCCTCCAGCAACTATTACTGGATAGAACCCATCTGCAATCACTTCTCTTCTCCATCTCTTCATCTGATCATCCCACCTAGCTTCTGAATATCTCCTCAATGTATTTCTATGTCTTATCCCATTCCTGTCTCTCTCTCTTTTATACGCTTCATGTTCCCATTCTTCAAGCGCTTCATACTGCATAGGTCTGGGATTTGGTTTTAATTCATTCATTTGTCTCCTCAAATTTTCCAATATCCTCACGTTAAAAGTACCATGCTTTGGAAAAGCTAAAACTCCATTATCTTCCGTGTAACCCATCCAATTCTCTAACCATGTACACGTATGATATCCAGGCGCCAACATCATGAAAGAAGCAGGTGATCTTGGAGGAGGTACAGGAAGCCCCTCCCTAGTAACTATCAGCTTATCCTTTTTAAAGAAATCTTGTATTCTTTTTACCATCTTCATTTTAAACTCTCTTTTTCTCGCTAAATAAACCAAAAACAAACAAGGGAAACCTTCCGTAAATCCTCTAACTCTATTCGCTGAATCCCAACTAATACCAGCGCGACTCACACCAACCAACCAACCACGGCTCACTACGCACCTACTATCTCGACCAATGCCAACGCGGCTCACACCAACCAACCAATCACGGCTCTCTACGCGCCCACTGTCTCAACCAATGCCAGCGCAGCTTTTTGTGATGTCAGTATAACTCCTGCTACTGACCCTCCCTTTACAAAATAATACGGCAATGTACTACAAGGTTTTTCTTAACTAGATTCTTGTTAGAAACAACACAAAACAATGCTACTTTGTTTACTCCACTAAATAAAGAAATAGTTCAATCATTCGAAGAGATTTCTTTTACTTCTAGTAAAATAACGACCAGCGCTACTTTACTCCCAATCAAGTGAAAAGAGGTCTTGGTACTCTTCTGGGGATACTAGCCAAAGTTTCGGAAGAGAATTTTCGAGTGAAAAAAGTCTTGGTACTCCTTTGGGGATGTAAAGCCAAAATTTCGGAAGCAGACTTTCCACTATTCCACACAACCTTTTCTCAACACAATAAATCCCTAAAATAACATCAACACCATCTCACTGTTTGATATTATGACAACAGACAAAGTACTTCTGCAGTGTGATACTTTTCCACACTATTCCTCTGCCCCCTTAAGGCTAAAATAACAACATCATCATCATCATCATCCCGGGATCTTAGGCAACTCCGTACCCGTATATCCAGACTACATGAAACAAAACTAACACTAACTTTTCATATTAATAACCAAAAATCAATAATCAATAATTATTGCCAAACTAATCAATATTAATCAATAATCATCCTCTGCTACTAAAACTGATCCAGAGCTCAGGGATCAATAAATTTGCAAATAAACAAGGCCCAATTACATTACCCAACAAAGTCCCTTCACGCTGGGTTCAGTGTAAATGCAAAGTTCAGACCTAACTTACCAATCTCCAACCGAACCTGCATTACTCATAGAAAAATAATGTAACAATGGCATCTTTTTATAGTTAAATAGTTGATGGCAATAATTAATAACACTCTCTAAATAAAGACGAACACAGAGTGTATATTTATAATGTTTTATCTAAATAATGTGAATTAAATGCTCATCAAATACCATTACACAGTACAAACCACGGAACATCACTGAATAAACAATTAGCAAAGAGAAATGACAAATCACATCACATCGACAGTGCATTGAAGGAGTGGAAAGGCGAAGAGAGAAAAGTTTCAGAGACAAAATACATTTGCAAATGATTATGCAAATTCAAGTTTCTATCTATACTAACCCAGAAGGAAACAGGAAATCTGCTCTCTAGCCAGGGGAGCAGCAGGGCCCCTCAAGAAGATTTGTAAGGGCAAATTCTAAGTTAGGAATCAGGAACAGGAAGAAACAGGTAGGCCTCTACAGCAAAACCGACGACAGCGACGATCACACCTAACGCCATCAGCATCGCAAGAAGACACCATTCAACTCCTCCCACCAAGGCACCTCAATTATACACTATAACCCAAATGTCCAACCCACACTTGTTTCAAATGTAAGTAAATTCTGCATTTTGATTGGTTTAGGAAGGGGGTGTACTGTCACACCACACTCGGCATGTCCATTTTACTCAATGTTCTATTGTTTTGTTTTTTCAACATCACAACTACATCATCTCAGGAAATACAAGTATACAATATCAGACTTCAGTTTCCTTCTCTCTCCGCAAATGTGTCAAGTTCTGTTACTTCTCATGCCACTCGTGCGCTTCCAGAGGAAACGTTCATCACTTGTCGATTGTTTTTCGTCTTCACGTTTAACTTTTGGCAGGCACACATAAATTCGAAGGTCGCTCGTCTTTGCCTTCCCTCCACATTCTCTTTTGCTTTTTCAGTTAATAAATCTTTATTTTGCTTAACCCATACTTCTACGGAAAATAAAACAAATATAATTACTCATTTTGAAATGCTTTTCTTTAAGCACCCTCCCGAATGCTGCATCTAACCATGCGCAACCCAGGTTAAAGTTTTCCTGACAACTGTTAATAATGTGCACAAAAAGCAGCATTAGTCTCTTTATTTTCATTAGTCAAGCATTTGCGGCCTAGTTCAGTGCTTTAGTACGCGCTTGCACAGTATTATTTTCCCTCATGTTAGTTATTAAAACCACACGTTTTTTACTGCACACTATTAGAAAAATTAGAAAATGTTACTAGGGGTTTCAATCCGAGCAGGTTTTATTTTTCGAAAACCCTACTCCATCACTACCACTGGCATTTCTTCGCAGCTTTGTCCCCCTTTCTTTCATTACATTTTATCTTGCTAGTAATAATGGCACTGATTGCGTTAGCTGTGGCACGCATCCATTACTGGCTAACATATAGCCTGCAGATGCCTAAAGCCCAAAGAGAAAAGGGCGCAACAGGAACCAGTTCACCAAGTGATCATTTCACTGCGACCTTGAAGAACATTCATCATATCCAGGAAAATCTTCATTGGATTAGCGTGACACAGAGCACTGGTTTCAGCTCTTGACAGTCCAATATGTTGAAAAATGAATGTTCATTGCGCTGCGTTTTCCAATGTTATTATACACATTTTTATTACCACTTGAAACATTCACAGGTTTAGCTATGCTTCAGATATTTGATCCATATTTTAGAAATAGAGAAATACTGATTTTTATTATTTTTTTACCATCAAATGAATTCCCCAAGTAAAAATTTAGGACTTAATACTAATTATTAGGCTTTACAACAAAAGGCTTTACACACATTCAGATGCTTTTTTAAAGTGGCACGTACAGTAGTTTTACAAGGAAAGTGTTTTTCATTTAAAGCACAGCACGTTTGAGGCCTGAGCAGGCCCTTACTACTGCAAAGGTAAAAAAATCTTAATTCGAGAGCAAAAAAAAAAAAAGATGGCGTCCTAATGCACATATTTTTTGGTAGAACATCCCAAAGAGTGCAGCTGTCTGGTTGCAAAAGACATATTGTGGGCCTACCTAGAACATACAGACCCCACTTCTACCAGAAAGCATAAACGAGTGCATAAATACATACACGAGTAGATAAAAGTTTTAAATTTACATGTAAGTTATAAATGTAGGCTCAAATTTATTTTTACTCTTTTAGAGTGCAACTAAATAGACTTTGTCGGATTAGTGGCTGCGATTTTTGCAACATCATTATATGAGGTTGTATTGATTTATTAGGAAGTAACTTACTTTCGTAAGTCTCTAATTTTTGCAACTGTTATGAATTGATGTTTTATTTTTTCACTTTTCTACAAATGTAAGTATCTGGAACAGAGCACATAAAAGATGAAAAGTTATTGCAGAGTTTTACTGTATTAGGATGTGGAATGTGGTTGGAGGGATTCTAATGAGGGGAGAGCGAGAAGAAGGCTGGCTCTGTGAAGGAGAGTCAACTGTGTATTGCTGGGAACCTGAAAATAAAAGAAGAAGGAAGAAATGGCGGTCCTATCTTTCTTTACATGGTCAACGAGCGTTGGTCTGGCAGGGGACAGACAATAGGTATTCCCACCCCTGGACACACGAGATACAGTTGAGGATGGAGGACGGAATGAAATTCAAGGCGGAAAAGGTGAAAAAAGGACACCGTGGATGGCAACAGGGTGTGAATCGACAATACTATGAAGGTGTGGTAGAGAAGGTGTGGTAGACACGCTTAATTCAGGTACGATTTTTAAGGATATAGCATTGTGGCAGTTACGGGGAGTCAAGCGCAAGACCTGGCGCGAGTGAGGCACGTGTGCGCGTATGAAGCGCTCGAGAGAAACCAAGCACAAGGAGCCCAGCACGAGAAACACAAGTGCGCGTGTGAGGCACTCGAGGGGAGGGCGTGTATGCTCAAACTCAAGAAATGTAATGAGTGCAAGGGGCGAAGCTAGAGGTACCGAAAAACGGAGCAATACAATAAACATGTGGTCAAATTTGAAGGAATATAATGAATTATCTGTATTCTTATCGTTGACATCGGGCACACAATAAATTATGCAAGAGAAATGAAACTGCAGTAAACAAGGCGGATTACAATAATAAGCACATCTGAGCAGTCCGTATTACCTGAGATCAACAGTACACAGCACATCTTCCTCAATTCTCATGTACTTCTGTTGCCTTCTGGGAATTCTGGGAATAGAGGAAGGACCTTGTCAGTATTAGAGGAATGACATTAGCAACAGTATGGCATATTTGGGAACCAATCTGAAAGTCTAGAAATTTCAAGGAGTTATTATGTTAAGTTATTATTTTAGTTAGTTTCTTTAGTTTATTATATTAGTTAATTTTGTTAAATTATTATTTTAGGTTATTATTTTAATATTATTACAGGTATGGCGGATCAAGCGATGGCATCACCACCACTATTTTTGTCTACCCCAGGTGATCCTCCTGTACCATGGACTCAATGGAAAAAACTATTTTTAACATATATTTTAGCTAGTGGTGCGGATAAGTATGGGCCATTGCACAGGCAGGCAATTTTGTTACATCATTTAGGTGTGGAAGGTAGGAGGTTATATGAGGAGCTTCCCGAGTTGTCCTTGGGGATGGGGGATGGTCAACCATGTAATGTGTATGAAATGTCCTTACAAATGTTGGACTTGCAATTTACGCCAAAAACCAATGTAGTTCTTGAGCGCCATAAGTTCTTCCAGGGTGCAACGAGTGGACGAAGACATTGCATCGTATGTAGCTGCATTGAGAGGATTAGCGATATCTTGTAAATTTGAACAGTTAACAGATTCATTGATCCGGGACCAAATAGTCAGGTGTACTAAGAGTAAAAATGTAAAGGAAAACTTTTGATGAAAGAGAATAGTCTAGAGAAGACAATACAAATTGCAAAAAGTATGGAGGACATGGCACAATGAATAAAAGAGATGGAGGAGGGTGATCAGCGTAAAGTGATTGCTGAAGTCTTGAATGAGAGCAAAATGAAGTCTAAGGCTCAAGGAAGTGTTCTAAACAAAAAAGTGGATGTTCAAAAGGAACCGTGGAATAGTTTTGATAATACTACTAAACGTTGCGAGAGGAGTTTCAGAGAAATAAAGTGTTTCCAGTGTGGGGCTCCAGAGCACATATCGTCTAGTTTAAGATGTGGCGCAAGAAATGTGATATGTAGAAATTGTGGGATAAGGGGACATTCTGCCAACATTTGTAGAATGAATATGCATAGTAAGAAGATACAGGAAATTGGGCAAGATATTGATGATATAAGTGTAGAAGTCCATGATGTTCTCCTTTCTATTGATGGAGAAGATAATGTCAATATAAAAGGAGAGGGAAAGGATACGAAAGAAAGGGATCAGAAGATAAAATTGGAAAGTGTTGATAAATTAGAGAAACCACACTGTATGATTTCCATTGATGGCAAAATGTTAAAGGTATTGGCAGACTCTGGAAGCTTGTACACATTAATCTCTAAAAAATTCTTAGGGAGGAGTGGTTTTGAGGAAAATATGCTACTGGATGAAGCTGATATAAAGGCAGTGGGTTATGCTGGCACAAGGATTGAAATATTGGGAATGAAGTGGATGACTCAAGTTTAAATCGGAAGTTGTGTATGGACGAGTGTATGTGTCTAATTTTGGGTCAGATTTATTAGGCTGGCGTCATCAAAAAGATTTGAACATTATAATAAACCCTAATGCAAAAGAACCAGTGATGGTGATGGAACCTACAAGAAGTGTGGAAGCCATAAATGTTGAAGAAGGACTCATAATGTCAAGGTATCCTAAGGTGTTTACGGATAATTTGGGATTATTGAAAGGATTTTCTCATAAGATAATATTAAAGAAGGGTGCTAGACCTGTTGTGCAAAAAGTGAGGAAAGTGCCAAATATGACGAGGGAGCTCTTGCGTAAAGAATTGGATAAATTATTGGAACAGGACATAATTGAACCAATTGAAGCATCAGAGTGGTTGGCTCCTGTGGTGGTGGCACCAAAGGAAGGGGGAAATATTCGATTATTTGTGGACTTGCGAGACCTGAACAAGAGCATATGGGTGGACAGGCAACCCCTTCCTAACATAATAGAGACCATTGCAGTTATGGGGGGCGGATCTGTTTTTAGTGTTTTAGACATGTCGTCTGCATACCATCAGGTGAACTTACATGAGGGGTCTCGTCATTTAACATCCTTTGTGATGCCGTTGGGAGCGTTCCGATGTAAGAGGATGCCATATGGATTGGCGTCAGCATCTGCTCTCTTTCAGAGGGTGATGAAAAACATATTTGGAGACATCAGTCGAGTTATATGCTTCCAGGACGACATACTCATATTGGTGAAGGATGAAAGAGATCATGATGTAGTGTTTGATGAGGTGATGAGAAGGTTGGAAGATCATGGTTTGACGATAAAAAGAGAGAAATGTCAGTTGAGGAAGAGGGAAGTGACATATTTGGGTCATGTGTTAAATGCAAAAGGAGTAAGGCCCAAAGAGAGTATTGTAAGGGCTATTGAAAACACACCGGAACCAACGAACAAGGATGAATTGAGATCCTTCCTCGGACTCGCTGAATATTGTTCCAAGTATGTTAAGAACTTCACTGAAATTGTAGAACCATTGAGAGTGATCATGGCAAAAAATGTGGTGTTTGAGTGGAATGAGAATTGTAAGGGGTCCTTTGGAAAGATATAAAACTGCATAGCACGGGCGCCTTCATTGGGAGACTTTGAAGTATCGGGAAAAACATTAATTGCAACAGATGCGAGTGGTGTTGGATTTGGAGCGGTTTTGATGCAGTATGTGAATCGTGAGGAACGGGTGATAGGATTTGCATCGAGGAGGTTGAGAGAGAGGTACGGAAGTCTCTTACTCAGTGATTGAGAGAGAAGCTCTAGCTTGTTGTTGGGACATCAAGCAGTTTAAGTTCTATGTGTGGGGTATTCCTTTTAAGATAAAAACTGACCATAAACCACTCACTTACTTGTTCAAAGGAGGTCGTGGATTAGAAGGTAATGTTACTCAGAGGATATTGTGGTGGATGTTATCTGTTCTTGATTACAATTTTGAGGTAGAGTATGTCAAAGGTTGTAAGAATATTATTGCTGATTGTTTGTCCAGGCTGCCTGTGGTTGATGGGGAACATAAGGAGAGGGAGATGCTGCTGGAAGAATCTGGAGGAAGCGAGGTGATTGCAGATTGTGAGGATAGTGGAATGGCCCTGGGTTGTGATGAATGGAGGTTAGCCATGAATAAGGACTTGGTGTTGGGAGAAGTGAGGAGTAGAATTGTTCAAGGTTGGCTCGAGGAAGACACATTGAGCAGAGATTTAAAGGAATATTTCAAATTGAGGGATGAGTTGAGTGTGGTCGGAGGGAAGGTAATGAGAAGGAATCAAATTGTTCCTCCTGTTGGTGTTTGGAGTCGGATTGTTGCTTTAGCCCATGAGGGACATCCTGGAAGGAACATGACAAAGAGGAGCGTGCATCAATCCTATTGGTGGCCTGGGATGGATTGTGATGTTGAAGAAGTGGTAAAAACATGCATGGCGTGTGCGAATAGCGACAAAACTAAAGTGGTCAGGCAGCCACCCTTGGAATGTTCGGAATTTCCCATGAAACCGTGGGAAAGGTTGGCCATTGATTTTATTGGTCCTGTAGGCAGACTTGGTCTGAGAAACAGATATATTTTGATAATAGTGGATTATCATACCAAGTGGTTTGTCATGGAGACTTTTGAGCAGATCACGACTGCTAATGTAATTGAGTTTTTGGAGAGAGACTTTATGGAGGAAGGGATTCCTAAGACCTTGGTATCAGATAACGGGGTCCAATTCGTTTCTCGAGAAATGACTAGTTATCTTTCCCGGATGGGCATTATTCATGAAAAGATGGCTTTATTCAGGCCGCAAGCCAATGGATTGGTGGAAAGGGTTAACAGGATGGTTATGGAGAATATTCAACTTTCATTAGTTAACCGACTTCCGTGGAAAAAAAAATTAAGGAAGATGGTATGGGCACATAGGACAACACCACATTCAGTGACTGGGGTATCACCTTTTGTATCCTTGAAGGGAAGAGAGCAAGGGACGAAAGAGTGTCATGTGTGGTTGACTGGCACTAGTGATGTATGGATTGATCGAAAAATTATCAAGGAAAGAGTTTCAGGTCTTAAGGATAAAACTAAGAAGTACTATGACTATACGCAAAGGGTGAAGAGACAATGGTTAAGAGAAGGAGATTGGGTGGTAATAAGGAAGGGTGGAATTGTGTGTAAAGTAGAGAGTAGATTTACTAAACCACAGAGAATAAGAGAAGTGAAACGTAATGTAGTGGTTTTGTATGATGGGACTACGTGGAGTTTCGGAACTGTATGTAAGGTAAACCAACCTTTGGATGTGGTCAGTGGTGAGTGATTCTTGCCATATTTAGTATTGTGCTAAGATATGGTTCTACAATCATTGTTCTTGTCTTCATTCAAGTTCTTTGCATGTTTCACACAATGTGAGTATATTGTAGTTACATACAGTGCATTTTATATGTATGTATTCTTCTGTTCTTTTGACTTGTTGCAAATATGCATTAATGTGTATTAGTTTATTAATGTATTATTGTTGAAATTGCGTTGCAAAAGGAGATGTGTTGAGTTTTACTGTATTAGAATTTGGAATGTGGTTGGAGGGATTCTAATGAGGGGAGAGCGAGAAGAAGGCTGGCTCTGTGAAGGAGAGTCAACTGTGTATTGCTGGGAACCTGAAAATAAAAGAAGAAAGAAGAAACGGCGGGCCTATCTTTCTTTACAGTTATGTGATTTGGTTACTTCATAATGGCATTCACACAGTTTTCATGGCACAAATGTTGTATCTTCTGTAAAACAAAGAAGATAATCGTAAATTCAGAAAGTTAGATGCATTGCACAGTTGCCTTATCCAATTCTATACACTTTTAATTAACTAATGTTTTACATAAAACTATGAACATTTTAGCCATTTTTTCAGTTTTAACTTTTTAGAGTTATCAAGACAATGATCCATAGTACCCTTCACATATTTGTTACTGTTTATTTTTATGCAGCCTGTTGTGTATTCTTTTGATTTACTTATCATAGTAAAATTGAACTTTTTAACCTCTCAGACTTTTGCCTTCTATTTCTTGACCTCTTTCCACTGAAATAAAACACTGAATATTAAGAGAAAGATTCTCATTTCATATGTTTTAAAATCTTAACAGAAGGGTAGTCCCTTATAATGCGATTATGTTACAGGTCTATAAAGACAGGGACAGATTTATTATTCTTTAGGACAATGCAGAAAAGCAACCAAATTTTCTGTGCGGTGTTGCGCAAGGAAGAGAGAGCAGGGCAGAGCCACAGTTATTAAAAATGATCTGCTGCTGTCATCTGCTGAACTGGCACATAAACAGGCTCCCTAGTGCCATGCACAACCCTTGCACCATAATGCAGAGGTGTGTGCATTCTGTCTAAGATAGTATTCATACTGGAAGCATACCCTATACAATATCATATGTCTAAACAAATTCTAATAAATTCCACACATTGGATGTGTGTTGTACAGAGGATCACATGTAGAAATAAAAACATTTCTACAAGTTAGTGCCTGCTCCCAGGAGGTGTAATATTTTCAATGCAAAGCCTGGTCTGACTATCTTAGTAGAATGGGCTTCAAGTGAAAAACTATTAGTGCTTGCGGTGATCTGGCCATTTTATACCCATGTAACATCCCCTTGACACAAAGTGATGCAAAGCAGAGTAAAGTGCTATTTGTGCTGAGTGAAGGTCACCTTTCCAGTGCAAAATATTTTTTGCGCTGGAAAGTAAAAACCCTAAAAAAGATTTGTACTGTTTGAGTCACTGGGCGCCTGCTCAAAGTCTTAGTAAATCTGGCCCATAGTATTTCATCTGTAGATTGAAGTACTACATATTATGAATATTAAAAGCATTACATTCTTTAAAAATTATCACAGTTAAAACTTGCATTACACGTAATATATGACATACCATGAAGGATCCAGAGTTCAAAACCAGGAATTTACCCACATTAAGATATGGCCTCTGGCAAGAAAGTATATGGAAGAACGATAGGAATTAACAATGGCAACCCACAGTATACATCCTACCCTCCATAACTGACATCTGGAGTAATAAAAAGGAAAGAAGAACAGGAAAAACAGGGTTTTCTCGATAGGTGTTTTGTGGAGGCCTACAGCAAACACCGAGTGGTACCTAGGTCTATTGATTCAAAAAGGTTTATTTAAAAGGTGCAGGGCCCTCACTCATACTAGGAGACATGGTTCAACATCGAGCCCTCTCCTCACCACAAAATCGTTGTTTTCTTAGGTAGTGGGTTACAAGGATGTTTAGAGTGCTTATGTTTTGGGAAGTGTAATTGCCACCAGCAGATATCCCACTTAAAAGTATGTCCTTTGGAACACCTCTAAAGCAGCTCAACATTTAAGCTGTACAGTCTCCCTTCGATTAAATGTTCTTAACATGGACAATAACTGTCATTTATTCATGTCTCTCTGTGGCAACTGCTAAAAACCGCAGAGAGAGTTATGACTTTTAGGGGCAGACGTACGAACAATTTGCACCAGGTTTGCATCACAAAAGTCGTAGAAACCATTGCAAAGTGCTGAAATGAAATTTACTTTCCAGTGCAAAACATGGGTGGTACCTAGAGTTTACTATACCACCACCCATGGATTTTAATGCAAAGCTCTATGTAGTAAAAAAGGTAGCCAGAGTTTTGCAGCAAAAATGTATGCCTCCTTGGGGCAGGCGTAGCTTAGGAAAACAGTATTCAAACTTTGCATATGTGCTGTATTGTACAGCACATACAAACTTGGAAAACGTTTAAACTATGTTTAAGCATAGTATTTTGTACCTGAAGGGTACACTTCCAGCACAAAACCTATGCAAGTTATCATACACACATACTTGTACTAGAGTGCAAGGGTGTATGAGTGGCACAAGGCTGCATTAAAAATGCTCCAGTGCAGGGGGAGTGTTCTTCCACAGGTCCATAAAGTGTTCTCAAGTGGGTGCCTGGAGATGCCATACTTATGCCTGGCATGAGCTAGTGAGTCCGAATGACCCCTGGGTATGCCCTAACCAATGGGGTAAAGGTTCCTGACACTAACCCTACCCAGTTTTTTGCATTTTCAAGATGGCTGATGTCTTCTACAACACTCAAGTTGGTCTCTGAGGGCCGGGGGTATGTGGTAAGTGTAAAATGGTAACCCTAGTGTCCTTCCACATCTAACATAAAAACCCAGTTTGAGGCAGTACCTGTACTCACAACATCCTCAGAGACAGAAGCCTGGTAGAACAAAGCAGCGTTTATCTCTGCCCATTCAGGTCAGTCTACTGTTTTCTCCTGGGAGCAGGTTCACCTCTCATTCACGGGTATTGAAATACTAATTATTGTCTGGCAGAAGCAGGGAGAGCAAAATCCAGATTTAGCTTCCAGGGAATTTAGGCAGGGCAAAGGTAACTTTCTAAAAGTCATCTCTCTAAAATATTTATTATATATTCGACTTCACCAGTGGAATTGGCGTGTAATAACTATTTTAAAAAGTCCCCAAAATTAAATTTGTAGCCATTTCCAAACCTGAAGATAACATTTATTAAACTTAACATTGTACTCCAATGCTTTCCCACTGAACAGGCAAATGTGCTGCAGTGAAAATAGCGTATACTGCTTTTTCACTGTCAGGACATGTATAACATCAAACTTTAATGTCCTGCTTTTAAATACCATGCCCCCTGCCTCATGGGCAATAAGTCCTACTTAGGGGTGAATTATTAGTATTTAAAAGGAGGGTTGAGGCCTGTCAAAAAGGTTTTTTTGACAAATTAAATTCACAGACTAATCTTGCTCGGTTGTGCTACACATGGCAGGCTTGCAGTCATGTGTTTCTTGTCACTGAAGTGGGTGGTACAATGGGTACTGCAGCTCACTGGTGACATTTTACTTATACACCCTAGGTGCATGCTGTACAATTTACTAGGAACTTATAGGTAAGTTAAAAATGCCAATTAGGGGTATGCCAATTTCATCATGTTGAAAAGGGGAGCACAAACACTTTACCTCTGGTTATCAGGGGTAAAGTGCACAGAGTTCTACAGCCAGCAAAAATTGTGTTCAGCAAAAAGGCAAGAAAAAAAATGAGTTGATCCTGCAGAAAGGGCAATTTTTCAAAATGAGACTACCCGTTTTGTATCATGGCAGGTTGATTGTTTAATCATTATTTGCAGCAGCTTCCAGAATCATGGGTGAGAGACTTGTTTATTATGTCTCGGTCTTGTATGGGCCAAAAGGCCCCTGTTAAAAGCAAATTAAGGTTTTGCCTAATGTATCTCCCCTATATTGAGGATTTTCTAGTGCTGATTTCTCTCCTGAGTCAGTTTAGTACTGGAGAGAAGGCAATTACACATGTGATGTAATATTCCCCTGGTTTTTGAGGAGTTTACCTAACACTTGCCTTATTGCAATTCCCTCCTCGTTTCCTAACACGGCATACCATGACTTCTGAGCAACCCCTATTAGTTACTATGTTAGTCAGCTCTGAAGTTTTGTCATGGAATCTGGATATCTCTGTGCAATTTCTCCTAATTCCCAAAATCTGCTGGTATGGTAGAGTGTTTCTAAGTGCATGGGGTGCTGGCTGTCATTTGTTGATAGGGTGTTACAATCATTTGTATTTCAGTATACTTCAGTGATTAACCGCCCAACTTTTTCCATCATCATAAGTATAAAAAACAGTAATCGGAGTGACTCATATGACTTGGGCTAGCAAGAATGCCTAATGTTAATTTATCTAAGATATAGATCAATGAACAAATGTTTAGACCTCATTAGTATGTCGAACCCCATTTGAGCAGTCGAAACCCATTCTTGTTTTTTTCTGAGAAAAAAAGGACTACAAATGTTGCGACTACAAATGTTGCTGCCATCCAAGCTGCAGCAAGGAGATGGCTGCCCTTCAAGTAGTTGATGCCACCCTTATTATCAATGACAAAATTGATCCCTGCTTCCTGATCCTGCATGACTTCTGTTGGGACTGGAAAGTCCTGCATGGTAATGGATGTGTACCCCTATCCTGAGTGCTCAACTGCACTGCTGTCTAGATCCCTAATGCAGACTTTTGAGGTCATAGGCAAACACAGATCATGCGAGTGCACCATGAAATAGGCCTGTTTCACAGATTGTGGTCTTGTTGGACGAGATGGGAGCCCAAAGAGTTACCCTCATAGTAGTGGAAGGCTACTGCCTTCACCAGGAGTTAAGCAGCACAAGTGCAGTGGTAACAGCATACTGTGTAGTGATCAGCAGGAGATAACAGGTCCTTCTAACTTGTGTCACTTGAGTGAGGCCTACAGGATCACTCACCTTTTAAAGTTTCGCCGGTGTGTGATTAACTCATCCCTTGGCCTACATCGGTTAGATGTAAAGTGCTGCCCGGTGCAGGAGTGTTGACTCTTCACTGGTTGCATGAGTGCTTGTGGGTACAGTATAGATATAGAGCAGTACTGTGCATTGGTGCATGGTAAGTGCATGTCTTGGGTGTATGTATACCTGAGAGGGGAACATTACAAGAGACATGTAGTGCTGTGCAGTGCGTGCGTAGTTAATGCATGTACTTGGTGTATGTGTACTTGTGAGAAGTACAATACATGAAGGATATAATGTTGTGCAGGGCGCACATGGGGAATGTGTGTGCTGGCTGCATATGTGCTTGCAAGTGGCAACACAGAAAGTCTGCACTCCTGAGAATTGAACCCAGAGTGAATGTATGTGCTGACTGTATATGTATCTGTGGTGGCACAATACAGGGCGATTACAGTATTGGACGGTGTGTGTGTGCATACACTGAGTGCAAGTGTGCCTATAATGGTACATTACATGGAGGACCCTGAATTCTATTTTGGGAAGCCCAGGCCTGCCTGGTGAAGACATGGGTAGGTAGAGAAATCCCCGCAGACAGATGTGTGTAATGCTGTATTCTTGTGAGCTGGGTGGAACACACTGGAGAAGAGTGCTCTTTGGTTCAGTGAGAGTTCACAAGGAAGGGGGCTGGACACATCTCAGGAAGAAGATGGGGCTTATAAGGGAATCATAAAGAGTAGGGCTAAGAGCCTTAACCTTTTGATGCACATATCACTGTGGCTGACATACAGGTGTGAACTCTAGTCACTCCCATGGCCTGTGATGTGGGACTATGAGCTTCGGAGTCTCTTCTGTTGTGACAGGCAGCCTTTCAAGATGAAGAGAGAGAGGATAAGGGTGTACTTCAAAAGAAGAAGAACCCCAACATAAAACTTCAAAGACCCAGACCCTAAATCGCATTTAGTGTCTGGAAATGGTCTATAAGAAGGGGAGTTTGAGACCCCAAAAACTTGTCATCCGCTAAACAGCCAGGCCGGCTGTTTAAGAAGGGGAGCTCTGCAGGACTTCTATCTGTGATCAGGACTGGGGGTCAAGGCCTGCTAGTTTGCCTGATGGGTGAGGGGACATCTCCCAGGGAAACCAAGACCACCTGCTCTGGAGCCTGAAGCACCAGCGCTTGACAAGACCAAATTGCCCTGGGATGAACAGGAGAGCGTTGGAGGGAGGGAGTTCCAGTTGGGAGCCCAGCCGAGTAGACACCTGGTGTGAGGTATGAGGAGGTGGCTGCTGCACCGATCGGGTTCTTACCCATATGCCAGAAGGGGCCGTGGTATGGACTACAGTGTGGTGAGGTGCTTTGGCCAGTAGTGTTATGGCAACCCCTGTATCCCAGAAGGGGCTGCCGATGCCCAAGTTGTGGCACGGTTTGTGCCATCGCCTGAGAACTGTGAGCCGTGACCCGTAGCTCATCACGAAGCATTGAGGATTGAGCCTGAGTTGCCCCCGTGAACTGAGGAGGATGCAGTGGGTGCATCACTATGTCACCTGGACCCAAGTCGGAAGCATCGTAATCCAATCCCTCACCACCTCCTTTACGGAGCGCAAGACTTGCAGTGCAGAAGAAGCACCGGAGCACCTCTGATCACTGCTGGAGGCAGCCGTGTATGCTCAGGAGTTAGCCCTCGTGCAGTCGACTACCCTAATAGGACCAAAGCATTGTGAGTGCCTGCAGTTGGGGGCCTCACTAGAACACTGCAAGCTTCTTAATACTGGAGCTGGGAGGACTAGTTCCTGGCCTATCGGGCCCCTGGGTACTCGCTACTAAGGGTGCTGCGGTGCCAAGACACTTTTGACTATTTTGCTAGGAGTCGGAGTGGACTCTTGAGTTAAGGATTACTTTTGAGCATTACCTGGATGCAGTCATCAATGAATGGGGAATAATCCCTACCACTTTATGAAGAGAGAGTCCGACCTGGGACTTTCTAGCAAAACAATAGAGCCCTGACTTCAAGGAGAAATATGTTATTGTTTATATATGTTGCAACATTGCTTTGAGTGCAAAGAGTTAGAAACAAAATACTTTTTTTATTATACAAAGAAGGTTTTGACTGGACATTGATTTATTGACACTGCTGTGCGCTCTTTCAGTTATGAGTCGTGTTCACTGACGTGTATCCACACTTCCCACCCGAGGGAGCCTTATACTGCACAATCATAGCTACAACTGAGAGTCAAGTGCAGAAGGGGTACTTGGCCCAGTTGCTCAGGATCCATAGTCAGTCGGGCCCGAAGACATCAGGAGTAAAAGGCCTCAACCCCCACGGTTAGACCCAGTAAACCCTGCACCCTCTGGCACTCTGAAAGGTGTTCTGACAATTGCGGCAAGATGTGGGGAGCCTAACGTTTAGGAGTCTGAATACAGAGGTGGCACTTGCCATTTCCAATTTTCCCCAGCAGTGCAAAAAGTCACATTTTCTTTCTTCTACGCAAAAAGGAGACACGCATTGACAATGTAAAACACAGGGTTGGGAATTGATCTCAGCACCATGGCCATAGCTCAGACGAAGGATGTATGTAGGGAGAAAGGGTGGAGAATTCCCAGGAGTAGGGACAGATAGGTCCTTGCTAATTCATTAGGGACCAGTTTGAGATACTGAGTGAAAGAGATGAGGCTGTAGTTGACTCTGTGGCAGGAATCATGGTAGAAACCCAGGAAGAGAGTGCTATGGACTCAGGCTTTAGGATCCCCTTAGCACAGATCTATACCAGACACACGCCAAGTGTGTCCCACCATATACATTTTCCAGAGTTTCACCAAGACACTCACCACCTTAAGTTTCCAAAATTTCTCAGGTGTGCGCACCGCCTCGAATTTCTAGGTTACCACTGTCACCAGTTCCAGGAACAAAACCCTTGAGTGGGCTGAGTCTAGAAGAGACCCTGAGCTTGCAATTGGCATTTCAGAAAGCTGAGGAAGAGGAAGATGAAAAGGCCAGAGAGTTCGAGAGGGAGAAGCTAAGACTAGCTCACCAGGAACATTAGAGGAGGCGGGAGAGACAGGAGGAATGGGCCCGGGAAGAGAAATTGTGAGAGAGAAGAAACACAGAAAGAAACGGTGGAGAAACAGGTACAGTAGGAGGAGAAACAGAAGGAAAAGAAAGAGAGCTGGAAAGGGCAAAGATAGATGTTTCGAGAAAGAAACTTAGGATGGCAGCAATGACAACTCTTTCTAGGATGTGACAATACCTCTAGTTCAGGCCAGGTTGTGGCCAAGGTTCCAAAAGAACTTGTGCATGTGTATGTGGAGGGTCAGAATATTTTAGAATGGTTTGTGAGCTTTGAAGTTGCTTATAAGGTGGAGACCTTAAATGAGGTATCTTAGGCAGCTGCCTTAATGGGACCCATGCCACTGGAGCAGACAGCCATAATTGGGAGAATGCCTATGGCAGAACAGATAGTCTATGAGCAAATGAAGGAAACTTGGATTAGGAGGTTTGGGCTGAAGCTAGCTCTATACCTGCAGAGATTCTGTGACTGCAAGAGAGTGAATGGTGTTCCTTTTGAGACTTGGATTCATGGTGTATTGCAGTATTGGAATGAGTCAGTAAGAGGGATGGAGGCCAAGGATTTTCAGTCCCTTAATCAGTTGATGGTGCCAGAGCGTCTCAAGGAGAAGTGATCTACCCCTCTTAGGCAATACCTGCCTGATTTGAAAGAAAGAGATCCAACAAGACTTATAGCATTAGTAGGTATGTGGTTAGCTAGCAGGGTTCACAAAGGGCTAGAACAGCACAATTCTAAGCCAAAGGGGGGAAGAACTCTCCACAAACTGGTTTCAAACCAGAGGGTAAGGGCCAGGGTAATTCTCATGGGACTTGAGTAGGGCCCAGGAAACATGGGAATGGTAATTGTGCATCTGGAAAGAAGCATCAGGAGAAGGGAAGGCAAGGAAGTTCTTCCAAGAACAAGGTGGTGACTTGCTTCAAGTGCCACAAGGTAGGGCACTTTAAAGGAGATTATCAGGAGAAAGAACTGGACCCAGCGACACCCATGATAGCAAGCAAGTTACACGTGGGTGAGGGTACCCGAGAGGCACTGGTTTTGCTTAACCTAATAGCTATGGACATTTGGGAAAGGGACCCAGATACTCTGAAGAACATTCATCCTAACAGAATGGGATTTGTGCAGGACATTAGTATCAATGGGAGGAAAGCACCTGACCTGAGGGATATTGGAACTTTCCGCACTATGGTTGAGAGGAAGTACTTTAAGCCTGAGAAGATACTCCCTAGAACCAAGGATACAGGATTGGTAGCGAGTGGAGAGGGCATGGAGTATTCCCATGCCATAGTTGAGATTGAGCTCAATGGCATGGTGGCCATGACTGATGTTGGGGCAAGGGAAAAGCAAGGATCTCTTGGGCAATGATTTGATTGCCCCTGGCGTGGTGCCAGGACCAGAAGCCTTTATGGCTTGGACAATGTCAGCTGTGTTAACCAGAGCACAGGCTGCACATCAGTCTCAGAGTGGGGCCGGGATATTCTCTGATTTGCAGGGACCAGGACAATATAGTTTGCAGGAAAGGGCAGACTCCAGGAAGGCAATGGCTGTGGAGGTCATCGCTTCTGCTTCAGACGGAGGGGAGGATGAGGGCCCTCAAACGACCAGTTGCTTAAGTCTGGGTCGCTTCCAGAGCTGCAGAGTTTGTTAGCTGCTGGGGGCCTACCCAGGAACATTTCCACAAGACACAGGGAGTGCCCTACGTTGGAGGGACATTGGAAGGAAGCTCAGGAACAGGTCAGCATAGGAGTGGTCAGAAAACACTATGTTGGCTGGGAGGATGGCCTACTTTATATTGAGCCAGTAAATCCTGAGCCAGGAACTAGCAAGAGGCTAGTGGCTCCATTAGTGCACAGGAACTTCCTGTTGTCACTGGCCCTTGAAGTGCCCTTAGCAGGACATTAAGGGATTAGAAAAACCCAGGATGAGTTGGACCCTCTATTCTACTGGCCAGGGATGCACAGAGACACAGAAGTTCTGTAGAATCTGTCCAGTTTGCCAGATGAGTGGTAAGACAGGAGGGATGACTAATGCACAGTTAGTGCCTCTACTAGTTGTAGGAGTTCCATTTGAGCAAGTGGGAATAGGCACAATTGGTCCATTCGGCCTCCCCCCTCAGTCAGTCAAATGGTATATATTGGTTATGGTGGATCACATCACCAGGCACCCTGAAGCTGTACCTTTGAGGAGCATGACTTCAAAAGTGGTAGAAAGACCTCTCCTGGGGATCTTTTCTAGTGTCGGATTTCCAAGGACAGAAAACTCTAACTGGGGAACCAACTTCATATCTTCTTACATGAGAGAGATGTGGTAGCAAGCTGGTGTGACATATAACACTTCTTCTCGGCACACCACCCACAATTGGTGGAGTGGTTTAATAAAACACTGAGAAGGATCATGGGAACTCTGCCAGAGAACCTCAGGAGTAAATGGGATCTTCTCCTGCCATGTCTCTTGTTTGCCTACCGAGAGATTCTGCAGAAGTGAGTAGGGTTCAGTCCCTTTGAAACGTCTGTATGGACACCTGGTGCGGTGTCCACTCACCTTAGGAAGGAACCTTAGGGTCTCCACAGAAAGAGGTGGTAGACTATGTGATTGGCCTCAGGAAGTTGATCGCTCAATTCATGACTCAGGCAAAGGAAAACCATCAGGATAGCCCAGCACTGATGAAGGGATGGTATGACCAGAAATCTAAGCTGACTCAATATCAGGAAGGTCAGGAGGTGTTAGTGTTATAACCTAATTGTCCAAGGGCTTTGGAGGACAAATGGTGTGGGCCATACAAAGTAGTTCAGAAAGTCTCTGAGGTAAACTACTTGGTGGACACAGGTACCACAAGGGAACAGAAGAGTGTGTTCCATGTGAACAAGCTGAAGCCTTACCTCCAGAGAAACTGCACAGTGATTGGCATGGCTATGACAGAGGACATGGAGGAAGTCAGTGAGCCTCTTCCTGACTTGCTGCATAGTGACATAAAGGATGGCATTGTGGAAGGGGTTCAGTTTGCCCCTAAGTTAACGCCCGAGCAGCAGAGAGAGTGTAAAGAGGTGTTGAGACTCCAGGGTTGACACCTGTCTGTGTGCATCACATAGACACAGGTGACAGTATGCCAGTAAAGGGCAGAATATACAGAATATCTGACTAGGTTAGGGATGTATTAAGGTGAACGAAAGATGCCAAAATGTTGGACTTGGGGGGTCATTGAGAGATCTCGTAGTCCTTGATCTAGTCCTGTGATTCTAGTACCAAAGAAAGGGTCTACTTACTTGCAGTTCTATGAGGACTACTGAACCCTCAATGAGGTACTCAAAACCATTGCCCATCCAATTCCCAGAGCAGATGAGCTTGTGGATCGGTTAGGTGCTGCAAAGTATTTGAGCAACTTGGATCGGACCGGTGGCTATTGGCAGATCGCTTTGGCACCAAGTGTTAAGGAGAAGACTGCATTTTCTACACCAGAGGGGCTGTATCAATTTAAGGTGATGCCCTTTGGGTTGAAAAATGCTCCTCCTACTTTTCAACGCCTGCTGAACCATGTTCTTGCAGGGTTGAAAGAGTTCTGTGTGCCTTACATGGATGAAATTGTGGTGTTCAGCAATTCCTGGAAAGACCACCTGAAGCACCCTGGACATGTGTTAGCTAGGATACAGTAGGCAAATCTGTCAATCAAGGCAACAAAGTGTCAGGTGGGGTAGTCCTCTGTAGTCTAACTTGGGCATGAGGTAGGGAACAGTAAGATTCACTCTTTTGATGCCAAGATTTAGTCTGTGATGGAGTGGGAAGTGGCACTACACACTGAGGTGAAAGCCTTTTTAGGACTCAGCGGGTATTACAGGAATTCAGTGGCAAACTATGGGAGTATAGTTGCCCCATTGCCCCATTTGGCCTCTATGAAGCAGCCCAGTAAGGTAATATGGACTACAAACTGTCAAAAATCATTTGAGGAACTGACGAAGGCACTTTACACTGCACTGGAACTGAAAGCACCTGACTACAGTCAGCTTTTAATTGCTCAAATGGATGCCTCTGACAAAGGAGTTGGAACGGTGTTACCTCACCTGGATGACATTGGTAAAGAGCATCCAATAGCCTTTATCAGTAGGAGATTAGTACCAAAGAGCAGATCTGGGCGGCTACTGAAAAGGAGTGCTTTGCCATAGTGTGGCCCTTGCGTAAGTTCCACCTATATCTGTTTAGCACTATGTTTGTGATGCAAACAGATAATAACCACTGAAATGGTTGATGGCTATGAAGGGAGAGCATCCCAAGGTATTGAGATGGTCTATTTCTTTGTAAGGGTTAGACTTGGTAGTGGAGCACAGAGACAGATTGAGCCATGGGAATGCTGACTGACTTTCTTGCCAGTTTTACCGATCTGACCACCAAACCGCTCCAGGTTAGGAGTTAGTTCAAGGTGTTCTGATCTGCGAGTGGTGACTGTTGGGACAGAAAAGTCCTCTGCATAGTAATGGACATGTATCCCTACCTTGAGTGCCCAATTATACTGTTGTCTGGATCCCTAATGCTGATTTTTATTGTCATAGGTGAAAGCGGATCACGCATGAGCACCATGACATAGGTTTATCTCATGGACTGTACTAGACCCAGGTGCAATTATAATTCCGCTCGCGGAATTGCCAGAACTTGGTACATCCACGTTACGCTTGTAACATGGAGTTGGTGCCAAAATCTGCCAATTGGCGTGTGGTGGAATTGTTCTGCCATTCGAGCCTTGTGATGTTCACAGGAACAATGCAAGGCTCCATCAATGCCCGCTTGCAAGCATGAGCAAGATTTGCTAGGTACTGTACTCGCAGCGCTGATACGTGGTAGGTAGATTTTACACCCACCACTGTGTGTAGATAGTTTATCCACTAGGTCCTGATGTATTGCCACTGATCCTCTTGACCAATTGGCATGAAACATGTTGACCCACAGAGTAGAGCGTAGTTAACCTGAACCATAACTTCAGATAGCCGCCACCCTTCCTTTGTTTTTAATCAGGTGGAGAGCCAGTTTGAATAAAAGTATCTTTGGACTACCCAACCTGTTTTAATCACTTCTCACTACATCTACATCTCCTAGGCCCCTTACCCCCACTGCACCAAACGGCAAGGAACAAAAGATCTCCGCCAAAGAGCCCCTCTATTGGTGCCCGTCGGGTATTGCAGCGCCGACCCGACGAGGAGCAGGCCCATATGATGAAGCATGACACCTAGCTGGCTGGGTGTGTGAGGGCCCTAGTTCCGACAGGAGGAATTCCCCTCCTTTCGATCTATCCAGGATAAGCACACTCCCCGTGTGCCTTCCAGACACACCTCCCTCCTTTGTTTGACCATCAAGAGGAACTGCATACCCTTTTTTCTAACTATATTACTCGGCATGTATGCTGGACCTCCTTAAAAAAAGCCCTACAGCCCCCCCCTTGTTGATAGATGGGATTATTTACTACTCACAAAGTTACTACTTGTGAAGTTACTGATGGTAAAGTTACTAGTTGTAAACTTACACTGCAAGAGTCAGTAAACTAACACCAAAAGTGTAACTTTACCTTTATGAATCAGGCCCTGTGTTGCTTGCAAAATCTATGTAACATGGAGTACCCGAACCTTCACCTGAATCTTGGAGGATTTTGTATGTTTAATTTGAATTATTTTTAATAAATTAAATAGTTACTAGCTCCCTTAATTGCTTAGAAGTTACTACCGCTAGTTTTTGTAATATGAGTTTTTTTTGTCATGGTGGTCTGCTCTCAGTCTTTGATATCCCACTAACTCCATTTTCTTACAGTCTAGATGCCTATTATGGATAATCTTTCTGAATAATCCTACAATTGTAGTTCACCTCATTTGGAATAGGTGGAAGTGGAACCTCGCTTTGATGTCTTCCCTGTTAGCATAAGAACACTAATACCACCACTATTAAGAAGGCCCTTTTGGGAAACCCTGCAATGAGGTTTGGAAAGATTGCGAGAGGTAGCTGCCATCGCTTAATTTATTCTGGTCAGAACTTAAAGAACTAGTTAATAACTTAGTACTGAAGCTGCCCTTTGGAGAGAGAGATAATATTACATTTTTGTGTATGTTGTTGGCAGACCCCATGATTGGTCAATAATAGTTACAGAGCATATACAGTATAATTGATAGGTAGCTGGGTGCTGCAAAACCTCATCAAGCAATAAAGTGAAACAGAATGAACCAGTTTTCTGTTTCCAGAAGGTGCCACTCTACTCGTGGGGTACAATTAATTACTGTTCTGCAGGAAGAGGTAAGTAACCTACTGAAGAATACATAAATGGCAAGGGACTTCAGGTATAATAAAAGGTATAATATGTGACAATTGCAGAGGGTAGTTTCCTATTGCGCTCTCGTGTCAAAACCACAATGCTATTCTACACCAGCTGCCAATGGAAAGACAGATAATGGCAAAGGAAAAAAAGTAAAACCCATTTATTTGTTTTACAATTCAAACCCACCGTCTCCACCCACTACAGGCCCACCTCCCACCCTAAGCAAAAAAATGCCTCTTCCACCCTTTCTCCAATGTCCCTCCCTTCCCACCCACAACATACCCTCCCACCAAAACAAATGTTCAATAAAAAAGGGCTTTGACGCATCCAGTTCTCTGGAGATGTTGGCCATCTCCTAGACCATGGTCTGCTGCCCGTGCCGGAGGAGTGCTATCTCGCGCCTCAACTGGACTGTCTCGCTTCTGAGGTGGACTAGCTCTCGTAGGGCGCAGTGGAGGAGACAATCGGATGTTGATGACGACGAGTAGGGGAGGCTGGTGGTATGGACGGCAGTGGACCTTGGCTGTAGGTGGCGGCGGCAGTGACATGGCCAGTTTGGAGGCGGCCTGGCTGGTGCCCTAAGGAACAGGAGACTCGTGCCTCCTCCTCTTCTTTCGCCAAGGCCACCAGCTGGCGATATTCAGCAGCCACAGCATCCAAATTTTGCAGCCGGGCAGCTATCTCCTGCCAAGATGTTGGTTGCTGGTTGCCAGCTCCAGCAGTAAAAGTAGCTATATCAAAAGGTAAGAAAAACACGAATTGTGATACTCAGCACAAACACTTGTTTATACTGTCTATTGGGGCACAGTAGCAGAACAATGCTGGTTCCCTAGGGCCATTGGAATTGAATTTGGATGTAATAATTGAATAGTTACAGCCTGGGCCAAGTTTTTCCTGCCCATGCATCATATCAAAGAACTGACTGCAAGGAATTATGCCGGACCACCAACATAATGCTTAGTAAAGTCAATGTGACTATATTTTTTCACTGAGTATATATATACATCTATATAGATATATATGTATGTATATATAAATATATCTATTATCTACTGGCAGAAAAAAGCAACAAAAAAAAACAAAAAAGACCGGCATCGTGCCGAGGCCCCGCCCCCTCCCTGCAGCAGTCTGCAAACGCGCCCCCTGGCGCGTTTTAAGAAGGGAAGTAATTCCCCTTGAATACTGGGGGTCCCTGGGGGCCAACTAGCCCACCAGGAACCTCCGGTATGCGCCAGGGGCTGCGTTGCAGAGAGGTGTACAGAGGCCATGCCCCTTTTTACACCTCTCTGCAACGCAGCTCTGTGGCACCTTTTGGAGGTACATGGTGGGTTAGTTGGACTCCAGGGACCCTCAGTATTCAAGGGGACTTAATCCCCCAACTTAAAACGCGCCACGGGGCACGTTTGCACAGTGGTGAAGGGAGGGGGTGGGGCTTCAGGTGACATGTGTGCAAACAGGCCCCGTGGCGCATTTTAAGATGGGGAATGAAATCCCCTTCAATCCTGAGGGTCCCTGGGGGCGAACTAGCCCACCAGGTACGTCCAGAAAGCGCCACAGAGCTGCGTTGCAGAGAGGTGCAAAAAGGGGCATGGCCTCTGAACACCTCTCTGCAACGCAGCTCCCTGGCGCATACTGGAGGTACAGGGTGGGCTAGTTGGACCCCAGGGACCCTCATGATTCAAGGGGACTTAATCCCCCAACTTAAAACGCGCCACGGGGCGCGTTTGCACAGATGTCACCTCAGGCCCCGCCCCCTCCCTTCACCATTGTGCAAATATTCCTCTAAAATCAGCCGAACTACGAATTCCGATTTACTCACCTGTTATCAGGAGAGACCTCAGTCCTGCATCTTTCAGCCCAGTACTGATCCTGAAAAGTAATTTTAACCGTACTTACCAGTAACTTGAATTTCCTTCCATAGGATATCATTGACTGGTTTCACTTGGAAATTCTTCTAAGTGTGGAGTTTTGGAACTTTATAATATTCCTCTAAAATCAGCCAAAATACGAATTCCGATTTACTCACCTGTTATCAGGAGAGACCTCAGTGCTGCATCTTTCAGCCCAGTACTGATCCTGAAAAGTAATTTTAACCGTACTTACCAGTAACTTGTATTTCCTTCCATAGGAATCCATTGTCTGGTTTTCAGCAGAAAAGTTTCAAAGTGTTGATTTTCACAAACTACAAATATTCCTTAAAAATCGCCTGTATGACTTAAACGCATTCTTTCAACTGTTTACAGGAGATGCAGCAGTGCTGGATCCAGGATCCACCACTGAGTAAGAAAAAGTAACGATAACACTACTTACCTGCTAAGTGAATTTCCTCCCATAGGATAACATTGGTGATTCTATGTGAAAAAGTTTCTAAGTGTCAACTTTTAAAATACAATAATATTCCTTAAAAATCACTACTGTAACCAAAACGCTTTACTCAACTGTTTACAGGAGATGTCCCAGGACTGAATCTAGGATCCAGTCCTGTGGTTAGAAAAGTAATCCATAAAGTAACTAATTGCATTTAGCTAGAAATTCACATTGAGCTCAATGTTGCATTGTGTTTGAAATTGTGTTGCCCATTGCAACAACTGTAACTACTGTACTTAAAAGTCTATTGCCTATTTGCAAAGTATTTAAACTAAAGTAATTCATTCTGAGAAAGTATATTTTGTAATGTAATGTATAATGTAATTACAATGTAATTTAAAAATAAAATATCTAAAAATAAATAGTTTAAAAAAATGTAGTAAATCAGTATCAAAAAAATAAATATAACAATTAATACATTTAAAAATTGTCATTTACAAAACCTTTGAAATTCACTGAAAAAAACCATAGGTTTCAGACATGTTATAGTTAGGAATTAGCATTTAAAAAACCTTTGAAATTCACTGAAAAAACCATAGGTTTCAGGCTTGTTATAGTTAGGAATTAGCATTTTAAAAACCTTTGTAATTCACTGAAAAAACCATAGGTTTCAGGCCTGTTATAGTTAGGGTTTAGCATTTAAAAAACCTTTGAAATTCCCTGAAAAAACCATAGGTTTTAGGGAAAGTTATAGTTAGTTGGACATTGCACTCGTACAAAACCTGTGAAATTCCCCCGTTATAGTTAGTTCAGCTAACTATAACTCGCGCCCCCGCAATGCACTGCTGATGACGTCACATATTACATCACACCTGCTCCTCCCACCAGCCCATATGCAAATTCACATAGCTGGGTGGCGAAGCAGGTGCCCATAGCAGTTCCTTGCATTTGACTGTATAGAATATTATTAAATAGGAAGATATTGCTTTTCAAACACCAAGAGATCATGTCCAACAACATATCATTGTGCTCAAGATACTGGATAGGCCTAAAATAAAAAAATATCGCACTGATTTCAAGCCATCCTCATGGCGAATACTTGTGTATAGCAAATTTACATCTAGGCAAACCATTATGTAATCCTCTTCCCAGTGTCCATCAAATATTCTTTTAAGGAAATGAGTAGTGTCCTTGATATAAGAGGGTAAGTCTTTGACTATTGGTTGCAAAAAGTAGTCAACATATCTAGAGACATTTTCAAACGGGCTGCCTATTGCTGAAATTATTCGCCTTCCTGGGGGACAATCCCTGTTCTTATGTATTTTTGGTAGTAGGTACAGGATGGGAATTCTTGGATGAGCGCTTTTCAAGAAACTGTATTTATCCAAGCTGATTAGACTCTCATCTCGCCATTTCTTCAAATCATGATAAAAAGCAATTTTTAAATTCTCATAATCAGTCATAGTTATTTTCAGATAACACGAGGCTTGTTCAAGTTGTTTTTGTGCTTCTTCCATGTACATGTCAATGGGCAAAATAACTACATTGCCCCCTTTATCAGAGTTACGGATAATGCATTTGTTATTGCTTGACCATTTCGCTATTACTCTGTCATATTTAGCTTTCCATGGAGAAATCCTCCTCTTCTCTTGTAATTCTCTTCTCTTATTTCTCCTAAGTTCATATACCATACTCTCATTGAAGGCATCGATGTTATCATGTGGTGTGTTGGGGTTAAATTTTTACTTAGGTTAAAAGGAGGCTCAGCCCTCAAATTACTCACTATTCGTTGCTCAGACAGGAGTTGTGTATTAGTGAAGGATCTCTCTTCACTAGTCCCTTCAGTTTCCAGCTCCCTCAAGTTTCTCATAAGATCGATATCTGATGCTTCCAAGTTACTGTCTAGATGAACATCTGTAATCAATATCCTTCTTTTTACTTGTTGTTTAAAAAATGTCCTCAAATTTAGTTTGCGTACAAATTTATAAAGATCCACTCTACATTGTTCATAGTTGAGTATAGTGTCTGGACAGTATGATAAACCTAGCGCCAAAATTTGTTGGTCTTCTAAAGTGAGGGCTTCTTGACTGAGATTAATTACCGTGTTAGTTTCCATTACTTCTTGCTGTGGCTCTGTGTAACCACACCTGCTGTATTTCCATAGTCTTTTCTTCTTGCCGCCCCTCCTCTGGTTCCTCTGCCTCTTTTTTGTTGCTGTTGCGGACGGTGATTTGTGTACGGACCGAACCGTAAAAAACGGACCTCATCTTGCACTATCGCTATTCTTGCACGATCAGTAGGTCCTTCCCGGTCTGATTCTGAACCAGTGTCAGAGCTGATATCACTCACTGTCAATTCTTCCCTTATTTTATTGGTTACTTCTAACCTTTCTCTCCTGATGTTGTCATATTTCTTGGAGAAGGTATAAATTCTTCCATTTTCGTTGTCCTTCCTGTCTCTCTGAAACTTATGGGCCTTTCTTGTTGTTATAATGTCCTCATGTTTCTTCATTCTTTCTTTCATTTCATTTAAGAAATTTCAGCACTGTGTCTTTTTCAGCAGTTTGATACAGCTGGCTTGTAACAACTTTTATTTGTTCCACAATGGTGTCCCTATCAATGGAGGCATATTTGATCAGTAGTAGGGTCATCCTTTTCGAGCTCTCAGCATTCAATTCTGCCCATTCCTTGATCAAGTCGGGATGGGGATTGTCATATGTGGGGGTAATCATTATTCGCAGAGTTAAAAAATGCAAAAATATCACCACATGTCCCAGCATGCATCTAAAAACTAACTCTACAATGAAGGCACAACGGAAGCCAATTAAACGTGAAGAGCATGCGGGGGAGATGTGGGCTGCAATGAACTGTTTCCTGCCACAGGCCTCTGATGAGAAGCGCAAATGCTTCGAAACGCGTAAGGCCAAAGGGATTGAAATATCGGGATGGGAAGCTGCATGTTTTGGAATAAAGTGTTTGTAACTCACCTGCGAGCGGAGTGCGGCCTCATCTCTGAGCACCTGGTGGAAACATATATATATATATATATATATATATACATACATATATATTCTGCTCCAAAGGTTGTCCACCTGGTGAGTAGCACTCGATCAGCAGCTTTGTTTATGAGCGGTAGGGACGAGGATCCGCTTGTAGAAGCTGCTCCGTAATGGAAATGCCTGACGCGTTTCGAAGCTCCATATGCTTCTCTTCAGAGGCTTGAACGGAGACAGTGTGTGCAAACGCTGAACCCACTGTGGGAAATGTGGTCCGGATAGCACACAAATCTTGTCCTGTATGGACCCTGCAAGTGGACTCGTCCTCAATCCATACAGGACGTGATTTGTGTGCATTCTGGACCGCATTTCCCACAATGCACAGTCTCAAATGAGCTTCCCATTGGTGGGTGTGTAATATAAAAATGGCGAAGTGGGTCTAACGTTTACACGCACCGTCTCCGTTAAAGCCTCTGAAGAGAAGCATCATGGGTTTCGAAACGCGTCAGGCAATTCCAATACGGAGCGGCTCCTACAAGCGGATCCTCGTCCCTGCCTATCATGAAAAAACTGCTGGCCGAGTGCTGCTCACCTGAGGGACAATCTTTGGAGCAGAATATATATATATATATATATATATATATATATATGTATGTATGTATGTATGTATATATATATTCACTGAAAAAACCACAGGTTTCAGGGACCTTATAGTTAGGAATTAGCATTTAAAAAACCTTAGATATTCACTGAAAAAAACCACAGGTTTCAGGGACGTTATAGTTAGGCTGACATTTCACTTGTACAAAACCAGAGAAATGCAGCCGTTATAGTTAGCTGTGCTAACTATAACTCGCGCCCCCGCAATGCACTGCTGATGACGTCACATATTACGTCACTCATGACATTGTCAGTGACATCTCAAATGACATCACTGATGACATCATCCAGTCACTGAGTGTTTCTTAAAAGTTTAAGAATGATATATATATATATATATATATATATATATATATATATATATATATCCACAGGATCCAACTCCAACACCCCCACGGCGATGAAGAAGGCACGAACTCCTCTTAAATTGGGCGTAAGTATATTTATTTCAGCTCATCATGTCATTACGCATTTCGGCCGGCAAAACCAGCCTTGCTCACATGTAGCATACAGCGTTACAAATGACCAGTTAAATACCACCATATTGTGTCACGTGACCCTAAACAAACATAAAGAAAAGATTGCAGGGCTGTATTTTTAGATGCGTTCCAAAACATTTGTTTCTTTCTTATAGATCTTACTTTTTACCCTCAACATATAATACACAGCTGGGAAAATAAATAGACCGTTAAAATACATATATCCAACATTAAATCTATTTAAGAGAAATAATGTTAAAAATCATGGCACAAATGCGTAATGGTAGCAGTGGTTACAAAGTTAGTGTCTACTGCTCGGCAAAATATTGTCATGCGCTGCGTGGAGTCATCATATCAATCAGGTCATAACTAACAACCTACTTAATGGCACACATGCCAAATGTGGCTCCACCAATAGGACAAATGCCGCTGTTATACACAGGAAATAAATATCCTAATGTCACCAACTTGCTTCCATATGAATAATGCTATTAGAAACCATATTTCCTCCTGCTCGTTATACAATAAGATCATAAATATTGAGAATGAATTAAAATACGCATCTAAAAAATATAATAAACATACCCGACATATCAACTATACTAGTGCAAGGTTTAAAAAGTTAATTAAAACATACAGTACTACTGAAAATGTGCAAACATCGCCATGTGCAAATTGAGCAATAATGAAATGCAAATTGCAAGATTAAATAATGCAATTACAGCAAAAACTGCAATAATAAATACTAAAATCACATCTAATAAACTCTTTTTGCAGGGACATATTTTTCTGTTTTTTATAAAATAAAAAAGAGAGACAATATATATAAAATAAGTGATAAAAAAAGATTATTATTTCGGTACCTGAGGTAATAGATCCTAAATGCAAAGTCCTTACTAATGACTAGAGTAATCACAATTCTTATATCAATAAAAGCCTAGTTTGTTGTATGGACTAAAAATCACCTTAAGTGTCTGGGAAATACTTTATAAGAAGTAATGGAGATCTTCTGACGTGTTTAAGCCTAAAGGTGCCTTACTGTCGAATTCCATGATCAGTCTAGTCTCTAACTGCCTCAAGTTGCGTTCTCTATTTCCACCTCTACGCAGTGTATGGCAGCATCCACCACATAGTATTTGAGACAATTAAGATTGTTAGCATGGGTGGCTTTAAAGTGACGTGCCACTGGATAGTTGGAATCATTATTAGTTATGGCACGAAGGTGCTGAAGAATACGTACATGCACCTGTAGTTTGGTGCTGCCTATGTAGTTGAGGCCACATGTGCAGGTGAGCACATAAACAGCAAATTCTGTACGACAGGTGTAGTGTCCCTTAATAGGCCTTTCCTTAGGACTGAAGGGAACTGTGTAATGGGTTTTATTGTCCCCAAATTTACATGCCCGACAAGTCGAGCATTTAAAGAAACCCAGTTTCGGTGTAAGCCAAGTAGTGGCGAGTGTAATTTTAGGATTGCATTTCACTAAATCCATTCTCATGGATTTCGCCCGTCTAAACGTGAGAGTAGGAATAGTGGGAAGTCTAGAAGCTAATACACCATCTGTGAGGAGGATCGGCCAGTTCTTATTGATTATCCCCCTAATCTGTTTATGATGTTTGCTATAAGTGGTGATTAGTCTAGGTGCTGTCTCTTCAGTTGGTTTGCATGCAGTGTACCCATCAGGGGGCACTCCAGTAGTGGATGTGGAGTCTTGTGTGGGCAGAAGCGATTCTCTAGTCTTCAATTGTACTTTTTTAATAGCCTCCCCCAATATTCTGTTACAGTATCCCCTCTGTCTGAATCGCTCCAATGATGCTTGTGAACATATGGTGAATTCCTCCTCAGTACTACAGATCCTTTTGATTCTGAGTAATTCACCATATGGGATACTTTTGATTAAGTGCTTAGGATGAGAACTGTGAGCATGTAGTGTAGAATTTCCCGAGGTTGACTTCCTGTGTAACGTGGTTTCTAATTTTCCCACCTGCACAAAAACTGTTGTATCTAAGAAATCAACCTTACTGCCACTAATGCATGATGTAAACTTTAAATTCACATTGTTGTTATTAATAGTTCTTACAAACAATTCAGCACTGTATTGATCTCCCTTCCATATGATGAAAACGTCATCAATATATCGGAGCCAACATATCACATGGGTATTGTACATTTCTGCATGGGTTCCCCTCAGAGCCTGCTCCTCCCACCTGCCTACATGTAAACATGCATAGCTGGGGGAAAAGCAGGCTCCCATGGCAACTCCTCTTTTTTGGAGATACAACTCCTTACCAAACATAAAAAAATTGTTATACAAGCACCACCTAATCAATTCCACCAACATTATATTATGAGGATGAAAACAAAGAGGCCGTGTATCTAAGTAGTGTTTGACTGCCGCTATACCAGTAAGATGATCAATACTGGTATAAAGGGATTCAATATCCAAGGTAATTAGCAGATATTCATCATTCCATTCATAATGACTAATCTTATTTAGAAAGTCACCAGTATCTTTTACATAAGTTGGTAAGTTCCGGACATGATCCTGAAGAAACGAATCAATGTATCTGCTGATGTTTTCGCCAATGCCTCCAATGGCCGAGATAATAGGTCTTCCCGGTTTTGGCGTTGTCTTTTTGTGTATTTTGGGTATTAGGTACAATGTAGGGGTAACCGGAAACTCATTGTGCAGAAATTCAAATTCCTGATTAGATATAAGTCACTGAAAAAACCACAGGTTTCAGGGACCTTATAGTTAGGAATTAGCATTTAAAAAACCTTAGATATTCACTGAAAAAAACCACAGGTTTCAGGGACGTTATAGTTAGGCTGACATTTCACTTGTACAAAACCAGAGAAATGCAGCCATTATAGTTAGCTGTGCTAACTATAACTCGCGCCCCCGCAATGCACTGCTGATGACGTCACATATTACGTCACTCATGACATTGTCAGTGACATCTCAAATGATATCACTGATGACATCATCCAGTCACTGAGTGTTTCTTAAAAGTTTAAGAATGATATATATATATATATATATATATACGCCAAGGTGTATTGAAGAATGAGTGGGTGTATGAGTGTCTGAATGGATGATTTAGTGGGTGAGTGACTGACTGAATAAGTGAGTGATTAAACGTGTCTTAGTGAATGCATGGGTGAATGACTAATCTGTGTGAATGTCTGTATCAGTCTGTCAGTTGGTATGTAAGTGGCTGCATCGGTTGGTGAGTAGCTACATGAGTGTCTATATGGGTTAATGATTGGTTGTCTGAATACCTGTATGGGTGCCTGAGTGTCTGTGTGGGTGGGGGGTGTGTGTGTGACTCCCTGCATGGACGTGTGAGTGGGTGATTCACAGGGTGTATGGGTTTATGAGTGCATCTGTGAGGGGCTGTATGGGTGAGTGAGTATGCGTATGGCTATGTTGGTGAGTGAATGGATGTCTCATTGGTATATGTGTGAGTAACTACATATGTGAAAGGCCGTATATGTGAGTGTTGGAGTATATAAGTCACTATATGTGAGAGTGAGTGATTGTGAGAGTGGCTGTATGGATGAGTGTGTGCTTGTGTCAGTGATTGTAGAAGAGAGTAAGTATGTGTTACTATCTGTATGAATAAGTGAGGTGGTGTGTGTATAACTTTATAGGTGAGTAAATGGCAGTGTGATTGATTCTTTGGGTGACTGACTAGGTGTGTGAGTAACTCTATGGGTGAGTGGCGGTGTGTGAGTGTATGAGTGCATATATCAGTGGCTGTATTGATGAGCGACTGCGTGTATGAGTAACTGAATGGGTGAGTGAGTGGATGTGTGTGTAGACCTATGAATCAGTGAGTGGGTATGTACTAATTGGTATTGGTGTGTCTATGATTTCAGAAATGGTAGTCTGTATTTTAGAGTGGGTGTATGAAAGGTTATATTAGGGTGTGAGGAGGTGCATCAGATATTAAGTGGATGATGTCATCAGTGATGCCATATGAGATGTCATCAGTGATGTCATCAGTGATGTCCCTGACCATGTCATGAGTGATGTAATATGTGACATCATCAGCAGTGCATTGTGGGGGCATGAGTTATAGTTAGCTCAGCTAACTATAACGGCAGAATTTTGTATGAGTGAAATGTCAGCCTAACTATAACGTCCCTGAAACCTGTGGTTTTTTCAGTGAATATCTAAGGTTTTTTAAATGCTAATTCCTAACTATAACGTCCCTGAAACCTGTTTTTTTCAGTGAATTTCTAATGTTTTTTAAATGTTAATTACTAACTATAACGTCCCTGAAACCTGTGTTTTTTTCAGTGAATTTCTAAGGTTTTTAAAATGCTAATTTATAACTATGCCTACATAGGTAGGACATGTACAGAAAGAGGAAGAAAGGCGCAGAAAGAAGCAAGAGAAGTGCAGAGAGAGGCAAGAGAGGTGCAGAAAGAGGAAGAAAGGTGGAGAGAAAAGCAAGAGAAGTGCAGAAAGAAATAACAGAGGTGCAGAAAGAGGCCTACTTTGACTGTACCTTTCGACAGACTCATACAAAGTAGCCTAATCACTAATCCTTCTCCCAAGTTGTCTTAAACCTCACTTTTCTCTTAAAGGTTCACTATTCATCGACTGCTCCGAATGTTAGGCCTAAAAAATGTAAAACAGCAATCCTAACCATATCACTGTTGTAAGTCCGACCAGGTTTGTGAAGGTATGCATGCGTGTGTCTGTGCTTTTACCTAGTGACATGTTACATAAAAATAAACATACAAATACTTGAATACCTGTGTTTCAAACAGCATACTCTGTAAATTTGTGTACAAAAAGGTGTATGAATTTCTTTCTGCTCATAATACAGGGCACATGGTATTCAATAGTATATTTGAGGGGCTCTATAACAATTATATACATAAGACATGTCTGCCTGTGGAACCGAATGACAGAGCAGAACTAAAAAGATTTGACCACCTATAAGAGAAGCTACCCGCTTTTTAAGTTACCATCTTCAGATGCATAACACGTGATAATACATATACAAGTAGACATATACCTCAGTCACGAAAGCACGCAGACCTTTAAACTTGACCACTTGCACTTCCCATTTGAATGTAGAAACAGGCGAGAGAAGTACAGAAAGAGGCAAGATAGGTGCAGAAAGAGGGAAGAGGGGTGCAGAAAGAGGCAAGAGGGGTGCAGATAGAAGCAAGAGAGGTGCAGAAAGAAGCAAGAGAAGTGCAGAAAAAACCAACAGAGGTGCAGAAAGAGGCAAGAGGGGTGCAGAAAGAGGCAAGAGAGGTGCGGGAAGATGGGTACAGAAAGAGGCAAGAGGGGTGCATAAATTTGCAAGAGAGTTGCAGAAAGAAGCTAGAGCAGTGCAGAAAGAGGCAACGGAGGTGCAGAAAGAGGCAAAAGGGGTGCAAAAAGAGGCAAGAGAAGTGCAGAAAGAAGCAACAGAGGTGCAGAAGGAGGCAAGAGAACTGCAGAAAGAGGCACTAGGGGTGCAGAAACAGGCAAGAGAGGTGCAGAAAGAGGGAATAGAGGTGTAGAAACATGCAAGAGAGGTGCACAAAGAGACAAGAGAGGTGGAGAAAGAGGGAAGACGAGTGCAGAAAGAGGCAACAGGGTTGCAGAAAGAAGCAAGAGAGTTTCAGAAAGAAGCAAGAGCAGTGCAGAAAGAAACAACAGACGTGCAGAAAGAGGCAAGAGACGTGCAGAAAGAGGCAAGAGAAGTGCCGAAACAGGCAAGAGAGGTGCAGAAAGAGGAAACAGGGGTGCAGAAAGAGGCAAGAGGGGTCCAGAAAGAAGCAAGAGAGGTGCAGAAAGAAGCAAGAGAAGTGCAGAAAGACGAAAGAGAAGTGCAGAAAGACAAGAGGGGTGTAGAAAGAGGCAAGAAAAGTGCTGAAAGAAGCAACAGAGGTGCAGAAGGAGGCAAGAGAACTGCAGAAAGAGGCACGAAAGTTGTAGAAACAGGCAAACAAGGTGCAGAAAGATGGAACAGGGGTGCAGACAGAGGCAAGCGAGGTGGACAAAGAGGGAAGAGGGGTACAGAAAGAGGCAGGAGGGATGCAGAAATTTGCAAGAGAGGTGCAGCGAAAAGCCAGAGTAGTGCAGAAAGAACCAACAGAGGTGCAGAAAGAGGCAAGAGGGTGCAGAAAGAGGGAAGAGAAGTGCAGAAAGAAGCAACAGAGGTGCAGAAAGAGGCAAGAGAACTGCAGAAAGTGACAAGAGAGGTGAAGAAAGAGGCAAAAGAGGTGAAGAAAGAGGGAACAGGGGTGCAGAAAGAGGCAAAAGAGGTGGAGAAAGAGCAAAGAGAGGTACAGAAAGAGACAAGAGAGGTGCAGAAAGAAGCAACAGAGGTGCAGAAAGAAGCAAGAGAAGTGATGAAAGAGACAAGAGAGTTGAAGAAACAGGCAGAAAAAGTAGAGAAAGAGGCAAGAGAAGTGCTGAAAGAAGCAACAGAGGTGCAGAAAGAAGCAATAGAATTGATGAAAGAGACAAGAGAGTTGCAGAAAGAAACAAGAAAGGTGCAGAAAAAGGCAAGAGTAGTGCAGAAAGAGGCAAGTGAGATGCAGAAAGAGGCAAGAGGTGCAGAAAGAGGCAATAGATGTGCAGAAAGAGGCAAGAGGGGTGCAGAAAGAGGCAATAGAAGTGCAGAAAAAAACAGAGGTGCAGAAAGAGGCAAGAAAACTGCAGAAAGAGGCAAGAGAGGTACAGAAAGAGGGAAGAGGGGTGCAGAAAGAGGCAAGAGAAGTGCAGAAAGAACCAACAGAGGTACAGTAAGAGGCAAGAGAAGTGCACAAAGAGGCAAGAGAAGTGCCGAAACAGGCAAGAGAGGTGCAGAAAGAGGGAACAGGGGTGCAGAAAGAGGCAAGAGGGGTGCAGAAAGAAGCAAGAGAGGTGCAGAAAGAAGCAAGAGAAGTGCAGAAAGAAGAAAGAGAAGTGCAGAAAGAGGCAAGAGGGGTGCAGAATGAGGCAAGACAAGTGCTGAAAGAAGCAACAGAGGTGCATAAAGAGGCAGGAGAAGTGCAGAAAGAAGCAACAGAGGTGCAGAAAGAGACAACAGAAGTGCAGAAAGAGGCAAGAGAGGTGCACAAAGAGACAAGAGAGGTGCACAAAGAGACAAGAGAGGTGCACAAAGAGAAAAGAGATGTGCAGAAAAAGGGAAGACGAGTGCAGAAAGAGGCAATAGGGGTGCAGAAAGAAGCAAGAGAGGTGCAGAAAGAAGCAAGAGAGGTGCAGAGAGAGGCAAGAGGGGTACCGAAAGAGGCAAGAGAAGTGCAGAAAGAACCAACAGAGGTACAGTAAGAGGCAAGAGAAGTGCACAAAGAGGCAAGAGAAGTGCCGAAACAGGCAAGAGAGGTGCAGAAAGAGGGAACAAGGGTGCAGAAAGAGGCAAGAGGGGTGCAGAAGAAGCAAGAGAGGTGCAGAAAGAAGCAAGAGAAGTGCAGAAAGAAGAACGAGAAGTGCAGAAAGAGGCAAGAGGGGTGCAGAACGATGCAAGACAAGTGCTGAAAGAAGCAACAGAGGTGCATAAAGAGGCAGGAGAAGTGCAGAAAGAAGCAACAGAGGTGCAGAAAGAGACAACAGAAGTGCATAAAGAGGCAAGAGAGGTGCACAAAGAGACAAGAGAGGTGCACAAAGAGAAAAGAGATGTGCAGAAAAAGGGAAGACGAGTGCAGAAAGAGGCAATAGGGGTGCAGAAAGAAGCAAGAGAGGTGCAGAAAGAAGCAAGAGAGCTGCAGAGAGAGGCAAGAGGGGTACAGAAAGAGGCAAGAGAAGTGCAGAAAGAACCAACAGAGGTACAGTAAGAGGCAAGAGAAGTGCACAAAGAGGCAAGAGAAGTGCCGAAACAGGCAAGAGAGGTGCAGAAAGAGGGAACAGGGGTGCAGAAAGAGGCAAGAGGGGTACAGAAAGAAGCAAGAGAGGTGCAGAAAGAAGAAAGAAGTGCAGAAAGAGGCAAGAGGGGTGCAGAACGAGGCAAGACAAGTGCTGAAAGAAGCAACAGAGGTGCATAAAGAGGCAGGAGAAGTGCAGAAAGAAGCAACAGAGGTGCAGAAAGAGACAACAGAAGTGCAGAAAGAGGCAAGAGAGGTGCACAAAGAGACAAGAGAGGTGCACAAAGAGACAAGAGATGTGCAGAAAAAGGGAAGACGAGTGCAGAAAGAGGCAACAGGGGTGCAGAAAGAAGTAAGAGAGGTGCAGAAAGATGCAAGAGAAGTGCAGAAAAAAACAACAGTGGTGCAGAAAGAGGCACGAGAAGTGCAGAAAGAGGCAATAGAGATGCAGAAAGAGGCAAGAGAGGTGAGGGAAGAGGGGTGCAGAAAGAGGCAAGAGGGGTGCAGAAAGAAGCAAGAGAGGTACAGAAAGAAGAGAAGTGCAGACAGAAGCAACAGGGGTGCAGAAAGAGGCAAGAGGGGTGCAGAAAGAGGCAAGAGAAGTGCAGAAAAAAGCAAAAGAGGTGCAGAAGGAGGCAAGAGAACTGCAGAAAGAGGCAAGAAAGTTGCAGAAGCAGGCAAACAAGGTGCAGAAAGATGGAGCGGTGCAGACAGAGGCAAGAGAGGTGGAGAAAGAGGGGTGCAGAAAGAGGCAAGAGGGTTGCAGAAAGTTACAAGAGAGGTGCAGAAAAAAGCCAGAGTAGTGCAGAAAGAACCAACAGAGGTGCAGAAAGAGGCAAGAGGGGTGCATAAAGAGGGAAGAGAAATGCAGAAAGAAGCAACAGAGGTGCAGAAAGAGGCAAGAGAACTGCAGAAAGAGACAAGAGAGTTGGAGAAACAGGCAAAAGAAGTGCATAAAGAGGCAAGAGAAGTTACAAGAGAGGTGCAGAAAAAAGCCAGAGTAGTGCAGAAAGAACCAACAGAGGTGCAGAAAGAGGCAAGAGGGGTGCAGAAAGAGGGAAGAGAAATGCAGAAAGAAGCAACAGAGGTGCAGAAAGAGGCAAGAGAACTGCAGAAAGAGACAAGAGAGGTGAAGAAAGAGGCAAAGGAGGTGCAGAAAGAGGGAACAGGGGTGCAGAAAGAGGCAAGAGAGGTACAGAAAGAAGCAACAGAGGTGCAGAAAGAAGCAAGAGAAGTGATGAAAGAGACAAGAGAGTTGGAGAAACAGGCAAAAGAAGTGCATAAAGAGGCAAGAGAAGTGCTGAAAGAAGCAACAGAGGTGCAGAAAGAAGCAAGAGAATTGATGAAAGAGACAAAAAAGTTGCAGAAAGAAACAAGAAAGGTGCAGAAAAAAACAAGAGTAGTGCAGAAAGAGGCAAGTGAGATGCAGAAAGAGGCAAGAGAGGTGCAGAGAGAGGAAGAAAGGCGCAGAAAGAGGCAAGAGTGGTACAGAAAGAGGCAAGAGAAGTGTAGAAAGAAGCAACAGAGTTGCAGAAAGAGGCAAGAGAAGTGCTGAAAGAGGCAAGAGAGGTGCAGAAAGAGGGAAGAGAGGTGCAGAAATAGGGAAGAGGGGTGCAGAAAGAGGCAAGAGGGGTGCAGATAGAAGCAAGAGAGGTGCAGAAAGAAGCAAGAGAAGTGCAGAAAGAATCAACAGAGGTGCAGAAAGAGGCAAGAGGGGTGCCGAAAGAGGCAAGAGAGGTGCAGGAAGAGGGGTACAGAAAGAGGCAAGAGGGGTGCATAAATTTGCAAGAGAGTTGCAGAAAGAAGCAACAGAGGTGCAGAAGGAGGCAAGAGAACTGCAGAAAGAGGCACTAGGGGTGCAGAAACAGGCAAGAGGTGCAGAAAGAGGGAATAGAGGTGTAGAAAAAGGGAAGAGGGGTGCAGAATGAAGCAAGAGGGTGCAGAAAGACACAAGAGAGGTGCAGAAAGAAGCAAGAGAAGTGCAGAAAGAAGCAACAGAGGTGCAGAAAGAGGCAAGAGGAGTGCAGAAACAGGCAAGAGAGGTGCAGAAACAGGCAAGAGAGGTGCAGAAAGAGGGAAGAGGGGTGCAGAAAGAGGCAATCGAGTTGCAGAAAGAAGCAAGAAAGGTGCAGAAAGAAGCAAGAGAAGTGCAGAAAGAAGCAACAGAAGTGCCGAAAGTGGCAAGAGAGGTGAGGAAAGAGGCAAAATAAGTGCTGAGAGAAGCAGCAGAGGTGCAGAAAGAGGCAAGAGAAGTGCAGAAAGAAGCAACAGAGGTGCAGAAAGAGGCAACAGAAGTACAGAAAGAGGCAAGAGAGGTGCACAAAGAGACAAGAGAGGTGCAGAAAGAGACAAGAGAAGTGCAGAAAGAGGAAAGTCGACTGCAGAAAGAGTCAACAGGGGTGCAGAAAGAAGCAAGAGAAGTGCAGAAAAAAGCAACAGAGGTGCAGGAAGAGGCAAGAGAAGTGCAGAAAGAGGCAAGAGAGGTGCAGAAAGAAGTAAGTGAGGTGCACAAAAAGGCAAGAGAAGTGCAGAAAGAGGCAAGAGAGGTGCAGAAAGATGCAAGAGAGGTGCAGAAAGAGGGAAGAGGGTGCAGAAAGAGGCAAGAGAAATGTAGAAGAAAGAAGCAAGAGAGGTGCAGAAAGAAGCAAGCGGTGCAGAAAGAAGGGAGGTGCAGAAAGCGGAAGAGATGTGCAGGAAGAGGCAAGAGAATTATAGACAAAGGAAGAAAGGTGCAGAAAGAAGAAAGAAAAATGCAGGAAGAGGCAAGAGAGGCGCAGAAAGAAGCAAGAGTGGTTTGCGCACTATAAGTACCAATTTAACACCCACATTTAGCAATAAGTAACAGGTGACCATTCCAGCTTTGCAAAGGGCCTTTCACCATGCTGTAACACTTGTCGCTGCATTTTCATAACGTTTGAGCCGCTTGAGGTAGAAACAGGGCTTTTTTTCAAATCTGCAGATTATGCAGCAGATGATGGATTATGTGGGAAATGCGGAAAATATATAATTATGCGAAAATTGGTGCAGCTGAACAGTCGCATCATTCCAGTGGTCCTGTTCATACCTCTGACTAGGTCCAGAAGTTCTCCTCAGTGGTTCCTTCTTTTTTTGTCTCATTAAGTTTATAGTTTAGCTTCTATAGAAACGAGGAAGACTAAACCTGAGGTTACCACTCCACAACACAGACTACCATACCACATAATTACTCTCTATAACAGATAATCTCACTCTACATAATTCCTATACACTAAATACCACATACTTTCTATCTACATAATTTCACTGCACAACATACCACATAATTCCACTACACACAACGCAATCCACTCCACTCCAAAAAACATTAGTAAAAACTTTTACATTTACAACGCCAATAGCTCTAACTCTCGCAAATGCGTACCCTATTATATTGCAATTGCTTCTTTACCTAGTAGTCGCGTTTGCAGAGTGGTGGAGAAAGGGGGTGTGGCCTCCAAAGACCTGTTAGCAATCCCACTGTGTGGGACTTACTGGAGTTAACAGGAGGGGTATTTGGCCCCCAAGGACATCTTTGGGAGCCAACTACCCTCCTATTTCCTTCAGTAAGTCCCACACAGCAGGATTGCTAAATTCTCATAGCAGGCCACCTCCCCTTTTCCCAGCCCTCTGCAAACACGCTCCCTGGCATGCTCTTGGATGGGGATTGAAGTCCCCTTCACTGCTGTGGGTCCTTAGGGGCCAACAAGCCTACCTGTTACCTCCAGTAAGCCCCACACAGTGGGATTACTGAGAGGTGGACACAGGCCATGCCCCCTTTCTCCACCACTCTGCAAACGCGCCTCCTGGCGCGCTCTTGGTTGGGGAATGAAGTCCCCTTGCCTCCTGAGGGTCCCTGGGGGCCAACTAGCCCTCCTGTTACCTCTAGTAAGCACCACAAAGCTGGATTGCTGAGAGTGGTCCGAGGCCACACCCCCTTTTTACACTACTCTGCAAACACGCCTCCAGTTTAAAGGTGATGGTCCCGGGGGTCCACAAAAAATGCCCCGGAGAGGTGGTGGTCCCCAGGGCAGTGTGGGGGGGGGCAGGAGGGGCCTCTCCTTTCAAGCTCTTCTCTCAGATGATTGGTGTGCATAGTAGGGTGTGGGGAGGGAGTGGCCCGTGCTTTCAGACCTCTCTCTTAGATGACTTGTGTGCGTAGTAGGGTGTGAGGAGAGACTGACCTCTCCTTTCAGACCTCTCTCTGAGATGAAGGGTGTGCATAGTAGGGTGTGGGGAGGGACTGCCTCTCATTACAGACCCCTCTTTCAGATGATGGGTGTGTGTAGTAGGGTGTGGGGAAGGAGTGGCCTCTCCTTTCAGACCCCTCTCTCAGATGACGGATGCACATAGCTTGATGTGTGGAAGGACTGGCCTCTCTGCTGAGACTGTTCTCTGTAAAAATGGGTGTGTGTAGCAGCGTGTGGGGAGGGACTGGCCTCTCCTTTAAAACCCCTCTATCAGATGACAGGTGTGCATACTAGGATATGTGGAGGAACTGGCCTCTCTGCTGAGACCCCTCTCCTGGATGATAGGTGTGTATAGTCGGATGTGGGAAGAACATTAACTCTACTAACAACTCTTCCCAAGCCGACGAACATAAATAGTAGACTCTGATAAACACCATCTCCACTAAGACTCCATCCTACTCTAACAAGTATGCATACCAGAGTGTATTCAAAGATCACCTACTTCTTTCTATTTTTCACAATTCCGCAAGAATCTCGGGAGATTGTAACATTTTTTTAAAAAGAATTAGCCTTCTAGTGGAGAGGTGTGGTGCAGCGGCCAGGGCAGCTGACTTCGGAGCACAGGGCTCACGGTTCGATCCCCGGCGGCAACTCAGCTCAGCACCATGTGACTCTGGGCAATAGCTCACTTAATTTCCACAATGGCCCCCAGCGCCTTGAGACCCGTAAGTGTGAGCAGTTCGCACTTTACAAATACGGATTTTACATTACAAATACGGATTTCTACTCATCACAGTACTTATGTCTTACGCACTTGTCTTAGGCACTTCCTCTCAATAACAAGCACCACAATATGCATTTTTACCAGTAGAGTGTATTGAGATCCTAATTAAAAAAAAAAAATATATATATACATTTATTTTCATCACAGCAGTTATGCCTTAGAGACCTCCTGTCCAAATCTAGGGGGATTTACTTCATTTCCACAACACCTGCAAATTTTCAAAGTAAACAGTAATGGTGGCCATTACATTTATAAAATTCCAACAGCCAGCCAGAGTACTCACTCTCACGAGACTCAAGGCAGCCTCCTGCTCCCACGAGTGCTGCGAAAGCTCATGGGAAAAGGGGCCTCTCGCCCAATCACAGGCCTCCATGTTTAAATTTGATCTCTAGCGGAACGCTCGTGAGACTCTCGCAAGCCAAACCATCCAAATATCTATATATTTTTACCCTTAACATCTCAAAGACTACTGGATGGATTTACACCAAATCACAAAAAGCACAATCTGAGAACCAAGATCTAGCTTCCTGCCAAATTTGGTGTAATTCCGTTGAGCAGTTTTTTCTGTAGCCCATCTTAAAGAAGTCTATGAAAAATGCATGGGGATTTTGTGTTTTGGGACCCCCCTTTTTTCTCAGCCCCCACTTGACGGATCGCCCTAAAACTTTTCAGGACAGAGCTGAGGGCGCTGAACTTTTTGGGGAAAGTTTTGTGAAGATTTGTCAAACAGGGCCAAGGTTATTAGCAAACCAAAAAAACACCCTGTCTATGGAAAAGCAAATCTAACTAGAACTACCTAGTGGTGACCGACACTAGATAATATGTATACATGCATATAACCATCACGTAAACCTACCTGATCATGCACCTTGAAAACAAAATGTTAAAACTTTCAGAAAACAAAAATACTATTTACTCACCAAGTCCCGCAACCTTGCCACCCAGCAGGTCGAACTGGTCCTATTCCCTGTACAAGATCTCTGCCCAACAGTGCGTTGGCTGCTGCTGGGTTTGTGCGATGGCAGTGCTGCAGAGCATACATTGCCGTACTTGCCCCCAGAGCACCCGACGCTTCAGCAGAGCATACCCCTTCCCAGGCCTGCCACCAGCATGCACAGGGGGTGGCGCTGCACAAAGAAAATGAATGCGGCCACTTCCGCCTCACTGAAGATGGGGCGGGACGCAACCCTGCCTGTCTGCGTTACCCACAGGAGGTGCAGGTGGCGCTGCCTGCTTCTGCGGCCATGATGGGGAAGGATTGGAGACGACTGGGGAGAGGAGTCAGACGGGAGGGAGTCTTAATGGGATGGGAAGGAGACAGGGGGACAGGTCAGGAGCGTAAAAGTAAAAACAAAGTACAAAAAAGTCACAAAAACACAGACTGAAACGTAAAATAAACACAGGGAAAGTGAGACAGTAACACAAACAAGTAAACCAAAGTTGGGAATGGGAGCTGGGAGATCAGATGGGGGTGGATTGGGCTGGATTCAGTGGAGCAGACAGCGAGCAGGGAGTGAGAAATATGAGCAGGTAAAACAAAATGGCTGCACTCTTGCACACCACGTGGTGCCGTTCACGCAGATATTTCAGTGCGGAACACGCTATTAGCATGGAAAAAGCAGCGCGAATGGCATGGCGAGCATTTTCCGCCGGTTGGTGGAATTCCACAGAGTTTTTTGCAAGTCTGTGAAATTCTGCATAGTGAAACTTTGCGAGTTCCTCCCAGGCCTCATCTGGTTGGACTGGGAGAAGTGCCCAAACCATTACCCTTATAGTGGTGGGAGGCTACTGCCTTCATCAAGAGTTAAGCAGCATGAGCGCGGTGGTGGCAGCATATCGGGCCAGTTGTACGACCGAAAGTTTTAGCGAGTCGCAATTTGCGCAAAATTGCGACTCGCAAATTGCGACTCGCTAAATTGAATGTACCTACACATCCTACATGCAAATAGCGACTCACAAGTGACTCGCAACGCAAAATTGCGAGTCGCAAATTGCGTACGCTAAACGCTCGCAGATAGCCTCCGTGGTAGAAAACATGCATTTTGCATGCGCAATTAGCGTACGCTGTAGAAAGCTTGCATTTTGCATGCGCAATTAGCGAGTTTGAATAAAAATTGAAAAAAAACACTTCCTAGTTGATCTGAAGGACCCCAAACCAGGAAGTGGTGTCCATGGAGATTCCTGACCAGAATTACAAGCACATGGCAAGGTGCAGCAGCTCAGTTGAACACTGCTACTCAGAGAGAACAGCACAGCAAGATGGCCAGCCAGACATCTGAGAAAGATGGCAAGAAGAGGCTGCGCAAACTTAAATTTTCTGAAAAACAAATAGATATCATCATCGAGGAGTGCTGCAACAACCATGAGCAGCTGTTCGGTCGGACTTCACATACCGTGCCAGAGTCTGACAAGCGGAAGATATGGCGGGACATGCAGCTGCGTGTGAATGCCCTCGGTGTTGCGGACAGGTCTATAGATGACATTAAAAAGAGGTGGTATGACCTCCGTTCCAGGGCGAAGGAGAGGGTGGCAGAACGGCTGCGTGCTGCACAACAAACAGGAGGTGGCCCATCCAGCCTCCCGGAAGCCTCCACAGCAGAGACAATGGTGGAAGCCACCCTAGAGCCAGAGTCAGTCGTGGGCAGTGCTTAATTTGTAAAATATTAAGTGTCAGGGCTCTGACCAGGAGGCCACTGCAGCTTGCACCACCCATCGCCCTTGTCATCGCTGCCAAAACAACTACTAACCATCTCTCTTGCATGTAAATGCGACAGTTCAGATTATTCCAGGTCCCCAAAGCTAAAGGAATGGCTGGGGAGGCAGGTATTAGCAATTCTAATGTATTTTGTATTCCTAAACTACCGTTGTTCTGCTCATCTCTAAATTAGATGAGCAGCGCCACCATGTGGTGGACTGTTCCAATTATGGTGTTGACAATTAGGTGCCGGTGCCGAGCACCGGAAACCAATTAAGTGCCGGTGCTTAGCACCGGAAAGCCCCAGCTCAAATTAAGCACTGGTCGTGGGAATAGGAAGCCTGGACACATCCCAACCTCCACCACCCACAGGTAAGTGAGAATTGAAAGCCATTGTATGTCACACTCAAGCCAGCACCCCACATGCATGCACCACACACAGGCCAAACTGCATCTACATGCTCCGTCTACACAATCACAAAGTCACAGTTGGTGCATCATGGGAAATGTATTACGTGACACAAACATTGCTGTCAGGGACTGACATGAGTTGTGAACATAGTACCACCACAGAGATAGTGACTCAAAACATATCCTTTATTTCTCCTTTTCCAACATAGATACATCCTTGGGAGAAGAAGCAAGGGAGGAAGACACTGACTCAGAGCAGGAGCATGGGCAGATGGACCAAGGGCAGGATGACCCCAGTACTTCATTCTCATTGGGGAGTGCACAAGGGCTCGATACAACAGCCCGACAGCAGCAGCCAACCACATGTCGCACTCTGGGCACAAAGGGCAGGGCACCACGTTTGACCGCGCAATCCCAGAGGCAGATCCGAAGCCGTAGGCACGCTTATGCCAACACCATGGCAGTAAATGCATTTCCTTCTGCTGGCCTGGAGGAATCCATGCTCAAAATTCAGCACCTGCAACAAAAGCAAATGAGGCTAATGACCATTAAGTTGAGCAGGGGGTTTGACAGGATCACCAAACAAATGTCTGACAATCAGGCCCGTATGGATTGCAAAATGGATGCCATGACTGATGCAATTGTGCAGCTGTGCACAGAGCTCAAGGAGCACAGGGCACGTAACAGTAGGATGGAGCGCAGCAGGTCAAATGACATGCGCACCATGACAAGGTCAATTGGACGTCTGGCCAATGCAACAAGCATGCACAGCAGACGCACCCTAGCACTGCAGGTAGAAATGGGCCACTACAGTGGTGATGTGGCAAGGGGACTACAACAGATCACAGCTGCTGTGGAAGCAATGCAAACTAGCCTGGTAGCTACAGGAGGAGGCACATACACTGCTGACAGTGAAGTGTCCAGCCGCAGCAGTGTTTCCACTGCTGATGCCCCAACCCAGAGGCGAAGCAGCAGCAGGCACTCTATGAACCAAAGTGCAAGATCAACATTTGCAGGACAGAGGGGCAAAAGATAATTTTCGCATTTTGTTTTTGTCTTTTCACTTTTTGTTGTGGTGAAGTAACCACTTTGCATATCTAACATGTGCAGTAACAGTTATCTGCGATGGACACGTTGTCCCATGGACTCAGCCACTCTGACCTTGAATTAAAGACATATTGCAAAACACAGTTAGACTCTCTCTTGTGTAGTTTCTTGTGCATATTTGTGAATGATTATGACGTACCTTGAAAAATAATGTCTGGCTATGTGGTCCCTGCGCCTTCTCCCCTCTGCTGCTGCGCTTCCCTCACTTGGTTGGTGGGCTGGTGGTCCAGGCTCTTCGTCATCTGAGTCTGTATCTGACAACTCCATGGGCAGGCCACGCCGGCATGCAATGTTGTGGAATATTGCGCAGCTTGCCACAATTTTGCAGGCTGTCTCAGGGATGTACTGCAAGGCACCGCCGCTCTTGTGTAGACACCTGAATCTTGATTTTAGTATGCCAAAAGTGCGCTCGATGACTGACCTGGTGCGTCTATGTGCCCTGTTGTATCGCCTTTCATGTGCGTTGGAGGGAGACAGGTACGGTGTGAGGATCCGGGGACGCAGGGCATACGCACTGTCACCTGCAAGGGAATGTAAGAATTAGAGACAACATGCATACAGACATTTCTGAGCAAATACATCTCACTGTGGGGATTCATTACCCAGTAGGTATTCTTCATCAAAATCACCTCTTTCTAATTTCTGGTATATGCCACTGTGTCTAAAGATGTATGAGTCATGTATGCTTCCTGTAAATTTGGCAACAATGTCTGTGATTATGTTGTTTGCGTCACAGACAACTTGGATGTTCAATGAATGTGTGATTTTCCTATTGCTGAATATGTATTCTATGCGTAATGGTGGACATATGGGCACATGGGTCCCATCTATGCACCCTATGACCTGTGAGAATCTTGCTATTCTATAGAATTGCATTTTGGCATTGTCAAGTTCCTGATCATTCCTTGGCAGATAGATGTGTTCATGTATGTGATGTAGCAGGGCATCTAGGAAATTGCGGAACAAACGCGAAAGCGCACTCTGTGACACACCTCCAGCCACTGCAATTACGTCTTGAAAGCTACCAGTGGCCAATAGGTGGAGGGAGCACAACACCTGCACATGTGTTGGGATTGCATTGCTGCGCTGGGTTCTGCTTTCCAAATGTGGCTTAAGGGTGTTTATGAGGTCTAGGATGACTGTGCTACTCACCCTGTACTGTTCATATATCTCTTCCTCAGTCTTCTCAAACAATGTCAGCCTTACTCTGAAAATCCTCTCCTGTCTCCGCCTCCTCTGTAGAGCAGCTCGTATACGCATCCTCCTCGCTATCATGTACAGGGCAGCCATTTTGGGAAGTTTCTTGTGCATTCTGGGCCTGTTTTTATAGTTTGGGACTGGTTACTACCTGTTTCAGGTTAGTGATAAATTGCATGCGCAAACGACCCGTTTTGCGCATAGTCGCAATTTGTGAGTACTCCGTATATTTGATTTTGCGAGTCGCTATTTGCGAGTCGCTAATTTGGTAACGCTAATAGCGTTTGCTTTTTCTGCGACTCGCTATTCACTCGCAACGCTAATTTCGAAATTGCGAGTGCATTTCGTACATAGCATATGGTTATTTTTGCATGCGCAAATCAATTTGCGACCGATTTTGCGCATGCAAAATGGTCATACATCTGGCCCATCATGTAGTGATCAGTAGGAGTGAATAGGTCATTTTTAACCTGTGTAAATTAAGTGAGGCCTTCAAGTTCACTCACCTTTATAAAGTTCCCCTGCTGTGCGCTTAACTCACCCCTTGGTCTACGTCAGTTAGATGTAAAGTGCTGCACAGTGCAGGAGTGTTGACTCTTCACTAGTTGTATGTGTGCTTGAAATGGTACAGTACAGGTATAGAGCAGTACTGTGCAGTGTGTGCATGGTGAGTGCATATACTGGGTGTATGTATACCTGCGAAGAGTAGATTACATGAGAGATGTAGTGCTGTGCAGTGCATGCACGGTGAATGCATGCACTGGGTGTATGCATACTTGCAAGTAGTACAAAATATGAAGGTTATAGCGTTGTGCAGCGCACATGGTGAATGTGTTTGCTGGCTGCATGTATGCTCGCAAGTGGCAACACAGAAAGGATACACTACTGAGCACTGCAAGCAGAGTGAATGCGTGTGCTGAATGTATATGTGTCTGTGATGGCACAATGCAGGCAGGCGACAGTACTGGACAGTGTGTGTGCTGTGTGCATACACTAATTGCAAGTGTGTCTGTTATGGAACATTACATGAAGGACCCTGGGTGCAATTTTGGAAAGCACAGGCCTGCCTGGTGAAGACATGAGGATGTAGCAGAATCCACCCAGACAGATGTGTGTATTGCTGCATTCCTGTGAGTTTGGTGGGACACACATGAGAAGGGAGACAGAGAGAGACGATGCCTGTACACTTCAAAGGGTGGCCTTTGATTCAGTGAGAGATCACAAGGAAGGATCCTGAACACATCTCAGGAAGGAGATGGGGCTGATAAGGGAATACTTAAGAGTAGGGGGGGAGCCCAGGTTTAACCTTTTGATGCACAGATCACTGTGGCTGACATCCATGTGTGATCTCTAGTCAGTCCCGTGGCCTGTGTTGTGGGACTATGAGCTTCGTAGTCGCTCGTGCTGTGGCAGACAGCCTTTCAAAAGGAAGAGAGAGAGGAGCAGGGTGTACTTCAAAAGAAGAACACCAACATAAAACTTCAAAGACCCAGATCCTAAATCACATTTAGTGTCTGGAAATTAACTACAAGAAGGGGAGTTTGAGACCACAAACATTGTCATCTTCTAAACAGCCAGATGGGCTGTGTGAGAAGAGGAGGCTCTGCAAGACATCTGCCTGTGAACAGAAACGCAAGAATTACTGTGCAGGAGGAGCATTGGAGCACCTCCAATCGCTGCTGGAGCCTGCCATGTATGCTCAGGAGTGAGCCCGCGTGCAGCTGACAGGGTCAGAACATTGTGAGTGCCTGCAATCAGGGCACTCACTGGAACACGGCAAGCTTTTTGCTGCTGGAGCAGGTAAGACTGGTTACAGGCCCTAGGAGACTCGCTGCTAAAGGTGCAGCAGCGCCAAGACACTTTTGACTATTTTGCTAAGAGTCAAAGTGGACCCTTTAGTTAAGGCCTACTAGAGAGCATTCCCTGGATGAGGCCACCAATGAATGGGGAATAATGCATTAACTCATGCATAGAGTTAGAAACAAATACTTATTTTTATTATAAAAACAAACATTTGACTGAACATTGATTTATTGACACTACTGTGCGCTCTTTAAGTTATGAGTCGTGTTCACTGACATGTATTCACACACCCCTTTGCCCTCCCCTCCTGAGGGAGCCATGGACTGCTCGACCATAGGTACCACTGAGAGTCAACTGCGGAAGGGGTACTTGGTCGAGTCGCTCAGGATCCATAGTGCTCCTCATCATGTAAGGACATATATGTTTCTCTGGCATAGTTATTCACTGATATGTCTCAAACTATGACCATTTCATCCAGATGGGAAACTCAGGATCTCAAAAACTCTCCTCTGGAGTAGCCCAGTGATTCATCCTTTCCCCCAACATCTTCTACCTCTACATAGACCTACTAAGCTCTGACAAACTTCTAACAGTGCATCAACAACACACAACTTTTCCACAAACACTTCACAGCTCAGGGCATACAGTGAGTCACAATGTGCCATAAACGAAGACAGAATTGCATGAGAAGCTCAAAACTATAGCTCAACATGAGAAAGACTGAATTTCTTCTGTTTGCTAACAGTGCTAACATTCTAAGACCCATGCTTGAATATACCACATGAATCACGATGATTCACTCTTGACAGATACCATTCCTTTAAAGAAGAAATTGCCAAGAAAATATTGGCAGCATGGAACTAGCACAAGCTCCTGAAAAACCTGGACAATGCTTACCCAGAACTGACTTCAGAACAACAGTGCAAGCCTTGGTCCTTCACCATCTGGATGGCGGTAACACTCTGCTTAGTGGTCTCTTTGACATCACATTGACGTCCCTGTAAAGTATCTTATATGCTACAGCTTGTTTCATCAAAGCCCTAAAGAAGTATGACTGCATCACCTAACATAAATGATCTACAGTGGCTCCGTCTACAGGCCTGTACCATCTTTAAGAACATCAACATCACCTACAAAGCCTACAGAAACAATACCCAGGACAATCAAAAGAAGAAACTATCCACTTCAGGCTGAGAGCACCTCACCAGGAAATAGGATGTCACCTGACTGGAGATGAAGAAATTAAATGCCAGAAGGAAAAGATGAGAAGACAGTCTTCTCTATGGACACACCCAGGACCGGGATCAGTATCACCACACTTCAGAATGAGACCCACCCTACTGTAATTCATAAAAAAATGTAGACGCAAATTTCTCTACATACATATAGACAGTGAATGCGAGGTGGAAGAGCTGCCAGGACTTGTGTATGCAGTGCAGGTTCATGTCTCAAGAGGGTTCAAATTATTGGGTACTGACATGATCCTTACTTCTTTGTACTTGGAAGGAAGCTACTTACCTGTTTTTGAGAAGCTCGCATGTCTGTTGCCTATGCTGTACCTTTTCTGTGTGTATGATGGCACGCCCTACTGCTGTCTGTTCTGCAGGGCAGTTTCTCTATATGGACAGATCAGACATTAGTACTGATCACAGCTGTTGGCTCTCACAACATGACTGGCAAACTAGTAGGTGTTTCCTAGCTCCTTCAGCAGACCTCAGAATAAGTGCAGCCTTTAGGCATTATAGCTGACAGCAAAGCAGTACCAGATGTCAGTCTATGCTCCATAGTGTACAGCGTAGACCTAACTGTGGGAATGCCTCCACCCCAACTAGGCTCTCTTGCTTTAATTTTTGGGAGAATCTACTTTTCACTAATGGTAATTACAACTGTGCTTGGAAACTTTGCTACCAGATTTGCCCCTCTCTTGTCTAAGCATGTAAATATTTAGAAGAAACTCTTCAGTGCCAGAAGCCAGGCCCCATCACTTCTCAAAAACTCATGGGTGGGTGAACAAACATAAATGAGAAAGAGTGTTTGCCTCAACATCTTAACCTTTGCCCGCAGGAACAGAATATCCACAGTACCAAATCTGAGGGGCCCGGCAGCCAGGAGACAGAGCCTTCGGTGAGAATGGCCTAGTCCAAACCATAAGATTTTGTATGATGGGGTGGAGGGGCATATTTCTACTATCCGAAATTATTTTATATATCATTAGGGGTGGAGGGGGAGGGGAACTAATAGGCCGTTATTTTAAATATTGTAAATTAACATTATATTGTTTACTACCTGTTGGGTGCAATATTTTGTATCTGGGTTTATGTTTATTATTTTTCATAATACCTGATGGGGGATGTTATTTTTTACATTGTGTTGGGTCATTATTGAATATACTATCTGATGGGGAATTATTCTATTTATAATCAGGGGCCACTTTTACATATACTACCTGATATGCCCTATTATTATATATATTGTGTACAATGATTTTTGAGCATACTGCCTCTTTGAGACAACATTTTATTTATTGTTCAAGGCCACAATTGAATATGCTACCTGATGGGACTAGGATTTTTGAGTTGTTCGTGGCCATACTGAAAACTTATGACAATACCATTGTTGTAAATACAACCAGGAGTCTATGATGTGCACAACCATGTATCTGCTCCTAACCCCAAATAAATGTACAGTGCTACATTGTTCTCCAGCCAGGTTAGTGTGAAATGGATACGAACACATACATAGCATGCTGATCCTATGACATCCACATCCTATATGAATGATGCTCGTTTTGCTGCTGCCCGTGCTACACCTGTCTTGTGTGTGAAGAAAGCTTCCATTGCTGCAATCAATGCAGAACCTGTTCGGTGCATGACTGAAGCCTCCATTGTTAATAAATGTGTTCTAACTTGTCTGTGTGCTGGGTACTTTTGCACCCCAGCTGCCCTTGCTGTACCAGCTACCTGTGTCAGGGAAGCTTGTGTCGATGCAACATCTATGCTATTTTTTCCATGAAACATCTCTTCTTACTACCGGTTTCACCTGCTTTGGTCCCATGATTTCCATCTTTATAAGAGTGCCAAAGACTATCAAACCCTTCTGAAATTTGGAAAAGGGTTCTGAAACATATGGCTTGGAATTCCCAAAAACGTTTCATGGTGATCAAGAACTGGATGGGAATCCACTGCATCAAACATTGACAAGATGACTATTATGGTCATTGGAAGGTAGACGTCGCCACTTAAGGCCTGCTGGCCCAACCTGTGTCCCTTAGATATGGGCACCTTCTTGGACCCAGAGAACGAGCAAAATAATCTTGCTTTCAAAATGCACTTCAATCTCTCACTTTAAACCATGATGGTGGCTGTTTTATCTGTCAGATTTTTCATTTTTGAGTGGTCTGCAAGATTATTCATTGCTCCCCTGTGAAGGCTGTACAACAGTTCCCTGTGAGGCAGCCATCTTCCATCTTTGTTGCTGCTCACAGCTACAGATAAGTCACACTTTTTTTGTTGTTGTCTTAATTTGGGGGTGAATGATACCCTGATTGTACTTGTATGAGGTATTGATGCGTTAGGTGTGAGAGGAAACTGGATTGATTGGTGATTTTACACTTGAGCTTTCGAAATTTTAATTTTGGTGTTTCCCTTAGAGACCATGGGGTGTTTCTTTTATGTGCCCCGGGTCCGATATGAACATTTGTTTTGACCTTCTAACCCGCTGTCTACCGACCTGGTGGTTATTGAATTGTTGTGCCGCTTTGTCCGCTAGATACTCTGATTTTGAGCCGTTTACTGATTCTGACACCGAGCGGTGCCAACGGCTGTTGTAGGCGCGAGCAGGTTCGAGACCGCAGCATCAGCTCAAGCGGTCTCAACCCAGCGGTTGCTGTTGATGCGGGCAAGTTCGTGATCAAGTCGCGCGCTGGTAACGAGTCACGCGACTCGTCCTGAGCGTGCCGGTGCACGTGAGGATTGCCGACTCCATAGCGCCAAACTCCTCGCACGCTGTCTTTGTGAACCTTCCACTAGTATTGGACAAGGCTGCCTCAAGTATTGGACAGGTTGTTGGGCAAGATTTAGGCAAATTAAAAGCCTGGCTCACCTTGCATTGCGGTCGACGTTTTCAAGTTCAGTTCATGCGTGACGCTTCCCCTAATGACTTTTAATCCTCTTGAGCCACCGTAATAGCGTCATGTGACGCTTCGGACATATTAGAATGGGCAAATTCAATGATTTCAAGTCTGTATTCTGGCAGACATCTTTTGAGCTGTCAGAGGAGCATCGGAATCGTTTTTTCTCCTCAGAGTCAGTTTACTTTCGTCTCATAGAGCGAGGTGGTTGACATTATTTGAGGGAAGCTACAATTTGTATCTTTTGACTGATTTTGGCAGGGAAAAGGTTTTATCTGTTGTTGGTTGTATATTTAAAGCAAATAAGAATTTTATTGTTTGTTGGGAAAAAATATTTAAGAGAATGGAGAAGGCTAGAGCTCTTGAAGGAGATGTTGAGGGAAAAGTCCAAGAATGTGTCGATAAGACAGTCTCTGTGTTAGCTACGCAGTTAGGCAAGAAGTTGGACGACTGTATGGATAGGTTGGAAGGTAGGTTCGCAAGGAAAGTAGAGGAGGAACAGTTTTGGTCTATGGAAGAGGTGGCCACGGTTAGTGGTAGTGGTAAAAAAGCAACGCAAAAAAGAAAACACATGTCTAAGGAGAAACTCAGCAAGGAAAAAGGGGACTTTAATCAGAAAGGCAAAAATAGGGTAACCTCAAAGGAGGTATATGGAGAGGCTATAAAGGCCACAAAAGGGGATCACAGAGCGATCGTCTGTGATGAGTCCTCTAGCAGTGGGGACATTGTTATCTCCTGCTCTTCTGACTTTAAGGCCTCGGAGGATGTTGAAACTAAAAGGCTTAAAAAAGAGAGGAGAGAAAAGAAGGGCATGGAACAAGTCAAGGACCCACTGGGCGAATTTATGTTCGACCCTAATACAATCCAGCATCCTCTATCTCTTCATTGGGTCCCTATTAACCCCTTGCGCGCTGCGCACATTCCCCCGTGGTGCGGGCGAATTAATGAGTGGGCGGGGTTCGGACAGCCCCCGGCCGTCCTCCGCACACGCCCACCGTGACGTCGGATGGCCGGGGGCCGTCTGACGCATGGAAAGGGTTAAACATGTGGCTGAGTATAGCGAAACTGCAGCTGACTATACGTTTGGCACCTCAATTTCAATATCCACAATGTTTTAAAGTCCTGTGCCCATAGCCTCCGAGACCTGCCGCAGTTAGGTCTCACTGGAGATCCAGAAATATCAAAATGAAAAAGAGTGGAGGCAGCACCAGGGATGGAGTCACAACAGCCAATATGTTCTATTCAGATATCTTTATTCTTCTTTAGGTTAAAACAACAGGACAACAGCCAACGCGTTTCGTTCCTTTTATAGGAACTTCGTCAGGGCTGAAAGCGACATAAAACAAAACATAAATAACCACTTTTAAAATACATAAAATCAATTACAAACGGATAAACATTTAATCATCGTGACACACAGATATTGACAGACATCTAAAAAAGATAAAAAAGCACGTTCTCTAATACCATATGGCACTAACACTGCATGAACAGGACTCACAAACAATTGGTGGTGATCATATCCGTCCCACCAGTCACTTACGGTAAGCCATCACAATAGTCAACACATGATTGGATAAAGTTATCCATCCAACATAGCCATGCATATATACATATACATCAATAAACGTGCATATACACACATATATACAATACAAAACATGTAAACCTGGGGAAGGAAAAAGGAGAAAAAGAAAGACCATATCAGTGTCTTTCGGGCGAACACCCTTAAATCAAAACATCACCATGTAATATTCTCATATCGATGGGGATATACCCCAATCACACTGTTATGATTATAACGTATACTCTGTAGTACTTGATATTCAGGTTTATTAGAAATGAAGAATGAAGAATTGAGGAGAGAAAATAGGAGGTGGTGATAATGAGAAAGGAGAAACAGCACGCTAAGAGCAATAAAAGACACCCCATATAAGTGAAGATGGTGGTGTGCTATATAATAGATATAGTAACAACCGCATACCCATGAATAACTCTACAGAAATTTGTATATATATACATTCTACATCCTCACCAAGAGACTTTTGTACCAAACAGGTCCCACTTTCATAAGCAAGGCGAAGGTCAGCCCAGATGCAGTGAGTTGAATGTCAAATTCCGGCCGGAGCAAGTGAGTGTCCCTACATTCAACGTGAACAAAAATAAGTGCCTTGAGTCTCAAATCACATCGAATTCGAGGGAACTACATGTAAGTTGTACATAACTCGCAAAGGGCCGTATTCCATTTATCTAAATAGGTTAAACCCCTTGTTCACTATATCTACCTGGACCTAATATACAATAATCCTTATTTCTTTATTGAAATCCCAAAATACAACATGTTTTGTTTCATCACGAAAAAAATCTGCTTACTTGGAGTTGCAGTCAGAGTATCACACGCCGTAATACACACGTTAATTTATAAAAGGCGTACGTCCATAGAGATCTGAAAAGGTGCACAAATTCCTAGTTAAAAGTAAAGAAAAGATATCTAAATGGCGGTCATCTGAGAAATATAACTTTGAACATGCCAATGTAGTCTAAAGAATCCCACCTGAGCAAAGAGTAATTTTAAGGAATCAGAAGGCAGTAGTGTTTAACTACCGACGTCGCCACTAGACGAATGGAATCAGAATCCACTCCAGTCGTAACAATCTGTAATACAATGAATCACAATTAATTCAAACATCCAAACAACATACATCAGTCAGTCCCAGAACGTGTCTTAATCAGTATACCTCAAGGGTCCAACAACAATTATTGCACCCATTGTGCATGGTCGGCCTGCCATACGTAAAGTCCCTTCATCATAAATAGGAGTTTGAAATATCCCAATACATTGACATACCATACTTAGCAGACATACACCAAAGCCACGCATTAATGCTGGACCCAGGCTCCAGAGTCAGCCTCCGATTTGTCCATTAGCTCCATCAATACATAAAATAATACACAGTATCCCAATGCGCTAATATACTACAGTTTGTAGAGTGCAAAAACAAGCATCTTCATTTACAGGATCTAGGGCGCTAGATTTCAATACAGGGCATAGTCTTTTAATGAGCATGTGCCGCCATGATATTAAATGTACGTGCAGCCCGGTCATCGACCAGCCCCAAAATACGAACCACCTACATTACTGGCTCGTACCACCCCCGGATTTAACACAAAGCAGGTCACGCTCCCCACCCCCAAGACGACGTAAATGTATAAAGTTCCCCAACCTCGATTATTACCCACAGCATAATCCCATAGTTTCAACCCTCCCAGGGCACTTACCGGAAGAGCTTCGTGTTGCGACGGCCAACAATACGCCCGGGTCAGTAGTGCAGAAAAGCAACCAGTGCCTTGAGAAGTTCCTGGCATTTTTAAAATCGTCGGGGACAAGGTACGTCGTCCGCGTATGACGTCAAACGCGGTCATAGGTTAATCGGGAGCATTCGTTCTCCCTGACAAATATTGGTGCCATCTTAGAGTGGCAAAAAATACCGGCAATGCTAAGGTTGTTTGATTTGAAAAGCTCAAGGTATGCAGTTAAAAGCCGCATTTCCATTTGAAATATAAAAATAAGCCAAACCAAATTTTATCTATGCGCGTAATTGCAACTCATCGTGTTGTGACACATCTCGGTCATATTTTCCACACTACGCATGCTCCATAGGCGCCATCTTAGAGTGGCAAATAATGCCGAAAGAAAGTATGACATTTATATCCAGTAACTAACTCCATACAACAGCGCACACGTTGAGGGCGCCATCTTAGCGTGGCATGAAGTGCTTATAAAAAGTGTTACCAATGTACTGGATCAGTCAGAGACGTCCATTATTTCAACGCCATGTTTGAGGGGCCAATAACCCAAATCATCTATTGCATGGGTAGAGAACATCACCCAGCGGCGGATATATTAGCAATTGAATGGGTATGGCAGAAGACCAACTGCACATACAATAAGGACACCATCCCATAATGGCATGAAGTGCTTAAAAACAGTACTACCAATAGGCTGAAACAACCAAAGACGTCAATTATTAAACCGTCATGTTTGAAGGGCCAATAGGCCAAATTGTCTAATGTATGAATAATAAACGTCCCCTGGTGGTGGGTATATTAGCAGTTAATTGGGTATGGCAGAAAGAACAGTTCAGAGGGTTCCAAAGGTATTGGCCTTGTCCCTAGATGACCCAAAGGGGAACAAGGGAAGAAGAAAATAACAGATGTAAATGTACAAACCAATGGTCATGTTCAATTCCCAATCCATGCCAATGTCAAGACAATGTCCCTCTGTATAATCGCAAGGACAAACATCAAAAAGATGTCCACCCAATGACAACAGTTACTATAAGCATCAAGAGTGGTTTGGCAAGGCCCATGATCAAGTCGGAAGTACAATTGTGAAAAACATATTTGCAACTGCCTGTTCGTTATCCTCAAGATCTTAATGAGTGGAAGAGGCAATAAAGCATAGAATAGACGACAGGCACATAGAGGGTCATAAATACAACATACCATGCACATTGCTGTACATATCTCCATTTTTCAGTAGCCAACATATCCAATTGAACAGAATATGGAAATTTCCATGCATATAATCTTACAGGAAATAGTGCATTTCGTCATCGGTGTTATGACCAAACTGTATAGATTGTAAATGACAAATCCATTTTGACTCAGCCTGTCTCAGCCGTAGTTCCCTATTGCCGCCCCTCTTATTCGGGGGGACATGTTCTATGGCATGAAACCAAAATGTATGATCCCCTGCGTGTACGGTGTTATAATGCTCAGTAATGGGATATCTGGAATCTCTCCCAATTATCGCCCTACGATGTTCCTGGATGCGAAGTTTTAAAGGGCGTATGGTACTGCCCACGTAGATCTTTTCACATTCGCATCCAAGAACATAGACGACATGTGTTGTATTACAATTGCTAAACTGATCAATAACATAGATTCTGTCATTATTATAGGAGAAAGAAAGCATCTTGTTTCTCCCCATGGCACAAACATTACAGGTTCCACAGGTGTAAAAACCTTTAGGTGCTGTAGGGAGCCAAGTTCCACTTCTGAGAGTTGTTGTTACATAACTCGGACATAGCTGGTTCCGTAAAGATGTACCCCTCCTATATGTGATCAAAGGAGAGTCCCCTACATGTTCTTTTAATCCTGGGATCACAGTGAGTAAGTGCTAATTTTTGCGAAACACATTAAAGATTTTGTCACTGTGCATGGTGTATTGTGTAATGAACCTCGCTTTAACCACATCCTGTCGTGATTTTCTTAATGGTGGTTTATCACATAAAGTAGTGTCCCTGTCAATTCGACAAATTCTAGCCTCAGCCTTGTCCAAGACTTTAGCATCATAGCCACGTTTGAGGAATCTTGATTTAGTCTCCATAACATTTGTACGAAAACTTGCTTGATCGCTACAATTCCTCCTGACGCGGGTTAGTTCTCCATAAGGTATGTTCTTAATAACAGAACTTGCATGCGCTCTTGACGCATGCAGGACAGAATTACATGACGTCTCCTTCCGGTATAGAGTACTCTGAATAGTGCCATGTTCTATGTAGAATCTTATGTCCAGAAAGTTAATACTTTCCTTATGATAGGACATGGTAAACTTGACATTGAAAGAATTACTATTCAAATAGACAAAATACTGTTCCAAGTGTTCAATGGACCCTGACCACAGACATATCACATCATCGATGTACCTCCCCCAGTACACGATGTATTTGGTCCAGGGGGAGGCACATCTGGCCCAGGCATGCTCCCTCTCATACCACCCCATGAAGAGGCAGGCATAAGAGGGAGCAAACCTGGAGCCCATTGCGGTCCCATTGATCTGCTGGAACCAGCGGTGGTCAAACAAGAAGAAGTTGTTCAATAGTATAAGGTCAATCATCTGAACAATCATTTCATTATGGGCATAGAGTTCTGCATCCTCCCTATCCAAGAAGGAGCGTGCTGCCATAATGCCATATTTCCTATCTATGCAAGTATATAAACTTTCCACGTCAAGCGTGACAAAGACCAATTCCTCTGACCATTCAAAATCCTTAAGTTTAACTAATATGTCCTTGCTGTCTCTAATGTAAGAAGGAAGGCCCAGGACATATTTTTGTAATTTCAGATCTACATACTCAGACAGCTTTTCAGTGGGTGAGCCCACCCCTGATATTATTGGTCTGCCTGGGGGGAACTGTCCCCCCTTATGTACTTTCGGTAGAATATATATACATGGATAGGAGGGACAGTCCACCCGTAGGTATTTGTATTCATCGTCCGTGATCAAACAGGTGTCTTTCCATTCACATAGCATTGCGTTGATTTTATTCGCAACGCCTGGAATGGGGTTGTCCTTAATTTCCTTATAGCAACTGCTATTGCTAAGTTGTCGGTTGATTTCGTTTAGATAATCCAGACGGTTCATAACGACAACGTTGTCGCCTTTGTCTGCTTCCCGAATAACAATCTCAGGGTCTCCCCTGAGTCGATGTAATGCCTGTCGCTCTAAATGTGTTAAGTTCATTTTAGTGCTAGGTTGATATTTTTTGGGACTTTCCAACCTGCGTAAATCCTCCTCCACCCTCTTATGAAAAGCATCAATGTTAGGGTGATAACCACAGGTGGGCACAAATTTGGATTTTGGCCGCAGGACACTATCACCTAATGCCCCCTGGGCAATGTCAAGTTCTCTCAGTAAGGCAGGAATGTCAGAGCATTCCTCCTCACCTATCGACAAGAGACACTGGATATTACGCACATCTGCAACTGTATGTGTGCTTTCACTACTAGCGAGTGCAGGTCTTATGTCTGCCGGCGGTCTGTTAAAAAATAAATCTTTAAGTTTCAGATTTCTAGTAAATTTAAAAAGATCGACATGGACATTTGCAAAATCACCACTTTGTGTGGGACAAAAATTGAGACCTTTACTCAAAAGTTTTGTTTGTTCAATATCAAGGACTTTATTGGAGAGATTAACAATTTTCAAATCATAAATCCCCCCCACTCTGGGCACACTGGTTATTCGAGCCACTTCCTAAATCATCTATGTTTTCTTGGACCTGATTGACGCATCCGTCTTCCCTCCTATCCCTTTGGCGCCTCCCCTTCCACCTCCAACCTCCCCTCCTAGTTTTAATTGTTCTCTTTTCTGTTGGAGTCGGTTTGATATTCTCAGTTTTGCTAGTTCTTTTTGGAAAGAGGAGGCCCCTTCCCCTAAAGGGATCTCCTGAGTAGTAATTGAGGATGCTACACTACTCACTGAAGCAACAGAAACGCTACTGTTGGAGCAACTATCATCATTGTCCTCCCCTTCGTCCCTGTTTCTTTTCTTGTCATCAGCACCCTGTAGTCTATCGAATTTTTTGGCAAACGTGTATATTCGCACGTCCCTATAATCACGGTCATCTCTTTTAATTTTTCTCAATTTCTTGTCCTTAAGATAGGCTTGGTGATTATCCATCACTTGCTTGAGGATAGCATAGTTTTTCTCTATGAGTTCTTTTTCACCCATCTCATTAATTTCCCTTTCTACTACTTCTATCTCCTCCTGTAACTTGTCTCCTTTTTCCATAGAATGTCTCACTAAGATTTCCATCATTATCCGTGAGGCTCCCTCAAGATTTCCTTCCCACTCCTTCAACAAATTTTCACTGGGGTCCTCAAATGTGGGGAAAATAAGTATACGCAACCCCCTGGGAATTTTACCGTTCTCCATGTATTGTTTGAAGGTTACCCCATCCCACCATCTGCTCAGTTCTAGTTTTCTCAATCTTTCTAGTCTTACAAATAACGTTTTCAGACTAGCTTTGCCCGATGGTTCAACATTTGTTACATGTTTTAAGCTATTTGCTCCAAATAAGTTTAGTGCCATTTCTTCACGTCCATCATTGTATTTCGGCATAATGTATAAGTTTCGTTACAGGTAAAAGAGTGCTCAAACAGTCAATCCAAACAACCAAAATATAGCGAAACTGCAGCTGACTATACGTTTGGCACCTCAATTTCAATATCCACAATGTTTTAAAGCCCTGTGCCCATAGCCTCCGAGACCTGCCGCAGTTAGGTCTCACTGGAGATCCAGAAATATCAAAATGAAAAAGAGTGGAGGCAGCACCAGGGATGAAGTCACAACAGCCAATATGTTCTATTCAGATATCTTTATTCTTCTTTAGGTTAAAACAACAGGACAACAGCCAACGCGTTTCGTTCCTTTTATAGGAACTTCGTCAGGGCTGAAAGCAACATAAAACAAAACATAAATAACCACTTTTAAAATACATAAAATCAATTACAAACGGATAAACATTTAATCATCGTGACACACAGATATTGACAGACATCTAAAAAAGATAAAAAGCACGTTCTCTAATACCATATGGCACTAACACTGCATGAACAGGACTCACAAACAATTGGTGGTGATCATATCCGTCCCACCAGTCACTTACGGTAAGCCATCACAATAGTCAACACATGATTGGATAAAGTTATCCATCCAACATAGCCATGCATATATACATATACATCGATACACGTGCATATACACACATATATATACAATACAAAACATGTAAACCTGGGGAAGGAAAAAGGAGAAAAAGAAAGACCATATCAGTGTCTTTCGGGCGAACACCCTTAAATCAAAACATCACCATGTAATATTCTCATATCGATGGGGATATACCCCAATCACACTGTTATGATTATAACGTATACTCTGTAGTACTTGATATTCAGGTTTATTAGAAATGAAGAATGAAGAATTGAGGAGAGAAAATAGGAGGTGGTGATAATGAGAAAGGAGAAACAGCACGCTAAGAGCAATAAAAGACACCCCATATAAGTGAAGATGGTGGTGTGCTATATAATAGATATAGTAACAACAGCATGCCCATGAATAACTCTACAGAACATATTGGCTGTTGTGACTCCATCCCTGGTGCTGCCTCCACTCTTTTTCATGTGGCTGAGTATGTTGAATTCTGGATAAGAAGGGAAATGCCCAAGGAGGGCCGCACTAGACTCCGTTCTGAATGTCCAAGACCTTGCTTAGCGAATGAAGTGGCATATACTCCAGAATTGGATGCTAAGATGCCGACTTTTCTAAACAAATTGGGACGAGACCCTATACGGGGGCTGGATAAAGGATTGAAAGACTGACAAGATCGCCTTCTAGATGTTTTTGGCCCTCTAACAAACATTTTTGATCTTTGCGAGGAAGCTTACCTTCAGGAGAGTTCAGTGGATGTCTTAGAGTTGAGACAATGGGTGCAGAGGGCGGTTTGTTTATTAGGAAATGCAAACGCCTCTCTCTGCTGTGAACATAGAAAAAGTCTTCTTATTAAGATTGACCCTAAGCTGGCTGAATTGTCAGGGAAAGAGTCAGGGCAAGAGGCAAAGGGATTCCTCTTCGGAAAGGAATTTGTGAAGGAAATGGCCCGATACGCAGGGGCATTTAATTCAATACAGAAGGTTCAAAAAGAAATTAAAAAGGTTTTTGGAACGGCCAGGAGAACGCAGGGTCGATTTCCCGGCCGAGGTTTTGGAGTTACGTGAAATTCCTTCTCGTGTGGTTATAGACCCGGAGGTTTCCAGTCGTCAAGGGGCTACTCGCCTAGCTTCTATCCTCAAAGACAAAGAGGAAGAGGATGGTTCAGGGGAGATAGAAGACCAAGACAAGGTATGTTTGGCAAGCGACCTTTTGTCTATTCAAGTAAAATTGGGTGGCAGACTCGCCCGGTTTTTAGACAGGTGGAAGGAGATAACCTCCGACCCTTGGGTGTTACAGACGGCAAGTGGGTACAGGAAAAGTTTGTGGACACTCCAGTTCAGACGAGAAGGCCGACCCCTTTGAGGTTCTCAAAGGAGGAAGAGGAAATGGTAGAAAGGGAGGTTCACAACTTAGCAGAGAAGGGAGCGATAGAGAAGTCAGACGATTCATCTGTAGGGTTTGTAAGCAATCTATTTCTAGTAGAAAAGAAAGACAAGGGTATGAGACCTGTGATAAATCTCAAAGAATTAAACAAATGGATAGAATACAACCACTTCAAAATGGAAGGGATTCACATGCTGAGGGACCTCCTAAGAAAGGGAGATTTGTTAACCCGTTTGGATTTATAAGACGCTTACCTAACGGTTCTTGTTTGTCAGAACCAGAGGGATCTTTTGAAGTTCCAATGGAACCATGTGGAGATTCAAAAGCCTTCCCTTCGGTTTAACCTCGGCTCCCTGGTGCTTTACAAAGGTGATGAGACCGATTGTAGCTTGGTTACATACAAGAGGGGTGAGACTTATAGTCTATTTAGACGACATTCTCATTATGGCAGAAAGCAAGGATCTAGCCCACGATCATACGACTCTGGCGGTTCGCTTGATAGAGGATTTGGGCTTTGTAGTGAACAAGAAAAAGTCTTGTTTAGATCCAAGTCAGGAGACAGTGTTTTTAGTTTTCAGATTTAGACCTTGGACTGTGTATTGAAGTTGCCCATGGAGAAGGTGAGGAAGGTGAGGAAGATCCACAGAGAGGTGCGGAGAGCCTTAGTAAGTGAGTGGTTAACTCTGAGACAGATTGCGAGGATCTTGGGCATCCTCTCTGCCTACATTCATGCCGTTTTCCCAGCTCCCCTACATTATCGTGCATTACAGAGGTTGAAGACGTTCTATTTAAACAGAGGGATGAGATATTCAGACAAAGTTCAGACAGACTCAGAGACGAGGGAGGAATTAAGATGGTGGCAAGAGAATCTGGAGGCTTGGAATGGAAGCGCTATTTTCGGACAGACTCCGGACTTGGTCATAGAGTCGGACGCCAGCCTTCAAGGTTGGGGAGCAAGGTGCAGTTCAGTGACAACAGGGGGGAAATGGACAAGTCAGGAAAGGGAGATGCACATCAACTACCTAGAGTTGTAGGCAGGCTCCTTTGCAGTGAAAAGTTTTGTCAAGGATCATGTGAGGTGCTGTGTCCTCTTGAGAATGGACAACATATCGGCTGTAAGATATGTAAACAAACTGGGAGGTCCACGTTCAAAAGCCCTAGCGGACTTAGCAAAGGATTTTTGACATTACTGTCTGGGAAGGAATATTATGATTCAGGCACAGTACTTACCAGGTGTATGCAACACTGTGGTGGCTGGAATTCCAGGCAGTTGAGGGATTTCAGCGATTGGGGGTTGAACAGGGAAGTGTTCTCTATGATAAATTCCTTTTGGGGTCCGATGGAGATAGACCTGTTTGCCAACAGGGTGAAATCTCAACTTCCCAGGTTCTTCAGTTGGAGACCGGACCCAGAGGCAGTGGCAGTGGATGTTTTTTTGCAACACTGGGGGAATTTAAAAGGTTATGCATTCCTGCCTTTTGCGTTAATACAAAGGGTTCTTCTGAAAGTAAGAAGGGAAGCGGCAGAGATTGTATTGGTAACTTCTTTTTGGACTTCCCAAGTTTGGTATCCGGATGCGATGGAAATGTTGAGTGCCGATCCTCTTCTTCTTCCGAACATCCCGAACTTATTAACCGATGCCTCGGACAAGAATCACGAGTTAGTTCTGCGGGACATTTAAGGCTGATGGCGTGGTTGATTACGGGATAGTCTGGCAGGTGTGAGGACTATCGCTGGAGGCTTCAAAACTCATTAAGTAGTCATGGTCTCCAGGAACATCTAAGGCTTACAAACTGGCCTGGGGGAGATGGTTTTGTTGGTGTACTTCGAGGGGTTTGGATCCCATATCGGTTCCTCTGGTAGAAGTGTTGAATTTTTTGACAGAGATCTTCCTTGAGGGTAGGTCTTATAGTACTGTTAATGTTGGTAGATCTGCAATTTCAGCAGGGCATGAGTTGATTGATAGCTTACCGGTGGGTCAGCATGATGTTGTGAAAAGACTTTTAAGAAGTATAAGAATGAAGGAACCCCCGGGTCCTAGGTATTCATCTTTGTGGGATGTGGATCTTGTTCTTAGGGAACTTGTTAGTTGGTCTGAGAATGAATTCTTGAGCCTTAAGCAACTCTCTTTGAAGTTGGTTATGCTGTTGTGTCTTGTATCCTTTAGAAGGGTTCAGACGTTAGGGCTCTTGATATTTCAGGTCGAAGGTTTGTACCGGAAGGGGTGTGCTTTTACATCACAAGGAGAACTAAAGGTATGTCGAGAACAATTTTTTATCCAAATTTAGATGAATGTAGAAAGCTGTGTGTTGTAAGATGCATTTGTGAGTATGAGAGGAGGACTGAGAGTCTGAGAAGCGGATCAAATCCTCAATTGTTAATTTCTTATCAACACCCACATAGGGCTGTGTCCACCCCTACTTTATCTCGTTGGGTCAAAGAAGTTATGGGGAAGGCAGGTATAGATTTGAGTACATTTGGGACTCATTCCACAAGAGGAGCGATGGCGTCAAAAGCTCTTCTTCCAGGAGGTGGGCTAAATGGGATTTTGGCCGCAGCGGATTGGTCTTCAGAGTCAGTTTTTAAGAAATTTTATTTTAAACCTGTGGATTCTTCAGTAAGGAATATTATGGCAAGGCTTTAAACATGCATAATAGTGGCCTCCGTGCCTTGCCATAAAGTTCAGATTTTCCACAGCTGGGGTGGGTAGAAAATCATGATTTTATTAAAGACACGGAGGCTGATATTATCCCTCCCTGGCTTCCCGCCCTATAATTTGTCTATGTTTTTTCTTTTCAGGAGGAGACTATAAGAAGTAATCGAGGAGGAGTGAAGAATATTCTTGGCGTTTGTCGTTCTATAGGATGCCTTGTTGGATTTTGATTTTTCTACGTGTTTTGTTATATCGAAGTTGCTTGCACCAACAAAGAAGGAAGATGGCTGCCTCACATGGAACTAAGTAGCCTTTAGAACACTTATTCATTCCTATTCTAAGTTCTTTACATTGTTTTGTAGTTGCTGCTGTGAGTTGGCAATTAAAGAGACATGCATAATATCAGCCTTCGTGTCTTTAATAAAATCATGATTTTCTACCCACCCCAACTGTGGAAAATCGGAATTATTCATTGCTCCCCTGTGAAGGCTGTACAACAGTGGTTATCAATGTCTTTTCTATGGTTCTGCTAAAGATTCTCTTGAGGCTTCAGGCTGGCCAGAAAGCAGTTTCCTTGGATCTGTAAATTAATCTTGGCCTCTTCTCTGTTAAAATATCTGCAGTGCCTGTCCGTAACCTTCTGAGTTTGCTTCTGTGCCAGCTCTGGCGGGTTCTACTCTGCTCCTAAAAGACAGACTTGTATTGTCCTTCCCTTTTCGTTTCGGTGTTGAGTCATCAACTGTAAACCATATGCTCAACTGCGTCAAACACTGAGTTTCTCGCTTCTGGCCCATTTTTGGGTCGAACCTAGGCAGCACGCTTGCGCTGTCTCTCGACATACTGTATCTACTTCTGTGGGCTTTCACCATGCCCATCACACACCCATCACTTTCATACGTTCCTTGGCCTGCCTTTCAAAATTCCTTTGGTTTCTTTGGTAAAAGATTTCCATTCGTCCCACCTTATGGCAGTTTTGTTACCACCGTGGAGACTGACCCTGTTACATGGATCAGTTCACGTCTGGCCATTTAATTAGTTTCGGTGCACTACTTTTTCTTTTGACTCAGATCACCCTGCCTTCCCCCCACCACCTCCCGCCCGCTGCTGCGTTTCCTATTCGTGTCGGCGCCTGTTGCAATTCAGTTTATTTCCCAGTGTGCCGCCATCTCCCCACTACCTGCTGGCCATTGTTCTATTTGGTGTGTTTTCAGTCGACACTAAAGAAAGTTGCCCTCATTTCTTCTTTTCCCTCCCACCTACCACTCGGATTGGGTACTCTATAGAGTCGAGGGCGAGAAGCATCTGCTTGTGCCGCTTTCGCCATTCTACTTCTGCCGGCACTGCGGAGAGCTTCGCTCCCTGGAGTGCATTTCTTATAAGGTGATTCTCAGTTGCTGCCCTGACCCTGGTGTGCGGTCCGAGTGATTCACTGCTGTGCCTGTACTACAAACCATCCTACGGTTCTCATGCCTCTTGGTGAATGTATATTAATTATAAAGCAAAGAATTTGTATCCTTAGTCAAAGAGAAGCAGCATTTTGAGCAGAATGTTGGAGTGTCAGCATTACCCCTCTGCCTTAGTCTCCCTGCACTGGTAGATCCCGCGGCCCACCCTCTTCTTCCCCTCATTCAGCGACCCACCCCCTCACCATCTGGAATTGTCTGAGTGGCCGAGCAGGAATGTTTCTGTCGTTACCTGCTTTGTGTGCTGGGAATGCACACAATAACATGACCCGGCTGCAGCATGAATTTGTAAGAGTGTTTTTACTTTGTACAGAACACATGAAGCAAAAGTAATGTACTCTGGGTTGTTTGACCCCCAGTAAAATCTTTGCATCAAGCTTCACTATTAAGAGTCAGTGTGTTTCGTGTGCACTTTGCAGGTTGCTAGAACAGTTGGAGAGCCTTTAAAGTTTACTTAGTAAAGGAAACATTTGATTTACATGTTGTTTTCTTTCACCCACTCCTGCACTCCAGATTGTCTCTAGTTTCAAATTGAAAAAATTACATACAAGAAAAATCATGAATATTTTTGATGGACATAGTTAGCAACAGTTTGCCTAAAGAAGTTAACTCATGTTTGTCTGGCTATGCTGAAGCTCCTGTGGTCAACCGCTGCCTGTTGGATCCCTTTCCTCGATGGAAAGCTACTCGTGGGATAGAGGCTCTTGCTGGGCTTCATCGGGGGTATTATCCCTCATTTGTCACTTTGTGCGTGTCTAGGTTTTGTCAGGTAGCGTTTCCCCCTCTTGATTAAGCTCCATGGCGACCATCATGGAAGTGGTATATGGACTTTCCTAAGACAAGGTGAGTGCAGCTCCAGTACTGTGCATCTTAAGATCATGCTATTTGTACATTCCTCTAACGCTGCTGCGCCTCCTTTACTTTGAGGTTCATCCTGTTCTACACCTTCCCACTGCCCTACTTCTTGCATATTGGCCCATGCCTTCCATCTTTTACCACACTTATTTTATACTTAAACCATCTCGGTCTTCCTTCCCTCTCCCTTGAACTCTTACTACTTCCCAATTGGTAGTTGCTTCTCCCCCATCCTTGCTGTCTACCTTGTCTCCATCCTTACACACTTCCTTCTTTCTTCGCCCTTGCACTATTGCTTCTCTCGCACGCACTTGCGCTCTTCCTTCTCTCTCCCGCCCTTGCACTCTTCCTTCTCTCTCCCGCCCTTGCACTCTTTCTTCTTTCCCCCAACCTTCACTCTCTTCCCCCTCACACCGCTGCACTTTTCTCCCTTTTCTTCCCCCTTCCATCCCTGCTCTGCCCCCCTTTTACCTCCCACCCCTGCTCTGTTCACCTTTTCTCTTCTACCTCCCACCCCTGCTCTCTTCTCCCCTTCTCTTTTCTCATCCAAACATTTTCTATTCTTTTTTCCCTCTTTGCTGTAGCTCTTTTGCCCTCCTCCTTTGCCCTCTTTGGACGCAGCACAGGATCCTGTATGATGCTACAGGGCTTCTGCACACATTGTGGCTCATGCAATAATTTGGAGTTCCTGTGGCAGGCAGTGTGTTCTCCTTGCAGTACTGGTTGTGTTCTGTGGACCTGGTTCCATTACATGGGCAGTGCCATGTTATGTTATGTGAATTTAACTTATAATACATGTGCATCACCATGGGAGGGGTATCTGGGCGCAGCTCAGAGTCTCAGGCAATAAACAAAACATCTAGACCATAAACAGTTCAGTCTTCAGAAGTTTTCTGAATTTAAGGTGATCAGTACATTTACACATGTGTACAGGTAACTGATTCCAATACAAAGGGGCAAAATAAGAGAAAGATCTGCCATCGGAGTGAGATTTTCTAATCCATTGTACAGTAAGCAAAGCTTTATCTGTTGATCTTAAAGGTCTGCTTGGCTGGTAGGGTGTAAGCTTTGAAAAATATAGCTTGGGTCTTTGCTGTTTTGAAAATTGTGTGTTAAAGCCTCAGATTTTTAAAATAATTCTTTTGTGGATGGGAAGCCAGTGAAGCGGTTGCAAAAGAGGAGAGGAGGCTGTCCTGGATGGGAGATTCTGAATGAGACAAGCTGTATTTTGGACAACTTGAAGTTTCATTAGTTGTGTCTCATTAATAGCAGCCAGTAGGGCATTACAGTAATCCAGGCAACTAATAACCAATACTTAAACCCAAGTTTTCCTCACGTTAAGTGGAAGTAAAGGAAAAACTCTTGGTAATAGTCGCATCACATAAAAACAGGTGCCAGTGGCAGCCAAAACCTGTTCTTTCATGGTTAGCGACTGATCAAGGCAAACGCTTAGGTTTTTAACAGCCATTTTGGGAATTGGCACTGAGTCAAATTCAGAAGGCCCCCAGTCAGGGGTCCAGAGCTGTTGGGCCCTGACAAACAGCATAATCTCGGCTTTACTGGTATTCAACTGCAGACAGTTTTCTGTCATCCAGACCACAATGGCTTGTATCCCAGTTGCAAACTGTGATTTCGAGTTATTTAGATCTTCATCAAACAAGATTATGAGCTGTGTATCAACTGCATAAGAAAGAGGTTTGAATCCAAAAGCGCTGATGATTTTGGCAAGGAGGGCCACATAGATGTTAAATAGTGTGGAGCTAAGACATGAGCTCTGGGGCACCCCCTTTTCTAGCTCAATGGTGCGCGATATATAGGGGCTCAGGTTGAAAGTCTGGGTTCGGTTAGATAAAAAATTAGCCAGTCACTGTAGAGCCATGCCATAAATGCCTATTGCTTGCAGCCTCTGGAGCAACCTAGGATGTATCAGTATCAAATGCTGCGGGTAAGTCTAACAGCACAAGCAATGTTGGAGTATTATCATCAAGAGAACATCTTTTATGATCAGTGACCACAATAAGAGTTGTTTCCATACTGTACATAGGTCGGAACCCAGATTACGATGGGTGCAATACTTGTTTGATTCTAGGTACTCCCTGAGTTGATTGTTTATTTGCCCTTCAAACAGCTTGCTCAAAGTGAAGGAGAGAGATAGGTCGATAGTTGTAAAGGTCCAGAGGTGATAAACTGGCCTTCTTTTGAATAGGTATGAACTGTGCTGATTTCAAAGCTATGGAGATTTTCCCAGAGCTAATAAATAAATTAATTAAATAAAGAGCAGATAGGAGGGGCTAGCTGATTGGACAATGCCGCAGAGATCCTAGCAGGAGTGATGTCTAAAGGATACCCAGATTTAGCAGATGCCAACGCTTTCTTTTTATATTTTTTAATTTTTTTTATTGAGAGTTCGATTCACAGTTGTACATGGTAAGTAGACATAATATCGAGTTTTTAATATCGTTGTTCTATAATATTGAGTTTAAAATGTCAAAAGTCAAAAATATTGTTGTGTATAATATCGATGTTAAGAATTTTGATTTAGTGTGTTCTACAAAATATCGTTGTTAAGAATATCGATTTAGAAAATATCGTTAATAAAAAATATCGATTTTGTAAATATGAAATTTTTTATTATAGTATATATTTGTAAATGTATTAATAATTTTTTAATAAATTATATATGTTTTATAGAAAAAAAATTAGGAGCGGGATGTTGGGTTTATAGGGGATAAGGGTGGGGAGTGTTTTAAAAAAAATGTTTTTAATTTAAAAAGTTTTAGAGTAATAATAAAGAAATGTAAAAATGTTTTTTAGGAGTGGGATGTTGGGGTTATAGGGGATAGGAGTGGGGAGTGTTTGAAATTTTATTTTTATAATTAATTTTTTTTTTAAATTAATATTAAAGAAATTTTAAATTGTGTTTTTGGAGCGGGATGTTGGGTTTATAGGGGATAAGGGTGAGGAGTGTTTTAAAAAATAAAATTTACAAAATTAAACAAATTTATTAAATTATATTAAAAAAGATAATTTAGAATGATTTTGGGGTGCTAGGGGATAAGGGTGGGAGTGTTTTAAAAAAATATTTGTAAATTTAAAAATAAATTTATATTTTATAATAAATAAATTTAAATGTGGATTTTAGGAGTGGGATGTTGGGGTTATAGGTGATGAGGTGGGTAGTTTTTAAATACATATTTTTTTATTTAATTTTTTTTTTTAAATTACAAATATAATTTTTTTATTTGTGAAAATTTGTGAAATTTGCAGATAATTTTGTGGAGTAATATTTACATTTTAAAAGATTGGAAAAAGTGAAAATTTGAAATAAATTAATATTTAATGTAGAGGTGTTTTGTTATGAGATGGTATTGTGTTTTTTATAAAAAATTGTAATTATATATATATTTTTTTAAATGTAATAAAATAATTAATACATTGCAAATTTAGATGTTTAATGTTTGATTTTGAAGATAATGTTATAAAATTGAGAAGTTAATGTTTTTATGTTTAATATTTTATATAATATTAATAACATTTTTTAACTGTCTTTATTGTTTTACCAGTATAAACAAAAATACACCGTGTGATACTGCACACAACAAGGTAAAAGAGAAGAAAATGACCCATGCAACTATTACAAAGTGTTATACTGTGAATAACAAGGTGAGTTATGCTTTACATTATGAATGTCCAGACCCATTTAGTTACAGCATTGCCAAGCCTCCAGGGAGCATAAAGCATCTTGAATAGTTGTGCATTGTTCATAAGGTTTCGCAGTCAATTATTACCAGACTCCGCTGTGTCCTCTGCAGGAACTACCAGTTGTGCCTATAGGTAGTGTTACAAGGGGCCCCAAAAGTCTCGTGGGCGCGACGATAATGGTAACAGCTCTGCGTATGTGTTTAGCTGTTCTTGGCAGAATATGAGATCCAGCAACCATTCTTTAAATTTGGGTGCCCTCCCTCTCCCCCCATCTGCATGCCACTCTTCGCTTGGCAATCAGGAGTGCTAGCGATATCAACCGCCGGTATCGTACATCTAGCTCTTTGGTGTATCCTAATATCGTGATTAACGGGGTATCTGGGATGTGCAGGCCAGTCATCCAGTCAAGCACCCCTAGTACGTCTGTCCAGAACTGCTATGTGTAAAAAATCTGCTCCCCCGTCCCACACCTGTCGCAGCGATCTGTGTTCCGAAGATGGAAGCGCATGAGTTTCACAGGCGTATAGTAGAGACGGTGCAAGTATTTGTAGTGGACTATACGCAAACTGCTACTGGCCGAAAGTTTTCCAGTCTGCTGGCAGCAATAGGTCCATTGGTCATCCGTAAGGGGGAAGCCTAGTTCCTCCTCCCAATGTGTCCGCGCGGCAGGAGTGGCATACAAACAGTCAGTTTGGGTAGTTCGGTATAGCATGGAGACTACATGTGTGGGGGTCTCTTTCTGTAGCAGGGTGTGTAGCGGGCCCATGATGGGAGGCTCATGTGGAAATTCAGAGGTGAGAGATTTGACATCCTGACGTAGCCTAATGTACAGGAAGAGTTCCAGTGGGGTAGGGGTGGTGTCCCCGAAAAACTCCTCTCAGGTGCAAAATTCGCCATGGCTATATACGTCTCCCCATGTCAGGGCTGAGAGTTTCCTAAGCATTTGCCGGCATCGTCCCTCCTGTGAAACAGGGAGGTCTAATCTACCTGCAAGGGGCAATAGGGGGGAGTATAGTATATTCAGTCTGAGTCGACGGGCCAGATCCCGCCAGGCTTTGTTCGTGCAGTCTACCGTGGTTAGGGTAGTACGGATGTGGGTGGGGGGTGAGCTAAGATAGGCCGAGCTGGGGGTCATATAACCGTCTTCTATTGCAAGGTGGGGCATATAGGGCAGGGGGTTCATCCAGGATACAGCGTAGTGGGCTTGAGCGCAACTGAAGTATAGCTTCATGTCTGGGATTTCAAACCCTCCAGCAGCGAATGGGCGAGTAAGGGTGTCCCATTTGAGTCTTGGCTGTTTCCCTCCCCATGTGAGGCGGATTAGTTGGGATTTCAGGGTTTTGAAGAAATATCCACTGGGGGCGTGTGGGATATTGGTAAAGAGGTATACAAATTTGGGGAGGATCACCATCTTTATGAGGGACGCCCTGCCAGCCATAGAGAGTGGCATGGCTATCCATCGTCTAATTTTCTCAGTGACGATGTCCAAAGCCCGCCCGTAATTAGCTCTTAGTAACTCGTCCTTATCCCTCGTGATCGCTATGCCCAGGTAAGGGATCGTGTCTACACCCCAAGCTAGAGGGAAGTCAGGGTCAAAGCGAGTGGTAGCTGCACTGAGAGGGAATATTTGAGATTGACCCCAGTTAATGTTAATGTCAGATAGATTACCAAAGTGTATGAGGACACGGAGGATTGGGTTTAGACTGTCTTCAGGGTTACGGAGATAGAGGGTGAGATCGTCCGCATATAAGGATATTAGAAGTTGTCGTTCGGGGTATATGAGGGCAGAGTCGCGATGGTGTTGGCGTAGTTTTGCTGCCAGAGGCTCTATAGCCAGGGTCAAAAGGAGGGGCGATAGGGGGCACCCCTGCCTCGTTCCCCTCGCGATGTTACAGGGTGGAGAGCGGGAGCCATTAATAAGGATGCTGGCTTGAAGGTCGGTATATAGGAGTTGAATCCAAGCTAAAAAGGGGATGGGGAAGCCCATCCTACGGAGGACGAAAGCCAGGTAGTCCCATTACAGGGAATCAAATGCTTTGGTCACGTCTAGAAAGACGGCCACTGCATTTTCCGTAGGGTCTATGTCCTGGAGGACAGCAAATAGAGTACGGAGATTGTGAGATGTTCCTCGGCCAGGGACAAAGCCAGACTGGTCCGGTAACACCAGAGCAGTCATTAAGGGGCTGATATGGTTTGCTATGATCTTGGCCAGGATTTCGGCGTCTACATTGATGAGGGAAAGTGGCCGGTATGAGTCGCATCGGTCCGCTTGTTTTCCTGGCTTTTGGAGGGAGATAATCAATGCTTCGCGCATGGTCTGGGGAAGGGATCCCATCTCTCTGGCTTCTTCGTAGACCTGTCGAAGAATGGGAATGAGGGAGGAGCTGAATGTTTTATAGAATTCGGCAGTGAGCCCATCGGGGACAGGGGATCTGCCCGATTGCAGTTGCATGATCGCAGCCTTAATTTCGTCATCCTCAAAGTCCGCCAGGAGAAACTCGCGTTGGGAGTCGCCCAGCGGGCCTATTGCTGTATCGTCAAAGAAGGGGGTGAAGTCTGTCGTCTGTGTTCTGTGGGATTTGTATAGTGTTTTATAGAAGTCACGAAAGACTGCCATGATGCCTGGGGTGTTTCTATGCATCTGTCCCTCCTCATCTACTATTTCGAGTATAGTGTTCGAGAATCTAGGAGGCCGGGTTAACGCTGCTAGGACTTTCCCTGGACGTTCTCCCTCTCTATAGCACCGGGCCCGAAAGTATTTCCCCCTGAATTTACATTCCCTCTCGGCAGTGTCTTGATATTCGGATACCATCTCATTTTAGCCTGCAGTTCAGGAGATGGTGTTTGCTGCAGTTGGGCGTCGAGATGTTTGAGATCCTTTTCCAATTTATCGAGAGTGGTCCGAATGTCTCTTAAAATCCCTCCCCCCTTAGCGATGCCTATGCCTCGAATGGTGACTTTGAATGCCTCCCATACCGTGGCATAACGCGGCACCGACTGTATATTCCGGGGAAAGAAGTCTTCTATTTCAGTTTCCAAGTCTGCTTTAAAGACTGGGTCGAGAAGGGCGAGGGAGGGTAGTCGCCATGACCTGTATGGGGGTTCTGCGCAAGGGGGGGTGAGAGTCATCAAAACATGTGAGTGGTCTGAATAGGTGTGCGGTAAATGTGTAGCGTGTGTGAGCCAAGGTGTCAGCCCTCTGGACAGGAGCCATCCGTCTATGCAGGACCATGAGGAGTGCACTGTAGAGAAGCAGGTGCCCTCTCTGTCCGTAGGGTGAAGATGGCGCCAAACGTCAATCAGGCCGTGATCTGCAATGAGGCCCTGAAGGCAGCGCTGGGCATTAGAGTAGTGGTGTGGTTGGGGATGCGACCTATCAACACTCGGGTTTAGTGTAACGTTAAAGTCTCCCCCCAGATCGTATGATCTGAGCCAATGGCCGGGATTTTCCCCCAAAGGGTGTGGAAAAAATCAGGGTTGTCTATGTTGGGGCCATAGCAGCTGACAAAGGTGATGGAGTGGGATTCCAGTCTTCCCCACATAATGCAATAGCGCACCAATGTATCCGCGTATGAGCCTATGGCGGTGTAGGGGACGGTGCGCCTGATCAGTATTGTGGTGCCCCGAGCATATGTGGAGAATGAGGAGAAGCTACGGGCGCTGCCCAGCGGGCTGCAAATGTGGGTGAGGAGTCAGACCTAGATGGGTTTCCTGCAACATGGCACAGTGTACATTATGTCTGGCTAAGTATGCTAAAATATGTCTGCGTTTGCGTGGGTTCCCTAGGCCGCGTACATTCCATGTCAGAATGTTGTAACTAGGGGGACTAGGCTGGGTCATCACGAGTTTGCGGGTTATTCAAGGCAATGGGTGACGTAAGCGTATCTCGCTGATGGGTTATATAATAGTGGTTGTCTGCATCTTTTGTGGCATACGGCGAAGTATTAAGGAAATCCCCCTTCCCTCCCACATCAGCAGCCCAATCCTGCTGTGGTTTGTGGCCCTCCCTTCCCTCCCTGCATACCCCAAAACAAAGTCCCCAACGGGGGAGAAAGTACAAGTCTCTGGAACATCAGAGCACCAAACCATGTAGGGAATACCTGTTGGGTATTGGCTAGAGGGCGACACAGGGCCTCCTCGATGGCACGAGGGTGCTCAGGAGCTAAGTAGGTGTCTCAAATGTCATCATACTGTAACGTGTTGGCGCGGGATCCTCACTGCGCATGCCGTGGCCGATACGGGGAAAATATGCTTTTCCTCTTTGGTTGTGCCGGTGCGGGAAACAATTAAACTGCCTTGGTTGACAGCCATGTGCAAAGTATTCTGGTTCCGCAATCATTCGACATTTGAGAGGTCCGTGGTGGAGGTGCGTGAAGCGCCAGGTGACGTTCGGCCGGAGGGTCTCTTGGGCAGAAAGTCATTAACAAGTTGAGGCTGGGTAAAATAATGCTGTTTGTCCTGATAAGTGACTTTCAGGCATGCTGGGAACAGCATGGCATATGTGATATTGGCCTGCTGGAGTTTTCTCTTGACGGGCAGAAACTTTTTGCGGGCCTCCTGGATAGCCATGGTAAAGTCCGGATAAATAGAGATTGGCGTGCCCTCAAAGGATAGTGGTTGCTTTTCTCTTGCCAATCGGAGAGCGTGTCGCGGTAATTTAAGATCCTCACGACGATCGGCCGTGGGGGCGCTCCCGGGGGAGGTCGGGTGGCTAGTGACCGATGCGCTCTTTCAACCACCGAAAGCGCGGAGAAGGCCTCTTTACCGAATAGTGTGGTGAGTAGGCGCTCCACCTACTACTCCATTTTCCCGGTGTTAGTGGATTCTGCTACGCCAAGAATTCGTAGGTTGTTTCTGCGCGATCTTGATTCTAGGTCCTCGTTCTTGGCGGCGATGACTTTAAGGACCTTTTCCATATTCAGCAGTTTCTCAGCGCTTGCGGTGGAGGTATCCTCTAACTCAGAGATACGTTGTTCAGTGTCTTTAATCCGCTCCTCATGTTGGTCGAGCTTGTGGGTGAGGTTATCAAGGCGGGTGCACATGGAGTCCATCTTGGCCTCAATTGAAGTAAGGCTAGATTTCATTGTAAGGAGGAGATCTTTGAGATCTTCAGTGGACGTGGGTGCGCCTGAGGTGGGGGTGTTGGTGACGTCTTCCCCCGCTTCTTGCTGCGTTCTAGCTGATTTGCGGGCATCGAAAGTGAGTTTTGGCTGTTTGCCGTCATCTTCCCCATGGTGTTTGTCCCGTGGTTGCCCGCTAGAGTAGCGGTGCCAGGAGGAGGAGAGCTGGGTGTAAACGGACAAGAGCGCGAGTCCAGCGATGCCAAGTGACCACAAGAAGGGCAGTAGTATTGTTGCTGAGTTATTGTGGGAATAGGCCAACAGGTGGTGAGTAGGAGACTGTCCCGCCAGGAAGAACAGCGGCAGGGTGATCAGTGGCTCCCAGCCAGGGTGGTCATAGTCCAGCAGATGGGGTCGGCACGCGGTCCTGTACCGGTAGTGATGGAGGCTCTGCGTGGGAAAAAAGCAATTGGGGCTGCTCGTTTATCTCGTGAGCTTTTACATTGGGCGCTAAAGACTGCGTAGTGGCAATATTGCAGGTGGTTCCTGCGGTGGACGAGTCAAGACGGCTGGCGGCGATGGCTACTCCGGTCTTTCTCGCGACCGTGGGGAGCCGGGCAGACGTCAGTATGGAGAGGGGCACGGTGATGCCTCATTCATCAGGGCAGGTGTTACAGGAGGAAGACCACAGTGTACAGATTGCGGCTACCTGAGTGTAGAGCGTTTCACAGTAAGAGCGTCTGGTGTGGAGAGCAGGCCGCAGTGGGGGGGTCACGCCTCCTCTGCGATGGCTCCCCAGTCAGCTGGAGTAGAGGTGAGCACTGAAGTATTTGGGGGTGTGCTGGGCCAGGTATTATCCCCCCAGAGACGGTCCGAGCAAGAATCAAGAGTGGAGATGGAGAGTTCCGGTGTGCCGGAGGCAGCCCCCCACCTCAGTCCACAGATCAGCCCAGAGTCGTGTGGGGCCAAGTATGAGGAGGCGGCGCTCAGCGGTCTCTGTGCAGGGTGGCCCGACCAGGCCACAAAGGCAAAGAATGGCGAAGGGGGAGCGGAAGCACCACACACCCCAGTAACGGCCCCCACGATCTCCACTCACCGGGACAGCAGCACGGGCGCCACTCCAGGTAGGGGGCCTTCCGAGGGCAGAGCACTGTCCACAGCACTTGAGGGTAGTCAGCAGCGTGTCCAGGCCCTCCGGCCGTGTCTGGCAGACCCGGATGCAGCGATGCAGTACGGTGGGTTTCCAGGGACAGCCAGAGCCGCGTCAGGGCTTGTGCTGCAGGCGAGCTCTCGACCGCGCTCAGGGCCACACCACAGGTCTCTGCCAGATTTGGAAGTGCAGGGGCGATGCCGTCCGCCGGCCAGGACACAGAGGCGAGGAATGGCGAAGGGGGACCGGGAGCGCCACACACCCCGGGAACGCCCCCCAGCGATCTTCACTCACCGGGACAGTAGCACCGGTGCCACTCCAGGTAGGGGGCCCTCCGAGGGCACAGCGCCGTCCACAGCACTCAGGGGTAGGCAGCAGCGTGTCCAGGCCTTCCAGCTGCGTCCAGCAGGCCCGGATGCAGCGATACAGTACGGTGGGTCCCCAGGGACAGCCAGAGCCGCGTCGGGGCTTTTGCTGCAGGCGAGCTCTCGATCACGCTCAGGGCCACGCCACAGGTCTCCGCCAGAGTTGGAAGTGCAGGGGTGATGCCGTCCGCTATCGGACAGTAGTGGCTGCCATCTTGAGCGTTGGTTCTTGGAGCTGATTACTCGGTCGCCGGGCCGATTTAGATGCCATGGTGCGCTGCAGGATGTAGCGGAGATGTTCCGATCCCGCAGTAGCTGTTTTTCGTAGGGTAATGCGGCATTTGAGGAGGATAAAGCTGTCTATGGGCTCTGAGCTGCAAGAGCCTCACGTAAGTGCGGCCATCTTGCGTGCGCGCCCTCTAGCGCCCCAATATATAATATTAATAATTATATTTTTAAAAAATTATTACGTTTTTATTCATTTTTTATAATTTAATTTATAAATACAAGAAAATTTATTAAAATAATTTAAAAAGTCTCATAATTTGTATTTGGATATGTTTTTATAATTGGGAATAGGTTAATATATATGTATAATGTGTATTATTTTATATGTGTTTATGTAATTTTTTTGGGAATATAACATTTTATGAGTTTAGTGATACGCATTTTCTTTGCGCTAATATAGTTTGGCGTGGGAATAGTAAATTATATATGATTAATGTAAAGGTCGTTCCCTGAGTGTAGGACTTGGCCTTTTTGGCTAAAGTTCCCTACACTTTTTGCTTTCCCCCTAGACCGTTTTCCTGACATAGAGTTGCCAATTTAGATGCTTTGGGTACTTTGCCACTGCTGATCAGTGTCAAAGTACAAGTGTTCCCTGTGTAAAGTGTAATGGTAATTGGTTGGCCATGATTGGTATGTTTTCTTTACTAGTAAAGTCCCTAGTGATGTGCACTGTGTGTGCCAGGGCTAGTAATGCAAAGGTGCACGGAGAAGGGAACTCAGGCCTGCAGTGTAGGGCCTGCGCGCAGTTTGCTAAGTTAGCATGTTGTCCTGACAAGTGCAACCAATTGCCAGGCCTTACTTTACCTTTTGCGTACACAGTGGGCACCCCTGTGGTAGGTCCCGGGTAACCCTTGGGCAGGGTGCAGTGTAGGTAAAAGGCAGGACATATACCGAGGTGTGTGTTATGTCCTGACAGTGAAAAACACTCCATTTCATTTTTCACTGGTGAAAGGCCATCCTGCCCATAGGACAGAATGGGGGAGGCTGGGTATTGTGTTTGTTAGCCTAGTTTCCCATAAGTTTAAAATGGAGAGGTGAAGTTTAGTATGTATGAACTCACAGCGTCATAAAACATCTTTCTATGAAAGTGGTTTTGTCACTGTGTGTTCAGAAACCACTCTTTTAGAAAGTGGCTGAGTTTTGTGCTTTAAGCATTTCTGTGCGTCTCTGCTGAATGTGGATTGGCTGTCTGGATCTGAAAGGGGGGAGGAGCTGGGGGAGGTCTTGATCCTGGGAGGGGTTGAGATGGCACCAGGCTGACCAGCATCTGGAGAGTAGGCGAGGAAAAGCACCGGGAGGTGAAGAGGCCTGGGTTGCAGCTATAAAACAATTGACCCATCTCCTGCTGAGTGATTAACGATCCAGACCCCCAGTATCAAAGGGAGAAAGGTGACACTGGGAGGGAGACACCCAGAACTGATTTAGGCAGGGGTCAGGGACCCCTGAGCACAACGAACTTCAAAGACATTTAGGGGTATAACTATGAGAGCTGAGACCCCTGAATGCTGGAATAGAAATGGATTGAGACTGAAAAGGCTTGGACCCATTTTGTGGTCAGGAGGAACCTCTGCTAAGGAAGGAACAACTGAAGAGACTGCTGGGAAGGACCAACCCTTGCTTTGTGATCTGGGGCTGGTCTGCAGTTTGCTGTTTTAACCAAGGAAGAGGCTGTTGGGACTGTGCTGTGTGCGCTGGGTCCCCCTGCTTGAAGAAGACTGTTCTTTGTGCTGTGTCTTGTTACCCCAAGGGCCCGAGGTGAGCTGGCTCCCTGTTTGGAAACACAGGAACATAAAAGTTTCCGGAGAAGTTTCAAGCGACGCGGTGGGCACGTGTTGTGGCAGCTTGAGACCCTCGGAAGGTGTGCCCTGTGATCTTGGACACACGGAGGAGAAGAGAGACTCGGACATGCTGGGTGCGTGTCGTGGTGCACAGGGGGCGTTGGTGAAGAGCGCCTGGTCAACGTGTGCATCGAAGGTGAAGTGAGTCTCGGACGCGCTGGATGCGTGTCGTGGTGCACAGCAGGCGTTGGTGAAGAGCACCTGGTCAGCGTGTGCATTGGAGGTGACGTGAGACTCGGATGTGCAGGGTGGGTGTCGTGGTGCACCGCAGGCATTGGTGAAGAGTGCCTGGTCGGAGGGTGCATCGGAGGTGAAGGGAGTCTCGGACGTGCAGGGTGCGTGTCATGGTGCACAGGAGGCGTTGGTGAGGAGCGCCTGGTCAACGTGTGCATCGGAACTGGAGTGAGTCTCAGATGCGCAGGGTGCGTGTCAGGGTGCACCGGAGGCGCTGGTGAAGAGTGCCTGGTCATCGAGTGCACCGGAGGAGATGTGAGGCTCGGACACGGTGAGCGTGTCGGGGTGTGGCCGAAGGTGTTGGTGAAGAGCGCCTGGATATCGGGGCACCGGAGTTGGAGTAAGTCTCAGTGAAGCAGTGTGCGTGCTTTGGTGCAACCTGGGACTGTGGAGGTGATCGGCTGATCATCGTGTGCACCGGAAGAAAGTGAGTCTCTGAAACGTGGTGTGCGGGTCTTGGTGCCAACTAAGACCTCAGGAAGGAGTGCCTGGTAAACGTGCACTCGGAGTCGACGTGAAGTCCCATCAGCGTTGTGTGTGTGGCTTCGTGCCAGAGGAGACCCGGAGGGTGCTGTGGTGAACGTGCACCCGGAGTAACGTAATCTCAGGGGCGTGGGGTACGTGTGCCCTGCGGCCGCCTGAGACCTTCCTAACAGTCGCGGCCCGGACCGGCAGCCCGGAGGAGCTGAGCTGCCAGGCCGAGCCGCTGAGGCCCATTGAGAAAGTTCTACACGGAAGGCCCAGTTCGCTGAAGGAGGAGAGTGGGGTCGAGCCCCCAGGTAACGTAGATCACTGCCTGGGCGGGGTGCGGGCTCGGAGGGACACTCTCTCGGCCTCTCGGACCTTCTGGCGGCGTGAGCCTTTGCTTCGGCTCAGATTGGGACCCTTACTGCGGTCAGGAGTGGCAGTGCTGGGGCCCGAGTGAGAAGCTGTACTTTATGTCATCGTTGATACGTGTGGGGGGCATTTGTTATCGAAGAGGCTGATTGTCGTAATACACATTGCCAATATTGCTGCTAACGAACTGCCGGACTGTCTTATGACGCCTGACATTATTTCTGCATAACGAAGTACACGATTGTAGCGCTACGCATTGCATTATTTCTCCCTTGCAAAGTACAGTATTGTAGCAGCCCGCATTGCATTATTTCTTCATTTCAAAGTACATGATTGTAGCTATGCATTGCATTATTCCTTAATTGCAAAGTACATGATTGTAGTGGTGCGCATTTCATTATTTCTTTATTGCAAAGTACGTGATTGGGGTGTGACGCATTGCATTATTCCTTCATTGCGCAGTACATGATTGTAGCGGTACGCATTGCATTATTTCTCACATTGCAGGTACCGGGGTGTATCGTTACGCATTGTATTATTATTCCTTTGCCCAGCACAGGATTGTATCGTTACGCAGTGCACTATTGTTTGTCCATTGCAACGTGTGTGATTCTAGCATTACGACCAGCATAGCATTTTGAAAGCGGTGGTTGGGATTTGAACCTACCAACCAGCCAGAATGAATATTACCCTTTATTATATGTTGGCTTATGTATCATGTGGTCTGATCGTATATCTTTTTACATAAAGTTTATACTCGTTTTATCAAACTCGTGTGGAGTCCATTTGTGGTGTCACCAGTGGGTTGTTGTAAGTGTGGTTGCATATACTGTACACTCGTGCCTTGGAGATAGGCCTGGCTGCTCGTGCCAAGCTACTAAGGGGGTGAGCAGGGCTATCTCAAACGGTGTCCTTACTTGGCCTAACGTTGAGTGAGGAGTCCCGGGTCTCGCATTTGTGACAGTGGCGCGGGACGGGGACTCCGGCTTCCAAAATTTGGCGGCAGAGCGGTGGGATACGATCCTAACGTAATTGAAACGTGTGAGTGCAAAACCACTCACAGTAGTTGGTGTACTTCATAAATTGATCGCAGATCACGACGCAACAACATATTGTTTGGAATTGTTGGTTCTATTGTTGAGTAACCTTTAAACCACACATCATGTCTCAGGAGGGGAGCCAGATAGCCGGTGAGGCTGCGTCTGTAGAATTAGAGTTTAACATTGAGGCATTGTTGACCTACAAGGTTGATCAGTTGAGGAAATTCTGCAGAGCTTTGGGATGTCCCATGAAGGGTAGCGCCAAGAAGGAGGAGCTGCAAGTGGCCTTAAGGGCCTGGTGGGAAGCCAAAGAGGCTCAGGAGACAGGTGATGTTGAGGTGGATGAGGATGACCCAGGGAATGGATTTGGTCCACAGGATTTTCCAGTGGAGGGACCAGCTGCAGGGGCAGGTAGTAGCCATTCAGGGAGGAGTTTTTCACCAGAGGAGTTGGAGGAAAACCAAAGGGTCAGACTGCATGAGTTGGAGGTGTTAAAACTTAAAACTCAAGCAGAGGAGAGCAGGAACGCTCTCGCGTTGGAAGAGAAACGGGTTCTCTTCGCTCATGAGTTAAGCATGAGGGAACTGGACATTAAGAGTAAACCAACAGAGTCCAGTTCGAATGGTGGCAGCGCACAGCCAGTGCCAAGTGTGGATGAGTACAAGTGTGCACTGGAAGATTGGGTAGTGGTTAGCATGGTAAATGATTTGGAGGGGTTGTCCAATTTGGCCCCAGGGGAGCCTAGGCTCAGAAATTATTTTCCAGGATTGCGCCACCCCGGGTTAAGGTGTGGGCTCCTTGACTCCAGGGAGCCTGCATGAGAACCGGACCCCTGGTCATGGGTCCAGGGGCCTGAAAAGGCCCCAGAGAGGGAAGAAGGGCCAAGTGGCGCAAGGAGATCCCAGAGTAGTGAGGAGGGGTTGCTGGCTAGCCCCTTGTCTCAAAAGAGGGGGAGGAAGAGTAAGCAGCACCCCCAGGGATCAGCAGCACCACCCAGGAAACTGGGGGGGCCCAGGAGAGCCCCCGGGTGGAGGCCTAGTGCCTACTTGCCAGAGGTGTGAGGAAGGACACCTAGCGTCAGGAGGGCATGGGGAGTCTGTAGCCAGAGCTCCTGCGGTCCTGAAGTTTGAGGGTGCCATTCCTAAGTGGCAGGCCCAGAAAAATAAATGGAAGGATAAAAGAGGGTTGTGTTCCCCAGTGGGAACACCTGTGGGACAATGTCCAGCCAGTGGGGCTGGGACCCCTAGAAGTGACCAGGGTGAACCCACTTTTAGCCTGGAGGGCAGGATGACTGGAGGTAGTTTCCTGACCGATGGGCCTTCCCAGGGTACCACTCCAGGGTGGGGTTGGCATGGGTCCAGCAACCCCTGTAGGGGTCCCCCTGGCCGGGAGGGATCCATGGAACAACATTTTTGGCTCAGGGAGTAGTGATCAAGAAGACCCCCTGGGGTCAGGAAGGTGTGGAACAGGAGGGTGTCCCTATGTTAGAGGGCCTGCGTCCTGGTTCTATCACCCGAAGCTGGGAAGTCCATCAAGGTAATGATTGGTATACCCTGGCTTTTGGCTGGGAGGGGGTTGTGTAGGACTTGGCCTTTTTGGCTAAAGTTCCCTAAACTTTTTGCTTTCCCCCTAGACCGTTTTCCTGACATAGAGTTGCCAATTTAGATGCTTTGGGTATTTTGCCACTGCTGATCAGTGTCAAAGTACAAGTGTTCCCTGTGTAAAGTGTAATGGTAATTGGTTGGCCATGATTGGTATGTTTGCTTTACTAGTAAAGTCCCTAGAGGGCTAGTAATGCAAAGGTGCACGGAGAAGGGAACTCAGGCCTCCAGTGTAGGGCCTGCGCGCAGTTTGCTAAGTTAGCATGTTGTCCTGACAAGTGCAACCAATTGCCAGGCCTTACTTTCCCTTTTGCGTACACAGTAGGCACCCCTGTGGTAGGTCCCGGGTAACCCCTGGGCAGGGTGCAGTGTAGGTAAAAGGCAGGACATATACCGAGGTGTGTGTTATGTCCTGACAGTGAAAAACACTCCATTTCATTTTTCACTGGTGAAAGGCCATCCTGCCCATAGGACAGAATGGGGGAGGCTGGGTATTGTGTTTGTTAGCCTAGTTTCCCATAAGTTTAAAATGGAGAGGTGAAGTTTAGTATGTATGAACTCACAGCGTCATAAAACATCTTTCTATGAAAGTGGTTTTGTCACTGTGTGTTCAGAAACCACTCTTTTAGAAAGTGGCTGAGTTTTGTGCTTTAAGCATTTCTGTGTGTCTCTGCTGAATGTGGATTGGCTGTCTGGATCTGAAAGGGGGAGGAGCTGGGGAGGTCTTGATCCAGGAGGGGTTGAGATGGCACCAGGCTGACCTGCATCTGGAGAGTAGGCGAGGAAAAGCACCGGGAGGTGAAGAGGCCTGGGTTGCAGCTATAAAACAATTGACCCATCTCCTGCTGAGTGATTAAGGATCCAGACCCCCAGTATCAAAGGGAGAAAGGTGACACTGGGAGGGAGACACCCAGAACTGATTTAGGCAGGGGTCAGGGACCCCTGAGCACAACGAACTTCAAAGACATTTAGGGGTATAACTATGAGAGCTGAGACCCCTGAATGCTGGAATAGAAATGGATTGAGACTGAAAAGGCTTGGACCCATTTTGTGGTCAAGAGGAACCTCTGCTAAGGAAGGAACAACTGAAGAGACTGCTGGGAAGGACCAACCCTTGCTTTGTGATCTGGGGCTGGTCTGCAGTTTGCTGTTTTAACCAAGGAAGAGGCTGTTGGGACTGTGCTGTGTGTGCTGGGTCCCCCTGCTTGAAGAAGACTGTGCTTTGTGCTGTGTCTTGTTACCCCAAGGGCCCGAGGTGAGCTGGCTCCCTGTTTGGAAACACAGGAACATAAAAGTTTCCGGAGAAGTTTCAAGCGACGCGGTGGGCACGTGTTGTGGCAGCTTGAGACCCTCGGAAGGTGTGCCCTGTGATCTTGGCCACACGGAGGAGAAGAGAGACTCGGACATGCTGGGTGCGTGTCGTGGTGCACAGGGGGCGTTGGTGAAGAGCGCCTGGTCAACGTGTGCATCGAAGGTGAAGTGAGTCTCGGACGCGCTGGGTGCGTGTCGTGGTGCACAGCAGGCGTTGGTGAAGAGCACCTGGTCAGCGTGTGCATTGGAGGTGACGTGAGACTCGGATGCGCAGGGTGTGTGTCGTGGTGCACCGCAGGCGTTGGTGAAGAGTGCCTGGTCGGCGGGTGCATCGGAGGTGAAGGGAGTCTCGGACGTGCAGGGTGCGTGTCATGGTGCACAGGAGGCGTTGGTGAGGAGCGCCTGGTCAACGTGTGCATCAGAACTGGAGTGAGTCTCGGATGCGCAGGGTGCGTGTCAGGGTGCACCGAAGGCGCTGGTGAAGAATGCCTGGTCATCGAGTGCACCGGAGGAGAAGTGAGGCTCTGACACGGTGAGCGTGTCGGGGTGTGGCTGAAGGTGTTGGTGAAGAGCGCCTGGATATCGGGGCACCGGAGTTGGAGTAAGTCTCAGTGAAGCAGTGTGCGTGCTTTGGTGCAACCTGGGACTGTGGAGGTGATCGGCTGATCATCGTGTGCACCGGAAGAAAGTGAGTCTCTGCAACGTGGTGTGCGGGTCTTGGGGCCAACTAAGACCTCAGGAAGGAGTGCCTGGTAAACGTGCACTCGGAGTCGACGTGAAGTCCCATCAGCGTTGTGTGTGTGGCTTCGTGCCAGAGGAGACCCGGAGGGTGCTGTGGTGAACGTGCACCCGGAGTAACGTAATCTCAGGGGCGTGGGGTACGTGTGCCCTGCGGCCGCCTGAGACCTTCCTAACAGTCGCGGCCCGGACCGGCAGCCCAGAGGAGCTGAGCTGCCAGGCCGAGCCGCTGAGGCCCATTGAGAAAGTTCTACACGGAAGGCCCAGTTCGCTGAAGGAGGAGAGGAGAGTGGGGTCGCGCCCCCAGGTAACGTGGATCACTGCCTGGGCGGGGTGCGGGCTCGGAGGGACACTCTCTCGGCCTCTCAGACCTTCTGGCGGCATGAGCCTTTGCTTCGGCTCAGATTGGGGCCCGTACTGCGGTCAGGAGTGGCAGTGCTGGGGCCCGAGTGAGAAGCTGTACTTTATGTCATCGTTGATATGTGTGGGGGGCATCTGTTATCGAAGAGGCTGACTGTCGTAATACACATTGCCAATATTGCTGCTAACGAACTGCCGGACTGTCTTATGACGCCTGACATTATTTCTGCATAAGGAAGTACACGATTGTAGCGCTACGCATTGCATTATTTCTCCCTTGCAAAGTACAGGATTGTAGCAGCCCGCATTGCATTATTTCTTCATTGCAAAGTACATGATTGTTGCTACGCATTGCATTATTCCTTAATTGCAAAGTACATGATTGTAGCGGTGAGCATTCCATTATTTCTTCATTGCAAAGTACGTGATTGGGGTGTGACGCATTGCATTATTCCTTCATTGCGCAGTACATGATTGTAGCAGTACGCATTGCATTATTTCTCCCATTGCAGGTACCGGGGTGTATCCTTACGCATTGTATTATTATTCCTTTGCCCAGCACAGGATTGGATCGTTACGCAATGCACTATTGTTTGTCCATTGCAAAGTGTGTGATTCTAGCATTACGACCAGCATAGCATTTTGAAAGCGGTGGTTGGGATTTGAACCTACCAACCAGCTGGAACGAATATTACCCTTTATTATATGTTGGCTTATGTATCATGTGGTCTGATCGTATATCTTTTTACATAAAGTTTATACTCGTTTTATCAAACTCGTGTGGAGTCCATTTGTGGTGTCACCAGTGGGTTGTTGTGAGTGTGGTTGCACATACTGTACACTCGTGCCTTGGAGATAGGCCAAGCCAAGCTACTAAGGGGGTGAGCAGGGCTATCTCAAACGGTGTCCTTACTTGGCCTAACGTTGAGTGAGGAGTCCCGGGTCTCGCATTTGTGACAGAGGTGCGGGACGGGGACTCCGGCTTCCAACACTGAGTAAATAGAGTTTGGAGTGGGAACAGTAAATTATATATGTTTAGGGGCCGATTCCGATCTCGGCCGGTAGGGCTCGAATCGGATTCGGCTTTACGGATCCGATTCGGAGCCCTGTTTCCCGACCGATTCGTACGTGCGTCCGGGCGAGCGAGTACGATGCGAAAGCTCCGACCGACTCGTTCGCGAGACCCAACCGCACCGACCGACTCGTACGCGAAAGCCGACCGCACCGACCGACTTCGCTCGGACACGCCTCGCACCGTGCAATGGAGACGTTCCCCGGCCGGGCAGAGTACGATGCGCGCTGCGGGCAGTCCGACCGACTCGCGCCGTCCGGCTCGAAGGAGCAGTCGGAGCCGTACTTTGGGGGTCCGTGTCGGACCCCCTGTACTGCGTAGCCGCGCGAGTCGCACACAGGGGGACCCATGGGTCCCCACTACCTGTGCGTGTACGGGCGCGAGTCGCTCGCCGCGTACACGCTGTAGGGCGCCCTTGTTCGCCTCGCACCCATTGAGTCAATGGGAGCCCGCGTACGCGTTGTACGACAGGCTCCCATTGACTTCAATGGGAGTCCGACCGAATCGAGTCCGATGGCATACGTGCGCATCGTACTCGTTCGGTCGGGCTGCTAGGGTCCGATTCGGTCGGAAATCTCTCCGAGTCCGGCGCGGTCGGAGAGATTTCCGGCCCGAATCGGAATCGGCCCCTTAGTGTCCAGCACCTTCGCTGAGTTAATAGAGTTTGGAGTGGGAATAGTAAATTATATATGTTTAGTGTCCAGCACCTTCCCTGAGTTAATATAGTTTGGAGTGGGAATATTAAATCATATATGTTTAGTGTCCACCACCTTCCCTGACTTTTTCTAGTTTGGAGTGGGAATAGTAAATTATATATGTTTAGTGTCCACCACCTTCCCTGACTTTTTCTAGTTTGGAGTGGGAATAGTAAATTATATATGTTTAGTGTCCAGCAGTTTCCCAGCGTTAATATAGTTTGGAGTGGGAATAGTAAATTAAATAGGTTTAGTGTCCAGCACCTTCCCTGAGTTAATATAGTTTGGAGTGGGAATAGTAAATTATATATGTTTAGTGTCCAGCACCTTCCCTGACTTTTTCTAGTTTGGAGTGGGAATGGTAAATTAAATAGGTTTAGTGTCCAGCACCTTCCCCGAGTTAATACAGTTTGGAGTGGGAATAGTAAATTATATATGTTTAGTGTCCAGCACCTTCCCTGATTTTTTCTAGTTTGGAGTGGGAATGGTAAATTAAATAGGTTTAGTGTCCAGCACCTTCCCTGAGTTAATACAGTTTGGAGTGGGAATAGTAAATTATATATGTTTAGTGTCCAGCACCTTCCCTGAGTTAATATAGTTTGGAGTGGGAATAGTAAATTATATATGTTTAGTGTCCAGCAGTTTCCCTAAGTTGGTATAGTGTAGAGTGGGAATAGTAAAAAACTAATTATTTATTTTGGAGTAAGGTTAATGATAAAAATGTATGTTTAAGTGGTAATAGTATTTTATATATGTGTATTAAAAAAATTAATTTATGTCTGACAATTAATTAAAATAAACATTTTATTGTAAATACAGAAAAAAATTAATATAGGAATTAAATACAAAACAATATTTATATTTTATTTATGTCTTTATTTTCATGCAAAACTCAAGCAAAGAAATAATATGCATTTTTTTATTAACATTGTTTGATATATATATATTGTCATGCAGAGAAATAATAATACATTTTTTATATTTGGATACATTGCATATTTAGTACATATTTAAACATAAACATATAATATTTAACTAAAGTCAGCATGTTTTTTGTAATGGAGAACTTGGTAAATACTTGGTCAATATATACGTCACAGACCTTGCCCCCCTGGTCGAATTCTTCAGTTTTTCCCTCACCTCCTATGCGGACGACACGCAAATCATGTTATCAGCCTCCCATGAGGCCAACCATACTGGTGTTCGCATACATGACTGCATGAAATGTATCAATGGTTGGATGAACAGACATTATCTTAAGCTTAATGCGGGAAAGACAGAGGTGATTTTACTTGGTAATAACCATAACTTCTGGTCTGCCCCGTGTTGGCCCGGGGAGATGGGCCCCCTTCCCATACCCACCAGGAAAGCCAGACGTCTTGGCGTCATGATTGATGACCACCTACTCCAGGGACATCAAATTAATGCAGTGGTCTCCTCTTCATATAACACCTTGAGAATACTTAAAAAAAATTCTAATATTTCTGCCCATCTCAGTCAGGAAGTCAGTTATTTCCACACTTGGAAAATCCTAAATCGACTATTGTAACAGCCTTTACATCAGCCTGCAAGCCCAGTATTTGAATTAGTTGCAGATTCTTCAGAATTCAGCAGCCAGACTTGCCTAGGCACCATTCTGTTTCCGCTGCTCTCAAGGATCTTCATTGGTTGAGAGTAAAGAACAGCATCAAATTAAAGACCCTCTGCCTAACGTACAACTCCCTCCATGATCTAGGACCCTCTTTTCTGAAGAAAGCCCTAACATGGTACACGCCCTCAAGAAACTTAAGATCAACAGGCTCTTTCAGAGTAAATGCCATTACATTAAAAAAATCTAAAGTGGGTGGCAACAGCTTTGTGGTTAGAGCTGCGAGAGCCTGGAACCTCCTTCCACTCAATCTCAGATCAGCCCCCTCCCTATCTCAATTCAGGAAGCTTCTAAAAACTTTAAGATCATGGAGGGTGCACCAAGAATGAAGTCACACTCTGTTAGGTAAGTCTTTTCAATTTATTTTATTCTTCTTAGTGACACAAATGATAGGACATCAGCCAACGCGTTACGTTCCTTTCAAAGGAACTTCATCAGGGCTGAAATTGACATGAGACAGCACATAAATAACCACAACACATAAATACACCACCATAGTTACACATGCAAATGAACAAATATAAACACAACACAAATAACAAAACTAAAAACATGCTCTTCCTATAGCATATTAACAAAAGACACCACATATACTCAAAACACTGTACTCAAAAAAATATTCAGAAAAATATACATGTATTGACACAAACATCACACTATGTACAAACACACCATAGAATATAACACATATAAAAACCACACAAATATACATATATAGCACAAAAAAGGTAAGATATAATAAATTACTTGTTTTAAAATTGCACAGATCCATAAGCAGAAAGGAAGAAGTGAAAAAGAAAAAGTTAAGGAAAGAAGAGAAAACGAAAAAAAAAAAATTAAAAAAGAGAACATTTTGAAAAAAAACTATTTTGTGAAAAAAAATTGTGAAGGGGAAGGAAAAAAATATAACGTGTTAGTGAAAACATCAAGAAGTGCTTAAGATGAGAAATAACCAAAGACAGAAAGTCTATGTTGAAGGGTGAAAACATGAAGTAGCTTTGTATATGTATAGAATACAAAAAGCACAAAAATAGAACCAATAGGAAAAGGGACGAAAAAGGAACTAAGGGTCACAGAAAGTTAATACGAAAATACAAGAATATAAAAAGAAATCTGTACTAATAAACAACACAAACATAAGTGTATGGGATCTCACCTAAATATTAAAGGTGAAAAGATCCGAAGCATCAAGTTTAAAGGATCCAAATGCATATAAAATAGAAAGCCCCACAATAGGGGTAAGGTCGTAGTAGACTCCAGCCAAAGTAATCTGAAAAATAACATCACAAAGCCCCATTGAAAACATATAGTAGTGGCCACGATTGTACGTCAAAAAGATCATCTACTGTTTCACTATAAAGAGTCCAGTGTGTCACACTCATCTTATAAAGGGTGCTAACATTAGGAAACACATGTCAATAGTCCAAGCCCATGCCAGCAGGACCCATAGGTCCAGCATCACAAGGGTATCACAGTAAAAAGTATGCACTATATTGACAGAAGAAAACAAACGAAGTTCCAATACTTTTAATAAGCGTGGGCGAACTAGCGCACCACAGTGCTGAATAATAGAGGAACTACAAGGGCAATCCCAGTTACTAAATTGAAAGTATGAGGAATGTCTCAACCAGCGACCTCGAGTCATAATTTGACTCCAATGCCACTATAATCTAATTCCGGCAATCCCAGTGATGTAGTCGCTGCTGAATGCTACAATATATGACAAAGGGTAGCGCGAGGCGATCTAGGAAAACCCACGCACCCGTAGCAATAACCTGAGAGGACTAAGAGAGACCCAAATGCTGTAGCGGAATGATGGGTACTCGGTCGCAAATAATACTTTTGTCCAAATGACAAAAACTGAATAAAACATGAACAAACACAAGCTCTGCGTAGGTGCTTAAACGCGAGGCAATAGTGCCAACGCAACTAGGCAAGAAAACATAAATCAGCGAAAGCTCCGAAATAACACTCTAAACGCATGACGAAAGTGCAAGCCCCCACCTCCTAAACCAACTTGCCTGGAAAGTCTTCCTCGTAACAGCGGCAGGTATGCCCGGCAGTGTTGTAAACAAAGTTCCATCCTGATACCGGCATTTTTAAACGCCGCCGAAAAGTGCCAATTGACGCGTGATGACATCACGGTCAGGGATTGAGGGAGGGGAGGTGAGAGTGAAGTAGTCACAAAGGCGCCATTTTAGAGGGGATAAAAGAATGTATTAAGAATACTCACAAGTCCCCCAGAACGACGAGAAACACAATAATGAATTGACCGAATTGCCCAGAATGAACCAGAAATTGTGCATCACGGTTGTATGAACCAAATATCCTCCGCAGTTCAAAACGAACAAATAATCACAAACGCCATATTTAAGGTTCAAATGTGCCGATTATGAGGCTACAAAAAGGCATCTCCCTAAGATAAATGTCCCACATAATATTTTGAGGTAATAGTAAGCCAGGTAAATAAGTGGCATGATAAGAGTTCAAGATTACTGATTTTGAGAAAATCAGACGCCATCTTGAAAGGTGCAAAATTTGCAAAATTAAAGGAAAAACGAGACGGCGTCTCCATAGGACCAATATCCCACATAGTATAAAAGTACTACAGTAAGTGTGGTATATAAATATCGTGGCCTAACAGTACAATCCAAATAGCTGAGTCTAGTGAATAAGCGTACGTAAGCCAAATGTATTGCTGTAAGGATTCTAAACAGCAAAAGATACACAATCCATATTTATCGAGTCTAGATACTAAGCGTGCGTAAGCTAGATGTGTTGCTGTACAAGTTTTCAACAGTAAAAATGTCAACTTGCTATGTTCATTCAGCGAGGTAAGTTAAAATAGTGGTCTGAAACACACAGTCTGTGTTGTGGAAGTAAGTAAAATTCATGGTCTCAGCACCCAGTCTGTGTTGCCGAGTCAGAAAACTAAGTGAGCGTAAAAGAGTTACGCTATCAGATCTCTCAAATAGCAATAATATCAACTTCCTATACTCATTCAAAAAGAGAGGGTGCATGATATCCCAAAGGAAAGTCCTAAAAATAATAAAGCACAGAGAGAAGGAAAAGAGAAGAAAGGAAAGAATACTAAGAGTCCACAGGCTTTTTAGATCATATTATCTCAAAAAATTGTGTCTGGCCATCAGGTGTATATTCTAAGTTCGTCCAAATGTGCTAGAAAGGACTGATCTGAGGGGTCCACAGGGCTTTCTCTACTTATAAAAAATAATGCATTTCCCCATCTGTGTGATGCCCATGAGTTGTAGCCCGTAGGCGACAAATCCACCTGGATTCGGCTTGTCTGAGCACTAGCTCCCTATTGCCACCTCTCTTGTTCATAGGGACATGTTCAATGCCATGAAACCAGAACGTGTGATCACCTGTATGTTCCGTGTTATAATGTTCTGTGATAGGGTATCTGGCATCCCTACCAACAAGTGCCCTACGATGTTCTTGGATGCAGAATTTTAAAGAGCGTGTTGTGCTACCAACGTAAATCTTTCCACACTTGCACCCAAGCACATAAACCACATATGTGGTATTACAGTTAATAAACTGACTGATAACATGTGTTTTAGGATTGTTATAAGAAAAGGTCTTAGTTCTATTCACACCCATGGGGCAGACATTGTAGGTTCCACATGTAAAAAAACCTTTTGGCTTAGATGGGAGCCAGGTCCCACTATTGGGGGGTGTTGTCACATAGCTTGGGCATAGGTGATTCCTCAAGGAAACACCCCTTCTATACGTGATGGATGGCGTGTCACTAATGCATTCTTTTAAGCCAGGAATTGCTGTAAGTAGGTGCCAGTTTTTCCGAAACACATTGAAAATTTTATCACTGTGCACAGTATACTGTGTGATAAATCTGGCCTTAACCATGTTACTTTGAGGTCCCCTCTTAGCCGGCTTATCACAAAGGGTACTATCCCTATCAGTTTTGTGTATTCTAGCTTCAGCTTTATCCAAAGTCATATTTTTGTAACCTCTCTTCAAGAATCTCTTTTTTGTCTCAATTACATTTGCATGAAAGCTTTCTTGCTCACTGCAGTTTCTCCTAATGCGTGTTAGCTCCCCGAAAGGGATATTATTAATCATCGAGCTAGAGTGTGCACTGGAGGCATGCAGAACTGCATTACATGATGTCTCCTTTCTGTACAGGGTACTCTGGATAACACCATGCTGGATATAAAATCTTATATCCAGAAGGTTAATGCTTTCTTTGTGGAAGGACATAGTTAGTTTCACATTGAATGCGTTGTTATTGAGATAGGCGAAATATTGCTGTAACTGCTCTACAGAGCCTGACCAGAGACAAATGACATCGTCGATTTACCTCCCCCAGAACACTATGAATTCTGTCCAGGGGGAGGCACATCTGGCCCAGGCATGCTCCCTCTCATACCACCCCATGAAAAGGCAGGCATAAGAGGGAGCAAACCTGGAACCCATCACAGTCCCATTAATCTGATGGAACCAGCGGTTGTCATGCAGGAAAAAGTTGTTCAAAAGTATCATGTCAATCATTTCAACAATCATTTCATTGTAGTCATATAGTTCCGCGCCCTCTCTGTCCAGGAAAGAGCATGCAGTCATAATACCATACTTTTTGTCAATACACGTATAAAGACTGCCTTTTCAGTAACCCTGGACGTAGTTCGCGTAGTCGCACTACACGAAGCTACGCGAAGCTGTTAAAGCGCTACGCGTAGCTACGCGAGCGTGCGTAGCTGATTGTCGCGCCCGTTCGCGATGCGTTTTTCTTCTTCGGGAACACGTTGTGCGTGTTCGGGATGCTGTTTGCATGCTCGGGGAATAGAATCTCGCGAACTTGCGCATTCGGTCGCCTATGAACATGGCCATCTTGTTTTTCACTTATCCCGCCCGTTCGCGATGCCTTATTTCCTGTTCCGGGTCGCGTATAGCGTGCTCGCGATGCGCATTTCATGTTCGTGACGCTTTTTGCGTGCTCGGGGGGAAATATCGCGTGAACTTACACACGCGGTCGCGATGGGTGCGGCCATCTTGTTTTTCACTCTATGCTATGGTTCTGGGCCCGCTTTTCTATCCTCCCTCAATCTTTGCAATCCTTAGTTTTTTACACGGTTTTTCAATTTTTTTTAATTTATTATCTATCTCTCTCTGTCCCTAAGTCTATATTTTGCATTTATTTCTACTTTTACTGTGTTTTTTTACTTTTCTACTGTTTTATATTACTTCCTTCTTTAAGCTCCTACTTCTTCCCCTAACTTTATTTTTTCCTTCTAACTTTTCTTTTCCGCCTCTCACACACCCCAGAACCATGGTGAAGGGTAGCACTACCTGCTCCAAGGGCAAGGCGCGTGCGCCCAAGAGCCGCCTGCCTTGCGGCAGACTGCGCCTGCAGGGGTGCAAGCCCGGCAGCTTTTTGCGAGGCGGAGGTGGCCGCCCTTGTTTTTGTGCAGCGCCACCTCCCCTTGACCTTGGCAGCAGGCGGCAGGCCAGGCTCCGGGTACCCTACCCAGGAGCGTCACCGCCGGTGGGCGAAGGTGCGCCGGGCAGTGTTTCGCTGCTCAGGGGTCCGGCGCACCCATAACCAGCTGGCCCACCGGTGGTCAGACATCCTGGACCTCGAGCAGGACCTGTTGGACCTGCTAGGTGTCGAGGTCGTGGGGCTTGGTGAGTAGCTAATATATAGTAGTATAAGTATTGTGTATAATTTTTTGACGAATAACAAGAATACTGCTGCTTACATTGCAGGTAAATTACGTTTCAAAATCTTCTGTGATTGTAGGACACAGGTGCTCGGGCGCTACTCTTACTTGTTTGCAACTTTGTGCTCGCTTGGGCTGATTATTATGTAAGAGTTTACTTTAGAGAACTTAAGTTAGGTAATGCTATTGCAAGAGAGACTCTAGTCCTTCCTTTGTCCTCCTGTCAAATAGTGGTGGATGGATTGATACTAGGTTTAGTTAGTATTAGTTGATAATTTTTAGCGGTCTGCATGACGCATCCTCTGTCACTGAGTGCTGCTTACCCCAGTCCTTAGTAGAACCTTTTGTAGTTTGTTTAGTGAGTGGTATGCTTAGCAGTGTCAGTCAGTTGCAGAACATCAGACACGCAACCAACCAACAATTTGGTGTATGCACAAATTTATGCATGTGTCCTCCATCTCATCTATGCATTTTTGAGGGCTAAAAAAAATGGAAATGCAGACTTAGTGAACAATTGGCCTGTCTGGAATAGGTGGGCCAGGTCAGGTGGTACTTAGGCTTAGTTAGTATTCTGGATTCGAATCAATCAGAATGGAACACTGGATTAGTGTTCATAATTAAGTAGACGGTCCGTGAATCCCGCAAGCCAGTAGTCGATCTGATTAGATAGGTCAATTTTATTGCAATTATTGTTTCCTAAAATGTTTTTTGAGCGTTTTTTTAAATAATTTAATTGTTTCACAGCAATCATTAATGTTTGTCTCTTTCTTTATTATATCTTACATGATCACTGATCAGCAGCACCCAGGGGCAAGAAGACGGGGTCCGAGTCGGCGGGACAACCAGAAGACCGCTCCTCTACCGAGGGCCCTGCTGCTGGCTCCAGTAAGTCCTCCAGTGGTTAATATTAACAATTATATTTCCCTAACTTTTACTGCAGCTTATTTTTCCTAACTATTAATTCTGGTTCCACTTCCTAATTCTATTTTTTACAAAAGCTTCTTTGATCTTGACTATCTGTTTCTAAATTCTGGTTATCCCTGCCTCTAAGTTCTAACTGCCTCTGCTATGATTCTCTGTACTACTACTATTAGTCTGTCTGTAGCTAAGCTTGCCCAGTTTGCCACTCTTTATTTTATGGTTTTGAATAAAACTCAGATTGACCAATAGCTCTAGCCACTGAGTCAAGTCCTTTGGGTTGTCCTCTTCTAGTCTTCTTCTTAATCTTGAGGCTTTGACAATTACCACCAACAAAATGCCCAACCAGATATTTGACTATTTTTGATAGGATATAGTACATACTACTACTGTTGTGGGGATTCTGCACAGCCACATACAGAACTATGCACAAGAAAATAGGATGTTGGTGATGGGAGGTTGGACCTTCCTCACACCTCAGTCAGAAGTGAATCCACAATCCCCTGACCGACTAGCTATAGTGTCTCATTAGGTCCCCGAACCCAAAGATACCCAATGATTACACAACCCAGAACATAACACCCTTTCGCTCACTCACTCGTGTAAGTCTACCACCACACCAAATACCACAGAGTCTATGTGTAAGTTCAAAAGGTTTATTTTCAACTAACAAGCTCTGTATGTTGTTCTATAAAATTCAGTGTACTACAGCCAGCTCCAACAGCAAAATGCATAAGATTAAAACAATAAACATTGTTACAAGTGCATGATAGAAGACAAAAAATCTGTGCGAATTCTGGGAGACCCCTCACCGTAGAAGTACTGGTTACATGCATCATAAGCTCTGCAAATCTCTGGTTCGTAGAAGGGAATCTTCTGCCTGTTATGAGAAAAATGGTGCGCGTTAGATAGTATAATGCAAGCATTTCTCAGTCATGCCAAAAAGTGTGACATGTTACTTATGGCTAAGCAATACGGACTAACCGAACTCCATAACAAAGTGACTTGTTTTTCGACCTCTTGTACGCAACGCTCAGACAGTAGCTGTATGAGCTCATGTGGGCTCTAAGGCGTCTTACTGCACAACAAGCTGCGAGGTAACATGCGCAAAAGACATGAAGCGAAAATGGTTGCATGGCTCAGGCTAACTTTGCAAAGAGTAGAGTAGACTATAATAATGACCCTAGGGACCATAACACTACTAGTGTCTACTGACTCTACTCTAGTACCTTATTTGGACTAGTGATGTATGTTGTATATGTATGTATTAACTTTTTTTTCAATCTTGCTAGTGAAAACGAATAAATAGGGGGAAGTGCACAGGCATCTAAAAATGTGTAATGTTTTTTCTAGGCGTACTACCGACCACCTGTGCCGGCGGGGCCAGCGGCGATGGCGATGCGGCCATTCTGGAGGGGGCAGGAGATGCGGCACCTGCAGGAGATACAAGGGGTGAGCCAGCAGCAGTGGCGGGCGGTGGTAAGTTATATTCATTACTTATTGACATTACACTAGCTGGAAGGGTGTTCACTTCACTCACTGTACTGTTGAGACTTATTAAGTATGAAGCTGTAGTGAACATTATACAACGGTTGAAGAAGACACCCTTTACTTAGCATTAACAATAGCATTAGCAGCGTGAGTTGAGTAACCAATGGCCTCTTCTATCTGACTCCAACTCAGCTGTGAAAGTTTTATGGAGAAGACTGAAAAAGTCAGATCAGATGACCTTGATGGATGTGTTGAACAAAAAGGGAAAGAAGGGTGGAAGGAGGAAAGACGGGCGAGATGTAATATGACTGGCAGAGAAGGTTACGTTGGAAGCATGCATAGGTGGCTGATAGGAATCAGATGCATGTGTTGTTGAAGGATGGGTGGAAGGTGAAAGAAGATACCTGCCTGGGTGGGCGACACAGTATGGGTGGATACTGGGGATAGCAAGAATCATCAGCGGTGTTTGGGTGAAACTCAAAGCCAAGGCAAGCAAGGAAGGAGTGGACGCATGGGTGGTTGTTGGTGAAACAAACTAAGGTTTGTGGAGAGATTAAGAAGAATGATAGACATTTACTTAGAATGGATGGATGCCTGTATGTATTCATCATAGACAGCATAGGTGGAGACTGTCACTGGATGCAAAGTCTTAGTTTGAAGAGAATGTAAAAGTAACCGCGCCAGAGTAGCAAAGCCGAGGGGAATACAAGTTGTATTTTCAGAATACAGTTGACTCACAATAGTTTGCAAGCACATCATATATATATATTGTGTATAGTTAGTTATCAAGCGCCTTCCTCCGACTCCGAGGACCACTCCCTACTTATGTTAATTTATTTTCGACTGTGTCAGCCAGCCTGCAAAGGGTGGCCTATCTGTTGGTTACACAATCAATCAAAACAAAGTACCTTATGCAGTAGCAGTCGGTGGTGGGAGTGCTGCTGGGCGGTGATGTGGGGAGGGGGAGGGGCAGGGTGGGGGGTAGTAAACTATGGATTACGGCCAAATACAGGTAAGTAAACATAAAAATAAATAAAGCGAATTTCATTGTGCGCACTGCACCGCCAAATGCGATGCAGTGCGCGCAACGAAATTAGTTTTATTTATTTATATGTTTACTTACCTGTAATTGGCTGTAATCCATAGTTTACTACCCCCACCCTGCCCCTCCCCTCCCCACGTCACCGCCCGGCAGCACTCCCACCACCGACCGCTACTGACCTTATGTCGTCGTCCCATATATAAGCAATGATCATTGGATCAGATATATAATCTGCCTTTTTGTAGTAGCCAGGGCAGGGTGAAAGTGAAATTGAGCAATTGCCTTTCATGTAACAGAGAGAGTATGGCCAGTGCCACCCGTAATAGAAAAATACGAGCTTCCCCACCTGCAGACAGTAGTAAATAAAACTAACGTGAGTCTGCGTCATGACTCGTATGTTTGTCTTGGGTGCAAGCTTAGCTGACTGAGCTGGCATGCCGGCTACAACAAGGTTATGTAATTTCGCTAAACTAGAGATAAGAAGAAGACTGGTGTACTGTGTACTGGAGTCCATAGTGCTAGTATAATGCCTGAAACTCCCACAAATGATAGAGGCCGAGGAAGTGGGAGGATAGATTATTACCACAAATGTTATGTACTGTGCTTGCTAGTGCTACTGTGCCACTATGTGTTGAATTAATTTTGTGTTACTGTTTTGCTAAGAGTATTGGTTACAATATTATTTTTCTTTCTTGATATAGATCCTCCTTCCCAAGAAAAACCAACACGGAAGGAGTTGGCAGCCAGGGCCCGGCGCTGGAAACTGGAGGCCATCTGCCAAGAGTACCGGCGGCTGGTGGGTTAGGCGGAGGAGGAGGCGGCAGCAGCCTCCTCCAATGCCCCGGGCCCCAACCAGGCCCCACCTCCAGTGGTACGGTGCTGCGGTCAGGCAGCCGCCCGCCGCCGCAATTCCTTAACATCCAGCACTACTGCCCCCCACCCTGGATGCCACTGCAGGGCATTTCGCCGCCAGATGCTCCTCCGGATTTCACGCTTAGAGGAGCAACAAGAGGAAAGGGTCAAGATCCTCGTGGACAAACACCTGAAAGCCCGCCGAATCTAAGAACTATCTAGGACCCCGTTGGATTGCTCCTTTCTTATTCCTTTTGTTGGTGGGTGGGAATTGGGCATTGGGGTTTATGGACATTGTTTGGACTTTTTCGTTTTGGACATTGGTTGGGGTTAGGGAGAGGGGTGGGTCAGGTGTGGGATAGTTTATTTTTGTTAGGGTAATAAATTATATTTATACTTAAACATACGATGTTAATGTTTTGTGGGGGTTACTGTTTTACGAATTTACGTCACATGGTTTCCTTGCTGCTGCAGGGCCGCAGCCAGTGTTTGATTTAAATAATCTGCTGATTATGTAACACACAAACAGATAGATGCGGTACCCCTCACTGAGTTATTTGTCCTACTAGTACTGTCAGTCTCTCCTCCTAGTCCATTATACCTCCCACCAAACTTATCTTACCTGTGATTGATGATGATTAAGTTCGGCACAGCGATGACTGCATGGTTTCCCAAGAGAATGGAGAAGATGCCATGGTTGTGGTGGTAGTAGTAGACACTGGCAGTAGCATTTGCAAAAAAAATAAAAAAGAGACAGTCACTTGCCTAAGAGAGACTGTGGGAGGAGTAGTAGAACGAAGTAAAGTACAGTACAGAAGAAGACTGCCAAACAAACAATATTGCAACTGCTAAAGTAAAATAAAACATAATGGTGGCGGGGACAGCCTAGTACAAGAAGTTACAAACTGTAGTTGTGTCGAGTGAGTCACTTAACACAATCGTAATTCGTAACCTTTACTGCTGTGTGGTAGGATGTTGATGATGAATCCAATCAATGCCGGCAATTAATTATGATGTATTAGGTCCCTTTGGAAAAAAATTGGCTTGCACATAGACTGAGCATGGGTGGGCAAGCAGAAGAAGATCCTCGCCCTGCCTTGAAATTGAATTAGTGTTGCTTGCACCACATCTGCCCCAGCAAGCGTGTGATCAATTGGTGTACATTTAATGTAGTCACATCACACCTCAATATAAATCACAGCCCGGGGGAAGAGGGTTAGGGTTTGATGAATGGATGGGAAGGGGGTTTGGGGAAAGGTTTGACAAAGAAAAACAGTACGCATGGACACAACAAAAGCAAAGCACAATATTGGCAGACGACCATGATCTTATCCAATAAATCTATAAAGGGATAAAAAGGAAATGCATGCATGATGATGAAGATAACTTGATGGTTAATGAGTAGTACTTACTAACTACTACTAGACAATTAGACAGTACAGGGCATCAATATATTCTATGCAATTTGCCTTGCCTCCTGTATGCCCTCAGAGAGACCCAAATTACATGTTGTACCGGGCTTACTTTTAAAGATAGCAAAGAAAATTAAAAAATAGTTGTAGGGATCAATTAGCAAACAAACAACAACACAACACAGTCGTAATGATTGAAGAGAAAAAAGGAATCAAATTAATTAAAAGACGAATGATGAATGATACTAAAGTTACTGTATTATCCTGGTCAAATTGTGGAGTTGAATCTCGTCATTCCTCTTGGTCCTATCTTCCATGGACGCTCCGCACATCAATCTTGGGTGCCACTGCCTGCCTGATGCGGATTGGTAAGGTAAGTGTGAGTTGTTTCTCCCAGTATAGCACAGGGTAAAGGCTGGCCTGTAAGTGTAGATGGAAAAACAAAAGGGGTATTGAAAAATCAATGAATAAATAAAAAGCATCAATTACGGTGGAGTCCAAGAAGAGAAGAGAGAACACTTTCAGACTGAGGCGGCTTGGATACATCGTGTCTATTCTGTTTGCAGCATTAAGCTACAACAACAACAGGACAGAACAGGCCCACGGCACCAGGCCGTGACCCAACCTCCATTTACCTTAAATTTTGACAGAGCCAGACAAAAGGCATATACAGCAACCTAGCATTTTTTCAAAATTAAGTGACTAAATCAATGCGCCGCTGTCAGTCATACCACTACACTCGACTCCACCACTACATGGACATGTAGGTCTGCTGTGTTTCTTGTTGATTTGTTGTTTTTACCTTTTATGCCACTTCATGAAACGCAGTTATTCCATCAATCATCTCCGATCCAACTGACTGACTGCGTGCAAAGGTAGTATGGTCATCATCATGGTGTGGTACGTGTTGTCCAACTCCAACTCAGTCTGTAGTGACTCCGATTAAGTCCATCCATATTCCATATTAAAAAATTGCAACGGATATTGGCCTGCACCTGCAGTAGTAGGAGTACAATTTGGTTATTAAACAACAAGAAGGGAAACATTGACTGTCACTTGAGTCACTTTCACTTTGTAGATTAACTAGTAGAGTTCGACTTCATGCACAACATCAACACAACAAACAACAGCAATCGCTCAGAGTCAGCAAGCATCCAATGCATGCCATCATTACCTGTCTTGCTCTTCTCTTTGGCTGTCAGTTCATCAGATGCCTAGTTCTGACAGGTGTGTGTTTTTTTTTAACGAGGCAGTGGCCTCATTATTACTCCATATTCATTTTGAGTGTTGTTAGTCGCTGTTTCGGTTTTCGTCTTATTCATCTGTGGCACTTTGCTGCAGTTTAAGTTGGTTCACATGGTCAGCGCTGTGATGGGCCGCGGCCTGGGTAGCGGTCATTGCTGGTCAATTGAGTTTGCAGAAATGTCAGCAAGTTTCTTCGAAGAGTCTTGTCTTTCTCTGCCAAGTACCTTCTGTCCTGACAGTGATGAGCTTTGGATGCCTGCCGAGGCTGTAGCCTTCTTACAGTGATGAGTTTACTTTTGGATGCCTGCCCAAGTTCTGACAGTGAAGAGTTGGGGATGGCTGCAGAGGCGATAGCCTTCGGACAGTGATGAGTTTCGGCTTGGAAACAAAACGGAGGATAGCTATAGTCACGTTTCACTTCTTATGGAGGGACTGTTAGAGGCAACATTTCTTGTACTCCAATGTCTGGCTTGATGGAAATGTAATTAGGGCGAGTCAGGAAGATGGAGCAGGACTCTGAGGAGTGGACAGTTAAATGCACAGACGTGCAACTCCAATAGGGAAATAAAAAGAGAAGACGGTGGTGATGGATTTGTTGTGATTTGATTTGAACCAGAAAGACAGATACACAGACAAATAAAGGAAGGAAGAAAGTAACAATTTGAAAGCCTAGTTGTCAGGGAAGAGGAGCTCGTCCTCAAACTCTGGTGGTTCGGACAGAAGTAGGTCCTGTAACCCACTACTTACGTCATCGAAGTCGCTCTCCTCTTCCTGCTGTGATTCACATATTTTGTAATCCGGTGGTATAAAGTGCTGATTCATTTTGATCATGGTTAACCTCTCCACGCTTTTGGGCGAGAGACTGGTCCTTTTCAAAGTTACAATGGCACCAGCAGCACTGAAAACACGCTCAGAAGAGACACTTGCGACAGGGGAAGCCAGATACTTTATCGCCAGCCTGCTGAGCACTGTCCATTGGCTTCTTTTCCCATACCAATTCACCAATGGGTTTCGATCCATGAAGAGATAGGCCTGGACCGTCCGCTCAATGCTCAGGGGTGCTCCGATGTGCTCGGCCTGCTTTGCCTTTGCATCAGCACTGGACTTACCATACCCCTGCTGTAGAAACCAATCAGTTGCCGATTGTACTGTGGATGATCCTGGTCTTGCTGCTGTTGATGTTATTGGTAGTGTTGGTGTCGGTTACTGCTGGGAGGCAAATGCACTGCCCTCAGGCTCCGAAGTAGAACGTGACTCTGGATGCCCTGTAGTACTTGTTATGGCCTGGGGCGGGGGGCCTGTAATTACCAAACGTTCGTTTTCAAAGTCAATGACTAGCTGAGCTATCAAAGTTTTGTACTTGGCAACATCCACTTCTGAAAAAGGAATTACTGCCTTACTGTTCAGAAATACTTTGTACCGTGGATCCAAAATTGTGGCAGTAATGTAATGTGGATCTGACACAATTTTATTTTGAATCCTTGTATTTTCAGATAAGCGAACGGCTAAGGACTCCGCCAAATGATATGCGTCTTGTTTGTCATCCACACCTGCGTACGTTTCAGACACCTCCTTCAGCTGTTGCTCAGCATGCTCTAGCAACAATGGGATAGCTTGGCCCATAGTACAGTCCTCCCTGCTGACTTCACGTGTGAAGATCTCAAAAGGAAGTAGCATCTCTGTCAGGCATTTAACGAGGTCCCATTGACCCATCTCAATGGTCATGCCTCTCACAGTAGGATCCCCTATTCTTTGCATGACATAAGCATTGAGTGGTATGTACTGGTCAAACAGACGATCAAGCATGTAATAAGTTGAGTTCCAACGTGTTGGCACCTCCTGGATGAGTGCTTTGACTGGCATTTTATGCTCACGTTGAATGACCCTCAGCTGCTTCCGGGCTTTAAAAGAATGGCTGAAATGTGTGCATATTCTTCTGCAGGTGGCCAGTAAGTTGCTGACTTTGTATTCATTTTTCAGAAAGTCTTGAACAACAATGTTAATGCAGTGTGCCAAACACGGGACCCTGAAATAGCGACCATCTTTCATGGCCCTAACTACATTACTGCCATTGTCCGTGGCAACAAAACCAATGTTAAGCCCTCTTGGGCACAGCCACTCAAAGACCTTGCTGTTAAACTCTTCCAAAATGTTTGCAGCAGTATGAGATTTCTCCATGGCAAACATGGCTACAGTTGCATGTTTGCGAGTGGCATGAAAAATCTCAGCAGCGTCAACACCAGCAGATATCTGTTCTCTAACCCCGCAAAAGAGATCCAGTGTGCAGTGATGCACATGTAATCAGTGGCTTGGCAACTGGTCCACATGTCTGTTGTCAGGTGGATACTCTGAACAGCACTCTGCTTCAAGGCTTTTCCAAGCAATTCCAGCACATCGTGATGTAGTGCTGGAACAGCAACTCTGGCAAAATAGTAGCGGCTGGGAACATGCCATTTTGGGCAGATGGCTGTCACAAATTCCAGAAAACCCACCCCTTCAACAAAAGAAAAAGGGAGAAGGTCCAGTGCTAACATTTTAGCCAGCTTCGCATTGTACAAACGTGCTATTGGGTGGTTGCGTTCGTACTGCCCCTCCCCCAAACATGCTGATAATGGTAGGCTGCATGGTTTTCCTTTCTCTTAGGCTCAACAACGCACTTTTTTCATTGCGGTACTCCTTGCTGTCTCAGGCTGACTCTTACTCTTGTGCCACTGAGATGTTGCTGAAGATGTGGGCGACGATAACACTGCACTGCTTGGGACAGGGCTACTTTGTGTACCACTACCAGAGAGAATGTCTCCCTGTCCTTCCTCTTCCACCGTGATCGGATCTTCTACTCGTTTATCCCCACCAACACCAATGGTTGCAGTTTTTATGCCGCAAAGGTGGTCCTCCCAGCTGATCAAGTGGTGTTTTTTCAGATGGGTTATTTGGCCTCCGGTACCATAGTTTGTACCAAGCTTACCCCGACTAACAGAGGTATTACAAATGGAGCATATAGCAATGTTCTCCTTTTCGCTAACCGTAAAGAAGTCCCAAACTGGGGAGCTTAACTTTGCCTCCTGCTGGAGGTGCCACTTCCAATGCCGGATGAACTGGAGGGTGTGGGTTGAATTTGACTCTGTGCTGTACCACTACCTACTTCTACTGAGGTGGTGGTTGTGCTGGATGTAGGTCGCTGCTGGGCCTTTGCTAATGCAAATATGGAAGCTCTAGGTCATGTTGGTGTTACCTGTGTTGGAGGTATGCGTGCTACATCCCTCGCAGCGATTTTGGATAGGGTAATAATGTTGGTCTCCATCTCCTCGGGGCCGGGAGTGATGTTCGTGATGACTGGCTCATCATCATCATCCTGCTGTTCTACATCGACCTCCATAAGTGTAAGGCTTTCTGGAACCTTCCTTTTCCCTAGCCTGGTCTTGGGACGTGTCTCCCTCTCAGACTCAGTTTGTGGCTTCCAAGTGGCATCTAGATCATCAGAAGGGGGGCTTGGCGAAGAACTTGATGGACTAACCCTCCTTTTCTTTGCTGGGGATTTGGAAGACAATGGATCTTCTGAATGAGTGGCTTCCTCTTCTTCTACCTCTGCATGAGGCTCAATTTCCTGAACTGCCCCTACTTCGGGAGGAACAACAACTACTATTGCGGGCGGTGGTTGCAGCTGTTGTTGTTGACCACTTATCTGCTGTGTTTCCTCCTGCGTTGATTGGGTACTACTTTGAGATAGCGATAAGTTTATCTCAGGCTCAGCATCACTGGTTTCCACCATTAGGCTGGCTACCTCTTCCACACTCATGTGCTTGGGCCTGGGTTGGTGGGTTGGGCGCACTGATGCGGAGGTGCTGCCCCCAGCTTGCCCCCCGGACACCGCTGATGCAGGCATAATTTTTTGTTTCCCAAAAAAGGTATTGGGCGGCACACCAGACTTAAGTGTCACTTCCTTCTTCTGTTCCTTCTTCTCAATAGCAACTTTCTTGGTACTGGAGGACCTGGTACCTGCTTTCTTTGGGCCCATCTTCTTCAGATGTCAGCAGCACTCAGTTGCACAAGTTGCAGAGATGTCTGGTCAGGTCACAAGTCACGTCGTGTACAGCAGCAGGACGTCTGTCTGGCAGTACAACGGGCAATGATGACACACTCCTCCTCAGTCTTTTGTGCACCTAAAAGCAAAAATCCAGAAGAACATCAGTCAAACGATAGCACAAATCAAACTAATATAATATATAACTTAGTGTGTGGTTGTCTCAATTATTACATTTTAGAAACTCAGTGAACAACAACAGTGTAGCCATTTATGAGACTTTGACAACACGGCCAGGGCTTTCCTGGTGTACTGTGTACACTCAGGAAGAATAAGAATAGCAAAGAACAAAAACAAAAATGTAGTGGAGCCTGTTTGGCCTAAATTTGTGCATTACGTGGGATGGATGCAGCATCAGGGAGCTGCAGCTGGCAATGGGGATGGATTTGGAAGCAGTAAGACAAGAGGAACAATGGAAAGACACGAAGGCCTATGTGGCAAAAACAGCACACTACTAACTACCACCACAAAATGGCCCCCAGCCACATGGTCACTCACAGGCACAAGGCACGGCAAACAATGAACTCAAGCAGGCCTATATGGCCAGACAAAGGATGCCTGATAAACAACACACACAGCTTTAATGCAAAAACTAAAATCCACATGGCTAAAAACAGGTTGGAAAGTTACACAACAACCACAACAACACATACACACACGCAAAAAAGGCATTTATTTAACACACCCAAAAAGTGAAATAGACCCCCAAAAACCCCCCACATTTTGCAAGGAGGAGGCCCCTGGCTGCAACAACGACGTCCAAACAAGAACCTTGAGGGTTGACGAACCTGGGGTTTCTTAGAGATTGAAAAGACATGCTCTGTCACTCACGCTAAAGCGATCCGGACCACAACAACCAAAGAGCCGGCGACCTACTGGTTTCCATTTCCTTCAACATCTGCGTTACTGAAAATGGGCAGCGGCGGCGGAATTTGGTCCGCCCCAGTCTTTTGCTCGAAAGGAGGTTCTCCTCCATGATCGCGGATCTTCTGGAGCAAATTGTTGGACTAAGTTGGACACGGTTCACTTTTTTCTTCTATTTTTTCTTTTTGTTTTTTTGGTGTCACGGTCGATTTTTCTGCTGCTTTTCCTTTTTGGTTGCTGATACAGGGGGGAGGGGGTGGGGAAACTTGAAGACCAGAGGGCCGGGGGGGGTGAGGAGGGAGCCTAGCTGTCCTGAGTTCGCCGACAAATGGCAGGTCTTAATTGTCTGACATGGAATGTTAAGGGGCTTAACTCCCCTAACAAGAGGCAACGGATCTGGAAATTCTTGCACGATCACCAGATCAAAATTGCTGCCCTTCAGGAGACACATCTTCCCCGTAAAGAGGAACAACGTTTGAAGCACAGGGCATACCCTCAAATTTTTCGCTCTTCGGCACACACCAAACACAATGGGGTGGCACTGCTCTTTCACACATCAACCCCCTTTCTGCACCACAACACTAAAACAGACAAGGAGGGGAGGTTCGTGATGGTGAGGGGGGAGCTCCGGGGCAGGTCTTGTACGTTTGCGATGCTTTATGCACCCAACACGGGACAGCATGATTTTCTCAACGCTCTTTTATCTACCCTGGGAGGCTTCGCAAGAGGCGATGTTATACTACTAGGGGACTTCAACTTAATATGGGACCCCACTCTTGATACTACACACAGCCACAGGGCAGCAGAGGGGGTTTTCAGTAAACCGCTTCAAGCAACACTACGGGGGCTGGGCTTGGTGGATGTCTGGAGGAATGCCCATCCCACGACACAAGATTACTCCTTCTTCTCCCACTCACATAGGAAATACTCCAGAATAGATCACGCCTTCATGAGTCAATCCCTCCTCTATACGGTACTGGGTACTCAGTTCCACCCGATCTGCCTCTCGGATCGCGCGCCCCTAGAACTGACCCTAGATTGGCCTGTACCACGCTCCAAATATGCCAGGTGGTACTTCCCCAACTACCTGTGCAGAGATAGACTCCTTCGAGACAAACTGCGACAAGCAATTACGGACTTCTTTGATCTTAATGACCCGGAACACACTTCTCTAGCCAACAACTGGGACGCCTTCAAGGCGGTCATTAGGGGGAAGTGCATTGAACTAGAGGCCATGCTCAAGACGCAACACAAGGGAGAACGCCTCCTTCTAGAGAGCGAACTTCGCTCCGCTGAAGAGGACCATAAGGCCGCCCCCTCGGTACAAACCCTCCGCAAGGTTACCCAGGTAAAGGGGAAACTCCAAGCGATCTACACTAATGGGGCCGAAAAGACTCTTTTGCGCCTCCAAGCACGTAACTATGAGGGGGGAAACAAGGTAGGCTCGCTATTAGCACGCCAGCTACAGATCCGGCAGGAAAAGAACTTCATTCAAAAGATAGAGGATGGAAAGGGGGCCCTTCATCAGAGCGAAGAGGGTAAGGCCAAGGCTTTTGGGGATTTCTATCATACTTTGTACACGGTGGACCAACCATACTTGAGAGCCCAAGACCAATATTTAGAGGGACTTACCCTGCCGCAGGTACCCGCTTCCACCAACGAGGTGCTGAGTAGCCCCTTCTCTGCTGAGGAGGTTCAGAAGGCGATTGACTCGCTTAAGCTTCAAAAAGCATCGGGCCCGGATGGCCTTAACGCCCACTTCTATCGTACTTTCGCTCCGGATCTCGTCCCCCACTTAGTAACGCTTTTTAATGACATCGCTTCGTCACAACAGGTGACCCCCTTGATGGGCGAAGCCCTGATCTCTGTCATCCTCAAACAAGGGAAAGACCCCTCCCAATGCGCCTCTTACAGGCCAATAGCACTCCTCAATTTGGACGCCAAGCTCTATTCAAAAATCTTGGCCACTCGCCTGGAAAACATAATGCCGTTCTTGGTGCAGGCCGACCAAGCGGGCTTTATCAAGGGGAGACAAACCCATGATAACCTGCGAAGAGTAGTCCATATAATAGAGAAAGCTCAACGGAAGGCAATACCCACGGTCCTTCTTGCGCTGGACGCGGAGAAGGCCTTTGACCGGGTGGACTGGGCCTTCTTGACCCGCACTCTGCGTCGCTTTGGTTTCGCCGAGACTTTTATCGGGATGATCAAAGCAAATTAACATGCGCCGCGCTCTAGGGTACTGGTAAATGGGGTGGCCTCGGCACCTTTCGCTCTCTCACGGGGCACCCGTCAGGGCTGCCCCCTATCCCCCCTCCTATTTGCGCTCAGCAACGAACCCTTTCCGGAGCGCATTTGGTCCAACCCGAACATAGGGGGAGTCCCATTCGGCACGGATGAACACAAGATATCCCTCTTTGCGGACGACGTGCTCCTTCCTGTCACAAGACCGCAATCCTCCCTCCTGGCGATTCTGGCAGAGCTCGCCTTGTACAAGCGGGCCTCGGGCTTCAAGGTAAATCTCTCGAAATCCTTCCTCTTGAACCTCACAGTCTCCAGGGAAACTATGCGGTACATAGAGGGCTCGACCCCCTTTCGTAGCGCACACAAAAACATCACTTATTTGGGCATAAAACTCACCCCCATGGTGGAGCACCTCTACAGGGCAAACTTCCCCCCACTACTGCGACAACTTAAAGCAGACTTTGCAGGTGGCGGACGGCCTACCTCTCGTGGATAGGAAGGTTAAATGCTATAAAAATGAATGTTTTGCCGCATTTATTATACCTTTTCCAAGGCCTTCCGATCCCGGTGGATAGGGCGCTCTTCTCTGAAGTAAAAACAATGGTCACCAAGTTCATTTGGCAGGGGCAGAGGGCACGTCTCTCGAACCGCATGATGACGAGGTCGAGGGAGGACGGAGGGCTGGCCCTTCCTGACTTCCTGGGTAACTATAGGGCGGCCCAACTGAGGGTGGTCACGGAGTGGTCCCTTCGAGAATCGGAAAAACACTGGCTCCATATGAACAGACAAATTACAGGGAGAACGATATGGGACCTACTGTGGAAACTCAAACAACATCGGCCTTGCAACGCCTACATCAGTACTCCCACGGCGACCAACCTGAGGGTCTGTGATGTTGTGAACAGGACCACACCCATCACCACCTTTCCCTCCCCATACACGCCCATACACTTCAATCCCAAATTTCCCCCGGCAGTGCAGGCAGGTCCCTCTAACGCCTGGCGGGAGGGGGGATGCCTTATGCTTTCCCACTTGTTCGAGGGGGGGAAACTGCTCTCCTTCCTGGAATGTTCTAGGGCAATTCAACTCCAACCTGCAGAGGAATTCCATTATCTTCAGATTAAACACTGGGCTCTGCAACCGCAGGTACGGCTGGCCGCTACCAGGGAGTTACTTCCCATTGAAAAATGTGCCCAGTCAGGGGCCTCCTCAAAGGGCACTATCTCCTTTCTCTACTCCCTTCTACGGGTGCGGAACTCCCCGCACACCCCGAGAAACCAAAGGTTCTGGGATACACTTTTAGATGAATGAATGAATGAATGAATGAATGACAATTTGTTGAGCGCGATAGCTACCCTTAGGCGTCCTAGCGCTGCGGACAATACGGGCATGAAAGACACTTGGGGCTGTCCGGGTTTATTGAAACAGAAAAGTCTTGAGGAACTTACGGAATGAGAGTATATTAGACTCCGATCGCAGATGCGGGGGAGAGCATTCCATAGTTTGGCCGCGTTGTACAAAACGAGCGGCCACCACATCTAGTTCTTTTTATCCTGGGTACTTTGGCAAGAAGAGAGGAGGATGACCTAAGCTGTCTAATCGGCCGGTAGGGAGTGATCAGCGGTTGATTTATGGCGGGGCCTGTCTTCCAGAAGGCCCTGTGGGTGATACCCCACTGCAGAAGAAACAATGGTCCTCACTCTATAGGGATATTCCCAAGTATAACCGGTCTATGCACTTAAGAGAGGCCCACTACAAAATTATGTACGATTGGTATCTCCACCCTCAGAGGCTACACACCATCTTCCCCAACGCTTCAGACAGGTGTTGGAGGGGTTGCGGGCAGTTGGGTGACTTTAGACACATCTGGTGGGACTGCCCCCGCATCAAGCCTTTTTGGAAGGAGGTCCTCGCTCAAATCAAGCAGATCTTGGGTTACCCGGTTCCAGATACTCTAGAACACACACTCCTGGGGATCCGGGACACTAAGTTGAAGCGCCAGACATAAGGGGATCGCTCGGTGATGTGGCTTTGCCTTGGGGCGGCCAAGATGGCAGTGTCCGCAGCTTGGAAGAAGCCAGAGGCCCCTTCCCTCACACAATGGCATGCCAGATTGTGGCGGGCACTGGTGATGGAACGATTGGCAGACATTGTGGAGGACGCCCGTAAGGGTTTTGACTTTGTGGGGGCCCCACTGGTGGAATACCTATCCGAGGGGCTGCCCCTGTTTGCTTGTGGTCCGAGGATACGTGCCCTTCATCTCTTCCATATCTAGTACAGCCACTGGCACCCCCGAGAGGTCGAAGGGGAAGCCAGGACGGAAGGGCTTCTGGCTCCTCAGACAGTGACCTTACACAGCAATCAGACGAGAACATTGCCTTTTTTATGTTTGACCGTGACACCTTAGTTTAAGTTTTCGTGTTTAAACGTTGGGGGTAGGGGGGAGGGGGCGGTAGGGGGGGAAACGAAAGTTGACCACTAAAGAGTCTTGTAAGATGCCGATTACTAGTTCACAAACTGTATTAGATCTCTTAGCACACTGTACGGTTCGGTTGAGATTATGCATTGGGGTCTCCTTCCCCTACATGTTATTTTTGCATCTCTATGTACCTCGATCTCTTGAAAACTAATACAAAGATGTTTGACAAAAAAAATACATAGAGTGACATGCTGAACAACCCCCCCCATCTCTGTAGTGACAAAAAGGAAAATGTGGGTTTCAAGCCCCCAGCATTGTCAACCATATAGTGGATGTGGGGTATAAACCCACCAACACTGTAGTGACAAAAGGTGAATGTGGGGTTCAAGCCCCAGCATTGTCAACCATATAGTGGATTTTCGGGTATAAACCCGCCAACACTGTAGTGACAAAAAGGTAAATGTAGGTCTCACACCCCCAGCATGTTCAAGCAATCATGTAGTTTTTGGTGCCAAAACACACAAGCAATGTAGTGATAAAGAAGTGTCTGTGTGCCAAACAACAACAGAACTGTTGAGGCAAGCATTGTTGTGTGTTTTCCATACCCCAGCCATGTGTAGGCAATCAGTGCTATTGGGGGCTAACACTGCCACCAATGTCAATTGAACAATGTAACATGTGACCATCCAAAATGCATAAACACACATTTTTGTCACAAACAGACACAAATACAAAGGATTCAATCTGAAAGAACAGCATTGATAAGATCCAGTACCACACTGTGGCAGCAAGGTGAAATGCAAAACATAAGGGATGTGCAGAGTGAAGATGAAGGAGTCCCAGGGCCAGTAGAGAAAAAAACTAAACTGAACATCCACTCAATGCCATTCAAACACAGTCGAAATACATGGGTGAAGATGCACAAAGACAACCAACCAGCCACATACTGCAGAACAAACACAACATCTGTGTGAGTGTTGAAGTGTTCTTTGCCTGGCACAATACACACGATGTGGGTCAGAACTCCACTGAGACATATGCGTGTTGAGTACAATCTGGAAGTATTCCATAATTTGGGATAGTGAATGTGGCCAATCAGGCATTGTATGATGAGCGGGTACACAAGAGTCACATGCAGAACAATCTTGGTGGAACAACAAACAACACATCAAGACACTGACTCTCTTCCACAGTACCCTCAAGGCTTCAGCACTGTGGTGACAGTATCCTGTCTGCTGACCCTCTGTGATGCCAAATAAGGATGTGGGCCATACTTTTGAGCACACTCTTGCGCACTGTGTCACATGCCTTGCAAGAACAACTATCATCTCACATACCCAGCCATTACTCCCAGGGCATGGCCGGTAATGTGAGGCCACATTGTAGGTAGGTGCCTTGCCAGGAGACAAGTCACACTTGGCCAGTCTAAACACCACACACTTTGATCACCAGCAATGTGCATCATCTAAACCTGCATTGACAGGTGACATTGCACAGGCACCCATGACAGTGTGGATCACTGGCTGTATGATGAGGAATACATTACTGACCACACATCATTCTGATCTCAATACAAACATGGGTCCATGTACTGTTGTGCATGACCAATGTGGCAATTTCTGGATCAGGAAGGTACACCCAGCACGCCACATACTAGGACACACACATTTGATGGTTGAACAAGAGTTGCCAGACACACATATGTATGGGACACAAATTCACTGCATCTGTACACAACAACACATACACAAAACATGCAGGGCAACATGAGTAAACACACTCACAGATGAATGACATTTTGATGAGTTAGTGTACAATGAAGCACACAGGAGACTGCCCACGACACCACACAAGTCCACAGACACTCAAAATAGAATCATGAGCCTCCCACTGCAACAAACATGAAGTGGTTGTGTCACAGCTGTCAGCGCTACATGTGTAAACAACATTCCTACTTGCTGTGTAGAAAAGCATGGACCAACAACAACGTATGAGACAGTCAACATGTGTTGACTATGTGCGTTGCACACAACTCAAGATCAGACCATTTACAATGGTAACTTGTTTGCATGTCTATCACATCAACTCTGCATCTAACCACAAAAGCTGCATTATGTGCAGATCATCACTATTGTCAAATTGCCAATGCTGAGTGTGTACTGCAGAAGACTTGGAAGACACATGGCTCACCAGATAGGGGATACAACAACTGTGTCAGTAGGCTCAATTGCACAGGCAAATGTGTAAGCTAATCTTCCTGCACTGTTGACAACACCAATGGGTAAAAAAATAAATATATAAATCCGCATTTGTAAAGCGCGAACTACTCACCCTTACGGGTCTCAAGGCGCTGGGGGCCGTCGTGGAAATTAAGTGAGCTTTTGCCCAGAGTCACATGGTGCTGAGCTGAGCTGCCCCCGGAGCCGGGTTTCGAACCGTGAGCCCTGTGCTCGGAAGTCAGCTGCCCTGGCCGCTGCACCACACCTGGGATCGGGTGGGATCTGTGTTTCACAAACACAATACACATAGCTAGACATAACACATGGGAAATTTGTACATCCGTTTAGGATGGAGTACATGTGCATAACGTGATATGTACTGGACACATTTAGAACTTCAACACTGTCTCTGAATAATGAAATCACTCAAGGAGACCTACAAATAAGACATGTTGCCATCAGGCTACCGGGAAGGGTAGAATCTGCTGGTTGTGATCAGTCATAGACACATACAAGTGCCAAACTTGCAAAAACAGATGACAGATTAAAAACACGCTGATGTTGCTAGCACAAATGTGACTCTGGGAAATCAAAATGTGTCACATGTGAGTTTGCTTATAGTGCAGGCCCTTGTCTCAACCCAACCAGGGATGTCACCATAAGGACTCCATTCTACTGGTGCACCCACATCTTGGAGACTCAAAGTCAAATAGTCCTAGGAAGCACTGGACTAGTCAGCACACAGAAAGCTTCTCAAACAGGAACATCTGCAGGGACTATAGTCTTGGTAGGAAAGGGGGTTTGAAGACAGAGAATCATGCTCACATGACACACACCATGGGCTCAGGATATGTCACAGATTAACACACTGCCATGAGGTGATTTCACTACTGTGGAAGGTCAGCTGTGTCAAGCTTGGTCTTGGCAGGGGTCTACCATGTCTGAATGAGACTCGGACATGGATCCAACAATTACAATACACAGAATACTTTGTTTCCATCAGCCTGTGTACATGTGTGTGTCCAAAGTCATCTGCACGTAGTCAAACTTCATGTTTACCAAGTTGTACTGATGAGACAGATGACTTGTTCATCATCAATGCGCTATTCTGCATGTCCATCGTAGACGGTTGCACCTTGAAAAAATTGTACAATGTGTACAAATGTCAGCACGACCTATGTGCAAAAGTGTAAGTCAAAGATGGTAGGTTGTTAAAAGCATGTCACACTCATTGTCCAAAATGTTGTGGATCATAACAACCTGCAATTGCAGACAATGATGACTCTGATACATACTGTAATAGGACACATATACCATGGACCACCTGCAGTCCATCACATCACTATATCATTATTTTCCCACAACAAGATTTCAACAGCAATTTCATTAGACTTATTAACAAAATTTGGTACACGAAAAGCAAATCTACTAAAGAAAAAAAAAATGCTTTATTCAGCATTTGTATTTCAAATTCAAAAACATGAAGAACAATAAGGTCAATGGCCAGTCCATTTTATAGAGTCCTTTGGGGGGTAATCCAAATGAATATTCCTCCCTCGCTTGCCTGCACTGCTCTAACTAAGGGAAATATCCCCTTGGAGGGGCATCTTTAGGGGCATGCTAGGCACCGCAGGGACAGGACTAGGGTGTACCAGTTTGGGTTGTGGGAGGGATGGGGTCTACTGTAGTGTCGGGATCCACTGTAGTGGACTGGGCTGATTGAGGGGGTGGGGGCTCCACTACAGTGTCAGGAACAGACAGAAGGTGTGGTGTTGTGGGAGGGGAAGTGCTTGTGGTAGGGGGGAGGGCAGTATCATCTTGGGTATGGTGTAATGGTGTGTGGGTGAAACTGGGATGGGGTGTGATGTGTGAACTTTGGGAGGGGTGGTCTGGGCTCGGGAGGGAGTAGATTTTGTGGTGGAAGTGTGGTATGGTGGTGGGTTTTGTATTTCTTCGTTCTGGGGGATGTACGGGTGGGGGGCTCAGTGTTCCTACTCTTAGGGGAGGGTGTGCGTGCAGGGGTGGATATCCTCTCTGTGCCAGGGGATTTCCTCTTCCCCTTGTGAGTCTGGTCTGATGTATCAGTGGGGAAGAGGCCAAGGTCACAGAGGAAGACCCTCTGGGAAGGGGGGGGGGGTTGCAGGAGAGTCAAGGGTAGGGGTTTTGGAGGGAGAGGTAGCTGAGGAATGCGGAGTGGTTGTGGATGGGTGTGTGTGTTTTTTGGCCCTCTCCCCTGTGTGTGTGATATCAGTCCCCTGAGTGTGCGTGCATGTTTTTTTTTACTTTGTTTTGGGTGGCTGTGTGCTGATTGTGTATGTTGGTGTGTGTGCATGTGCCTGTGTGAGTGTGCTTGGGTCAGGTAGGGTAGTGGGGACTGTGGATGGGACAGAGGAAGGATGGGTGAGGGACTGTTGCAGGAGGGACACTGCTGCTGTCAGTGAGGAGGCCATGGCCTGATTTGATCGCTGTAGGGCAGACATGTCTGATGAGATGCCCTCCATGTATGACACCAATTGTGTCAAAAGACTGGTATGTGCATGGAGGACACTCAGCATGGATGTCTGCCCCACATGGATCTGTTTCAGCAAATCCACAGCCTTCACACTCAGGGCAGCAGGGGTGACAGATGCAGGGGGTGCGGTGCCTGGCCCGAAGGAGACATGCTCCCTAACACAGGAGTGTCCACGGATACTTGGAATGGGAGCAGCTGCGGGGGTGGATATGGTGGTGGTGGTGGGGGTAGACTCTGATGTTGTGGCCTCTGAAATGGGAACACCCACCACCACAAGGGAGTCATCACTGGAGCTTATGGGGTCCTCAGCAGATGTAGATGTTTCCGACCTGCCCTCAGTGTGGCTCCCCTCACCCTCAGTGCCACTGGGTCCCGCCTCCTCCTCCACACTGGACCCAGTCTGGCTAGCCGCTTACCCTTGGTCCGTGGAACTGTCTCCTCCAGTAGCCGTTGATGATGCTGTGAACAAGGATGAGAAAGAGATTCACATCAGTCATCTGCATAGTCTTGACCCATGAGTATCATTACAACACATCACAGAGCAAGCCTATGCATCATTTTCACGGCAGGTTTTAAATCATTACACATATGTGAACATGGCACTTGTCAGTCTGCCAGTAAACCATGGTTCCCAAACACATGAAGGCAATTGAACCATCTGTTAGATGTATTTCAAAGACCACTAAATACATGTCCACTAACGGACTATTTTGGCTGTTGTCTGATCTGTAATGCTCCTGAGGGTCATGTGTCATTACAAACATGTCTCATCTCATGCAAGGGAGTCTGGAATTGACACAGCAAATTGGATGGACACATTTATAAGTTGACATGCAGAACAAACTTCCATCCCCAGTCATCATGATAGGCACCTATGTCTTGAACGTCAATGCTATATTGGTCTGCATGCAGGACAACAGACAAGTACAAATACTGCATCCTCACAAATTTTCATGTGGCATACTATGCCACTGGCCTGTCTGGCTAAACAGTCTATGCTGACTCTTGCTACAGGGTCAGTGAATCACAACTTTAAAGTCAGCACCATGTCACAATCATGTATTCACTGTTAAAGCAACATCTGTAGTGGTCAAGTATACATGGCCCCTACGTGCTACACACAAGTTAGACACTTTGACAAGCTCATGTTGTTCTACTTAGACCTTGGAGTATATGAATTAACAAATCTGTCTACATGAACTTTTTCAGAGCTCTCAAGAAGAAAGTAATGCAGCATACACATATATGTTGAAGCCACCATTATGCAGAGTCAAGGGATGACACACACGTCTTGTCCTGTTTATCTGAGCCACATTCCATACATTAGATGTCTGTCCATATTTTCTATATTTGCCACCTGTGTATTTAAAAAAGTTCTGCCTGTACACACTGTCACAGAGTCTGACCCATGATTTTCAATTTTACAATGGTGATAGTGTTGCCTGACACACAAAAATCTGATATGACTGTGTCTCAGATGTCCTGAGTTGGCATACCTGTCCTTGGTACATGTGATACATGTGATTACAAAGAGCACTATGCAGGGGCCTAAACAGTTTGAACACTTATCCATTTCATTTGTCTGAGGTATCAACATTAGTCTCACCTGCTGCACAGGTGTCTAGCATTTTGTTTCGCAAACCTGTGTGCACCTAGATCACCATTTTGAACATATATGTATGTCCCACACAGAGTACAGGTCATATTTCAGTCAATGTGCTGACACATGTCAGACAATTACATCACCCATGGTGGTCAACTCAATGCACCTGTTGTATATGGTGCTGATCACATTAACCTTGGACTACAGCAAATACACAGGACCTAAGTGACATGTCACAGACGGAAAGGGACACACATGGGCATCAGATGATAATGGGGCATAGTTAAATTTTGCCACAGAAGTGGTTCCCAGGCTGAGGGAGTGCAACATGCATGTCAAACATAGTTCAGCAACATGGCACTTACTCACCCCCTCCTTGCTGCTGTCTGGCCTTCAACTGCCCATCCAGGTCAGGGAAGACCACCGTCAGTATCCGGAGCATGTGGGGGGTCAAGGTCCGTCGTCCACCCCTTTTGCGAGGAGGTGACAGCTTCAGCTGGACTCTTGCAATCCTCCATGTCCAGCCACGGAGGTCCTGCCACCTCTTCTTGCAGTGGCGGATGCGGCGTTTGAAGACCCCCACAGATCTTACAGCCCGGACAATGGTCTGCCAAATTTCATTCTTCTGATGGGCGTCGACCTGTAAGGATGACATGGTGACACACCATTACTCCACATGCTACATGTTTATTCATCACACACTTGGACATATAGGTCATGGTCAGAATGGCAGATGATGTCTAAAGGTTAGCCAAGTATCATCATGGACAGTTGTCCTGTGTGCAAGTCTCCCTTAATAACATGAGAACAGTGCAGAAAAATCAATCCCACCAAACACACTTCTACATCACTGTACCTGTCCAGAACATGAATCTACACACTGTAAGACTTACATTAACTATGTGTGCATGCTTGCCCTTGGGGATCACAATGCTAGTAGTGCCTGTTTTAAAACATGGCCAATTGAAAGGGCAGTGTAATCAAAACTCACCTGCTCCCCTGGTTTTCCATACAGCTTGCTGTACTGTGGAAGGAGGCTGTCCAGCAGGGCCTGGTTCTCCTCCTCTGTGAAAGCTGGTGCCCTCTCCACAGTACGTGCTATTGTAGATCCCAGAGGATGCAGAGACCGCAGCAGTGGTAGGCAGAAATGTAGTAAAGTAGCATATAGTGCAGGCAAGTGAAGTCTCTTGGGAACAGACAGACTTATATCTGTGCAGCAGAGGCGGATTCTGTTCCATGCGTCCAAAGCGATAGGTCCGTGTCGTTCGCATTATCCGAATTTGGCCAATCCATAACATTGCACGCATCTGACCCGCCTCCCGCGTCGTTCAAATATTCCGCATCAGAACACTATTGAGTTTGATACATTGTTGTTGTAAGCTAACTGATTCGGATTTCACACGATTCGTACACGAAGCGAAACATGCGTCTGTCACCATGATAACCAATAGCCAATGTGTGCGTCCGGCGCGGTTCGGATGTGGAGAACGCGTCCTTTCAATACTCACCCACGTCTGTCACCATGATGATCAATAGCCAATTTGTGTATCTGGCTCGGTTCGGATGCGGAGAACGCGTCCTTTGAATACTCACCTGTGTCTGTCACCATGACGACCAATAGCCAATGTGTGCGTCCGGCTCAGTTCGGATGCGGAGAACGCGTCCTTTGAATACTCACCTGTGTCTGTCACCATGACGACCAATAGCCAATGTGTGCGTCCGGCTCGGTTCGGATGCGGAGAACGCATCCTTTGAATACTCACCCGCATCGTTCACCATTACAGTCAGCAGCCAAAGGATGCGAACCACACATTTTGGGTGAGGCTCAGGCGCCCTACACTAATCAATCAGCATGTCAGACAGTATAGCAAATGTGTATGTTCTGCTGCATTACATGTGTGGGTACAGTGATTCACATGTCATATTGGACAGAGTACTTTATAGCTCACACTCCCATGATGAGCTAACCTTGATGTGCACCAAATACATTGTTTGTGAGGAACCTCACAACTGTGAGTGACCACTTCACAGATCACCCTCCTAGGCTTGGACAGAGTCCCAGGGGATCATTGTGTTAGCACAGGTTACATCCACACATAATCACTGCTTTAGTGGACTGTGTGTTAGAAAGTGCATTTTGTGAGGTTATTTTGATGGAATCCACAGTATCTGAGTCTTGTATAACGCAGACACTCCATTGTTGATGTCGTTAATGATATTTACTTGAGACATCAACTTGTATTTGGCATGTTAGTTGCTGTTGTGTCTTTCGTCACAGACATACATGTATGCTTGTCAAAAAAGATGTGCTACACATCATGAATGTTTTATGTATGTGATAGTACATGTAGGTCAGACATTACATCATGACAGTGTCCACACTATGACTGTGGTGTGCATGGTGACACGCTGTCTGTATCTAGTGTTCCACCTAGGTGGCATTACATGATCCCTCTCTGTGTACCTTTCCACCATGTGATAGTTGTGACAAACATCTATCTTTGATACTTTATTAGGTGTGTGTTTAGTACGTAATGTTTGATCACATGGACTGTGACAGACATCAGTGATTAGTCACAGCACAGCATTGCAATTGTGGACAAACCATTATAAAATGAAATGTTTGGTAAGGGTCACATAGCTGCCCTTTGTGTCAAGGCTCAACATTACACATCTGACTTCATTGAGTCTTGCTTTGATGTAGTATATGAGTTTTTGCATGTTCCTTACCAAATTGGAAAGTGTACGAATAATGTTATGATTTGTTACCTATGTACCGCAGGAGACCAGCTGTCCACAGACCCTTCCCCGACCTACAGACCATGGTAGAGCGTGACAGCATCAGACGTTACCGCTTCACCAGACCACTCATTCAGGAGTTGGCAGAGCAGTTGGCCACACATTTGCTACCTGGATGCCCATATCCATTTGCACTGACCCCCAAGGTGAAGGTGATGGCTGCCCTACATTTCTTCGCCACAGGAACCTTCCAGTATACTGTGGCTACTGCTGGTGGGATGTCACAGACAATGTTTAGCCATGTGCTTCATGATTTTTTGGAGGCAATGTTACATTTCCTGAACTTGTACATCAAGTTCCCAACACCAGGACAGTTTGCCGACATCAAGAGTGACTTTTATGCTTTGGGCAGAATGCCACATGACATTGGCTCCATTGATGGTACACATGTGGCTTTGCTCCCACCACAAGCCAATGAACAAACATACAGGAATCATAAGCATTACCACTCCATAAATGCCCTGGTGGTATGTCTGCCTGACATGACGATCTCACATGTCTGTGCGCGTTTCCCAGGATCAGCACACGACGCCTACATTATGAGAAACAGTAGGATCCCACAAATGATGTCTCAGCTGCCAAATCAGCGTGCCTGGCTTGTTGGTGGGTAATGTTGTCTGTTTATGTTGTGTGTTGCTTGTATGTCAGGTTGTACCCTGTTTTCAGACACATGAAATCTTTTCTGTTTAAATTTAGGAGACTCTGGATACCCCAACATGCAGTGGTTGCTGACACCACTCAGGAACCCGGTCACCCCTGCTGAGTTTAGTTTTAATGAGGCACATGGGCGGACCAGGGGAGTGATTGAGCTGACATTTGTGCTACTGAAACCCAGATTTCGCTGCCTGGCCCGTACAGGAGGAGCCCTCCAATATGCACCAGTGAAGGTGTGTAAGATCATCATCGTGCGTTGCATGCTACACAACCTGGCAGTGAGGAATGAGCTACCTCTCATCCAAGATGATGGGGACCAGCAGCCTCCAGCAGGGGAGGATCCAGGCCTGGGGCATGTTGCCAGTGATGAGGAGGAGGATGTTCGGAGACAGCTCATCAACAACTTTTTCTCATGATTGTAAGAATGCAATGATGAGTTGACAAAGCACTTTATTTGCATGATATGTGTCTGTTGTATAATATCTCTGTATACGTGTGGGTGCTTGCTACTTAACATGATCCTTGGAGTTGTTTTGTGTCCATTGAGTTAGTCTATTCACCAGTACAGTGTTGACATGACTCCTAGCTAGTGTTCACTATTTAAAAATGTTAAGTATGAAATGTCTCTTGGAGATGTATGCAGAAAATTTGGTATTTCAAGACTGTTCTATGTCTCTCCTTCACAGGGTCCTTTGGCTGTTGTATGGAGACGTGACCTCCCAGACACACAATGCAGTTACAGAGTGCAACTTTTCTCGGGATCAGGAATCTGTGCCACACACTCAAGTCTAAAATTTTTCAAACATCTTCTTTAATTTGTGCCTATTGTCACAATGTGATTTGATTTCATTTGTTGTGGAGGCAACATGTTGTGCCTGTGTAATAAACCTGTGCTCCACATTGAGGTGTGCCTCGTCTGTATACACACATCCAACATTCATTTACATACTGTAAATGTGCCCTGATGTTCAGTTTGTCTAACAATGATTAGTGTTTGTGCATTGAAATGTGGTTTCAGTTTACAACAGTGGAGGCAATGAGGATGTATGCCATGTACTATTTGTGTTGTGTTGACCTTGTTGTGTGTATCTCTTATATGTGTCATGTTACATTTACTCACAAGACAGTAGGTAAATTGCTGTACTTGTTTTTCATCCAAAGCATTATTTTTTAGGACATCATCTTTATATTACAAACAGTGTTTAATTCACGACAGAAGCAAGTATTGTGTGAATAAAGATTTATTGCAGTGCATGTGTGAAATTTTACAAGAAAGTGATAGTGCTGTACCAATTTTTGAAATCCAAAGTTCACAGAGGAGTTGTTGGTGGTAGTAGATTATATTTTCAGAGCCAAGTCCACAGTCATTTGAGTCATTGATCCAACTTAGACCCTCCATCCCAGGTGGGGAGTTCAGTGACAGTCAACAAAGTGAACGCTTCGCACACAATGGTGGATATCAGGAGCAGGTTGTCACTTCCTGGGGGGATGCATAGCCATCTGTCTCTCATTTGTCCTTCTTCGGACGACCCCTCTTATGTTTTTCTGGGGGACCCTCAGGTGCAGGCTGCCGCGGTTCAGGGGACTCTCCGCCAGCGTCCTCATCCCTCCCTGTGGCAGTTGCAGATTTAGTAGCAACAGATGTAGTGGGCACACAGGGAGGTGGGGTCATGTTGTCAGCAATCTGGCGGAGGCAGGTAAGTACACAGGTGTCCCTGTGCACCGCAGTCTGGTCATCAATTTTATCCATTTTGGACTCCATTCTGGACATGTGTGAGTCCATTCTGGACAGGTGTGAGTCAATTTTGGCATAATGGGCAGCCTGCTGCTGTTGCATGTCCTTGAGGATCCCAACTACCTGGCCAAAGTCTCCGATGCATTCTCGATATGCATATAGAATGCGTGCCAACTGTGGGTCTGCTTGATCATCAGCACCAGCTGCCTCACAGGACCTCTCCGCACGGCCCCTCCCACCACCCTTACCCACACGCTTAGCGCTTAGAGACCTGTTGGTATTAAGCGCTATACAAGTCGAAATTAACATAACATAACATAACACGAGCAGGACATGTTGTTGCAGGCACAAACAACACTGAGCCTCCTTCATCGTTGACACTGGTGTTGTTGTCCGCCAACTCCAGAGTGCCCTGTGTTGCTGTGCTCTCGTTGTTTTGTTGCCTTGGTGTGTCCGTGTTGGTAGAGGTCATCTGGCGGTTGACAGATATTGCGGGAGTGGTCACAGGGGGTGCTGGTGTTCGAGCTGCTAGTGCTGCATGCTGACCCACACCGGAGGGGCCAGGTAGTTCATCGTCATCCGTTGAGGGCTGAGAGACATCCACACCGGAGAGCTCAGGGTCAACCAGAGTCTGGGACTGGGATTCCTGTTCGGTTCCTGCAGAGTCCCCAGCAGGCCCTGTGGGTAGATGAGAGACACAATGTTTGTGGTGTTTTTGCACAGGTCATCGTATCATACACATTACATTTGCTATTGTACATTATGAGTGTAGGTACATTAAATAGTCCTCCATCGTCACAGACCCAAGCCTATTTTTTCAGCAAACATTGTGATTTTAACAAGAAGTGTTTTGCTGAGCATGTCCAGCTCTGTGCATAAATGGGCATGTTTTGTTCATTTGACTGTACATAGGCATTGACCGTCAAGTGACACCCTGTGCATGACACAGGTGTGTTGGTATTTCACACATCTGTGCTTTTTCAATGATATACGTACTCTTCCTCTTACGATATGTTTCAAGATTTGTGTATGTGTGCTGGCGTTTGTGCATGTTGTTTGCAGTCAAATTGGTGTGGCTACCTACACACTCACAGTCCGGAATGTATGTGGCGTTTGGTTTATGGTATTTTGATGAATGTGTTCCTAGTGCTCATCTCATTGCACACATGTAAATAGCTGTCAGTAGCAAATAGTGTTACTGCTTTGCTTTGTGCCTGATCACATCATGTATAGTGTCCTTGTCCTCCATGGACAGATGAGTTAACCAAGGCTTCTTTCCTGCTTTTTCAGGCTCAGAGCTGTGAGGTACAGAGGTTTCTGTGCTTGTGTTATGCTGCTGGAAGTTGTACCCCTCCTCCCACCCAGACCAGCTTACTCCTCGTGGACAAAGTATCAATCACAGTGAGGGGAGTGTAGTGGCAAGGATCCTGACAACGCTGCATGATGTAGGAGTTCAATGCAACTCCCAACAGTGCTTTGTGTACATGACACCATGCAACAGTGTCAAACATCTTGCTGTGGCCCTTCCATTCACTGTCAGGTATCCCTTTTCACTGATGGACATGTTGCTTTGTGTGTGGGTAGTGATGTGTGCTATGACTGCAACTCACACCATGTCCTGTACTCCACACACCTTCCCAGCCAGCCCAGGGAGCACACCTGGGACAATGCATCCCCAGACAGTGAGTGGAAATGTACAGTGAAGATGGCTGAGAGTGGGGACTGGTGTGAGAGGCCCAGGGCCTAGGTGTGACTTGTGGCCAATTCATACATACGGCCCATGTGTCAGCCATCTTGCCTGTACATTTCCCCTCCCTGTGAGATGAGCATGGTTCAAGGTGGGATTGTTGGGCCATGTGGGAGGAGGACTGTTAACTGTGACTACAACTCCCATCATGCTTTTAGCTACACCCACCTTCCCAGCAAACCCAACTTTCCACCCTGTGACTTAGCTTCCCTGAGAGTGAGTGAAACATTGATGGCAAGATGGCTGACAGTGGTGGCCTGGTGTTTGTTTGAGCACAACTCCCAACAGGGCTTTGTGCTCCCCACACCAGAGCCCAGTGTCAGCCATCTTGCCAGTTTGTTTCCACTCCCTGTGAGATGGGCATAGTTCAAGCTGGACTTGATGGGCCATGTGGGAGGAGGATTGTTAGCTGTGACTCCGACTCCCATCATGCTTTAAGCTACACCCACCTTCCCAGCAAACCCAACTTTCCTTCCTGTGACTCAGCTTCCCTGTGAGTAAGTGAAACAGTGATGGCAAGATGGCTGACAGTGGTGGCCTGGTGTTTGTTTGAGCACAACTCCCAACAGGGCCTTGTGCTCCCCACACCAGAGCCCAGTGTCAGCCATCTTGCCAGTACTTTTCCACTCCCTGTGAGATGGGCATAGTTCAAGCTGGGCTTGATGGGCCATGTGGGAGGAGGATTGTTAGCTGTGACTCTGACTCCCATCATGCTTTTAGCTACATCCACCTTCCCAGCAAACCCAACTTTCCTTCCTGTGACTCAGCTTCCCTGTGAGTGAGTTAAACAGTGATGGCAAGATGGCTGACAGTGGTGGCCTGGTGTTTATTTGAGCACAACTCCCAACAGGTGTCATATTGTATCCTCGTAGCATCCTCGGGATCAATTCGTGGCTCAAGTGGGTCCACCTCTTGATAGCCTTAATTCTGAATGCTATAATAGCACAGAAGATTAAGGTGATCAAGTGAAGGAAGGAAAGGGAGGGAAAAGCGGGGAAGGAGACCTGTAAGGAAAAAAAAGCAATAACATGAACCTTAATCACCCTATATAATTCCTAACGTAAGAAGGACTTCTATCTTATTACCTGTAAATAATAATAAGTGTCCTAACCACTAAAGGACACACAAGGAAACGTTCATTTCTTTCCTAGTCAAGGGTGTCGTAGAAGTATGCTGAAATAAAGAACTAATACCTTCGGAATCTGTATATCGTAGATACCGCCCTTCACCAGTTAATATATACATTCATTAAAGATACTCTCATTATACCCACCAAAAATATTAATATGCCACGCATCACAGGGGATGAATCCATATGATCTCATTACCCCCCTGTTAGGGAAACAGCAAACAAAACACAGTAAACACAGAATACTGCAACAATGGATATATCATCAGCGGTTCAGTGGTTCAGATCAACTTGTAAGGTTTTAACCATAATCCTTTCTTTTTATCCAGCAATGCTCTCCACATAAGAAAGAACCCAGAGTTCCTAAGCACCTCCTAGCGCAAAGGTTTTTTGGATCAAATGTCTCGAGGTGGTTAGGAAATATGCCAGCAAGCAGTACATAGCAGATGTAGTAGGAGTTATTGTTACAGCACAAGAACCTAGATCAATCCTACATCGTAAATGCAAATCCCATTTCAGCCGCTAGCATTTGTTACATCAAGTAGTTCCATACAGCCTGTAACGCCACAAGATTCCCTCTTGCCTCAAGTTGGAATCCCCAGCCTTACCGCACCAGTTGAAAGCTGTTCCTTCACAGCGTTTCTCTCCGGCTCCTCGTTGCGACGGGAATAATCTGCCCTGACGTCAACCCGGAAGCGTCTTTTATTCGCTTCCGGGCCGATGTGAGGACGTGCTTCCCTGCCGATGGACCGCGGCGTTGAACCGCAATTCCCCTCAGCTCTTTGCTCGACTCCACCTCCTGCACAACTCCCTTCCGACCCGAAGGTAGGAGAGGAGGGTGGCCCGGGTCACGCATATGGCAGCGTTACTCTCGGCCCCCTCCGCGGCCATACAGGATTCTGTAACACCAGAGCCCAGTGTCAGCCATCTTGCCAGTACTTTTCCACTCCCTGTGAGATGGGCATAGTTCAAGGTGGGATTGATGGGCCATGTGGGAGGAGAATTGAAAGCTGTGACTACAACTCCCATCATGCTTTTAGCTGCACCCACCTTCCCAGCCATCTCAACCTTCCTTCCTGTGACTCAGATTTCCTGTGAGGCAATGTGTGCAAACAAGATGGCTGCTGCATGTGACTGGTGTTTGGATCCCATTGCATTGCTGTGAGTTAGTGCTAAGTTTGTACATTTTTGTAAATGGTGAGCTTTCCAGTTACATTGCAGGTATGTTGTTAGTAAAAATCTATTTTTGATCACATATCCCATCATGGACTTGTGCTCCCCACACCAGAGACCCGTGTCAGGCATCTTGGAAGTAGATTTTCCTTTACTCTCAGGGAGAGCATAGTCCCAGGTGTGGTGTTTGGTGTTGGTGGGAGGGGTGTGTGTGTGACAGGGCCTGTTGGTAGATGTAGTGAGAGCTAGCACTCCTCCTCCCACCCAGACCAAATAGGCCACCAATAACCATGCTTCCATGTCAGTGAGTCAAACTTTACATTCAAGATGTCTGACAGTGAGGCCTGGTGTTTGTTTGAGCACAACTCCCAACAGGGCCTTGTGCTTCACACACCAGAGCCCAGAGTCAGCCATCTTGCCAGTACTTTTCCACTCCCTGTCAGATGAGCATGGTTCAAGGTGGGATTGTTGGGCCATGTGGGAGGAGGACTGTTGGCTGTGACTCCGATTCCCATCATGCTTTTAGCTACATCCACCTTCCCAGCCATCCCAACCTTCCTTCCTGTGACTCAGCTTCCCTGTGAGTGAGTGAAACAGTGCTGGCAAGATGGCTGACAGTGGTGGTTGCTATTTTGAGCACAAAGCCTTGCTGTGTTTTTTAGTAAGTTGGTACATGTCATGAAATAGTTACATATTACTCTGAGATTGCAGGTATTTTGTTTGTCAAACTGGCATACACATCACAGGCTCATTTCCTTGATGTTGTTATGGCTTTGCTGATAGTGATTTGTATCGCTGTGTCCTTGACAGTGATGTCTGTGGCTGTGTATTTGCTATCAATCTTGGCTATTTGAGTATGTACTCACAAGGCTCTGGTACTCCTGATATTCCATGGACGCCCTCTGGTGGAAGAATGGCCCGCACCTTCTCCTCCCTGGAAGTGAAGTGCACAGGTGTTGCAGGAGGGCCACCGCCAGTCCGCTGACTCAGTTCATGCTCTTTGTTAATGAGCTTCTTGACCCTCCTTCGCACATCATAGTACCTGTTCCTGATATCTTCCGTTGTGCGCAGGCATGGTGCTTGAGCCTTCACCTTGTTGACAATCCTCTCCCACATCTTGGTTCTCTGGGACAGGGGGGTCTGTTGGACCAAGGTGCCAAATAACTGTGGCTCTACTCTGAGAATTTCATCTACCATGACTTCCAACTCACTGTCTGTGAACTTTGGATTCTTCTTTGGGGGCATGTTGATGGGTGGTGGTGGAGATGGATGTGTGGGTGAGTGTGAAGGTGAGGGTGAGTGAGTATGAGTAAAGGTGTGTGTTTGTAAGTGTGGTATTTGACAGGTGCTAGTAGTGTACAGGTTGTGTGGTGGGTGGGTTGTGAGTGTACGTATCAGTGTAGTCTAGTGGCGGTATCTTCTGGCAGGTCTGTTGAATTTGCAAAGGATCATGGTAAGGAATTTGGCCCTTTATATAGGTGGAGTTGTTGGTGTGTCTTATTTGTTTATTTTTTTGCCTTTGACAATGCTTGTTTGGACTTTTTCTGTCTGTTTCTAGTGTATTTTGTTGAGCATGACGGAAACGTTCCGTTGACCGCAACGGATGCTTTTTCATGTATTAGCGGGGTGGTCCAAGTCTGTTCCATTCACGCTGAGGTATGTTGCAGCGTTCGCGTACGAGTCGGTCGCGTTGGGCTCTTTTCCAGACATTTCGCTAGGATGGATTGATTTCCGTACGTGTTGGTCGTTTGTATTTGACACGCGTTGCATTGTACTCCGTCGGTCGGACAGCGCGCGTACGTGTCGGTCGGAAGCCATTCCCGATCCGTGTCGGTTGGAAGGCTTTCCGAGCGAGATCAGAATCGGGCCCATAGTGTACATTTTTAATAACATATATTTTTTTTAAATGTTTTCATTGTATAACTTTTTTATATTTTTTGCATATTTTCTAATAAATAATATATTTTGTATAATATTATTTAAATTGTAAAAACAAATAAAATTATCAAGGTAAGAAAGCATTTTGAAAAAGAAAAATATTTTTAACATTAATACATTTTTTCACATTTTTAGCAAGCAGTACACATTTTTTTAACACATTGGTAAGTTAACATATTTTATTTTAATGTATAATAATAAATATTAATTATTTTCTAATATTTACTATTATAATTTAACATTTTTAAACAGTAAAGAAAAAACATTTTGTACATTAGTAATATTAAATAGTATTTTTAAAACTTTTTTTGTATTACATTTCTAATGTACATTGAGTTTAATGTAAAAAGTATTTTTATTATTTCAATTAGGTAGCCATTTTCTAAACTAAGTTGTATTTTGTAGGCTATCTGTGTTGTTTTAGGTCATTTCTGAGGGGAGAAGCTTGGGGTTGGAAGCTGCGTCGCATCGGTTAAGGTAAGTTTAATTTAATTACTTTTAGGGGGACTTGGTGAGGCTACGGGAGTCTCATTTTAACAATTGTTTTACTATTGTACTAGTGCTGCAAGCATTGCTAGTGATTTTATTGTTCGTATTCTGTCCTAACTCATTTTTTAATTCTCTTTGCACTTTTCACGTGTATTTTGCCCTGGTCCACCGCGGCTGTGTGCTGTTTGAGTGGAGGGCGTACACTCGGCCTTGTTGTCCTGCCTTCTTGTTGGTGACTCATTTCCGGGGTTTGGAGGGGGCGGGCTTACTCCACCATTTAACCGGAATGCCACCGCGGAAGCGCGCAGCGGGCGCGCCGCAGGTTCGCCAAAGGCGCGCCTAAGGCAAGCCCGTCTGCGCCCGTCCGCACCTGGACGTCGCCAGGCACCACGACCCCTGGCCCTGGGACTCCCCATAGGCTAATTTACACACGGGAACTCCTACTCGCCCTTCAACCCAAAGCTCCCTGTGGACACTATAAATGGCACCATGATACTCCCCAAGGGCAGTGTAATAAATGTGGGTTTAGAGTAGAGACGGGATTCAAACCATTCCATCAGGCCTCCGGCCCAACACATTTTACCATCTATAGCCTTAACTGCAGATCACTTGTAAAACACCATGCAGAAATATTTGATCTACTACAAGATTCCTCACCTGATATATTATTCCTGACGGAAACCTGGCTAACTGCCGACTCCATGGCTATTCCTGCCTTGCCCCTTCCTGCAGGCTACATGATACATATACAGAATAGGACTAGTGGGAGGGGGGGAGGCCTAGCGGTCATAGTTAAATCAGCATTCTCTTGCACTCTTATTCCCCAGTCCATTTCAGACTGCGAAAGTGCCTTGTTTAAAATTACTTTGTCGCATAATTTTACTTTCACTGGGCTTCTTATCTATGTTCCACTGGGCCCTGCTAAGGCCTTTCAAGAAGCCTTAGCACACACTGCATCTACTCTCGTCCTAGAAGCTGCCAATCTGAGCAGTTTAGGAGACTTTACTTACATTTGGAATGCCTCAAATCCCAGGAGATTATCAACTTCCTAAGTGACATGGGTGCTTGCCAACTAACTCAGTTAGTGGAGGGACCTACACATGTTACAGGTCACTTACTTGATCCGGTATTTTTGAATCTCCAGCTTCTGGAAGTCAATACACCCCTCCCTCTGACCTGGACGGACCACTCTCTTATTTCCCTGTGCCTATGCACTGCAGGCACCCTCATGCGCACCCCCTTATCAGTCTTCCTTGAAGCACCCTTGGCACAAATTGGAAGCGCCTAGCTTTTTATCTACCTTAAATATGTCCCGCCCAGAATGGCCCACTGACCTAGAGGCAGCCGATAGTGCTTTCACGGGCTGGATCAACAACATGCTTGATCACTGTATCCCGAGAAAAATGATCAGTGCCAAGCGTACTAAAACCCACGCTTGGTACAACGAGACCTTGACCACGGAAAAGAAAAAATGCAAAATTTTAGAACGGGCCTGGAGATCTGCCTATAATGTTACTGAAAAAATCACTTATAGGAAAGCAATTAAAGCTTATCACAAACTAGTCCAAAAGACCAAAGCTTCATTCTATGCCAATCTGATCTCGTCAAGCCCCAACCCCTCCAAAACCATCTTCTCTCTCTTGAAAGACATAGTGAAACTCCCAGCAGAGGCCAATAATATCATATCCACTAATACACAATGTGAGTCACTGGCCAAACATTTCATCAATAAGGTGGAATGCATCTACAGTGCCCTGGAAACGAGGATGGGAGTCCCCAAACCTTCAGAGAACCCCACTATGACAGTCATATCTTATTCCCTACAAGATCTGCCACCCATGTCTCTTAAAGATTTGGATGTTCTGGCAGCCAAGGTCAAATCTGGTTCCCCCGACGATCCGTTAAAACCTGACCTCTTCAGGAAATTTCATGACTGCCTCTTGATTGAGGGTCGGGAATTGATTAACAGGTCACTCCAAACTGCGGAGATCCCTAAATCATGGAAACACGCTAAGGTGATTCCTTTGCTGAAAAAGCCCACGTTAGACACATCTCTGCCGGAGAACTTCCGCCCAATTTCTCTACTCCCAAATCTGGCTAAGATTATGGAGTCCCATGTAAACATCGCCCTGACCAATTATCTGGAAGCAAATGAGATTCTGGACGGATCACAAAATGGTTTCCGGCCCAGACAAAGCACGGAATCTGCTCTACTGGCCGTTAAAGAGCAGCTACGGGCTTAGTTGGATGATGGCAACACCTCGGCACGGATTTTACTTGACCTCAGCGCAGCCTTTGACACAGTCTCCCATAAGATTTTGCTTCAACGGCTAGGGGAGATTGGGGTCAAGGGCAAGGCTCTGGCCTGGTTTGCATCTTTCCTGTCTGAGCGCTCCTTTCAGGTCCACGCCCCTCCCTATCGATCCAGTGTCTATCCTCTCAGCTGTGGTGTCCCTCAGGGCTCTGCTTTGAGCCCCACGCTGTTTAACGTGTATGTCTGCCCATTGGCCCTCTTGGCTAAAGCACGGAACATCAATATGGTATCGTACGCTGACGATACCCAGTTGGTATTTACCTTTTCTAACAACGTTAAACAGGACCAAGTGAAATTCCAAGAGGATCTTCTTGCCATCTCAGACTGGATGGCAGATAACTGCCTACAATTGAACTCCACCAAGTCTGAGGTGCTCCTGGTAGGTTGTGATACCCATCAATGGGACAACCAATGGTGGCCGAGGGCTCTGGACACCCCTCCCAACCAAAAATGGCAGTTAAGAACTTTGCGGTCCTGATGGACAATGCCCTCTCATTTGAGAACCACGCAAAAAAAGTGGCGGGACTTGTTTTGGCCTCTTACGCGGCCTGAAACCCATCCTGGGATTCTTTGATGCTTCTATTCGCCAAACGATTGTCCAATCAGTAGTGCTGTCTCAATTGGACTATTGTAATGGGCTCCTACTTGGCGTGAATAAAGCCGTCACCAAAAGACTTCAACGGGCACAGAATGCGGCAGCACGTACCCTTTTCGCCCTACCGAAGCACTGTCACGCCTCCAATCTTCTTCACCGTCTTCACTGGCTGCCGATTGAACAGAGAGTCCAGTTTAAGACTCTCTGCACCACGCACAAGATCCTACATAGCCAAGGCCCCTAAATCCTGCAAGGGCTCTGTTCTCTATTCGTTCTGTCGCGGGCTCTGCGCTCTGCCAATCTACACCTGGCCTGTACTCCTAGAGTGCGCAGGCGGAGATAGGGAGGACCCTCCTTCAAGGCACTGGCCCCACCCTATGGAATGCCGCCTCACTTGCTGCTCGGAGCACACAAGATCACTAGGCATTTAGGAAATTGATTAAAACCTGGCTTTTTTCTTCCACTTAGTTCGTCCTTCCTGGCCTCCCCGTCTGCTAGCGCTGGGACGCCCCGATGTTGGGGCAGCCATGCGCTTTATAAATTCGCTTAACATAACATAACATAACAATTTAGGTATAGGGCGAAGGTAGTTAGGTAGTCTATACTGTATGTAATGTTTGTATTTTGTGAGGTTTCGTTTGTAGGTTTGCGTATGCGAAATGCGGTTAGTGCGTTGATAGGTAGGTGTTAGGGTATGTTCTATATGTTTAATAATGTTTAGAGTATAGTGTTATTAGTATGTTTATATGTGCTTTTTTAATGATTTTACTGTATATTTGTGCAGGAGGGATTGTGCTGTTTTTTCCACAGGTTTTTGTCGTTTGGAATTTGCCGTTAGGAGAAGTTTGCTTTTTTTTTTAAGGAACTGTGTATTAGTTTCTAGTAAACTAATAATTATTTTACAGTTCCTTTATTTTTCGGGTTTTCCTGGAGCGTTTCTTTTTTTAATGAAATTTTTTGGGATTTTAATGGATTCAAGTCTATGGATATGCTGCTGGCGGATTATATTTTACACAGTTGTATTTTTACATTTTTTTGGGGGACTTTTAACTAAGTTTTGGGAATTTTACACGTTTGGATTTATTTATGGCTGTTTGGATTCAATTCTTCAGCAACAAAAAAGTAAGTTAAATTAAATTATTTACAATGGGAGGGAAATGTAATTTTTGAAACTGTTATTGATTTTTAAATATAGAAAATATATTTGTCAATTATTTAAAAAAAATTACAATTAATTGACATAATATTTATATTTTAGATGTTTGCAGAGAAATGTTTATTTAAGAATTCATTTCACAATTACGATTTTTCAATGTTTTTGTATTATTGTTTTAAAGTAGGGATTTAGCTATTGTTTCTAGATATTCTAGCCCTTTAGTGTTTGGGTAGAGTCTTACTTTGTATTGTAAGTGCTTGAACATTGTTTTAGTTTGTTTAGTTAGTTTTGGACCTAGTTGTGTTACAGACTGTTCAAGTCTTAGTTGTTGGTAGCTTTGTTCTTTTTGGATTGATTGTAGTAATTTATGTAGGGTTGGTTGGGTTCGGCCTGTTGTGGCTTGGAAAGCTTTATGCCATCCTTCCATAGCGTTATTAGTTTTTGCTTCTTTGTTTAGGGTACTGTTATATACATTCCACTATAGAATGTGGTATTTGGGCTGTTTCCTGTGTCCAGATCTGTGTAGCCTTCCCATTCAGGTATCCTCGAAATAGTCGAGTAGGGGACTTAGTTTATGTTCAATTGTTTGGTATTAGGTGCATTCTATTAATAGATTGTAGTGTTCTACTACATCAGTTATTGGGACGCATGCTAGTGCTATTAGCTTTTTAATTTCATAAGCAAAATTGCTATTAGTTGCATATTCTACGCTAAGGGGTCATTACGATGGCGGGCGGACTCAAGTCCGCCCGCCACCGTAGCGGTGCCTGGGACCGCCCGCCTGCAACGCGGCGGTCCCGCACGTGAAATTACAATGCGACCGCCACCGTGGCGGCGCATCTTGCATGTTTACCATTGCGGGGGTGCTGCTGGCTGCAGCACCCGCCGCAATAGTAAAAATGCATGTAGTGCCTTTCCCTGCACTACGTGGCAAGCACCACGAGGTGCCTGCCACTCAGTGCAGGGAAATGCAGGGGTGTACCATGGGTACCACCCAGTGCACAACCACCTCCCCCCAACACAAGGGGGGCCCGCAACGGGCCCCCAAAACCAATTCCCGCCAGCCTTTCAATGGCGGTTTACCCACTACGGAAAGGCTGGCTACGACCAGCATCGTAATATGGCAGACGGTGCCTGCTAGGCACCACCACCATTTTACACATGCTGACCACTCCGCCAGGCAATCGGAACGATTGCCTGTGGCGGAAGCGTGGCAGGCGTTCTTTGCGACCGCCACGGTCGCACAGCGTTCCCCCGCCATCGTAATGTGGCGGGGTAAAATTGCTGTCCGATGGTGGAGGGCTGGCCACCGCACGGCTGGCGGTGGCGGGCCTTCAGCCATCGCAATGACCCCCTAAGTGTAGATTTTTAAAGGTATCTCCATATGCATTGATTACAGTGGTAATAGCAACCTTGTATTGCTGTGTGGGTAGTTTTTCAGGATGGCTTGTATCATTGACTGTTCAAAGTCTATGATAATTTTTGGGGATAGTAATTATTAGTTTCTTGCTTTACTTTTGTTAAGAGTTGTACATAGGTAGTGGTTTGTTTGTTTGGTAACAGGGCATATATAAAGGGGATGTTGATATTGTGATACAGTCCATGGATTGTGTATAATTGGTAAAATGGTTTGGGACATATTTTAAATGTTCCGCCCATCATCCATGTCTCACAATTCTGTAGTTTAAGTAAGTTTGTGGGAGTTTCATATATTATAATCCTTTTGTCGTTAGGTTTATTGTCATAAAGTAGAAATTGCTCTTCATTATGACTCATAATGGGCTAACATTATTCTGCTTGAGTCTTGTTATTTAGGGATGCCGCTAAAATATTGTTTCTTCTTCCTTTTGCTTTTTTCAGTTTTGTGGTCTTTGGTCTTAAGATGCAGGGTTTAGAAGCATGTTTTAGGTCTTGTTTAATTATTTTATAAACTGTAGAGAATCAGGAAATATCAACATCATATTTGATATTTTGGCTGCGTTTGATTCTTTCACTGATAGGTAAAATGGCTGGTTTCATAAGAATCTTTTCTAATATGTGTCATCACATTTACCCACAGAGAATGGGTAAAAACCCTTAATACATAAGCCCCCAGTTTCTAGTGAGTCAGTATTGATAGTAGGAGAACACCTCAGGCTTTAAACATTCTATGCAAGGTATTGTGACAAGTATATGTGAAAAGAGCGCCATCACCAAGCACCTCGGATAGTGGTGAAAACATGACACCAGACTTTTGGAAAACATGGAATGCAGTGTCACTTAGAATGCTCTGCTAAAAAGGTTCTTTCCAAGTTCAACAAAGATTGGAGTGATATTGTTCTTATTTGCAGTGATTCAGCTATGTATATGAAAAGTTTGTGTGATGACCTGTCAATATTGATACCTGAGCTGAAGTGCTTCCCTGTAAGAGATCCTTGCCACTTGTTAGATGGTATGCTGAAAGCATCTTTACAATCTTCAGAGTTACGACTTTTTAGTCCATTCTTCTGGTGCACTGTTTTCTTATGCACACACAGGAACTAAAACAGAAATATTTATCATTTCGTGCTTTGTGTGGCATCAAAGAAAGAGTCATCCCAACTGTGTTCCTTTAGCTGATGGTTCTCAGTCCAAGGGGCTATGAATGCTATATTATCCATGTGGCAACCATTTACAGAATTTTTGCTGAGTGATGATGCCAAAGGCAAGAAATGTGAGGATCTTTTGTTGCATATTGATAGTGATGTGAAAAAAGTACACTCTACTGCATTCTTAGATTTTTACAGAAAAACATAACTGCTTCAGTGGACATAATAAAACACTAGAGTCTGAAAACACCCTTGTCTGCCAAGGGGCCGATTCCGATCTCGGCTTAACCGGATCCGATTCGGAGCCCTATTTCCCGACCGATTCGTACATGCGTCCGGACGAGCGAGTACGATGCGAAATCGCCGACCGACTCGTTTGGGCGTCCCAACCACTCCGACCGACTCGTTCCCGGGTCGAACCGCACCGACCGACTCGCTCGGACACGACTCGCACCGCGCAATGGAGACGTTCCCCGGCCGGGTAAGTACGATGCGCGCCGCGAGCAGTCCGACTGACACGCGCCATCCGGCTTGAAAGAGCAGTCGGAGCCGTACTTCGGGGGTCTGTGTCGGACCCCCCTGTACGCATCGCCGTGCGAGTCGCACACAGGGGGGACCCATGGGTCCCCCCTACCTGTGCGTGTACGGCGCGATTCGCTTCACCGCGTACCCGCTGTAGGGGGCGCCCTTGTTCGCCTCGCACCCATTGAGGCAATGGGAGCCCGCGTACGCGTTGTACGACCGGCTCCCATTGACTTCAATGGGAGTCCGACCGACTCGAGTACGATAGCATACGGACGCATCATACTCGTTCGGTCGGGCTGCACGGGTCCGATTCGGTCGGAAATCTCTCCGGGTCCGGCTCGGTCGGAGAGATTTCCGATCGGAATCGGCCCCTAAGTGTTCAGCATAATTGGTGTAGATGTGAAACATCTCCTGGAGAGTAGGCTGGGTGACACCTTTAGAGACTTTGGCACTGCAACATGTTCCATGTTAGAGTGCTTGCCACTTGGTAAGCAAAGCAATGTTGAAGAGCAATTCAGGAACTTTTATTTTACAATGTATGAGAAATGGTTTGCAATGATGCATAGAAAAGTCCCTTCACCACCAATGGCATTTGAAGTCAATGAAACCTCACTGTGGTACTCTGTACAAGTTCTAGGTCTCTTCCGTAAAGGGGAATTTCCTCTGTAGTTTCAAAAGTGCTGCTTCATTTTTGACCGCTTCAATAACTCTGAGGGCATAAGCGCCCAGCTCAATGCTATTGTTGCAGAGCCTGCCCTGAGAATCGCAATCTTCAACTGCACCAGTATTGACATGGAAAGCTATGTCAGTGGCCAGAGTTAACAAATTGTGTTCTGGCTGTTTTGACATTGCCCTTCTCAAGTGCCAATTTTGAGAGGGCCTTTTCACAGAAGTTTATATGGGAAGGAAAGAGCGAGCGCACATGACCAGAGACTCACTGAAGAAGTATTGTATGGTGTACTACAATAAGTTTAATTTGCAAAAATCTGTTTGGACCGCATATACACTATACGTACACTGTCTATATACCATGCGCTATCAGTGCAGAAAGCAAGCAATAATAAAAGCAAAACGTTCCATAAACACCGGAAAAACACTGCTTCTGTTGTTTTTAATGACGCAAAAATGTGTAACCACTGATAACCACTGTTTTTTTAACGCATTGAAATCACTTGAAAACACTGGAAAAACCCCCACCAGAATTTACCAAAAATAGAAACTGAAAACAGGACAACCTAATTATGAGTTACAGTGAGTTCATGTGGTATTTGAATTTCACTGAATGTTTTGGGGGTAGGTGGGGTGGTAGCAGTTGATTTTTTTGTTCTAGCTATTAGCCTTTTTAACGTTGAGACAGAGGGTAATTGGCCAGTTACATGATCTGGAACTCTGGGGAGTATGTCTTTTAGTATTTCAGTAGTAGGTTTTTGAGAGTTAGTGCTAGCTTCTTTCAGAGTCTCTAAAGCGTCTCTCACTTCTATTTCAGCTTTGTTAGGGGGGTGGTTATGTTCCTTAACATTTAATACAGTAGTTTATTTTGTTGAAGCCCTACCATAACATGCATTTGAATAATATTTGCTGCATTTCCAATTAGTTTTGTCGCCTATCTGTTTTTCTTGGGTGTAGACACATCCCATATAGCATAATACAATTTTTCCTTTCTGGGAAGTTATGAATTTTGCACCTTCAGTCATTCTGATGTTTCAAATGCTATGAGAAATGTATATAAAAAATATTAAATGTATTGTAATTGTTTTTTTTGTAATACAGATTTTTATATACAAAATTATACTTGCATGCTTGAATATGTTGAACTTTTTTTGATGCTGGGTGTTTCTGTTGGTGCTTGGATTTAGTGTTACTTTTTATTTCCTGCAGAAAAAAATGATAATTTTAATAAATGTGTTTAACAGCATTTTCTCTATTTTGGGGTTTGTATGGTTAGTGGGCATTTTGGGTTGGGATTTTTAGTTGTTTTAAAAGTTTAATTTAATTTATACTTACTTTTTTGGCAAGGTGGTTTTTTGCTGATGTTTGCAGTTAGTTGAGTGTCTTTTGGAGTTTCTGTAGAGGAGATATAATTTAAACAAAATATACATTAATTATTTAATTATTGTAAAAAGTGCTTTACGATTATGTTATACAGTTGTAACATTAAATTGATTTTTTACTTAGTTTGTGAAGTTGAAATCAGAGCTTTCAATGAGCAAGTCCAAGGTTGCAGAAGCAATCCGGCAGAGATTCCCCTTATTCTTCGTTTTGTTGTTGGAACATAAAATAATGTTACATTTTCTTTAGTTTATATAGTGTTTGTTTAATTGGGCTTTCAATCTTATTGGGTTATTTAAGTTGTAGGTGTTTTTCATTGGTTGTTACTAATGTTTTCAGTTAATTTGGCAGTTGTTTCCTTATATGGGAAACGCTAATTAATGTTCAGTTAAACTTTTTTTATTCTTACTTTATTTAAAAGTATAATAGTATATTATTTGTAATTTATATTGCATTGAATGTATAATAAAAATTATTTATTTTATATATCGTGTTTGTTAGGAGTAATTAATTTGGTGAATTTAATTATGTTAAAGGTATTTTTTGAATTATAATTTATTTAACTTTAATTTTATTTATTTAATATGTTATGTGTGTTTGTGATATTGTTTATATTTTTTTGATATATATTCTGTTATTACAAATATTTTAAAGGTGTTGATATTTTGTTTTTGGCGATAATTGTGTGGTTTATATTTTTCTTATCGATATTTGTGTCATTTTGTATGTTTAGTTAATGTTTTCGATCTTAGTTATAACGATATTTTTTTAATTGATATTAGTGATATTGATGTTAATGTTTGACGATATTTTTGTGTCAATATTTGTGTATTTTTTAAAATAAGTTTAGTATATCAATATTTATGTTATCGATATTTGTGTGTCGATAATTTTGTAGGTCAATATTATGAGTGTCGATGTTATGTCAGTGATCCGTTGTACATATACAAAATAAAGTGCTTACGGTGTTCAATTTCAATTTTGGTTGGCACATTGATACAAACATGGTCCATCCTCAGTACACAACAATGTTGGAAATGCAGTTAAAAAGTACATAAAAGCACGTCTAAAAAAAAAAAATAAATAAAAGGAGCCACATATTGCACGATTTCCCTTTAACATTTCATCTTGTCAAATTCGCTGACTAACTTCCTATGGACTTCCAGCGTTTCTCAGATTTTATAAGTGTCCCTGACCTTAGTGCGTAGCGTCTCTCCAGTTCTTTAACTTTGTGAAGTTTAGCCCACCAGGCTTGGAAAGTGGGAACAGTATTAATTCACCAATTCTGGAGAATTAATGATTATGCCACCAGTCCTGATATAAATAAACATTCCTCTTGCGTTTTATTAGACGTTATGTTTGGTGAACACCCCAGAATTGCAGTATACTTGTCAATAGTTAGTGCTTGGCCTATAATCGTTCTAAGGTACTTCTCAATTTCTTCCCATAGTTGCTTGATCTTTGGGCAATCCCAAACAATATGAGTCCAGGTACCTCCTCCCTCTTCGGAGCAGTGGAAGCACCTCAATCTGGGGGTATATATTATGGAGAAAGGATGGAGTCCTGTATATTAACCATTTTGTGTAGAATTGCATTCTCTTAAAATTGCCGCCTCTTTTTATTGTGGCATTAAGTTTGTTAATTCTATTCCAGACCGCTCTAGGGATCTGGCGGTCTTCTTTCTCCTGCAATTTGTCTCGGGCTTTTTCATAGACAATAGAGGTCTTATTGTCATTAAAAAGTTTCACCCAGTTGCTTATTGACCGCTTATTTGACGTTTCTAATAGCGCCTCGCTTAGTTGTGATCTTGCTCTTAGCGCTGTTGAGTCAATATTTTCCAAAAAGTGCTTGATTTGGATAAACGATCACTTAGGCATATCTCTAGAGTGAAGTAGCCCATTCTCTATCTTTGGCCATTTTTTCCAGGAGTCTGAGTTGAGAAAGTCTCCCACGTGTCTGTACCCATTCTCCTTCCACTTCTTTTGTACGCCAGTTTGCAGCATCCTGTCTTCCCCGGCATATAGATCGGCCAAACTTGTAGAGCTGTTTATCCGAGGGATTCCAAAATACTTTGATAGTTGGGCTTTTTGTTTTAGAAACCACTGGAGAACCTTGTATCGTACTTTCTTGACTATCCTCATGGGATCTACAATTTTGTATTTGTTAATTATTTTTAACATAAAAAAATTATTCATATCTGGCGAATTAAAATGGTTATGGAATCTGTGTTTATTATGTGCAAAATTTGCGTAGTAATATTCCCTCAGGTTTGGGCGGGATAACCCTCCCACCTCATTTGGGTACTTTAAAGTGGCTAGTGCTAATCTTGGTACCTTATTGGCTCATAGGAAAGATGAGAATAGACCATCTAATGCTTTAAAAAAGGACGTTTGTAGTGCACATGGGACTGCTGAGAATAGGAAATTAAATAGTGGTAAAATTGTCATTCGTATAAGTGCCACCTGACCTATTATAGAAATTGGGAGTTGATTCCATTTCGCTAATAGATGCTTAGGGGCCGATTCCGATCTCGGCCGGTAGGGCTCCGAATCGGATTCGGCTTAACTGGATCCGATTCGGAGCCCTATTTCCCGACCGATCCGTACGCGCGTCCAGACGAGCGAGTACGATGCAAAATCGCCGACCGACTCGTCCGGGCGTCTCGACCGCTCCGACCGACTCGATCCCGGCTTTAACCGCACCGACCGACTCGCACGGACACGACTCGCACCGCGCAATGGAGACGTTCCCCGGCCGGGTAAGTACGATGCGCGTCGCGAGCAGTCCGACCGAGCCGCGCACTCCGGCTCCAAAGAGCTGTCGGAGCCGTACTTTGGGGGTCCGTGTCGGACCCCCCCTGTACGCGTAGCCGCGCGAGTCGCACACAGGGGGGACCCATGGGTCCCCCCTACCTGTGCGTGTACGGCGCGAATCGCTTCGCCGCGTACACGCTGTAGGGGGCGCCCGTGTCCGCATTGCACCCATTGAGTCAATGGGAGCCCGCGTACGCGTTGGACGACAGGCTCCCATTGACTTCAATGGGAGTCCGACCGACTGGAGTCCGATGGCATACGTGCGCATCGTACTCGTTCGGTCGGGCTGCACGGGTCCGATTCGGTCGGATATCTCTCCGGGTCCGGCTCGGTCGGAGAGATTTCCGGCCCGAATCGGAATCGGCCCCTTAACTTTTTGGACTAGAGGAACATAATTTAATGTGTATAGTTCATCAACTCTTTCCGACACATAAATCCCTAAATACCTCTTGGGCCTGGAGTTATGTAATAACTGAAAGCTTGGTAGTAGTGTCTCACCTGAGCAATTGCATAACAAAATGTCTGTCTTAACATTGTTTATTTTATAGCCTCCCAGTGCTTGAAATTCTGATAAAATCCCCAATATTTCTTTTGGATGCTCTCCCTAGGTTTGAGAAATGAAACAATGTCATCGGCATAGAGTTTTATATTAGTCATGCTTTGTAAAGGTGCAGTTTGTAGTGCTTTTTGCCTGATGGCTATTGCCAAGGGCTCTATGAATAAGGCAAAGAGAACTGGGGATAGGGGGCACCCCTGCCTTGTACCCCTACTTATTCTACAATTACCTGCATTTCTAGAATTGATTATTTGTGCCATTGAGTCCTTATACAGACTTTTCACTATATGTATAAAACTCTCTGGAAAACCAAATCTAGCAAGGATTAAAAAAAAGACACTCCCAAGACACCAAATCAAAAGCTTTCCCAGCCTCTAAAAACAACACCTGCGCCTCTGTATTGTTCTTAATAAAATAGTCCAAAGCTTCTATCAAAAATTTTGTGTTCGAGGAGAGTGGTCTACCTGCTACAAAGCCACATTGGTCCCCATGGATTATTGATCCCACAATTTTATTGAGCCTGTTGGTAAGAAGCTTTGTGAAAATGTTATAATCAGCATTGAGAAGGCTTATTAACCTATAAGAGTTGATGTTTTCCCTGTTTTTGTTCTTCTTCAAAATGCTAACTACCACTGCCGTATGGAAGGAGGCCGGAGGTACACCCCCTCTTAGCATATAGTTAGCGAGCTTAAGCAGTTGAGCATTTAAAGTTGGGGGCGAACATTTTATATAATTCTACTGGCAATCTATCCTCCCAAGCTGCTTTATAATTAGCCATTGAGCTCACAACTGTATCTATTTCTTCAATAGAGAATTCTGCCGTTACTATTTCACTATGTTCTTTACTCATGGATGGAATTGATAATTTGTCTAGGAAGCTTATAATACAATCATGTGATATTTGTTGATCTGTCTGGTATACTTTCTCATAATGTCTGAGAAAAGCCTCCCCAATATCCAGGGAACTAGTTATTTGTACTTTAGAATCCTTGTCTATCAGCGATTCGATTCTATTTTGAACCTGTTTCTCCTTTGCCTGCCACGCAAGTAGACTCCCCATATATTCGCTCTCCTCATATGTCTTCTGGAGGTAGGCCGTGTTCGCCATGTCACCTTGCAGATAGTTATATTCCTGAATTTCTAGTTTTGCTTGTAGCAGCTCCTGTTTTGATGCTAGGTTTCTATCCCTAGTGTACTTTCTATTTGCATGCTCAAGCCTAGACTCAAGCTCGGATCTTTTTGCCCTTTTTGCCCTTTGTTGGGGGATTTCTTTAGAAGTAATAATCCCTCGTAGTTTAGCCTTAAAGGCATCCCACACTATGCTTATTGTGGCAGTATCTCTGTTGCTTAGAAAAAGCTATTGATTTTGTTCGCTACCTCTGTGAACCATTCCTCTCTCTCTAAATTGATTTTATTAAAGTACCACCTCCTAGGCGCTCTTTCCTGCCCTACCCCGGCTACTTCCATTTTGACTAATGCATGGTCCGAAAAGGCATTTGTAATGTAGCTATGCATACTCATTTTGAGAGCATGCGAGATAAAAAAAAAAGTCTATTCTAGAAGCTGTGTTGTATTTTCCTGAGAAACATGAAAAAGCATGTTTCCCAGGGTACAGGAGGCACCATGGGTGCACTAAGTCTAGGTCCCTTTTGCAGCTAGGCACAACAATAGCCACCTGTGGCTTATTTTGTTTTCGAGCTTTAGTGGAAGAGTCAACTAGTGGATCCTGAAGAAAATTGAAGTCGCCACCCATTATGATAGGGCCAGGAATGCTGATTAGGGCCTGTTTAAGCTGAAGCAAGGGGAGTGGGTTGTCTAAAACTGGTGCGTAGATCGTTGCTATGGTGAGATTTGATTGTTTCAATCTCTCATGTACAAAGGCCCATCTCCCTCCTGGGTCTGTCTGTGTGGCTTTTACTTGAAATGGTACCTGTTTGTCTAAGTAGATTCCCACCCCCTTCTGAGCACAACCAGTGTTTGACAAGCAGTAGAAGCCGGCCCACTGCTGCAGGATCCTACTCGCACTATTTGAACTCTTAAAGTGAGTTTCCTGTAGGAGTATTGCATTCGGGCTGTGGCCTCTGAGCCTGCTTTCTATTGCATGAGTTTTACGTTTGTTGTTCTGACCATTGGCATTAAAAGAGAGTACTGTAAGTTTTTCTTTCCCTATTACTTGCTGGTAACTGAACTAAAGTGTCTTGCGCTTTTGTAAACAAATGCTGAGAACACATACCCCCCCCAACCTTTCAGAAAGTTCTGCGCGCACGTGTAGCTTCATACTTTGAATAAATTCCATCCAGTTAAGTACCATAGCAGCTGAGGTAGAGCTCATTTTGGTCAAAGGTGCATCTGGAATTTATAAAGTGACTTGTGCTGTTGTAGACGGATACTGTAAACATATAAGCCCCCAACCTTTTAGAAAGTGTTGTATGCGTATGTAGCTTCATATTATGATTAAGTTCCATCCAGTTGAGTACCATAGCAGCTGAGGTTGAATCCATATAGGTCTAAAGTGCATCTGAAATTCATAAAGTGACTTGTGCTATTATAAACAGATACTATAAACACCTAGACCCCCAGACTCTTAGAAAGTGCTGCATGCGTACATAGCTTCTTATTATGATTAAGTTCCATCCAGTTAAATACCATCGCGGCTAAGATACAACCCGTACAGGTCTAAAGTGCATCTAAAATTCATAAAGTGACATGGGTATTTTTGAATAAAAGTGACATGTGCCTTCTTTTACCCCCTCCCTGTGTTACCTGTTCCCTGTTCCAAATGCCAACTCAAAATTTATGATCGAACTCTCTTTTTTTAGTTTGCCTCACCCCCAACACCTCTCCCTCTGCTCCCCCCCTTGAAAGACGGAATTACCCACTGTTCCCTCTTCCCCCCACTTCTCGCTGGATGCCATTGTATTGCATCCTTTTGCTCCCTCCGGCTCTCCCCCTACTTGCCCAGTGCTGTTAAGCACTCTTAGTCCCGCCCAGTAAATGACCAAACTTTTCTGTTGAGATTGGCTACTTGGATTATGCCACCTTCGAGGCTGAGCCTTACTTTTCCCCATCAGCCAGGTTTGATAACAACAATTGAGCTTCCTGAATATCTATAAAAACGTAGAATTTTCCTTTAGCTAACACTTTAAGTTTTGATTGATGGACTATCGAGGCCTGGGCTCCCCCCCCCCTTAAACAAGTCAATCATCTTGGCAAATTCTTTTAGTCTCCGTGCTGATGCTGCAGACATATCAGAAAATATCTTGAACTGAGGAATTTCTGAAGTGGAGAAGGATCTCTTCATTATAGAAGTACCTATTATTTTTTCCTTGACCCTAAAATCTGCGAAATTGAGTCGTATGGCCTGTGGGAATTTAGCATTTGACTGTCTCCGCGCTGGGACTCCATGGGCTCTGGTAATCGTAAGGTCCCCTTCCAACTCTGGCGTTGCTTTCTTCAGCAGCGAGTCAGGGACTGTCCGGGACTGTCTGGGACACAGTCAGGGCCTTGGGCAAGGACTGGGAACTGGATAGAAAACGTACACAGAAAGAGGAGTACAACACTGCCCAGGATCACACAGGGAGTCAGAGGAGAAAAAGGGATCCAAAGGGGAAGCCTGTACAAGTGAACACGATGGCTAAGACTCAAAGAATGGGAACTCAAGAGGCAATTTAGTATTCAGAAGAACTACACCCAGGATGGACGTGCAGACATATATACATATATATATATACACACACAACAACATTAACAATAAAGGGAATGTGGGGTAAAGCACTTGGGAGCTCCACACGGTAAGACTGAAGCTCAGTAAGTTCCTCACCCACAATTGCTGTTACAGATACTGACTGCAAATACCCACATATAGGATATGCATGCAAAGGCAGGGTCTGTGGAGCTGATACCTATGGTGATGTTATAAATGTAACCCAAAGACAATACTCACAGTGAACAAGAAACACCACCTAGGTTATCAGCTGGGCCCACGGATCCTGGCGATCAAACAGGAACACGCAAGGCAGTAACAGCAAGGGAGTAGAACTAAATACAAGCACAATAGACAAGGAGCTAGCAAGGAGGAGTGCGTAACAGGAAAGGAAGGAATTCACAGGGCACACTTGGCAGAAAACAAGTAACAAACATACAAGGTATTAGAAGCAAGACAGCAGGAAGAGCAAGACAGTAAACTAGGAACTGTCACCAAGGAAATGGGAAGGAAAGCAGGGACTGGAAAAGGATATACAGAAGGGGAGGCTACAAGGGTATACTAGAATAGTTTTGAATCAGAAGACAAGAAAAAACAGAAGCACTGAAGGCTGTGCAGGAGCAGAAACAAGAATTGAGCAAAAGCTCAAGAGCCAAGGTAGCACTGCAGGCAGTGCTAGTTCAGGAACAGGAAATTACTATCGCTCAGGAGTCAAGGTAGCACTGCAGGCAGTCCTAGTTCAAGGAAACAGGAAATAGCTACAGCTCAGGAAACAAGGAGTCAAGAGAGCACTGCAAGCAGTGCAAATCAGGAACAAGAAATAGCTCCCGCTCAGGAACAAAGAATAACTATAGCTCAGGAGGCTCAGAAAAAAAGGCTTGGTCTCACCGGAACACAGCTACAATGACCAATCTTGGCTGAAGGGAGCTGGGGCTTAAAAGAGCTCACAGTAATCACATGCATCAGGTGTGAGCAGGCTAGCAGCAGCCAGCCACAGGTTAGCTGAATTCCTCCACCCATCCTTGGCCTGCAGGGGTGGAGACGAAGCAGTGAGCAGGGAATTCTAGGTAATGGAGTTTCCGGCATGAGCAGGCTGGCTTCCACAAAACCCGGCATGGATTGGGAATGGATGGCCATTTCAAAGTAGAGTCCAAATGGCTGGAAGTCAGTATATGCATGAAGGGGAGGGTCTGGAAGATTATTAGAACACTGGAGAGCCCCACAATTCAGCCCCCTGGTGGTGGGCACGAGAATTCAGGGACCGAGTCGTGACAGTCAGCCCATTTAGTCACATGCGTGCCTTCGCATCCTTCCGGGATTCCCACTAGGCGGAGGTTTGAGTGCCTATTATAGTCCTGAAGCTTCAATTCCATCTGACTCTTGCTTTTACCCTAATCTAACACATCTTGCTGTATGGCGGACAGCTTGTCCTCTAAATCGGAGATGCAGCTCTCTGCATCGTTTATTCTTTTTGGTGCGCTAAACATGTTCTCTTCCGGTTAAGACAGCCTTTTGTGAAGTGAATCAATCTCTGAGACCTGGGCAATTTTTAATTCTCTAATTTCGCTCAGTATGGTTAGCAGAATTTTTGGGATTGACGTTTCTCCGCTCTCCCTTCTGTCCACAGTTCTTTCTACTGGCGCCTTCGGGTTAGACATTACATGACTTTCTTCATTTTCGCCGGCGATTTCCCATGCGATCCTGGTTGATGGTTGAGTGGCTTGGGAGGGGGGTGTACCAGTAGGGGTGCTTTGAGGAAGGTCGTTGTTTTCTTGCGCATGTGCTGATCTGACCTTTTCTCCTATAGGCAATGACTTCTTCTACTGCAGCGGGAGCCGCTGCTGTGGTTGTAGTCTGCTGCTTCTGGTGTTTCTGGTAGAGAAGGTATTGCTTGGGGCAGATAGGACTATCATTTGCACCCTGCGCCCCCGTGCTCCTGTCTTGTTCCATGCTGCTCATTGTATCCAGTCGTAAATCATGCGAATGGTTGAGAATATCTTCATCATTTTCCCCCTCTGACTTTCTTTCAACATCTGAGGGGTTGTCTAGCCCGGTTTGCATTTCAATTTCGGCTAACGCATTGGCCTTTAATTCCATCCTCTGCTGTGCGTTTCTCTGGCCTCTTCGTTTCCCTCTAGGGGCTGGAGAGGGGGTAGGCTGATCCAGCATTTCGATGTTATCCTTCTTTACTGTCTTAAGCTGCTTTGTGCGCATTCTTTTTGTCCACTCCTTTTTAGTAGAGGAAGAGACAAGCTGGTAGGCCCAAACTTGAGTGGGGCAGCGAGTTGAACTACTGAGGACTGCTGAATAGAATCAGGCCTAAGTAGTTTGAAATTGCCTAAGGTGCTAGAACTTTGGGGAGGCTGTAGACTGAAATTAGACTCCAAAGTCTCTTGCTCATCTGGTCTGGGGAAGTTTCTGTAAATCACATGTATTTTCTCTTCAGTCCACCCCACTCAAGTCCAGTCCAATCCACCTCACTCCAATTCAGTCCACCCCCCCAATACAGTACAATCCACCCCATCCACTCTAATTCACCCCACTCCAAACCACCCTACTGTCATCCAATCCACCCCACCCCAATACAATACACCTCACCCCGAACCAATCTAAGCCACCCCACTCCAATCTAATCCACCCCATGCAGTACACCCACCCACTCCAGTCCACCCACTCCACTGCAGTCCAAGCACCCCACTCTACTCCAAGACACACCACTCGAACCCAATCCAATCCACCCCATCCCAGTTCAGTCCACCCCACTCAATCCAATCCATCCAGCCCACCAAACTCCACCCCACCCCACTTCACTCCAATCCACTCCACTCCAGTCCAGCCCAGTCCAATCCACCCCACCCCACCCCACTCCAATTCACTCCCCCCCTCCACTATAATCCACCGGACTCCAAACCACCCTACTCTCATCCAATCCACCCCACCCGGCCCACCCCACTCCAATCCACCCCAATCCAATCCACCCCATCCAGTCCACCCGCTCCAATCCAACCCATTATACCCGATCAAATCCGCCACACTACCTGCTTCCACTCCACCCCACTTCCCGCCACTCTATGACACTGCTCTCTATGACATTGCACACTATGACACTCTCTGCCACTGAACTCTGCTCCTTTCTACTCAACGCTATGACACTCTATTTCAACAAATTCAGTTTATAACACTATACTCATCCCACTCCACTCTAGGACACTGGCAACTGCTACAGAGCAACAATCCACATAAACACATTCTACATCATGCCACATAATTCCAATCAGCATAATTCCACTCAATGCCACACAGTTCCATGCAACACAATTCAACTCCACACATTTCCATTCCACACCACATAATTCAGCAACCAACAACAAAACACATAATTCAACTCAACAACACATTTACACAACACACCACATACATCCAGTCCACACCACAGAATACAACATCAGGCCACAAAATTCAACAGCACTCCACATAATTAAACTCCTCAACAAACCACTACACAACACAAAATACCATTCCATATAATTACACTCTATGACACACAATCCCACTCCACGTAATTCCAGTACCCTCAAAACCACACAATTACTAGCCACATAATTCCACTGCACACCATGCCACATAATTCCACTCCACACATCCATTCCACACCACACAATTCCATGCCACACAATCCCACATCTAACAATTCCAATCCACCCCACATAGTTCCCCTCCACACCACATACATCCACTCCACTTCACTCCACTCCATAAAACATGGGTAAAAGACATTGTCATTTACAACTCAATAGCTCTAACTCTTGTAATGCGAGACATATTGGCGTTGCCAATGGTTGTTTATCTTTGCTACTCCAGAATATTTAGCTCTTTCGTGAAAAGATCAAAATCTAACTACTTTCCTCCATACACAGCTAATTTTTGGTTCTTACAGTCGGTCAGGTGTTTGCATCACAAAACCACATTTTGCTTGTACAAATTACAAGTGGCTCGTCATCATTAGCATCACAGTGACATCATTCAATTGAATACATTTGCAGGCTCATCATACACTGCATAAATTAGGCACATATGTCGCATACTGGTTTATGGGTACTTAAATTGCAATTTTGAATGTCATACAAGACTTTATGAATGCCATTCAACACCAGTCGTGGAACAAAAATGGACATATATTGTTAACCCTTTGGTTTACATCACAGATCCTATTGACCTATGTTTCATGTAAAACCACCATCTTATTTAACATTGTTCTTTCAAAGCTTTGAAATATACTTTAGTTTCATACTCACTACAATCTACCCCACTCCAATCTGCCCCAGTGCGTTCCAAAACAATCTGCCCCACTCCAATCTGTTCCACTCCAATCTGCCCACTTCAATCTGCCCCACTCCAATCTGCCCCACTCCAATTCGCCCCACTCCAATCTGCCCCACTGTAATCCAATTAGCTCCACTCCACCCCACCACAATTCAATTCACCCCACTCCAGTCCAACCCACCCAGCTCCACCCCACCCCATCCCACTCCAATCTAATCCACCCCACTCCAATCTAATTCACCCCATGCAGTCCACACACTTCAATCCACCCCAATCACTCCACTCTTCTCCAATCCAGCCCACTCTACCCCAAACCAATCCACCCCACCCTAGTTCAGTCCACCCCACTAAATCCAATCCATCCAGCCCTCCACAGTTCAATCCACCCCACCCCACCCCAATACAATACAATCCAAGCCACCCCACTTAAGTTCAGTCCAATCCACCCCATTCCAATTCAGTCCACCCCCTCCAATCTATTACAATACATTCCATCCACTCAAATACACCCCATTCCAAACCACCCTACTGTCATTCAATCCACCCCACCCCAAAACAATACATCCCACCCCAAACCAATCTAATCCACCCCACTCCAACTCACCTCACCACACTCCAATCCACCCCACCCCAATCTAATCCACCCCATGCAGTCCACCCACCCCAGTCCACCCCACTCTGCTGAAGTCCACGCACCCCACTCTACCCCAATCCACACCACTCTACCCCAATCCAAACCACCCCATCCCAGTTCAGTCCACCCCACACAATCCAATCCATCCAGCCCACCACACTTCAATCCACCCCACTCCAATCCACTCCGCTCCAGTCCAGTCCAATCCACCCACTTCAATTCATACCACCTCTCCACTCTAATTCACCCCACTCCAAACCACCTTATTCTCATCCAATCCAATCCACCCTACCCCAAACCAAATTAATCCACCTCACTCCAATCCACCTCACCCCATTTCAATCCAACCCACTCCAATCCAATCCAGTCCACTCACTCCAATTGAACCCACTCCAAACCAATCCACCCCACTACCTCAGACCACTCCACCCGATTCCACCCCAATCCACACTACAATACTGCACTGTATGACACTGCACTCTATGACACACTCTGCCACTGAACTTTGCTCCCCTCTACTCAACTCTATGACACTCTACTCCCCCTAGTCCACTCTGGGACAATCTATTCTAACAAATTCAGTTTATAACACTCTACTCCTCCCACTTCACTCTAGGACACTGGCAACTGCTACACAGCAACAATCCACATAAATACACTCCAAATCATGCCACATTATTCCAATCAGCAAAATTTCACTCACCGCCACACAGTTCTATGCAACAATTCCACTCCACACATTTCCATTCCACACCACATAATTCGTCAATAAACCAAATAATTAAGCTCAACAACACAATTACACAACACACCACATACATCCAATCCACACCACAGAATATCACATCATGTCACAAAATTCAACAGCACACCACATAATTAAACTCCACAATTTACCACTACACAACACAAAATACCATTCCACATAATTAGACTCTATGACACACAATCCTGCTCCAAAGAATTCCAATACACTCAAAACCATATAATTACTAGCCACATACTTCCACTGCACACCATGCCACATAATTCCACTCCACACATCCATTCCACACCACACAACTCCACAACTAACAATTCCAATCCAAACCACATAATTCCACTCCACACCGCATACATCCACTCCACTCCATAACACATGGGTAAAAGATATAGTCATTTACAACACCAATAGCTCTACCTCTTGCAAATGCGAGACCTATTGGCATTGCCAATGGTTGTTTCTCTCTGCTACTCCAGAATATTTAGCTCTTTTGTGAAAAGATCATAATCTAGCTACTTTCCTCCATACTCAGCTAATCTTTGGTTCTTACAGTTGGTAAGGTGTTTGCATCACGAAACCACCTTTTGCTTGTACAAATTACAAGTGGCTCGTCATCATTAGCAACACAGTGACGTCATTCAATTGAATACACTGCAGGCCCATCACACACTGCATAAGTTAGGCACATATGTCTCATACTGGTTTATGGGAACTTAAACTGCAATTTCGAATGTCATACAAGACTTTATGAATGCCATTCAACATCAATCGTGGAACGAAAACGTACCTTACTTTAAATAAATTAGCAATTTCAAATATTCAAAAAGTCCTTTAAAGTTTTAAATGCAGCTAGTATTAAAATGTTACATTTGACACCTTGCATGTACGTTGAATTGTCCATATTCATTAATGCGGAGGAATATTTTATTTTGCAGCTTAGGGTGGAGTGACAGCTGAAATTGATTCATAAAAACAAGGAAACCCCCTTTTTATGCAATAAAGGCATATATCACAAGCCACCACGGGAGGTAGTTACAAATAATGCATGAGGGAGAGTTCAGGTTCACATATAAATGAGCCCCTATTTGCGCCAAGAGACCCCATAGGCTTTATAATTGTTGCTTCGCTCATTCAGTCATCCCTCAATTCGGCAGTTCATGGCGCTACTGCACATTCTGACACTTATTGATGAGTGTTCGGTTGAACTAGACGGTTACCAACATCATTTTACTCATGAAGGTACATACATCAAAATTACCCCCATGCATTACATTTGTACTCCGGGTTGTAGGGCTGATTCCCCGGCCCAAGTGCTGATTTGCCAGATGTTGATTAAGGACTCAGTTTTCAGTGTGTTTTTTCATGGACAGTGGTTTGCGGTGAGCGGCTTCCTCTCCCATGCTCTGCAGGTCAGAACAAGACGTTAATAACAACTCCACTGCTTCTGGAATACCCAGATAAAGGACGCATTCCATAAAATCACGGCTTTTGTGGCGGGGGTGATTTACTGTTTGCAGATGGCTTATTGCATGTTCTCCCAGGAGCGGTAGGAGCGCAGCCTGATATCCATGAGTGACGCGAAGAAGCATTCTGTATAATTTACTGTCTTTAGCATATTTCCTTACAGTTTATACTCGCAACAATGAACCTGCCATTCAAAAACAAGCATTGCCAAAAACCAATCGTCTCCCTACTTTCTGTGTTCACCGATATTGGCTTTGCCAATGCCGAATACGCCAGCAATGGCAAAGCCAGCAGCAGAGACAGGCTATCTTAAATGTACAGAAAATAATATTTTCATACTTTCAAGATGGAGGACATGTTGAATGAAGCATCGGACGTGCCACAACGTGGCGGCTATCTTTTAAGTATGAAAGGATTGTTTTCTATACTTTCAAGATTTCAGCCACATTGTGTAAAGTAACATGGTGTCACATCACACATCATGGTGTGGCCCACTCAGAAAGTACACAACATATGATTTTCTATACTTTCAAGATAGCTGTCACGGTATGCTAACACACAACGTGACTGGCAACTTGAAAGTATAGTTACATTACATTTTCTGTACTTTGAAGATGGCCAGGCGCCGCTATTGACTTTGCCAATTACGGTGCAATGTCAAAGAGCATCCAGCAAAGGCAAAGCCAACAATGGTGAGTCACAAGATGGCAGGAGGGGGCAGAGGAGGGGAGAGAAAGGCAGAGGGAAATAGGGGAGAAGGCCCAGAGGCGAGAGAAAGGTGGGGAAAGCAGTAGAGTAGGAGTTAGACAGTCAGATCAAAAGTGACTGGGGGGCATTGAATAGAAGATCAGAGAGTGAGGGTGAACATATTTAATCATAAGCGAATGATAAAAAACTAGCCAGAAAAAAGAGCAGGACATGGAGTTGGGAGACAGAGAGGAGAGGAGGTTGTGAAGTAAGGGAAAGAGCCCGATCACACTCTATGAGCAGAGGTCAAGCAATAGAGCCTGCATTTCTAGGGAGCAATAAATGAGAGAGGAAGCACAAAAAAAATGAAAAAATAACTATGCCATCACCAGTGGGCTCAACCCAGCCAATCAAAATTGTGGGTAAAAAAGAAATCAATTGGAAAGTGACATGAATTACCTGATGGCCCAAGCTGAGATTGAAGTCAATTGCAAGGCAGCCTTGGTAGATGTAGGGGAGAGATAGAAGCTAGGTTCTAGATGTCTCTTGGGCAATGGTTTGATTGCCCCTGGTTCAGTACCAGGAACAGGAACCTGCAGGGCAGGTCAAGCCTGGTTGTGCCCGACTGCGCCTGGACCACGCCCAGCGCTAGGACCCCTGGGTGTGCCCTTACACCACATGAAGCTACACCACTGCAGACCTCCGAACCCTGGGCCTGTGACGCACCAACAAACTGCTGCCACAAATCCCCATGCACCACCAGAGAACTGTTATGCTGCCAGCACTGCCACTTCACCTGCAGCACTGAAGCAGCCAACAACACCAGAGACACCTCAAACACGACCGCGCCCACCACGTCGAGAGAGATTGCCACAGACAACCTCCAGTGCATCCTACTCAATTCACAATCACTCGGTAAACACGCCACGGAGATCTGGGACACAATCTCATCCTTTACCCCAGATGTCATCTTCCTCACAGAAAACTGGCTAAACGCTGCCTCCGCTTCAGACATCGCCATCCCCGAAGACTACAAGATTACACACCAGGACTTAACCAACAAACATGGAGGTGGAATCGCCATCATATACAGGGACACCATCCGCTGCACGACATCCCCAGATGACCCGACCCCAGTAATGGAATATCTCAACTTCCAACTCCACACAGACGGAAAAAGCACCACTAGAGGCACCCTTGCCTACAGACCACCAGGACCATGCCCCAGCTTCTGCAACATCTTCCCAGACCTCATCGCCCGCTCGCAATCAACTTCGAGCACTACATCTTCCTAGGGGACCTCAACTTCCACCTTTATGACCCCAGAGACGCCAACATCACCGACCTCCTGGAGAGCATGAGCAACATCGGTCTCAAGCAGCTTGTCATTGACCCTACCCACATCGCAGGACACATGCTCAACCCCATCTTCACCTCCAGCGACAGTCAGGCATACCCACACTACACAGCTCACCTGGTCCGACCACTACAGCATCCACTTCACCATCTCAGGACCCACCTACTCTGGCACCGCTCCACCCAGATCCAATTGCAGAGACTAGAATAAGGTATCAGAAGACCAGAGGAACAGCGCTCTCTGCTCCCACCTCCCAAACTCTACACACATCCCAGAGCAAGCAGCAAAAAACTTCTCCCAGTGAATCAAAGACTGACCCGACAAGACAGCCAAGATCCTGGGTACTGAGAAAAATGTTCCCAGGGGCCACAAAGTATGGTCTGTGGTGTGACAGAGGGCCGCACTGATGCCGGGGGGGGGGGGCGGGGGGTGGCGGTTAGGCGATATGTGGTTTGTAAGGTGGGTGTAGGGGAAGCGAAGCATGTACATGTAGTGGCTGAATTGCACAATGTGAAACCAGAAAACCTGGGATCGTTCCTGGCTATCCCACTTCACCAAATTGTGTGTGATCCTAGGCAATTGGTCTTTTTATTTTCTTTGCCTCCTTTTTCTTCTCATGTTTGATTTAATAAACTATGATGCTGTCCATTTATAAAAGCAACCTAGGCCACCCAGAGGGTGCACTTGACAAATAACTTTCCTCTTAGTTCACTATTGGCATTGTTGTCTGGGTCGGTGGAAGCATGAATGTTTCTATATTCATGTTTGAAAACCTCTCAATGCATTGATATCGTCGGATGTACTAAGGTGAAAAGGTGCTGCATGTTAATGAAATACATGTTTTTTAATTTTGAAGAGACTTTATCATATTTTTACACGTTTGTTGTAAGATGTCTTTAAAAAATGATGGTGTTTCTAGAGTTAAGTGGTGCAGGGCGCCTTAGTTACTTCCATTCTGAATGATAGTGCTGAGTCAAGTAAACAGCAGTACCAGTGCTGCTGTTGGCAAGGGGCTGCACAGAAAGGTCAGGAGGGCCGCAAGCAGCCCCCGGGCCATACTTTGAGTATCACTGGCCAAGATCAAAAAAAATAAAAAGAGCAAGCTGGTTCACCAAGGAACTGCACTTTACCAAATGCAACTGCCGGCAACTAGAAAGGAAGTGATGCATCAGCAAAAAGATGGAAGACCGCACCGACTTCAGGACCGCTCTCAACCACTACAACCACCTCTTGAAAGAAACTAACACCCTAGCAGACCGCATTCAAGCCAGCACAAACCACAGTAAGGAACTCTTCACCATCGTGAAGGAATTCACCAATCCCGCAGCCACTGAGAACAATATTACACCATCCCAGGAACTGTGCAACAACCTTGATGACTACTTCCACTACAAGATCACGGCCATCTATGAAAATGTCGAATGCAAACCCTCCACTGCCAACAGCATCAACCAGCTCACACCCATGAAAACAAACCCTGAACACCTGCTGACCTACTGGAACCAACTCACCAAGCAAGACACTATCGCCATCCTGAACTCCGTGCACTCTGGAGCACCCATGGAACCCTGCCCCCACCATGTCTTCAACCTCGTAAGCAAGACAATCGGTGGTAAGTTTACAAAGGTCCTGAACACCTCCATTACCGTGGCCTCCTTCCCTGAGGACTGGAAACATGCTGAAGTGAGGCCCCTCCTGAAAAAAACATCCACCGACCCAGCCGAACTAAAGAACTACTGGCCCATCTCTCTGCTCCTCTATCCAGCAAAAGTCCTTGAGAAAGTGATCAACCAGCAACTCACCCAAAACCTAGAAGGCCACAACCGCCTGGACCCCTCCCAATCTGGATTTTGAGCAAAACACAGCACCGAGACAGCGCTGATCACAGATAACTGATGACATCAGATCCCTCCTGGACAGCAGAGAAACGGCAGCTCTCATCCTCCTGGACCTGTCCACCATGTTTGACACCGTCTCCCATCACATCCTGATCAACAGACTCCACCACATCGGGATCCCGGGAGACGCCCTCTGTCAGAATTCACCTGGATTTTCTGCGAGAGGAAGTCACGATGCAAGGTCCCAACCTCCCTATCAACCGAGCTTGCCCAACAAAGTCAAAGCCAATCCTGACCGATGGGGAAGAGGGGAAGGGATGAGGAAAAAGCAATAACTTCCACTGATAACTGCGCTGCAGGAGGTGCGTCTGTCGGGACTCGTCTATGGCTCTCCCTGCTATGAAAAAAACATGAAATTATCAGAAAAGCACCTAAAGGTATATCCCTAATTCCTTCTGAAACACATATGGCAATTAATATTCTGTGTACCTGTTAGAACCTGCTCTTCCGTCTAGTGGGGTGATAAAAAGGTTAGCTGGCAAGGCCACTCTGGGTGAGAGAAGGAAAGACAGGTGGGTAGGTATCAACATAACTAATAGTGGTTCATGAGTTATCAGGTATACATTACAGTGGCCTACCTCATACACTCTTCATGCCTTCTAAACCACAAGCCAATCACTGGATGGCTGAGTAAACAAAAATGAACAAGAGAACAAAATATTCCATACAGATTAAGTGCATTACATCATGCGCATAGTTTAAAGCCATCTCTAGACAGTCAAAAAACAAAACAAAAATAAACAAGCTTAGTAATAGATTTGTTACTCATAGAGTTCAGAGATATAGCAGGCTGAAAAGCCCAGTCCTTAATTCTTACAGATATTGGTTATATCTTTTGTGCCCCTAGAGATGTGAACAAGCATGAGTATCCTTCAGAGCACAGAAGAAGTGCAGAACAGGCACGAGTCAGATAAGTATTGCTGTTTGCAGTTTTTACATGTATTCAGAAGCTCTCTAGAGCATTACCCAAACAAGGTCAGATGCAGCTTTAATCCTTTGTCTTGTTTCTTCTTTTTACAGGAATGCCAGCCTTGTAGCCAGGATCGAGGAGCAGAGCGAAGGAGGGAAGACCAGGAAATGCAGCAATTGAGCCTCAGCACGAAATTCGACCAGACAAGAGACGCCGACGGAGGACACTAGGGACCGTGAGGGAAGACTGGAAGTTGGGTAAGAGTTACGTGACGGCAAGAAGCTGCAGGCCAGAAAGACTAGAACGGCAAGCAGCTTTCTTTTAGGCAGCGTGCTACTTTTTGGCTGTGTGCTCCACCCCCGCCACACACTGGAGTTCGGCCTGGGCATGGGCATGCCTGACACCTTCAAATGGATCACCTCGTACCTCACCAGTAGAACCCAAGGGATCTGTCTCCCACCGTTCACCTCAGATCCCAAGAAGTTCATCTGCGGAGTCCCCTAAGGATCGCCCCTAAGCTCCACCCTCTTCAACACCTACAAGTCCCCCCTACCTAACACTGTCAGATCGCACAGACTCAACATCATCTCCTATGCCGACACATCCAGCTCATCCTCTCACTGTCATAAGATCCCTTCATCACTAAAGCGAACTATCAAAGATGCATGATGAATGTCGCAGACTGGATGAAGGACAACTGCCTCAAACTCAACACGGACAAGACAGAAGCCCTCATCTTTGGGAACAATACTTCCCCATGAACCGACACATGATGGCCCACGGAACTCAGCCCACCTCCTACCCCAACAGACCATACCCGCAACATCGCATCATCCTGGATAGCAAGCTATCCATGAAGAAACAAGTTAACGAAGTTTCATCTGCCTGCTTCCACACCCTTCGCATGAGCCACAAGATTGTCAAGTGGCTCCAGGTCAACACCAGTAGGCCGTCACGCAGGCCCTCATCACCAGTAGACTGGACTACGGATACGCACTCTACATAGGAATCACTGCACGCCTCCTAAAGAGACTGCAGATAATACAAAACTCAGCGGCAAGACTCATACTCAACCTTCCCAGAAGGACCCACATCAAACCCCCTCTCAAGAAACTACACTGGCTCCTGTTTCAGAAGAGATGCCAGTTCAAGAAGCTGACCCACACTTACAAGGCCTTGCACAATAAAGGACCAGCATAAGTCAACAAACACCTGACCTTCCACCAACCGACAAAACACCCTTGATCCGCTTCCCTCTCCATCACAGACACCCCAAGGATCTGCCGAACCAACAGCGGAGGACACTTTTTCTCGCACCTGGCAGCCAAGGCATGGAACAACCCCGTCCCTTGCACCTCAGGACCAGTGGCGGCTTGTTAATGATGGGCAAAAGGGTTGCTCCCCCCTCCTCAATTAATGAACAGAGCAGCAGAGAGCCAACAAAAAAATCATCCTGCTTTTACTTAAGCAAAAAGCGTAACGTTACTCCCTTTTCGTAGCTGTGTTACGCTATTTGCTTAAGTTTGCTTTCACCAACAGTTTGTCTGCGCATGTCAGGTCGCTGACTTCACCATCCCTAAATCACCCAGGGAGACGGGTTAAACTCCATGGGAAAATAGGGAAGGGAAGCAGCCCGAAATAACAGAGGCTTCACGAGCGATTGGCCTTACAGCTCAGTGTCATACAGATGATGTCAGACGCTTCCCTACTCATCATAAAAAAAAAAAACACCTTGTGGCTCCTCTTCCTGATCCGTTACATAAACTGATCACAGTGAAGATTGTATTTGCGGATGTAGTGCGTTTCAAGCCTGCTGCAAGAGGTAACTATGCAGGTAATGGTAAAATGGTACCGGAGTGCTTCAGTGAAAAAATAACTTTTGACTTTTAAATGAACTCAACCTGCAATGAAACTTTCCATTCTGGAAGTTCTCTCACTGTAGCTGCTGTGTAATTGTGAGGGAAAAGACAAAAAAGGAAACTCTTTAGAAACAGCCAGGGAAAACAGTGTGTGGCTTCTGCTTCCCACCTACGCTCTCACCTTATGTCCCGAAATTAAAGATAGAGCATTAACCTCAAACCTTTAATCTAGAATGTGTGAGAACAAGATAACAATCTAGTGCCTGAATGAGGTGTCAAAACAGAAAAACGTATCAATCCTGGCCTCATGTTTGAAGAAATTGTGTGATCCTAGGCGGTTATTTTATTTCAACATGCCTCCCTTTTCTTCATTATCACATATGAGAACATTTTCAAACATGAGTTCAGGACGTGTGCTGTAAAAACCTTTCTTATCTTTAATAAACCTTACTGTTACCCCCATGTATAATAACGTAAGCACATTTAGGGTGCGCCTGACTACTTACTTTCCTCTTTGTTCACCCTCTGTGTTCACTACTGGCATTATCATCGGTGGGGAGAAGGAGGGCATAAATATTTTTATCACAGGTAAGCTTCAAAAATATAATTCATAGGGAAACTGTGCTAAAAACACATTGCCTTGCCACCATTTCTTGAAAGTTTTTTCTTAGGGATGGTTAACCCACAATCTTAAGGAGGGTAGGGCTTCCTATCACACCATGAAAGTAGGGTTTCCTTACTTTGATCGCTCTCTTCAATTCGAGGCAGGCATTTACGCCCCACCACTTTCAAAGTTCACCAGCCACCACTGCTCAGACCTGCACCAACACTTCAGCAATTCAGGAAAGAATTAAAGATCTGGATGTTCGAATGTTCAAACCACCACTGAGCAGCCAACATCTCCAGTGCCTTGAGACCCTCACGGGTGATTTGCTGTGCTTTATAAATGTTTGATTGATTGCATGGCCTGGACGACATCAGCTGTGTTGACTAGAGCACACGCTGCTTGTCAGTCTCAGTTAGAGACTAGGACCATCCTAGATTTGCACAGATCACAGAATGGTAGTGAGTGGATCAGAGCAGACTCCATAAAGGCACAGGCCATGGCACTCATCACACCGACACCAGACAGAGGAGGTGGATGAAGCATCTAAGCAGACCAGGAGTTGGCATCTAGGTCATTAATTACCAAAGCTGCAAACTTTTTTAGCTGCTGGAGGACCTACCTGGGAGGAACGCCAACAGGAACAGGTAAGCAATGGAGTGGTTGGTCAGTATTTTTCATCTGGGAGGATGGACTACTGTATAGTGCGCATGCAAATTGGAGCTAGGAGCTAGCAAGAGACTAGTAGTTTCCCTCATGAACAGGAACTTCCTGTTGTCCTTGGTCCACGAAGTGCCTTTGGTAGGTTACTTAGGCATCAAATAGACTCAAGATAGGATGGACTTGTGGAGTTGTGTTATTGGCCAGGGAAGCAACAAGACAATGAGAGATTCTGCAGAACCTGCCCTACTTGCCAATTGAGTGATAAGTCAGAAGGAAGGCAAAGGCACTTTTAGTGCCACTGCTAATAGTAGGTATTTAATTCAAGCGGGTGGGCATTCACATTGTTGGTCTGTTTGACTCTCCCTTTAGCATCAACCAACCAGAATATCTTGGTAATGGTGAATCAAGTCACAAGATATTCAACTAAAGTACCTCTGAGGAGCACAACAGTTCGGGTAGTAGCCAGGGCACTCCTATAGATCTTTTCAAGGATTGGATTTCCTAAGACTGTGATTTCTGACAGGGGAACAAACTGTATCTCTGTCTGAGAGAGAGAGAGATGTGGGAGAAATCTGGTGTGACCAACCACTTCCCCACAGCATACTACCAACAGACTAATGGGTTAGTGTTACAGTTTAACAACACCCTTAAGAGCATGATGGCTACTGTGTCAAAGAACCTTAGGATGAAGTGGGATGTTTTCCTGTCATGCCTCTTAATTGCCTACAGAGAAATACCATAGAAGGGAGTTGGGTTCAGTCCCTTTGAACATCTGTTTTGGCACCTACTGCATGGCCCACTACCATAGTCAAAGAAGGTGGGAAGAAATTTATGATTTACCCCTGAATAATGTGGTGGACTATGTGACTGGCCTCTGGAAACCGATGGCTTGGTACAAGAGGCAGGCAAATATTAACCCTTTAGCAAGCCCAAAGCTGATGGAATGGCATGAACAGAAATCACTGCTAACTGGGTACCAGGAAGGTCAAACAGTGAGAAATCACTGCTAACTGGGTACCAGGAAGGTCAAACAGTGGTGGTGCTGAGTCCCATTTGTCCCAGAACTTTGGAGGATAAGTGGTGTCAGGCATACAAAGGAGTGAAGAAGATTTCTGAATTGAATTACATGGTGAACAGAAGTGCCACACAGGAACCAAGGAGTGTGTTCCATATGAACCGGCTGAAGCCATACCTTCCCAAAAACTTGACAATGAGCATCCTAACAATGGCAGAGGAGGTTGAGGAGGATAGTGAACCACTCTCTGACCCATTACACAGTGATGAGAAATATGGTTCTGCAGAAGTGGTACAATGTGCCCATGAACTGACTCAGGAACAGCAAGAAGAATGATAGAGGAACTGGTATGATTTGCCCATCTCTACTTGCTGATCCCAATGTTGATACATGTCTGTGTACTTGACGGAGACTCAGAGGATAGCTTGCCAGTGAAGAGCAAGACCCATAGAATGTCAAATTGGGTCCATGAGTGAATCGAGGCAGTGGCTGCTAAGGTGTTGGAACTGGGAGTGATTGAGGGATCCCATAGTCCGTGGGCTGCACAGTCATGGTTGTGCCCAAGAGAGGGTGGCCCACTGACCTATGATTTTATGTGGACTACCAGGCACTCACAATATGGTCACCAAGACAGATGCTTGCATGATTCACGAGCTGATGAGCTGGTGGGCCTGCTGGGTGATGCTTGCTTCTTGGGCATCTTTAATCTGACCACTGGCTATTGCAGATAACACTGGCACCTATAATTTGACCACTGGTTATTGGCAGATCACATTGGCACCTAGTGTCAAGAGAAGACGGAATTCTCCAAGTGAAAAGCCTTGTAAGAGTTTAGGATGATGCCTTTGGACTCAAGATTCCCCTTGCCTCTTTTTAGCACATGCTGAACTATATTCTATCAGGGCTTGAGGAGTTCTGTGTTGCCTCCCTTGACAAGACTGACATCTTTAGCAATTTATAAGAGTACTTTCTGAGGAACCTAGTACAGTGTTGATCAGAATGTAGTGGACGAAATTGATCATCAACGAAACCAAGTGCCCGGATGGAAAGTCATCTGCAGTCTACTTTGGGCTTCAGGTGGGTAACATTAAGGTCTGCGTGTTGGATGTTGAAATGAGAGGCTGCTAATACACAGATTTGGGAGAGAGCCTTTCTAGGACTCACTGCGATTTTCTGACCAACTATGGGTCTACCATTGTGCCCAGGCCACCCTTGACATCCTAGAAGCAGCCTAAGGAAGTGATATTGAATGTGGAGCTCAAAAGACCTTTGAGGATTTGAAGGCAGCACTACGCAATGTTCCTGTGTTGTAGGCACCTGACTGCGATCAACCCTTCACTTTACAGTCTGAAGCCTATGATAAAGGAGATGGAGAGGTACTGGCTCTGAACTTGATGACAAGGGTAGAAAGAATCCTGTAGTGAGCCACCAATAGCATTTATCAGTTGTAGACTGTTTATTAAGGAACACAACTGTGCTGTCATTGAAAACAATACTTGGAATACTGTGGGCTCTGAGGATGTTCTGGCTTTACTTTGCCAGTACAGAGTTTGAGGTGCAGACAGATTGCAAGCCACTAAGGGAGAGGTGTGGTGCAGCGGCCAAAGCGACTGACTCTGTAGCGCAGGGCTCACGGTTCGATCCCTGGTGGCAGCTCAGCATCATGTAACTCTGGGCAGTAGCTCTCTTAATCTCCCTGATACCCTTAGGGGTGATAGGTTTGCACTTTACATTTGTGGAATTATTATTATTAAAGAGTTTGATAGCTATGTAGGGTGACAATTTGAAGTTGCTGAGATAGATAGTCTATCTCATTACATGGCCTAGATTTCACTGCAGAGCATAAAGCCAGAATGCAACATGGGAATGCAGATAGAATTTCCTGCCAGTTTTGTATATCTGCCAACCAGACTTCTCCAACACTGGTTCTGAGCAGTCTAATCTGGGAGAAGCATCTATCTGTTGGGACAGGAATGTCCCCTACATGGTATATAGGCATGATCTCCTGCCGTGTGTGACCCACCACATGTGAATCTGGTATCTCTGATTTTCAACTGGCCCAGTTATCAGGCTAATCTAGCATGTGTGCTGAAGCCTAGGTCTGTCCTTGATAATGGCAATATTCATAAATGATTTTGTGACCTTGAGGGGCGAACCAAATGTGACCTCTGTTTAATGATACAGAACTGCTTTCCATGTCCTGCTTTGTTGACATGAAGCAGTGGTGACAGTGTACTGATTTTTGTGTCCTGATTAGAACTTTTTTCTGTATCAGAAAAGTGTGGCCGATTGGCGCCTCTTGAATAAAAGTTCTGATTCACTGCAGTACCCAAATTTTTCCGCTGACATCCAACGTGCATTCTGAGTGTGCATGTGCAGTGTGTATGTGTGGCATATACATGGCAGTGAGACGGTGTGCAATATGGATACATTTGCTGGGACAAGTAGGATAAAAAAAATGTAAGCCCCCCTGGTTTAGCATGGCACACAATGGAGAATGAACTTAGCTTCCCACAGACTGTGGTAGTATACTGCAGCATTCCTGAAGGAAGAGGGCGGATGCCAATATTCTGATTGAATTAGGATGGAGACAGGTCTACCCTTAGAAATGTTAAGGGGACTTTTTAGCATGGAGTTGTCGATTAGATTTCCCTGAGCGCTGGTATTTGGTAGATGGTAGGAGAGAGGGTGTGAGTCAGCGGATTCTGTTGTTAATGGTGTGGAATGTCCTAGGCATGGCTTTGCCTTTTATTGTCCCTGATTGCTTCTTCAAGAAAACCGATGACAGCCAGATTTGGAGTCTCCACTCTGCACTGCGACCCTGTTTTTGATACTCCTGCTTGGAACCAGCATCTTCACTATCTGCTGTGAGAGCCATCACATTGCAAAATCCTGTGTCTGTACTGCAGCCACAAAATTACATTTGAAGGCGAACCTCTTCAAAGTAGTTCCAGGACCTTAGGCTATGAATCCAATTCCCTGTCTCGAAAATGAATATAAAAGTGGAATCCAAATTACCCCACTATTTTCCAGCTCCAAGTTCTTCTTGACCAAGGAAGGGAGCGCTCCATAGTGTATTTGAAGAGCTTCTGGGAGACCAGAGCTGGTGTCTGCATAACAGCCAATCTCCCAGAGGTGAGGAGACATCACATGAAGTGTGCCACTTCCTGGCAATGTGTTGGGTCTGGTTAATGCCTGAAAGCCTTCCTGCCTGCTCAGAGTGGGAAAGAGAGTGCATGGCCCTGTAGAAGGCGAGATTGCCAGGAGGAGAATGACAGCTGGGCCCATGTTGTGTGGGACAAAAACAAGTAGCTGGCTATCCAGTGGTAGTGTCACCGGAAGCAACCTGTGCCACATGCTCCATGAGCACAGTTCCAGGAGTGAACTGCATGAAGAAGCATAATTGGATTGTCTGTGCTGGGGCTGTCAGTTCTACAATCAGAGGACTGATGCTGCCAATATGAGTTATAACCACGAGGGACTAGTCACTGATGAAGTAGGAAATCTGCCCCAGCCTGCTAGGTATACGTTGTCAAAAGGCTGCACCTGCCATGGATGCCCTGGCCAAAGGCTGCATCTCCCAAAGTTCAGCTCTCACCAGTCCACCCTACCATGCCAATGCCTAAAGTAGTCTGCGAGAGAGAGAAGAGGGACCACACGACTGCGGGCAAAGGGACACTACTGAAGGCACCGACCAGTGTAAATTGGTCGGTACACCAGCCAGCTCCCACCAAGCCAAGTCCTTTGCTTAGCAAGCAACAACAAGGCATGGCTTACAGAGACACAGACTGTAGCCTTGAGGAAAGCCAAACGCACTAAGAATTTCCACTGTTCAATAACACTCTTTTGGGCTAAAGAACTAGTCCACCAGTATCCCAGGGACAACTGCTTAGTGAAACTTGTACCTGTGCCTATTTTTGCTTAAACTTAAGAGGACCACCATATAAACGGAGGGAACACTGAACAGCAAGGAGAAGGGCACTGAGGCATGTGCAGCATTTCAGTATAAGCCCTCTGGTGAGATTGTGTAACCTTAAATGTGATAACTTTCTAGTTGTGTAGTATTTTGTTCTTCTGTGAATTAAAAGTGCTTTCTTGTTTCTTAAAAGACAAGCACTGGGCTGGTCAGTGATTTATTGGGTCTGTCGATTGACTGTTGAGTTCCTTGCTCACCACACGACCTCTGTGTCATGTGGTGAGCAAGGAACTCAGCCTTTGATTGCTGGTCCCCCCCTACCAAGTGTGGAAACGGTATACTTGGCCCACTTTACAAAGCCATAGAAGGACATCTGTGTCAAACAGCCTCAGCCACCATGTTTGGGGCCCAGTAGCCGCTGTCTTGTTCGCCTCGAACAATGTCTGACAATATCCAGTAAAGAGAAGGGCTGAGATGAGCAAGAAAGGAATTCAGTTATGAGCAAGGAGGTGACCCAAAGCCAATGTTTTGAGTACTGCATGCAATGCTGACTAATACAGACAGCCAAAGCGGTCTATAGCGAGAAAAAATAATTATTGCATATCTTGTGGACATTTGTTGCTTCTAAATTAGTTAACAGTTCTGTATTTGAGGTAGGACTGTCATTCTCTCAATTTGCCTCTAATAAAGAAGAATTGAGATGAAGATAAAATTAGTTTCCAGACTTTTCTTGTGTACTCACAACCATATTTTAACGACCCACTTTTTAATAATTGACCAAATAGTTGGGTTTATGTATTGTACTATTGATTTGTGACTTTTATGATCTATGACCGGAATAAAATACTTAAACTGAAACTGAGAGTTTCCAGACCTTTTACTGGATGACCCATTAATAACAAGGTAAAGAATATTGATTGTTTCACTGGAGAAGAGATTCTCTAGCACTACTACGCCCTCTGACACCCGCAAAAAATTATAAGAGCTGTGTAATACAATGCTAGCTTCAACAGAGTTCAACCACAGCAGGAAAAAGAAAGTCTTACATCCAGGCACACAAATGGCAAGATCAATGTTGGGATCAAATAGAGCAAATATTTCGCTATGGCGAAAAAAGAAAAATGATATGAATAGCAAAAGTACAATATTAGTGAAAGTGAAATGAATGGGGGATCAATTGCTGTACAGCAGTGCTTCGTGTTGAACTCACCTTCTTGGAGAAATGTACTTTATATGTCACATGAGTTTAGAATGCTGTTCTCGGATATAAAGTAGACTTACCATACCACTAAGAGAATGAGGTTCTTGAGTTTCTATATTCAAAGATCTCCTGATATTATGATGTTATAAGTGTCTTTTGTAATGAAATAGGAGAATTGAGAGTAAAAAATAAAAAGAGCTCTGGCTGCAGCATGCTCATGAGCATCCTATAGAATCAAATCATTTTACCTTCCAAGAAAATTCCGATCCACTGTACAGTCCCTCGATCTGTCTCACATCAGTGGAGTCAATGCACCTGTCGCCAGACTCCAAAACACTATCCCAGCAGTTTTTCTCCTCAGCAACCAGGGTTTAATGAACTTCTGAGTAACCAATTCCATTATAATTAACTGAACATACTACAGGCAGCCAATGCTGTCTATAGTGAGAAAGTTTTTTTACCATATTTTGTGGACATCTTTTGCTTCTAAATTAGTTAATGGTTCTGTATTTGAGGTAGGACTGTCATTCCTTCCCTTTCCCTCTAATAAAGAAGAATTGAGAGGAGAATAAAAGGAGTCTGTCTCCTCTGGGACTTTGATATACATATAGATAATGCTACAGATGTGCAAGTAATTGCTTTGATGGAAAAGTTGACATCTCTAAATTTGAGTAAATTTGTTAATTGTCCAACTAACCACCGGCGGGGCACATTCTTGACCCCATTTTCTAGAGTAGGGAAGTTATAGTTCAAAAAGTAGAAACTATTCCATGGTCAGACTACTCTCTAATCTACTTTTCTTGGATCATGGATATGGCCCTCAAGGAAAGAGATGCCGGAATCACCCCTATGCAGCATCCATTTTAGAACATTCTCATTCCTCAATCCTCATCCATCATCCACACTTCTCTTCTATCATCCCTTCTTTTCATCCCTGCTTCTCATTCCTACTTCTCATCCATCACCCATACATCTCACCCATCATCCCTACTTCTCTTCCATCATCCCTTGAATGCTCCACTAGTCTTGGCTCACAGAGCCTTCTATGGCACAGGCCATCACTATCTTTCAATGAGGTTACAGCATTACCATCCATCTAGAGCCCTCCAGTCATCTGATGCCAACTTACTATTGGTGCCACAGATCAGATGAAGAAAGTGGGTAGGAACGTCACCCCCCTATCTTGCAGCTCAAGCATGGAACCAACTTCCACTCCATTGCCGCAAGATATGGGGTGAATATCTCTTTAAGAAAGGTGTAAAAACCTGGCCATTCGATTGGGCCTTTTGAGGGCTTTACTCAGTGAATGGGGTGAATTGATTCAGTTTATCTAGCGCCGGGACACACTTATGAGTAGCTGTTGCACTTTATTAATTTTTGATTGATTGATTGATTGAACCAGGATCCCGCCAAATATTTGCTGTCATAAAATTCTATTTTCACTAATACCATCCTAGAGCATAGCTTAATCAGTATGAATGAATACTGTTTCCTCGTTGTTAGCTACCCTGGGTACCTGTATTGTGTACAGTGCCCAAAATAAATACAGATCTGCTGAAACAATTAAGCAGGTCCATTGTTGAAGGTGTCTAATATGTCCTAAAACCTTTGCACATTAATGATACAATGGCCCACATTAATATTGATAAAGAGATCCAGCGTAATGAAGGATCTGATTTAATAGTTACAATTGCAACCTAATCAGTGTATACTTATTTTTCCTCAAACAGAACACTGACGGTCATCTGCAATATTTGTCATACTCATCCATAAGGTGTGCCTATGTCAGCTAACTCTAAAGTGCTTATGCTTAACTACCACTAAAGAAAATGGATTTCCTTAATTAAAATGACTTCTACTTTAATGTAAAAGGAGTAGTCAAAAGGCATCCAATTTGGCTTATCTGTATGTAGCCGAATTAAAAATATGTATAACATCTATAATCCCTACAGATACACCATATACTGTGAAAGCTTTATATAGATGATGTTTCTTTTCTGAGATGGTTCATTGTAAGACCTGAATTTATTTTGTATGCTGTTGAACTCTCAAATCTGTGATCTGTCTTTTATGATTGAAAGCAATTCCCATGAGAACGGTTCCGTCTAAATTAAAACTGAAGTTGAAAATGGAACATTATGTGCATCACTCTATCACAGAACTACTGGAAATTATTTCATTGTGCTATTTAGTAGCGAGGACCCCAGGCCACAAATATGTCTGTCTTAAATTTTAAATGTCTTAATAATAGAATGTAGAAAACTATTTCTCTCCTTCAAATCATTTGTTCTTTATGACTCCTATTACAAAAATGCTTTGGAACAAGTCAGTATCGATTTTCGTGGCCTTGCAATACTTATTAGTCATGCAAATAATGCATCAGAGCATTGTACAGTATTGTTACCAGATGCAATTTCCAAAATAAAACCAGTGCCATTGAAAAGGACAGATTGAGTATTATGAAAGACCAAATTTACCAAGACTTGCCCAAAACAATTTATAATCCTACCACAGTCAGCCAGAACCTGCCCATCTACTAATGAAACCTATAGCTAAACCAATCACCATAATATGAAAATTGTAATCAAGGAACATAAAGGATACTGATAAAGGATGCATATACTTGCAAATTACAAAACAAATTTGTCTGCAATAATGAACCTTTATAACACGCAATTAAGACACGTTCTCTCCAACCTCAGTTATTTGCTACAAGCATCGGAATACCGGTGCTTATGTAATGCTTACAGTCCTCAGAGGCGACTCCTCAGGCAATGGTGGAGGAGCGTCGCCCCACTGGCTGAGAGCCAGCAGCTGAAAAATAAAACAATATTTTATTATCGTTTTATTTTTCAGCTGCTGGCTAAGCCAGCGTGTGTAGGGAGGGGTGGGACCGGGCTGGGCAATGGGAGGGAGGAATGGAGTACACTTCTAAGTGCGCATGTCTGTTTGGCCGTCCGTCTTAGTTATGCACAGTTGGGTTTTTCCAACCCAGCAGTATTGCACAGCCAGACTCCCTGTGCCTGAGCGAGCGTTAAACCTGCCCGCTCAGGCCAATCCCTGTGCTGCTCTATTAGCATGAGAGCAGAGCGGGGATTGCCCAGGGAGTCTCTGATGCTGTCCCAGTTTCTGCTGGGACCAGGGAGAAGAGGAACCCAGAGGCACGAGGCATCCGACAGCTTCAGGTAAGTCTTGTTTAAAAATGAATACCCCCCGCACTACCCCTGCTGCGCTCCCCTCCACCTGCCTCACCACTTCTCGTATGTGTCAGCCGCCACTGGCAAGAAGCCTTCTGCCCTTGCACCACCCTGCCGTTCTGCACATATACCATTCCTTCATATTGACTTCCTGGCAGTAGCCATCCCCAAGATAGTAATCTTTCGGTTACACATACCCCTACAAGCTTAATAAACAATATGTTAGGTTACAACTAAGGCTCCCAGTTTTCCACTTTTACTAATTTTGCAGAAAAATACAGACAAAAAACACAATTATTTTTTCCTCCCATATTTATTTGGGAATATTGACAAATCCGAAACTAGGTTCTCTTTTGAGCGATTTTCACAACTGCCAGTCATGAGTGCTCAGTCAAAAGCTATGCAGATTGAGCTTTGTAGGTGCGCTAAAGAGAAAAAATATTTCCGAATGAATCTTAAATAACTGGAGCAGTACAGCTATTTAAGTTGTTTTACAATGCAAATGTTTTCAGATGTCTGTTGCACTGTAAATGTAAAGTGTGGAAATATACCCATGCTGCCTCTTTTTTTACACTAAGCAAAAAATAAATATTGATAAATACAGATGGAAAGGTCAAAAAATACAATTTCTGCTCAATCTCTGGTAGCAATAGCACAAACAGCTGACCTTTCCTTAAGTTTCAACAGTAACCAACAACGTCAACGTCGAGATCACAATACACAGAAATTTCCGTAATGAACAAAAAGGTACCAAAATGATTAGAATTGCGTAAGGAACTCCATCAATATGAGCTTTCATTTTTTTTTAAGGCAAAAATTGCCTAGAATGCTCAAAGAGCTAACTGAAAGTCAAAGTTTGTGATTGACTGTGTAAAGGTGCCCTGTAGAATAGAAGGTGCAATTTCAGGCCAACTAGGATAGAGTAGAGGTCGAGTAAGCTACCCTGGTCCCACCAGCTAAACATTTTACCTTTGAAGTTAATAGAGCTTTCGGTTTTTGAAGTGCACCAGTAAGCAAGGAAGGATATTGAAGCCAGCAAGGGTCACTCAAATTCGGATATCTCATTGTTGAGCTCCCAATGAAGCTAAATGCTCCCAGGGAGACAAAGTAGGATTTTGAACACGCTGAGGTAGATTTGCTGCTTCACCCCAGTTCAAGGTTTTACTTTCAGGCACAGTCACTTATTTGCTTCTTAGATCATCCAGAAAGGCTAGGCTGGTAGCAGTAGCCAGGTAAGTCTACACCCAGACATATTCCTTCTCCATGAGTTCCTGCTGAAGCCTTTTTCTTCGCAACAAAAAGTTCTTAGCAGGATGAACCTGGATATCTTTCTCACCGAGGGTGCACTGGGGACGAAACAAACAGCACCTTATCCTGGTCTTTGGGAGGCAGAAAAAGTTATGTCCCAAATGTTTCTACGGCTGGTAAAGATACCCTGGTCACTCATGTAGTGCCCAAGTCAACAGGGTAGGCTGCCAGGCACCAGGTCTCTCTCAGTGAGAGCGCCTTCAGCGCTCAGTTCACAGTGGTCATCAGCGCCTTCTTTAAGTCAGGAAGCTGTCCTGCTAATTGCATCCCTGTAGCAGCAACAAAGGACCAGTGTTACACACTTGAGTACTGGATGGTAAAGGGTTAATAGCAGTAACCATTTTTAGAAATGGCGCCCCATTCCATAATAAATTATCAGAAACTATTTGAGAAACAGGTCTCAGCTGCAACTAAAAGATGGTAATATTACCATTCAAAATATAAAATGTACAACACTATTTTCATTGCTTGCATGCAAGAAAATTATTGGGAGTTATCTATCCATTAATTAATGCAAATCAGATCAGTAGCGGCCCGTGGTGGGAGTGCTGCTGGGCGGTGACGTGGGGTGGGGAGGGGCAGGGTGAGGGTAGTAAGTACGGAATAACGCCGTATAGAGGTAAGTAGACATATAAATAAATAAAACGAATTTCGTTGCGCGCGCTGCATCGCCAAATGCGATGCAGCGCGCACAACGAAATTCGTTTTATTTATTTATATGTCTACTTACCTCTATACGGCCGTATTCCGTACTTTACTACCCCCCACCCTGCCCCTCCCCCGCCCCACGTCACCGCCCGGCAGCACTCCCACCACGGGCCGCTACTGAATCAGATACAGCAGTTTGCGCAAAGTACAACCGACAATTTGGGCAGGTGCCTTTAAATGCTCACTGTGTGTAATACTTAAGGAGTTTATTAGCATGCATTACAGCACCATGTTTTGATTAAACATGATTTTGGGGTTCCTCACAGACAATTCCGTTATTTTGCCAAAAACCATTGTTGCAATTCCTGGGTTCTAGAGCCCATGTCTTCGGGATTTGGGTTCCTGACCCATGGGTGCAACGACTTAGATCAGTGCACTCTCACTGAGTAAGGAAGTCCAGTTTAACTGCAACACCACACAACCCACTTATCATGCCTTTCGAGTGTGGTGTTTGTGTTTTCTGGGTTACTAATAGACCCATAAAGGATTCAGGGACACAGTGGTAATTCAAACCCAATTTTGCTCTTAGAGTAGCACTCTCAAGCACAGCACTACAACATACAATGTATATTTAAAAGTTTCAACAGTCTTAGTTTGCTGCTTAGTACATGAATAATAACCACACAGAGCATAATAAAACAGCACCTATGCATGTTGCTAGCAGCAGGAATAAAGTGAACAGTTCTAACATGTTTTAGAATGTTCCTAGTGTCCTACCACTCCAACGCTACTTCTATAAGCTATGGTATGAGAACATGGACTAGCTAACTTGCCTCTAGAGTTTCTTGAGGAACTGTCCACTGCATAACTGTTCACAGCGGATCGGCTGCATTACCAGACTTCAGGTGAAAAGACAGTGTGCCTTAAGAAGAAAAACACACTATCAGCTGGGCTCAGCTCCTCTCATCACTGGATTGACTCTTTGTATTAGAGTGGATGCTCTCGCACCATTTTTATCGGGAGACCCTGGGGAATGCTGGGTGGTAGGAAATATGTGTCAGCCCGGTGATGCCACAACAAAAATGTGTGAAAAAAGTGATTTTTTCAGCTAAAATTGAGGTTTGCAGGGGATTCTGGGTAAGGAAACGTTGGGGGATCCACGCAAGCCATACCTTCCTGGAATCCCCCGGGTGTCTAGTTTTCAAACATGTGTGGGTTTGGTAGGTTTCCCTAGATGGCCGCCGAGCACGGGGCCAAAAACCCAGGTGACCCCCCTTGCAAAACCAGGTTGTTTGGTGATAGGCAATTTTGATGTCGCCTCAATACGTTTTGGGCCCTTGCCAGTCGCGGATACTTGGGCCTCCCACATGAGCTAGGGCACCATTTTTATCGGGAGACCCGGGGGAACGCTGGGTGGTAGGATATATGTGTCAGCCCGGTGATGCCACAACTTTCCCACACAAAAATGTGTGACAAAAGTGATTTTTTCAGCTAAAATTGAGGTTTGCAGGGTATTCTGGGTAAGGAAACGTTGGGGGATCCACGCAAGCCACACCTCCCTGGAATCCCACGGGTGTCTAGCTTTCAGAAATGTGTGGGTTTGGTACGTTTCCCTATATGGCCGCCGAGCACGGGGCCAAAAACCCAGGTGACTCCCCTTGCAAAACCAGGTTGTTTTGTGATAGGCAATTTTGATGTCGCCTCACTACGTTTTGGGCCCTTGCCTGTCGCGGGTACTTGGGCCTCCCACACGAGTGAGGCACCTTTTTTATCGGGAGACCCGGGGGAACGCTGGGTGGTAGGAAATTTGTGTCAGCCCGGTGATGTCCCAACTTTCCCACACAAAAATGTGCGAAAAAAGTGATGTTTTTCAGCTAAATTTGAGGTTTGCAGGGGATTCTGGGTAAGGAAACGTTGGGGGATCCACGCAAGCCATACCTCCCTGGAATCCCCCGGGTGTCTAGTTTTCAGAAATGTGTGGGTTTGGTAGGTTTCCCTAGGTGCCGGCAGAGCTAGGGTTAAAAAACTACAGCTAGGCACTTTGCCAAAAAAGGGTCATTTTTCACTGTGAAATTGTGGTGTGTCCACGTTGCGTTTTGTGCCGTTTCCTGTTGCGGGCACTAGGCCTACCCACACAAGTGAGGTACCATTGTTCTCGGAGGACTTTGGGGAACGCGGGGTGGGTGGAAATTTGTGGATCCACACAAATTCCAGAACTTTACACCACAGAAATATGAGGAAAATGTGGTTTTTTGGGCAATTTTTTAAGTTTGCAAGGGATTCTGGGAAACAGAACCTGGTGAGAGGCAGTCAAGTCACCCCATCCTGGATTCCCCTGGGTGTCTAGCTTTCAAAAATGTATAGGTTTGCTAGGTTTCCCTAGGTGCCGGCAGAGCTAGGGTTCAAAAACTACAGCTAGGCACTTTGCCAAAAAAGGGTCATTTTTCACTGTGAAATTGTGGTCTGTCCACATTGCGTTTTGCGCCGTTTCCTGCTGCGGGCACTAGGCCTACCCACACAAGTGAGGTACCATTTTTCTCGGAGGACTTTGGGGAACGCGGGGTGGGTGGAAATTTGTGGATCCACGCAAATTCCAGAACTTTCCACCACAGAAATGTGAGGAAAATGTGTTTTTTTGGGCAATTGTTTAAGTTTGCAAGGGATTCTGGGTAACAGAACCTGGTGAGAGGCAGTCAAGTCACCCCATCCTGGATTCCCCTGGGTGTCTAGTTTTAAAAAATGTATAGGTTTGCTAGGTTTCCCTAGGTGCCGACAGAGCTAGGGTTCAAAAACTACAGCTAGGCACTTTGCCAAAAAAGGGTCATTTTTCACCATGAAATTGTGTTGTGTCCACGTTGCGTTTTGCGCCGTTTCCTGTCGCGGGCACTAGGCCTACCCACACAAGTGAGGTACCATTTTTCTCGGAAGACTTTGGGGAACGCGGGGTGGGTGGAAATTTGTGGATCCACGCAGATTCCAGAACTTTCCACCACAGAAATGTGAGGAAAATGTGTTTTTTTTTACAATTGTTTGGCTTGCAAGGGATTCTGGGTAACAGAACCTGGCGAGAGGCAGTCGAGTCACCCCATCCTGTATTCCCCTGGGTGTCTAGTTTTCATAAATGTATAGGTTTGCTAGGATTCCCTAGGTTCCGGCAGAGCTAGGGTTCAAAAACTACAGCTAGGCACTTTGCCAAAAAAGGGTCATTTTTCACCATGAAATTGTGTTGTGTCCACGTTGCGTTTTGCGCCGTTTCCTGTCGCGGGCACTAGGCCTACCCACACAAGTGAGGTACCATTTTTCTCGGAAGACTTTGGGGAATGCGGGGTGGGTGGAAATTTGTGGATCATGCAGATTCCAGAACTTTCCACCACAGAAATGTGAGGAAAATGTGATTTTTTGGACATTTGTTTAGGTTTGCAAGGGATTCTGGGTAACAGAACCTGGTGAGAGCCAGTCAAGTCACCCCATCCTGTGTTCCCCTGGGTGTCTAGGTTTCAAAAATGTATAGGTTTGCTAGGTTTCCCTAGGTGCCGGCAGAGCTAGGGTTCAAAAACTACAGCTAGGCACTTTGCAAAAAAAGGGTAATTTTTCATTGTGAAAATGTGGTGTGTTCACGTTGCGTTTTGAGCCGTTTCCTGTCGTGGGCACTATGCCTACCCACACAAGTGAGGTACCATTTTTATTGGGAGACTTAGGGTAATTCAGATTTGTAAAGCAACTGTTATTACCTATTGACTTTCAATGCATTTGTGCCTTCCAAATGAAAGACAATGTGTAAAAAAGAAGTCATTTTGAAAAATGACCGATAATTCTCATGCTAGAATGAGTGTTCCCAATTTCGGAAATGTGCAAATATCTACTGTTTCTAAACTCTATATTTTGTTCCCATTTCAGAAATACATAGGTGTCTTTCATACCAATTTTTCCATGTATACATTTTCCCAGAGTAACTGCTATATACCCGCTACATAATAAAAAACCATTGCAAGTCACTGCTCAGTTTTTGGCTCTGGGTTCGTCGGGTTCTTGGTGAACCTACAAGTCCTATATATCCCCACAACCTGTAAGGTTCTGCGAATGTAACGGTATATTGTTTTCAAAGAGCTGTCATAATTAGAAGAAGTTACAGGTGAAAACGTTTACACAAAAAGCTGTTTTTTTCAACTAATTTTCAATTTTTCCTATATTTAGTTTCTATAAAAAAACCTTGAAGGATCTACACAAATGACCCCTTGCTGAATTCAGAATTTTGTCTACTTTTCTAAAATGTATAGCTTTCCAGGATCCATTATTGCTTTCATACCCATTTCTACCATTAACTGGAAGGAGGTTGAAAGCACAAAAAATAGCAAAAATAGGCTATGTCCCAGAAAAATGCCAAAACTGTGTAAAAAAATTTGGTTTTCTGACTAAAGTCTGTCATTCCCTAAAAGCTGGGAAAATGGTGATTTCAGCCCCACAAACCCTTTTTTGATACCATTTGCAGGGAAAAACCCAGACGCTTTCATTTGCAGCCCTTTTTTCCCATTTCTCCCCCAAAAACCAAAATTTAGCTGTATTTTGGCTAATTTCTGGGACCCCTCCAGGGGAATCCACAAACCCTGGGTACCTTTAGAATCCCCATGATGTTGGAAGAAAAGGACGCAAATTTGGCGTGGATACCTTATGTGGTCAAAAAGTTACAGGGGCCTAAGCGCGCACTACCCCAAATAGCCAAAAAAAGGCTTAGCACAGGGGGGGAAAAGGCCTAGCAGCGAAGGGGTTAATGAGACACAATTTGAACTGATTCTAAAATGTTAACAGTATTGTCTACCACTTTTCTTACTTAACAGATATGCAACAAGAACACTTTTACATGTGGCTTTAGAAAATGGAAGCGTAAAAGCCAGCTCAGACATTTGTATAATCTTTGGCACATGTTTGTATTTCTAAGTATTGGGTATTTCTAATGTGCTTTTTTCTTCAAAACAAAGTTAGTATTGTAAATATAAAATACAAACACTTTTTCAAAATATATTGTTGAAGCGTTCAAGACAAACAAACTTTTCATTTTTTCTCAAAGTGAGAGAGGCTTCGATTATCCCTGCAAGTAAAAAGCATGCTGCTATTTGGTGCACCTGCTCACAATTTTACTCTGTGTAGATGACATTGTGGTTGGAAGTTGGTAGGTACAGTTGGGCTGGTAAGAGTCAAATCCGGAGTGCACGTTTAAAATTGGAGGAACACCATTGGGTGACAAGAAAAGAAAAAGGGGGCGAATGTGAGGAAACTTTGCTGGTTTAGCTTAGTTTATTGTGATTGTACAAAAGTCTTATAACATGATTAGACAGACCTTAACAGGTACAATTAACAGTTACTGTTTAGTAAGAATACTAATTCTATAATCAGCTTACAATTTACTCATGTACATGGCTCACATACAGCATATGAAGCGCTTTATACATTTTGTGCTGGGAAGTCGTCCAATATTTACTCATGAAATTATAGAAAGATAGGATCCATCGCCTGGTTAAGAAAAAATAGTTTTCCACCTTCCCAAGACTCACTGTTTGTTAACTGAAAGTTAATTTGTTTTTTAATGATGCAAAGTTGCATTAATTTTAGTCCCCAGATTTACCCTTTAATTCAATATCTGCTTTTGTCACTCAGATTAAAGCAATTATATAAATACCAAATGTGATATTTATCGTACAGAATGCAGTTGTCTTCATCCACATCTCCATGATTGTTCAAAATCTTTGAATGGGTATATTTCTAACTGGTATACATAAAAATGGGTCAATTTAGTGCGGTGTGAATAATTTGGGTGTGTGTTCTTCACTTGCAATAGGGTTCACAGACATCGTATACAAACGGAAGGTCCATGTCTCACTACAGGAAATTCACATATTGTTTGTGATGTGCCAACTGATTCTGTTTGTTTATTATAAAGTGTACACAAATTATTTTTTTTAAACTCTTTTTATTGAAGTTTTCTTCCTACACTGCACCAAGACATCTTCACCGCTGTGGAAGGCAGTTTCCAGTATTCCAGAAATGATCCACCTATATCTTGTCCTCCATCAGGCCCTGCCAAGGCCCCCATATCTTAGTGAATTTACTTGGGCATGCTATGGCCTTATATATCTGTTGTTCAGCTCTCATGCACCAATCTATATTCGTCTCCCACCGGTCCACTGTTGGCACACTGGCTGCCCCCCATAGTTCAACAATGTCCCGCCTAGCACCACTAAGGTGAAATTACAAAATAAGAGTGCATCTCTGTCCAATGTTTGCTCCCCCCAAATGCCCAGCAGAACCAATCTAGGTTTGAGTTTTATCAGCTGTTCAAGGGCCTGTGATGTCCTGTTATGGACTCCCCTCCGAAACAGAAGCAGTTTATGGAAATCCCACAGTGTGTCTCTCAAAGTTCCTCGTTGCTCACACCCTCTCATGCACCAATCCATTGCGGCGTTACCCATCACAAACAATCGCATCCTAGTGTATACTATGTGTAGGATTTTGAGTGAAATGAGTCGGAATCCTGAGCTAATTGCGACCTTGCATGGGTACTACAAGCATCACTCCATTCATTGTCTTTGATGACTCCCTCACACCTGTCCCGTAATGCTCTCAGGGGGGGGTGAGATGTTGGCTATCAGTGTCCTATAAATCAGTGAGATAGCATAGCTGTGTAGAGGGGATCCCAGCACTCTATATTCTAGGGGACTTTCTTCAGGTACATCCTCTTGTGTGTCTATACATTTCGACAGGATATGACTAACTTGTAGATACCATAGGTATTGGGCCCTTGTATGCTCATAATGTGTCTGGAGATATACAAAAGACATAATACCTGTCTCATTCCATATGTCCCCCCATTATCGAGATCCCCAACAGATCCCACTTCCTACCACCCTCCACCTTCTGCAGTGGAGCCAAGGCCACTGCGTCCCACAGGGCATTTCTAGTGTAGTTTTGCCACCCCAACCAATCTTATTAGTGACCTCCCACCATGTCCTGATCACCATTGCTGTGTGGGAAGGTACTGAATTTTGTCTCCTCCGTCCATATAGCTGTCTGACATACCCCAGTGGGTCCTTCCCCGTTGGTCTGCCATAAGCGTGGGCTTGCATTGTTCCACAAAATATCAGGATCGCCCAGTAATAGAGACATAGGTTCGGTAGTGCTATGTCTCCATCAAAGTTCGTCCATGTAAGTGTTGTCAGTGCTATTCGTGGTGCACCTCCATTCCACAGGAGGAGCCTAGTAACGCCGTCAGTCAATCAGAAAAAGCATTCAGGTACCAGGAAGAGGGAGTTCTAGATTTAGGAAGGTACATAATTTTGTACAGGGCTGCACAACCCATCAGGGATATAGGTAGCCTGCGCCTGTGGCACACGTCCTGTTTATTTTCCAATTCTGCCCAGGCTGTCATTAAAGAAGAGCTCAAACAAAACACAAAGGTGCACCACTTGACAATACAAAAAAGAAATAACTGGTCTGTATCCATAAAGGGTTTCTTATGTTTCTTCTTTTATTCACAAAATTCTTGTTTAAAAGAACACAGCCGACGCGTTTCGTCCAGTAAAGGACTTCTTCAGGGCATGAAAGCAGAAAATTGGGCACTCTCTGCAAACATCAGCAACGGAGTGACCGCAGTGGGAAGATAAAATTAGCACAACGTTGTTTCAGTGGAAGTAAATATCACGACGAAAGTGCTTCTCTATTGTCGTGTAGGAAATCAGAGGTAAGATAGCACTCTGTTAAACCAATTTCTGTGACCACACCACAATAAGGTGTGCCAGGGATAACGGGAAATTTCACCCGATCAGCCTCAATGCGGCTACGGTCCAATTCGAGTCCTCGCTCTACAGGAAGTGCTCTTGTCGAATTGGACCGTAGCCGCATTGAGGCTGATCGGGTGAAATTTCCATGATTTCTTCCCAGTTATGCATAGTCCAGAGAACCGGCCAAAGGCCGAAAAGATCTCGAGGATCCTGTCGATTGAGTCCTTCAGCTCTGCAAGGTATAGGACGACATCTTCACAGTCGGGATGCCAGCGCCGTCCCCTGAGGAGTGCGTCCCCTCTAATCTAATTGGCCTGTGGTTCCATTGCTATCACAAAGAAAATGGGGGACAGGGGGTATCCGTGTCCCGTCCATATCCCCAACCTGAACTCGACAGACATTGCGCTGTTAACCCGGACCCGTGCCGTGGGTAGGGTGTACAGAAGTTGCACCTAACCACGGAAAGAGGGGCCGAAGCCCATTTGCTCCAATAATGCTAGCATGTAGGGCCATTCTAGGGAGTCAAATGCCTTTGTGGCATCCAGTGCCAGGAGGGTGGCCGGTTCTTGTAAGCGCCCCTCACATGCCAGGCATCCAAAGAGGCGCCGCAGGTTGTGCCTGGTGTATCTCTGGGGCATGAATACGGATTAGTCTGGTGCTATAATCATGTGCATTACGTGCATCAGCCGGGTTGCCAGTACCTTAGCAAGTATTTTTGTCTCAATGTTAAGGAGAGAGATTGGCCTATATGAGGAGCAGCACACAGGAGGTTTCCCTTGTTTGTCGATCAGGACAATGTTTGTCTGCTGGAAGTTATGAGGGAGTTCCCTTGCTGATTGGGCATCATTGAGAATGTCCCAAATTGGTTTCACCACTTGGCGTCAGACACACTTAAAGATTTCCGGAGGTAGCCCGTTCAGGCCCGGTGTTTTCCCCTATTTCAGTTGCGTCAGGGCGTCTGCTATCTCGCCCTCTTGTATATCTCCCTCTAGGGACTTGGCAGTCCCCCTCTCCAATTGTGGGATAGGAATATCGTGGAGGAACTGGTCTAGCTCCTGGGAAAGTTCCAAGTCCACTTGTGAGGTGTATAGGTCCCTCAGATAGTCTGCAAAAACCCCGGCTTTTTTGACCAACCTCGTCACCCTGCGGCCCTCTCCATTTTGGATCTCATGGGCCCATCTCTGCCCCTTCTTCCAGTGGGGCAACCATGCTAGTAGTTTTCCTGCCTTGTTGCCCATGTCGTGCAGTTTGTACTGATTGGACCTATATAGCGCCTGTGCCTCCTGGTGCAGCAAATAAGAGTATTCGTCTCTTGTTTTCTCTATTTGGGAGGCTAGGTGAACATCCAGGTGCAGGGTGTATTAGGCATCCGAAGCTGCCAACTTCACCTCCAGCTCCCTCCTCTCTCTATCCCTGTCTTTCTTCTTCCCAGTCACATAAGCGATGAGGTGCCCCCTTATTACCATTTTGTATGCCTCCCACAAGCAGGTCTTGGAGTCTACTGAGCCCTTGTTCTCCTGGAAGTATAGTTCTGTTGCCTCTTGGGTGAACCTCTTGGTCAACCAGTCTGTCAGCACTTATGAGTTGAGTCTCCAGCCCAAGGTGGTGTAGAGAGAAGGCTGTGTTAGCCGTAAGCTCAAATGCGTATGATCCGAGATGCCCCTAAAGGTATTTTACCTCATTGCAGTGCCCCAGGAGGCATGCCAGGATCAGGAAGTAGTCTAGACACGACATCGACTGCATGGCATTAGTCGCAAATGAGTAATGTCGCGCACCCGGATGTGTGGCCCGCCAGGGATCAGTCAGACCAATGGGCATCAGGAACGTGGTCAGTCTGGTGTCTTCTTTGAGGTGCCTGCTCCCTCTGATACCCTATCAAGTGTACTGTGTAGGGTCAGGTTTAGGTCTCCACCCACCACTAGGAGTACCTCCGGGACCTTTGTGATCCAATCTGTCATAGACTCAAGACTCATCGACTGCAAGCCTGGAGGAAACTACCCTGAAGCCACATAGAGTTCTTCACCCTGCCACGTGCCTCCCACCACTGCCCAGCAAACCTGCGGATCCAATCAGGTCTATGCTACCAGATACATCAGCATGTGCCTCAGGAACCTGTAGTGAACCCCAAGTGGGCTAGGAGTGTTTTTCTGCCCCTTTGTAAAAATTCACAATTTTTGCCTAGTTGGTGGGTTTCTTGTAGCAGGACGAGGTCTGGGGTACACTGTGCCAAATATTTCAGCACTGTCTTTCTCTTTAGTTTGTTCCCCAGCCTGTTAACATTCCAGGAGAGAATTGTGAGGATCGTTCGTGAGTCAGTGCACCCCCAATGTGTCGAGGACAGGATGGAATTTGGTATGACACTCCTGGAGAGTCACCCTCGGGGTTGTCCAACAGTTGCTGGTGTGAACTAACCCTCCTCAATTTACCCCTGATTTCCACCTCAACTTTACCACCCTCCTCGTACCCTCGTGCTGCAAATTTCAAACTTCCCGCCACCCCAATGTCCAAGGTACCTTTCGCCCACCCTGTAACATTCTATGTTCAGATGAACAATAGAAAGCAAATAAGTGGCAAGTGCATGTGTAGGGGCCTAGTGCATGTGTAGGGGGCAGGCAGGTTGGTTAACTTACACGCCTTGGCTTTACTTTTTTTTATTTTTTATTTAAAAGTTTTAAATAGTGATGGCAAGACCCGAGGGTATCATAGTGCCTTACAACAGATATAATTAATACAGCTGATTTGAATGAAAACAAGTCAAAGTATGCGCATGAAAATATAGCAGAAAACACATATAATCAATACAGCTGAAATGAATCAAAACAAGTCAAAGTATGAGTACGAATTAGGAGGAGAGATAAAAGTGGAGGGGAATAGGACTTGTGGGTGATGGATGTCCTGCTAGTTGAGATGTTCTTTAGCTGTCTCTTGAAGCTTAAGAAGGAGGGGTTTGTCCTGATATGCACATGAATGGAGTTCCAGATTTTAGGTGCATTGCTCGAAAAGGAGCGTGCCAGGGTTTTTTGTTTCTGGGTTTTAGGCAGAATGAGAAGTAGGGTGTTCGAGCTTTTTAGTTTTCTTGTCTGGCCTGCCTTTTTGAGTTTGGAGACGAGGTAGGCTAGTTTCCCAGTGTGAAGGGCTTTGTGAGTTAGACAAGAAGTTCTAAAGCTACAGCAAGCTTCAATTGGGAGCCAGTTCATTTCTTTCAGGGCAGGAGGGATGTAGTCGTTTTTTTTTGTTCCATTGACAATTCAGGCTGGTGCATTGAGAGTGGATCTAAGGGGTGTAAAATGGGTTTTCGCCGTTCCATTGAGGGTAACGTTTCCGTAGGATAATCTGGAGAGAACCAGCGCTTGCGGGAAAAATTTAAGATCATTCATTGACAGGTAGGGTTTAATTTTGTTCAGAAATGTCAGGTTGTAGAAGGCGTTCTTTGCACTGTTCTTAATACGATTTTTCATGATCAGTTCGGGGTCCAGAGTGATTCCTAGAGATTTGACAGAATCGGCTAGGGTTATATTGCTATTAAGAGCATCTATGGAGTTTATCCATTCTTGCATCTGGGGGGACTGCTCTGTCTTTGAAATGAGAAGAATTTCTGTCTTATCTTTGATGAGTTTTAGATGGTTTCGGAATAGCCATTGTTGTAATTCTTTGAGGGTGGAGTTTATCCGGAGTATGTCCTATAGTGAGGAGGTTTCCATGTAAAGCTGGGTGTCATCTGCATATAGATGGAAGGGGATGTTTGCTAGATTGAGAATGATGGTGAGGGGCTCCATGTAGATATTGAATAGAGTGGGAGAGAGGACAGAGCCTTGGGGGTCACCCTGGGTAATTGTAGTTGTGTCAGAAGTGACATTGCTTATTTTTATTTGTTGAGAGCGGTTATGCAGAAAAGATGTGAACCAGCCTAGGACTACCTTGTCCGTGCCGATCCTTTTTTGGAGGGAATCCAGGAGACGATTGTGGTTGACCATGTCGAAGGCTGTCAATAGGTCTAGGAGAATGAGCAGGCAGCATTGGTGTGTATCCACGGATTTGTGTAGGTCATCTACTATGTTCAGAATAGCTGTTTCTATGCTGCATTCTTTTTTGAATCCCCATTGATGCAGGTTCAGGAGATTGTTGGTTTCTATGTGTTGGATTAGTCCGAATTGTTGGAATCTCTCTAGAGTTTTGGTGAGGAAAGGGAGATTGGAGACAGGTCTGAAGTTATTGAGGTCATTCGGGTCTGCTTCTGTTTTTTTTAGCAGTGGCATGACTTGACCAAGCTTGAGACAGTCTGGCATCACATCTGTCATCAAGGAGCTGTTTATAATCTTAGTCCAGATGGGATTTAGGGCGTGATTGAGTTTTTTTGCCAGTGATGATGGAAGGGGGCCCACTGGGTAGAAGGATGGTTTAGATGTGGCCAGAAGAGCAGAAATGTTCACCTCCAAGAGTGGGTTGAAAACCTTCCAGCCTCTAGGGGTTTTGAGGGGTCCTTCGGTTCAATAACCCCCTTTTTGGTCCTGTGGAAAGATCGTTGATAGGGAGGCCATGGAGAGAGAAGGGTGATTGTTATCTTCCTTTCTAGGAGGAAGGTTCTCATTGGTTGACCATTTGTGATGTTCAAGGGAGAGCACAATCTTCATGATTTTATCATTGAAGAAGTTGGGGAAGTTGCCACCCCTTTCTTTGGAGCTCTGAGGGTTTTTTAAGGGCTCTTTGGAGGTTTGCCGTTTCATGATATTGAAAAGCTCGTTTGGGCATTTTTTGGCCTTGTCTTGAGCATTATGGAAGAAGGTGGCTTTTTCTTTCGTGGTGTGTTTTTTGTAATTTCTGAGTTGATCAAGGTGGGCTGTGGATGGATTTGTTCTCCAACGTCTTTCCACTCCAAGCTGTCTTCCTTCAGCGTTTAGTTCTTTATTGAACCAGGATCTTGAGGGTGTGTTTCTCACCCTTTTCAGTTTCAGTTGAGCTACTTGGCCAGTATAGAGGACATTGCTGAGTTGTAGTGGGTGGTGAGTTCGGGTGTTGAGAGGTTGTCTGATGAGGGGGGAAGAAGTAATTTCATACTGCCTTCTAGGTCCTTTAGGGGAATTTGTTGATATGAAACAGAATGATGTGATGATCCGACCAGTCGACGGGGAGGATGTTGTCAATAGTTAGTGTTTCTTCCTGAGCTATGATAGCATCCAGGGTTGAGCCTTTGTTGTGGGTTTGGCCTTTGCAGTGCTGGGAGAGGTCCTTACTGAGTGAGAGGTCATTCAAGGATTTGATTAGAGTACTGACTTCATTGTTCCAGTGAAGGTTGAGGTCAACTAGGATGATGTTATTGGCACATTAAAGTGAGCAGTGTGGGAGAGTGCATCCCCCAGTGGGTGGTAGAGTAGGTGACACATTATATTTGTGTTCTCTTTCATCTTGCTAAGATAGTCAAATGAGTTGTAGTTGACGGTGTCTGTTACTCCTACGCTGATGTTGTTCTTGTGAATAATGGCAATGCCTCCAACTTGGCGGTCCATCCTATCTTTCATGATGATTGAAAATCGCAGTTGGACTAGTGTGTCCATAATCGGATGTGAGGATTAATTTAGCCATGTTTCTGTGATGAACGCTATGTCAATGTTGTGGTTCAGTATGGCTTCTGCTAGTTCTGATGCATGCTTGGATGCGGATCTGCAGTTTAGGAGCATGCATTTGGTTTGTCTGCCGTTCTCAGGATCTTGAGGGACGGAGGTCAGGGGGATATTGGTGAGTTGCCCTGGAAGTCTGATCATGCTCGTTGGTGTGTGATCTCTTCCTCATCCCATGATAATATGGATCTTAAAGGAAAGGTTGATTTTTAGCAAGCTCCAGGTTGTAAGACTTGGCTAGCTCTGCCAGTTTGCTCTGAGACATTGTTGCGCTCGTTATTTTTGGCCTCTGAGCTTTGTAGTTGAGGGACATTGTGGTCCAGCTGACTGATTGTGGCTAGGCTTTTCGTAGGGCTAGTGTGTTGTGGCATGTAGGGGGGGATGTTGTGATATACTTATGATATGATGTTAAGACCTTGTATTACTTTTTCTAGATGGTTTTCCCGGCAAATCAGTCGCTTGTTTAGTTTGGATATGGGCATGTGATTTAAAGAGGGGTGAGTATGAGTGTTTCGCTTCAGATTGAATGGGCAATGGGGATCCCACGTCTGTGAGTGTCTTCAGGTGGGAGTGAGATTCGGAATGTCGGTGGGAGTGCTAATGGAGATGCCAGTGGGTTCATTATTTTTAGTGACGGGTCTGGTGGGTGAGTAGTGCCGGAACCTTGCGATGGGATCGTCAGCATATTGATGAACATCGAGGATAGGTAGTGGGAGTTGGGAACAAGGGTGCCTCAGTCGACATTCCAAGAGGGCTGTGAGGCAGGGGAGGGTGGTGAGGTTTGTGGGGGGGGTGTTGGTCAGGGGATGAGATTGGTGTTCTGAGCTGAACTGCTGTTCTGGGCTGGGTTACTGAGAGTGTTGGTGTGTGAGTGGGCCATCTTATGCGAGCAAGGGGTAGTGGTGTGGATTGGTGGACTACCAGGACTGCTAGTTTTGGTACCTGTAGTGGTGTGGGTTGCCTCAGTCATTCTCCTCTGTTGCCGCAGCTCCCAGTTCATGGCCTTCAAATGATTTCATCTGCTGTCATTGGTGTGACTTTCAGTGGTGTGGTGTCCCCAGCCTCCGCTTCCAAGGCACTGCTGCTGGCACCCGAGTCTGTGGAGTCTCTGCAGAGCACTGACCTCTTGGTGGCCCCCGCCCAGGGGCTGCCATCCTTCACTTCCTGCACCACCCTTGACTGCTCTTGCCATGCTTGACCTTTGTTAGGGGTCATTCGCTTCTTACGTTGTGATGTCCGTTTTGAGCTGTACCATTGTTAGTCCATGGAGGGCTGACTATCGGATGACTGTGGCATTGGGTAGCCATGCTGTTCCAGCCACTCCCACACCTCCTGTGCTGTTGTTAAAAAGTGGGATTCATCTGAGGTCGTTACCCTCAACTTGGCTGGGTGTATTTTAGGTTGAGGCCATGCAGGTGTCATTTGACTGGCAGGAAGGTCTCTCTGTCTTTGGATAGTCGTTGTATAGTACAGGTATATATTCACCTGGTAGCCCTCAATTACACATGGGCCATGCAACGTGCCACCTGCAGGATATGGTCACAGTCTCTATAATTAAGCAGTCTTGCTATCATTGGCCGTGGAGGGGCTCCCGGGGTTGGGATCCTTCCTTGGATCCTGTAGGCATGTTCACCATGTACATTTTGTCACTGACCATGTCATGAGTGATGTAATATGTGAGGTCATAAGCAGTGAATTGCGGGGGCATAAGTTATAGTTAGCTTAGGTAACTATAACTGCTGAATTTCTATGGTTTTGCACGCGTGAAATTTGAGCCTAACTATAAAGTCCCTGTAATCTTTGTTTTTTTCAGTGAATATATATATATATATATATATATATATATATATATTTACATGTGCACATTTGCTCCAAATGGTTGCCCTCCACTCGGGCTCAGCTTTCCACACGTTTACCAGGGCAAAATGAAGCACAGCACTTACAGGAACTGACTTCAAAAGGGCTTTAATAAAATATGACAAAGAGCCTCTTCATACGAAGCCTTCACAAGCTAAGTGCAGGGGTGCATACAAAACGATGACCTACGCGTTTCGGCCTGCGCCTTCTACTGGGTATATATATATATATTTACATATATATAAATATATACACCTATTTATTACCTATTATAATTAGGACCATCTTTTCCAACAGACAAAGCATTTTTTGTTTTGCTAATAATTTTTCATATGTTCACATATTTGTTTTCTTTGTGCCACATTTGTCATTATTAACAGAAAGTTTCATTTTCATTGTTTTCAATCAAAACAAGACAAACAAACAAGTCACTTTAGACTTATTACCACATTCAACAACCAGGAAGGGGTGATTCGATCAATCCTGCACAAGTATTGGCATTTGATAAAGAACAACCCAGGAGTGGGTGGGGTGGTACCCATTAGACCTGGAGTAAGATTCAGAAGAGCTAGAAGGATGAGACAGGATTTGGTGCATAGTAGTCCAGAAAGCCGCAAACAAGATAAATCTACATGGCTTGACATAAAATCAGGGTTTAAGAAGTGTGGTAGATGTAGGGCCTGCCAGCATGGCAAAAATATGACAGAATATAAGCTGCCACTTACATCTCAGACAAAATGCATTAAAGGAAAATTACACTTGTAAGAGAGAATATGCAGTATACATATTACAGTGTCCATGTGGGCTGTCCTACATCGGGAGTACCATCCTAGCATCCGGTAGCTCGACATTTTGAAGAAGAACATGGTAGTCAAAGAGCAGGTCTAGTCTACTTCGTCATGGATGCTGTCCTCCCAAATATTTTGGGGGGAGGCAGAGAGAAACAGCTCAGATGTATGGAGTCCGGATATATTATCCAGATGAATACTAAAGATCCTAGTGGCCTCAACATTGAGGAAGATTTGCACACACGTCTGTAAATAATATGATAAGGAAAGTCAGCGTTTCTCTCATAAGGCATTATTTTAGTTGGTTTTAACAAGAATCTTACTTTACTCTGACTTTTAGGTAAGGTCGCACATTACACAGGTCACTTAGTTGCTATTTTGCACATATTTTATAACACCTCGCTAGGAATAAGACAATCATACTATATTATTCACTAGGGGAGACACAGTCCACATGGGCTTTAATATATTGCCATGCAACCAGGTATTTTTCAAAGAGAGAATATTAATTTGATCGGATTGTAGTGAAAAGGATACCATTTGGTAGATCTGGCAGCTTTATTATACTCATATGATATGTGATAGATTCATACAGTTCAAAATATTTTATAAATTACAATGAATTATAATCTGTTTTATATGCTTTTATGCTGTATGATTTTAGCATTACATATGTAATTGAGGAATAATATCCTCCGATTAATTAAGTACTTATTTGACCTCAGTGGCATAGTATATGATGTCTTGTACACCATTTGCATCTATAAGGTGAATATACAACAATATCAATAATATTATTGCCAGATACTTTGCGGATTCTTAAAAGAAAATTGAGATTTTAGTAAATATGGATGAAATAGTGTGAATAGAATATCACATGAAAAAACATCAACACTTTCACTTCCAATGGCATTATTTAAATATATTGTATTTTATGGTGGTATTTTAGATCTCAAAGGGAAGATGAAAATGAAACTATTTGTTAATGACAAATGTGGCACAAAGAAAACAAATATGTGAACCTATGAAAAATTGCGAGATGTTAAAGTATGTCTTCACTTTCCTTTTATTACTTGTTTAATGTTGTAAATATGGGCATAAAATGTTGCCTCTGCATCGGTGAACAAGGCTGTTCAGCAGCCGAAACGCGTTGGATGGAGCTTGACAATAAAATACTTTAAACCCACACACAGCGTCATCATCCTTGTTGGAAGAGGATATTACTTTTTATATATAAATATATATATAAATAAATATATGTGTATATGTATATATATATATATATATATATATATATATATATATATATATATATATATATATATATATATGTATCCATCTCCACAAAGGGTTTTACCTTTTTCTGCACCGCACGTCCAGGTGCAACTCCCGCGGTGGTGAGCCGCTTCAAAACTAATAAACTTCGGCAACCACAATCCTTTTGCGAAACATCGAGTGCACTCCTGAACAAAAATGCGTAAACATAGGGCTTTTATTCGTAAACCACAAGCACTGACATGCGTTTCGGCATGATGCCTTTATCAATGTCAGTGCAAACAGATATTATCTGTAATATAAACCATGGAGGAATTTGTCAATTTACGGCAGTAGCATAGAAATAGACAAAGGTATGATAGATCTTGTGAACAACAGATAAATGCGGCGGCCATTTTAGAATGGTATTATATACAAGGTTTGTGTATTCTATTGAAATTGTAATTGCTATTGAATGTCGGTTGACCAGTTGTACTGAGGGATACATGGTGTAAACAAGGGGAGACGGAACAAGATTAAAATCCCGCATTTCATAGAAAATTCATTATACAAAACAAAAAGTCTATATACTCGCACACTTCAGAAGTAATATAGGCAATTCCCCATATTGTAGTGACATGATTGTGTCAAACCAAATTAAGTAACTAGATGTACTGTTTTTATCCAATCCTTATCACTTGTCTCCCTCAGTCTACTGCCATTATTACATTTGTGTCCCGAATGGGTATAAATCGTATATAATATCCATCATTATACCATTACTTTTATCAAAAGCCGCAAAAAAACATTCTTCATGCAATTTGCCCAATTCCATGCTCATGATAGTCGCCACAAGATGAATAACAAACAACAAAATAAATAGGGTTCAATATGATTAAAATAAAATAAGTTAAGCAAATGGCACCCTGAACAGGAGAACAAGTTGAAAGGGCCACCCAATTGATAGCAGGGTCGTCCAAGAACCGTGAACCAATGGTACCTCATCCTCATATTAGTATGTATATAAGGTTCACCCCCAACCGAAGTGACATGCCACTACTGAATATCTCTCTAACTAATAAGATACCTGTAGGATGCCTCCTCTAATGCCGGATTTACATTTAAACAATCATGCCCTGAATGGGCCATTGTTCCCATCCGTCTTTGTCTTCTGTTGTCAGTACTGTATTCAAGTTCTTGGTGGGGAGAAACCAAGAGCAAGAGACTCCAATATATAACTGCAGGTGCATATTGATATATGATGCGACCCATCTCATCTCACAAAGATCAAAATTAGGGACATATTGTCCGGGATCTGCAAAACATATATATAAGGCAGTAATGTTTACTAAAGAAACTGGAGAAGGGACTCTTTCTCTTTTTAAAGGAATAACATGCAGCACAGTCAGCCTAAATGTACCCACATTTCTTCTTCGTTATTTAGCCCATGAGGGACTTTGGTTTGCAACTCTATTATAGATTTTGACTCGAGTATACACAGTTTTTAACTCTATCCCCTCCCCTTTCATCCTTCTGCACTTGATCAATGCAGAAAAACATGAGGAGGTCTCGATTGCTTTCATGTACAGATTGAAAGGGATGAGCTACAGGATAACCTTGATCCTTGTTCGCAATCGCTCGCATATGTTCAAGTATTCTCTTTTTGGCTGGGTGAATGGTACTCCCTATGTAGCGTTTGGCACAGGGGCATTATAAACAGTAAACCGTGAATTCAGAGTTACAGTTCAGCAGTTTATTGTAGTGATGTCACTGACCATGTCATGAGTGATGTAATATGTGAGGTCATAAGTAGTGAACTGCAGGGGCGTAAGTTATAGTTAGCTCAAATAACTATAACTGCCAAATTTCACTAGTTTTGTATGAGTGAAATCTGACCCTTACTATAACGTCCCTGTAACATTTGTTTTTTTTAGTATGTATATATATATATATATATATATATATATATATATATATATATATATATATTCAAGAAAACTCCCGTGAGCACTTCCCTCACCAGGAAAAAAGACTCCCACTCCAGGGTCAGTGTAAATAATAGATGTTATTGGCGACGCGTTTCGATCAGACGATCTTCTTCACAAGCCAAACTTTCACCGTTTGTGATCACCATTTAAAGTGTATATACAACATAGAAAATGGACCATAGTGATTTAGTTACGACGTATAAACATGGAAAACATACTATGCGTGTTGTTCCTGGTTTCTCATTCAAAAGAAAGACTTTCTGCCGGCGTGCGGTTACAGAGACGATCTGGGATTTAACGCATTTAAATAAAAGTAACTTTTTTCAACATATTATTACAAAATGATTTCATCTGACTCCAGATAGCCACTAAATCATGTGATTGTAAGAAAATATGAAAAACACAAACATATAGAGTGGCATTTGGCAATTGCACAGACTTAGCAGTAGGCCTGGGCGGTAAATTCCGTTCCGCTCGCGGAATTTGCGGAATTTGGGTAATTTCGCATTCCGCGGAGAACGCGGAATTGCCAAAAATTCCGCGATCTGCGGCTTTGCGGAATTTTTTGCTTGTTCGTGCTTTCAAAATGCGTGTCCGCGAGATATTTCTCCCCGAGCACGCAAACAGCGTTCGCGAACAGGAAAAAAGCATCGCGAATGGGCGGAATAAGCAATTCCGCGTGTTCGCGGAACTTTTGCGTGCTCGCGGAGATTTTTTACCGTTTCGCGGAGTTTTGCGTAGCGCGACTACGCGAATTCCGCCCACCCCTACGTTAGCAGAGCACATTTTATAAATGGGTCACAGTCTCCTGTGGTCCGCGTTAAACACCGCACTTTAACAGCGTTATTTCACCTTATTCATGCCCTGTGGCTGCACTTTGTGATGGCCAAGTGGCCTTTTCTTGACTAAGTGAAGTTTCAACCTAAATATAAACAAATTCACAAAGTTCAACACTAATTCAGGTCCTAAAAAATAAAGAGAGAACGGGTCATCCTTATTGGAGACAAGGTGACCCTGGTGTATCCCACGAAAAATACCCTTAAACAAAAAAGTACTAAACTCAAAAGTGAAGGGGGGTCCTGTTAGGGGGGATAGCTACGAGTATAGTGGAGGGTAAGGCGAAGGTGAAAATTAAAAATAAAATGACAAAAAGGGGAGAAAAAAAAGGGGGAAGCAGGATGACTGGGCCTCGGATGAAATGCTATCATGTAAGAGGTCAGCGGCCATCAGCCAGAGGGAGCTAGGAGATATGAAATAATACGATAACAGTGTATATCAACCCTGGTTTGGGAATAAAGGCAATCTATGCTTCCTGTGAAGTTTTCCAACCTGCTGATACTGTGTCAAGGTAGAGAGCCCTCCCCGAGACACAGTATATGCAGAGAAATCATGGATCACCATGAAAGCAGGAGAAAGTAAATAAGTCAGACGTTGTACTCATCCTATGTGGACAAAAAGTTCCTCATCTTCGTTTAGACCGAAGGGGTTCTTAGTGTCGAGGAGTATGATGTACTTCGACTCCAGGACCCTCAGTTGTTTCTTACGGTCACCCCCTCTAGGGCTTGCTGCCATCCTGTCATCACCAAAGAAAGACAAACTGTTAGCGTTCTTATCATGGTATCTCAGCCAGTGTCGTGCAGTAGAGTAACTCAGATCCCCATTCCTGATTGCTCTAATATGCTCCAAAATTCTTTTCTTCACAGGGAAGATGGTACTCCCTATGTACATTTTCTCACAAGGACATATTATAGCATATACACAGTAGTTCGTGTTACAGTTTATGAACTTGGTTATGTTCCCAGTTTCCCCAGTTGGTAATGGGTATGTTTTCCTGTTTTTGCTTGTGCTACAGGCCTTGCACTTTCCACATTTCAAAAAACCCTTTTGCTGCTGTATCCAACTTTGCTGTTTAGTTGTGCCCATATAACTGTTGACCAGCATGTCCTTAAGGGATCGTGCTTTTCTATACGTGACCATTGGATACTCACTGACCTTAGCTCCTATCACTGGATCATTTTTAACAATGTACCAGTGTTTCTTAAGAGTTTCTCGAACGGCCATTGCCTCAATGTTAAAGTCCGTTATCATTCTGATCTCATTAGTTTCTTCCCTGGTACCCGGTCTTTTTACCAATAGGGCCGCTCTGTCTTGGGAGGCTGCTCTCTCACTTGCTGTTCTCAAAACCTTCTCGGGATAGCCTCTCTTCCTGAATCTGTGCAGCATGGTGTTCTGCTCTTTCTGGTAACCTACATCAGTATTACAGTTGCGCTTGGCCCTTATTAGCTCTCCATACGGAATACTCCACTTGAGTTTAGGGGGGTGGTGGCTCTTGGCATGCAGAAGACTGTTTCCTGCAGTTGCCTTTCTATGTAAATTGGTTGACACTACGCCATCCCTGACCTGTACATAGACATCCAGAAAATCCATCTCCTGCTGATCATATTTATGCGTGAAACGGAGATTCACCTCATTGTCCCCTAGCATGTTCAACAACTTATCCAAGTCTGCTCTGGTACCACCCCATATCATAAAAATGTCGTCGATATATTGGGTCCAAAACACAATGTGCCTAATCAGATGTTCATTCACGTCAATCCAAACCAACTGCTCCTCCCACCATCCCATAAACATACAGGCATAACTTGGCGCAAAGCAGCTTCCCATAGCGGTACCGACTACTTGCTTATACCACCTGTCCTCAAAAAGGAAGAAATTGTTGTCAAGGCAAAATGTCAGCATGTCAATTAGCATAAGTGATTGTTCATACAGAAAGATAGATCTGTCTCTGAAGAAATGTTTGCAAGCATTAATGCCATCCTTATGTTTGATACACGTGTACAGAGACACTACATCAATTGTTACCAACCAGAAGTTCTCTTGCCATGTAATTCCCTCAATCTTGTTGATAAAATCAGTGCTGTCTTTGCAATAGGAAGGGAGACTGAGGACATATGGGAAAAGGAAAGCATCCAGGAAGATGGATGTGTTCTCTAGGAGGCTCCCAATAGCAGACACTATGGGTCTTCCAGGTGGGTTGACCTTGTCTTTGTGAATTTTTGGCAGCATGTAAAAACATGGTGCCGTAGGATGTTTCTTGTAGAGGAACCTATACTCCTCCTCCCCCAATAGATCTTGATGTCTCCAGTGTTCAATTCTGCTGTAATAAGAATTTGTAGCCTCATCATATGCATCCTTACAAGATCTCATGTAGTTCCCTGAGAGAGTAAGCTGTCTATTTGCCTCTTTTTTGTACAGATTGATGTCCCACAAGACCACGTTCCCCCCTTTGTCCGATGGTTTAATGACAAAGCTGGGATCACTATTAAGTGTTCCTAGAGCTAGTCTTTGTTCTGGGGTCAGGTTGTGTGCATGTTTGTTTTAACTCCTATTCCAAATACCCATGAGGTCTCGTATTACCACCTCATGGAATGTGTCCAAATTGTCATGTGGTAAGTTAGGGTTAAAAGTGGATTTGGGCCTGAACTTTGTTGGTGCTGCGCCCCTGGTTTCCTATCCCATCTGATCTAGGAGGTCACGTTCATTCGACCATTCACTCAGTTCTCCTCCCAATTCTGCCAGGCACGCTAGGCCTTCGATGTCCTTCAAACATAAAAGCTCAGATACTTGTGCTCCTCTGCTTCCACCACCACCCCACCACCTGTGGCACGTTTTTCCTTATTTAAAAACATTTTCATAAGTTTCAATTTCCGTACATATAAAAACATGTCAACTCTAGTGCTGCTGTAATCAAAGTTAGCTGTGGGACAGAAAGTGAGGCCAAGTTCAAGTAATGTTTTTTCTGCCAAAGTTAGTTCATGTGATGACAAATTTACCACAGTCAAATTCTGCTCACCCATCATTTCTGCTTCGACTGCCTCGTTGTTCTCCCATACGGCACTGTGTCCTTTGTGTTTCCGTCCTCCCCTCCTTGTTTGCTTCCTCTTGTGCTTGCGCCTCTTCCTCGTCCTCTTCCTCTTCCTCCTTCCGGTGGTCTTGCTCTCAAAGTCATGTTCGTTTGTAAAAAACGATATTCAAGAGGCTTGAAGGTAAGGGGATCTCTTCGTAGGCCCTCTGATTGATCCTCTAGGTCTGAATAGATCTCCGAGCCGGACTCCGATGTGGCCACTTCCTGCTGTCTCAGCGCCCCCATCTGTTTAAATTGCCTGATTGCTCCGTCAAACCTTCTTCCGAAGGTCAGGATCCGCCCACTGGCATAGTCCTGTTTGTCTCGCAGAAATTTGCGCTTTTTCTTTTGCTTGAATTTTGCCTCATACTTGTCAAGCCTCCGCTCCATCTGCCCGAGGGCTGCTCTGATCTCATCTTGCGCAGGGTGTTTGTCAAGTTCCTCCTTTAATTTATCTATTTCTTTGATTGTTGTTTCCAGTTCCAAGGCAGCTTATTTGGACAGGAGTCCCAACATGTTCTTGCACGTGCCCGCCATTAAGTTCGACCATTCTTCCAGCAGTTTGGGGTGTGGATTCTGATAGGTTGGTGTGATCAGAATCCTCAATCCCCTGGGAACCCTGCCCACCTCGATGTAATTGTCAAGTGAGGAAACCTCCCACCATCTGTTTATTTCCTTCTTCTGTAGTTTCTCGTATTGAAATAGCATCTGCTTCAGACTCCTAGCTGTCTCTCCAGTTGATGTGCCCGCTTCGTGGCCGCTGCCACCGTCCTCTTCCTCTGTCTCGCAGAATAATGAGCGTGCTGCGCCAGGTCTCCCTGCTCGCTTGCTCTTAAGGTCCGCATTTTCTGCTGCTGCACCAGCCTGCTTCCCTTTGTTCATTTTCTTGTCTCGATAGTTTTACACATATAAGACCCTGCCGTTTTCCCTCTGTGATTTTTAAAAAAGGGCACGGTACCCCTGCCAGGACTCGGTCAACGTGTGATGAACTGCCGGGGGCTACTGCCTGACACCGCTGAGTACTACGATAAGGCTTTGTGCATCCTCCGATGCACGAACACTCATCCTGTACTCACCAGTTGCGTCCTGCAGATTGTCGGGCCTCCCCTCGTCAATCAGTTAAGTCTTCGTCCGGCGGCGGTAGCCAGTCAGAGGAAATGCAAAAGGAAAGCTTCCGACAGAAGCCAGCTCCTCTCCACTCGGGGTCGGTGCGAGCTCCGGGTGTCGGATCCCGGCTGTAAATTCAAGAAAACTCCCGTGAGCACTTCCCTCACCAGGAAAAAAGACTTGCACTCCAGGGTCAGTCTAAATAATAGATGTTATTGGCGACGCATTTCGATCAGACGATCTTCTTCACAAGCCAAACTTTCACCGTTTGTGATCACCATTTAAAGTGTATATACAACATAGAAAAAGGACCATAGTGATTTAGTTACGACATATAAACATGGAAAACATACTATGCGTGTTGTTCCTGGTTTCTCATTCAAAAGAAAGACTTTCTGGTGGCGTGCGGTTACAGAGCCGATCTGGAATTTAACGCATTTAAATAAAAGTAACTTTTTTCAACATATTATTACAAAATGATTTCATCTGACTCCAGATAAAACCTTTAGCCACTAAATCATGTGATTGTAAGAAAATATGAAAAACACAAACATATAGAGTGGCATATGGCAATTGCATAGACTTAGTAGAGCACATTTTATAAATGGGTCACAGTCTCCTGTGGTCCGCGTTAAACACCGCACTTCAACAGCATTATTTCATCTTATTCATTCCCTGTGGCTGCACTTTGATCCTGTGGAAGGCATAATGCCGAAACCCGTAGACTGTCCTCTGTATGCACTGGTGTGATGGAATGAAATAAAAAGCACATGTGAGAAATGCCCTGCGGTGTCGCTTTTGCCTCTTCTTGCCATAATCTGTCGTAAGGATCACTGCTGTGGATCAGGTACGAAGAAGCACTTCATGATAGATATATATATATATATATATTCAGTGCTCCTTTTCTCCACCGATTCCCTGCACCCTGGAACCAGAAACGGAACGGACTCCTCTTATTTCGTGCAAGTTTGTTTTATTTCAAATCGTGCTGTGCCGCCATGACGCGTTTCGGCCCCTGGAGGCCTTGATCACGTCGTGCTACCATTTCCTCCCCACATTTTAAAGTGCCAAGTGCCACTAAATATGGAAGACAGGCTACCCGTCTGTGCTCCAATTTCAAAATACAAGAATTCAGCATGTTTCCACATTTGTTATGGCTGGTCTTTACATTTTCAAAAACCATGTGCAAAATATGCATAATTTCTGTATAAATACAATTAGGTAATATACACATAGTAAAAAACGTTCGAAAAGCATAATGCATACAGAATAGTCCTTGCATTCACAGCCATGTGTAAAGTACGTATAATTTCTGTATAAATACAATTGGGTAATATACACACAGTAAAAAACATTCTAAAAGCATAACGCATAACAACTGGTCCTTGGATTAAAACCATGTGCAAAATACGCATTGTTCCTGTATAAATACATTCAGGTAAAAGTACACATAGTTAAAATTAGTCCAGGTATGCTGCTTAAATATGATGCTTAAAGATATGTTAAAAAGACCCATCAGCAGTTGCCACAGTATTTTCCATAAATAAATGTGCAAATAAGCATACTGCCCCTGTGGGCATATGATCTGCTGCTTGTAAGGTGCATGTATATGTGCAAAAAGTGCAAAAAAAAGGGTGCTATTTTGTGTACTCTATCTGCTCTGCGAGCAGATTAATGCAAATAAAGTGTCGGAGTGCAATAAAATGTATTAGTTGTAAAAGACGGTCAAATAAAAACATCTTTTGCAACATAGGAAAAGAGAAGGGGTAAAATGGAAAGAGGAACAGCGTTTATTTTGGAATAATAAGTATATCCAGCTAATGTATATGTCATTGCTGATACTTTAAGTCAATCGTGGAGATAGCTTAATTGATGGAGCAGAGCTAAAGCCAAGTGTGCAGATCTTCTGTGGTGTTCAGCCCCTGTGGGCTTTTGCTGTCAAATTCAAGGATGTATCTAGTTTCTAACCGTCTCAATATGGCCTCTCTATTGCCACCTCGTCTTGGTGGCGGAACAGTGTCCACCACGTAATATTTTTAATTGGTCCAGTTCATTACCTTGGATCTCTTTGAAGTGGCGGGCCACCGGATATGTTGCATCCGAATTGGTTATAGCCCTCAGGAGCTGGAGTATTCTCTTGTGGACCTGCAGTTTCGTGCTGCCCACGTACCGCAGTCCACAAGAGCAATCCAGCACGTAAATGGCAAATTCAGATTTACAGGTTAGTAACTTGTCTATTTTGCTAGGCTTGTTCTTGAAAGGCGTGCAATAGGTGGTCTTGCTCACGCCATATTTACATACCCTGCATGTAGTACACCTGATAAAGCCTTTTCGGTCTGTCAGCCAGCTTGAGCCTGTTTTAGTCTTCGGACTGCTGCTGACCACAAAGTCACTAGTGCAAGGGCCTTTCTGAATAATATTGTGGGGGTATGCGGGAGTTTGTCCCCCAAAACCGGATCACTTAGTACTAAGTGCCAGTTTTCTTGATGATTCTGTTTAAGCTATCCTTCTGTTTGTTGAATGTGAGGATGAGCCTAGGGTTATTAGCATTTGATCTTGTACTGTTAATTTGCTTATTTTTACTGCGTGATGGTTTAAATAGCAGATCATTTCGGGACAGTACCCTAGTGCGTCGTATGGCGTCATCAATGATGTGTTCTGAATAGCCTCTATCTAGGAAACGGAGTTTGCATTCCTCCTGTGCTTCAATTAAGTCTTTTTCGCTGATACAGATTCTGCGTATTCTGAGCATTTCCCCATAAGGTATACTACAGATGGTATGTCTTGGGTGAAAGCTCGTGGAGTGCAGTATGGTATTCCCTGCCGTGGGCTTGCGATGTAATTTTGTATGTAACCTGCCGTTTGCCACGTATACTTCAACATCTAAAAAACCGATGGAGCTCTCACTTATGTTATGAGTGAAGTGCAGGTTTATGTCATTGCAATTTAGCTTGGTCACAAATTCCTCTGCACTATGCCTATCCCCACACCAGACCACAAACAGATCATCAATATAACGGACCCATTTAACCACATTTTGTGCCAGAATATCCGCATACATAGTTGTTAAAGTCATCTCCTCCCACCATCCCATATGCAGGCAGGCGTAGCTCGGTGAGAAACTCGCTCCCATAGCTACGCCCCTTATTTGATGGTAGACCTGTTGTTGGAACAAAAAATTGTTATTCTCCAAGCAGAATTTCGTTAGACTGATAAGCATTTTGTTATGAGAATAAAATTCAATCGGTCTAGTGCCTAGGAAATGTTCCAGTGCCCTGATTCCGTCATTGTGATGAATAGATGTATACAGGTTGGATACGTCCAATGATAGTAGCAAATAATCATTTTGCCATTGGAAATCATGGATTTGTTTTAAAAAATCAGTAGTGTCCTGTATATATGACGGAAGGGCCTTTACATGGTCTTGGAGGAAGGAGTCAATATAGATGGATACATTTTCAAGTAAACTCTGTTTGGCGGAGATTATTGGCCTTCCTGGTGGTCGACAAATATCTTTGTGAACTTTTGGTATGAAATAAATAACGGGCATGATAGGATAATCGTCCTTAAGGAATCTGAGTTAGTCTTGGTTGATAAGCCCCGCACTTTTCCAGGCTAAGAGTTTAGAAAACAATTCATTCTGTACTGCCTTGATGACTTGTCTGTTGCTTAATCTGTAACAGTTACGGTCAGATATTTGGCGCATGGCTTCTTCCATATATTGTTTTATTGGCCAGATGACCACATTGCCCCCTTTGTCCGAATTGCGGACAACCACTGAATCATTGTCCCGTAACTTTTGAATCAATTGTTGATATTTGTACTGTCATGCGTTTCGATTTTTAGACTCCTTTTGGATTTTGAAATTCAGTTTTTTTTTTTTTACTTCAGCCGTTATTATTTCATGAAAGGTGTCAATAGAGTCTCTGGGCATGACCGGTACAAAAGTGGACTTTGGTTTAAATCCTGTGTTTGGGGTGGCAGTGATATTTATGAGATGTTGTTCCGTAAGTGATTGGGTGGACTCCCCACCCGCCTGATTGTATTCATTATTTTGTAAGGCGTGAAGATCACAAATTAAGCTGATATCTGATGCTACCAATGCTTTACTGTCGCAAGGAGAAGCCTCTTCTAGCATTCGGGTAGATGTTTTGTTTAGTCTCTGTTGATGGAATTTTTGCAATTTTAACTTTCTGATAAATTTGTAGATGTCAGCCCTCGTCTGGGGATAATCAAAATTGCTCTCAGGGCAATATGTGAGTCCCAATGCTAGCAGTTGTTATTCGGCTTGGTCAAGGTTGATATCTGATAGGTTTATGATTGTATTGGCGCCTTGAGTTTGTTGCATTACTTGCGCAGCCAGCCTTTGTTGCTCGGTCTCTTGTTTGCCTGAGTTTTGGCGCCTTCTTTCGGATTGCCTTGCATTTCTCCTCTGTTTGATTTGGGATGTGTGTTCCTGGGGCATAAGGTCTGGCACCTTTCTTCCCTTAAAAAATTAAGTTCCTCGGCAAGCGTGTGTTTCCGTGACTGTGGTTTGGTTACCCCTGTTGTACCGGGGTTAAACTCTGTCTCTGATTCTGTTTCCACGGAAGAGCTTAAGTCAGACAGTGACGATGCTGCTTGTATTTCTCGGCTGGGACCAGCTGTGGCCACCGCATCAGTCCTAAACTTGACTCCTTTGTGTGCTGCCTTCGCTGCATCGTATTTGCGGGAAAAAGTAAATATTTGAGCCTGATCATAGTCGTTTTTGTCCCTTTGGAACTTAAACGTTTTGCGTTTTTTGATAATAGCCTCCTCCTTCTTAAGTCGTGTTAGCATTTCATCCCTGGTTTTGGACGTCGCTTCACTGCCTTCGATGGTCTCAATTTGTTGGTTTAGTTGATCTATTTCCTTTTGCAGTTCGATTCTGTCTATGTCAGTGTATTTGACTAGGATTTCCATTAGCCTCTTTGATGATTCCAGGTTGCACTTGCCCCACTCCCGTAGCATACTGGGGTTGGGGTTATCGTAGCTCGGAGCGAGCATAATGCGCAGCCCCCGAGGAATCCTGCCCACCTCCAGGTACTTTGAGAGGGACCTGTGCTCCCACCACTTTGCCTGCTCTGCCCTCATAAGCTTCCACAGTTTTTTATACAATTCTTTTATGTTGGAGAGGGTCCTGCCATTCCCATCACTGCTGATTTGCGTGTGTGCCTGGGTAATGGCAACCTCCGTGAACATTTCCTCCTCTGCCTCTTCCCTGCTGCGTAACACGTCGGCAGCCATTGTTTAGCACTATTTATTTGGATGCGAGGAGTCAGCTACCACTATGCAGATGCTCGTTGTGCACACCTCTCACCGGACAATTATGGATATTCCTACCTCCTGAGCTTCCGCCTGCGTTCTCTGCGTCCTCCGACACAGGTCCCACTGCTCTGCCACAGTCAGTAGGTGTTTTCCGCCATCCGGGGGCTGCGCAGCCTTCTCCTCACGGAGATCTTCCTGTTCTGGTTCACCACCAGATTCGGCTTCCTGCTGCTTTGCCCAGGTCGAGAGGGGGTCCGTTACATCCAAGGAAGCCGCCTTGGACTAAATATTCAGTGCTCCTTTTCTCCACCGATTCCCTGCACCCTGGAACCAGAAACGGAACGGACTCCTCTTATTTCGTGCAAGTTTGTTTTATTTCAAATCGTGCTGTGCCCCCATGACACGTTTCGGCCCCTGGAGGCCTTGATCATATGTCGTGCTACCATTTCCTCCCCACATTTTAAAGTGCCAAGTGCCACTAAATATGGAAGACAGACTACCCGTATGTGCTCCAATTTCAAAATACAAGAATTCAGCATGTTTCCACATTTGTTATGGCTGGTCTTTACATTTTCAAAAACCATGTGCAAAATACGCATAATTTCTGTATAAATACAATTAGTACATAGTAAAAAACGTTCTAAAAGCATAATGCATACAGAATAGTCCTTGCATTCACAGCCATGTGTAAAGTATGTATAATTTCTGTATAAATACAATTGGGTAATATACACACAGTAAAAAACATTCTAAAAGCATAACGCATAACAACTGGTCCTTGGATTAAAACCATGTGCAAAATACACATTGTTCCTGTATAAATACATTCAGGTAAAAGTACACATAGTTAAAATTAGTCCAGGTATGCTGCTTAAATATGATGCTTAAAGATATGTTAAAATGACCCATCAGCAGTTGCCACAGTATTTTCCATAAATAAATGTGCAAATAAGCATACTGCCCCTGTGGGCATATTACCTGCTGCTTGTAAGGTGCATGTTTATGTGCAAAAAGGCTTTCTACTTATGTGCAAAATACTTACATTTTTGTTGTAAAAGCATGCGTAGTAAAGGTACATGCATGGTAAAATTTTGCATGGTAAAGACATGGGTTGTAAAGACTTATGGGTTGTTAAGAGTTTGTGGTAATGATATTGCGAAGGAACAGCCGCACTGCAAAGGCTATTTCCCGCCAGCATCAGGCCTGGGGTGTCTCAGAATCCGGTGCCTGCAGGTCTATCTTCAGAGCTCCCAGAAGAGAGACCACTGCCATTGTCATCTTGGCCACGCCCCCAACTGTACACAAATTACTTTTTTGTGCTTACTTTTATGTTTCTAGGCACTTGACCTCACAATGAGAAAACAAAAATACTGAGTCCTAACTAAAGTACCAATACACCTAGGAATTTTATAGAGAACTTTTATTATGAAATGTTCAAAATCACTTCAAAATGTCAGTGTTTATTTTTTGCTTGGGTTAAATCATTGCTGCATTTCTATTTTTGTATCCTGGTTTAATGTCTGTTCAATGGCAACACTGAAAGAAACCATGCTAAGATGCATTTTATTTGGTTATGAACAAATTTCTTCTGTTTTCTGATATACAGTGTTTTTTTCTTTAATGTCTCTTCTTGCAAACTAAAATTACTGCATATGATTATAGATATACCAAGTGATTACATTAGGTCAGTTAAATATGTCTGGCTCTTATTGCTACAATGTTAGAAAGATAATGACTGAAATGCTAATGACACAAATATCAGCATCATCATATTTGGGCTGTTTTTACTGATACTTTTAGAAATAATAAAACAAATTAATTTAGTGTTTTCAGAATGGGAAGCCTAATCCTAAAATCAGCAAATATATCTGAACTTAGTGAAAGTAAGGAAGAAGAGAGCAAACAAATAAGTGTTAATTCACCTTGGATCATAACCAACTGGTTGTCATTGAGACCAAGGTGGTAGGCAGTGATTTTGACTCCTCCAAGAAACCTCTCAAACAAGTTATGGTCTCATCTTACAACCACGCCTGAACAGAAGTGCAGCAGCAGGATGAAATAGTCCATAGGCCTGGGTGAATTGATTGGACATGATGGAGTGATTACAAAAAAATGAAAATCATGGACTGAGACACAGATTTATTGTATAACCCTAGAGGTTAATCCACCAACCTACAAGGAGCTAGGAACCTGAACACCATCCCATGAGGTACTATGAACCCTAAGTAACATAAATGGGGTTCTGCAGGTTTCTTTGTGGAAAGGAAACAATGTCACCATTAATGGCACATACACTCATGGAACATCACTTATGTTCTGGCCTCTCTTTCCTGGAACCTCACCTTCCTTGAAGCCAATGACTAATACCTGTGGACAGTAGACTCATATCAGGCCTCCATAGCTATGAACGTGTGTAACATCCAATAAATAAAGATGTCTCCTTAGTTGCTGTGATCCAGTTGTAGATTTATTGTTGATTTGAAGTCATAGGATAAATAGACACAGCATATAATAAAGATAGCAGAATCAAGTAAAGTTCCAATAAAGGCCCCACCGGGAGCAGCTGCCCTGCTGCTCAGCCTCCAAGGTAACTGACAGTACACTTAAACATACACAGATAGAACTAAGGATGACATCATAGAGACAGGCTGAGCAGCAGAGTACAAGAGACTAAGAAAGGACAAGAAAGAGAGAAGAGCAGGGAGAAGCGGGATACAACACACCTTCCCCCTTTAAACGAAAAGTTGAAGAAGACAAAACAGAGAGCAGAAGAGTAAATAATGGAACAACATAAAACGCACAAAAATAAACACCCTCTTCAGAATGGTGGAGAGAAGAGGTAAGGGCGAGGGTACCAAGATTGTACCAACACCATGAGCTAACAAGAATAAAAGTGGTTATGGTCCTCACAGCAAGTATTTGAACCCCTCTAACAAATAGAGCACAATAAAGTGGTTCATTTAAATGGACAACAAACTGAGCCCCTGCGGCTCCTCACAGCAAGTATTTGAACCCCTCTAACAAATAGAGCACAATAAAGTGGTTCATATAAATTGACAATAAACTGAGCTCCCTGCGGCTCCTCACAGCAAGTATTTGAACTCCTCTAACAAATAGAGCATAATAAAGTGGTTCATATAAATTGACAATAAACTGGATCCCATCCTCGTCGCCAGTGTAACATCCAATAAATAAAGATGTCTCCTTAGTTGCTGTGATCCAGTTGTAGATTTATTGTTGATTTGAAGTCATAGGATAAATAGACACAGCATATAATAAAGATAGCAGAATCAAGTAAAGTTCCAATAAAGGCCCCACCGGGAGCAGCTGCCCTGCTGCTCAGCCTCCAAGGTAACTGACAGTACACTTAAACATACACAGATAGAACTAAGGATGACATCATAGAGACAGGCTGAGCAGCAGAGTACAAGAGACTAAGAAAGGACAAGAAAGAGAGAAGAGCAGGGAGAAGCAGGATACAACAACGTGCCAGCTGCTCTGTATGTGCAACTAACCTACTCTACTTACAAAAGGGTAGAAAATATTGTAGTTATGACCCCTTTTGTTCTCAGAACTATGATGAGAGTAAAAGGACTGTGTCAAGAGTACCACACCAGACCACTTAATGGAATGGTGTTTGATGCAAGTGGGAACACACCAGATTATTAATAGGCTAAAAAGAATTCTGACAACACACTTGCTTCTCATTGAGTAAGGATCCTACCAACCAAGATTATCAAATTTGCTTCTTATAAAATAATGATGGCCAGACATATGAACTGAATGTTGGTAAAAGACTTAATGTGCATAAATATTAAGAGGGTATTGTGAGGAACAGGAGGAGGACTCCGAGTACTTACCAGTCACTCAATCAGCTCTGCCTGCCTTGACTGCACTTGAGGCACTTGAAAAGGAAAACAAAGTTGAAACATTAGAAAGAGAGAAAGAACCAACAGTGAAACAGTTTTCTCCACAGGAGACAGAAAAGGAAGGAGCGGGTAAAAGAACACAGAAGTCAGGCAACGGAGAGGTGGATAGAGAAGACAGTCGAGACAGGAGGAGTAAGGTCCCAAGAAAGGAGATAAGGAGCTGTGGTTCCCCATAGAAAGCCCCGAGGATGAATTCAGCACCAGAGGAGAGAGGAGGACCCTTGTTGAGAAGCAACATCTCCAGCCACAGTGTCTCCCAGAGGAAGGAAGGACTAGAGAGGTGACTGACTCCAGCATCGTTCACCAGGGAGCATGGCTCACAAAGGTCGGTGCTCGCATACATGAGTGGTGAAGGAAGCCAGAGCGTTGCGGGGAGGAGGTGGTAAAGGTGCTTTGAGTCTTTCTAAATGCGATTGGGAAAGACCTTGGTTGAGTGAATAAACTCGGGTATTATTTTGTTTAATTAATTTATGTTTATGGACAGCTGTCACACAAAATGCATACAAAGGTAGAGAGGGTATGCAGGAGTTTCATAGGAGGGATTATTTTTTTAGTTTGTTGTCTTTGTTCCTTTTTGCTTGTGTAAACTATGAGAAAGGCCATGATCGTGAGCTGAACGAAACTATGATATAGACAAGAGTAAGTAAAGCCAATAGATAAACTAAAGCGAGAGGAGAGAAAAATAGAAAAGAAATGAGAGAATCAGACGAGTGGTACAAAATGGGAAAATAGAGCCAAAACGTACCTGCTACTTGTTTCTTTTCTTTTGAATGCCTCTGGTCCCAAGGGAAGTGACCCCTAGGGAGATGAAAAGGAGAAGAGATTAACTGAAGTCTAGACAACGTACCTAAAAATACTGCATCTATAACGTCTTGTGCTGATTCTCAATAAAACAACTTGAGAGAGGGAAGAAAAAGAATCAAGAACCTGGCATAATAAGTCTTTATGAAGGGAGAGAAGAACCCACCTGTTATATTGTGGTGTCAGAAGTGAGACTGCCCATTTGATACAAGATGGAAAACATAGTGCACAGCTTGGTTGAAGGCCAGCAAAAAACTGAATGGGCCTTAGGGCTGATTTAGAGTGAGATACTTTTAAACACCTTAAAAATTCAGTCTGACCAACTACATCAGCTATCTGAAAATCAATTACAATTGGCTACAGGTATATCGCAAAGCAAAGGACTCATACCCGTAGGAGCTATGAAGTCACTTCAGAAGTTTAAACCGTGAGAAGACTCAAAGCATTTTTAATACATTTTCAGAGAGCAGCCAAAGCAAGCCGGTGGCCGAAGGATAGATCGACTCATTACCTGGCTCCCTTGCAGGCAGTGGAAGCCCAGGCTACGTACCAAGTGGCCCATCCTGCTGGGGATACTCCTTACAAGGAAGTAAAAAGAGTGATTTTAGACCGGTTGGGAGTTAATAAGGAAAGCTATAGGATCACCTTCTCGAAAGAAAGAGGGACAACAGGCGATACTGTGAACAAATGGTTGAAGCCACATGAAAGCACCAAGGAGGAAATAATGATCACAGTTTATTTAGAACAATTCATAGAAGCATTGCCGATGCCCACTCAGAGATGGCTGAAACAGCATTCGGGATTGACTCTAGAAAATGCCATTGATATGGCTAACTCCTTTTTTCGGGTACAGGCTCCAAAGTTTTCTGTGGAACCAATAAAAGTCACTAAACCACTCCCTCCTCTTTCCTCACCAACTCCTAGAAGACCGATAAAAGAGTGAAGTTCCTTCCTTCTGACCTGGACCTACAGGTCAGGAGGACTTACGGGCCTTCAATGTTTTGAATGTGGCGTGTGAGGACATATCACGCATTTCTGTAAATCAAAGAAAAGTGACGAAGAATCCATGGAAGTGAACTGTATACCACAGCCTATTATACCCCAGACACTGGACCTAGTTATTATCTGAACCTTCAGGTGAATCATAAGTGGGTTACAGCTTTATTAGATTCAGGTTGTAAATATTAAGTAATTAGGGGTAATATGGTCCCCTTATCAGATAGTATCACAACATAAAGTTATTATTAAATGCGTACATGGAGACCAGAAAGAATACGCTATAGTCAAAGTCCCTGTAGTCAGACATCATGGAGAAAAGTTTCATAGAGAATGGAGTACTTCCTAATCTCCCTGAGGAACCCATACTAGGAACAGATAATCCTCATTTTCTTAGTCTCGCAAAGGACGGTTTAAGAGAGGAAGGATCTTGGTTAGCGCAAGCTCCTTTTCCCCAAGAAAACATAGACACCTAAAATGACCTTAAAATAACTTAAACCACAAAAAGAAAAGAAAGACAATTCCAGAATTTGATAGGACCTCCCCCAATTTTTTTTTAAGAACCTTGGAAAATGGATAACAGTTTCCGATTGGCTAAAATAAATGAATGAAGGAACATTTATAGAGCGCATAGTTACCCAGGGGCATCCCAGCGCTAAGACGTCCAGTAAGCTACGAGGAAAGTAGGCTATGAGAAGATTAATGAAAAAGAAAAGTTTTCAGAAGTTTTCTGAACTTGAGATGTTCAGGTTCGGAGCGTATGTGTAGGGGAATGCTATTCCAGAGTCTAGATGCGTTATATGTGAATAGTCGACCTCCACTACGTGCACGTTTAATCTTCGGTACACAAATTAATCCTTTTTTCCCCGATCTAAGGGCTCTGTTGGGTACATAAGGTTTACTCCAGGGACGGATCAAGGGCGGGCCCTTTCCTGAAAATAACTTATGGGTGATACACAGGGCCTTAAATTGCACTCCTTCCTGGACGGGCAACCAATGCAGGGTAGCGAGGGCAGGCCTTGCAGAGGAATGTTTGGGAATGTTCAGGAGCGTACGGGCCGCACAGTTCTGTACTGTTTGTAGTCTTTTAATGGTAGCCTGGGGGGCTCCCAAGTATAGGGCATTGGCGTAATCGAGCCGTGAGAGAACGAGAGCCTGCACCAGCAGTCGTCTCGCCAAAGGCGGGAGCATGGGGAGTATCTTTCTAAACCTTCTTAATAGGCCATAGCAGCTCGCAGCCACTATACGTGATTGCTCTCTAAAATCGAGATTGCAGTCAATCCATACTCCTAGACTCTTTACTTGTTTTTTAGGGGCAGGAGGGGAGCCTAGGCATTTGGGCCACAGGTGATCCACATTTAGGGGAGCAGACTTCCCCAGAAGCAGAAGTTCAGTCTTGGATCCGCTAAGTTTCAGAAAAGAATTGCTCATCCAATTAAAAACTTTCTGAAGACAGGTGGATAAATCAGGGTCTGGTTGGTTGGCTTGCTTCAAGGAGACAATTAGTTGTGTGTCGTCGGCATAAGTAATGATCTGTACCCCAAATGGGAGTACTAATTCAGCCAACGAACTCATGTAAACGTTGAACATCGTGGGGCTTAGGGAAGATCCCTGCGGAACCCCACAAGTCAATGGAATGGATTTTGAAGAGCATTCCCCTTCGAAAACCGAATAAACCCTGTTGTGAAGGAAAGACTGTAACCACTTTAGTGCCAACCCAGTCACTCCAGAGTCCCTCAGTCTTTGTATCAAAAGTTGGTGATTGACAGTATCAACGGCCGCGCTGAGGTCCAACAGGATAAGCGCAGCGCAGCCTCCGTTGTCAAGGGTCTTCCTAATTTCTTCTACTGCAACTAAAATGGCAGTCTCTGTGCCTTGTTGGGGTCTAAAACCAGTTTGCGTAGGATGTAGACGATTGTTGTCTTCCAAGAAGGCCGATAAAATCGAATTAATATATTTTTCGGTAAGTTTACTGACTCCTGGCAGTAAGGAAATTGGGCGATAATTTCCCCAGTTCTCTGGATCAAGGTTTGGTTTTTTTAAAAGCGCTTTCACCCTAGCATGTTTCGATTGCGGTGGCACAATCCCGGTTCTAAGTGATGAATTTATACAATCAAGTATAACTGGTGAAATGACAACTCACTCCAAAATGCCTGGCGAAGCACTCGAAAAGATGAAGAAATTGGGAATCAGTTATATCCCCATTTTATCATCTAAAAGGGACTGTTATATAGAGTAGGCAAAACTGGAGTTCAACCACTGCTACTCGTCCCTGACATTTTCAGAGAACAAATTCTCTTCTTTGGACACTCATCTATTGGCGGGACATTTTGGAATGGAGAAAACTTCGAAAGCCATTTTGGAACAAATTTATTGACCTCATCATGTATTTAAGCTTATATTCTTTATAGAGCAGCCCTAGAACATGAAATATTTTATGAGATGATCGGGTGCACCTGCAGAACTTTGAGGTTATGAGACATAGGTAAACCTGTCATTGGAGTAATGGTAGCTGGGACGGTTGATGTCTCTGAAGGAAACATTTCAAAGCTAGGGTCGCCTAGCTCATGGACAAATTTAAAATCTGAAGGATGTATATTTTCTTTTCACTCTGCCCACTATGGGATTCTATCAAATGTGTTGCTGGTGATCGATACTAAGGAGGTTAGGTACACCTCTCTAGAACGCATTTGGATCATGCCACCATTTTAGCAGACATGAAGAATTTTTAAATGGCAATACAGATTGAAAAGTCTTTTTCGGAGGTTATATTGAATAATTTGAGAGTTACAACCGAAAACAAAAGACAAGCCTTCTTGTCAGGATATCATCACAGAGCAGGAAGGAGGCATGCAATGTCTCAGTGAATAAATCATGAGCAAAGAGAGACATCACATCAAGATTTACCAAAGATATTACAGTCACCCGATACAGACAAGGGCGGGTTTGGAGATTAGGGAAGATAGAACAGTTGCATTTCAGAACATCCAGGCAGCTAACTACTGCAAGGGTGGGACTTCCTATTATGAGGGTCACTTGTGAATTCACAGTTCAAAGTATATTTAACCCCACTATATACTCAGCTCCGTCTTGGGCAACTTCCAACTTAGCATCCTCACATTTGTTTTGTTTTCCCTTACCGATTCCCTCTCAGTACCTCCAGTTCCCCTTGTGGTTTTGCTTTTTTCTTGCTCTGACTCTATTGTCTGTCTTTGAGAGTTGATGCATCTGCGCAGGATTACCTATTTTGTGGCATCCAGGGTATTAGTACTGGTATCCTGGTCGACGTCTACTTGCAACGCTGTAAGCTTACTACATAGCTGCTACCGTTTCAGCATTATATCTGTCTGATTCCAATATTCTGCAACTTAATATTCCATATCTGAGCACATATCCCTGCCCATCCCCTGAGGCAGACAGCTTAACTCTTTGAAAGTCTACATCGTTCTGGTCAGGGAGTTACCATTGCCATCCTGCTTTTGCTGTGTTTCTTCTTCCCTTCACCAGTTTACACCATTCACTCTCTATTGAGGTGTGCTAGTTATCGACGCCTCTGGAGAGTCTTGGGGAAAGGGGGAACTCACAGCGAGTCCACGTACAAACTCGACGATATTTATCCTAAAACAGAATAAAGTCCTATAGTCCAGTAAGAGGCATTCCAAGCTCGATCAAACATTTCATTTTGATGAGAATAGCATTTAACATATTAAAAGTGTAGCCCAACTAACAATACTGAATTCAAAATATGTTTATACAAAAATGTTTAATCCAATCTAGAATAATCTGAAACAAAAGTGATAATACCTCATGAAAAGAAGAAACTGAAATTGTTGGGTTTCAAAAATATATAATTAGGTCAGAGCATACAAACATGACGAATGTTGTTTGATGGTACAAAAGGGTAGTCTGCAGTCATGAAAATGTAAGATGAAAAGGTGGAGGTTATAATTTGAAATGTAATTATTTGTCAGGAGGCAGAGCTTACGGCTGGGCTTTAGGAGAGCGTGGGGATGTTGTTACTACAAGCCTGCCTGCACTGAGTTTTTCTGAGGACGGATAGGTTGGTGGAGTGCACTGAGCGTGAATGTGGCCTGGGCAAAGGCTTTGTGCTAAAGAAGGCTGCGCAGCCAGACACGACCTACAGTTTCTGGGGGTTCTTAAACTCTCATGAGGTTTGGAGATGAGGACAGCCATTGCTGAGATTGATGTTGGAGAAACAACATCCATATTTAGTGAGAAGTATTCGGAAGTCAAGTTGTTTGTGGAAATAAGCCTTGAATTACATTGTTTGGAACTTTGAGCTGTTCTGTCAATGAGACATTATAGTCAAAGAGGTTGGGGACTACTTATAGGGCCAGATGTACGACACTTTTTAGCGTGCGCAAACGGGTCTTAGACCCTTTTGCGCATGCTACAAAGCATGGGCCCATGTACAAACAGTATTTTGCGACTCGCAAATAAATTGCGACTCGCAAAATACTGTTTTGCGACTCGCTATCAGGAAGGGGCGTTCCCTTCCTAATAGCGACTGCAATGCAATGTAACAATGTTTTGTAACCGCAATTGCGGTCGCAAAACACTCTCAAATTACCATCTACTTCAAGTAGGTGGTAATGCATTCGCAAATGGGAAGGGGTCTCCAGGGGACCCCTTACCCTTTGCAAATGCATGCCATATTATTTTTTAAGGGCAGGCAGTGGTCCCAGGGACCACTGCCTGCCCTTAAAAAATGGAACGAAAAACGTTTCATTTTTTTTTTTTAAAATGCATCCCGTTTTCCTTTATGGAAAACGGGCTGCATGTAAGAAAAAAATGCTGCTTTATTTAAAAGCAGTCCCAGACATGGTGGTCTGCTGAGCCCAGCAGGCCACCATCCCTGAAGGGGCCTGTCATTCCCAATGGGCTCGCAAATTGTGTGAGGCTCATTAATATTCATGAGCCTCGCAATTTGCGACCCCATTGGGAATCGCAAACAGTGTTAAACACACTGTTGTACATGCCAAAAAGCGCCTCGCAAATTGCGAGTCGCAAATGCGACACAATTTGCGAGGCACTATTTGGCAGGCCGTACATCTGACCCAATGTCTTTTAAACTTGAATTAATTTTCGAATAAACAGAAAACAATTCAATTGTCATTGTTACTAGTATATGCATCTACTGTGCACTAAGGCACAACTGATGTTTAATAAGAGTTCCATGAGTCACCAAGATTAAATATCAGATTATTAACAAGTTTAATGATTTTTCAGGTGCACAAGGGTTAATCTGAAAAATAACCAGTACATTTCAGAAGGTGCTCATGAATGAAGTTAGAGGTAGCTATCTTGCCCCTAGATAGAGAGCTTCGAACGCATTTCATAAAGTCCTTACATCTTCTTGTATTTCAGTCTCAAGAAAACCCAATTCATACTAAGAAACACAGAGTTGGCTTAACAGAGATGTTCTAAGAGTACATCCTTTTACTGTTTAAATTAGTAGCAGGATGTTCATGACAGGTGGCTAAAAGATTCCTCATTTGCCCTAGTTACCATTCTCATCTGCAGATGTCTGTGGCCAGCAGAGTGACATGGCAAAGAGCAATATCCAATATTTTCTCACTTTTCCCATTCCCTTTTCCTGTTTCTACTATTTGTCTCACATATCATAATGTGTGGGTGAAATGAAGTAAAAGCGGTGGAGTCGGGACTACTGGTAAAGTCCTGTAATCATCTTTCCGTCCCACCGGAATAACTGCCACCCGCCGAACCCCCGCACCCCCACGTTCCAGGTTCCACGCAGGGAACCACGAGAACTACGCTAACCCAACATATCCCCCTTCCTACAGACAAATACATACAAGAAAATAAACACAAGAATTACATAGCAAAAGTATGTGGTGAGGACATAGAATCAAAACATTTTGTAATCGCAAAACTTAGCAGGACGTGACCTGGTCCTGACGGACGCTCTAACAGGGGTAACTGAAATCGAGCTTCCCCTGGAAAGAATGGGTCTTGAAGAATGCGAAGGATGTCTGTGTGAGTCAACAAAAACACCATTAGACTGAGCCGGATCAGGGTCAACATGCACACCCATCCTCCTCCCAACATATTCCACCTTGGATTTGGGTACAACCGAAATGAAACACTTGTTCCAAGTTTTTCCATTCTCAAGTAGGACGACATGCTTCCCCACCTTCTTGACCCGAATGGGTGCTGAAAAACGCGACCAACCCTTGCGAACAAAACCCGGTCTTTTAACTCTCACCCAATCGCCCACCCGAACTGACAAAACACAGTGACAACCATCCGTGGAATCATACCTCTCCTGGACAGCAGCTCTCACATCCGCTACTTTGGCCAACTTTGCAGCATCAACAGTTTTCCTATCCATCCATTTCTTATTGAGTTTGGAACCAGCAATCCTTCCCCTTAACACGGTAAACGGGGACATTCCAGTACTTATGTGGGGGGTAGTTCTCTTGGCCCACAACATGTCATCTATTGCTTCTTTCCATTCAAAACCATTTATGAGTGCGAGTTGCAACTGGTCTTTGATACAACGGTTTAACCTTTCAACAAGACCGTTGCTACGAGGGTGGTAAAGGGAGGTTAAAATGTGCTTAATGCCAGAATTGGCGAGAAAATGTTGCATTTCCCTGGATGTTAATTGGGTTTCATTGTCGGTTATAAGCTCCTCAGGAAAACCTTCCCTGGAAAATGACTCTTTGAAAAATTTAATGATGGCATCTGAGTTCACACTATCTACAAATCTTACCTCTGGCCATTTTGACATATAGTCAATCAAAACTAATGCATACTTGGGTGTACTACCCCTACCCCAAAAGGACCAGCAACATCAAACGCCACCTTACACCAGGGCAAGTTTTTTACCTCAATGGGGTTGACAGGAGATGGACAAGTCACCTGTGACTTGTCACTAAGAACACACGCACAACAGTTTCTAACATAATGCTCGATCGCCCTATCGACACCAGGCCACCAGAAATCCTCTCTTATCCTTCTCTTCATGGCCCGAATACCAGGATGCCCTTCATGAGCTAACACAAGAATTCTTCCACGAAGGCACTCGGGGACAACTAGTTGCCCACTCCTGTGTAGAATGCACCCAACGATGGACAGCTCTGTTCCAACTCTGCTGAAGGGAACTAACGCCTCAGGAATACTCCTAACTGGAGGCCAACCATTTGCCATACACTTCATCACTTCCTGAAGAGTTCCATCACACCACTGATCTCACCGATCTCTGCGCCGCAGCCGTGAACACCAAGAGGCTGTGGCGGGGACTGAAATCACCAACGGGGATGCCGGTAATTATAATCGCAGCACGCATTGGGTCTTCTCCGCCATATCGTCGCCACTGAAATGAAGTAAAAGCGGCGGAGTCTGGACTACTGGTAAAGTCCTTTAATCATCTTTCCGTCCCACCGGCATAACTGCCACCCGCCGAACCCCCACATTCCAGGTTCCACGCAGAGAACCACAAGAACGACGCTAACCCAACAGTGGGGTCAGGAGTGGTTTTGGTGAGGGGCAGAAGAGTCCATTGCTCTGTTTCAGCGTGGCTAAGGTCGGCACTACTCCGACCGCCGGCCCTAAGCTACAAACTTCCTACCTGCCCCCCGCCCTGAGCCCAAAACCTTCCCAGAAAACTACCCATTCCCCTCCCTGCCCTGCGCCCTAAAACTCAGCCCCTTTACATACACTACCCCGACCGCCTCCCATCCCGCGCTGTACCTAACCCTTAACATACACTGCTTGACTGCTTGACCCCCTCCCATCCCATGCGGTCCCTAAAACTACCCCAACCCCTTCCACTGCCCCTAGGCCTAAAACCCTAACCCCTAAATAAAAAAACTACCCAGAACCCCTTGAGGTCTAAAAACTACCCCGCCCTCCCCTAAGCCCTGAAAACTATCCCGGCTACCCATTCCCCTCCCCCACCCTGAGGCCCAAAACCCTGCCCCTTTACATATACTACCCCATCCCCCACCCCCTGCGCTGTCCCTAACCCTTAACATATACTACATGACCCCCTTCCACACCCCACGCTGTCCCTAAAACTACCCCAACCCCTTCCACTGCCCTTAGGTCTAACACCCTAACCCCTAATAAAAAAAACGACCCCACAGCCCTGAAAACTACCCCGACCCCCCCAGCCCAGCCCCACTTACCTCACCGCGTGCTCTGGCTCTCTTCCTGGTGAGGTCTTCTTGCTTCCGCCCAGCAGCAACCAGCAGCTAGACAACGCACTGCCTTAACCATGCATATGCATGGTTAAGGCATATTCGTGGTTAAGGCAAGCCTGGTTACGCTTGCGATGTTGGAGCACGCGTGGCTGAGGCCGCGATGTTCCGACTGTTTCCCATCAGACAATGTTCTGTTAAAGAGTATGATCTGAACCTTGGATAGCACGTTGCACTGGAGTATTGAACCAATGCTAATTCTGTTTTTTAGCCCATGTTGAAATTAATGTCTGACTTATGAAAGAAATTTAGGTCACGAGGGAGTCTTTTCAGATTGTGTTGTTGTTTTCCCCTCATCTCCCTGACCTCAACTTAACTTATATAGAGGGGGTCCCCCATTTTTGCCTTACTTGTTTCAGATCCTTACACGAGCCTTGATCACAGGTGACTGGGATTACCAAGGTTAGTAATCACATGCTCTTTATGCAAATTTAAATGTGCGCAGGAGTTCTCCAAAATACCATACCCAGCATGCATTGTGAAATACTGAAATCATAATACACCAGCAGCATATTGCTATCCAGGTTAAATACCGTCCAAACCTGCTGCAGTCTCATATTTAGTGTACAGACATGCTGGAAATAACTGTCACTGCGTGCATAATAATTAAAGCATTTTTCCTTTTGGCACTTTGCCACTGTAAAATGTTCTGAAAACGGTGAGTTTCCAAGACTGTAAAGGAGGCAGTGACTCTTCTTCTCCCCCTTATTTGCTTCTACTTGCAGAATACCAGGGAAATATGGTGGCAAAGTGCAATTATGATTTATGATCTCAAAGTGCCCGGCTGTCCCACAGCGGTACTTATAAAAAAGGCACCCGAAATGGGAACGCCAAAGCAATTTCCTGCAGGGCATGGACTGCCAACTCCATGCCCTTCAGGAACTTGGGGTGCATGCACACAGGGGGGCATAACATGTGCCCGCCTGCATTTATCCCCAGGTATGCGATCTTGTATAGGCTACCAACATTTCCCCACCCTATGAACAGAGCTCTAGTTGAGAATCTTTAGTGAAATCTTATATTGGTACCACCGTTGGAGTCCTGTGCTTTTCTAGACCCGAAGTGTACTTGCCTGTGTAACCAATTCATGTCATGGTGTGTGTATGTAAATTGCAAACCTGCCTTAAGAGCCATCATGTGGCGCTGTATGTGTGGAATGCACCGTATTTTCATTTTTTAAGCAAAAGTTTGGAGTGATGTTTGCACTGATATTTGTCGCTGCACCCATATGCGCGGTTCGGTTCTTGGCACACATAGCATTGGCTGCAGCGCACAGAGACCTTACTAACCCTGGGCAAAGCACTACGCTACGCTCGCGTAGTTTGCGAAGTTTGCGCTACTTCGCACAACGCGAATTGCACGTAGCATAGTGCAAACACGCGTAGCGTAGCGTAGTGCAGCGGTCATTTTTTGCTTGCTCGCGGTCCTCAACGTCAAGTTGGCGACCGCGAGCAAGCAAAATGACATCCCGGCGAGACTTTTTCCTCGTTCGCGATCAGCAACATCAAGTTGCCGATCGCGAGCGTGGAAAATAAACCTCCGAGCGAGATTCTCAACGCGGGGAGGTCAGGTTTCTCATTGCGAGTGGTCGCGTATGCTCGCGACCGCCGCGATGAGAAACTACCAGTCCGCGTTGAGAAAGCTGCTGCTCGAGTAAAAATCTACTCGAGCGGCAGTAAAGACAGCTCGCACTGTGCAAGATGCTGTTTTCAATGATTGCACAGTGCGGACAAGCATCCGGCACTGTGCAATCATTGCGAACAGTGCACTACGCAGTTCGCGTAGTGCTACGCGTAGCTCGCGTAGTGCGAACTGCACTTTGCGTAGCTTCGCGTAGCGCTACTTCGCGAACTACGCCCAGGCTTAGACCTTACACTGCCACACACAGAGGAAAAAAATTAGAGGGAACATTGATGTGTGTTGAGAGTGCTCTTACTGGAGCTGCTTTCCACCTAAACTTGAGAACTACCCAGAGTTCTCTGCTTCTGTTTTTGCGCATATATATATATATATCGCACCAACCCTTCTAACCATATATATTCACTGAAAAACCATAGGTTTCAGGCACGTTATAGTTAGAAATTAGCATTTAAAAAACCTTAGAAATTCACTGAAAAAACCATAGGTTTTAGGGAAAGTTATAGTTAATTGGACATTGCACTCGTACAAAACCCGTGAAATTCCCCCGTTATAGTTAGTTCAGCTAACTATAACTCAGCCCCCGCAATGCACTGCTGATGACGTCACATATTACATCACTCATGACATGGTCAGTGACATCACTGATGACATCACTGATGACATCTGAAATGACATCACTGATTACATCATCCAGTGACTGTGTGTTTCTGTAAAGTTTAAATATGTTTAATATATAAAGGGAAAGGCGTATTGAAGAATGAGTGGGTGTATAAGTGTCTGAATGGATGTTTTACTAGGTGCGTGACTGACTCTATAAGTGAGTGGTTAAACATATGTTAGTGAATGCATGGGTTAGTGACTAAACTGTGTGAGTCTCTGTATCCGTCTGTCTGTTGGTGTGTAAGTGACTGCATGGGTTTGTGAATAACTACATAAGTGTCTATATGAGTTATTGATTGGTTGTCTGAGTATCTGTATGGGTGCCTGAGTGTTTCTGTGGGTGGGGTGTGTGTGACTCTGTGCATAGATGTGTGAGTGGGTGATTCACTGGGTGCATAGTTTGAAGTGTGCATCTGTGATGGACTGTATGTGTGGGTGAGTGTGTGTATGGGTGCGTTAGTGAGTGAATGTATATCTTATTTGTACATGTGTAAGTAACTACGTATATAAAAGGCAGTATATATGTGTGTTAGAGTATATAAATGTCTATAAGTGAGAGTGTGTGATTGTGAGAGTGGCTGCATGGATGAGTGTTTGCTTGTATCAGTGATTGTATAAGAACGTAAGAATGTGCTAGTATTTGTATGACTAAGTGAGCTGGTGTGTGTATAACTGTATAGGTGAGTAAAGGGTAGTTTGAATAATTATTTCTATGACTGACTAGGTGTGTGAGTACATCTATGGATGAGTGGCGGTGTGTGAGTGTCTATATAGGTGTATGAGTGCATATGATAGTCCTGTACTGAGTGACCATAAGTATGAGTGACTGTACGGGTGAGTGAGTGGATGTGTATGTAGACCTAAGAATCAGTGAGTGGGTATGTAGTTATTGGTGTTGGAGTGTCTATGGTTTTGAGAATGGCAGTCTGTAATTTAGAGTGGGTGTATCAAAAGTTATGTTAGGGTGTGAGAAGATGCATGAAATTATCACATGGATGATGTCATCAGTGATGTTATCAGTGATGTCATTTGAGATGTCATCAGTGATGTCACTGACCATGTCATGAGTGATGTAATATGTGACGTCATCAGCAGTGCATTGCGGGGCGCGAGTTATAGTTAGCTGAACTAACTATAACGGGGAATTTCTACGGGTTTTGTACGAGTGCAATGTCCAACTAACTATAACTTTCCCTAAAACCTATGGTTTTTTCAGTGAAGTTCTAAGGTTTTTTAAATGCTAATTTCTAACTATAACGTGCCTGAAACCTATGGTTTTTTCAGTGAATTTCAAAGGTTTTTTAAATGCTAATTTCTAACTATAACGTGCCTGAAACCTATGGTTTTTTCAGTGAATTTCAAAGGTTTTTCAAATGCTAGTTTGTAACTATGCCTACAGAAGTAGGACATGTGAAGAAAGAAGAAAAAACGCACAGAAAGAAGCAAAAGAAATGTAGAAAGAAACAGAAGTCCACAAAGACGAAGAAAAATGCAGGAAGAAGCAAGACATGTGCAGAAAGAACCAACAGAGGAGCAGAAAGAGGCCTTGTTGCAAAATCATCCTGTGCCCACACCTTTTCCAGACGGGTACTGGTGGTAACTGACTCTGACTAACCAGGCCTAGAGCCAGTGCTATGGTAAAAGACACTTAGAATACAGTTAAAACACCTACATACACTAGGGAACACTATGCGTTGGGGTACCCCTGTGATTAGCATGACCTCCTCTGTAACTCCCTAGTACATAATAGGGCAGGGGGATTAAAACTACCTCTTAAAACGCGCCATGGGGCGCGTTTGCACACTGGTGTAGGGAGGGGGTGCCTGAGGTTACATGTGTGCAAACACGCCCTCTGGCCGTTTTAAGTTGGGGGATAAAGTCCCCTTGAATCCTAAGGGTCCCTGGGGTCCAACTAGCCCACCAGGTACCTCCAGTAAGCGCCACAGAGTTGCGTTGCAGAGAGGTGTAAAGGGGCATGGCCTGGACCACCTCTCTGCAACGCAGCGCAGTGGCGCTTACTGGAAGCACCTGGTGGGCTAGTTGGCCCCAGGGGCCCTCATGATTGAAGGGGAATTAATTCCCAACTTAAAACGTGCCACAGGGCGTGTTTGCACACGTCACCTCAGGCCCCGTCCCTCCCTTCACCACTGTGTAAACACGCCCTGTGGCCGTTTTAAGTTGGCAAATTAAGTCCCCTTGAATCCTGAGGGTCCCAGGGGTCCAACTAGCCCACTAAGTACCTCCAGTAAGCGCCACAGAGCTGCGTTGCAGAAAGGTGTAAAAGGGGCGTGACCTCTGAACACCTCTCTGCAACGCAGCTCCCTGGCGCATACTGGAGGTACCTGGTGGACTAGTTGGCCCCCAGGGACCCTCAGTATTCAAGGGCAATTAATTCCCCAACTTACAACTCACCAGGGGCGCGTTTGCACAGTGGTGAAGGAAGGGGGCAGGGCCTGAGGTGACATGTGCAAACACGCCCTGTGGCGCGTTTAAGTTGAGGAATGAATTCCTCTTCAATCCTGAAGGTCCCTGGGGCCAACTAGCCCACCAGGTACCTCCAGTATGCGCCAGGAGCTGCCTTGCAGAGAGGTGTTCAGAGGCCACGCCCCTTTTACACCACTCTGCAACGCAGCTCTGTGGCGCTTACTGGAGGTACCTGGTGGGCTAGTTGGCCCCAGGGACCCTCCGGATTGAAGAGGAATTAATTCCCCAACTGAAAACGCTCCACAGGGCATGTTTGCACACATGTCACCTCAGGCCCCGCCCCCTCCCTTCACCACTGTGCAAACGCGCCCCATGGCGCATTTTAAGTTGGGTGATTAAGTCTCCTTGAATCCTGAGGGTCCCTGGGGTCCAACTAGCCCACCAGGTACCTCCAGTAAGCACCACAGAGCTGCGTTGCAGAGAGGTGTAAAAAGGGGCGTGGCCTCTGAACACCTCTCTGCAACGCAGCTCCCTGGCGCATACTGGAGATTCCTGGTGGGCTAGTTGGCCCCCAGGGACCCCCAGTATTCAAGGGGAATTAGTTCCCCATCTTACAACGCGCCAGGGGCGCGTTTGCAGAGTGCTGCAGGGAGGGGGCGGGGCCTCCGGCGCGATGCCGGTCTTTTTTTTACATTTTATTTTTTAGAAGGGGGACTGTGTGGCCCCCCTTATTTTCCTATTTTTGGGCCCTGGGGACCCCATCCCCCAGGGCCTGACCCCTATTTGGCTATATAAAAAAAAAACTGAAGGTGGGCCACGTGGCCCCCCTCCTGAGGCCATTTTCGGCCCCGGGGACCCCATCCCCCGGGGAATGGCCATTATTTATTTATTTTTTTAAATAATTGGAGGGGGGCTGCGTGTTCCCCTCCTCAGGCCATTTATGGCCCCGGGGACCCCATCCCCGGGGCCGGCATTTGCGGGTTTTTTTATTATGGGAGAGGGGGCCGCGTGGGGCCCGTTGGGGACCGTGGGGGGTCCCCAATACCCCCACGGTCCCGCCGGCTCCCCAGGTCCTGTGGGAGCCGGCATTGCTTTCCACAAGGGAGCTGCTGACATGCAGCTCCCCTTATGGAAAAGCAATTCTGCTTGCTTCATTGAAGCGAGAGCAGGTTTCCTGCTCTCGCTTCAATGAAGCAAGCAGAGTTTGCAATGACAGGGCGGGAGCCGCGAGGCTCCCGCCCTGTCATTGCAAACAGCAGTGTCCCGGGGGTGGGCACCCCGGGACACTGCAGGAGCCGGCCCTGGGGGGTGGCGGTCCCCAGGGCCATCACAGGCTCCAGGAGGGGGGCCGCGCCCCCTCCCATCCAATGCACAGCCCCGGGGAGGTGGTGGTCCCTGGGGCTCGGGGGTCTGTTCCAGACCCCCAAATTAGCATTTTTAGTGCCCCGGGGAGGTGGCGGTCCCCGGGGCGTGTGGGGGGGCTCGAGCCCCCCCACACAGGTATATTTTTTTTAAAAGAAGCCCTGGGGGTGGCGGTCCCTGGGGCTTCGGGGGGCAGTGTGCCCCCAAACAAATTAATGAAAGCCCCAGGGGGTGGCGGTCCCCGGGGCTTGGGGGGGCCTTGGAGGCCCCCCAAACTTTAAAAAAACAAGCCCCGGGGGGTGGCGGTCCCCGGGGCTGCGGGGGGGCTGCGTTCCCCCCCACAACTCATTATTCAAGCCCCGGGGAGGTGGCGGTCCCCGGGGTAGTGTGGGGGGGATTGGGGCCCACCCCACACTTTTTTTTTCACTGCCCCCGGGACTTGGCCCACCCGGGGCTAATTAGTAACGAGCGCGGAGCCCGCGCTCGCTTTTTTTTCCGGCCGAAATTCGCGCTGGGTGCGTGAATTTCGCCGATTTTTTGTGGGACCCCCTAAGCAGGCCTAGGGGGTCAGGGTGTTTCTACCCTGCCCCCTTTTTGCATTTTGCGCACTTGTTTCTCTGATTTCTTGTGCCTCGGTTCTACCGAGGCACAAGATGGCTGCCAACACTTCCTGGTTTGGAGTGTTGACAGCCAATTAGCATACAGCTCATGATCGGGAGGGTGCGCGGATCCTCCGCGGCCATAGATATATATGTGTTTTTACTTTTGATTTTCTCAGCAACTACTGAACGGATTTACACCATTTAACAAAAAGGGTTCTTTCTGAACCAAGAACTACCTCTTTGCCAAATTTGGTGTAATTCCGTTCAGCAGTTCGGGCTGCAGCCGTGTCTAAAGTTTCCTACGGGAAATTGCATGGGGAAAACACGTTTTGGGACCCCCCTTTTTTCTCGGCCCCCGGTTGCCGAATCACCCCGAAACTTTCAAGATAGGAGCGGACCGGAGCGCCCCATGAGTTTTGAAAATTTCGCAAAGATTCGTCAACCGGCGCCAAAGTTATTGGAAATAGAATGTTGTGAATTTCCTATGGAAAATAGGTCCTAACTATAACTATCTACTGGCGACCGCCAGTAGATAATATATATATATATATATATATATATATATATATATATATATATATATATATATATATATATATCCCGCCCCTCCCCCCACCTGTGCCATCAATATTAGAAAGATTTTTGTGAGATGAGAAACACACATGAATCGTAGTCGGTACTCAATTAATTTGTTTTTAAAACATTTCTTTATCGATTTTAAAACGTAACAAGGACACAACAGTGATCACCTGACATGCAATTACCACAAATATTCTTTTCCGACCCAATACATCCTTCGTGACTCATCTTCCAGGTCTTACAGTTTGTAAAATCCATCAGATGAGCCATGTTTTAATTGCCACTTTCCTGTTGATCTCTGACTTTTGGGTTTGGCACTTTCGTGTTGAATTGATTAGCTCAATCGTACATTTGTAGATTTTAAAAAATGCAAACAGCGTGAACATTTTGATCATTTATAGTTATAAAGTTCGTGCAAGATCTTTGTACAACACTGAATAGGAGACCTAGACATTTACATCAACATGATGTTAATTAATTTTGCATCGCCGCCGTGTCAGTGCAAGATTATGCTCCTGAGTAGCTATATTTTTTTAATTAAAAATAAAACCTCTACAAGGGAGTGACCCAGAGCTGCCACACATGTACTTTCATGTGCTGGTGGGCACAAGTCATATTTTTGCACCTAAGCTCTTAAGGCCTGACATCAGGTCCCCAGTGTGGAAGATATGCGCCCTAATTATCTGTTAGGTATTCGCTAAGACTCTAATCCTTCTAAGGTCTGCAGATATTGTGAAGGTAGAAGCTATGTTCACCTTCTTAGATAGGACAATAATTTTAGAGCAAAAAATGAGTGACTGATATTTTGTTAATGAAGACAGGATGTATGGATCCAAAAGGTGCTTCCATAGGTAGGGGTGTCCAACGTAGATTCAGGAGGGCTGTATCAAAATAAGATTTTCAAGCTATCCAAGTAAGACAAGTTTAATTTCAGTGAGTCTAAATGGTCCTCATTAACATAGTCAGGGGTTCTCGAGATAATCTGTCATGGATTTGACCCACCCGATCTTTCATTGATGTCTCTTGATCTACTGATTACTGGAGAATGTGGGCTTCTATTCTTCTTCCTCAACAACATTAGAACAATCTCAGCATTTTATTTTAACAGTCAGAGCCATTTGTGCTTTGTGTACTGCTATAAAATATCCACTAGTGGGCAATCTAAAATGACATTTATATTTGCCAGTCTGGATGGAGATACACAAGTATTGACTGGCGACAACAGTACAGGTTTTGGAAATAGTTTCAAGAAATGCCTTCCTGAAAAATGCAATGCCAATTAAAGACGCTGAACTACATACTATCAAAGGTTTTGAAGTGGCGGCACCTATATGGCACATATTACACGGCTAAGAGCTGAGGTATTCCTGGTAGCTCAGAGAAATCTCTGATGATACTGACAGCATGCTCCTTCCCACTTTAATCTCTGACTTGGACATTAAAATTATTTATTCTATGAAAAGTTCTTGCCACACACTGTTCAATTACCTTATGCCCAAAGACTTCTGTGATTAAAGTAGCTACCAGTTTCCCAGGGTGAAGGTACCATCTTGCTGAATACTGTATATTGTTTCTTTCAGAGACATTACTTCGTTGGAAATACATATGCAATAAATAACTATCAAATTAACAGATGTTTCACATTTCAGAATACTGGCCACTAAAGACCAATGGGTAAGTCCAAATATGGCCTGCGGTTGTTGACCACAGAACCGATTCTGAGGTTTAAATCTAGTTCAGCTAGTCTCAGAAATGGACTGAGGGTCTACCAATGGACATATGGAACTGATAGTGAAATGGACTGATTCTACTTTAGGTTCTGGAGTGCCTGCACACCATGGGTATCAGTCTAGTGGTTAAAAGTTTATCACTGATCCTACATTCATGGCATTCACAGAGTGTCCTTTCCACCTGAATATCCATACCTGACCACCAAAAGTCTGCACGCAATCTTTCTTTGGTCTTAATTATCCTCAAATGACCAAGATGAGCTTGAGTTACCAATCTACTTCTCAGAGGGGGCACCAAACGATTGCCTTCTAATAATATACCTCTGTCGACAGACAATTCATCCTTAATCATAATCCATGGTTTATCTAGTGAATCACAAATACCAACCTGGCATGCTGTTACCACCTCAATTAACTTCAAATCCTTCAACATCTCTTCCTTCGATTCCCCCTCAGTTATCACCCCCAATGTGACCTCACAAACATTCACTTCCTCCTCTAAAAATTAATCCTGAACCACCTCCAATACTGTATCATTGACCAGTCTAGGCAGACAATCAGCTGACACATTCCTGACCCCAGGAATACACTCAACATCAAAAGAAAGTTCCTGCAGATCTATCACCCACCTTTGGATCCTCAAAGAAATGGAATCTAAACTTTTCCTTGTAAAACACTTCCTTTAAAGGTTCATGTTCCAAATAAACTTTAAACTTGGTACTTCAGGTCAAATTATTGAACTTTCTCAATGCCCAGAATATATCCAATGCTTCTTTTTCAATTACCGAGTAGTTGATCTCTGAACCGTGTAAGCATCTGGAGGCACATGCTATCAAACATTCTAACCCATTTCTTTTTTGGAAAAGAGCCTCTCCCAATCCTTTAGAACTGGCATCAGTGGCAATCATAGTCTCCTCACCAGGAACACATACCTGTGAACTTGGTGCATTCTTCAACCCAATTTTAAGAGCTTCAAACTCTTCCTGACATTCTTGATTCCACCTGAATTCCACATTTTTCCAACAACAGATCTCAAATGCATAGATTTGACAGCATAGTTCTTGATAAATTTACTCTAATATTTGACCATGCACAAAAAATGAAACTACCTCTTCCTTTGAGCAAGCTTCTTTCAACCCTACAATTGTTTCAGCCAATTATTTTTTTAGGTGCAACCTCCTTCTCAAAAATATAGTGCCCTAAATGAGCCCCTTCACGTGCACCAAGCTTACACTTATCCTTCCTAAGTGTCAAACCAGCCCCAGGAAGCCTCCTCAACACAGCACGTACCCGATCATCATGTTCTTTCACAGTACTGTCATAAATTAGCACATCATCCTGGTAGCACCTCACTCCCTTTATCCCTTTCAACACCTTGACCGTCACCCATTGAAATACAGAGGCAGCAGAAACAAGTCCAAAGGGCATTCTCTTAAATTTATAAGCTCCCATTGGTGATATAAACGCAGTAAGCTCCTGTGAGCCAGAATCCAGCTCCACCTGGTGATAAGCTGCTGTCAAATCTAAAGTTGAAAAATACCTAGCATCGGCCAATGTTGCTATAATTTCATCTATGTTGGGTAATGGAAATTTATCTACTATGACCTCCCTATTGAGTGCTCTTAAATATAGACACAATTGAATATTCCCATTGGGCATCTTTGCACCTTTCTTGAGCCTGATGTGGTGGGTATACCCTTTCAGGCATCCTAACTTGTCAACAAAAAATTGTTCATACTCTTTAACAAAATTAGCTCTAGGTGACCTCACCTCTTGTATCTGGGTCTGAGGGCTTGCATTTGGATTCAACATCACACCCAAACATTTGTGATGTGGCCAACCTATCAATTCAGCCCCTTTTCTGGATATTTATACACTTTGCCCACAATGTACTTGTTGCCTAATTCTATGCAAGCATTGAAGAACCCTAGCATCTTTATAGGTTTCCCACCATACCCTCCATGTTGCACATCCATACTTTTCAATTTGACTTTGTTCTGAAACATTTGATCAAATGTTCTCTTAGAGATTATTGTCAGATGAGAACAAGAGTCAAACTTCAGTGATGATTGATTTGAAAAATGATCTCGTGTGACACTTCTTTCACCTCTTTCTTCTTCTCTCTTCTTCCTTTATTCCTACAACATTTTATATATTGGCCTTTTTACCCACAACCATTACAGTAAACATTTACTGCAGGGCACTCTCTAGCATTAGCCCTGTGTCCACTAATCCCACACCTAAAACATTCTCTTGTAAATTTACTTCTCACATACAGCTCAGACCAACTACCAATGTACAATCCATGCTGCCACCTAGCAATGTAGATAACATTGGCCACAAATACAGAAAAGATACAATGCATGTATTAACAAACGCGATCCAAAAGAACATCACCATCCTTCCTGTGGAAAAGTAGAAGAAAACCTAATTGGGGTACATAGGGAATAAGATATAATGCTTGCATTAACAAACACAATCTTGCAAACGACAGGGAATACTTCTTAAATGAAGTGGTCTACTGGTGGTAATTCTTTTAGACAAACAGACGGACTTTCATTAGGGTCGAGAAAAACATGCAGATCATGCTGATGAAACCAACTTATGAGCGAGTCTCCTTTTATCAAGACGTAGATTTTCCCAGGGACAATTCTTCCTTTGAAGTCAATTGTGCCCCAGAAATAGCCCAGCAACTCAATAGTCACCCCACCATAATCTTACTCACTGCCTTATTTTTAACCTCACAAACCACTTTGTCCACCTTCTCAGATTGAGATGAAATGTTGTTCTCACTTACAGATTTTAACATATGTTCATTCCTTTTTGCTAATATCAACACCTCTTCCAAAGGTGGCTCATCCTTAAGCCACAACTCCTCTCTCATTTTGTCACTTTTGAATTTGATTACAATTTGATCTTGTATCCGTTCATCAGTTGCAGCTCCAAATTTACAAGTAGCGACTAACTTCCTCAAACATGTGATATCATCCTCCACCAATTCTTCATTTCCTGGTTCTCTCAGAACAAAGGGGTATCTCTTCATGATGGTAGTCACACATGGAAGATAATGTCGATCCAGTTGAAGTAAACAAATTTCATATTCATTCAGATCCCTCTTTTCTTCCAAGCTCAGATCAAGGTCTCTAAAAGTTCTTGACCTTCACCTCGAGACAATGCATTAACAAAGAGTACTTATTTTCACACTAAGATTTGTCCCACAAACCCTAGCATAGTGACGTAACATGTTCTTCACCTTGCTCCACCTAATGGGAGGATCACCAGGACTACTCAAGAAAAATGGTGGAGGTGTTATATTCTGCATCTTCCTTTGACCAATCTCAAATACCGAAAACTAAAAACAAAACAAATTACAGCTGTTCCTTTACCAGAAGCAAAACTACTAATATAGCATGAACATATTAATATACCATTAACTAAACTACTGATACAATTTAACAAAACCTTCACTAGAGTAAAGTCAATGGTAGTGGCTTAGACTTCACTAGAAGTGCTAAAGTCTGAGGCAAGATGGCGGCCGTGGCGTTGGCCGAGTGAGTTGGGTATACTCTCTCCTCCTGGCTGACCCCCTCTTCTCCCTCTTTTGAACATTCACTACATGTCGGAAGCCGTGCAAAATTGAAGGGATAAGGAGAATAGAAAACTCCGCTGCACCCTGGAATGATTTGGCTGTTTGCGCTCTTTTCTGTGACTCACCGCTGCTTGTGAGATTGGCTGGCGCTCAGCATCTACGTTTTGCACCGGCTGTTTTACAGATCCCCTCTCTGGCTGTAGTGATGCCGCCTAAAGCGTCTATCCGAGGAGCCAGGACTCGCGGTCCTCCTGCTGGGACCGGTACTATTGCCGCTGTGGGAAAACCGATGCCGGATGCGGTGGCGGCTGATGACTCTCGCCGCTCACTGTGCGGGAAGGGCGGAGATGCAGGGAAAGGCCGCCAGACAGTGCCTGCATTGTTCAAAGCCCAAAGAGGAAGGGCTAAGCTCCTCGCGGATCGGTCGACTGACGGCACTGCAGAAGGTAACAATGTAGCGGCACTAGCTACGTGTGAGAAGACTTTGACAGCCATGGAGGGGCTCGCGCCTGTTTCAGGTACTGATTTCTCTTCTTTGGATGTTACCAGCGCAGTCAGTGACGAGAGCCTGGATTTAACTGCAAATAAACTGGAGGTGGCCTCTATGCTTAAAGATCAAACGAAGGAGTTTATTAAAACAAAAGCTAGTCATGAACTATCTGAGGGTATAGTAGATATGATGAGTGATGTAGCAGATAAATTGCTAGAAACTCAGCAGAATGGCCTTATGGGAGTTGTAGTTTCCCAGGATAAAGTCCTAGAGGTAGCAGGAATGAATCATGCAGATGGGAGTCACACTGCCCAAAGAGCTGATGAATTGCAAAAGGGAGAAATGGAATTGCAAGGTGCCATGAAAGACGGAGATGTAGGGGAGAAGTTTTATTCCCTGTCAGATCAATCAAATTCCTCAGCGGATAAAAGCCTCGGGAAAGAATCGGCAGGAGAAGCTAGTGATGTCAGTAGTTTACGTTGGGAAGAGGAAGAATCTCAAAATAAACCCTTTTACACTTCAGGTACTGTCCGCAAGCAAAGAGACCGTATAGATACTTCTCCTGCCAATTCTCTGGGGGGAGCCAGCACAATGCTCTGGGACTATTCTTACTCCCCAAACCTAGAAGGGGCCAAGGCAACAAATGGAGAGACAAGAGACACAGGAAAAGAATTCATGAGGCCAAACTCTGGGAACCCTGAAGGAATTACGCTATCTACCATTTATCAATCAATAATGGCCCACCGTGAGGAGACTCGTTTGGAAAGTTTGCGTAATCAAGGGGCATGCCGAAAACTACAAAATTCAATTTGTAAGGTCGCAAAAACCTGCTCAGAGTTTGCGGCTAGGATCGGTGAAGCCGAAACAAGGATCTCCACGTTAGAGGGTGAGTTGGTCAGCCAGAGAGCTATAACTGAATCCTTTAAATCCTTGAAGGAGGACACTGTATGGAAGCTGACCGACCTCGAAAATCGAGCTAGAAGGAACAATTTGCGAATTTTAGGGATACCGGAAGGGAAAGAAGGGTCAATTCCTGATTGAACTCTTTGAGGAAGCCTTCCCGGAGCTACAGTGGGATTGGAAAATAGAACTACAGAGAGCCCATCGATTCCCTTTTCAACTGAAAAAAACGGGCCAAGGGAGTGAAAGACCACGAGCTATCCTTATTTGTTTGAATAACTTCTTGGCCCGCGAAGCTTTGTATGATCTGGCTAGGCCAGATAGAAAAAGAAGGGGGAAAGGATGCGATTTTTTTGTGAGGCCAGATTTTTGCCCTGTCACAGTTGAGAAAAGATGGCAGCTACGCCAACTAATGCCATTATTTAAAAAAAAAAAGGGGCACAGGTCTTTTTGCATAACCCTGCTAAGTTAAAAATAATCTTCCAGGGACAGACACAATTTTTTGTATCAGAGATCTTAGCGAAAGAATATCTCCAGACGATTTAAGTACAGAAGGATAGCATTATCCCTTTTTTTTTGTGTGTGAGTTTTCAGATAAACTGGTATGGGGGGGGTGTCTGCGAGGAGGGAGTTGATACAGCTCCCCATCACCAGGGACAGTTGGTCCCGAAGCCTCAGAAGGTGGGTAGTAGGGGGAGGGGGAGGGAGGGGGGGACAGTGTTGAGGGGGGGAAGGGGAGGAGGGGGTAGGGAAGGGAGGTTAAGGGTGTTTAAATGTGATCACAGTTTTGGTTTATCACATATAATCATGGCATTTTTACTTGTTGTAACAAAAATGGCATTTTTTGGTTGGATTTTGGGTGCTTATTTGCAATGGTGGAACCACTTTCATAATATGATGGGAGAACTAATTAATGACCAGCAAGATGGGTGGAAGGGATAAAGTACGAATTTGCTCCCTGAATATATGTGGCTTGAATGACAGAAAGAAAAGAGATGTACTGGCTCAAGTCATACGATTTATGCATATAGATATCTTATGTCTACAAGAGACTCATATACCATGGGGCAAACGGGGGTGGCTGAAAGGATTAGGATTAGAACTTTTGGCTTGTACACGTCAAGGTACTACCACTAGGGGGTGGCCATTCTAGCCAAAAAGGTATTGGTATTTGTCATCAAATAAAGGAGGATAAATTTGGACGGTGGGCCATTTTGGAGCTGGAATTTAATAATACATTACTGACAATCTGTTCAGTATATGGAACTAATCTGGACGACCCGGCAATATTAGATTTTCTTAATATTGAAATGGCCCAATGGAAATATCCGTTAGTCTTTTGTGGAGACTTTAATATCCATCTGGATAGTAATTTTAATCTCTTTGGGAATAAACCATATCAAGGAAGAAAAGTCCAGACGTTTAAAGCTTTACAAGGAGTAGTTAGGGAACATGGCTTAGATGATCTTTGGGTTCGGCATAAGTCGGGTATTCCAGGCTATACCTATTATTCAGCCCCCCATAACAAATTTGTTCGGTTGGAGTATTTCTTTCTGTCTCATCAAATTGCGGAGAGAGCTAGTCTTGACATCTTCCCTAGGCTTATCTCGGACCACAATCCTCTGGTCGCAGAATTATCGTTAAGTGGCATATATAGGGTGCAGAGGAGATGGTCTTTTGAAAGGAAATTACTCCTTGAACAAGCATATTGTGAATATATGTCTAATTGGATAATCGAATTTTTTAATTTCAACAGGAACACCTCCTCTCCAATTGTTGTTTGGGATGCATTTAAAGCCGCTCTTCGCGGGGAGACTCTTAGCTTTTCTATATTCCGTCAGAAGGCCAAACAGGAAAAGATTAATGGTTGGGTTGATCAGCTCAGGATGATTGAAATTGAGCTGATGAATCGAATAAGAGAGGGCCAGGAAGTGATGAGTGTCTGCAGCGTTTAGCTGTGATGAAATTTAAAATGCAGCAGTATCTAGGGGAAGAAATAGCTATTAAATATACGCAGTTTAAGAATGAAACATATGAATTTGGTGAAAACTCCGGCAGGGTGCTGGCAAAGCGCTTAAGAGAAAGGGAAGTGGAACAGGGGATCTGCAGGGTAAAAGATCACCTGGGCCAGGTTCAAGATTCTTCAATTAAAATTCTGGAGGTATTCCAGAATTTTTATCAACAATTATATACCGAAGAGGTTGGGGTAGCTTCAACAATTGCTCCAGAGGTGATTCCGGAGTTTTTTAGAGACCTTGAAACAAAGAAGGTTACTGTCGAGCAAAATAAGATTCTTGCTGCTCCAATTATATGGGAAGAAATAGAAAGTGCTTTAATCTCTCTCTCAGTCGGCAAAGCGGTGGGTCCGGACAATATTCCCTTAGAATTTTATCGAACATTCCGCCCAGCGCTTCGACAAGATTTGGTCTTGCTATTTCAGCTGGCTCAAAAAGGGCAAATTCCTGATTCTTGGCGAAAGAATACAATAGTAGTTTTTAAGAAGAAAAACAAGCCAGACTTAGATCCGGCATCATACAGGCCAATTTCCCTCATCAACTCAGATAGTAAAGTGTATTCTAAAATATTAGCTTCTAGACTAGCTAAAATCATCACTCCTCTAGTTTCCATTCGCCAGCATGGGTTTATCCCTGGGAGGGATACCACCGACCATGTAAGACGCGTGATTGCTCTTCTTGATTGGGCTAAGGCTATGGGATCCCCGCTGGGGGTGGCCCTGTTGGACGCAGAGAAGGCGTTCGACAGGGTCTCGTGGAGATTTTTGTGGTCTGTTTTGCAGTGGAAAGGGTTTTGCCAGGAATTTATTCAGGCAATACAGTCACTTTACATATCACCTGAGGCTGAGATTCGCATTTCAGGGCAGGAATCAAAGGTATTTGGTATCAACAGGGGTACAAGGCAGGGGTGTCCTTGCTCCCCCCTGCTATTCGCGCTCTACATTGATCCACTTCTTAATAAACTGGATAATGATAAGCACATTAAACCTGTGAAGATCAACGATATAGAATTTAAGTCATTGGCCTATGCAGATGATATCGCAATACTCACCAGTGATATCTCTGCGGCTTTCCCAGCAGTGAGAGATCAGGCAGAACAATTTGGGATCTTATCTGGGTATAAATTAAATATCGAGAAGACGCAGATTATTCTATCGAACTCTACTCCTCCAGCTAACCTGCCTATCCTTCCAGAAGCTACATATCTGGGGATAAAGATCTCAGCGACGGTGGATCAAATACCGGATTTAAATATTACCCCTATGATCGGTATGGTCAATCGGACGTTGGAGAGGTTAGATCACCTGCATCTCTCAATGCATGGTCGAAACAATGTTCTAAAAATGCTGATTCTTCCGAAATTGCTTTATTTGTTTAGGACAATCCCTTTGGAATTCTCAACATTATCCTTAGCAAAAATTGAAAGGGGCTGTTCTAGGTTTCTATGGGGATACCATAGAGCAAGAAGGGCGGCTAGGTGGATGACTCTCCCTAAAGCGCGAGGGGGTTGGGCGGTTCCAAACTTTCTATTGTATCATTGGGTATCATTGTTGCAACACATGGGGATCTTGATAACTGGGATTAAAACTGAGATACCCTTGGCAGTCCGTCCAACTATCTATGAAATTATATTGGGGCATGAAGCTAATCAATGCTTAGTCAAAAATCTCGAACCTAGCTACTACAAAAAAACAAAATTTAAAATCCTTAAGGCCGCCCATCGACTTTGGAAAAAGATCCGTGCGAGGTTTCAGGTCACTAATATAAATATATATACTCCTCTCTCGGCGTGTGCGGTGCTACCCCCAATTTTTCAAGACCAAATTACTTTTCGTTGGGGGAGGGCCGGGATCAGCGTCTTGGGGGATTTATATGATGAAGGTCAAATGGATACATTTATCTCCCTCCAGGAAAAATTTGGGCTAGATAGAAGGGACTTCTTCAAATACCTGCAGATTCGGAGTTTTATGGGGACTAATGTACATGGGATCAGAGCAAATTTGGGCAAAATATCCTTGGTTGAAACAATTAGTAGAAAGTCCCGAATTGGAAAAATCTATCAGATATTGCTTGAAGCCTTCCCAGATGACTTATGTAGTCAGAATTCTAATTGGGAGGGGAAATTTGGGAAGGAAGGGATAAATCTGGAAGAATCAATCGAATTAGCAGATCAAACTCTAACTACAGGAAGTCTCAGAACCCAGCATTATATGTCCATTTTCGACCTTTACTACACTCCTCTGATGGTAGCAAAATGGGGTGGCATACAGGGTGCACGGGGAGGTAAATGTAGTAGGTGTGGTTTAGCTGCAGCGGACACTATTCACATGTTCTACTCATGCCCTTATTTAGCTCAATTTTTTCAGCAGCTTGAATTTTTCTTTAATACAACTTTGGGGATCCCGTTTGTAGCAACAGCAGAACTTGTCATCTTGGGCGTTGAGTCTAACATGGGAGGAAATGCAAGATCTGTGCTGAGATTTGTATTCATTGCGATGGCTATTGTGCGATTTTGTATCACCTCGCAGTGGATCAGTACTGATCCTCCCACTTTTTTAATGTGGAGGGCAAAGATGTTAGCTACGTATAACATGGAATCTTCTGTCAATAGACTAAAAGGACGTAAAAGACGGGAAATTGGGATAAAAACCTGGGCACCCATTTCTAAGTGGATTGAGTGAAGCTGGTTTATAGTGGGGTGTTCAGGGAGCAGTTGTTTGTATAAATCTGTTATTTCTTCCTAGTATGTCTCCCCTGTTCCTTTACAGTGTTGCACCAAAAGTAACTTTACTTGTGTTTAGTACTCAGTCTGTATATGTTCGCTTTTTATTTATGTGTATATGTATTTATGTATTCTGTCTCTTGACATTGAATCAGCCATAATTTATAATTTTTTTCAATAAAAAAACTAAAAAATAGAAGTGCTAAAGTCTTATGCTCGATGTACTAAAATCTTACACTAGAATGCACTTGCTATGGAAAATCAAGTTCAGGTAAGCCTGACACCTCAATGAACAGGCATGGAATGAAATGAGTAAAATGATGTCCCTTGTTTTCATACTGTTCAAAGAAACACCTCTTCATTGGGAATTTAAATTATAGGAAAGCCAGTCACTGTCCAAAACAGGGCTGGAACGAATTTATCAAAATGGTGTGCCTGTCACCACTCCAGACACTGAATTTCCTCGTCCAAAACAGGCCTAGAATGAAATACTCAAAATAGTGGGCCTGTCACCGCTCCAAACAGACAGTGACTCTCCTCGAACACACCAAGTTTTTTAACAATGTCATGCACACCATTAAACACAAAGGTGGTTCTCCCAACCACCAAACATGGCCGCCATTGCCTCGCTTTGCATCGTTTTCTAAAGGCGATCAGGCTTGTTTTTTAGCAATCCACCAAAATTCTACAGCTGGTGTGGCAGACAGCAAAAATGAATGCATGCACATTTGATGGGGTTTTCCACCAGCGATCTGACTTGTTTTCCAGCAATCCACCCAATTTCTAAGGTGTGGGGTTCTTCCAATACAATGAAATGCAGATGTGTTTCACCAACGGCCCTGGCTACTCAATATCCAAATGCCGTCACTTCACTTCACATTGACAAGTACTGCCAATTCACTTCTTGTTGCCACATACTCCCACGCTCATATCCTCATTTCTCCTCTCACCACATAGATAAGGCAATGCTTTTAACCATCCAAACAAATTTTGCAGAACGTCGTGCCCCCAGCATACAATGAACACTCATAGGGGCATCTCCATGTTGAGGTGTTCCTCCTTCAGGGACAGCATCCCATCCTCATCGCCAGGGTGAAGAAATGGCACCACAAGTAAACACTCCCAGGACGTGTGAATGTAAGAGTTATTTGTTGAACAACTCAGTCATCAACTGACCACATAACTGCCTATCTTCAACATTCTGGGTATCCCAACAACATCAGAGGTTCCTAGATGGAACCTTGTGATGCACAGAATACATCAAAAGAAATACCACAGTGGACTTTTAACAATTAATGAAGTAAATCCCAAAGCCATACAGGTACTGTTTTCGAAACACTGCAATAATCAACCGTCCATTAAATTGTGCATTGATGAAAATAATTAAAAATAATATAAGTGTAGTTAGGCTAAACGCAAACATTAACATTAAATTGTGAGACCAGAAATATAATAATGAAAACATTTCAATGCTGAGTGTAGCTTTGTGGCCTGTTGTGTAAATAATCAAAAATTTTGTTCCATGTAGTTTCATGCTAACAAGTACTGAAAACATGCAAAAACAACCATTGAAAAAGTCAATCAGTCTGACTTGAATGTGCTTACACACACAAACAGATGTGTGCACAAGACTCTTCAGTGTCTCTGTTCAACTTGGCTCTTTCTCTACTTCGTATATGAGTGCCCTATTTTTTATTTCCTACTGCTGTGGAATTGCACCAGCACTACAGGCTAGAATAATTAAACAAAACAGCATACTACAAACTTGAAAACAAACACTGAAAACAAGCACATATGAACAACAGAAAATGACGGGTTGCAGAGAGACCACAAACACTCGGTCAGATTTGAACATGCCTGAATACCCATAACCCAGACCATTAAAGCCAGACCTATTGACTTTGCTGTTGTTGTCAATGTGTTTTTAGACTCTAGATTTCTGTTCCCTCTTTAGCATGGGGATGGTGTGCTAATGAAAGGATTGAATAAGCGGTCTGACCTAACCAACGTGAGAGAGTTAGAGATTTCCATGTGGTGCAACTTTAAGAAGGGTGCAGAGTTTAAGTAGGTGGTTGTCAATGGGAAGGCTTTAGGTAGTAATGTAAGGGTTTCCATATCTTTTCCCTGGGGAAATTGAATGTCTACTCACAAGATGAGTTGAAATGATCAGTATTTCAATTAAAAAAACATCATTAAACCCTCTCATTGCTGCCATGTAGGTGGTATAAGATGTTACGTCTCAAAGTTTTGGATGTTGGGTTTGGAACTAAGAGAAGTTTGTTGAGTTAATCAGTCTGCATTTAAGAGACTCTTTGAGGAAAATTGAACCCCTCAACATTTTATTCTGCTGTTATGGTGGGGGGGTGCTGTACCTTAGTAGCAAGATAGTTGTATGGAGAATGAGCAGGCATAACCATGCTCCATTAGTACAGCACAAAAAAGATCACAGTCTTTGATGATGGCTGATGGTGCAGTTGTAATGGAAACCAGAGGCTTACAGTTCAGGAAAGCAGCTATGATGTGACGTGTAAGAGTCAAGTCACTTGATTGATAGAAGGTAATACATCTGTGGTTGCTTTGGCAGCTGGACCTTTGGTTGTGTCTAGGACATCTAGAGCATGTGATAACAGAATGCGTTATGGCATCTGTGATCACAAAGTATTCTTTTGCATGGGGTGGTTTAGAGGTAAGGTATTCAGATGAATGCTCCAAAGCATTGGGGTTAGTATGTATGTTGGACTCTTCAAGAATAGGTGCATTGAGTGAGGTGTAACAAGGAGAAGGTGAGAAGAGAAGTCTCTGGAAGGAGAGTGCTTCTGGGAGACGAAGATGAAGAGTGGGATTACAGACTTTCTACCATATCATGCAAGTGATCCAGCTTCAGTTTGATGCAAAGTAGTTTATTTTGGGTAGTGTATAGGAGATGCATGCTATGGTCAGTAGTAAGCGATTGTGATGAAATATGAGGTGGTCAGTTGACATAATAACAAAGAGAAGCTTCTGACAAAACAGCCTCTCCCTTTAAACTGTCAAACTGAAGGAAAAAAGAAGGTCTGTAGAGAAGAGGCATAGGCCATAAATGATTCCACCTCTCATCTTCAATGGCTCCAACTGACACAGAGTGACGTTTGTAGCAGAGGCCATGCATGCTGGTGTGCACAACAGGAGACAGAAGTGGGAAACCTCTCCGAAATACATGAGGCCTCGCAGGAAGGTTTTCAACATCAGTACTGACTACCCAGACATTTTGTTTTGGCCTGAGCCCTGCTGAGAGGAGGCGGGGGAGCAACACAGGGCTGGTCGGACGCTTTAAATAGCCCGCTTCGTCCCCGTGGCGCGAGATGCCATAAAGGGAGGCCCTCCCTCTTGGCTTTGTGTTTTTTGCCCTAGCTCGTTCACCCACCTTTTGATTTCTGGCAATGGATAAGCGCAAATTGACTTCAGCTGTTGGTGCAGTTTAGAACCTGCACAAGCTTCTGTACAGTCCCCAGTCCTGGTTTCAGAGGATGCGGGCCAAGGAGAAGGGCTTGGATCTGACATGCAGGCGACTGTAGTTGCCCCCAGTGATGGGCATTCTTGGCCCCCTCATGTGTCTCTGCTCCTAGTAGTGTTGGTGGCACAAGGGCCCATAAATGAGCCAATGGTGGTCCTAGGCTGACCTTATCACGCAACTCAAAAAATCACAAAGGGCCCATACCCAAATCCGTCAGCCATCCTTCATCTTGTGATCACTCGCATTGTTCTTTGTCTAGTGACTTCTGCAACTTTATAGTTGACAGGTTGATGGCCTTATTGACAATGAAATTGGAAACCTCAGTCAAATCTACCTTTTACTCCTGCGAGCATTGACTTATAAAGATTGAAGAAGCGATTACCAATTTGAAGGGCAGCTTTGATGTGCAATCTTACAATTAGAGTGTTAGGCAGGGTGTTCAAGACTTTGGACCTATCAGGCTGCGGGCTAATCCGAGATCATTGCTTATTCCCAGAGATAGAGTTGGCACGATCTTCCAGCCAGGGTACTCTCAGGGACCAAGAACTCACAATCTTTGTCCATCTGCAGTTCCACAATCCTTATGTCATACCAGCCAGTGTTCCAGTGTTGTTGGGAGCATGCCAGATGTTTTAAAATCACAGGCCCGGTTGGTAGGTCCCCATCCCATGGCAACTCACTTGAACTCATCTTCTTATTTACCAACTAATTCTACTGCTGGCAATGCTGCTACACTCAACTTAGAACTTCCCCCGGCTGCTACACCTTATGTCATTGTTCTGGCCAATGTCACTGTGTTGGCGTCTAATACCACTGAGAACTATACACAGCTTAAAAAACAAAGTGATGTACTGGTTGCATAAATGTTCAGGTTAAGCCTGCCTTTGTTTAAAGAAATCATTATAGCCAGGAAAGTTCCTTGGGTTGGCTCTCAACCAGATTCTCTGGATGGGGACTGGGTAGTGGTCAACTTTAGCAACCTGCGACTTGCTGGTTTCTTGATAACTCAGTTGTCAACTAGAAAGAAGTCACCAACAGGCATTTCAGTGTTTCCCTTAGGTTTTTTTTATAAGCCACCTTTCTTAGGTTTTAATGGGCTCAATATCCCCACTGCTTCGCCTACTACTGATGGCCCTCTAATCTCTGATCCAGTGCCTTCGCCTGAGTTTAAGTTAATGTTTCCACCTTTAATCGTTTCGCTCCATTAAGCTCATTATACGATAACAATTGACTGCCAAACCTCAATGCTCATCTGCTTGTCCGAGTGAGCCTAAGGTTAACTAGCCGGATTTTGGTACTGTTTCTTTCCTCAGCTGGAACACTGCTGGTCTCAGCAATAAGAAGGCCAATGTGGTATTTTATGATTTTGTAGCTAATTTTAATGTTGCTTGTCTTCAAGAGACATGGGACACAGCTTCTGATTTTTTCCTGAATGTTTTCTTTTTCTTTTTCAGTTCCTGCTGTTCCTTCTAATCATGGGAGGGCAAAGGGCGGACTTTCTATTTTAGTTTATCTAACACTTGAGTGTATTGTGTCCACGATTCATACTGGGTCATCTAACCTGGCCACATTTTTGCTGAAATTTACTATTTCTCCCAGTTTACTTTTAGTCAATTTTTACAATGCTCCTTCCTTGCCAGGAACTCCTAGTTGTGCAGCATCCCTTAAAGGTTTCTTTTATTTCTTGCCTAAGCTATGTCTGGAGAAAAGCTATGTCATTCTTGCTGGAGATATTAATTTGCATCCTTGTCTGAATTGGTGTTTTAATTAGCCAGGTGAAGTGCTTCTTTAGATTCCTTGCACTTTTTGCACACTCCTGAGGGAGATTATGTGAACTCATTCCCAGCCAAGAAGAATCTGGTTTTCACCTTGGCCTCTGATTTTGATACTTCTTCAGAGGGGTAAATCCCCACTTTCACTGGATGAGGTGCTAACAGTGTCATGGATTATTTTGTTTTTTCCCTCTCCCCTTGATGGACTTTTAGTGAATTCTGAGGTTACCTGGTATCGGTGATCATAACCCCCTATGAGTCATTTTTTCATTGAGATTCTAGCCAGAAGCACCTGGTACATTTGGCCACACTCAACTGGAGTGTCTCCTCCCATGGACGGCACCTGAAACGGAGCACTGTGCTTCCTGAAGCCTTTCTTGAAGATTTAGGAAATGTTACACTGAGATTGACTCGTGTTTAAGTGTTTCCTCTGCTGCTACTGTTATTGTGAACTCCTCTAATGTCATTTGTTGTAGCATATATTCTATGTTAACAAACAAGAGTAACAACAACAAAAAAATCCATTTAAATGGTTTGACCCCAACTGTTCTATAGAACATCGAGTTCTCCTGTAGAGTCAAGGCTGTCCCTTGAGACCATAAATGGGTTTCTATATGCCGCGCCACTTATAAGAGCACCATAGAGGAGCAGAAGTGGTCACTCAGAGAAGAAGCATGGGAACAGCTGTTGGCTGCAAGCCATCTTCGGGATAGTAACAAGTTTTGGGAAATTGTTAATTGCCCACTTTTTAGGACAGCTTTAGAACCTGCTCTGCAGTCTACCATCCCACCTAGGAGTATGGGTCGAACACTTCAAATCTATATATGATTTACCCATTCCCTCAACCATTGTTTTTTTAAATGATAATGCACTAGCCCCTATTAGTTTTCACATTAGATGAGGTCCATAATGCTATTCACGTGCTCCCCGCAAATAAGGCTTCTGGTCCTTATAGGGTTCCGCTTGACTTATATAAGTCCAAAATAAACCTTTGGACTCCTCTTTTAACTCTATATTTAAATTTAATTGTGAAACTGTATATTCCTGAAGCCTGGTCCACTTCTGTAGTTGTCCCTGTCTTCAGGTAAGGCAACCGTCTAGATCCAAAGTGCTATATGCCCATTTCATTGGTCAGTTCTACAGCCAATCTTATTTCACGAACCGCCTTGTGTCCAGGCGTTTTGCTTAACCTATTCATGGAATTTATGGATAGCCTTAATAAGCACCAATTTTACCAAGTCCCACATTATGGTGATTGGTCCACCAAAACTAGATCTTACTGTGTCAAAAGCAATGCCCTTAGTCGAGTCCTCGTATTCCCTTATCTGGGAGTTTTGTTTGATTCTTCTTTATCTTGGCCTCCTTTGATAACGGCCAGAGGACATATGTTCTCTAGGAACATTGCTTCTGTGTTTGATTTTGCTTTCAGACTGGGTCTCAAGTCTATTAAGTCCATGATTGATATTTACAGAGCGAAATGTATTTCTATCGCTGCTTATGGCAGCGATATTTGGGCGTACACCAACGTGTCTTCACTGCAAGTTCTCAAAAATTCGTTTTTAAGAAAACTCCTTTCCCTCCCTCAGAGAATATCCTCTATAAACATTCATGAGGAATTAGGGATTGATTATCTAGAGGTTATATTCATGTTACGGCCCTTACTCCTCTGGATTTCGGCATGGGTACACCCTGCTAAGCATTTTAATTGCTTAATACTAAAAGGCTGTTTGGCTCTTGATCAAGCAACCAGTATCCCGTGGATTAGCAATATTAAGGTCTGTTTTACTAAGTTGGGCCGACAATAATTTTTTTATCACCCAAAGTCTTTAGTTATGGAGGATTACTCTTGAACCAAGAGAGTTTTTACGATTTGGAGGGCAAATGAGAGAGCATTATTGGTCAAGGATAAATCGTCTGTCCGACCTTACTTACCACCTCAGACCACTCTCTTGATCGAACCACATCTTACCTATAATATGTCTGATTACCATCTATTTCTTTTGATACATTTTAGATTAAACTTAATACACCACATGTTAGCAGTTTCACTATGAAGTTAATTCGGCTCCACCTTTATTCCATGTAGCTGTAATAATATTTCAGCCCAGGAAACGTTGCACTTATCATGTTTTCACTTTTTACAAAAGATAAAGAAAGTCTTTTATTGTTCCATTGTTTACTGATTAGAATTTTGCACAAGTCCATCCTGCACTGTTCTGTTTAATGTTATTACCGGTTGTGTTTACTTGTTTTCATCTAGCTCATTTTTTAACTGGTGCTGTCCATTTGAGAAAGACTTTATTACTACATGATGTGACGTTAGAATTCTCAGGGGCAGTTATAGCTACCATCTTCATTTGTATTTTTATCCTTCGCTTTTTTCATCTGGATTATATGTGTGTTCTTTTATGGTTTTCTCGAAAAAAACGAATAAAGACTGATGATGATGATGATGACTACCCTCATAGGATGGGAAATTCCAAAAGCCAGGTAGCCAGCCAGAGTGGAATCTACATACAAACACACACCCGCACTCTTGTTAATGGCCCTGCTCTTGGATCAGGCCAGTAATGCTGGAGCAAGTGCTTTATGGCTGTTATAGAAAATGCAACAAACTAGGAGGCTAGTTCACACCAGCTATAGGACTTGTGGAACAACTCTGATTGACAGGACCCAATCCAATAATGTCAACAGTCTATAGTGCTCCTGAGTCACAAAAAAATGAGTACCGCATCAGTTGCCCCATTGCAGCATTGTACAAACCCACGCTGTTTGGAAGTAGGGTATAGAGGACACAAAATGCCCCTTTCATTGAGCCTGAAACATTAACACAGCGAAATGTTTAACAAAACTTTTAGCAATACCATTGTAAGGATTTTGGTATCCTAATCTCATTCTCCACGGGGTAGGTTTATACAATGGCATTGGTGACAAGTGTAATCATTCCTATAATAAATTAAAGAAACAGGTTTGCAACCGTCATTCATGTGGCATAAAAAAGGCACGATACATGGCATTCCTTAGGAGTAACTGTGCATCCTAGCCTATTTATAAACCTTGAGAAAGTAGAAACGAATTATTTGTCAATTGAATAGTCAATGTATGCACACCATACAAGCGACTCCTTTTCAGAAATCATTCTACTTGTTCTCCATGATAAATGGTGCCATAATATGCAGTGATTGGGTCCCTTTTTACGCTTGAAATGGTCGCTTAGTAACAGTTGCTATGGGCAACATCAGTATCTTTTGTTGAATTCAGCAGCATCAGAGCTACTTTAGACTTATGATTGAGGCTACAACCTACACCCAAGAGATCCTGGGCCCGTCTTAGTTCTGTATTGGTAGCAATCATTCTCAGATGCACGCTGCTATCTTAACTGTTAATAAATGTATTTATTTTTTAACAAGATCAAAACTGTCATTTCAGCAGAACTCTACATTCTTCCCGCACTGTAAAGAAGAGCCGTTAAATGAGTCTGCAGCAGCATGACAGCTTGCCATCTCCCCGGCCTGCTTAACATTCAGAACACCATCTCTAAAATGGTGGGGGGACCTACGTAGGCTCTGAGAATTCCCTTTATTAATCTCCTGCTGAGAGGTCTGCCTTGAGTTCGCTCTAGAGCCTGGAAACAATATGCACGTCGGTACATTATTGCCATACAAGATGCATTCCTTCATTTTGAAATACACCACCCCCAACTGATTACTGACCATAATTATTTTGAGTTCCCTGGAAAAGCAGCTGCTGCAAACCTGTCTATAGAGAGTTAAATGAGATTGTATGACTTTTTAATTTATTTTAATTATAATTGACAGCTTTTCAACAGGCCGACAAACTATCTGCTTACTAGTGATTCTGAAACTGTTGTCATTTTAAATTAGCCACGCGCGTTTGTTCTAATTTATCGAGAATTCACAGTCTGCCTTAAATGACTAGTTGACTAGGCTCCAATTATACAATATCTTCCAATTCTCTTTAATCACCTATCCTGTAATTGGCTATTTTCAGTGTCGTATTGTTTAATACAGCACAGCACAGAAAACCGGGAAATTGGAAGCCATGTTTGCCCTCGGATCCCAGTTGAAATATTTCTGAGCACCACTAGGCCACTTACATCACAGAAACTATTTGCCACGTGTATGCTAACAGCCATGACATCTCCTTTACAGAAATCCATGCCTACAAAAAACACTGCTGTCACTAACATGCGCTAATGAGTGGGAACTGTAGATGTAAGTAAATCTCTCTAACCAATGTTATCCTAGCTTATCTGTCAATACTACCCTAGTCGTTCTATCAGGTAAAATAGCTCAGTGGGTTGGGCTTGAGCCCCAAAGACATCAGCCATGCTTTTGTAAGGTGCAGATGTCAGGCCGCAATACTGGCACAGCATTCAGTCTTTTATCATCCCGAGGTCATTAACAGGAGTGCCAGTGAGTTGAATAATAACTCCAACCTACTACTCATCAATCAATCAATCAATCAATCAGGGGTTTGTTAAAGCGCGACTACTCACCCGTAAGGGTCTCAAGGCGCTAGGGGTGGGGGGGGGGGGTGCAGGTTCCATTCCATCAAGGAGGGGATCTGTCAAAGAGCCAGGTTTTGAGGTTTCTTGCGAAGATGGGGAGCGATGTTGTCTGTATGAGGTGGAGCGGAAGGACGTTCCATGCTTTGGCCGCGAGGAAGGAGAAGGAGCGGCCTCCCGATCTGGTCTTTCTGGTGCGGGGGACCACGGCGTAGGAGAGCTGGGCTGATCGTAGGGTCCTTTGGGGTGCGTGGAATTTGAGTTGGCTGTTCAGGTATGCTGGTCCGGTGCCATGGAGGGCCTTGTGTGCATGGGTGAGCATCTTGAAGGTGATTCTCGCCTCGACAGGGAGCCAGTGGAGTGTGCGCAGGTGCTGGGAGATGTGGCAGTGTTTTGGCAGGTTGAGGACCAGTCTTGCGGCGGCGTTCTGGATGTTCTGTAGCTTACGGGTGAGGTTTTTGTTTATTCCGGCTTAGTCGAGTCTGCTGGTGACCAGGGCGTGAGTGACGGTCTTTCGGTGTTCGAAGGGGATCCATTTGAAGGTCTTACAAAGGAGGCGGAGGGTGTGGAAGCAGGAAGATGAGACGGAGTTGATCTGGCGGTCCATTTTGAGCTCGGAGTCCAGGATGATTCCCAGGTTGCGTGCGTGGTCCGTGGGGGTTGGCGGGTTTCCGAGGGCGGGGGGGACACCAGGTGTCGCTCCAGGCATCTGAGTTTGGGCCCATGATGAGTACTTCTGTTTTGTTGGTGTTTAGTTGTAGGCAGCTGTTTTTCATCCATTTGGCGACGGCTTCCATGCCTTCTCGAAAGTTGCGTCTGGCGGTGTTGGGCTCATTGGATAGGGAGAGGATGAGTTGGGTGTCGTCTGCGTATGACACGATGTTGAGTCCGTAGGTTCTGACGATGGGGCCGAGTGGAGCCATGTAGACGTTGAAGAGCGTCGGGCTGAGGGAGGAGACAAACTGGTGTCATGCTCATATTTTAACGTAGTTCTTCAACTATTTAGGTGTAGGCGTGCTTAAGGGACCAAGAGAATTGGTGTAGCATGACATTCTGAACAGGAACTCGTGTCCCTTCTGAGCAGACAGATGCAATTCCATCAATCGGCTCTTCTTCGTCAAAATAGTCAAGAACAGACAGCTCGTCGATAGCATTAAGCAAGTATCAAAAATTCTTCCCATGCCACTTTGAAAAATTCAGAGAATTACCTCCTTCAAAATGCTCGCACATTAATGCCCAAAAGAGATCTTTGCCTCATTCAAAGCCACCACCTATAAATGCAACATTCTCAGCTCCCACATCAGAAAACAAGTTGACAGAGAGGAACTGAAACCAGTACTCTATATAATCAGTGTCTCGTTGCACAAGGCATTAACCCTGTGTAGTCAAAACCAATTAGTCCTGCTTCTCAACAAAGTCAATTTTGGCAATTAGGACCCAACAAACTACTCACTAATCCCACACCTACCCATCGTGAAAATTCGAGAATGTCTCACCCATCGTTGTATGAACCCAAGTCAGTGACAACTCCCTTCTTATCAATTATGAGTAAGGACACAGAGAACGTTGAAGAACCAAGACTGTAGCAATGGAAGTTTTAAAATATGCCTCTCACAACATTTAACAGCAACCCATGTGTTCTGGTCCTACTTCACCTCTCTGCAGCTTTGAGGCCAGGAATCATCAGATCCCACACTGAACATCGACATCCAAGAGATGTTCTTAGTCCCTAAGAGTATCCCAAGGATCTATCCTCTCATCACTTGACTTACTACATATTGTCCTACTGGCAACCGTGGAATCAAACTCCATTAGTGCGCTGATGATATTCAGCCCCAATAAAAAGTTGTGTATAGTGCAATATTGACTCACTCAAGACCTGCTTTGCTCTTATTCAGTCCCTGATGTCCAGAGTCCAGCCGTAAAATCAAATTCACTGAGACCACATCCACTGTACTTGCCAACAGTACCAAACAAGCCCAGATCCTTGATCCATTTACCCTCAAAGTGAAAACCCTAGGCTCCCCCTTAATCTTCACTCTCATCTTTAAGACCGAAAATGAGAAGAAGATGCAAATCACCTAATATCACTTCTCACTGCTAAGGGGATTCAAATCACACTTTCCCACAAATTGGCTTTAGTATGTACACATGTATGTATGTATGACAAGTATATGTGAGTGTAAGTATTATGAATGTGGTATTTTTAGAGCGTGAGTGTAGCCAAAGACAGCGGAGTGGTGTACAATTTTAAAGACTAGGATACAGTCAACGAGTGAATTGAGAGGCAGCTGGTTTGTGGACTGATATTGTATCATGATGTAGTGTTCTTTAAAGAGGCACATCTTCAACTTTTACCTGCATTGCAGCAGGGTTGAGCTGGTCTTGGTGGATACAGACATTTTGTTTCAGGCCCTAGGAGCAAAGATGAAAAAGGCCTTTTGCCTTCCTTTTTTACAATTTGTGTCAAATCTAATGGTGTTGTGGTTGTGGGTGTACTGAGACCCACTGGAGGTGGTAAGTCTGTCAACCATATATGGGATATGCAGGTCATGCTGGCTTTGTAAATGATTCAATTGGTTTTGAAGATGGTGCGGTGGAGAAGAGGAGCTAGTGAGGTGACACCAGGATGGACGAGATGTGATCATATTTCTTCAGGTAGTGGATGACACATGCAGTGGTGTCTAGGATGCCATTAAGGGGGCCTGTGTGGACCTTACGGGCAATAGTGGAGGGCATTTCCACCATACAGGTGCAAGACTATGATTGCTTGAATAGCAGTACTGAAGTCGCTTACCAGAGTGAACAGTTTTACTTTCTTCAGTAAAGGGAGCTGGTACCAGGACAACTTTGTTTTCTTGGCACTGCATTCCTTGAGGGTGAGGCTGGTGTCTAGGGTGAATCCAAATGACTTGACATTGGGTGAAAGCTGGGGTTCGAAGACATGTGTTAGCCATGTACTGGACTGCCACATGATCTACTGAATCAAAGGCCCCCGATAAGTCAACAACAATACATAAACAAGCATCTGTTTCTTCAAGGATGCGATGCATGCCACCTGGTAACTTTATGCTGGCAGTTTCAATGCTGAAACCAGGTTGGAAACTATATTGATAGTCTGCTAACAACATTTCACTGGCAAAGACATTGTTTAATTGGTTATCAATATATCTAATGCTCTTTCTAGCCAAGAAAAGTAAGATACAGACAGAATGTTTGTCATTTGATTGAGACATGGTTTGATGTTTTGAGTATGGGAGTGATTTCGCCCATCTTTAAGGATTCTGGCAAGGAGCTTTGAGTTATGGAAGCATGTAGCAGGTCACACCAGGTGTCAGTAAAAAGTGAGAAATTTGGTTTGATGAGATTCTTTGGAAGGTGATCAAGGTAGTATCAGTTTCAGCTGTGTGATGACGCCAGACAAAGCATGTGGCTTGAGAGGTAGGAAGAATTCCCATTTGTGTTCTAATACTCAGGCCGGACAGCAAATTCTTAACCTGTGCCGAAGTCAGATTTGTTTCTGATAAAACAGATTTGAGATTACAGATGGGAAATAACGTTGGAGAGCCAACCATGGCTTCTGCCCATGGTAACATATTGGCAAAGGTGTGCCAGTACAGAGATAGTGCCATGTTTGGGGAAGATGTAATGCATCCTACTGTGTATTTAGCTTTGCCACCAAGACAGCAGATTTATATTATCTTTTGATGAGGACTAGAGATGAATTTGGTTTTACGCCATTTTTTTAGCTTCCTGAGTGTTATCTAGGGCTATCCTGGTCTTTGTCATTGTTTCCTTAGTTGAAGAGAGGCAACACTATTTACCTGTTTCATGCGAAACTTATTGTATTGGCATACAGACTCATTTATGCCCACTAGATTATTGAGCTTCATTTTGGGAACCATCAGATAATGAAGTGTAGAAGGAGGGAGATTTTTCAGCAGTTTGGTCTATTTTCCTATAGCAAGGGTGTTGCAAGATGCAGTGTGTGTGTTAGCGAGAATATGGAATGGAATGTGCAAATGATACAGCTAGTCTACGAGAATGGGAGGGCAACAGTTTAAACATTTAGGGGGCTAGTTACAAAGCTAACTTTATGCAAGAGTAAATCTATACATGTAAATTTACTCTTATGCTATTAAGTACGCTACTAGTTTTAGCTGTTCACCATTTATGAGAGTAACATTACTCAATATTCTTGATTTCCATGTCCCCCCTCTGAAATAGGGGATAGAGTTAGCAAAAACATCAAAACCAATGGTAAAGTTACTTGTAGAAGTTAATTTACAACTGAATTTCTCCACAGATTCCCTCACTACCACTCTCAAACGGTGCTCCTCACCTCTCCTTAGCCCTCCTCTCACATGTATTTCATTTCATTTCTTCTCTAGCGTGACTCATACCAATTTAGGGTGTCAGAGGACTTTACATCACACACATGTTATACATAGAATGAATCATATGTGTGTAAATCAGTGTATAGGAAAAGTTACATAAGACAATAAGGACTATAAGGTGTAGTAGTCACATGTCATCCATACTGGTAGACATTATATTTTAGTGTTTGGCATGGGGAAGCAAAAACTCGGGATTTGAATTGCAACACAGTGGTTGGGGTTGACATTACTACTAAGAATTTATTTCTTCCCAAACAAACCCTTTTTTAGCAACTGTAGGGTAATGAAAGACTGGAGAAAAATCATATTTTTTCATCCTATTTCTTGCAGTTTGCATGCAGTTCTTTGATTTGATTTCATAGCTTATGGTGCTATATTGGGATTGTAACTTATGAATAGCAATTAAAACGATCTCTGTGACAAAAACAGTAACTCACTGAGCTATCTACATAAAATACAATTTTGTGATCTTCATGCTACACGTGTTGTGCATCAGGCACATTAACCTTCAGTGATGTTTTATGGGGAGTCAAAATTGTGACTGGACAAAACTTCGATCTCTCGCCAGCAAGTACATTAATCACCAAAGTTAGCTCAATGCTTTTATTATTGCCTGAAAATTGCTGGGACGCGGGGCACCCTGCAGCAGGTGCCTTTAACGCCATAAGACTTTCAAAATATAGCATCTTTGAGTTCGGCTTCCGGTGCGGTGGCACCAGTCGCACCGCCCTAAAGTTGGTCCTGCACCCCAGGTTAAAGTATAGGGAAATTAATATATGTTTATCATTGTTTAGTAAAATAATTATACATTTTTGTATCTTACATTTTAATGTTAAACAATTTTATATATTTATTATAAATGCAGAATTTTTTAAAATGTTACTGTACTTTAAACACATTTTTTAATTACATTTTAATAAATGTAAATACATTACATTAAATTACAATTATTTTTTAACTTTATTATTTTAAAAACATGAAACCCACCTAAAGGGAAAATATTTATGTGTATTTTTGATGTATTAAAAGTTAATAAAAGTATAAAATGAATTTAATTAAATGTAATTATTTCTTAAACTAAAGTTACATAATTAAGTTGAGAAAAGGTTATTAAATTATTTTAAAATAAAATAATATTTATTTATAATTTATATTTATTTTTCTTATACATTAACATATGTTACTTTATTTTACAATTATTTCCTATGGGTTTTTATTTTAAGTCCCTACCTCTGTTGTTTTTTATGGCAGTGTGTTTCAGTGACTGTGAGTGCCCATGGGTGTAACTGAACTTACTCCAGCTCTATGCTGGAGTACATTTACGACTGTTTTGGGTCCAAGTGCAGTTTGCGAATAGGAAGGTGCTTTCTCTTTTGTCAGTGGTTTCATGTACCCCCTAAAACCCTTCCCTAACTCTCCCTTAACACCTTCTTACTTCTCCCACAGCCCTCCCCCTTTACTCATAAATATTCCCCATTTTCCAGCTACTCTCCCAGGTCCCCCCACATTTACTACTAAATACATGTGTAAAGATATCTGCACATAAAAGATAGGAGAGGCGGAGCAGGAGACCTCTGCACACAGGCTTGTGAATAGGATTTTGTAGTCCGCTAGTATTACTATTATAGTACTGCTAAACATACTACAAAATGCAGTTCGCGAATGGACCCTTAGAGTCAGCAAAGATTAGGGCAAGGATTTTTCCATTGACGTGAGTAGGCTTAGTAAAGCATTGGGAAAAGTTGTGAAAAATTTTAAGATTTTTCAGGGAAATTAGTGTGTTTGCAGTCTGGATAGTCGCAGTCTATATTAAAGATGCCTAGGAAGATAACGTTAGTGGATAGCATCATTTTAGCAGAAACAAATTCAGCAAGATGGTCAATAAAATTATTTTCTGCTTTGGAATATGGTGAATTATATGAAGGTGTAGGGTATCGATTGAGGATAAAGTGACTGAAATGGTTGGACATTCAAATGTCTCATGCATAGATGAGGGCCTAAGTTTAGAGTGTAATGATACTCTGTGGGTGATGGCTATGCCACCACCTGATTTGTTCTGTCTGTCTGTCCTAATAATGTAGTCACCTTGAGGGACAGTGATAGACTGAGAATAACCATTTAACCAGGTTTTGGTGATGCAGAAAACACAGACATGTTGGCCATTGATGAGATTGGCATCATTGACACAGTGTGCATGTGCCGATACAGAAGTTGAGGGGAGAGGTGCAAGTCACATGTCAGTGTACATTTGATGTAGATGAAATGTTTGAACTTTGGGAATCTAACATGGTGAAGTTTGTTGTGAGATAGGGGAGCTGTATAATTGGAATAGGTGACTCAGTAGGATATAGGCACCTTATATGAATAATCTAGTGTCAAAAAAGGTGTGAAGAGTGCAGAGGGAGGAGGTTTGTTATACCACAAGCAGGTGTATTAAAAATATGTACTTGCAAGTAGAAGTGGCAGTAACTCATGTAATTTGCTGTACCGTAATTAGAGGACATTATAGTAAAATTAAGTGAGATGACATGGAATTACGGGAGGAGTTTAACCCAACATTTCATGCTATTTTCTTAGCGCTAAATGCACACTAGCATCCATAATGGACCCAAGGATGCAGTTTGCGCTAAGAAGATAACTCTAACTGCAGCAGAACATGAACAGCAGCAGCCGCTCGCCCTCGCTTAGTTTATTGTTCCTGTGTTCCTGCCATAGGATTTTTGTGCCAAATTACTTATAATTACACAAATGAGCATAATTGCATACATTTTGGTAATTTTGAAACAAAAGAGTAAAGCAAAAATTACTAAATCTTGCTCCAGATTAATGAAATTTTCTCCAGGCCTACCTGTAAGTGATTTGCTGGGTGTTACACTAGAAAGGGACAAGAGCATTTAAGCAGACAGTGGGATGCTTCTCATTGGTGGCACGAGAGCTGGCTGCACTTTGGAGAATGTAGATCCTTGTTTCCAGAGCTACATCTGTTGATTATCAATTTTTCCAAATTTACCATTTAACCACAAGGAGAATTAAGTCTAATCACGGGGCTTGAGATTATTCACTTTCATCATAGTACAGCCTTCATCAAGTAATAATCGTGTTGCTGCCAACTCAACCCTAAACCTGGGTCCTTCACTATGTTTCCTTTAGTCATTCACAATCACCTCCCCCACCCACAAAGTTGTCATACAAATCCGTCACACAGTTAAATTGAATGTCTCTAAGAGTACTCAGTGGGGTCATAACGACCCCTCATTTCTATCAAAGAGGTCTGTTATTTCTTTTTATAGACAACAGGAGAAAGGAGGGACCCCTAATAGAAAATAAAGGTGGGTAGCATAGGGGATCAGTTAAACAGTACAAGGACAGAAAAGTACCCACCCTTTAGAGAATAATAAAGGCCCACACGGGAGTCCTATGATAATGATTAATGTAAACAGAGCAGTCTCATGCATGCAAGGAAAAAACTACAATAAAAATCAACAACAATAGAAACAATAAATCGTTTTGTCTTTTTTATTAACAAAGATATCAAAAGATTGTCACAAAATAAATTGCAAAGAATTAATGCATATGAATGAAATATACTAAAAAACCCAATAAATACAATGCCCCACAAACACTCATCATTCATGCATACCCACTCATATCATTCATATGAGCTCAAAACATCAAACAGACATACTCAAAAATCATCCAACATTAACAGAAAAACATCACCACATTCAAAAGAAAGCCCACAGGATAAGTGAGTATTTTGATATATAAATCCAAATAGAAGGTAAAGAATGGATTAAGGTATTGAAAGGACAAACGCCGACGCGCGTTTCGGTGGAAGCCCTATTCACGGGCCACACCTCCCTCAGGGCAAATTGTAAACACTGACATGGATGACGTGGGGCACTCAGTAAACCTAAAATGATATATATATATATATATAAACATACAATTTACAATATTCTAAAACAAACATTACATCATATTCACTGCATGCATGAGAGGCTTAGAAAAATATGATGTATGAAGATACTTGAATAAAAGTCCAGCAACAAGGGCCAGAAAAACGAAAAAAGGAAATGTGCATCACCAAGAAATAAAATGAGCAACCAGACATACCCAAAATAGTCAAGTGCGCTACAAGGATAGGAATAAACCATAAAATAGATAAGTGACAGTGGTAATAAGGACCACAAATAGAATACACACCAACCACCAATCCGGAATTGTTCATCATAGTTCCGGAAAGACATAATAAAGACCACGTGAGAGTACTCCAATAGCACAACAAATGTTCTTTAGGTAAAGACCCAATACCATAGCGATAACGATAATTGAATAGACATACCATTTGAGGTATTCTGGACAAGTCATAATCCAAAGACGACAGACTAAAATGATAACCCGATCGGTCTATGTATGATCAGAGAAAGCAACCTTCATCTCTGTAAAGCAAATAAACAAACCCAAGTTGCAAATGGACCGTACAGCACTGTAAATCAAAACTTAATGACATAAAACAAACAATAACAACCTACCCAATAAGATAGGTCCAAATGCCAATTTGGCAAAGAATCACATTTGTACTGCTTCTGCCAGATCGAATTTGATAGTGGCTCTTATGCGACACACCGAACAATCGGGGGTCTTAAGGAAAACACCAAGGAGAAATAATTAGAGCAGTCCTGGAGCACTGGCTTAGTAATAAACATACTGAATTAGACCTTAGATGGTCTATTCTTGAGAGAATCAAGGTACCTACGGGAAAGGATCCTACGCAGACTAGGAAAAAACTTTCTTGGTGATGCACATTTCCTTTTTTCGTTTTTCTGGCCCTTGTTGCTGGACTTTTATTCAAGTATCTTCATACATCATATTTTTCTAAGCCTCTCATGCATGCAGTGAATATGATGTAATGTTTGTTTTAGAATATTGTAAATTGTATGTTTATATATATATATATATCATTTTAGGTTTACTGAGTGCCCCACGTCATCCATGTCAGTGTTTACAATTTGCCCTGAGGAAGGTGTGGCCCGTGAATAGGGCTTCCACCGAAACGCGCGTCGGCGTTTGTCTTTTCAATACCTTAATCCATTCTTTACCTTCTATTTGGATTTATATATCAAAATACTCACTTATCCTGTGGGCTTTCTTTTGAATGTGGTGATGTTTTTCTGTTAATGTTGGATGATTTTTGAGTATGTCTGTTTGATGTTTTGAGCTCATATGAATGATATGAGTGGGTATGCATGAATGATGAGTGTTTGTGGGGCATTGTATTTATTGGGTTTTTTAGTATATTTCATTCATATGCATTAATTCTTTGCAATTTATTTTGTGACAATCTTTTGATATCTTTGTTAATAAAAAGACAAAACGATTTATTGTTTCTATTGTTGTTGATTTTTATTGTAGTTTTTTCCTTGCATGCATGAGACTGCTCTGTTTACATTAATCATTTCTTTTTATAGAGTCTTTAAAAGATTATTGCTGCCATTTTGCACCATTGTTTTACCTCCCGCTTCCTGCCAGCCCCTACCACCTCCCAGGACTACTGAAGGAAGTGACCCAATTAGGGCCACCCGGGTCACTCGCGACCACCTCTCAGCCTTCCATACAAATGAAGAGTCGGTCAGACAGTAGAGAATACAAACCAGGTATATTTTATTCAGGTACACTCGAGTGGAATCCAGTCTGACCAGCCTCCTAGGATTGCTGCAGAGGGACTGGCTTCAGCAACCATAGAGATACATTATGTACATTTCTGAACCATGAAAGTCCCGCCCATAATGGAATTCTACTAGCAGGTTCAGCTAAAACAAAGAAGCACAGTAAGATGAGTTTCGACTCTAAGGCCGGGCATGCATTATCTTTATGCCAAGGTCGCTCTGTTCGTGTCTACCGCTAGGCTAGTGGGAGAAAGCCTCTATCTATGGGAAAGGAATGCATTAATAAGAACAGTGCATTCATTAGCAGAGCAAGGCCTAACCTTGGGTAAATGGGATTTTCAAAAGCCTGCTTCTTGAGCAGAGAATACGCAGCTGACGACATGATTCAAAATGGCGACTAAACATAAAATGGTGCTGCGAATGCGAACTTAAGAACAAAACACAAGCAAGGTAGCAAAAAGTATTCATTTCATCCCTACTTATGGAGGCTGAAACGTGGCTCCAGTGAGCAGCTCGCAACCTCCTGGTCCATGTGCCGCTCCCCTCCTGTACTTGAACCTGCTTATTCTGGCTTTATTTGGCTATTTTAGCTGAATTGTTTCTTTATTCTGACTTAGTGTGACTCTGCTGCTGTTCTTATTTTGCAGGCTCCTCTGCTGTTACATAGCTGTCATTTTTCCTGTTTATTATCTTTTCAATTCCCACCTCCCTCCAGCCCCATCCACCACCCAAGACTACTTATGGCGGGGGCACTGCCAATGCACCAATGGCAAGCCTGTCTGCGCCTGTCCACATCTGGACCGTGCCCAGGGCCAGGAACCCTGGTTCTTCCACCACGCACAGCTACACCGCCGCAGATCTCTGAGCCCTGGATCCCGGGCACACCAACAACAACAACTGCTGCTGCTCGTCTCCACGCACCACCAGAGGGCCGTTCTCCTGCCATCACTGCCGATTCACCTGCAACACCGAAGCAACCAACAATGCCAGAGACACTGCAAACACAACTGCACCCACCACTCCTACAGTGACCGCCATGGCACAACTCCAGTGCATTCTACTCAACGCCATATCGCTCAGCAAACACGCCACGGAGATCTGGGACTCAATCTCATCCCTCACCCCGCACGTCATCTTCCTCATTGAGACCTAGCTGAACCCCGCCTCTGTGCCAGACATTGCCTTCTTCACCACCCCCCAACAGATACAAGATAACACACCAGGACTGATCATGGAGGTGGAATTGCCATTATCTACAAGGACACCATCCGCTGCACAATCTCCTCAGATGACTGGACTCTGATAATGGAGCATTTCAACTTTCAACTTCACACAGACAGAAAAAGCACCATCAGCGGCACCCTCGCCTACAGACCACCAGTACCACACCTCAGCTTCTACAACACCATCCCTGACCTCAATGCCCCAGTCGCCATTGACTCCGAGCACTACATCTTCCTTAGGGATCTTAACTTCCACCTCGATGACCCCAGCTACGCCAACACAACTGACCTCCTGGAAAGCATAAGCAATACCGGCCTCAAGCAACTTGTCTCCGACCTTACCCACATCGCAGGACCCCATTTTTTACATCTAGCAACTGAGTCAGGTACAATCACGTCTCACAGCTCACCTGGACCAACCACTACAGCATCCATTTCACCATCTCAGGGCCTCCCAACACTGGCACAACATCCGACCCAGAATAGGCTGCGAAAAACTTCTCCCAGTGGATCACAGAATGCGCCAACACAATCACCCCCGCCAAGCCAGCCAAATCGAAAGGACCTGCCAGAAGAGCCAGCTGGTTCACAGTGGAACTGAAATCCACCAAACACAATTGCTGGCACATAGAAAGGAAGTGGCGCACCAGCAAAAACATAGGAGACCATATCACCTTCAAGACAGTGCTTAACCAGTTCCAGCGCCTCCTGAAAGTAAAAAAGAAGAATGCCCTAGCAGACTGCATAGAAGCCAGCTCAAACATCAGCAAGGAGCTCTTCGCCATCGTGAAAGAGATCTCCAACCACGCAGTCGCCATGAACTACATCACCCCCTCCCAAGAACTGTGCGACACCCTGGAGGACTTCTTCCACAACAAGATCTCAGTCATCTACGAAAACTTCAAACCACAGCCCTCCATCGCTGACAGCATCAGCCTGTTTACACCCACAAACACAAACCCCGAACACATGCTCACCCATTGGGACCCTCTCACAATGCAATCCATAATCTCTATAATGAACTCCGAGCATTCAGAAGCACCCATGGAACCCTGTCCCTACCACATTTTCAACCATGGGTGCAAGACGATTGGCAGCGATCTCAAGAGAGTCCTGAACACCTCCATCACCGAAGGCCTCCTTCCTCGAGGACTGGAAACACGCTGAAGCGAGGCCACTCCCAAAGAAAAAATCCACTGACCCAGTAGAACCGAAGAACTATTGGCCCATCTCCCTGCACCCCTTTCCAGTGAAGAATCTCAAAAAGGCAATCAACCAGCAACTCGCCAAACACCTTGAACACAACAACCACCTGAACCCCTCTCACTCCGGAATGCGAGTCAACCACAGCACCAAGACAGCCCTGATCGCAGCCACCGACGACATCAGGGCCTGTTGTATTCCTCTTAGGATGTCTGTATATAGGTTTTCCTGTCTCATGTCCTTATATAGGCACAATTCGCCCTGCCCTTATATAGGCATAAAATCCCAGTCCTTATTTAGGCATTAAGCCGTGCACTCCAAATACAGGCATGGTCTCCGACATCAGTCCACCCTAACGTCACAACGAGTTCTTGAAGAACAGACCCTTAGGCTTCGGGAGTTTCCCTAGCACAGGATTATTGATTTCTTCAAGGACTCATGTATTATGCATGAACCGTTATACCTTAGGGGTTCATTCATGACGTCTTCCGCTGTCCGATTCACGTCAATGCTAACATTCTGAGGTACCTCTCAGGTATAAATATACCTTCCCTAGCCCTTGAAAACTAGAGGAGACCTCGACTTCAGAGGAGCCCGTTTCCCAGCCTGACGCACTGAGAAGACGCTGTCATCCCTGCACGCAGAGAGTCCAGCTTTCAGTGATCTGACTTCCCTTGCGGGGTGTTGGAGTTCGAGTCTGGCAAGAGATTCCTACCTCTCTCATTCTTAAGGTATAGAGCTGACTAGAACCTAGAGGGACTCTTGGCATACTAGGCATACTAGGCGTAACATACTCTTAGTATACCATAGTAAGGAATACTTCACCTACTTCATACCTCTCCCTACACCTAGGTTAGGTTAGGTACATTGGGGTAGAACTAGCTTAGAAACGCATCGTATGAGTACTCGCATTTTTAGTCTGTGTTATTTATGTAAATGAATATCTACTAAAGATCATGCTAGCGCAGTATTATTTATTTCTACTGCTTACGCTGTACATTATTTATCTTGCATACTGTCTTGTGATCATAACAGCACATATTACTTACACGAGAAACAAGACTGTTCAATAAACCTTTTATTGAAATGCCCGTCTATTCTTTCTGTGTAACTTTGAGGAAAACTAAGCATGCACGATTGAGCTGAGTGAAACGGTTATCTATTGTTTCCACGACTCTGGGACACGTTCTGATTCTAAAGGGAAACAAAGTGGTCATGTTTTGCGGCTGCCAGAAACTACTCCCTTCTTGTTTGTCAAGGAGTTTCTAGTGGCCTCTGAGCTAGCTGGCACAAGTAATTAAGTTTAATATACGTGATAGGGACATACCGACCTCAGTCCTATGTCAAGCCTATAGGGTATATTATTCCAATGCGCAGAGCCTATTAGGGAAATAGGAGCTACACTACATGGTGCCCAACGGTTTGGTAAAGCGATACAAAAGGGGATGATGGACGGAACGTTTGAGCCAATCAAACACTCACCCCCAGTCAACTGATCTGGGTTTAATCCATCATCATTCTTTAGCTCACTCCACCACCCCAGTTCAGACATGGCCATATGCAAATCAGTCTGACCCTGTGCCTCATGGGAACAGTCCAGCCCGAACTGCCAAGCCATGTCTTCCCTGGACCGGAAACAAGCATCCTAGGACCGGTTTCTGGCATTTCAGCCGTCATCAGCCAGGCTTGCTTGAATCCAGTGGCAAAGTGAGCAAGGGACCCACGTCTGGGCATACCCCGCCAACTTAGGGCGACCAAAGCGATACAAAGGGGATGATGGACGGAACGTTTGAGCCAATCAAACACTCACCCCCAGTCAACTGATCTGGGTTTAATCCATCATCATTCTTTAGCTCACTCCACCACCCCAGTTCAGACATGGCCATATGCAAATCAGTCTGACCCTGTGCCTCATGGGAACAGTCCAGCCCGAACTGCCAAGCCATGTCTTCCTGGACCGGAAACAAGCATCCTAGGACCGGTTTCTGGCATTTCAGCCGTCATCAGCCAGGCTTGCTTGAATCCAGTGACAAAGTGAGCAAGGGACCCACGTCTGGGCATACCCCCGCCAACTTAGGGCGACCAAAGCGATACAAAGGGGATGATGGACGGAACGTTTGAGCCAATCAAACACTCACCCCCAGTCAACTGATCTGGGTTTAATCCATCATCATTCTTTAGCTCACTCCACCACCCCAGTGAGTGTTTGATTGGCTCAAACGTTCCGTCCATCATCCCCTTTTGTATCGCTTTGTTCGCCCTAAGTTGGCGGGGGTATGCCCAGACGTGGGTCCCTTGCTCACTTTGCCACTGGATTCAAGCAAGCCTGGCTGATGACGGCTGGAATGCCAGAAACCGGTCCTAGGATGCTTGTTTCCGGTCCAGGGAAGACATGGCTTGGCAGTTCGGGCTGGACTGTTCCCATGAGGCACAGGGTCAGACTGATTTGCATATGGCCATGTCTGAACTGGGGTGGTGGAGTGAGCTAAAGAATGATGATGGATTAAACCCAGATCAGTTGACTGGGGTGAGTGTTTGATTGGCTCAAACGTTCCGTCCATCATCCCCTTTGTATCGCTTTGTTCGCCCTAAGTTGGCGGGGGTATGCCCAGGCGTGGGTCCCTTGCTCACTTTGCCACTGGATTCAAACAAGCCTGGCTGATGACGGCTGGAATGCCAGAAACCGGTCCTAGGATGCTTGTTTCCGGTCCAGGGAAGACATGGCTTGGCAGTTCGGGCTGGACTGTTCCCATGAGGCACAGGGTCAGACTGATTTGCATATGCCCATGTCTGAACTGGGGTGGTGGAGTGAGCTAAAGAATGATGATGGATTAAACCCAGATCAGTTGACTGGGGGTGAGTGTTTGATTGGCTCAAGCGCTCCGGTCCATCATCCCCTTTTGTATCACTTTGTTCGCCCTAAGTTGGCGGGGGTATGCCCAGACGTGGGTCCCTTGCTCACTTTGCCACTGGATTCAAGCAAGCCTGGCTGATGACGGCTGGAATGCCAGAAACCGGTCCTAGGATGCTTGTTTCCGGTCCAGGGAAGACATGGCTTGGCAGTTCGGGCTGGACTGTTCCCATGAGGCACAGGGTCAGACTGATTTGCATATGGCCATGTCTGAACTGGGGTGGTGGAGTGAGCTAAAGAATGATGATGGATTAAACCCAGATCAGTTGACTGGGGGTGAGTGTTTGATTGGCTCAAACGTTCCGTCCATCATCCCCTTTTGTATCGCTTTGTTCGCCCTAAGTTGGCGGGGGTATGCCCAGACGTGGGTCCCTTGCTCACTTTACCACTGGATTCAAGCAAGCCTGGCTGATGACGGCTGGAATGCCAGAAACCGGTCCTAGGATGCTTGTTTCCGGTCCAGGGAAGACATGGCTTGGCAGTTCGGGCTGGACTGTTCCCATGAGGCACAGGGTCAGACTGATTTGCATATGGCCATGTCTGAACTGGGGTGGTGGAGTGAGCTAAAGAATGATGATGGATTAAACCCAGATCAGTTGACTGGGGGTGAGTGTTTGATTGGCTCAAACGTTCCGTCCATCATCCCCTTTTGTATCGCTTTGTTCGCCCTAAGTTGGCGGGGTATGCCCAGACGTGGGTCCCTTGCTCACTTTGCCACTGGATTCAAGCAAGCCTGGCTGATGACGGCTGGAATGCCAGAAACCGGTCCTAGGATGCTTGTTTCCGGTCCAGGGAAGACATGGCTTGGCAGTTCGGGCTGGACTGTTCCCATGAGGCACAGGGTCAGACTGATTTGCATATGGCCATGTCTGAACTGGGGTGGTGGAGTGAGCTAAAGAATGATGATGGATTAAACCCAGATCAGTTGACTGGGGGTGAGTGTTTGATTGGCTCAAACGTTCCGTCCATCATCCCCTTTTGTATCGCTTTGTTCGCCCTAAGTTGGCGGGGGTATGCCCAGACGTGGGTCCCTTTCTCACTTTGCCACTGGATTCAAGCAAGCCTGGCTGATGACGGCTGGAATGCCAGAAACCGGTCCTAGGATGCTTGTTTCCGGTCCAGGGAAGACATGGCTTGGCAGTTCGGGCTGGACTGTTCCCATGAGGCACAGGGTCAGACTGATTTGCATATGGCCATGTCTGAACTGGGGTGGTGGAGTGAGCTAAAGAATGATGATGGATTAAACCCAGATCAGTTGACTGGGGGTGAGTGTTTGATTGGCTCAAGCGTTCCGTCCATCATCCCCTTTTGTATCGCTTTGTTCGCCCTAAGTTGGCGGGGGTATGCCCAGACGTGGGTCCCTTGCTCACTTTGCCACTGGATTCAAGCAAGCCTGGCTGATGACGGCTGGAATGCCAGAAACCGGTCCTAGGATGCTTGTTTCCGGTCCAGGGAAGACATGGCTTGGCAGTTCGGGCTGGACTGTTCCCATGAGGCACAGGGTCAGACTGATTTGCATATGGCCATGTCTGAACTGGGGTGGTGGAGTGAGCTAAAGAATGATGATGGATTAAACCCAGATCAGTTGACTGGGGGTGAGTGTTTGATTGGCTCAAACGTTCCGTCCATCATCCCCTTTGTATCGCTTTGTTCGCCCTAAGTTGGCGGGGGTATGCCCAGACGTGGGTCCCTTGCTCACTTTGCCACTGGATTCAAGCAAGCCTGGCTGATGACGGCTGGAATGCCAGAAACCGGTCCTAGGATGCTTGTTTCCGGTCCAGGGAAGACATGGCTTGGCAGTTCGGGCTGGACTGTTCCCATGAGGCACAGGGTCAGACTGATTTGCATATGGCCATGTCTGAACTGGGGTGGTGGAGTGAGCTAAAGAATGATGATGGATTAAACCCAGATCAGTTGACTGGGGGTGAGTGTTTGATTGGCTCAAACGTTCCGTCCATCATCCCCTTTTGTATCGCTTTGTTCGCCCTAAGTTGGCGGGGGTATGCCCAGACGTGGGTCCCTTGCTCACTTTGCCACTGGATTCAAGCAAGCCTGGCTGATGACGGCTGGAATGCCAGAAACCGGTCCTAGGATGCTTGTTTCCGGTCCAGGGAAGACATGGCTTGGCAGTTCGGGCTGGACTGTTCCCATGAGGCACAGGGTCAGACTGATTTGCATATGGCCATGTCTGAACTGGGGTGGTGGAGTGAGCTAAAGAATGATGATGGATTAAACCCAGATCAGTTGACTGGGGGTGAGTGTTTGATTGGCTCAAGCGTTCCGTCCATCATCCCCTTTTGTATCGCTTTGTTCGCCCTAAGTTGGCGGGGGTATGCCCAGACGTGGGTCCCTTGCTCACTTTGCCACTGGATTCAAGCAAGCCTGGCTGATGACGGCTGGAATGCCAGAAACCAGTCCTAGGATGCTTGTTTCCGGTCCAGGGAAGACATGGCTTGGCAGTTCGGGCTGGACTGTTCCCATGAGGCACAGGGTCAGACTGATTTGCATATGGCCATGTCTGAACTGGGGTGGTGGAGTGAGCTAAAGAATGATGATGGATTAAACCCAGATCAGTTGACTGGGGATGAGTGTTTGATTGGCTCAAGCGTTCCGTCCATCATCCCCTTTTGTATCGCTTTGTTCAGCCCTATGTTGGCGGGGGTATGCCCAGACGTGGGTCCCTTGCTCACTTTGCCACTGGATTCAAGCAAGCCTGGCTGATGACGGCTGGAATGCCAGAAACCGGTCCTAGGATGCTTGTTTCCGGTCCAGGGAAGACATGGCTTGGCAGTTCGGGCTGGACTGTTCCCATGAGGCACAGGGTCAGACTGATTTGCATATGGCCATGTCTGAACTGGGGTGGTGGAGTGAGCTAAAGAATGATGATGGATTAAACCCAGATCAGTTGACTGGGGGTGAGTGTTTGATTGGCTCAAACGTTCCGTCCATCATCCCTTTTGTAT